>OW203665.1:5072500-10072500 GCA_934044485.1 Apeira syringaria | reverse complement strand
CCTACTCTTGTTTTTTCCTGAGATATATTGATTCTACGAAACATCTTAATAAAACAACTTATACGTCACAAAGCACTCAAGTACTTTATAAAATATTTATAAGGGTAGCTAGCCAACGCAACCTTTTTTTAGTTTGGTCATTGTCTAATCAAAATGAACACATTTTCCTTTTGCGCGCTTGTCAAATAACTGTGATATTGTTATGATTAATTAATTATGAAATAAATATAAACTGACATCAAGAAAACAGCATACAAAATGTAAACGTAAATTATAGTAAAACTTGAACTTCACCCAACAATCTAAGACTTATAACAAGAAAAGGCTATCGAGCAACTTCGGTAATTCACACCAATCCATCGATCTTAATTTTATTAGTTTCGTAACTTCAAAACTGCTTCGGATAAGTTTTCAAAACCCATAGTTAAATCGAAACATAAAACCTGGGAAAATTCAGAACTTCGAACGGGAACCAAAGCCAAGCAATGGTTGATTTTCTGGACGTGAATTTTTTATGGTTAGGGTGCCATTGCCCCCTTCGAGAAACACCACCTTGCTTGGGAAAAGGCTAATGAACGTCCTATGCATACTACGATGTATGCAAATTTGATACGGCTTTTATCTAGTGCCAGCTTATCAATAGTACCTATTACTGATAAGTCTAAGCATCTAGAGGAAGGCACTTGCTTAGTATTCTTCTTTGGGGGAAGTTCGTTCTTCTTTAGTTTATTAAATAATTAATAGGCTTAGCGTCTGACTATACTATCTCTCATATTAATCAGCCACGAGGTCAGAATCGTATGTAATTACACGTTTAATCATTGATGAAGTCCATTTCTGTTAAGAGATGCCGATGACATCACTGATGCCTGCTGGTGTTTACAGGCAGAAGGGGCAGGACAAATTCTGATGTATGCTGTTTTAAAATATTACTGAGAAATATGCGGAGAAATAGGCAAAATAACGACCATGTATTGTTGTGCGATCGGCGTTTAATCGGAGACAAAGCAATTGGCATTTGTTGTGCACCTACCCACAACATCTATTTAATACTTATATAATAATACTAATGCTACCTACATTACACCTCCACCATAAATCTTAACTTATCACCGTAACTTTGATTGGGAAGTGTATACTTAATCGAGTTATAGGAACAATGGACCTTTTAACATGACTTAAGCAATTGACATTTGTTGTGTGCCTACCCACAATATCTATTTAATACTTTCATAATAATACTAATGCTACCTACATTACAATTACAAATATGTACTTTAAAAACGCTCAAAAAAGAAGACATATTTCTTAACTATTTTGTTTTTCTTTTTTTTTGCTGTAAGTTAGCTCTTACAACAAATACAGTTCATGCGTATTTGTTGTAACCGCGAGAACTTTTGATTAAGAAAAATATAGTCGTTAGAAAATATTATTTTATGAATCAATTCTAACAAAAAACAAAACAATTCAATTAAATGAAATCAAATTTTGTTTAATTAGAATTAGCCTTTATGAACTGTTTTCAAAAGTATTCTTAAGTTTATTGGACATGTAGGACTTTCAACAAAATAAGATTAAGAGGTTCAAAGTTGTCTACTTAGCAAACGGTAAAGCTTAAAGGACTCGCCGTTTTTATAAATGCACAGTACACAATATAACTATTCTTATAAATATTTTATCTATTACTTTACGTCCCATAATTTAAGATTATAACCAATAGAGGAAAACCATCTCTGTTTTATTTTAATTAAACTTAAACCATAAAATTATTTTAGATGTCGTTTGTTTGAGAGTAAAATAATAATAAAAAAATATTAATGTTCATAAAATTTGACATGTAGATACTTAGATTTAAGAGAGGCATCATTCCCTATTCAATAATAAATAGTTATTAAACAAGAAAGAAGCAAGAAGTAGTATTTTGCATCATAATCTTGGAATTTTGCATTATAGTCACCGAATTATTTACATAGATAAAACTGATGTTTTTCAGTGTTAAATCACCAGAGGGCGCCATATTTTTTTTGTTTTTATCGTGATTTGATAAGTATACCCTTATCAACATAAAAACAACAAACATAATAAAAACAAAAAAATAATATGTAGACAGTATTTTTTTTATTTGTTGAGGATAACATTAAATGCGTTGTATTATTTAATATCATAAAGAGGAATGATATTATTATTTGTTGGTTTGTTTGCATTAAATAGGCTCCGAAACTACTAAGCCGTTTGAAATATTGTTTCAGTGTTGGGAAGCTACATTATCCGCAGGTGATATAGGCTATATTATATAAAAAAATTAAAAAAATTAAAAAATGTACTAAAATAACATGGAGACAATTGAAAAGCTATCTCCATGTGTTCATTCGTACAGCCACGGAACCAACTGTTCGCTCTCAGGGGTCTACTGTGCAAACGTTCCTTTAAAAACTGCTATTGCGGACTGTAACCTGAAAACACACCCGTGGGCGTTTAATTTGTAAGCTATAATATGTATGTAAATATTTATGAATGTCTTTGTATAGGAACTTCAATGTCCTACGTCGTCGTCGTCAACTCGTTGGGGAGGGAGTTTGACTGAGATGTAATTAATATTCATACAAGGTTCAATTTTAGTTCCACGTTTAAACAATTATTAATAATTTTATATAACAGGTATAATGCTATTTTTCAACGTCAATAGTTATTAAGAAATTATCTTTTTTATAACTTTGGCGTGGAAGCTTTTTTTTTGATAGCTTACTTGGCCAACGTTGTTCTGCCATATCAATTATCGAAATGTCATAGTGACAAGATTACTTCAATGATTCAACTATTCGGATATGTGTTCATAAGAAAAAAAACTTGATTCACTATAAAAAATGGGGGTGTAGTAGGAGGGTGAAAAATACTTTACGACCTATTCTCAGACCTACAAAATATTTACCTAAGAAATCATAAAAATCGGTCCAGCCGCTTCGGAGGAGTTCGCTTACAAACACTGTGTCACGAGAATTTTATATAATATATCAAATACAATGCATATTTGCATAAACATTGTATATAATGTGTTGAAAATGATAGGATGTATTGGGTCTAGTACTTCGACAACTACTATTTATGTAAGGGAGTAAGAGTTTAGATAACTGTTTGTTTATCATAATTAATTGTACGTGTGTATTGGAGAAACAAATAAACGTTTTATATTTCTATCTATGAAAAAGATAAACTGAACTCATTTTAATTAAATAATTATGGGACCAATCTAAGATTCCCATCATATTAACCTTTTTATGTGTGTTCCTTCAGGAATATGATGAATTCTAGGTTGGTTAAATCATTTGGGTTTTGTTTAATTTTTGTTTCTTTTATAGGTACTTGATTTTTGAAAAAGAAGAATTTATGCAGAAGGTATTTCTCATTTCTAATTTATTTGAGTATTTATGTTTGTTGCATTAGAACTTTAAGAATATATTTGAAAAAATATATATCAAAAGGAATTTATTTCCAGATTGGTCCTATGAAACGTTCAATTAAATCGGTTAAGTATGGCAATTAATCCTTTAATCCTTGGCAATACGAATGCGCTCAGTTGAAAATCAGGCTAGATCTCACCCATTCAGGTAGAGTATACATATTCTATTGCTTAACCTAGTTGATCGGCTAAAATAGCAAAGAAAACTTCCACTTCAAGCGCTTAAGCAATTTTAGAGCAAATTTCATTAATTGTTCACTGTATTATCGCTGTTTTTCTTCCAGTATTAAATATCCATTTAACAGGATTTACCGCCTGTCTGCGCCAAAAATAATCAACCCACGATCATTATCCTTTTTTCCCGGCAATATCCATCAGTGTTTTCGCTTACATCATTGTCTTAGCAGATAACGTCCCCTCTTCAATCTTCTTTAGTCTTTAATTCCGTAAGTAGGCCGGGCGTCATCGTAATGGCACCTACATCAAAACCGTTACAGGTCGCATCGATGACTCTATCCTTTTCTGATTTAAGAGTATCTTCGATAGAGAAAGCAAGACGGAGAAGCACGTGCGAAGTTCCCAGATTAAAATTGATTGTACGGACGTTCGCCTTTATCTGTGGGACATGCCTCGATTGATTCTACATCAATCTTTATTCGCGGCGTTAACTTTTTCTTTCTTATTTTCTTGGGTTACATGCACTTTCGGGATTGTTTTGTTTTGCAAGAAATTATTTATAGGGAAGTCTGAACGCAAAGTTGGGTTAAATATTTGTCTCAAGAATACAGCCTTTTTTATTTATCTTAATATTATTGTCCATAGGTTTATATCGTGAAAAAGGACTTTTTTGAGCTGTATTAGCAACCTACCCGAAGATTGAAAATCTGTTATCAAAAATTTGTCGTACTGTATTCCGGATGCAGTTAAGACTGTCAGTCATAATCAAATAGCAATCCTAATTCATCCAAAGGGTATTTTTTTATACATACAAAAATTACATTCCATAATCCGGATTTACCTATTTTCTCTTTTATATTTCATATATCTTTCGAATTATATGTAGATAATATAATAATATCAAAATAATAAACAGTAAATAGACAATTTCCTACAATCATCAAAATATTATGTCAATGGACATTCACCAATTTGAGTCTGAAAACTATCGCGAGTTCTTCCATAATTGTAATGTAACAAACCGACTAGGACTCATGTGGTAAACACTGGAAAATTACTCTACGACCAGTTTCGAACTTATTTGCAGTTCTTCATCTGGGAGTTATGATCGTGCCAGGTGGCGAGCGCGAGCCTCAGCACGTAACTGGCGTTGAGACGGCTGCACTGCATCAGACATTCACCAAATCACCGAATTGTAGAAGCGTAACGTTATTAATGTGCTTGTAAATGATACATTATTTAAATGTCAACACGTTACTTTTTACCTTATTTTTTGATTGACCAATATTTTAATGATCAGTGAGAAAGTGGTCGAGTCAATTAATGGTTAGCTTTGCAATCAAAATCTATTATTAACGTGTATTTTTTATTAGTAACCCAAATAAAATATACACGGATTATTTTAATACCGTTTTAAATTGCACGGCTAGTCTTCACGTAATTTATATTAATTCTATTGCAAAGGCACCGTATACGGTACTCTTCAAACGGATTTTATTACTTCATAAATTCAGCGGAGCCATATGCACTTCGTGAAGGTACGAAATAAAGATATATTTTAGCCCCGACACCAACGGCTGATCATATTAACCGGCTTAATCATTAGGGAAATGCTTCTGAAAAAATCTCCAGCGTCCATTTAGAGAATTGCATAATTGACCATTACATACGGTAATCATACTCTCACTCCGTACTAGAATACTCTTATCGTGGAGACAAAACATTTCCAGATAATTCGATTGGCCGGTTGGCGCAGTTGGTAGCACTCTGCCTTCTGAGCCGCTGGTCTCGGGTTCGATTCTCGGACAGGTCAAACATTTGTGTGTATGAACATGTCTTTTTGACCTGTGTTTGGGTGTGTAATGTATATAAGTATAAATATAAGTTTGTATATAAGTATATATCAGTCATCAGATTACCATAGTACAGGCACTGCCTAGTTTGGGACCTGAAGAGCTTGTGTGAATGTTTAAAAAAAAAAAAATGGGCAGTGATCTGGAAAACTAAGGTACATGTTTTGTTATCACTATTGCCCCTTTCAGTAATAGTGTGTTATTGTAATGTGATTGAATACTGCTCGTAGATAACCCATTAAAAATGTCTACCCCTTAAATAGAGATAATAAGAAGTGATAATGGACACATTCTTAGTACACTAAATTTAGCAAGTTAGACTTTAATTAGGTATTACCTTTTTTAGGCTAGATAGTAATATTCATACAGGATGCATTTATGTGTAAACCATATTTAATAATATTAAAATATCGCCCCTTTCAGAATTGAGTAAGTAAGTCTATTTAGTTCAATTCAGAAAAAAAATTTACAACTGCGTAACCACCGATCACACGCTTCCACTTCCATGGAGCGGGCCTTGCTGGACTGCTGAAGAATGCGGGGTAGCAATGTTGGCTTATGTCAATGTCAACATTTTCAGGCTGGTGTACCTACGACCTAATGACTGTTATTTTAATACAACAAGCGGGAACAACGGCGTCATTATGGACACCCATCCAAGGCATGCCCGAGGAACACGTTACTTCTTTAAATTTTTGTTTGTTTTAATAGATCTACTGTTTGAGTGACGACGTGGTCGAAGATGTTATCACGCTAGACCTAGAATGCTTACTGGCTCTTAAGGTCTGCTGCCTGAACACACAATGTGTGTGATGACAACAAAATTGAGTGTGGTAGTTAGCCAGGCGGGTACTCGAAAGTACCCTTCCTTGGAAATATGATAACGGCGTAACCTCCATCGACAGCTAAACGTTAGTGGGGATTGAACCAGCGTCCGTCAGTTTGACAGGCAACGCTGACTTATCATCGCTCCACTTTAACAGTTAAGATCGCATACGTACACTCTACAATGAGCGCTTCGTTTTAAACTTGGAACAACATAAATTGGTTATGTTTATTTTAGGATATCTTCAAATTATGCCAATATCTCAACGCAACGATTAACTAGACATTGGTAAATCTTTTGACACTTCAACAACATTAACTCCGTCGTTTTCCAGCAATAAACGTTCCGATGACACCGAGAACCATTCACGGAACACTAAAAAGTTATTTGAAACTGTGATGAATTGAAGAAGATAGGACATACTAATACTAGCTGCAACTCGCGTTTTTCCTGGCATGGACTACGGTTTTACTGTAACCGTAATTTTTCAAGATAATATTTCACTTTAGTTCTTCAGACTTCAAACAGTATATTTTTGTTAATAATATTAAAACTCACGTTCATAATTACTTTACACTGTTTTTTACGGGTATAACGTGGTACTTACGCGTAGTCGATATCACGATCGATTCAATTCGATATAAATTTTCGATCGTGATATCGACTACGCGTAAGTACCACGTTATACCCGTAAAAAACAGTGTAAAGTATATTTTTGTGCTATTTTTTATACTTTATAGATTTAGCGTTGACTACTATCCTACTTGATGATCAGTGACGATGTAGCCGACAATGTTATCACGCTTGACCTAGAATGCTTACTGACTCTCAAGGTCTGCTGCCTGCTACTATGTGTTAAGTGACATTTTTTCAAATGGGTGGTAGCTAGAGCCAGGCGGTACTCGAAAGTACCACCAAGTTGGGATTTTAATAACTGTGCTACCTTTACTGGAGAAGAAAATATGGTTTGATCCCCACCAATGGCTCAAGCCATTGGTGGGGATCAAACCAGCGTCCGTCAGTTTGACAGCTGACGTCTGAATAATTACGCTGTCTGAACACTATACAATTGAGTCAAACCTAGTTATTCGTCAAACTTTTTTTTACATTTTCTTGAAAATATAGATAAATACTAACCCATTTCAGGTGAATAATTAAATATCATTTAAAGTGAATATATTTAAATTATACTTTTTCATATTTTTCCTGGATTTGAAGTGTAAGGTAATGAGTGACAATATATTTATTTGATTTAATTTCAATTTTTATTGCGCTGGTCAGAATCCCTTCAAATGAAAAATATTAATTTAAAATCGCTTAAAAGTGACGAAGTCATGAGATAAGGAAAAATTCAATTAAATTGAGAATATCTTCGAATCCAAAAATATACCTACGTCTTTGAGAGTTGGTTGATATAGCAAGCCTCACAAGTGCAGGTAAGCACTTTTAATAAATTCTTCTCAAGAATCAGAAGCAAATAAGTGCAACTAGGACCATTGGAGTCAACTATTAAGAAGTCCTACCGTATCTATGAAATAACCAAATCTTGAAGCTATTTCCGTTAAGGCTGAGATATTTTCTTCTTAATCAGGTGATTCAATAGCAATAACTTAAGGCGATAAACCCGTTCACTCATTAACGAGTTTCGGAGTATTTAAAACGATGCAGTTAACTTTAAAGAGTTTTAATTTGACGATTTATTTGTTTGTACCATTAAATTTTGGGAGGTAGAGTTGGAAATTGATTAGGGGCTTAGATTATAGGTAATATAAACAGACTAAGAATTTGGTACATACTTAAAGAGTGAGTACGTTATATTACTCATGTTAGCATCAATTCGTCTAAGTTCTTATGATATATCCCACTAATATTATAAATGTGAACGTTTGGATGGATGTTTGTGACTCAATCACGATCAAACGGCTGGACGGGTTTAGGTGAAATTTGGTGTGTGGATACTGCAGGTACCGGAATAATACGAAGGCTACTTTTCATCATCATCATCATTTGTCATCACCACGCGGGTAAAACTGCGAATCGCAGCTACTAATAAATAATGTTATTGGAAAAATAATTCTATGCGGTAGAAGGGGTTAAGGGAGAGATTAAATTTTTTGTTCTATACTTTATGGAGGTAGCGTTTAACCACTACTTAAAAATATGCTTAGTGACGTTGTGATCGAAAATAGACTCATCTTATATTAGAATATGTTAATTGGCTCCCAAGAATATTTGCCTAAGCCTTTTGGTGACCTACTACTGTGCATTTTAAGACGACGTTATGTACATCAAAAAAATACATCAGTTCTAACATAATTATCATTAGCAGTATTTGCGGCATTCATAAGAAGAGTGTGATTTTGAAGCAAGTGCTATGTTATATGTGCTTATGTTTCTACTGTTAGGATGGAGGCCTTTTAGAAAGATGTTTTTTTAGCTACCGGTCCCGCGTGTTAAAGAAAATGGATGCAAAATGTATGTGTATAAAAATATTTTGTATTTGTATTTTTAACCGACTTCAAAAGAAGGAGGCGGTTTTCAACTCGACCCGTATATTTTTTTATTTATTTTTTTTATTCGTGTTTGTTACCGCATAACTTCCGATTGGGTGAACCGATTTTGATTGTTCTTTTTTTATGTAAAAGCTGGTGCTTTCCGTGTAGTCCCATTTAAATTTCATCAAAATCGGACAAGCCCTTTTTTAGTTACAAGTCAAAAACTGAAAATGCGTGCTTATACATACACGATATTATAGTAGCGGGTGAAGGCATCTGTGAACATACCTACACCACAATGACAATTGATCCCATGAGTAACAAAGGTCACTAAAAAGAGAGAAAAAAAAATTTTACCAAAAAATGGAACCGACTTCATCAAAAGTATGAAATAACTTGTCGAAGTCGGTACCATGAGCACAATATTTTGATATCAGTTACTTTTGAACTATCATGGTACCGATTTCATCAAGTTATTTCATACTTTTGGGTGTTGAAGTCGGTTCCATTTTTTTTGGTAAATTTTTTTTGTCGTAATACGTTAGCAGTTATTAAGTGGCGTTTGAACTTTGAGCAGTCGGGAAAATACGGTATTGGGTCGGCCACTAACCTGTTATTATTTTGACGTGGCCACCAATATAAGTATTGGTACGTTTAGTCGTCTACAACCACTACTAACCTATGACAGGCTTGATCGAAAGCTATAAGCATCCTTCGATGCATGGGAGTGCTCATTTATTAATGCAACTAGCGTAAACCTAGTCATAGAATGAATAGTTACCTTTTAGGTTTGCGTGCTAAATTCTAGACAACGTCATCACTTAACATCAGGTGAGACAGTTGTAAAAACGCAAACTTATAATATGTAAAAAAAAAGAATGACTGCAGTTTAAT
This sequence comes from Apeira syringaria, assembly GCA_934044485.1. Lineage (NCBI taxonomy): Eukaryota > Metazoa > Arthropoda > Insecta > Lepidoptera > Geometridae > Apeira > Apeira syringaria. The sequence goes on along the minus strand of OW203665.1, from coordinate 10,062,798 downwards.
AAAACGATATTAAATCCTTTTATTTAAATGATTTTTGATATTAATTTAAATGATTACCAATTAAATATGTTAATGTTACAATATAGGTCTTAAGAAATACTTAGGTCAATATATTAGGCTCAACGAGAGTGAAGTCGACTAATATGTTGTAAAAGAAAAAGCAGTCTGTACTATTTCTCGATTCTTTGCCTCAAGAAAACCAAATCGACCGTAACATGGGTACGACTGATTGACATTGTTAATTAACAAGCCCAGTTTTGGACAAAACGTATTTATTTTAAATGCATTTAACCTCTTTTAATGACTATACCGAGTGATTGATAGTGGTATTTAAAGCATCTGTCAGATCAATATATCTGCACAGAAGGATAATTAAACACTTATAATTTATATTTTTAATTTTATCAATTTGTCTTCTTAGAAAATAGTAGTTGGTAAAAAAGGCTCTAGAAAGGTTAAACACTTTTACATTTAATTTGTATGCAATCCTTTTAGTATAACTACGCATAAAAGATTTTCAAGAGTATTTTTTTTACCTTTTTTACTGTTCCTACGGGTATAACGTGCCACTTACGCGTAGTCGATATCACGGTCGACAATTGTTTCGGCCTCATCCTTCAAGTTTTTTTACAACAATTGGTTACACTTCGATGTTTGTAACAAAAGGTTTCTAAGAAACGGTGTGTATAACATATGTATTTAGGGGGAAAGTTGTATCTAGTTCACACTGAATAAGAGTCAGAGAAATAAACTGTTTTATAGTTTCGTATAAATCGCACTCGATATAAAAATGAGCCCTATCTGAATTAATTATTGCTATAGTAAAAATGAAAATGTAAATATACGATGGTATTTTGCACAGATAGATACACAACTGACCCCCTCTCACATACACACATGCACTTTCAGTAAATACACAGAGAGGATCCTTCCCATCATAATGTACATATTTAAGTTTCAGTTTTAGTTCAATTACGTTTTTACTAGTTATAAACTTTATATGTGAGAAAACAGGTAAACGGAGAGTTTTAATTTCTATTCTAAGGGGAGGGCGTTGTATGTTGAAACACAGGCGATGAGCCTAGTTCGGCGACAGATACCCAAAATTTAATATGTGCAAGACTCTAGCCATTTAAGATGATGTAAGTGCGCAATTTTTCCTGAATAAACTTTTTAAGCTATTGCATAGCTTCTATCGCGGGCCTTGAGCGTAGGAACCGATTCCAGAAATTCCGTAACGAAAATAACCTAACACTCTCCACTCCGACCGGCACAGCGGTGATACTTTTTAGTACATACCTACACTCTTAACATATTATGACAGTATGTTACAATGGTTACAAAAATATATATTAAACATCATTTGCAGGCAATATTAATTATTTAATATGTATTGGTATTGATAATATAGGTATATTTTTATATATTATTCATCGCCACATGTATGCGTCACTACTTTCAATTTTCGTTAATTTACTATTGCACCGCTACCACTTTTCTATCATCTTGTGGTTGACTGGTAGATAATGCTACTTAGCGTTAAGTCCTCCATGTACTGAAATAGTGCTAAAGTATAAATAAATAAATGTTCTATAGCGTGAATATATTTTGAAGAATACCGGAACTCACGTTCATAATTAATTATAATTCTCAGTAACGAAAATACAATTGTCTTCATAATATGGAGCGTTACCCAATAACATAGAATTATTATTTACACGTGTATGTAATAGGCATATGCATTTTAGTGGGTTTTATTTTGCAAATTCTTAGTATTAAATTCTTTAGGTTTTGAATTATTACCCACATGTTACATTTTTAACACTCAAAGGTCTTCAAGTTTTTATCCAGCAATTTATCACTCAATATCTTGTAATGCATGCCATGCTTATATTGGCTGTTGCAATATTGTCTCAAAACTGAAATACTGCAATCCCTTATCATAGCGCTAGTAGAATAGTTCACTTGCCATGTAATTTTAACTGCTCATAGTTTTCAAAGACAACAACAATTTTGAAACGATGATAGCTCAGCGGTGAGAACTACGGCTGTCAAACTGCCGGACGCTGGTTCCATCTCTTATAATTCTTCTTTTCTATCGCTTCACTCTTGACAGAGCGTTCGTGGTCACTTGACTGAGCGTTCGTGGTCTCTTGACAGAGCGTTCGTGGTCACTTGACGGAGCGGTCGTGGTCAATGATTATAATACGATGATGATTATCACAGCTGATCTAAGGAATTACGAGAATGACAATGTTTTTTCCCGTGCTTTTCTCTAACCTACCCATTGCCGTAGGATAAAGTTACTTGGAGAGAAGCCAAATTAAAAGATCCTAAACTATGACATACGTGACTTCATTCAACTTACCTATTAAAAGTCTAAGATTCTCAGGAATCGAAAAGATAATCACTTAAAATAAATATGCAGTATATGCGACAGGATATGTTAATAAGTACGTAACATTTAGAAAGTTACATTCACATCTTTCCCACAAGAATAACGAGTAACGAACGGAAATGACAAAACACATACAAGTGCCAGTTGACAAAACAGTACAAAATGTTACACGTAAGAAACCAATAATGTTACATCGGTCCCCGTGTACTATGCTAATGTAATATCAGTAGGTTTGGGAAGTAACGTGGTTTGGACATCACTACAAGACAAGTGCCTAACAATAGAATAGAAAAGAATATCATTGATTGTATAAAAAGGTATACAATTTATCTTGAAATTTATAAATATCATGTAAAATGTTTGTTACAAGCTATTATTTTTAGTTTCACCTGTCCCGATGTTTGTCATCAAACCATGCAAATTAAATTTCATCCACTTCCGGATGATTGAGATGAAGTTTTGCATACATGTGTAAACTGCGTGACAATGCAATATTATGATGACATGGTGCTGGTCTGATGATGTAACTGGAAGTTGGCCAAAGGAACTTTGCAATGAAACGACACAAGGTCATCAAGTTTGGGCTAATTTGAATTTTGACGAGTAGTTTGTCTTTTAATAGTAACTAGGGTCTGACGATGGAGCTGGAAGGCCATAAGAATTTCTAAAATAAAACAGATAAACCCATCGAGTTTGTGCTCATCTAAAAAATCTTCTGAAACGATGATGGTGGTCATATTTATTTATATTATAAAATCTTGTAATAACAATACTTTTTTTAATAATTACTTGTTTTATGTTTACAATAATAAATTAAATGAACGCTTCTTAAAGCGAAGTATTCTTGACTATTTGGGTAAATAGCGCCTGAACTTAACTGTTTTTTTAACATATACTGGGAATATATGGGAACGAGCAGTCTAAATAAGCATGGGTCCGACGTTGACAATGGTCACGGTGAGAATGAGCGGGTGGAGAGCGGCGCGGAGTAGAAAGATCCTGACCATTTCTTGAATGTATTATCACCCACCCAACTAACTAAGTTTTGTATGAATATTTTTATAATTTAGGAAGATACTTATAGGTTCTTTTTATTTGAATTGGTTAAAAACGTGTTTTAGAAATTATAAAACTGTACAGAGGATAATACCTATTCGTATTTTCACTTCTGAATACTTATTATACTAAACCGAAAACACACAAACTGAGAAAGTGGAAGCTCAGTCTCTCGCACATGATTTCTTAATATTATTTTTCATATGAACATACAAAATGAACAATGTCTAAGCGATGCGTCGTTCAGACACTTAAAGTAAATTGAATGTATTTAATTGAATGTATTACTGACGGTCGCCGTGGCGCAGTGGTTAGTGTCAGTGACATGACTACTGTGTCTCCGGGACCCTGGGTTCGAATCCCGGCAGGGGCAAACATTTGTGCGATGAGTGTAGGTGTTTGTCTCGGCTCTTGGATGTTTAATGTGTGCTGTGAATGTGTGTGTCCAAGCCTCCCGCGATACAGGGAATCCTAGTGCGGGGGTTTAAGTGTGTAAAAAAAAAAAGAAAAAAAAAGAATTAAAAGTATATATATTAAATACATTTCTAGCAAACCGACCTCACAACATACAAATGTACAACAAAAAATGCATAGTACTATTCAAAACCAAAATAAAAAAAGCTAAATGTTTTTCAAAGCGGGTAAGCGGATATTCCCAATATCGGACAAGGCGGTACCTAACTTTCTCCTGTATTATTTTAATTTCTCTCATACATATTTAGTAGTGTAATGTTCGAGTCACGATCCTTATGACATTCAACTTTATTCGTTAAATAACTTATATTATTCCTTTTATTTGAACCGAGAACTGAATAGGTACTTATTTGCTCTTTAGGTCAAAACACACTACGTTAGTTGACCACTGCTGTTTGATTTTGATGTTAGATAATCCATTTCAATGTCCTCGCCGTTGATACCGAATTTTAGCTAGTGGCTGTAATGAGTTTTGGGTAGATTACGTTCTCCTGTCTTACGCTTTATTGCAATGCCTTCGATCTTTACTCCTGTTCTTGGATCAACGTGGTAGCGTTATTGTACAATTATTTTAATATTAAGATGTACCGATAGACCATACGGAACCACTCATGTCTCTTATCTCGAATTGAATAAAATCTCACTCCTCTTTGCCACGGGATTGCTTTCGACCTTTCTTTCAGTTCTCAGACCAATATTATGTCGTTATTGTACAAGTACCATTTAAATATACCACTACATCATCATCATCACAGACATCGCGTATATTTCGATCCAATCAAAGACCTTCTAAAAGTTTGCAAACGCTAAACCTATTATGGGCACGTTATACTCTTTGGTCTTCTGTGGAATTTGCCAAAACGTATGGATATGGCCTGAAGGTACTTAAGTCTTTTCGGAAATAGTATAAGATTTGATCTCTTAAAAAGTTTTCAACCCGGTAGGTACATAATAACAGATAATCTAAAGCATTCAGCTGTATTCACAAATAAGTTAAACGGTCGGCTTTCTCTCGGGGATATATATATATATATATATATATATATATATATATATATATATATATATATATATGCATTTGCTATCAAGCTTGCAACTCTCATAGGAAATTCCGTTTAATTTATTACATTAAAGAAGAAAAGGCATTTATTTATATATATATCGTTTTTATTACCGCTTATGGTTGGGGGTATTATTAACACCTGCAAAAGGTTTTGGTCTTGTGAGTTTCGACCCTCGACAGTCATTTGTTATAATAATAAGCTTCTTGTAGTCGTTTATAGAATAAAAGAAAAAGAATTTGGTATAATTTTGTTATTACTTATCTTGGTTTAAGTTAATAACACAGCTTTATCTTATAAAATGCTCATAAGTAGAATATTTGGGTTTGTAATCCAATGCTTATGGGTAGTAAGTTTGATTTTATATTTTTCCTATTTATTAATAGCGTGACTGAATGTTGAGGATTCAAGTTTATTACTAATGGATATCATCGTCATCATTTTATTACTGTTTTTTTATATAATATTATATGGGCTTTTTTGTATAAATACCTAATCAAGCCCCTATTCTGTAGCTTACTTATTAGTTTCTTGTATCGTCATTCTACTGTATGTCGAGCAGAATGTATTAGCATTTTGGGGTGCTGCTAAATAAGAATTAAAATTAATTAGTTAGCAAATTATGACAAAAATTTGATGAAATATAAATATATAAGAGTTTTTTATGGTTTATTGCAATGTTTATTGCATTAACAACATGCTAGGCGGAACTTATGTTCAAAACAACACAAATATGTATAGCGAAGACCACGTCACAATGTCAATTATAAAACGGAATTAACTCTTTTTTTTTCTAATAAGTCTTCCCACTATCTGGGAAGACTTAGAAAAAAAAAGAGTTTTCGTAGGGAAGTGTCAATAAGCAGTTAAGCGTTTTTTTTTATCGAGATTAGCAAGCCTTTCACCACTATCTTTCCTGATATTAAGTCATGATACGAACTACGACGAAGCAAGCTTATGGTAGACAAGTGAGTTTCGCCTAAATAACACAGGAATATAGTGTTATATTCCCCTTTGTACTTTCGACTTATAATAGACACATTCTGTATTTTTTTTTTTGCAAATTACTCCCGTACTGTATTAAAACGTACATTGCAAATACAGAAAAAATACCAGATGTAAGATGCAAGCTTGCATCCTTTGTATTCATTTAACATTTGTAATCGATTCGTCTCGTCTGCTATTTTTAGCGTCAAAGGCCATTCGTTACCCATTTTCCGGTGTCTTTTTTTGGGACATTTCTAGTTTTAGACGATAAAATAAATTACCATAAGTTTCATGTTAAATGCTTTTGTACGTCACACCCACTTTGAGATCTATTGTTAGCTGTTTCGGCTCCTTTTTGTTTTGTGGGTGGTATCATTATACCATGCGGTGTTTGTCATCTCCTAATATAAGTTATAATATCCCACTAATATTATAAATGCGAAAGTTTGTTTGTAAGTGTATATTGTTGTTACTTCTTCTTGCTCAAACGGCTGCACCGGTTTCGATGAAATTTGGTATGGAGATAGCTTATACCCTGGATTAACACATAGGCTTATTTTCATCATCGCCATCATCGCCGTTTTTCAACACTACGCGGGTACAACCGCGGGCGCAACTAGTAAGTTATAAATGTGAAATATTAAATGTTAATTTTATTTAATTTTCATGTGGTTCTGTAAATAGTTTATCTATGATTTCACGCTGTGCTTTGGTTAAAAATAATAAGACAAAACTTTGTTTGAGTTAAAGCTAAACTCGGGTCAATACTCTAAAACGTTACCACGTGTTGCTGCAGCCATTCAGAAAAGTAGATGTCTTCACTTCATAGCATTAAATCTAGAATTATATATATGGCTACAGCATAATTTTATCAAAAATATGAAATGTTACAAATAAAAGCAAAGTGTGTTTTATTTAGTTGAGAATTCCTCGTAGCAATAATAAAATCTACATAGTAGAAAAAATATACTAATCGATTTCCACGTCTTATCTATCCGTGGATCATTTTTTACTCTTTATCTATTCTTCAAATAGATTTGAAGCATCCATCCATAGATCCATTTGCTAAATAGGAAATTTTTAAGCCTCTCTGCGTATTTGTTGAAAGTCCTAATCTAATGGACCACAAATAAATTGATTTAAATTACGAATTTATTAGTTTTTAGGGTTCATTAAATTAAATTGTATCTGTAAACACCCGCGAGCCTCCCGGCTCAACTTAATCCCTTAAAAATTCACCTTATGACTATAGTTTTTATATAATCGGTTCGTAAAAAAATGATGTAGGTACCTATTCATTTATGGAGTATTTAAGGTATAGATATTATTTTGTGAGATATACACTATTCTGCATTGCTCTCATTGTAACACGCATTTTAAGAAATATTGTGACGAAATATTTCCGCTACTAGTGGCACATGGCGTTCTACTATAGCTAAGATGGACAAAGCGACAGAACGGTATTCTATAGTCGTGGGTTCAACTTAAAAAAAAGGTAAAGGTACTAGTAGCCGCATTTATTCCTTAAAATAATTTGAACGTAAGTTCCGCCTAGCATGTTGTTAATGCAAAAACCATAAAACTCTAAGTTAAGAAAGCTATGCATAAGCATAAGCGTGCATATGCATAAGTATTTGATAGTGCTCATAGAATTGGTCTAGATTTTAGTCTTCATCATCATGTTCAAATATTTGAAGGAAAAAATTCGGCTGCTGCCGGCTCGACTTGAACCTACGACTACAGAATACCGTCCGTACCGTCACCATGGTCGACGTTATTAAGCTGTTTGACAGTACGGAGCTAGTGGGAATGCTTAAAAGGAAAATAAAGTTATTGTAGTTAAATGTCAGTGAACAGATAAGTAATGTTACACTAAATAACACAGGAACAAAGTGTTTATCCTTTCATTAAGACAGTAAAAAAAGTAATAATCGAAACATTCTTGATACATTGTAAGTAATACATAGTATAAGAAGTAAGTAACTAAGTTATGAGTACAATCAAAGCATTAGCAAAACCTTTGTTATATTTAATGGGTAAGACGTTATCAAAAATATCACGTAACAAAGCATAATTTTCCTTGATTAGAACTTCCAGTCATCCGGAATCTAACGTTAATTAAAGCCTCTAACATCAATACCAAACTATTAATATTATACCCATTAACTCACAAAGTGTACTCGTATGTACAGTCGACGTCATAACTTAATAATCAAAGCAGAAATTTATTCGCTCATCGGAGTGAATTAATTTCTGTATTTATGTCATGCATTAAAAATTAGATCGAGGGTCAAATGCAGAGGGCGGTAGGTACTCATTGACAGCGCGAGTATTGTTAAGAGGTTTCTAACTCTGCAGCCCTTACTACCAGCAGCTGCTGGCAACGGATCCTGCCTCGTTGCCGTAGGCTTCTAAGTTTAAGTTTTCTATAATATCTTTTTAAATATAGTTTTTGACATATATATAAGATAAAAAACAAGACCTAAGAAATAAATAAAATATAGAAACACAATAATTAAAGCAAATGTGAATGTTTTATATTTTTAAGAGGCCGAGATCTCCAAAATTACCAGTAACAATGGTATCAATTACTAAAACTATCAATATTTATAATTAAAATAAAATTATTTTTTAAATATCGTTTTTGACATATATATATGGTAAAAAACTAGACCTAAGAAAGAAATAAAATATAGAAACACAATAGTTAAAGCAAATGTGAATGTTATATATTTTTAAGAGGCCGAGATCTCCAAAATTACCAGTAACAATGGTATCAATTAGTAAAACTATTAAAATTTATAATTGAAATAAAAGGGTGCAAATTACATACTTATACACTTAGGTAATTTGAATAAATTTAGGAAATAATTAGATTAGTAAGATGATGTTAAACGAGTACAGAAGGAAAAATCTGTTCAAAATATTATATCCGCCTGTTTGTTTATATAGTATGCCTACTTTTATCTACGAAACTACTGCTAGCAGATTTGTGTGCGGTAACTATAACGTTACTTAGGATGCTGACTGTACCCAATATGTCCTGATACTTGCGAGACAACAATGTGCGGTAATTGCGTTCCCATGTCAATATAATTTAACTGATTAAACACTAGCCAAAGTTTTGGTTAAGTTGTGAATGATTACGGAGAGGTGGCTGAGGTCAGATCAAATGTGATTGAACGTGCCTTAAAAAAGTTACATGATTTCTGTGAGCCGATTTTATGACCTGATCCTGATGAGTAAGATGCAATATTAATAAGATTTCGTCACTGTTAATGATTTCAAATAAAATAATCTATTTTTAAAATACAATAAAATAGCCATACTCAATGGATTTTATATAATATGTTTATGTCATCTAGTATTTGACTACTATTTCACTTGACGGCCAGTTACGATGGAAATCCACGCTAGATCAAGAAGGTTACTGGCTCTCAACACCCTGAATTCTTGGTGATAGGTTTTCTAATTTCAGCTTGCAAGCCAGATGAGTACTTGGATGTCCTAGGGTACTAGTGGCCTATTATTTGATAACTATGTGAATTTTACCAGAAGCTATCTTATATCTGAGGGTAAGGATCAAACTAGTAATTGGATTACAATCGACGCTAACAGCACGCTATCAATTCTTTAAGAATTTATAAATTGAATCATCATCATCTCAGCCATAGGACGTCACTGCTGGATATCCCCAATTGATCTCCACAAGGACCGCTTGGAGGCGGCCCGCATCCAGCCTTTTTCTGCGATCTTAGTTAGACCTTGCCGGTGAACGGTGGTACTATCAACGGTGGTAATACCAATAAAAAACTACTTGATATTTAATTCGAAAGCCTTTAGCTCGGCCTTACTCTTAAACTAGTTGGAGGTGATAATATAAATCCTATACTAACGTCATGCATAGGGGTGTATTGTGCAATTCCCCCAGCAGCTATCTATGCCGTCCTAACATCTTCACATTTTGGAGCATGTCTTTGTGCTGCCCAACATAAAACTTGCCATAGCTACTATCTACATTATATAGTTAGTGTTCATTTTTTTATTAGTCATTAGTGTCAGTTTTAAAACTTTACATTCTCATTCTTCCACCACTACCTGTTCGTGTTATTAATACATCAAACATAATATACAACGCGATTCATACAGGACGATACATATTTGCGGTCCTTTGTAAACAGGGACCTAACAGCCGAACCTTCAACTGCGTTCTACTCTAGGTTATTCTGTGGTATCGTATGGATTGTGGTCCTTAGGGATTCGAAAACGAATTGTAGGAAATTAATGGTGATATTAGAAAGGTGGTATGTATGGGTTTAAATTATTATTAAAGCGGTTGCTTATCAACAACGGCTTGCAGCTTACCTTTTATGAAATTATTTTATAGCTTTAAGTAGTTTTAAACTGCAGAGAAATATTGTCCATCGGTGTTTTTGTTTGTGCATTTATCTGTAGTTTATTAATTCCTTATAGCACGATCGTGGCTTCGATATATTACGAAACGCGTTTCTGAACACTACGCCTGAGAATAAACGTTGCTTAGCTGTTGGACTTTGTATTAAAAGTATTTGTATTAAAACACCGAGCGTTCAAAATACTTTAACGTACAATTTATTACATTTTATTTTTGTAAACATGTCTTAAGATGTCAACAAAACATTCCTAGGAAAGACCACACACAAGTAACTTTCACGTTTCACGAATGACTAATTTGCACCTAAAACATTAATTTACACGAAACATATAAATGAACTTGTTTTATTTTTTGTTCCAGGTGTTTGGCTGCTTTCAAGACATCATTTTAAGACAACAAATTTGTGATTAATGTGATGAAGCTTGCGGTATCATCATGTCAGACATAGGACATCCACTGTTGGACATAGCCCTCCTTTTGGTATTAAATAACCTAATTCCCGACTAAGATATAATGTTATTATTCTCAGTCTGCCTCGCATCTCCAAGATGAGGGTCTTGAAGAAGTCAAACAGATGATTGAATTCCGTGTGTTCAAGAAAAACCCATACCACATACCATAGAGCACCTAACTATATCTGATTAAAGTTTTCTCAGAAATCAATTGCACTTGGAAACTTGGAAATAGAAGAGTCTAATTGGATTATTACATATAGAATCGGCTGGATATATCAACAGACAGAGTTGTCAGCAGACCGCATCAACCTACTCCTGCAATTTTCTCCTGTTCTACAAGCTTTGTGTGGCAGTCCTACGCTTCATTTTCCAGCGTTACGCAACTTTAATAAATTTAAATCACAAATAGTGTTACCACATATTATCGAGAGACTTATGCCTAGCAATGGATGTCTAATGGCCAAAATGTTGACATTGAAATGGCGGCAGCTTAGAACTTGTTTAGAAATCGGTTTTACCTATAGATGTAACAGCTTTCGCTGTAGGTGCCTCATAATGACCGTGGCGTGTGTGCCTGTACACCTCACCACCTAATGAGTCATTGTGGCAGAACTTACGATATGCTTGTGCCTTCGACATGTGCTTGTAGTATTTAGTCCGTTACTTCCTCATTCCTGTTTCTATGCACTCAGCTTCTAGTGTAATTTTGTGTTTATATTGTAAAATGAGTAGCACTTTTATAGTACTTTGATTTGTACCACGTAGCTGAAGGCCCTAATTATAATATTCATTTAAATTCATCAAGAAGAAACAGCCCGTATTATATGTACGCTAAAATTCAAATTCGTATAACTCTATTTAAGGCTAGCCTTAATTTTACATGAGTTCTATTCAATAGCTGGTCAATTGCGGGTAGTTTTAGTGTGCACCAAATAAGTGGAAACTTATTAATATTATAGTTGAACGAGAGAATCACTACCAATGTCCCTGTTAATAAAATATTATTACACTATATTTTGGAGCGTTTGTCAGTTTTTTATTCGTTGGACTGTTTTTTTACTACTTACAGAATCTGTGTAAAGATATACGAATTATCCGAGTATTTAACGGCATAATGTTCTTCAGTGCGAGAGTGACAGACAATGCCGAATGACTTGCAAATTTGAAAATATGAAGCTTATTCAAAATACGGCAGCACTCTTCTTGTTTTTCGTCACAGTGTTAGTATTTATTTTGCAAAAAAATTATGGTGCTTAATTTTTTTATTTATTTGGTTTATTTATAGGGATATTTCCATCCACGATTTGATATTTAGATTAGTATAAGTTTCAGTATTGGTTTTATGCTTTGGTTTAAATATATGATTATGTTTTCTATTTAGTGTTTTAATAAGTGTAGCGATAAAGAATTATTTATTTCTCTGTGATTGTTGAACTAAACTTCTGAATAACCGATTACCGATTAGAGTTTTAGAAAATCTAAAATTAGGAAACCCCTATTCACAACCTTAAAAAATCTAACAGATTAGTAGGTACATGTCAGAACACCTGCGTTATGGGACCATTTGCCAGATGTAATCAGAAATGTAGTGTCCTAAAATATTTTTAGGAGTAAATTAAAAACATTACATAGTAGTAAACTCAACGACAGAGTTTCTATAAGACAGTTTGAACTAAAAAAAACCGTTTGTAAACGTTGGCAATATATGAAAGCTTATTATTATTATATAAAATATTGTTTTATCTAGAATAACTGACTTTTAAATTATTATTTATACCAATAAATATCTGTATCTGTATTCGTAATTTTTGTCATTGGATTGTATGTGGACAAGCCACGGAACCCAATTCAAAATAAAATCATTTTTTTATGCGATTCGTGTTCACGTGTTCTTTTAACAAGTGTTTAGTTCAGGAGTGGCCAACTGTTTAGTTATTAACAGTTTCGACAAAGCGGCTACATATCAGTAAAGTGACAGCCGGGTTTCCGTCACGTGTCACGACTGTGGTGGTCATTTAAAGAATAGTTAAATGATAGAAACTCGGACCATCCGTGTCTCTACCATTTTACTATTCTTTATGCGTCTATTGCTATGATTAAAAACTTTCGAGTCGAGTTTGTAATTGTTAGCCGACTTCAAAAAAAAGAGGTGGTTCTCATGTCGATCCGTATATTATATTTTGAGGCTCCATTCTATACAAAAATACTAAATTATTTCAAGCGTTAAGACTACTTTAATCTTTGTCAATTCAGGGAGAAGAGGAAAAAACAGTCCGACTTACTAAAAATTATATTTAACTTAATATTGCTTATAAATATGCCGCCTTATAATATATTCTCACACGCCCCTAGTGGTAATGGTGGGGCGAGCGGCAAACTGGCTGTATAAGCCAGACAGAACCGAAGCGCGCACACTACAGTCCGACACCGAGCTCGACGGCGAGCTCGAGGCAAAAACATCCTGGTTAGATTCTCTCCAAATAGTCAAAGAGCAAACATCCTTAGGGCCCACTTACGGACCACTTTGGTACCGGGGCAAGTCGATCCGATAACTCCCTGTCCTGGCGACAGCTCAAGCCGAGGTCCGAACCTCAGTGGTGCCCTTGAGCTAGTCGCCTCGCCCTCTCCTAGTGACACAGCGCCGTCAGCGCTAGCCTAACTAGGCGGTGCGCCTTCTGCGCCCGCACAAATACCGGGCTGAGCACCATCTGTGCTCGCCCCCCCCCCCCCCCCCCCCCCTCCGGTGAAGCTGTAAATGCCGGTAGAGGCAAACAGCATTAGTCCGTTAGAAAAAAATAGCGCGCACACTTTTACTCGGGCGCTCGCCGGCATCGGACGTCGACGCAATGACGTAGCAAGTGGAAGGGGCGACCGACATTACGTCACCGGCGCGGCTGGCTTGGACGAGTCATTCTACTTCGGGACATCGTACTGAGCGGACGTGCCTCATTTAGTCCACTGTTGGACACTTCTATCTGGGTACTCGGAGACATCAGACGTGGCTTAGGAGTCTACGTGAATTGTTGTCATGTTTAGTGATATCGCGTTTTGTTATTTAATTTCAATGAAAAATGTTAATAGTTCGCTTTGTATTTTCTGTTTAAAAATTGAATACACTTCTGATCGTCAAGAATATATATTACGGCGCAATGACGCAATCTTTTTGATAGTTGTAAAACCAGTATTATCTAATAACTTTAAATAAACTAATAAACTATGTCGTTTAAGTTTAGGACCACTATTACGCTACTCTAGAATAGAGTGGTATTTACCAACACTAGTAACTGAAATTAAAAAATAAACTCACTGGGACAATCACTTCTATTGCATTTATTTAATCTATGGTAATTGTCGCCATATAACCGCCCGCGCATAAAGCCGGTTCTTTTGATCCCGGCGCGTGCGCACGAGCCCATTACGAATGTCAACGTCATACGAAATTCGAATGCATGTTTTTCTTTCAAATTTATGAAAACAATGAGTCGTTAATTAATTTGTTTTGAGAGTATTTTATAGAATCGTGCTATGTAGTCAGGAGTATCCTGTACTTAAGTAATAATAAAAAATATTTACTTCAAGTTTTTATTTTCGGCGGTTCGGAAACCTTTCAGTTTGGCATGGAATAAAATGAAACGAAGTAGGTATTGTAGTGGGGAAAACGACACGATTCTGGATATGGAGTGTTTGACCTAATTTTCTTTAATCTCCATCAAGACGGCAATTGTACAGCACGTGTGGCTATCACTAAATATTTTAAAAAATACGCAGGAATAACTTATTCCTGTGCTTTCATAAAACATGTAAACACTATTCGAGTAAAAGTAAAAACTTTATGTAAGTATGCATGTAGCTGTATCTAGTCCAGTTTTTAGACGACTTTAAAAAAGGATGAGGTTCTCAATTCGTCTGTTTTATTTAAGTTTGTTACCTCAGAACTTTCAACTAGGTGAATCGATTTCGACGATATTTAATTTAAAAGCTGGTGCTTCCCGCGCGGTCTCATTTAATTTCCATAAAAATCAATCAAGCGGCTTTTGAGTTACACTCAAATAACTGAAAAGTGTTACGTCTATCTGAATGACTTCCTTATTGGGGGTTAAGAAATCGGTGAACAGACCTACACAGTGATCATTGAAAAGCGTGAAATAAACATTTTTATTTTAGAAGTTATTTCAAACATTTATGAGTGTTGAAATCGGTTCCATTATTTGGGTTTTTTTTTAATTTTTACGAGCATACCCTGTCGTCTTTTTTAAATATCCTTCACAATAACTAATAATATAAGTGACGCAACATTGTAACAGTAATTATGGCTAATTTATTCAATTCCCACGAAATCGTACACCAACAGCACAGCGGGCATACCATTTATTTAATCGTCAAACAGCTAATAGTCGATGACAATGGTAATCATCACGCCCCATGCGGGTGATACAGATTAAAGAGATCTCTTATTTAATGCGTTAATTAGGTAGGAGATGAAGAAAGATGGCTTGTGACCCTTAGTTACGTACGACATACTTATTCAGTACGAGTATTAAAAAAAAATAACTAAAAATGGAACGGACCTCAACACTCAAAGTGTGAAATAACTTGTTGAAGTCGATATCATGATAGTTCAAGAGTAATTATTATCAAAATACTGTGCTCATGGTACCGACTTTGACAAGTTATTTCACACTTTTGAGTGTTGAAGTCGGTCCCATTTTTGGTAAACATTTTTTTCATCCTTTTCAGTGACCTTTGCTACTCACGGGATCAATTTGTCATTGTGTATGTGTGTTCACAGATTTCTTCACCCGCAATTAGAAAGTCATCCAAGTAGACGTAACACGTTCCAGTTATTGGAATCTCGCTCGATTCAATTATCCGATTTTAATGAAATTCAAATTGGACCACCTCGGAAGTACAAAAAAAAAGTAATATAGAAATAGAATTTTCAGAATTGGTCCAAAAATGGGGAAGAAATCGATAATTATACAAAAACAAAGACAACGAACAGAACAAGAATGAACATTTAACAGTTAGAGAAAGAGAATTTCTATGAAGCGATGCATCATGTCAAGGTCTTGCACTGGTCGAAGAGAAACATTCCAGCAAATATCACGTGAGTCTTAGCCGGTTCTTAGATAATAATAAAGTTTTATGTTAATAAAACAGATAATCAAGTAAATATTAATATAAAAATAACAATTCATGAACCCTCAGCTCCGTCATCAATATCAATAGCTTCACAATTGCTGTCATATTGTCATTTCAAATGTTTTTGCTTTTTTAATATACTATTTGATTTTATTTTGTGAGTATAACCGTGGCGTAGATGATTGATCGGTGTCGAGTCAGCTACGCAATATGGCGAGATTTACACACGATCTGTCATACTGAACTAAACATATTGTTATCTGCATGATTGAGCTCTTAGGTAGTGTCCAGACAGAGCCTAGGGCATATTGTGGGCATATATTGGGCATATATCATCACAATATTGTGCTCATGGTACCGACTTCGAAAAGTTATTTCACACTTTTAAGTGTTAAAGTCGCTTGCATTTTTGGTAGAACATTTTTATAGTATATTAGTTACTTTTGTGAACTATCATAGTACCGTAAGGTAATGTAAGGAAGGTAAGGTACCATACTACCATGCTCGGAATTCTTCAACGGAGTTGCCTTCACCGAAAGCTTCAGCCGTTGTCGGGGATAGAACCAGTGTCCTTCATTTTGACACCCAACGCTTCAACCACTAGGCTGTAATCGTTTCAAAGGATTACAATTTTGGTAATTCTAATAATTAACACGTCCTCAAAGTTAACAAGTTTAGATATTATTTCACAATAATGCACTCGTATAAGTTAAACATTATACCTATAGACATAATACTAGATTGATTATATTCCATTCAAGCTCTGTTAAATCTAAAATCGAAACACCTATGAATAAATCGTACAACTCGAATAGAAACGCTCGCTCCGATCGAGATAAATATCGATCAATATCCACTGACGGTCCAATTACATTGTGGTCGGTACTACAGGACAAGTCGGAACAACTGGCTTACTTAATGGATATTATTATAAAGACGTGTTATATAACAGTTATTTTTTTCCGCTGAAGATTTTTCCTTTTACTCACATCAGTTGAGTGTTTCGCTCTGTGCCCAGTAGATGGCGATATGAAAGCGGTTGAATGAAATTTACATCAAACCACATACGTAAAATTTAATAGCGTGTCTGTAAAAAAACAATTTTGTAATACATGCCAAATAATACAGGGTATATAAACATAACACACCAGTTTTTTAAATGTTTGTTTGTCGGTCTGTCCCTTTATTATCGCTAGGTACAATCTGAAATCGATCCTGACCGATTTCGACAAAACTGTTTTTGCCCATCAGCTGTAGTTCTATAGAAAAAAAAACATGAAGCTGAAGAAAAGTCCACAGTTTATCTTTATAACTTTAGTCTTGACCGATAGTTTTTACTTAATAATAAAGCCAGACGCAATAGTGTATCTACTATAAACCTACAACCGCATATACCTATAACCCTACTATAAGGATAAACAATTTTTTGTTTTTTATATCTTTGACTTTAGAACTGCTACAGTATTTAATTTCGATTAGGTTTTAAACTAAATATAATATAGACGTAAAACTACATAATCCTCAACATAAAGCAGAACATTACATACACTATGAAAAAAGGCCTTAAATACTTGGTATCCTTGGTTTAGAATAATGGTAATAATAATTAATAGCTGCCATGCGAGTAAATTGGCAAGTTTTTAATGTTAACTAGAAACTTTGTATGTGCAAGCACCCTTACAATTTATTTAATTGTAACACGTACAGTTAAACGATGTATCAAAAATCGGTTATCTTGCATCTGTCGTGTAATGATTTGTATTTGTTCGTATTATAATATATGAGAACTAGTTCGAAAGATCTTTGATATCGATGCAGCATAACTCAGATTAGTAGGCAATATCCCCATGTCTACTAAAGTCATGGCATCCATTTCGTTAGTTGCATTCTGTGTTTTAATTGTAAACAGGGAGACTTATTGCATATACATTTATACAGTAAATAAAAAAAACCTTAGTTTGAGGACTAAATTGCACAACGAAAGTAAAATGCCTCTTTGGCCTTTGTATGACAATTTTTTTATGTACCATATCTTTAAAAACCGTTGAAATAATATGTTTTTCACTATAATTTTTGTAAGTACCCTAGAATTTCATAATGTATGATATCATTTTATGTTTATGTGAAAGCGTTGTAGGTTTTTAAATAAAAATTTCATCAAAATCAGTCATTTTATTTTCAACAAAATACAAATTTCTGCCCCTAATAAGTCTATATTATAGTTCTTTAACTATTTAATCATTTATAAGTATATTAACAATTGGCGCCCGTATTTTTTGGTACATATAGATAAAAGTTTTTCTAAAAGCTATTTTGCAGTAAGTAAAAAATCTTAAATTTTAATTAGACAGCTGTCAAATGTAAGCATAAAACGTTTAAAATTAAATATTCATCTTCTACTGTTGAATTCAAGAAGCTAAAGCGTTGCGATCAACACGATATAATAATAAAATACATATGTAATAAATGTAATGGTTATAACCATACGCTAGATATTTTGCCACATAAGTAAAACTTGGTGTTACAGCCGTAAACGAAACTTTCGTAATTCGAAATAACTTAAGTTTCTATCGAACATGATATCTCTGAATTGACAAAAAATGGACAATACATTATCTTCAAACCACTTTTACGCTGCAATGGATACCTATCAACCATCGATTGAAGACGTTTTTTTACGTGAAATCATTTGATATCGTATAGAAAACTTTCTTTAGTGGCCATAGATAAGTTACAAACGGGAAAATGTTTCGTAACTCAACAAAAACGGATGTAAAAACGTCGAAACCTATTTGGAGATCGTGTTTTGACAATAGAGATTATGATAGTTGTATTTTATTTATACGCTACTGACCGCAGACGCAGAAAGAAAGAATAAAAAACATTTCGACGTCGCTTCCTTTGGTTGATCTGTGGTTCGTTAATGCATTTGACCCGCGGAAAATACTATTACAAAAAAAAAAATTCATCAATAAGTTTGTCAAGACCTGATCTGATTATGGTGATGCGGTCTAAAAAGTACTAACTAACCTTGTACATATTCATTCGTGACTTGAAAATATCAGAGTATCAATTCTACTAAACACATTGCTCATAGATTGGTAACGAATTGTTGTTTTTGCTAGTTTTGCTATTCTACCTGGAGTATAATAAATGTACTACTTAGATCTGATTTCTACCGCAATGCTTACCTACAATTCAATCGAGATGCAATTTTTATTTTAGTTTATTTATTTGTTAAACATTATATATGATTAAACTGCTATTACCATTGCATTGCTTATGAATTGCTTGTTCTAATAAATTGGAAAACACAGATTTCATATCGCAAACCACTTATTAAAAATACACTAAGCGAAAATGGACGCAAAATACTTCATGCAATGTCTACTGTTATGACTGGCCGGTTGGCGCAGTTGGTAGCACTCTGCCTTCTGAGCCGCTGGTCCCGGGTTCGATTCCCGGACAGGTCAAACATTTGTGTGTATGAACATGTCTGTGTGACCTGTGTCAGGGTGTGTATATGTATATAAGTATATATATCAGACATCAGGTTACCATAGTATAGGCTCTGCCTAGTTTGGGACCTGAAGACCTTGTGTGAACGTAGGGAAAAAAAATGAGTAGCATCAAGACTACGATGACGTGTGGAATGAGTTTCTAGAAAAATCCAATTAAGTATGGCGTTAAAGAAGAATTAACAGATTATTAATACTCTATTAATTCTTCATAAATGCCATGTACTTTATTGGATTCTGCATATCCTTAATGGTATGCGATTCATTGAAAGTACCAATGGTAGTACAGATGTCCATCAACAGCGGTAATCACTGAAATGACTTTGCTGCATATCATAAAAAATATATAGCATCATCTCCTAGCAATTTGTACTCTAGCAACATTCTGCGCCGGTACTTCCCCGGCTCCAACATAACAATACATGCGCTCTGAAAAGAACTCCACATCTCGGATGGGATTACAAATCACCCTATGTACTTAGGAGACCCGATTTTCTCCCTTTTCAAATTCAAGAAGCATGAAAGAGAGAGCTACATAAGTAACCCTTCTCTCACATTAATGGCATCCTGCAAAAGATCCTACTCTTTTGAGAGCGTTGAAGCATTAAATAACCGCCGTAAAGGTGGCCATTCACGTGCCTGCGTTTGAGTGAGTGAAGCTGTAAATGAGCCTTAGAGATGTAATATGCTGCATTAGGTAAGAAGTGTAAACGTCAGTTATGGGGAAAATTATGATTTGCTATTGTCGCTGTTTTCGTTATTACTTCAACATGTAGGTAACTGTAAATGTTTGATACTTAAATATTATACTTACACGTTTGGCTTTTTATGTCATAAAAGTAAATATTAAATTAAACACCAATTACATATTTCATTTCTACTATAAAGAATTAGCGTTTGACCACTATTTTACTTAACGGTCAGTGATGATGTGGTCGAATGGTCGAAGATGGGGTGCTGCCTGAACACACTATGTTGTGTTTAGTGACAGGTTTTCAAACTTCAGGGTTGTACACGAAAATACTCTGCCGATGCTGGAAATTTGTTACCTTCACCGGAAGATCAAACCGTTGGTGATAATTGAAGCAGCGTCCGTCAGTTTGACAGCCAACGCGACGCTCCCACCGCTGAGTTATCATCACTTATAAATCATGTAATTGTTGTTTATAAATTGTTTCTGACATTATAATAAACATCTCAATACAAGTACAGCCGTTTGAGCGTGGAAGAGTAACAGTCGTTTGTTAACTATTGGCTTTTCCCACGGGAACAGCAATTATTTTCGGGATGAAAAGGAGCCTATTTGTTAATCTAGGGCTATACTATATCCGAGAGAGTAGGGTGGAGGACATATGGAGTTGGCTAAGTTTTGAGATGTCAACTCCAATTGCGAGCATCTCAAGCATAGAAACCAACATACAATCTTTGGAAACCACCCTCAACGGAATTTGCCGCTCGATCGCAGGGCCAAGCGTTAGGGAAAATTTGGCTGAGGAAACACGTGTGCTCAAGGAGAGGATGGACGCTGTCAGGGTCGAAGTCTCAAACGCCCATGCCACCCTGATTTCAATGGCACGAGAGGCCGACAAATCTAGGGCACTTAAGCCGAATCCTCCTACAGCTGAGCTACTAGGTCCGGGATCACTGGCCACAACGATTGAGCCGATGGTTGTTGAAGTCCGAATGCTCAACGACAAAATTGCTGACATGCAGCACCAACGAACCAACACACCACCAAACAGAGCAGAGCTGCGTGAGGACATCGCTGAGGCCTTAGATCCTATGAGAGGTCAGCTGAGGGCGATAGCTGCCGCAGCGGAGGAGGTTCGGCAGCTGGTCCAGGCGGGACTGGTGACACAGATGCAAGGCCAAGGTACCGGACTGGGTACTGAGGTTGCCATGACTGAAGTACAGTCCAAGCTGGAAAGGATAGAATCGCTATTAACCCAGACACCATCTTCCAAATATTTCAATGACGAGACGGCACCGGGGCATGGCCCACATCCAGATCGGACCCCGGGCGCTGCACGTATTATCCCCAATAATCTGACCGGGCACAGCACTCCACCAACCACCAGGGACGGGACTCACAAGGCCTCATACAGAGAAGTCATGATGAGGTCTAAATTCCCAATCATGGTTGAATCCATCAATCCCCACCACACGAGCAACGATGTGATGGAGGATCTTAAGAAGAAAGTGGATGTGGTGAACCTGGGATTGGGGGTGAGTGGCGTCCGAAAAGTGCGGAATCAAAGAGTGGTGGTGAATTGTGTAACAGAGGAGGATCGAAGACATCTGACAGACGCAATCAAAGCGAACTCAGATGAATTCACAGTTTCCCGTCCAAACCAAAGAAAGCCACTACTCCGACTGGTCGGTGTGACCCCAGATTTGACTGACGCCAGGGTTAGCGAGGCTTTAATCAAGCAGAACTCCAATCTGCTTTGTGACCTAACTTCTGACCAGTCACATGTAAAAGTGGTTCGACGCACTAAGGGTCGAAACAATGCTGTTACCAACGTTATTGTGGAGGTAAACTCCCAGGTCTGGACCAGGCTGGTGGACAATAGAGTAAAATTGGGCTACCAGATCGTGCCCGCGATCGACCAGTCTCCACTCTTGCAGTGCTATCGGTGCATGGGTTTCTCGCACAGAGCGGGAGAATGCAGGGCGGAGGGATCGACGTGTGGCTATTGTGCCGATTCACACGAGACTCGTGAATGCCCGAACCGCGACGGCCCTCCAACTTGCACACACTGCAAGTCTGACAAGTCTGTGAACACTGACTGCTCCCACCCAGCGTATAGTATGGAGTGCCCAGAATGGCAAAAATGGGACCGCATTTCTAGGCTATCGGTTAGCTATTGCTGAGGTGGACGCGGCGGGCACATCACAGAACCAACCAGATCACATCAAGTTTGCCCAAATAAACCTCGGTAGAGGAAAAGCAGCAATGGCTGAGAGTTTTCGTGCCGCCATCGGTAGAAAGGTGTCCATAATGCTCCTGTCAGAACCCTACGTCGGTGCGAAGGCTCACGTCTCAGCAGCCCCCCTCAGAATAATTCAAAGGGTCACTAGCGATAGGGACAAACCAGTACGCGCGGCGGTTGTCATTGTCGACCCAAACATCGAAGTGGTAGAAAATATTGAACTTATATCCGAAACAGTTGTAGCATGTTTAGTCAAAATAGGGAACAAAAGAATAGGTCTGATTAGCGTGTACCTAGACAAGACCCTTGACATCGATGTCGACATAAGAAGGCTTCTCTACGTTATAAAGAAACTTGGCACAGAAGATATCATTATTGGAGGGGATATTAATGCCTCAAGCACATGGTGGGGCTGTGCAAAGGATGATAAAAGAGGGACTGCTTATGCGGACTTCGTTTCTCAGGCTGACCTTAACATCCTAAATGAAGGAAATACAAGCACCTTTTATATTTTCCGAGGGGGTAAACTTTTCAGCAGCATAGTCGACGTAACCGCTTGCTCATCATCCCTGTTAGATAAAATTACAAGACGGCAACTACACACCGATGTCTCTACCCTGTCCGACCATAGGTGGATTGAGTTCGATCTGGCAACGTCAAGAAACGTGACAACGAGACCCAGAAACACCACAAGGATTTTCAACACAAAAAAAACTGACTGGCCAAACTTTAACAAACTACTGCCAGAGATACTTGAAGAGAACGGGGTGACAAGGGAGTGGATTGAAAGCCTATCCACTGTAGTCGAATTGGACAAAGCAGTTGACTTGTACACACAATCTGTAACAGAAGCTGTGAAAAGAACTACGCCTCTCTTTCCAGCGGACCGACGGTACCCTAAAATAAAATGGTGGACAGCTGATCTAGCGCAGAAAAAAAGGGAGGTCATCAGGATAAGACGCAAGATCAGCAAGGCAAACAGCATAAGAAGGCCAGTTACAGTACAGGAATACCTGCGACTGAAGGAAGAGTACAAGACACTCATACTCCACACAATGACGCAGAGCTGGAAGAACTTCTGCAATAAGGAGGAAAAGGAGACTGCATGGAAACGCTCGTACAGGATCCTTAAATTATGCAATAAAAATCGAGCCGACCAACTTCTCCGCCCATCCCCCGATGCTCCCCTCCTCGAGTCCTATGAATCAGCAAAACTTCTCTCTGAGACGTTCTTTCCCACAGACGATGCTTCAACAGACACAATAGAACAAAAAGCAATCAGGACAGAATCAGAGAGAATATTAGAACATCTCACTACGGACCACAGCCATCCGGTAGACTTAGTGCCATTTCAACACTGCGAACTGGCGGCTGTCTATGACACTATGAGTCCCAAAAAATCCCCGGGAGTCGACGGATTGACGTCTGATATTCTTTTCAGAAGTTACCAGGCTGGCCCACAGCTTCAACTACAGATCTTCAATAAGTGCCTTCACATCGAACACTTTCCTACCACATGGAAAATTGCAAAAATAAAAGTAATCCCCAAACCCGGTAAGGACAATTACTCACTTCCCAAATCATACAGACCCATCGGACTGCTACCGGTTTTAGGAAAGGCACTCGAGAAAATGATTGCAACCAGGATATCGTGGAAACTTGGTAACGAAGCTAAAATGAACCCTAGGCAATATGGTTTCATCCCCCAAAGAGGAACAGAGGACGCCCTTTATGACACTATGCAGATAATAAAAAATGCAATAAAGGGAAAACAGATTGTTGCCGTGGCATCGCTTGATATCCAGGGCGCCTTCGACCACTGTTGGTGGCCAGCGATAATCAAGGAACTGTATGAGAAGGGAATAGACTTGACTACACTAAGACTTATTACTAGCTACCTTAGGGACAGAGCCATTAACATGCAATACCTTGGAGCGAATATCGTACGTGAGACAAACAAAGGGTGTGTCCAAGGCTCGATTTGCGGACCCCTATTCTGGAACGTTCAAATGGACCCACTCCTACAGTCCGCGGAAAATTTGGAATCACACGTACAAGCTTTTGCAGACGATATTCTTGTCGTTGCAGTCGGCAAATCAGGCCTCGAAGTCTCAACAAAAATGAATACAGCCCTGAACATGGTAGCAGCGTGGGGTAAAAAACACAAACTTACCTTTGCGGTCCAAAAAACCCAACTAATAGTTATCACCAAACGACGAGTCTATGACACCCCAAATATAGTCTTCGACGGGAAACAAATCACACCAGGGGAAACTCTAAAGGTTCTAGGACTGACAATCGACCGCACGCTCACGTTTAAGTCTCACCTCGAGCACGTAACGAGCAAAGCCATAACGCTTCACAAAATGCTCACACGAGTTGTGAAGACATCATGGGGTCTTAACCCAGAAATTACACGACTGATATATATCGCCGCAGTTGAACCAGTAATCCTCTACCCTGCAAGCTCTTGGGGCCACATAACTGGAAAGGACTACGTAGTAAAAAGACTTAACCGACTGACACGGATGTTTGCTCTAAAGATATCCCGAGCGCACAGAACAACCTCGCTCGTTGCTAGTGCACTGCTTGCAAGAATACTGCCACTTGATCTTAGGGTCAAAGAAAACACAGCTCTGTACGAGATTAAACGAGGGAAACCTCTTGAGGAACTACCCGGTCGGACCAAGGAAATGAGAGTCAGCCCTTACGAGCTCTCACATCCAGCTGAGAGACATCCCATGAGTTTTGGGCTTCTTCACACAGAGGACGATATAAAAAATATCAACAATGATCACATACAGCTCTACACGGATGGCAGCAAAATAGAGGGAAAAGTCGGAGCCGCTGTCTCGTGCTGGGAAAGTAATACGCCCGTTGCCAGCACAAAATACAAACTTGCAAACTACTGCAGCGTATTCCAGGCTGAACTTGTTGCCATCCTTGGAGCAATCAGGTATCTGATAAAGAAAAAACAAAAAACAGGAAATGTCATCAGCGATTCCAGATCTGCCCTCGAATCCTTGATTGACCAGAACGGCGAAAATCCTATTGCCTACAAAATCCTTCGATTAATAAATGATTACTCCCTGGAACTCAACCTTTTCTGGGTAAAAGCTCATGTTGCTCTAGCCGGAAACGAAGCTGCCGACGAACTTGCAAAGGAGGCAGCCCTAAAAAGCAAAACAGCCCCAACCTACGACTCATTCCCAATTTCATACGCCAAACGAGTCCTCAGAAATCGCACCATCACCGAGTGGCAGAAAAGGTACACCAACCAAGTAGCAGGATCAACAACAAGAACCTTCTTCCCCGATGTTAAGGTAGCCTACAAAATTCTTTGTAAAATAGAGCTTAGGAACATTAGGACACAGCTTCTTACAGGTCATTGTGGACTCCGAGCCTACTTACATCGATTTAAATTGTCAGACAGCCCAACCTGCACTTGTGACAACCAGTCTCACGAAGATCTCTGGCATGTCCTTGAAAGCTGTCCTAAGTATGACTACGTCAGGCTGGAGTGCGAGTGCAGAATGGGTCTGAATATAAATAGGCAAAACTACCCCTCTATTCTCGACAATGACACCACCCGTACTCTATTCCTTGCCTATGGAGAAAACGTGGTGTACAAAGCTGCAAAAGCCAATGGGTCCAGTGTCCAACTGTAGAATTTCCGGGTCATCCGTAATATATACAACAGACTCCCTTGCCATTTGTCCTTACCGCTAGTGCCCAACGGTCCTCTAGCTTCTTTCTGCAACCGTTGCAAATATACCCTTTTTCCGTATTGCAGCTAAGTGAAGCTAAAAAGCAACTAGGCTATTTCAAAATTGTAAAAAGTTAAAAAGCTGCGTGGGCGTAACTGCATAATAGGACGGTCGGTATAGACCTATACGTAGGAGTCACAAAATGATGTGACTCCATAAGTTTTAGCTTTAAGATGTATCGAATATAAGTTTTATGGAAAAAAAAAAAAAAAAAAAAAAAAGTGGGAATAAAAAAAAAAAAAAAATTTTCCAAAATAAAAAAAAAAAGATGAAAAAGTTGTGGCATTAAAACAGCCACAGTTATGTATAACAAAAAAAAAAAAAAAAAAAAAAAAAAAAAAAAAAAAAAAACTATATCCGTACCAAATTTCATCGACCCCAATGTAGCCGTTTTAGCGTGGAGAAGTAACAAACATACACACAAACTTTTGTGTTTATAATATTAGTAGGATAATTTTTCACTCATTATTCGTATAAACTTCTATGCCAATTTTTTGTACCCTGTCCGGCTGCGTACTTTTTGTACAAATGCGAAAAACATTTTGTTTCACGTGAATGCATGATACATCTATTGCATATTATACTGCCCAGGCTAAGTCATCCCTAAGCAACGGCTTGTTTATATTATCCAGATTTATACAGAACAGTGAAATAGGAAACAATAAGACTGGCCGCCAGGCAGTCGCCTCCAAGCTTTCGCTCCACGAGCCCGTTTTAACGAACTTTACCGAGCGTTTCCGGAGTGTTCCGATCGCGAGTTTGTGTTCGAACTTCGAATACAGTTATATTTGTGTGTGTTTTTGTTTGTGTGAACAAGTTTAGCAGTTTTTACAGTGTGAGTTATTTGATTATGTGTTTTTGTATATTAATATTGTAAAGTTGTAAAGTAAAATTTGATTGTTTCTTTGCATTTAATAGGCTCCAAAACTACGGAACCGATTTGAAAAATTCTTTCGCTGTTGGAAAGCTACACTATCCCCGGGTGAGATAGGCTAAACTATATTTTTAAAAAAAAGAGAACGTTTAATATTTAATTTTGAATTTGTTGACCCGTGCGAAGCCGGGGCGTTCCGCTAGTTGTACATATTCTGGATATTTTAGGTTCCCTTTATTTTTTAATGTTATCCGAAGGACTCAGTTTTTACTGGTTTATTTAAATCAGAGGAAATACAATTGAAAATAGCACTTTTTATTTTTTAACGTAGCGTGTTTGTTTGATGAGTTAAATACATATAGATACATACATGTACCTAACTATTCTATTTATTATTATAATTTTAAAACACAAAATGCACATAAACTGAGAAAAATTTGAAATTATAATCCGAATTTCAATATCTGTCATGTGTTCTTTACTTCCCACTAATACCCTACTAATATTATAAAAGCGAAAGTGTGTGTGTGCATGTAAGTCGGCTACACCGATTGAGATGAGATTTCGTATGGAGATAGTTTAGACCCTTGATTAACACAAAGTCTACTTTTCATCATCATCAAACTTCATCACGCGGGTAAAACCGCGGGGCGTAGCTAGTTATACAATATGTAAAAGTTTGGATGGATCAATGGATGGATGTTTGTTACTCAGTCACGCCAGAGCGGCTGAACTGATTTGGCCTAAATTAGGCACAGAGATGGATTATAGTTTGGAATAGCATATAGGCTACTTTTTATCCTATGTGCTATTCCAAATTGAGTAACAAACATCCATCCATCCAAACTTTGACATCTTTAATATCAGTGGGATAGCGCGGATAGAATAGGAGATTTTACTTTTAGTTATTTTCTGTGATTAACAGAATTAGTACCAATAGTCAGTGGCCTAAAGTTTTCGGAGTTTCTATGATACCTTAGCTTATAGGAAATAAAACAAATAATAAAAAACATATAAAACAATACCGATTGACGTTACGCGACACCGCAATAATGATTAATTCGATTAATCATAATAAATACAGC
Source organism: Apeira syringaria (assembly GCA_934044485.1). Classification (NCBI taxonomy): domain Eukaryota; kingdom Metazoa; phylum Arthropoda; class Insecta; order Lepidoptera; family Geometridae; genus Apeira; species Apeira syringaria. The sequence goes on along the minus strand of OW203665.1, from coordinate 10,034,634 downwards.
GTTATCTCTTAGCGGCTACATCTGAACAATAGAGATACTGATGTCAAGTTTCTAGGTATATCTGACATTTGAGTGATGGACTGCAAAAGTCTCTATAATAAAATGAGATATTACAATTACCTACATTGGTATTTGAATTGTCATATATAAAACTTCGTTATTATATGCAATGGTCGTGATTCTTTTGTTCAACTAAACTAAAATTGTTTTGTGTGTTTTGTTATTCAGTTTGACTAAAATTATAATTCGTGTAACTTCTTACATTTTTATCTCTAATACGTCTATGTGACTAGATTTATTCAACTTTTAGCTGCCTCAATGGTGATAGTATTAGCTGGCACCAACGTCGACGATTTAGAATTGGTCACAAGTCACTTCAAGAGCAATTATTATTGTTCATTAAACAAGAAATTACCATAGATATAAGGGGAGCATAATTTTAACATGTATATAATTTATTGTCATCTAATCTAAGTTACATGACAAGTAAGTTAAACAAAAATTGGTGGTTCTTCATTCTTTTCTTTTTTCTGCTTCCAGCATCTTCAGTGACTCTTCTTAGACACTTATTAGGTATAGCGGCGTTGAATTTTCTAGCCTTCTAATATTATTAGCATGAAAGTTTGTACGGATGCGGTGCAAAAGTTCTCTCTATCGGGCTTTTGACTATGTCACTCAAAGACGGATTTTTATGAAATTTGTTATATTTCATAAAAATCCTGATACTTCGGCTCCTGGAATAACACACAGGCTACTTTTCATCAGTGTCATCATCAACAATCATCACCACGCGGGTAAAACCACGGGGTGCAGCCAGTTTTAATATATGAAACTGTTTCGCTAGGGTACAGCGACATCTATAAATACACCTATGAATCGTGTTATACAAAGATATAAACAAGATAAGGTAGGTGTAATACTAGTTTAAATCAAATAAATATTTAGATATACAACGGGGCATGTGTTCTAATTTCAAAAAAACATTAAAAACCTCCTATTACTTCAGTTATTTATAAATAAATAGTAAATTAAACTGCTGATAAAACTGATGTTAGCTTCCATCCCAGCACAGAATTCACTACAAATTAAAATTAATTATCTTACCTTCATTTGTGGAGTTCCTACTCATTCTCAACCATTAGTAAACTGTATAATAATAAACTCTATAGTATGTATATATGTGAACGTTATATGAAACCTAAATGTTATATCCGGGTATAATGTAGGAAGTTTTAGGGCTGTATCCATGGATGTATAATATTATATAGATAGTACATTCATTGTATTTTAAGATAGAAAAAAATCTTACTGTGTTTTTTTTAGGTTATCAGTCATAGTTGTTGTCTTGGACAATAGTAATTAGATCATGTGCGTGGACCTCTGATGGTCTGAAAAATGCAGCATTTGGTGATCATTAGTCATGAAATCTATTAGGATCTAGAAAAAAACGCTGTTTTATTTATTTATTTGTGGAAGACCAACAGCTTCTAATATTTACAATATTAGAATAGCTACATAGAGCCAATTATAGTTGATTAGAGAAGTTCATTCCTTCATATGTAGATACAATATTCTGCCAAATGTTAAGAGACCGTACACAGCCATATTGGCTATAAGTCTTGCCGTCAGTTTAATATGGGGGAAAATGAATTCAAACTGTACGTCACGTCAGGACAAGACCTAATGTCCCTAAATCAAATAAAGTCATATAAAACTTCAATCCCCTAAAATCAGAATAAGACTACATCGAATTGACCATAACAAACTTTACCGGCAACAAATTATCATAGAAGAAACAATGCACTATTGTGCTCTGGTGCTAATTTGTGAAACCGGCTTCAACGAACTCAGTGGAGATTGTAGATAATATGGATATACTTTGAGCGCTCGTAGTGGACTATATCTTTTTTTATACTGTATAGATGTAGCTTTCGACCACTATATCACGTGATGGTCAATGACGATGAGGTCGAAGATGTTATGTGAATGCTCATTAGGTCTCAAGTGCCTGAACACACTATGTGTTTGGTGGTACCATACTACCATGCTAGGAATTTGATGGGTAACGGTGTTACCTTCATCGGAAGATCAAGCTGTTGTTCGGGATCGAACCAGTGTCCTTCAGTTTGACAGGCTACGCTCCCCCGCTGAGCTATCAATCTATGTGGGATATTCCACATGATCTAGAATCTATGCGATACTAGCCGCTCAAAGTAGGAAGCACTGTTCACACTGTTCAACAATTTGAATCTGTGACTTCCAGTCCCATTTTTATTTGAACGTTTGCGTACTTCAAAAGGCACGTAAGGCCATGGTCGGGATGGAAAATGTTTTACAGTGGTAGCACGTAGAGTGCATTCGGGCCGTCTCAAAACTCTAACATTGGCTGGCTGCCAGCTTATCCGCCAACTTACATCGCGGCCAACATTTTTCAGTCAGAAAGGAAAAGTTGATCCCAGCAGTGCAAATGCAAGGATTTGTTACGTCAATCTATGAAGATGTTTAAAGTAGAGCATTAAGTTTTAATTCAGTAATATACACAAGAAAAAATGTTACCAAAAAACGGAACCAACTTCAACACTCAAAAGGTTGAATGCTATTGTGTATGTTCACCGATTACTACACCCTCAATGAGGAAGTCATCCAGATAGACGTAAAACTTTTCAGTTATTGGAGTGTAACTCAAGATAGACGTAAAACTTTTCAGTTATTGGAGTGTAACTCAAAAAACCGCGAGACCGAATTTGATGAAATTTAAATGGGACTCCACGAACAGCACCAGCTTTCACATAAAAAAGAATCATTGAAATCGGTGTACCCAGTCGAAAGTGCTAAGGTAACAAACATAAAAACAAAAAATATAGTTGAATGAGAACCTCCACCTTTTTTTGAAGTCGGTTAAAAATATTTCTAAAATGCAGTGGCCCTAATTCTTTTCATCACTTGAACTAGCTGAAATTTACTTAAAATTTCCGAATTCGATTAGCTCGTGTTAAATATATGTACCTACGCTATCGTTTTAGACGAATTTCATTCATTTGGTGGCTAATTGCGGGTATGTTTAGAATAAGTATCAACTATTGTTACCTAAAACTACCCGCAATTTTAATCGATCTAATTTTAGTGTTATTATTGAAAAGTGTCATACTAATTAGGACTTTATCGCAATCGTATGTGAAGTTATCTTACTTATCATAGTATCCAGAATTTTAGTAAAGTTTAACAAGAATATCACTACCATTGTTAGGTAATTCATAAAAACTATTATCAATGCCCTTTACACCAATACGCACAGGCGCAATATTTTTAATTAGTACCACTGCAAGCACAGTAGTGGGTATAAAAGTATTGGAATTAAATTAAATATCTGGCAATAGAGAAATTTGTTAACGTTCATTTTCACGTCCTATATACTTAAATAACTAAATAAATGAGTTTAAAATGAAACCACGCGCCATAATCACTTTTATTGATAACTGAAAGTTGTGGTGTCAGCTAGGTTAAAGAAACCTAAAATTTGTTTTTAATACTTTATAAGTCTATCGTTTGACCACTATTTTACTTGATGGTCAGTGACGACATCACATACAGTCATGTCTAAAAACACTACACCACTAACTGACTTAAATCAAAGCCTTAGATAAAAAAGTAAGTACAGCTATTTGTATGCATGCCTGAGTAACATAGTGGAAAAATAAGTTCACACAATTTTGAACGTTACCGATGAGATTGTAAAGTTAAAAGTTGATGGTAGGAGAATATCGAACCCTGATTGATAAGCTGTGAATACGAGGAGCGATCAACTTCCCACCGATAATGACTATTAACGCTACTTCTCTAATTGTAAGTAAAAGTGGAGCAAAGGTGAAGTAGAGTCACTGGGGAGATAAACGTGCTTTGGTTAGTAACAGAGATCTATAGACGTTGATTTGACACATTATGCATACATAAAATACGGGAATTACTTACGTAGTAAATCAGAGGGTTCTGACCATAGTTTCGACTACTTTCGGTAGTCTTTTTCAAGAAGAATACGGAGTGACCGCGTGTTTCGACCACACAATGTGGTCGAAACTAGAGTTGGCGGAACCCCCTTACAACGTGAGTAATTGCCGTTTTTATGCATTCATTGTGAGATCTAAAGAGGTTGTTTTTTTGTCTCCTAATACAGGTACGTATTTCTGAAAACTTAATTCACATGTGTGAACATCAGCTGTCAACCTGCCGGTTGCATGTTCTATCCCCACCTGCGGCTTGATCTTTTTGCGTAGGTAACATCATTATAAAATTTACAGCATAGTGACAGGATTCTGTTCTCAAGTTTCTCCTGGTCTAGGTCTAGCGTGATTCCAGCTTTGATCTCGTCGTCACTGACTATCAAGTGATGTAGTGGTCAAGAATTCTAAAAATAATAAAAATATATATCATATTTAAGTCTTACATAATATGTTTAGATCCCCAGTTGAAGCGTAAAATATATGTTCTTAAGCATGTATCAGTCATCAGGTTACTATAGCACAGGCTCTGCCTAGTTTGGGACCTGTAGACCATGTGTGAATGTTCACAAATTAAAAAAAAAATTATAGATAGACAGATCATATATTATTAAGTGCATGATTTCGGTTTTCAGTCTTGCCCAAAGAAATAAGTTGTTCTCTAAAATTGTCATACGTTGTTTTTACTTTTAAATTTCAATCCAAATGACATCAAACCCAGCTAGTACATTACTTAATGAAAGCATTATAAATAAATCAAAAGCTGCCAATTCTAATGCATCTCTATGACATTAATAACTGATTATTCCGCAGTATATTGAGATCGAATATATCGAACCTGAATGTTTAATTAATGATGGTATTCATGTCAATGAATAGGCCATTCTAATTAACTTTGCACGATGTTTGCAGGGTAATTGCACTGAAAATAATAACGAAATGGCTGATTTCAATAATAATCAATATTTCAATGAAATTTAAAAAAATGGTATTTGGTAATGGTATCTTGGTAGTGAGTGTCGGATATCAGTCAAGCGGTAGACAGATCGATCCGCACCTCAGGTTCTGGCTTTCAGTGACGGTACCATTCAATCTAATGAAGGTCGTATGTTCATAATTGTATTTTATTGGAGGTCAGAAAACTTGAAAAATACATAGAGCACGTATGACGTCATATATAGCCTATATATAATATGCCTTTTATAATATAGGTGGCCGGCAAGTGAATCATATCAAAGTCATATTCATAGCCATTTTTATTGGTAATTCTTGATTACAAATGTTTTACAATATCTCTAGATTACGTTTTTAAATCCCACTAATATTATAAATGTGAAGGTTTGGATGGATGGATGGATGTTTGTTACTCAATCACGCTCAAACGTCTGGAAGGATTTGGATGAAATTTGGTATGTAGATACTTCATGTCCCGGAATAACACATAGGCTACTTTTCATCATCATCATTATCAATCTTCAGCACGTGGGTAATATCGCGGGGCGCAGCTAGTAAATTAATAATTATATAAATATAAAATGTCCAAAGATACTTGTGTGTAATCTACGAACCGACTAGGACTCAAAGTTCGTAGATTACAATTATGGATGAAACTCGCTATAGTTTTCAGATTCAGATACTTGTCTGGTTTATTTTGATTCTATGTATCACTAGGAATAGAACCAATATTCGGGTGCAGCGCAGGCTGCGAGCAGTCGTTGTGCATTTGTAAAATCACAATCTAAAAAGTTAAAAAATTTGCATGCAAGTCGAATGGCTGGCAAGTATGCTGGAATTACTAGTATTGTAAGGATGAATACCTCTTCTATTGGGATCATCATGTCAGCCATAAGACGTGCATTGCTAAATATATGCCTCCCCCATGGGGGTTTTTGCTTATACTCGCCACGCTTCGCAGGCGGGCGCAGTATATTTTGTGACCCTCAGAAGGCGCTGCTGCCCATCCTCCTGGTACGTGATCCTTTAGCCGACCCTTACGGCACCCACGGGAAGAGATGGGGGAGTACTATTCTAAGCCGGTACCACCACGGCAAGTATAGTCATCAATTATTTATTATATAGCACACATTTGACGATGTTTAGCCGTTCACATGCATATTGAGTTAAAGCGCGTATTAACCTTAGGAGCTCATTGTCAAAAATCAGTCAAAAATTCATAAATCTGAAAATAAAAATCCGTTTAAGATTTTTTTGATAACGCTCCTTCAGTTTACACACACAAACGCGCCTGTCTGTACATATCACAACTACAACTAAGGCCAAACCTTCATGAAATATCATCGTCATCATCATCTCAGCCATAAGATGTCCACTGCTGGACATAGGCCACCCCCATTGATTTCCAATGATTCCAAGGACCTGTTGGAAGTGGCCCGCATCTAGCTCTTGCCTGCGATCTTAGTCAGGTCTGTCCACGAATCTGTATCATGAAATTAATATCTGTAAAATTCGGACTTTGTGTTGCACAGGTTATATTTTTGTTATGATGTTTGATTGGCTATATATATATTTTTTTATATTATTATTTTATATTTTTATATTATTATTTTTTTATTATTCGTGAGTGAGGAGTATCCTACCGGCTCCTAAATGTAAATTAGAGTATCCTACCGACTCCTAAATGTAAATTAGATATCTAATTTACATTTAGGAGCCGGTAGGATACTCCTCACTCACGAATTATAATAAAATATGTCAACATAAAAAACGCAATGATTCACCGATGACACACTTGCTAATGATATTGTGCAAGTGGCGTTTATTACAAAGAGTGTCATATCTGTACTTGAACAATCGCGGTTCAATGACTTACTTACCGAGTCAGTTAATAACTATTCATCACACAGACTAAACAGCGATATATTAACCATTGAAACCGTAACCAATCAACAAGGAGCTTTTTACGACCTATAAAGTCCACCAAACACGCGTAGCTACTATTAAGTGGGGACAAGAGAGGAAGCTCTAGTTGAGCTGGTAGGTAAAAATGCCCATAGTGTAACTTGAACATCGATTTATAAATCTGTTATAGGTTCTTAGAAACAAAATAGCGTTGAAATGTGTCCGGTAATAAAATTTAGTGCGAGAACTCCGCTTGTTAACATTCTTTACTTCGGCAATATGCTTTTCGAATGACAAACTTATTCTAATTATGATAGATGATGAAAAGTCTACGTAGTTGAATCCGCAGGCTGCAGTTTATATTTAATTATATAAGCTGAAGCCTGCGGATTTAACTGCGTGGACTACAATTCTCGCGTTACTCTTATAAACATAGAAGATATTTCGAATCATTATTTTAATTAAATAAAGGGGCTTAAGATGTTCGTTTTGAAATTTTATGCAACTCTCTTCATTCGTTTTAGAGCTCATATATAAAAACACACCCATACCTACACAAACTTTCCCATTTACAATATTACCAGCTGACTTCAGGGCCTAACCGGCGTGAACAATGATTTTTCCGGCACCACAATTATCCAACATGAACCGTTTTTTTTTCTAAAGCCCATATTTAGTTGTAGCCCATATGCTATTCTACATTATAATCTTTATCTGTGCGAATTTCGTTCAGATCTGTTCAGCCATTTGAGCGTAATTGAGTAGCAAACTTTTGCATTTACACAGTAATATCATCTATAGCTTATAGGTTTGGCCACTATCGAACTTGGTAATCGGTGACAACGAGGTCAAAGAAAACATCACGAAAATGGTAGCTAAGAGACGGGTACAAAAAAGTATCACTAACTGTTTTGCTGTGGGTTTGATAACAATGTTATTAGGTTTCAGACTTCAGGATACCTATCCTGAAAGCTGAATTTCTAGTAGCCTGACTAGCTACCACTCTCAAATTTGCCACCTCAAAAACTGTCACACAGTGTATTCAGACAGCAAATTTTGAAATTAGAAATAAAATTGTAGATTTTTGATTGCGTTATTTCACCCGCATCACATCGTCACTGACCATCATTGACAATGTAGCATGGGTATATAAATAATTCGATAAAAAATGTATTTCATTCAATTAGGTATTACATTTTGCCATATTAAGTTAAAAGATGAAAAATAGATTTATTATTAAAATTGTATTGTATATTTAGGTATACTTTTCAGTAATTCTTTGAAAAATAATTGCTATAAGCAAGACAGCTATCAAGCTATACAGTAGTAGTTAAATTTTATAGTCGATTTATTATCAACTCTAACATCGATGACTTTACAAACAAACATACTCACTATCTTTACACACTTGACATTTGACATGTGTTATCTGTTGCGAAGTGTTATAACACACGCATTTACTCTCTCCTTATCTATGAAGATATTGCGCTTACTCTCATATTATCAGTGAGTTTTGTTAATGAGTATTGGGTGTCATTGCGCTTGTATAATTCATATGTTTTGTATTAAATAGATATTTATTTAATTTTTAACCGATTTCCGAAAATAAACTATCGATTTGTAATCTTTTTAATTTTTGTAATAAACAATTTTAGTGCAATTTGGTCCCTACAATACAAATTACATAAGAATGGATTCATTTTTTTAAATGTCAGAATAGTTAGTGAAGGTTAGTTTTAAGTTGAAGAGATAAACATGTTTTGCCGACCTAACTAATATTTTTTTATATCGGATTTTCCAAAACTTGTCAGAGCGTTTAATCGATGCGACGCGAGACCAAAATGCGGCACTTAATATTAGGCTCAACGAATCAGCATTGTAATTCAACGTGGCAAGCCTGCTAGCATTCTGGGCACGGTGCCAGCCGGTAGCGAGTTAGAGCATTTAAGTTATCTACCAATAGCTAGTGGATTGCTCAAATGTTATTGTAGTAGCTGCAGTATTGTAATAAGTTATTAGTGTTTTATTTTACTAATATGGGTTAAGGACAAGAGTAAGAAGAGAAAATGTCTGTTTTTTATAAATTTTAAACGATGTCATCTTGTTTTTTGTATGAAATGACGGTAGAAGATAGCTGTGACTCTTCTTTACAGGCCCAAACACCTAGTGCCAGAGATTTAAATCAAAGGTAGGTGCTGTAACCTTAGAAGAATGCTATTAAATATTTTAATTTTAAACCACCTCTGTTAAACATTGTTAATTTGTGTTGATCGGGGCCCATATTCAATAATATTTCAATTAAAATTATCAATAACATGCATCTGAATATTGTGTTACGATTTCAAACAAACAAACAAACGCTTTTATACTCATACCTCCGCACTAGGATACCCTGAGTCGACGGGAGGTATGGACGCACAAATTACAAATACACACACACCCTAGACCTGAAAATAAACATCATTCTCATCACAGATTCCCTTAGCCGGGAATCGAACCCGAAGTCGCGATTCTAAATTCAGCGTGCATCACTGAGCCACGACGACAGTAAAACGCGAATCAACCGCAACTGTTTGGGTTTGCAATTTATTCAACCAACAATATTATTTGCGATAATAATATTGTTGGTTGAATAAATTGCAAATAATTATGAATAAGTAATACAAATTCACAAACAAGGTGTTACATACATATTTATGAATCACGATAAATGAGTTCATGTCCTCTTATGTTGTGCTAATTAAATGGCCGTCTCGTGTGAATAAATCAATACATTACGATTATTGCTTTTTGATTTATCTCAATAGCGGGAACATGAGAATGTGAGCGTATCAGTTATCTATTCCACTGATAGATAATTGTGGATGACATCATAGGAATAAAATATGACTTGATATTGTTCTGCGCAACATTGTTGCAGTAACGTCTTGCGTAGTAGGGTACTTTCCAGTATTAGCCTGGACAGCCACCTCTCAAGATTGAGAAAAAAAAACATACAAACAATTTTTTTTATTTTTTTTTGTAACATACTAAAATAATTTTCCCTTTTTTGTTATTAAAATTGTCGTGTTTTTGACACACTTTTTAGTAATCCTGAGGGTTACGACTATAGTTTCGACCACATTTGGCGGTCTTTTTCAAGGAGAATACAAGGCGCTCGCGGACGCGGTCGCATTTCGCCTATTGTATAGTACTCACTAACCGAGCCGCGTTTTTTAACGCCCTATAAAATGACTACACTAGCAAATCACTACCGATATGGTGAAATACATAAAAGAGAATCACTAAAATGAGTCAACCCTCGATATAAAGATACCTATTACCAACATAAAGCAACAATTCTGTCAATTACACAGAGCTGAAATTAGCGAGTGCCGAACGGTCAAGTGGGCGGACCAGGGTTTACGAACTAGTGACTCAGATTACCCTTAGTTGACCTGGTTCTGGAAGGACGTACGAAATTGAAGACCTTAATTTGTTGTTAGTCTGAATCTTGCATTAGCATTGTATGAGTCAAAATATTCTGAGTATAAGAATAAGTAAGTAAGCTAATATTAGAAGTACTATAATCTTTGAATAGTTAGTGATGGTATTTGTTTATTCTTTTAAAGTCATAAAAATTCAAAAGTCAAAATCATTTTCAATTATATAGATATGTCTATATTATAACAGTTGATGAAATGATATGTGTATATTAGAACAGTTTTCTAGGAAAGGATAAGTTAAATTTTTACATCATATTGTATAGTAATATAGGTATTTTAAACCTATATTAATAGCTGCGCCGTTTTACCCGCGAGGTGATGTAAAACGATGATTACAGTGATGATGAAAATAAGCCTATGCTTGTACTTAAGCTATATCCATACCAAATTTCATTCAAATCCATCCAGCCGTACATTCAAACTTTTTTCAATATTAACCGATATAAATGATTCCTTTTTATTTGAAATCCGGAGCGTCTCATATGGACCCATTTATTTTGATCAAGATCTAATCGGTATATTTTGCGTTATCAGTTATTTCATATGTACCTAACAATAATAATGTAAAAGCAAAAGTTTGTTTGTCGTGTGTATATTTAATCCTCCTTCACGCTGAAATGGCTGAACGGATTTGCATAAAGTTCTGATTGAAGATAGCTTATACCCTGGAATAACACATATATACTAGTTTTATTCCTGGAAGAATCTATAGTTCCCGTGGGACAATGTGGTAGTTGGAAAACCGTAGTCTACGCGGGTGAAACTGTAGGGCGCAGCTTGTCGAGACTTTGCCTGCATTGATGATGTTCTAATTATTTCAAGTAAGTATCGAAAATGTTCCGCGGATGTGGAGTGGAAGTCGGATTGCTTAGTTTTTTTTAATCATAGTTTGTCAAAATTTTTGCCTCCATTCGCATATCAGCCTAAAATATATTAAGCTCCATAGTGCTGACCCTTTCTCTGGGATGTGCAAATCTTCACGCCTATCCGCTCAACATTTCCTGCCCTTTGTCAAGGGAATAGCTCTAATTGAAAGTTACTGGAATTGTGACGGCCGCTAATAAGTTCCACCACTACTGCCACACAGTTGCCTTGGTAGTTACTGCGATGATTCAAGTGATATTGGCAGGAACTATTGTATTATTCGTGTCTCTTGGCATCGATGTGCGTCGGCAGGGCTGCGCTTTGTTAGTTGTCAGATTAACATCCTTCCCTAGAGCCTCCGGGTAACTAACTATGGTGAATAGGATTTTAGGAAGAGATTTTGGGTAGACACCCTTTTGTAATATCCGATTGGGAATCTAAATCCTTTACTGAGGGAAATTAGGCATTTCAAATTTGGATAGAAATTCGATAGTAGTCAGATATAATAAGGATACAGTGGCTGTTAATTTAAGAAATAATTATATGTTAATTATATATATTAAAGTTAAAATTAATGTGTTTTTCGATGTTTTACTAATTAACGTTGTCACAAAAAATCGGTGCGTAAAACATTTCCAAAATTTATTACGCACCCTTATTTATTTTATGTATCGTCCAAACAAGCATTGTTTTTATAAGATAATTATTATGTTACATTATTATACAATTAATTGTTTAAATATTTTTATGAAAAAGTTCAGTTTTTAGTAGTATTTTAATTTACGTGTATAGAATATCGTCCTGTAAAAAAGAAAGTTCTAAGTAGCAAGATTTTGTTGTAATTAACCATACCCATTTTGGTATGGTTATCTCATTTAACTTAAGTATTTCTTAAAGTTGCTGTGAGCAAAAAACTTGAGACGTCAAGGGGCTCAAGGGCTCTATCGGACTGTCACTACCATCAGCTCCGCATTTAACTGTCTACCAACATGTCTTGGTACTATCATAACTTAGCGTAACTTCACTGTCTTACAGAGGGTATTAATTACGAACTTAAACGCACACCCTTCGCATGCGAAACAAAAACTTTGGGCAGATAACTTTGAAACCGTAAAATACCTCGAATCCCTCAACTATACACAGGGCAATCAACAATCCTGAATAACACAACAACTAACGACCCACTTGCGAACTTTCAGCTAACTTACAGTTGACTAACTCCTGGTTTACAGCTCGTAGTTTACAAGTTGACGCGTTGACAGCGAGTTGACAATTTAACAGTTTAATGGTTGCGACAACAAAGTTTAATCAGGACCTGGCAGCATTGTTCGATTGATTTTGTTGTGTTCGCTTATTGGTTTCAGATTTGTTTTTATATTAGTTGTGTTTTTCATTATCAAGAACTAAATTATGATTATATTTTATTTATGATCTATAGTAACAATTCCCTCTTGTTGGCGTAATTTTCTCAGTTTACAAGTTGACGTGTTTCAACAAAGCGGTCGCGATTCACCTTGTAACTATTCTTTTTTTATATATTCTGTGTCAAAACCACGACAGTCTTAATAACAAAAAGTATTCGATTGCTTTTGTTGTTTCGTTTAATATTTATAGTTATGTTTTTTAGAGGCACTACTTAGAGGCTAAATAACAATTATGTATTTGAAAGATTGCAATGCATAAATTAACGTGTAGTCAATTCTATTTAATCCCCACGTAACTATAATTATCTCCATTGTTGTAGTGTCCACAGTGCTGTCCTGAATGTTTTAACAAATATTTGATTAATATTTAACAACGCAAAACAATATTTATGTCATAAATATAATATAATATAACAAATACTTTCAGAATCTAAATAATATATTTAAATTTTAACCATGAGAGCTTATCACACAGTCCAAAATACAAAATCTACTCACGCGGATACTATTACCGGACTTATCCCACGTCCCTTCCACAGGGAGGTAACCAATCAACCAATTACAAAGCACAAAGAGGATTTAGCCTATTAGCTCATTGGAGGAAATTAACAATTGCTTCACCAAATAACTCGTCAACTTAATTCTGTGGCAGTAAGGGATGATTCACACTGTCAATCTTTGCCTGTCCGGTTCGTGAACGTCAATAGAAACGGTAGATGTTTGAGAAGAAATAAGGTGTTGAATTTAGATAGCGACATAATATATGGGAGAAAGAAATACAAGGCGTAAAATTACTTTAATTTGGCTAAGGGATAGCTTCAACCTCATTCCTATGCTTAAAAAAATTCATTTCAAAAGGTCATTTTTTTATTGTCACATTTAAACCCACGCACTAGGATTCCCTGTATCGCGGGATTATTGAACAATGTTAAAATCAAATACAAAAATTCTAACAACATACTTAACTCAACAGGTTTACTTACCTAGCTAGCTACAATATTTATATATAACTATGTATTATAAATAGCACTTGTATAAAAAGTAATTTAGAAGACTACATAATTATTTAAAATTATTTGTTCGATTTCCAAGTATTTTTTATCTGTAATACAGCGAATCTGCATTGATATAGTTTGGTCTCGTGACATTCATACAAAGTTTCGAGATTTCTGGTTTATAGTTTTCAAGATTTTACTACTGTATAACTTGGTTTTCGATGTATAGTCAGCCAAATATGTATCGTCTACCATCATACGCTACGGTTGAAGATCATTTAACATCAAAAAACAGCAAGGTTGATTTTTCCTTTGCACGGAAAAGCCAACCTTTTTGTTTTCTGATTGACTGAAAACTATAAAACTATAGCTCTTTCATTGTTAGGCTTTACCAGCAGGGCTTGTCCGGTTCGTGTAGAAAACGGATAGCGTGAGCGAACCCTTTTTAACCTTCGTGATGTCAGTTATCGTTGCGTTCATGCTAAGAGGACGGGTTGATTGACTTATTTATTGAGAACATTGGCCCATTGCGAGATTCAAATTAGCTTTGATTAGTTTGATCTGGACTTATTGAATACGCTGGCGCTTGATTGTTTTAAAAAATTGAGCACGTGTTATGAAACACTCCATTTAAAAAGTAATTTACAGGAGTACTTATCCAATCTTATAAGTAACTTATTTTAATGATAATGGCATGTTTTTTTCTATTCTACGTATTTTTTGCGCAATGAGAACACGATTAATCTTAAACTCGTTCGCCCCCTAAGCTTCGCCCCTCATGGCTGCAACATACCTGTTCCCTGAAAATAAAAATTGTCCCTTTCGTCACTTATAAAGAAGTAAGCCAACGTACAGTAAAGTGAAAAACTTGTTCAGTAAATCGGTACCTAAGGTTATAAATTAATTTAAAAAACAAATACACAATCAGGTTATCTCTAAACTTACAATTTGCTTCATTTTTTTAAGTTTACAGATTTAGTTGTTTTTTTGGAGAAACCCTTATTAAAATACTATCAAATATACAATATTTATTATTATTTCTGCGAAATTGTTTATTGGTAGAGTATATCTCGCGAAATTAATGCTGAACATTCTGTATTTAGCATCACTTCTATTTTTTATACACATGCGATATTTCTTTTTCTTGTTTTACTTAATGTTACTACAGTTACGGGTTTTCATTTGGTGACTTATAAATATCATAGCACTTTTGAGCAACTTTGTACCTTTACCTGATTAAATGAATAATTCGATTTGATTATTTTCATTGTTGAAATGAAATTTTAGGTTATTATTTAATTAAATGAATTATTCCTGCTTGCCTCAAATTTAATATGCATAAATGTATCTCTTAAGAAGCCATAAGACATCACACCGTTTTTTTAAATTATTTTTTATGTGGAGGAAATGCCTTTACGCACTGCCGCCAACCCATGGAGGGAGGTTTGGCGGGGTGTGTTGGACTCTGCTCAAACATCACGACCATGGCGATGCTCGAGTGCGGCCTGTGTAGGCCCCCAACCCTGACTACACTCACAGCAGCCAGGGTCCCCTACCGACTAAAACCTACCACTGTGTTCTTCCAATTGCTCTAATACCAGGACTACGGGCGCACTTTCGTATTCTGCCGCGGCCCTGGCAGCGTGATCATTTCGATCTCTTCCTGGTGGGCTAATGGAAGACTCTTCCCAGCCCTTTCGTCTTAAGAAGGAACGTGGAATACTCGCGCGCCACCTCGGCGTCTAAAGACATGACACTAAATTCAACCTTAGGTTGTTAATACAATTATGGCCGCCTTATCGATGTATGCATTGAAACAATTATTTTTATTATTATGGTCTGCGATGTTGTAATAGTATCTAAACTGGTGCTGGGAGACCTATGTGCAGCAGTTGGCATTTTATAGCGGACTTGTACTAGTTTCAGTGGTATGAGCAATAAGTACAAGAAACATGGAAATAAGAGGGTACACCGATTTATTTGTCCTAGACCCGCAAAGTCTTCGGTTGAAGTGAGCACATGCAGGTCATGGATGAACTTTGGCAAAATATCAAGTAATAAAAACAAAATACACCGTAAATATATCAGTAACAACGTAATTTATTATAGGCATCTTATAAAAAAAACCAATAAAAAGTTAAAAGATACAAAACGAGGCGGAAAAAAGCCACCTGCCCTTTGATCTCGACACGGAAGTAAACAATCCCATTTTGTTTACACGATGATCGCGATCAAACTGAATCTCTAATATTAATATCGATTTGTCTGTCTGTTACTTTTTATCATGAAGAATATTAAAGAGTTGTTTGTATATGGCAAATTGTTTGTTTTTTATCTAAAAGGAAATAGTTAGATCTACTGTTTGCAATTTATTAAGTTTATATCTGGGGATCCGACTTTTCTAAACTATTCTCGAGTAGGGACCACACTATTAAGCTAAGCGTGGTGTATCCGTCAAAAACAAAAAGAAATTGTAAGCTACACACTGCAGTAGGTATAGTGCACTAGGTATAGTGCAGTGTAGTTTATAGTCCCGGGTATAGCAGACATTATAAAAGAAACCAGTTGCTTTTATCTTACACCTAATTTACCTTGAATGCCTTCCAGCATAGGCAATGTAGAAGGAACTTTACCTACAAGTCTATGCATTCATACATTCAGGAACATAGCTGCATTCTGTGTTAGCAATTTAAAGTAGATAAAAACATGACTTCCAAGATATCGGCCCCAATCTAAAGATCCAACTTTACCGATAAGGCGGCCAATGGTGGTAGGTGAACAATACAGTCAAAGGCAGTACGTGAACTTAGTTCATAGTTTGCACTTGATGTATTTTTACTGAGTAGATTTTATTGAGTAATTAACTGAAGCACCATCATACATATTAATTACTAGCTGCACCTCCCGCGGTTTCCCGTAACCTTATTTTTATCGAAATTTTCCAATTTGCTGTGCAATTTTCCTAATTTTTTTTCGTAAAACCTTTACACAACAACCGCTAAACTCTTGGTCAAATTACGGCGTGGCCAAGGGATCCAGAGAAAATCTATATTTTAATAAAACATTAATTTCTTGATCAAGATTCTCGAATGTACTAGAATTAACTTAAAGAACTTAGCAAATGTCTAATTTACACTTATATCCTTCATCGCATCTCTATCTTTATGAAGCGAGCTTGTCGCATTTTAGGGAGTGTCCATCGGTGTTTCAGTTCATCATTGAATGATCACTGTTTATTGGGACCAGATTAAAAACATTCTACGTTAAATAGAGCTTGTATTTTTTGTGGAGAATTTCTCGCTTTAGTAACGTTTCAGTATTGAAACTAATTTTAAACGGATATAAAAATAATTGGATGGTTATATATTGAATTATATTTGAATTTAAATTGGGTATAGTTGATATGGTGAGGGCCATGGTATAATTTGGTAAAATAAATTGATAAAGGCACACGTTAGGTTTAAATCATAATCATACCACTCTATCTTGGCTTCAAGACCCCTTTGAAAAAATATCTTCTATTAAAAATCATATTAATAATTTGAATGGTTACGAATATTAAGATTGGCCACTTTTATAACTATTAATGCAGGCGTTCAGTCTCTTTGCTATCGCATGAAAAATGTTTCGTGGAATTCTTCTATTTAAGCCGTACTGTGAGCAGTAAAGCGAGTATTCAAAGTGAAGAAAGTAAATTATAAAATGATAGGAAAATATGTGTACATTTTATGTACTGTCCGAAATTATCTATATCAGTTCCTAACTTATTACAGTATAATGCGTTCTCAAATGTTTATTCAAATCACATCCTTCGTGTCGATAACTTATTCTATTTATCAAATAAATATTGGTAGAGTAAAGAAACTATTTGATCTTTGATCGCATAGCTATCCATCGGAAGTGACAACATAAAAAAAAATAGTTTTGACACAGGATTATTATATGGTGAAGATAAAAAAGATAAAAAATATTTTTTTTTATCTTATAGTAATACAACTAGTTTTGTAAATTGACATTATCATTTATTAATTTTATTAATTGAGTAATTTATTATTTTTTGCAATAAATTGTATTGCAATAAAACACCAAAATCTTGTTTAGGGTTAGCGGCTCCATCAATATGGCCCTTATTTTGTTAATCAATAAAATTAGGACCATTATCGTCTTAGCCAAATGACATCTACTATCAGACATAGGCTCACATGAGGAAGATTGATTGACTCATTAATGTCCACAAAGATTGGTAT
Organism: Apeira syringaria; assembly: GCA_934044485.1. Taxonomy (NCBI): domain Eukaryota; kingdom Metazoa; phylum Arthropoda; class Insecta; order Lepidoptera; family Geometridae; genus Apeira; species Apeira syringaria. The sequence goes on along the minus strand of OW203665.1, from coordinate 10,016,765 downwards.
GAAGCGTTTTTCCACGCCCCTCTGCTAGCCAGAGACACACGCAAAGAGAACCAGGATAGGTTTGGTTAGGTCGGCTAACAAGATCACATTATCCCCACCCCCCAAAGAAGCAGTTAATGTTCACTGATACCTAAGGTGCACCAGTCCACAACACTGCCTTTCCATCCCAAGATTCATAAAGTAGTGGGCAGATGTGGAGGCTACCTGGCATAGCACCTCAACATAGCAGTAACCTTGCACATGGCTCCTGGTTACATCAACCAGGCATTTGATAACTTTTAAAAAATCTAAAAAGGTCCGGGAGTCTTTGGGTATTATGTATCTTGTATGTTGGTAAGGTTATTTCGAGTCCCTACCTGTCTAGCTACCTCCTTCAACTTTGAAAAACCTTCACCAAATACATAGTGTGTTCAGGCAGCAGTCCTCGAGCGTCAGTAAGCATTCTAGATCTAGCCTGATAGCATATTCGACCATATCATCACTGACCATCAAGTGAGATTACCAGTTATATAAAGAAAAAAAAAGAAGAAATACGTATTATAATTTTAAATATACGCTTATTCATGACACTTAGGTACCTATCTGTTTTGTGCTTAGGTAAAGAAAAACACAATTTAAAAAACAACAAAGAAAGTCACAAGTGCTTGTCATAAATAGGACCCCAACTGAGCATGTGCTAAGTTTTAAACCAGCGTTGGTCTTCCGTGGGGTTTTTATATCTACATTCGTCATTCGTCCTATGCTCAACCCCATAAGTCTTCTTTTCGTACGATACAAAATTCAAATTTACCTCATATACTGGCTGGTGGCAGAAACTACTACAGACTTAAACATGCTATGAATAGTCCTCAATAAAACAAGTTAGACTTTTTTTAAACATTTCTATATTACGCACCATGTTCATTTTATTATTTCAAATATATACCTGCTTTATAATACCAATAAAATCATAGCCATTGCCATTACGGTTAAATGTTACCTTAAACCATTTTCATTATCTATAGATAATTAACGCCTAGAAACCGGATTTATTCAGCTTAGAATTTTAAGACGAGTTATTCTAAAAATACCGGTACCAGACATGTGAGTTCATTTTAGTTTATTGTAGTTGCTAAGTAAAAAAATATTTAATAACAACTTGGAAAAACAACTGTATTTCCTTATCTATATAATATATACATAATCAGAGATAAGTAAACTAAATGAAGCGTAAGCGTCTTAAATAAACAAACCTTTTTGACTGTACTTCGTTGCTACTTTCTTTCTTTTTTAAATAGTTTATTCGTTTCCTTATTTATTTTGTTGCTATAAACAACGATTGGATGTAGATCGTCGTATATGTAAATTCTATTTCAAGTCCAGATGGAAATGTACATTTTTTTTTAATCGCATTCACACTCACACCCTCAGTAGAATACCCTGTATCGCAGGAGGCATAGACACACACAATCATATAATCATCAGTACAATCATCAGTATCAGAGAAGACACCGCGAAGGAGAGTTCTACGCTCTTGTCGCCGCTCGGACCTGAACCACTGAAGATGTCGACCGCAGTGTTCGACGAAACGTCTGGAACAAAAGTTTCACATAGACCACGGCCAAACAGCCCGGAAGCAATACATACAACATGCAACGCCGGCCGTGAAAGCCTTAGAGTTTACAATCATATAATATTTACAATGTTCCAACACTCGAGAACTAAGATCTATGTCCACCACAGAAATGTTGCCCCAGCCGGGATTTTAACTTAGAGTCGCGGTTTCAAAGTCTGTGTCAGTGTCTATTATTGTAATGTGTAATATATTCTGAAGTACCTTTTTAATGTACTTATCGAATAAAGAGTCAACGCCAAAGTTAAATTAAATAAAGCGAAATATAACACTAAATAGACCGAAGTTTACATAAGTACTTGGGAAAATACTTATGATTAGTCTCTAACAGCTTCTATAAAAATGTCTGTCTTTTGATTGTACGCATTCCGGTTAAATTTCATATTATGACACGGTAGCACATACCGGTATATCAATTTCCGTTTCATGGTTAGTTTCGTCCTTGTGCCAGAAAATCTTGTCCCCATTCGGTATTCGTCTTTTATGACCTTTTTAGGACCACGATAATGCTTTGGGGGTCTCTCATTAGACTTGGATATCGTAAATGCTTTATTGAAATGGTACTTACTTTTCTTAGTATGTGAAAGAAAGGTTGCATTAGGAAATTAATCGTTACATAAAAAAATAGAGATTTAATAACTATGTTATAAGTTTTTTTTATTCAATTTAGTGTTTAATGATACATTTTACAATAATAGCAATGTAATCATTTTTTTTTTATTATTATTCTTAATCACACAATTACTGACATAATTGAAGCAATGTCATTCACAAGTTACAACGATTACACTTATAACAAATTAAATAAAATCATATATAAAATAAAAAATAGCGCCAATTATTCTTAGACGGGACTTCATTCTTCTGAAACCTGTGATTTACAGTTTTTTTTTTTTGGAAAATAATATACAGATTTTCTTCTACATGCATTTCAAACATCACGTACTTTATCCTTTTGTCCTTAAACTACATCAGATCAGTAAGGGCAGCTCATTGCATATGCACTTTTTGTCGGATTTGCGCGAAGCATCGGATTGATTTCGATGTCAGGTCGGTCTGAATGCATAATGTATACAACCCTACTGCTAGGGCCGTTTGTTTGTAGCATTTCAAATAATATTATACCAGATTACAATGCACATGTTTCTAGACGTGAACCGAATTATTTAAGTTTTAAATGTGGTCACCGATACAAGTATTAACCATATTTAAGGTATATTTACCATTCATTTAGTTTGTTTTATGGTTGCTCGATATTTTGAGACAGTTTCATGTGCCATGGTCAAAAATGGTTTGTTTGTCCAAAGTAAAATACATTTTAATTATTGCTACAATGACTCGTGTGTCGATTTTCGTAAATGTTAGGGTATAAACCGTTTATGATATATTGCATTTTATGTTTCATTTGCCGTATCCAAACTATCTTTGTGGGAATCAATGGGGGCCATCTTCTATGAATGCCTATGTGCGCTGGACGTCCTATGGGTGCAATGATGATGATGATTATAATTATGACGACGATGATGATGATGATAAATCGGGTATGTAGCATTTAAATCTCTTCGAACACCATTCTATAGTCATATTCTCTGTAATGGCCAACTTATTTAAGACTTTAAAAATGCCGATGATATTACAGAGGCTAGTGGATGTTTACAGGCAGAAAGAGCGGAACAAATGCATGGTGTTAATTTAAACACTACAAAAATTTACTTTTACGATGACCCAAGGGGTAAATAAAAGATTTTTTAATATCTTTTTCTTCGGTGTTCACAATTTAAGCGCATTTTGTGGTAATCACGAGAATTTTCGAGAAAGGAAGAATAGCATATGCAAAAAATGTTTTATTCATTTGTTTAAGCCCGAGTACGAGTCTCCTCCTCATTTTTATTGCAGCGGAGATCACTTGAAACTAGTATTCATACAAGCTCAAGTGTTCATCTATCGGGACAGCATAATTATATCAACACACGCATTTTTGTGTCACTTTCAGGATATTAGGCAATTTTGGTTTTTGATTTTGGGGTTGAAGTTTAGTTTAGTATTATAATTGACTAGCATCCTGGCTTAATGATATTCTGGTCCTGGGGCCCTGGATGATAATTTTCGCCGGGTATACTTTTATGAGCATAAATGCTCGTCCCGGGTCTTGATTTATTTGTGTAATTCCATTGTGTATTTTCATACCTCTCGCGACACGTGGAGTCTCAGTGCGAGGTTTTGTTTATTTTTTAATTCAAACCAAATACATTTCTATCATGTTTGTCTTACTACTCTTGTACCTGTAAACTTGTAGTTTTATAAAACCGGCTCACATTTTTACTGAATATGTGAGAGGCTGGCCCGGGGCTCTAAATGTACCCATGACGATTTAGATGGAAATGCTGGGGACCTTATTTTCTTCAAGAATAGTGTAAGGGTCGATGGAATTCTGACCTCGATAGTGGAGGTGGCGATTGAGGTTTGACTGTAATCAAGTCCCATCATGAAGGTCTTATTGAAATACCTACGTTTCGGGTCCAAGTATATTTCTATACTAGGTTTTAACTTCAAGTCAAATAAATAGTTCTATGGTATGATTCTCTTAGACTACATCCCGACGTAATTTGCACTAGACTTAAATAGTCAAATAGATACACTATTTTTTTATTTATTTATTAACATTCACACAAGGTCTTCAGGTCCCAAACTAGGCAGAGCCTATGCTATGGTAACCTTATGACTGATATATATACTTATATACATATACACACCCAGACACAGGTCAAACAGACATGTTCATACACACAAATGTTTGACCTCTCCGGGAATCGAACCCGGGACCAGCGGCTGAGAAGGCAGAGTGCTACCAACTCCGCCAACCGGCCAGTCAGTACTCAGTCAGTCACTATACCTACCGTCTACATTTTTCTCTATTTCTGTCCATCCAAACGTTCAAAAATCACTAGAAGCGATAAGGCCGCCCATTGCCGTATCAAGTATTAATATTTAAGGTTAGTTTTAAGTATCATATTTTATTTCTATTTTTAGTATTGATAATAAAGCGTTTTTGTATTGTATTATATTCTACTAAAGCGACGACTTCTATTAGTCAGTCGATCCATGGCTCCCACACGTCAGGTTTAGAAATTTAAAAAAAAACAAATCCCACTAATATTATTAATGTCAAAGTTTGTATGGATGGATGGATGTTTGTTACTCAATCACGCCAGAACGGCTGAACGGATCTAGATGAAATTTGGCGCAGAGATATTAGTCTGGAATAGCACATAGGCTACTTTTTCTCCCGATAAAATGTATCATTCCTGTGGATTAATTGATGTAGTAGGAAAACCGTAATCCACGCGGGTGACTACGCGGGGTGCTACTTGAAAATATCTAACACACAAACAATTCCTGAGTGTCACTAAAGACGTAGAGGACTTCTTTCTTCCTTCGCTTCGTTCGATTGAAATACACGGTGTAATTTTTATTACCGCACACGAGATGAAATCAACCAAGCAAGAAAATGATGCAAAAGTCTGTCGCATAATTTGATACTTTTCATGAAAACAGTTTTATCAAATTTCTTGCGAACGTGCCGCGCTGCTAGCGACAGAGTTGAAGCTTTTTATTTAAAAATAGTTATGATGCAGTCTCGAAACAATTTGAAAAGTTTACAAGCAACAGTTGCATTGCAACGTGTTTCCTTTGAAACATAGAACAGGTACATTCTTTTAGTATCAAACGGGATAAAACTATGCTAAAATAAAATTATTTACTTCTTGTTCTATATCTCTGTAACAAAGGTTATTCCTAGCTGCGCCCCGCGGTTGTACCCGCGTGGTGAAAAAAAACGGTGATGATTCCACTCGTTAGCTATAATCACTATAAATTTAGAAGTAAAACGCTCTGTGCGATAAGATCTATATATATATATATATATATATATATATATATATATATAAGTGGATCTCGCATTGCAGTATGTCTGTTCGTTCTTCGATGAACGACCACACACTGCCCTATTGGTCAGGAGTACCTTGATATATTTTCTTCATCAGCTTTACGACTACGTAGATTGCGCTGTAATTGCCACAATATACAATTTCAAATTTAAAAATAAACTATACAGTTCGAATTCGAACCTTCATATATGGTTCAGTGTCGGAAGCCAAATTAAAAAAAATTAAAAACACAGTATAGAAGCGTCCGTACTCGTACGTTCTTTCTATTACTCATCAGGCTGCCACTCTCAACTTTGAAAAACATTCACCAAGTGTGTTCTTCTTGGGTTTGCGATATTTCACTTTTAACCACATATTCATTGAACATCAAGTCGAACTAGTATGTGTGCACCCTTTAAATATATTTTTTTAAATGGATGCCATCTAGTTTTAGCTACTAAACTATCGTTTCAGACATCTAAATCACTGTACGTTTCATCTGCAGACATGCCAAAGCCTTGAATTAATATGCAATAATCTTATTGCACTGCGCAGGCTCCGCCTTTTGGCTGTTCCTGGTGAGCCAATATGCTTGTACAATGTAACAATATAACACAGCATTATAATATTTTAGTAAGAGCTGCATTGAAACTGTGATGTTATATAGTTATTGCAACAATGATTAAAGAATATCTGATTATCGATTTCTATACAAGGCAACGTAAATTGAAATTTGAAGCGATGATAGCTCAGCGGGGCGAGCGTCGCCTGTCAAACTAACGGACACTGGTTCGATCCCCAACAATAGCTGGAGCCTCCGGTGAAGGTAACACCGTTATCTAATTCCCAGCATGGTGGTAGGGTACTTTCGAATACCCGCCTGGCTAGCTCTAGCCTTCAAGTTTGAAAAACTGACACCAAACACATAGTGTGTTCAGGCAGCAGTCCTTGAGAGCCAGTGAGCATTCTAGGTCTAGCGTGATAACATTTTCGACCACATCGTCACTTACCATCAAGCGAGATAGTGGTCAAATACTAGATCTTTACAGTATAAAAAAAAAACTTTATTTCAATAATGGGTTGGTTTATTAATCTTTATTAAGCTTTATTAATCGACCTCGATAAAATGACGAGAAAAATGATTCCTTACGGTTTTTCTTGCTCTTCTAAATCCGTATGAGTTTATATATTCTGATATTAATGTCGCTGACATTTGGTTGATAGAGGAAGGTGTTAGCAACTTTAATTGTGAATTTATCCAAAGATCAACAATTAACCAAAGAAATCGACATCCTTAATGATGATATCAAAAGAAAATCGAAAATAACACCACATAATACTGATAGGAATGTGTCCAGACCTGACGAACGCCATGCGCAAGACGCGCGCACTCGAGCTAGACACTCAAGATTAATTAAGCTTACTGAACCATTTTGAAACAATGGTAGTTTCGTGGTGTGAACGATGACTGTCAACCTGACACGCTGCTTCGATCTTTACTTCTGACTTGAACTTGAGCTTGATAAGGGTAATATCGTTTAAAAGTCCATGGCATGGTAGATTCCAGTCTTCATGTGTGTTAGCAACTTCATAAATTGAACAAATATGAAAATGATTCTATAATTTTTATTTATCATCAGTACCATCATGTCAGCCATAAGACGGAACTTATTGGATAAGAATCGACGAACTTGATGAATTTGAGCCAGAAAACAACTCAGCTACTTAGCAATGTAGCACAGCGGCGGCGGCAAAACAAAATTTTAAAAACATCCACCAAGCTATCATATCTTGGCGAAGATAATGATTGCAGAATTACGCTTTTATATAATAAGGTGACGGAACAAGTAAAAGGTCCACAGGATGTCAAATGGTAACCTCTGCCTATAAGCAGATACAATTCTTATAGCACTACCACTGCGCCCGTCACCCTTAGACATAAAGTTGGTAAGTCTCATGTGCCTGTAATTTCAGGTATATTTAAAGACTTTATTCTACCTCAATCAAGAATGGTATCATCAAAAATCGCAAACAGCCGTATGGCAAATTGCTCGTAATCAGGATCTCCCTTCCAATCCGGGCATAAAACCCTACAGAGTTATCGCTGTATCCATCTATAGGGAGGAAAACGATGCGGCGATTAGCAAATGTGCTCCACCGCGCGTATATAAGCTCAGATAAGGGTCTGATAGCGCTTAATGCAGATTGGCAATGGACTCAGTACTCAAGCTTGAGGGAAACAACTTGACAACTGTTTGTGTTATTTTAACGCCCAGCACCCGCAATACGCTGCGAACGCGTAAACGAGTCACAGAGAAGACATAGAAGTTTCTATGACAATTAAAATTTTTTTTATTAAATTTTTTACAAACGATTATATTTTCCGCGACATTATGTAAACGCCTTTTATTTATACCAGTAAACATGAAAAACTTACATAAGGCCTACCGCTGTAGTGCAGTTCATTTAATGAAATAGAGATGTTGAATATTTGTTTAGAATTGCTGTTATTTTATCGATAGATGCTCTATAAACCCAAAATATGTCAAAATGCAACATTTAAAACAAACACGCTCTACCTTGAGTTGAACTAATAGGCCCCTTAGCTCACTATTCCCTTGGTAGAAAACTTTATCATTAGAGAGCAGGATGTAAAACATTGAAAACAGTTGACGAGTCAAAATATTTTCATGTATATATTTGGATAAATTAAGTTGAAAAAATTACGTCGATTACTTACCTACTTGTGTATCAAAACTGCTTAAACATAAAACTCTTTCTCTGTAATAAAATACTTTTGGAAGCCAATTTATTGTCGATATATCGATACAACGGTTCTTCAGTCATTTTTCCGCAGTGACAGTGGACATCTTGCACTGCGTTTACCGGTCTGTGGTATGAAGATAACTAAGAGCACATCTAAATAAATATCCTAGTTTTTGTATGTGTTCTTCTTGTTGCCATGTCTTACTTTCTAATCCACTAAAAAGCTAGTTAGTTTTTATTAATCATGCGGCGATAATGCCAATTGGCACTACTACATAAAACAACTCTAAACAAAAACAGACGGCAGGCGCCACAAAGTTAGGGTACTATTTGTCAGCGATATAGCTTGCAACAAAAAATTTTTCGTTGAATGTCCTAAGTTGTTGCACGCAAATACAATTTAACCTTATTGTAGTAACCTACAACACTGACAAGTTACACTGTTACCATAATGCAGAAACCCATCCTTTACTTTCACCAAAATACGCAAACATTCATTCCGGCGGCGACCGAAACGCCATGTCCAACATACATTGCCGGACCGTCAGAGATAAGCAAAACATGTTACCGGTTGGAGACGTTAATGGATTTCCGGTACTGCCCAGTTCTTGTTGCGATTCGATCGCGTGTTCCACAATCCTTATGCAAATGCAGGAATTATTTACTTACTTTTATTACTTATTGGAAATAAGATATATTATGTAAGCAAGAATACAATCAAAAGACAAAGAGGTAATACTACTATCGAATAGAACATCATTATTTTTCTGCCTGTTGAACATTTCTTATTGTAAATATTGTTTTTTTTATTTCTGTTTTTTGTGTCAATAAAGTGTATTTGTATTGTATTGTATTTTAATGCTTTACAACATTATAATACCAGCTCCATCCCCTCGTGTGAGAAGGGAGTCACATACGCTTAAAGAACGTTTTTAATTAGTAAGCGATGATAGCTCAGCGGTGGGAGCGTCGGCTGCTAAAATGACGGACGCTGTTTCGATCCCCACCAACGGCTTCAGCTTCCGGTGAAGGCAACGCTGTTATCAAATTCGCAGCATGGTGGTAGGGTACTTTCTATTACCTGCCTGCCCCCCCGATTCAGAACTCTTCAATAACTGACCGAATCGATTCAGCATGTATAAACCCCGTATTATAGACTTACTATAGATTTATTCAAAACTTTAGTTTACAGTTCTGTTAATGCTTATAGGATAAGTTAATATATTCCATTACATATTATATTTAAAAAATACGTACAAATTAAAAACCTTCGAAATATTAAATTTATGAACAAATCGATTAGAGAAGGTTAAATTGTCGATATTCAGAATCAGAACGATGGGCTGCTACCATCGTCAAGTTTTAAAAACTGTCACCAAACACATACTGTGTTCAGGCAGTAGCCAGATAAGATCTTCGACCACATCGTCACTGACCATCAAGTGAGATAGTGGTCAAACACTAGATTGACAAAGTATAATTAATAATTTGATTTGAAGCGCTCGTAAATGATTTTAGCTTAAAAAGTTTTTGATAACCCCTTCTTAGAGTTTCAATAATGCTTTTCAAAGTTAGGTGCGTTATTTTTGCCGCATGTAACATTATAACCAGGAAAAGTCCAGTTTGGTGATTTCATGTTTATTCAACAAACAACATCTTCTCAATGTTTTCTGAGTAAATTATTTAACGATTTGAAAGTTAATACGATAAGTACATTAAACAAATGAGAACTTGTAACCTTAAAATACCGGAATTCAGATTGAGGAATATGCATTAGAATTCCTGCGTTAAATGAAAATTCATAACAATTCTACTGATCTACATTAGATTTATTATCTGATTGTACTAAGTAATTAAGAATCATTTAAAGGTAAGATAAATAATAAGATAAATTAACTAAAATGTTTATTTCTGCTACTTATGTGACAGTTCGCTCTTCGGCGTCTTTAAGGCATCGCGACTGCTAAGTAACATTAAGAAATCAATGGGTTTTTTTAGAAAATCTAAACACTCAAAAGTTACGTGATTTATACAGATATTCCTAAAAGCGAAACGATATCATGCCACAAATGTTTATGTTAATTGTTAGAACGGTAGAAACTAAAATTACAAACCTAAAGAGAAATAAGGGATTACTAAAAACTGGCAATTATTTATATTTATCTAAAAAGTTGAAAGCAACTAGATGGTATACCTGTTTAAATTGATATTTTAGAAACAGGTTAAAAGATGCTTATAAAAAATGACTTGATATCGTTTTAGGTTTTAATTTCATCTGTTTTGAATTTTATCTATGGACAAATATTCATATAAATACAATAAAATGTTGCTTAAGAAAATTATAACGTTTTTCAATTATTCTGCGCCATCTAGTAGTGAATTTGTAATTATCAAAATTAACCTGAGATTATGAACGTCTTAAGAAAAGACGCTCTTATCTCATAAATCAATATTGCTATATTGTTTTAAACATGGTTCATTATAACAACGATACTTTTAAAGTGAATATTATAACGATACTTTTATTCTGAATGTTGTACCGGTTTCAGTCCTTATATTCTTGGTATCGTGTTTGTCGAACATAAAAATCTGGTTGCTAATTTTCGTTATTTGTCCGACAAAGAGGTTGTAATGTGTTAAAAATAGTAAAGTTTTTAACATGGTGTTTACGTGCAGACAAGCGATTTCACTTGATTTATACTTCTGATGGCTTTGAGGTTGTGTTGTAATGTTTGTCATATATATTATAGTAATAATATAAGTTCGAAAGTTATCGTAAGTGGATGTTAATGTTTATCAGCACTCAGCGCTAAATCTTCTGCATGGGAGTCACCTCGAAATGTTGTCTAAGGGTTTCATCTGTTTAGCTATCGATACTTCATCGTTTTTCTGAGACAGGCCGTACTTCTTACTTCTACAGATTGGCAAATGAACAGCTTTTTACCTATACACATACGTAACTTCATGCTTGTCCTACAGATGTAGGAAAAGATCACAATTTCCATCACGCAGCAATCCCGGCATAAGTAATGCCTAAAGTGTCAAAGTTTATATTTGTACTTTTTTGTTTGTATTTTTAAAAGGTTTTGTATTTGTAAATGTACTTCTTAGTACCCACTTTCAGAATATCCGCTAATTCTAGAAACTTTTGAACGTATTGTTTCCGGTGTTCACAGGTAGATTAACATAAAAATAAGGGAAACTTGAAGCGTTAATATTTTCCACAGCTATTCGATTGTCATGAAAAATTTGTATATATGGAATTTTATTTGAAATTGCATTGAAAACATTTACAAATTTTCCGCGAAGGCAGTCGGCTAATAAGCAATTTACGGGTTTCTGAACTGAAATATATTGAGATCCCTGTAGATAAACTAATTTTACTAGTAATTGGTACCTACTGTTGGATGCTAATCATAAGAATCTTAGATCAACCAAACTTTTCCATGTGTTTCCACATGGATACAATCTGGGCATCTTTAAGTCACGAGTGAACGGGTATCTTCTAGGCAGACGTGATTCTTCGTAGACCGCATCATCACTTAATATCAGGTGAGATAGTGGTAAAACTTTTTTTGTATTTTTTTTTATTTATCAACATTCACACAAGGTCTTCAGGTCCCAAACTAGGCAGAGCCAACCTGATGACTAATATACATACTTATATACATATACACGACCCAGACACAGGTCAAACAGACATATTCATACACACAAATGTTTGACCTGTCCGGGAATCGAACCCGGGACCAGCGGCTCAGAAGGCAGAGTGCTACCAACTGCGCCAACCGGCCAGTCAGAATAAACGCCTGTCTATTGTGAATAAAATATACTTAAAAAACCCATAAATATAATAAATGTTACTAATAATACTATAATGCGACCTGCAGCAGCATCCTTTGAAAGCAAATGACGTCAGCACCTTTCCGTAGGTATATCAGGTCATCTGTTCTGTCAGTGGACGACTTGCGCTACGCTTGCCAGCCCGTTGTCTCCACTGTAGAATCTTTTGACCCCGTGTGCTATGTATGATGATATGATACATGCCCTGCCCACTCCCATTTACTTGCTAATGCGCCGAGCTTGGGAGCTTTATTATGAGTACGCCATTCTTCACACAAAGCAATAACAAATACAATAACTCATTACGTTATTACCTCACACATCCTTAGTACAATTCTATTGGCATTTTAAAACAATGGCTTTAAGAGTTGTTCGCTTTTATTTTATTTTGTTCACAAAGCTGGCTCTTTGTTATTGCGATTTTCATTATCAGTCATTGGGATAAGTTAAAAGAGAAACGCGGGGTATAAACGTTTCGAATTTCGAATTCTACTGACAGCGGACTAGGACTCATCAACTTACTGTTGTTGTAAATTATTAACTTAAATTGACAACATATATACTGATCCTACGTGTAGTTTATACGTGGGCTATTGCAAATATACTTGTTACAGTGAAATGAAAATTAGTTTTTATATAAAAATGTGTATTTACTAGTTATCAAAATATTCCCGGATGATCCCTATGCGCCTATACATTTGGGTAAATCAGCTTCAAAACTTTTGTAAAAACGTATCTTGTATCTTACTTCTCGAGAAGTAACCGTCGAAATTCTTCGACGGCCTCGTTTGCCTACGAAACATTTTTTACCGTAGGAAATAAAAAACTATAGCATGGAGCTAACCAGCGCTGTATGGAGAATGGGGTAAGATCTGTACCATATTGATAAATATATTTTAGAACACTGTTGAAATACGATGAAAGCAAAATTCACAAAAATCATTTAAAAAATAAAACTAAGTGTTGAAATAAGCGAACGATAACGACAATACACTATTAATACAAACAAGAACTTCAATAATATGGTTATTTTTTATAAAATAATAAAATTGTATCTAAAAATCTCTGTATCTCATGATTTGTGCTCCATAAAGCGGATGCTTTGTTATAGCGATTTTCATTGTTATCGATTCAATGAGCGTAGTTTTTTTTGAATCGATTCGTTTCCAAGTCCTGAGTGTTATGAATGATTTATTTTTATCCTTTAAATATAGAGTTGAAAAAAATATTTTTAAAATGTGTTCTATGTGAAAGGAAAAAAGACTATATTAATGTTGTTTACTATGCGTTAAATATATCATTCAGTTCATTCAATTGAACACGCAATAGAATGTCAAAATGTTTTAGAGAATGATTAATGAATAAAATATGATCGTTAATATGTAGTACTTTGTATCGATTTATTCGGCAACGCAAAATAATGAACTCGTCTAAATTAATTGATCGTTAGTGTGTTCATTATTTTGACTTATACCAGATGGTTTATACAATTAAGTATTGCTGATTTTCAAATTGATTAATTATTATTAAGATTTATGTACTGACAATTATTTTGCGATCAACCGTTAGTATGTTAACGTTGAAACTAATCCTTTTTTATTGCGAATAGGTATTTGAATACTATATCGTCTGATGGTAAGTGTCGTAAAAATAGGGCTGACTGGCTAAATAACAAAGATGTATAAATACAAAACAAATTACTTTGGTGCCAGCCTACCCGCAATAAGTTTCTACGTAAAACTACCTACAGTACCAAATGCTGTTACAGTTTTCGTTTAGAAGCATTTTCTGTCTACTATCTTAACAAAGAGTACAAACATGATTAAAAGAAAGTTTTAACTATACGAGACGCGTATTATAGTCAAAAGAGATTTGTTTAGTTAAAAAGGGTAAAGATACATTGATCAATCTTACAGACATGCATCGATCTATGAGGTGACCATATAAAAAAAAAAACATTTATTCATTTCAATTTTTCATATTAAATTCAATTTAATAGGTGGCAAACAAGCAGACGGGCCGCATGATGGTAAGCAATCACCGTCGCCTATAGATTACTGTAATACTAGCGGCATTACGATACTATTTATATATTTTCTATTAGTATGATATTGGGTACTAAATATTTAAAATGTCTTTAGTATTTCATTTTTTTTTTTTAAATATGGTAATTTGAAAATGTTCCACGGATTGGTAGGCAGTTACTTTATAACTCCGTCATCTATAAATCGATTTAAAAAAATCGAAATGTCATAACTTCCGACTGATCTCATAGAAATTCCATTAAAATCAAATAAATATTTATCTTTATTAACGAAACAATCTTGCGAATTTTAGTAAAGTTTTTAAACTATTATATTTGTATCATTCGACAACAAAATAGAAATAATGCAAAAAGAAATTGTTCAAATATTCTTCAATACGGCCGGATTCAAATCCTTAGCCTAGACACCATTTTTAAATTCTATTAATTTTGTTTATCTTTCCACTAAAATGGATAACGTACTTCTTAAGAACATATCTTTGTCTGTCTTGAATGAGTCCTAGATATCCACATTAAAAGAGTATCTATGTTCACAATGTATTTCGAAACCACAGACGTTTGGCTACCTTACAAAGACTATTATCGTGCCACTAATCGATTTGAACCCCGCTATTGTACGAACGACTTATTCAACCATTTTATTTTATTGTAGTTACCCACACGTTTCGTTTTGACCCCATGTTTAACACTATCCGACCACTCTTTTATTAAATTTATCTCATTCTTATTTCATACTCTATAGAGCTTGTTATTGTCGAGCCAAATTTAGTATTGGATTTTTGGAAGGGTCTGACTTTGTCATATTTGATACTACCTACCTAGCTATATCTTTATCAGATTTAGGATAAGCTCTATGTTGAAGGCGATAAGGTTTACTATTTTCAAGGTTTAGTTTACCGTTTGAAAAGGGTTTGATTATGTCATGTTTGTTAATTTCATAAAATGTATTCATCGTTTTGAATTACGCTCGAGTTATTACAGACTTGTTTCCCATGAAATCGCTCTCGAGCGCGTTGGTGTGATATTAATTTAGACAAATTATAACTAATGAGAATATATTGTCTCCTTTATTTAACAGTTTGTATATTATAGAAGAAAATACATATACTTAAAGAGGGTTGTGAAATTCAGATATCATACTCATCATTTTTATCCTTGAACCGAATTAATAAATAAAATCAATTATTTCAGGTTGTATCGTGAACTAATTAAGATATTTCTTAATTTGCACAACTTTAGTAAGCTTCAAATAATCGACATTACACACTGTTTACCAATTAGACCACTAACAGACCTTTGATGTTTGTCAATAAAAGAACTTTAAAACATGTAGGTACTAAGGTGCACAAAAATACATTTTATTACGTCTGCTAATATAAATGTAAAGAAAATGTATCCTATATAAATTAATGTTATTGATTCAAGCCAAATTATGTTACATGTTGGAATTTTTTTTACTAATGAATGTAGTATGAAAATGCAAAAGTGACTTTGTACCGTATGTATGTGCTCAGTGTGAAATAATTTGTCGAAGTCAGTACGACTTCGACAAATTATTTCACACTTTTGAACGTTTGAAATCGGTTCCATTTTTTGGTATAATTTTTAGTTTCATCCTTTTCAGTGCTACTCACGAGATGAATTGTCATTGTATGTTCACCGATTTCTTCACCCGTAACCATAATGTCATCGAGGTATGCAGCGTACAACGTAGCTCTTCAGTTATTGGAGTGTTACTCAAAAACAGTTTGACAGATTATAATGAAATTTGAAAAAATGGCATGTATGTTCACCGATTTCTTCACCCGTAACCATAACGCATCGACGTATGGGTAGTACTTCAGTTATTGGAGTGTTACTCAAAAACAGCTTGACCGATTATAATGAAATTTGAAAAAATGGCACCAAACGGGAAGCATTTCAAATAAAAAAGAATCATCAAAATTGATTTACCCAGCCGAAAGCTCTGAGGTAACAAACATAAAAATAAAATACGTGGCGAAATGGGAACCTCCTCCTTTTTTAAAGTCCGTTTAAAACTAAAGAACGTATATCTTTCAAAATAATAAGCATATTCAAATAAAACTTGGATTCTTGGATAGGTTCATGTTGCATAGTCTAGAAACGTTTACGATTTTTTTGCTATGTTCATGATTTTCTTATTGAGTATTCACGAATTAATTTTGTTCAATTCCTTGCTATCACGTGCTGTTCAGTCTGACCATGGTCAATGTCAACGTCGTACCTATGCTTGATCGCTCTGCGTCCATACATTGCCAGTTTATTTTGTGCAGATAAGTTTGCGCGCCGTTTATCTAAGCTGGCGGGAAAACCTCGCCTTAAATACAAAAAAAGTAATCAATTTCTTGAAGTAACACAGATTCGACACAGACTAGCCTCGAGCTACTATAGACCGAATTGAAAGATCAATTATTCAAATTTCTAAAACCGTAATTAACCTAAACTTAGGACTACAAAACAAATTGGCAATTATCCACAGCACTTATCACAAAAAATATATAAACCAGGCTATCAAATGACCTCCACGGACATTAATTATGCTTTTTATTTTTTTAATAAAAGCTAGAGCGTCACTGCCAAGGTACTGCCAGAGAGAAAAAAAATTCGCCAATAATAAAATTATCGGGCTGCCATGCCGCTGGGCTATTAAGTGCAGACCGCCCGTGAAATATATGGACAAGCTCCAAGCTACGAAGATTGTGCTCAGGCTAGAGGAAAAGCGAATATTAAAATGTTTTAAGGATATTATTTGCAGAAGTGCAGAGTCTGATAGGATTTTTTTTCTTTAACTTTGTCTGGGGGGACGACCTGACGGCGACACAGCGAGATTTGTTGATGTTATGCTGTTATGGTTTTTACATAAATTAAAATTATAAATGAATATAGTTTGTGGTTAATTAAGTAAAATCCACAATACTTTTGCTTAAATACAAGTTTTAAACAAAATAATACAACTATGTCTAACAACGCATCCACAAAATATATTAAACTAAATTAATTATCATCAAAACTTTTCGTTCAAAAATCAAAGAGCATTTTTATCTTGCAAGTATCCAAGGGAGGGCTTAAGCATTAATTGGATTTCGCAAGCCGAAGTTTTAGTCACTTATTAAGTCAACGATTGTCAAAAATGTATATACATATTATGGATCGTGTTTTATATAAACTAGAACAAATGCAAACCTGTACATTCGCAGGATTGCGACATCCCTACATATTAACAAGATCAAAAGCGGTTAGCTGAACTACTTCGCGCTCTCACCGATAGATATTGTCACCCGCATACTGCACACTTCTCGTGTCAATGATCAATGCATCTTAGTCCAAACGTCGTCGTCGCGGTAAATAAATTACTAAATGTTTTTACGCGGTTCAGTACCGATCGATTTATTAACGTACTAGAATATGTATCTAAGTCATATTAAAAACGAATGAAATATCTAACACATAGACAGTAAGTAGACAACTAGTTATTAACGATTAGATTGATCGTATTGGTATTGTTTCGAAGACAATGGCATCTGACAGCATCATCAGATTGACATGACATCAATGAGCCATGGGAGAGAGACCTTTTAACGACTTAACATGACATTATAGAAAGTACCTCGTGTTAACAAATGTGTTCGCGTGGGCATGTCCACTATATTGTTTTCCTTGCTATGATTGATTTAGTAATGAGGTACCAATGAATGTTATTATTCTGATCAACACAGCTTTCACTTGTTATGATGTTATGATTATAAATACAAAACAGATATATATGATTGCGAGTGCAGAAGGTACTCAGCCCAAGTGTGTGCTAAGCACGGTGCTTGAATTTTACTAGGATTTCAATTACATAACGCAAAACATTTTTAGTTTTATTACTCCTAAACAAACAGAAAAACCATTACCCAAATTAAAACAATCACCACACACATGGGGTCGTTTCAACCCCTTTCATTAAAAACCCACGGTGTTACCTTACACCCATGCAATTACTCATACAGCAAATATTTTTGCCGCCTCCGACTGCGTCAAATACAGATTACAACATATTTAGTTGGACATCAAAGAGATTACGGACTTCAACACAAACTTTTTCTTATAATTAGCGATATATAGTTCAATTTTGAGGGGCACGATGGACGCTATATAGTGTACCACACAAATATGTATGTATGGTAACCAACACGCACAGCTCGCAAAGGACGAGGTGAATTTGTGTAAATTGTATCAATTCAGGCCGTGCCGTGGTGGTACCGGCCAAGAATAGTGCTCCTCCATCTCTTCCCGTGGGTACCGTAAGAGTCGGCTCAGGGAACACGTACCAGAAGGTTGGCAGCAGCGCCTTCTGATGATTGAATATCATACTGCGCTCGCCAACCCGCCTGTCAAGCGTGGAGAGAATTGGCAAATTCCCCCCTATATGGGGGAGGCGTATGTCCAGCAGTGGACGCACATGGCTGAGAGAGAGTATCAAATATGGTCCAATGAAACTGCATGTAACTTTGTTGCTTAAATCTTTTAGCACCTGACGTGGCAATAACGGAACCTTAGTTCCTGACGTAAAAATAGCGGAATCCTCAGAAAGCTTGAAATAAACATAAATCTATTGTGTGGTACTATCTAGGTTGTCTTACAAACAGCTGTCAATAAAATAAATACATTTATTTTGTTTCATCAAATATTTACTCGCAGTACATGTAAAAGCACATATATTAGAGGTGAAATACGCATTTGTGTAAACGTCGTCTGTCAACATGACAGTCACTGGTTCAGTCTGGTTCAAGCTCCACCGCAGCCTCGAGCTTCCCGTCACGTCACAAAGTTTAAGCCGCAGAAAGAGTGATCATCCCTCTAGGGTCTTAACGGGTCTGAAATAAATTTGGCATACAGATTAATTATAGTAAAAAATGTCTTAAAATATGTACGGTTCTCGAGCGAGCGCGGTAGCGGGGAAACCGTAGTCCACGCACTTGAGATCGCGGGGCAAGCAGAAAAAATAAAGATTAACAGCCTTTTTAGTGATATTATTGGTTGACGTTTGCAAGGTACTTACAATTATCCAATCCCTTGCAGTGGTTCAATTATTAAATGAAAAGTCGCCGCCGTTAATTAGTGACACCCTTGCGGCGCTGGACCGTGAGAAGTTTTCGCTGGAGCTTAAAGGGTAAAAGATTGGCTTAAAGTTCATATTTTCTAACAGCCTTGTTCCAAAAGTTCTCTTCGCTACGCTTTAAGGATAAGCTTTGCACGAAACCTTTTGTAGAGCGGTAGGTTTTTCCCTAGTAGTTTACGCTGTCTAATTTTTGCTGCAATAAATACCTTACAAACATACACTAAGAAGCCAGATATATATTTACTAGTATTAAAAAAATAATTAAACTTAGCATACAGTTATTTTCGTACCTTAGGCACATGTGGGCTACTTGTTACCAAAGATGCATAGTAGTAATTGTTACTTAAATTACTATTGTCGTCTAATGTGTCATCTGACTGGTGTAAGTTCTGACACCAATGCTAAACTTACTATTGCTTCAACAAATTTACATCAATTACGACAGTCATTTAGAAATATGCATTAACAAAACCATAGTGACTTTGTAAAGTAATTGCTATGCAACTTGATAAGCAATCGTGACGGTATAAGGTGTAAAACAGTTTCTAATAATAGTACTATATAAAATATATGTGTTTCTGATATCGCATATAAAATGTATTAGCACAATTCTGGACTTAGCATGTCTGGTGGAGTGTTATTCAATTGTCTGTACAATTATGATCAGTAAATTTTAATACAATACTTAAGTTTTGTTTGTTTTCCATACACTGATTTTCCATAATTATATCACTTTATTTGATTTTCTAAACAGAGCCTAGATACGTAATATTCGCTTTTCTAAACAGAGCCTAGATACATATTTACATAAAATTAAATAAGAATATACAAAATATACGCAAACAAAAATGCTTAAATTCAAATATTTTTTTTATATATATTGTACAGATCTAGCGTTGGACCATTACCTCTCTTGATGATCAGTAACAATGTGGTAGAAGATGTAATCACGCTTGCGCTAGACCTATAATGCTTACTGACTCTCAAGGACTGCTGCCTGAATGCACTATATTTGTTTAGTAACAGTATTTCAAACTTGAGGGTGGTATCTAACCATGCAGGTAAGTACTCGAAAGTACCCTACCACCATGCTGAGAATTCGAAAACCGAGTTACCTTCACGGGAAGCTTAAGCCGTTGGTAGGGATCAAACCAGCATCCGTCAGTTAGACAGCCGATACTCCCACCGCTGAGCTATCGTCGTCACAAAATTGAAATGTAAGTATTTATACGAATATGAAAATATATATACCAATTTTCCACTTCAGTTGGTCATATACCATAGGACATCTGGAATAAACCCGGTCATTAATAACTATGACTATAAAAATGATAAGACGATGACATTATGATTAGATTATTATGTTATTGATATTATTTTGGTGATTGGAATTTTGATATTACTTCCTATACCTTCTTACGTAGTACGAACTACGAGTATGAGTGTGTATATTATATAATATTTGTGTGTAATTATTATGGAGCATATTATATAACTATAAATCAATGAGTAAAGCTAAACGAGATTATTCGTGGTTAGAGTTATACAACATTTGTAATCAGATAATATCAAATTATCATGGATTCTCTAAAATTTTTACTGACGGGTCCAAAGAAATTAAGGACAATAATATAGGCGCTGCTTTCTTTGATGAGACAAATCAACATTATATAACACTTAAAATCAATTGTAACGTTTTTATAATGCACGCTGAACTGATTGCCATTGCTGAAGCGCTGTCCTATGTGGAATCACTTAATCTTGAGAAATATGTCATATTTACTGACTCGAAAAGTGCACTCCACCACCTGGCTCACTGCACCTCGACTTTTCGAGGTGTTCCGATTGCCTATGCTATATTAAAATCAATTTTAGAACTCACATCATGCTCTAAGATTGTTATTTTACAATGGATTCCATCACATCTAGGGATAAAAGGCAATGAGATCGCGGATTCGTTAGCTAAACAAGCTTGTTCCGACGGTGTTGTATTTCCGGTGCTGTCGTATTTTACAGAGTGCTTAAATTTAGTTAGAAATAGATGCCATAGTTTATGGAAAGAATACTTCGATGAGCGATCACGTGAGAAAGGAATTTGGTTCAAAACAATCCAGCCGCAGCCTCTGAACTCACCATGGATTGACAATTGTAGGTTGTCGAGGCAGGATCTAGTATTGTTGCTCAGACTCCGTTGCGGACACATCCCGTTGAACAAGTTCGCCTTCCTCATGCGCAAGGTTAATTCACCACTATGTGACATATGCAACGTAGAAGAAGACGTATATCACATTCTAATGGAATGTGTTCGTAACGAAGGGCCTACACGTAGATTATTTAATGACAGTTCCATTGGTACATGTAATGCTTACTTGTCTTATCCTCATTCTGATAAGGCAAAAATGATACTAGAATTAGTTAAGTACGGTCTTATAATTAGAGGTTGAATGTATGCTACAATGTATTGTGTTTATTAGTATTAGAAAAAAGATTGTATATAGATTTAGGTTTCACAGAACGGCATATTCGCATTAGCGAAAAAGCTCTTTAAATAAAGAAAAAATATATATATAACTATAAAAGAATTTTAACATTGATTCATAAAAATCTAAATATAATATATGTCTAAACTGTAAATATATAAGTTTGTTAGATTACTTCATGAAGGAGTTGAATGGAAGGATATCGCTTTCAGCGGTAAGTACCGGCCTTTATACTGTTTCATTTAGATATATTAATGATATATTTCTTTGATCACAAATTCTCGCACGAAGGCCACGGACCGGCAAGCGCAACATAGGACGGCCACCGACAAGGTTGACATAAGACCTGACTAAGATCGCAGGTAAGGGCTGGATGCGGGCCGCTCCATTCGGTCATTGTGGAAATCAATGGGGGAATTCTATGTCCAGCAGTAGACGTCCTATAGTTGAAATGATGATGATGGTGATAAAAAAACGTTTTGTATTGTATTGTATGATATGATCATCATGTAGGTACACAACCTATACATATGAGTAAACTATGAGGCTAGAAGTTTAGGGACGTAAAACATTTCTTTTCTTGATCCCTCTTTTGAAATGGGCCAAACGTGAAACTCTCACCAACTTTATAATGAGTTCATTAAGCATCGCGCACTTTTAGTAGATACTCGCGCTAAAATAGAAAGTTAAGGATTTGATTGATTTTTGTTGGACTTTTTCAGTTTTTAAAGTTGGAACTCTGTGCTATTATAGCTTCGTATACCAGTTTGTACATTACTAATTACTTATGTATCTAAGACTCTGAAACTAATAACTACTAAATATGAAACTAATACATTTTTGCGATACTAATACAACTAATTAACTTTGTAAACTAGCATTTTCTTGAATAAGGAAAGGGCTCTTTAATTTTTACTTTATTTATACCAGTTTGGTTTGATTAGTTTTATTATTTCCAAACCAATGGAAACTAAGATAAGATAAATAAGATAAATTTTATTTATTCACAAAACTCAGTTACACCTATTGTTATTTATAATAATGCATATGATCTCATATAATCTAAACATCTCATCAAATTGAAATAAATATTACAATTTATTAAAAAATATCTAATTTAATAACTTCTCGAACAATGAGCTCTTGTAGTCTCAGTATTAGTTGTAAACTGTATATATGTATATACTTACAATACTACAGGTTACAGGACTTTCCCATTTGAGGGTTTTCATAATAACGCAAAGTGCTTGCAATAGCCAAAGGAAAAATATTACTTTTACCTGTACTGTGCTAATGACAATTTTCGAAAATAAGTTACAAAAGCAATATCCATTTTTCACCCACTTTCCCAATCACAGTGTATTTGACAGTATAAATGGCAGTTCCGTTACGTTTCCATGTATTATTAATTTACCAAAGCCGTTCAGGAGTTAGGCAGGTGTCACTAGATCACAGAATATGATAACTTCACTATTTGATTAACGATCGAGCATGCATTACACATCTTTAAACATTACCCTATTGAAACAAAGTTTCATTTTGCTTGTATCAATTTAACGGCTGGTTAAAAAATATTTTCACAGCAATACATGCTGTAAAGCTTTTGAGTCATGGTGGAGATTTGTTTGTACTATTGATAACAAGGTTGAAGGTCAGCTTATGCTGTGCTTTGCAGTCACCAAAAATTTCGAAACTGTTAAACAAATGGGGTGCGAGACTGGTGATATTATTATTAAGTAAGTATATATGTCTTGTTGTTCATTACATTACTTTAAGTAGAAAAATAATGGTATGGATAAGTTTGAGGGTAAAAACTTGAAACTTTAACAATAAGCCTTTATGCTTGAAAACGACAGACTAATTAATGATTAATAACTGAAGACCACCAGAAATAAAATATTACTAGGAAAAAGAATATTATCTAAATTTATCGAGCATACAGATCGCTTAGTTAGGGCAACTGATTTAATTTGAAGCTTCACGATATTTTGTGGTAATATTTTTTATTTTTATATTTTTTATTAACGCGGGCTCCTTGATTGGTTACAAAAGTAACCTTTGAATATAATTTTAGTCACGCGTTTCTGATATCACGATTGAAAGTTCTTCTGGCTTTGTCTAGATTTAAAATGAAAACTTTCATAAATCAATAGTAGTAAATATATTTGTTTCTCTACGTGATGGAATTGGAAAGAAGAGATCCGTAGAAGAACGCAAGTCACCGATATAACCCAGTAGATTAGCAACTTGAAGTGGCACTGGCACTGGCACATAGCTTAAAGAACCGATGGCCTTTGGGGTCGAAAAGTTCTCGAATGGAGACCACGGACTGGCAAACGCAGCATAGGACGGCCACCGACCAGGTGGACAGACGACCTGACTAAGATCGCAGGCAAGGCCTGGATGCGGGCCGCTTCCAATCGATCCTTGTGGATATCAATGGGGGAGACATATGTCCAGCAGCGGACGTCCTATGGCTGAGTGGATGATGATGATGAAATGTATTTGTTGTTTCCTCTTTAGCAAATTAACACAAATGGAATATATTACATTACTTTGCTTAATTTAAAAATTGATTCAAATAACCATCCAGTAAAATGCCGCAATGTTTACTTTAATTTATCTTTCGAGATTTTTATTTACGCATAGTTAATAATTATCAATGTATAACGAGATGATATATTTAATGTCAAACGATTAATTTTATAAAATTTTACGCTTGTATGTAATAATCTTTTAATATTACTCTTTCTCGTTAGCAATTATATTTTTTGGTTCCATTAATATTTCCATTTTAGCATTTTTACTCGATATATGTATCATTGTTTTTTCTATAGGAAACGCACCACCGATTAGTAGGCCCCAAATTCGCAAAACTGGAGATGGCTCCCTAAGGCTGCCTAAGGACTAAGCCTACATTTTGTCTACTGAAGGTTACTAAAGTTTTTCTATATGATACAATTGGTATCGAGGGATTCTATTTTAGTAGATGAAGGAAGACCATGGGCTGGTATTGCAGCGTAGGATGTCCAGCGACAAAGTGATCCTAGGACGAGGTTAGATGCGCGCCGCTTTTGACTTCTTACTGAGTTCAATGGGGAAAGCATATGGGTGGCAGCAGTGGACGTTTTATGACTGATATTTTGATGATGAGATCAGTACAAAACTATAGTCAATACGTTATTTTCCTGAAATGTGCGAAACTGCGAAAACGAGAAAACGAGCTGCAAAAATAAAACCACACCGAGACATATCAGCACGGCGCCGGCTGTCACGCCAGGAACGAACTGTCACGCCGCGTATCAACCGTAGTGTCACGTCGTTTGACGGGACACAGCAATTTAGGCGTGTTCTAAACGGGAACTTGTCGCTTCAAATACGTGCCGGTGAATTCTGTTTGTACTGAATTGAATCTGAATTTAACGCATGTTATCAGATTTTGCATTTGTCTAATTGAATTTTGAAATGAAGAGGCATGAGTCACTGATTTCAATCAAGTACCAGTTTAGTATAATTGCTTTCATATACAATGAATATGGCGATTTAGTTATAATAAATTACGAATTCGGATTGTTATTAGAGTGCCATAGCCATAGAGGATGGTATTCTGTGTTCGTAGGTTCAAAAGTCATAATAGTAGCCGATTTTATTCCTTTAAGAGTAGAATTAAGAGGTTTTGTTTTAATTCTATGACCTGGGTGTCAAGTCTACTAATTTAATATTATATTGGGTGCGAGGCCGAGCCGATGCCATTACGTCAAGCAATCGTAGCCTGATAAATTCATAGCGGCCTGAATCTATGTTGAATCTATGCTCGGCCTATGTTGGTTTCGTACGAAATTAACAAGTAAGATGCTAACAGACTCCGAAAAATCACGTGCTATGTCACTGAATCCAAAACTATATATCAAGAGTTTATTTAATACTAATGGCGCTCCGCGGTTTCTCCCGCGTGGATTACGGTTTTTCCGCTACCTCAATTATCACAACGGATCGGAACTATGCTGTTTCCGAGATAATAGTAGCATATGTCTTATTTCAAGTTTTAACCTATCTCCATACCAAATTTCATCGAAACCGGTACAGCCGTTTGAGCGTAAAGGAGTAACAGAAGCTTTTGAATTATTTCCTCATCGCACGAGAAAAGCAATTATTTACGTGATTAAAAGTAGCTTATATGTGAACCTAAGGTGTACACGATCTCGATACCCAATTTCATCAAAATCGGTGCAGCCGTTTGAGCGAGCAGAAGTAACAAACATACACACTTACACACATACAAACTTTCGCCGTTATAATATTAGTGGGATGGACGAATTCTAAATAGCAAACTCCCAAAGTTGAGTTGTCAAAATCAGCCGATTAGATAATATTATACATATATGCCCCAGGTATGTACTAGAAATAGATGTATTGATTGTGTAGGATTCGAAACACCAAAAATCTTACGAAGCGTGAAACTGCTGCCATGTAAGGTCATATTGGTCATACGTAACCATTATTCGAAACAATCTTTAATTGAAAAGCTGTAAAAGTTGAAGCAAAGAATGATCCAATTAGCACAGACAGGGATTGAGGGTATTCTACCTATAAATTAAACTTAGCTCAAAGTATAAATAAACCTAGATTACTCCCTAATCAATCCCCTGCCCATAAATTAGGACAAATGTATGCATTCAGAGGCAGACGCACAAAACAAACAAACAGCTAAAAACGGGGGCTCAAAGTAATTTGCATACGGATAACACCCGCAGATGTGTCACCTACGCTGTTTTACGAATGGGAATGGAAATTTTTCATTTTACGTTTACTGTGTCTATGCTTTTAGCTCAGCCGGGCGTCGGCAGATTTCTATTTTTGAAAAATAATAGGAGTCATATTTTAAATTCATGAAAAGAACAAAGGAACATCAATGTAATATATAAATATACTTGGAAACCAACAGACGTTGTCCTGTCTTATCATAACCAACAATCAAACTAGTGACAGTTATGTCGAACATCATAAGGTTAGATTAGATAAGTTAATATGAAATACGCGTGACCAAAATGCTGGCACATATTTGGCTCAACGGATCAGCATTGCAATTCAATGTTTCAATGCTGCTAGCATTCTGGGCACGCTGCCAACTGGTAGCGAGTTAGAGCATTTGAGTTATCTATAGGCTGACAACGGCTGGTGGATTGCTCAAATGTTTTTGTAGTAGCTGTAGTATTGTAATGAATTATTAGTATTTTATTTTAATGGTTGAGCCAAATAGGTCAATTGGTATGGATTTGTTTGAGACGTATATATTTTTGTTTGTAAAATATATAATATAATAAATATATAATAATATTATGTTCATGTGGACACTTTTTAGGGTAGATAGTATTGACTCGTCTATCTTATCACCCTTTAGTGTTTGTAGTAGGCACGTGCCATTTGCAATTTCGGCAGTTGGTTTTCAAATCAACTTCGTGCAAATGATAACAACATTTTAACATGTTAATATGAAACTATCCCGTACGATAGACTATAGTTTTTCTATTAATTGAGAAATAATCTAAATTACTTATTTTCACAGAACCGGCTAGAACTCACGTGATATTTGCTGGAAAATTAATCTCCGCTGGAAAATTATTTAGGAGCTACGTGATGAGGCTCGCGCGCCCGCCGCCGGCACGTTCATAACTTCCAGATGAAGAATAGCAATTCAGTTCGAAACTGGTCGGAGAGTAATTTTCCAGCAAATATCACGTGAATCCTAGCTGGTTCTTGGATATTAATTGAACTAAACTCGGGATAGTTTTCAAACTCAAATAACTCATTTTTTGCATGAAATATTCTTTAATGTATTACTAAATGACCTGACAAAAGTTGTTCTGCCATATAAATTCTCGAAATGTCAAAGTGACTCGACACTTAATTTAACCTAACAACCTTATATTCGCGGTCGGGTTGAAACTTAGTACTATGCAATCTATATTCTTCAAAAACCCTCTTAGTTTTTGAAAAATAATCATTTATGTCATGTATAATCAATATTTTTAAACCATTATAAATATAATTTTGTAGTATAAAGGCACATTGTAATAATGCCATATTCAAGAAGTAGGTGATACACTAACCCGCTCATTCATGTAAATAAATATAAAATACAATATAAAACACCCGGGTAATAATAATGTTACTTGTTGAATCCCTCATCGAAAACAAACAATAAAATGACCGTTGAACAACAACACCAATACTACAAAAGCACTAAACAAATATTATTCGCTAAATTTGAACACATAATCAAAGCTATACCTATAATCACTAAAACTGTAACTCTTGTACAAGTCAAAATCATCAGGGGAACAAATAAAAGCCACACTTCATATTTGTTATTACGAACAGGCGCGGGAGGGTTCCATTCATATTTAAATCAGTTTCAAATCTACAACTATTATTATACCGGAGCATTGTGGCGGTCCTTCGGGACCTATATCATTATTTCTCGTCCTTCAAACTCCCCATGTAAAAGTATTGTTGTGTACCAAACCGAACGCGTGGGCTATCGACGCAAGGGTGATTCGAAAACGCTTTATATCAATTTACAACCTATTTACTGTCTTCCCATTCAAGCCACGACTATTCAGGTATATTTTACGGCTTATAACACCATTATCGTCATTATAAAATTTGAATTCCACAATGATTTGTGGACAATAAAAAAATAACAAATTTAAATATAAAATTTTATTGTGAATTTCTATCAGCAATAAAACACGAGCGGCTCATAGATCTGTGAATTCATCGGCTCCTTTTGGGAATAATTTATGTGACGTTAAACATTTTTATGTCGGGTTAATGTCGGATTTGATTCCAGTATCGGCTTGTCTAATGCGACTGGCGCCTGGATTCCGGGCGGTTGGCGGCGGACGTCCTCTATAATAAAATTCGTCCCGAACAAACACAAAGTTTTAGCACCCTCGCTTGTTTTCTGAATAAGCATGTTCTGTTTTGTTGGGATCAAGTTCATCTCTCAGTTCGAAATATTGACTCGATTCATCATCCTCGCTGATAATTATATATAAATTTTGTTAAATTCCTTATGCCGCGCAGTATCACGCGACCTTAGCTCCCTATGTGCAAACAAGATGCATCGCTTCATAGCGATTTTTTTTCTCTAATCGCTAACGATGAACGTTCTCGTTGATCACGTGATATATCGCGTCTCATAACTTTTTTGTTTTCTCTCAGCATTAGCGCTCGTAGAATGTTACTTTGTCTAGTCCTACTAGTCCGCAGTCGATCATTTCGACCGTGACTACTGTTCATCATCATTTCAGGGGGTTCTCATGGGGAGGTTTTGACAATACTCGCCACCCTTGGCAGGCGGGTTGGCGAGCGCAGTATATTTTGTGATCCTCAAATGGCGCTGCTATCCATCCTCCGGCTAAGGGATCCACGTTACGTGATCCCTTAGCCGACTCTTACGGCACTTACTACTTAGATACGGTCGTGGGGGGCTGCTTGATGCAGTCCTATGTCGAATGTGTTTAGAGAATGTGCGCGGGCCGCCGTCAACAAACGCTCACAGACTTCGCGCCGCGCATATTTATGACAGCTCCGCAGTGGCAGCGTCGCCTTGGTTATGAAACTAACGACCGCTAGTTCGATCCCTCCCGGCTTGAGCTTTTGGCGTAGAAAACATCGTCATCAAGCATGATCGTAGGATACGCTCCAGTGCACGTCTGGCTAGCTAACCTCTAGTTTGAAAAAAAACCAATCAAACACACAGCGTATTCATATAGCTGTTTTTGAGAGTCAGTCCAGTTTCTAGGTGTAGGGTGATTTCACCTTGAACCATATCGTCATTGACCATCAGATGAGGACGTACAAAAATATTACAAGTGGTATAATAATGATGTAATTACTCAAATATTGTTGTAAATGTAAACAAAATATTAAGCGACCTTATCCTATCCTACTAATATTATAATGGCGAAAGTTTGTCTGTATGTGTGTATATTTGTTATTTCTTTACCCTTAAACGGCTACACCAATTTAATTCTTTTTTTGTTGTAAACTTATTTCTTACTGTCAGAAGAAGGAGAGGTTCTTATTCAAGAAAAAAATAAATAAATGGCAGGATTTATTAGAAAATTTAAGATAAATAGTCCTCATGAAGTTTTCTAATGTGACCTTCATGGTGCTTTTAACATTTATTATTAATATAACATTACGGTGTTTAAGATAACTAAATTGTTCGACAGTGGGCGCGATTGACGGAATGCGTATATTGTTTTTGTCTGTCGGGTCAGCTAGTTTAACATAAAAATATATATTAAGTACTAATAGCGACCCGCGGTTTCACCTGGAGGATTACGGTTTTCCCGCTACCTCAACTACCCCACGGGAATAATACTTTTTCCGGGATAAAAGCAGCCTAATGTTACTAGAGAGTTTAAGCTATCTCCATACTAAATATCATCGAAATCGGTGTAGCCGTTAAAGCGTGAAGAAGTAACATACATACACACATTCACACACAAACTTTCACATTTATAATATTAGAAGGATAGGATAAAGAAAAAAAACAGACGCCATATAAAACACAGATCAATGCCAGTGGTACTTGTCTTATCCATTCAGTATGCAATACCCGTGCGGCAGACTAAGGCGCTTACATCATTCTGATGGACGATACACACATTTATAGAGTAAAGTGGCAATGATTCCATATTATAAACACATATTACCCGGCGTTTCCGTCGATGGTGTTAGAATGATAAATTCCGGATATGACACTACCAAAGCCATTGTTTCAGAGACAATGCTGGCAGACGGACAAAAAGGAGATGAATAAATCTTAATCGCATTTGAGGCACTCAAAAACTGGTCTAAGATTGTCGTTTTGTTTTAACGTCTTGATGAGCTCTATAGAATTTTTACCTTGTCACTGCATTCGATTTCGTAAACGCCTTTATCTTAAATTTAGGGTTGACACTATTATGAGTCATCAAAAAAAACCATATGAATTGCAAAGTACGCTGTCGTTATAGTTTGGATAATATGTTTTCGCTAAAGGGTTTTCAAGTGAGGGCATGAGAGGTTTAACCATTTCTGTTTTTTTTTTTTTTTTTTTTAAGATTATTTGCTTGCGTTTGACCACTGTCTCACCTGATGTTAAGCGACGACGCGGTCTAAGGTGGAGCACGCAAACTTAGAAGGAACCTATTCACTCGTGACTTGAAGACTCCGGGGTTGTACATATCGGGAAACACAGACTCAGGCAGTGAGTTCCACTCGCTGGCAGTACGCATTATAAAAGTGGAAGCAAAACGCTTCGTGCGTAACGGTGGTATATCCACCATGTAGCGGTGGCGCATAGTCGTACGTCTGGTTGACCGATGATAGAATGGAGAAGGTGGAATTAAATTGTGTAATTCCAGTGCACATTCGCCAAAATGTAACCGATAGAAAACCGATAGGCAAGCAACTCTACGTCGGTGTTCAAGGCTCTGTAGCCTATGTTCGACCAGAGAGTCGCTACCAATGACCTTTTTGGCTCGCCTTTCTATAGAGTCCAAAGCTTCAAGTTGGTATTTGGCAGAACCATCCCAGAGATGCGAACAGTATGCAATTGCATGATAGTATTCAAAATGGATTACGGATAACTACTGAAAGTCGGCGTTTAATGTTTACTAGCAGTGCCCCGCGGTTTCACTTATTCAGCGTTACATCAATTATCCAACGGAAACTATACTTTTTCTGGGATAAAAGTAGTCTATAAATCTATGTGTCATTTCAGGTCAAACTTATCTCCATACCAAATTTTACCAAAATCAATTTTCTCAAGTTTAAGCGTGAAGGCGTAACAGAGTTTTTTGAGTTATTTGCTTATCCCACGGGAACAGCATCTATTTCGGGATGAAAGTAGCCTATTATATTTATATTAATCTAGGGTCTCAACAATCTCTGTACCAAATTATATCGAAATTTGTGCAGCCATTTGAGCGTGAAAGAGCAACAAACACACATACAAACTTTAGACTTTATAATATTAACTAGTGGGATAAGCTATGTACCTATCTAGTATAACAGCTATGACACAGAGAATCTATGGTCTGTACTGTACTACCTGTACTGAGAAGTTTATACAAAGTCTACAGGAACGATTGGACGCAAGTTCGGACTACGTTCACTTTTCATTGTTCTGTGGTACTGTTTGTTTCAAATTATTAAAAAACTTAATCATTATGAGTGCTTTTGATCCGTCACGCCATCTGTTTGATTATGTAAGTTTAATAAAAAAAATAAAAAATAAAAAAATTCGAAAGTGTGTTTTCGAGGTGATGATAGCTCAGTAGTGGGAGCTGCGGCTGTCAAACAGACAGACGCTGGTTCCATCCACATCAACGGCTTGAGCTCCCCGGTAAGTGTGACACCGTAATCGAATTCCCAGCATGGTGGTAGCGTACTTTTGAGTCTCCGCCTGGCTAACTACCATCCTGAAGTTTGAAAAACTCTCACCAAATACATAGTTAGTTTGGGCTTCGGTCCTTGAGAGCTAGTAAGCATTCTAGATTTAGCATCATAACATCTTTGATCACATCGTTACTGACCATCAAGTGAGATGGTGAAACGCCAGATCTATGAAAAAAATACCTACTAATTTTATAAACGCGAAAGTTTGTCAGGATGTAGGCATGTTTGTTACTCTTTCACGCTCAAACGGCTGGACGGGTTTGGATGAAATTTGGTACTTCACGCCCCGGAATAACACACAGAATACTTTTTATCATCAGCATCACCATCACCATCATCAATCATTACCACGCGGGTAAAACCGCGGGGCGCATCTTATTATTATTCTATAAGATTAATCTTTATCATACATTTATTATTGTGTTAAGTTTGCTACACTCATTGTGTGTTAGTAGGCATTCGAATGATAGCGTTTTGACCTCTCTGTATCTAATGTTACGATAAGATACAAATACAATCTAAATTAAAAAATATTCCACCAACTAGTTCTATGTACGCTTTTACGTGAAGAGCGTCAATTAAGCATACGAACCACCTTATGGTAAGCGGTCGCCATCGCTACAGCCATTTACAATATGCATCGGTGACTTCAATACGTCTCGCCAGCCTTAGTGTCTTGCTGATTTTCCTTTTAACCATGTTATAGCTTTGAGAATCCTCATTACATCCTGTTCCTGTTACATATTTAAA
This sequence comes from Apeira syringaria, assembly GCA_934044485.1. NCBI lineage: Eukaryota > Metazoa > Arthropoda > Insecta > Lepidoptera > Geometridae > Apeira > Apeira syringaria. The sequence goes on along the minus strand of OW203665.1, from coordinate 9,983,761 downwards.
ATTAATAATTGTTTCTGTGCTATGCAGCATCAAATACTGGCCACGTCTGCAACTGTCACACTGCAGTCCATGAAAGATGTCATGGACTGCAGGGTGATCGTGGTAGACTTATTTAGATGACGTCACACGACATTGTTAACTTCTAATTAAAATTATAAATACAAAATGTTGCAATGAATAAATGTTGATTCCCGTACATAAAATAATTGCTAAATTTCAAGTAGATCCACTACATAAAATAATTCCAGCGCCGATCTTTGCTGAGAGCGCACGTGCCAAGTTTTAATTATTACGTAATATAATAGTCGCAAGAGAAACGTATTATATTAGATCATTATTTAGTTTACTTATAGTATTGTAATGTCATTAATGTAAATCTTTTGTATTTCTTTATTGTTAAATAGCGTAATATTTTAAGTCACGTAGTCCAGAATAGATTAAAATTTGTTTTGTTCTCAGTAATTAGTGGATAATGTTGTGGGTAGCATAGTTAGTATTGATAAGAACAATTTGTGTTACTTAAGATGTATTATGTTACTGTTTTTTGTCCCAAATAAATAAATGAAATTTAGCACAGATATAGGTTTTAGTCTCAAGTAGGATATAAGCTATGATTTCCAAGAAAATTTCTGGTTTCCGTATGATAAATGATATAATGTGAAAACTTCAGTTCACGCGGGTATGACATGTGTATAATATATATTTGGTTGTTCGGTATTTAATCAATCACAAACAGATAAGCTTATAGCCTGGCTTACAAGTTATAACATATAATAACTAGTATCCTGAGTTGCGCATAAGTTCTTAAGACTGACGTGTTTATTGTTAAGATAAGATAAGTTAAACTTTTATTAACTTTTGTACGTTAACAATTATTATTATATATATGTGGTATCCGGCTTTACTCACGTTTATAGTCGGAGTTTCGACCTAGGTTTCGAGCATGTCCGATGCTCATCCTCAGCTGAGTTTACGCTGCCAGATCGTGGCGACCACTGCCACTTAACAATTATTGTCTATAATAACTTACATTTATTAATGTGCGTTCGAGCTTATGTGTTTAGCTCTAGCATTTAAACTGTGTTTCAGATTGCCAAGCTCTCCGTTTTTAGAGTAACTATTGGTACTTACATTATTTATAGAAGACTAAAAAGGAGAATAAAATAAAAAGGTGTATGTTGAGCGTTTTTTGTGTGTGAGAACGTAGTTACGTTAATGATAAGATCACTGCTGTTGAAATATGACTTGTCATTCAAAATTATGTTCTTATTACTTGGCTAAGTCCAAGAGAGGTCATATGCTCTTAAAGCACAGTCCTGTACCTACTCATAGTTAAAGATCTTTTTAGTACTTTTTTATTACCTATATCAGTCTATTCAACAATATATTACGTATTTAATTTTGTATTTGTATTGTCCGCATGGGTGAAGCTCCCTTATTTGCTGTTAAAAACATAACTCTCACTTTCGGATATGTCAAAACTCATCGGATGCGCTTTCGAGATGAGATTTTAATTAAATTTGTATCAGTCAAGCGTTAGTCTCAACGCCGATTCAAACCAAATGCCTTATCAAAGGAAACGTCAGAATTGACGTTATCTGCAAGCATCGTCGGGCAAAATTAACCCTCATGCCGCATAAACATAGCAACAAACATAGCTCCTATTGCGTCTGAATTCAGTTTAGTTTCGATAATTCATATTTAAAATGTGTTTGCCATTATTATACACCAGCTTCGCTCCGCGATATCCGTGATATAATTTTGACAACTTATAACGTGGAACCTTACCTATTGTACACAGGTAACTCTTGTCTATCCTCGTAAACAATAGTCTGTGCCATTATCTAATTCTTTTTGAAAAATAGTTGATAATAAAGGAATTATATAAATATATATTATATTAACATTCACACAAGGTCTTCAGGTCCCAAACTAGGCAGAGCCTGTACTATGGTAACTTGTTGTCTGATTTATATACATATGCACACCCAGACACAGGCCAAACAGACATGTTCATACACACAAATGTTTGCCCTGTCCGGGAATCGAACCCGGAACCCGCGGCTCTGAAGGCAGAGTGCTACCAACTGCGCCAACCAGCCAGTCAAGCCAAATATTCTATAAAACAAATATGTTACGTTCTATTTCTCGTTATAAAACTCAATATCTCAGTCTAAAGTTGCACAAGTCATTTTATGTACAAGTTCCTGCTGTATCCAATTTATCTGCGTATCTCCGTTGCATTCCCGTGAGTTCTCCCCTACTACGAGCTAGCTGACCGACGCAGGACGCTCCGGCACAAAGCTATATAAAAAATAAAAAGACAATTAGCTATAGATATGTATAGATATCACAAATCTAGTAGAAAAAGGTAGAAGAAGGTATATTGATCCTTCCGTGGCTTAGAGAAGAAATGCTCGAAGATCCGTGGTAAATACTTAGTATAAAACTTTTTTTCATCCAGTTTAGATCCCGTTTGACCACTATATCACGTAATAGTTTGTGACAATGTGGTCGAAGATGTTATCACTTTAGACCTGGAATACTTACTGGCTCACAAGGATTGCTGCCTAAACACACTTTGTGTTTTGTGATTTTGGGTTTTCAAAGTTACCCTACCACCATGCTGGGAATATGATAACGGTATTACCTTCACCGGAAGCTCAAGCCGTTAGTGGGGATCTATCTAGCGTCCATCAGTTTGACAGCTGACGCTCCCACCGCTGAGCTATCATCGCTGCAAGAATTCCTTTTGGGTAGTGAATCACGGCTCAACAATTACACTTAAGTAAAGCAAAACTTAATTTTTGATTTATCAAAAAGTATATAACACGCCCTGAGCTAAAACATGCTACTATTTTTCTCTTAACTTATTAAAAGCTTCTAAGCAAAAATAAAAGTGAAAATGTTACCCATTTTTCGAAACGACCTGCTGCCTAATAGCCTAAATTCTATTTCAGACCTTTCTTTGTGCCAAATTTTATCCAGATCCATTCAACTTTTCTGGCGTTAAAGTGTAACTAACATTCCTACACCTAGGCACACAATCTATTGCGTTTATATATTTAATTATTATTATAATTAATAAATTAATAATTATATATCTATTGGGTACAATAATATTATATCGCAATAATACACGAATTTTATAAATCGCCGCCTTTTTGCTATCAATCTTTAATTGAAAGTAATGATTCTTATCACTAACAAATGTTACCTGTCATCGTCATTCAAAATTATATAGTCAATTTCACAGTAATAAAATACTATGAAATTACCGCAAATGGACCGGAAGTAGAGCTACGATTAAAACAATGCTAAGAGATACATATCAGAACAACATTACAATTTATAAAGACCACCCACAACCTACGTGCACTTTGAAACAGACTTGATACTTTTATCGAAAGGGTTAAGTTAATATTTCATCCCCGTAACTTTAGACATAGAGTGATGTACCAAATACCAATACATCATCTAGATACGTGAGAAGCAAACAATTAGTCGCCTGACGTGTCCTCGCGGTCGAACATGGCAATTACTAGCTACCCCTAAAATGAGTTTTATTCTGTTGACATTTAAGTTCATATTGAAGCTGTAATGACTGTAGTGTCCGGAAGTAATTATGCCATAAAGAGTATCGGGTTTGAGCTTGTAACTAGGCAGGTCGTGTTTGATTAGGGTTTAGGGTGTTATGGGAAGATAAATATGACTTGGATAATAAGCGCATAATATAGATTCAAGGGGCCTATTTTAGTTCAAAATATTGTTTAAAGGAGTAGTCAGAATTTATTTCTAGCTTATTATAAGCAATTACTACTTAATATAGACAAAGGTTACCACTTAACATCCTGTGGGTCTTTTGCTTGTCCCGTCACATCATTCCATAAAAAATATGGATATAACAGCTTTCATAACATATGGTTTTAAACTGTTACGATCATGAACATATGAGTACCTAACTTATATAACTTTAGAAACGACAAACGGTAAAATATATTTTGTTACTAAAACTGACGTGGTTTTGACACATTATGAACGTATAAAACACGGAAATTACTCACTAATATATATGTAGCGTATATTTTACGCTACATATATTTTTTTCATCAGTTTGCATGAGAGCTGAAATATCAAGAGCCAAAAACATTGAAAATAACGCTAAGAACCCATTTCTTACGTTAACTCTCATTTTATAATAATGTATTAAATAAATCTCTTTTTTTTTTTTATCCCACAGAAGGTAGAGTTGACACAAAATGTTTTTATCTTCAATTCTCTTATAACCTTCGTCATCTCAGTGCACACACCTTTCATAAACATATCGTCCTTCACAAAGTCCATCCATACCTCCTTAGGCCTTTCTCTACCTCTATATCCATACACATTCATGTCAAGTATAAAATAAAATAAATATTTTGAGAAAAAGATATATTTTTGTGTTATTTGTTCTCGTCCAAATATATACATCCTACTAATATTAAAAATGCGAAAGTTGGTGGGTATATTTGTTACTTCTTATAGGCTGATTTTATCTCGGAAAAAGTATAGTTCCCGTGGGATAGTTGAGGTAGCGGAAAACTGTAATTCACTCGGGTGAAACCGCGGGGCGCTACTGCATGAAGAATTCTACCAACTCAAGATTATTAGCAAGACTTGGCAACAAACCCAAAACTAATTTCAATTATCACATTTAAAACTGTAAGGTACTCGCTCACATGGAGCATTTTCCTGTAATGTAACGTTACAAAATTGAGCATTACAATGCGCAACCTGTAATGTTACAGATTCGAGCATAACATTGATGAGGGAAGAGATCCGAAAATTACATATTAATATTTTTAAGCAACTTGTAACTTTATACTGACCGCTTCGTCTGATATTGTGGAATCAATTAAATGCTCAAAATCGAATTAAATGTTACATTATAGGCGAATACTCCTCATGTTAGGGATGCAGTACTGTAATGTAATGCTCAAAATAGAATCTGAAATGTTACATTACATGCGAATGCTACAAATGAGAGAGCACTTTAACGTCAATACTTAATTATGAAAAATATCGCGGGAACAATATCACAACACCATTTTATTGCTATAAAATAAATACCCGTTCAGTTTTAGCCATGAAAAAGAACATAACTACCCATTTCGATGAGCGAGTCCCTTAAACAAGACAGGCAAGAACTCGTCAGAGTAACGATGCTTCAAATGTAGACTTTCGGGAATTTCAAATTTAAAAGTATAATATACAAAAATACGCCGCGTCCCCATCTCCAAATACGGGCGAAGCCGCTTCCACACACGAATCCTAATTTATACCTTTAATGAAAACGGCATATGGACAGCTTTTTAGTGGATGGAATCCGAGCTGCCGAAGGGGCGCAGGTACGCGTATACATATTCATAGCTCGAACCTTGAAAGAGGAAAGGGGTTGAGTCAACTTTTTAAAATTTCAACTTGTTTTAAATCCTACTAGTATTAGCGAAAGTTTGTGAGTATGGATGTGTGGATGTATGTTTGGTACACTTTCACGCCTAAACGGCTGGATGGATTTAAATGAAATTTAGTATGGAGATAGCTTATACCCTGGTTTAACCAGATTTATTTACATCATCACCATCATCACCTTTTTTCATCACCATTCAGGTAAAAGGGATTTAGATGAAATTTTGTATGTATTAGATACTTCAGATCCCGGAATAACACATATCACGACGCGGAGCGCAGCTAGTAATAATATATTATATATATATAATATATTATTACTTATAGTAATAATATATTATATATATATAATATATTATTACTTATATCATAAATTATTACTAGCTGACCTGGCAAACGTTGTTTTGCGATATAAATTATCGAAATGTCAAAGTGACAAGATACTAAAATGATCAACGTTTAAACTATTCGGATATTTGTTCATACAAAAACATTAGATAAAATCGCGGTATAAAAAGGTTGTAAGGTGGTGGAATTTCACATATATTTCTTCGATATTTGACGGTCGCCGAGGTGTAGTGGTCAGTGTCAGTGACACGACTTCTGTGTCACCCTGAGTTCGATTTCCAGCAGGGGCAAACATTTGTGCCATGAGTGTAGATGTTTGTCCCTGTTTGGGTGTTTGTGTTGTGTGATGGTGTGTCCATGCCTCCCGCGACACAGGGAATCCTAGTGCGGGGGTCTAAGTGTGATAAATAAAATAAAAATATTCAAAGGGTAATGAAAGCAAACAACGATCATTATAGTCCAAGTACGGGATCTAGAATCTAATGCCTTGATTTCAATTTCAATTTATTTCAATTTATTTTTATTGTGAATAGAAACGATATAAATAGAATCAATAACATATACCACACACAAAATTAGCTTTAGATATTACATAAATTAGTTACAGTAAGCAAATCAAATTATACATCTATGGACATATCATAATTTAATTACGCATAATTGTTATATTGAGATTCGTGTTGAAGTGACAGTGAGCAGGGCATATAGTTCGAAGAATCGATGGTCGTTGGGGCCGAAAGGTTCTCGAATGGAGACCACGGACTGGCAATCGCAGCATAGGACGGCCACCGACCAGGTGGACAGACGACCTGACTAAGATCGCAGGCAAGGGCTGGATGCGGGCCGCTTCCAACCGGTCCTTGTCGAAATCAATGGGGGAGGCCTATGTCCAGCAGTGGACGTCCTATGGCTGAGATGATGATGAAGATTCGTGTCAAGAGAAAAATAAAAATAATAAAATCAAATAGAAAGATAAATCAAGATGTCAAATTAATTGTCCAAACTTAAAGTCCATTGTAAAAGTAAATCTTGATATCTTGTGAACTCTTTTTACGTTTTTTTTTTGTTTTCATATTTATATCACGAGTAATCCCAGTGCAACACCCTTGACGAAATATTTGTATGTCGGAGAGTATGGTAATCATAATTTTTATTTGGAGCATGGAAATGTTCGTACACATTAGCGTGGAGCTGATGAATGAAATGAGAATGAGATTACACTTGAATTATTGCGTGTGGAGCCTGCTTTATCTTTGCGTTTTATGTGTGAAGTTATATGGTATGTCATATTATTATAAACTTTTCACTCAAACAAATAATTAGGTACTTACAGTTTTTTTTAAATATTTTTTTATACTGTATCGGTTGACCACTATCGCACTTGATGGTCTAGTCTAAATTAATACATAGTCAAATTAAGAAACCTAATCAAGATACTCTTTAATATTTTATTACATTAAATTAATGATAGTGATTCGATAAAGTCTAAATAAGAAAGAGACTTACCGATAAACATCGCTAAAATTAAATGTATTTATTAAATTAAATAACTGAAACTAAATTAAGTCGCCATTTATTGGTGCCTTCTAAAACTACCCGCAATTCGCCAACAATGAAATGAAACTCGTGTAATATTAGTGAGAGCGTTGTAAGGAGTTATACGAATTTGAATTTCAGCATAAATAGAATACGAGCTAGTTCGTGTGATTAACAGAATTAGGGCCATTGTATGGGTATTATTAACATTGATAAGATGAAAAAAAATATATTGCAACCATCAATAGTAAAATGACAGACACATAACCGAAACTTCTAAACAATAAAGATAATCTTTAAAACCAATTAACAAAACCACCCCACAGCGTTGCTAAGACAGTGATGAAAACCAAAAAGTATTATCTAAATGAAGATACAATAAACTTAAAAATCGAAAAAGTGTGTGCACTCACAAAAAACATTGGGGCTCTATGTTTCCCATAGTTGTTCCATAAGGTTCAATCAATCAATGTCCCTAAAAATAAAATGGTGGGTCTAACACGACCCACGTAAACTTCGAGATTGAAAAAAACTTTGGCTTGTATACTTTTTTGTGGCAACCAAGTCGGAGAATTGTTGTCGACGGTCTAATAGGGACACGGTTGGGCTTCAAATGTTGCCATAAATAGTTTCGTACTGGTGGTTTCTAAAACATTTTTTTTTTTTTTTTACACCATTCACACAAGCTCTTCAGGTCCCAAACTAGGCAGAGCCTGTACTATGGTACCTGATGACTGATATACATACTTACATACACATACACACCCAGACATAGGTCAAACAGACATGTTCATACACACAAATGTTTGACCTGCCTGGGAATCGAACAAGAAATAGATGATTTATCATTTTTAGCGTAGCTAGAAAACCAGGAGACAAGTAAATGCTCTTGACCGCAGCCGTTGAAAGGTCGAGGTAAATAATACATAATTTTTTGTTTTTAAGCCAGCCTCGATATATTCACGATATATTCTCATAAAAGTATACCTACATACATAGGCATTATAATTTGGTACTTAGAATAAAGTAAATACAACCAATATTTAAATAAATATTCTATAGGTTAATAATTATCAAGAATTTAAAAAGAAAAGAAAATAGATGTGCTAATTTATATATATTTATTTCTTCTCAAACTCAAACCCCCGCAGTAGGATTCCCTGTGTCGCGGGAGCCATAGACACACACAATTACAGCGCACAAAGATTTAAGACCCGGGACAAACAGCTACACTCATTGTCACTACACTCCCAATATGTATGCCCCTGCCAGGACTCGAGCCCAGGGTGCCGGAGACACAAAAGTTAAGTCACGGAGGTGATAACAAACTCTAATAAACAGATGAATATTAACAACACATATCTTGATTTCTTAGTAAGAAATTGGCAGGAAGACTTCGTTTGGAATGCGACACACTTGGTTGAGATTCCACCTTCTCGCATAAAGGGTCTTTTTGTATACTTTATAGATCTGGTGTTTGACCAGTATTTCATTTGATGGTCATTAACGTGTGGTCGATGGTATAATCGCGCTTAATCTTGATGCCTACTGGATTTTAAGGTCTTCTGCCCGAACAGACCGTATGTTTGGTGACAGTTTTTGAACTTGAGGGTGGTAGGTGGTAGGCTAGCCAGGCACCCTACCACCGTGCTGGATTTAACATCCACAATCATAGTCAGCAGATGATTGGAGTGTATGGATGAATAACGCTTACCCAGAATATACCTATTAGTTCTTGACGAGAGAATCAAAGAGTCACCATCATCATCATTATCTCAGCCATCAGACGTCCTCAGCTGAACATAGGCCTCCCCCACTGATTTCCACTAGGATCGTTTGGAAGCGGCCCGCATCCAGCCCTTGCCTGCGATCTTAGTCAGTTCGGCTGTCCACCTGGTCGGTGGTATCAGAGAGCATCAGCGTAAATATGGCAGCAGACAAGGCACACATCATATTATGCAACCGATGACAGATGGGTCTTAAAGTTCTCGAAACAAAATAGTGGACTACTGACAAGATGGACAGATCGACAGTACTGAGATGATAATGATCTTGATAGAAATGCTGTTATAAAAAGGAAGGGTATTTTTAATTCCTATTGTAATAAGGTTATCTTTTTTACTTAATATTTATCCCATTATTTAAGCATTGACTGACTCATTAAACCAGAGATCTAGTATAAAAAAATCTATTGACGCTAATAAAATAAAAAATACAACTGAAATAAAACGATCCCCAATGGTTTTAATATAAAAGTTAAAACTTATGGGAATACATCTAATTAAGCGGCTGGAGAACTCAAACTTGAGCCAGACAGTGTGAGTTGGGAACAAACTTCTTTAATGATAATTTAAATCAATAGCAAGTATTGTTACAAAAAGAAAAGTTAGAGGAGATGTGACAATGGTTTGCATCGTTTGAAATGTTTCTCAGTCTTCGTTTCTGTTATTAAAACTGACGTGGTTTTGACACACATTATGAATGTATAAAACACGAGAATCACTCACGTAATAAGTCAGAGGGCTTTAACTATTTGTTGGTTTGATTTCCATTACCAAGTAGTGGGTAACATCGTCATTAAACCCACAACATGGTGGTGGGACACATTCAATTACTCAGCTGGTTTGAAAAATCATCACTTAACAATTGTAATTTTTAAGCTTTCGCAATTCGAACGCATTGTTAATAAATCGATCGCGACTTGATCGCGTGAATTTAGCCTGGCTACATCTTGTAACCCAGTGATCGATTCACGTTGACTCGCTTTATACCCTACAAAAGCCTAAGGTACTGGTAGCGTTGTGTGACGTGGCAACTTTGTGCTTTTTCAGGGCAGTGACAGCCGTACATTAAAAAAAATCAAAAGCGGGTAGTTAGGAAATAGCGCGCTCTCACCGATATTGTCACCCGCAATATCCAGTCTTCACGTGACCACGACCAATGCATCTTGGCAGAAATATCGAGGTAATTACTGAATGGTTTTCACGCAATGAAGGCCCAATTTATTAACAATAACACTTGGCCTACTAACACATGTAGCAGCGGTAGTGGTAGTCTTATATATTGCAAAAAGAAATATCTTTTATAAAATAATATAACTGTTAACTCCTACTTATATGACATCTTACATTTACCTGAATGACTATGTGTGGGTCAATGCAAAAATCAAAAAGTAATTGTTATTGCATGACAAGCAATTATTAATTTTTAGATATCTCTTTATTAAAAAAATACCATGTGCACTAACACAAGTCGCTACTAAACGGACGTTTTCTCACGAGGTTCAAATTGGCTGCTACGCCCACGGAGTCTAAAAAGGTCAAATCATATACCACTATTCAATTATTATTCAATAGGCTATATGACATGAATACACGCTATTAAAAAATCATTTTTCAATATCATCATCTTTTTCGATACATTTTAATGAGTTAACCAAGTTGTTATAAAACGTTATAGGTTAAAGTCATGTGACTGCTTAATTTATTATATAATACATATTTTAATTGAATTAGTTTTCATTTAACCAAAAGATATGAATATTAATTGACTTGTCTTAGACGTAGCAGTATTGCAAACTCATCCTTTTTCAAATAATTTCAGAAAAAAAAAGACCGTAAGTTATTTCGACACCTTGGTTGTCGTGTGACTATGTGGTCTCAATTACTGACAAACCGTAAAAACTGTATAATTCTGTATTATTTTCCCTACATAAAGAACAGCGAACAGAAGGTTCAACCTTTTTTATTACACGTTTCTTATGTCAAAAGGGTTTATTTATTTAGGTACTCTTTGCAGCTTACGTTTAATTACTTTTTTTTGTTTTGGTTTGGTTTACGATTTTGCGCTGTATTTTTAAATGTCTTACATAAGAATTAAGAATAGTTTTAAAACTTTAACAATATATTCAAAGATTATGAGCAATCGATTGCGTTGTTTTTAGGCGCAAGTTACAAGATTTCATCTTTGTCAGACGATACACAGAAAAATATACTGCGTAATATCAAGCATCGTCAATCATCAATTTCCATTATTCTTATTATCAACACGTATTGAAGTAAAGTATATATTGAAAATTAGTCAAGATATAAATGCTTTTAGTATTAGGTACTGTAATTCAATTCACAAAAAAGATCAAAATATATATGTAAATTTTTCTTCTCTTCAATTCTTTTGGGTGTTTCTTTAAATTCTATTTAAAACTAACACACCTCATTACTTACTTCCTAACTTTAACGTAACAAATAAATACCTACTCATATTTTTGGTGTCTGAAATTATATGTAACTAATCGTGAAAATGCCATAGATTGCCAAAATATACTACTCGGCTCCGTCACGCCCAGTTGAAATGAAATGCACCCTACCTAATCCCAATTCGGCTGTGAAAACTTTCATACTTGAGTTGTAAGGTAAAAATAAATAAGAAATGAATGCTAAAATATTTTGTTACTTATCATTATCACTCATAAGACTTGTTTTCTTTATTATTACTTAATTTATTTTGTGTCTACAAACTTTCTGGCCCTTACTTTTAGTATGATAGTTTAAATTAAGTAGGTGAAGTCAGGCATCGCTGTTATATATTTGCCTTATCAACACAGGTCAACTGTCATCTGTTGTTATTGTAATTTTACAAACCAACTCGTTTAAATAATCACAGAAAATATATTTTTCATTCAGTATATCAGAGTCAAACCGAGTTAACCGAGATTGAGCGATGTTACTCTTTCTTTCAAGTATATTAATATTTTTAATTAGTTTTACATATGTGGCTGGTTTTCAAAATCAAAATAAAGTGGGAACTATCTTAAGTGAAGCATGGAAGGAAAAACATAACAAAACCTTGGAAATCATAGATCATGGTAGGATCAATCGTAGGTCTGTACCACAAGAAGATTTTAATCGACTGTTTTATGAGTTCAGTAGTGATGAAAGTGAGTCATTCGAGAGAAGTAAGAGATCTATAGATGAAAATGATAATGTTTTAATTAACCAAGAAGAAACAACAAACTTAACTATTGATAAGAATTTGGAAGGAATTGCATTACTTACGAAGGGCTGTAAAGAAATTGTGGTAGAACCTAATAATTATCGTCCTATACAATTTTACTATATAGACAACGCTCTCAATGAAAGTAACGTGACGAGAAAAAGCAATGGTGACCTATTATACTTCGAAACGCATTTTGTAGTGCCAAGTAAAAATGTGGAAAATTGGATATGTTTCCGCTTGTCTGCTATAGAGAGCAATTATGAGTACTCACTGTTTTATGAAATTTATTGGTTCAAAGATACAAAACAAGTGAAACTTAATGTAGATGATTTTAAGGATATTAGTGCACCGTTTGATACTGATGATGACTTCATAAGATTTTATATCAAGATATCAAATGATGAATTTCGATTTGGCAGGGATGTTGACTATGCACCGCTATTAACCTTTAAAAACAATGGCAATCCATATCCAATAAGATTCTTGAGTTTTGACGTACTAAAAGATGGACAATTATTTTATGATTGCCCTTGATTAAACGTTACTTAGATATCATATTTTTTAGTGAGAAAATGTATGGAGGATCTATAAAAAAATCTAAGCCAATTAATATATATTTAAAGTTAGTTTTAATATACTCGACATATATTATTAGGTACTGGTACATTTATTGATTTTATACAGTTATTTTTAAGATTCTTTTCATCCAGATTGACGATCAATTTAATAATTATATTTTTTTTTAATAAATTTAATAAAAATAATTATGTAACAAATTCAAATTCACCACCAAATCGTTTATTAATCAATCGTGATTTTTTTATGTAATATATTACTTATTCGAATTGATTATATCATGTTTATACACATTGAATGAACTAATTATTAAGATTGAATTGTTTTTGCAATACATAGTTATATTAAAAATTCGGGTACTAGTGGGATTTGAACCCACAACCACAGAATACACCGCCCTGTCGCTTTGCCATATATGTAGCAGTTCACTAACGTAATTTTCGCCTTTTTTTTATTTTTTATATTGTATAGATCTAGCGTTTGACCAATATCTCGCTTGATGGTCAGTGACTATGTGGTCGAAGATGTTATCACGCTAGAGACCTAGAATGTTCACTGGCTCTTAAGGACTGCTGCCTGAACACACTATGTGTTTGGTGACAGTTTTTCAAATTTGAAGGTGGTAGCTAGCCAGACGGATACTCGAAAGTACCTCACCTCCATGCAAAATAACCTCATGCCTAGCATGATGTTATTGCAATGAACCATGAAACTTACTTATATTAATTTACGAGTATAAGTCAATATGCAAACTGTAGAATGTACTATGAATTGTATACAATATTTTATTTGGTTTTGCAAAGTGTTGTTGCTAGTGAATAATTTTTAGTTCAGCGATTAGTTCCCGTATTTATAGACTTACTGAGGTAAATAACTTTCTAGAATGTTTTTATTTATGACGTTTCCAGGGTTAGATACGTATTATCACGTTACTGTATGCTGTTTATCAGATTTTGACGAAATATGTATTTTAATAAAATAAAAGAATGATCATCGTGACCATTAGATTGCCTTTTATTTGTGTCGCTGTGTATAGTTTGTATTGAGAAAAAGTATAATCGGCTGTCGTATTGTATCCCATTTTAAGGCACCTGCAAATTTAGACTACTTGAGTACTTATCATTTACTTGTTATATATACGTATATACGTGGAGTTTCTGGAGGCTATTGAAATAAAAATATAAAAACAAGCTATCTGTCATACCATAATTCTATTGAAAATACTTATATAACAAACAATCAATCTAAAATACCAGAAAGTTCTGAGCATCTCGCTGTATTCACCATTTCACTCGATGCACTATCATTTCACTCTGGGTTGTCAAGATTCCAATCAGAGCGCCTGAACTTAGGGTCAAGCAGGTACATCTTTATTGAAAACTGGTATAGATTTATTTATTTATTTACTAAGGTACAAAAACAGTTAACAAACTTCAACTTATAAAAGAAAAATAATGAAACGATTACATGGTAAATTTGCTAATTCAAACATTGTACACAGCATTCATAAGTTATAAAACATTCATAATTTTAACGCCAATCTAGCTATTTAATAAGTTAAGAAGACATTCTTTAAAGTAACAAAAGCTTTGATGAAAAATGTCGAGTTCTGTGCAGTAGCTATTATAAGACTGGCACATACGGTGGAGTGGATTTTTATTTATTTATTTATTTATTTACACCAGAATCAAAAAGAACAAAACTAATCCTAAGTAATAAACTAGCAAACATTTGTGATAAACTATTTATTGATTATTAGCCGATACATTATTGGTGGTAGGTGGAATACTAAAAAGTTTGGGGTGGCGACGATTACCACGAGAGATGAGATTGATATTCATCTCAAGAAGAAAGACGCTTAGTATATATAGATGGTATCTACCATAAATAACGATGGCACTTTGCCATACTTCTGGTTGACCGATGATTAGATAGAGATGGTAAAATTAAATTATACAAATTCCAATGCACAATCGCCGAAATGTTGCCAATAGTACATCGATAAAAAGAAACTCTACGCCAGTGTTCAAGGCGCTGAAGCCTACGTTCTACCAGAGAGTTGCTGCCTATGATATTTTTCGCTTAACTTCGCGTTAACCTTAAGGCCTTACTTGAATACATATTGAATTGTCACTTTTTTGGAGGTTTGAACAAATACTGGTTTGGAAAAGTTTCCGCTTCTCCGAATATAATGCTTAAGCCTCCAGGATTACTTTCAGGGATGTGCATCTACGCATTGCATCACACACATCAAAAACGACAAAGCAACATGTACGGTTTTGAACTTTGAAGGATTCCCCTACATGAGCGCGAGGATACTGAATTTAGTGACAAGGTGATCAACAAATTCGGATGGCAACGTGGACGCCTTCAGTTTTTATGCAAACAGTGCAATAATAGAAAGAAATTTCTACGTATTTTCTTTTATGATACACATGGGCGCCGGCAGCAGGGTGCACCCTGCTGCCGGCGCCCATGTGTAAGCCGCTGTTCTTAATAGCTAGCCAAGGTAAATAGGTGCAGCGTAAATCGTCCTTTAATATATTTTGTATATTGGTTGATGTTACATTAAATATAATTATGGTGAAATTTTAGACGATGAATCTAGAATTTAATATTTTAATAGTAAACCAAAAACTAATCAGACACCCCTACTTCCTTTTAAAAAATACACAGTACTGTCAAAGAATTGGGACATTATAGGGCAGTACGTGACACCGTCCCTTAAGGGCAACATTGTCTTGGAAAAATTTCCCCTTTTGCTCCAAATAGGACATTCTGTCATGATACGCCTCGACAAGCTTATTTAAGAAGGGGGGCTGAGCAGTTGTTTAGATTGTCTTGCCTCTGGCATTTTGTTTACTTTTTTTATAACATGACTGGTGCTATTTTTTGTACAAAATGTTGCACCCACCGATATAAAATATTGAAGATTGATTACACACGACAGTGAAAACTACGTTACCACTGCTGTGACGAGATATTCTTAAATTACATAGCTGAAAATATGATGCTGTACTAAAACAGATTTTTGAAGTGATACTTCTAATGCGACTTCCAACAAGGTTGCGTTAAACGCTTAACACTACCATGGAGGGGGTATGAAAGCACTGTTGCGTTAAATGTTCATCGCTCCATTCCTATTTCCACATTACGAAGTTTCACTTCTTCCGCGCGGAGGGAATCCACGCACTATTTTTTTTTTGTCACTTGATGATCAGTGACGATTTGGTCGAATATGCAGTCACGCTAGACCTAGAATGTTTACTGGTCTTCAAGGAATGCTGCCTGTGTTTGGTGACGGTTTTTCTAACTTGCGGGTGAGCTAACCAGGCAGGGACTCGAAAGTACCCTACCACCATTCTGGAATGTAATAACGGTGGTATCTTCACCGGAAGCTTAATCCGTTGCCGCGTTGGTGGGGACTGAGCCAGTGTCCGTCAGTTTGACAGCCGATGCTCCCACCGCTGAGCTATCATCATAGCTTCAGTACAGTGTACTTAAATAATATTAGAATTTGTCATATAGTAAGGAAGTACTTTACCTATGGAAGTAATATCCACATTTTGAATGCAATTATAAGTAGATATATCACTAGCAAGATATGAGTGGGAAAACGTGTAAAACATTTTATTACATTGTACTTTTGGGATTTAATTTACACTAATAAATAATATATACTACTTTTTTACAATTATATATTTTTAAATTCACTAGGCTAGTAACCATTTTTTCAAATAGAGCCATATTTACCATAATTTGTGTAAGCTAATTCAGGATAGCTCAAGGGCTAGTACTTAGGCCAACCTCGGAGATCCAAGACAGCCCATAGGTCTTTTACGAGCTTCACAGGTTTGACGAGCTCAGTAAAGCAAGCGCTTAGTTAAAAATGCCACCAATTCAAATTGAAGTAACAGTCTACGAAGGTTAACCCATTTGGGCTGTTCATAATACATATACAGGGATTTCTGTCACCAGCGTTTTACCCAGATTGTATGTATGTGGAAGCATAGACTTAGGTAATGAATTGCAATCGCTATATGTACGCACTATGAATGTGGGAACAACGCGCTTATGATAAAAAACTTTTTACCAAAAAATGGAACCGACTGCAACACTCAAAAAATTTTTATTAACAAAAAATTGCAACTGACTTCAACATTCAAAAGTATGAAATAACTTGTTGAAGTCGGTACCATGATAGTTCAAAAGTAACTGGTATCAAAATATTGTGCTCATGGTACCGACTTCGACAAGTTATTTCATATTTTTGAGTGTTGAAGTAGGTTGCATTTTTTGTTAAAAAAATTTTTTTTTTCACCCTTTTCAGTGACTTTTGCTACTCACGGGATCAATTAATTGTCATTGTGTGTTCTGCGATATCTTCAACCGCGACAATAATATCATCAAGATACGCGTAGCACTTTTCAGTTATTGAAGTATAACTCAAATACCGCTTGTCCGATTTTGATGAAATTTAAATGGGACCACCAGGGAAGTATACTCTATCTAAAAAAATAAAATCATCAAAATTGGTTCATAAACGACGAAGTTATCCGCGAACACACATAAAAAAAAACATATATGCGGTCGAATTGAGTAACCTCCTTTTTGAAGTCGGTTAAAAAGTGTTAAATAACTTGTTGAAGTCGGTACCATAATAATTCACAAAAGTAACTATCATCACAATATTGTGGCCATGGTACCGACTTCAGAAAGCTATATCACACTTTTGAGTGTTAAAGTCAGTTCCATTTTTTTGTAATTTTTTTTTTTCACAATTTTTAGTGATTTTTTCTTCTCACGCGATCAATTGTCATTGTGTATGGTCTCCGATGTCTTCAACTAATCGGTAAAAAAAACAAAAATCGGTTCATTAACGCTGAAGTTATCCGCGAACACACATAAAACAACATATATATGGTCGAATTGAGTAACCTCTTTCTTTTTTTGAAGTCGATAAAAATAAGCAATGATTTTATACATCGACGATCATCGAGCATATTTTGATTAATCTGGCAAAAATATGGGAACCTAGGTAGTGGTTACGTATTTGAACTGTGGGGTCGAGACATTAGGCCCGTGGGGACCGGGAGCTCATCGGATTTTCCAAAACTTATCAGAGCATTTGATCCATGCGACGCGTGACCAACATACTGGCACAAAATATGTGCCATCACGCGTCGCAAATATTATTTGGCTCAACGGTTCAACATTGCAATTCGATCAACGTGGCAATGCTGTTAGAATCCTGGGCTCGCTGCCAACTGGTAGCGGGTTAAAGCATTTGAGTTATTTAAAAGCTGACAATAGCTTTGGATTACTCAAATGTTTTTGTAGTAGCTGTAGTATTGTAATTATTCATTGGTATTTTATTATAATCTGGTGTTTGTACTAATTATATACTTTAGACAATTTATTCGATATGACTGATTATTCGTGGTCGTAGAGATGTAAATAATTATAATTGTAGTTACATGGTCATATTTATCGCAACTTATCAGTTTTTTTTTTTTTTTTTTTTTATTTATTTATTATCATAATAACACATTTACATAATTTATACTTAAATACTGCCTTAAAATCTAAGTTAGATTTATCCAGACAGATATGGGTTCTCGACCTTATAATAATGATACACATTATGTGTAAAGCGTCGCACGCGCCCAAATTCACATCTGAGCGGCCATTTACTCGACTTGGAAGCAACTATCGATACTCTTGAACTATACTATATAGTTCAAGAGTTCAACAAAATAAGATAACGCCTTATTAGGCAATAGGTATATATATATATATATATATATATATATATATATATATATATATATATATTATACTAGCTGCGCCCCACGGTTTTACCCGCGTGGTGATGATGATAATAATGATGATGAAAAATAGGCTATTCCGGGACCAGAAGAATTTACATACCAAATTCCATCCAAATCCGTTGAGCCGTTTGAGCATGAAAGAGTTACAATCATCCATACAAACTTTGGCGTTTATAATATTATATGTTACATTGTATACTATAGTAGGATAACGCACACGCTTAATCATGCCAATTGTAATTGTTATAATCTCTCTTAAATACACAATAAATCGACACCAGCTTGTAGAAACTCTTTGAACAACTTTCAAAGCAATAATTGATGTATCATTTTAATAGACATGACCAATCAGCCATGTTAGTTTGAAAAAAAAACAATTTTTCAAATTATAAAATCATGCAGTGCATCAGTTATACCGAAATTTATTGCAACTTGAAATAGAATACAAAGTTAACACAATCCCTGAACGAAACATAACAATATATATTGTAGCTAGGTATATAGAAACAAAAGGTTGAATTAGGTTAGGCTTAGGATGAGGTAGAACTAAAGCAAATTGTTGACACAATAGAAAAATAATTAAATAGGAACAGATATGTCACTCGTGTTTTAAAAGAAAGTGCACCTAAACTTTAAAATATCTCATCAAAGACTAGTTTATTTCAATCACCTAAGGGTGTGTCCAGACCGAACAAATGCACAGCTCGCGGGACGCTCGCGAGCTGCACATTTATTTATTTATTTTAGAAATGACTTAATGCTGCTTACCACATGGGGTATTTACGGCTTCAAAGGACTTTTGGCCAGTGCAGAGGGCACTCAGCCGATTTTGGGTTGGGGTGAGGGGGGGGGGGGGGGGGGGGAGCGACTAGCGCAAGGGCACCTCAGGGGTTCGGACCTCGGCTTGGGCTATCGCCTAAACGAGGTAGCATCTGTGTGTGTGGACGTCGCGGACTAAGGCGCGGCCTATCGGTTGGGGAGCCACCAAGATGCGTAGTAGCTGAGTGATGAGTGATACGTCTAATCGGGGGCCTGCGGCACAGTGGTCTACGGCGGGCTCGGTGTCTTACCGTGAAGCCAGCGAGCCCGAAGCCACTGACTAGGTCACGGTTGGAGATCGAGTTTTGGGGGCGCGGGTCATTAGCCGAACTGACGTGCAGCAAACTACATGCGCGCGTTACGCGTGCAGCTCGCGTGCACCATACGAGCGTTGTATAAGTTGCTCGCAAGGGCCGCATAAACAGTTGCAGTAATAGCACGCGTACAGTACGCGAACAGCACGCGCGCACGTATTCAGCGCTTTCGCCAGATCTTTACACGCCCTTACGCAGCATAAGAAGTTTTGAGGAAGAACAGCGGTACAGAAAATGTATCTCATAAAAAAGTATAATATCATGTTTACAAAAACATTAGAAAGAGAGGAAAATAGAGTAACTAACAATTCCGATACTTCTAATGTGGTCCATCGTTATATAAGTACTATAAGAAAATAACTTGTCGGATCTACTGAAACTGTCCCTTTATTTGAACCACCGAAAATAGCAAAACAAGTAATTCATGATGTCAGTTAAATGATTAAATATTAAAAAAAGACATACCGGTAAAATTAAACACTTCCTTCTATTTTATTTTGAAGTAGGTTAAAAAAATACCAGAAAATGGAACCGATAAAGTTATTTCACACTTTTGAGTGTTGAAGTCGGTTTCATTTTCTGGTATTTTTTTTTTACATAAATGGGACTACACGGAAAGCAATAGTTTACAATTAAAAATGAATCATCAACATCGGTTCTCCCAGTTGAAGGTTGTAAGGTAAATAACATAAAAAACTGGTCGAATTGAGAACCTCCTCCTTTTTTGAAGTCGGTAAAAAAGAGGAATTGACTGCAATAAAATCAGTGACATAATTGAAATGAAAAAAGAACGAAAACAAAAAACAGTAGTATCATTAACACTGATTAACATCACTGAAGTGATTAGGAATAAACCTGTTTCCATTAAATCATCTACTGAAGGCTGCATAGACTTATTTGTGTTATAGTAATAATATGAATTATAGCACAAACTTCAACAGTACTTCAGTATTGTGTGTCACCTTTAACCACGTAGTCACTCACCATCCAGTGTGATAGTGATGAAACCTATGAATAAATTTATTTATTTCCAATTAAATAAAACATTCAGCGGGAGGATTTTCCAGAATGATACCGTATCGGCGAAGTAGTTAATATAAAGGTTACGTCAACGGTCAATCTATATCAGCTATCTATATTTAATAAAACTTAAAAAACGCCAGACACGAAATGTCTGTACGCAAAAAAATATTTTAAAAAAATAGTCATAAGTATAAGAGATCTACAAACTGAATATCATATACAACAAGAAGTGGAAATTTAGTTCTATATTTTTAACTAGTATAATAAAAGCCGTGGTGGTACCGGCCCAGAATAGTACTCCCCCATCTCTTCCCGCGGGTGCCGTAAGAGTCGGCTAAGGGACCACGTACCAGAAGGTGGGCAGCAGCGCCTTCTGAGGATTGGAAATCATACTGCGCTCGCCAACCCGCCTGCCAAGCGTGGCGAGTATTGGCAATACCCCCCTTTATGGGGGAGGCATATGTCCAGCAGTGGACGCACATGGCAGAGAGAAGAACTAGTATAAGCTTGCGTTTCACCACTGTCTCCCCGTCAAGTGATGACTAAGATGTAGCAAGCCGCCCTAGAAGGTGTCTATTGTTTTATTCCTTAGCAGTACATAAAAAGTCTAAACAAAGCGCTTCATATAACAAATTATAGCGATGCAGCGATGAATTTCTTGACGCCTGGTCGACTGATGATAGAATGTCTGCTGTAAACAGGAAAAAAAATCTGTCTACGTCCTGTTGTTATTCGGTACTAAGTATGGTTTACACAGTTTTACACACATTGTTTTGCAGTCTATGGGGATTATGAATCATGTTTTCACTAACCGAGATCAAAAAAAGGTGAGCTCCTCAATTCGAGCCGTATTTTTTTATGTTTTTATGTTATGTATATAATGAAGCATTCAACATTTTATCTGTATAGCTGTGTGAAAAGTGTCGAAAGTTCTGAGGTAAGCCTCAGAACCTTCGACACTTTTCTAGATAAATGGTTTGTATGCGTGAGTATTTCCACTGTTATTGATGAAGTCTCTTTTTATTAGAATAAGTTAGTAACATTGTTCTTTTGAATTTACGTATCACTTTTTTTCAGTCCTCTATTAATATTAATAAACTGTTGTTAAAACACAATTAAACAGAAATAAATATTAGAGTACAGACATGAGATTTGCAATGTATTTGTATAAGACTTAAGTAATTTAAAGAATTCATATATATGCATCTCTAGGATATATAAATATGTTGAAAATTTTGAAAAATGTGATACAAGGAATATTTGATTACACACGGCCAAAGTCATGGGGCACAGCTATACAGATAAAATGTTGAATGCTTCATTATATAGTTTAACTGTTATATGGTGACGTCAAGTGAACAAACAATAACGAGTATATAAATATAGTCACCAAAATAGTATTAGTCATTTAGTTTCTCAGATCACTTAAGCTGCCAGAGCAGTGATGTTGTTCGTATTTTTAAATATTTTTATATTTCTGTGTATAAATCATGTGGTCAATAGTCAACCACTTTTACACCAAATCACTTCAGTACAGGTCAAAGAAACACAGAAGAATACGCTTGGCCCTAAAGTGGGTATAATGGATACAAAACGTACAATTAAATCACGTGAAGACTTAGACAACTCTTTATATGCTGTAATTAGTAATGCAAGTGACTCAACACAATCAGATACCATTGCAAAAGGGCTCAACGAAATAAATATTCAAGATAATATACAAGAAGAAACAAGAGACAGGAATGATATTATCAAAATTGGCAGTGATAACGTGGCAAATGGGAGATCGGCGGGAATTCTATCGTCTACAACTGGCTGCAAAGAAGTTTCGTTTGATGAAAAACGTATGGCACGTAATACCTTTTTTGATATAGATACCAATCTCACCCACGCAATTGTGACAAGAAGTAACACTGGTGAGCTTAAATATTTTGAGACGCATTTTGTTGTGCCACAACACAGTGTAAGACGTGCAATTATGACTTTCCGATTATCACAATCAGCATATGAAGCCAGTGATAATTTTTATGAAATATCGTGGCTCGGTGGTATTAAATTGGTAAGCTTAAACGTCAATGATTATTCGAGGTATATCAAAGCTTATATTAGTGACTCATATGACTTTACAGCTTTTTATATGAAGATATCAAATGACGAATTTCAATTTGGTAAAGATGGAGATAGCGCACCTATAATAAATTTTAAAAATGATAATAATCCATTCCCAATTAAATATTTGAGCTTTGGTGTTTCAGATCGTGCTACAGCAAATCTGTTTTATGATTGCCCGTATAATTTAAGTTAAATAACAGTAACATATTAATTTGTAAAACTGATTTGAAAAAGGAACGTAATAAAGGCCACATTTTAATGGAACTAGATGTACAGATTATGGTATTGTTCATTAGTTTGTCTTAAACAATCGAACAATCGAACTAGAAAATCCTTAGTCATAAATAAAAACTATAATTAATAAATATAATCATGTATTTAAGAATCTAGATATACTCAGAATATTTGCAGTTTCATCATCATCATCTCAGCCATAGGACGTCCACTGCTGGACATAGGCCTCCCCCATTGACCTCCACAAGGACCTGTTGGAAGCGGCGGTATTTGCAGTTTGACTCGTACAAAAGCACACACCCAGAAGAAAAAAATACTGTATGTTAAATAATATCAATACGATTAGATATATAATAGCTGAGATGACTATAATGATGATGATGAAGATAAATAATACATATTAATGAGAGTACCAAACGAGTAATAAGAACAGATAATATAAATATTATTCATAATATTTATTGTAAGTATTCGTCAGTCATGTCTTTAATTGAATCGCGTCTAGCGCTGACTGTACAGAGAATCAGTAATCGTAGGTACGCAATATAACTGTTTGCTTGTGTGTGATACATGTAATACACTAAATATATGTATGTTAAGCGTAGAGAGTTCTTAAACATTATTAATGGTAATTATTTATTATCATTAATATTATTCATTATTATTGGCATATGTCCAGCATTGGACAACCTATTGCTGAGAAAAAGAAGAAGAAGAAGATTTAATTAGCACATTTTTCATACTAAAGATATTAGTACACGGTACCTACATAACCAACCAATAAGTAACCTTTATAACGAATGAGCATTGTAGAAAAATGGCGCTAGCAATGCGCAGCGGCGCATTGCTGCTAGCATAGTTCGCTGCCTGGTAGCGGGTTGGTACATTTTGGCTATCTATAGGCTAACAACAATTTACCCATATCTCATGCTTATCTCAGTGCAGTAGATAGTATTGTTATTAGTAGTAGTATTTTATTTAAACTGTCTATTATAAAAAGGCATCCTAGGGCGACCTTACGAATGTCAACAAAATATTTATAGGAAGATAATATACTCTAAGGATCCTCCAAAGTTAGCATTTATTTCAAGCTTTGTTGTATTGTGTCAAAGAACTTTTTTTATATAGTCATCTCAATCAAAACCTGAACTCTAACCCCCTTACTTATAAACGTTGAATAAGCTGCGAATAGTAATTCAGTGTTTTGTTCCGTTCTTTCAACGTCAAACTGTCATATAAGCGACAAAGACAAAACACTGAATAACTATTCAGAGGTTATTCAACGTTTATAAGTAAGGGGGTAAGGCGATAGTGATAGGTATAGTTCTTAATTAATAGGTAATCCTAATGGTCTAATATTTGTATGCTTGTATCTTGTAATATTGTTTTTTTTTGCGAATAATGTATACAAATGATATATGTAATAAATATTATATAAATAATAGAAATACAGTAAAGCGTATTTGTAATCTTATAAGAACATATAAAACAATTCTCGTGTCATAGTGTTTGTTTTGTAATATAAATCCTCCGAAACTCATCGCAGCCATAGGATGTCTATTGCTGGATATATGCCTCCCCATATAGGGGGATTTACCAATACGTGCCACGCTTGGCAGGCAGGTTGGCGAGCGCAGTATGGTTTTGCTATCCTCAGAAGGCGCTGCTTCCCACCTCCTCATACGTGACCCCTTAGCCGACTCTTACGGCACCCAAGGAAAGAGATGGGGGAGTACTATTCTAGGCCGCTACCACCACGGCATCCGAATCTGGCAATCCTCCGAAATTGCTTGATGGATTTTTGTGAAATTGTTTGTGTATGTTCGATATGTCTAAGAATGAGTTCTTAAGTATTTTTGACCCCCTCTACCCGCACCCTCCATTTTTTATCACGATCTTAAGATTTTCGTAGTAACAAATGGTGGTTATTTTAAATGTAGCGTCGTGTCACTTTGACATTTCGATAATTTATATGGCAGAACAACGTATGCTAGGTCAGCTAGTAGCTGTATACATTTTCACCGCACTAGATGCCAAACGCTAGTTTAGTCATCTATTTTTCACAGGAAAACTATATTTTATTTAGAAGTGAGTTAAATGTTTTTGAAATTCGAGAACGTACCTGACAAAGCTAATGTCAACTCGCCGACCAATCAGAAGGGGAGTGCACTTGAAAGAAGCCCGTGAAAGAATCCTTACCGCTGCACCACGTGCCTTGCAAGTTCCTCGCTAGTTAATGCGAGTGTGGTGAAAATTACTGCGTTTCAATCATGGTTAAAGTTTCACAGCGTTGGCCCAACGCGTTTAAAACAATTTTCGCTTTAATAATAATATACGTTGGCAACGAGAACATACAGACCATTTTACTCGAAAGAGAAGCGCATGACTTCTTTTATGTGCATGTTAATGTCATTTCTATGAGCGGCAAGTAATATAAGAATAGTGGCGGAAACAGACTAGACAGAGCCGTGTTAATGAATTACAAACAACCTCGCTCATTGTTTTACGAGAATGTTATTTTGCGGGTAGAATTACTCTTGGGAAGGTAAAGGAACTTAGGAAGTTGAACTAGTACATTCATCTTACTAATATTATAAATGCGAAAGTTTGTGTATATGTGCGTGAGTGTGTACGTATTTATGTTTGTTACCTCTTCACGCTCAAACGGCTACACCGATTTCGATAAAATTTGCCTTATACCGTGGATTAATTCATCTTTTTATTGTCATCATCACCGTTTTTTATCACCACGCAGGTACAACCGCGGGGCGCAACTAGTATAGACTAATCGTGATTTACTTGTCGTTAACTTACTGGATGTATTTATAAGTACCTGAATCCTTTATGTCTCTAAAACACCCTACCACCATGCTGGGAGTTTTTAATAGCGTTTCCATCACTATAAGCTCATGCCGTTCGTGGGGATCGAACCGACAGACGTTGTTTGAGAGCCGACGCTCCAACCGTTGAGCTATCATCGCTTCAAAATGAAAGAACTTTATACGTATAGTCAATATTTTACTATTTTATTTAAATATTTTTGTCTAAAAAATAACACACAATCAACTACTTTTAAAGTTATTTGAATACGCTCCAAAAAATTTAATTCATTTTATTATTTTAAACGACATCAAACTTTAAAAAATACTTCACTCGTGGCTAATCTCCAAAATGATGACATTATAAAAACAAGAAGCACAAAATAATCTTTACAGTGAATAATAAGCAACATTAAAGTAAATACAAGTACAGAAATATTTAATCTGTTAAAATAAGAACAAGCAATATAGCAAAAACAAACAGAAGTGCCTCGTTTATTGCTACTCAAAATAGATACTAAACAACATACAGCCCAGTATACGTACAGAAAAATTGCTATCAAAATTAATATTGAAAAGGATCCGGCACTGTATGGAGTGAACAGCTGTGTAAAAGCCGTGTAAGGACGTCGCAAAGGTTTTCAGCACAGTTCTACATCATTGTGAAATGATAATCTTCTCGGCTATGTTAGCTAGGACAAGAAATATTTGAAATTAGAATATCTGCATGAACATTTTACATATCGTCACTACCACGGTTGAAGACAATTGACATCAAACAACAACAAGGTTGATTTTTTCATGCAATATATTGTCAATTTTTAACGCCGGTCCTCATTGCTATTGTGATTACATGGAATCTTTAGTCAAAACTAGTAAACCATTTTTTTCTCGACTGTACATAAAATGTTAGGGTCTTATCAAGTGAAAATATGCGTTGTAAAAAGGCGTGGCTTTTTACAACGCCTTAAAATTTATTTTCAAATACCTAAGTATTTTACAGGCATATTTAAACTTAAATGTAAATGTACGTAGGTATACGTAGAATGTAAGTTCAATCAGAAAAAAAATACAAGCTTAGGCGTCACTAGCCACGTAGCGTCGTAGTCACTAGCCTGTTACCAGGTTGACGTGTAGAAGGCGTACAGATGTAACTGAACATTAAAATTTCATTTGAATTTCATTTGATAAGCCTTTTAGAGATACATGCAAGTTATGACCATTTAGTGACTAGTAGCGCCCGAGGTTTCACCCGCGTGGATTATGGTATTCCCGCTACCTCAATTATCCCACAGGAACTATACTTTTCCGGGATAAACGTAGTATATGTGTTATTCCAGGGTCTAACCTATCTCCATACCAAATTTCATCAAAATCGGTGCAGCCATTTCAGCGTGAAGAAGTAACAGATATTTTTTTTACTATGTATTTGCATATCCCACAGGAACTGCAATTATTTTCGGGTTAAAAAATAGCCTTTATGTTAATCTAGTGCCTAAAATATTTATACGTCAAATTTCACCGAAATTGGTGCGGCCGTTTGAGCGTGAAGGAGTAACAAACATACACACTTACACTTCATCTTTATAATATTAGTGGAATTTTGTTTGTGCCCCTCAGAGACAAGGCCTAAAGTGTAAATTTACAGTGAAGGAAGGTATAGCCTGAATACATTCAATGTTAGATAACAGATTTTGAAATTTAAGGATTTTAGCTAAACAACTGTGAACCGGGAACCCATCAGAAACTAGTTTGCAATCCTACTGTGGGTAGGTGTTTATTACAATCTTACGACAACACCAACCTTACACATAAAATCCAGCATTTTTATTTTCGTCGCTAATATCGTACGCTATTACTACTGTTTTGATCAATATTCATTTATCATACACGATATATTCAAGATTTTTATTTTATCGAAGACGTAAATTCATGTACTGTTTGTTAGCGGCTAGGAATCGCGCATCAAAAATGTATACCTTGGCGATGTCGTAGATATACAGATATCTGGAAGTAACAATTGTATGGAAGCCGTTGGGCGTGGTTCGTGGCTGCAAATTGCATGGAGTACGCCCGCGAGCGATAGACAAATGGCGTCGTGAGTCGACCGCACCGGTAGCCCACGATCCTCCATCCTGCCCGGGGCTTCCAGTCATGTTTATATTTTACAGCGAGCACGCTTGCAGTATGAATAACTGGACAATGCTGTGACAATAGTTATTGATAGTGTTGGTGTGAAAATTTCTTATTTGACTTCGGGCGGCTCGTAATTTTGTCGACTAAGAATTGCGCAGACAGTGGCTGGGTTGTGAGAAATGGTGACAATAGGGAAGGATAAATTCTAACAATGACAGAGCCTGGACTTTCTAAGTTGTGGACGATGACAAAGTGGAAATTTATTTCTTGAGTACTATATGTTGTATACTATATGTACAGCATTCAGTATCGACTGAGTTATATTGTTTCGATTATAGCTACGGACGTAGCTTAGTATAACCAACTATAAAAGCCTTTTTTTTAAATTGAACAGGAGGGCAATCGCACTAAAAATATCAATAGGTACAATTAAATACAAAAACTCTTTATTATCAGTACCAAAAAGAAATAAAATATGATACGTAAAACTAGACTTAAATACTTGTCACGACAGTGGGCTGCTTTATCGGTTGTACCGATACAGGCAACCTGTGGATGGACAGAAACAGAAAATGGAGCAAACGGTATGTGTAGTGCATCTGTTTGACTAATTAGATCAAGAGGAAGTTTTTATACAAATTCTAATACATACATATTTTTAAAATGTGCTATAAAGTAATTAACATTTCAAACAAATCAACTGAAACTAAATTGAACTATAACCGTAACATAAATTTTTGATAATATTTATTGATATTCTAACAAAGGCTTGATCTGGCAACTGAACTATCTGAAAACTTTATTGGCCACACTACAATCTATAAATGCGATTTGAGCAGCTTTTTTAGTGTAATACCGATATCAACAACGCTGAATTGACCCTTAACTATCATTGCAACGGAACCAGAACTAGAGTCATTTACAGTAGCTTCATATTACGCGATCGGGCCCCTGAAATTAACATTAAGAGTCATCTTTGGAAACGGGACATTTATTTCCCTTTTATTTTTGTTTTGTTGTTTACAGCCCTTAATATTTCAGCACTAGTTTGAAGCGCAAAGATCACGAATTAAGTTTTTAGGTTTATCCGGTAAATAACCGGTTCTAAAAAATATTGTATGGAATAACTTTAAATTAGAATGTAGAGGAATGATGCTGAACTTCTAATTAAGTATTTTTGTCGTAATTAATTTTAACTTTATATGTATTTTAACTTTATAATTTGTCTTTCATAATTATATTTATAACAACACATGTGTTATTTTTATCTACGATCAACCTTTTTGACTTTCAATACAGTTCAACAGCTCAGCCGTTCACAGATTCGTTCATGAGATAAACAGTGCCCAAACTTCTTGCCCCATTTTACTTTCTTAAATTTCCCACTGAAGACCAAAAAAGAGTAAGAACATATATATATATATATCAGTTATATTTAACTTTTCTGGCTACTGGTGATGAAATGCAAAGTTTGCAACTACTTTGCCAAAGAATATTGAACACCCTAAGCCGGAATTTCTTAGGAGTTCAGTGACCAGTTTGATAATTAAATGATAATTCAGCATACTACTTGAAAATTTGAACCCCTTCTTTGCTAAAAATAAACAATTTCGTGGACAATCTTCATCTAAAGTGTATAACGGGCACTATCTAACAATATATTTTCACTGAGTAGTTATTTACTTTATGCTTACAAACAATAATAAAATTATGTTCATTTGTAATTCTAATGTAGATGCTACTTTCGTTTTGTCACTTTTAATGAAAATAAATACCCAAACGAATTGGATATATTTTTAAGTGAAATTGAATTAAATTACTATTTAATCATGAGATTTTCCCATTTCCCTTTTACCAGAAGGAAGCAGACACAAATTTGACGCTAAATATGCGGCGACATTAAAAATTTACGAAAACCCCGGCTAATGTAACATGCAAATTGTACAAACCACAAGACAAATTACTTCGTGAGCTAAGCGCACAGTAGCGCACGGCGCGCCATCTCCAGTAACGCGTTTATAATTCAAACAACCTCTGTATCGAAGCTCAGGAGATTTTATTAGCTACAATAAAACCAAGTCTCGTGCCATTTTTATTTCTCTTCCACAGATCCCGCAGGAATACCCCTTGTTTAAACGGGATTCCGTCTCTATTAGTTTGCTTGTAAAGAGATAATGCAGCGTGGTATATTTGAAAACCAGTTTATCGATCGCACCGCCAATAAAACAAAAGAAAGTCTAACACTCGAAGAATTTATCGACGTCGATTCCAGTATATTCGAGTTTTTTTTAGAGAATGCAAAGATACAATAGAATGAGAGGAAACGCGGAAAAGCATAACGGTTACGAACGATTTCTTTCTAACAATAGGACAAGGTACACGACAAAAAGAAGTCAAGAAGCCTAATGGAATCTTTAGCACTCGACCTATTATCGATGGAGCAGTCACGTAGAATATTGGACGCCCTTTGCTGTCGAAGAGATCGTTCGATGCGAAACACGATCGAGACATCTAAGAGAGCACGCGATTGAAAAACAAACAAAGTGGGTTGTTAACGAAGTAAGCTTGGATTAATTTTCTCAATGTTTGAGTTGAGCTATGAGCGATGGACTCGCTCGGGGCACGGCGTACTCAACAGTCTACCGCGATATAATTTCAAACTTGCAACTGTAAATTTCTGACGCGGCACCGCATAAATTTAAACATTTGTAGCACACCCTGCTATAATAAAATCTAAAATTGTATTATATAAAGTCAGGCCATTGAAATGTTTCACGGGTTGTTATAAATAAGTGCAAATAGTCACAATTTGCTGTCGCTATTTACTTTACACCGAGCAATGCTCTGTATCTGTCGACATAATTACTTATTGCCTTTGTGCTGATATTGCCGTTCCTTTTTGTTACGCAAACTTATAGGAGTGTAACTATGAAATCGCAAACTTTAATCTACTAAAATTAGCAATAACCAATTACACAAAAACCAATTATTCCAATTAAATCTATTCTTCCATTATCTCGAGTATCTAACTTTCTAATTCTTAAATCAATGCCGTGGAACATTTATCAATAGCCGTCGATCGTGCAAAGTTACGCGAATTTATTTCTCTGAATTTCAATGCAAGAAGAACTTAAATTGACTGTAAAGGAACTAGTATGTGTCAGCAAGCGAGGACGTGCGCGTAAAGAAATTTCCGATAGGAATAAGAAGTGCATAGCGACGGATGGACGTACAAAGCGTGGACGCTTTTAGAATAACAATAAATTCTTGGGAGTCCGCGGTTCCCGGCAATCTAAATGGCGGTGAGACCCTTGCAAACAAAGTGTATGGCTTAATTAGCGAAGGGTAGAAAGCGGTGAAGAAACAACGCCAAGACTTTTAATTATCTCTAATTCCAGAGAGATATAAAAAATGAGGAAATTTTGCAACGTATTTATCTCATTAAACGGGCGATTGCAAAATAAATCTCCATGAATGTGATAAACTTCCGAAAGCTATAAGAGACGAGATTGTGATCTGTACGCATATGGTATACAGTTGCGCGCGCAGTGGTTGTAAAAATTATTAACGCGGTAGCTACGGGATGCCGAGAACAACGAACGGCTTTGTTGAAAGTGATGCAGTGAATTTTGGAGGATTATTAACGATGTAACAGCTGATATGGGTTACGCAAAGAATGCTGATATGTATCAGTATTTAAAGCATTTTATATTTTAGCAAATTACTCAGTCTGAGTAAGTGTTAGTACTTTGTGATAGTAAGTCTTGGTATTGAACCATAAGCTTACATATAGGTTATTGTTTAATAGCTTTTGAAACAATACCTGCTTGTAGATTAGAAAAGTTGATAAGACCTTTTTAGGGATTTGTGTCCCATTTTACAATAACATTTAAAACTCATGGATAAAAATAAAAATCCTAAACATTTGTAGACAATGCCATTACCTACCCAACAATCTAAGTTTTGTATAAATGTTTCTATTATATTGGAAGAGATTTACGTTTTTTAAAAAGCATACTCTTGATAAAATAAAACTATCGAGATAATTATACGTAACTGTGTTTTGAATCCCAAATATTCCTTTATATTGCTACTCTACATTTCACAAATGACATTGATTTATTTTAAAAAAAAAA
This sequence comes from Apeira syringaria, assembly GCA_934044485.1. Classification (NCBI taxonomy): domain Eukaryota; kingdom Metazoa; phylum Arthropoda; class Insecta; order Lepidoptera; family Geometridae; genus Apeira; species Apeira syringaria. The sequence goes on along the minus strand of OW203665.1, from coordinate 9,951,434 downwards.
TGGTTTGTCCTACCACACAGCCTTAAATAGTAACCAGTTTATTGACGTTAATAAATTGCAATTTGAATGTCTTAACTCATCAAAGGGAAAGGATTCAAATATGACAAACGTGAAAATATTTTAAAATTAGAGTCAAAAAGCATGCTCAAAGACATCTGCTCTTATCCTATATCTTGTTCGTTTTACACTTTTTGAAGATATTTTACACGACATAAGACGATTACTCAAGTGAGCATTAGAACTTTAGAACCAATCGAGACGGAACCGCGAAGCGACTCCCGACGACAGACGACGGGTAAACTGCAGGGCGTCTCGCTGAGTAATGAACGCTCATCCATTACTCATTACTATCCGTGACTTGCCCGTGTGAAACGGCCTTATTTCAACGTTCTACTACTGTTTGAAATGATTTATACATCATGGTTTTGCGTTGCACAAAGATGTTATTAATCAGTGCCCGTCTTTATGATACTTACACTGTCCTTTGTTTCGACGTCCGAGACTTTCAGCTTAGTGCAAATTGAACGCCAAATTATGAGCTAAATATTCGCTTAGTATGCTGCTTTAGTTTAATGACGTAGGTCGTAATATTATTTAATAACTACTTGTACTGAATATTAATATGATAAAAGTAATACAGGATATGGATTAGAAAACCAATGAACTCATACTTCCATTCAATTGAATTAATTTTACAAAAATCGGAAGGTAGTATTCATTGAAGAGTGTAATAATAACGTGAGAAGTAACAAATTGAATAATAATTATGTACCCAGAGATTATTATCGACAAAACGTAACGTTAAATTTCTATTGAAAAAGATACAAATGAAGAATACTTGAGATTTACAATGTGATTATTTGTATGCCAGCTAACGGTACGCCTTCCAAACATCTGTGAAGCAGATCAGGGTTTCGCGTAAAAGAAATCTCCATTAATAATGGATCTCGAATTACTCTAAAAGTGAGAGAAATCTTCGAGCGATAAACGATAAGGTAATAACAGGAGCCGATCCTATCTTTTGTGTTCCTTTGTTGGGTGTTGAACACAATGCAGTTGTAAATTTTTGGGTTCTTAACTCTACAATGTTCCCGTCATTAATCTAAGGCCGTTGTAACTCAAAGCCGGGTCGGGATCAGCCTTTGTACCTGCTTCGCCCCTTCATACCCTGACATGTGCAGGGATTTGGGACAAAAACCGCCTTGCGCAATATAGTCTGGCTCCAAACTGCTCAGATCACTTTTATCCGACCTTCAAATCAAGTTTCTAGGTTCAAACTATAAAACGGACTTCATCTACTTACTAATACTACTTCAACTATAAATTTATAAAAATCATGTTCTTGATAAATATAGATCAGCAGTGACCCAATTTAAATGAAAAACATATGGAGCATTTTAAAAGATCATCAGACAAATAGATAATTTACGAATTCAGTCTATGGAAATTTCAGACTTCTGCGGTGACAAACATTGAAAAACCGAATTGATAACTTCTTCTTTTCGGAAGTCGGTTAAAAAAGAAAGCTCGCGTTTTTTTTATGATAACTTAATTTATGATAAACTCAGGGCTATGCCAAATTTCATGAACCGATTAAAAAACATTCTAGGCCCACCGCGGTTACGTCTTCGACCATATCGTCACTGACCATCAAGTGTGGTAGTGATTAAATGCTAGATCTATAAAGTAAAATTCAAACATTCGATATACTTTCAGGTTAGTCAAAAAAATCAAAGCCAATTCGCCATTTCTCATTAATTTTGGGAAATGTAGAAAATATTCTACTCATAAATAGTGGAAATCTGTTTAGATGATTTTGAGGTAAATTACGTTATTCTTCGAATCGCAAGTGTGTTTACTTGTACTAAACGTCCTACTGTGTTTTTGAAGTATTATATTGCGTTTATCCACTGTCTCACCTGATGTTAATTGATTAAGTTTAAAACGCAAGCCTGGAAGGTGTAGAACCAACTCCTTTAATTCCTACGCTGTAACTAAATATCTAAAGTGGGGCTCGATCCAACAGCCGTGTGAATGACGACCACACCCTCTATATCGAGTAGTTTTGATTTATTTATTTCCCACACTTTGTGGCTGGATTTTTTACTTCTAAGAGTTACCTATAAGTCGCGACCACCATCCCACTTGATGGTCAATAATGATGAGGTTGTAAATATATCTAAACTCTCTCTAAAAGATCTCGGCTATAAAAGATATCTAACCTATATAGGTACATATTATATAAACTGAGTGTTGAGAGATTACTAACATTGAAAATGAAATTAAAATGAAAAGAACTCCATTGACTGTTATAATTATTATTTTTATATTTAATAACGCATATTAGCTACACCTCAAGTCCGAAGTAAGGCTCGATCTTCCAGCTTTTAATTGACAGTAGACTCCCGATGTTATCGCTTCGAACGCAAATTTTAAGGTATTAATTTAGAAGCAACTCAAAGAACATAAAGCATTTATTGCTTAGTACCTAACATTTTTTTAGTTTTATAGTCCTAAAAGAGCTCGTCAGTTTTAGTATCGGTTTTCTGAACCGTTTCTTTATGCGACTATTTTTAAAATGTCACCCGCAATCTCGAGCTCACTTTTTCTGGCACGTCGTTTTTACTAAGCCCTTGACATGCATTAACACTTAACGCAACTTTCCGTCCGATCTCCAGATGTGAGTGCATCATTAAAATCTTCTATGGCTCCAAAAAGATCAAAAGTTATCTCTTGGGCTGGAGAGGTTCCCCTTCAACCCGGCCGCCCTTCCCCTCGAATGCCTGGTCCCCTCTGAGAGTTAGTCAAACTGCGGCGGTGGCGCGCGACGGTTGCGTCCTTCCGTGCCCGAAGCTCCGTTGCTTCGATTTCGTGCAACGCGAATTTCCATCGTGTCATTTGCATACGTGAAGTGAAACAATTTTCAATTTCGCCGCGTGTGATGTTTCGACTGTTCGTGTATTAATTTTAACTTTGACGAATGTGGATTAGCTCGATACAGCTTGAGTGAACTTATGCGTTGTGGATTGTGCTTTTATTGAGTTGTAAGTTTGGTTATTCTACAAATCTAACAATTATCATTAGGTTCACATTTTAAACGGGAAATTGTGTGTTTTGTCGCTACAAGAGTTTTGAAACAAACATCGTTATTCTGACATTGTTTATTTAAAATTTTGTTGTGGTTCTATGATAAATATTTATTTTAGAAAAAAATCCAAAAAGGACGTTATAAACTGAAATGTATTTATATTTTTTATGTGATTTAGCTAACAGCTCCGTCATTTATGAACACATTATGCAATGTCACTATTTATTTGATAGAATAATATTAATTATTTTTTATTATTCTTTTATCTGGTATTAGAATTTCATCGATATGTCTTGTTGGAAACGTTACCCCCTCAGCATCGAACGTTGATTTTAATGCAATTTATCAATGTAACTGTTATTTGGTCTATGACCTATTAAAAGTTGGTTTACGTAATAGGTACAGGGCGGCATTTTTCATAGGAACATTTACGAACTGATGTAAACATCTCTTTGGCGTTTTGTTATCAAGCGTTCCATATTTTACTCACTTATGATTATATTGTGCGATAGCATCGAGATTTATGAGTAATGCCTTTAACGATAGTTATATTACTTATGTCACGGAGTTATCGCAATCTAACAGTGCACCAAACTTTTACGATGGCGCAGAATAAGGAATAGTTAGTTCTGACAATTGTGATGAAGAACAATGATAAGGTACCAGAGGTCCAAGAGCATAAATAGGCTAATGTCGATTCCCATTATGATGTTTTGTCACGTGGAGAAGATGATGAGATTAGGATGAAGAAAGCTCGTTACGTCGATGGTATGGTAGCGATAACTTAAATTGTGGAATCATTATTTTTGTTTCTGATGGGAGTCAAAGTAAATGTGGGATAGATTTTTTTTCTACTTTATAGATAGAGCGTTTGGCTTATTTGATGGTCAGTGACGACGATGTAGTCAAAGGAAGACTCACGTAAGATCTACAATGTTAAAAAGATTTTAAGGGCATCCTTCTGACCACTATTTCAATTTCAATGTTATTTTATTGTGAATAGAAACGATATAAATACAATCAATTACATCTATCACAAACAAAATTTAAAATCGTGATAGTTTTAAATACTTTATGGTGATAGCTAGCCAGGTAGGGATTAGAACCCTACCACCATCCTGTGAATTTGGTAATAATTTTGCTTTCACCGACATGACAGTGTAATGTAATATTGTGCATTATTAGATAAGTTTCATTCTAAAACCTATCATATACAAAATATATTAATGCATTCACACTCACGTTTTCAATTTTTTTATTTTACCGAATTTACTTAACGGTGCGCAAGTTTGTCACAATACATCTACAATTTGTAAAAATTGAGAGCTTACACGTTTTCATCGAATCAGAAATGAGGAAATTCTTAGAAGAAAGAAAGTCACCGGCATATCCCAGCGGATTACAAAGTTGAAGTGGCAGGGGGCAGGACACATAGCTCGAAGAACTGATGGCCGTTGGGGTCGAAAGGTTCTGGAATGGAGACCACGGACTGGCACCGAACAGAGGGACAGACGACCGGACTAAGATCGCAGGGCTGGATGGGCCTCTTCCATCCGATCCTTATGGAAATCAATGGGGGAGGCCTATGGCTGAGATGATGAGATGATGATTATAATGATGACAATCCAAATACGTATCTATATAACCTAGATATGACTATATATCGATAGGTTTTGTTAAAAGCTAGAAATTTCTTCTGAACTGTTTAAAAATAATATATTTTTTATCATATCTAACATATTAATATGTAGATGCCGATACTTTTAAATTGTATAATATCTGTACGATTATTAAAAAAAATTACGTACATAGGCACATGTTAAGTTTCATCACACATAAAAAAAATTACACACCAACCTGCTTGTTAAACAAATCCAATATCAATAAATCATTTCGCAGCATAGAAATCCGACAAGATCTACATGATCTATACAAATACCTATAAGTATAATTAAGGTATTTCTTACAAAGTACATGTAGATACAAATCTTAAGCAAGATAAATCTATTCTATGACATAAATGACCTTAATTTTGATCAACCTTCGAAAAGTGATCAATGTATCAAGACAGTTCAAAAGGGCCCTTCTATCTTGGTCAAGGTTTGGCTTTAATTCAATTTAATAGACAATGTCGTAAAACTTGAGCATGCATGGAATACCATATTAAATTAAATTATGATCACATGCCTATAAGGCTAGCGATGTCTAAAGCATACTTATTCGACATTAGGTCCAATGAAATAAAAGAGTTCTGGGAAAAACTTTGTCTAATTTGGTTAATCGATATGCCGGCGAATCGCCGAATTACGAATAGTTGTATGGCTTTTCTAATTAATAAAATTTATTGTGGATGGTTCAAGCCTTGCTTAAGTTGTATTAATATAAACTCCCATTTCAAAGATATTTTTATCTTCAGTGTCTCGCGTGATGTAAATAATTGGGTATGTGGCTTAAATACAAAACTTACTAATCAAAATAATTAAGTTAATAAAATAAAATGATCTAATATTTTTTTTTGAATCGAGAGAAGTAGACACTGATGCGGTTTTGATAAAAACAAATATAGGACCAATATGAAAGTACATGCATACTTTCATTAAAAAAAATCCAAATAGCTTTTTATATGACGAAGTTTCGAGGTCAGTACATCCTTAATATTATAAACGCGAAAGTTTGTATGTATGGATGTTTGTTACTCTTTCACGCTAAAACGGCTAAGCAGATTTGCACGAAATTGGGAATAAAGATAGCGTATACCCTAGAATAACATATAAGCTCCTTTTTATCCCGAAAATATTCACTGTTCCCGTGGGATGCCAATTACGCCGCGGGTAGCACCGCGGGGCACAGCTAGCGTTTAATAAAATATATACCAAATTAAACGCCAATAACAAAGATGTTGTTTATAAAGTACATGCGTTTGATGTAAAAATAGATTTTTAAAGCAAAAACATTTCGAATGTATTTCGAGGCTCAACTAAAATATGTACTTGTAATTCATCGATTGAAATAGGGGGAATATTTTTATAGTGCTTTCAGTTCGTAGAATATTTTCAAAATCCATGAAATACGTTGCTATAGTGTGGACTGTCAAGGATTAAATTAGGACCCTTTATCCTATTACCTTAGAAAAAAGTTCTAAATGAATATTAACAAATTTTTGAAATGTATATTAAAAATAGCGTGTTTTAAAATGCAGTGGATTGTGTTTACATAGTTAAGAGCTGGAGTGGACATAAAGCGTTCTTTTAAAAAAACAACAAGCAGGATTTCGGATCAGGCGCTATATGTTCATTTATAGATATTTTTACATCCTCATCACCAAACATATAAATCTCTAGCTGCACCCTGCGGTCTCACTCGCATGGAGTACAGTTTTTCCGCTACCTCACTTATCCAACGGGAACTCTATTGTTTTTTCCGGGATAACAAATTGTCTATGTGTTATGCCAGGGTCTAAACTATCTCCAAACCAAACTTAATCGAAATCGGTCCAGTTGTTTGAACGTGAAGGAGTAACAAACATACACACAAACTTTCGCCTTTATAATATTAAGCGTGATATAACTGGCGCTTGTAGTATACCTATACTGGAAAGGCGTTGTCGGGTTGCATTCCCTGAACAAGTAGGTAATTGGCAGAATGATTATTTTCTATTCTAGATATGCTTATTGCTGGATTTTAAAGTTTAAATATTCCGCCACACTCAGCAGCTAAACTCTAGTAGTATCGCTTTCATTTTAGATCTAAATACTCCGCAAATGGTTCAATATCTACGGTAATAGTAGAAAATGGCTCTTGTACATGTGAAAAAGCGGTAAATTATTCCATTCTGTTTGCAATTTACAACAACAGGTAGCTATTATGTTCTACATTCAATAGTTTGTATGGCCTTGTTATAGATAGTTAGCAGCGCCCCGCGGTTCCACCCGGGTGAACTACAGTTTTCCCGCTATCTCAATTCACTTACGGTAACCATACCTTTTTCAGGACAAAAAGTAGTATATTATGTCCTTCTCTAAGGCAAAATCAGTTTCTTTTAGAATGAAGTTTACTTATGTTTTTACCTTAATCGGCGGTTTACTATAAGTTACACGGAGATAACATGCTGGGATTCGAACCCAAGGTCCCGGAGACACAGAAGTCATGTCAATGACACTAACCACTGCGCCACGGCGACCATCGGAATTTCTAGGTTCTTTAATAATATAAGTTGCCGTTTGTAGTATAAATCGTTGTGGCCGGTTTAGGCGTGAAAACGTTGACAGACTTACTTTATGATATATTGCGCTTTTGTTGTGACGAAGAGGAACCGTCATTTTTTCGGGATAAAGGTAGACAAAAGCATGAAATTTGAATAAAAGCTTAGTGAACGTAGTGATTTCGCCGCCGCGCCTACTAGGACTTGAACCCATGACTACAGAATACCATCCTGTCACTTTGCCATCTAAGCTATAGTAGCACTCCAGTAGCCGCCCGAATTTATTCCTTCCATATACATCTCAGGGAATGTTGTTCTTACTGCCATCTACCTTTAATTGTATAAACTATTAATAGGATCAGTTTGAACGTAAGTTTTGCCAGCATGTTGTTAATGCAATAAAGCATAAAACCCTTACTCCCTACAAGTTCAAAAAAACTATATATCACAAAAATATTAGTGTGTTTAAACAGATAACCTTGAGACCCAGTTAACATTCTAGATCTATCTTGACGCTTAACCATATAGTCACTGACGATTATATGAGCTAGGGATCAAACATTAGTAAAATATATTAAATACACAATATGAATCTATATTTTTTTATCTATCATTAGTTTAAAAAAATAAAGAAAAAGTTAAAATGTTAATGATATTGATATGAAATCACTCTGCCCACTAGGTACGTCAAATAAAAGATTTCGTGGTAATCCTTTATCTGAAATAGTTTATGGATCTAGTGTATATAGGCGAATTCAACAAGCACAGACTACTAAAGTAGGTAGTCTCTTTTTACAAATAAGATTCATTCTTCCGCAAAGGTCCAATGAATGAAGTTTTTATCCTCACGCAAAAAGTATAACGTTCTAAGTCTCTAAAAATTAATTCATTTGTGTATCAAATTAGTATTATGGTAATGCGAATCATTTATATTGATGTCAGCAAAAAAATAATAGCCAAAAAAAACTAACTATCCGGCAAGTAATAATAATGTTTTCCAAAGGTATTATTAGAAGATTGTAGTCGATTTAATACAAGTATCGTTTTTGTACATATTTATTATATTTAATGAAGCTGTTGAAAGATAAAGGACTATCCCGATCTGATTTATCTATGTAGTATTTTATATTTGCATATTCTAATTTAAATAACATCAAATCAAATACAATGTATAATTTGGTGAACCGTGATATAATTTAGATAATTTTTACATAGGAAATCTTTTGCGGTAACGATTTAAAATAATTTGGTTTTATACACGGTAAGAGGATAATCATGTTTGACGTGAAAGTTATCCTAATATTATAAATCTGAATGTTAGTTTGTATGTTACGCTTTCACGATTGAACTGCTGGACAAATTTTGATAAAATTTGGTATGAAGGTAGCTGATACTCTGGAATAACACATAGGCAAATGTTTATCATCATCACCATCATCTGTTGACATCACCACATGGGTGAAAATCCAGGGCACAGCTAGTACCAATACATATTGTTGTTACCCTTACTGTATTACCCGTATTGTATTGCTAGTGGGCATGCTACTTTTCACGTAGAGTTTATGACCAATAGGCTAGAAATTTCTAACCTATCGCTCGTAACCACGCCTACATGGAGGAACGCAACTGCTAAACGTGAAGTAAGATGCTGCTAAGGTAAACAGAAGTCGAAGCAGTAGCCCTAGACAAAGTAACATTCTACGAGCTAACGCTCGAGATTGACACTTCAAAGCGATCATATGTCACGTTGATCACGTGACATATCGCTTAGCGAGAACACATATTCATCGTCAGCGGTTAGAGAAAGAGAATCGCTATGAAGCGATGCATTTTGTCTTGGCCCACAAGAATCACTATCGCAGTCGTTTTACTCTATACACTATGTAATATAGAAAAGTTTCACGGTGCCGTGTGTACCGTGAAACATTTTATCTCAGTACTTACTGTCATTTATAACTGTAACACAGAGAAATAACAGTTTGTACGAACAATCCCTCTACGGTACGAGCCTATGAGCGTCGTTCAATTGTTTATACGAATGTGATGTACAGGTTATTTCTGCTACAGTTACATATAAAATAAAATAAAACCCACAACAACAAGCTGGACGAGGGAATTCCTTCCTTCCAACAAGTCTTTCCAGAGATCAAGGGATGGAGTATGAGCAGCAGTGGATGACAGCTGAAATAATGATCACAATCACAATGGTCGCCGTGGCGCAGTGATAAGTATCAGTGACATTACTTCTGTGTCTCCGCTACCCTCGGTTTGAATCCCGGCCGGGGCAAACATTTGTGCGATAGGTGTAGATGTTTGTCCCGGGTCCTGGATCTTTCTGTGCTGTGAATGTGAGTGTCCATGCCTACCGCGACACAGGAAATCCTAGTGCGGGGGTCTGAGTGTAATAAATATATAAATGAATCAATAAATTTAACAATTTTCATGTCAATTATTCCTGATTTAACGGTTTACACACATCCATTGATACGTTTACGTAGTACATTTCCTAAAACTATTTGGTACACATATATCAGGGTCTATTAAATTAAACAGTTACAAATGATTTCTACAAAGTTGACTTTGCTTACAATGAAAGCAAGCAAATTGAACCACACACGTCTGAACTCTGGTTCTTAACCATAACAAGAAACTATTTAAAATTAAGCTCTCTGTAATAAAAAACTCAAGCGATAACACTGACGGAAGCCGGTCTTATCTGAACAAAACAATGTGACGCAATCTGTTTCTTGGTAATAAACCAACAAACAATGTTTCTAGGGCACTGATTGACTTAGAGAATATTATAATTAGTAGGAGACTATCGACGTACAATAAAATAATTTTAAATACGTTGTATTTTCCTGCAATAGAAGTTACATATTTTATTTATTTTATTTTTATTTTATTTTCTTCGGAAAACAAACAGTGTAGTATAACGAATCTGATAAAATATAAGATTCTATACACCATTAAATTGTTTTCGCATAAAAAACCTATAGTAAGCTTGTTTGCTTGACAACGTATCACGAGTCTAACATGTACAAAAAACAGATATTGTACAGCATAATATCGAATATAAGAAACAAGACAGTTAGGGAACAGCACCAAACCAGTTTTGGGTCAATATATTTCTAACTGCATTCGGATACGATTCGATATACGATCATAGCTTTATCAACTCCAGGTTAACTTCTAATTGAAGCGGGAAAATCCACGGGTCGCAGCTAGTATTCTCATCTAATCACACTAATATTATAAAAGCGTAAGTTTGTTGGTCGTTTGTATGTCTTTTACTCCTTTATGCTAACAAAGATAGCTTAGACCCTGCAGTAACACAAATACTATTTTTAACTCGAAAATATTGATTCTTACTGTGGGATGACGGAAAGAGACGAAAATCGTCAATAGCACGTACGGCAACACCGCGGGATGCAGATACAAAATTATAAAACTTTATTAATAACTATTTACATGATGAAAAAATTGTTTCAAAATCTGTTTCTTAGTATAGAAGTTAGTGTTAGCGTTTACTAGGTATGAACAGTGTAACTTTTTAATTTTTAAAGTGAGGCGTTCTTCCGGCACTTTGGGCATTTTTTGAGATGGAAAAAAACTATTGAACTCACGGCACTGTTACCGTTACCGACACCACAACGTTACTGTACAAATATATTACACTAGGGTACCGCCCCGGCTTCGCACGGTTAACAAATTTCAAAATTAAAAGTTATAAGAATCACTAAATTTTATTAAAAATATAATATAGCCTATGTCACCCGGGGATAGATAGCTTTCCAACAGTGAAATATTTTTTCAAATTGGTTCAGTATTTTCGGCGCCTTTTCAATGTAAACAAACAAACACACAATCAAATCTTTCCTCTTTATAATATTAGTATATTTTTATATGACACTCCGACTATATATTTTTTCTTTTTTTTCACACATATTATATATTATATGTCTATAATTATGTAAAAGCCCTACGTAATTGTCCAAGTTTTCACGTAATTGTTTCAAGTGCCACTCTCGGAGTGCCATTGTTTTTTTTCGTTTTGTGGTAAGTACTTACTTCCATACAGAATGTGTTGAACTCGACACACGTTACGCTGTGACCCACGGACAATTTGACTCAAAACAATCAACTCCAAAAAGCTTGTACAACAACCTGAAACTCGTTCTCTAAACAAATTACCAAAGAATTGATCAAACATAGATAATCCGTAAATCGAATTAACGGTTAATGCCTATTTGCTCTCAGTCATTAGCCCAATGGTTTGTGCAAACAGTTTAACGTTACAAGGTCCCGTCTAGTTGAGTCAGCGAAAGTTGCGTTGTTAGCAACGTGACGGAGATCGGTTGGATGATTTCAAGGAACGTTATTTTATGGAAGCTTGGTAGAGATACGCTGACTTAAGACTGTATCTATAAAATCTAAGAATATCGTGGAATCCCACTAATATTATAAAGGCAAAAGTTCGTATGAGTGTTTGTTAGCTACTCCTTCACGTTCAAATGGCTGTAAGAATTTCGATGATATCTGGTATAGAGATAGGTAGAATAACACATAGGCTACTTTTATCCTAGAAAAAGTATAGTTCTCGTGGGATAACTGAAGTAGCGGAGAAACCGTAATTCAAGCGGGTGAAAACACGGGGCGCTACAAGTTATAAATAAATCCAAACACTATATAACTTGTAAAATCCAGACTTTGTTTAAGTAAGCCAAATCATAACTCAAAAATAATAATGGGAAATAAATTCTTATGCGTAATGTTTAATTACAAAATAAGTGATTTTACCTCTGTATTAGTTAGTTTGGTCGCTTAGCACTGCATAAACCTAAATCTTGATCATCAGTAGTCCAAATAAACTACTACTACTAAATGCAGTCACCTGTTTTAAAACTGTCATCTCTTGATGTTGATCACGTCACACAACTTAACTTAGAAATATGGCTCAACTTTTGAAGCGACGATAGCTTAGTAGTGGGATCGTCGGCTGTGAAACTGATGGAAGCTGGTTCAATCTCCACCAACGGTTTGAACTTCCAGTGCAGGTAACACCGTTACAAAATTTTCAGCACGATGGTAGGGTCCTTTCGAGTACCCGCCTGGCTACCTACAATCCTCAAGTTTGAAAAACTGTCACAAACATAATTTATATCATATGTTTATAGCATGTTTAGGCAGCAGTCCTTCAGAGCCAGTAAGCATTCCAGGTCTAGCGTGACAGCATCTTCGAACACATCATCACTGACCATCAAGTGAGATAGTAGTCATCTATACAATATAAAAAAGTTATCTTTTAAATGTTTATCATTTTAAATCCCCATACACGTTTTGAATCTAGTTTTATAATCTTATTATTAACTAATCTAACACATTCATAACACTAATCATTCTTTCACTTATTTGAACACAACTGCAACACATTCTTTACTTATAAAGTCATTACTGACTGAACCCTCCGCCACCGTGTGAACCAACTACTTCGTTAACCGTGCACCCATTAACATAAGCTTACAAAAATAATTCCTGATTAACGTTAGCTTACCGAAGAATGGGGCATGAATCATGTTAATGGACACATATTACGCTAATCCGGGGTAATCTCGTCGACACGTGCTATCAGCTCTCTTATCATTGTTTATTGGTGGTCTGGTCGCTACTGTAGCGGTGTCACGGCGGTCATCGTCGAATAGTTTGTTCACTTGATAAGAGTGTTTGAGAAGCTTTAGATTGTCTAGTGATTATGAATAGCTGATGTGGAGATCTTTGTGGGGAGTGTTACTGTATTATCATCAATATTGTTAGTTGTTCTTTATAATAAAATCATACAAACTACATTTTTTTTTTACCTTTTTTCTAATAACATTTAAACAATCCACTAGCTCCTGTCAGTCGATTAGCTCAAATATTCCAAACCGCTAGGAATTGGTATAGTCATTTGTTACAAAGAAAAAAAGTAAAAGCTGTATCGAATTTGAATATACCGTTATTGGACTACCACGAAGTTTGCAGTTAGTCTTTCGGCAGTTAAACAATATTCAGACTCTAACCATTCCATTATTTTATTATTTATATTGCATATCCCAGTTTTTGAAACTTACCATATTAAGATTATTATAATTTTCAGTGCATGAATCTTGTATGTTTCATCAAAATTCTCCTTTAAAGTAATTTCTTATAGAAACTAACCAATAAATTTGTTTCAAAAATTGTTATTAATGGGGCGAATATAATTAATAACAGGAAGCTGCAAATCATAGAATCGATTGTGGAACAGGCAAAACTACATCTATTAAGAACCGCAATTCTTCCCCGCCCATAACAGTCACTATCTTGTGTATAATAGCGCTTTTTTCCATAATAACGTTTATTTTTTTCCCTAAATCGCTCAAAAAGGGTCCAATTAGTCACGGTGCGGTGGCACACAAGGCTAGTAACAGACGGAGAGCCAACTAATGACACAGTGGGCTTGTTCTCAAAATTATGACTATCAGAAATGTGGGCCATATTCCTTTCATGTTTTGCGATAGTTATGGGTTATGGTAAATTATGGAAGGCGTTGTTGCAACGTGAGATTTTTTGTCTCAAAGTTACGAGGCGGAGGAGATTCGGATTGCTTATGTTATGATTTATTTTATGATCTTGAATGTTTTAAGTAGTTTATTGGAGATTTGTATGGGCATATTGGAATCAAGTTTCCAAGAATTAATTTGTAGGTGGTGAAGGAACGTTTAATCGTATTTTTTCGTCTCGTGTAGCAAACCTTGTAAAGGTTAGAGTATGAGATTGTCGATACGGACAGAAGTGCATATGAATAAGCTCACACCCAAATGTACTAGAAACGTTTTACGTAAAGTAATACTGTATGAAACAAGGTAGAGATCTCTCTTCGGACTTTGAATTAAAATGAAAAAATACTCCGTGTAAATTATATGAGTAAGCATGATACAAAATTAAATTTATCTCAAATATATACCTTGGTACTTGCCTGAAAGCGATTCACATATTATTGTTAGTGCATTTTCTCTTTCTCTATTTTCCTCTTCTTCAGTCGTTCTCTTAGTGATAAGGGTCGTGGCATTCTAAACATATTTTACTTAGGTACTGTGCTATTAATCCGGTCTTTGGCTTCGTGAAAAAATATCGTCGATACTCGATAGACTTGCTAATTTATCTGTTCAGACCACGCAGTTTCTGGTTTTGGCTTCTGAGCCTTTTGTTGACCAATTTCTAAACATAGACTGAATATTAATTTTAAGAGTAGTAAAGTGAGGATTCGCCTGGGGAAGTACTGCCACCATATCTATTTCTACCGCCGGGCAGTAGTGTTCGCATTACTGTTTTCTGATTTGACGGGTATGGTTTCTGATGAAATTACAAGCACATGAGACTTACCGACTTTATGTGTCAGAGTGACGGCCGCAGTGCAGTTCTTTACGAATTCTATCTATCTATGGGCAGAGGTTACCACTTGACATCCGGTGGGCCTTCGGTCACCTTATCCCATAATAAAATTTATTACCTACAACATTCAAAGTAACAAATAATATAAACGTGGTAGTGTATTGGACCTGTCAAGGAAGTTTAATGATAAAAGCTTTATTGTGCAACTGTATTAAGGCATCGTTACAACACCTGCGTTTTTTTTATCGATATCGAACTTTTTATATCGATGTTCTTTTTTATTTCATTGCAAATTGGAAACTTTCTCTGTACTGTAAAGAGAATATTGCATTTTTTTTATAAAACGTGCGTAACCGTTATGTTGTAACATGATAATTTACGCCAAGAAAGCGAACTTATTATTACTCACAAAAACCAGATTTTTATAGACAATTTAAGACACATATACTTGAAATATTGTTGAAATTTAACAAGAGTCAAATATAATTTATTATTCATTAAAATTGATATTATTGTCACATAAAATTCTGTATTTTATCACGGACCCAATTATGGTTTTTATTTGATATGCTGTTTCATGAATATAATTTACAAAATTTGTGTGTTTATATATCTTTTTATGTAATAAAAATGGCTTTAAAATGGTTTGAACTGGGAGTCATTTTGCTGTGCACGCAACGTACTGTGAACCACGGTTAAATAACACTATTAAAAAATACTTAGTTATCCCAGACATAGACGTGGCCCACATTTCTGAAAGCACCTGCTATTCCAACTATGCTCTCGTATGGATCAAACCAAATATTGGTCAGCTTTCGCTTACTCAAACACAGTTTATTGTTTTAGGTGATGCCCTTGCGCATGTGAAGATGGCGGGAGGGGGAGTGGCGCTCCTCTTACTATGGGTGGCCGTCGTCACCGCTGCGGACGGCAAACATGGTAAGTCCTTTTTTATTTATTCTTTGGTGCAAAGGGACTGAGCTTTCAAGGGTTTGACTATTGTGCTTGTCATGTTCGAATATCATTATCTTGTTGGCATTTTGTTTCATTGGATTTATCTAATGTATTATAAAATACTAGCTGCGCCCCGTGGTTTCACCTGCGTGGTGATCATTGATGATGATTATGATGATGATGAAAACTAGGCTATGTGTTATTCCCGGACCTGAAGTATCTACTTACAACATTTTACCCAAATCCGTTTTACCCGCTTGGTGTTGAAAAACGGTGATGATGATGATGATGATGATAAAAATAAGCCTATGTGTTAATCCACGGTATAAACTATCCGTGTCCCACATATTATCAAAATCCGTTCAATAGTTTTTACGGAACGGTTTGTAGGAACAAACATCCAATATATATATACTATACATTATCTCAGTGACTATATAAAAAATGTAATTAAATATAGCTAATATATATAACTATTCATCCATACCTACTTACAAACTTTCGCATTTATAATATTAGTAGGATATACTTAGTCTATTTAAAAGTCTGCCGTGGTAACACCGGCCTGCCGTGGTGGTACCGGCCAAGAATAGTACTCCCCTATCTCTTCCCGTGGGTGCCGTAAGAGTCGGCTAAGGGATCACGTACCAGAAGGTGGGCAGCAGCGCCTTCTGAGGATCGGAAATCATACTGCGCTTGCCTGCCAAGCGTGGCGAGTATTGGCAATTCCCCCCTATATGAAGGAGGCATATATCCAGCTGTGGACGTCCTATGGCTGAGATGAATATTGAATATAAAAGTTAAGAAAAATGCCGATAAAAATCATCGCCATCTTCCCTTCACTTTTCGTTTAACATCACTTATGCTACGTACGAAACAATCTACATTAATTTTTAATTATGGATACTGTTTTGCGATGAAGCTTACCTTTCAATAATACCTACCGGCAATCAATCCAGTGTCCTCGAGCACATGCAGCTACGCAAAATATAGAGTGAAACAAATAAATTAGACACATAAACAATAACATAATACATAAAACATTTAATAACATATTTTGGTGAAAAATTCGGCTACTAGTAAGTCCTAAGTCCTAAGACTACAAAAAACATTCGTTTAGATGTAGCTGTCAGAAGTAACAAATTCGGATTGCTAAGTGGAGTTCTACTATTGTGTTGTAATGTTTCTCATTTTTAAATTATAAAATATTTATTAGTTTATAGTATATATTAAAAACATTTATGTATTAGAATTTATAAAAACCTTGATATCCTTATTCTATGCACTATACCTACCGTCTGCTCCTTTCTCCGTTTCTGTCCATCCAAAGGTTGCCTGGAAGAAATCGCTACAAGCGATAAGGCCGCCCATTATCGTATCAAGTAATTCATTTTAAGTTTAGCTTTAAGTTTAGTATGTTATTTGGTACTGATAATAAAGAGTTATTCTATTCTATTCTATTCTATTCTATTCTATTCTATTGCTTAGTTGGCAAAGCCAGAAGGATGGTCTTCTATAGTTGTGGGTACAATTACAGGGGTAGCATGATGTCTTTGTTCATAAATTTGAACGTATTTACTATTCCAAGTGCTATTTGCAATGTAGTAGTAGTAGTGGAGTACTTTTCTTCACTTATTTGGACTAACATTTTCCAAAATATAAATCTTGGTATGTCGTCTGATATGCATGTATATTAGCAAATTTATTAGAAATAACAATAAAAACCACAAGAACATAATTATAATAAGTTATTTAAGCATATCCTCACTTACCTAATTAGATCGCTGGCATAAATTTACTTCAGACAAAAAGTGCAGACGACATTTTTCAACGTTATCTTCGCTTCACCCCTCAACCTAAGAGCATTGAAAAAGTTGAGAAAAAATGATGAGTTTGTACCTAATCTAGAATCAGATAACTGAAGGTACGACAAAAAATCTTGCTCAAAGGGATCGAAAAGGAACAAAAAACAAAAACAAAAAACGTCCGTCACGACCTACCAGCAACGAACTAACCACGTAGCAATATTTCTTATGTAGTAACACGTTTCGTAGTCTATTGAATCCATATTGGGTACCATCTCGTCACGATTCTCTTGTACACATAACATTGTCTTGCTAAGTATCTCCAATGGTAATGAGAACTAGTTAATAACAAATGTAGGTCAGTGATTCAGACGTGTGAAAATTAGAATTCATTGATAGGGCTGAACTGCACTCACATTAAACAACTTCTACAGAATACGAATAGGAGCAAAAGCCAATCTTGAAAATCGCTGTGTGGTTTCGCAAAATTTTCGTTATCTGTTTGCCAACTGTCGGTACATATGTCTACGTTTTTGAATGTATTGCGTTTTAGTTTTTAAAGCATTATGTTTTAGGGTTCCTTTTGAATACAGGGTATGGCATGTATAATTTAAAAGTGGTAGTCTAGACGTATCGGTACCCACTGAAGTAAGGTTTTCTTATACCTCGAAGACATGTATGTGTAGTTTAAAGTGAGTTGAGAAGCAAAGTTGAATTTGTCTTAAATCTTTTAAATAAATAAAAGATTACCGAATATTTTTAAGAAAACATTCACCTGACTTGACTCACCTAACGAATGTTCACAGCGCTGTTACATTTCTAAAAGCACTTCGGATATTAAATTTTAACAAAAAATTGAAGACAATTTCGCTAATGCAAAAATCGGATCTCCATTAACGTTGAAATCGGAAACGGCCACTCGGGCACACCTCGCAGCTGCCTGCATGAATGAAACAGAAAATAATAGCAGGGACTTCTGAGACTCCATTATAATGCGACTAACAAAGGGATTATCTTGTTTGGGAACCTCTTGACTGGCACTCGACTACTCTTTGTGTGTATCGTGTTACATTTCAAGTAAAGGTGGCTATTCAAGCAGTTTTTGTGGGTGTGGTCCACCTTTGTGCCTTCAACTGGGGTGAGAATTTGTCGGCAGTTTTTCAAAGAATATGGCAGAGCTTTTTGCACCTTGTAAAGAGTATTATTTATACATATTTTAATGGTGCGGCCAGTGTAATTTGAAATGTATTTTGGTTATCTCATTGTATCTAGGTTCTTTTAATATATTTTTTAATAACAACCAATTTTAATTTCAAATTGTTCTAGAATCTTTTTTATGTATTTTGTACTTACCAAACTACTGTCGTACTGTTCTTACCGTCTTGGGTGATTAATAAACATCTGTTTTGACACTATAATAATGTTGCCTTCAAAAATCTGACCACATTTAGGCTGATACAGTCCCATTAATTAACCATGACTCATTAGCATTACAAAAAAAAACACGTCCTTCGACACCAGACCTTCGAGTTTCAATCCCCACACGTGTCATTTTACTTCACTCGAGTTTCCAGAACGCCCGCCTACGCTACATTAAATAGATCGGGTGCATCTTTTATGTCTCCTTTAGCACTAAGTGCATTTACGAGTATTCCTATTCCAAGTTACAACGGATGCTCTACACGTATTTTATTATTCTCTGAACGTGTAATATATCAAAGTTTCACTGTCTGTATATAAACTTTTGGTTATCTCTGCACTCGAACACAGACGGGTTTAATGTCCGATATCTGTACCATTAGGCACTTTTATTTTGTTCGTTCCGCATTTAAGAGTGGCCACTTACGCGTTCCAGCACGCATCTGTAATGTTTCAGTGATAAAATAGTGTGAGACACACGCTTGATGTAGCGGTAATATATTTTTTTAAATTATCTGCTACTTTAGATACCAGATACGATATTCAGTGATTCATTGACAATATGTAAAATTATGTTTTGACAGCTTGTTTTTTATCTTTGTGAATAGTTTTGTGGTGTAACTTATTTTGAATATTTTTGTATTAGTAATTTTACTCCTTACTATAGTTATAGTATTTGACTAATCTCAATTGATTGTTAGTGCCGTGAACGTGGAACGTCCACGTTGTACGTGGAATCATGCTAAATATGTAATACTAGCCGGGTATCAAAACAATAAACACAAACTTCCTGTTATCACTGACATTCAAACTTTTTAATTTAATACGTGAAAAAAATAGAACCTATTCAGTTTCTACTACTGGGTGACGAGCCTTCCTATCAGAACGAAATCTTAGCCATAGACCATCACGCTAGCCAATGTGGGTTAGCGGTGAACAGCCAAAGTATCTAAAATTTCAAACCGCTCGAATGCCTTTAACGTTATTTAGTCGATATTCCTGGAAGTCACAAACAGGTTTAACGGCTTGATGTACCGTCTAATAGAGGCTTAGTTGATAATGCTAGTGGTAACTCTTGTTACTTTAAAATAGCGTTTATATTTTATAGATTCAGGCGTATCCTGCGAAAAACCACATCAGAATAATTTCAAATGCACAATATTTATAGTGTTAATTTCGCGAGACATAAGTTATTCAAGGCTATCATGTAGTATGCACTCACCTTTTTAGTATTTTCTTACTTTTCTTTTTTATAACTTCTTATATATACACGACTGATATAGGCAAATTGTATTGTATCCTATTTGCTCATGTAATGCTTATCTTATATTTACGATTACTATTTAAAATACCATACCACAAACTTTTATTTTTACTTTTTTATATCACACTCACACGGGGGTCTGAGTACTAGGAGGGGGCGGGGGGGGAGGGGGGGGCACTAGGTTTCCCTGTGTTGCAGGAGGCATGTACACACAGTCACAGCACACAAATACTCAAAAAACATCTACACTCATCGCTTAAATGTTTTGCCCTGCCAGGATTCAAACCCAGGGTTCCGGAGACACAGAAGTCATGTCAATGACCACTGTGCCACGGCAACCGTCAAACTTCAATATCTTAAGGTTAGGTCGATAATAAAGTAAATAAAATAATAATAAACCTAATACCTAAATAAAAAAAAACATGTAGCTACTAAAAGAATATTACAAATTTCCTCTAAGCAATCAAACTCTTAAATTATTTATGGTAGGAATAAAAATGACTTGAACCCGAGGAATCCATTGCAGACGTTGATTAAGTAGGCCTCATCAATAAAGTCCTTCGCTACCTAGAATAGAATCGATCCTCACTTTAATTCGAATACCGGACAAAATGACAGGAGGCGGTCTCTTTCAAACTCCTAACGACGGGATGACGCCAATTCGATGAGTTTCAGTTTGTTTTTAGATCTTGTTAGTAGACTCCTCAAGAATTCGAACATTCATCACACGAAACATATTTCACTTCGTGTCGTGGCGATAAGGCATTTCCCCATTTACATTCATACCGTGTTTCCCTAAAGTCTTATTCACGGCATTTGAAAACTGTGAAAACAGATTCCGTTCCGGTATTTAATTTTAACTCTGACTTAAGTGAATTATGATCGAGAATTCGAGTCAGTTCGAAAGCAAAAGTACATTGATTGATCTTATGGGTCGAGTGTTCGAAGCACAGACAGTTTATTTATAATTTACAAACGCTTCGTGACGAGCATTCGCCCGTTTTAGTTACGCTTCTTGTAACAGTACATCTAAATGGAGTTACGTCACTTGACAAGATAACACTTAAAAAAGAACTGTTCGTTATAAAGGACAACCTATATTACGAAACGGTCAATGCAACGTATTTCAATGCGATAACGACTGTCGAAGATTCTTTGAGCGTTAATTAAAATTCGGATAAAGCTATCGGCTTGTCGAATCAAAGGGCGCGTCGAAATACGATTACGAAATAGATGACACAATAGTCTTGAACCCGTTAATAACGGAGTGCTAAAAACCAATTAAAACTGACGGACCGGTTAAACGTATGGTCAGTGTGGAATACGGGATAACTAGAACTTAATCAAATGTCTGGGTGAGCCAGCGTGACCAAATAGAATATTATAATGGAGAACCTTCGTCAGAATCAATGTATGACGGCCGCTTGATTGTTTTGCTGAGTGACGCATCATATTTTATTTTGGTAATGCTTTCCTTTTACGTTTAATCGCATTTCCTGCAATCAAACATTGTCATTATTAAATCACCACAAACAAATTAAATAACAAAAAAGATTATCGAGATCTGCCCTTACATTTTTGAAGTCAATTAATGGGTAAGCAGAATATTTACTTACAAATAAACGATACTACTGTTTTTAAGACCTTTTTAAGATGTCGTTTTATTAACCGACTTCAAAAAAGAAGGAGGTTTTCAATTCGACCTGTTGGGGTTTTTTATAGGTATGTTTCCTTAGATCTTTCGACTGGGTGAACCGATTTGATGTTTCCTTTTTTAATTGAAAGCTGATGCTTCCCGTGTGGCCTTAAATTTCATCAAAATTGGACAAGCGTTTCACTCTAATAACTGAAAAGTGCTACGTATACGTGGACGATTTTATAATTGCGGGTGAAAAAATCGGTGAACATACACAATGACAATTGATCCCGTGAGTCAATAGTCACTGAAAATGGTGAATTTTTTTTTAAATCATAAATGAATCCGACTTCAACACTCAAAACTGTGAAAATTAAATAACCTGTCGAAGTCGGTACCATGATCACTTTTGCTAATATCACTTCGACTTTATTCGAATTCTTTAAAATCAAAAGGCTTATTCTATTAGCGCTAAATTTCAAACACAGATAACTCCTTACAACGCTATCACTAATATTAAACGAGTTCAATTCAATTGTTGACCGATTGTGGGTAGTTTAGTCAGCACCAAATAAGTGACGATTTATTTTACCTAAAGGTAGGAAGAAAATAATGTTTAATTAAAATATCGAATTTGAGTGTTGTTATTTATATACGTCATACTAATTTTAACTTTATCGTAAGCATTTAAGAACTATGTATGTATCTTCTTTCTACAATTTTAGCTTAGTAACACAAAATTGTATGCCTAGTATACGATTAGGTATGTATGTATTACTTCTATAAGTCTGGCTATTGAGAATTAATAATACAGACCGGCGACACCTGAGAATTCTCGGCTTAAATTGAAATTTTAATGATTCCAATCCGCCGACCGCTAAGCGCTTCGAAATGGGAAAAACTGCTCGAAACAAATCCTATTAAGGAAAAATAGATCGTGGAGAGGAAATATTGGTCGGTTCCCCACGAAAACGGAAATAGAAATAAACCGAACGGAAGTGAAACTAATTAAGTTATCCACGGTTGGCCCGACTTGCGGTTTATTTTCGTACAATTCTCTAGCTCAAATAACAATCCTAGTACTGTCAACACTCGACTAGTAACATACACTGATGTTGATAACGTTGAGCGAAATTCTCGTCAGGGAAAATTTTATAACGTCAACACGGAAATTAAAACTTTAAACTTTGTGAATACGGGTGGTTTTAGGTTGAAACGTGGTGGATTCATGATGTAGGGTGTACGGTATCCAAATATCTATATGTTTTGCGTGTAAATAGGCGCGAGTGAGGCGTCAAACCAGGTGCGGACTTTGAGCGAATCGATATCCAAACTTGGAGGGTACATGTTATTATGACAGATGCTATTTATTCCAAGCGACACGGAATATATTTTACTTATGCCGTAATTAGACTAAGTGTATGAAAGGAAAGTTATTGAAGCTATCATGTTTCGTAAAGTTTAATTTGCTCTGGAGTTGTTTTGACGTCTCGCGGAGAAAACTTTGGCAATATATCTCTTACACTCGTTAAAGAGCTGTTCATTTGCCTTTTCTCATTTTATTATGTGTAGCTCTGCATAAAGGGTGCATTAAGATTTTATAACGCTAGTACTTATGGTAACTGTCCAAGTACGATTAGAGTATATAAATCGAAAACAATACCCAAAACTTTGTTGTTCTGCTCTTGCTTGTGGTGTTGTTAAAAAAATTACAAAAATATAACCTCAAAGGTTGATTAAATCTTTGTAAGGTTGTTGACCTAACTTTAAACTGAAATTATATTTACATTTTAACTGAAATACCTCGCTTTATTAACAAAAATAACTCAAAATATGGATGCGTACCATGCCATTTTATGCCATACCATGCAAGCAATTCCAACGCTTGGCCAAACCTTTTTGTAAAACCTGAAAGCAACTAGCTCCCAATGAAAAAAAAAGTTAAGGCTATGAAAATTTAGCTCGCTATTTTCTTGTTACAGAACTACCAAGTTCAACAGAAGCCGAACACAGTACAGCAGCACCAACGCCTCCAATACCATTACGACCAGAATACGCACACCCTGCAGGAGTAGAAGCATTAGATCCTTACCATTCTGAGAAAATCAACCAGCAAGGTAATCACAGAGACTATTTAGAAGAAGATTACGATCAAGAGGGTCATAAAGAAGACGAGCATGATAATAGAGATGATGCTGATGAGCTTCCCTCTCTGTCCGGTGACCATTTGCTTCAAAGTTCAACAGATGACCTGCCAATGTTTCTACTTGAACCTCAGCATGCGTACGTGGTGAGAAATAAGCCTGCCATGTTGAGATGTCGTGCTGCTAATGCTCTCCAAGTGTATTTCAAATGCAATGATGTTCGATCAGTAGCAAGTACACAATTCGAGTTTGTGGACCCACAAAGTGGTGTCAGGATTGTCGAAGCCGAGTGCAACGTGACACGGGATCAGTTGGACGAGTATTTTGGTGAAGACAGATTTACTTGCACGTGCTACGCATGGAGTAGCAGGGGCGACATCAGGAGTCAGCCGGCTGTCGTCGAATTGGCATGTGAGTAGCTTGGAATTTAAATAGATCTGTCACTCTGTACAAAAATAGATGACACAATAGAGCTTTTGCTTATCTTTGATGAAGTTGTGACTGAAGTTTTATTTACCTGTTTTCATAGATTTTGTAAATATTTCATTAATTGGTATGTTTTAATACTGAATTTGGAACGTTTCCCAAAAATATAATATGAACATGAATTATTAAGATAAATATTATGTTTAAAACCTTATGAACTAGAACAAAGATGTTATATGTTACGTTCACAAGTTTATAAATATGGAACAAAACACGTAATGCAACAAAATTTTATTAATCACATTTTTAATGTCATTCATCATATTACAATAAAAAAATCATTCATTTCTTATATAGATCGAAATATAATGTAATCAATTCATGAGCTTTATTCTTAATTTGAGCAGCGGATCCCAATTTTAATCAAATAACCAATATTTATCATCATCATCATTTCAGCCATAGGACGCCCACAGCTGGACCTCCCCTATTGATCTCCACAAGAACCAGCTGGAAGCGGTCACCATAAATCTGTTATTATTAATAACAATAATTTTATTTTCATTAATCAATTATATCTCAGCTATTTCTTAACGTCTTTAAATAGCTTAAATAAGGACAAAAATACAATGTTATTGTAATGTTACCTCTTATGATCCAAACCTAAAGTATAGAGACAATAAAAAAATATATTACCCAGTTGTATATCACTACCACAGCGAAACGATTCGGCGATATGAGATTTCAAGCCAAGCCTATCTGTTTCGATATTCCAGAAACGACGATTAATATTCGATATTGAAGGTATAAAAATATATAGCTTCCGGTAGAACTAGGGCGCGGTTGAGCATTTCATCAAAACTCATAATTTTAGTTGAGTTTCCGCAGGCTATTTTTGAGCAACCCAGTTACTTTCTCCGTGTAGCCCATCTCCGGTCGAAGACACTTGTTTAATAGCGCGACTATGGGCGACTTCGTGATAATGTGTCATATATTTTGTTTGTTAGACATGACAGTTCTTCCGCTGGACCGAATTGGGCAACATTTGTTGTTCTCGCGCGTTATAGTTTTGACAGCTCGAATGACAGGCAATTTTTATTATGACATGTAAGACGCGTTTGCTTCTGAAAGATGAATTATTTGAAATACAGTTTTTAAATTTTAGTTAGTCTTTAGTACGACTTAGTTTCTCGAAAACTTTTTTAACATTATTGGATTCTTTTTTATTTCAATTTCTTTCAATGCGTTGTTGTAACTTTATTATAGGCTGATGTGTGGTATTTATTGGCGGTTTTAACTTATGTATATATACTATTTCAGCACATGACGGCACGTATATATTTTTTTTTTTTTTTTTTTTTTAAGATTATAAGCTTGCGTTTGACCACTGTCTCACCATATATAAATTGTACAACACTGCTAATAGTTCTATTGTGGAGATTTTAGTAATTATGCATAGCATAGTACGTAACACGTGTTCAAAATGACCTATTATACCTAAAACGTACGATATATAGGTAATTTTAAATATAAAAAAAATTGTTACCTTTATCGATAAAGGTATAAAATTTAAAGTCGACATTCATCAACAAAAAGTTTACATCTTTGACTGTATTAGTGTTTTATCTACCTTCAAAATACACATTTAAAAGTGTATAAATCAAGAGCAAACATTTAAACCGTAAGTGGGCGAATTCAATGTCCATAATTTTCTATCAGAGCCCCGTTGAAATTATTTTGACAAGATTAATGGTTCCGGCATTAGAATGTTCCTGTGTTGCCATGTTGAGAAATTAACCTTAACCTATTGAAATTTGTATAATTGTCGATCCGGGCCTCTGCCCAATACATTCAGTACACAATATAATACAGTAGGGATAGTTATATATTATTCACTTTATTCCGGGTACTAATAAATTAATTTTATATGACAAATATTGGGTCGATAACATAAAATTCTATAAATTGTAGTAGTCAATTAGAATAACTTAATTTGAGTCTGAAAACTATCGCGAGTTTCTTCCATAACTGTAATGTAACAAACCGACTAGGACTCACGTGGTAAACACTGGAAAATTACTCTCCGACCAGTTTCGAACTTATTTGCAGTTCTTCATCTGGGAGTTATGATCGTGCCAGGCGGCGAGCGCGAGCCTCAGCACGTAACTGGCGTTGAGACGGCTGCGCTGCATCAGTCAAATTGTCCCGGTGCGCACTGTCACTTGAGTCATTGTCACTGAGAGTGTCATTGTCACTGTCACTTTGGTGATGATGATGGTAGGAAGCCGGTTTACACACCGTGCTAGTCGTGTCGTCCTCATGTTTCCATAGCCCGGATGTATCGCCTATATTTAAGACTGGTATCCAGGCCGGCGGAATATGCCACCCATTATCTCGGTTGAAATTAGGGTGACGTCGGAGAGACGTGGTCGGAGAGTAATTTTCCAGTGTTTACCACGTGAGTCCTAGTCGGTTTGTTACATTACAATAACTTAATTGTTTTTAATAATATCTTGCTTAAAATTTCTGTACGTTTTCAATATTTTTAGCTATGTTTTTGTGCATTTTTTAAGGATATATATATATCTCATGTGGTAAGAACACAAAACTAGTTGATAACGTTACGAATTACTCTCATTTCGAAATATTGGCTGCTCGTTCTCAAAAGGCGTTCACGATATTCTGCTACATCTACAACATACATACTTACATTAAATTTAAGCGGAAGATTTGAAATAAAACCTGGCAACACTAAATTCCCGAGGCAAGACGAGAAGTATTAACATTATTGTTCATAAAGAATATTACAGTCCATACACGTTTTAATTCAATACTTTATAGAGGTAAATCTTCTATGCATATTAAATAAATGTCTGACTGCCCGTTTGTCAGATTTATAGCCCGTTGTTGAGCAATAAAAACTGGTCAAGTGCGAGTACGCTATGATGTATGTAATTATATAGGTACATATATGTAAGTAATTGTTGTTTTGATGATGCAAGCAAAGGCAAATTATTGCCAGTATGAAGCTCTGTTATTGTACTTAATTCACTATCAAAATTGTAGGTTCAAAGTAGAAAGCTTCTATTAAATATAAAATAAAGGAATGGGAGAATGAGTTTATTCAATAATTTATTTATATAAAAATGTGCTTCTAAAGGCTGTTCAGGTTCCTGTTGTAAAGGCTTATGGCGTTAAGCGCTCCGTTTTGATAATGCTTCGAACCGCCACCTATCGGAACTGTACAAATAATGCTTCACTTATTTTTTTGGTGAAGATTGCACACATGTAATCCCTAGTACAAACGCATCACAAACTAACAAAGTCAGCCCAGTAGAAAATAAACGATATTTAATACTATGATGTCCCTTCTTTCATTATGTCCCAATAGAATGTTTTAATGAAAACTCATTGATCTAGCAATGCTGTTCTGAGTTTTATGGCCAAATCTAAAAACACATGTGTTCAAAAGTTATCGATACTTTAGGAAGTAATGTAGTTGTGATTAAAAGTTTTGCTATAATATTAAGGACCAAATATCATAATTATTTTATATTTTACGTTATATTTAAAACTAGTAGCGCCCCGCGGTTTCACCCGCGTGGATTACGGTTTTCCCGTTATCTCAATTATCCCACGGGAACTATACTTTTTCCGGGACAAAAGTATTCTATGCGGTATAAGTACATAACACACATATCATATTTTCCAGATTTTTAATTTAGCTTAGTTGAACATGAGAATTACTACTATTACCTATCTGTTCAAAGGATGGCAGACTCCCATACATTTGCAGCCTAGAAGAAAAAAACCGCGTTCATGAATGAAACTTATACGTATCGATAAAGCAATAAATACATTGTATATTCAATCATTTTCCTAGAAGTTGGGACTAAAAAGTTATCATGGAAAATCATCTGTATCAGTATGCTAACTACACGTCCATATGCGAACCATTCAATGGATCGCTATCCATCTATAGCATCGTAGACAGAGAAAGCAATATTGAATGGATCGCGCTACAGATACAGATTACTTATTATATTCTGGAATAAACTAGGCATGGGTGTGTTTATGAACGCAGTCCGGGTCTACAGAGCAGCTGATTACAGATTATAGAGTAACAATAACAATTAATTTCAGAGCGTAAGTATTCGAAAGCAACAAACATAATGAGAAGTATAGAGTGCGTTCGAAAACTACAAACACCACATAAATAAATAAAATAAACACTAAAAAACTTCTCTACTTTCTCTACTTATCCCCAACTTTATAAATATTGCAAATTATTCACGGAATCCACAAAACAATAATCTAATTTTCATATATAAACAATACATGAACGGGTTGTCATTTCGTTTTTCGGGAGCAAGGCTGGTTCTGCCATCCTCCTTTCGTTTCTTTTATATATGGATAATATTCTTTAGAAGAACTGATGTTCAAATAAATACGATGCAGAAAATGTATACCGTTAAACTTCTGGCATTTACGGTCCTCGATCTAAAGTTAAAGTTACCAGTTTATAAGCCTTGTAAATTTTATTTATAAGCCTTGGCCAGGTAATTACTGTCTTTGTATTGAGATAGTTATCGGGGGTATTTATTATTTGAGCCGGTGCATAGTTCGCGTGCGATTGTCAACGGTACTATATCCGGCAGGCGACTTATTAGAACGCTAGTTATTGCCCGTAACTGAGTCTGTCAGAAAATAAGTTTGAATGTCATTTTATATATTCCTCTAATTCTTATTTTTCATAAATTTGACACTGTTCCTTAACGTAGTCCAAAACTAAGTCAAATCAAACTGTGAAAATAGATAAAGAGATTACGCGTGTACACTGTAGTTGTGTGTATTTTTATATTATTTAATATTATAGGTATATAGCTGCGCCCAGCGTGGTGATGATTGATGATGATGATAAAAAGTAGCCTATGTGTTACTTCGGGACCTGAAGTATCTGCATACCATCAACGAAATCGGTGTAGCCGTTTGAGCGTGAAGTAGTAACAAACATACACACCATCTGTCACCAAAAGTAGGAAGTAAGATAATATTATAAAGAGGTATCGTTTGTTCGTTTGTGAGGTTGTAGAGGGTAATCACTAGATCTAGTGAATGGATTTTGTAAATTCTTTTACCAATAGAAAGCCATTTTATTTGTGATTGTCATAGACTATTCATCATCATCATTATCACAACGCGAGTGAGACCGTGGGGTGCAGCTAGTATTTTAGTAAAGAGGAAGAATTTCAGCAAACCTTCTGGTTGGAATTTATTTTCATAATAATTTTATTCAAAGTTTAAGGTAAGTTACTTTTATCCCACAGCATGTTAGTAAATTACTTTTTAGCTCTCGTGGCTAGATATCACTATCAAGTTTGAAAAACTGTCACCGCACACAGTGTTTTGAGTTGACATCGTCTTTGGGCGATGTGTTCAGGAAAGTACAGCGTGATTTCACCGTGGAACACATCGTTATTGACTGAAGTGACATACTGAGTCAAAAGAGTCAAAAGCTAGCTTAGACCTGTTAATAAAGGAATAATGCAATACCGTAAATCCAGTGAACCTATTAACTTCAAGAACTAAGTGTAGGCAACATCCTCGCCATACAGAATAGCTCACAAACGTCTAAATATACACGAAACTGAAGGAGAATTAGTCCTAATTGCACGAAACGCGTATAATTCTACTAAATTCACATCCTGACAGTTTTAATTGTTCTCTACGTATACTCACTAAGTTAAATTGTGAATGCTGCCGTAGAGATTTATCGTTGAAATTTGTTTATAACATATATTTGATATAATGGTAGCTTCATTAAGGGATTGTTCAAAAGGAGAGTTACCGGAGTTTTAAAAAGGATTGGCAACGTGTCGTATAGCCTCTAGTATTACAGATATGCATAGGCGACGGTGATCGCTTACCATTAGGCGGATCGACTGCTCGTTAGCCATCTATTACATAAAAAAATCTCACGAATATAATAACCAGAAAAACCGAAACTATTGTTTTTTTTTAAACTGTCAATATACTCATCTATTGAGTCTATAAAAATGCTTCCAATATTTATAACAAACGGTTATAGGTTGCTTCTTCTTCTTTTATCATCAGTTCAATACGTAAATTGCATTCGTAGCTTAAGCAGGAATCATTATCGCAGTAGTAGCACAGCTGAAACACCTAAATTCAATAAAAAAAAATTAAAAAGACATACGGGTCGAATTGAGAACCTCCTCCTTTTTCGAAGTCGGTTAAAAATATAATAGAATTATGAATCTATATGGGCATCTATGGACACTACGGCAGTACGTAGAGGAGGCGAACCGCGAGTAGATTTAGTAGAGTAGATGTAGAATTAGATTGACGCTATGTCAGCTAGTATTATAATCGCTGTTCGGAAGTATACAACAATACTTACCAAGGACGGGTTACAATGCAATAATTTTAATAGCATGTCCCGTTATCCTTACCAGGATCTCCACAATTAGCTTTTATTCAGTTCGGCTAACTACAAAACCGTGTATTTTAGTTTTTAAACTACTATATCCGTAATCAAGCGTAAGTTGATACTGTTTTGTTCTTTTTTTACATTTACACAAGATCTTCAGGTCCCAAACTAAGCAGAGCCTGTGCTATGGTAACCTGATCACTGATATATATACTTATATAATATTAGTAGGATATACATATACACATCCAGACACAGGTTAAACAGAGATGTTCATGCACACAAATGTTTGACCTGTCTAGGAATCGAACCCGGGACCAGCGGCTCAGAAAGCAGAGTGCTATACAAATTACGCCAACCGGTCAGTCATACATAAAACAAAACATTTTTTAATCGAGTTGTTTATTGTATTACATGCACCTACATAAGCTTTTCTTTGTAAGGTTTGTGGTTTAAATACGATCAAACCAGTTTGTCTTTTTCCGATGTTGATGGCCTGAATAATCTTATCTTATTCGTATATTTCTCGGACTTCTGGATTATAGGTTCATAAAATTTAAATATATACATTATGTTTCAAATATTGGCAAATATAGTTTCTTGGTAATAAAATTGTTGTTTCATTGAATTGACTTTGACTTTTAGATATCGTTTGATATGAATTGCAAATTGCAAGTAGTTTTATAACAACTTATGTTTACTTGAATATAAAATTTACTTTTATTGCTCAAACGTAGGCTCTCTTAGTACATAATAAGGTATTTTGTTTACGAATATACCTAAGAAGAGAGAAATACAAGTATGTATGTAGATAATTTTATTCATAGTGATTTTCCCTTAGAGGATTTTGAAACTCAAGACTGAGGACAATTGAAAAGTTTTTCAAATAATACTAATTCGTACTTTTTTATGTAACAAAATCGTAAATTATTTGATATTGTATTAGTTAGGAGATTAACAGACCTATTGTTCAACACTTTAATAATCTAATAATAATTTACTTTTGAAAATTTCATTGTAAAGATCTAAATATTAAAAATGTGAGTAAGAAACGTTTGAAATAAAATAAAACACTCACACTCTAAAATAAATAATAAAAATGCTATAAATATCTCAACAAACTAAATTAGCGAAATATCCAAAAAAACCATTTAAGCCTTTCTAATTTTCACATAACCATTATTATTCGTCATTACTACTTTTTTTTCTTTTTCTATATACACTAACACTACAAAAAACAGTATCATCTTCAAAATACAATGACATTAACCGAAAAACACTAATATATGAAAACATTAAAAAAACAAGCGAAATACTATTACAGTCGGCGTCACGCTTGTCACGTATAAAGAACGCTGAGCGATAATAGAGAAGATGTGTTTGCGCACGGAAACAGTCGCTAATAATGTGCCTATTATGATTCTATTTAAAACATGCTACACTTAAAAAACCATACTTTGGTATCTGAGTACATTTAAGAGTCTAGTACTTTAGGACGTGACTGTATCCATGCACAAGCACAGTCCCTCTATTATCGATCAGAGTTCTATTTACGTGATGCTAGCCATACCTATTTAGTTAAGCAAAGCACTTATAGCATTGTTTCTAAGATGTAACATGCAACTTTAAAAGGTTCATACCTAGTGGAAAAATCATATAAATGATATATATATAAATCTCAAACAACGTTTACCAGGTCGACTAGAACACATAAATTGGTAAACAAAACCATTAACAGTTTCATTTCAAAAACAACAGCACTGTGCTTTTTCGCTCGCAGAGAAAGAACAGACAGATTATATTAGAATAATAAAGCTAAGTAAGCTTTACTGCTCACTCAGCTAAACCTTTTCGCAAAGATAGTTCGGATCTACTAAGTAAATATTTTTATTGAATTCCTTCGAGATCGCATTATTTTCCTAGTATACTATTCGCTTTTGACATTTTCAAAAATAAATATTTTAATTGTAATTCACATTATAATATTTGTGCGTCAAGCGAGGCATGTGTCGTTTGGCTAATCTATGCGATCTACTACGAAGAGACAAATATTAACAACACTTTTTTTTTATTGTTTCTCATCCTATGCCATAAAACAATCGCGCCACAGTTGCCGTCAACTACCGACGCAGTGCGTAAACTTAAAAATATAACCCCGACCGGCATCTAGTTGACTATTAAAGATAATACATACGGTGTAAGTGCACGTAAAAGTGTCAAAGGTAATTCTTCTCCTTTAGATTTACTACGTACTCTCTTGGAAGAGATGTTCTCATGTTTATAAGTAAGTATGTATGTTTTTAAGCTTGCTTGTAAGTTTTAATGGGTCGGCAAACGTGTTAGCTAAATATAGGGTTATTAAGAGGTTGGTTTTAGTTTATCTCAATGCGTTTTAAAACCCAGTTAGATGGGTATTTAGTGTTAACTGCAGGGGGAGTTTGTTTGACACATTCAAAGATTTAGCTTTATGTATCAAATCATATGTTCAAAAGAGCAATTGAAACTCCTGATGGTAAATTATAACCATGGTCATCTCACTTATATCATAAATGCAAAATTGTAATCTACGAACTGACTGGGACTCACGTGGAGAGTATAAACCACGCAGTCCTAGTCGGTTTGTAGATTACCAACTATGGAAAAAATTTGCGATATTGTTCAGACATAAAAGCGAAAGTTTGTGTGCATGTGTGTTCGTTACCTCTTCCTACCTTAACAGCTTAATAGATTTGAATGCAATTCGAAACGTAGGTAACATTATAACCTGAGTTATTACATACCTAGGCTACTTTTGATTCCGAAATATTAATGGTTCTTCTAGGATTCAACAAAAACCTAACAATATTATAAATGGGAAAGTAGCTCTGCTTGCTGTGACATTACCGGTTACCCTCACGTTGTCACTGACGACAATGTTGCTTAAGATAAGTATCGTTGATCGTTAAATACTGTATGGACAAGCTTCACTACGAATCACACTATTATCATAAATGCGAAACGTAATAAAGTCAGGGAGTTATGAGTATGGTTTCAACCACATTCGGTGGTCTTTTTCAAGGAGAATACGAGGCGCTCGAGGTCGCGGTCGCGGTTCGCGTAGTACTTAGTACCAAGTTATTACGTGAGTAATTCCCGTTTATTATACATTCATAGCATATCATCCGTTTTGGTAACATAAATGCGAAAGTTTGTATGTGTGCGTGTTTGATACCTCTTTACGCGTTAACGACTAAATAGTTGTCAATAAAATATCATCTCGCTTACTAAGTTAGTTGCTTGGAAAGTCATACGTACTTAAAGTTCTCAATATATTAATGATACATAACTTATTTCCAGTAACCTTATTAAGTATTCAGCTAGGTTTCCAGGTTGAGTATAGGCTTCATCCAAAGTTTTTTTTAAAAACGTTAACATTATAGACATTATATTCTTTTAATTTATCTGGGATAAAACGCAATCGTAATAATATTATAAATGTTAAAGTAAGTCTGTTTGTTACGTTTTCATGCCTAAGCCGCTGAACCAATTTTGATAAATTTTGGTGTAGAGATAGATAGAAGCTTGTATAACGAGATGGGCTACTTTTTATTTTGGATATAGTACAGTTCCCGCGGGATAACTGAGATAGCGGGAAAACTGTAGTCAACGCAGGTGATACCGCGAGTCACAACTTCATAAAATATCATTCGCTTCATAAAATACCATCTAAGTAGTTCGTTTACTAAAATTGAATTCCATCACTGCATACAGTATTTATACATGCCGTAATACCGTAGCGCAGAAGCTCTGAATGTGGTTTTCTGGCGAGATAAACCCAACCGGCTGGACCGCAGACTCTACGAAAATAAACGTGACCTAGTAGAGCGGACTCTACCGAAAGCTCCAAGATAAAGTTTACTGTTATGAGACGAGACGGGATTGGGATTGGTTTTGTCAAAATAAAAATTGAAAAAGATTTTTCATTTAAGGAAGATTAAGGTGACCTTTTTTGTTTTCCTGGAAATGTTGTTTAAATATTTTTGTACATATTTGAATTACTTCTACAACAAGCTTTGTTAGTTTACTTTACTAGCAGTGTCATATTTTAATTTCATAATCTAATTACGCGTTTAAAAGACATAATGAACTGATAATAAAATGTATTTTAAAGTTTTTTCATGAGGTAAAGTGCGTTCATGAAATGCGTTTTTTTATAAAACATAAGTCAAGCTAAATACAAAGCAATTATTCAAACTTAATAAATATCATATTGCTTACACTATTAAAGTAAAAATAAGAATCTACGTAATTGTTTTTAATTAGGTAACGTAGATTATTTTTTTTTTGTTTCGATATTTTTATTCCTTTAGAATGGCAGTTTATTCAGATTATTTATAATTATCATTTAATATCTTTGTATTCTATTTTCTTTGAAATACAATTTGGTTAATTACTAACCAATAAAATAAATATTAGCATACATAGTTACTGTTTATCTTCAGCATTTTTTTTTACGTTTTCACAGTATGAAATACCCAATACTCGGGACAAACAATCTTTTTTTTTGCTATATTTATCACATGTTTACCCCAACTGGGATTCGAATAACGTCACTGAGCTACGACGACAGCCAAAATATAATTGCAGTAAACATATCTTTGTAGGGAACATCCAAAATAGTTCGCAAATCAACCTGTTTCCTGTTCTTCAACTGTTCTGTTTTTAAAGCATTATATATATTTAAAGTAATATACTTAAAAATAGCTAGTAGGTTAAATAATAGCTTACAATACGTTCAATCGTTTTACGTTGTAATACGACTAAACTGCTATCGACAGTGACTCTGGATTGGGTCACTGAACTTTAAGCGTTGCATGAAAGCTAATTTATATCGTAAATTAAACTAATAAGTGAAGTTGAATCAAAAATCCGTTCTTCCTGGTTATCGTTTTTGATACTACTCAGCTGTAAGGTCATGTGTCATGGAAGGTATCTAGAAGACATCAAATAAGACTGAAAGAAATAAAAAAATGCGTACAATATTTGCTTGGTCATGTAGTGACCGAAAATGTGCTTTTTTGATAGTGAAACTTTTTTATGACTTAATTTGACTGAAACAGGAAAGAAATTTAGAGTATAGCACTAGGTCTAGGTCCTTTTCATGACACGGCGGCCCAGCCTCAAACCTTAAATAATATATTATCTAAGGATTGGATAGGACTCACGATAGTTTTCGATCTTAAATAATATGTTCCTTAAATAATAATTTCTTAGTAGGTACACACTACAGATATAGAAAATACTGACAATTTAGTCATTTCTTTTGAAAAATTTAGAATATACCTCAATTAGCAAAAGTTGCACTGCTTTTATACAATTAAATTGAATTATTTACGAAAACATTAATCAAGCTACTGCAGATGTAAATGTATTAAAAGGTTCTGAATAAAGCAAGCCCGACAGAGATAATTTAATGTTAAGGCTGGTGAATCCGTATTCTATCTGTATGCGCTCTGTATTTTTGTATACCTTGCTCCATGTCCGCTGGATGAGACAGGCCACTTAACCTAAAAGAAACCTAGTTTTATATCCCGGCGTGATATAAAGGCTGTGAGTACTTTCTACATTACAAATGAACTTATCAACAAAGCCATTTTACATATACTGTAAATTATTCACAACTTTAAAAAACTTGTTCCACCTACTATAATAAATATAATTTCTTACGTTTATTTTCTTAGGTTCCATCCGTAATAAAAATATAAATTTTTGCACACACATATTCTATTGAGAAACAATAAAAGGGACACGGAACATGTGTAAGAAATTTTGAAAATTCTTGTTATTACACACTAAGGGTGCCGTTGAAGTGATGAGATTGACAAGGTATAGGTAAGGCTTAAGTCACAGTTTAGTACCTATCAAAAGCTGAAACTATGCAGGACAGTTTTGGCAAGCAATACGTTCATGCTTACATCATTGTTGTAATCTCTGAGATAGCTTCGCCCAGCAGCTATAGGAAGCTCAAGATCTACTCAAAAGAACGCGAATCGATCAATCGTTGGAATATACTTCTTCATCAAACGCGGGTTGGGTCCAGGCCTTGAAAAACTGTGTCGGTACACTCAGTACCAGGCACAGTAGTAGTAGTTTTTTGTTCGATGCTGGAGGAGGATGCCAGTTCTGGAAAAGTAAAATGAATAAAATTACATAAAAAGAGTAGTAAAATTAGCATAAGCAAATTTTGCAACACAATAAAAAGCACTTAAGATTATCCTCTCATTCAAATTTAAATATATGTAAAATAAAATCTGAAAACATTAAAAACTTTCTCTACAAAATAAAACCGGAAGGGTGCGCTCTACCTTTTCCAGGATCTCTACCTCCCCACTTCCGTAGGTACGAATTCTGCAGAGGAAATGAAACGTAGCTCGTAATTTATGACTCCACACGAACTCTAC
This sequence comes from Apeira syringaria, assembly GCA_934044485.1. Lineage (NCBI taxonomy): Eukaryota > Metazoa > Arthropoda > Insecta > Lepidoptera > Geometridae > Apeira > Apeira syringaria. The sequence continues at coordinate 9,914,193 of OW203665.1, read as the reverse complement.
CGGAACTACCTAACACTTATCATTTACGCCCATCAACTAGGTACAGAGTTTCTATGAGTTTGCTCTACATAAGGGTAAGCGAGTGTTTGGATTTTACTTTATGTTTGGTAAAACTTTGAGCAGTTTGTTAAAACTTATTACAGATTTTAAATTTTAATAAATTGAATCAATCTGTTCAAAATTTTAATAAACATAAAGTAAAAATCCAAACACTCGCTTACCTTATGTTTCCTAAAATTTTGAGCAGTTTGATAAACCTAATAAAGCTGTTTTGCATGTAATATCGTCAGACTACCATTTATTTCTTTGGTTTAACTTAAATGCTGATACGTCAAAAAACATCCAAATAACACAACACACTCATACAATATCACTATATATACTTAAATTTTACTTAGGCCATACACACGCAGAGAGAGAAAAAGAGAGAGAGAAAATAAAGGATTTATGTCGAAACGAATAAGTAGAGCTCTTTAAAAATGTTCTGAGATACCATAAAATAAAAAAAGGAGATTGACTAAGCTTGGAGTTAATTTTCAGATTAAGGTTTTAATTTTGAAGAAATATCTGCGATGCGATCGAACCATTCAAATAAAAAAAGTTAAATTAGTTTATGATTGATGAAGTTCTGAGGTCACAAATTTAAAATATATTTAAAATTGGGAACATCTTCTTTTTTGAAATCAATTGATAACAAGTATTTGCGCCATTTAAAGAAAATGCTTTTAAAACCAGGGGTTCAATTCACAGCCATATAAAGTTCAGCGTGCTTACTCTAGAGGGCGCGATAACGGCCTTTTAACAGATTTATGGTTTCGCTGCGCTGAAATTCAAGAATAAAGTCGTATTCTCAAAGGCACTGCGATAAAATGTAAAGTTAAGTATTATTTTATAGTTATAACAGTTAGTTAACATTATTTTTATCACATATCAATTTCTGAGTTTCTTGTGTAGCTAGTCGGATATCTTATGAAGCTTCATCAATTTATTTCTAAGTAATATGATATTTGGTACGTTTTAAGTGTTGCGGTGTTATGTAGTGACTAAGATTGAGAAAAGTATGTAAAGATGGTTTGGTCATATAGAGAAAATGAACGAAAGGAGATTGACTAAGCAGGTATACACATGGGTGAAGTGGATAGTGGTAGTGTTGGAAGAGGAAGGCGGACGTTCTGAAATCAGATTGAGGGAGGTCTCAAAAGTGCCAGACAAGAGTACTCTAAACCGAGGCTCTTATATGAAAGATTTGATGAGCGTGGATGAGTCGACAAAACTGTGTCGGTATCGGAGTATTTGAAAGGCTGTGATCTCTGCCTACCCCTACGGGAAAAACGCCTGAATATTTGTGTATGTAGTTAGAAAACTCACACCAAATCACGTAGTGTTTTTAGGCAGCAGTCCTTGAGAGCTATTTAACATTATAAGTCTAGCGTGGTTACATCTTCGACCACATCGTCACTGACCGTCACGTAAGATAGTGGTCTAACCCTAGACCTTTTATATTGTTAAGTTTTTTAAGTTAATTTATATTGTTAAAAATATCGTAAAGGTACAAGGTACAGACAAGTTTAATATTAGTTAATGCTGTGACTTTTTAGGCTTCACGGGTTTCATAACTTTGACGGCGAGCGTACGTTGAGCTAATAGCAGTTAGAAACTGCAGCTGTAAAATGCGATGATAACGTGTAAGGTTTTGTGAGTTTGTTGAAAGGAGGAGGAAGATGTTTTGTTTGTAAGTTCTGTGTGGTATTTAAATTTGTTGTTATGATAGTCTTCCTTCTTTAGTTCCAATTGGTAATTTATACATGACTTAGCCAATTTTCATTGAGAATTTAGTGATATTTATAAAATAAAACTAACTTGATTGATGGAAATCTGTTTATCCAAGTTACAAGTTTATCCTAGCCTAGGTAGTTCATTTTAAGAAGGAGTTCACTGCGAACTACTCATTTTCAGGATTTTTTTGTGTTGTAATTATATCATAATAATTATATTGTGTTGATTAGACATATGAAAATTAGTCGAATACCTAGAAATTTTTCACATTTACGTACGATAGTAAGTTCACATTATTTACTCGTGGAGTGCTACAGCTTAGTTAGTAAAAAGGTAGGGACGGTATTCTGTAGTCATGGGTTCATTGAACAGTTGAACGTATATATATATATTATACTGTATGGATCTAGCGTTTGACAACTATCTCACTTGATTGTTAGTGACGATGTTGATGACGCTAGACCTAGAATGCTTACTGGCTCTCAAAGACTGCTGCGTGAACACACTATGTGTTTGCTGACAGTTTTTCCAACTTGAGGGTGGTAGCTAGCCAGGCGAGTATTCGACAGTACCCTACCACCATGCTGGGAATTTGATAACGGTGTTACTATATATTCCGCCTAGTTTGACGTCAATGCTATGAATCCAACATAACTATAGATAGTGTTTCGATTACTACACGCAGGAGCATCAACAATTCGATTAATTATCCATACGGACGTTCAATTGATTAATGAAAGAGCAATTATCTCAGTGGGACGAGTATTGGAGCCAAATTGTATAATCGACTGTCTCGCAACGTTTCCGTTTATTGAGATTGACGTGAGAAGGTTCTGAACGCTATGACGCAAAATAACGATGCTACGTAGCTGTGAAATAACTTGTTGAAGTCGGTACCATGATAGTTCAAAAGTACCTATTATCAAAATATTGTGCCCATGGTACCGACTTCAACAAGTTATTTCACAATTTTTAGCTTTGAAATCAGTTCCATTTTTTGTAATTTTTTTATAAGACCGTACCACTAATACCAGGTAACCGTAAAACTAATGATAGACTTGTACTGTAAATACAATTCCACCATGATAGGTCTTTGTTGACTATTCATTGGTCAATTATTGAAATTATTAATTGCCATAAAAACGTGTTAACATTTTCCTGATAAATAACCGTGTGTTATTCCAGGATATAGCTTCGTTCGTTGGGGGTAGCTCGACTGCCCCTGGGATATTGCTACAAGTGATATGCGAAAAGGGCACCGGTGGGTTTCTCTGGAGTTCCCGGAGCCCTTTGTAGCATAGAGGCTGGCCACCGGGGGGGTTTCAGTGAGCCACTAGAAAAGAACCTCACATAACTTCGCTGCACCCTCAATGTAGCGAAGTATCTTGGTAAAGATTTCCCCCTTGGAAAAAAAAAAGGATATAGCTTCGTCATTCCAAATTTCATGCAAATCCGTTTAGTCGTTTCAGCGTTAAATAGTAACAAACATAGAAGCGATAAACGACGACGCTATCGCAAACGGAAGCTGTGAGAATTATTTCACTTTTTTATAATTTATTGGCTAGCGTTTGACCACTATCTAACTCGATGGCCAGTTACAATTGGTTGTAATTGAAATCACGCTAGGCCCAAGAATAATCATTTTCAAGGGTTTTTTTTTATTTTTAATTAAAGTTTAAGCATACACGTTTTTGAAATTTTTAACATCTATCTATATAATACATTTATAACTCACAGAAATTATAGAAAAATAGACGATGATAAAAATAGTTGTATCGACCATATTATAGTAATTTAATTATCATAGTGGACAAACGCTTGTCTATTTTCAATAAAAAATAGTATTTTTTAATGTTTTGTATGAAAAAACTCAAAGCTAACGTACTGAACTATTCCAATTTTGAAATAACTATTTACGTTAATTTTCTCACAAATAGAACTTCCTATTGCGCAATACCAATTATCGAATTAGTTCAGAAGCACTGAGTGCTTTTGTTGAGCTGTCACATGTCTTATTGATATTGACATTTGATTGTTAATAAAGTGCCATAGAAAATTGGAATAAAATGTAAGCTGAACGTTTTTTGACATTTGATATGATCATGTCAGGGACTGTAATTTTGTTAGCAAGTCTTAATAAATATGATTGACGGGACTGACAGTGGCAATTTAAAAATAATTAAATATTAAATAGTATCAAAATAATCTTACACAAACGTTGAGAAGTTGTTTTATTTAATTGCACTATCAATGCGAGGCAATCAACTTTTTCATCACCTGTATCCTTTTTTTAACCGACTTCAAAAAAAGGAGAAGGTTCACAATTTGAACCGTATGTTTTTTGTTTTTTTTTGTTTGTCCGGCATAACTTCCAACTGGGTGAACCGATTTTGATCGTTCTTATTTTATTTAAAAGCTACTTCCCATTTAAATTTCATCACAATTGGACAAGCGGTGTTTGAGTTACACTCCAATAACTGAAAAGTGCATAATTATACCTTGACGATATTATAGTAGCGGGTGAAGATATCGGTGAACATACCTACACCATAATGAGAATTAATCCCATGAGTAACAGAGGTACCAAAAATGAAACCGATTTCAACACTCAAAAGTGTGAAATAATTTGTCAAAGTCAGTACCATGAGCACAATATTTTGATAATACTTTTGAACTACTATGGTACTGACTTCAACAAATTATTTTACACTTTTGATTGTTGAAGTCGGTTCCATTTTTTGATAATTTATTTTTTAAATGAACTAATAAATTATGAAAAACATACGTAACTACATTCTTATGCTTATACGTAGATTTTTCTGAAAATGTAAAGTTTTTTCAAACAATTAGTCGATGCTAATTAGATCAATTTTTAATTTAATGCTTATTGATACACTTAACTGGTTGTTTGAACTGTATATCGGATCAGATATAGGTAGTCTTGGTGTCGTCTACACTGACTTTAGAAACGACATTCCGGGTTCGAATCTCGGCTGGAGCAAACAGATTTGTTATGTGCATAGATATTTTTACTCGGCTCTTGTATGTTTGTGTAATGTGATTGTTTGTGACTATACACTCGGAGACACAAGGTATCCGAGTGCGGGGGTGTGAGTGTGAATTTTTTTATAATAAGAACAATATTATAGTACCAATATTTTTCTTCAACAGATCTCAAGAAACCTTTCACTGCTTCTCCATCACCTATATCAGTAGAGGCTGGCTCAGCAACATCACTCCGATGCTCACCTCCAGCTGCAGCACCAGCTCCAAGGGTGTCCTGGCTGAAACATGGAGCCCCGCTGCAGCAGGATCACAATGTGCTGATATCTGCTGAAGGAAATCTGCTGATATCAAGAGCCACTCTCCAGGTAACATAAATATAACATTAATATTTCAAAACGTATAATATACTTTTTGATTTAGCTACGCGTGTCAATCGACACACTGAGAAGGCAACTGTTAATTACTTCCTAAGCCCGGATTTATTTTTGTATATTTGGTTTGTCCAAACAGGCCGCTTGTTATTTGTGAAGCATTACATACATAGAAAAATAGCTTGAAAAGCTTGAGCAACTTCAACACCTTTAAATACGGGTAATATTTGGTTACGCAAATATATTGCTAAATTTCGCACTCATAATAGAGATCTCGCGAATAAAGGAAATAGAGAATAGTTTTTGTATATATAGATTTATAAACTTACTAAAAATTCATCTGGTAACAATCGCTGACAACGATAAGTCAATTCAACAAATCAATTTATTGCGTACCTACCTCTACTTTTGAACTCATATTAAAGCGTGTAAAACAACAGATATTAAATAACGAATAGTTTGTACATTAAAGGTAAAGTGTAGAAATATAATGATTTTATGACGTTGCATTAATTATCCTGTTCCTTTTCTATGTATGTATAACTAAAATAAATATACTTGATAGTTGTATATTACCAATATTGAATTGAAATGTTATTAAATAAATCAATTAAAAGAATGTTGTATGTATTGCTTCCGGGCTGTTTGGCCGTGGTCTATGTAAAACTTTTGTTCCAGACGTTCCAGGCGTCTTCTCTGATACTGCTCAGTATCAGAGAAGACGCCGCGGAGGAGAGTTCTACGCTCTTGTCGCCGCTCGGACCTGAACCGCTGAAGATGTCGACCGCAGTGATCGATGAAACGTCTGGAACAAAAGTTTCACATAGACCACGGCCAAACAGCCCGGAAGCAATACATACAACATGCAACGCCGGCCGTGAAAGCCTTAGAGTTTACAATTAAAAGAACCTTTGAAATTATAATCTATCACTCAATAAGACATAACAATTCATAAATAATTCAATTTCATTGTAAACTGAATATATGTTTGTTCTTTGAAAATTGTTAAGTCAGACTATGAAATGTCTATTTGTATTAAAGCAATAAAGTTTTCAGAGAGTTTACTCTCATTGTAAAACAAAACCTACGTATAATGCCACCCTTTTAAGGACAACACTCCACTATAAGCCTACGCCTTTGTTCCGCAAAATGAAATTGGCTATAAATTACTAGAAACATAACTCTTTAATAAAACCGCAAATTTAAACAACGGCTTTAATATGTCCATTGGAATACACGTGTCTGATATTAAAACATCTGAATTATTAATGAGTTCACTAAAACAAAATGTCATATGTGACAAAAACTGCCAATACATTTTAGATCTTATAAACGAAAGAAAAGTACTCGTAATTAAAATTGAAATACAATCGCTTATAAGAAACCGATTAAAACATACGTTTCTAGTATGATATTCAATATGAATTATAAGCCTTGTTAAAATAGTAATTGAATTTAAAATAGAAGCACTCAAAGATTATGAATACTCGATTTGCACGCCTGTAGATGAGTCAGAGAACACACATGGTGGTAGTAACTGTGATCCAGGAATAACAACAAGTAGTTCTAATATTTTCATGGATGTCCCAGATCTCTAAAGTGATGTTGTTATAGAAATGTATGATGACAAGAGTATGTGAGATATACTAATAAAATTGAAAGCATTACAGAGCCCTTTCAAAGTTATTAAGTATATATAATTTTGTGATTTGTGAATCGCATAAATTAGCACGTTGAAAATCAGCGCTGCAAGACTTGTACTTGTAAGAATTATGCTGAACGTGTACATTTTCTTTTTTTGTACTAATACATGCTTTACAGTGTCATAAAACTAACATTTTCTATTTGTTGTAATAATTACCTATTATTGCATGCATTGTGTGTGTCACCCATGGACAGTTATTTAGTGCTTCTTCTACTTCTTTCTAAATTCTGTACTAGTCATCTGACAGGGCAAAGGGTTTAATTGATGATAGGAGAGGACATCATGACATTAAGTTTATTTTAGAGATTGAATCATCATCATCATCATCATCATCATCTTCTCAGCCAAAGGACGTCCACTGCCGGACATATGCCTCCCCCATCGAGGTAGTGTGCATATCACATATATCACATATTGTGTGCATATAGCATATAAGTGGGCATATTAGTACTCATATTCAGTACATATCATGCTCACTGCTGGGACATTGATCTTCCTCTCAGCTAGCCAAATGTTGGATTTTCAAACCACCCAAGGGTCTCTAACATTGGCTTATTGATTTAATCCTAGGATAACTACCGGGACCGCTAGTCACTGCCTTGTCATAGCTTTTCAGTCTATTTCTAAGAATATTGTTGCTCATATTACTTAATCGAGTCATAATTCATCATATTTAATATATATAATATCGGAATTGGTTCAGTTCTTCTATTCATTATAAATTGTAGATTTTGGCCTTTCGCGATTCGAGTTAATAAATTGAACGGGGCTTTATCGCGTGAAAAACATTTAATTAATATATGTACTAAATGTTTTTCACGCGATAAAGCCCCGTTCGATTTATTAACTCGAATCGCGAAAGTCTAAAAACTACAATTTATAATCAAGAGAAGAACTGAACTCCGATAATATATATATTAAACATGATATATAATAAGGGTTGAATGCAGGCCGCTCATCCATCGCTCGCCACTCGGTCCTTGTAGAAATCATTCGGGGACCATATTACACACCATGACTAAGTACATGGTGTTTAATATTGGTATTTTCGTATTCTACGATGTTTTCCATATCCATGAAAGGAAAAGTTTGTCACTTATAATATGTATTTCAGTAATTATTATTAATGAAGTCGCCCTTAATAAGGTAAAACAACTATATGCATAAGAATTTAGTCTTTAATGTTGGAGCAAATCTATCAATGATACGACATATCTTGTTGTGAGTGGACTTGACTCCAGCTCGGGCTTTAGCATTTTAATGGTATCTTATTGCAGTTATTGATACAGGAATGTCAGTGCTTCATAAAAGTAGTCGGATAATGCATGCAAATTTAATTTACTCGGTCGATTAAGATTGTGTACAATAGTGGGTTGTTTAAAACGAAAAAAATTATATGGGAAAGAAGATTATTATTTAACATGTTATTAAACGTGTATTTTTACTACTTCATATTATTTTTAATAAAAAAGACATTGAGGATGTTATTTCGTTCTTACTAGTAGTGCCAGATGACACTGGTTTGCCGGGTCCAATTGTGAATTCAAATAAAAGAAGATAATCAAAACCGGATCAACTTAAAAAGGGTTGATGTTACCTATGTAACATATAAAAAATACATTCGAATGAGAACATCTTCTTTTTTTATAGGTTGATTAAAATACAAACTAAATTCTTAGTTTGCTTAACTGCTATTTGGGAGTAGAAAAATTCTTATCTGGAAAATAAAAGGAAAGGAATATATCTTTAGCTGCGCCCTTCGGTTTCACCCGCGTGGACTATGGGTATACAATTTTATGAGCGATAATTCTCACACTTACCGAATATACTCAAGAAATTCATAAAAATCAGTCAAGCCGTTTCGAAAGAGTTTGGCTACCACAAACTATAAAATGATGCTAACGTATTTGGCTACGAACACTGTAACACGACAATTTTGTGTTACATTTAAATGACAATGTATGTAAAAAAACATTTCAAAATCGGTCCACAAATGGCGCAGTGAAAAGGTAACAAACCTTAAAAAATGCAACCGAATTGATAACCTCCTTCTATTATAGAATAAAGAAATTCCATCAGTACGAAGCTGCGAAGTAAGTACAATTACATAAACAAATGCAACGGTCCTAGATGGCGCGATTGTGCCTATTGATGGTCTAGCAGAATGCTAATGAGCCGTCCGAGCTGGCAGCTATCTTGTATCTCGATTGCTACACGGACTTCGATGCCTAGGAACATTGTCAGCTAATTGAGTGCAACTTGAAAATAACGGAGTATCTAACATGTTTCTTCGGAGGCTTGAACAGTTATGAATTATACTACAACACGCATACATAAAGGGGGCCAAATGATGGAGAAAATTTATGTCAGCTGCTTGTAGCCTTCTTGCATGAGTGTATCTTTGTTACGCCGATTAGAATGCTTATTTATCGACACATTTATATAATACAAATTCTGTAATGAGTCATAATTATCATTATCTCAGCCATAGGACGTCCACTGCTGGCCTCCCTCATTGATTTCCACAACGACTTGCTGGAAGCAGCCCGCATCCGGCCCTTGCCTGCGACCTTAGTCAGGTCGTCTGACCACCTGGTTGGTGGCCATCTTATGCTGCGTTTGCCAGTCCGTGGTCTCCATTCGAGAACCTTTCGACCCCAATGGAACCCCATTAACAAAAAAAAAATTATTTATTTCCAATTAGTACCGCTTAAAAAACTAATTACACTAACGATATATTAAAATAGAGTTAAACAGAGTTAAACCTAAGAACATATAATAATAGACGGGTATATATATGTATTACATTACGTCATTAATAAAATGTCAAACCTGAACAAAGAATAAATCAATTTAATCTATATATATAAAAATGAAACCCGTTTTCCGTTGTCACGACATAACATGAAAACGGCTTGACCGATTTAGATAAAATTTGGTATAAAGATACATGGGACTTTGGAGAAGGACATAGGCTACTTTTTGTCCTGGAAGAAGTATGGTTCCCGTGGGATAACTGAGTCAGCGGGAAAAACGTAGTGCACGCGGGTGAAACCGCGGGGCGCAGCTAGTATAAAATAATCATGTCAAATCTAAAGAAATCAAAATTAAAATCAAATTACATCATAAATGTTAAATATCATAATGAAAAGCTAACTTTTTATATCGCAGTACCTTCACAAAAAATATAGGTGAAACATTCGCCGTGCTTAGACAAAAATAACTTTAACCTTAGGTTAGTATATATTTGTTAAGTTAAAATTATTTTTACCTTTAATAAAAGAGTAGACAATACTTAGGAACAATAAAGCTTACTCCTACTAAGTACCGCGTAAGTAAGGCGTACTTACTGATTATGATATAAGGTAGAAGGAATTAGGTGTGACATTCAAGAGCTGAGAGCTGAGTTCACTAGTTTTTTCCATGTAAAGTCTATATATCTATAAAGAATCTTATCTACAATCGAATCCCATAACAAACATAACCTTTTTCTAGAAGCCTATTTGCAAAAGCTTAGCAATATTTTCCTTTGAGTTAGTGAGTGTCGGCAAATCAGACGGTTGTCAGATAAAATTCCACTTTGAGTTCGGTTCGGACTATGTTTTTGAATTAGGGATTGTCGGCTTGACACCCGACGTTCACACCACTGGGTTATCATTTCACAGAAATGTTCAATTAATTAATTTATCAACGAAGAAAAGTAAGGAGATTATTTCATCGTAAAGTAAAAGTGCTTTCTTACACAAATCGCTTAATGCGAACTTTATGTCAATGAGGGTAATTAGGCGTGCGCAACAGACGTTTATTAATTGCGACACGATTCTCAGTCGCGCGACTTTGTCGGCTTGGTGTTCCGGTGTACCATTTCAAAGCTCTTGCAGTGGATATGAGTTTCACTTCCTCTATACCTGCAAATATAGCGTGACTGTTACAGTATGCAATTATAACGAAATATAAATAAGCTCTTGCTCAATATTTGAGGTATGGCCAGTGATTTTTTGTGTTTTCTAGCACCTGTCTTCAAAAGCCAGACATTATAATTGTACCGTGTTTTATCTTGGAACATATAGTCACTGACCATCAAGTGAAGACAGTCGAATCCTATATGTAATAAAAAGAGAACGTTTTTTACCAAAACGTAGAACCGGCTGCAACACTCAAAAGTGTGAAACAACTTGTTGATGCGTTGAAATCGGTTCCATTTTTTGGCAAAAAAAATATTTTCACCTTTTTCAGTGACCTTTGCTACTCACGGGATCAATTTTATTGTCATTGTGTATATTTTCTGATGTCTTCAACCACAATTATAGTGTCGTAGAGGAATGCGAAGCACTTTTAAGTTATTAGAGTGTAACTAATAATCTAATATTAGTTTCGAAGTTTAGATAATGGGATATGGGATGAGTGCACAGAATAATAAAAAAATATATGAAATTCAAAATAAATTCTATTCATCATAAAATTCTTAGCACAATAGTTGATCAAGTGATGACACATATTATTAAAATAGTTGATAAAACAAAAGAAGTTAGTTGAACACGCATCAACCTCTCATGATCCTAGCACGCTCCACTTCACCTAATACTCGTATGTCCATCTTCGCGCCTTCAGCTCCATCTCCTGTTTCCGCTCCGAAGCTCGCGCTAATTAGGCAGCTCGCGCGGACGTGGATTAATTGGCTCTTCTGTCGCGGTCGTGTGTTCTCTCTTTGTGGGGTGCGACGGAGATGGAACGGTGGTATTTGTTTGCGGTACTTTGCGTGTTTTGGTTACATTATTCGCAAGTCCAAGTACTTTTTAAACATTTTGTGAATTAATGAAAACTTGGTTTGAACACCTTCACTTGTTTGTAGCTTTAGTTTGGTGTCTATTGTTACTTTCAGGAGCGATTCTATACCGCGTATACAAAAAGAAAAACCTATTTTCTACCTTTCAATATGTTTCGTTTTTTTATCAGATAATCTTCACATCATTTATACTAGGTGTTTTACGTCTTCTTTTTTCCAGTTTTTATATGAAACTTTAAAAATACAAGCATTACAACCAGTCGATTTTTGCGCTAACACTGTGGTTATTTAGAGTCAATATTTTTCACGAACCATAGAAATCTATCAAAATTTACCTATAAATCTCACGAGCAGCAACTGTCTCTGTCCGTTGCATAGAGGGTTGGGAGAAACGCTGGGATAGCAATATGTTTGCTTAATACCTACAACGCGAAAACAATGTTTGGTATGGAATCCTCTTAAGAAAATATATTATCCATCGAAAACAGGTAAATATTTAACTTTGTTCATTAAATTAAATATCGAATCATCTAGCATTACTCATTCGTAATAATATAATGATAAATGCGAAGAAGTATATTTCAAATATTCGATGTACTGAAACTATAATAAATCTTTAATATTATCAAAACGCTCAAAAAAGCATTTTCTTTTTAACATATTCTTACCTCGCCTTTTCTAAAAACAAGTTCCAGCCATGTACATGTTTACCGAATTTTTCCCAAGCGCTCCATGTCTTGTCACTTATTTTGTAAAAAGTTTTGTTTAAAGGAAACTGTCACTAACACAAGAATTTAAATTATTGTATGCGCCATGTTTACGAGTAAACTAACACATCTGCGGGCAGTAACAGGAAATACCGTGAGTTATGTTTAACGTGATTACAACCTACTTTTGTAATAGTGGTGTCACCATTAAATTCAACAAGCGTGAGAGAAAGAGGGTAGACTTATTTGTCTACTTTTAACAACAGCTACCCGCAAAAATCACATGGTCTATATCCCGATAATAATATCAATTCCTATTTCGTGTATTTCCCCTTTCCTCATTCATTGTATATGTCCGAACCAGTAGTTTCAGTCATTCACAATCATAATTTATTTGCTTTAGATCAAAGCCCAAGCTGACATCAACACCTTTATCTAGGCCACTCGAAACAGTCATCATTATGAACCATCTATCTTTCTCTAATCTCTGGCAACGTGCGTATCTTGGTAACATTATCCCACACGTAGGTGTTAGAAGCACTTTCTTAATTAACGTAATATGCTTTTATATTAATGGCGGCGTCCTCTGTAATTTCCACAACTCTTGCTTGTAAAATATAATGTGTATGCGTAATGAACGCGTGTAGTCTGTTTGTTTGTTGTGGGTTTGTTATTACTGTCGTCTTGGATGTCGAGCGTTGAGTGTTGTCTCCGTAAATGGAAGTAGCCAGCTTTTACCGCCTGTTGATGTTTTGTTTTGTTTTGGTTGTTAGATTTGTTGTGTAAAGTAAAATATAATTTGTTAGTAAATTCACTGCTATATTTGTTACAATTCTCTTTGAATTAGTCTTGTAAATTTGCAAAAAAACTGTAATGAAAAAGGTTTCGTGTTTGTTGTAATATAATTGTATCACTATCGCGTTATGTCTTCTAACAGCTGTAAGAATGATATATTATTGAAACAAAAATAAAAAGGTTCTTTCATATAATAGTGAAAGATTATATGCGAAAAATCTCAAGTAGCTAGGTTTGATTAGACATTACACTCCCGAAAGACACAATATTAAATAATATGGCTGTCTTATTGGCCAATCCACAACGCTGGCCAAAGTGGGTTGGCGAATAGGCTGCGCAATTTCAGTTTCAGGCCACCCAAGGGCTTCCAACATGGTCTAACGAAGGTTATCTTAACACAATAACCGAAATCGACTGCATATCGAGCCTCCCGAATCACAGGTGTGACGTACATTGTACGAAGTACGTTGTTTAGCACAGGGATAAACTAGCCAGGCTACAAGCCCAAGCTAAGATTGCTACAAGCCAGGTTGCCAGGTTATTCTGAAAGTATCTACTGTTTTTATTTATTTATTCATTTGGTGCCTTACAACAACAACCTAATGCAACAATCAATCAATGGTACGCAATGGTATCAACAATCAATGGTAATGGTAATTTTCTTAAATCCTAATTTTTGTTCTCAAGATCAATTTGTTTTGTGACTGCTTTAAAAAAGCTTTTGTGATTCTGTTCTTTTTCAGGTGTATAATTGTAACCTTCTTATTTTTTATTTGAATTAATTAATAAAAAAATATATTTCGATGAATAAATAAAAATAAATAAATCGTTACCTCTTACAACTGTCAGGCTCGCATTCCAGAATCACACAGTTTGGAATCATGATTTTCGGGTAGATTTAGGCAGAAATCCCATAGCAATCTTTGCTTAAATTTACTCTTAAATCATGATTCGAAACTGTGCAGTTCTCTTAGAATATGGGCCTAAAACGTTTATTAATTAGATCTTGTTTGTATGCTAACTGCAATATTCTATAGCAGTGCATTCTGATTCAGACTGTGCTGTCAAAGAAAAATAAATGTTGAATTGAAATCATGGCTTATTATAAACAACTAATACTTTTTCATGTTTTCATAACGCTGCTGGGGAAGCGGTGTGCTTTAATTATAAATTTTATAAGATACTGATTGTTATCAAAAGTTTGATTTTTATTACATTTGTTCACAGGACATGGCCAACTACAGCTGCGTCGCTGAAAATATAGCTGGGAAGAGAATATCTGAACCGGCTTTGCTAACAGTTTATGGTAAGTCTTATTTTAAACTAATTATTTATTATATTTATATTTTACTAGCAGCGCCCCGCGGTTTCACCCACATAGATAAAGGTTTACTCGCTACCGCAATTATCCCACGGGAATCATACATTTTACCGGGATAAAAAGTAGCCTATATGCTATTCCAGACTATAGTCTATCTTTGTGCCAAATTTCATCCAGATCCATTCAGCCGTTTTGGCGTGATTGAGTAACAAACATCCATCCATCCAAACTTTCACATTTATAATATTAGTGGGATTAATATTATAATACCTATATTGATATTATTTGTATTTTTGAACATTTAAAAATTGAACACTCATTATTTCTGAGATTTTCCCGAAAACTACACATTGGAATGAAAAAGCTTTAGATAGAATTAAGCAATATTCCATTGTTTAATTTTCTTATTCATGAATCCATTATTCACATGGTTATAATACGATGCAAATCTATGTCTTATAAAACCCTTAATAAAAAACGACCAAATCAGTTTCAACTTTTTTTTATAACATAGTCATAATTTATGTTATAGACCTTAGATATTAAAAGGTTCTACTGTATTATCGTCTTTTGTAGCTCCTTTTCTCATTCACAACAAGGTCTATTAGTTGAAAACTTCGTCACTTACCAACTCCACTAAATAGACTGGATAAGTGTCCAACATTTTGAAACTGAGCTATTACACAAACGATCGCCATCAAAATAGACAATTTAATCGCAACAAGGCAACTTGAGTTACATTATTTCAGAGATAATTCATCGGACAAGCGTGGTTGGTGCTTAGCGCTCATTTCACCCTCGCTTGTCGTAATAACTATCTTTAGGTGATGGGGTTGCCATCAGTTGTGCCATGATGTGGATAGTCCAAACAAGATTGCTCTTAGACTACGAAAGTGCTACTATTATGGTTACCGCTAAATGTAGATAGATTAGATAGATAGATTAACTCTTTATTGCAAATTATAAAATGTACATTAAAAGTGTATTTTACTAACTAATGCAGTTATTTTCATGAATACAAAAATCTTAAAATTTTGTATTGGAAATCCCTTAAGTCTATTTTTGCATCCACGTCCATCCATTTAACTTCATCATCATCCATTTAACTTATTTATAACCAATTTGGGAAAAAATTAATAAAAGTAGGAATAATTAAGTAGTTACATTCATAAATCTATTGATTGACTTGACCACTATCTGACTTGATAGTCAGTGGCAGTGTATTTAAACGTAGAATAGGTGCTCGCCTGACTAATAATGTTAACTGATTTCTTATGACAACTGCAACTGTCTAAGGACACTGTAAGTTTAGTGACAGTTTTTCTCCAAACTTGAGAATGAAAGACTGGCCGGTTGGTGCAGTTGGTAGCACTCTGCCTTCTGAGCCTTTGGTCCCGGGTTCGATTCCCGGACAGGTCAAACATTTGTGTATATGAACATGTCTGTTTGACCTGTGTCTGGGTGTGTATAGGTATATATAAGTATATATATAAATATCAGTCATCAGGTAACCATAATGCAGGCTTTGCCTAGCTTAGGACCTGAAGACCTTGTGTGAATGTAAAAAAAAAGATTGTTACGCGGGTACCAGAAAGTACCTTAAAATCATGCTGGGGATTCGATGACAATAAGAGTTGCCTTTTGAACGGGATATTTACTGTGTCTTTTAATGTTTTTAGCTCTCGATATAACTGAGATGTAAATTAATATTAATTTGTGTGAATACCAAAAGTGCGCTGATAAAGTACATGCAAACGCGGATACTGTTACATTTGTGTGTCAGAAATAGAAAAAAATACTTATGACTTAGTGACAGTGGCAACATGGTCGTGCGTAATAAACGCAAAGGAATGAGGGTAGACCGTTTGTCTGCTCCTAATATTAACAGTTTATTACCTGCAAAGACTCTCAGTTTACTCCTGATCATGGTGCTTTTTAACCAACTTCAAAAAAAGAGAAGTTTCTCAATTCGACGCGTATGTTTTTTTTTATGTTTGTTACCGTATAACTTTCGACTCGGTGAACCGATTTTGATCGTTTTTTTTTTTTTGAAAGCTGGTGCTTACCGTGTAGTCCTCCGAATTTTTTATTGAAATCGGTCAATTAGTGTTTGAGTTAAAGTCCAATAACTGAAAAGTGCTACGCACTAGATGATATTATAGTTGCGGGTGAAGAAATCGGAAAACATACACAATGACAATTGATCCCGTGAGTAGCAAAGGTCACTGAAAATGGGTGAAAAAAATTTTCACAAATAAACGGAACCGACTTCAACACTCAAAAGTATGAAATAACTTGTCGAAGTCGGTACCATGCCCACAATATTTTGATGATAGTTACTTTTGAACTATCATGGTATCGACTTCAACAAGT
Organism: Apeira syringaria; assembly: GCA_934044485.1. Taxonomy (NCBI): domain Eukaryota; kingdom Metazoa; phylum Arthropoda; class Insecta; order Lepidoptera; family Geometridae; genus Apeira; species Apeira syringaria. The sequence continues at coordinate 9,897,353 of OW203665.1, read as the reverse complement.
TATTTCATACTTTTAAGTGTTGAAGTCCGTTTCATTTCTTGGTAAAAATATTTTAACACTGCCAAGAGCATGAAAAATGACATGGTAAATATCCCGTTTATAAAAAAACTCTTACGTTATCGACCGTGACTGGTAATGGTGCTTCCTACACAGAGTCATGGCAACGCTGAGGCTATGATAGCTTAAAAAGTATTATTCTTTTTATTATGTCTATAAATTTATCAGAGATCAACAACGTATAATAACAACGTAAAACTGGTTGATTCGCTTTTATAACTACCTATTAAGGTCTAATTTGAATCAAGCTAAAAAAAATAATGTGGGCGGCATATGTCCGGCAGTGGACGTCCTATAGCTGAGACGACGATGATGATGATGATAATGAATTCTGTATTTAATGAAAATATCACAAATAAATCACGGTGACTCAGAACCTATAAAACCTATTTGCATGAAATAAAACCATCTACTACCGACTTTTGCTTTCAACACGAAATAATTAATATAGAATTAAGCTCAGCTAAATTTATACAAAAAGAAAGTTATCTTGACTGAGTCAGAACACGTTAGCGAGTACAGTTAGTATATTATAATAATATATTGCAAGTTCATTAGACTTCGTCCCGTGTAATGGCTGCCCTAGCCGTAGATCAAAGGGCAGGCGGCGATGCCTGCAATAATTGCAATGCGCGAGTACGCCGCATCATTAGGACGGGCGCGCCTACGCTGCTGATGTGATGTGGGAAACTGGCTGCAACGTGAACTATAGTTGCTAAAGATAGATAAAGAACAAGAAAAAATGCACAATAAAATTATTGTATGCGTTCAGTTATTAAAGTGGCCTATGCTCGAGCGCAGATAAAAAGTAGGTATCGAAACCTTTTGTTTCGATATTTAACCTTATTTTTGAATGAGATTATTATATTTGCTATTTATTACATTACAGAAACTAGCAGGTTCATACAGGCAGAATGTGAGGAACAAATCCTGATGCGATTTGATTTAAGCTATTACAAACGTGTACATTACTGATTACCAACGGTGTCAATAAACATATTGATCAGATTTTAGTATTTATTTTCTTTGCTCTATTTTATAAGTGGCATTTATGTTTTAGTTCACACATGTATGACTGTCAACAAAATTGGTAGAAAAGACTCAAAATTGTCTATGTAGCAAATAGTAAAGCCTTAAGTCTTATAGGCAGACCATATTATGTAAGAAATGCATGTATGATTCCATGGCGCCACGCGTACAAGTCGCGTATAAACCTACGCTCGCTAACTGATTGCAATCGCCACCTTTGCCATCACACGTTCTCATCCTGTGATATATTATTATACGCTTGTTAGTGTGAATCATCTCAAACTTTGTTCGACGCAACAGAAATATACAAGAGGTAACCACTGAATTAATTTAAACTTGCGTGCAAAATTGAAGTCAAAAGCTATTTATGCGCTGTTTATGTTGTGAAAAATGACTTGTTGATTTGGATTGTCTTTAAAATAATGTTGAAAAGAACCGACCATAAAATTGAGAAAATTGTGTTTGGTAGGTATGAAAATTGATAGGTCATCAACCAGACGCCCTAAACTCCTGGTATCTATTGCCATTATCGAAACAATAAACGGCCCAAATATAGAACCACTACCTAAGTAGTGTAGTAAGTTGCCAATAGGTAAGCATAACATTTTCGTTCTTTTAATTGCTCTGCCGAATCACTGTGAGGCCAGTATCACTTGCATCTGGAAATGATGTGACAGCGCTAGAATATCAACGCGTGTAGCGTCCCATAAGAAATACCTTTATTTTTTATAGGTCTAGCATTTGACCACTATCTCCTTTATCCATCCCAGCGTCTGTCAGTTTGTCAGACGGCGCTCCCACCGCTGAGCCATCATCACTTCAAAAAAACCTTCCTAACTTACAAAAAACTTAATAATGTCACACCGTCAAATGTTTTACCATCATCAATAATGATATATAAGTATTTTCACATTGTATATATTATGTAATATGTCTTGTCGAAGCAGGAATCACTACCATAGTCGTAGCACCGTGAAACAATTTGACTCAGTACTAACTGTAATTTATTAATTACAACTGTGACTCAGGGAAATAACAGTTTGTACGGATGATATACATGCCTTATTCAATTGTTTATTCGAATACGATACGACGAAATGGATGCAATTTATTCCTGCTTCAGGCAATAATCCCAATGAACAGTACAAAGCAGAAGTCAAAACTAACTACATCTTCATTATTTAAGCCAAGTTTAGCTAAAAGGCCGTATCCTATTCGGCATAGTGTCGACTTGCCACTTAACTTTATTGCTCAGTTTAAAGCCCTTTTGTGTATAAAGAAATTGTGTCACTTACGTGCAAATTGGGCCATATATCGTCGTTATCAAGCTTGAATAGACGTGGGCGAGCGTCTTTAATCGAAGATAAAACCTTCCTAACTTGAACTTTACAGCTACGAGATAGAAACTAAAATATCTAAAGAGGATTGGAGAGTACAATAGTTTATTACTTCGCACAATTATGTGATGATCTTCAGATTCTGTTCAATTCTTTTTCGTCTTTCTTTCACGAAGTCTTTTGTACTTTTATACTTTCTGCCTTTTGTTAGATTTATCGTCGAAATTTCTTCGTTATTTGATAAAGTTTTTTTTAGGTTACTGATGTATCGGAAGTTGGACACTTTGCCAGGTCAAATGTTAAGATTGGAAATTGATTCATGTTTAAAGTAATCTAAATAGGGCAGACCGTGTAACCTACTGATGAAAATGCGTAGCGCCTAATTCTTAGCACAATTACAAAAAGTAAATTGAAGACAGTTGTCAAACTCAAACTTAGAATATGTAAAAAAAAAAGAAAAAGTCGCCCTTCACGTATTTCTGTTTATCCGCTAACTACTCATAAAACACGCAACGGATTCTGATGTTGTTACTATATCTTTGATATGTTTACTACTAGTTAAATAATTTTCACGATAAGTTTACACAAACAAAAATATTTAAAATTTTTGTTATTAAAACTGACGTGGTTTTGACACAATATTATGAATGTATAAAACACGGGAGTTACTCACGTAATAAGTCAGAGGGTTCCGACTATAGTTTAAACCACATTCGGTGGTCTTTTTCAAGGAGAATACGGGGCGCTCGCGGTTTGCCTAGTACTGACAGTACTACCACCGAATGTGGTTGAAACTATAGTCGGAACCCTCTGACTTATTACGTGAGTAACTCCCGTGTTTTATACATTCACAATTTAAAATTTTTATTTAGGATTTTTATTTCTAATATCGAAAACGTCATTCGGTATCATTCAGTATAATTAAGCTCTTGGGACAAATTTTTTTTTTATATGAATGATGTTTGACCAGTTTGTAGGTAAATTATGAACCCTAACATTTATTAACTTCTTAAACAAAAATAATTCGTGACATATAATTTTAATTCCTATAAATTTAATTTAAATCGGTTTAGTAATTATAAATATATATAGTATAATAAATTTTATGTAGAAAAAGACAAAAACATTTTGTTTTTGTATTTGCAATAATTATTTATTTCAGCCTAATCAGAACATGAACTTTCCAATTTTGTTTTTTTTAACTGTTTGCACAAAATAATTGTATCATATATTAATGTTATAATTTATACTTCTATATTACTTACTTCTTTTATTGAAACAACACAAAGTTGGATTTAATAGTTTTACAGTAGGTGCTTAAACTAAATACAAAAAGTCTACTCTACACAAAATTACCCTGTACAGAGATTAAGTGTTATTATAGGAATCCATTAAAAGCAAACTAACATAAATGTGTAAATGTGTTATCATTAATTTTAATTTCACTAACTGCATGATTCGACCACGGGTGGTCAATTTGACTATAATGGCGTTATTCTTACAACGATTATTAAATTGTTTGAAATATGTGTTGTAATCTTTGTAATACTTTTATAAATTTGGCGCGTATTTTATCATCAGCAATAAGATGTCCACTGCTGTACATAGGCCTCCCAATCGATCTCCACGGGGGCCGGTTGGAGTCGGCCCGTGTCCATTCTCTTCCTGCGATCTTTGTCAGATAGTCAATCCACCTTGTCGGTAGACGTCCTACGCTGCACTTGCCTGGCCGTGGTTTCCACTCAAAAGCCCTTCTACCCCAACCGCCATCAGTGCTTCGAGCTATGTACCTGCCCACTGCTAATTCAACTTGCTATCCGCTGAGTTATGTCGGTAACTTTCGTTCTTCTACGGATCTCCTCTTTTCTGATTCGATCTCGTGGAGAACCATAGCTCTCTCCATAGCTCGCTATGCGTCTATGAGCTTGCTTATAAGGCCTGCAGTTATAGCAACAATCTAATTATATCACTAAAAATTTATTAAATGTTTTTATTTTACATAAAATTCTACAGCTATAACAACCACTACTAGCTTTTGCCAGCCTATAAATAGTTGTCCAACTATCTACCAGCTGGCAGCGTACCTATTAATCCGCTTGCAATGCCATCATTTGTGCTGATTTGTTGAGTCAAATAATATTTGACTCAACAAATCAGCACAATCAGTTCAATAATTATGGTACACGTCGCATCGATGAGGCGGTCTGATAAGTTTAGAAAAATGATGAGCCCACGGGCTTAATTAATTAAATGTGCCATTTTCAAACGTATTTTTACGTTTCCTCAGTTCATGATTAGATACCTACTGCAAGATATTAAAGTCATATTCATATGTTTTAAATATTATTATCATGCCTTTCTTAATACATACTAATACAATAAATATTTTATTTTTTTGATATACTTAATTTTGGAACTCTCAAATGCTTTCTTATAATATGAAGAAGCATTTTGATTATCGATGTTTTTTAACAAAACAATCAAATAATCCTATAAGCCGCATATAATGTAATTAGATTCCGAGTACGCCATATTAAACCATCATAACTACAAAAATTTGATACGCCACACAAATTTTATTTTTCGTATAAATATTAATTTTAATATTGTATCATGTTTCTATGCGTGTAAGGTTAGTATTTCTACAGCATGTAATAAATATAAAGTGCTCATATGTTTGAAAACGATTAGAGGGTATCAGCTAAAACGTTATGGGCTACCATTACCGGTAATTTAGGTAAGCAATGTACATGCATTGTATTTTAATATACATAATTGGTTATTTCGCGTGGAAAATTTAAAACTGTCTCTCGTAACGTGTTGCATATAATTTGAATTTAATCTTGGGTGGTCTTTTAAGTTTTTTTATTCTTTTTGGCTCCGCATTTTATGTGCATTTAGCTAAGTGTCAAGTTATTTAACTTTAGTTGAATCAAGTTGTAGGCATAAGCTAAGCCTTACCGTCCTTCTCCGTTCATCTACTTTTCAGTAAAATAGTGAGCATTTTACTGGAACATTACTGCGAGATTACAGAGAGAAATAAAAGACGCGAACATTCACCGTTTACGCCTATTCGTTCTATTTTCCTATACTCGTTCTTTTCACAGACAATAATAATAGTCCACCATTAATTAGTATCACACACACACATCAACACCCGAAGAAATACTCGTTTTGGAAAATAAAACCAAACCTAAATCTCTTCTATCTTAATTTCCCGCCACAAGCCTCCAAATATCTTGTAGGGCTATTATTTATTTAGTCTATGGGATCTATTCACGCACATTTAAACATCAGAATATGATTTTGGCTACACTATATCTATACCATAATTATTAAGAGAAAATATTTGTATTTTATTGTATATTTGTAACGAATAAAGTCAAAAACTGAAAAACCGAGTTTAATAATTCCTTTACAATTAAAATGCTGCATTATCCCTGACCAGTATAAGCTATATTTATTACAAAATATGTTACGGCTGTCAACTAAAACTTCAATATTTTAACACAAGGTGAAAAAGGGAAAAAATCCTTACATCGCATACCCTGCGAAAACGACACCATAGCCACTATCAACACTCTCATAATATTAAAATATTTGATAGGAATTCCGTACTAAATCAGTGGACATTCCCCGTGCCTTAATTTAATCCTTATCGGAATAAATATACTTCCTACGTTGGTTTCGATAGTTTTGTTCAAAAGCTGACTTAATCGAATGTTCTAAGCATGCACAGTCTGTTAAGTGTGTGTAAGTTCATAATTTTCGAAATATTTGGTAAATACCTACAGACCTCGCACTGTGCGAGTTGCAATTATTACATTAGCATTTGCTAATGTAATAATGTAAAATGCTGAATTAATAAAAAAAAGATTGTTTTATTAATTTAAAATTATTTCAACAACATATTGAGTAGATTTGTTTTTAAGAATTAGTTTCTATGGTTATTTTGCTCGCGTGTATAATATTTGAATACATTTTTGTATTATATTTTATTAAGATCGTAATCAAATTTATTTAAGTGTAAGCCGAACTCTTGGTAAATGTACAAGCTATTTATAAAATTAAGAGGTCACATTAAATTACCCTTTAACGCATTTTTGTATCATTTCATTGTTCCTTTGTACTTAATTGATCCACTGTCCCTTCATGGTCAGTGACGCTGAATTTAATGGTTACGCTATACTTAGAGTGTTAACTAGCTCTCAAAAACACCTGTGGTTTGGTGACAGTTTTTCAAATTTGGTATGATAGGTAGCATGGTAACAAGTAAAAACTTAAAAGTTAATATCTAGTATCAAGTTAAAACCCTATCATCATTTTTTTGATTTTATAAAATGTTACAATCACCAGTATCTGAAGTCGGTAGTAGAGATTCAACCAGTGAATATTAGATTGACACCTGCTCTAACTACTATGATTACTTTAAATATTCAATAAAATACGTTTTTTTATAGAAACACTAATTGCGCCACGCGGTTTCATCCACTTAGACACCGTTTTCCCGCTATCTCAGTTATCCCACGGGAAGCATAACTTTTCCAAAATAAAAAGTAGCGTATGTCCGTTTTTAACGTCCAATATATCTCTATACTAACCTTCATCAAAATCAATTATGCGATTTAGGCGTAACAATGTAACAGAGTCAGAGTTACTTTCACATTTAAAATATTGTTAGGTTTTGTTGTATCCCAAAGGAACCATCAATATTATCGGGATAAAAAGTAACGCATGCCAGGTTATAAGGTACCTTCATTCGGAATTTCATTAAAATATATGAAGTCGTGATGGTAACAAACACAACATAAACAAACATTCGCATTTTTACTAAGAAATTCGGATTTTCCCTAAGTCACATAAATGCCCCATATACAGTCTACTAAACTATCCATATTTCCAAAACTCCTGGGAGAATAAGCGCGTCAATGAGTCAGTCAGTCAATCACTGGTAATTTAACTTTAAATATTATAATGTTATACCTAAATAGCATTATCAACAACAATTATCACCATTCCAATTATCAACATCCAAACAAGCATACAATTACCAAGGTGAATTCCAGCTAGGTCGTTAGGGCTTGAATTTAGAAGCTAGGTATATCACGCAACGTCGCGTGAGGAGTGAGAGATCGGCCGAGCTGATTAACTGTGTCGTAGTATACTGCGGTCGGTTTCACTCGTTTGGCTACGATTGTGGTGGGTGCCTACGTAACACGGTTGATGTGGAGACGTTACTGCTTTTAAGTTAGAATGTGAAATAAGCTGATCGTTGGCCGCCATTATAAGAGGTAAATATGTTGGAATAAGGTTCAAAATTGAAAAGGTGCACTTACTTCAGTCGCTTCTAATTGAAAACGTTACATTATTTGAAAATAATACTTTTCATCAGCGATCCTTACCAACTGTATTTTTATTGCCATTTTCTTTAAGTAAATTTGCTTTTTTCATAGATACTATCAAAAAAACTTATTATTTCGTATTTTTTTCTGTTGTTACTAAACAATGTTAGCAAAATAAATGTTTATTAATAATATGGCATTTCATCATCTCCCTTGGTGTGATCACGAAATACAAAAGTTGAGTTTCACAGTATTCATTTCACTTAACATCAAGTGAGATAGTGCTTGGCCACTATCTCACTTGATGTTAAGTGAAATGAATACTGTACTTACGCAAGCTTTTTTTTAAAATTAAAAAAAAAGATTAGACGCCATTTGTTCTCTGACACAGATCAAGGTTCTCTGACGTCCCACTGACGATGCGGTCGGTGGGAACGTCAGCTGTCAAACTGATGCACGCTGGCGTTATCCTCACTAACCGCTTTAGCATCCGTTGAAAGCAACGCCGTTATCAATTTCACAGCACGGTGGTATGGTACTTCCGAGTACTTGCCTAGCTAGCTACTATTGAAAAACCATCACCAGTGCACACAGTGTATTAAAGCAGCAGTTTTTGAGTTCCAGTAAACATTCTAGGTCTAATGTGTTTCACCTTCAACCACAGCCTCACTGTCCAAAGGAAGATTGAGAAGTGCTCAAATGCCATATCTATTGGTTTAAATAATGATGCCGAAAATAAGTTATGAATCTTATTTGTTGTAAATTGTTGATTTATCAATTAGTAAACATTGTTCAACATTTACTGCAATATGTTTCAAATTGGTACAAAAAAATTTATACGGATTTTGAAATGAACCAACACAATTTATATAAAACCAAAATGATTTTTATATTACTCCACGAATATGAAACAAAAATTCCGCGAACAGTAAAGTTGCGTGTCCACATGTTAAAATCCATTTTTATTTTTCAGTTAGTTTTATGACTTCATCAGAGCCGAAGTGTTTTTAAATAAATGCAAATTGAAAACCATAAAACGCCGCGTTTATAATAAGCGTTTTTAATGTTAATGAAGCAAGAAATGGTTAGAATTTTAATGTTATTCTCGCCTCGGAGTGATAAATATGTATCCCGGTGTTCATAAAGTGCATGTCCATTGACTGCGTATTTATTTATGTTTAGTTTTGTATGCGCTTTCGATTAACAATTTAAATGATCGCGTCTATAATTTTGCATCGATACATCGTTTGCATTGATAGTATACTCTAATACAGTATTAGAACTCTCATGAAATAGAATAATTTAGTAAATTATTTAATTCTAAATAGAAACCGTTCTTTTTACTTTTACACGAAACACTCGTAGTGGGCTTTACGTATACGATCTTGACCGATCAAATGAGTTAAGGTGATGAATAGAGCCAATAGGGCATTTTTTAAAAAAATCTACTTATTAACAACAGAACATAAACAGTAAAAAAATATGTAATTTTTATATACTTATAAATAATTATATGTTATTATAATAATTTTATAACACATATATCACATTTATAATAACATAATAATTATATTTTTAATAAATATATTTTATTTATCTTTATACTGAACACTTGAAATGACACGTGTCAAAAACTATGTGAAAAAGATAATAAAAATGATGTCGTTTTAAGACATGAAATTTCATTTACCTCTTAAATTATATTGAAGTAAAAGTTAAAAAAATAACTGCATAGATGTCGTAGAAGAACGTCGCGTTTAGATAATAGAATAATAGAATCCAATTCAAAACAATAATTTTAGGGCAAAACAGCATACTTTCTAGTATATTATGCTCTTCTGATTCCATGCTTTCCTAATGTTATTGATCTATCAAAAACCTTACTCTCATTTTTTTCCAACCCGATCTTGTAAGTGTTCCAATATATTTATATATTTTGTGGGCTAACTATTTTTTTTACTTGATACACGTTTTATTATTTTTAATTTATTAGTTTATTAATATGATTGATATACATATTTTTATAGATAGAGCTTATGTACTTTGTCACTGTATATTATTGCGTTCTATCATAAATTAATTGGAGGTTAGACTCAGTAAATAATGTATAGGTACTCTTTGAATATATGAGATTTATGTTTGCGGAATAGACTTCATAGTAATTATAGGCTTTCCCACGTATCGTATTTATGTGACTACATAAAGATAACTTTGAAGCTAACGTTATGTCTAAGTTATCTTTATTACTTCTTGATTTACCTCTCGCTAGATTTAGCATACTGCCATCTACCTTTTCAATTTAGTAAAAGTTATGATCTGTTAGTGATAGAGACTGCTGTGATATTTTAATGTTAAGTATAACTGATATTAACAACAGTTCGAATATCTAAATTGTTGTAATGTTTTTTTTTTAAATATATTAACCTTTTCAGCCCTTGTTTTTTTTTTTTCTTTCTTTTTTCCTAACGGACAAATGCTTTTTGCCTCTACCGGCATTTACAGCTTCACCGGAGGGTCAGCCCTTGTTTTGTTTTTAGCTAGATACATAGTGGAAGGTACATGATATATCACGGATTTATAGAAACGACTAAACTTATTGTAATATAACTTCATAAGAGTTTGTAACCATTAGCGACAGTTAGTACAATATATACTTTTCATGTACATTTTATGATTTGCAATAAAGAGTTATTCTATTCTATTCTACCTTAAAAGAAGAATACAATTATTTCATGCTCATCTCGTTGCAATATTTTTTTCTATCGCCTCAATTGGTTAGCAGCAACGATATACTCTAAAGAAATATTAAAGTTAACTCACCACTCAAGAATAATTATATATGTCCTTAAATGTTGTCGAACATTTTTAACAGCTGCCTAAACATAAAAGATAATTATTACACTATAATATTAATTGTGATCTACCGACCTATGTACATCCTGGCTTTTCATTACAATGTAACCTAAATAGAATGTTAAGCTTGAAAATAGATTTGATCTTAAACCGTCTCATTAACGGCAGAAACTTACTAGCTTGTGTCATGGCTATCATGTCAAAATTACAAAAATGAATCAAAGATTGGCTTTAAATATTTTTATTTTTCAACAGTAAACGGTGGTTGGAGTTCTTGGGGTCCCTGGACGCAATGCCGCTGCAACGGCCGCATTGCTGGAGGTCAAAGACGGACCAGAACTTGTACTGAGCCTCATCCACTGAATGGAGGTGCGCCTTGTCAAGGTCAAGCTGTACAGAGGACAGCGGATTGCATTCCTTGTCAAAACGGTAAGTTAAAATATACTTTATTAAATTTTAAATTTTGCTTGATCATAAGAACCTATTTGAAACACTGGATAGAGAAATGTAGCAGTCCTTGAAAGAGGATAATATTTCTGAGAGAGGTAACTGATCTAAACAATTTCTGCAAATACAATTATTATACGACTTGAACCATGTCGTCATCAGAAAGATATAATTGATTTTATACAGAGGCTTAAATAAATAAAATACGACACAATACTTAGGAAATGAAGACTAAATCAAGTATTCAACTAAGTGAAGGCTTAGGTTTTAATGTAGGCAGTTTGGGGGTTGCCTGTTTCAATTACATTGAATCAATATTAGCGTGTACCAAAAAATAAAACACCGGCCGTCTAGGGGATGTATAGGGGCTTGAAATATCGGATATGAATTTTTAATTAGTTAAGTGAGGTGTTGCATGAAAGAGTGAATCATTTGTACATTATAATCAGTTATTTTCGATATAAATTTTGTTGATTGGAAATATGAATCTTAGTACATTTTTTCCCCTAAATATTTTTGCGAATTGTGAATAAAAAATAGTCATTTCGTTATTTTAGCTTAAGCTACAAATGATATTTTTCCGACAGATATTTCAATACAGCCAGTAGAAGTGGAATTAATATTTTGTAAATGTTAATAGTTAAGGTTTACTACAATTTTTAATCTTACTCGCATTGTACAGAAATGGTATATGTTTTTTCTAAATAACGAAAGGATGTTCTTGTATATTTACATTACTATCTATTACCATTACTCTGTAACTTCATAAACTCAGCACTAAGTATTAGTGCCTAATTGACATAACTACCCGCAACATGTATCAAGAACTTGTGCTTAGAAAACTTAACTAACTTAAGTACGTCGACTATGAAACTTAGCAGCAGAAACCAATGATGCGACACTTTAAGCCCGGATTCTAAGTTGTAGAACTAAGTTGGTAATGTTAGAATATTAGTTTCAAATGAAGCATTGCTGTTATTAGTTTAGACATTTAATACCAAATTTTACTGGATAGTATACCCATTTTAATTGAGCAATCCACTAGCTGTCCCAAATCTATAGATAGCTCAAATGCTTCTATGCTTTAAATTATATTTGATCTTGAATATCATCATCATCATCATCGTGAGAGCCATGAGACGTCCATTACTGAACATTAACCTCCCCCATTCATCTCCACAAGGACTGGTTGGAAGCAGCACGCACACAGCCACTTCCAGCGATCTAGATCAGATGGTCTGTGACGTAATGTTAAAATATTTAAAAAAATATATTTGGCAGTCTTGTAAATGTACCATTTTTATATCTAGAAAACCCTACTCCAAAAAGTCGCTACTCGCTACCACTAAGCATATATCCTTTAGCAAGCAAGCATTTATGCTTGCAGCATAGCCTGCATTTTCGATGACAGTTCAACATAAAACCGTCATACTGGTCATATGTTGCTTCCACTCTAGTATATTATCCTTGAATACACGGTGCTCTCAGTCTTCATACTTGTAACGTCGTGACCCAAAAAGTGTCAAACACGTATCTAATATCAAATATCCGTTAAAAATATCAAACAATTTACAAACAGATTTATTTAATCGGTACAGTCGGGTAACTGTGTTGAAGACTTCGTCTACGGAAAAGTGACGAAAATATATATACAAGTGATTCTCAAATTAATCAATTTTAGGTTATTTAATTACATATGAAATATATACAGCATAAAATGTATCGGAAAAGTTAGTAATAGTAGTAGTAGCTTGCGATTTATGAGAATCTCCACAATTTAAACGACGCTAAATCTTTTTATATTAACATTATGGAGTAACTTAAGGAAGGGGATATTTACGCGCTGGCATTTGTTGTGTTAGTGACAGTGACAGTTTTGAAATAAGTAACATGTATGGTATTTTTTCAATGCTTACCATGAAGATGGATATATGGATCTGCAAGGATATGACAACACTCAACAGTTGCTGATTGGTAAGTTTTGTCGTTAGGTACATATCTCTATTTAAATCAGTCAATAAGATTGCAAATAACCAAATTTGATTAAAAACTTTATTTAAGAATATCGAAGTAGATAACAGAAGACATGGGAATGCATTAATTTGCTTTTCAAAACGTTGGTACCAAAAGCGCCGCTCTCAATTCATCATTTTCACTCTTTGATTGGTTCATTGATCTGAGGTTTTACTTCAAATAGTCATCCAATGTCTAAGAACACCATATGTCATGCTAAGACAAAATATTTAATATAATCAATACATTTTTACTACAGAAACAAGTATATCTAGTGAACTAGGGCGTGCCAAAGAAATATACATACATACACTCTAAAAACATAACCCTCCTTCTTTCGCAGTCGGGTAAAAATGAAGGCAAGCAACTACCGTTATCTCATCCATAAAATGTGTATTTTTGCCTTAGATATGACTTATGACAAAATAATATTCTGTACCTTCTTTAACCTAATAATTATACAAAAACCTGTCACAGTTCGATAGAACAGATTATAGATATCTTCCGAAACGGTTTGCCTGATTTTTATGAAATCTTTTGTGTATATTTGGTAGGTCTGAGAATAGGCCGTAAAATACTTTTACACCCTCCTACCCTCTTTCCCTTTTTATATGGCGGTTTTAGTATTTTTGTGTGAACAAATAGTTTAAAAAAATAACTTTCGATCATCGTCGTGAAGTAGTTTTAATGGAGTGTCACTTTTGACATTTCGATAATTTATATGTCAGAATAACGTTTGCCGGACTAGCTGGTCTATATATAACACATCAAGCATCGTGCCAACGAAATATGGACTGTTATTTTGCGTGTACATCTGATAAATGCTCTGAAATAACATTGATCAATCAGAAATCATCACATCTTTTACTTATATCTTCTTCTTCTCAGCAATTAGACATACACTGCTGGACATATGCCTCCTCCATTTGCCAATGGGGTATTTGCCAATTCTCGCCACGCGTTGCAGGCGGGTTGGCGAGCGCAGTATGATTTTCGATCCTTAGAAAGATGCTGCTGCTGCTCACCTTCTGGTATGTGATCTCTTAGCCGACTCTTACGGCCCCCACGTGAAGAGATGGGGGAGTGCTATTTCAGGCCACTACTAGACCACCACGGCACTTCACTTATATATCAGTTTAAATAAGTCATGGACCTCCCGAACCACAAGAACCTCAACTGCAACATTAAAACGATGTAACTACACAATAAAGAACACGTGGCTCTTCAATACAAATGACCGTTTAAGTACCATATCTATAAAAATCCCTTCATTGTACTCAGTAATAAACTCAAGTACAATCAGATAAATTGAATGAGCCAAAGTACTTTCTTGTTTCTGTTGTTATACTATACATACTGGTGGATATAGTATGCTGTGTGATTATATATGGAGGACATCAAAGTGATACGAGTACGAATGACTTAGTAAATGAGGTGGAAGACGTAAGTATAAGATGACACACGGAAGAGAAAGATAAAAAAGCTGGTGTTGCTCGGTATCAAAGTAATAAGTAAGTATCAAACGCAAACTTAAAATATGTAAAAAGAAAAACATTTTCAATTTCCAACATTTATTGCATATTTTATTTTGAAATACTGATCACTCATTAAAATACTGGAGATACTACAATAACATTTGAGCAATCCACTAACTATTGGTAGCCTATAGATAACTCAAATGTTCTAACCCGCTACCGGCCGGCAGCGTGCCCAGAAAATATTTAATTTAATTATTTTGGGAAATGATATTATGTTTACATATAAAGACTTTAACTTCTGTGAACCATACTTGTGTTCATTTATATTAAGGTAAATTGTTTTATAGGCATAAATTCAAAAATAATTTAGAATGATGAATATTCAGCAGTAACATAGGTAACAACAATTTTAACTAAAACTAGGTATTAATCTAGTTGAAAATACTTGTCAATAGTTAAGATTAATTCTGGTCTCCCCACTAGGATTTCTTGTGCTATGGAGATCAGTGTCACACAAAAATATAACATATAACAAAGTAACCTCTTTGTTATAATATTTTTGTGTGGCCTCATAAGTTACAAGTAATGTGTTGCCATAATAAAAAAGTATAGCTTGTCTCAAGCTATACTTTTTACTATGTAAGCTTTATTTATATAAGTTTTCATCGAGCGAAGTACACAGTTGAGATAAGGTTTAAATATAATTATAAGTATTTATTCTAAGGTTTTTACCAATGTTACTTCTGGAATTTACCGAAAATGTTGTATAATTAATTATTGTCATAATGCAACATGATCAAAACGCCCACTATACAAGTATAATAAAACGTGCTCCAGTTCAATAATTAAAAAGAACCAATAACATTACGTAATAAATCTTAAGACTATATCAATAAAATCGTCAATAAATATATTATTGGTCTTTACTTTCGGCTTTAAATCAAGTTTAATAGTACCATTTTTCCATGTTTAATTAACAACTTAGGTTAATAAATATTAGACGATAGTATACATGTAAAAGAGTGAGTTTATTTCCCAATACCTTCAAATTGATCTACATTATCAGTTTATTATCTTCTTATAACTTGATTGTAAACCAATAATTGAATCCAAAACCAAGTTCTTCAAACTTCATGTCAGTGTGTATCAAAATAATTAACTAGACCAACCGGGTAGACAATAAAATCCAATCAAGGGCCGGTCGTTACACCGTGTCCGCCATACTTCTAATTGGTAACACATGTTCGGCGGCACGCTTGATGAATTTGAGGACTGTGTGTGTTGTGTTAAATATTTTAATGATTGCGCTAGCGGTGCCTACGTCTCGAGCTTTGTTCTTTGTATAAATCAAGGCTATATTAGTTACTAGTGTTAATTGAATGACCTAGTTAGTAAGCAATGCGAATATCAAATCCTTTAGGTGCAAGAGTTCTGAAATGTTCGATTGCTTTTTCATATTTTTTTATAAAGTTATATTATAAGCTCTTATAACAAAATTAATATTTAATAGTTGCGTTGATTGCTTCAGGGATCAAATTATCATAAGTATATAGCCGCCAGACTAGATACCGTCCTCAAGTATAAAAAAAACTGTAAACAAATAAGATGTATTTTAGAAGCGATCCTTGGGAGCAACACCAAGTGAGAACAATACGATTCTACCTCCGAGCACAACCTCACATAACATCACGTAACATAGTGGTAGCATGTTAGACCTACACATTTGTTTTTATAAGCGATGTTCATTTTTGTATATCATTCAATCACGATCTAGCCTTAAAGCTAATGATTAATTTACTTTTTACTTAACTAGGTAAAACGAGTATAATCAAGAATTTGTGTATTAACACCTATCTAGATAAGAATAGACTAGACACCTTTTTATTTTCTTCTTTATGATAGCACTAACATAACTACTCATAATAAATCTACATACACATAATAAAGCAATAATATAAATAATTTAATGAATACCGTAAACAATAATTTAGGAAAAAGTATAATTTTGATTTCTCGTTCAACTCGTTATTGCCGAAGTCAGTGTATAACATTTTAATAATATTTCTATCGTACAGATATATTACGAATGTAACCAGAAATACAATTGAAAACATTCCTCGACAACCAATTACTGCAACGTTTAACATTATAAATGGCGTATCTAATAATACAGGGCTTGAGGTATCGCCCTATAAATTGAAATTAAAATATATCGCCAAGATGGCTGCGGCCCTTACATGCAAGCTGGACATAAATCACATGCTTTTTACAAAAGAAATAATAGTTAACTAAGCCAGACGGCATGTTTGGAGTAAGCGAGAAAGCTGTAACAATAAAATATTTTGATGGACTTGGTAGGCGGGCTTGGAAATGAGAAGCAACTGTACGCTATGCTTGTAAGGTGCAGTGATAATTAATAATTTTGCAAAATATATTAAGAATAACTTATTTAAGATAGCAGCAGGCTAACTTCACTTTTCAACTTGTTGCTATCGGGATCATTTTCAGGAACTATTGATAAGTAACGATTCTTTTAAGATAAATATTACTTACACAAAAAAGAAATAAAATCTGTTCCTGGTTTTCAATTCGAAGGAATGCCAGATTATTTATATTTTAATATTAATATTTTGTATTAGTTATATTAACATAAATCACGACATTTATTCAGATTTGAGTTTTGTTCGTTATGCTGTTAAACCACATCATTGGTTGCCTGGAAACATTTTTTTTTTCCTGAAATAAGTTATGTCAATTGTAGCTGAATCCAACTAAAAACTCTGTAGCCTCTGTGTCTGTCTATCTGTATTTCCAAACGATCATGTTGATATGAAAACCTCAATGATTTATATAACATGATAATATTGGGAAAGGGCGCCGTGGTCGTACCGGCCTAGAATAGTACTCCCCCATTTCTTCCCGCGGGTGCCGTAAGAGTCGGCTAAGGGACCACGTACCAGAAGGTGGGCAGCAGCGCCTTTTGAGCATCGGAAATCATACTGCGCTCGCCAACCCGCCTGCCAAGCGTGGCAAGTATTGGCAATTCCCCCCAATTGTGGGAGGCATTTGTCCAACAGTGGACACCCAATGGCTGAGATGAATGAATGAATTGGGAAAAAAATATAAGGTATCCATTAATTATTGTAAAGGTATGTGGACAAGTAGAATAGATCTAATTGGACTTTGTGCATTAAAAACATTATAATCATCAACCACGCTCGCAGTCTCGTCTCGGCACGCGAACGAGGTGAACGCGCGCAACGTTAGTCGTTTCTGTAAGCACGTGTACCGCTGACGGCCCGCGAGTGCCGCTAGGTACTTACCCGGCGGAGCCGCTGACGGCGCCGTCGGGCGCTGTTTGCGATAATGGATACGATTGTCAAAGAGCACGAGAGTATAGAGGCGAATCATGTGATTTATGAACAGGGTTCGTTAAGTGAAGATGATATGATAACCGAAGTAATAGATGATGAACTAAACGAATACGAGAAGTTAGAGGCAGAAACACAGAAGAAGGCGACTAAAAGAGATAGGGAAGAAGACGAAGAGGGGGAGTGGACAGTGGTGCAAAATAAAGAAAAGAAGTACAAAGGAGAAAAGGTTGAAATGTATGTAACTTGCAACGAAATAATGCCGAAACAATTTGCGCTGGCAAAAATACTTAAAACCCACAACATTACGAACATCGAAAAAGTTAGGTATATTAATCCTTACAGAATTCGATTGGACATATCCTGTGAGTCAAGTGCGGAAAAACTCGAAAATTGCCAAGAACTTATTAGCAAAGGATGGAGATTCCAAAGAGCCATGGAGGTTAATTTATCCTATGGAGTTATTCGAGATATTGACATTGAAATGACAGAGGACGACATCCTTAAAAGTATTACCTGTCCAGAACCCTCTGTACTTATATCCGTGAGCAGGCTTACGCGACGTAACTCAGAGGGCGATGGCTGGAAGCCGAGTGAATCAGTCCGACTCACTTTTAAGGGGTCCTTCCGCCCAGCATCTATATCAGTAGAGGGACTGAGAATTAGGGTTGACCCCTATGTGTTTCCCGTTTCACAATGCTCACGTTGTTGGAAACTGGGCCATCCAACAAAAAGATGTCCTACAGCCAAAGTCGTATGCCCGAAATGTAGTGACAATCACGCTAATTGCGAAACGACTAACTTTAAATGTGTGAACTGTGGCGGCCAGCATATGGCCTTAGTACGATCCTGTCCGGTATACTTAAGGGAAAAACAGTTAAGAGAGTTGATGTCCGAATTCAATTGTACTTATCGTCGTGCTTTAATGATGTACGTACCCATCAGTAAACCAGAACAAAACGCCATATCAGAACACAAAGTAGAAATTTTGGCCCCCACACCGGCCGGAGTAGTTCCAGATACACCCAGACAAGGATTATCTTATGCAGACGTGCTCACTCAAGCGACTACACGTAAAAACATAAGTAAGATTAAAGAAGTGCCTCAACCTCCTAACAAACAAAAGCGGCATAAGAATCCTGATTATTTCGAGTGGGGAGTACCTTCGAGCGATGACGCGGCATGCATTCGAGAAGATACACAAAAAGAAGAAAGTAAAGAAAGAGAGGTGAAATTCAGCGAGTTGTTAAGTAGATTGAGAGAAATTTTGTTTTTAAAGAGTGATACAATTCCAGCGAAAGTGCAAAGTGTTATTAAGTGTTGTTTAGAATGGATTATTTTAGTTGTCGTGGAAAATATTTCAGACTGGCCAACATTGAAGACAATATTGGATTTTTTTGTCTCCTGATGGATCACGCCACTAATATTATTAAGCTTAAAATTATTCAGTGGAATGCCCATAGTCTTCGACCCAGATTAGTAGCCTTAGAACAATTGTTACACCAAGAGAAGATCCACATTGCTGCAATCAGTGAAACTTGGTTAAATCCCCAAAGCTACCTAAAGGTAAATGGTTACAATACATATCGTAATGATAGACAGGACTCATATGGAGGAGTAGCATTATTGGTTCATACTTCCGTTAAAACGCGCGTTTGTAATATCAGCAGTATAAATAGGGGTATTGAAGTTTTGGCAGTTAAAATCTATAATTGTGAGCATATTAAATATATATTATCCGTCTACTGTACGCAGTCTGTGTCCACTAATAAAACTGACTGGGAACATTTGCTTAGTTTATACGATAAAAAAACAGTTATCTTAGGTGATTTTAACGCCCACCACAAAAATTGGTCATGCAAAAACGACTCCAGAGGCTCTCAAATATACGATGCCCTACAAGAAAGCAACTTTATCTCCTTAAATAATAGTAATAGTCCAACTCGAATAAAATTAGTCGATAATAAATTACAACAGACATCTCCAGACTTATCGCTAGCAACAGTCGATATCGCAATAAAATTTAATTGGTGTACCTTGAATGAAACACTAGATAGTGACCATCTAATTATATTGATCACCACACATTTTGCACAAAACACCGAGTTCATTCAATTGCGTCGTAATTATAAAAAAGCAGACTGGAGTTCATACAGAAAATACTTAGAGGAACGTTTTAGTAAATTTATATTTAGTGCAAGCAACCCGCAGCAGTCATACGATAATTACGTAAACTGCATTAACTTAGCAGCAGATCGGTTTATACCGTTTATTAACATTAATTTAAATCCCAGCACTAACTTTAAACCGAAATCGTTTTGGCAAACAACCTTATCCAAACAAGTAGCGGAACGTCGTCTAGCGCTCGCTACATTTCGCAGAAATCCTACGCCTGAAAATTTAACAAAATTGCAGAAAAAGATTAGTGATACTCAGAGGGTAATACGTCAAACTCGGGATAAATCATGGCGTGACCATTTTTCTACGTTGAATGGCACTATCACTCAAAGCGAGATGTGGCGAAAAATGAAATGGTTAAAAGGTTACAACACCCCTCGTTCTCAAATCAGTAAAAAAAGTGCCACTGAACTCTTGCGTAGTTTGACCCCCGACTATGTACTTCCGCAGGATCCATACTTCACATGTGAGGAAAATATTTTAGATACGAGAATTACAAGTCAGGAGCTGGATAGATGCATGCGTCACAAAGACACTTCTCCCGGCAGTGATAAAATATCATATTCTATGATACAACATCTACCTAACAATGGAAAAACACTTCTACTTAAGATATTTAACATCTGTTATTCGACTGGCTTTGTACCAGCACAATGGCGAGATGTAACCATAGCCCCGATTCCTAAACCAGGTCGCGATCAACAGTCTCCTGGATCCCTCCGTCCCATATCTATGATCTCTTGTTTATGTAAAACCTTACATCGCATTCTTAGCAATCGACTGGAATGGTTCATTGAGAAAAATAACCTTTTATCTCCGGACACTACAGGCTTCCGAAAGTGCCGCTCCACCTTAGACAACCTTACCAGCCTAGTATCGCAAATACAAACCGGATTTACCAAAAACAAAATATGTGTTGCAACTTTTATAGATATAGAAAACGCATACAATAACGTCGACATACACAGCTTGTTAGATATAATGCAACAACTGGGGGTTAGCCCTAAAATGTGTAGGTATTTATGGAATTTTTTAAAAGAGCGCCACTTAATGGTTCAAGTAAATGCATACTGTTTCAGTAGAAGTACGTGTCGTGGCTTAGCACAGGGCGATCCATTCTCCTCCTTGTTATTCAATTTAGTAACAATCAACATATGTAAAAACATAAAAAACTGCTGCACCTCACAATACGCGGACGACTTCGTGCTATATATAATGTGTGACAATGTGAGCGAGGGATCGACTCAACTACAATTAGCGGTAAACAAACTTGTCGAGTTGCTATCTATAATCGGACTTAGTATTTCTTCAACTAAAAGCAAGGTGTGTATATTTAAAAGCGGATATCGAAGAGAGGTTGTCGATATTTCGGTAGAAGGGATTACTTTACAGGTAGTGGACCACGTTAAATATTTGGGACTGTGGTTGGATCGGTCATTGCGCTGGGCTAAACACATCAATGAACTGAGTGAGAAAACTTTAAAGTTGTTGAATATTTTCAAAGCACTGGCGGGATCTAGTTGGGGCATACATCCGAGTAACTTAAGACGCATATATATAGCTATGATTAGAAGTAGGTTAGATTACGCGAGTCCATTGTTTGCTAACAGCTGTCAAACTCATTTAGGTAAAATAGATAGGATACAGAACCAATGCATGCGCATTATCGGTGGTTTTGTAAAGAGTACACCAATACACGCAATGGAATGCGAACTCAATTTACAACCGTTGTGTCATCGTAGGTATTACCTTGCTGGCAAGTTGTGGTTAAAAAGTAAATCCTTTGGCGATAATGGAATAATTGACATCTTAGATAATTTGAGTAGCTTGTGTCTAAATTTTAATTGGAGACGTCGAAACAAGCCGTTATTGGCGGTTATTAACGATTATTTTAAGAATACGGCTATATATTCAACTCAACAATTAGAGATGTTTTCTTTGAGCACCTGGGTCAGCAATGTGGATCTCTCGTCAGTGTTGGAACCTCACATTGCATATATTGATAAAGCAAAAAATAAGTATCATACAGGCGAATTAAAAAACATTTGTATGAAGTTTTTGAACGAAGTCTATTCTGATTTTTACCAGATTTACACGGATGGGTCAAAGAGTATAGATGAAGGCAGTGGTATAGCCCTATTTGATCCGCAGAGTAAATTAAACATCCAATTATGTGTGAAAGTCAATATATCTATTATGCATTTAGAGCTAATTGCAATAGCAGAAGCTATATCTTATATTTCTTCCCTTGAAACTGGCAAGTACGTGATTTTAACGGATTCCAGAAGTGCCATTCATCATCTGGCTCGATGCACCTCGAACATTCGAGGCGCACCGATTGCCTATAGCATTTTGGAATCTCTCCGGAGACTAGCAGAGGATAACAAAAGTGTTAAAATACAGTGGGTTCCTTCTCACACTGGTTTACCAGGAAACGAAGAGGCCGATCGCCTTGCTAAACTAGCGGCTACCGATGGAATACCGTTCACTTGTTTGCCATTATTCACTGAGCGCCTGCACTTGGTCAGAGACAAATGTGCAAAGATGTGGCAGGAGTACTTTGATCGAAGGTCCCTGTCCAAGGGCATTTGGTACTACACTATACAACCTAATCTGAATCGATCGCCGTGGTTTGTTGGTTCAGACTTGTCTCGGACTGATATTGTAACCGCCCTGAGACTTCGCTCCGGGCACATTCCACTCAACAGTTACGCTTTTCTGATGGGTAAGTCGAGTACACCAAACTGTGACGAGTGTGGCAGTTTGGAGGATGTGTACCATGTTGTAGTGGAGTGTGTGCGGAACGAAGCGGAAAGGGTGACATTTAGGATAAAAACTAATATTAACTTGTATGAAACTGGTAAATGTAACAGCATTCTGGCGCATCCTCTGTCAGAGGAAGCCAGAATGTTATATAAGCTAGTAAAATTAGCACTAAGTCGTAGGTTATAATTACATTAAGACTTTGCCTATGAGGATGGCATGATCATGTCTGATCAAATCCTCTATAATCTAATAAAGAAATAAAAAAAAAAAAAAAACCACGCTCGATCGTATGGTAAACGTGAGGTGATGGCCGTAATTCAGTTTTTTCCTAAAACTAGCTAAAATTCACTAAAATTATTCAATATCAAATAGCTTATATTCTATTTACGTTAAAATTCAAATTCGTATAAATCCACACAACGCTATCTCTTATATTTGACGACTTCTATTCAATTGCTAGCTAATAGTTGGCGGGTAGTTTTAGTCGACACAAAATAAGTGGCGACTTGTTTTATTTAAAACCACACGCTATTTTAAAAAAACAAATAATTTTTGTGTTGTTATTCATAAGTGTCAAACTGATTTTATCTATAACGTAACTCTTTATGAACTTATTTTACCTATCTTATTTTCCAGAATTTTAAATTAATTTAGTTCAACAAGAGAATCACTATAAATATCCATAATATGAAATTCTAAAAGTACTGAATATAAAAAAAAAATATTATAATTGCCTAACCCTTCTAACACTACAAGTTTGAATAATTAATGAGCCACTCAAAGTTACAATAATTAATGAGCCACTCATTTAACCCCATATCCTATACGCTCGAACAACTTCTACAGATCTTATCACTTAAACCACCCATCCTGGTATGGGTATGACACACACACATTAAACTACGCGTGTGTATTCTCATTAATTAATACACAAACACATAAATCACTCCAAGTTCGTTAGAGGAACGACAAAGGACTTTCACATACACATTATTTTTAAAAAACGAAGTATGTATATAAATTGTCCGTAATTGTCGTGTCGCGTCCTTTTTTGAACGGAAATTTTGAGAAAAAACCTTCATGCTGGGGCGTATACGAAAATGAGAACAATTTAAAGATATTCTTGATGCGGGGTGAATTGTATTACAGTAATTTGGTTTACGTGGCGCCTAAGAGGAAATTTAAACAATGCGTGTGAGATGTATTACGTGTGGTGCAAAAATAATAAAAACATGTACTTTCTGCTTATAATGTAGGTAAAAGTTTTCTATTATGAATAAAAACGCGACCAGAAAATATTTATTTTGAAGGTATATTTACTACAAGGCTAATCCTACTAATATTATAAAAGCGATAATTTGTTTAATGTGTGTATATTTGTAACTCCTTCTCGCTCAAACGGGTGCATTGATTTCGATGAAATTTCGTTTTAAGATAGTTTAGACCTTAGATTAACACAATTAATTCTATAAAGCAGTCCCGATAATAATTGCTGTTCGCGTAGGAAAATAATTCAAAAACCACTGTTACTCCTTCACGCTCAAACGTCTGCGCCGATTTCGATGAAATTTTGTGATAGATTAGATACTGGAATAACACATAGGCTACTTTTATCCTGGAAAGTTATAGTTCCAGTGGGATAATTGAGGTAGCGGGAAAACCGTAATCCACGCGGGTGATACCGGGGCGCGCTTCTAGTATTTTTATAACCTAAAAACTTTTTACAAACACTTCTTTTGCGCTAAAATGAAATATTTTATTATAGCCGTCACACAAAAATATCTTTTGAAAGCATCACTAATTGAGAGTGTTGAATTTAATGTGAAATATAGAATTAAAGAGCACTTGTAATTATTGAATGTGATTTTATTGAGAGATGCCACCATAGAGTAGAAAAAAAATTAGCCTAAGTACTAGTGTTGTGCAGTTGTGCCAATCGATAAGGAAGGGAAAATTTCTTACTACAATAGAGAGGTTATACCAAAAACGACGTAAAGTGATTGAGACTCGGTTATTTGGAGCATTTTCATCCAAACACAAAGTCGACTTTTTGTTCTTTCAGTTTAATGCTCCCGTGGCAATTTGGTTTAATACGCTTTAGCAAAAACTTTCTAAAAGAGACAAAATAAAAGAAACGTTCATTTACAAAGAGGAATAGCTGTCACGGCCTGATTAGTATTTTAAAGTATTTGTTCCATAGTGTTTATTTCTGCAACACCACACTTTTTATAGTAAGCCTTGTTTTCTCCAAATAAAGTAAACTGCTAAATTATTTAGATATTTCGCGATAATACTAATGAAAGATAATAGTTTAGTTGGTGTTTCATCTTTATTCATCGAGATCATTTGTTCCTTTTAAGTACTACTACTATCTAAACTCTAAAATGTTTTTTTTTTTATTTCCGTTACTCTGTATCATGTAATATGTAATGCATGTGTAAGTGCAATATTTTTAATTGTGTATTTTCCATTAAACAGTTCTTTAATACAAGATGTTATAATGTAACTTTTTATATTCACTGCTGCTTATTCTATCTTCCGATACTGTCCATCCAAAGGTTGTCTGTTAGAGATCGCTACAAGCGATAAGACCGCCCATTGTAGAGCCATAATGTGTAAAATTAAATTTTGATCACTGTTAATTTTTTTGCACTGGTTTACGATAACGTGTTATTGTATAGTATTGTATCAATTATTATTTAATCTGTTGTATGTCTAGATAGTACATCAATGATATCATATGTTTATATGAGGTAGATGTCGCACAAGCGCGCGCGGAAACTGAGGCGGCAAAATTAAGTCAATTGTAGTAATTTTCATTATGACGCGTATTTCAAGCGCAAGTCTAAACATATAGCTATCCTTTTCTTTATTATTTGTACCGTATTTAACTGTCGCAGTAAGCATGTTTATGTCGTAAAGGAACAAAATCTGACCATCGCACAGTATGAATATACGTCATCTTTAGTAAAACAAGTGATAGGTGAGTAAAAAAAAAAAACATCATTGATAATACATATATACTTTTTTCTGTAGCCCTTCCTGGACGCTGGGGAGTTTGGTCGGAATGGTCTGTTTGCGGAGCCGACTGTCGTCAGACCAGACGTCGGTCTTGCACTGGAGATACCCCATGCTCTGGGGCTTACACTCAGCAGGCAGACTGTGTTGGTGACTACTGTGGGGTGCATGGAGGTATGTTGTATTCTAAGGAACGTACAAATATTTATTCTTAATTGGCCTCCGAAATTGGCATTCTTCTCTAAAAAGCTTCTATGCTATGTGTATCACTGTTTATAACAAACTGCCAAAATATATGGAGTAATATCCCGATGTAATATTTCGTAGAAATGTATTTGCCAGATTTTTATCATAAATGTAATAACAGTACCTACTTGACTTTGTAATATTATTTTATTTTCCTTTTAGTTTCTTTCTTTAGTAGGTTTAGGTTTGTTTTATTTAAGATATAAAAATTAATAAATATATTTTTTTTTTTAAACTGAACGAGGGCCTAAGCTACCGTTCGTTAGGGCTGCAGAGTGAGGAACTAGTCACACTAATATTATAAAGGCGAAAGTTTGTTTGTCGTTTTTATGTTTATTACTTCTTCACGCTGAAACGACTTGAATTAATGAATTTAGATAACATTTGGAATGAAGAATTATCCCGGAAAAGTATAGTATCCGTGGGGCGCGAATTTTTTTAGTAGTAGCGAGAAAACCTTAGTTCATGCGGGTGAAACCGCGTCGCGCAACTAGTAATTAATATTGGCTTCAACTGACATTGTACATTACATTTACTTACATTTTACTATGGGCCTTCTGAACAGGCTCAGAGTCGCACAACGAGCTATGGAGAGGGCTATGCTCGGGGTTTCTCTACGTGATCGAATCAGAAATGAGGAGATCCGTAGAAGAACGAAAGTCACCGATATAGCCCAGCGGATTAGCAAGTTGAAGTGGCAGTGGGCAGGGCATATAGTTCGAAGAACCGATGGCCGTTGGGGCCGAAAGGTTCTCGAATGGAGACCACGGACTAGCAAGCGCAGCATAGGACGGCCACCGACCAGGTGGACAGACGACCTGACTAAGATCGCAGGCAAGGGCTGGATGCGGGCCGCTTCCAACCGGTCCTTGTGGAAATCAATGGCGGAGGCTTATGTCCAGCAGTGGACGTCCTATGGCTGAGATGATGATGATGATGACATTTTACACACTTGACCGGCTACATGATGGCAGGTTAAGTTCACAGTTCACGTAAGTAACGTTAACTCTAATATTAGTGATGTCAGTTATAAAACTTATTTCTCAGCAGGTTTATTTGTTACCATAGATATAACGGATTTCAACGGATTTCGAACGGATAAAATAAATTATATCCAAACCTGCTAGAACCATGCATAACATCTTCATCACTGCTATAAAGATTAAACTGCTATCGTACATTATACTCTAAAATATGCCACATTATAACAGCGGCATTTTTCATAATATTATATATTTCCGTCTTCTCAGCATTTCTAGCGTATTTATTAACGCTAATTGAGTCAATAAATCATCTTTATAATACCAACAATCCCCAAATAGCACGCCTGCAACGAATTTCGGTCAAGACTTTATGATGACTTGTCTTGCGGGTATTACAAATTATGGAACGGTTCCTCAAGGGACATATTAATTAAAATTCTATGAAAAGCGTACGTTTCGGTACAACCAGATGCCATAGAACTAAATATATACTTCCTTTTCCGCGCCCGCTCATAACTATGAAATGTTACACGGACTGGTCTTCATAACAGGCTATCGGTTGTAATTCTACCCAGCCAGTTCTAGCAGAGCCCCTCCACCTCCCTTAAATGTGAGATTTTAGATAAAATAAAAGGTACAGGAAAGGTGATGCACGGTTCAAGTTTACGTGGACGTGTTGAAAAGATTCAAGAGATACTAAAATCGGGTGCCCTGACCATCTGGGTCGTATCATATCTAAATATAGATGAGAGACTATACCGTAATGATATTTTAAGAAAATATTTGAGAGTAAAGAACTAGGTTATGACAGACTTGGTCATTATTGTCTAGTGTGATGGTATCAAAAGCCAAATGCATTTAATGACACTCGTTGCTACCTACCATTAAAAGATAAGTTTTAGTAAGTCTTTTATATGTATTGTCATCACTGGAGATAATCTAAATCAGATAATTATTATTTTTATTATATCCTAATGAGTTGTCCCCAGGTTTCAGCCGCATGGACTACAGTTTTCCGCTACCTCAGTCATCTCACGAGAATCGTACTGTTTTAAAAATAAAAGTGGCCTATGTCTTTTTGCAACGCCACATCTTATGCTTATAATTATTAAAATTGGTTAAGCGGCTTAGGCGTGAAAATATTACAAACTGACAGAGTTGCTTTCACGTTTTCAATATTATTAGGTTTTTGTTGTATCCCAGAGAAACCATACATTATTTTTGGAAAAAAAATACTCTGTGTGTTTATACAAATTGTAAAGTACCTAAATTTATATTCTGATACATTTCATTGAACCCTATCAAGCAGTTAAGGCGCGAAGATAATAGAAACACATATGCAAACATACACACAAACTTTCGCATATACTTCAAATATTAGTGTGATATATTTGCATTCAAAATTACACAGTTTTATAATTAACACATGTTTTTATATACGGTACAACACTAAACTAGCTCTTAAACAAATTAGAAAAAAATATCCAAAAGAAAAAAATTGGTTGTCTGTAAAGTCGGTTTACGGACGATAGATTTACGTGATAACGTCATAATCATTTATGACTTTGACTTCGACTTTGACTTTGACTTTGATTATTTTATGTAATACAAAACTCAGCTGGAACGTTACGCGGAACGTTACGCGGAACGTTACTATTTTTCATGAGTGTTGCTGGTATTCATCAATTTATAAAACGTTATCACGTCAAAATATAATTCATACAAAACCAAAGTAAAACCTGTCTCACCTGGCTCCCCAAAGAGACTATTACTCATGTAACTGTACCATTAACATCGAAATCATAATCTAAAATCGATCCAACCTCAATGTAGAGCCAGCTATTAAACACAACATAAACGATTAAACAAATTTTACCATTTTCGTGTCTGTTGCTCCCTTGGCGGTCCAAATTCAATCTCGAAATGGTGAATGATCAGTCGATATTTTGTTTATAATGGCTATAAATCATTTTCCGTAGTCCCTGTTGACTCGGTTTCAATTTTCCCATTCTGGTTATCGTACGTTTGATAAATAGCCTCAAGCCGCCTTGTGTGTTGTTTGGTTTGTACAATTTCTTCTTTGCCTCGAACGTTCTCGATTTTCACGCTAAATAAATACACAATCTACTCCGTGTTTGCTTATAAATTGCTTTTGTTTATCTTCCCTTGCAGATTGATCGTTATTTATTGAGCAGCATCAGTCTCTAGTTTGATGCTTTTTATGGAAGATTTTCTTTATCGGCTGTTCACCAGACAGATTTTCTTAATGATTGATTTGACAAACTTACGAGCATATTTTGAACTTCATTCGCTTTTTTTCAAATAAATGAAGCAATGTTCAAAATCTAATTTAATTAATATTAGTGAGATTTAATTTTAATAACTATTGAATATATATATTAGCAAAGAGGATGGATTTGTATTTTTAGATGTTTGTAACGTGTAATTAAGATAAGTTAGTATTTTAGTAATATAAAAAATCTATTTATAAAATCCTGCCACCATTACAGTACTACATTATCCAGCAGGCTTTATTTATTACTAGGTGCGCCCTGCGGCTTTACCCGCTTGGTGATGATTGATGATGATGATAATGATGATGAAAGTAGTCTATGTGTTATTGCGGGACCTGAAGTATCTACGTATCAAATTTTATCGGAATCCGTGCACCCGTTTGAGCGTGAAGAGGTAACAAACATACACACAAACTTCTGCTTTCATAAGTAGGACTAGAAAAATTTAGTGATTCAGTAATGCCTGAAACTTCAATGATGTATCCGTGCGAAGCCGTGACGGGACGCTAGTGTTTCATAATAACATAATATTTTTACCGGATATACATTTCATCCCTATATTCCCATCCCAACATATCCATTAAGTGTATGCAATACAAGTAATGCCATGGAATGTAGACCATCAGTAAATTGCCCACATGAAAGGTGGTCTTTGAATGCAAAGAACGTCGGGAGGGCCATTCATTCCCGCCTCGCTTGCCCAGCTACTTCATTAGCCTAATTGCCAGCTTTCAAAGGGGAAATGGCGAAATTTTATAGCACTTCATCTTTTGTTGCCTAAACATCGTTGTGTAGTGTGAATTTTTCGCTGCTAAATATTGAAAGTGGAACAGATTAGGGTGTATAGTGTGGGTGTGTAGTGTGAATTTTTCGCTGCTAAATATTGAAAGTGGAACAGATAAGGGTGTATAGTGTGGGTGTGTAGTGTGAATTTTTCGCTGCTAAATATTGAAAGTGGAACAGATAAGGGTGTATAGTGTGGGTGTGTAGTGTGAATTTTTCGCTGCTAAATATTGAAAGTGGAACAGATAAGGGTGTATAGTGTGGGTGTGTAGTGTGAATTTTTCGCTGCTAAATATTGAAAGTGGAACAGATAAGGGTGTATAGTGTGGGTGTGTAGTGTGAATTTTTCGCTGCTAAATATTGAAAGTGGAACAGATAAGGGTGTATAGTGTGGGTGTGTAGTGTGAATTTTTCGATGCTAAATATTGAAAGTGGAACAGATAAGGGTGTATAGTGTGGGTGTGTAGTGTGAATTTTTCGCTGCTAAATATTGTGAGTGGATCAGATTAGGGTGTAGATAATTATTATTTTTGGAAACTTTTCCCAATATAATACAATCAATCTTTAACTCTGTCGTTGGGTCGGCTCAGCTTATGTATTTGCTAGCTACGCCCCGCGCTTTCACCCGCGTGGATAACGGTTTTCCCGTTACTTCATTTATCCCATGGGAACTATACTTTTTCCGGGATAAAAGTAGCTTATGTGTTAATCCAGGACTTAAACTATCTCTAAACCAAATTTCATCGAAATAAGTGTAGCCATTTGAGCGTGAAGAAGTAACAAACATACACACATATATACACAAACTTTCGCATTTATAATATTAGTCGGATAGGATATGGTGTATTGTCGTACGTTTATGGTCGACTGGTGAAAGAATGAGGAAAGTGGAATTAAACTATGTTCTATGTATGTAAATCCCAATTGTACATTCACTAAAATGTTTCTGATAACAAACCGATAGATAAGCAAATCTAAGACGCTTAAGCCTACTTTCTATCAGAGAGTCGGTGCTGATGAGATTTATGTCGCAAATATAATTCAGACTTCATCACCATAATAGTCAGATCAGGTTAGTATGTTTTATTAATGTTTTTGACAATACAGATACTAATGAATAAACAAATAACAGTAAAATCCAATTTATATGCGATGCGGCCGTCATTATTGGAGGTGGGTCCCGTAAATGATTTGTTGTGATTTCGTCGAGTGAGCGCAGCGGGTGATCGCGAACTGCATTCACATATACAATCACATCTTCCATGCCATTATAACCCCTAGAGGGATACGTTAGGGGTGTGATTGCATTGAGACGATCATTTTGAGAATTTAATTCCACCAGGCCTCCTACCACGTTATGGGCAATACGACAAGGGTTTGTAAATTTCGATTGCATTTCCTATCTCGGATCTCTGCATTGGACACAAATATACGACCGACGCAGACGAATGTTTACACTGTGTACAAATTTCGAAATTAATCCGATAAGCTTAGCGCTAATCGCGCTTGAAATTAATTTTATTCGAGTAACTGAGTTACTTGCGGTTTGTGTTAACGGGGATCGAAGTGAAGTGGCGGATGCGAGGTGATTTATTGCGTTTCAAACATTGGTCAGCTATAAACCTCGAGGAGGCTTGCGCCTGTTTATATTCCAGATTTATAGATATGAAGTAAGTTTTACTGCGGTATTGCGCCATTGCGTACGCTGCGTGGATATTTATTTGTGATTTAATAGTAATCCGTATCCGATTTGATACCGTGCATTTGAAGCGTAGAAATTGATTAATTTGAGATCATATGATTTAGATGAAGATATAAATTTCATATAGAGAAATGCAGTAAAAAGATAAAAAATAAAAAGATTTCAATAATGTTTAAGGGGAAAGTTATTATGATATTATTATTACAGCTATCGAAAGTGCGACATTCAGTCAGACGCTGCTTCAATCCCCATCAGCGGTTTTAGCTTTCGGTGAAGTTTACACCGTTATCAAATTCGCAGCATGGTGGTAGGGCACTTTCGAGTACCCGTCTGGCTAGGCTGCCACCCTCAGTTTAAAAACTGTCTCCAAACATATAATGTGTTCAGGCAGCAGTCCTTGAGAACCAGTAAGCATTCTAGATCTAGCGTAATAACATCTTCGACCACATCGTCACTGACTATCAAGTGAGATAGTGATTAAACGCTAAATTTGTACAATATAAAAATAAAAAAAGGTTTGGATAATTACTGAAACTAAATAATAAAGTAAAATATGAGAAGTGTGTTTTGTGTACTGAAACAAAATAAATTAATTAAGCCTTCGTGAATATTGATATTGAAAACTCAGTTCCATAACAGCTCTTTAAAAATTTTGCGGAATGCTCGAACAATAATTAGGCTCCGGTATTGAATCGGAATTGAACATAACCCATTCAATGGATTTATAGCATTTTATTGAACGTGCCATGCATTGGCTAGTAGATTTATACGGTCAAACTCGAATGCGAAAAATAAACAGGTAACATATATTTTACTAGCTGTTGCTTTTGATTAACTGATTTTTTTTTCATTCCTTTACTTTACCTTAAATTAGTGTTACATAATTGATAGCATTTTCGGGGCTGGCAAAGTCGCGAATCGAATCAGTCTCTAAAAAAATTGTATAAAGAAATACTTAACCTTTATATAGAACTTAAATTTTTAAACGACTTCGTTTTTTTTTAAATAATAACATCTTAACGGGTTTCAAGAGTTTAATTGTCACTTATTTGAACAACTAAAATAAATAAAATAATTGTATTTCGTAACAATTAACAACAGAATAAAGTATGAGATTGATGAGATGTCACTAACTAATACATTATCTTCGGTTTTATTTTTTTTTCGTACTTCGTAAACATGAGTGGACGTTTCCCCGTGTTACGGGTAACATCATTTAGATGCAATAATTTATAAGAATTTTTATTATTTGTATTAAATAACATATCCACCACCCCAAATCATGACAGTGAGATTTTACGCTTTTCATTGTCATCATTATACCAAGATATATTATGTACTTCTTAAGTCCAATTATCCCAATTATTTTATTTGCCACCATACACTGTTAACAAAAAATAACGCATGTATCTAAACTTCTCACGATAATCTCTAAAGCTGTGTGAAATATTATCGAAATCATTGCACAATAGTAACAGCTATCTCTCTAACATATTATTATCAGTATCCCAGTTTTCCAATTAACTGGTAACCCATTTCCACCGGTGAGTGTACGAGATTGAATGAAGTCATCGCGCTTGTTCGATAACTCGATAGCAATCTCTGCATGTATACAGTAACTAAAAGCACGGCATCATGCCTGGCGTGCTGCACTTGGAACTAGCATATTCTTATTTATTTTTGTTCACAGTTTACGTCTTGGTGCAATAATGTATTTAGATAATAATTATTATTTAATGTATTCTAAGTAATTTTCTCAGTGAAAAATTGCATTTCAATGCTAAACAAATACTTATCCTACCAATAGTATAAATGTGAAAGTTTGTTTGTATGGATGTATATTTGTTACTCGTTCACGCCTAAACGGCTGCATAGATTTGGACAAAATTTGATATAGTGATAGCTTGTACACGGGGTATAAGCTATTGTGCGGGCTATATGTGGGAATAAGCTATTAACACATAGGTTAATTTTCATCATCATCATCATCCTCGTATTTCATCACCACGCGGGTAGAACCGCGGGCCGCAGCTAGTACAATCTAATTATGTCGTTTTTATACTTCAAGATGGTGGGACTGCTAAATATAACTTTCACTTGATTCTTAGTAGTCACCTCGTTGGTTTAAATGTGTTTATTCATAGACACACAGCCTGTAATCACGGATTCGATATAATTATAAATTTATTCAAATCAGTGTAAATAGTATTTAAATTATATTATGTTATTGCACTATATGCAAAAATCATCATGATCCCTTCTTGATTTTGTGTATTTTGCCTATAATATCCTAAAGTTTTAAATTAATTCGGTATTCCAGAAATATATGAAATGCAAGCTATATATCAGCTGTACCAAATTTTGTTTATTTATTTATTTCATATATATTCACACTTTGGGCCACGCAGCACTATTATTTATTTATTTATTTGAACCCCAACATGATGTACACTGATACAAGAAACTAAAAAAATGCTGTAATATAACAAATGCTAAGTGTCACTATAACTATAGGGGAAGACAGTTGGCGTAGAAAAGTGAGCGATTATTATTGTACTAACGGATAGGTTTTTATCTCGTTGCTTGTAAGAGACTCAAAATTCACAATATTATGTCGACAAAGGCGTGTTTATTTAAAGATCTCATATACCTCGTTCCGCTTGGAGACATCTTAGACACCAGTTCATATTTTAAAATACGTTAAAAATTATTATTAAATCTTTGCGAGCGTAATTGTGTATTGTATCTCTTTCTATACGTAAAAAATTGTTCTCTTGGATTTAAAAAACAAAATTGGTTGTCTGTAAAGTCGGTTTACGGACGATAGATTTACGTGATAACGTCATAATCATTTATGACTTTGACTTTGACTTCGACTTCGACTTCGATTTTGACTTTGACTTTGACTTTGACTTTGATTATTTTATGTAATACAAAACTCAGGTGGAACGTTACGCGGAACGTTACGCAGAACGTTACTATTTTTCATGAGTGTTGCTGGTATTCATCAATTTATAAAACGTTATCACGTCAAAAAATAATAATATTATAAACAGGGCCCTAGCATCTATTCTTGTGTAAGCCACTGAAAGAGAAAATGTGATATTAGCATCTAAAGGCGTATGCCGAGTTACTGAATAGATAATATTTAATCTCAGTCCCAAGTAGAGTAAACCTTGACAGCGCAGGGTTACGCCGATGGGGTCCTGGTTCGTCACATGGCTATACGCAAGCTATTCACACTTAATAAAGTTTTAAAAAATAAATTTAAAATTAAAAAAGATAGTGCCTGTGATGTAATATATTTTATATATATAAATATGATAACGCGCTTATTTTGATTATTAGAGTGTGTTTGCTGTGGCAGCATGTGTGTGCTATGTTTACGCTTTGGGGTAAGACAACAACATTTAGAATGTCTTCATTTTATTTCGAACATCTTGGTACTACACATGCATATTGATTATCAGCAAATTAGACTTACGGAACTGAAACGTGGTCTCTGGGACTTGTGAGCAGGTTCAAGGTCGCTAAAACGAGGTATGGAGAGGGATGTATTCGGGGTTTCTCTACGCGATCGAATCAGAAATGAGGAGATCCGTAGAAGAGCGAAAGTCACCGACATAGCCCAGCAGATTAGTAAGCATGCAGTGGGCCTGCCCACTGCACATAGCTTGAAGAACTGATGGCCGTTTGGGTCGAAAGGTTCTTGAATGGAGACTGCGGACTGGCAAGCGTGGCATAGTGTCGGTCCTTGTGGAAATAAATGGGGTGTCCTATGTCCAGCAGTGGACGGAGATGATGATGATGATGATAATAATGATGAAATGCCAAGTATCCTGAAGTCGTGTTACAGTCCATCACGTTCTCACTTGAACAGACTTATGTAGGAGTTCATAGTTCTCAAAAATACTCCACTATTTATGGTATAGTTTATTTTGTGTTTTACCCAATAGAATATCTTATTTTAATTGACCCGCAACTTGTACAATGTTATTAATCACATAGCTATGACAACGTGGTAAAAAAAACTTGAGCACTGAGCTCAGTCAGTTACTCTATACTTAGTTAACCAGGTCACGGAAATCACTATTATTATTTAACTGTTTGCAGTTAGTTAAAATTCAATTTTAGTATGGAGTGAATGAAACAATTTATGAGGTTGGTTATTTGTTTTGCACCTGCAAATAATTTTATGTGGGTCAATATTGATAGAACTGAGAATGCCGCACGTTTTAAGAAAAGCGACTCAAAATCAATAATGTTAATTGCTCGCTTACAAAATACGCTTGCCGTTGTCTTACGATTTAATTTGGAACAATGTAGTGCTTATTTTATGCCACGAATTTTTACAAATTCTTTTGATTGAGACATATGCTTACACACGGTACTCTAAACCGAAGTTATTGTAAAAAGGTCTGATGAGCGTCTGAAGCGAAAGAAGTGTGTCGGGATCGTGGCTTTCTAAATGAAAGCCTCTGCACAGCCCTACGGGAGGGAGAAGTGAATATATTATGTATGTATGTATTACTATGATTGTATACTTGTACATCAATTAGCCTTCCAAATGCTACTGTCCGGCATACTTCTTTCGCTTCAACCAAGCTCATCAAACCATTCATACAAGAGCGTCGGTTTAGCGTGCTCTTGACCCAGGTCAAGAGCACGCTAAACCGACGCCCTTTTTTAGAACTCCCTCAATCTGATTTCGGAACGTTCACCTAGGCCTTCCTCTTCCCACCCTACCAATCACTTCATCTATGTATACCTGCTTAGTCAATCTCCTTCGTTTCTTCTCTTATTCATCTACAATAATATTATTTAAGAAATTTTTGAAAAAAAAAACTACGACTATTTTTAATTATAGGTTAGTTGAGTAAACAACAGTATAACTATAACTGTCTTATCACACACACACATTGACATAAATTTAAATAAAGAAAAAACAAATGACTGAATTCAACATTCAAAGCTCATATAACCGTCTCCCGCGGGGTAGTTAAATACGTTTAAAAGTCCTCGTCCATTCGGAGTCTTAACAAAACTAGATATAACTAAAAAATGTCGTTAAAACGCAGTGGTAATCGTTAACTTTAAGATGCGATGACATAAATAATATTAAAAGGTTCTCTGCTAGAATTTTGTATCGGGATTTTATCCTGTGAAAAAGAATACAAACTTAAACTGTTGCTAAAACAAAACATATGTTAACAAATTTGATCTCTAACGTTTAGGTAATACGAGTGTAACTTAGTTTAGTCAATGTTTAGTAATTTGGTTGTAAGTGGTTTTTATAGCAGTGCGTTAAAAGCTTATCATATGCAGGTGGTAGCTCATTTCGTGGTTCATTTTATAGATGTCTGCTTTTTGTGAATGCTCATATGAAAACATTTCATGTTACGAAAAATAAGTAACTAACGTTTTCTAACTTAATTTAAAGTCCAACCGTTGAGATAATGCGTTTGGGTGGCTTTTTCATGGAGTACAATAAACATTAACATAAATGTTTGATTTGCTAATACCAGATGGACAAACCTAACTGCCAAATGCATTCTGTCAGCGGCCACACTATGGTTTATTATTTATACAGATTTTCTATAAACACAATATCATTCTTCACGCAGTTTATCTAGACCTTTATTTTCGAATGTTGTGTAATGGGGCTTCAAACTTGACTGGTCGGTTGGCGCAGTTGGTAGCACTCTGCCTTCTGAGCCGCTGGTCCCGGGTTCGATTCCCGAACAGGTCAAACATTTGTGTGTATAAACATGTCTGTTTGACCTGTGTCTGGGTGTGTATATGTATATAAGTATATATCAGTCATCAGGTTACCATAGTACAGGTTCTGCCTAGTTTGGGACCTGAAGACCTTGTGTGAAAAAAAAAAAAAAAAAACTTCAATTTTATCACCAGCTGCCTGCATGATGCCAACCTTCCTGCGCAACTGTCGAAGCTGCTATAACCGCCCGGTTGCCCAGACATAAGATGTTGATTGTCTTGTCTTGACTTTTAGGTGCCTCTTACGACATCATCGTTTGCACATAATAAATGGAATTCCGTAATACTGTAAATCCAAAATTTTAAATTTAATTATCAGTAAATCAATAGAATTATAATTTCATAACTATTGAATAGTAACGAAAGCTTTTTAAATTATTGCACCTGGGAACACACTAGCTAAAACATATTATAAATGTGAAAGTCTGGATGGATGGATGGTTGTTTATTCTTTCACGCAAAAACCACTGAATGGATAAGATGAAACTTTGCACAGAGATAGATTATAGTCTGTAATAGGCACATAGGCTACTTTTCATCCCGAAAATAATAGCTCTTCCCGTGGGATAAGCAAATAATTCAAAAACCTCTGTTACTTCTTCACGCTCAAACAATTGTACTGATTTCGATGAAATTCGGTATGGACAAAGGTTGCCAAGGGTCTACCCTGGAATATTACATTAAGCTGAGACAGTGGTTAAAAATGCAAGCTTATAATATTATTTTTTTAAATATACTTTTATGCCGGAAAAGTATAGTTAGCGTGGGATTATTGAGACAGTGGGAAAACCGTAATCCATGCGAGTAAAACCGCGACGCTACTAGTAATATTATAAAGGCAAAAGTTTGTATCGATGTATGGGTATGTTTGTTTCTCTCATACCGATTCATATTCTCTTTCACGCTCATACCGATGCTTAAGGTCCCGGAATAACACGTAGGCTACTTTTCATCATCATCATCATCATCTTCATTCATCACCATGCGGGTAAAACCACGAGGCGCAGCTAGTAAATATATATATCAATGCACCTCGTCGTTTTCTTGACAGTCGGTCGTAAAATGCTGGTAAGGAAGCACTCCTTTTCCCACGTAATAAAAGTTAGCAAGAAATGGTAACTTAAAGTTACTTTGTAATTTATGTTTCTTTGTTTAATCTTAAATGGGCAAACCCTTAGTAAATAATGCAGTAAAGTTCGGAGCTCTGCTTATGGAAATCAGTGTTTATTACTTTAGTATAGACACCTAGTATATTCCTGCTCTTATTTCACTGTTTTGAGGTATGGGTTAACTACCTATATATTTATTTAACTATACACCAACTTACAACTTTATAGATTCACTGTTTCATAGCCGTAGCTTGCTTGAGGCCAAATATTCATTATATAGTACTCCTTAGAGACAAGGACCTCATAGACAAAGGTTATCATTTGCGTCACGAACGTCAGTGACAGAACTCCAAGTACTTGCAAAAAATTAGTTAAAAAATATAAAATAGGGATATTTACTGTTATAATATTAAATATCTAGTGCTCTATGGTGAAACAAATGTCTGTGCGTTGAATATTCGGAAGATATCGTGCAATATAATAAGTTAATAACATATTATCAAGTGATATCTGTGCTGCGGGTATATTAACAATAACATTAAAGAAAAAACCTTCATAACATCTCTGGTTATTACATAATATACATTTTATTGTTATCATGTCTAATAAGTGTGGGGCTTGCGGCCGTTTCATAAGCGTAATAGAGGGCGCTAAATGCCCAAAATGTGGGATAAATTACCATCGCCAATGTGTCAATGTCCCGCAGGAGGGGAAGGTCGCTCCTACATGGATCTGTCCGGGGTGTAAAGTCAAGACGCCAAGAAGGGATAACACTGATACTCCGGTGAAAGACACCTCTGCCGCTCACTCGTGCCCTCACGGCGACATCACCGTAAAGCAGACGGATGAATTAATGAGAGAGATGCTCGACGAAATGAGATCCTTTCGCGGCGAGTTCAGTAGCATGAGGGCCGACATCTCCAGTTTAAAATCGATAGTAGCTAGTCTCGGAGGGCGCATCGATAGTTTCGAGGCACGTCTCGTCGCCTTAGAGGGTAGAGTGTCTGAGATACAGACCCCTGTCGTCGGATCAGAGGACCAATCGACCGTCATTGCACAGTTGAGGGCCGAGCTTAACGACCGTGACCAAGAGTTGCTTCTTAACGACGTCGAGATAACCGGCCTCCCCGAAGAACAGGGGGAGAACTTGGGCCACCTGGTGAGCCTCATCAGTCAGAAGCTTGGCGTCGCCCTCGAGGAGCGTGACGTCGTGTACGTGGAACGGGTGGGAGGCCCGCGGCGGCACATAGCGCCCGGCGAGGGTGAGACTGTGCGTGCGCGGCCCCGCGCCGTGGCGCTGCGGCTGGCCCGGCGACAGCTGCGCGACTCGCTGCTGCAAAGTGCGCGCGTGCGCCGCCAGCTTACCACCGAAGGACTGGCGATGAGAAGCGAGCCCGCTCGAGTGTATGTTAACGAGCGGCTCACTCGTCAAAACAAGACTTTGTTTTATAAAGTCCGCGAAGAATGCCGCCGGTGCAGCTGGAGGTATGCTTGGACCAAAGGCGGGCGCATCTTCGTTCGTCGAGAAGCCGGTAGGGCTTCCGCTTGGATACGGTCAGAGTCCGACCTTCGGAAGGTTTTTGGCAGTGGCGATGTCGTGTTGTGACCAGGTGGTGTTTAGATGGTCTCTGTAAAAATGTAATAAAATTACTATTTCATGATATATCTAAAGATCTATTGACTGCTGAACTGGTTTATGCTTGTGTTTTTATATCAATGGCATATATATCAATATATAATTTTTTATGTACTTTTTATATGATAGTATTTAAAAACAATTTGACTATACCTAACACAATAAGTATCATCACTAGAATTATTAATTTGTCCATCACAAGTAGTACATTTCCTGATCTTTGGAAAATTGCAATAATAATAAAGCCGATTCTACTCCAAATTGACTATATGTGGTTTATACATGCTACGAAATCATTTATCTATAAAAAATATATACCCGATGCAGCTAGTAGTAATTATCAGATATACGATGAACTTAGTTACTATGTGGTGGGTAAATTGAAAATTTATATGATTTTATTATGATGGCGAACCATAGATTCAAAGTTGGTCTATTTAATGCCGGATCTTTGGGGACTCGCCATGATGAATTTATTGTAGCTATGCATAGGCACGATGTGCACATCATGGCTATAAATGAAACTTGGTTGAAGGAAGGAAAGGAAAATTTCGCCCCTACAGTCAGTGGCTATCGTCTACGTCATGTAGCTAGACCTGTCTCTCTTCGAAATCGCGGGGGCGGCGTTGGTTTTTATATAAAACGTGGTGTGAATGTGCGAAGCCAACCTCATCCTTTTACTGAATATGTAGAACAGATGTGGCTAAGTCTAAAAGTTAACTCTCTAAAAATTATCATCGGAACAGCATACCGGCCTCAATGGGTCAATGTGAATACATTTTTAGATGGGTTAACGCAGTCTATAGCGAGTTTTGCTGCATATGATCATCTGGTGGTTGTTGGAGATTTTAATATCAATATGCTTTCTTGCACAGACAATAAAAGCAAGGCTTTGGTCTCTTTTCTGAACTATACCAATCTAAATCAGTTAGTCACGGAACCCACACACTTCACTGATCATAGCGAGACACTGATTGACCTTGTGATTACAGATGCTAAGCCTAGTTCAGTCAATGTGCACCATATACCTGATTTGGGTCATCATGCAATGATCAGTGTGGAATTCCGGTTCAAAGCTGAGAAACCCACACCTCGTGTTATTGTGTATCGGCCACTTGCTGACATTTTATGCGAATTATTTAATCAAGATTTAAATCTAATTAACTGGCAGGCAGTTGATAATATGTCGAACGTTAATGATATGGTATCGACTTTTAATAGTTACTTTCTGATCCTTTTTGACTTGCATGCCCCTAAGAAAACTTTATACATAAAAAACTCTCTTCCCCCATGGCTCACTGACACTGTGCGAGATATGATGCATATTCGTGACAGATATCATGGCCTATATAGAATCTCTAAAACTGATACGCATAAGAAATGTTATAAGAATATGAAACATCTTGTGATACAAGCTATATTTGAGGAAAAGAAGAATTATTTTAAGAGTAACATAAATCAGAATATAAAAAATCCCAAAAAACTTTGGAAAAATCTCAAATCTACTGTTTTACCATTTAGCAGAAACTCTTTTGATTTACCTTCTAATTGCAACAACCCCAATATAATTAACACCCATTTTCTGAGTGTCCCTGGAAGTGAACATGCTCTGATATCACAACTCACTTACTTTGAATTTCATAGGTTTAAATCTTCTATATTTAGCTTGGAAACTGTAAATGAGAATGCTGTAGCTAGTATTATTAGTAGTTTAACATCAAATGCTGAAGGTATTGACAACATTACTCTGCAAATGATACTTCTTACAATGCCAAATACCCTTGGCACAATTACTAAAATCATTAATGTGTCTATTACTACTTGCATATTTCCAGATATATGGAAAGTTTCCAAAATAAAGCCTGTTCCAAAAAAACCCACCATAACTGCAATTCAAGATTTGAGACCTATCAGTATTTTGCCTTGCATGTCGAAAATACTGGAAAGAGTGGTAAGTAATCAGATGGTAAAATACCTTGAAACTGAGGAGATCTTGCCCTCGACCCAGTCTGGCTTCCGTAAACAACGTAGTACAACAACCGCTTTACTGGATGTGGTTGACAATATTCTTTCAGCTCGGGACCATGGTATGGGAACCATTCTGGTTTTGCTTGATTTCTCACGAGCATTTGATTCCATCAATATTCCACTTTTGTTATCGAAGTTGTCGTACTATGGTTTTGATGCAAATACAGTTAAATGGTTTCATAGTTATTTGTCTTCCAGGTCACAGTTTGTACAGGTCACTGGGTTAGATGGGAAAACTGCTTCTTCTTCCTGTGTCAAAAATTTAAGAGGCATTCCCCAAGGATCTATCCTAGGACCTTTACTCTTCATACTATACAGCAGAGACATCATCAATTGCATAAAATATTGTGAGTACCACATCTATGCTGATGATTTGCAAGTGTATCTGAGTTTTCATCCTGAAAATGTAGTTGAGGCTGTTAGTAAAATTAATGAAGACCTGGACAGACTGGCAAAGTGGTCCATAGAAAACTGCATGGTGCTAAATCCAATAAAAACAAAGTTCTTGGTCATGGGGTCTAAAAAGCAAGTGATGGACATAAAAACTCATAATCCACAGGTTGCCATTCTAAACAACCCCATTGAATGTGTTCCTGAGGCACGTAATCTTGGGTTAATAATGGACAGCCATCTACACTTCGAGCATCATGTCCAAGAAGCTGTTCGAAATTGCTTTTATAGATTAAAAGTACTTTATAGAGTTAGACCCTTCCTCAGTATCGATCTTAGGATCAGTTTGTGTGAGTCTCTCATATTATCAAAATTAAATTATGCTGATGTAGTATATGGACCTTGTATACTTTCAAGGACTGAACAACTATTGCAGAGAGTGCAAAATGCCTGTGCTCGCTTCTGTTTCCATGTTCCTTCAAGAGCTCATATCACCCCATTCCTTAACACAGCCAACCTTATGAAGATGAAGGCACGAAGGCAGCTACACTTTGCAACTCTGCTTTTTGGAGTTATCAAAAATAGTAAGCCGGAGTACCTCCTCAAGAAACTAACCTGGGCCCATGAGAGGCAGGGCAGGTACAAGACAAGAGCATGTAAATACACCTTGTTGACTCCGCAGCACAAGACTCAAGCCTTCCGTGGTAGCTTCAGATTTGCAGCCACTCGATGTTGGAATGATCTCCCTCCGCCATTGCGAACCCTAAAAACATTAACAACTTTTAGTAAACATTTGAAAGCCCATCTACTTAAATTGCAAATAGCATAAACCAGTACACATTACTTCTTTCGCAAACCTAGATCTGTGTTTTCAGAATGTAAGTATCTACATAATTATATTTCATAGATTGTCGTTTCATAATAGTCAAGCTGCTAATAAAATTAAATAAAAATAAAGAAATTCTTCGCATTTAACACCTCAACATATGACACGAATGTATAGAAATAAGTGGGTGATAAATGTTATCAGAGTAGTTGTTTTATCTACATATGCAAATATCAATCTAGCAATGGGTATGACAAATTCTACTTACACAGTGCCCCGGCTCGAATCTGCTTAATTATTATTGTAGGTATTCATCGTCCTCTGGCTGTTTACATGTCTTGCAGAACTTTCAGTGTCCTCACATTATTATAACTTACTTCAGATAGTACTTGTCACCGTTCGAAATTCATCTCTGTTTTTGTTAGGTTCAATCTATTACACTCGTAGAATAGGTATTTCTTTCTATCTATCTACGCA
Organism: Apeira syringaria; assembly: GCA_934044485.1. NCBI lineage: Eukaryota > Metazoa > Arthropoda > Insecta > Lepidoptera > Geometridae > Apeira > Apeira syringaria. The sequence goes on along the minus strand of OW203665.1, from coordinate 9,853,212 downwards.
TGACTACTTAATCCGTAAATAATACGTGGCGAAATGACGTGGCAACTCACCACATGCCTCGTTCTGTAAAGCCACGCGGTATCTAAACAAATTATTTACTCTTTGAAACAGCGATAGTGGCGCCATGGATTTGGACTATGTAATACGTTCATGAGTGGCGCACAGAACATCGTGTTCTACGCGTTCCTCAAACTAATAGTGCTGCGTTCCGTTTGTACAGCCACGGTACTTAGTTAATTCTTTTTTATGTTTCTGTGCTTTCGCGCAAGGCAAGCGCGACAAGTCCATAAATAGGATAGTAATTTATAAGTTCATATGATTATGATTTTTATTTGTAATATGTCACTCGTGCGTTCGTGATGCCAGTTGATGAGTTCCTACTGAAAAACAGCGCGAAGGTTGTCGAACCCTCGCATATGCTGAGTAGGGACTCATTTCTGGCATCGCGCATCACTGCAATACCTATAACGTTTTTTATTTTTTATTTTTTGCTTATTTTATGTTTATTTTTTATTTTTATTTTTTATATGTCTGTTTGTAGGAGTCTGTAGGTTTAAGTGTGTATGTATGTGTATTGTAGTGTTGCGTTTTGTCAGAATAAATGTGTTTTCTTTCTTTCTTTCTTTCATTTATTTATGGGTAAATGAGTTTATACATATTTTTTTTTTGTTTTTTTTTATTAACATTCACACAAGGTCTTCATGTCCCAAACTAGGCAGAGCATGTGCTATGGTAACCTGATGACTGATATATATACTTATATACATATATCTGATATATATACTTAGATACACATCCAGACACAGATCAAACAGACATGTTCATGCACACATATGTTTGACCTGCCCGGGAACCGAACCCGGGACCGGCGGCTCAGAAGGCAGAGTGCTACCAACTGCGCCAACCGGCCGTCGATGTGATGTTAGCTTTCTAAGAGTCACTTCCTTTACAAAGTTTTAAGAACCATTTATAAACTTTAAGCCTTTATCTTAGATTTAAATTATCTTATCCTTACCACTAATTCAAGCTTCTTTAATTACTTAAGTAAATCTATGAAAAACACATAACTCTGCAAATAATCATACTCATCATCATCTCAGCCATAGGACGTCCACTGCTGGACATAGGCTTCCCCAAATAATAAATTATCTCTGCAAATAATATTCAAATGGTAATGAAGAACGATAAAAAGCAATTTTGCGCACTAAAGCGTTCTAACATACATACATACATATATCCACGTTGCTTTACGCAGTTGATCGGTAAAGATCTCAAACTCCACTCTTTATTATACGCTTTTTATTTTATTTTAACCAAAACTTCGCTTGATTATCAGTGACGATGTGGCCAAAGATGTAGTCACGCTAGATCTAAAATGTTAAGTCGCTCTTAAATACGTTTACCGTTTTTGATGTTGGAACAAGTATAAGTTAACCATATTAGTTTTTATAACGAAATCTAATTATTATTATTTTTACAGTGGCAGCTCACAGTGATATACCATTGTATATCGGGATAGCAGTGGCGGTTGTGGTGTTCCTTGCTGGTGCAGCAGTGGTTTACAAGCTTCTACAGAGGAAGACTAGAGACCATTCTCTGTACACTATGACTAGGACTGGTAAGAGAAAAAATACTTTACAAAAAAAAGCTATCTATGATGAAGGTATTTTAAATTATCTCCATACCAAATTTCATCGAAATCGGTGTAGCCGTTTGAGCGCGAAGAAGTAACAAGCATGCACACATACACACAAAATTTCGCATTTATAATATTAGTAGGAAGGATTTCATTCCTGATGCAGATTTGCAGCTGCAGCAATGTATATTTTTCTCTGTCTTTATATATAATCTTTCATTAACTGATTATTATTTAGTTTTTAATTCCTAAAGGCGATTTTAAGCTTCGAAATGTTTTGATTAAGCGGGATGAACCTAATAATTTTAAAAAAGCCTGCTTGCCTATTTTAATAGATAGTGCCATTGTTAACATGTACCACAGCATATACTATGAGAAAATAAATGATTTATGACTATCATCATCATCATCTCAGCCATAGGACGTCCACTGCTGGACATAGGCCTCCCCCATTGATTTCCACAAGGACCGGTTGGAAGCGGCCCGCATCCAGCCCTTGCCTGCGATCTTAGTCAGGTCGTCTGTCCACCTGGTTGGTGGCCGTCCTATGCTGCGCTTGCCAGTCCGTGGTCTCCACTCGAGAACCTTTCGACCCCAACGGCCATCGGTTCTTCGAGCTATGTGCCCTGCCCACTGCCACTTCAACTTGCTAATCCGCTGGGCTATGTCGGTGACTTTTGTTCTTCTACGGATCTCCTCATTTCTGATTCGATCGCGTAGAGAAACTCCGAGCATAGCCCTCTCCATAGCTCGTTGTGCGACTCTGAGCCTGTTCAGAAGGCCCATAGTCAGGGACCACGTTTCAGATCCGTAAGTCATCACTGGTAACACACATTGTTCGAAGACCCTCGTTTTCAAGCATTGTGGTATTTTGGACGAGGAGACGTCTCGGAGCTTCCCGAACGCTGCCCAGCCAAATGACTATAACTTATAAAAATTTTCTTTAAAACAGATTTTCAACCTGAAATGTATCCAACGGTGGAGAAACAATCGCTTTCTCTGGCTCCTGACCTGATGCAGCATCGGCCTCCAAGATACGAGCATCCTCAACCGGATACACGAGCTGAACATCATTACGACGTCCCTCATCTTACGAACAGGTGCATTTTTTAAATTTTATTATAATACTTGCCAATGCCCGCGACGATTTCATTCGCATATGTAAGTCAGATTTAATGGTTATGGCTGGCCTTAATTCTTTTAATGAAAATTACCAAAACTTATTAATTGTAACATAAAAAACAATAATTATGGATATTTGCAAGAACATAGTGTAAGAATGGGTGTCCTCATCGCTAAAAGAGATTTCTACCAGGTAACCTTGTACGGATTGGATTGTAGATCCTATAAGCACAGGATGATGTGTTAATAAAGACAATTCCAAAAATAAACAGCCAGTTAATTGAGAAAAAAAAACTGTTTTCTGTATTTTTTTTTTATATCCAATACTTCGAAGGACTTTGTGTGTTTAAGAGTAGTAGCGCTCCATGTGAGAGTTCCCCCCGGGGAAGTACTGCCACCATACCTATTTCTACCGCCATGCAGTAGTGTTTGCATAACTGTGTTCTGGTTTGAAGGGTATAGTTTTCGGTAAAATTACAGGCACTATAAGACTCATGACTTACCAACTTTAAATCTCAGGATCACCCTTACTGTTATTATTAACTGTAGCCTTACTGTTAGAAGACCATTTTGATGTTGTGTCGGATATGTAGGTTCGAGCCCGTATGGTTTTAAAACTATTTAGAAGAAATATGAAGAAATGATAAACTCGTTCTTTGTTTTTGTTTTATGCCACATATCATCAGTTTTGTTTATTTCAGCTATGCATCTCCAGTAGACCATCAGGTGACTCCTTGCGCTTCAAGTAAAGGGCAGAGTGACGAATACGACACTAAGCCTTACAGCGAATCGGAACATTCAGCATCCAGTTGTTTTACTAGTTGTAAGTATATTCTACTTTGATTGATACTTTAAATCGTCTTAAATAATTTTAAATTAAATTTTTACATTACACTAATAATATTCTGAAAAGGAAAGATTTGTATTTTTGTATGTATAAACTCATAAAGTAGCGGACCAACATTGACATTTTTTTCACCATTAGTTATAATTTTATGTTGCAAAAACTTATGCGTAACATAGGTGTATGCGTTGTTCGAATTCGACAAAAATTGCATGAGTTAATGTCCTAATTTTATTTCCAGCGGGCTCAATGTATGACGCAGCAAACGAATCAGTAACCCTACAACTAGCAGAACTCGTCTCGAATTCACCCACTTCTCAATCCCTCTCAGTATCCAATGGAGGGGCCCGGCTGGCCCTGCCAGCTGCCGGCGTAGCCCTTTCAGTCCCCGAAGGAGCTCTCAGCAGAGGGCGAAGGGAACAAATCTACGTAGCCGTCGTCAAGGACGACAGATACCGACCACGGCTCGGCAAAGGTAAAGGTCACCGATTACATTATTCATACCAAATTCAAATTACCCAACTTCAAATATTTCCATTATCCCGACCTAGTATTTATTGAAACCACGATGAATATTTATAGTATTAAATTGACTTGGTAAGTTAATAAAAACAAATTGAATTCACAACATGACAGAGAAGTAAAAGATAATTTTGTTTAAACTGTGGCTGGAATTTCTGCTGAGAAAAATGTTAGCCTTAGGCGATAACTATGCAAGCCGAGTCCCATAACTAGAGTAGATATAATAAGACAAATTTTGCCCTGCAGGTATCACGCAACTGAGTCCAGTAGTTAAATGCGGACCGCCACGTCTACAACTGAACAAGTCGGTCGTACTTCAAATCCCTCACTGTGCTAGTCTCAAGCATGGCTTCTGGAACCTTTCACTTTATGCCATAGACCATACCAATGCTAAACCAGATACCGCACAACCCCAATGGAAGAAAATAGTCGGCCTCGGCCAAGAAACGATCAATACACCTGTGTTCACGCAATTAGACAGTGATAAAATATTCCTAGTTACGGACATGCTATCCACCTTTGTGTTAGTTGGTGAAAGTTTCAATGGAAAAGCGGTCAAAGCTCTACAATTAGCGATATACGCTCCTGCTGCGCTTAGTGAAACCTGTTCGGATTATAATATTAGACTTTACGTGTTTGAAGACACATCTTGCGCCGCCTACTACTGTCAGGAACAGGAGAAAAAATTAGGTGGCGTGTTGCTCGAGCGCCCAAAGACTTTATTATTCCAAGATGGAGGATCCAATTTGTGTTTAAATTTGGAACATATAAGTCCCGGTTGGAAAGCTAAGCCTGGCATCGGTTATCAAGAAATTCCATTCAATCACGTGTGGAGCTCCAACTACAATGCTTTGCACTGCAGTTTTGCTTTGGAAAAGACACACGATTGCGATAACATCGACTTTAGTGTGTCAGCGTGTCAAAGGACTAATCCGTCCTTCAAGCAGACATTCCGAATATCCCTAGAGGACGTGCGAAGTAGGTCGCCAAGGGGTCGTTCACCCCGCGCCGAGTCCCAACGGAGTTTCAACATTACCGAGAACCTTCTAGAATCTCGCATGTGTAGGAGTGAAGACGGGAGCGATAGTAAGAGGAATGTTACTGTCAGTGAGGCGGGAGTGAATGAGTGCACGGGTGAAGGGCCATTTAAGCTAAGTGCGAGGTTGAAACGACAATTGTGTTCTGTTCTCGACCCACCGAACGCTAGGGGTAATGACTGGCGAGCACTAGCTGCAAGACTTGGAGTCGACCGGTATACGACGTGGTTTGCCACCAAAAGCTCCCCAACTGAAGCTATTTTAGAACTGTGGGAGTGCAGAGAAAGAGGTGCTGGTGCCATAGCAGCTTTAGGAGCTGCTTTACGCCAAATGGATCGCCATGACGCGGCTGATTTACTCCACGGTAGACCTTCTTGGTTATGAATTGGTTAGATACAAACTCTCATATGAATCGCGTCTAAGAGTACCTAGCAGTAGCCGAAGTCGATCCTAATTTGACGTAGCATTTAGCTCGAATAAGAAAGGAACTCATCGAGATTTAAATACAATCTTGTGAGAATAAATTTATGCGTGTTGGTGATGACTCGTGAGTCATAAAATATATTTGTGCCGGTTTGACGATGACTCGTGAGTCGAGATTAATATTGGTGATGACTACAAAGTCATGAAGATTGTTGGTAAACGAATATGTAGTTTAAATGTTAATGTTAGAAAAGTATAGTTTCGCAGGCCTATGGTCAATGTAAAAGTTCAGTAGTATATTTTGTATAGAGTTATTCCACGCTGTAGATGAATATAAGCGATGAATAAATTATATTGTACTAGCAATAATAGTGCCTACATTGTCTTTAAAAGAAATATAACCGATGTGAGTCGGTTGACGGTTGGTTATTTTGTTAATTTTTGGAAAAGTGTTTCAAGTGTTTACATTGTATTCTGTATGTCGCCCAGTTTTTTTCTATCGCTTTTAGTTTGCTTACGTTTTGTGCTCTTTGTTTCAAATTGTGTGCCAAATGTGTAATGTCACAGCTAAGTGTAGGCAATAATTGAAATGTTATACGTGTTTGAGCTTACTATACCAGATAAATGCTAAGCGTTTTGTTACTTTTTTATCGACATTAATATAGGGTTTAAATGTCAAATTTCGGTACTGATATACATTTCCAAAAAGTGTAAACATAATTTATTTTTACTCTAAGGTCATGACAGTAAGGGGCCTTGTTCAGAAGCTACATTGTAGTACTTGTGTTTTTACGAAAAATGTTAAGGCTATTTTTACGAAGCTTCTGGTAATCGACACCGGTACCAACGAAGAGTTACTTATTTATTATGAACAATAATATCTTTTCGTAAAAAAGACATTTATTGTTATGTAATATAATAATCAAACGAGTTCCTAGTACTATTTGATTGTGCATTTTCAATGACAATGTTTAAACCCTATAAAATAAAATGACAATTTCACTATTATTTTCTAAGCTAAGGATCACCAGTAAAATAGTTCGTTGCCTGTAAATGTACAGACTTCTATTGCATTTACTACTAATATTTTGTCTTTCCTATATACTTAGTATCGATCTATATCTTTGTATATAATGTTACATATATATTGTAAATAATGTACTTCTGTTAGAAGTTTAATTATAACGAGTAAGGTTTTATAGATTCAATTTCAACCATCAATTAGTTTCATGTTTGGTTTCTACAACTAGCTGTTGACTCATCTCATGGTTTAACCGCGTGGTGATGATTGATGATGATAAAAAGTAGCTTATTTGTTATTCCGGGACCTGAAGTATCTAAATACCAAATTTCATCCAAATCTGTCCAGCCTTGTGAGCGTGAAAGAGTAACAAACATCCATACATCCACACAAACTTTCACGTTTATAATATTAGTAGGATAACTACAATGCAAGTAAGCCGAAAAAAACTCGATTTATAAAAAAAATATGTAATGACAGTAATCAACCTATTTTTTTCTCACACTCATTTTTTTCGCCCCTGCATTCCTATTCCCTGTATCGGAGGCATGAATACACACAATCACAGTACACAAACATCCAAGACCCGGGACAAACACGTACACTCCTCGCATAAATGTAAACCCAGGGTCCCGGGGACTGAAGTCACGCCATTGACGTCTGAGTCAATCTCGCCAACGCGCCATTGGTGACCGTCATTGTAATATGCTTGTATTTTTTTTATTATTATTTATTAATAATCAATGAATTATTAGCAAACATTTTGAGTCATGATACATTTAGGTATTAGACGACGAACTTAATAATGTAGCCATAGATGTGGATGTAATCACCATAATAAATATTATATTGATATATAGAACCTCTGACCTCTTTTTAATAGAAATTTCATGTTTATGTGAGTTATTTTTTTTTTAATGCGGTACTAGTACATATTACTTAAATATAAAAAATATCTCCATTTTGTAGTGCAATAATAGTGTACTTTTAAAATATTTCAAGTTTTAATAAGGTTATCCAGTCAAATAAACAAATAAATTTATTTTTACGTCGTTTCCGCTAATAAGCTTAAGTTTAATAGTGTCAATCGACATGCAATTGAATTCCCACATGAAATCTATTTTAAAAACGTTCTATATTAACGTACAAGTAGTTATTGTAGAAAAATAATGTAAAATACAAATAGGATCGATAATGAAATATTAAGACAATGCGTTCAATTTAAAATTATTTCCACTCACAAAACGGTTACCTCGTTATAATTAAACTCACTAAAACGTAGGAAACAATTACCCATGGTTTTTGTAAATTGTGTAGGCAATGCAACTGTAAAACTATATTCTATTTTTGTTAACGTGATGACTATTATAATAAATGGATCTGTGATAATTAAAATAATATGAAGTAAATTATGTTTAACTGTGCACTGTGTCGTTTTATTTCTAAACCTCTGCGACCCGCGTTTCTTTATAATTATCTACTTCTCTGCCCCAGCTCTGATTTTCCATTATCATTCCATCCCATCAAGACCTCGATACAGGTGGAAAGATGAGGTGCTAAAGGATCTGCGTGAACTTCAAGTGAAAGACTGGCGGGAATACGCCCATAATAGGGAAGGATGGCGATTGCTCTTGTCAGAGGCCAAGATCCACTTTGAATCGCTGAACCAGCGGTATGTAAGAAAGTAAGTATTCCATCCTATTACCTTTCTACAGATTACAGTTAAGGAAATATGTTGGCTTAGTATGGGCTTGTCATGAGGAGATATGATAAACATACAACAAAAAGAGCAATGGCATAGCATAAGCATGACCATGGATGGATATAGAGGTAGAGGAAAGCCGAAGGTATAGATGACCTGCTTCAAGAAGGGTATGTTTAGGAAAGGTGTCAGCACTGAGATGACTAGTGATAGAATAGAATGGAAGAGTACAACATGTGTCGACCTCATCTACCGTGGGATAAGGAGAACAAAAAAACATTAGTTGAAATTTAATCCTTAGAGAGGTGTACATTTAGGGTTTCAATTTATAAAGAACTGTCTTAGTGGATATCTTCATAATATAACAATAAGTATCTGAGTGATCTGAGCTCAAAACATTAAATGATTAGTTGACGGAGTATCATTTATTATCACGTAGGTGTTAATAAATCATACTGCCTGTCGGTCAATCACGAATTGTTTCATTATAAATTATCAAGTATTATTTGAATACATTTTAATTAGTGAGGAATACACGAAGAAGAATCTTGTTGCCGCTTAACTTTTATTCCGACGTTCGCAGAGTCACCATCTCCTGATGATACCTTGTACATAGCTTGAAGCACGTGTCCGAGAGGTATTGATTACGGAAACTGCGGCTGCTATATCAAGCTGTATACAATTTATGCGAGTGCACACTGCATCCTTACTTGGAAGCATGTGATCATGCGAAATCAACTAATAAATTAATTAAATTACATTAAATTAACTTCGACCACATCGTCACTGACCATCAAGTGAGATAGTGGTCAAACGCTAGATCTATACAGAATTTAAAAAAAATATTGTGTAATTAATACCACTTTGAAATGGATTTTCGCAAATTAGCCCCTGTGTCCATGGATTTTTGTCATATTAAACACAAGTGGATCGACAACAAGTTGCCGGCGATTTCGACTTTCAAAATCGATTATAATTACTATAACTTTGTCAGCGAAATAAACTGAAACATTTTTAAATGTTTTAAAGGCTCAACGTAGTCATCTCGAAAACATATTGTTAATATTTGAACAAACTACATAGAGAAGTGAGTACTTAAAAAGTTATTAATTACTGCTTTATTATTTTAGTGTTATCATTTTTTATTGTTATATTCTATAGTATTATTTGATATTCTAGCTTTATATTCCTGCTCTTTTATAACACGGAGGTGTCATTAAGTTTATATGTTAATATAAGAATCTTCAGTAAGCTGAAGATGATTATGTAATTTTGAGAGAAACGGCACAAAACATCTATCTCACATCTATATATCGTAAGTAATGTATCTATGTTTGTATTTAAAAAAAATCATATATTGTACATATTTATATTAATCTTCTATTACTACTTTATTGTAAAATAAAGATATATTTTGGGAAGACACTGCCTTTTGTAACACAATTATTTTTAATTAAAACAAAAGGCAGGGTACAACATATTTTGTAACCTTTATGTTTTGCAATAAAGAAAAATTTGTATTGTATTGTATATAGATCTTCACGATACAGGCTTGCCGAAATGTGAAGATCACCCTTTACTTAGTGCTTTGTATGAAGTTCTATCAGCGTTATGAAATTTACTGTGTTTATAATAGTGTATATAATATATTGTGTTTGTACATTACTTGTTGATGTTGTTGTTAATGCTGCAAATAAAATATTTTTCATTAACACTATACGAGTATCAAACTATAAGGCGTAAGTTATGAGTATATCCCGCATTTCTAGAAGATTTCATATGTAATGAAAGATAAAATAAAATAAAAACTATTTTCTACCAACAAGGATGTTCAGCTAAATTTTAAAAATTTAAAAAAAAAAATATATTTAAAAGTAAAACATTTACTTAGATACAGTTTTAAAAAAAAATTATCATATCAGTTCTCATTCATATTTTCATTTCTATTAATTACTAAGAAAATGTACCTGTGACCCCTAACAATATCCACGAGCACTTGAACGTTAATAATTAATTATTAATACCACATCAACTGTGACGTAAAAATTATTCACTCGTCAATTGAAAACTACAGGATTGTAGTTATCGGGAAACATACACTCTGGCAACGAGTTCCATTGCTTGGCGTGGAAGCAAAACACTTCGTATGTATACTGACATAAATATGTAATATATGTGGTACCAATTATAGCGATTGTCCATTGCCGTACGTCAATTGTTATCAATAGAATGTAGTTTTTTTCCTTATTTAAATAATATAATGTATGTCATTTAAATAAAGACTACAAACAACGTGTTTAAATTCCTACCATTTCCAAACATTTTCGAATACAAAACGAAATGTCAAGCGAAGAAGTCTCGGGAATCGTTTGGAATTTTCGAATAAAGGGTCGTCAAATTTATTCGACAGGCGAGAAAAGTCCAAATAAATGAGGGTATAGTCCGACACATGTAAATATGGTAGGGCTTTGTAGGGAGGTAATGTGGGCAGGTGCGCGCTTGCCTTTATGTCGGCGCGACTCTTGACGCGTCACGGGAGTGTGACCGATTGGGGCGTGGCGTGACTGACAGCGGTCAGTCGTGACCTCACGCTTATTTATTTTATAAGTCTGAAACAGGGGACGAGTTTTATTTACCTAAATATTCATCAATATTTAGGTAAATTCATGTTTTAAATGCAAACGCTGCAACGCAAAACATAAATAGGTTTCTTATTAAAACTTGTATCAAATGCATCCAGTAATGTGTAGGCATAGTAAAAGTCTTCGTATAAAGCAAGTATTATATTCACGATATTTGATATTCACTTTGCCCTAAAGCATCGGCTTCATGGCTTACGGAGCTTCTATCGATGGTGGTGTAAAAGGGTTGAACGATATTAGGTTTTCTTGATAAATTGTTGATAATATGCATCATCTCAGCCATAGTAGATCAACAGCTGGACGGTTTGGCGGGCAGATTGGTGAGCGCAGTATGTTGAATTTAGGCTTTTGATTGAAAACGCCTTCGATTTGAAGACGCAGTTGCCCACCTTTTGGCGCTTGATCCCTTTATAATCAAGGTCATGATGATGATCATGAAGAATCAATTTTGTCCACATTATCATGACGATGATGATGATGTGGGTAAAGTTGATGTTTGGCGTGATTTCTTGGATTGAATTTTGAGCAAGCGAAAGGTTTTAGAAAGAACCCTGAGCTTAGCGAAGGATCCAGAACACGAAACGCCAAATAGTCTTTTCTTCAACTCACGAGTGAATAGGTATCTTCTAAGCAGGCGTTTTCGAGCGTAGACCGCATCATCGCTTAACATCAGGTGAGATAGTGGTCAAACGCCTGCCTATTCCCAATTGAATAATTGAGTCAGTCTCCAGTAAATGTTTAAATAATAAATATTATATAAATTTTTTTACATATTACAATCGTAATCGCTGTCACTGGCACCTCATTACCGCTATGTTTTGGGAATACATTTAACTACATTAAAACGCCATTCGGCTTGGAGAATAGGCAGGTGCAGCAATAAAACACAAATTACTGATCGCTACTGGCCTGTTATGTGTATATGTGTAATTTGGGGGGAAAGGTGTTCTCTCACACTTAGTTGGCACTGTTCGTTAGATAATGAGCGTTACCCTTCCGCTTACGCTTACAAAATGTTTCTCGTAGAACTATAATATAAAACTAGGGGCGACGAAACGAATAGCCTAATAAAACTCAATAAATTACATTTAATCATCAGTGTCATGGAACCCATTATGAGGAAATAAGTGAATAAGTATCTAAGTACATACATATATACACAGCCTTCCAATTGCTACGATCCCGACGTACTTTTTTCGCTTCATCCACGCTTATGAAACCTTTTATACAAGAATGTCAGTTTAGAGTTCTCCTGACCTAGCCCTTTCTGAGAACCTCTTCAATCTGATTTCGGAAAGTTCGCCTAGGCTTTTCTCTTCCAACACTGAATATAAGATTAATATCCTTTATATATGCACATAATTAAGACACTGAGCTCATCTTAAATGCGTAGACTAAGTGGGATGAAATTGTTTGTGCGTGTTTGTATCGCTTGGTTACATAAACATGTCACTTCTAAACGGCTGGACCACTATAGCAACGAGATTCTTCGGGTGTATTCAAATGGTCCTGGATACCTTACACACCTGGTAGTCTTCCGGAGTCTAGTAATTTTGGTTTTTTTTCGCATAATCGTATAAGAAATCATACCAATACTCAACTTGATTCAATTTTAATCCAATTGTTATTTACAAACATATGGTTAGTGTTAATGAATAATAATAAAACTAAAACTGTTATTGTGTCTTAGAAACATACTGCCTCAATTTGTTGTAAGTTTGGTCGAACCATTAGTGACACTTCGCGGCTTATGCGCCTCAGATAATACAAAGAATAATCACAGATTATTACCACCATCCACCACCATTTATATATACATAGCGATACAGAACCGATAAATAACTTACTTTACTACTTAACTTACTTAGCAGTACCAGAAGTTCCAGAAAATTATAGATGTGGATAAAACTAAAATAACAAATGCAAAATTTTGAAATAGACAAACAACATTTTATTCAATGACATATTATTATGTAGTTTCTAATAAATTTTCTCATACACACATATTGTTACTAACGTATTATTAAAGAAAAGGTGTGAAATAATTTAAGCTCCCACGCTTATAAACACTAGCCGGTCTGATAATAGTAATAAATAATATTATTTAAATACATTGTTATTAACTACCACAACTTAAGCTATATATAAATACATACATGTAAGTATAAACTTAAACCACAGAAAAAAGCATTGTGTTTTACGAAAGCCTAGCGTTTGATCGCTAAGTTTGCTTAATGGTCGATGACAGCTGGATAAATATATATATGTATATAGATCAACTCAATGTAAAGTTCTAGTAAGCTTTTAATAACAACATTCAACAGTGTTAAGAGATTCTTCTTCTTCTTTGTCGTTACACTCTTGGCAGAGTGGTCGCGGTCGTCATGACAGGGGTGGTGGCGAGCTTCACAATTCGTCGCCATTCCTCTCGTACTGTCGCTTGCCTCGTGCATTCGTGTAGGGGACCATTAAGTGCAGTTTTGATTTGGTCCGTCCAGCGCATTGGTGAAGATAGATTTACTTAAGAGATAGATACTTAAGAGGTAGATTTACTTAAAGGTGCACGGTAGACAAGCGAACACGCTTTATTAAGATGTTACGGATTTCCAAGCGATTCTTATTCTAATTCGAATTGGGTGTGCTGAATCCTTTACTGACGTCCCGCCTGGGATGTTTTGTGCATTCCCCCTGCCAGCCACTATCCGAACTACCCTACTTCCTTAACTTCCATGCTCAAAACAGTAGTAGAATGCAATGTGACCCCATCATCTGCAGCCAAGCAAACAGCAGCTTTAGGTAACAACTGTGTATTTTAGCCGTGGAGATTTGTATTTGTTACAAGTTACCATCACTGGCCGGTCACGAGAAGATGTCAGATTCAGAGTGTTTTAAAAGATTAAATTAGACAGAAAAAGAAAATATCAATGCAATATTGTATCAAATTTTCTTATTTTTAATCTAACCATTAAGTCTGTCAAAAGCATAAAATAAATGGGAATCGATACATAAAATAAAATATACAGCAGAAAGCAAGACATACGTATATGTCTTGCTTTCTGTAGTGTGTAGTTTCATGTAGTTTTCATCCAAAACTATATTATGTACAATATAGTTATAGTTTTGGATATCCAATATAGTTTTGGATGTTTGTGTGCTGTAATTGTATCCATGCCTCCCGCGAAACAGGGATCCAAGCAAAACCCTGCAGGGTTTGAGTGTGTAAAAGAAAACAAAATAAATAAATAAAATAATATAATCTTTTTTTTAAAAAAAATTATTTAAGGATCTTCAGACAGTACATAACAAAAAATTACAATTGAATGCGAAAAATATCAGTATAGGTAGTTGATGTACCAACAGCGAAGACCACAGATTAAAATTTGATATAATAAAGATTAATCTTAATTGGAACAAGATGGTTTGCGGTTTTAATATGTAATTCAATAGTGTATGAAAACATTCTACGCATGCTTTCCTTTAATATTGTAAAAAAATATAATTAAGATAGACAAAATGGCTTATAGAGCAACCAGTGGTTAACTATTCGGGGCCTGCTGACAAAAAATACTGGTTAATGTCCAAGACGTAAGATTTGCATTTCTGTTTTTTGAAGGAAGAAAATCAGATACCTTTGAATTGAACCCAACAACCATAGAATACCGTCCTGTTGCTTCGTCATCTAAGCCATAGTAGCACTCCACTAGCCAATTGATTCCTTCATCATCAGTAAACATCTGAGGGAATGTTTTTCACAGCGCCATCTACCTCAAATTGTATGATCTATTATCAGGACTAACAGATCAACATTGCAGTTTGTAATACACAAGTTCAATTTTTGATGAAATATATTGTTATGGCAAACAAGGAGATGGACCGCTTGATAGTCAGCGATCACTGTTGTCTATGGATTTGTAACACTGGTAGCCTTGAAAAGGAGTGGCAACGTATCTTAATGCCCATAAGATACGTAGCCAATCCTTTTCAAGGCTACTCGGAAATACTGAGGGAGTAAGCTCGTTGCACATTTTGCAGGTATATGGTTGTAAATGAAGAAACTATAAAAATCCTTAATAGTTAAATATAATTAACCTTGACTCTGGAATAAGGTTGAAGAGTTCTTCGGAACACACCCCGTTGTATATACGGTAGAAAAAACACAGAGACCCTATGTCTCTGTGCATACTGAGTGGCTCTAGGTGTCCGGTGAGATTAGAGAATACTTAGACTCTCTGAGACCTTGAAAGGAGTAATCGAGGTAGTACAGAAAATGGGATTTTCTACCAGTGAACGCGCAAACTTGTATCTTGCAGGATTTAATTGAACAGTGTTATGCTTTCTCATTCAATAATTTAAGTCATGGTACCGTTGTTAACTATCGCTATTGCTTTACTAACGCGATACAAACTATACTTAGCAAATACTTATTAAACTTTAATGGATAGTTTCGTAAATAAATTATTTCCAATCCTATAAACTTTGACTAAACTAATACACACCCTTCAATCGAACCTATTGAATACCTAATTTACACATCAGACAAGCATATACCCCACACGCTGTGAGGCTTCCTACAAGACGCCTTACGACTGAAAGGGCCTGAAATGTCGGCTAATCAATCGCAAAGGGCATCGGTAGACGCGACAAAAGGGTGTTGTACGGTGACCATATTGCAATAAAATGTGAGACTGCGCCCTACTTGAACTACGGTTTTCCATTACCTCGGATATCTTATCAGAACCTTACATGTTAGCCGGAGCTAAAAAGAAACTCATCTGATATTCCATGTGGCCAATGCAAATGTATATAATAACTATCAGGCTGTATACTGTATACTCCCTGCATTGCGGTAGGGAGGGTGGTGCACACTGCACGATAGCTTGGAATAAGCTATTAAGGGCTTGTTTTGAGACCTATTGTTAAATAATATAACTCATTTTATGGAGCATATAAAATCCTTATTGTACCTATCCCGCCACTAACTGCTATAATAACATTTGTGTGATTTTTTTATAGTTTTACATCTTGTATTCTGCATTAAAGTTAATGAATTAAGATATATCAAAGGAAGGTATTGTGGTATTCAATAACTCACCAACAAAATTTAAAACCGGAGATGGGAATCAAACGAGCAACGGTCCAATTGAAGACCATCACTTACAAATCTGAAGTAACATTGCTTCAAAACCCTAGCCTTGACTCTTATCTCTTTACATTATCAGTGACGACGTGACCGCAGGTGAAACCACGCTAACCTAACCAACAGAAGGTAGCATTAAAATTCTGGCTTCCAAAACTGCGAAGAGATATACCGATAGCTCTAAACGTATTTGTCCTTATAAACTCATGGCTACCCTACACGTACGCGTCAATTCATCAGGCAATGTAAGGTCGTCAAAGGGCTCGAAGCAACTATTTCCTTTCACTGAGGGTGGGTTTTTGTTAGCTATAAATTAATTTCGGTATTGAATGTCGCGTGCGGTAGTTTCTTATTAGTTAGTTTGTGTCGCAAACCAGAAGCAACATTGTATTCAGCAACCTTAATTGAATAACACTAGTTATTCCGTGCGGGTTTCCTCTCGCATTATGTTTTTAGATAGCGATATAAATAGTTAACTATTCATTTACCCAATGGTTACACGGAACTTAAGGAAAATAAGTATAAAACTGTAGTAGTAGAAGTAATGTGTTTAAAAAAGGTTTTTTTTTCACTAATATATATATGTTTGCGTTTGACAACTGTCACACCTAATGTTAAGTGATGACGTTGTCTAGTATGTAGCACGCAAACCTAGAAGGTACTTATTTACCACCTACTCATGACTTGAAGACTCCAGGATTGTACGTATCGAGAAACACAGACTCAAGCAACGAGTTCCATTCCTTGGCAGTACGCATTAAGAAAGTGGAAGCAAAACGCTTCGTACGTATAGGTGGTATATATTATATTTTATATTCCGTATAGCGATGGCGAATTGCCGTAATTGGAAGAAGGTGATATAATATAAATACAATAAAATATAAAAATTTCAGAAATTGATATACGGCGGTGTACAACAAGAATTTGAAAAAAAAATTACACTTTATTCAAAATTTACCCAATATCTACATAAATAAAATGAAAAAAAATATTTCATTAAAACCTTAAATTAAGTGATTTGTCCATTTATCGAGACTTGAAATGATACATAAATATGTTATTCTACATTATAATGATATTTATATTCTTAACATAAATAGTACTTATATTACCTTCTGATTTATTAATCAAAGCGTCAATATTAATAAATCACCCCACACATATACTCCCATCTCCGCCCTAGGATACCCTGAGTCGCGGGAGGTGTGGACACACACAATCACAATACACAAACATTCAAGATCCGAGAACAAACATCTATGCTCGTCACAGAAATATTTGCCCTGGCCGGGTTCCAAACCCGTAAAGTCAGTGTCACTCATCACTGAGCCACGGCGACCGTAAAAATGACGACCACCCTCCTCCCTCCACATTGGTCTTCACAGAAGACTCTTTGGAAGCGGCTCATATTCTGTAGTCTCCATTCGAGAATCTTTGCTTATCATTTTACCCAACAGAAGTCTAGCTTAGATTTTAACTGAATAATTTCACAATGCAGCACATTGCCTAACTAGACCATTATAACCAATAATAGAGTAAGTAACTGGTTATAAGCGACAAACGTGATCAAGAAGTCTACCGGTGGGTCCGACTCGGGTCAGACGGTTAAGGGAGCGATGATATCTGCTGTCGGTCGGGCGGCGCTCGTGACTTACCTTATGTGACCGTGTTTGGGACAAGTCACAAGAAAAAGGAGTTTTTCATCAGATTATTTACGACTGGTTGTTGAAGACGAAAAATTAAAAAGCAGCTTTGAACTTTTGAGGTTACTGACAAAACGATACAGAACACATTTTTATGTATCGGAAAAGCGAATATTCTACAATTATTAAGATACAATCGTAGATGACCGTACCTAGTATATAATTATAATAGATAGGTGATACGTTTTATCGTAAATTTATGTCTTAGTTTGTTATAATTATACAAAACCACCTCATTACGTACTTAGTATTGATTACGTCGACATTTTCTCAGGAGTTGAAGGTCTATTTAAGTTATAGGTACTCTATGAACTTTATAATTTTGTAGGTGTAGGTAATTTAATTTGTGTAGGTTTGTACTACGATGTATTAGCACATAAAGTGAGTTAATAAATATGTAGTTTAAGAGCCTATGGAATCAATAAATTATATCTTTTATACCAAATAGTAACTTGTTAATCTAATAGCTTATTATAATACATTAATTAGTCATTTATATTTAAATCCTACTGATATTATAAACGTGAAAGTATGGATAGATGGATGTTTGTTCGGATCTGGATGTGGCACAAAGATAGATGAAAATCTATCGCATAAGCTATTTTTGATCCCGGTAAAATGTATGATTCCCGTGGAAAAATACCGTAATCCACGCGGGTGAAACTGCGGGGCGCTGCTAGTAATTTATAATTTTATAAACAATAAAATAATACATAAACATAAATTGTTATATGCGCTGAAAGTTTCAAAACGGCTTGAAGAACTGTTAAACCAGAGCTGAGTTGATAAGTTAACCCATTCACGCGCACTAGTTGCTTATTGTTTGTCGTCACTCTTTACTAACTTGTTTTACCTATGTATTTATTTGAACCCCAACATAAGGTACACTGATACAAGAAACTAAAAAAATGCTATAAGATAACAAATGCTAAGTGTCACTATAATTATAGGGGAAGACAGCTTGCATACAAAAGTGAGCGAACAGTATCTAGCTATTCATGGCCACTACCACAATGTGGAATAACATTTAAGAGGTTGGCTTCAATTAACAATACAAAGAGAAAAAAATATATTTTTACAATATTTGAAAAGTAAAAATGTGTTTGAAATTTTTTTAATTATATTTAAAATTATATTTTAATTGTATTATATTATAAAAAAAAATTTTCGAAACTGGTCGGAGAGTAATTTTCCAATGTTTACCACGTGAGTCCTATTCGATTTGTTACATTACAACTTGAAAAGTAGTAGTTAAACGTACAAAATAAAAATCAGGATTGTTGGATCGCTAATTTAAATTTGCCAAAAGATTCAGTAAATAAGTCCACTCTCTCGTTTTTAGCTGAGCTATTATATTTTATATGAATATATACTTTATATAATTTCTCTTCTACCTTTACAGTAACGTATTAAAGTAGAGTCTCACTAATCCACCACTTCAGTAGTCCGGTACGTCCAACAATCCGGAACTCTCTATAAAAATAAAAATAAAAAATCTCTCCGCGTACGCACACCACCCCGCTCCTAACTCTCGATCCGCTCTCGCGCACCGGCATAGGCATGCTGCATCAGTATGACTTCCTAATTATTATTTTTTACATACAAGTTTGCATTTGACAACTGTCTCACCTGATGTTAAGTGATGACGCTGTCTAGGATTTAGCACGCAAACCTAGAAGGTACCTATTCACTCGCGACTTGAAGACTCCAGGATTGTACATATCGGGAAACACAGAATCGGCCAACGAGTTCCATTCCTTGGCAGTACGCATTAAGAAAGTGGAAGCAAAGCGCTTCGTACGCATAGGTGGTATATCTACCATATGGCGATGGCGATTTACCGTACGTCGAGTCAACCGATGATAGAAGTGATAGAAGTGCACATTCTCCGAAGTGCACCCGATAAAAAACCGATAGGCTTGCTACTCTACGCCGGTGTTCAAGTTATCACAATAGAACGTACATATTTATTTACTGTTTAAAGTTGAAAATAATTTAGCAAAATGTCAAATAAACGGCAACATAGGAATTAATCCATCATCAGTAACCATTCTAGGTCTAGCGTGATAACATCTTCAACCACATCGCCACTGACAGTATAAAAAAACAATAATCTTCTTAAAACTTTACAATGATTTACAATGCATGCTGTATTCACTTGTGTTAGGAATTACACAAATCTACCTTTTAAATATTGGTTTTTTAGCTTAATTTATGTGTATATTCCACGTTGTGAACCAAATAAATTTAAAAAAAAACATAAACCACAATGAACCATATTATCCAATAATCCGAAAATTCTAATAATCCAGCAACTCCTAGTCTTATGGAGTGCCGGTTTAGACTCTACTACGTACTACCTACGTTTTTTTATTTAATTTGAATGATTTATAAGAACCATCCAACTGAAAATATTTCTCCTTGGACCACAGCTAAACTAGCTCGGACAAAGCAGTGGGCGAACCAGGAATGACGCGAATACTCTTACGATTGTTTCATTTAGGAACCTTCCGCTGAGGCTAATGAGTCATTTGATAAAGATCTTGGGAAAGTTCGTGGGCAAAAGGTTAAATAAATACTTTTCAATAGCGTGGGCCGAAAAACCGGGACGAATATGGCATAAATCGATTATGCGATGATAGAAACATAATAATAATAATAATATGGGACAACATTCACACAAGGTCTTCAGGTCCCAAACTAGGCAGAGCCTGTACTATGGTAACCTGATGCCTGATATATACTTATATAAATACTTATATACATATACACACCCAGACACAGGTCAAACATACATGTTCATACACACAAATGTTTGACTTGTCCGGGAATCGAACATAACAAAGATAAGTTTTTTATACCACGTAGGCACCTTCAGGAGTAAGTGGACGGCCTCTCAGAGGTAATAAAACTTAATCTTATTCAATCTGAGACGATTTCAAGTCTCGTTTTTAGTATAATCTCAATTGTTAACAGAACTACTCTTATGCTTAGGGGTAGATTATGCTTAGTCACCACAGTCACTCGGAACTTTCGAAATAAGCTAAGACTGCTTTGGTTGGTAACTGGTGCTTTTGGCTAAAAGTAAGTTTATATGCTGACGCTTTTTTTATTTGATACACAATAGGCTTGCAATAATCTTGTACTTAGTACATCTATGCATTCTACTAAATTCTATGCAAAGTCCTTCACTGTTCAAGCAGTCCATCTTTGGAATTCCTTGCCTGTGTACTTACGACGAGCTAAATCCTTGCTAATTTTCAAAAATATGGTCAAACATCAATATTTATCATTTGTATGAAGCCGGTGTAATCCCGCTTTTTTGATTGATCAGTGACACTGATCGTGACCCTGGGTTCGACTTACCCTTAGGGCAAACATTTCACTCATGAGCATAGATGTTTGTTCTCGGGTCTTGGATGTTTGTGTATTGTGATTGTGTGTGTGTCCATACCTGCCGCGACACAGGGCATGTGCAGAGTGTGAATGCGTTTATTTGTTAAGTGATGACGCATTCTACAATGAAACACGAATAACCGTACTTACGAAATAATACATGTTCAGGCCATAAAACTGAAAAATAAACATACTTTCTCAATAAAATAGATACCAAAATATAATAACCATACAAATAAATTCACCCAGTAGTGGGAAGTGAACACACAAACATATATAAACATGAGCATCAACACTACTCAAATAACTTTAAGTAAGCTTATAGGTACATAGTTCAGCATAAGTTTACATCACCGTAAATGATGTAAACCGATGTAGTCTCGTCGCTAATAGGAAGTTACCTAATAAAAACCACAATATAATCTAATCTTATCTAAATTCAGCCCACCCATAAACAAGTGCGTCTGTTTACGATCACTTGGAACCCTTTTTGTCTATGCCCAATCTTGTAGGAGATAATATAAAAACGTAAAAGCAGTAAGAGTACTTACGTTTTAATGATCGCTAGAGCAGTATCAATGGTCACGGGCGAGATTATAATAATCTTCGAAAAATACAAAAGTTTTTGCAATGTTTTATCTGAATGTACACGCATACTAATCACCGAAATAGTCGTGTATTTGTCGTCTTTACACGTTGACGTCACACACCCGTGTTTTAAAAAAAAGAGTGTCAAGTTGTGGTCGAATGTTTGCAAACAATGATCGGAGTACCTGTCTGTATAACTTGGCATAAAAGTTATATTCACATCACGAATGCTCAGAATAAGTACATATTATATTCAAGCTTCTTTCCCCTAGGGGTAGAAACAGACCACAGCCTTCCAAATGCTACGATACCGACACACTTTTTTCGCTTCTTTTACGTTCATCAAACCTTTCATACAAGACCATCTTAGAGTATTCTTGACTTGGCCCTTTCTTCAAACTTCCTTAATCTGATTTCAGACTAAATTTAGTTACCCACTTATCCAATCATTACAGATTTCCTTATCATCAAGAAGTCTCAATTACAGATAAGCACAACACGTACAAGTAGACATTGTGTAAGTTGAGTACTGTAATAGCCAGTTAATTTTAGTCGTCAAACATTTTTGGTTTTTTATTCAATATGTGCAGTTGACGTAAGAGAGCGAATGATTCTAATTAAAAAAAATATAGAAATCACGTGCTAGGGACACGAGATCTTCTTTGACTTCTCATAGAATAATGTGTTTGTGAATCAAAACTTATTTATTTATTCTGAAAAACACATGTAATTTACAGAATAAATCCAAAAAACTACATGGAAAGTTCACCTTGAAACTTATGAAGCCTTACATTCTGATTATATTTATATTAGTTATATTTATACTTTATCAGAAAAAACAATATTTCAAGGCTCACAACTTTGTAAGTGGTTTTAGTTAAACGAACTAAATCTAACTAGAATTTGGATTTAGTAATAGGTACAAAAACTACATTAAAAGTGGAATATCTATACGTTTGCTAAAGTACATTGTAGTTTTTATATAAATACACTTTGCCATTTTTACATTTTGTGACGACTACCAAAATGATTTTTTTGCTAATTGTTTTAGCTTCGCATTTAATGTGCGTTTAGCAGGTGTCAAGTTTAATATTCTTTAAGTTGAGTTCAATGAAATAAAAATAAGGTAAAGATTAGCCAGGTAGGCTATTTCACGAGCACTTAATTATTACTGATCTACCATTATTACACATTAACCGGAAGAAACACAAATTTTAGAAAATTACACAAACTTTAATCTTCTCTGTATCATTTTCTCGCCATAATTAATCAAATGTTTTATCTAGTAGTTTGACAAGAGTTTACTTACTGCAGCCACGGCATGCTGCGATAGTGACGCGGATAAGCACATGATTTGAACCATAGTCATGTAATCAACATGCAGTAATTAATCAAGATACATCGATTGCATCCGATAAGTGTGACCACCAACAGAGCGCGGGAATGTTGTCTTCTAACATTGTAGGGAACGTCTCTTTTTGTTTAGTCTGTGGTTTTGAGTATTAGATGGGAAATTTATAATACAGATTCCTAACTTTACTTGCTTTTTTTAGTCTTTGGCACTGTTTTAAATTTTGAGTACAACCCAAATTTTATGTGAAATATTTATAGGTCAATGAAAGTACTTCAAATAGTTTATTTTCAATTGATAGCCCCGTGGCACTTAATGTGGCCATCAATCACACGGTCGCAGGATCGAATTCAGCTCCATTAGATACCACCTCTTAGTTTTACTAAAGAACCAGTGCATCAGAATTGTACCAATTATAATTTAATTTATTAACCAATTATACCAGATTGCAGATATCAAACTGGTATAATTGGTTAGTAAATATCCCGTTTCTAAAGTGGTTGTATTTTAATATTAGCTACTTTTGTCGTTGCTGCCACTAACCATCAATTCACATCGGTTAAGCTAATTCTATCACCAAAAATATAAAAAAATTACATTTAAATAAAAGGTTCGTTGTAACCGCCAAATTTAGCGTTTATATTATATTTATTTTTTGCAATATGTACGGCCGTAACTATTAAAACATATCGTTTACTTATAAAACATACATATTATTGTCATTCAATCATAGTTAGATGCTCGATTTAAAATCATTATTACAGATGTTAGATACAAATGTCATAACAAAATCTTTTCAAAATGTATAGATATCATTGCACATTAATCAAACAATACAATACAAATACAAATATATTTATTTGACATAACAATAGGTCTAACAATACATGAACCCATTGGCTCCAAACTAGTTTTCACTGTGTTTTGGAGCCGATGGACAATATAAGTCACAAAGTAATATTATCATAGTTTTTCACAAAATGTCAGTAAGTAGTTGTTAAACTTGATATATTGGCCTAATTCTGTTTATCAAACACACAGTGTGCAGGCAGCAGTCCTTGAGAGTCAGTAACCATTCTAGGTCTTGACTGGTGTGACTATGTGACTTCGACCTGGTTCAAACGCTAATCTATAAATTATCAAATGATAACTTAATTAGTGTTGTGTATTATAATATATTCCCGCCCCGGCTTCGCACGGGTGCGATGCTGATGTTAATTATACTACAGAATGTCTTTATATGCAACGTTTATAGATATTTTTATCAAAATCAAAATCATGTATTTATTTGCAAGAAAACAATGTCACTTCTTAGGTCCTATAAATCAAATTGATTTCCTTTACAAGTTTCAGCCTGCAAGCAGACGTGCAAGTATTTGAATTCTTTTTTTTTCTATTTTTTAATTCTTATCCCTAAAATATACCACTTAAGTACCCTTTAACGCTATAAAAACATTTATTTATTCATATCATTAGGCAATACAAACGATGCAACAAAAATGTTTTCTTTAGACTCTTGAGTTACTCTTGAAAGAGCGACATATAGGTAGGTACGCGCCGCGCATCGCCCCGAAACCCCGGTCGGTATGACCCTGCATTTTAAATCTGTAATATCACCGAAAATTTCGTTTAAATTACATGCTGTAAGAGGCCATATTGCTTTATATTAAATGCACAATGTATTTAAGGTTCATAATTGGACAAGGATTATTGCTGTATTGTTTAAAATCGCTTCAGACATAGAAAAAAATCGAAAAAATGTTTATTGTTAGTTATCTCTAACAGATAGAAATATGGCACGAGTTTTTGGTAGTCCTTTTTAAGGTGTACAATACTGTAGTACATTAATTTGATTTATCTCGTAGAATTAGACATCATACCTCTAAAATTATCAGTGTTTTTCTATTTAATTATTCATATATTATAAACCTATATTAAAACCTTTCTCTTGAATTATTTTAGAGTTGACATTTGAAATAAGACTTTGATTTGGCGATAGTATGAAAATATCTGTTAAATTATTTACCTAGACACATCTTTTCAACACATCAATCGCATACTAAAAAAAGATAACATTTTTAATACCAAAGTTATTTGATGGAGATTTTATTATGACAAGGGTGCGTGATTTGTGACCCCTGTCCGTCATTCGGGGTTGAATGATTGGAGTTGAAAACTTTTTGTTAAAGCCTCGGTGAATGGTTAATCTTTGAATTATAGATCCGTATTCTATTTTTCGACGACTATTATGAAAATAAAACTACGGATTCAGGTTGTGTAGTAAGGACAGACGGTACGTATCGTATTTTTTCCGTTATAGTCGCATTACAAATGTTTCATGTTGTTAAGATGATTTACACTTCATATAATAAATTGTTCATTAAGGTTTTAGATTTTTATATATATAAAAATAGTAGCGGAACAAGGCCTTTATTTCTTTTCAGATCTATTGCCTAATGAATATTTTATTACCAGAAAGAAAACTTAAAAACATACATTTTTTTTGTTTTTATAAATATCTGAAATGCATCGGGCCCGAACTATTTGACTGTATTAAACAGACCAAAAGTCACAAGTACATTAATATTTAAGGACTAGTAGCGCCCGGTAGTAGCACGCGGTTTTACCCGCGTGGATTACGGTTTTCCCGCTACCTCAATTATCCCACGGGAACTATACTTTTTGCGGGATAAAAGTAGCCTATACGTTAATCCAGAGCTTAGACTATCTCCATACCAAATTTTGTCGAAATCGGTGCACTCGTTTGAGCAAGAAGAAGTAACAAACATAGACACACAAACTTTCGCATTTATAATATTAGTAGGATAAGATAAGATAGAATTAAAGGAATTCGTTGAATTTAATAAATACCTAAAAAATACTGATGCAATACCTGCATCCCTTCCTTTCAATGACTGGTAGAAACTATTTTTGTTAGCATAAGGACCTCCTGCGTATATTGTATTTGTGCATAAAACACTAAATAAACAACATTGTCAAGGATTAGGGGTACAGCTTTTTTTATTATACAATAGGCTAGTAGATAAATAGTAGGCAAGTAGGCAGGTAGTAGGTAATTAAATAAAACTAGTTATACTATGAACAAAACGACAGCTTCAAGTTGGTCCTTAGAATTTACACAATGTACTAAAACATCTATGGCACTCAGTATTAAAATACTTGGGTACACATAATATTTTAACGAATAAATCAGTAAAATCGTAATGTCCGAGTGTGTAGGCATCTGTTTGATATTTTTATGGCTCCATATCGTAATACACCCATTTATTTTTAATCTCAAGGGCTGACAATAAAAACGCCGTATATAAAATTGTCCATATTATAAATACATCTCAACATGTAATTAAACTCAATTTATGGTAATCGAAGATATTATTACCATCGTAAATTATGAGGAAGCTATCAAATTGTACCACAGAAGAAAGGAATGTGCGTTACATAAGGATGATAATATTAAATTTTATTGTTTTAAATTCGTACTGTAATTGAGTCATGTAAATCGAATGGAGTTGGTTATGGGCAGTGGATATTTAACAATGTCGTAAATATTACACATTCGAATTCATATCGGGTAACAATATAAAACAATTACACAAAATGTGTAAATTGTAATGAATTCATATATGACGCTTGTATAAGAAGATTGGCCTCGAATGTCCTGCCTTTTCTTTTTGGTGTCATCATCATCATCATTTTCATCTCGGACACAGGCCACTCCCATTGATTTCCACAAAGACTAGTAGAATGCGGCACGCATTCATTTACCTTTTTGGTGTATTTCTAATTACATTGAAACGCGACTTTAAATGTTTATTAGTCCTTTTATTGACGTTTATTACTGTGTTATTGTTGCTAATTTGATCAAATAATTTTACTTGGAATAAACATACTCGTAATATTTCACTTCATTTTAATTTTCAGTGTTATCATACTAATATTATAAAAGCAACAGTTCGTCTGTCGCTTGTATGTTAGCTAATCCTTCATGCTAAGACGGCTGAACAGGTTTGCAGAAAATTTAGAATGAAGACAGTTTAAGCCTCGGAATAACACATAGGCAACTTTTATCCCGTAAATATAGACTATTTCCGTGGGATGACGGGAAGAAATAAAAATTGTCAATACCATCACGTGCGGGTAAGACTTTGGAGCGCAACTTGTATAATATAATCTATTAGTGTATCTCGACAATTTATTAAAAAATATTAAAGGTGATGTGTGGATAATACAGCTTAATAATATACAATGTTTCAATAAAGTGCAGTGTTTACTTGAGCATAAAATGAAGACATTTAGTACGATATCTTCTTCTTCTTCTCAGCAATTGGTCATCCACTGCTGGACATATGCCTCCTCCATATAGGGGGGATTTGCCAATACTCGCCACACTTGGCAGGCGGGTTGGCGAGCGCAGTATCATTTCCTATCCTCAGAAGGCGCTGCTGCCCACCTCCTGGTACGTGATCCCTTAGCCGACTCTTACGGCACCCGCGGGCAGAGATGGGGGAGTACTATTCTTGGCCGGTACCACCACGGCACATTGCCGTAGTACGATATGAAGACATCTAATTCACTAAACTGGAACTTCTTCGAAATATGTTTTAAAAACTGATTGTAAATACTGCAAAATTACTCGGAACGATCATAACTCCCAGATGAAGAACTGCAAATGACTTCGAAACTGGTCGGAGAGTAATTTTCCAGTATTTACCACGTGAGTCCTAGTCGGTTTGTAGATTACAATTATGATAGAAACTCGCGACAGTTTTTAGACTCAAAATGTTTTGTACTTGCTAGAAGCATCTTTATATGGGCTGTTGACTCAGCAAATGTTGGGTTTTTGTATGAATCGCCTCTGGTGAAGTGGTCGCGCTTATTTGTGGTCATAGATGGTATCGGTGTGTTGGTGTTCTGATAGCTAGGCTGTAGCTTTTACGAGAGTTCTCCATCTCTTTCTATTACCTATACATATTTCAATCTCTTTTTTCTACTTTTGCATTGTAAGTCTTGTGCATTCAGCTCGTGATCAATCTGTATATAAATTTGTAGATGAAGTATTTACGAAAGGAAATAATATGTTTGCGTTAGCAGAGGGATAATAATTTGAATAAAATAGCAATAAAAATAAAGTTTGTCAAACAATCGTCATTAAAATACAGTTGCGTGACTGAGGATGTTGTGTTAAAAGTGCTATTAAAGATTGGCTTATGTAATCACTACTTAATATTTGAAAAATTGATTGAATAGTGCCATGTTGGTACCGGCCTAGAATAGTACTCCCCCATATCTTCCCATGGGTGCCGTAAGAGTCGGCTAAGGGATCACGTACCATAAGGAGGGCAGTAGCATCTTCTGAGGATCGGAAATCATACTGCGCTCGCCAACTCACCTGCCAAACATGGCGAGTAATGGCAAATCCCCCCTATATGGGGTAGGCATGTTATTATGTCCAGCTGTGGACATTCTATAACTTAGATGATGATTGATAGATGATTTGAAAAATGTGTTGCATAACAAAGGTACAGTTCAAAATTATATTATTCATGTTTTTAAATATTTTCGAGTGAGTGTGAGTGTGTTAGTAGCTGCTAGTGTTTTAATAAATCGTACATTTAATTACCAAGAAAACGCAAAATATTGCGATGATTCTTTTTATGCGGACTGTTGACCGCGCATTAACGCGATTTGTACATATAAAAATGCAATAATTTCATTTGTGCATCTTTAAATTTGGCAAAAAATGTCAAAATAAACCCATAAATGACAAACAAACAGACCGACACGGCGCAATCGTTAAATATCTCGCAATAAAGATAACGATTCGAAAACATCGGTTGTTAAAGGAAAGTACGTGTAAAATTGTATCGGAATTTTGGCATCCGCTTTTAAAGGATTAAAATGCAAATGTTGTTTTATCGCGTTTTACATCGACAATTTAACATTTATACTGTTACCGATTCTGTTATTAATTCAAACTAACTGAGGTCAGCATAGCAAATGAAACGGCGAAAAAATGCTAACCTAGGTATTGGTACTCAACACACATACATGGTCTTTGGTCGGTTGGCCTGTCCCCTGTGCGGACAAGGATCTCATTAGATTTTCTAAAGTTTAAAGATTATGCACTAACCCCCTTAAGGTCTTATAGAGTAGAGGTGAGTTCTTCTGGAATACGAAGTTTAATCAGAAATGTAAACGTAGTCCGCCGTCATAGCACAGCGGACTAGCAAGCTTAAATAGCAGCGGGAAAGGCATACACCTAGTATAACTGATGGCTGATGAGATCAAAGGTTCTTGAGTGGAGACTGCGGACTGGGAAGCGCAAGAACCTCACAGTTTCATACACAGTTTTTATACGTTTTTGTGTCAAATAAAGAAATGAATATAAAATGAAATTTAACAAAAAAACGATCGTTTGACATTAAACTGTTATAAAAATAATATTGTATGAAACTTGTAAAAGCGTTTAATTTTAAACAGTAGGCTTTGTTAGAGTTTATGGGATAAACAAATTAATAAAATAAACAACAACAAAATCAACTCCATATATACTTGCTAAGTCACAACGCCATAGAAAGTCTTTCAAGGCGATAAAACACAAGCAACATGTTAATTAAAAAATAAATGAGCTATCCATTTAATTTAATTCGTGCATTTAAATACTTAATTGCAAGTGGGTGGTGAACGGCATCACCTTAACAATGTGTGTTTATTGAAGTCTTTAAAATGCCGACGAGATTATTTTAAAGTTATTTGAATATGAACGCTGTTTGCATCTTTGATAAAGCTGATATTTGCTTTATAAATGCTATGTGATAAAAGCAAAGTTTTGATGTTTGTCATTTTATTACTGATGATTAACTTTAAGTTTTTTTATTACTTACTCGAAAAGTACGCATGTCTTAGTTTATTTTAGAGCATACCTTATCCCCGCTTAAAACGAAGACGACTACCTATATCCCGTACAAAGTTTGTTTGTATACTGTATAGATCTAGTGTTTCACCATTACCTCATTTGATGGTTAGTGACGATGTGGTCAATATGTAATCACGCTAGGCGTAGAATCCTTACTCTGGCTCTCAAGGACTGCTGACTGAACACACTATGTGCTTGGTGACAGTTTATCAAATCTGAGGGAGGTAGCTAGCCAGGCGGGTACTCTAAAGTACCCTACCCCCATACTGGAAATTTGATAACTGTACTACCTCCACCGGAAGGTAAAAATATCTATTTATCACACTTTCTACGTGACAATAAAGACCGATGCCACTATTTGATCATTTGAATGTAGAACAATCATCATCATCATTATCATATCAGCCACTGCTGGACATATGCCTCCCGAAGCCAGCCCTTGCCTGCGCTCTTAGTCAGGTCTTCTGTCTACAGAAAGTGAGAGAACAATTTATAACATTAATTATAGAAGTATTTTTATGTGTAAAAAGAAAAGCTGCATGCATATTTTGAGATTTTGGTTATAGTTGAGTATGGAGTTTTTAAAAAAGTTAAGAAAACTTAAGAATATTCTATCGGCATTATGAATTTGAACGTACAAGCAGAGCAAAAACTATTTAAAAAATGATTTTTTGTGAGTTTATTCTTGTCTTTATGCAACTACTACACTACCGAAACAATTGTTTATCACACTAATATTAATAAAGCGAACGTCTGTATGTGTGTATTTTAATTATTCCTTCATGCTCAAACGGCTGCACGGATTTAGATAATAAATGGTATGGAGATAGTTTAGATACTAGATTAACACTTAATCTACTTTTCAACCTGTAAATAAAATTATTGTTTCCATAGGATTAGCATAAAACGTAAAATCCTCTATTACTCCTTCACGCTCAAACGGCAAATTTACATTTTATTATCATTATATATAGTTTTTATGTGTGTATGTATTGTGTATGCATTCGTACTAAACCTCTAAATTAATTTCGTTTAAAATTTTATAAATATATATATTGTACTAATATATATAAATATTTGATGGGTAGTTTATGTTTTAAATTCATCTTGATAGGTAAAAAGACGTTATAGTTCTTTAGGAGGATTTCAATTTTATTTATTCGAGGCAGTACAGTGTCTGTCTGGACTGTTTTTCTTTTTTTTTATGGGATAAGTTGACGACGGCACAAGCAGCCTACAGGGTGATATGTGATAATCTCTGCACTGCACTGCGCCCGTCACCATGAGACATAGAGTTGGTAAGTCCCAGATGCCTGTAATTTTACCTGAAACCATACCGTTAAAAACCGGAACAGAGTAATGTGAACACTAGGTAGCTGCCCAGCGGTAGAAATAGATATGATGGCAGTACTTCCCTGAGCGAACTCTAACAGAGTCCTACTACTCTTAAACTCTAGTATTTGTATACTTTCATATGGAAAATATTGTCTTTTAGCAAGTTTTACAGGTATCCAACTAATCGTTGCTAAAATAAGTAAGCTCCAAAACATAATAATAAAAACATCAAAACAACAAGCTGACACTGAGCCTTTCGATTCGCACGTTCGACTGCTCCGTCTCGTCTCAAAAATAACCATTTTAGTTAAAAAAAAATACGTTTGAAGTCATCGCCAACAGCGGTAATATGATACTACCATATTGCAAAATACATATAAATGCATTCAACACTCGAGGTGGCGATAGTAATCGAATCGTTAATTTGCATCGGGCTCCAGAACCATTGCGACCAAACAAAACGGTTCTGAGAATAAATGAAAAGATTGGGATATGGATAATAATTATATACAAGTTATATTTCCATAAAAAATTGAAATAATCAACTTTATTCACCTGCTGACTTACTCTTGAACTTAGTTTCATTGTCAATCTAATTCTGATCCTAATTAGTTCCAATCTCATTCAACGTCATTTTTTATTTATGTCAAATTCCATCTAACTCGATTCCAATCGTGCGCTAGTGTTGCGTACAACAGTATAAATCGATCGAAATCACAATTAACGATCGGAATCGAGTTACACGAGTAATCTCGCTGTATTTTTTAAAGATTTTCTTTGACATCATAATATGTACTATACCTATTTTTATGACATTTAAATGAGACCACCTCGGAAGCTTACTCTTTTAAAACGTAAAATGAATTTTCAAAATCGATCAGTCGGCGGTGAAATCAAAGAACATACCTAACAACCTAGAATAAAATATAGAACCTTCTTATTTTTTAAATCGGCTAAGTATAAAAGTGACTAAGCTCCTTACCAGGTGGAAGATAATGATAATAAGGTTTTGAAAAGTAGGAATAAAAAAACCAATATTTTCCTCATAACTTTCACAGGTAGGTCAACGGGACAATGCTCCTAGCATTCTAGGTACGCTGCCAAACGGTAGTGGGCTAGAGCATTTGAGATATTTAGAGGCTGGTAATAGCTTGTGGATTGCTCTAATGTTATTGCAGATGCTGTAGTATTTGCTATAAGTATTTATTTAAATTATTAAGGACATCGTTTGCTCTAAAAAAAATTACAGTGACAGCAATAACTTATCAGCAACAATATGAATATCTATTTGAAATCGCTTGGAAATCTCTTGGGTAGTCAAAACTCAAAAGCAATTGCTTTCTAAGCAGATAATCGTAATGACTTCTGAGATTAAACAATAAAACAACTAGAAAAATGTTTGATTTCATATGTTTTTTTCTCATATAATTTACTTGTCATTAATAGAAAGTTACACCACCAAAAAGGTTATGAAAAAAAATGAATGTCCGTCTAAGTCCCTTGAAACTTTGCTTAATTTCAATATGGTTCGTTTCTTGTCTGTCGTTTAATTTATTGATAAATATTTCGCTAAGCACACATAATCGCTGAGAATAATGACACCGTGATTCAGAAATTGATGCACCGATTCCTAGCGCCATCTAGTTTCATTATATTGGTGGCCCAACACATGAGATGGCAATAGTAATCGAATTCATGTTCACTCGATTTTATTTCCCGCAATCGCTTAAACTTAATTGGTATTCGAAAGCAGCGGGTTGCGGGATTAAACAAATATGTTTTAAGGCTTTTTAAGTATATTTACGATTATTTGATCGCTTGTTGGTGTCGTTTTTGGCTCGTTTTTGCGCAGGGCAAGGCAATAACTTTTTTGGGTGGGTACTTAAAACATTTAGATTAAACGATTTGTTAAAATATTTGCATGGTGGCGGGAACATCTTCCTCCAAGATTTAATTGTACCAGTATACTATTCAAAGAACGGTTATCAAGTTATTTTTAATGGTCCTTTTTTATCAATAATATACATTTTCAGACTCTTTTGGTTATCAAAATTTAAAGGTTAAAGAAATTAAATAAATACGTTTGTTTGTATTTATATTTTAGCTTCCCTAGATGGCTAATAAAAACTGAAACCCGATGTTAAAAGTTCTACCTGTAAAAATATTGCATGCGTATCTTCACTGCACTTACCACAGGTAAGATATCTATTTTTTATCTTATGGGTCTGGTTTCATTAAGTTTTTTCACAAGATTTTTTTTGAAGAATGTAAAAAAACATTTTTATTTAGCTGTAAGTTGGGTTGATAGTAAACACAGACCTGCTGAAGCAAAAGATCCGTACAGGCATATGGAAGTAGTAAATATCCTTAGATAGTAAAAATCTTACAGTTGACAGCTAAAGGAAAAATTTGCGTTGAAATTCAAGTTACTTTTTCGGTCAAGCACATTATTTAACTATCGTATTGTAAAACTTAGGATTCTAAAATATCGCTCCAAAATCAACTAGATAAATTACATAAAAATATTTTAATGAAAAATTATATAAGAACAATTAAATTTCACATCTCAATCTAAGGCCCCACGCACACACCCCGATTTCTCAGAACCGTGTCCAACAAGTCGGCCGATAAATCTGAGCGCGCCCTGTAATTACACGTCGATGTTCATTAATAATGCATAACTCGATCAAACACGATACCCTAGCGAGATTTGAGAGAGGCGTACACATTGGTACTCACTATTTATTGCTGTCACTGATAAAGTTATGTGGGAAATATTACGTTACTTTTTTACTCATAAAACTATTCACGTTATCACCATCCCTTATCCCGGCTACATGAGGTTGATATTATGCTTCAACTTTTCCGTATTGTCACAATATTTTAATTCTGTTGTTATATGGTAACGCGTCTACTTAATTGCAAAGGCTTGTAGGCAGCTGGATCTCATTGTTACGTTATGAGCATATGCTCATACTAGGCATGTAAGGCATGCCTAGTAAGTAATATTCAATAGATGACAAGTCTGAAAAAATAAAGCATCTGAAAGTAAGCAGGGAAATAAACATTATTGACTATTTGGTAACTGTGCGTTATTAATGCACTAATTAACACTGCCACTTCATTTACATACTGTCAATACAATACCAACTTAAGCTAAATGTAATAATACATTCGCTCAAAACTAGTGAATATTCCGCTTTAAATCAATATCGGAAACCACTTATCAGATTATGCCAGCTACAGACAAGCCTATAAACAACGAGTATCGTAATTTAAATTAATCCAGCAATGATTCAATTTGCGTGCAAAATATTACAACATAATTCATTAATGTGCGCGCGCCCTTACCGAGAACATGGTGCCATTTTATTCTGGAAATTAAAACCCACCTTCGCACGTATAATCGGCTGAATAAATACTGGGTGTCTACTTCGGAAACTCGAATGGATAAATATTTCGTTATCGATTATAACATTTAAATTCGATGAAATTTGGCATGTGGATAGTTTAGCCCTTAGATACATAGCCTACTAATCATCCCGAACATGTTTTTGTGGGATAAGCAAACAATTCAAAAACCTTTGTTACTCCTCCATGATCAAATGCCTGTACCGATTTTAATTAAATTCGTATGGAGGTAGGTTAGACCGTGGAATAGCACATAGACTACTTTTATCCCGGAAAAAGTATAGTTCCCGTGGGATAATTAAGGTAGCGAGAAAACCGTAATCCACGCGGGTGAAACCACAGGGAGCTACTAGTAAAACATAAACGTTACATTCGCTATGCAGGTAGAAAAAGAGACTTTATTAATTATGGTAACATTATAACGAAATAGATAGCATAGGAAAAATAGACTTTATTGATTATGGTAACATAATAACGAAATAGATAGCATAGTAGTACAGTAATGAATTGGCTTCGGAATTAAACATGTAGTGGTAAATTATATTATGCGTTCTCAATTGACGTGGTATTGACTCGGCAGTACTTATAAGAAAACCTTGGATATTTTTACTTTCGAGTTTTTGTAGTAACTTATAAAAATTAATTCATGTTATAAACGTTAATTACCACCTTGAGTTAAAACACATGTCTTTGTTTTTCTTACCTTTATAAACAATTGTTTTCATTGTTTCGATCAATGTGGCATTATTTGTTCATTTTATCTGAGATTACTTATATCTCTGATGATATTTATATTGTCATAGAAATAGAAAGGTATAAAGACGTTTGTGATTAAAATTATTTATTAACGCCTGCTTAATGTTCGTCGTTCCATAATACCTATAAGACCTATAATACCTATACTAAGTAAATAATGATTTTTTTCGGTTTAACCTTTTGTTTCCTTTATACAAATAGGAATTAAATAATTACATATTTTTTTAAATAAGACATACTTACATTTATAAATATGTAAGAAATAATTTTGTATACTAAAGTGGTGGTTTCACCTAATAATAATACTGAATAAATATTGCTATTAATGTTCCCGTGGGTACCGCAAGAGTCGGCTAAGATTATGTACCAGAAGGTAACCGCCAGCAGCGCCTTCTTAGGATCGCATATCACACTGAGATAGCCAACCCGCATGCCAAGCGCGGCGAACCTCACTATATGATAAGACAAATAATTTAAACATGTATTTTGGTATATCATTTAAAACATAGACGAACGTATGTTATGCTGGAATAATGCCTACGAAGGTTATAACAGTTACATAAAAACAGCAATAAAGATCCGTATATATCCGTACCTACCTTTTTAGTTGAGCCCTGAAATTGCGTAATTTAGTTATTATTTAGTTTATTTTTTTGGGTCAAATTATACAGAAATGAAAAAGAAAAACAACTAAAAATTAAGTATCATTTAAGTGCTTATAACAGTTCCTAATGAGTCAATAGTTTATGCTGGTATATAAAGTGGAATAATTCTGAAACGTAATCAAAGCTCTAAATCTCTTTAATTAAATACAAATTGAGCACTGCGGAAGGCGTACTAAATTTAATTCAAGAGAGATAAGTGCTATATTTACTGAAGTAGCATTGGCTTCGGAAACGCTATACTGAGTAACGATAATATGTAAACAATTTATATCAAATGTTTTTATTCGCAGCAGATTCAAACCACATTCATCGCCATGGCCAAAAAAATGACCACCTTAAGCTATATAATTTTAACTCTCTAATCTTTATACATTATCTAATAAAAAAGAAATCTTTATCATTTTGCGATTCAAAACAAAAAATACATAATCAAGACCCTATCGATTTACTAACAAAAGGAAAATCATTATCAAACGCAAATTAAAATCGATTTTGCAACGTAACAGCTTATTTAAAAAGTTGTTTCAGAATATAAAGAGAATGTTACTAATAGAGTTTAAGACTTGGCCCCGAACACAAATAATATTGAGTCGTAGAGTAAAACAATTGGAAGCAGCAATGAGTTTATTAATGATTAAATACAACTTATAAATAAATAGAGTTTTATGATTTGTTGCATAAATTACTTGCGTTTAAAAAATGGGAAGCTTTCATATACAGGGATTCCTACGAATGACCGTAAAGGTTTTTCTTAAAGCTGCGTATGCCGTCTTCAACCTTTTTTTAACGTTTGAATGGAATTTTTTAGCGTAAATTTCTGCATTTGTATAAAGTTTTAGTTTATAACATTGAAAATTTTAACTCATAACATTGAAAATTTTAACTCATAACATTTTTAAAACATTACAATATCGATTCTTGAAATCGCCACCTCCATTTCCAAAATTTGCATTTTAAACAGAGAACAAAGGTCGGGCTGGTCACCTGGGCCGTTTACTTAAACGTGCCGGATTAGGGCCCGTCTGATAATGGGCCATTTTAATTGTAAAAGGTCTTGGCCACTTCCGGGGCAAGGTTCCCGGATTTGGCCCCTGTTTTAGGGAATAGTGTTATTGTTCGTACTTAGAGAAGGTTAAAGCTTTGAAGGGACGCTTAATATTCTTACTGAATGGATGTAAGCAAATTCAAAAAGACCTTGCACGCATAGATATAAGGTGCACAATATTAAACGGGCCTGTCGAAAAGATGTCGATGATATTACGTCACGTAGACCTTGAAAGAAAAACCAATAAGGTTTTTAAAGAGAAGGCAGCAACCACATAGGCAAATGAATATTATAATAATAATTATCATCATCATTTAGCTTTGATGTCCACAGCTCCCTGATTTTGAGATTTTGACAAGGGCTGTTATGGAAAGAGTCTGGCATCAATTTTCCTGAAATTCATTACAAGGTATTTATTTTAGCAACTAGCAATTCTTGTATTTATTGTCAGAATATCTCAGAAACGGGTCTAATATATCCAATGAAAGAATGTACAGGGATAAAGTTATCACACTAATATAAAGACGAACGCTTGTCGTTCGTAATAGTTGGAGCTGTTACTCCTTAGCGATGAAACTGACTTACATAAAATTTGAGATGAAGATAGTTTATACCTTAGAATGACAAATATATGTTACTTTATTCCCTGAAAATATTTACTGTTCCCGTGGCATCACTGGAAGACAAAAATGTGCACCGTTTCGAAGCGATGATAACTCAGCGGTGAGAGCGTCGGCTGTCAAACTGACGGACGCTTGTCCGATCCCCACCAATGGCTTAAGCGTCTGGTGAAGGTAACACCATTATCAAAAAATCACAGCATGTTGGTAGGATACTTTTGAGTATCCGCCTGTCTAGCTACCACCCTCAAGTTTGAAAAACTGTTACCAAACACATAGGGTGTTCAGGCAGCAGTCCTTGAGAGTCAGTAAATATCTATGTTTAGCGTGATAACAACTTTGACCAAATTCACACTGACCATCAAGTGAGATAGTAGTCAAACGGTCAAGTGGTTTCTAGACCTATAAATTATTAAAAATAACATCATTATCATTTCACCGCGGACAACACCGCGAGGCGCAGCTAGTTCTTAATAATTTATATCTTATGCCCTGAAGAACGCCGATTGAAACTCACTCGCCAACTTACTCACTTTTCATAATATAAAGAAGACTCGTTTCGTGTATCTAGTTTATTTCCGGTCTCATACGTTGTCTCCAATTTTACTCCAAACTTATCTTCATACAATACCACCTCGAATTGCAGGGATTAAGACATAACATACCTATTGCCAATGCGAGGGGCTGGGGACCATTGTGCTAAAATTAATTGCATTTTCCCCCAATGCACCCCCGTGTCAGTTCATAGTACGCCTGTAATAGCAGATAAGAGATGAAAGGTAATGTTTTCTTTTCGTTTTAGTCACCGATAGAGAGGAGAACATGTGGAAATGATTACAAAATGTATTATTAAATAATCAGAGTCAAGTTATTTGGAGAGTCAGCAACCGATTGGTCGGTCTGCAAATTGAAATCCACATAGAAAAATTACAGCGGTTTTTTCTACGGTAGAACCTTTTTAAGCCTTGGTTGTCACCTTAAATTTGCTAATCTATCAAAAAAATCTAGTGTTTCGTCCGGGGTCTTTTTTTATGATGAGTAGTTATTATCGTCGCCTATGGTATGGTCATCTTGCCGTCATCATTCTCAGCAGGCGTGATCCATCGTAGATAGCGTCATCACTTAAAGTCCGGTGAGATAGCCTGGTCTTCATTACCATTGGTACTTTTGATGCGTTGCCGACCTTTTAAGACTCTGCTGATTTCCCTAAAAGGACCTATTATTACAACTTTAAGGAAAATCTAAGATGGAGTGCCGTTACACATCTTTACTGTCATTTGCCTCCAGTCGCTTAATGATGCGTCACGTGACCCACCTAGTAGGACAGTCGCTTCTACTTGTCTGAAGTCTGTGTGTAACTCTTGGCACAGCTAGTTGGCCAATCTAATTGAACTGTTGGACTTTTAAAGCGGTGATAGCCGAACCATGGGAGTGTCGGCTGTCAAACTGACGGTTATTTGTTCGATCCCCACTAACGACTTCAGCTTCCGATAAAGGCAACGCCGTAATCCATAGATTGTGGTCAAACGCTTGCCTATCCCCAGTAAAATAAATAAAAAATCCAATTCCCAGCATGTTGGAAAGGTACTTTCGAGTAGGTACTCGGTAGATTATAGAGTAGTTATACTGTCCGTAGAAAGCGTTCGGTGCATGCGCTGCTAACACCAAATTTTAACTGACTTAAAGACCCGTTAAAATTTGCTGGCGGGTTTAAGCGTCAGTATATTTTATAATCCTATTATAATATTGTCTTAAGACAGATGCACTACTGTGTACGTGCACACACCGGAAGTCACAACAAGTCGTATTTTTCACAAAAGAGCGAATTCCTTTTGCTCTCTAGATTACACTGACTTGTTTGTGATCTATTTGTCGACAGTTCTTCGACACTTGCGTGCTTCGAAAGTCATTACAAGGTTGCTAGCTGACCTGGCAAACGTTGTTCTACCATATAGATAATCGAAATGTCAATATGACTTGACACTTCATTTACATTAATTCACGTCAATGATCGACGTTTATATCGATTGACTATTTGGATATTTATTTACACAAAAATACTAAAATTGTGATAAAAAAATTAGGGGTGAGGGTAGGAGGGTAAAAATCCTTAAAGACTCAGACTTACCAAAGATATACAAAAATAATCATAAAAATCAGGCAAGCCGTTTCGGAGGAGCTAATATAGCTTTATATATATTAAAAGATGGAGCTAACTTTTTTTTATAAAACTAATACTGGTACTCATTCTGTGCTTCACTAAAACTGCGAGTTCTTGGATAAAAAGGCTGATTTAAGATGTATTTTGGTATATTCAGTTAGTAAGTATATTATATTTAGTTCCAAGGATACGGAGCTTAGCTCCGTATTTATATAGGTGAATGCGTATGCAGATTAGGTAACTTGTAAAACATACCGCTTTTCTTGTACAAACTTTTCTCCAAAACATTAAAGCCATTTAGGATATAACTTGGTAAGTATACATTTTTTTTTTAAATTTATCAACATTCACACAAGGTCTTTAGTTTCCTAATTAATAATACATTCGAATAATATTGAATACATTTTTAAATTATTGTGTTCTAGTTATGTATGACTTGTAGTTTTAACTAAATTATACTTTTTATTGCCAATTTTTATGTAACCATTATTAAACATTATTTCCATGTTTTAATTATGTAATCTCACTGAGCTGTATTTCATTTTTATTTATTATAATGTCAATAAGTTTCAAAGACTGTTTATGGTTTTAAATTGAAACTACTTCTATACATAATACTACTCAAAATCTCTTAAAATTTGAGATTTTCGGGAAATTATTTATATCAGCTGTCATGAGTGAGAATCGCTAAATTGGAATAGTAATAGTTTCAAAATGAAAACTCGAAACAATAGAGGTTCTCAGATTATATCTTGATAATTCACCACGAAACACAACCATGTGGCATGCATAATTTTCAAAATGTTGCCAACATTTATCTGCGCAGTCTCGAATCTTATGGTAAAGCGATACAGTCCTGTTTCGTTCAGAATATTTTGTAATATTATTGTCAAATTTACCGTAACAGATGTCCAAATCGGCCCTAAACACTTGTAGCCCTTGAAAGGTACTGCAGAATTGATTATGTTGTTAGAGCCCTAAAGCGGATTTGCTTTTAATAGTTTTCTTTTTGAAAGGGATATTGAAGGGCACGCCTTGTGGTCAATAGGATGATTATTTCAAACTGATCATGGACGCGTGTTTGCGCTCTAAACATGCAATATACTAGGTATGTGAAACATATCAGATACATATATAATGTGCAATCAACAGAGAAAATGGTCTACCAATTTTGATTGAGTAATCATTATAGCGATGAGGTTATAATATCTGTCAGGATATTATTGCACGGGAAAATCAACCTTGTGGTTTTTTTACCCGACTGCGAATGAAGGAGGGTTATGTTTTTTTAAGTCAAATGATCTTCAACTGCAGACAATATACTTGGGCGAATGTATATTGTATAATACAAACCTATGTATGTTAAATTAAATCTGAATTAGGAATAAATTATTCTCTAGTAAAAGTACGAGATAAATGCTGAATGTCATTAAGTCAAGAGTGGATAGGAATTTGCCAGACAAAAGTGGTCCATTATAGACCGCATCATCACTTATGAGATTCTCAACCTAATCATTTTCTGGATAAAAAATATATACTGAAAGAACATTAAAATCAGAAAAATACCAAATGAAAAAGTACACGATGTAATACGACTCGACGGTCGCCGTGACATGACTTCTGTGCCTCCGGGATCCTGGGTTCGAATCCCGGCAGGGGCAAAGGTTTGTGCGATGAGTGTAGGTGTTCGTCCCGGGTCTTGGGTGTTAGTGTGATGTGATTGTGTGTGTCCATGCCTCCCGCGACTTAGGGAATCCTAATACGGGGTTTGAGTGTAATAATAGAATAATAATAATAAGTAAAATCGTTTATAAAGCATAGGCTAAACAATCGATTCTCAACATACATACACCTCGTGACTCGTAGAAAGACAGACTTGCCAAGAATGAAGCGCTCACCCTCTATTGTGACTCGGCTACTGAAAGAAAAACCAACTAATATCTATTTCTGTCATTTAATTTTGTTTATAACGTCGTCTCAATATAGTTTGTGTTTACGAACGTAACTATTTTTGAACACCCTTTGATGCGTCGCAAGAAATTTATATCGTTATTTTGTATATTTTATAATGTATTGTCAAATTGGGGTGTAAAGTATGACTTAGAAAAAGCTTATTAATAATAATGGTAAGGACACGCTGCTTCATGCCTATTCTATATGCCCATATTTTAAAATGATGAAACATTAATGGAATCTTTTTTATTTTTTTATACTAAATAGATTGGCCACCTTCTCACTTGATGGTCAGTGACAATGTGGTCGACGATGTTATCACGCTAGACCTAGCATGCTTACTGGCTCTCCA
The DNA here is from genome assembly GCA_934044485.1 of Apeira syringaria. Lineage (NCBI taxonomy): Eukaryota > Metazoa > Arthropoda > Insecta > Lepidoptera > Geometridae > Apeira > Apeira syringaria. The sequence goes on along the minus strand of OW203665.1, from coordinate 9,810,853 downwards.
GGACTGCTGCCTGACAGTGACAGATGGCAGGACAGGACAGGTGACAGTTTTTCAAACTTGTGGATAGGAGAACTGCAGGCTACCTTACAGCCATGCTGGGAATTTGATAACGGAGTTACCTTCACCGTAAGCTCAAGCCGTTGGTGGGGATCGAGCCAACGTCCGTCTGTTTGACAGCCGACGTTCCCACCGCTGAGTTATCATCGCTTCAAATGTATCGAAAACAGAATAATTATTGGAATGTTAAATATCTCAATGAGTCTGTCCACACTTGTGCAAATGCGTATTGGCGAACTAAATTGCTTTAAAATGAATAACTAAATAGCGGCTATGGCTTCGTCATCATTATGATCATGTCAGCCATAAGACGTCCACTGGTGGACATAGGCTTCTTTCATTGATTGCCATATAAGGACCAGTTGGACGCGGCACGCATCGAGCCCCTTGCTGCGATCTTGGTCATGTCGTCTATCCACCTCGTCCGTGGACGTTTTATACTGCGCTTGCCTGTCCGTGATCTCCACTCGAGAACCTTTCGACCCCAGCGGCCACCGGTTCTCCGAGATATGTGCCCTGTTCATTGCCACTCCAACTTGCTAACCTATGTCGGTGACTTTAGTTCTTCTACGGATCACCTCATCAAAGATTTGATCTCGCAAAGAAACCCTGAGCATAGCCCTCTCCATAGCTCGCTGTGCAACCCTGAATTAGTTTACAAGGCCCATGGGAAGAGAACACGTTTCGATTCCGTATGTCATCACTGCTAACACACCCTGATTGAAGACTCTTATCTTCAGGGTTTGTGGTATTTAGGACGAGAGGATGGTACGTAGTTTCCCGAATGCTGCCCAGCCGAGTTCAATTCGGCCATAAACCTTGTATTAGGCTCAATGTAAAGTATAGGAGTTACTAACTAATAACAAGATAGTTTTTATATGCTTAAAATAGAACCCAAATTAGTTTGACACTTAAGAATAACAATTCTAATATTTGAAATACTTTTATTCAAATTTAAGTTGTTTGAAGTAAAATAAGTTGAACTAATTGAAATGAATCTGATAATAATTATAGTTATATATTGCAATAATTATAAAGGCAAATTAACTTTTCATTTCCGTATGAACGGTGGCCCCACAGTAGGTCCATGTTATGGACGCCTGGTTGAGTCTATTTATGTATAAATTATTTCATTATTTAGTGCCTACTAAAACCATTTGCATTTGAATGAAACTCTTTTAACGTTACAGATAGCCTGGTAAGGAGTCATACAAATTTGAATTGTAGCATACATAGAAAACAACGTTTTTATTTTTAAGAGTTTTATATATTTTAAGCTAGTTTGAGTGTTTAATAGAATTACGGTCATCAGTCCTTAAAAGTGAGTATTAAAACCAAAGGGGTTCAAATAGTCCAGTGCGAAAATTCACGTTTTGCAATTCGTAACCGATTTAATGCTTGACACAATTAATGTACTAAGTACTGAACTTGAGACGGAATTCAAAGGCAAAGTGAAGAGTTGAATTAAAAATAGATACATGAAAACAAAACACATGCTTAAAATATGCATTTTGTTTTAAAACGGTTGTACTTCTATCAAGATTACTTTGAATAACTCACACAACTCTCCTTACCGGTGTTTCTGACAAGAAAATCTTCCTTCCTCATCCAATCCCTCGGAAATTCCCTATAATTTGCGCAAATCCGCATTAATTCGTTCGGCGAGAGAGTTAATCCACTCTGACTTGCTTAATGCGAAGTTAATTAAGTTTTATTAATGAACTCCCTGAGAACATGAATTTTGGAAAGTCTTTGAGAGATTGAACGTAGGCGGTTAGGTAATGAATGTTTCCAATGTTTTAGTAAATCGTGCTAATGATTGCTATCCATGTCATTATCATCATCATCATCTCAGCCATATATTGATTTACATAAGGACCAGGTGGAAGCCACCCGCATCCAGCCCTTACCTGCGATCTTAGTCAGGTCGTCTCTCCACCTTGTCGGTGGCCTTCCTATGCTGCACTTACCAGTCCGTGGTCTCCATTCGATCGCATAGAGAAACCCCAAGCATCACCCTCTCCATAGCTCGTTATGCGACTCTGAGCCTGCTCAGATGGCCTATAATCAGAGACCACGTTTCAATATGTTTAGAAAGCTTTAAATGAAATTAAAATTTATTTATTTCGAGTAAAACTAACTTATATCATATTCCGTTAATACTTCGAAATTCAAGCCTCTTTGCACGAAATATCAATAATCTCATTAGACGTGGACGCCATGGTCGTAAAAGCTTAGGTGTTTCATATAATTATAATTTACACATGATCGGCTTTAATCTCTCTCGTTAGTCAATGTCATTAAACTTACGTACTGAAAACAATTCTAGTAAAATGTTATTTCTTCTTAAATGCCCATCAACAAAACCTGTCATCGTCCTTTTATAAGCACCCTGCCACGTCATGTCACCGCTATAACCTTTTGTGCCGAATTCCGGCCTTCCCTGCAACATCTCCAACAAAGCATGTCACCGTCAAAGTGTTCCGGTCGGTCGTTTGCGACAGTGTCTAACCTTGTGCCTATACTTATCTATATGTATGTTACTTTCCAGCTTTCAGAGTGTTTTTTGACTACGACAATGGCTATTGATTTTAAAATTTTGAATGTGGCAGTTTTTTTGCTGTAGGGAAAGGATTGAAGACTTGAAGACTACATGGCACCAAAACAACTATATTCATTTTAATTTACAAACAATTGGAGTGATGTTTGTACATAATATTAATTCTGGGAAAAAACTCCCAGCTTTCGATTCCTTTGCTTCTTTTAGAGCTTTCTACGCTTAAAAGATTTTTGCTATAATTTTGCCTTTATTTTTGGTCGTCACATTAAAATTACAAACTACCTTCAGGGGCCAGTAAGTAATTCGATTTTAACTTAAACTGCAAATTAGAGTTTATCAGGTAATTTATGGTAACAATTTATCTCAATTTTCGCTAGTACCCTTCTTTTACATTTTATACTACTCATATCGTCATCATTTCAGTCGTGTTCGACTATTTCAATGTATCGAATATGTTTTGAATGGACCTGAATCAAGCGATTTTCATCAGGACGACTGATCCCCCTTGTCAGTGGGCAATCGAAGCTACGCTTCTGAGTGGACCTCTTTGGTCATCAGTTCTGCGTAATATGAGCCATGGTCATTGCCATTTCAATATGCTTGGAATCGACCACATTCGGTGCTCTTTTTTCAATAAGACTACGGGGCACTCGCTGACGCAGTTGCGATTCGCCTAGTACTGTAGACAGTACTGTACTACTAAGTGTTAAAACGTCGTCAGTTTTAATAATAAAACAATGACCATGTCAGCCTTTTCTTTACCTACAAATATAATCATTTTTGATGCAATCTCATATTAATAATCTTTGTTGTACATCTCACATTCTTATGTTGTGGTTTAAAAAGTAATTTCAGTTTGTCTGTAATTTCACACATAAACCGCAAACCTCTCTCTCTCTCTCTCTCTCTGTGTGTGTGTGTGCGTGTGTGTGTGTGTGTGTGTGTACTTCTGTCAGCGGCCATCTGCAGCACTTCTTGCACTCCGTCTCGTTAAAAATCCAGAAGAGAAGAGTTTTCAACGATCACCAACTTGTCGAGACTTTCGTCACCACGCCTGCAAAGAGCAAATAATAAGCCCCATTTCAATCTTCCTTACTTTCCAAAGCATATTAAAGTTGTGAAAAAAAGATTGCCTTTTATAATATCTATAGTACAATCCTGGAGTCGGACAGGTACAAGTCACGACTGAATAGGTACCTAACGTATAAGGTTGCGTGCTACATTTCAGACCACGTCATCACCTAACTTCATGTTGGAATGTCATCAAACGTAACCTTTCATCTTAAAAAAGTCTTGATCGGCAGCTTTGAAATCAGCCGCAAAGAAAGAAGATCTACAGGCTAAAAAATAAAAGCGCCGATTGTATAGTATACACTGCGAAAGTATTGTCAGGCTTAACTAAACTGAATATTATATTGTGTCTATAATAGAAAAAATAATTCATGAAATACTGTATCTATTAATTATATTTTATACATATGTTAAGAAATGACTTTACATCTTTAACATGAATGTGGATGGATATAGAGGTAAAGGAAGGCCGAAGAAGGTATGGATGGACTGTGTGAAGAATGATATTTTATGAAAGGTATGAGCACTGAGATGACTAATGAAAAAAGAAAATAGAAGAAAAATCATTTAGGATAAGGACAATAAGAAAAAGAAGTTAAGACTAAAATTGGTATTAATTGACACTTGACTGTAATAGATGGGGAAGACACTGCCTTTTGTATTTTAAATTACACAATATTTTTTAATTAAAAAACCAGAAAAAAATAATTTTGTACACTTTGAGTTTTGCAAAAAAGAAATAATTTGATAAAATATTCTGTTGATAGTCGGCCAAACAAACTAATACTCATAAAAACCATTATAAACCAACTGAACACGCGGTATATATAATAACGTAGAGTTCTATACGCATTTTTCCTCATAAATCAGCAGATTTCCCAGTATGTTCTCATCGGCCCTCCATTAACCAAACCAACTTGTAAATGGCTAAAGCATGTAACTACTGAAAGACCAATAAATCTGCTTATAGACAAATCAATCGGATCAGATTTGGGGCTAAAATAACTGTAATTTCTTAGCAATTTTTGAAGAAAAATTAATTATGACTTATAAGAAAGCGTCTCATAAGAAGAGTCAAATAATGCGCGTTCAAGCCTTGGGCTTTAGGGCAATTCATCATGTAATAAAAATAAATTATTATAAAACACTGTATACTTGAAGTAGATGGAATCAAATTATTAAAAATTTTGATACGAGTATTGTTATTAAAATACAGCAGCCTTTACAGAAAATTGTAGTGATTTAATGACATTTCGATTGCCTTATTTAACACACCCTCACCTATTTTAAACCGACTTCAAAAAAGGAGGAGGTTCTCAATTCGACCCGCATGTTTTTTCTTTTTTTATGTTTGTTACCGCATAACTTTCGGGTGAACCGATTTTGGTCGTTCTATTTACTTGAAAGCTGGTGCTTCCCGCCTCCCATTAAAATTTAATTACAATCGGTCAAGCGACTTTTGAGTTACACTCCAATAACTGAAAAGTGTTACGTTTACGCGACATCATATTTGCGGTTCGTGGAATGTCGATGATAGTATAGTTGCGGGTGGAGAAATCGGTGAACAAACACAATGACAATTGATCCCGTGAGTAGCAAAGGTCACTGAAAAGGAAGAAAAAAAAAATTTACAAAAAAATGGAACCGACTTCAACACTCCAAAGTATGAAATAATTTGTCGAAGTCGGTACCATGCTCACAATATTTTGATTATGGTTACTTTTGAACTATCATGGTACCGACTTCAACAAGATATTTCATACTTTTAGGTGTTAATGTCGGTTCCATTTATTGATATTTTTTTTATTGTTTGGATAGGTCTTAGGACTAAATTAGCGTATTCTCTCATTTTTAACCGACTTTAAAAAGGAGGAGGTTCTCAATCCGCCCCGTATGTTATTTTTTTATGGTTATTACCTCAGAACTATAAACTGGGTGAACTGATTTTTATGACTGTTTTTTTGAAAGCAGGTTCTTCTCGTGTGGTCCCATGAAAATTTCATCAAAATTCGTCAAGTGGTTTTTGAGTTACACTCCAATAACTGAAAAGTGCTATGCATACGAGAATTACATTATAGTTGCGGGTGGACAAATCGGTGAGCATACACAACGGGAGTAGCAAAAAATGGAACCTTCCATTTCAGGGTAAAATTTTTTTAGTCGTATTGTGGCATAAAACATAACATCTATGAATATCGCAAAACCTTGAACCTGCTAAATAAAATCCACCATTTGGTTCGCCAAATGGTTTTGGTAGCAGATGATATCTTTGACGTCATTGCTTTTTTGTATTGTAGTAGTTTTTCTCCGTGATTGTACCTATTATGATTTGATACTCCTTTTTCGCTTCATGTAACTACAAGTTTATATTGTATTGCCTGCTATTATGGACTTCCGAAACAGCTCTTTTTGTTCTTCCTCTCCTCTGTCCTTTGTTTTGTATCAAAGTAATAATCAGTACTTATTAAAACGAAGATACATAATATTAATAATATTATTTTAATAATAATTTAGCGTAGAAACTTCGGCCTTTAATAGGTCTCGGAATATGCCGATGCCACATATTGTTTTGCCATTGAGCTACTGAGACATTCGATATCGCTTTGAATTCTTCTATATACGACGTTTAGACTTATATTTCGGCAAATCCAGCGGTCGCGAGTTTGAGGCCCTATGAGGTTGAATTCTGTCTCATTTTAGTTTGTTTAGTTATTGCTTAGCAGACGCTTTATGAATTATTATTATGAAAATCATGCCTAAAAAGAGTAAATATCAATCATTATTATTATAAAAAGGCAATATCCTAACAGCAAAGTCGGTGATTCCGGAAATATCCGAACGCTACGTCAGTCCGCATGGCATTTCCGAACGCGCGCCGGAAATAACCGGAACAAATCCGGCCGTCACTTTGCAGTCGGCACACATACGGGACAGTATTTTGAGGAACATTATTTTAGATGTGAAATGATGATTTCGTTTCATATATTTTTAGGAACACCAAGTATTTCACTAGACGGTCAGTATCCATGCGGTTTTCTATACTGTATAGATAGATATACGTTTTACCACTGTCTCACATAATGGTCAGTGACGATGTGATCACACAAGACCTAGAATGTTTACTGGCTCTCAAGGACTGCTGCCTGAACACACTATGTGTTTGGTGGCAGTTTTTCAAACTTGAGGGTCTACCACCCTCAAGTTTGAAAAACTGAAAAACCAGGCGGGCACTCAAAAGTACCTATTATCCTACCACCATGTTGGGAATGTGGTAACCGTGTTACCTTCTCTGGAAGCTCAAGACGTTGGCAGGGATCAAACGAGCATCCATTAGTTTGACAGCCGACGCTCTCACCGCAGAGTTATCATCGCTTCATAAATTTGCGCAGTTGAATGTGATAGCACATCCGATCTAAGATGATAAAAGATTTTTTAAACATTATTGTTGCATTGTCGAAGCATCGATTCCCCGCCGGAACAATAGCACGCTGCTTAACAGCTTATCAATAATATGTGTTCGTCATTTCAGTTCTATTGAAAATAACAATTATGACCTATAATTCGGGTTCCGAACCAAATTTAGGTTTTAGGTTTACGTTGTATTACAAAATGTCACTTATCTATGAATAGTTAACATTATGTTTTTAAAAAAAATTGTTTGTAACTTGTCTAAAAATGGATCTTGTCGTAGAAGCTGCTACCATATTAATTAAATGAAGTTTAAACTCTCCCAACAATACAAGCACAACATTAACACTTCCTAAACTACCAACAAGCTCGGCAAACTTCACACCCGTGTGTTTCGAACGCGTCAACAGGGACATTTACAGTCGTAGCACTGTAGCAGTACCATGTCGCCGTAGCACTCCTAGCGTAGCTCAATAACACGCCAAATTATATCGGCCTGAGAGTAACCAGCTGTGTGGCGAAGGCTTAACAGTCGAGGGGACAAATCGCTAGTGTGTCGGGGGAATTACCGCGAGTGTTTTCTCGAGTCTGTTTTATATTTGGGTGTTGCACATACATTCAATAAAGTTTTGTTGTCTAGTAACTACAATTTTATAAGAGTATACCTTCTCATAATAAAAAACGGTTCCGCACTCCTAAAACTATCAAATCTCTGCAACGTAAAAAGTTATGCCGAATTCTGATCCCACCGTATAATATTATAAAACTATAGTCGGAACCCTCTGACTTATTACGTGAGTAACTCCCGTGTTTTATACATTCATAATATTATAAATGTGAAAGTTTGGATAGATGCATGTTTGTTACTCAATCACGCTCAAACGGCTGGACGGATTTGGATGAAATTTGGTATGTTAATACTTTAGGTCCCGGAATAACACGTCATCAGGCTTTTCATCATCATCATCGTCAATAATCGTCATCATCATCAAACCTCCGGGTGCAGCTAGTATGTTATATATTGTTATTTGCCTTAGAATATAAAAAATAGCGTAACATTTATTAGTTCATAAGAGATACAATTTCATAAAATATCAATATTGTACACAATAACTGATAAATAAATATATGAGGTACGTATACCTCATTACCCTATTTTAATTAATATAATAATATTCATTTATAACACTATTATCATTTCCTATAATTATTTTCATTTATACATATTCTTCCAGTGTCGAGAGCTGCTCAGTGAGAGATTTCCGTACATATCACCTATGTTGTAACATAGGCAGTGTCAAAATAACACTTCTGTCTTCTGTAGCTGGCTCTTAAACCAACTACTACTATTATTTTTATTATTTCTACTGAATAAATCCAATTGACATTGTATTTTATAGAGAAAACCACTACAAAGAAGCTTTTGGGTCAAAACTGCCTAATGTGGAAGAAAACTCTTTGGAGAAAGTTAATAAACAGTTACCAAGGCTATATAAGTAGGTTCAAGGGCAGAATATAATAATGTAAAAAGGGATCTTTACGAACTTCGTCGTATCAATCACTAAAGTGGCAGGTAATTGTCTTCGAGGGACGAATCAATCCGATGATTGGCACTAAGTTGAAAGGGTTGTACTGCCGGAAAAACTGTGACTCATAGAACATAAAGGGAAAACCCAATAGTAATATACAATAGTATATGTTTCAGTTTTTGGTTTCACCCGCGAAGTACGATTTTCCGTTGCCTTTCTAGATAAATATTTGACGAACCGTTATCCTTATATCGACAGAAGAAAAAAATAAAATACTTTATATTTATCACACTCAGACGCCTGCACTGGGATTCCCTGAGTCGCGGGAGGCATGGACACACACAAATACCCAAGCCCGAGACAAACATCTACACTCATCGCACAAATGTTTGCCCCTACCGGGATTCGAACCCAGGGTCCCGGAGACACAGAAGTTGTGTCACTGACACTCACCACTGCGCCACGGCGACCGTCAACTTGAACCGACCGTCACTTTAAAACATTACCGATTACTATATCGTAGTATTGCGCGATACCAAAACTGAGTCCCCCCATTATGCGACGGTTCGACAACCTCATTGCCTATGTGTGTATTTATTTTTTTTTAAAAACAAACACAGACATAGTCTACTCATTTCATGTTCAGATTCAGTCCGGCACGAGACCAACTCAACGCCAAAAAGACAACGTTAAAGTGTATATTTTTTTTAATATTGTTATATTATTCGGATGCCATAGGTACAGCCATAATTATAAAATAACAGTAAACTAAATAAGGAAGAGCCATTTCCAAGCCTCCACAGGTAACAATATATAACACTAGCGGCCCGCTCCGGCTTAACAGTATTTCTCCACTAATGGATGTTATTATACATTATAAAACTTCCTCTTCAATCACTCTATCTATTTAAAAAAAACCGCATCAAAATCTGTTACGTAGTTTTCAAAATGTAAGCATACATAGGGATAAAGGGACAGAGAAAGCGACTTTGTGTCATACTATATAGTGATATCGGCCTTAATCCATGTTGAATCTATGCTCGGCTTATGTCGATTTAATGCGGCATTTGACATTTTATGTGCTAACAGACAATGGAAAATGAAATGCTGTATCATTGAATCTAATAAACAATCAACCTTGATTCAATATAAACGAATTAAAAATACCAGAATATAAAAGCAGTCTAAATTCCCACTGTGACCCGAGCATATTGCCATATTGAAAAGTCGTGTTTCCCTTGGATGTTTTTAAGTCACATGTTAATTATGTTACTTTAAGACAAGATAATGCAGAAGAAGACCTTTACTTAAAATTTGGCCAGACACCTGTCAACCATTAAAAAAATATCTAATACCGACCTATTACTGGTCCTGCGTTAGCCTATTTACGTACGTACTTTAGTACTCTATCTGCATCGTAAACGATTTTCCTCTTGCTTCTAAACAGGAATCCAAGTGAAATTATTTGTTCAATTTGTCGTGCAATAATTCAATGGCAGCTGCGCTAATGCCGGAATTGCCGGTTATCCGGAATTCCGCACTGGCAAGGTATTTTCCGGTGTTTCCGGAGCGGATTCAGTTAATAATAAATTAATCTACAGCTTCTGGTATGGCCTCGTGGATCTCCGGTTTTATCTCTTGGCAGATATAAAACAAATATCAAAAATTCATCCTTATCTGCACAGAAATGGTTGGTCTGATGTCAGGTAAGAAATAGTAACAAATTGAACTGTTTTATTTGAGGTAAAATCTTTATGATTACTTCATAATTATAGATTATTATTTTAATATAATTAAGATAAAAATATGATCATGAAATTCTGGCAGACTTGACACCCTGATCGCCGATCACCAGTGGTCGCCGCGATCTGGCGGCGTCAACTCACCTGATAATGGGCATCGGACATGCCTGAAATCTAGGTCGAAATACTTTGACTATAAACGTGAGTAAAGCCGATAATACTTATGTATAAGGTATAATAACGAGTCAAACTCACGTGAATTTCCTATAAATATTTATACCAATTTTTGTCACAGGAGGAAAAACAGCTTTCATTTTGAATACCAAATTGAATATTATACATTCTAATAATAAAAAATATTTGTTATATATTAATTGCGTTTTTATGATATTGTACGTGGAACGATGATAGCTCAGCGGTGGGAGCGTCGGCTGTCAAACTGACGGAAGCTGGTTAAATCCCTACCAACGTATCCCGTTTATCAACTACCCAGCATGATGTAGGGTACTTTCGAGTATCCGGCTGATTAGCTACCATCCTCAAGTCTGACCGCTCGCGAGGCTAATTACCATCACCAAACACATAGTGTAGCATTCCTTGAGGGCCAGTAAACCATCAAGTGAGATAGTAGTCAATCGCTAACTATAAAAAAACTGTGTTTTTTACAGTTAGCGTGTTATACAATAACAAGATCGCATTACGATGCCCTATGTCGCGGGAGGCATGGACAATCACATCACACAAACATAGGTACATAGGAGAATGTTCATTACATCGTTCATAATATTATCTCTTTCATTTGAGAGTTCTCTTTTCTTTTTCCTCTATTGGCTGCCAATAGCTAGTGGATTGCTCAAATGTTATTGTAGTAGCTGCAGTATTGTAATTAGTTATGAGTATTTTATTTTACTATAGGTATAATCTCTCTTCGAAAATAGTTTTTACTAAAGCACACTTGTTTTAATGAACATTAAACAAGACAAAGCCCAGTAATTTCATAAAACTCTCAATTTGGAAGTCAGATTTAATTTTATCCTTTAAAAAATACAACCGCATTCCGTCCCATTTTTCTACCAACCTAATTAAGTCATTTCAAACGCCCCGCCAAGGCGGAACTAACCAAATTAATTTACCTCATTTGTTTTCCAATTAGAAAGCTTTTTACTTTAGCGTTTTCATAAATCACTTTGCCAATACAAAAGGGCCTTTATGGCGGAGACAATAGGTGTGTGGTTCATGCATGGACAAATATACGGCTTTGTTCGGGCTCAAACAAAATAAACGATTCGTCACGGCTTGAGTAAAATAGGAATAGCGATTCGTCACAGATACTATAATGTAGGAATATTGACTGGTGTTATTGTGAACTTCGGCTTATTGTAAAAAACGAAGACATTTTGGGCCTTAATTGAGTTGGTAAACGGAATAACACATATTATTACACCTATTTATATAACTAGCTGCGCCCTGCGGTTGTACCCGATGAAAAATGGTGATAATGGTGATGATAAAAATAAACCTATGTGTTATACAGGTTATAAGCCATCTCCATACCAAATTCCATCGTGTATGTTTGTTACCTCTTCACGCTCAATCGGCTACACCGATTTTGATGGAATTTGGTGTGGAGATAGTTTAGACCCTGGATTAACACATAGAGTACTCTTATCACGGAAAAAGTATAGTTCCCGTATGGGATAACTAAGGTGGCGAAAAAAGCGTAATCCACGCGGGTGATACCGCGGGACACTACTAATATTCAATAAATGTTTCGTCTGAACCTAATTTTTTTCTTATTGGAGGAGTGATTTTCATATTGGTTTTCGGTTTAGTAAGTGTTAGTACCAAACAAATAAAATACATTCAGGTACTATAACAAATAGTAGCAATAGTTTATATATTTAAATATCCTACAAGGGTTGTGAAACGGATTTTGCCATTCTAATACTGCACATAAACATTTTTTTTATTTTTGTCAACCTAGAAGGAACGCAACCTAGAAGGTACCTATTCACTCGCGACTTAAAGACTCCAGACTTGTACATATCGGGAAACACAGAATATTATTATTATTAATATTCTCATTTATTATAATAAGTTGATTGAAACAAGTTTGAAATAGGCACGTTGCTTACACCTGAACGTGATCTAAATTTCAATAATGTGAGAGATAAGGGGAATACTCATTAAAGTATACAGATATTTCAACCTACTCAGAGCGTCCCTAAGTCAGGGTGTCTATCCTACTAATTTCATGTTCATAAAATTTACAAGCCAAACGCTAACAGACTACAAAAAATTACGTAGGTGCTATGTCATTTTCTCTAGAATCGAAGCAAGATTGATTCAATTTGAACCAAAAACTATACTCGTAATATGACGCTAACGGATATATGAACGTATTATATCACTTTTCTAAAGCTGTCAAAATCCGCATTTGTGAATAGATTTAGGCCCCAGAAAAGTAACAAAAGTATTAGACGTGTATGACGCAATTTTGAATTATTCTCCAAGTTCTCAGCCATTGTACATATTCTAATACGAACGCTTGCACTTCCTTAATCGTTCCCCGAACGGTTAAACACAGCGCAAAACTATTCTATAGAAAGCGAGCTATTGCTAATGGCATTAATAACCGAGACAAATGTTTTACGCTGTTCCTGTTTCAATATTATCCGAGTGTAAGAATGGGAAATCGTCAGAAAGTTGAGGATAAAAATTCACACGATTTTTCTTAGAGATAATGGATTGTGTCCAAGCAATGCCTATTTCTGTATCATTAAATATATTTCAGGCATCGACGTCCCCTGTAGAAGTTATGCGTTCTTCTGAATAGCCTTTTGCTTTGAATTGTATCGCAACCGTCCTAAACTTAGCTGACGAGTTCGCGACCCTGCTAGAGACCTTTTTGAAGCCACCACAGTCTTCAGTCGTAGGTTATTTTATTTCCTGACTGCGAAAGAAGGAGGGAGGAAGGAGGTGCCTCCGACTGCGTTTGTGAACACTGTCAACTAAGATCATTCAAAACCAAAATAAAATATTTTAATTAAAATCTTATTTATTTATTAAACAAAATCCACAGCTCTTAATTTAACATTTTTGGACAATTCATCTTAACCTACAGCCAATAAAATGATTTACATTCTATAGTAAATAACTATTGCTAGACAGTCATCGATTTCTTTATTTTGTTTTTTTAAGTCGCTTGTGCGCATTTTTTTCACTTTCTGTATATGTTTGTATGTGTGGGGGTATTTCTGTGTGTGTTGTTAGTGTGTGAGGGAGTGCTTAAAATCTTGTTTTTGTCTTTTCAGTTCTTCAATGAATTTAAAAAAGATGGCATGATATTGACGCAGTCGGTCTTTTTGTTTTTTTAATTAATATTTTTTATATCCAACAACTCTTTAATTTACTTTTTTTAGCAGTAAACGGCTATTACAATAACTTTTAAGCTCTACTTCAGTTTTAAAATAACACACCAAGGTGACTATATCAGTATACGTTTGACAGCAGTACCTAACACACATTTCAACGCCATAACTAGTGAATCGTTTTCTTCCAAAAAAGCTTATCTTCAAGGAAATAACCATTACCTTTGTTCCAACAATTTACGACTCGCTTCGTCCGTAAACCGCGAACGGCGCACCTGTCACCGTCACACGTAAAATTTTAATGCCTTTTTTAACTTTCTAAGGTTTCCGTTATCGATATATCCATACCCGATTAAAGGCACCATTCGGTTATTGGTATCGAGTTGCTAACAAGGAAAATAATATTCGACACTGGTCGCTGGTGTCGCGTGACGAGAATTAGAAAAAATGTAATCTGTAATGTATACCAAGTGTACCGTTTGGAGCCGGAATAAGATACAAGCGCACAGCGAGACTATAGAAATTTATATCGGCAATTCATATGAGTATATACGGTACATTTTGGAGAATGGTCTCTAAGCAACTTATGTTTTTGTGCAATAAGGAAATAATATAGCAACGCAATACTTTGTATACATTATATAATCCTTTCATTTGACACCTCTGTAACCCGGTGCCAAGTGTGATCAATCTAAAATGTAGCACTGTGTTTATTGAAGCGCAGTGGGATTGACCCTCGCAGTCTGTATTTATCACGTTAATTATGTCGATAAGTTATTTACGATACATTTGGGGAAACAAAAATATTGTAATTTGTAAAGAAAATTGAATTATATTCGCAAAATTAAAATTCGCCGAAATTAAATCGAAATATTTTAATTCTTCAGTTTTGCCATTCAGATTTGTCACAGTTTTATTAGGTAGCGTTCACTGCATTTTAGCAGTGAACGCTACCTAATAAAATCCTTATCTATACTTTCTTCCTGTTCTAATTAATTTTAACAGTCTGATTTCATAATAACCTATAATCGTGCATTTGAGGTGTAAAAATATTTTATTGTATATTTTACTTCATTCAAATGCCACAACGATGATATGGACATGACTACTCTTTATCTCGGACCGGATTTTGGGACTTATGCTTATGACTTGGACTGTACGTTCTTCGGTTTTTCTATGAACTCGGTTTTGACACGGTATCGGGTGTTTGATGAATTCTTATTCGACGCGAAACGTGATTATTTTTTATACCTGTTTGTTTATTGTGAGGCAGGCGACAATTGGATTATTTACCTGTAACTTTAATCTTGTTTACTGTTACTTTTAATGCGTAACGTTTCTATTACGTGGGACTTAATAATATTCTGAGGTTACAAGAACGATTTCAGAATTGGATTTTTGTTTCATAATTATGATTTGATGGATTATTTTGATATTGCATGGAGCATATTTTATTACTTTACTTATAATGTTTGCGAGACAGTTAGTATGTTTTTTTATACTGTATAGACCTAGCATTTGACCACTTGATGGTCAGTGACGATGGTCGAAGAAGTTATCACGCTAGATCTAGAATACTCACTGGCTCTCTGGTATGTACATCAGTACAGATGATATATAGAAAACATAAGTAAGACTACAATTGTACTATACTAATCCAGAATTATAAATTAGTTTTTTAATCATTAGTTTCTTTTAATATTTTATAGTAATAGATTGACTGCCTTTTCAGATTTTTCATATGTAAGACCTATAAATATGTATACATTATCTTTCTGATTATGTATTTATATTTCCAATCTTTTACGTTATAACTTATAAATGTAACTCAACACTTGTCCTATCCTATTAATATAATAAATGCGAAAGTTTGTGTTTATATATGTATGTTTGTCACTTCTTCATGCTCAAACGGGTACACCGATTTCCATTAAATTTATAGGTTAAAAAGTAATTTTAGGTATGGAGATAGTTTAAGCCCTGAATTAACACGAGAGTACCCTTCGCATCAGCATTGCAATTCAACGTGGCAATGCTGCCAGCATTCTGGGCACGCTGCTAGCCGGTAGCGGGTTAGAGCATTTGAGTTATCTATTGGATGCCAATAGCAAGTGGATTGCTCAGATTTTATTGTAGTAGCTGCAGTATTGTAATTAGTTATTAGTATTTTATTTTCATAAAGTAATAAAAAAAGCTACGTAATAGATGGTTGTCGACGTATTCAAAAAGTATGCAAAAGATCATGAATGGAGGCTTTATTACCATGTGAATGTCGAGGCTATCCTTGGTAAAATGGACAGACTGAAGAGGCTTATAACAAAAAAAAACCTTTGGAGTTAGTATAGCGAAGTGTCAGTTAATATTTAAATTAGTGCTATCCTAAAAAATATAACAGCAAGGTGTCCTCCCCTTAATAGAGATAATAAGATAGGTGATAATGGACTGCCTAAAGTGGCATTTCAACTTGCTAATCCACTTTCTAGACAAATACTTGACTGTTACAGTGAAGTTATAAATAAAAAACTAAAAATTGACACATCCTTAATTTTACTCGTTTTAGCAAATAAGGCAAAACTAAATTACTCATTAGCCTTAAGGCTAGATCATAATTTAATGAGGTATGTATACAAACATGTACATCATTAATAACACATAAGAATAATAGTAAGTTTTAATTAAAATAAAGTGTGTCCAGATATT
The DNA here is from genome assembly GCA_934044485.1 of Apeira syringaria. Lineage (NCBI taxonomy): Eukaryota > Metazoa > Arthropoda > Insecta > Lepidoptera > Geometridae > Apeira > Apeira syringaria. The sequence continues at coordinate 9,794,415 of OW203665.1, read as the reverse complement.
TATTTCATAAATATTCATTTAACTTAATGTTAAAGAAGTAATAGAAATTAAATAACAGATAAATAACGCAATAGTAAGTATACGATATGTTAGAATCTGTTTATACATTACAAACTTCTTTATTCTCACTGGTTTATACTTAGATATATTTCGATAAGATTGAATATGTAATCATCATCATCATCTCAGCCATAGGACGTTCACTGCTGGACATACGCCTCCCCCATTGATTTCCACTGACTATGGGCCTTCTGAACAGGCTCAGAGTCGCACAACGAGCTATGGAGAGGGCTATGCTCGGGGTTTCTCTACGTGATCGAATCAGAAATGAGGAGATCCGTAGAAGCACGAAAGTCACCGACATAGCCCAGCGAATTAGCAATTTGAAGTGGCAGTGGGCAGGGCATATAGTTCGAAGAACCGATGGCCGTTGGGGCCGAAAGGTTCTCGAATGGAGACCACGGACTGGCAAGCGCAGCATAGGACGGCCACCGACTGAGTGGACAGACGACCTGACTAAGATCGCAGGCAAGGGCTGGATGCGGGCCGCTTGCAACCGGTCCTTGTGGAAATCAATGGGGGAGGCCTTTGTCCAGCAGTGAACGTCCTATGGCTGAGATGACGATTGATTTCCACAAGGACCTGTTGGAAGCGGCCCGCATCCAGCCTTGCCTGCGATCTTAGTCAGGTCGTCTGTCCACCTGGTCCTGAATATGAAATAAAAGAAAAATGTTTTCGATATTTCATATGTACTTGGTGTACTTTCATGGTACTTGCTTGATTTATTATTTTTAATATAATACTCAGATTAAATATAATATATGTCGCCGCGTTGTTCTGGAATAATAAATATTAATAAAATTAATTAAACCTTATTATTATCTGTAGATCTTTGATCATAAATTTCGTGTTCTACATTTATATTAAAAATTCTTAGAAAGATTGTAATTTCTATTAATTTAAGTTGGATGTTATGTTTGGATTAAATTAGAGGTGAGGTTAAGTTATTTTGAAGTATTCAATTTTGTGACTTAATTTGATTCAAGTTTTTGCGAGTACTTCGATATAAGTAAATTTTACTATTTTGAAACGCTATTGATGCTTTAGCTTATCAGAATGTATTTTTAATAACGTTTTTATAATTAAGATTTGATTTGGAATCCATGATGGGTTATTTGTAGTAAATTTCACATTGCGAAAAATACGCTAGCGCCTCCTGCCGCCACTTTGACGAACAACTTAACGTTGCCGGCAGTATGGCGGTAGGCGTGCTCTAAAATAAATTTTCAGTCATTCGTTTGCTGATTTTTGACGACAAAATATGTGAGTGTCAAACCCTTGTCTAATTTAACTCTGGATTTCAAGTAAAATCATTTGTAGTAAATTTCACATTGCGAAAAATATATAACCCCATCATGGATTCCAAATCAAATCTTAATTATAAATAACACTTCAATGGCTAATTTTCATCACTATTTCTTGATAGATTTACGGAATCGAATATCTTCTGAAAATAAAGGCAAGAGTGATTTTACTTGAAATCCGGAGTAAAATTAGACGAGGGTTTTACACTCACATGTAAGCATATAGGTACTTTTGTAATAGTCCATGAGCCTGCTCCAAATTTCCTACGTCATATGACATCACGGTAAAATGCGTGGTCAGAAAAGTAGTGCTAGTAAGGATAAGAAAATTATACCACCTAAAATTGGCCGGATGTCTGAGAAAATCCTTCACTTCCGGTTATAAAACCTTTTTTTTACAACACACTGTACATAATCTGTGCTTTACACTAAAACTGAAGGTTATAAAAGAAATTTGAATATACATAAATGTTATAAGTATAGTACAATGCACCTATCAACCCTAATCCAGTCCCCACAGAGGTAAGGGTTAAAAAGATCTAAACCAGTTTTGCACCGACAATGGTGGTTTTAACCGCTCGCTATCTGCTTCAAGCCGGTGAAAAGTGGTTACAACACGGTTTTAATCAATGACTGGGCACAACAATGCAGGCCATGACCGCAGCGACATTCGGCCTGGGGTCCCGTAACGTTTATTGGAAAAGTTCCAGTCTTGTAGCTGGTACAAGTTAGAGAGGATTAGATAATGTTTGATCCTTAGATTTTGAATTCCAAAATACATTTATATGGTGGAATTTATATGTAGGTATAGAAACGTGATATACTTAAAATAAAATGTCATAGAATTAGACTGGAGGTACCTGTTGATTAAAGCAATAACACTACATAACTTACTTTACAATTAAATATATATTAAAAGTACATGCTACACGTTACAACTCTTCAATACGTTTTTTAAGTTGAAAATAATAAATTTAATATCATTTTATTGTAATGTCTGACAATAAAAAGTTTGCTGAATTTGTACTGTAGATATGTAATTTCTTGCTAGTATCTGTTAAATGTTAAAAACCAGCCGTGGTGGTACCGGCCTAGAATAGTACTCCCCCATTTCTTCCCGCGGGTGCCGTAAGAGTCGGCTAAGGGATAACGTACCAGGAGGTGGGCAGCAGCGCCTTCTGAGGATCGGAAATCATACTGCGCTCGCCAACCCCAGGCGGGTTGGCGAGTGTGCCGGTGCTATCTAGTATGTCCCTAAGCAGGGATAATTAAATAATATTAGACTGATATCATATCGTTTTAATACACTCGTTTAAATGGTAGTATAACGTAGTCGGCGGCACACATATTTGTAGGGTCGTGGGGGAGAAAAGGTTAATCCGTCTACACTCTCCTCGTAAGTTACTTCCCCGTCAGTTGCACGGTATGGGAGAGTTGATCCTGGCCTAAGTACGGCCCTGTGCAGCTCCCTCACTGATTACGGCCCTGGCGGTGTACTTTGGACCTCTTGGTGCAACTGCTAACGTAGGTGCGGTGAGGAAGGCAATATAATTATAACTCGTCCGTGATTCCTCGGCGTTTCGACCAAGTTGCATTGGTCGTGGTCACGAGAAGACTGGAGAAATGCAGGTGGCAATATCAGTGAGAGCGCGTAGTGTCTCCAAATACCCACTCTTGATCTTGTTATTCTGTAGGGCTGTCACAGCCCTATAGGTAATTTATGCAGTGGAGTTCACGAGTGCAGATGTGTAGGGAGCAACATAACTACCCAACATTCAGATTATCCCAAAAAATACACTTTGAACTGAAAGACATTCATTGGGCCACATCACTCAAACACTTGCATGCAAAATAACAAATAATAAATAAATAAGATTATCTCTTGTGTATCAATATGTTCTGACCTATTTCCGCTTTCTAATCAGTGGTTCTGATTATTCTGATAATCGTGGCGAGTGTTGGCAAATCCCTCCTATATGGGGGAGGCATACGTCCAACAGTGGACGCACATAGCTGAGAAAAAAAAAAAAAAACTGTTAAATCTTTCAAACTAGGTAAATAAAAACTGTATTAAATAACGCCCATTGTCCGTAACGTCCGTGAATTCTTGTCAAATGTAGCTTTTTGAGTAGGTACCCCGATTTCGAACCTGCAACGCGCAACTACTTCACGTTCTGTACGTCAACTCAACTTTGCCCAAAATGACGCGTGACATGAACATACACGTTGGATTTGTTCTTTTCTTCTGAGCTTGTCTTCAAACGTTAAATAAACAAAATACATCGTATGTTATAATTCTGTACGTTCAATCGTTCTGTTTCGTACATGATGACCTATATTAACTACATATATATATATATATATATATTACTTATACATTTTTAACACCCACACGCACTCACACACAACCCTCCTGTCCATAATCAATCAGTCACAACCGACACAGTAACATACACGGTGTTTTTACACTTGCGGGCACTGTAAACACAACGTTTGTCTTATAATTATAGCAATATGTGTATTCCTATTTTGACCATACTTAAGTTTAGATTTAGATAGATAGATAGATAAACACTTTATTGAAACACCTTAAAAGAAGATTTTACAAAATATTTACATACTTTTTTTTACTACATACATGTTTAATGTGACGCAGTGGCAAGTACCGACAACAGAACTTAAAAAATCTACCTTTTATAAAGTTATTTTTAATTGAACTAGACATATGCAATGATAAAACGTAGTGCATTTAAAATAATATCTGTTATTTAATAAGAGCATGCTAATAAAAACAAGCAATAATAAATTTCAGCAACGAATCACTACCATTATTTATTTTCATACATACTGTATTATGTATTTGCTTAACTAAATATATATATATCTCAAAGGTGACTGACTGACTGACACAGTTATCCATCAACGCACAGCCCAAACCACTGGACGGATCGGGCTGAAATTTGGCATGCAGGTAGATGTTATAACGTAGGCATCCGCTAAGAAAGGATTTTGATTAATTCTACCCCCAAGGGGATAAAATAGGGGATGAAAGTTTGTATGCAACTTTGTCAATTTTAAACCGATCGGGCTGAGACTTTGCATGCATACAGCTACTATGACGTAGGCATCCCCTAAGAAAGGATTTTAAAATTTCCCCTAAGAAAGTGTGGTTCCCGTGGGATAATTGGGGTAGCAGCAAAACCGTAATCCAGGCGGGTGAAACCGCGGGGCAGAGCTAGTTTATAAATAGTAGTGATGCATATTTCACTAATATAATAAACTATTTTCTGGCTTTGATTATGAAATGAAAGAACATAAAAAATAAATTGTAAAAAGCCGTAAAAAACTAATCTTACGACTTGTACCCTACGTCAAAAATGCAAGGTATGCACCTTCTGGAACAGTTCAAAGTTATTATTTGACCAGCAGACTGGTGTTGGACTTGGAATCGACCAGGTATTGCTGTAATGAAATACCTATTTCCGAAACGTAGTTCCTCGACAACTGTCAGTTCAGAAACTTGATATTTGACAAGAGGGCAGGACCGCTATGAGACGACCGCTCGAGATAACGACCCCTTGTTGAATAAACCGTAGATTGATTAATTGCTCATGGGTTTTGCTGCTGCAAGCTGAATGCCGTATCCGATCCTGGAGAACTCTGTTAATAACGAACGTTCTAAGGATCGGAAACGAAAGCACGTACGGTATTGGAGATGTCCAAAGAAGATGGGTTTTTTTTCTTTCAACCATGTGCGTCCACTGCTGGACATATGCCTCCCCCATATAGGGGGGATTTGCCAATACTCGCTACGTTTGGCGGCGGGCTGGCGAGCGCAAGATGATTTCCAATCCTCAGAAGGCGCTGCTGCCTACCTTCTGGTACGTGGTCCCTTAGCCGATTCTTACTGCACCCGCGGGAAGAGATGGCGGAGTACTATTATAGGCCGGTACCACCACGGCCGATGGTAACCGCTTATTATCCGGCGGCCGTATGCTTGTTTGCCCCTTAGCACATAAAAACATCACCTTGATGATCATCAATCATCACCACGTGGGTAAAACTGCGGTAACAGTCCACAGCTGGACGTATCCTCTAATGCACGCCAATGTACCTGATCTAAGCATTTCTTTAAAAAAACACTTATCAAAACTTTCTTAATTGTATTATTCCCAATTCTAAATAAGATTTAACGAATTCCTTTTAACAATTATAATAACTTTCACAGTAATTTATATTTAAAGCAGAATTCTGAGACTTGTTCCGTTTTCCGAAAACTTTTTAATTGAGACACCTACGCGGAGCTTAAACTTCAAATTATTAATTTATCAAAAGGCCTCCAGGTATCGTCGAGTCAATAACATCTTGATTTTAATTACCTATTTGATTCTCGTTATGAACGAAATAATTATAATTGTATGAGGTACAATTCCGTACAACTTGCTTATTACGTAAATTCCTAATTAAGTATATTTATTATTAATAGCGTATTGATTATTTAACACTTAATGATCAGTTACGATGTGGTCGAAGGTCGACTCACGCTAGACCTATAATGATTAAAGTTAGCTGTCTGACCATATCTATAGCCTTGGGGACAAATCTTCTAACCAAAATCCAACGCAATGGGATTAAACCTATTATGCCCAACGCCATCACAGTAAATAAAAGAGAGAATTTGTATAAAGTATAATCGACAAAGTATAAATGGTGCAGTGTTGCCAACTGTAGCAGGGTATCACTTGAATTAAATAGTCTCGTTACTATTATTAACACGGTATCCTAGTTGGAAAACTGCCAAGATACTTCTCGTGAGGCGTTGATTAGGAAGAACGATATAGGCACGGTATTAAAAAAATTTTTTAAACCCAACCCAACCCAACAATTTTTTTTTATTTTAACTATTATTCTTAGTCAAAAAGTTTTTGTCTATCCTGACATCTTAATTAAAAAATACTATACTTTACTCATACATAAATTACATCTTCCTACGAACCAACGAATGACTTTTGCTAGTACTTAATGGGGGTTGTAATTCTTGTATCAAACTGTCTCATTTTTCAACTAACTTCAACAAAAAGTATATTGATACCATTTAGAGCTCTATTATTTCAATATAAACGTCAGAATAAAATAATCACAGTAAACGGAAGAAGTATGTGTTGTTTTTTTAATTGAACACCTTTATCAGGCACTCTTATTGTGACTGCAGACGGTTCAGATGTGCGTGGGCGGAAAGCGATGTTTCTGTAAGGCAAACATAATTTTCTATCATACTGTGTTCCACAATGTGTGTAAAGTTGAGAAGTAAAATTAAAATCTCACATCTAAGCTATAACTTATAAAGGCCCAAAAAAGGTTAGAACCGTAAAGCTTTTTATAATTTTATTCAATTATATCGGTGGAATTCCGATAATGCTGCCGCATGACATAGAGCAGATGATATTACATTGGATACAGTTGTTTCATTATCGTTTGCTAGAATAGCTCTTCGCATTACGCTTCGCGGCAAACTTTCCGAATCAATTAAAAATTAATTAAATTCTCTTGTTGGCGCCCTAGTTTGGATGTTCCGCTCTTCATCAAGTTCTCCTAAATCTTAATATTAGATAAATTCCAGCTATATAACATTTAAGGATACCTATAGAGTATAGGGTGATGTATTTAGCTTACCGTATATAATCAGCGCTCAAAGGGTACTTTACCTATGCGTTTTTAACCACTCAACTTGGTCAAGCAACCTTCTCTGCGGTTTTTGCGTGGGTAAACGTTAATGGATAAAAAAAATATTCGGTACTATTGTCTTAAGGGCAACAGTCGTAAGGCGAATTTTATGGCTTCTAGTCTTCTAGATAGAATCCCTGGTTTGGGCTAGCTTCTAGTCAATATGCGAACTGGCATTCACCAGTTAGCGTGGTGAAATATAAACTCTGTTTTCTGAGACGTAGGCCTGTATCCGGGCAGCAAGATAGTTAGGTATAGTTAGATAAGTAGAAGTAATATGCTGATTGTACTACATCGCTAATTGTCTCATATACCATCGTACTTATACTTTATAGTACTATATAGTGCCGTGGTAGTACCGGCCTGGAATAGTACTCCTCCATCTCTTCCCGCGGGTGCCGTAAGAGTCGGCTAAGGGAATACGTACCAGAAGGTGGGCAGCAGCGCCTTCTGAGGATCGGATATCATACTGCGCTCACCAAGCCGTCTGCCAAGCGTGACAAGTATTGGCAAATCCCCCCTATATGGGGGAGGCATCGAGGGAAGGCATCCGGCAGTGGACGTCCTATAACTGGGATGTATGTATGTTGTACTTCATATGCCAAATTAAGCCATCGATCTCGTATGTGCTATTAACGCTGTCGCACGGCTACATGGATGGCTCCAGATAAGTTGAAATCTCTGTAACAGGCTGGCTAACTCTCTTAACCCTGCGTTGAACTATGGTCAGTGCTTATCTGAAGGACTCTAGCTGCTACTAGACTGTTAAAGTAATCTTATACTTTTATATGAGCAGTTTAAAAGTACTGCAAAGTATATCGGCTTTTGTATACCTATACTACCAGTTTATCTCAGGAATGGCTTGACCTTGTATTATTGAAATGAATAAATACGTAAAATAAAATTGGCTTAGTCAAACATGACACAAATGAATATATACGTAAAATAAAATCGACTTAGTCAAACAATAGAGAATATTCCACAACAACGCTTTGTCTTCAGTATGCCAATTCATCTCGAACCTGTAGTCAGAAAAGTGTGAAACATTAAACTTTGTTTTAGTTTTTTACCAGTAAATACAGAATTGCCACTATTTCTGTTTATCTGTTTGAGGTTCAAAATGTTCAAACCATAGTTTCATATAAATTTCATGAAGTTTGGTATTAAATATTTTTATAAATTTTGATACCTACTATTTATAGTTTAGTACTAAATACAATGTGGAGGTCGGATGGGTGTTGATAGGTGTAGGGATGTCCACACGAAGCGCCTCCATCCAATAGGGAGTACTTCTCTCTGAACCAAGTGTTATTGAACTTTCGGATCTTCTATACACCCTATCGTCTTGTGTAATTTCGATTGTGCGATTCAGGTTGGCGCTTGTGATTGGCTGCTCGTGTTTAGCACTCTTATTGAGATTAGCGCCCTCTACCTACTTACGCTTGTAGCAGTCGAAGTGTAGTAAGCTTCCTGCGGCAGAGGTCGCTACAACAATTTGAGCAGTAGGGATTTTATTATCAATTCCTTTAAAATCCATCGGAATTCAAATATAATACGATTTTTCAAAACTCCATTTACCTGATCAAATAGAACTCAAATGGCTAAAAGAAATCTAATATAATAAAATGATTTTTTAAGAAAATTATTTTGATAGATTAAAAAAAATTTTTTTTTCATTTTAATCTATTTTGATTTCACACAACACATTTTATAAACCAAAGAGAGAGATATAAAATTCACACAATAATATGAAATTTTCCTTAGTTGGTGTCATGAAATCAAAGAAAACTTATTTTCCAGAACACAAAAGCAGTAAAATGCGAAAAATACAATCCTATTGTTTGCCATAACGACCACAAAAACTGTTCGCATGAAATCTATGTTCATAGAACATTTATAGAATAAGAGCTGAAGTTAAATTAATATAAGGGCAGAAGTCACACAGACATAGAAATAAATATAGTGAAAAGCATCAAGGAAATTAAATGTATATTTAGAAAAATTTAATTAATATGAACATCCAGTTGACATCGTTGGTTTAAATTGTAGGCAAACAATTTGAATTAATATCTAGATTTTCAATCATATTGGTGAATTTTTTTTATATTTAAATTAAACTTCAACTAATGAAGACATACCAATTAATCATTGTAGGATTGTCATAATGCAAGTTATCCTAGTTAGTTAATGCTACATCATTCTAAATTCCGCGTAGTTAAATAACTTAACTATTCATAAACCTGTGATCATAATTTTAAAAATAATAAATTAAAATATCGACATAAGTTGTTTCAAAAGTCATTCACCCTAGTTTAACACTATATATATATATATATATTATTCGGGTATAAAACAGGTTTCAAAATGCTATCAAATGTTTAAGACAAGTTTTTACATCTTTCAGAATAACTATACATTTATAATATTACTGTAAATTTTTATGTTTGTTTTAACGTTACTTATTTAACGTAAATTACTCTTATTCTTCGAGTGCACTGTCTCTTAGCCTATCACACTAGGGTGCAATAGCGTGGATAGTGATGCTATTACATGGCGTGTAGGTTTGTTGTCCTCAAGTGTACACTGCAATGAAAATGACACAAGCGTTGTTTCCCGTTCTCAGGAATTTGTATTTGGGTAGTTCAATTTTGTGTGGATGTAACATTTAATTTTTTAGCAAAGCTACACAAAGCACACGACTGTAAACAAAGGGTAATGAAAAATGTGATATCACACAAATGTACGTATTAAGACTTTTTTATGAACGTATGCAAGCGCAGCATGCGTATACAAGCGTAGATAGGACGGCCACCGACAAGGTGCCAGACGACCTGACCAAGATCGTAAGTATGGGCTGGATGCGGGCCGCTTCCAATCGGGTCCATGCGGAAATCAAAGCGGGAGCATGATATAACATTTTGAAAACATTCTACTCCACCCGGAGGATAGTAGGAGCTATTTTGTTTTGTTTTATATATTCTTTCTTATGTAAGTAATTATGTAGTAGGTAAGAGTTTTTATGTAGAATGTATAATATTATGACGTTGTACATTGGTATTTTAAAAATAAATCCAAGAGATAAAATTATACATTTAAATAATGTATACCATATTTGCTTGTGAACTAGGCGGATAAAAAGCATTTTCTAACAAATAAAAAAATAAAATTTGTTTAAGTATCTGAAATAATCCATTGGAATATTAATCTGTAAATCATTCATTAGAAAAAATAAAATATTATTTACTTCCAGGCCTCTTACTAGCAAATTAGTTATTACTCTCGTTATATATGAAAATTATTATGGGCCAAATTGTGACACATCAGTGTGGGGGTGTTTTGTATTTATAGTAGTAAGATTATGGAGATATAATTATGGCCATAATGTGTACAAAACAGTTTTTTAACCGACTTCAAAAAGAAAGTTACTCAATTCGACGGTCTATATTTTTTTAATGTGTGTTCACGGATAACTTAGTCGTTTATGAACCGAATTTGATGATTCTTTTTTGTTTGATAGAGTATCCTTCCGAGGTGGTCCCATTTAAATTTCATCAAAATCGGTCAACCTGTTTTTGAGTAACACATCAATAACTGAAAAGTGCTACGCATACTTCGACGACATTATAATTGCTGGTGAAGATATCGGTAAACATACACAATGATCCCGTGAGTAGCAAAGGTTACTCAAAAGGGTGAAAAAAAATTTTTACACAAAAAATGGATACATCGTTACGACGGCAAGTTATTTTACACTTTTGAGTGTTTAAGTCGGTTACATTATTTGGTAATTCTTTTTTCTATATTGATTCCGTTCGTCTTTAGTTTGCCCACTGTCTTACTAGTAGGTACGAGAGATACGGCTCAAGAAATATATCCCCTCATCTGTTATTTTCTTGTAACTTTGATTATATGTTAATTAATATGTAGATTGACTATGTTTGATTAGACATTGCACATGGGTTGCCTAGCAAAATCCGTTGCCTATACTGTTTAATAATATTAACTTTAACTTTAAACAGTGTTATTTGACTGGATTTACTTTTAAATTAAAGCTGATTTTATTGCCTATCCAACAGCATGAGGTTGGTTATTTAAAACTGTGTCATGTTCATGTATGCTTAGATTTTATTAAAGTTCAGATTGAAGCGCGAGTATGGAGAGTGACAGAGAAGCGTTGCGCGCGCTGCTCCATGTGAGAGACAAGGAAGCAGAGAGATTTTTTATAATTATTGCGTTATTTCATAGTATAGGCCCGGGTTTAGCTCGGCAACCCATGTGCACTTTATCCCTCTACATATTATTATCTAACATTTGAGGCTTCTCATAATTAAATAACAGATTAGGGAATATATTTATAAAGCCAGATCTAAGACCATACTGAACGGTTAGTGGAGATACTACAAGTACAACAATAACAAACCTAGCGCTCACTTTGTTCAGAGTGAGCGCCAGTTTCGTCATTGTTGACGAACTTTGACAAATTTTCAAACTTGACAGTGGTTTTGAAAAAACTATAATATATAAGTATAATGTAAAATCACCTTCATTAAAAACTCAATCTTGAGGGATCAATCCAGAGACCGTATGATTGACAGCTACCGCTCTCTACCCCGACACACTCATCATTTCAAAAGGCAAAATGATATCGCTATAAAATTGTGTGCAACTTTGCCTGGATTGATATGAACCAATTCATATGAAGACTAAAAGTTAATGAACACATTGCACGAATGTCTTTATAAACTATTTTGCTATTGGAATCAATTGAATCTGCGGAAAGGTATTAACTAAAATATAGTACGGTCAGAATTTTGTACAACCCAAAATTACCCGACAATCTAAAAAAAAATCCGCAAATATTGCACAACTTTCACTAGCATCAAAATACTTTTCTTTTTTTTTTCTCAGCCATGTGGCTCCACTGCTGGACGTATGCCTCCCCCATATAGAGGGGATTTGCCAATACTCGCCATGCTTGGCAGGCGGGTTGGCGAGCGCAGTATGATTTCCGATCCTCAGAAGGCACTGCTGCCCACCTCCTGGTAAGTTATCCCTTAGCCGACTCTTACGGCACCCACGGGAAGAGATGGGGGAGTACTATTCTAGGCCGGTACCACCACAGCATCAAAATACATACCTTCGCAAGTAAGCCACAAAGTGAAAACTACTCTAGCGGGTAAAATACCCATAATATCTTTTCCCGCTCATATGCAGGCTTTTAAGGCTTTTAACACACTGTTGTGAATATGGGAAAGATCGCGTCAAAAAGCCTATTATTTCGCTTGAAAGCGCTAAGTTTTACAAACAAAGAACTTTGAACGACGAAAGTGGAATTCAACTATGTGATATTAATAGTATTATAGAGAATTTGTTGTGGCATTTATTTATAAAACTTTTTTTTAAACGCACACATGTATTGTCTTCTCTTTCCCATAAGCAGAAAGCACAGCCTTCCAAATACTACGATCCTGACACACTTCATCCACGCTCATCAGAAACGTCGGTTTTTTTTAATCACACTTAGACCCCCGCACTAGGATTAGAGAACCCTTTCGTAGAACTTCATCAATCAATCTCTATACTTATACAGAGTACATAATCAGATAGTTCAAAATTATAGTGAACCGACTTCGATTGCTCATCCGTGAATAATTTTCAGGATATTCTTGAAAATGACCGATTTTAATCTAAAATTCAAATCTAAGTGCAAACTTTAAATTTAAAAATGAGTAAATGTTTTGAAAATGGTTAATACATAATTTATGTGAGGTAATGAGGTAGTAAAATAATTATACGATATTTTTTTTTAATACTCTACAGCTCAAACCTTTGACTATTATCTCTATTGATCATGTGGTCGAAGGTGTAAACACGAAAAACTTAGATGTACACTGCCTTTCAAGATCTGCTGCCATAACACACTATATATTTAGTGACAGTTTTTCCAAACTTGGGGGTGGCTAGCTAGGCGGGCACTCTAAGGTACCCTACCACGAAACAGAGAATTTTATAACGGTATTACCTTCACCGGAAGAGCAAGCCGTTGATGGGAGCGAACCAACGTCCGTCAGTTTGACAGCCGACGCTCCCACCGCTAAGCTATTATCTCGTCTCAGCAGATATACCGCGCTTGCCAACCCGTCTGCCAAGCGTGGCGAGTATTGGCAAATTCCTCCTATATGGGGGAGGCATATGTCCAGTAGTGGACGATATGAGAGATGTTTGATATATGAGAGCTATTTATAGCTCTCATTTATCAAACATCTCTCAGCTATAGCTGAGAATATCTCTTCAATTTAGAGGAAAATACTGAAAGTGAACAACTCCTTTAGAGATTTCGTAGTTTCTATTTATTTGCACTACACATCCATTGTTCACATGAAACTATGATTGTTCATACTAATAAAACTTAATTAACCACTAGACTAGTGCTCAAGATGAATAAAAACTCACCTTAATACCAGTTGTTTAGGTGGGATTCTAGCTTAGAATATTTACAAAAATTCAAAATTCAACAGTTTCCATCCATGACAACGATCTGAAAGTATCCACTACAGGAAAGCATTGAGTTTCGGATATTGACATGATTTGAGCAAAATTGTCTCAGTATGGATATGGAATTTCTGTGCCAAACAAACATAAAAACATAACAAAACCACGCGTCTGTTTTCCAGAGGTTTAGCCAGTGATCACGGGCCCTTCTTCCTGCAATCCTGGCATATCTTTCTTGCTTCCCTTACTCTCAGATTCCTATAAAGGCACGTCTGGCAAGAGTGCCATATCTCCTAAGAAAATAAATAGCCTGGATGACTTTTCCAAAATAAAACAGTGACTTTATAGAAGTCTAGATGTTCTATACATTACCATAATATGTTACATAATTCCAGGACCGGGTGGATTAGAACATTTGACCTATCTATAGGCTGGCAACGGCTAGTAGATTGGCTAAAGTCTTATTGTAGAAGTGATATCGTAAATAATCAATAGTATGTTATTTTACAACAGGCCGATGCCCACACTAAAAAAAATACAATAATAGGTTTACGAAACTCATACAATTCTCTTACCTTCTACGGAATACCTACCCAACAACGAACCGGTATTAATTTCAAATCAAATCATTAATATATTTTCTCTCAGTACATGTGTGTGTCGCACTAACTATTAAACTAGGCTCACAGGCCTGTGTTTTAATAATTAGGCCCTTCCCATTAAATAAATACATTTAAGAGTTTAAAATTAAAATTATTATTAAAGCAATTGTCATTATTAGCAGGTCATACAGTCTATTTAAAAATTATGATAATTTAATTTATAATAAAAATTATTATAATTATTTCGTTGTACCCAAGATATAAATTTAGTAGTCCCCTAGAAAGCTCAATCACTAAAGTATTTGAAAAGTCCGAATCAAAAGGAGTAAATCAAAAATAGCGAAAACTTTCATTATCCTACAATCAGTGCACAGAATATTATATATCAGAAAAAAAATAGCAAAGTTCGGCGTTCAATTACTACACCGTAATATGTATTTTTACTAACCTACCTACTTGGTTCTATTTTCCTTGTGAACTGCAAGGCTTACCGCAAGGCGTTATTTTTAACCATAATATTATGTCACTTCATATCGTTTTTCATTTGTCATTGGTAACTCCATGGTTATTCCATTCCATGTAATTGGTTTTCAAATGACAGTTATCAGACCACTACTGAATTTACGCCCCAATGTGGGACATTAGTGATAATTTTCTGAGATATCCTACTGTTTTTACACTGTGACTGCAGAACATACTTAAGTATATTTTCTTCCTATGACACACGATGCTCAAAATCTCTTAGCGTTTACTTACTATATGCATGACATCCTCCCGCAGCGTAACACTGTTTTCCTTTTAGTTAATAATCTGTGAATGTTGGGAAATTCACGATGTCGTTCGGGAAGCGCTTAGGAACTTCTTGTTAGTGAGCTCGAGCCTTTGTCGAGTGTCGAGCATTCGAGCTTAGCATTCTGTAGTGTAAACCCTCCTTTCGAGTTTCTTTTAAAATTCTGTAAAGTATACAGAACTTCTTGGTGTATTTAATCTTATTGAGACATTTTGCCAGATTGGTCGCCGCTTACATCTATACAATAATGTGTCAAACTCATGAGAATTTCCAATCAAACATAGCGTTTTACAGTTCAAACATATTATCTTTTTCATTCGAAATAGGAATTCTTATTACTACCCTTGTCCAATATTTCAAGCTTAGCGTATCATTTTCTACAGAGTCAAGAAAAATACAATAAAATTTAAACAGATTCTTATCTGTTAACGACCAATGAGCTCATTATGCGTAACTTCTCAAAAGATTCTGAATCTACAACCAAAACAATCAATTCAAAACGAATTTCCACCGTTTCATCACAAAGTTACAGTCCATCAATCATCTGGAGTATTGTTGGCCCCCTGGAACTTTCTCGAGTTGCGGAACCTTTTTGAACTTTACGCACTGATGTAAACTCAAAACTGTAACTTTCGGAGAAAATGTTTGTTGGAGTTTCGGGGCAATTAAAAGGCGTTTTGAAGTTTGGTAAATAATAAGTTTGTTTTCAAATTTACTGAAAATCCGACTCGGATATTATGTTATACAACATTTACTTTTTATGATTTTCATGCTTTTCATCAAGATCATGAATTGAATATATATCCTAAGCATGCCCTATTACTATGGGAATCACAGGCAAGTTAAGTCACTATTTAGATAATGCACCTTTATTTAGACAATCACATAGGTTATCCTGCGACGAAATCGATTAAGCATAACAAAATCATTAGAAAACCAAAAACTAGGGACAAAATGCAACAGATCTAGTACCTGTTTTTGTAGTAGTTCAGTATAAATTTCTAATTAATTCGTACATTGAAAATAAAATTGAAATCAATTGTGGACTTAACATACAGATTTCACTTTTATTTTACGTACATACTATGTAGATACTATTCGGTATTATTTATATCTGAGGTCGAGTACTGTGGAATAGGCCATCATATGCATTAATTATGTAAAAGTTAGCTTCAACTTAGGATCACAAAGTTAATAACATTTTTATATAAATATATTTTGTAATAAAAAAAAAGTTTCAAATATATAATTTTAATATATTATGTTTATTTACAGATGATATTATTAAAACTCACTTTTTTGTTTGAAGTGATGATGCTTCAGCAGGGCGATGTCAAACTGACGGACGCTAGTCCAATCCCCAAAAACGGCTTGAGCTCCGGTGAGGGTAACACAGTTATCAAATTCCCATGGAGTGGTGGTAGGGTACTCTCGAATATCCGTTCGGCTAGCTACCACCCTCAAGTTTGAAAATTAGCAGTCCTTGAGAGCCAGAAAGATTTTAGGTCTAGGGTGATAATATCTTCGACGACGTCGTCACTGGTCATCAAGTGAGATAGTGATCAAACACTAGATCTCAACAGCATGATAAAAAATCTTTATAAACTACGACATGGTAACACTCAGATAAATGAACCAACCAGTGGTAACATGACACTTACGCGTAGACTGGTATACACAGTCCGACTGGTATACACAGTCCGACACCGAGCTCGACGGCGAGCTCGAGGCAAAAACATCCTGGTTAGATTCTCTCCAAATAGTCAAAGAGCAAACATCCTTAGGGCCCACTTACGGACCACTCTGGTACCGGGGCAAGTCGATCCGATAACTCCCTGTCCTGGCGACAGCTCAAGCCGAGGTCCGAACCTCAGTGGTGCCCTTGAGCTAGTCGCCTCGTCCTCTCCTAGTGGCACAGCGCCGCCAGCGCTAGCCTCACTAGGCGGTGCGCCTTCTGCGCCCGCACAAATACCGGGCTGAGCACCATCTGTGCTCGCCCCCCCTCCGGTGAAGCTGTAAATGCCGGTAGAGGCAAACAGCATTAGTCCGTTAGAAAAAAAAAAAAACAAAAAAAAATCTTACGCGTAGATAATAATATCACGATCGATATTTTTTTCGAATTCTTCCGAAAGAATGCACAGGATCTTGAGATCTATACTCGTATAAATAGTATAAAATATTCTACACAGATACAGCGTTTTTGACTAACTAAATCACTTTATAGGATGCGTTTATATGTAAACTATGTTAACGAAAAAAAACCTTTATTTGCAGTGACGATATGGTCAAAAATGGAACCACTTATACTAGTTTTCTAGAAGAGTTAACTGAACATACTGTACGTTTGGTGACCGTTTTTCATATTTTACGATTGTAGATGGCCAGGCGGTTACTATTATGATGTTATATTCACCGGAAGCTCAGGCTTGAACGGGGATGGAACCAGCGTGTTTAGGCATTGTCATGGGAATAGCCGACGATTTCACTGCTTGGTTGTCATTTCTTCATAATTGGTTGTGTTAAGTCAATGTTAATTGTATAATAATAATATAACTACACACTTTTAATAAAATTTGCTCATATTTAACATTTGTATATTAAACTCTTGATACTATTATATTAACATTCATTTATTAGATATTCTCTTAAATAACCTCATCTAGAATAACAATGACTTTGGTATTCGTATATGACTCGATTACTATGCACGTCATGACAAACGGCGTCCGTGCAACCAAACGTCCGAGTTAATGGACTGAAAATAATAAATTAACATCTCGGTTTATCTTAATGTGCCCGCTTCCTTGCCAACTCGCACCTACAAGTTGGCAAGCTATTGCTATTGCTATTGAGCATGATATGCACTGAACGAGATAAGTCATCGTCTCAATGATTTTGGGCCTTAGCATATGAGACCTTAGGTCGTTAATCATTTTTTAACCTTTTCCAATATATCTTATCCAAACTTACGTTAATAATTTTTAAGTGTTTACTTTAGACGTGTCTGATTGGGCACTGACTGTGTCATAGATTGACTGGCCGGTTGGCGCAGTTGGTATCACGGTCTTTGTGTTAGCATTTGTAGATCTATTTATCGGTTTTATTAATGGTTTAAATTTTGATGCATATATGTTTGACGGTCGCCGTGACTCCGTGGTCAGTGACATGACTTCTGTGTCTCCGGAACCCTGGGTTCGAATCCCAGCAGGAGCTGACATTTGTGCAATGAGTGTAGGTATTTGTCCCGGATCTTGGCTGTATGTGTGTGTCCATGCCTTCCGCGATATAGGCAATCCTAGTGCGAGGATTGAGTGTAGTATCAAACTAACAATAAAATTATATACAAAAAGCCATACAACCGAGAGTTGGAAGGCTTTTTATATCTTTTCTTTACTGAAAATTATTGAATTGTGAGAATTAGGTAAACTCAGATAAAATACAACAAATGAGGTTTTAACTGCTTGGGAAAAATCTGCAATATGTCAAATGTCAAGGTAGAATACATCATAAGTTATTGGCTTGGTGTAGATTATTCGACAATTCAAATTTCATAAGTAAATTTTGTTGTAGCCGAAAATATTCCCCAAAATTGTCGTTTAAATTTACTTTAAAATGTTATAAGTACGTTATTATTGTATTATAAATAAATTTCAGGATAAAAGATCTACAAAATTTGGCACCCACTGATAACTCAAGACTTTTGACGGTGAAGTCTCCCACTAAAATAATAATCATAATGTTCGAATGAACTCGTCAATTTTACGTTTTTGGTGGGATCAAGCATACCCTGTGGTACCCCCAGTCTGAGGTCTCCACTTAAGAACCTTTCCTTCCTATCAGTTTATGATACCCCAATATTTTAATTCAATTTCGAGAATGTTTTTTTTCTACATTTTTCTCATCCTAGCTCTCTACATAATAAATAGTTGTTTCTTTTTATCTTGTTAGAAAAGCCAGTAAGAAACCAAATCTTTGAATCACTAAATTGAAAGACTAGACTTACTAGTCATCTTCATATGCTGAACTATTTCAAAATCTAATCACCATATTTCCTAAACTCATACGTAAACCTAGTTTCTGAAACTCCCATTCGGAGTAGCAACTGCACCCATTTGCGCACAAATCACGCCTGTTCGTATAACTTGGTAAACGTATTAACTATACGTCGCATTACAAGACCCTTAGCTATAAGGACTGCGTACCAGTAGAAGATATGAGATTTGACTCAAGTGTTATTTTAAACTCAAGACTATAAAATTGCATACAGAAATTGTTATTATTTTGAAAGGGAAATTATAATTGAAAACTTGACTAAGTGATTAGATGAAATTTGGGACCGTTTTGTGTTTATCTATGTCTTCCAAAAAAAACTTTTTTTTTAACAAAAATTACAATACCCTTACTTTACATAATTATCTGATGTAAAAAGAAGCCTAATATTTAGTAGGCGACCGTTCTTGAAATTAAAATTGTAAATTTAATCGGTGTATCAAAAGATCTGGAAATTTCAGTTACATTATAATCTTAAGGACATCATTACATTTTTAAAATCTATGGATACCTACTACGTAACATCATGCCAGGTCTTCAGTAGTCCTGCTTCAAATAATGTTTGTCATTTTAAACTTCTCCGTAAATCAACAGATTTGGAAGAAGTTT
Source organism: Apeira syringaria (assembly GCA_934044485.1). Classification (NCBI taxonomy): domain Eukaryota; kingdom Metazoa; phylum Arthropoda; class Insecta; order Lepidoptera; family Geometridae; genus Apeira; species Apeira syringaria. Next base: position 9,774,784 of record OW203665.1, on the reverse strand, counting down.
GGGATAGTAATAAACATACATTTAATTAGAATAAAATAATGAGGTAATTATATAATTATTCATTATACATAGATTGTATCGTTGCCTCGAACTAATGGATGTATAAACTCGCGTGAAAAATAATGTAAATCTTAATATGTAATATATTTCAAATGCGAAAATTTGTGGTTGTTACCACTCAGCGCAGAAAATGCGAAACTGATTTGCAAAAATAAAAAATATGGCGCAAAGTTCTTTGCTCCAAGAATGTAATAAGACCATTTTTATCCAAAAAATGAAACCGTTTCTGAGAGATAACTATAATTGACGAGACGTAACGAAAAATTCGTAATCCACGTGTGTAAAACCACAGGGCTCAGCTAGTGAATATTAATTGTAAATAAAACAGTTAAAGACATAATGCAAGGACTTTATTTACACGCATTAGTAATCATAGTTGGCAATAAATTTTCATCCGTGCGGAAGGTCACTTATGTTTGCCTGTGTGTGAAATTAAATTCTTCAGGCAATTCCCACTGACATCAAGTTATTCCACGAAGAGCGAAGCCACCCCACAGTGCGCGACAGCCCTAGTTAAGGGTAACACTCCTATATTTTGAGCGTTGCGAAGTTTGCTCGTAATTCGTCTCGCCACGACCGGGCCGGGCTAGGTCACGTACGGTGCCCTAAATTTAAAGGAAAACACTCCAATAAGTTCTGCGCCAACTGTATGATGAATATACGGGAAGATATTTTGAAACGCTCTCAACAGAATTAATCTATCGAGTAATCCCGACGTAGGGCTAGGCAACCTCCCGATAACTTATAGATGTCTACTAGTGGCATTATTAAGGGCGTTTTTTTGTGGATTAAGCTGTACGTTCAATCGTCAGCTGGCGGTAAATTCACTTTGACAGAGTTTATTAAGATTAGCTTTGAAACTCTACTCGGTGTGAATGCTCAAACACTGAGCGAGCGGCTCCGCAAATTACGAGATATGAACCCTGTACTTTTTTTTTCGTTGCTAGATATTTCAGCACGTGACGTATACAACGGTGCCTTAATAAATATATTCTGATACAAATTAATCATCAGTATGAATTGTATTAGTCACTATGTACTTACGCATAAAAAAAATATCTCGATTATAATTGAAAGAAAATTGATATAATTTTCAGACGGAAGTCTGAGAAGGAGTGATGGTCATAAGCCACAACGCCGGCTAATGCAAGTTGACTACAGTGCAGCCCAATTTCGGACTTTTTAGACCACCTTAAACCTTCAGCATGGCCCACCCGAAGCATGGGAGCATTCTTTTGAATAGAAACCTATTAGATCCGAACTATAACTGAGGACTACATTTCTTGACCCAGTTGTCATGGTGATGGTTAAAGAGGAATTCAATGACACGTATCAAAGAACTAGCTACATATATTTATATAGGTAAAAGATTAACATAAAACGCCTTCGATGACTTTCTAAGCGTTCTCTGTCGAAGCTCCTTTCCGTATGCTTCCAAGTTTTATTATATCTTTTCCTAAAGTAGGTACTTCAAATCCAACACTATGACTGGGATAAAGGAAGGAAAAACGTTCACCTCCAAGACGGAACGATCTCAGATTAGCTTTAAGTTTTTGCAGCAAAAACCTACTAACTAGAAGGAACAGATATTTGAATTAATTAATTTATTAAATTAGGAATATATTAAGAAGTACAGCAGGGAAATTAGGTAGACTTTGCAAACACTTCTCGATTTGTATGTTATTTAATTTATATAGAGTAATATATATTGTTATTATTATATACATTATTTATTTATTTTTATTATATTATATTATAATACATTATAATATATATATAAAAAATATAAGAGTAAACAATAGGTTAACCTCATTAAAACAGAGTCTTATTTAGTAAAATACACAAGACGTTTCCACAAGTTTAAACTGGTTAAACTGCATGGGATAATGCAATGCAATAGCGAAGTTCTAATAAAAAAGAGAAACATTTAACCTATTAGGGGATAAAAAGACTCCCGAATGCAGTTCCTTCGCTTGGCCAACGAAGCTAGAGCAGTCTAAATGTTTTTTCTCTCATGTTACAATACTTTAATAATGCAATGAGGAAATGTTTTAATGCCATCTATCTTGAATAATATGAACTATTTAGTGAAACGCCCGGTAACATGCAGCCCATATTTTTTAAAAAACTGTTTTTTAAACAACCATGCTTCTGTTCCAAAGTCTGGTAACCCAACCGGTTTTGTGTGTTTCAGACTTACATTTTTTTATTATTTGGTGAATTATTTTTCCATTTTGCACGCGTGTCGATCAACAGATTCAGATATAATCTCGTATTTGTGATGGCCTGTAGTAATGCATTCTATTCAAAAACTTGTGAATTAGTCTAAAGTTTTTGTATGTACTATCGTGTCTATATAAGTATCACGTCTAAAACTTGTATAGTACTTCGATCATGAAGTTCCAGCAGCTCAACAAACCACAGCATTTATATAAATAAACTACTTCAAACACTCAAACCATTAAGCTACTACTTAGCTACCATCAGGTGGGTATCTAAAAGCGTACTTATAATAATTCAAAGGGCTCAATACACTGAAAACAGAACGACTCGTAAATTCTGAATTCCACATTTTACTGCGAAACCTCGCAACCGCAGCCTTTGATAGAATCGGGTCAAACGGTTTTTGTTTCATAAGATCCAGACTGATTAGAGGATTGTGGCTTCCAAACAAAGGAAGGTAAAACATTTTAGGTAAGGCTGTTTCGTAATGTTCGTACTTTGCTTTTTGTTTGTCTACGTATATATAAAATTCTCCTGTCATGATGTTTATCCGGGCTAATTTTCGAAACTACTGATTTTAATGAAATTTCGCAGAGATATATAACTTTCTCCAACTTAAAATATGGGCTTTACTTTATTTCAATATTTTTTATTGCGATTTTTGTGTTTTGTTAAGTCACATTGACATTTTAATCGTTTATATGGCAGAACAACGTTTGCCAGTCAGCTAGCACTATTATAAGCTGTTCTAATACATTCATACTATTTATGTTTTGTTAAGTTTATATGGGGGAGGCATATGTCCAGCAGTGGACTTCCTATGGCTGAGATGATGATGGTTTGTTAATCGGTTTGGGTTCAACTCTTGAATGAAACTGAATAAAACCACCTTTTACGTTTTAAATCCGCGGAGAAGATATTTTTAATAAATCCTACTAATATTATAAATGCGAAAGTTTGTTAAAATAGGTGTATGTTTGTTACTCTTTCACGCCTAAACGGCCGAACAAATTTGGAAGAAATTTAGTTTGTTGATAGCTTATACTTTGGATTAACACATAGATTTATTTTCATCATCACCACGTGGGTAAAACGGAATTGGACAAAATTTGTATATTATGTGTATTTTTCATATTTATTTCACTTGAGAACTCGTCACTTATTTAAAAAGCTAAAAATATTTTACATTACTCATTTTTAGCAAAGTTTTAGAGAGCACACACATAACTCATTAACTTATCTGTCAGTTTAGTATCTTATTTGAGTTTTAACGTATTTAGCGACTGATAGTTATTTATATATAATTATTTTATAGTTGTATACCTACAACTTTCAAATGTAGCAGTTTTTCTTGCCATAATTAGTTCTGATCATAGGTAAAACTAAAAATACTTAAACAAATCGAGGAGCTCAGAAAAAATCTGAGCGAATAATAGCAATATTAGCACATGAACAGTTTCAAAATTGGGTGATGAGAACTACATTCAGTTCCTCGTTAAAAACCCAGGCCTATCTTTTCTCAGCAAAAGGTATCATTTCTCTAGAAGAAATTTAAGAAATGTTAGAGCGTGTTCAGATCTACCCTGCTCGCGAGCGGCGCGCGAGCTGCGCGTTCGTGAGGTCTGGAAACGCCCTTAAAAATGCAACGAATTACAAACATTAAGTTATTATAGTATACGAACCACCATAATACACTTCACTAATGAGTCACCCTGTCGGACAAACTTAGAACGTTGGCATTGTACCGCAGTGCACCATCGGGTCGTGGGATGGCGAGCCTGCAAGGCCTGCCATGCACGGCACGGAGGGTCAACTCGTTCCACCAATCGGGCCCCAGAACGCCAGGGACAGGGCCGTCTCCCCTCAAAAAGACAAAACACGGCGATCGTAAAACAGGTAGGAGAATCCCACTTTCTTCATTTCTTAGACATCATGTTTTTCTTTTTCGTGCTTTTCATGACATATTTCGGTTCAATATGATTATTTTTACATAATACTCACGAAATCCCTGCATATTACTATGTGTAGGGATGTCGTGTATATCTCGATGATTAATTAAACAGATACAATACAACTCAACCCCATGTCATGATTTAACAAGATAATTCCAAAGTAATTTAGCGCGCATAAAAGGCACGAAGGACGCCTACCATCAAAACCTCAAGTCATTTAGTATAAGTATCTCGTAACTTTCGCTCCTAATCAATCTCAAAGGCGGTTTCTTATTAATTTCTGCGCTAAATCACCTTTGCAATGAGAGCAAAAAGATTTAGCCCCATCAAGCAACGTTGCAGTTTTTACGGGAGAGTTGGTTTCTACTGTTGGTTCTCGAATTTCAATTAGAATTTTTAGTCAGTGTCACCGCGCCTGACGCCTTGACTCATCATATATAATGATAAAAAAAAATATGATTGCGACGATTGTATCTTAATATCAACAGTTGTATTCCCGTATGTTTGTTGCTTTTAACACAGTAACGCTATTTATTATAAACGCCATTATTTATTATAGTACCCTACATAAGGTTCTGGATAAAATGAAATATCCCAATCTCAAGTTATAAATCGTTGTATCGTACCATTTCAAAATATTTGAATTCAATCGTTTCAGAGACTTTTTAATTATTTATAAGACCATTATCTCCCTTAATTGTAATTAAGGGAGGTAATGGTTTTATAAATTAATTTATATTACGTTTCATTTATGTTTATATAAACGTAGTGGGGTCTATCGTTTGTCACTACTCCTTGCTGTCATCATCACAAATATTTTTTCCTCTAACCTTCTTAGGAGTAACTTTTAAGTCTTAAGAGAAGATTGGACTGATTGTAGAATGATCATAAGCTAAGTTGACAGTTGACAAAGCGGAAGGATAGTATTCTGGAGTCATGCACTCAAATTCCACCTGGATGTTTTTAGCATTTGGCGGTTTTGGTCACTCTGTATAAATATAATTATTATTGCATTATTTCATCTCCTTATTTAAATTTCGGTATTCCGTGTAATTGTAATGTACATGCTTATTATTATTCATTAGTACAAAAAGCGAGAACCCAATATAAATAACATTAATTTTAAAAATTTATAGTATGTAAAATGGAAATTAAGTAAAAACAAATTGAAGAAACAAGTCACTATTGTATCTACAATGTGGGAACTATAAAACTCATAATTAAATGAAGTATCATTTTTGATTATACTCGCATCAAAAACAGTTATATATTTATACTGGTACGACTACTACGCTAGATCAATAGCGTTTGAGCATTATTTCAATTTGATAGAAAGTGACGATGTGGTTGACGATGTTATCACGCTAGACCTAGAATGCGTGCTGTTATTAATTATAATTTAATCGGAGCGAGTTCGAATCGAGTTCCATAAGTACTCAATCTTTAATCCTACGTCAGCGCGGTCGAGCTCAGGAACTCATTAACGACGAAATAAAAAGGCTTTATTACATATTTTTATTTGATGTTGGGAACTCTGCATCGAGACTTAGGAGAGCTCTAAAAGAATAACGGACAAGACGGTTTATGAGCTTTTAAAGTTGGTGTATAATTATCACAGTATTATATAATGGTAGATATGCCACCAATACACCCGAAGCATTTTGTTTCCACTTTCATCATAGCTTAAGCTGTGCTTTTATTATGCGTACTACCAGAAAGTGCAACTTACTTCCTGAGTCTGTGTTTCTTGATAGGTACAACCCCGGAGTTTTTGAGTCGCGAGTGAATAGGTACCTTCTAAGTTTGCGTGCTACACCTTAGACCGCGTCGTCACTTAACATCAGGTGAGACAGCGGTTACACGTAAGCCAATTATTACCTTTAAAAATATTTAACAAAATGTTTATTAGTAAATTGATTGATTACTGAATCAAGCAACTAACTACATACCTACCCATTCTCACAGTTTTTTTTATTACACTCAGACCCCCGCACTAGGATTCCCTGTATCGCAGGAGGCATGGACACACACAATCAGAGCACGCAAACATCCAAGACCCGCGACAAACACCTACACTCATCGCGCAAATGTTTGCCCCTGCCGGGATTCGAACCCAGGGTCCCGGAGACACAGAAGTCATGTCAATGACACTAACCACTGCGCCACTGCAACCGTCATTTTTTTCTTTCTTTATAATTGAATGGAAATTTGTTTTGTTATTTATTCTAAGTTTTGTGTATAACTCCATAACGAGTCATAGTCTGGAGTCTATGGAGTCCCAATACGTTCCCTCTGCTGGCATGCGAACCTTACCCTCGGAGCGCAGTTTTGCCCATAAACAGTACCCTGGCCATTATACGAGCTAGTGGATATCCCAATATCAGAGTCTCTCTTGGCCTAACGACTGTTATCCTAAGACAATAACCGGGACGGACGACTAAACATGCCCTCCGCACCACGGAAACGCTCAGTTGAAAATGCCACTAGCGTCACCCATTTAAGGTGAAGTATGACCGAGAAGAACGTTGCTAAGTGCATTTGACACATGGCTTATGTTATTCCGGCACTAGCAAACGTGTTTTAAAGAAATAAATCTGGCGTTTCGGTTGTACCGAAAGTGATTATCTCTAATGTTATTCTAAAAAACTGATACAATAACCCTTTGCTACCTTAACTTATCGGTGACAGGGAATAAAACAAAGTAATAAAAGAACTAACTGCATAAATAATATAATACTGCATAAAGAAATAAATTAATAATAATATAATTGACTAGCGGTCTATTCGCTATATAGGTGAAATAGGCTATATTTTTCTAATATAGCCTATTTCACCCGGGGATAGTGTAGCTTCCCAACAGTGAATAAATTGTTCAAATCGGTTCAGTAGTTTCGGAGCCTATTTAAGGCAAACAAACAAACTATCAAATCTCTCCTCTTTATAATATTAGTATAGATATATGCAATCAAAATAATAATATGTTAAGGCCGATGTATATTAAATTTTGTAACCTTAAAGGGAGCAGACACCCACGATACAAGAACTTTTCTTAGTGTGGGTTCTGTATGTCATTTCTTAGACTATACAAGTAACATAAGCAAATATGAACATTATTTCTTGTGTATGTTTCTAAAGCGATCCTTGTATTATTTTGAAACAATAAAGTTTTGTATTTGTATATTATAGTAAGTTGCAATAGCTTAGTTAAAACGATAGACCGGAGTCATGGGTTTAATTCGAAAGTCCTAAAACCAACTTTCTTTTCAAAGTAGCCTTATCAAAGTAGCGTGTTTGTGCACAAGTTCAGGAGTAGCGTCTTTATACGTTTCCTTAGCTATAAGAGTTCAAATTGTAGTTTGGAGAGAAATAAAATGGTTTAGTACTTATTAAACTCTATGACGAGTCTTTGAGCTCACTTTTACAAGCTTGAATAAATATTCTAACTTATAAAAGTCGAGTCCTAGCTTTAACAAATAACGCTGTTACATACGGTGTTCTTGGTTAAAATTGTTCTGTATTTTTGGTTTTGATTTTCCGTGGGACTATAATTTATGTATAAATAATGTATCTTATGTATGTATGTACCTTTTGCAACAAACGAACAAAGTCGTTGTAAGTGATGATTTATATATTCCTAGCTGTGCCCCGTGGCTTTACCCGCGTGGTGATAAAAAACGGCGATGATGGTGATGATGAAAACAAGCCTATATGTTAATGTTAATCCAGGGTATGAGCTATATACATACCAATTTCATTCAAAGCCGTCCAGCCGTTTAGGCGTGAAAGAGTTACAAACATACGTCCACAAATCCATACTCACAAACTTTCGCATTTATAAATTAGTAGGATATACATTTCAAGGTTTAAGACGGTGCCGATGACATTATAGAGGCTCTCGGATGTTTAGAGGCAGATAGGACGGGACCAATCCTGATGTGTTGATTTAAAATATTTCAAAAATCTTCCCTGTCTAGTCTCACTGAAATATAAAGATTAAAAAACCAAAAACAAAACTTGAATGACAGTCTTTGGAGATCGGAGAAGAACAATTGATCCGGAGCAAAGGTCACTAAAAAGGGTGAAAAAAATGTTTACCAAAAAATGGAACCGACTTCAACTCTTAAAAGTGTGAAATAACCGTGAAATATAAAAAAAATATTTTAAAAAAAGCGTGAAATATTTATGATAAATCACTGATTTATCACTGATACGTGATAAATCACAAATGTAACTATCATCACAATATTGTGCTTATGGTACCGACTTCGACAAGGTTATTTCACACTTTTAAGAGTCGGTTCCATTTTTGTTTTTGGTTCCATTTGTTGAACAGCAAAAGGTATCATTCTTTTGAATGATACCTTGAATTTGAATGATTCCTTCCCTGGATCTGGAAGGTCCAAACAAACCTGGACCTTCCAGATCCAGGTTTGTTTGTTCCCCAGTGAAATTCTACGCTAATGCTTTACCTTATCCTACGAGCTCATATCTCTAAAAGTGACAAACATAATTATGTATACCGGAGGTGCTTCTAGTGTTCGCTCGTATATATGCGAGGTATACGTCTTGCCTTAAGCCAGACTCATAAAACCGAATTAGGCGTGTCTTGGGCTGATACACACAGGCAAGAAGTTGTGTAAATAAGCATGTTCGCTTTATTTTATTTCGCATGGTACGTTCATTATCTGTCTCGGAACTATATATTCAAGCAGTTATGCATTTAGTCAAGACTATATACGCTATATGCTAACCCTGGAATTTCCCGTTCGTTTTAATTATTTGGTAAAGTACTGCTCACTACTACATGGTAGATGCAAGAATGCAACATTATTATTAAGATCATATCCTCATTCACGCAGTATTTATTTATTTTTTATGCTCAATATTTCGACACAGATGCAGATCACTCATGAACATGGCACAATAACACAACTATGCAGCAATATAAAAATAAATAAAATAAATTGTTCATATTCCGATAATAACAGTTTTATTTCTCTGACTACGTCCACAAAAAAGACGATCTAACCAACTCTATGCGTGCCGCTTACAACCGTTCGCTGTGAACAACAATAGGATTAGCCTATGTCCAGTACTGGACGTCTTATGACTGACATAACAATATCTCTGAATTTTATTTCTCACTTTACCTTTTTTAAATATCATAAGCTTGCGTTTGAGCACTGTCTCACCTGATGTTAAGTGTTGACGCGGTCTTAGATGGAGCACGCAAGCCTAGAAGGTACCTATTCTTTAGTGACTTGAAGACTCCAGGATTGCACCTATCAGGAAACACAGACTCAGATAACGAGTTCCATTCCTTGGCAGTACGCACTAAGAAATTATAAGAACAACGCTTACTAAGTTAGGTAATATGTTTACCATAGAGTGATTGTGCGATGCTTTTAGGTATAATTTACATCATTATTGTAGAGAAAAAGAAAATGTATTAATTATATATCTTTACATTATTTTCATAGTTTGTGGAGCATCATGTCTGTGTGTCACAAAAACGAGACTCCTGGAACTGTACACCAAATTGTTGCATTTTCCCTCCCTCCTTCGTAGTATCCACAGCCTTGTTCCCTTGTATTAAAGACTACACTTTCAATTTATGATAACTATTATTTATATTTCTTTCCTGTACATGTAAAATACAGTAAAGTCGAGTGGAAGCTTAAGAGAACATTTTCTAATACCTATACTTTCTATTGAGCATTGCTGATGGTAGAATTTACAAAGTAAGTAATTTTGATTAGATTGACTTGACTTAGATTACATTAGCGATAAGACCTCCGATTGCTATACTACATAATTTGACTATTTCTATTCCTGTTTTTTTTATATAGTATGCAATAAATGTTATTTCGTTTGTATTGTATTGTAATTTTTACGCTTTATTATTTAAGTCTAATAACTATGATTATAATCAAAATCAGAAATGTAACGATAATGGTGTATTATTTCTATTTTATTGAACTACTGATTTGTAAATGTTCGTCTGGACTTTTAAATTAAGTTTTTAATCTTTTTTATTTGATTTTTGATTTATATATTTATTTAATCTTAAAATTTAGTATTTACTATGTTTTTTATGTTAATTTGAATAAAATATGTATATAATAATATATGGCATGTAACATCTGTCAGTAAATAATTCATAAACAATTATTATTTTTATTTATTAACATTCACACAAGGTCTTCAGGTCCCAAACTAGACAGAGCCTGTACAATGGTAACCTGTTGTCTGATATATACACACCCAGACACAGGTCAAACAGATTTGTTCATACACACAAATGTTTGACCTGTCCGGGAATCGAACCCGGGACCAGCGGCTCAGAAGGCAGAGTGCTACCAACTGCGCCAACCGGCCAGTCAACAATCTATTAAGTCAACTAACTATATAAACTTCGAATCCAGCAAACTAATATATAAGTCCACGTAGCTGAAAAATTCGGACAAATCTTTATTTAAAGTCGAATTATAATTGAAATTTTACTCAAAAGTAGATCGACTGGTATACCCAATCCAAATTAATGTCCAAGGACGGGCGTTTCCGATTCCATTCGTAGGGCGGAACTCATTTACCTAAAATTGCTCCCAATTTGTTAGGATTCCCCGAATTATTCTATTCAAGCCATGGCCTGTACAAATGCTTTTGCATTTTCGTATAAAGTCAGATAACGGTATCTTTCATTCCAATTCTCTCATGAAATAAAACTAGAACAATGAATTTTTAAGTTACATATCAGTATTATGATTCAAAAAAATATTTATAAAAAAGTTACCAGAAAATGGAACCGACATCAACAGACAAAAGTTCAAAATAACTTGTTGAAGTCGGTACCATGCACACAACATTTTGATAATATGTAGATAGATTTGAAATACCACGGTACCGACAGCAACAAGTTATTTTACACTTTTGAGTGTTGAAGTCGGTTCCATTTGTTAGTAAAATAATATTGTTCCCTTTTCGTAACGACGTAACACTTTTCAGTTATTGGAGTGTTACTTAAAACTGCTTGACCGATTTTGATGAAATTTAAATGAGACTACCTCGGAAGAATATTCTATCAAATGAAACCATAGTTTTGAGAATCGGTCCACAATTGGGGAAAAAATTATTGAACACACATAAAAAAATACGTACAGTAGAACATATATTATAACCTTCTCCTTTTTTGCAGTTGGTTAACTAATTAGTCTTTAAATGATATTAATTTCACAATCTATTTTGTGATTAATTCGCAGACTATTTCTGCTTATAGCAGAAGAATGATGAGTAAAGCTTCAGATGGTTCCACATAATATATATTTTAATTTAAGACACTTATTCTTTGAGCATATCATTGTCTGGTTGATACAAAAAGAAGCACAAGGGCAGACGTGGAAAATGGCCAAGTGAATTTTCAAGACACAACCTTATGTACACACATTATGTACCTAACAACATTTTTGTTGTTAGGTACATATTGTGTATGAATCCGACCGCTTTATTAAATCCTAAACTACTTATTACTTAAACGAATAAGTGAGGCGAAATTTTCTGTTGGGTATTATATATTTAAATGTTTATTCCTAACGAACGCTATACGTTACTATTTTTTTTTTTATATTAAAATACTGGTTTACGTACTTTAATCCAAATATGAGGTGTGTATCTAAATAATTATCTGCTATATTTAATATTTGATTCAGTCGAACTTTTTTTATTCTCTATATTTTAAAAAAGAAGCAGTTGAATTTAATATTTATTAATTGAATAATAAATAGCTCCTAGCGGAACCCCTAACATCATGTCGATATAGTAGCAAACAACCAATATCAGAAAATATTATGGAAAATATCGAAATCTATTATAAAATATTGTGTTAAAATATATTTTAAAAAACATGACTTATCGTAGGTTTTTATACTTTTAAAAAGTCGTTTTATCAATATATAATCTATTTCAAAGAAAAACTGAAAACCCCAGCGCGAACAGCTAATTAAAACGACAAGATAAACAAGCAATAACTCCTTATAAGTAGTGGTTAAGTCGACTATGAAAACCAAACCATAGTTTAATATTAGCACTGTAGATAATTTTGCCGTCACTCCACAATTTGCATGTTAAGCAACCACCAACCGGATAGAGTTTCATAATTGCTGGGGGACTGTTTCACAACATTTATTATTTTTTTAGTTATATAAATACTGTTTGATTATTCCTCTCCGCTGCCGAGAACACAGAAAGAGAAAGTTTCATTTTAATTAGGTAAATTTATTTACTACCCACGTAATAAGGCTCACTTGACGAGTAAGTGTGTTTGTTGAAATAGTATATTTACTTATTATTATATGTAATACATTATGATAATAAAAGAACGATAGTTACCGATCATTAAGATACAATGGATCTAGTTGCTCACTATACAAGAGGCTGCGGGTTGCAGGTCAAGATGCTTGGGGTAAGCGTATTTCGCCGAGTGCAATTGTGTTGAAAGTAATATATTACGCCAAACTGAAATAACTAAATTATGTAAATATGACTAAATAAGAAATTTGTTAGATTTAAGCATTACTTTGCGGAACTTCATATCAAATATTTCACCCGCGTGGATTTCGGTTTTCCCGCTACCTCAATTTTCCCACGGGAACTATACGGAACTTTTCCGGGATAAAAAACTATCTCAATACTAAATTTCATCGAAATCAGTGTAGCTGTTTGAGCGTGAAAAAGTAAGAAATATACACACATACATACAAACTTTCGCATTTATAATATAAGTAGGATTTTCTGCATAAGTATAATTTATATTCTATATTATTATTTCTAAATTCTCCTGTTAAAATGTAACTAGTAGTTGTGAAACAGTGCCATAGACCTTGTAAACGGGAGGTACAGAAAATGACTGCTTCAAAGTCGTCGCGGAGACGATGCGAATACAAAGAGCGTCTCCAGCACGGTTCTATAGTTCATTTACTTTTGAGCTTTTTAATTGGAAGAGTTAAGTGTGCCGTGCTACTAGGGTAGAGCGAGGGAAGGAACACTTGAATGAACTAGAGTTAAATGGTTGTCAAGGAGAATAAAAGACCATTACGTTTTCCGACTTCGAATTGACTGTATTTGAGACATCAGTAGGAGTATCAGTTTCAAATTTATGGCGAGAGTTCATGCTATTTATCGTCGTCATCATCCACATTTCGGCCAAAGGATTTCCACAGCTGGACATGTGCCCCTATTGATTTTGACAAAGACCGGCTGAAAGCAGCCCATATCCAGCTCTTGCCTGATCTTAGTAAGGGCGTACTATTTATGGTTGTGTAATTTTTTTAAACCAGTTATTCTAAATCTCTTAATTTCTTCCAGTTTAAGCACTGAGATGACTAATGATAGAAGAGAATGGGAGGGAATAACATGTTGTGGCGACCCCACCTAGTGTGGGATAAGCCAAGAAAGAGTTTTCCTAAACCTCTTTGGGTATAAATTAATGTATATTAGAGGTATATTATAAATCTCTAAATGTCTAGTAATTTTTAAAGTATTCTACAATATCTATATAATTATAAAATGAAATGACTCGTTAAAAGTTTTGCTGAACGCATAGCGCAAAAACAGCTTGACCAATTCCGAATTTTTTTATATTTTCACTTAAGCGCAAGGAAGGTTCTCATGCAAAGAAACAATGCAAACATTGCAAGATAAAAATAGTAAAACCAACACTTTTGTTTTGCCATTAAACTACAGACCGGGTGAAACCGCGGGGCGTAGCTATAATTATAGTAAAATGTCTAATATTGGAATTCTAACCATAAACAAAACTCTTTTTTTTTTCACACACTCACCCCCCGCACTAGATAAACATCCAAGATCCGAAAATAAACATCTTTGCTCATCACATAAATGTTTGCCCCGGCCGGGATTCGAACCCGGAGTCGCGGTTCCAAAGCCAATGTCGCTGATCTCTGAGCCACGACGATCGTCTTAATTATGGCGAGCAACAAACAACATCAATATGATAGCAAGCTAATTGATCTTGACCTCTATTATTGTATCAGACCATCCACAAGGAGGCGAAGACTGAGGAGTAAGTTTTTGTAGTAAACACCAGCAGTAATGGCATGTCAATCTTAAATAAATAAACGGAAAGTTTCATTGATTTTCACATGTTCCATTCCGATTTCACATATATTTGTGAAAACTTGTAATTGGCACTCTATAGTTTTCTTAACTGTTTGTTTCAACGTATATACATATAAAATATGTGTCGTTTAAGCTGTTGGTCTTTCAATAATTGACGGTCACTGTGGCTCAGTGGTCAGTGCCATGACTTCTGGGTCTCAGGGACCCCGAGTTCGAATCCCGGTAGGGGCAAACATTTATGCGATGAATGTACGCATTTGTTCCGGTTCTTTGATATTTTGTGTCCATGCCTCCCGCGACATAGGGGATCTTATATTAATATAAAAAATATTTTGAGAAACAAATATCTCTAAGCCCTAAAAACGAATGACTGGCCCCTATGGTAAATATATTGTAAATTGAAGTAGGCATATAAGTTACAAAAACCACATTACGTACTATTCACCCAAAATAATACTTTGAAAATATAATGCCAACGAAAGATATTGTGATATAAAAATCCCGATCTGCAACAAAAGCGTCGCACAACGAGAAAAATACTAATATTCTTGTAGTCTTTTGTTTTATAAAGCATTAGTTAGTGCGGGGAATAAAGCCCGGGTTTGCGGGGAATAACACGCGCCGACACAATGGCCGCGGATTTCCTCACAAAACATTCATAGTTTTTCCGTTCGCACGCTTTATTATATTTTTTAGTATCGAATTGCAATTCGATATTCTGCTCACACTTTATTGGAATATCGATAGTTCGATTGTGATTATTATTGGTGCTATATACAAGGAGACAGTAATTGAGCTTCCTACAAATATGAATATACTAATATTCTTGTAGTCTTTTGTTTTATAAAGCATTAGTTAGTGCGGGGAATAAAGCCCGGGTTTGCGGGGAATAACACGCGCCGACACAATGGCCGCGGATTTCCTCACAAAACATTCATAGTTTTTTGGTTCGCACGCTTTATTATATTTTTTAGTATCGAATTGCAATTCGATATTCTGCTCACACTTTATTGGAATATCGATAGTTCGATTGTGATTATTATTGGTGCTATATACAAGGAGACAGTAATTGAGCTTCCTACAAATATGAATATAAGATATTAAATAAAAAATCGGGATCATTACAGAGTTTTATAAAATGTGCCACTAAATTTTTTGGGATGACATATGTAAATGACTAGCCGATAACAATTTAACTTACCTGCATTAGTCAAGCTTCGTAACTTCTCAAATCACTTTTTCATGAAATAGCAGGAGAGATCTGAACGCAGGCCACGCGATTATACTCATAATTATTATGGGGCACTCATGTTTAACAGTGGGCGTTCACAAAAATTAATGTAATTGTCTTATATTCAACTAACAACATTTAACAGTTTCAATAATAGGTACTAGATAAATGCATAATATACGCAAGTTGTTATCATTTGAGTTACTGGAATAGTTAGTGTTGTGACAGATTTTTGGCGGGAATCGACTATACGCAAGTGTTGAAAACAAATGAATACAAAACGATGTCCGTAAATAGTGTATGACTGAGAATACAACTATTTCTCGCTTCAAAGACTTATCGCATAATTTTTTTTATCATAATAACTCAGTGAATTATTTGAAAGGACTCGTAGAAGTGGAAACTTGTATCATACAGTCGGACGGAATATCTGATGAATGTTCGAAACATTGAGACGTCTATTATCCAATGTGGATTTCATAATTTTATTAAGCGTCTCGCGTTGGTGTCCGCGAAACATTTTAGATATACAATTAACCAAAAAAACAATTTGGTTTGTTACTGAAAAATTAAACTGATGAACTTTCCTTTTTAGATATAAATTTCTTAGGTGTGCCGTCAAAATTAACGTAATATTGAAGTTGACACAGCGTATGCCCTGTTTGACATATTATTAAACATTGTACATCTGTCACTTAAATTCACAAAGAGGTAAACAGCCCTGTTCCCCAAGCCCTTGTCACCTTTACGAGATAAACAACAAATCTGCGAATAAACAACTCAAAAATCTTCCACAAAGCTTTCTCATTACTCGCTTAAAACGCTCACCAAAACAATGCTATCTCTGATATAGGCTAGGAGATATGGACAGATTTTATTCCTGCTGGAGCTGAATAATAAATTAAAGGTCTGATACCATACTAGCGAATACAGATTTAATATATATTTGAAAATGAAAACCTAAATATTCACACGAAATAAACTAATTAATATCTTACTCTATTTGAATAATTCAATGATTATAATAGGTATGGTGTGGCATAATGATAAATCTTTATGAGGGTTGGTGTCTCTGACTCGTAGATATAAAACTATTGTATGATGACCTACCTAAACTTTTTACATTTGGATTGTACATATTATGTGAATGTCATACCCAATATTGTAGTTCATAGTTTATAATTCTAAGTTGTTTAAGCATGTAAAAAGTGCACATTTGAAGCAATAAATGTATTTGTATTTGAGGAGCGGAAGCATTATACATTTCAGTTTACCTTATAAGTTTATCCACAGAGAGACAAATATATAATACATGCATATTGCGATCCATCCAGTTGTCTGAATTTTATGTGTATTTATAATGGACGCGTAAATCGAGCCATATAGCTAAATGGAACGATGTGTTAATATTACACCTTTGTTAACGTAACCTTTAGATTGATTAGGATGAGTGTTATTTTTTTTTATTAAACGCCAATCCGAGAAAAAGGTGACGTTTTTCTTTAAAAATATTCACCAGAATCATCTCGTATTATGAATTGGGTCTTACTACCATTAATTTGGATTGCCACCAACAATCAACAATTATACAGATGGAGTAAATGCGGTTATCCTCAGCTTCCAGCCTAAAAGAAGTCACAGATTAATAATGGGTGCTTCAGGTGGTAGCGATAAGAGGCCGCAGTGTCCCGTCATTTCCATTAAATAATGACATCTAATTATATAGCCATTGTCAAATTTTGGCACTGCATTTAATTTTGTTTGCGGAGGTAATGTGAATTCAAGTGCAGCCTAAAGACAAAGCGACAGCGATGTTAAAAAATTTGAATATTCTAATTTTGAACATACTCATCATATAACTACTCAACGTTCCTATTCTAGTATTTAACTTGAGAAAACTCACGAACACTTTAAATAAGATTATGATTGAGTTTACTGTTTGTACCTTGTACATGGAGGCCACACCAGCAAGGCCGCAGGTGGGTCAACTAGTAATAACCTTTTAGTACTAGAGAGCCAGTAAGCTTTCTAGGTATCTAGATGATAGCATCTTCGACCACAACGTCACTGACCATCAAGTGACATAGCGATCAAACGCTCGATCTATACAGTATAAAAACCTTAAGATCATCGGCTAAACTACCGCACTGTCAAAGGGAAAAAAGTTTATTTCTTGTACCAAACATGAAAATTTCATTAAATTTAACACGAAAGCGTTCGAGTGTGTACTGATAATGTACGCCCTTCGACGCCTTGCGATAATATTGGCGGCTGATGACGTCGTAATGTTAAATTGCATATATAACTCAGCTAACGGCAGATTTACCAATACTTTCATGAATAAGTCAGACACGGTTATGTATCTTGGGCCATGTTTGCCATGCGTATTTACGTTTATAAAACACGATAACTTTGACCGACATAATAGGAGCCCGAGTTCAGAACACAATCGTATCGTATGTTAAAATACGAGTAGGTAAATATTACTTAAATAAATAAAAAAAAATACCTAAAATGGAACCGACTTCAACACTCAAAAGTATGAAATAACTTGTTGAAGTCGGTACCATGATAGGTCAAAAGTAACTGATATCAAAATATTGTGCTAATGGTACCGACTTCGACAAGTTATTTCATACTTTTGAGTGTTGAAGTCACTCTTTTTAGTGACCTTTGTTAATCATGGGATCAATTGTTATTGTGGTGTAGGTATGTTCACCGATGTCTTCACCCGCTACTATAATATCGTGTAGTATAAGTACGCATTTTTCAGTTTTTGACTTGTAACTCAAAAAGTGCTCGTTCGATTTTGATGAAATTTAAATGGGACTACACGGAAAGCACCAGCTTTTAAATAAATAAAGAACGATCAAAATCGGTTGACCCAGTCGGAAGTCATGCGGTAACAAACACAAATATAAAAAAATATAAAAAAACATACGGGTCTAATTGAGAACCTCCTCCTTTTTGAAGTCGGTTAAAAATAACTTACCTAGGCAATCGAGCTTTGCTCGGCTTCTTTCCACGCTTTTAAGTAATCAGTGTTATAGCTTCCATAGAAATTGTACAAGATGTTTCTCAGATAGATTGGAAATAAATTTATTAAAGATATTAATATCTTTTCGTTTATAATATACAAAAACTGCTGGTTTAAAATTTGAGGATAATGATATTGCTCTTGATGTTTATCAAACTGTCCAGTGTTAGTGGTCTCGGGTAGACCGTTTTTTTAGAGAAAATATATTTTCGTCTACCGTCTAAAATTATTGGTCATATATAGAACTTTCATAGTCTGTTAGGGCCATCGCAAACTGGGCGACTTTCCGTCGCGACTAGTCGTTACGACAGACGTCGTCCAGGAAACGATCATCAGTGTGAACAACATCTCGCTAAACGTGGGCAGTTTTCTCTGCTTTTTGATAAGCTTAAAATCAAGAACTGACGTTGCGCTGTCGCGCGCCTGTCGTCGTGTGTCGACAAGTAAAGAGCGCGCGCGACTCCCCGAGCTTTTCGTCGCGACTGCGCGACTCTGACACCAAGTGTGCTAAGCTTTGAACAAAATATATGAAAGTGTCGGCCGCAGCCTGTCGTCGCGTCTAGTCGCCGAGCTGTCGCTGTCGCGTGTCGCCTAGTGTGCGCCTTCGCTTAGTGCTGTGGGTACGTTATTCAATAGTTACTTGACGACAATAGGGCCACTGTGGCGCAAATCATTCGTGCTACTTACTTATTGATTAGATGATTAGATTAGATGAAGATATTTCATTTGTTATTTTAAAATCACAGTTAATAAAGTACATTTTTATACTTTACAAATTATTTATTGCTAATATTAATAACTGAAGAACTGAATAATTACAAATATACTATCCATAATATTAAATAATTTATCTAAAAACATATCTAAAAACAGGCAAGTTAACTTACTACGGAATATAATGATATCATCATCAGCCACGATTTTAATTTAATTAAAATATGGTCAGTAATTGTCACTCCATTAAAACTGGGACGGCTTGTTTACAAGTTAATTAAGACCCTTCACCTTTCTTTTGTATGATGCATGAGGTGCGAAAGTGGGGCTTTTGAATCTCGTTTGTGATTTATGTTGAAAATATAATTAGGACTTTTAATGTTTATTTATATACATGTGAGTTATTTGTTTGAGTAAATTAATTCGGCGGTTCATACACGTGTCGATTTAGCATATTATACTAATCCCACGAATATTATAAAGGCAAAAGTTTGTATACAATTGTATATGTTTGTTACTCCTTCACGCTAAAACAGTTGCACCGATTTCGATGACATTGGGTATGGAGATAATTTAGACTAAGATTAAAACATGGGTTACTTTTCCCGTGGAATAAGCAAATAATTCTAAAACCTCTGTTACTCCTTCACGTTCAAACGGCTGTACCGATTTCGATTAAATTTGGCATGGAGGTAGGTTAGACTCTGAAATAACACATAGACTAATTTGATCCCAGAAAAAGGTATAGTTCCCGTGAGATAAATGAGGAAGCGGGAGTTTTCCCGCTGCCTCATTTATCCCACGGGAACTGATCCGAAATCCACACTTGTGAATTATTGTGAAAGTAGCTCTGTCTATCTGTTATGTTTTCAAACAAACACCATTGAACTTATTTTGATAAATCTTGGAATAGAGATAGATGGGTCCTTCGAGAACACGAACTACCTTTTAGCCTGTGAAAAGTAAGGTTCTCGTGGGATAACCGAGGTAGTGGGAAAACCTTAGTCCACACGGCGGCGCAGCTCATGCTGGTATTCAATATATCCATTTGTATAATATACACTAATACTATGTATGTTTATATAGAACTTCCTGAACGGCTAGACCGAATGTGGTTTTTCTTTTAAAGGAAGGAATACATTATGTTTTGGACCCGGTAAGTGGTACAGCAGTTAGAATCGAGACATGTTTTTTGAGCAAGATATTTTATTTAATACTCGCTAATGTGCATATGCTAATGTCCATATGGGCCTTGTGAGCAGGCTCAAAGTCGACGAGCTAAAGAGAGGCCTTTTTTTAAAATTTTTTTTATTATAACACTCAAACCCCCGCACTAGGATTTCCTGAGTCGCGGGAGGCATGGACACACACAATCATAACACACAAACACCCAAGACCCGGGACAAACACCTATACTCATCGCACAAATGTTTGCCCCTGCCGGGATTCGAACCCAGGGTCCCGGAGACACAGAAGTCAAGTCACTGACTACTGCGCCACGGCGACCGTCAGTTTTTGCTCGGGGTTTCTTGCGATCGACTCAGAAATGAGTACATCCGTAGAAGAATGAAAAACACCGACATAGTCCAGCGGATTTCTTTTTTGTTCTAATAAATTAATTAATTTGCGCAAAAATAAAACAACCATAATTTAATGGCGAACTTAAAATATTGACATTAACTTATTAAATTACTTACTTACTTATTTAAGGCAAAATCTTTTTGCCTTAAATAAAATAACAAACATAATAATTATTGTCAACATTTTTAAGTCGTACTTATCTCTACGAGTTTAAGTGAGGAACATAAAACAACTACCCTTATTTTACATTCATTATATTATTATGAAAACTAATTCAACTTACCGCACGATCCATTTCAACTTTTCGCATTTACCTTCGAGGATACGAAATTATGGCGGACCTAAAATACTGTTGGTATCATACAGTGTTAACACTTTTGTATGATTACGTTCTACTTTGTAGAATAATAATGTTGATAGCAACACAAAGCTATATTTTTGATCTGTGAGAACTGTGGAGCTATTGGATTCTTTGTGGACTGTACATTTTTATGTTATCCTTATCACTGATACTGGTAGTGGAAACGGGAAAAATTTACAATCGGGGTGCAGGAATTAAGGGGGAGGAGAGGAAGGAGGGTAGGCGGGAAACATTTATGTGATGGATATCTGTTCCGGTTTTTGGATGTTTGTTGTGATGTCATTGTCTGTGTCCATGCCTACACAGAAAGTACTAGTGCGGGGTATGTGTCAGTATGTGTAAGTGTGGTAATGAAAAGAAAGAAAAAAAAAACATTATAAGACAACTAGTTTTACCACTCGGAGAGTTATAATATCTTTAACTTTATCTGTAATTACTCGTACGTTAAGACAACCAATTAACCTTAACCAAGATACTAACAAAGAACAATGCTCCAAACAAATAATCAGAAAGGGCAGCCCCAAGTCGCACTAAAGACTTGGAGTAAATGCCAGTTAAGGCGATGCCGAGGCGAGGTGCGGGGAGTTGGGGCCAAAACAGAGCTTTGAGAAGCACCTGGGGCAAAGTGATAATGAAACTAATTTACTAGATTTCAGTCCTGGAACAAAGGGAAGAAATGGAGAAGGTTATTTGTATGTCTTTAGATATATGCGGAAATTTTCCATACTATTTGTGTAGGTGTAGATTGCTAAGGAACGGGTATAAAATTGGACATTTAACTATTGTGAATATATTTACCAGTAACTATTGTTACGTAGATCGCCGTGGGGTACCAGCCTAGAATTGTCCTCCCTCCCTCCCATCTATACCCGTGGGTTTCGTGAGAGTCGGCTGAGGGATCACGTACCAGAAGATGGACAACACGCCTCCTGCGTATATAGTCAACGTACTGCGCTCGCTAGTCCACCTGCCAAGCATGGCGACTAGGTACTGGCAATCCCCCTCATAAAAAAGACATGAAGATGGCCTATATCCAGCGGCGGATGTTCTATGGTCGGGATGATGATGATTGTTATGCACAGAACTTGCCGTTACCTTGCTGCGAGTAAAGAAAATCTTTCGACATTAGGTACATGCTTCGATCAAGAATGGTACATGTTTGTCCTGCTCAAATACCACCGGTAATGAAAACATTTTTTGACGTGATAACGTTTTATAAATTGATGAATGCCAAAATGAAAAATAGTAACGTTCCGCGTAACGGTGAATGGTCAATGGTCAATGGTCAATGGTCAATGGTCAATGGTCAATGGTCAATGGTCAATGGTCAATGGTCAATGGTCAATGGTCAATGGTCAATGGTCAATGGTCAATGGTCAATGGTCAATGGTCAATGGTCAATGGTCAATGGTCAATGGTCAATGGTCAATGGTCAATGGTCAATGGTCAATGGTCAATGGTCAATGGTCAATGGTCAATGGTCAATGGTCAATGGTCAATGGTCAATGGTCAATGGTCAATGGTCAATGGTCAATGGTCAATGGTCAATGGTCAATGGTCAATGGTCAATGGTCAATGGTCAATGGTCAATGGTCAATGGTCAATGGTCAATGTTCAATGGTCAATGGTCAATGGTCAATGGTCAATGTCAATTTCAATGTCAATGTCAATGTCAATGTCAAAGTGAAAGTCAAAGTCAAAGTCATACATGATTATGTCGTTATCACGTAAATCTATCGTCCGTAAACCGACTTTACAGACAACCAATTTTTGTAAAGTAATGCTATAAATTTACAGTTCTGCAATCAAGCAGGAAGTAGTGTCATGATTCATCGCATCCTTTCGAAACCTTTAGTAGCTGAATGTATCCAGTGACTACGGAAAATCCCGAGTGGATTAAATTCTCTCTTGCGTTGAATGCAGTCGTGATACCTTTTGTAACTGCATTCTGAATGAGCGTGATAAGGGACACTCAAATGTTCAACCGATAGGAATAATTTTTCATATTTTTCATCCAAGAAATGTAATGAATGTGATAAATAAAAAATAAAAAAATACTGACGCGGACGTATCCTCTTATTATATTATACCCGCTTATCTTAATAATGCCCGCGTTACGTAGAAAATGTGATAGATCGCATAGGTAAGATCGCATAGGTAAACTTCATTACGTACTGCTTTCTATTTCATCTATATCGTCTTCTTTTTCTCTCAGCTATGTGCGTCCACTGCTGGACATATGCGTCCCCCATACAGGGAGGATTTTCCAAAACTCGCAACGCGTGGCAGGCGGGTTGGCGAGCTCAGTATGATTTCCAATCCTCAGAAGGTGCTGCTGCCCACCTTCTGGGGCGTGGTCCCTTAGCCGACTCATACGGCACCCGCGGGAAGAGATGGGGGAGTACTATTCTAGGCCGGTACCACCACGGCCGGCCACGGTTTTCATCTATATGGTCCTTAAATATTTTTTTCAAACTTCGACAAAATATTAATTCATTATCCGAAGTTAAATTAAGCGCAACGCATACAGGCAACATTCAAAACAAACAGCGGCGCTGCTGAAATATTCAAAAACTGTTCAGGCTGTCGGGTGGCTTGGAATAACAGCGCACAGTGAAACGACGGACTCGTGAAAATTTAACTAGCGCGATGTTCAGTTTTATTTGCACTGAGGTGTACGTTACGTTGCTGTGAGGGTAAAGTTGGTGATTTGGGAGCGAAGGTAGAGATTAGTTACTAATCACAATTAGAATTAAAGCAGAATTATCCTAGAGTAAATTATGTACATACTAGATCCCTATGGTGTACTGATATAAAGTATATATTGTTAAAAATATAACGATACTACTATGTATTTTTTCAATTAGATTGTATTACGGGACCTAAAATAGTTTTTAATCATTTTAAACCTTGTAGACCATAACTAACTAATAATTACTAGATAGATATATGATTTCACGCGACTCGCTAGAGCATTAGTGTTCGAAACCATCTCAAAATCAAGCGCACATAACATCAAACCGCGCCTTTTTTCCATTGTACAGGGTCGCATTCTCAGTTTCTTTTGACATGTTTCGCGGCGAGGCAATGAGTTTATTGAATGCCTTGTAGTTCAAAGAAAAGTGGATGGTACCAGAGCTCGTGGCAGATCACTAACCCGCTATTGACAACACAGAATCATGCTTATTTATAAAATCAGTTTATAAAACTTCATAAATTGATATAAATAGAGTAAAATATTTCAACTATATATTTTATCTAGCCATTGGGATGTCCAACTTGTAAATAAAAGACCCACTATCTTTTTACCTATTTTCGATACACACCACTTCAAACTTTGCCCATGTCGATGCGGGACAACAAACTGTTTACGCAAATACACTGCGAGCCGTAATAATTGGTTATCGCCAATTACGATATGACGGACAGGTGGACAATGGACGAACACTACTTAATAGTTAATGAATGGGGGACAGGTGGGAAACAATAGGTAATAATGTTTGTATTCGATAGGTGGGATGTCAGGCTGTATACAGCCGCACTGCCTACTGTTAAATCATCGCAATAGATAAATAGGTAATATATTGTGTAATTGTAATGTAACAAACCGACTAGGACTCTCGTGGTAAACACTGGACAGCACGCGTGCTGAGGCTCGCGCTCGCCGCCTGGCACGATCATAACTCCCAGATGAAGAACTGCAAATAAGTTCTAAACTGGGCGGAGAGTAATTTTCCAGTGTTTACCACGTGAGTCCTAGTCGGTTTGTTACATTACATTTATGGAAGAAACTCGCGATAGTTTTCAGACTCAATATATTGTGTACACATAAATAGCCATATGAATTGTTACAAAACAAATGATTTATCCTTCACCTACTAATATTATGCATGCAAAAGTTTGTGTCTATTTGTGTAAGTGTGTATATGTGTAATGTGTATGTGTGTTTGTTACCTCTTCATGCTCAAACGGCTACACCGATTTCGATGAAATTTGGTATTGACTAAGCTTATACCCTGGATTAACACATAGGCTTATTTTTATCATCACCATTTTTCCTCACCACGCAGGTACAACCGCGGGGCCCAGCTAGTCATATAAGTAATTTCGTGCCGTGCACGCGAATCAAAAAGATGGCAAAATAGAAGTAGTCTGCAGAAGAAGTTAATCTTTGATGAGGATGATAACCGTACATTCACTGTCACAATTTTGCTTGAAACTTATGATCGTACTAGCTGCGGCCCCAGGTTTCACCCGCGTCGATTATGGTTTTTTACCTCACCTCAGCATGTCACTTCACGTCTTAGCATGATGTTATATAGCTTTAAACTTTCCTCGATAAAGAGGTCGTTCCTGTTCCTCGATAATAATATTATAAGCAATAAGTATAGAATAAAAAGTTGTACATTATATGACACTTACATATATAAAACAAAAATAATTTCGTGTTTTTTCAAATGGAAAAACAAATATCAAAATATTTGTTCTGAACGGTAAGCGGTACGGTAGCGCGTCTGAACACGCCATTAGTATATTCATATCATCGATTACCTACAACCAATCGGAGCCGGGACAATGCGCGTTCGAGGACACTTTTGTTTTTCCTACGCTATTGTTTAAACAATGTAAAGCCGGACTCATTGAAACGAACGAATGAACACATTCAAAATAAGTCGGGCAAATTGTATCGTTTTGATAAAACTGTCACGTTAATTTAATAAAGCACGTATTTCTGTATTAAATTAAGGACCGTTTGGTAAATAATTTACGCAGATAAAAAGTACAATCATTTATTATAATTTCACCGCTTGTTATACACTCATTTACTTAACATCAGGTGAGACAGTAGTCAAACGCAAGCTTATAACGAAGACAAGAAAGGTTTGACATCGATTGCATAACGACAAATCACATAGTTTGATTATTTCAATCATTATTATATCTATATATATATATAGAGTTAGCGTTATCGTTATATGGTATGTAAAATTTACCGAATCATTTGGCTTTAATTTACAACTGAAGGGTACCATCAGTCTAGACTGGGTACCCTACCACTCGACTTTAAAGTTTATTTGAACTTGTGCGTACAATTATCTACACCATAACTTTCACTTCTACTTTTACTTAAAATCAAAAGAAAATTTGATCATACCCAAGCTTATTCAGATTATAGTATATAGCATACACACAGTAACATGCACTCACACTTTTATACACACTGTACCTTTTACTTTATATATCATCTCATTATATCAATAATTATGACACTAGTTTTGGATTCTAACATAAGGTAAATGCTGATATTCCATAATACCAGGAAACCTATTTTGGTCTCACACTCATGTTTTTGAAAGACAAAAATAAAACCTAGGAAGTTTTTTATTGCTGTACCTACATTGACTCGATATTTCAATGTGTTGTTGTTTGATTGTTACGATTGATTAAAAATAACTGGATGTATCTAAATTAAAACCACAACGATTAAAGTTTCAAGGTCGCTTTAACGCGCTTAATCTGATAAGCTACAAAATAACTCATGTTCTGAAAATGGCAGAGCCAAGTGAAATCCTTTCAAGGTTTCAGACTAAGCCTTCAGATCCTCCGGTTACTACACGAACATACTTACAGAACCCCTCTCTCGTTCCTGCATGAATTGATTCAGCGGCACACCACACAGTATACTTAGTAGGACAGTATATAAACTTGAGAAACAGTGAATTGTATACATTATTTCGTTACAGGTACTTTCAGTGATATTTTTACACTTCATTGATCTAGTCTTTGACCACTATCTCTCGTGATGGTCCAGCAAGATATGGTCAAAGGTGAAATCACGCTAGACCTGGAATGATAATTAGCTCTCAAGGATAGCTGGCGAACATATTCCGTGTTTCGATGACAGTTTTTAAATTTAAGGGTAGCCATACGTGTACTGGAAAGTACCCTACCAGAATGCCCTGGACACGATTACGATGCTCCTTTTACTAGGTCAAGCAGTACGTGGATCGAACAAGCGTCCGTCCTTAGTTTGACTGCTGTCGCTCCCACCGAATAGCATATGGGCAAGTGTGTCTCAATTTTACTAACGAGTCTCAACCTTAAAATTGATAGAAAACAAGTGAAATAGATAGTGATTTTTAAAGAAAGCGTGCACATATAATTTAATGAAAAGGCCTTTGAGTTTAAAAATGTCATGAAAAATATAATAAACATTTATTTGTTAATGTTCGTGGCTTGTGCGAAAATAAAACATGGGTATCAAGCACATATTTTATGGATCATGGAAAAGAACAAAACGTAACTTGTACATATGTAAAACAAAAGACGAAAGAGAAAAAGACGGGCTGCCTAAATACCATTAAAAATTGTAGGGGTAAATTAGGACGGTAGATTTAAATTTTATTTTATTTTCCAAAATGGGTTTTTCTTCAGGTTTTCATTTGTAATAGTTGTAGCTAAGTGTCTTTACAAGTGTAGGAAAGACGAAGAAAGTAGCCTAACTGACGAATCTTCTCTTTTTTTTTTCGTACCGCAATCACGAAGTAAAGATTCAGTAAAGTACGCTATTTTTCCGAATTATAGCGGATACAGGGAGGTACTCGGGCACAACTTTTATGTCATTATATACCTCCATGTTTTTGCTACAATACGTGAAGATTAATTTACTTAAAACTGGCTAAATGCTTATACAGGAGAAAAGCAAAATAGCGTAACTTTAAGTACTGTTTTCTAAGGTACAGTAACCGCAAGGCTTCAAGCAGCCGCGACAATACCTTTATTGCTATACCTCGTTATTTATGTTACGATAGGGAAAACTTCGTCTTAGACAAAGATTAACTAATGTTAGCTTCTTTACATACCTTTAGAATAAAAACATAATATTAGCCAATCCCTTAATAAAACACGAGCAAAAAAAGGTGTTACTAGAAATATATTCCCAAGTTGCGTTCAATCATAAACTAAAATTACCCACACTAGTTAAAATAAACGAAACATATATATTTGATATAATTTATATCTCTTATTAAACCATAATGTGGATTAGTTGAGCACTAGAGTCTTATAAAATACTGTGATAATCTGTGAATCAGAAATAAATTATATGCCTATAGATATGTTATTATTATAGTTATGTAACAACTCAATATTAAAATATTGTAACGGTATTTTAATAACAAATTAAATTATAATAATCTTAACGGTAAACATAAAACAACCGTTGGGGAACAATGGGTTGTTTGAAGTAAACACATGTTTATTTTTTATTTATTTTTATTTGTTTCACACTCAGACCCCCGCACTAGGATTCCCTGTATCGCGGGAGGCATGGACACATACAATTACAGCACACAAGCACCCAACACCCGGGACAAACATCGACACTCATCGCACGAATGTTTGCCCCTGCCGGGATTCGAACCCAGGGCCCCGACGACACAGAAGTCAATGTCACTGACCACTGCGCCACGGCGACCGTTGGTTGCTTAATGTCTGCCGTTCGCCAAAAGAAGTCAATAAATATAAACAAAACCGTAGATATATGTATATATTACCGTATAACATTATTTTAGTTCATTTTATGCCCACACATTTCAGTGACATAATTCGTTTTTTATAGTTTTCATTGATGACGGTCTGAAAGATATAATTGTATGAGTGCGTGACGCTAACTCCAAGTAGGTGCACGCTTATAAAAACAGGGTCTTGCACGTTCTGATTACATTTGACTTTGTATTGCATTGTATATGAATTGATTGTCTGAATAAAAAAGAGAATTTTTTTTTTTTTTTTGAAACGTCGAGGTAAATAAATTACTAAATGTTTTTCTCACGATTAAGCCCCGTTTGATTTAATAACAACATTGTTACCGTTCCAAAAATGGCGAAACATATATCATTCTTTGAAAATCTTAAACATACTACATTTTCTTAAATATAAGTAATTAATGAAGAGGAATAAATGAAATTACAATCAAATAGGTAGAATTAGTAGGTATGAAGTACTTACCCAATCTATTGGTTGTTCGTACTAAATTGCAGCATAATAAATATCTTATATATAAATGATTGTTAGCCTGTATGTCTTTTATAGAATCGTAAACTATGCATTTGATCTTGTGATGATCTTTAGCAAAGTTGTTGTGAGTTTTTCATATATTTTTTTTGTTTTTCTTTCAGCTTTTCCAAGTACGCGATGTCTGCCGTGACAGTTAGTTTAAATAAAACACAAAGTATAAATATATATAATAAAACAATCACATAAATGAGTTCCCTTAATTATCACGGATACCATAAAAGTAACTTGATATGACAAGAATGTTAGACTAAAGTCGGGATACACTTTAGTCTAAACAGTTTTGAATCTTTTCATCTTTGTCAATATTGTTTTCGGTGTACACGAGTACCTACACCGAGTATAGAGGGTGTTCAAAGATTGATGCTTCAATTTCGCTAATGGTTGCTTATTAAGAGTTGGAAGCAGTTTGAGGTTCGCGGTTTCGGTATTCGGGACATCCTGTAATAAGTCGGGCCTTGATTTATCGTAATGATTTTAGAAAGCCAACATTAAATATACGTCCATAATGTAAACCATGAATTCTTGGAGAATATCTGAGAGAAGGTTATCTAACCATAGCACAATGGTAAGTACGTCCCATATCTAACAAAGCAATAGATTCGAATTTTATGGAGAAATCAATCTGATACTAGTAACATTTTAACTTATGACTAGAATTCCATTCCAACGCTCAAATTTATATTCTAGTAAAAATTATACAAGCAATTCTAATACTCCAAGGGACTGGTTTCATGTATTAGATCAAGTGTAATATGTCAACGTGTACAACTAAGAGAATTTGGTTTGTCCTAGTATATTTTCATGTTTACAATATTATTTCTAAGAACACAAAAGGTTGCAATGTAGCAGATTCACGCTAAACCAAACACAGTATTTGATATAGTGAGAGATTTTAAAACTCGAGTCACTGTTAGGCAGATGCCCTTGCCTGCGATCTTAGTCAGGTCGTCTGTCCACCTGGTCGGTGGCCGTCCTATGCTGCGCTTGCCAGTCCGTGATCTCCATTCGATTACCTTTCAACCCTAATGGCCATCAGTTCTTCGAGCTATGTTCTCTGCCCATTGCGAATACAACTTGCCAATCCGCTGGGCTATATCGGTGACTTTTATTCTTCTACAGATCTTCTCATTACAGAAAGCCCTTTCCGTAGCTCACAAGTCCCATAGTCAGATATATTTATTAACCTAGGTACATTCAAAAACTTTATCCATTGCTCCTAATTCAATTTCCTAAACAGTTCGGTGATAGACTGCACTCGAACATCTCAATTATTAAATAATGTTTTTCTAGAACGCTTTCCAGTGGTCTAAAGTTAAATGAACTAGATATAAAAGAATGTAAATTTATTTTATGTACGTTATTTATGATCTGGCTGCATTGATCTTATATAGAACTACGATTAGCGATCGTATCAACTATCTCTAAATCAAATTCATTTTTCGAGATTTATGTCGAACATACTGAAATCCTGCGGGAAATTCGATTCGCCATATCGTTGAGTTTAAGTGACGTATCAAAACTTTTACCGATTTGAAATAAATATCGATAAAAAACGTTTAAAAGATTTTTTAATCACGCGCATTTAATGCGGTAATACCTTTGCACGTTCATTAACGTGCAAGTATACAAAAATAATTTAGTACGTTTTACTATAAATAAGTACATAATTGTCTTATTTTTGCATATATTTTAATTTGATAGCGTATATACATATTATGTTCACAAATGGGTATACATATACACGAATGTAATGTAATAAGGAAGACCCATGCATAATCACGCACAATGTAAAAAATAACGTCCCTTTGTAATTCTCATTCTTAACATTTTAATTCTAATTATATAGCAGCAAATAAAAACATACTAAAATAAATGATCAATCATAAATTTCACAATTTAGCCAATAATAATGAAATTTATGTTTCAATTTATGAAATTCTATCGATATTGAAATAAAATCTAGATGTTATTTCCCTACACTATGTCACCGCGGCCGGCACTGGCAGGATTACATATCAGATATAAGATGAGAGTTAGTTACTTTAAAATATTAGGTCCCACAAAAATCAACGAAGAGTTCTCCGATTTCACTTTCTATGAGGATTGGGGGGAAGATGTTACCTTCTCAAAAGAATATATAGAATTAATATTGTACAAAAATAACTATTCGTGGAATAGATTTAATAACCAATATATAATACACAAATATATCACATCACACGGTGTGATGTTAAGTATCATATCACGACAGTGATAAAAAATGTGTATTGAAAATCATATATACATTACATTCATTGTTTTCGTAAACAATTAAATTGAATGTCCACCACGTAGGTCAAGTGCCTACAAGCATTAATATTTTTTTTTATTAAGTTAATAAGCCTGTATTTTTGAGCAGCATTGACTCAAACTTTTATGTATGGGACATATGGGACTATGCCTTTACCACGAATATTGTACATCTCTCTTGTTCTGGGCGTTCACATAGATTTGCAATGTAAAAAGTAGCGATTGATGTACGATTTGCAATGTAAATGGCAACACAATCCATTAGCGATGGACTGTGATCCTATCTGGCCCTGGTCGTTAATGAAAGCAACGGGCCGAAGTAAATCAATTAGTTCAGGGGCTAAGGGATTGTTGGTGAATGCGGATTCAGAATTAAGTTTGAATTTAGAATTACATTTTTCTATTTTCTATTAGAACCTGAATGTTTTTTAAATTATCAGTGTCCAGATACATTTTACATTAGTTTTTCTTGTTCTTACTTTTTTGCTTCAAATCTATTGTCGTCGGTAGCTGAGGCCTAATCGAGCGAAGTGGAAATCTCAGGAGCAGGTTTGGTAAATCGAGATTCTTATAGTTGTACATTTGAACTATTATTATGCACAAACAATATAAATATACAATAAGAAACAAAACATATTTCATTGACGAAAAGTTGTTAGAAAAAATTATGAACACAAATGCTCCCGAACTTGTGGCACTGTGTTTTAGGAGCCGATGGCTTCTGCCAGAAAGGACATATGGTCAATTTCACGCAGTAGACACAATCATATATTCGAAATTGTATTTATATATTATGGGAAAAAAATATAGAGTGGTTGAAATGTACTAGTATTTGCAACTATTTTATAGTAATTGAAGTAACTAAGGAAAGATCACTAGTAAATGCAGGTAAAATCTAATTGGCCAAGGATATCATTTTTGACTGGGGAGTTTGTTAATTAACAATTAAGATATTGTTATATTAGATACATAAGAATTGCATCTTTTTAGTCTATCGCCATTTTCAACTTCTAAATACGTTATCACTCATCGCCTAAAAATGAGTAACCGGTCAATACCGGAAATTACCAATCCCGTTAATAGAAACGTTGTTAGCAGAAATCAGTACATATCGACGTCCCGCCACCGTGTCTCGGCCATCGCGAAACGAGATTACTGAGGGTTGGTAGGAAAAACCCCTATTTGTATGATATAAAATTCATTGTATAGAAAATTCACTGTTATCTTGGTAATTCATAAATTTATATGCTCGTAAAATATTTACAGATATAAAATACCAACATTGAATATCTACTACAAATCCTTTGTTCGTGCTGATTTAATTTTACTTTTACGTCGATGTCGTTTTTGTGGTAATCAACACAATTATTGTAAAATTGTTTTATTGTGTTAGGTAATGACCTATCTTGGCTAAAATGACCACAGTCTATTGTGACAAGGATTAAGAATAGCAATAAGCATGCAATGATGTGATGAACACTTACTCAATTGAACATAATTCCATAAATATAAGCATCACGCACACTCACATACTTCGCAACATAACACACACTCAACTCACAACACAAAACGAATCAGTACATAAACAGCTCTAAGATAAAATCTTGCTATTGTTTAATGAAAGTGTGTATAACTGTTATTGATTGCCAAGTAAAGGCACATTTGTTGTAATGTTCCTTAGACGAAAGAGGCCTGGATTTCATAGTACGGGCCTCGACCTAGTCCGGGATCCAGGTGCTCCATCACAATTATGTACGGAAAGACCTAAATAAATATATTTTAATTTTTTCAATGTTTTTTAAATACTCAATATTTTATTACAAGCTACAAAATATCATTTTGATTAATTAGAGCAATTTTCTGTTTCCTTTAAAAAGTACGTTTCATGTTTCATAATTTTTATTATTTTGGGTACATAATTTTCAAATTGAAAGAAGCTGATACGTATACCAAGCGTTAAACAAACAGTTAGTTTAACATACAAATTAATGTATTTAACGTAGTGCACCATTGCGCCTCATGACCGAATCAACCAGTGCTTATCTAAAATAATAGTAAAAACTACTCCACTAAGAGCGGTTTTCTTCACTCAATCTGGCAACCCTACCCAAGAATTGAATCAAGTCCCAGCTTGCTGCACCGTATTAAATTTTCGATAATGTCGTCTTCAAAGCTAAAGAAGATTGCATACGGATGTATGCATCTGGGGCTGGCGTCTTGTTTAGGGGCAGATAAGTAAAACTGTTGTACCTACACTGCTTCGTATTCTGGTTTTTATGACAGGGCAACTTGTGTTACCATTCTGAAATATCTTCTTTCCAAATGTAAATATTGTGAGCAAAAATTATTCACATGGTATTATTATTTTTACGGTATTACCAGCTGCGCCCCGCAGACTACAATTTTCCGCTAACTTAATTATCCCTCAGGAATTAAACTTTTTACGGATAAAAAATAGCCTACCTATGTGTTATTCCAATGTATAAGCTATCTTCATTACAAATTCATCCAAATCCGATCAGCAGTTTTAGCGTGAAGGAGTAACAAATATACAAATGACAAACGCCAGACACACTTTTATAATGTTAGTGTGATTATAGTCGGCCGTGGTGGTACCGGCCTAGAATAGTAC
The DNA here is from genome assembly GCA_934044485.1 of Apeira syringaria. Taxonomy (NCBI): domain Eukaryota; kingdom Metazoa; phylum Arthropoda; class Insecta; order Lepidoptera; family Geometridae; genus Apeira; species Apeira syringaria. Next base: position 9,740,491 of record OW203665.1, on the reverse strand, counting down.
TCCCCCATCTCTTCCCGCGGGTGCCGTAAGAGTCGGCTAAGGGATCACGTACCAGGAGGTGGGCAGCAGCGCCTTCTGAGGATCGGAAATCATACTGCGCTCGCCAACCCGCCTGCCAAGCGTGGCGAGTATTGGCAAATCCCCCCTATATGGGGGAGGCATACGTCCAACAGTGGACGCACATAGCTGAGAAAAGAAAAAAGAAAAAAGTGATTATAGTCCGGTTATGTTTCATAGGTCTACCGTCTATCACGCAGCTGTCAGTTACGATGCGGTCTAACTTCTTACTAGAAAGTGCCCCAAGATTATACAACATTAATTAATGTTGTATAATTTTGGGCATTTGGGAATAGATCGAATCTCACTTTCGGCTTGAGATCTTTAGATTATTATTATTATTATTTATCAACTTTCACACAAGGTCTTCAGGTCCCAAACTAGGCAGAGCCTGTACTATGATAACCTGATGACTGATATATATACTTATATACATATACACACCCGATCAATCTATCTACCGCTTGTTCAGCTACTACGTCTTTGCTATCATAGCTTTTCAATATAATACAAATTGTGATATGTTTATATCGTAAATTCAGAGCCAAATCCAAAATAATTTGCCATCAATAACTTTCGTACTTATAAAAAACTGCTTTTAACTATTCATAAAAAGTAATTTTCAATAGCTTTAATCAAGATGCGCCAGCGTGTACGCACTTCTCAAAAAAGACCACCTGATATGGTTAAAACATAGTTGAAACTAACCAATATGTTATTAATAATGATAACAATTAATTTATCTAGTTATTTGTTAAAAAGAATTTGAACTATTATATTCATTTTTCATTTTAAAATGTCTTTATTGATCAATTCACATTTTTTTTGTAAAAAACTAGTGTACATTTTCTCCTAGAATACAAAAACATGATATTATACAATGTTTAGCAAGCTAGAATGCCTATTTTAAACTTATAAGAATGTAGTGGTTACAATGTTTGGAAATTTTTAATTGTACAAATATACTAAATAAACAAATATTTTATTATATTCGTCAAAAAAATCATGTTTTTGGAGCTTATAAGTGTGTGAATAACACACATATTAAGCGTTGACGATTGGAGATATAGCCAACAATCCTTTCTTTTCAACCTGAGGGGTTAATTATGCTGCTTGTTATAAATCAAACTTTAGAGAGAGAGCTTTAATCATTCAATGAACTTTTGTTTACTATAGACATTTGGCGTTCCTCGTCATTGCGTCAGAAATCTTCAGCTTTGCCTTTTTAGGGTAGGTACCTTGTTGTTCTTCATATAATTCATATATAAATATGATAATACATATAAATTATATTTAAATATAATTTAAAAATTCGTGTAGCACGTCACATCCTAATATTTGTTCAATTGAATTTAACTAATTTAACGATGTCTAAATTAGAAACAGTACCCGCGATTAAAATCTGCATATTCAGTAGAAATTTTTTTTTTAAATTGTTATTCTGATATATTAATTTTATCGTGAACGGATAACGTTTTATTTTAATAGTTTATAGTTTGATCCGAAACAGAATTATTCCGATTTTTTACAATATACAACTTAAACAGAAATCAAACTTTAGAAATGTAATAAGTTAATGGTTCTGTAGATCCGGTTGCATTTGCCAATAGCTTTGCGGTTCGGAGGTCAAGTCGGACCCGCCTATTACCCGTAATGGATTGCATTGCCAACTAGAAATAAAAAACGTAAAAATAAGTTCAATATATTTGGAGCCTAGTTTAGTTCTACTTGAACGTTTTAAGGTGCATTTGTGAAGATACAATGAATACAATAGAAATACGCCTTATTGTCATAAAAACAATAATTCTATTTATTGTTATAGTTTGTATTCACAAAGAAATATATATCAATAAATGTGTACAATAAGCAGTCTTATCTGTAGGACGATAAACGAATAACAACTGTGAATTATGTATGCAAAATTTTGATCTTTACCATAATGAGAAAGTCAACCAAACATTATTTTTTCAGTCGGTACCATGATAGTTCAAAAGTAACTATTATCAAAATATTATTTACAATGGTACCGACTTTACCAAGTTATTTCACACTTTTGAGTGTTGATGTCGGTTCCATTTTATGGTATTTTTTTACTTTGTCAGCTTAAGAATTCCTGTCGGAGTGTGTTCTTTGTCTATAATATGTTTTGGACGAAGCTGTTGCCTTATGCATTTCAACCGATGCTAAAAATATAGCTCCTAATTTAACTTGCCATGGCTCTTAACAATCCATGCTAAGGTAAGTATCGATATTTTATGCACCCCTACACTTTCACTCACATAATAAAGGGAAAAAAGTTGAATAAAGAAGTATAAAGGAGTCGCGAATCTCTTCCGTTTTAATAATATATTAGAGTTTTTCCGGGCAATAGTAATGGGTTTATGTCTGCAAGCTAACATAATATTACTATTAACAGTTTGTTTGAATAAATACGAAAATACTTACATATAATATGCATGCATAATAGAAACGATCATATATTATATGTTTTATGTCTTAGAAGCCGAAGCGGAACCTTATTTTCGTCACTATTTATCTGTATCTTGAAGATTCAATATACAGTTTCTTTCTAAGTCATATAAAGGTTGCGGATGATATGCTGTCAAATCACGATGTTCATTGTACAAAAAATGGTGATTGGAAACATATGACGGTCACAAGCAAGGTGGGACTAATCATAGGAGGATACGAGTTATAGAAAGATGCAGGTGACTTTCGATGAGGTTTTTGAGGTCAAAGTTAGAGGTTTGTGCTCATAGTAAGTAATATCACTTGACATGGATTTCCTACTTTAGTAGCACGCACGTAGGTACGTTTTCAGGCAAGCGACATAAACTTGGAGTTTTCTGGCGCCAACTATATCGTTCAAAACATTTTGATGATTTTAATTTTTTTTTTCTTTTTTCTCTCAGCCATGTGCGTCCACTGCTGGACATATGCCTCCCCCATATAGGGGGGATTTGCCAATACTCGCCACGCTTGGCAGGCGGGTTGGCGAGCGCAGGATGATTTCCAATCCTCAGAAGGCGCTGCTGCCCACCTTCTGGTACGTGGTCCCTTAGCCGACTCTTACGGCACCCGCGGGAAGAGATGGGGGAGTACTATTCTAGACCGGTACCACCAAAGGGCGGTCGTGGAGCGTGATTAGTTTTACAATAACCCTTTAAACCAGCATCAGAGCATTCACATCTTTGAAAACATATCCTTCTTCCATCCATTTTAGCCTTTTTCTGCTCCTATATTCATATCGAGTAATACTCAATACTTTTTTAACTGGAATCGTGCATCATTCGCCATAAATTTAAAATATATCGTTATTTTTGCACACATACTTCGTTTCAGACGCAAGTACTGTGAACGGAATGAACTGAAATGAAAATGATTTATTCAAGACAGACTGACAGACAACTGTTTACATTCTTTCTTGACACATTTAATTGTGTTTAAAAAATGAACCTCGAATGTCAATATCGCATCGCATCAAAAGTTAGACATCTAATGTCTCCATAGCAATGTCCTACCCTAGTCCTATTGTATAAAACGAAAATAGTGAAAAACTCGCTTAATATTCGAAGGGAAGAACAATTCACTTTCTCGCTAAAACTGGCGTTCGTCTGAAACACACTCTAGGTGAAACACACCGAGTACCTTTATTTCTTGCTTATTTTTTTATTTTTTTCCGCCAATGGCCGTACTCTCAATATTCCTCTGGCATGTACGGTACGGTCTGTGGTACGGAACGTGTATCATAATTATATGGAAGTCGCACTGCAGTCTGTCTGGTCTTTCTTAGATGGATGGGAAGGAGAGTACTCCCCGAAATGGATCCAGTAAAAAAACTGATAAACTAGCGACTTTACGTCAGTGCTGCAGACTTTGAAGTCTTGACTCGGCTGGATAATCGCTGTTAATGGGCCTTTTAACTTCACAAACAAAGTGGTAATTGCGATAAATATTCTTTATGTTCATTTTCTCTTGTGTACGAAACAATAAAAAAACGAAGCGTGGGACAAATTACACTAGATCATTTCTTACTATTTTGTTAACACAAAGTAAAAACGGTGCTTATTTTTATCTATCAAATGGCAACAATAAAGCAATTTGCCGGGATATAGATTAATGATATTTTTATTGCATTAACATCACCCATTGACTAAAACTAGAAAAATGACCTTTTTATTAATAACAGCAAATATTTAATATTGAAAATAATGAGGTTATATTTCATGTTTGTATTTAATCACTAGTAGCGTCCCGCGGTTACACCCGTGTGGATTACGGTTTTCACACTACCTTATTTATTCCGGGATTTCCTGTTTTTCTTCCAGGATTTAAATTATCTCCATACCAAATTTTATCGTAATCGGTGCAGCCGTTTTAACGTGAAGAAGTAACAAATATACACACCTACACACATACAAATTTTCGCCTTTATAATATTACTGGGATTTACTTTTTTCGGACATTGATTAAGCATAATGTTTTAAACAGCAATATTATGAATAAACTAAACATTCAGTCAAACAAAGAGCTTTCATTTAAACCATTTTTTCCTTTTGATTTCATTGTTTAAATTTGTTAAATAGACAATTTTGAGTCGTTTCAGCTAATTTTGTTGAAACTTTTACATGTCTACTAAACTTTAAAAAATATCACTTATGAGAACAGTCATCAGAAAATTACAATAATTAAATTTAATTTGCTAATTTATTAGTGAAAAAATATTGACGGGCGGCCATACTCGCATTTTTCCCTTAGCGAAATTTTCGCGTTAACGACAATTGAGCTTGAACTGTATCTTACACCAGGGGAAAGGAAGGTTGATCATAGGATAAGTACATTTAAGTTATATTTTAAATTGACACTTATCAGGATTTTCCCGCTCATTCTGCCTGTAAACACCCGCGAGCATCTGTAATGTCATCAGCACCTTGTGTCGTTTTATAATATAGATTTTGACAGCTGCCAGCTGTCTTTCTGGTGTCTACTATCATTGGAAACTTTGAAAGGCTAAATTAAATATTAGATAACTTAAAGACGAGTTGACACATCCTCCAAACTGTAGAAAATTATTTATTGATATATTTCTCCCCTAACTTTAGCTTTGACTTTTATGGTCTTAAAGTTAAAATAAGGCCGTGGTGGTACCGGTCTAGAATAGTACTCCCCCATCTCTTCCCGCGGGTGCCGTAAGAGTCGGCTAAGGGACCACGTACCAGAAGGTGGGCAGCAGCGTCTTCTGAGGATTGGAAATCATCCTGCACTCGCCAACCCGCCTGCCAAGCGTGGCGAGTATTGGCAAATCCCCCCTATAAGGGGGAGGCATATGTCCAGCTGTGGACGCACATGGCTGAGAGAAAAAAAAAAGTTAAAATCATCAAAATGTTTTGAACGATATAGTTGGCGCCAGAAAACTCCAAGTTTATGTCACTTAAGAGATTTTATTGTGTATCGCATTAACGCTATGCTAGGCAGAACTTATTATTTATGTCACTTGCCTGAAAACGTACCTACGTCCGTGCTACTAAAGTAGGAAATCCATGTCAAGTAATATTACTTACTATGAACACAAACCTCTAACTTTGACCTCAAAAACCTCATCGAAAGTCACCTGCATCTTTCTATAACTCGTATCCTCCTATGATTAGTCCCACCTTGTTTGTGACCGTCGTATGTTTCCAATCACCATTTTTTGTACAATGAACATCGTGATTTGACAGCATATCATCCGCAACCTTTATATGACTTAGAAAGATACTGTATATATATAGCTCTAAAATATAAGAGCGATTATTGAATATAACATCAATTCCAATAACCTCAATTCACGGCTGAACCATTAGGGCATTCCAACCAAGTATCAGACCATCAATATATTAGGAAATCAATATAGCTGAGATTCGATCTATCATTAGCTCGCCGACAATGGTCGCATTGTGAGGAGGAATGCCAATATCTTGCTATTGTCCACTGTGTTGTGGGGGACAACTTGATATGTGGGCCTATATGGATATAGCTGTATGCGTAGGTACTCATACTTGTGATTAAGATGAAGGTAGTCAAAGTGTGTTTTTGCATTAAAATTGCGTTCACAAATTATTGTCAAAAATTGGAACCACCGACTTCATTCACGTATTTTTTTTTTAATTTTTGCTTAAATTTATAAGGGACCATTTTAGAAGTATGATTATCGAACCAAAAAAAAATGAAATTCGAATGATACTTTGCGGAAATTTCGCGTAACATACATACAAAAAAAATCACACAGTCTATTGACAACCTCCTATTTTATTGTAAGTCGATTATAAAAACCATGCCACTTACATTATTTCCCTGCCTAAAAATCAAGTGTACAAATGAATTTATAATTACAACAAAACAGACAACCTTTAAATTATGTACACATTTTATAATCTATTTATTTTATTTATTTATCAACATCCACACAAGGTCTTCAGGTCACTATCACCACATACATCATAGTTCTAAGAATAATTGTAAAAAAAAATTAAAAAATGCTTTGTTAAAATTGTAGATCCAATCTAGCTCAATGTATTAACCGCATCATACATTTACTAAGATAAAAACTGTATAAACGTGGTAATAAACCCATCATCGTGGGTCATGCGATACAGGTTCCCCTAGTGCAGGATTCACAAGCATTCACTTAACCTATATTCTAAGTTACTGTATATTATACATAGGTACGTAAGTAATTACATGTTTAGTTTAAGGTATTTGGTAAATAAAAATATTCCTATTTCTATAAAGGAAATAATTCTTCTAATAGTGGGACTTGAACCCACGACTATAGAATACCGTCTTAAGATATCATTTTAATCTGCATTAATGGTTTAGCAATATGTTAAAATTAATAATCTCAACTGCTGTTTCCAAGCTAAACCAGTTTAAGTGGAAACCATACACTGAAACTATTCGATGTACCGTAATGACACTTACGTGTCGTATTTTCCACAGAAATTGCACTACTGTGTGGAAGAGCAGAGGTGCCTGGGCAATAAGGGTAAGCACGAAAAGAAATAAAAAGTAGGGGTAATTTAACGTCAGGCACAAGATGGCGTATTTATACTTTACTAGCCTTGCGATTTCAGCCGCACGGACTACCGCTTTCCAGTTCCGTCCAGTACGCAAGTTGACCCAAGCGTACGTTTTCAGGATAAAAAGTAGTCTTTGGGCTAATTCACGCTATGATTTCAAAACGGGGAGCACAGCTAGTTAATTTATAACGTAAGTGAGTATATTTTCCATGCTATCTCTTCATTTCTATGTTCCGTGGCAGTAAGAGTCTCATAGAAACTAAGCGTAGTTGCGATTTGCCACCGTACGAGTCAATCGAGTGCAGTCTAGCGCAGTGCAGTACGACAAATCACACACACTCCCCAATCCCGTCGGAACTGTGTTTAATGCAAATGAGAACTTACTTTGGAGACTGTGCAGTTGAAATAAAGGCAAATGTTACAGAAGAGTGAATAATTATATAGATGTTTTTAACCCTTTGTCTTCAGAAATGAGGCGGAGACAGAATTACTGTTCATCTTATACTTTTTGTCACCGACTTGTAAAGGCCAGTTTGCCTAGTTTTATGCCTTTAATTGTAGAGAGGCAATTTTTGTATTATGTGCTGGCTAATAAGCTATTATGTTCTGCTGTGATTAGTAACTATACTTTCCTCTTTTCTGCCCTCGTCCTTGCACATAAACGAAATGAATTTATTTTAATTCCAATTTCAAACTGCGCAAAGCTAACCGATAAATAGGAAATACTTTAAGCTACTTATCTAATTTATCCGGATCCCTATATTTAGCCGGATAGCTGTCGGTACAAAAAAAATGTTTACCAAAAAATGGAACCGACTTCAACACTCAAAAGTGTTAAATAACTTGTTGATGTCGGTACCATGAGCACAATATTGTGATGATAGTAGTTACTTTTGTGAATTATCATAGTACCGACTTCAACAAGTTATTTCACACTTTGGACTGTTGAAGTCGATGCCATTTTTCGATGAAAAAATTGTTTTCAACTTTTTCAGTGACCATTGCTACTCACGAGATCAATTGTCATTGTGTATGTTCTCCGATGTCTTCAACCGCAACTATAATGTCGTCGAGGTGTGCGTAGCATTTTTCAGTTATTGGATTGTAACTCAGAAACAGCTTGTCCGATTTTGATGAAATTTAAATGGAACTATCACGGAAGTATACTCTATCAAACAAAAATATAATTATCAAAATCGGTTCATAAACGACGAAGTTATCCGCGAACTCACATAATATAAATATCTACGGTCGAATTGAGTAACCTCCTTTTTTAAAGTTAGTTATAAATTAGCGAAAAATAAGATACACCTAGGTTTAACCAACTGATTACAGCTTCAACTAGGTGTAGCTGACAAGTTTAGTTGTGACCGAATAATGTTTTTATATTGAATATGTGTACCTTTTACAATATTCTTGTTAATTGTTTATACGTACCTACTTACATTGCTAAACGAGGATGGCAGAACCAGCCTTGCTCTCGAAAAACGTAATGCCAACCCGTTCATGTGCGTATATATGAAAATTAAGATTATATTTTTGTGGATTCCGTGAATAATTTGCATTATTTATAAAGTTGGGAATCAAAAGTACTTTTATTTTATTTAATTGAAAATATTAGATGTGGTGTTTGTATTTTTCGAACGCACCCTAAAGTTCTCATGTGTTTGTTGCGATCAAATACTTACGCTCTGAAATTAATTGATAATGTTACTCTATAATCTGTAGTCAGCTGTTCTGTAGACCCGGACTGCGTTCATAAACCAGAATAAAAGATGTGTATCTGTATCGCGATCCATGCTATAATATTGCTTTCTCTGTCTTAGATGCAATACATGGGTGGCGATACATTGAATAGTTTGCATATGGACGTGTAGTTAGCATACTGATACAGATGATTTTCCGTGATAAATTTTTACTCCCAACTTCTGGGAAAATGATTGAATATACAATATACAATGTATTTATTGCTCTATCGATACGTATAAGTTTAATGCATGACCGCGGCTTCTTTCTTCTTCTATTATAAATGAGAAAGTATGGATGGATAGATGTTTGTTACTCAATCACGCTTATTCGGCTGGACGAATTTGGATAAAATTTGGTATGTGGTTATTTCAGGTCACGGAATAACACAGGCATTCATTTCATTATCATCACCACGCGGTTAAAACCGCGGGGCGCAGCTAGTATTTCTATAAAGCCCACTTTCATAAACTATTATCAAAGGTCGCCTGCCTAGAAACTGGAATTGATAAGTGATAAAACCTTATTCATAGAATTGCCAATCAATCTGAATATATTTAGAGTTAAAATATATTTAAGCTACTCATTTTGAAGCAAAGCTCAATGTTTGAGTTTAATCAATGAAATGAGTTATATAGGTTTCAAAGCCATATTATAAACATTTTCTCCCGGTCTACCGGGTCCGAGAATCCATTAAACCGGTTTTATGGGAAAAATGATAAGTTCTCCTGAAATCCCGTAAAATTGAGGATCCCATAAAATATTTTGTGTCCATACTTTATGGCGTTTTGATCACCTATTAAGGGATTTACTTGTTTTAGTTTGGGAGTGCCTCTCTCAGTTTATGCGAAAAATTGTTAATGACTTGACAGTGCGAAGGCCTATAATAATTTTCATGATAGAACTTTATTATTGCTTCATGTAAAAGTTGCCAAATTATACGTTACTGGATCATCATTATTTGAGGGAGGGGGAGGGGGGGAGCTGCCAATACTCGCCACGCTTAATTCTAGGCTGGTACCCCACGGCAATGTATATTCAATCAGTCAGAAAACGAAGTTTCCTGACTGCTGCCCAGCCGATCGGAATATTGACTAATGATAGGCGCTGGTACTTGAAAAAAGTTTTTAACAAAAGTGGAACCGACTTCAACACTCAAACCCGACTTCAACCACTTATTCCACACTTTTGAGTGTTGAAGTAGGTTCCATTTTTTGTAAAAAAAAAAATTTCACTTTTTTCAGTGACCTTTGCTACTCCCGGGATCAAAAGTCATTGTGTATTTTCTCCAATGTCTTCAACCGCAACCATAATATCGTCGAAGTATGCGATGCACTTTTCAGTTAATGGAGTGTAACTCAAAAACTGCTTGTTCGATTTTGATGAAATTTATATAAAAGATGGAAATACTTCCACCACGGAAGTATAATCTATCAAGCAAAAAAAGAATCATCAAAATCGGTTCATAAACGACGAAGTTATCCGGGAACACAGATAAAAAAACATATATACGGTCAAATTGAGTAAACTTCTTTTTTAAAGTCAGTTAAAAATCTTGAAATGGCACTATTTTTAAAAATACTACATATTTCACGAGATACAGAGGTCATAGTAGCAGTGCTCTAACCGTCTGAATAAACCTTAATCGATTTCACATCACTGCTACTCAGACATTCAAGAATTCGAATTATAAAGTACCTACGTACCTCTTTTGTTCATCAAGCAACACATGCTGATAGGCTTATCGTAATGTGAGAACTTAAGATATATACATAAGTGAAGTATTTTTTTATTTGGAAGGATAGCATTTTTAATTAATTAATAATTTTTAAGCAAATGTTGAAAATGTCCCGAGGATAAGTAGCGGATAAGTAAAAGGAGCTCGGTTTTGGTTATTTTCAAAACATGTAATTATTCTCAAGAACATATATTGTATATATATTGTATTTTATCGTTTTTTGAACCTTAAGGATAGCATTTTTAATTAATTAATAATTTTTAAGCAAAAGTTGAAAATGTCCCACGGATAAGTAAAAGGAGCTCGGTTTTGGTTATTCTCAAGAACATTTATTGTATATATATTGTACTTTATTGTTTTTTGAACCTTGGATGTTGCGCATTGGGTAACTGTAATGCACATCCAAAGTAATGTGTACATAATAAATAAATATTTGCTAATTTACGGAAACACGGTTTTAAATAGAATGTTGTTTTATGTTTGTAATTTTGTTAGAAAGATTTCAAGAAGTGATTTTCTTGAGGACACATTGTATATTAAATTTGCTCTTTTACGGAAACACAATTCGATGTCGACAAAGAATTTATTATGTTATTTTCAAACTCAAATTATGTACATCTCAAAGTCATCTATAAATCATAAAACAATACAAGAAATAAGTGCCTGGTGGTTTTTTTTTGGTAAAGCCCGGCATAAGAAAGAATTATTATCCAAATTGAAAATACCATTAACAAAAAATATGTTAATGCAAGCGAAAATAAATGCTACTTTTACAGACAATGTAACATTATTCAAAATTTTCATCCTGAACATTTACCTATTCAAGAAAAATTTTGGCCTTCGTGCACAATGAGAGTCGCAGAATTATTTTCATATATAATATATTTTTTCGTCCAGTATATATAAACATTAATTATTTTTAATCTGCATTGACATTGCGTCCGCGTTGTCGTCAAGACTATAGTAAAGTTTGGAAAAGCATTTCATGTTTACTATTATTATTTAGTATTTTGACGTAAGCCAATGTTTTCATAGAAAATGATCTCAATTTCGTCCACAAATCCCACGGAATTGAGAGCCCATTGAATACGATGCAAATTGAAAATGTCTCCGCTTGAAGATCAAACGCCCCTCAGCCTTTGTACACTCTTCACATATTTTTTTCTACGGCATATGTGGCTATAATATTCGTATTATCGCTAGGTATTTGCTGGAGGCTTAGCTTTTTGTCAATCGTGCGTGAACATGCCTCGTTATTTTGTTTTGTGGACTTTATTTTGATTTGGTACCATCATTTATATTTATGCCCATGTCCATGTATTTATTATTAGGTATATACATCATTATTTTTTGTTTTTCATGATTGTTATTTTATTGTATGTATTGCTTTCGAGCTGCTTGGCCGTGGTCTATGTGAAACTTGTGTTCCGGACGTTTCGTCGATCACTGCGGTCGACATCTTCAGTGGTTCAGGTCCGAGCGGCGACAAGAGCGTAGAACTCTCCTTCGCGGCGTCTTCTCTGATACTGATCTCCGCTCGGACCTGAACCACTGAAGATGTCGACCGCAGTGATCGACGAAACGTCTGGAACACAAGTTTCACATAGACCACGGCCAAATAGCCCGAAAGCAATACATACAACATGCAACGCCGGCCGTGAAAGCCTTAGAGTTTACATTGTTATTTTATTACTATGCAGTCACGGGTGCAAACATGGTAGACACAAATAATCAAGCTTCGATGATAATTTACATAAATAATATTGTGAAAAATAGTTTTCGGTATGTCAGCGAACCCATACACAAGCAAACAAACGCTTTCACACTTACATCACACCCCCGCACTAGTATTCCTTGTGTTGCAAAAGGAATGAACTCACACATTACAGAAATATCCTATACCTGCAGGGTTTATCACTATCACACTGTTTGTCCTGGCCGGGATGTGAGCCCAGAACTAGAGCAGAAGTCAGTTATCTGACCAATGAGCCACGACGACCCTCATACATTGACGAGTTTATCTGATGTTGCACCGACTCCATATAGCTAATTACTTTTATTTTATTTTATTTATTTACATAACCCATCAGCGTCACATTAAGCATGTATGTAGTAAATCTAAGCTTAAAGGCCTAAATAGGGTTACACATATTACTAAAATTATATGACAATTATACACAAATTATGTACTATATTATTATTTTATTATTTTTATTGTAACTACTTTGTCTCGAAATATTTATGATTGAAGATCACGCGCCCAAGCCAAGTGGGCTTCATTGCCAACTGTTGGTTGATTGTTTAAATCATCTTATAAGTTTTTTCTTACGATGCGACAGGTGTTTAGAATTGCGTCTTTCTGCATGTTCATGTAAGTGTTTTCAGAGATATCTAATACATTGTTATTAAATCAAACGGGGCTTAATCCCTGGTCGTTAATTTGGGGCTTTTTTGTCCTTGAACTTGTTCCTCCCCCTGAATCCTTGGTCGTGGTCACGAGAAGACTCTCGTTATCACGACCCATGCAACTTGGTCGAAACGTCGAGGTAAATAAATTACTAAATGTATTTCTCGCGATTAAACCTCGTTTGATTCAATAACAATGTGTTCGAATCGCGAAAGTCTAAAAATTACAAAAGATATCTAATACTTTAAGGGATTGTAATAAATGTTTTTGTATAACTCCTGTACTGGACAGCACTAATGGTATAATATAAATTTTGTTCATTTTATTATATTTACTATTATTTTATTACATTATCCCACTCATACCCCCGCACTAGGATTCCCTGTATCGCGGGAGACATGGACACACACAACCACAGTACTCAAACACCCAAGACTCGGGACTAACATCTACAATCATCGAATGAATGTTTGTCCCTGCCTGGAGTTGAACCCAGGGTCCCGAAGACACAAAAGTCATGTCACTGACTACTGCGCCACGGCGACCGTCATATATGAACATAGTAGTTATTCACATAAAAGTATGGACACCACACAGTTCAGATAAGACTAAAAGATGTAAAGCTCTGGACACAATAAAAATACGCAACCGTGTACCTACTGTTGTTGACATATTGTTGAACCTCGTGATGTGCACGCGATCACTGCTAAAAAAACATGTACGCATGGCCTTATTTACCAATCAGCATCCACTGGGCCGTTTGATTGAATGAACCAAGTGAAAACAAACATAGCCCCACTGTACCAATACATAGTGTAAATAAATGTATCTTGAAGCGCACACCTTACCAATGCTTCCTATTCTTAGTGCAGTTTAAATTTACACAAGCAAAAGCATCAGTCGTTTGCAAACTGGCCAACAGAGTCCAGTCCGATTGTTGTCGTGTAATATCGTGGTTAGAGTTTTTTTATGTAACACTAGCAACGATACAGTCGAATCTATTAAACTTGCATAGAGGTCAAAGCAAAAAGTAATTTAAAATTTCGTCGAACTAAAAATGGGTGATTGTAGTAGGGTTGGGATCGGTTTTATTAAAATTTCAAATAATATTTTTGCTATGATGTAAATTTGAGTGCATGGAATTTCAAAGATGTATATATTGAAACGTCTCTTATGCTTACATTTTAAAGTTTGATGTTATTTTATTTTAATGAACCACCTTCTCGTCTCCTCATTGCATTACTAGGCAAATTCATATACAGCGTATTACCATTACAATGCGACCACGCCCCTAGTTGAACAATCGCATCAATGTCTTCTTAATGTCTTTGTTGCTTGTTCGTAGGCGGCAAAGTTGCCAACTTAAAGGTAAAACTACTAAAAACGATGCAAAAAACGGCTAACCTATGGGCCTTTACAAGACATCGCTTCATAACGATTATCTTTAACTGAACGCCAGCGCTTCACCGTTAGCCCTTGGAGATTGGTAGACAACGTCACGCGTTCACGGCGATCGCTCATTCTCTTCTTTCGAGAGATAAATGCGCTCGGGAAAATAGAAACGAATAAAACTTCGTTTTGCGTATGTTCCATTGTCTACAAATTTTATATTCGTTTTTGTTGATCTCGTGATATATCGCTTTGAAGTGTCAATCTCATACATTTTTAATGTTTTCTTTCAGCGTTAACGATTCTAGCATGTTATTTTGTCTGGGCTTTTTATAATAATTATCTATTTCACAATAACAGAAAGGAACTGTTACCCTCTAACAATATTAATACCAGTACAGAGATCTGTGTACCTACATAATCAAACGCTAAGATTGTACTTATATAGAAATCTTATTGTGAAATGATATACTTAAATTTAATATTATGATAATTAATCCAATGCTCTAAAGTTATTTAAATCTATATCTCGTGTAACTTTTTCAATAATACATGATTATTTTTAAGACCGATTTTATCAAAATTTATTAAACCGATATTACCGATATATAATTTATAAACCGAGTTTATGACGATTTAACCGATAAGGTAAGACGAAAATCATACAACACTCAGAACTCAGGTTTGAAATTCAGCCAACTAATTTATGTAAATAGCAAGAGAGATATATAAGAGAGACTGAGGCATACAATAGTCATCCACTACAGCAAAACTATCGCTATGGCTGGACACCGTCTCAATGTTCAACCTCATTATTTTTCTTCTAGTTCCATCCGTTTCATTCGGACTTTTTCGTCACATACCATCTAGCGCTTCTTTTTTTATTACTAATAAATAATACACTCTATAAACATGAATTACAATAATAATAAACATTATCATCAAAAGGTGGAAATACATGATAATTCAAAGCTATCTCATTGTTTTTTTAAACGTATTACGTAATGTATAGATTATACATATGAAGTATATAGCTAACATATTATAAGCTAAAAACCTTATTGAGTTTGAATAGGTAATTTAGTAGAGGAAATCATGGCAACACTACCTGACGATATTTACACCCCGGTGCGACTGGTCCGATAGAGCTGTAGATGTCATTCGTGTCAACTTGTGTCGGAATCCATGTGATAAGCCTATTATATGGCGATAATTCCATTATCTTATGTCTTTGTTACGAGCTGAGTGCATTGTTTATGCATATTTAAGGTACGACGAAATTGAAAAAGTGAAATGCAGGACTTAACATCTTAATTTATTGACGAAGGCTGCAAATGTGCGCGATTTATGCAACAATAGAATAATTTAACTCTATTTATTTTCTCTCTTTTCAATTGCATGTGATCACTTATTTCTTGAACTACCTAGGCGTATACAAGATTGATGGTTATAAAGTTATTTCAATAGGCAAGTATGTAAGTATATTACGCAGTTTTTCTCATCTTAAAACTTGATTGATACTTGTTTTTTTTTTTTTTTGCAAAAATAATTTTAGAGCCCTATGATAAAAACTAGCTGCCAAATGTATTTTTTTATTATTGTATATATAAATAGCAATTATATAATAATAAAATATATGATAATAAACGATACATCGTAACTAAAGATTACACCATGGTTACTGTACGAAAATTTGTTCCGTTTTTCCGTTAAAAAATTCTTATAATTTCCGCTGCAATCCTTTGGAGTAACATTTCTTTTAAGGCGTACAAATTACATTTTTCTTTGTTCTTCCGAGTCTTGTTAAGGAACAGCTGGTATAACAAAGGGATTAAATTAAAAGAATAGAAGGTCTGCGGGAAAATTCTGGTGACAATGCATTTATTTAATTATGATAAAACGTGTTTTCGCAGATTGAGCTGTAGCGTTTGTGTAACTTTTTGGGACTTTATCAACTGACGAACATTTTTAAGTCCAACGTTAATAAAAAATTGAATTATATTTTACTGTGCTGCCATTAGTTTTAGAACACTGAACTAAAGTTCTCACAACACGCTGAAAACAAACAGCAAACACAGTGCTTCATAAGGAGAGAGTTGAAGTGGAAGAAGTTAGAATAAATATACGCAGCATAAAAGTGGTGTGCCTGAAGGTCTGTTGCCCGATGAAATGGCTAAGTTCTCAAGCGGGGAACAGCTAGTAGGTGGGGGGGCCAGATACATTTTTTTCTACCTTCAATATAAGAAATAATGTCGTGTCTTCATATAGTGTAAACTCACTTAATTTGTAACTTCACTTAATTGTTATTTAGTTCATCTAGATTAATTTCACACCTGTTGTGTAGTACGCATAATAGTAAAAAAAACAAATGTAATTAAAAAAAGTACGGACCGTTGAGTCCGTAGTGTTTTTTTTTTCAATAAAAAAAAATGTGAATATTGCGCAAATTGGCTTATGCAGATCGCTATTCAAACTGATTATCTTTGCCATATTATTTTGAAGCGGTAAGTGTTGTCTGCCTTCGCATCTCACCTCAGCATTGAGTTTCGGTGAAGGTACACTTTGTAATAAAATCCACCGCATAGTTACAGGACTTTTTCTAGTGCCCATCTGGGTAGCAAACTACTCTTAAGTTTGAAAACCTGTCTCCATAACACCGAGGTTATGTAAGAACGTTACAATAAAATTAATCATCATACTTTAGGGCCGGGGATGTAATCATTAGTATAAATTTGAAAAAAATGTATCTCATTAAGTTTTGTAACAAAAAGATTGGGATATATTTAAGTGGCATAGCAAGGATAGTTTCATTTCTAATTGTTATTAATATTATTTATTTAATTTGACTTAAATGTTTTTATTGTTTAAGGAATCCACGTTGTCCTGATATTTACAAAGTTTCTTTATTTATTTTTATTTATTGGTCGCACTCAAACCCCCGCACAAGGAATCCTGTATCGCGGGAGGCATGGACACACACAACTTATTTTATTACTTAGGCTGGTCTTTGTATTGATAATTAGCTACACTTAATTGTTGTACTATAATGTTTCACTCTATTGTATTTGCTTTACTGCTTGCTTACTTATAGCTTACTTCAACTTTTTGTTATGCCAATTTCTTTGCGAGCTTATTTTATTTGTCTCAAGATTAAGTATCTCATTTTACGGAATTTTTCACCCACTACTAACATGCGTTTATAAAATTAACTACCACAGATTGATCCCTCACTATTCTCAGAGTTGATTTTAAGGAGCCAAAAAACGGTGTTATATTGATACATTTTGCCCTCGACATTTCGACACTTTTGCAAGCGAGAGTCAAGTAATTTACTTTTAAAAAAACATCAAAAAGATACAACATATGAGCGACTTGTGTAAAATTTTGTTGTTATATGAAGATTTTATTTTGTGGTTATTAAATATATAATAATTATTCTCTTTATTTGTTAATTATTACTATTTACCTATATACTTTTTTAATGTAATTGCTGTAATGAATTTTAATGAATTATTTGATATTGTAACTTTCTTATTGGAAATATTATTATTTGTATAATTATATTAATACTCGCGATAGTTTTCAGACTCAAATATTAATTTTATTAACTCATACAATGTTAAGAGTACAATGACTAAGACTGACTAAAATACCGTTTTTAATGTCAACTATTATGTTAGTGTGACAATTTCAAAACATACACTGACTGCTTAGCTAATCAAAACCAACCTTTTTCAGACACTTTCACATAAACATTTCCAACGTTTTAAATGAGTTTGTTTTCGCCTACCATCACCGCGTAGCGCGTCATTATAAATGCGCGTCCCGGGACCTGTAAATCTGTTAAATGAATCCCTATAGCTTTCCTCTGCTCTCTAAAATGTATTAATTATCGTGACTTATTATCAGTTTAGGATTCCATTACAGTTTATGTGCGTACTTAGGTAACCATGTATGTTCAAGGTTGGTTATTCCATGGTTCTGAGAGTCCAGAGAGAGAGAGGACCTGTAAATCTGTTAAATGAATCCCTTTAGCTTTGCTCTGCTCTCTAAAATGTATTAATTATCGTAACTTATTATCAGTTTAGGATTCCATTACAGTTTATGTGCGTACTTAGGTAACCATCTATGTTCAAGGTGTGGTTATTCCATGGTTCTGAGAGTCCACCACATTCATAAAATCATTTTTTACTCCAGATGTTTTTTTTGCTAGATGCGGACCACTTCCAGCCGATCCTTGTAGAAATAAATTCGGGAGGCCTATGTTCAGCAGTGGACGTCCTATGGCTGAGATGATGATGATGATGATGATTTTTCCCACTAATATTATAAATGTGAAAATTTGAATGGATGGATGTTTGTTACACAATCACACTAGAACGGCTGAACGGATTTTGATGGAATTTGGTATGTAGATACTTCAGGTCCCGGAATAACACATAGGCTACTTTTCATCATCATCATAAATCATCACCACGCGGGTAAAACCGCGGGGCGCAGCTAGTATTTCATAAATATGAATGTTTAAAACACACTCACGTAGTAGGTCAGAGGGTTTCGAGTATAGTTTCAACCACATTCGTCTTTTTCAAGGACAGTACTGAGCGCTCGCTGATGCGGTCGGATATAACTAATAAAAACTATAGTCACAAGCCTCGGACTAAACCTTGGTGTGTGTGTCTGTGTGTGTGTGTGTGTGTAAAATACATGAAAAAGAGATTTGTAGGTGTTACTTTGTATTTAATAGCCTATATTTAGCGTTCATTTCGGGAGATTTATTATTCCAGGCTATCATGCCGTGTGTACCGCCCTCCCTCCTGCATAAATTGCATGAAGGAAGTATTTATACAGGTACTATCAATGATGTTTTACTAATGATGACGTATATTCATACTGCGCGGTGCTCAGATTTTGTTCCTTTACGACATAAACAAGCTTACTGCGACATATAATACGGTACAAATAATAAAGAAAAGGATAGCTATATGTTTAGACTTGCGCTTGAAATGCGCGTCGCAATGAAAATTACTACAATTGACTTAATATTGCCGCCTCAGTTTCCGCGCGCTTGCCTATGTCTATGTTAGAAATGACTAAGTGCTGTTTACCACATGGGGTATTTACGGCGTCACCGGACTTTTGGCGATAGCAGAGGGCACTCAGCCGATTATGGGCGCGCGCTTGTGCGACATCTACCTTATAAAAACATATAATATCATTGGGTACTATTATCTATTTAGCAAATGGTCAAGCCGGACTACGAGCGCTTTATATTTGCATGAGTTTAAGGTTGCTGGTAAAACAGAACTAGATAGATACTTTTGTCCTACTCTAGCATCAAAAATCACGTACCAATAGAACAATAGCCCCAAACCACCGTAGCATCACCGAGCCAGTAGAGCTCCATCGTGTGGACTAAGAACTAACTCAATGACGAGAGCATGGACGCCATTCCACTCACGTAACGTCCTGGGACTCGACTGCGTGCCCAAAAATTAGGTCATACTAAATTTGCTTTGAAAAAGTATGGAACTGTAAATGGGCATTTAATTTAATTTATGAAGCGATGAGAATGTTTTTGAATATACGTACCACTTTTTAAAATCAAGATCATCGACACTAATTTAGAAGACAAATATGCTTGGAATATTTTACTTCTACCAAGCACCTTTATGTTACTTTTTATATCAATTTATTACGCCGCCGCACTAGGGTTCCCTGTGTCGCGGGACATAAAATATCTACAGGGTGGTGAGAACTGTTATAAAATATGTTGTGTATGGTTATGAAAAGACGCAATTTGCTACTGTTTTAACCGAAATAAAGAAGAGGAGGCTGTGATTGCGAAATGCTTTATTTCATCTTCTTTTGTCTATTGTGATACTATGGTTTTTCTTTTATTTCTCTTTTCTGGTGAATGTGATTGAACTTTTATGTAATGTCACAAATAGAGCTTTTATCTTTCTTTCTTTCATCTTTTATTTTATGTATTATAAAAAATAGTGGAATAACAGTATGTTCCGAAACCCATAGCGTGGCTTATTAGGAGTTATTAGGTAAAAGACATAATATACGGAATAGTTTCATTATTTTATACTTTTGGAGAGAACGCCACCTGTTGGGAATCTTTTCGAAGCGCTGGAAAAGATGGCTGTCATACTAAAAGACGCTGGTTTGAATATGATAATACACTAGCGGCTTGAGCTTCCGGTAAAGACCGTTATCAAATTCCTAACATGGTGATAGGCTACTTTCGAAAAAAAAAAGAAGATATATTCAATATAGACACTTGCAATGTATGACACACGAATTTTAATAATAATAATGTTTTATTGTTAAACAGTAAGTTACATGCTTCTCTAATAATAATATAATAACAGTAATAATAAATACAATAACATTGGCGTTCAGAGCCCACACTAAGAATAAATCTTGTATCGTGGACATCTGTTTCCTTCTGGAATGTACATTACATAAGAGATACATACAAGAACGTGATAGAAAGAGAACAAATAAGAATGATCTGAGTGTAGTGAATATGGGCCCCGACTCAGCATAAGGGTAAGGAAAAACGCAAGCTTAGTCACTAATTAACAGTCGGTACCCACAAGGTACCTACAAGGCCTCACGAACTCCAGAACAACAACCTCCAATAATATACCTATGTAATATATATAAAAAAAAATCAAACCCCAGAACAACAATAACCTTCAATAATATACCTATGTAATATATAGGAAAGAGAACAAAAAAAATAGATAGTACAGATACAAAAGAAAGAAAAGAAGAAGTAAGGTAAGGAATGTACTGGACCAAAATGAACTATTAACATAGTTTTCATCACGGGGGAGAGAGATAATATATCTTGTCTCTCTCTCTCTCTCTCTCTCTCTCTTCCGTGGTTTACATTCTTGCTTGACACATAAGAAAGTACAAGTCAGACATCGAATTTCAACATCGCAACATAATGACATACAAAACAATTATTTTTTCTTTCCCGCGTCGTGTAAAGAAATACCATTTAATTTATGACCACCAATGAGGTCCTCCTCATGCTTTCACAATTCTTGTTACTGTTTGTATTATCTTTGAAACGAACTTCCCACTAAACAATAAACTAATTTTATGTTCCATTCCTGTACTGTAAACTTTTAATTGCAAACAGTTGTTTTGCGGCGTTTAAACTCGCGTCAACTTTACCGTCTTAGTTAATAGTTCTTGTTCCAGCTATCATGGTTAGTACGTGAATAGTTTCATTATACTATTTAATGACAACGTTTTTTACAAAAGTGCTTTATGTATAAGTTATAAACTGGCTTTTGTGACTAGACTTCTGTCGAGGTCGCATCGCAGTTATATTTAACAAAATTTGGATTTTCTTCAGTTGTTAATGTGTTAGTACCTAGATGACTGATCTTTGCTCGGGGAAATCTACTACAATATCATTAGAATTTAACTATTCCTGTCATCTATTGTCAAGTCCCTTTTTAGGTTGCTGTGTCGGTGAAACAGTTTAGTTGTTTTTAACTAGTATTGCTACTCGCCAATAGATATCAGGAAGAGTCATATTCTAATGATATTGTAGTATGTTGTATGTATTGCTTCCGGGCTGTTTGGCCGATATTGTAGCAGTTTTTCATTGCCTCAAAACACGGATAAAAACCGTTTTCTAAAATTTGAAACCTATCTAGATCGATTTATTTTCTCCGAAACCCCCTTCATACTAAATTTCATGAAAACCGTTGTAGGCGTTTGCGATATTCACATGATTTATATATATATATATACGAGAATTGCTCGTTTAAAGATATTCAATAATGGTGAATAAATTGTATATGCGCGCAAATGTATAAAAGTGAAAAGAAGAAAAAAAAAAATTTGGTTACATAAAGATTTTTTTATAAGTTTTATCGATAAACTTCTATCTCAGATGAGACCCGGTGACGTGATTTTTAAAGACAACGTGTGAACGAATTCATCGTTTATTTTCACAATACGTAGGTAAAAAAGCATATCACCCTCTTCATTATCTCAGCCATAGGACGTCCACTGCTGAACAAGAATTAAATACATTGTATTTATATTCGTACCGCCACGGAGCGCAACTTGTTGCTCACCTCTGTGTTTCCCAATAGCTACAGGCTTGAAGTCTTGAAGCCACGAGTGAATAGGCACCTTCCAAGATTGCATGTTATACCTTAGACCACATCATCACTTAACATCAGGTGAGATAGTAGACAAACACAAGCTTATAATATATTTAAAAATGTATGTGTCTATTCAGCGTCCGTTTAATTGATGGTACTTACTTGGTGGGCGGGCTTTTTCCGCAACCAGGCCGACAGTGCGCGGCCCATTTTGCGTGAGGTCGGGTGGAGTCTGTCAGTCCAGCCACCCGATGTCGCCCAGGAATCCCAGCAGCTCGCTGATGCCGGTGCAGGCTTCCTGGACAGTCCTCGGCGTGCCGAGGTAAGCTGCCCTTTGTGTCGCCACGCTACTGCACTCAATGAGCACGTGCGCGGCCGTTTCCTCTGCCTCCAGGCATCCTCTGCACAGGGGGCTGTCTGTAACACCCAGTGTAAACAGGTGTTTGTTAAGGTGGCAATGTCCGGTAACAATTCCGACGACTAGTCGTAATTTTTGCCGTTTAAGGTTGAGTAGCCTTCTAGAGTATCTCGGGTTTAATGCCGGGAATGCCTCTTTCGACTGCCTGCAATCCACAATACTTGCCCAGTAGTCTTGATGTAGTGTGATAGTTTTTTGGCGAATCCAGGATCTGATCTGGTTGAGCGGCAGAGGGATCAGTGGCTCTGGCCCTGCTGTCTGCAGGCTCGAGCCCATCCTTGCCAGTTCATCCGCTGCATCATTTCCTCTAGATTCACTGTGCCCCTTGATCCATTGTAGAGTGATCTTATTATTTCTAGTACTTACCTCTTCCAATAGTCTGTGGCACTGTATGGTCAGCCCTGATGAATGTTCATATCTTACCAGAGCTCGTAGTACTGCAGCACTGTCCGAGAGTATTCTGATGTTTTGGTTAGTTACCTCTCTACGGAGTACCGCTGCTAGTGCCTCTATTATGCCCACACATTCTGCCTGGAAAATAGAGTTATACATACCGAGGCCAGTAGCAATGTGTATGTTTAGGTCCTCTGAGAATGCACCTGCTCCTGTTCCTGTTGTCATTTTTGAGCCATCAGTATATATTCTGACTTCATGTATACCAGAGCTATCACTAGGCTCTTCGTGTAATTGTATAGTGTAGCTCCTGTTGAAGAAGTGTTGTTTTTGTACCCTATCATAGATAGACTTAATTAAGGAGTTGCTAACTGCAAAGTTATCTATGATGGTTGTGTGTGGGGTTGATTGATTTTGACTCCAGAGGTTTAAAGCCATTAATCTATATGCAGATGCAGCTGCCTCTTGTTGGATAAAATATTGTAGAGGTGGCAGACCTATCAGTGCCTCTATCGCGGCAGTTGGCGTGGTCTTCATGCACCCCGTCACGGCCACGCAGGCCAACCTCTGGAATGTTTGTAATTTATTAGAGGTAGTACTAAGTATGGTTCTGGGCCACCACACAAGTGCTCCGTATGTTAGTGAAGGTCTGATTACGGTTTTGTAAAGCCACAGGGTGATCTTCGGGCTCAGTCCCCATGTCTTACCTATCATCCTTCTGCATTGCCAGAATGTGATACTGGCTTTGTTTAGTTTATTTTCTACGTGTCTTGCCCAGTTCAGCTTGCTGTCCAGTGTGATGCCCAGGTATTTCACCTCCTCGGACAGTCGAAGTTGTGTGTTGAAGAGGCTAGGCAGCGTGTATCTGCCTAGGTTTCTTCTGTTTGTGAACATCACCAGTTCTGTTTTACAAGGATTCACGGTGAGCCCGTGCTCTGTGCACCAGCATTCGACGACTTTTAGTGCGTTTTTCATCAGATCGCAAGCCACGCTGGCAAAGTGACCCGATATCAATATTGCAAGGTCGTCGGCGTACCCAACCGTGTAGAAGTGTCTGGAGTTGAGTCTGGTGATGAGGTCATTGACTACTAAGTTCCACAGGAGTGGTGACAGGACGCCCCCTTGAGGGCATCCTTTCGCCACCACCCCTCTGGTTGTACCGTTTAGGTCAATCTGTACCGCCCTTAGTTTTAGCATGTTTATGACCCAGTCAACCAGAGTATCATCCACTTTATGCCTTTGTAATGCTGTTTTTATACTGTTAAAGTTAGTCTTATCAAAGGCTCCTTCTATATCGATGAATGCCCCTAGACATAGACTTTTACTTTTGATGTCACGTTCCACTCTACACACGACTCTGTGTAGAGCGGACTCTGTTGACTTACCCGAGCTATAAGCGTGCTGTTCTGGGTGAAGTGGTATTTTGGGGAGCACACTGTCCCTTATGTACCGATCACAGAGCCTCTCCAGGGTTTTTAAGAGAAAGGATGTCAGGCTGATTGGCCTGTAGGCTCTGGCTTCTGTATAATCGCTCTTACCTGGTTTGGGTATAAACAGGACTCTGACATTTCTCCAACCTTTAGGTATATATCTGTGAGCCAGGCATGCCCTAAAGATGAGAGTAAGAATCCCGCTTATGTGCTGTTCAGTCCACTGTAGAAGCCCCGGAAAAATTCCATCTAGACCAGGGGATTTGAAGGGTAGAAACGTTTTCAGTGCCCATCTAACTCTGTCTACAGTAACTATGGTCTGGGCAACTGTCCAGTCCCTTGTTGTAGGTGCAGATGATATTTCGTCCCGCCAGACGATCGTTTCTGAAATTTGGCACCCGGGGAAGTGCGTTTCTAGTAAAACTGTGTATGCTTCCGTTTCCGTTTTCGTGTATGTGTTGTCACTCTTTTTTATAGAACCTATGTCACGAGTTGAGTTAGTTGCTAGAATCTTTCTTACTCTGTTCGCTTGTACATTTGATTCTATGCTGGTACTAAAGTTTCTCCATGATTTACGGGACTTAGACCGGATCATCTTCTTGTATCTAGCTTTAGCTATTTTGTACATGTTCCAGTCCTTGTCCTGGTAAGTATTCATGGCCCTGTTGAAGAGCCTTCGCACTCTATGCCTCTGCCTTTCCAATGCCGCTGTCCAGCCTTTGTTGCCCCGTTTAGGGTCATTAGGAAGCGAGAGTGGGCAAGCTTCTGCAAAGCTACTGTTTAGAGTAGACGTGAGCTGATCGACAGTTAGTTCAATTTCTGCTGTGCTATCCAGGTGTTGTTTTACCTTTACCTTGTTAATGTGTTGTTCAAGTGACCTCTTAAGCACCTCCTTGTTGGTTTTGCGAGGGTTGCGTATTGGAGTTGGTATTGAGTAGGTAGCTTCTAACTCATACCTGATCCACCTATGGTCCGAACCAGACAACTCATCTGAGACTCTCCAGTTTTTGATTAGGTTTAAATTACCTGAGACCAGGGTGAGGTCGATGATGGTGCGGCTGCGGTGTCTGACGAACGTCGGCTCCGCGCCCGTGTTTGCTATAAGAAGGTTTGTGGTGAACAAAAAGTTGACCAGTTCCGTCCCTCTTTTGTTTGCTGTTTGCATGCCCCAGATGGGGTGGTGTGCGTTTGTGTCTGCTGAGATGATTAGATCAAAGTTATTATGTTCACAGTGTCTTACTAGGTCCATAACGTCCTTTGAAGGGATCTCCTCGTCGCCGGGCATGTAGGCAGACGCGATGATGAGTTGCCTAATCTCTCCCCCAAAAGCTCCCTGAATCTTGGCGGTCGCCAAGTCTCTGGAACAGAATTCAGTTAGAGAAGCTGCTGTTAATTTACGTGGAACATAGATGCATGCTCTGTGTTCTGAACACGTGTTGTCGAGTATTAACTTACCCCCGAGATTGCTGAGACCACACACACGCCCTGCCCTGATCCACGGCTCCTGTATCAGGGCTATGGTCTCCTCGCTGTCGACCTCCAGCACTCTGCGCAGGCTAGCCGTAGCAGTGAGGCTGTGCTGGAGGTTAGATTGGATGGCCTTAAAGGTCAAGGAGGTTTGGGTCGCCATCACATAGGCTTCCCTCCTCCTCAGACCCCAGTAGCCTCTCTTCTGGTTCCCTCCATCCTGCATCTGTGGCGGGGAGGGAATCCACACTCATGCCTTCCGTCGCTTTTGAAGACGATGGTTTAGGCGAGGAGTGTGGCGGCGTATCTGGGGTCTCCTTTTCTGGCCCTTTAGGTGGGGCTAAATCTGCTGTTGTTGCTGTCGGCGCAGGTGGTTTGTCTTGTAGTGCTCCGCCTGGTCCGTAGAAGCGAACATACACGTTCCCCAAGTTGAAGTTCAACCGACGCCCCTGCTCTAGCAGAGCAGGTATGACGTTTTCGGGAATCCCCAACGTTAGGAACAGCGTGTCCTCTCCGTGCATGCTGTGGGTGTATAGTCGCCACGTGTTGACGAGAGCCCATTTGTTTTGGTCCGCTAGAAGCAGACCCGTGTCCTCAACGGTACTCTCGCACTCAGGAATGAAGAGGGCTGCCTTGACCATCTTTGCAAGGTCGCCCTGTCGCTTGACCGTGAGTCTCGTGCCTGCTTCCGCGGGTATGCTCGCAACTGCCGTTTTGAGCCACTGTAGTGAGGCCTCATCCTCGCACCACAGCTTCAAGGCCCCGTCACCTATGATGGGCTTTCCTCTGAAGCGGGGGGAGAAGTTGGTGTTTGGATCCTTTACGTCTGCAAGGATCCGATCCACCAGGAACTTCTTCACCATAGTGGCCTGCTCTTCCTTTAGTTCGTGGCTCTCTCCAGTTATCGCCACGCATAAGTCGTTTTGTGCGATCTCGGCGTAGGTGGGTAGAGCCCGACGTGAGCTATCCAGCTTTGCTTTTTTGTGCCCTCCTCTTGGGGACACTGTGTCATCCAACCGCGCCCTCTTGCCAGGTTCCGTACGGGGCGGGGCCATCGCTAACTTAGCTACGGCCAAATCCCTACGTTTCCGGCGGTTTACGCGGTTGCCATGATTAGTGTGCTGCCACTTGCCTTTGGCTGCTGAAGTCCCTGGGATCACTCCCGGTGAGTCTCCAGTTTTCAAAGGCACTGAGGGGGCACTGTCTGTCTGCTGCCTGGACTTGAAGAGGTTGCTGGGGCCTGGAGCAACGGGTCTGGGGTCAGCAATCGTCTGCTTTTGTCCTCCAGGGCAGTCTCTCGCTTTGGGGTCCCCAGCCTTAGGCTTTGGTCCCGTTGAGCTTGAGGTCGCCTGGGGGTCTCTGGCTTCAGAATCTTGACTCGCCTGACGCGATTCTTGCCTCTGCTGCAACTTCCTCAGTTTTTGGTTGCGCTTGTGGCGCTGTTTCTTTGTCAGAGTCTCCGGGACCTGGGCCGCCTCGAGTCTCGACGTGCTTGCACTTGGGTCTCCAGCCTTGGGCCTTTGTCCTTTGTGCTTTGTTTCGTTGACTTTGTTCTTCTTCTTTGGCGCAACGACCGTCCAAGAATTGCTCACCTCAGTGGTCGACAATGCCGCCACTAAGTTTTGCATCGCCTCCCCCAGGACTGGGGAATTCGATGCCTCATTCTCCATTATACACGCTATGTTTACTTTTTTATTATGCTGGTTGGACTTCCACACCTGTTCCATGTTGAGAATTTTTTAGTTCACCCTCCTGGCTCCCCACCCTCCACGGAGCCCGCACCTGGGGGTGTTGCGATGTAACACCAGGGCTACCAGTTGGGTATAGAGAGGGATGTTGCGTTGTCCACGAGTCCGCACGGCGCAAAGAAGACCACACCAACCAGCTATTTGACTGGCTTCCGTGCTCCGCCGACTGTAGACCCCATCAACCTCCCCTTCTCGCCGGACGGGAGCATAAGGCTGCCCGTTTGTGCTGAATTGCCGGGGTTGGCTACTCCCCGGCCCCCCGTTTAGGATGAAATCCACACCAAAGAGGAGTGTTGCGTTTCTGCGCTCAGCCACCAGGCTTGTTTCATCCACCCATACGGGCCCCCACGTGCAGCACCAAGACACGTGGGTGATCGGACCCCCCCTCCTATCATCACTCGTCTATGGGATGACAGGACCACAGAGACTCGATCACAATGCCTCCGTAGCGGAAAGGAAGTGTAGGGGAGAGTTGGTAGGATATGGTGGGAGTGGGAGTTGGACTTTGTAGGGAAGGGGTGAGGTGGGAGGGGATTCATACAGGAGTGTCGTCTAGTAGTGTATCGGCTACGTCTGTTTCAGATGGAACCAGACCAATAACAGGCGGCACCACGTGTAGGAAACATATTAGACTTGTTATGGTTGTCTTCACGACCTGCGCTCCTTTCCATAACCATTTACCGAACCTGCTCACCGGACAGGTGGCCAGGTTAGGGTTGGCCCAAGATGTCACGTATCATAAAACCGTGAAACTGTTCCAACCCCGCCCTTAATTGATGGTAAACATTTACCAACTTCAAGTCTATTTAATCGCTTCGAAGTTATCATTTAAAAAAATCTATCATTGTGTAAAGTGACGGCTAAAGCGACAAGTTAAGATTATTTATTTACGAGTTAAGTTGCAAATGGTGCAGATAACAATTGCGTTATTTGATATCATAGATTGTGTAAATTAATTTTATAAGGTACTTTAATCAAATCTAGAACACCACTTTATGAAACCAATTACACGCAACCAGTCATGCACTCTAAATGTAGCATCAGCTCAAAAATAAATACTTCAATAAACAAAATCCAATCGAAACCAATCGGGAGTATAAATAAATCCTACACGATATCGGTCCCGAACCCGATCGGCAGTGAGTAAGTAGTGAGCCCGATAGGCGGAGAGCTGCTGAAAAGTTAAATTAAATAAATAAATTAGACTTTAATTCTAATGTAACAAAACGACTAGGACTCACGTGGTAAACACTGGAAAATTACTCTCCGCCTGACTCTCTGCCGCCTGGCACAATCATAACTCCCAGATGAATAACTGCAAATAAGTTCTAAACTGGTCGGAGAGTATATGTAAACTCTAAGGCTTTCACGGCCGGCGTTGCATGTTGTATGTATTGCTTCCGGGCTGTTTGGCCGTGGTCTATGTGAAACTTTTGTTCCAGACGTTTCGTCGATCACTGCGGTCGACATGTTCAGTGGTTCAGGTCCGAGCGGACAAGAGCGTAGTACTCTCCTTCGCGGTGTCTTCTCTGATACTGAGTCTTCAGTATATAACACAACATAATACAACAGGGTCGGAGAGTAATTTTCCAGTGTTTACCACGTGAGTCCTAGTCGGTTTTTTACATTACAATTATGTAAGAAACTCGGGATAGTTTTCAGACTCAAATTAGACTTTAATAAATTCTATGCAAAACTATTACCAAAAAAATATATAGATAATCAAAACAACTTTCATGTTTGCATGGACCTCTTTTGGGTAAAAATTTAAAAAATCTCCTCCAAGGAGTTCCAGTGTATCCTGTCTTTAGCAATGTCCAGGTCTTATCGGCCCGCTAACGCTGTGATTTCGTCTGCCTATCTAGTATCGGATTAGTAGTACCGGACTACGTGGGCTGCCCATTTCCAGTTTCCAAGAAGGGATAAAGTAAGTAAGAAAAAAATTAGTTGTCTGTAAAGTCGGTTTACGGACGATAGATTTACGTGATAACGACATAATCATGTATGACATTGACATTGACATTGACATTTGACATTTGACATTTGACATTTGACCTTTGACCTTTGACCTTTGACATTTGACCTTTGACCTTTGACATTTGACATTTGACCTTTGACATTTGACATTTGACCTTTGACATTTGACATTTGACTTTTGACTTTTGACTTTTGACTTTTGACTTTTGACTTTTGACTTTTGACTTTTGACTTTTGACTTTTTACTTTTGACTTTTGACTTTTGACTTTTGACTTTTGACTTTTGACTTTTGACTTGACTTTTGACTTGACTTTTGACTTTTGACTTTTGACTTTTGACTTTTGACTTTTGACTTTTGACTTTTGACTTTTGACTTTTGACTTTTGACATTTGACATTTGACATTTGACATTTGACATTTGACATTTGACATTTGACATTTGACATTTGACTTTTGACTTTTGGCTTTTGGCTTTTGACTTTTGACTTTTGACTTTTGACTTTTGACTTTTGACTTTTGACTTTTGACTTTTGACTTTTGACTTTTGACTTTTGACTTTTGACTTTTGACTTTTGACTTTTGACTTTTGACTTTTGACTTTTGACTTTTGACTTTTGACTTTTGACTTTTGACATTTGACTTTTGACTTTTGACTTTTGACTTTTGACTTTTGACTTTTGACTTTTGACTTTTGACTTTTGACTTTTGACTTTTGACTTTTGACTTGACTTTTGACTTTTGACTTTTGACTTTTGACTTTTGACTTTTGACTTTTGACTTTTGACTTTTGACTTTTGACTTTTGACTTTTGACTTTTGACTTTTGACTTTTGACTTTTGACTTTGACTGACTTTGACTGACTTTGACTTTGACTTTGACTTTGACTTTGAAGTTTGACTTTGAAGTTTGACTTTGAATTTGACTTTGACTTTTACTTTTACTTTGACCTTGACCTTGACCTTGACTTTGACTTTGATTATATTATCTAGATCTAGATAAAACTTAGGTGGAACGTTACAGGAATGTTACCGTTACTATTTTTCATTTTGGCATTCATCAATTTATAAAACGTTATCACGTCAAAAAATTTGCCGTAATTATACTTGCCGACGCTTCCGTCAAAGATCTCGCTAAAACCTTTAGCAATAACTACCTAGCCAACGATGCTAGAGAGACTTCTTAGTGCGTAGATTTCGAATCTAATAACACTTCACGTTTGTTGCACATCTTATAACTTGCTTAATGGCAGGGATTTCCCCAAGTTAACGAAAACGCTCTTTGCTGAACTTGAAATACCGCTTAAGTTTGTATTTGATTTTTTTTGCTATTGACGCCCGAGTGGATTGCCGTTAAATGACAACTACAGAAATTTAGCCTTAAGAGGACATTAAAGTGCGCAATATTAAAAAAAGGTCACAATATGTTTAAGCGTACGTATTCGTAATCATTACTTCCACCACCTCCCTACCTACATTCGGTAGCAAGCACACCGAACCCACTACCTTATTGATCGAAGCTAATGCCCTATAATCCACTTAGCGTCTCCTTGTAAGTATGACTGACAGAGGATTATAAGAATTACGCGTAAGACTTTTTCGGTATTGACGAAATGACAAGCATTCCGGTAGCTGTAATTGATTAAAAAGGTTACTTCTAAATTTGACGAGGCAAAAGGAAAAAAAAAATGCATGCCAAAGACGAATAGAAAATAATACGATTTAACTTTAATGGCATAACACATGCTCTGACATAAGAAAACAATAATTATTGACAAGAAAACTTAACTAGATAGACCTTCAGATAAAAGCTAGTAATAATTATGTGAGAATATTTAGAAATATAGATCTTAAGCTTTGTTATTCGAAGCTCATAAAATAGAACAGGAGTAAGGCACATAAAATAAATATTGTTTTATTTCGAACTTGTGGTTCGAATTTACTTTGACATTCGAATACATCATTATTATGCCTACATTTTTTTACACTGACGGAAAGATGGGTTCTTCACTTTGATAGCGATCGCGGGCGTCTAGTTAACTAATACTTTATTAGTGCATGTACTGACAACAAATTCATTCTTCTTTTATAAAGTAAATGTAGCTTACTTAATGAATAATTCTATAACTAATCAACGTCAAAAATAATCAAATATCTCTCTGCTGATATATAATCAATAATATGATGCATATACCAGTTTCACATTATATGATACAATATTTATAAAAAATTATATAGGTTTATTGGTTATTTATGAAATGTGCTGTCATAAGAATTTAAGAAAACTACCACAAAAAAGTTTGCGACAAAAAGGACGGCCATTTTAATTATTGAAAGTCGCCACTTTTACTGAATGTTTGTGGTGCGGTGGTGGTACCGGCCTAGAATAGTACTCCCCAATCTCTTCCCGCGGGTGCCGTAAGAGTCGGCTAAGGGACCACGTACCAGAAGGTGGGCAGCAGCGCCTTCTGAGGATTGAAAATCATACTGCGCTCGCCAACCCGCCTGCCAAGCGTGGCAAGTATTTATTTATTTATATAAAATTGGCAAATCCCCCCCTGTATGTGGGAGGCATATGTCCAACAGTGGACGCCCCATGGCTGAGAGACTATGTGTGTTTAACGTTTAACTCAGTCGCAGACAAAAGATTTTCATAACATGCCCACATGGAAAAATCGTCTTGTAAAAGTATTTTATTTGATGACATTTATTTTCATACAATTAATGCCGGCGCAGTTGGTTATCTGCGCTTTTCTGCTTATTTCTGTATTTCTGTATTTTGCATCGTAATTAAACAATTAGATGTTTATCGATTTACTCATTTATATAATAGTTTTACAAGAATCTTTGTTTTCAGGAGTCTAAACGTTTTTAGAAATCTTCTACGAACATTAAACAAACATTATTACAATGTCAAAGAACAAAGTAGCCTCGTACAATAGGTACACCTATACATATTTCCAAGCTGTCGTCGCTGACGTTAACCTGCAGTGCCGAGAGCTAAATACATCTCTGAAATCTTTTAACCAGAGGTACCACGGACACAGTAGAGAGTTGCTAAATTAATAGCACTATTACGTCCAGGTCCAAAATGACGCCACATTTCTCTAAAGCTTGTAATCTAAAGCAGCGGCATTACCTCCACAATACGCCGCTTGCGATAGTGCTGCCCTCCGCGCAGTATACCTCTGGAACCTTCGGAAGGGCGCAGTACTCATGGAAACAGTAATCAAGATACTGCTTCGACATAAAACTTAAAATGTTACTTATACTTAAAATCTTAAAAACGTTACTTTTTGAGCGTGCGTTTAGACGAGCGTTCAGAGAACATGTTCTGTCTCCTTATATAACTATATACACGCGTTTTGATTGTTAGATTTTGTAAGTCCATACATATATGTAATACAAGCTACATTATCCAGTTTCACTCGCTCAGATAGCGATTTTCCCGCTATTCTTCCAAAACTCAAATAAACTTTAATGGTACTATACATTATATAGAATAAAAATACTTATGACTATGGTAAGCCCTCTACTTCTTCTCCAGCATACATTCATTTATTCGTCTGTAAAAAAAACAAAATTTACCACACCAGTATAATAAATTAATAAGAAACTATATTCATCGTTATTAACTCCAACAACAGCTCTCGAGTTTAAAACTCTGCTCTCAAAACAAACATCTACTGTATTCATATAGCAGGCTTTTAGTGCTAAACGATCCTTTCGGATAATCATCACCATGTGACATATGCCCTCAGTCACTTCACGGGCCGCTAGATGACGTCGGTAACTTCCGTTCTTCTACTGTTTTTTTTATTTTTATCGAAAGATATTTTACAAAGTTGTGTTATTTCAGTGATATTGAGAAAGAAAAGCAATGCATTTAAATAAGTTCATTCATGACAACGCTGTGGAGAGAGCTATACTTCAGGTTCACATACAATGCTTCTAATTTTGTTAATCACCAATTAAATTAACCAACTAAAATTTAGTTGGATGGTTTAGCATTGAATAACACAGCTTTGTTAAATATTTTTCAATTTATTATAAAAATCGTGTTCTTCAACTTGGTTGACGAGGATTCACTCCGGCTGCAATATCATGCTAAACTTTTGCAAAATATAATTTGGTGTATCTAGAGAGCTGTCTCAAAGTAAACTGTGCTCAAACGAAGAAAATCCTAGCGGATCGTCGAGGCAATAATTCAGGAGACGATGAATTATTGATGGCCCACAATGTAGGGACCAGACGGTATTAGATGATGTATACGGCCCCGAGGCTGAGGGATTTAAAAATGAAAATAATGTGGGAGGAATTCGCTTGAATAGAATAAGGATGAGGTTGAATGTGTGATAGGGTTTTTGTGGTGGAATTTGAGCTGAAGTCGTGACCTTTGTTGAAAATAGAACAGAAATTGCACTTGAGCATGAAAAAAACACATAGTTCATAGTTAAAATGATACAGAAGAAACCAACAGACAAAAACTGCAGGCAAAATGTAATTATTGTATATAGATATTTCATAATGAGCATAGCCAAAAACTTGACGCATTGTGCTAGTGTATTTAACTATAAGTATATTGGTGTTTTTCAGCCAATGAACCAACCAACCTTCTTCGCTTTTTTGCAACTTAGTACTATATTTTTTTATCATTTGAGATGATTATTTCATCTCATTTTCTGTTTAGTATTTTTGACTATTTCTAAGATTTCAGGACCAGATATATTTGTTAGTTCACTTGGCTTATCCACTACATACTATTTACTTACATACTACAGCATTTTTTTTTACTGTCATCGAATGAGCGTCTGATTAGGTACTATTAGATTGTAGATATAGATGTATTGTATTGTAGATTGCGAGCATGCTCAATGGTCAAAAGGTAGATCTAAAATGTCGAATGGAACTGCAAGGACTGTATTCTGTAAACACTCGATGCTTCGTGAGAGATTCTTCTGATTTACCTTGCAATCCACTAACCTATTAAGTTATCGGTACTCCACGGATAATGTGGAAATCAATGGCGTAGGAGTATGTCCAGCAGTGGACGTCTTATGGCTGAGATGATGATGATGATGATTAAATTGTCAATTGGTTATTTGAACTCTCCTATGATTATTTTATTTTTGACTGACTTCAACTTCTACGTTCCGCTGTATATTATTAATAAGGTGTAACAATAAAGAATTTTCCAATCTAAAAAAAAAGAAATTATGAGTAGATTACTTATATGATTACAATTCGCGCTTATGCGTCGCGATTGTGACCCAGTGACTCACGCTCATGGGGGCAATCGAGTCTAACGACTCTCGCCTTCTACAACAGTTCGACCGTGATTCTCCGTCCGCGTGTCCTTAGAAGGCGTCCATAAATTACGTGAGGTACTTTTAGTGATTTTTCGACCCCCCCTCTCCCCTTGGTGAGATGTCGTGAAATTTTGTTGGACCTTCTCCCCCCACCCATAATCTCACGTGAGACTTTTGAAAATACATATTTTTAATGTAAATAAATGAATATGTGCTTGATTTTGTTGGATTTAATCAGGATTTGTTACTTGAGATTATTAATATCATAGTATAGAACCACACAAAAAATATTATTACCTAATTTATCCCAGTTTTAGTATTAGTTTAGTTTCTCGTTACATTACAATGTTCCTTGCTGAAAAAAAATTACGTGAGTATTTGTCAAACCCACCCCCTCCCCCATGTGAGTTTGGGTGAGATTTGGCTTGACCCCCTCCCTCCCGTGAACACCTCACGTAATTAATGGACGCCCCCTTACCCGATTGAGTCTACACGGTTCTCGCCTCACCATGGACCATTTTAAAAACCTGAATTTGTGAGTTGCGAATTTGATTACTACGTTTAGACGTCATAAAGGCTGAGAAAGACAATCTCAGCAAGTACCTTGACTTAGCTCATGAGATAACCGCCATGTGGGATATTGTCCCGTTGTATTGTCCCGATAGTCGTTTCTACGAACGGCCTAATAGCGAAGAGCCTCGATCAACATCTTAAGAGGCTCTCGCTAGACGGTTGGATGAAGTGCGGAAGGCGGTACTTCTTGAAACGGCACGTATTGTCCGGAGGTTCCTCACTCTGGAGCCCTGACCACCGGTAGCTTGAGCCCTGCCCCGCTGCTGGCGGCACTCTAGGTTTAGGGTTTTTATAATATCTTTAATAATTTTTGTTCTTCATATTTACATTGAAAAAAAAACTAAGCCTAAGGAAGAAAGAAAGTAATATATAATAAAGTAGTAACAATAGTAATGAAGAAAAAAAGAAAGCAAAATTTAAAGCTCTATAAATCTTCTTCAAAACCATTTTCTGTAACTTTTACCATTTTCGAGTAATCCCGAAAAGAAATATTCAAATATTTTTTTCAAACGTTGCCGGTGGTTACGCACCCAAAAAAAAATCTTTACACATTTTTTTGTATGATTAGAACTACGTAATATCAAAAATGCAGCCTTTAGACTGAAATGTTGATTTAAAAGTTTATTTGACTGGACTATTGACAGGTAGTAGCATACAGTTCATCTATACCTAAGTGATCCACCAAATAAACGAAGTATTAAACCACAGT
Source organism: Apeira syringaria (assembly GCA_934044485.1). Lineage (NCBI taxonomy): Eukaryota > Metazoa > Arthropoda > Insecta > Lepidoptera > Geometridae > Apeira > Apeira syringaria. The sequence goes on along the minus strand of OW203665.1, from coordinate 9,703,928 downwards.
AAATGTCTTTAGGTCTATTTTTTTCTCTCTTCTCAACTCCCCCGGAGTCTTCAATTCGCGAGTACCTTCTAAGTTTGGATGCCACACGTTAGACCACGTCGTCACTTAACATCAAGTAAGACAGCGGTTAAACGCAAACTTAGTTATCCGTGCTTATTAAAAAAAAATTGCATACCCAGTATGACAGTCTGACCTTTATAGTCCAAGATCCCAGGGCCACCAGAGACACAGAAAAGTCAATAAATCCTAATACATGTCTCCCTCAGGTGATGGTTGGCCCCTTGGATCGGTCTGTCTTTTTGTAAGAGGTATTAAAATAGTTGTCTGGTAGACATGTATAAAAATGGAGCATGAGAATTTACGTGAAGTTACGTAATTATTTTGGGAGCTTTAAAGCGTCTGCAAAGCAATTCAGCCGACGGAAAGTGTCTGGGAGTATTGGCCACTTATTTTTAAGGATATTGCCTAAAATATACATAAAAATTAGCTTTGAGATTTTACGTGAGGTAGGTAATATTTTTATGTACCTTGATTACCTGATACCTGAAAATTGGCCGTCTAAGCAAGCTAGCAGGTAAGCATGCGTTTTTAGTACATACCAACACTACGCAATCAGCCACATTTCGTTCGTCAGAAAATACGTGACGTCTGGTGGCCCTGAGATCTTACTCTATTAGCAGAGAACATCTAGGTAATAATACTACGTCATTTGCACTAGATCCCTCAGAAGCGCAATCGTTACTATAAAATTTCATAAACAAAAAAGAAATTAATATATTAAAATCTATTTCCTAAATTTCGAAGCACTCCTAAGAGCCTTCTGTAATAAGCCCCGTTGATCTTCGTAGCACTAATATCTGGTATGGGATTGTTTGCTGCGAATTCAGCATCCGATAGTACATGATCATCCTCTAGGTTGTCTCCATCTGGGGCAGGTTCATCTAACAGCACCATCGCTTGGGTCTCGTCTAGAACACTTTCTCCGTCACTATCCTTTTTATTTGTAGGTGATCTGCAAAATTCAATTAAGTATAATTTCGAGTGGTATCATTCAAAATCCTTTGGATACTGTCAAAGCGATGATAGCTCAGCGGTAGGAGCGTCGGCTGTCAAACTGACAAACGCTGCGCTAGTTCGATCCCACAACGGATTGAGCTTCCGTTGAAGGTGGTAATTGGTACTTTTGAATTCCTGCCTGGCTAGCTATCTGAAAAACTATTACCAAACACATAGTATTTTCAGGCAACAGTCCTTGAGAGCCCGTTAACATGCTAAGTCTTATGTGATAACATTTTCTACCACATCGTCACTGACCATTAAGTGAGGTAGGGGTCAAAGGCTACGTCTATAAAAAAGTATTTTTTAAAACCACGGTGTGGCACTGGCTTCCGACAATGTAGTCGACGCGACGTCGGGATAAAGATGGCACAAGAAAATTGGATACAAGCCGCTTCGATCCTTGTGCTATATTTAGTCTATGCAGCAGTAGCCAAAATTATTTGTGCCTCGAAGTATAGTGTTGATTTTATTGTTGCTTTTATTTATTTGACAATCATGGCCGACACCAATAACGCCAAATTTACGCTAGCTTATTGAAAAGGTAAATTAAGAATATTTCAAGTACAATAAACGGAATTCAAATTTGATATCAAATAAAATTGACACATTATTATGATTCAATGGATCAAGTTATAACCATAAACAAATTCATAAACATATATACTATTACAAATATAACAAAATGATAGAAGAAATAGTGACAAAAACGTTGTGTAATTAATACAATAATAGCAATAAAAAGGGCAAGCGAAAAGGAAACACACACACATAAATAGTGTAACACACACATAAGTAAATAGGTATAATATAATAATAAATATATATTTTTATATCACACTCAGACTCCATAGAGAATATAAAACACACATTGTTCGAAGTACAAAATTTCATAAAACGTGATAAAACAGTCTTTCATTCGTCCTTTATCAAAGCACAAGGAGGTTTAAATCCCTAATGGGGAATATTACTCATTATGAAATGCCACTTAGTCTCATTCTCATTGGTGCTTTCATCCAACGAATCTCATTGAATGAGGTTCACCTCTATTCTCATTGGTGATTCGTATTTGAACAATCAATGAAAACCGCTTCGAAGTGAAATTTAGTAACGGGTAAAGATAGCCGGTGAGGCTGCAGGATAGTATTATTTAAGGGCAAGGTAATGAAGATTATATCGTGCATACCGGTAGCGACTGGGGATTAACACCATCTCTTTTTCTTTAGTCTTAATTTCACTGATGAAGTGCTCAGCTGCTTTAATAGCGAACTCATTTGCAAGGCTTTTGAAGTTATCAGAAGAAACAACCGACTTGAATGTGTCCAGAATTTGATCGGGTTGGATACGTATGGTTAACGGTGGTGTGTTTTTTGCAATAATCAACTTGAAGAATAGGAAAATAATGAGATTTGTTCTGAGACACATCGTTTTCTTATTGCTTACATTTTAATTAAATTTGCAACTCAATCTTTATGCAATCACATCTGATTGAAACATTAAGTTTTACGTTGTAATAAATATTTTTATAGTATTTCAGATGAGGAAAATAAATACTTACTTCGCCTGTTGCTAAACTTATATTAATAAGATTATGGAAAATAACGATCATGTAAGAGCTTACTTTTTTGACCATGGACGATTCTTGCGGTCACAACTTAGATGGGTGACCAATAGTTTAATTTGCAACTGAGCGGTGTCAAGGCTAGATCCCGGTATAACTGTTGGACCATATTGGGTGTGTTCACGTGGGTGCCACATTTTCCTCTATGACCAGTATACGACTCACCATTAATACTTACAATAATACTTGTTTTTTATCCCGATTTTAGTTCTTGTGGAACGGGTCAAACCAGAGACCTCGTGTGGTTAAAATTCAATAACTAATCCATATCTTACCTCATTCTTGCAGGGTCAAACTTACATATTCTCTTATAACCTGGTAACAGACGACAGAAAACAATAACAGAAAATGGCAATTATGTGTACGTGTGTTGTTGTTTTGTGCAATGTATTTATATATTATTTTCCTTTTTTATACTTATTAGATCTAGCATTCAATCATTGTTTTACGTGATTGTCAGTGACGATGTGGTCGAAATCGTAATCGCGCTAAGTTTAAAGGTTTTGTTGGCTCTCGAGAACTGCAGCCTGAAAACACTATGTTTTTGGCGACACTAGGCAGGTTACTCGAAAGTAGCTGGCTACATTTACTACAATGATTTGGTGTTGCCTTCACCGGAAGCTAAAGCCGGTGGTGGGTATCAAACCAGCGTCCGTCAGCTTGACAGCTGCCACTCCCGCCGCTGGGTTATCATCGCTTTTATATATAATTATAATGTTATCACTATATCTGATATCAAGACTGAGAAACCCATCTTGGGACACTTTTTAATACTATTTATTTTTCAAGAGAGGTGGTCAATAAAGAGCCTCTCTTTGCTTTGAGAAGAAGCTTTTAAGTTTTGCTCAATCGTGTAATTTTTTCCGTTAGTCGCCTTTTAAGACATCTAAAACGTGAATTAGGTATACCAATCACAATTCAAGTTTTAGTCACGAATAAAAGTAATCCCAGATAAACTATTACTATAATCCATCAGTAGCCGGAAGCTTATTTTCCGCAAAATTACATTCTTCTGCCGACATGTATTGTGCCTGTCAAAAATTATTGTATAGTATAATTTTTGGCACAATACATGTCGGCAAATTAAATTAGTGATTCGCACGTGTTTTGATCAACACGCTTAGACAAAAAATGTCTTAGACTTTTGTCGTTGGCAGTGGTCTGGGAGTGAATAAAATTAACAAACATGTAATTATTTAGTGGCTCCTAAATAACTTAATTACTAAATTCCGAGGCTCTTTCATTCAAATCACAAAAGGTATTGTTATTGGATTGCCCGAATTGGGTCAGAATAATTTAGTAGACATGATTACAGGCAATCATAGTGTATGGTTAATGTAATAGGTATTCCGAACATGCTGCTATTCCCCTGTGACGGCTGTTACGAAGGTATATGGGACGATGTCCATACCTCGCGGCTTTGCCTCAGTTTACCCGATTAATTTGTGAGTACATTCATGTACTTACTTTTTTTTTGTTTTGACAATTGATTAGACGCGATTTAATGATAAAGCAAATATCGCGTCTAATATAAAAGAAGCATGTAGAATTTAATGCTTTTTTCCTTTTAATATTATAAAGGCGAAAGTTTGTGCGTATGTTTGTTACTTCTTCACGCTCGAACGGCAACACCCATTTCGATGAAATTTGGTGTTGAGATACTTCGGGGCCCGGAATAGCACAAAGGCTACTTTTCATCATCATCGTCATCAATCATCACCACGTGGGTTTTTACCCGCGTCAGTTGCGCCCCGCGAGAAACCACGGGGTATCGTTATACTAGCTGACAGACGTTGTCCTGTCTTAATCTACTATCAAACAACTGACAGTTATATCAAACACTACAAGGTAAAATTAGATAAATTTGTATTGTCAAAACCATTAAGGTTACATTAGATAAATGTAATAAGAATTTTAAGTTTTTAAGAGATGCGGCCGTTTTAATATCCCGGCTGTATTCACAGCTGGAGGTTCAGCAGTGGAATAAGCGCAACTGCTGCATGCGTCATCCAACCGCGAGGGGTCGACGACACAGATTTTTGGCCCATTAGCCATTAATTAGCAAATGACTACTAGCTGAAAAAGTTGTGAATACTTAAATAGTAAGGTACTTAAAAAAGGGTACTGAGAAACAAAAAAAACACATTGCTATACTCTACCAGAGTCATATGTACGCTGAACAAATGTATTTAAGACCTGCATGTGTATTCATATGAATGCAATGAACTGTTGAGTATTGAGTATTAAAATAAACAAAGCGTAACTTTATCCATTCCGAACCATTGACACCATCCAACCTACAAATATAGAATTAACACATCTTAATTCAATTACCTGGCTCTATAAAACTCGAAGCACCTTATCTATACACATGCAGCGAATGAAAGTAAGTATGCGTCTAACACTATCAATGCAATAAAATGTTATGCGCCGCTCGCAACATGCGCCACGTAATACGATAGCGCTTGGTAATTGCGCGTGTCCATTAGACAATTTTACTTCTAGACCTAAAAATTCGACGCGGTGACGTATAAAGAAACGTCAATGGTCTTATTTCTGTATTTCAATTAAAGTAACCTAAAAATATGTTAGCAAGAAAGTTCTTAGACTTTCAAAATAATATATTCATATCATTCTGAGATACATGCAAGCCACGTTTACTAACAGTATCAAATTTCTTGGCTTATAGATACATGCATGCTTAAGTCGGAGCGTGTTAGATATTCAAACAGAATAGTAAGCGTTAAAATTAAAGTACGGATTTGACTCTAGGTTTTACTAGTACTCAATTTGTTAACTTAGTGGAGCACGTTGTATTCGATTTGTGCCAATAAATGAGGGTAGTATGAAATAGGTGGTAGAACACAAACTGTGGAAACCGTACCGAGTGGATGTGCTAGTAGTACTAGGGGTACTTTTGTGAATAGTGAAAATGTTAGTGTTACTACCCAACGGGAGTCATTATACTGAAGGACGAGGGTTGGAGCGCAGCGGAATATTTTGACTAATCTATTGCGATATAGTAACTGTTAGATCTTTCTCTTCTGTGTTTGAACTCAAGGATCTTACGAAACAGAAGCGAGGAGAGCGTTGTCGCGACGTAGAAGCTAGCTTTAATCCTATGCCTGGGTCGGAAACACCAGGGCTTCCAAGTTCGCTCCAGTAGGATAAAGAGGGTATCAGCTTAAGGATACTAGGATAGACCGGATACCGGATTAGAGCGTTACTAGAATAGGAAATAATAATGCGCGTTACCGTTACTTCTAGGCTATGGCAATAATATGGTACTGCCATAAAATCCTGACCATGACCACCACGTTCTTTCTTAGACATATACAATAAATTTTAATATTTTATTTCTGTGATACCCTCGTCTAAACTCCATTTCTTCACTTGAAACGTCTGTATATAATGCATGAACTGTAATAACTGTAATATACCATTATTTTAGAAAAATATTACTGTGCTTCTCGTGTTAAAATGGATACAAACAATGCGAACCATCAATCCTATCGCTGCACAAGTCTACAACGCAACAGTGCGAGTGATGCAGCTGACGACAGTATGCCAATAAAAGTTAATGAGCTTTACCGATAGCCCTGTACAGTTGAGGACACGTTTGTGATGAAACTGCATTGCAGTGAATTAGAGCGATTGATGCTTAGCGGCGGCATCGTCGGCTGTCAAACTGACGGATGCTGGTTCGACCCTACTTGAAATTCCGGTGAAGGTAACCACCGTTATTAAATTCCCAGCATGGTGGTATGGTACTTCCTGGCTTACGGTTCGGCAGCTACCTTCAAGCTTAAAAAATTGTCGCCGAAAGTCAAGCGTTATTTTTAAACCTTCGACCACATTGTCACATTTTAATTCCTATTGTGCCGTATATAGTGCCGTGGTGGTACCGGCCTAGACTAGGTGGGCAGCAGCGCCTTCCGAGGATAGGAAACCATACTGCGCTCGCCAACCCGCCTGCCAAGCGTGGCGAGTATTGGTAAATCCCCCCTATATGGGGAAGCATATGTCCAGTAGTGGACATCCTATGGCTGCGATTAATGAATGAATTCCTATTGTTCCTCTTTTTTTAATTGATTCTTCGGATCTTTAGATTATGCTAATAGATCGGTCGGAAGGGTATATTCGTAAGTATAAAAGCTATAAAATTTTATGCTTACCTAACGTAGACATTAACTAAATTATATGATGCTAACGGATATACTTTAAACTCAAGTAGGTGTAATTGACCGCCTGGAAATGTGTTGGGATTTTAATTGATTTCCAATAGCTAAAGCTGTCGCAGCCTTAGCCAGTATCACTATATCTCGTTGATACTTAAGAAAACATTTTTTAATTCTTTAATTTAACTCGATTAGTTAGAAATCTTGTCATTGTAGCTTAAAGAAATACATCGTCTTCGCACTTGATTGCAAAGACCGTTTTCTCCAATGTTGTGTCGTGTGGGGACTTGACTAATGAAAAATATTTTTCACAGAAGTTACTGGCTAATTCATGAAAAGGGAGGGTCTAAACCCACCTTTTTACCCCGCCACAATACCAGGTCTATACAAAGCGTAAGGACTTTATATAGAAGTGGGTAATGTGCATTTGTTTTAAATGGATAGCCATTTAACATTTATTTAAATGTAACAAAATTATAGGTATACTGACAACTTAAACACAAGTGTGCAGAGCGATGTAAGACTGTATGGAAACGGAACAAACAGTGGGGAACCAACCAATTATCACAAAGTTGAATGTAAAAACAAATGAAAATGGATAAAAAATGTGTAGTATGATCACCAAATAAATACACTATTCCATATTTAAACATCAGCACCATCCCTCAGATACCGAGTGCGTTAGCGTTGCGAAATGTGGACGCCTGAACGCGCTCCATACCTCGACACCCCGATCCAAAATCAAACGGTTGACGTTCCGAATTCGAATTGTTTTTCATTTTTCGACTGGGTGTCTGCGGCCAGTGATTTTGCTTTCCGTAACGATGCGGGTGTGAACTTGGAGGGATGATTTGGTGTTGCCAGAACACAAAATGTTGGAATTTGTTTAATTTGTATCCAAATTTGCTAGGTTCTGTGGTAAAAGCGGACATACTTTCCTATATTATGTAGAATATATATAATTTGTACTTTAATGTATTGGATACAATTGTCCCTCAAAGGCAACGCAGCAAAAAGTATAATTTATAATAAACTGAATTTAATAAAGATGCCATGGTTTTAAGACGTAAACTAAAAATATTTATTTAGGCACACCAAAACGAGCAAAGAGTACCTTAAAAAATACACCAGTGACACTTAAAAATTATTTGTGTTTAAAATATTAATATGCTCCTATTTTATCATGGTCGACGACGGTGCAAATGTTAGGAAATTATATATTTCTACAAGAATGTTTTAACGCGTATGCCGTATGCACGTAGACTTGCCTTGATATAATGCAGTAAATGTGAGTCTGATTATTTTGTAACGTTTTTAAATAGTGGGTGTAGCTAAGACTGAATGCTATCCTATCCTACTAATATTATAAATGCGAAAGTTTGTGTCTACGTGTGTAAGTGTGTAAGCGTGTAAGTATGTAAGTGTGTATGTGTGTATGTTTGTTACCTCTTCATGCTCAAACGGCTACATCGATTTATATGAAATTTGGTATGGAGATAGCTTATACCCTGGATTAGCACATAGGCTTATTTTCATCATCACCGTTTTTCATCACCATGCGGGACAACCGCGGGGCGCAGCTAGTAAAATATAATTTCGTGCGTGACGTTACTTGCCGTTCCCAAAAGAAGACCAGTGTTAGTTGTTACCAGCACATTGATGAGTTAGGATCGGTTTGTGACAAATAAATGCTATATACCTACCTAGGTTAGGTTAATCTGTTGTTTTGTTTTTATATATTTTTGTCGCAAAGTCTGTGTTTATGTCTATGTTTGCCTGAAATAAACCCACGAGATGGACTCAAGAGAAACAGAAGACACTAACACAAAATTGACATTAACACTTAGAGTTCCGCTAACAACGAACTCTCAGGAAATGTATTATCAAACTGTGTCAATCGACACAATCAGTTCGCTCTCATCTATACAATAATGTTGGAGGCACGCGTCGGTTTCTCAACTGAAAAAAATATTTTTTTTTAATAGACAATTTTGAGTCTTTTCAGTTTATTTGTTGAAGGTGGCCTGATAAGTGGCATTGTTTAAAAGATTATTAGCTGTGAGTACATGATGGTTCATTCTGATTGAATAAATTTGATTTCATTCGCTAATTTCTTAATGAAATAATATTTTCAAGTGACAGTATTTTTTCTTTATCATACATTTTCGCGGTAGCAAATGCGCTTGAACTGTGTCTTACAACAAAAGAAAGGAAATTAAAAACTCTAAAAATGTGATAAGTATTTTTTATGAGACCGTAGGCCATCTATTAAGTAGACATTTATAAAATTAACACGCTAAATCACAAATCCTAAAGGATTTGTCCCGCCCTCGCTGCCTGTAAACACCCGCGAATCTTTGTAATGTCATCGGCATTTGTTAAGCTCATACTTAAGCTTTGACGCTCTGAGTACTCATACGGGAAGAATATGTATACATCCCGGTTGAGACTCAGACACATGTCGACTCGACGGGCACGACTCGACTGGCCGGTTGGCGCAGTTGGTAGCACTCTGCCTTCTGAACCGCTAGTCCCGGGTTCGATTCCCGGACAGGTCAAACATTTGTGTGTATGAACATGTCTGTTTGACCTGTGTCTGGGTGTGTATACGTACGTATATAAGTATATATGTATATAAGTATGTATATAAGGGCGAATATACAAAAGTTGGGTAACTTTTCGGGATATTTTGTTTATGACAGTTTTTCTAATCAAATTCCTGTAAATGTGCGTTATAAGATAGCCAATCTAATGAATATATTGCTCATGATAGGGCCAGTCACTTTTTAAAGTAGATGCGGAGATATTTCGATTTTTCCGAATTTGCGTGCCAGGGGACTGACGAGGGTGACAAAGTACTGATAAAACACACAACTTCTTAAAATATGCCAAAAATTTATTAAGATTTCAAAGAAATTTCTTAGCAACCAATAATCGTACGTATTTTGAGTCTCACTTTTAATATTAATTGACTTAAGTAACAATTATTGCAGGTAAGATGTCCCTTGTATGTTTTCTGCACTTAAGTAAAAATCGTTCTGTCTTTGTTTTGAGATCAAATATAGACTCGTTTTACTCACCTACTGTTGCATTAAGATCGATTTTTACCTATCGAATTCTGCATAAGTCAATTTTTTTAAGGAACACTTATCACATTGTCTTTCAAGACATTTTTCAGAAAATAGATCTGAAAGAATTTTCAACATACTTTGGCTGTTGGCAGAATATGTGTCTTTATTAGAGCAGCAAGTTTAAGATCCGTGTTTTCGTGGACCATGCGAGGACAAGTATCGCGGTTAGATAGTTTAGGGGGAGCCACCCTTCGATCAAGAATTCTTGATCGAAGGAACCACCCAAAATGGTCGGAGTCGGGTAAATGAGGAATACCTCAATTAAAATGGAATGGTGTCAAGAACTGCTCATGTCTGTCTTTGTGGATGCCAGACATGTGTATGCATTGTACCACGCAGTCGTGAAGACTGGGCTAGATAATTGTTGTATCAGCTTATCTTGATTATCAATAATTTTCTCTTAGAAAAATCCCTATATAAAAAATTAAGATTAAGAAAGAAAAGTACTGCTCATGGAGATTTTTTATGGTGTCCTGTAGATATGTTGTTTCCTCTTTTTTAATCTGTTTATGAGTCCCAAATATCTTTCTTGCCTGCTGCTTGACGGCTGTTAGAATCATCTTCTAAAATTTCTGAACTAGATTTTGCACTATGACTGACATCATTTTTTTATTTTTCTACCACATTTCCACATACAGCATGTTTGAACATTCTTTTATCTTCAAGACTCTTTGTTTCAGTGTAGTTTCCCTCTAGTTGAACTTTGATAACTTTTCCAGAAAAGGCCGTCTTCACTAATTCCTTTTTTTTCAGTTATATCTTCTCTCATTTCTTCAATACTGGTTCTCGGAGTTTTTCCCACAGATTTTACAACTTTCTCCTATAATCTTTTAGCTCTTTCATCTTCATCGTCAGTAGTTGAAGGAGTATTCTGGCGTACAAAATTATCAGTATGATTTTTCAAGCTATTTTTTTGCCTGTGTTTTGATGAATATTTTTTCCATTCTTTTCTAGTTCATCGGTGCTCCCGTCACCTTTTAAATATTTTTACTTTGTCCCTTTTCTTTGTTTTTAAAGTATTGCAAACTTTGTTTCTCTTTGTATTCACCTAATTTAATCGGGTCGCTTATAATTCTAGCTAAGCAAGCCGTTTCGGCTTCTCTTTCCTTTTTAATATACGAGTATCTTCTCTATTCTTAGACATGTTTTATATTATTAGCAGCCAAGTTCTCAACTGAATTAAGTGAAATAACGCTCAGACTCGGTCAAAACTCAGTACCCTGGAAACACGTCAGTCCTTTGGCGCAATACCAGACAACGGACTGACGCCAACGGACTGATGAAACACACATGAGTTTGCAGTTATCTTTAGAACTAACGTTTATTTTGATGTTATCGAATATCAAGAAGCTACATTTTAACAAATGAAAGTTATCTGTGTATCAATTAAATAATATAATACAGATTTACAAGGAAATAGCGACTAACCATAGAACTGACTTTTTGTCTGGATCGGTACGTGGTCCCACGACAAACACAACTCTAGCATTGCCACAGTGGCCGGCGGCCAAGCAATGTGGCGGTTTGCAGCTAACTTTAGTACCAACCTTAATATTTAACGGGGATTTGAATTCGAGTCGCCGGTGTTAAGCGGGAAATTCAAATTCAAACAACACACAACGGACTGACGAATAAAACTGAACACAAAGTTTCTCATTATTTTTACAACAACGGTTAGAATATTATATTATGAAAGTTGTGATTATATATTGTTAAATACATCAAAGATTATAGTGTAATAGTAAATTTTATTATATTAAAGGTTATATTTAATACACAGCTATTTGAATACGCTCTTTTGAGGTTGTGACACGCCAAAGTACTGACTTTTTGAGAATACATTGTAAAGTTTTACTAATTTGTATTTATAATGAATAGCTGAGATTGGGTGACCCAATAAAAGGCTTTTAATTGTTTTAAAATTAATCATAAAATATAAACAAAATATAATTTTACATCGTTCTATTGACTGATGACATCGAGTTACCCATTTTTTGTAGAAACACCCATAAGTATATATCAGTCATCAGGTTACCATAGTACAGGCTCTGCCTAGTTTGGGACCTGAAGACCTTGTGTGGATGTTGTCCCATATATATATCCCATATATATTATGTACACATACATTGACAGAAAAAAATTGTTCCAACAAGGTTGTTCCACTGTAACAAATATTTAATTTTACCACAAGTAAAAAGTACATAAATATCACAAAATCTCACCATTTTCTCGGCGTAATTACGTTCGCGAAATGGATTTCACTTGAATAGCAATTGTGTTCATAGAATTAATTGTGACGATTTCTGAATAAATATATTATTGCGCGTTCTGAAAATCCTAAATTAAACTTGATATTAATTTAGCGTTGACAATACTTAAGGTATTTAAAGTAGCAACTGGCTGATGCGATTCATAAGGGATTTCCCTATAAAACAAAAGAGGTATAGCAATTTGAACGTTGAAGCGATGATAGCTCAGTGGTGAGAGCCTCGGCTATCAAAGTGACGGACGCTGGTTTGATCCCACCAACGGTTTGAGCTTCCGGTGAAGGTAACGCCGTTATCAAATTCCCAGCATAGTGTTAGGTAGTACCTACCCGCAGCCCGGCTAATTGTAGCGTAAGTTGCCAACTTGTCGACGTAAGTATTGTCCTCACAGGATTAAGTTCCACCTAGTATGATGTTGACGCAATATACCATAAAACTCTTAGAATCAGGGTATGGTGCATTCGCTATTTTATTTTATTTTTATTTCTTACGGTTCATTACAATACTAATATTGCAAATATTAGTATATTATTTGTCATTAAAAAAATTAGTACCCGTTCGTAATCTTTTACATTTAATGACGTAATTAATTTTACTAATAAAATTAATATTAAGTATCGATTAATTTCATAATTATTATTTTGCAAATCACATCTTTTCATATCAGATGGATTCCCTACGACCAACAGACAACAGTATTTAGGAGTAGAACCAAGAAATTAAGAACTCGACTCAATTCTGCATAAAATATTCATAGCATTTTCGCTTCCATTTCTGATAGCATGCAAATGAAGTGGTACAAAAAGTACCGGTAAAAATTTATTGATTATTGTCATTCTACCTCTCTTGTATTTGCTGTGGCTTAACAGATTAGTCATAACAGTCATCATTATTTATGCTTATAAACAATGATAACTTTTTAGAAAACTGTACTTTTTGTAGAAAAGAAGCCTTTTCTTTCTTCAAAATTGTGTTACATATGACCATTTGTAGATTTTATATGGTTACGATAAAATCTATGATACTTATGAATTACAAATCTAAAATAAACCTTTTTATTCTAATTCGGGTAGTTTTCGGTGACAAATCTTGTCACCTGAATTACTCTTATTTAATTTTACGAAGTTGAGGCTTTCATACAATAATTATTATTAAATTCAAGGCACCGTAACAATGGCAACATTATTACGTTTCTGCTTATTTCAAAATTTAGCACAAGACATAAGAACACGGCTAACAGAATAGCCTTTAAATTTTGAATACCACTACACAACTTTTCACTACATTATTTGGAAATAATTCATTGGCATTATTTTGATTTCGAAACTGTCCACATTCACTATGTCCATGTGTTATGATGAACATTGAACACAAAGTAGAACATTTAAGAAAAGAATGGCCTTTTGGCATTTATGTTCGAAAATAATATAAAATTTTCTTGCCGAAGTATTTAAATGCCAATTGTTTATTGTGTACTTAAATAAGTTTTTTTTTATTTATTTCAATATGTACATATAGGGGTTTGATTTACCTCTGACAATGAGACCCCTGTGAGGCCTATACTAGTACCTAAATATATCTAATTACATTTGTGTTCCTACAAAAAGGAACACCTACAATAATTTGTGTAGTATCCTAGCTTTTTCAGTATATAAGTTTGTCCGTATTCCGTATATTGTATTAAGTTGCTAGAGAGGACTCTAAGTATATTTTTATTTCACTCTAGTCTTGTTATTTCCTTAACTACTTACTTTTCTCAGGCTATTTTCATAATGTTGTAACTAATATCCACATTATCTATAAATCTGATTTGTCTAACCACTTACAGAGAAAGAACTTACGAAGAAATAAATACACCAAACAGGAATCCGAATCCACTTCCAGAAAACCAAACCCATACTCCCTCTTCCTTACGTCGAAATGCATTATCGACGAACAAAAGAAGATCGCGAGTGACGTCAAACGTCACTGGCAATACCTCCACTGACTTTTACTTATTGCCTTCTAACTTAGACAACATAGACCTTTACTGCTCCGAAATAGGGTTGGATATAAGATGAATAGCGAACTAGTGATGTGAAAAAAGAGGCGTAATCGATTGTATTGTGGTTGTAGTGAAGTAGAGGAAAATAGGCGTGTGGGCGATCAGGCGATCTTGCTACGTGGTAGACGACAGTTTTTAACATTTTGTTAAGTATTTTGTTGGATATATTTTGAGTAATTGGTGAATTTAAAAAAAAAAGAAGTCAGTCCTTATATCTTGTATTCTGTTGAGACATTCACAATTCTTGTTTTTGCAATACTATAAACGCAACTAGTTGCCGTGTAACCTAGTAAAGTGTACATACAACCATACCTTATAGATATTGGTACGATATATCACCTGGACTGGAGTTCGTTACCGAGCGCGCTCGACTGACAAATTGCTCCGTCTGCAGCCCGCTCTACAAAATGTAGTTAAAAGTTTTTGAACGAAAATGTTACATAAACTGGGTCACAACTAACTTTCTAGCTAAATCCTAGGTCACTTTAGCTTAAATAAATAAAGAAAAATACAAGTTCTTGAAGGGGTCTTTGAGTATACAAGCTGGTTTATTTATCTGTTGGGTGTGTCGGTTATCAATCAGATCGTTACTGGATCGATCTCCAGATTGGGCTTATAATATCAAACAAATAATATCCGCATAATATGTTGCTTCAATTATCTCATCATTCATAGCAGCAATAGGTCGTCCACTGCTGGACATATGCCTCCCCATGTAGGGGGATTTGCCAATACTCACCACGCTTGGCAGGTGGGTTGGCGAGTGCAGTATGATTTCCTATCCTCAGAAGGCGCTGCTGCCCACCTTCTGGTACATGATCCCTTAGCCGACTCTAACGGCACCCACGGGAAGAGATGGGGGAGTACTATTCTAGGCCGGTACCACCACGGCAATTATGTAATTTAAAATAATTGTAACCTATTGCTTGAAAGTAAACAACCTGTTGACTTTATTCTGTATGCCAAGAGTATAATATCTCCCAAGCAGAACATTACCGTGCGCAGCCACGTGACAAATTGCCTATTGCGGTAACACGTCGCTCGTTGACGTGACACTAGCTGCTATGAAGTAAATATAGTAAAATATACACACTCGTTGCTATAGCATGTATTTGTACATTATACTTTCCAATGTTGACTGGATGTGTTTTGCTCCAATTTATATCGTAAGTATGGTACTCAAAAATAATGACTAAGAAATTTTTTACCAAAAAATGGAACAGACCAATATTCAACGGTGTGAAATTGTGGAAGTCGGTACCATGATAGTTCACAAAAGTAACTATCATCACAATGTTGTGCTCATGGTACTGACTTCACAAGTTATTTCACACTTTTGAGTGTTGAAATTGAAATTTTCACCCTTTTCAGTGACCTTTGCTACTCCCAGAATCCATTGTCATAGTGTATGTTCTCCTCTCCTCTCATATCGTCAAGGTATGCGTAGCACTTTTCAGTTTTTGTAGTGTAACTCAAAAACCGCTTGTTCCATTTTAATGAAATTTAAATAAGACCACCACAGAAGTATACTCTATCAAACAAAAAAATAATCATCAAAAGAAAATGTTCCACCATTTCTACTTACCTATGTCGATATACATATATGGGATTAATATTGCATGTATAGGATAACTAGACTGTGGAACATATTATATGCTACTGCGTTGTGCGGTCGCAGAAAGTATGAGAAACACAACCGGACTTTGTAAGACTGAATATTGTCTTTTGAATAACTACATAATACCACTGGAGCAGCTGTGCCAGCGGACCAGGGCCATATACGTTATATAAAAAAGTTAGGATGGCTCGGGTAATGTCCCTGGTGACGGGTATGCAGGAAACGGTGCAGGACTTGGCACCCTTAATTGTTAAAAAAATAAGAACTGTATTTTTTGTGAGGAAACAAGATAGATGTGCAAAAGAGAAAACTGTGTGATAGAAACAAGATAAATCATGTATGATCTTTTGCATATCTGTTTTGTTTCTCTCAAAGATAGATGTGCAAAAGATTATATATGATCTTTGTACATCTACCTTATTTCTCTCACTAACATTCATGTCTACCCATTTGTTGAAAAAATCTCATAACTTTATGCCTTTCTATTTTGTTTATATAGGTATATATTCAAAAGAGGTCTGCCTACCAAAATTATATTTAATTTTAAACACGGTTCTTAACGGAAAATATTATTTCAATATTTACCTCTCATCAATGCGATAAATTAATTCTCTGAGCCGATAACGTTTTACTTTTATTCTGATCCTCTTACCCTTTGGGAGGTTGAGAGGTCTTCAATTCTAATTGCTCCGTCTAAAAAAAGATATTCGTTTGTTCTCGGTTTGTAGCGCGTGTCAAAGCGTTTAATGATATGAGAAGCGATTAACTATGGAGGTTGGGAACAAAGAGAACCGTGTCTAGATATAAAAAAGTTTTCGTCAAAATTTGTTAAATTAGGGTGGCGCCATAGTAGCAGCAAGGTGACTTATAAACAGGGCTCCAACAGTGTTTCTTCTTCTTCTTTCAAATCAAATAATCATTTATTGCCACTATTTGATTTGGGGGAGGCATATGTACAGCAGTATTCCAAATTTTATGTTTATGCTAGGCTTCTATTTTTATCATGGCCCTTGTGTCTTTCGTCTTAAGTCTTAAAATTTTATAAAGGCGTCTAAATTTGAAATCACTTAAAAAAAGAACACATGTTTTCTTTCTCACTTTATCCATTTTAAACATACGTTTTAGCTAGGCAGTTTTTCAAAGTCATACTGAAAGTATCTGACTTAATTCTGCCAATAACAATGTTTTATTGTATTTGGTATATGTTCTAGTTTTGAAAATTCAAATCCACTCGGCAGACGAATTTTTCCCCAGAATAAATTTAAACATGATTTCCTACTTGCATGTACGTCAACGCGGAAACTAATAAAAATAAAATAATTCGTATTTTGTAATTACTCTCGTTAGCATTGTGACCCTACCCGAAAACAGAAGATAATGACGCTTCGGCTGCACTCCTAACGACCTTTTATATTATTATTTAGGACGACCCTTTCCTTGTTTTAATTAATCGCCGAAAAATCCGCCTTTAATTCCGTTTCCGCCCTTAGCCCCAATTTGTTTCATTAGTGTATAGGTACTTCGTTTTGTACATGAATCACGATATTATTATACATTTTTATAATTACCTCGTGAAAAGAATGTCTGGATTCTGAAACATATATTAAGCGGTTAAAGAATAGCTGCCACTATTAGTTTATAATTGTTCTTTAAAAAATTCAAATCATAGTTTTATTAACTTGCTTTTTTTAACATCGGTAACTTCTTACCATTATCCAAATCAAGTTGAGTCGGTATAGTACACTTTTATAACATCATCCGTTTATCCATCGCAATCAAAAGAATTTTAAAAATTGAGATATTAAAGCCAAAGAACTTATCTCTCAGTACCTACCATGGATAATCAAAGATAGAAAATGTGTTTCGACTAAGACATTAATATGTACATAATTAACAATAATAGGGAAATGGAAAACACTTGACTTTTGAAGTCGATAAATATTTATGCAACACTTTATGGAATATCCAAATTTTATAAAAAATGTTTTGTTGCACTCTGTATATTATGTACGTGCCTATACATTTGTTTGTATTGGGATGTTGTATTTTTTTTTCTGTACTTCATACCATTACCTGGGCTGCGCTATTTATATGTATAATATTGTGACATCACGTCAGTCTATGATAATAAAATTGTTTGTCTATACGCAGTTTTTAATTTATTTATTTTAATACCTCTATTTTCAAAACAATATTATATAATTAAACAAAACAATTAACAGAGACAGTGTAAATATCGTATTGTAATGTAACTTAACCAAAGGTTTCGCCGCGGAAAACTTATCGAAAGTGAATATCACGTTGATTTTTATAAATAAATAAATATTTACAATTATACAACAATATACAATTATACAAATATTCCTAATTGAGCTTTGAATGCTGCAACTGTCATATATTTATGGTTATATCATAAAACACGTACAAAGTAACATTTTTCTTATTTTAAATTTAACTTATAATCACTACATAATTTTGTCACATTGGTATACACTCAGTTGCACTGCTTCATAGAAAATAGCATTTTGAATATCCACGTTTCTCATTTTACAAATACAAATTTCTTTATTCACGGAAAAATTAAAACAAAATACACATTGAAAGCCCTGCCTGCGGCTTTAGTATACACTGTGTTGCAGCAGACAGTGTCTTCCCCAAAATAGGCATAGTATATGAATCATGTTAAAATAATAATAATACAGTACGTACCTGCATTAGAACAATTTAATAAATCCTAAACTATATGAATACAATGATCCAAATACAAAGAAAACGAAAGAGAACAAAAATGAAATTAAATTTAGATGTAAATAACGAGTCTTGTGTTAAATGTGATCAAACTAATCGGTTGTGTATATGTCTAAGGTTGTATATTAAAATTTGGAATGAGTGTGAACAATGATAATGGAATGTTCAGTAAGCTACCAAGTGAAGTAAAGACAAGTAAGAGTATAGATGCACTCAAGACCAAACTTAAATTACACATCGCAACAAGCGCCAAGGACCAATAAATTTTATCTGAGTTGTTTAAAATAAGTACACATTTAGAAGAAAAAGACGCGCTCAAAAGTCTTCATAGACTTTTAGATAGTCATTATAATAGATGGGTATACACATCATAATAATAAATTAAGTAGGTAGGTACCTCAGTACCTCGCAAACGTAATCGAGCAGGATAACTGTAACAGATATATTCGTAAGTACCTAAACTGAGTAGTTCCATACTGGCTAACTAGTTCTCTCATCCGTTGCCAATTTGGTTGCATAGTCGAGTACACTCCCCCAGGATGCTGTAGCAAATAATGGCTGGCTATGCCATTGGCCGCCTTTACGACTGAGAAGAAAATTATGACGTCAGAACGTGAAGGCATGGAGAGGTTTTCTACTAGATTGTTACAATTAATGCCGTAGTTGGTGTTCGACTCAGATATTCAAATATCGAATTATCTCGAACCGTTCCAAAAATAAATCTTTATTAAGAAGTTGTTAGGTTCTGTTTAGAAGTCCATCAAGAGATTATGTGATTGAACTCTCTAGTTTTTAATTAATTTCCGCTAACAACAAACCTAGAATGTACAGAAGATACTTATATTATCAAACTTAAAGCTAATTCTTAAACATTTTATAAATGTTATTATAATAAATATTTAACAAAACTTGTGAGCGCAATTTTCCTGAATAAACGATTTTTTATACAAATGTATTGATTTAATAATTTCATCCATAGAACGTCTACAGTTGAATATGTACGCCATTAATTTCCAAAAACATAAATTGGAAGCGATCTGCGTCCAGCTTCCGTTTGGTTTTTTATTAAGGCTCTCTATATTCTATAAGGCCGCCGTCCGCGTCGTCTTATTTCAAGACGTGCTACGTTAAGCTTGCCAGTATACTCTGGAGAGTCATCCGATTTCATTCACTAAACTAGACTTTAGTTATACGGATATTCTGGGATGAAGGTGAGTATTGGAAAAAAAGGTTATGCATCAAGACTATTATGATTTTAAAAAAATTATTAAAAAATGGAACCGACTTCAACACTCAAAAGTGAGAAATAACTTGTTGAAGTCGGTACCATGACAGTTTACAAAGGTAAATAACATCACAATATTCATGGTACCGACTTCGACAAGTTATTTCTCACTTCTGAGTGTTGAAGTCGGTTCCATTTTTTGATAAAAAAAAAATTTTCTTCCTTTTCAGTGACCTTGCTACTCACGGAATCAATTGTCATTGTGTATGTTCTCCGATGTCTTCAACCGCTACTATAATATCGTCGAGGTAAGTGAAACACTTTTCAGTTATTGGAGTGTAACTCAAAAACCGCTTGTTCGATTTTGATGAAATTTAAAGGTGCGTAACCACCACGGAAGTATACACTATCAAACATAAATAGAATCATCAAAATCGGCTCATATAAGACGAAGTTATCCGTGAACACACATAAAAATAAACATATATACGGTCGAATTGAGTAACCTCCATTTTTTTAAAATCGGTTTATAAAAGCAGATTGCGTGTTCTTACTTCTGCTTTAATCTCGTTCAAAAACTGTAAAAACAGATATCATTTAAGCTTATTTTACGAAATTGATGCCTCTCGACGCGTATAGTGAGATTCTACATTTCGGGTCTACATGACATCATTGGTAATAATAAATAATTCTACTCAACAGAAAGGCGCTTGTTATGAACAGAAACAAAAGCTTTTTACAACGTAACAACACTCACTCATCAGTGTATGTCGCCATTTCATTACTATCCACTCCAGTTATGCAACCAACTGTTATATGAAAACAAAAAGTGTTTGTATAGTATAAAAAAACAGAGCCCACTACGAGCAATTTCATTCTCTCTGAAGTGAAATAAAAAAATCTGGGTCAGGTGGTAAGGGTACGTCGAGTTTTGCAGGCAAATCGATGATGCCTAGTTGACTAGATGCGGCAGGCAACAAGGGCATCTACATATAAAGGGCTTACTCTAGAAAATAGAGCGTTGTATAATGTCAATAGCTCAAAGCATAATCAGCCCATTACATGCTTGCTGTTGAGACAAGGAGTTTTATCTCAAAGATAGGCTAGCAAGTCTAATGTCCGAATTAGACCACCCGATGACTTCTGTAGTAGCCCAAAAGACAATTAGAGAATCAAATGGCTGACCAAAACTACTGCCCCCTGAGGCCTCCTAGGGCGCGGTGCAGTAGTTTTGGTCCAACTAATATCATTGTATATTTATGATTGATGTAGATAGATTTATTTTTGTATTAAACCGTAGGAGCGTCTGAAAGTAACCGTGTTAGTGTCGATAGTGATTTATCCATTCGGATATTCCAGAACTATTCTTTTGATTTCAGCTCTTTAAAGACGTGCCTTCCGAAACATCCGTTTGTTCCGTAAATAAAGTGTGAACTTAACAATTTGGTTAGATGACTGCTAGAAACATTTTCAACTGAACGCGGCGTTTTTTGGAAAGTACGCCACGTTATGGTTTATAAGACCCGATAACCTTCGAGGAGCAAAACCGAGCACGGTCCCACTAATTTTTAGTGTGAGAAGTAATATAAATTAACTGTCGCCTGCAAAATAGTTTCTATGAAAAATTAATTAATGTACAGTTTGTAAGTTACATCGTTAAAGATCCTTCGATTATTATTTCAAATTTAATATCAATATAGTTTAGGAGTTGAATCAAATTGTATGTCTTAAAACGACATCAGTTTAATATTTTTTTACATTGTTTTTGGATACATAGAATTATTTTAAATGTTGAATGAATAAATGGCATTTTTTTTGTTTATGTTTAGCTTTTTGCCGATTTGAACACTATTATTGCCTGGCGGTAGAAATAGATATAGGTATGGTGGCAGAAGACTTTCTCCGGGCGAACTCTCACATAATGTAAACATATCCCACTGCTAACCTGTAGAAGTCAGTTTTAATTGTTTTTAAACTACATACATATTTATATATACGACCCGTTCCAGTAAGACTTCCTAAATCCGAGTCTGAAATCTAGGCTTCCAGCGGACGTGGCTGCAATTTGATGCGGCAACACGATGCGCAACGCCCTCTACTACAATGATAGCAGATAGCGAGTACTACCACCCAACTTTGTTATAGTCCGAGTCACGTAAGTTGAACCAAATTGGTGGTCCTCCGCGCAGGTACAATTATGGACAAGAGTGTTAAACGAAAACTCCGCGGTTGTAAAAATTAAACGCGAGTTAAAGCGAAAATCTAAATAGTTGAACGTGACAGGTTATGAAAGTATTAATCGTAAGATTTTAGTTTTAAGTAAGAAGATTTGTTTAAATCTTAATTAATAGAATTTACTACCTATTAGTGTAATTTATAAATATTAAGTACTATTATAAAGTTTGCAAAAGAATACTTTATTTCACTTTCTTTATATTAGTAATTTGATATACTTATCATCAAACTGTTAGTAATCAAGTATTGTTTTAAACTTTAAGTGCCTTAAACCTTAAGTGTTAAGAAGTGGCTATTGACAAGAATCAAGCCCTATGAGTTTCTTGTCTGTTCTTCTCATAGTGGTAGTCCCTTGCGAACAGACGTAGCTATGCCTACCATCCAAACTTGATTACAATAATTATTAAAAGCAAGTTAACTCTATAGCTGTTATGTTTCATTCCAATATTACCTGTTTTGTTCTTGATTAGGTAGATAAATCACAGTGACTCCTAACATATCAGTAAATCCTAGTACCTCGGCTGAGTCGTGCCTCGATATGTCGAGTATCTAATTACATTATTCAAAACTATTCGTAATTATATTTATTTGATTAAAAATAAGATTATAGAATGAGTTTAATCTTGTGTTTTCTAACTACCCACATTATCATTATTATTATAATCTAACAAACGCATTATTATGTTCCCTCCTTGTCAAGTTCGTGCATATTATGAAAACTCACATTCTCACTTAAACTCAGTTTACACTGTTTATACGGATATAACGTGGTACATACGCGTAGTCGATATACCTACCTTCACTTAGTTAACAATTCGAGTACTAGCAAAACCTACAGTCAAATCCATTACATTTAACGCCTTCTGTTTTTTTCGAGAATCTCATACGCTCCGACGTAATATTATACATGAAAGATAAAATTAAATAATGATAATGTATTCGTATCGGATCTTCAGACCAACATTATTGTGTAAAAACATTGCTTTCGTATATGCCTAGAAGGAAGCAGACGCCCACGACTCAAGATTTATTCTTAGTGTGGGCTCTAAACGCCTTTTTTATTGTAAATCAACACAATTAAGTATACGTCTCTTAATTGAAATGTAGCTATTTTTAGAATAAAATAAACAATTTATTTATTTTTCAAGGCTAGAAAACTGTTGCGTAGCAAGGAAAATATTAAATCTTTCATTAAATGCCTTGCTTCATTTCATTCACATTACCCAATACGTTTCGATATATCTCATACAATCTCCCGAAAGAAGCCAGCCGCCCGTAAATCTTATCGGAATTTAATATAAAGAGTATGGTTCACCATAAATATCGCGTTATTTATTTATAAGCTAAAACTTCTGTCGCTAACTGGAGATCGTATATTATACCTTTTCAAATATATAAACATGTTATGTAGTAATACTATTTTTACCTGAAAATGTGAATCTAGATTATGATGTCATTTGAATATTACATTTAATAAATAATTCTTTTTTTTAAGGGATGGAACATGCAAAAGGCCCACAGGATTTTTAGAAAAAAATCCTATAGACAAATTTATTTCATAAAGAACTGCACTGCGCCCGTCATCCTGAGCCATAAAGTTGACAAGACTCATATTATGCCTGTAATTCACCGGAAACTATACCCTTCTTCAAACCTAATATAATATCTTCAGAGCCATTGTAATGAAACCTGTTAAGCCATCCTATTTTAAAGAAAAAGATAAAAAATATAGGATTCATTTGCTATTTCGCTTTGTCAAACCGATACAAAAACGGAAAAAAATACACCTCCAACAGCTTTCAAATAACGTTTATTCATAGCTATGAAATATAATACCTATGCAGCATAGGCTACATTAAATACATTACATTTAACTACTACTATATTTAACTTTTCCTCTAACGCAAAGAAAATACTTCCTGGAAAAATATACTTTTCCAGAAAGTGTTTTCTTTGCTATGGAAAACTGAACAAAATGTTTGCTTTATCCACACATATGTAAATTGTGTAAAATTTGGGGACCAAAAATATCTTAAAATTGTAACAATGCTTCATATTAAATATTATTATTTAATTTTTCCTTAATGTTTTGCAAATATGGAATGATCAAATTATAATGGGGCTAACCACAAATAAAGCATTTCATAGAGAACGTTATTTAAAATGGATAAGGACAATTGAGATTGCCATGTTGATTTGTAATTATGCAGGTAGAAAGTAAAATAAAACGACTTCAAAAACTTGCGAAGAAATTATGTACATAAAATAAATGTACAGATTCGATTTAGATAAAATTTTATAGGACCAACTGAAAGTTTAACTTATGAAACTGAAAATAATTATGTATATAACTTTCAAAATTGGAAATAAATGGACATAAACATCAAAAAGACAAACGCATTGAGAATCTCTCTTTTTTATTTGAAGCGACGACAGCTCAGTGATGGGAGCGTCGGCTGTCAAAGTGACGCTAGTTTCATCCCCAACGAAACGGCCTGAGCTTTCGGTGTACCAGCCAATTACCAAATTCCCTGCATGATGTTAGGGTACTTTCCAGTATTTGCCCGGCTTGAAAAAACTTCAAGTTTGAAAGCTTGACACCAATTACATAGTGTTGTCAGGCAGCCTTGAGAGCCAGCAAATAGGTTCTAGTTCTAGCATTAATATATTTTCGACTACATTTTCACTGACCATCAAGTGAAATAGCGGTCAAACGCTACATCTATAAGGTAGCTTTCACTTTTTTTAACTTCGTGTTGACTCCCAACTAAGGTTGACTAGAAGAGATCGCTTTCAGCGAGTAGTCTGCCCTTTTTCTGTATTGTTATATTTAAGATTGACTACGAAGGTATACGTTCATCATAAGAGTTCATCCTAAATTTGTACAATAAAGTGTTTTGTATAGTATAAAAATAACTTAACTAAAATTAAAAACACTGCATAAATAGCCGATAATCGATCATTAAAATTCAATAGGAGAAACAGTGTTCCCATTTCGACTTGCCTCATTACCCCACATGCGGGCACTTGCAGGGGCCACACTGGCTCATCCGTAAAGCGGCGATGACAGACGCAGCCCCATGGGGTGAGAGTGACCCCTCAGTCATTAGTTGCAGGCCATAGACGGACATTGTAAGTTTGTTGCCAGGAGATTTGTAGATAAGGAGCTGCATGTAGATGATTTTGATACGCTTGTCTGGAGTTTATATATAACAAGATTTTATTTGAATAACAATTATTAATTGTTAATGGATTTAAATTACAATCCATAAACAAATAGAAAACAAAGTCATGCACATATATATAGTATACATGGCAATAATACTTTTCATCATCATTATGATCATCAATCATTAACATGCGGGTAAAACCACGGGGTGTAGCTAGATTTTTCAAACTGTACAGATCCAGTGTTTCACCACTATCTCACTTGATGGTAAGTGACGATGTGGTCGAATTAGCTAGCTAGTATCTGAATTTTTTTTTTTTTTACACTCAGACCCCCGCACTAGCATTCCCTGTATCGCGGGAGCCATGGACACACACAATCACAGCACAAAGATCCAAGACCCGGGACAAACATCTACGCTCATCGCACAAATGGTCCCGGAGACACAGTAGTCATGTCACTAACACCAACCACTGCGCCACGGCGACCGTCACATCACATCACGAAATAATGCTTATATTTTTAGTTCACACCAGTGCTTTAACTTATATAACATAACATATTTACAGTCAATCCTGCCAGTTATCATCGCTACGTTCAATTATATATATTGACTAGTATTTCGGGTGGTGCGCGGGCTGCGAGCAGCCCGCGTTATCGATGTGCATTAGTAATATTTATCAAGATTCTTAGTTGCAGTTTATAAAAATATATAAAATTCTCATACAAGTCGAGTAAGTGACAGTTTCTTCTAGTTCAGTACAAAGTGTCGGCAGGGTTACCATGTGCAAGTTGATTTTTTTGATAAAATTTTAGTCGCTGTAAGATCGCACCAAGATTGTAAACGACTTTTGTTAAGGAACCATACCTCTAAGTGCAGTGGTTGACGTGGGCCGTTGCCTCGGAGACCAGCTCGAGATGTGGAAAAACCCCCCCATTCGGGACTCGGCCTTCGGCCTCGTTAGCGACTCACCTGAGGGACGTTAATTCGTTACACCCCATTCGGAACTCGGCCTTCGGCCTCGTAAGTGACTAACACGGCTCGGCCTACGGCCTCGCGGAGGCCACGCTCGGCCTTCGGCCTCGCGGGCCGAAAGCTCGGCCTTCGGCCTCGCAGGTTTGAAGCTCGGCCTGCGGCCTCGCAACCGTGGCGTTGTATCGCCAGCAAAAATCCCCATCCTGTAAATAAAAATATTTAAAAATTCTCATGCAAGTCGAACAACTGACAGATACTTTTAGTTCCCGTGAGCGGTTGCATCAAAGACCAGCACGAGACGTGGAAATAAAACTCCCCATTCGAGACTCGGCCTTCGGCCTCGTTAGTGACTCTCCTAAGGAATGTAAATGCGTAACACCCCATTCGGAACTCGGCCTTCGGCCTCGTAAGTGACTAACACGGCTCGGCCTACGGCCTCGTGGAGGCCACGCTCGGCCTTCGGCCTCGCGGGCCGAAAGCTCGGCCTTCGGCCTCGCCCTCGAAGCTCGGCCTTCGGCCTCGCAGGTTTGAAGCTCGGCCTGCGGCCTCGCAGCCGTGGCGTTGTATCGCCAGCGAAAATCCCCATCCAGTAAAAAAAAAATCAAATGACGTCATCCAAAAAATTTTTCCATATGTGGAATCAGGGACCCCCAATCTCCCTAAATACCAAATTTCAGCCAGATCGGAGCTACTTGGATTTTGGTATCCGGGTCGAAGGACCAATTTGCAATTTTTGACTAAAACCCCGAATTCTCCTACAAACCCACTACAATATTTGTTTGAACCCTCCATACCCACCTATAACGGTTTCGGAGCTGCAGTCGTTTTAAATTTGTATGGGAGAACCTCTTTTTATTTGGGAGGGTAAATTTTTTTCAACTTTTCAAAAAGGTCCCAGGGTTTTAGTCATTTTTAGTTTTGACACCTACCCCCCATCGATTATGGTTTCCGAGATCCGTACACCAGTTCCATCAAGGAAACCAAAAATGACACTTTTCGGATTTTTCTGGTGGTCACAGGAACATCCTCTACACTTTTCCCCTACATCACAAACACCTCCCATCGCTCCTTCTAGGAGAACAATGATGTCAATGAGTCAGTGAGTCAGTCAGTCAGTCAGTCAGTCAGTGAGTGGTAATCGAACTTTATATATTATAACTAGTATTTGGGTGGCGCGCGGGCTGCGAGCAGCCCGCGTTATCGATGTGCATTTGTATTTTTAATTAAAGTTTTAGTTGCAGTTTATAAATTATATAAAACTGTCATACAAGTCGAGTAAGTGACAGTTTCTTCTAGTTCAGTACAAAGTGTGGGCAGTGTTACCATGTGCAAGTTGATTTTTTTGATAAAATTTTAGTCGCTGTAAAATCGCACCAAGATTGTAAACGACTTTTGTTAAGGGACCATACCTCTAAGTGCAGTGGATAACGTGGGCAGTTGCCTCGGAGACCAGCTCGAGATGTGGAAAAAAAACTCCCCATTCGGGACTCGGCCTTCGGCCTCGTTAGTGACTCTCCTAAGGAATGTAAACGCGTAACACCCCATTCGTAAGTGATTAACACGGCTCGGCCTACGGCCTCGCGGAGGCCACGCTCGGCCTTCGGCCTCGCGGGCCGAAAGCTCGGCCTTCGGCCTCGCAGGTTTAAAGCTCGGCCTGCGGCCTCGCAACCGTGGCGTTGTATCGCCAGCGAAAATCCCCATCCAGTAAATAAAAAGATTTAAAAATTCTAATGCAATTCGAACAACTGACAGATACTTTTAGTTCCCGTGAGCGGTTGCATCAAAGACCAGCTCGAGATGTGGAAAAAAAACTTTCCATTCGGGACTCGGCCTTCGGCCTCGTTAGTGACTCTCCTAAGGAGTGTAAATGCGTAACACCCCATTCGGAACTCGGCCTTCGGCCTCGTAAGTGACTAACACGGCTCGGCCTGCGGCCTCGCGGAGGCCACGCTCGGCCTTCGGCCTCGCGGGCCGAAAGCTCGGCCTTCGGCCTCGCCCTCGACGCTCGGCCTTCGGCCTCGCAGGTTTGAAGCTCGGCCTGCGGCCTCGCAAATAGGAAGTGGTTTCGCCTTCAAAAATCCCTATCCAGTAAAAAAAAAACAAATGACGTCACCAAAAAATTTTTTTTATATTTGGAATCAGGGACCCCCAATTTCCCTAAATACTAAATTTTAGCCAGATCGGACCAACTTGAATTTTGGTATCCGGGTCGAAGGACCAATTTTCAATTTTTGACAGAAACCTCAAATTTCCCTACAAACTCTCTATAATATTTGCTTGAACCCCCCATACCCACCTATAACGGTTCCGGAGTTGAGGTCGTTTTAAATTTGTATGGGAGAACCTCTTTTTTGTTCTGGAGGGTAATTTTTTTTCAACTTTCCAAAAAGGTCCCAAGGTTTTAGTCATTTTTAGTTTAAACACCTACCCCCCATCGATTATGGTTTCCGAGATCCGTACACCAGTTCCATCAAGGAAACCCAAAATGACACTTTTCGGATTTTTCTGGTGGTCATAGGAACCTCCTCTACATTTTTCCCCTACATCACAAACACCCCCCATCGCTCCTTCTAGGAGAACAATGATGTCAATGAGTGAGTCAGTGAGTGAGTCAGTGGTAATCGAACTTTATATAATATAACTAGTATTCCGGGTGGTGCGCGGGCTGCGAGCAGCCCGCGTTATCGATGTGCATTTGTATTTTTATCAACATTTTAGTTGCAAATTAAAAAATATATATAAAATTCTCATACAAGTCGAGTAAGTGACAGTTTCTTCTAGTTCAGTACAAAGTGTGGGCAGGGTTACCATGTGCAAGCTGATTTTTTTAAGAAAATTTTAGTCGCTGTAAAATCGCACCAAGATTGTAAACGACTTTTGTTAAGGGACCATACCTCTAAGTGCAGTGGTTAACGTGGGCCGTTGCCTCGGAGACCAGCTCGAGATGTGGAAAAAAAACTCCCCATTCGGGACTCGGCCTTCGGCCTCGTTAGTGACTCTCCTAAGGAATGTAAACGGTACCCAATTCGTAAGTGACTAACACGGCTCGACCTACGGCCTCGCGGAGGCCACGCTCGGCCTTCGGCCTCGCGGGCCGAAAGCTCGGCCTTCGGCCTCGCAGGTTTGAAGCTCGGCCTGCGGCCTCGCAACCGTGGCGTTGTATCGCCAGCGAAAATCCCCATCCAGTAAATAAAAAGATTTGAAAATTCTCATGCAAGTCGAACAACTGACAGATACTTTTAGTTCCCGTGAGCGGTTGCATCAAAGACCAGCTCGAGATGTGGAAAAAAAACTCCCCATTCGGGACTCGGCCTTCGGCCTCGTTAGTGACTCTCCTAAGAAATGTAAATGCGTAACACCCCATTCGGAACTCGGCCTTCGGCCTCGTAAGTGACTAACACGGCTCGGCCTACGGCCTCGCGGAGGCCACGCTCGGCCTTCGGCCTCGCGGGCCAAAAGCTCGGCCTTCGGCCTCGCCCTCGAAGCTCGGCCTTCGGCCTCGCGGGTTTGAAGCTCGGCCTGCGGCCTCGCAGCCGTGGCGTTGTATCGCCAGCGAAAATCCCAATCCAGTAAAAAAAAAACAAATGACGTCATCCAAAAAATTTTTTCATATTTGGAATCAGGGACCCCCAATCTCCCTAAATACCAAATTTCAGCCAGATCGGAGCAACTTGGATTTTGGTATCCGGGTCGAAGGACCAATTTTCAATTTTCGACTAAAACTCCAAATTCTCCTACAAACCCTCTATAACATTTGTTCAAACCCCCCATACCCACCTATAACGGTTTCGGAGTTGCGGTCGTTTTAAATTTGTATGGGAGAACCTCTTTTTTGTTCGGGAGGGTAATTTTTTTTCAACTCTCCAAAAAGGTCCCAGGGTTTTAGTCATTTTTAGTTTTGACACCTACCCCCCATCGATTATGGTTTCCGAGATCCGTACACCAGTTCCATCAAGGAAACCAAAAATGACACTTTTCGGATTTTTCTGGTGGTCATAGGAACCTCCTCTACACTTTTCCCCTACATCACAAACACCTCCCATCGCTCCTTCTAGGAGAACAATGATGTCAATCAGTCAGTCAGTCAGTCAGTCAGTCAGTCAGTGAGTGGTAATCGAACTTTATATAATATAACTAGTATTTGGGTGGTGCGCGGGCTGCGAGCAGCCCGCGTTATCGATGTGCATTTGTATATTTTTTAAAATTTTAGTTGCAGTTGAAAAAAATATATAAAAATTCTCATACAAGTCGAGAAAGGGACAGTTTCTTCTAGTTTAATACAAAGTGTGAGCAGGGTTACCATGTGCAAGTTGATTTTTTTGATAAAATTTTAGTCGCTGTAAAATCGCACCAAGATTGTTAACGACTTTTGTGAAGGGACCATACCTCTAAGTGCAGTGGTTAACGTGGGCAGTTGCCTCGGAGACCAGCTCGAGATGTGAAAAAAAAACTCCCCATTCGGGACTCGGCCTTCGGCCTCGTTAGTGACTCTCCTAAGGAATGTAAACGCGTAACACCCCATTCGTAAGTGACTAACACGGCTCGGCCTACGGCCTCGCGGAGGCCACGCTCGGCCTTCGGCCTCGCGGGCCGAAAGCTCGGCCTTCGGCCTCGCAGGTTTGAAGCTCGGCCTGCGGCCTCGCAACCGTGGCGTTGTATCGCTAGCGAAAATCCCCATCCAGTAAATAAAAAGATTTAAAAATTTCCATGCAAGTCGAACAGCTGACAGATACTTTTAGTTCCCGTGAGCGGTTGCATCAAAGACCAGCTCGAGATGTGGTAAAAACTCCCCATTCTGAACTCGGCCTTCGGCCTCGTTAGTGACTCTCCTAAGGAATGTAAATGCGTAACACCCCATTCGGAACTCGGCCTTCGGCCTCGTAAGTGACTAACACGGCTCGGCCTACGGCCTCGCGGAGGCCACGCTCGGCCTTCGGCCTCGCGGACCGATAGCTCGGCCTTCGGCCTCGCCCTCGAAGCTCGGCCTTCGGCCTCGCAAGTTTGAAGCTCGGCCTGCGGCCTCGCAAATAAGAAGTGGTTTCGCCATCAAAAATCCCCATCCAGTAAAAAAAAAACAAATGAGGTCATCCAAAAAATTTTTTCATATTTGGAATCAGGGACCCCCAATCTCCCTAAATACTAAATTTCAGCCAGATCGGAGCAACTTGGATTTTGGTATCCGGGTCGAAGGACCAATTTTCAATTTTCGACTAAAACCCCAAATTCTCCTACAAACCCTCTATAACATTTGTTCAAACCCCCCATACCCACCTATAACGGTTCGGGAGCTGCGGTCGTTTTAAATTTGTATGGGAGAACCTCTTTTTTGTTCGGGAGGGTAATTTTTTTTCAGATTTTCAAAAAGGTCCCAGGGTTTTAGTCATTTTTAGTTTTAACACCTACCCCCCATTGATTATGGTTTCCGAGATCCGTACACCAGTTCCATCAAGGAAATCAAAAATGACACTTTTCGGATTTTTCTGGTGGTCACAAGAACATCCTCTACACTTTTCCCCTACATTACAAACACCCCCCATCGCTCCTTCTGGGAGAACAATGATGTCAATGAGTGAGTCAGTCAGTGAGTCAGTGGTAATCGAGCTTTATATAATATAACTAGTATTTCGGGTGGTGCGCGGGCTGCGAGCAGCCCGCGTTATCGATGTGCATTAGTAATATTTATCAAGATTTGTAGTTGCAGTTAAAAAATATTTAAAATTCTCATACAAGTCGAGTAGGTGACAGTTTCTTCTAGTTCAGTACAAAGTGTGAGCAGGGTTACCATGTGAAAGTTGATTTTTTTGATAAAATTTTAGTCGCTGTAAAATCGCACCAAGATTGTAAACGACTTTTGTTAAGGGACCATACCTCTAAGTGCAGTGGTTAACGTGGGCAGTTGCCTCGGAGACCAGCTCGAGATGTGGAAAAAAAACTCCCCATTCGGGACTCGGCCTTCGGCCTCGTTAGTGACTCTCCTAAGGAATGTAAACGCGTAACACCCCATTCGTAAGTGACTAACACGGCTCGGCCTACGGCCTCGCGGAGGCCACGCTCGGCCTTCGGCCTCGCGGGCCGAAAGCTCGGCCTTCGGCCTCGCAGTTTTAAAGCTCGGCCTGCGGCCTCGCAGCCGTGGCGTTGTATCGCCAGCGAAAATCCCCATCCAGTAAATAAAAAGATTTAAAAATTTCCATGCAAGTCGAACAACTGACAGATACTTTTAGTTCCCGTGAGCGGTTGCATCAAAGACCAGCTCGAGATGTGGTAAAAACTCCCCATGCTGAACTCGGCCTTCGGCCTCGTTAGTGACTCTCCTAAGGAATGTAAATGTGTAACACCCCATTCGGAACTCGGCCTTCGGCCTCGTAAGTGACTAACACGGCTCGGCCTACGGCCTCGCGGAGGCCACGCTCGGCCTTCGGCCTCGCGGGCCGAAAGCTCGGCCTTCGGCCTCGCCCTGGAAGCTCGGCCTTCGGCCTCGCAGGTTTGAAGCTCGGCCTGCGGCCTCGCAAATAAGAAGTGGTTTCGCCATCAAAAATCCCCATCCAGTAAAAAAAAAACAAATGACGTCATCCAAAAAATTTTTTCATATTTTGAATCAGGGACCCCCAATCTCCCTAAATACCAAATTTCAGCCAGATCGGAACAACTTGGATTTTGGTATCCGGGTCGAAGGACCAATTTTTAATTTTCGACTAAAACCCCAAATTCTCCTACAAACCCTCTATAACATTTGTTTAAACCCCCCATACCCACCTATAACGGTTTCGGAGTTGCGGTCGTTTTAAATTTGTATGGGAGAACCTCTTTTTTGTTCGGGAGGGTAATTTTTTTTCAACTCTCCAAAAAGGTCCCAGGGTTTTAGTCATTTTTAGTTTTGACACCTACCCCCCATCGATTATGGTTTCCGAGATCCGTACACCAGTTCCATCAAGGAAACCAAAAATGACACTTTTCGGATTTTTCTGGTGGTCATAGGAACATCCTCTACACTTTTCCCCTACATCACAAACACCTCCCATCGCTCCTTCTAGGAGAACAATGATGTCAATCAGTCAGTCAGTCAGTCAGTCAGTCAGTCAGTGAGTGGTAATCGAACTTTATATATTATAATAACTAGGTGTTGAGTGGTGCGCGGGCTGCGAGCAGCCCGCGTTATCGATGTGCATTTGTATTTATTTCAAGATTGTAATTGCAGCTTATAAAAATATATAAAATTCTCATACAAGTCGAGTAGGTGACAGTTTCTTCTAGTTCAGTACAAAGTGTGAGCAAGGTTACCATGTGCAAGTTGATTTTTTTGATAAAATTTTAGTCGCTTCAAGATCGCACCAAGATTTTAAACGAGTTTTGTTAAGGGACCATACCTCTAAGTGCAGTGGTTAACGTGGGCCGTTGCCTCGGAGACCAGCTCGAGATGTGGAATAAACTCCCCATTCGGGACTCGGCCTTCGGCCTCGTTAGTGACTCTCCTAAGGAATGTAAACGCGTAACACCCCATTCGTAAGTGACTAACATGGCTCGGCCTACGGCCTCGCGGAGGCCATGCTCGGCCTTCGGCCTCGCGGTCCGAAAGCTCGGCCTTCGGCCTCGCAGGTTTGAAGCTCGGCCTGCGGCCTCGCAACCGTGGCGTTGTATCGCCAGCGAAAATCCCCATCCAGTAAATAAAAAGATTTAAAAATTCTCATGCAAGTCGAACAACTGACAGATACTTTTAGTTCCCGTGAGCGGTTGCATCAAAGATCAGCTCGAGATGTGGAAAAAAAACTCCCCATTCGGGACTCGGCCTTCGGCCTCGTTAGTGACTCTCCTAAGGAATGTAAATGCGTAACACCCCATTCGGAACTCGGCCTTCGGCCTCGTAAGTGACTAACACGGCTCGGCCTGCGGCCTCACGGAGGCCACGCTCGGCCTTCGGCCTCGCGGGCCAAAAGTTCGGCCTTCGGCCTCGCCCTGGAAGCTCGGCCTTCGGCCTCGCAGGTTTGAAGCTCGGCCTGCGGCCTCGCAAATAAGAAGTGGTTTCGCCATCAAAAATCCCCATCCAGTAAAAAAAAAACAAATGACGTCATCCAAAAAATTTTTTTATATTTGGAATCAGGGACCTCCAATCTCCCTAAATACCAAATTTCAGCGAGATCGGAGCAACTTGGATTTTGGTATCCGGGTCGAAGGACCAATTTTCAATTTTTGACAGAAACCTCAAA
This sequence comes from Apeira syringaria, assembly GCA_934044485.1. Taxonomy (NCBI): domain Eukaryota; kingdom Metazoa; phylum Arthropoda; class Insecta; order Lepidoptera; family Geometridae; genus Apeira; species Apeira syringaria. The sequence goes on along the minus strand of OW203665.1, from coordinate 9,669,459 downwards.
TTCCCCTATAAACCCTCTATAATATTTGTTCGAACCCCCCATACCTACCTATAACGGTTCCGGAGTTGCGATCGTTTTAATTTTGTATGGGAGAACCTCTTTTTTGTTTGGGAGGGTATTTTTTTTTCAATTTTCCAAAAGGGTCCCAGGGTTTTAGTCATTTTTAGTTTTGGTACCAACCCCCCATCGATTATAGTTTCCGAGATCCCTACACCAGTTCCATGATGGAAACCAAAAATGACACTTTTCGGATTTTTCTGGAGGTCATGGGAACCTCCTCTACACTTTTCCCCTACACCACAAACACCCCCCATAGCTCCTTCTAGGAGAACAATTATGTCAATCAGTCAGTAAGTGAGTCAGTCAGTGGTAATCGAGCTTTATATATATAACTAGTATTTGGGTGGCGCGCGGGCTGCGAGCAGCCCGCGTTATCGATGTGCATTAGTATTATTAACAGAAATGTTGTTGCAGTTGTTAAGAAGATATAAAATTCTCATGCAAATCGAATATCTCACAGTTTCATCTATTTCAGTAGAAAGTGTGAGCAGGATTACCATGTGCAAGTTGATTTTTTTAATAAAATTTTAGTCGCGGTAAAACCGGACCAAGATTGTAAACGACTTTTGTTAAGGGACCATACCTCTAAGTGCAGTGGTTAACGTGGGCAGTTGCCTCGGAGACCAGCTCGAGATGTGGAAAAAAAACTCCCCATTCGGGACTCGGCCTTCGGCCTCGTTAGTGACTCTCCTAAGGAATGTAAACGCGTAACACCCCATTCGTAAGTGACTAACACGGCTCGGCCTACGGCCTCGCGGAGGCCACGCTCGGCCTTCGGCCTCGCGGGCCGAAAGCTCGGCCTTCGGCCTCGCAGGTTTGAAGCTCGGCCTGCGGCCTCGCAACCGTGGCGTTGTATCGCCAGCGAAAATCCCCATTCAGTAAATAAAAAGATTTAAAAATTCTCATGCAAGTCGAACAACTGACAGATACTTTTAGTTCCCGTGAGCGGTTGCATCAAAGACCAGCTCAAGATGTGGGAAAAACCCCTCATTCGGGACTCGGCCTTCGGCCTCGTTAGTGACTCTCCTAAAGAATGTAAATGCGTAACACCCCATTCGGAACTCGGCCTTCGGCCTCGTAAGTGACTAACACGGCTCGGCCTGCGGCCTCGCGGAGGCCACGCTCGGCCTTCGGCCTCGCGGGCCGAAAGCTCGGCCTTCGGCCTCGCCCTCGAAGCTCGGCCTTCGGCCTCGCAGGTTTGAAGCTCGGCCTGCGGCCTCGCAAATAAGAAGTGGTTTCGCCATCAAAAATCCCCATCCAGTAAAAAAAAAACAAATGACGTCATCCAAAAATTTTTTTCATATTTGGAATCAGGGACCCCCAATCTCCCTAAATACCAAATTTCAGCCAGATCGGAGCAACTTGGATTTTGGTATCCGGGTCGAAGGACCAATTTTCAATTTTCGACTAAAACCCCAAATTCTCCTACAAACCCTGTATAACATTTGTTCAAACCCCCCATACCCACCTATAACGGTTCGGGAGCTGCGGTCGTTTTAATTTTGTATGGGAGAACCTCTTTTTTGCTTGGGAGGGTAATTTTTTTTCAACTTTCCAAAAAGATCCCAGGGTTTTAGTCATTTTTAGTTTTGACACCTACCCCCCATCGATTATGGTTTCCGAGATCCGTACACCAGTTCCATCAAGGAAACCAAAAATGACACTTTTCGGATTTTTCTGGTGGTCATAGGAACCTCCTCTACACTTTTTCCCTACACCATAAACACCCCCCATCGCTCCTTCTGGGAGAACAATGATGTCAATGAGTGAGTCAGTGAGTCAGTGGTAATCGAACTTTATATAATATAATAACTAGGTGTTGGGTGGTGCGCGGGCTGCGAGCAGCCCGCGTTATCGATGTGCATTAGTAACTTTTATCAAACTGGTAATTGCAGTTGAAAAAATATATAAATTTCTCATACAAGTCGAGTAAGTGACAGTTTCTTCTAGTTCAGTACAAGGTTTGGGCAGGGTTACCATGTGCAAGTTGATTTATTTGATAAAATTTTAGTCGCTGTAAAATGGCCCCAAGATTGTAAACGACTTTTGTTAAGGGACCATACCTCTAAGTGCAGTGGTTAACGTGGGCAGTTGCCTCGGAAACCAGCTCGAGATGTGGAAAAAAATCTCCCCATTCGGGACTCGGCCTTCGGCCTCGTTAGTGACTCTCCTAAGGAATGTAAGCGCGTAACACCCCATTTGTAAGTGACTAACACGGCTCGGCCTACGGCCTCGCGGAGGCCACGCTCGGCCTTCGGCCTCGCGGGCCGATAGCTCGGCCTTCGGCCTCGCAGGTTCGAAGCTCGGCCTGCGGCCTCGCAACCGTGACGTTGTATCGCCAGCGAAAATCCCCATCCAGTAAATAAAAAAATTTAAAAATACTCATGCAAGTCGAACAACTGACAGATACTTTTAGTTCCCGTGAGCGGTTGCATCAAAGACCAGCTCGAGATGTGGAAAAAAAACTCCCCATTCGGGACTCGGCCTTCGGCCTCGTTAGTGACTCTGCTAAGGAATGTAAATGCGTAACACCCCATTCGGAACTCGGCCTTCGGCCTCGTAAGTGACTAACACGGCTCGGCCTGCGGCCTCGCGGAGGCCACGCTCGGCCTTCGGCCTCGCGGGCCGAAAGCTCGGCCTTCGGCCTCGCCCTCGAAGCTCGGCCTTCGGCCTCGCGGGTTTGAAGCTCGGCCTGCGGCCTCGCAAATAAGAAGTGGTTTCGCCATCAAAAATCCCCATCCAGTGAAAAAAAAACAAATGACGTCATCCAAAAAATTTTTTTATATTTGGAATCAGGGACCCCCAATCTCCCTTAATACCAAATTTCAGCCAGATCGGAGCAACTTGGATTTTGGTATCCGGGTCGAAGGACCAATTTTCAATTTTCGACTAAAACCCCAAATTCTCCTACAAACCCTCTATGACATTTGTTCGAACCCCCCATACCCACCTATAACGGTTCCGGAGCTGCGGTCGTTTTAAATTTGTATGGGAGAACCTCTTTTTTGTTTGGGAGGGTTTATTTTTTTTAACTTTTAAAAAGGATCCCAGGGTTTTAGTCATTTTTAGTTTTGACACCTACCCCCCATCGATTATAGTTTCCGAGATCCGTACACCAGTTCCATCAAGGAAACCAAAAATGACACTTTTCGGATTTTTCTGGAGGTCACGAAAACCTCCTCTACACTTTTACCCTACATCACAAACACCCCCCATCGCTCCTTCTAGGAGAACAATTATGTCAATCAGTCAGTGAGTCAGTGAGTGAGTCAGTGGTAATCGAGCTTTATATATATAACTAGTATTTCGAGTGGTGCGCGGGCTGCGAGCAGCCCGCGTTATCGATGTGCATTTGTATTGTTATCAAAATTTTAGTTGCAGTTTAAAAAATATATATAAAATTCTCATACAAGTCGAGTAAGTGACAGTTTCTTCTAGTTCAGTACAAAGTGTGGGCAGGGTTACCATGTGCAAGTTGATTTTTTTGATAAAATTTTAGTCGCTGTAAAATCGCACCAAGATTGTAAACGACTTTTGTTAAGGGACCATACCTCTAAGTGCAGTGGTTAACGTGGGCAGTTGCCTCGAAGACCAGCTCGAGATGTGGAAAAAAAACTCCCCATTCGGGACTCGGCCTTCGGCCTCGTTAGTGACTCTCCTAAGGAATGTAAACGCGTAACACCCCATTCGTAAGCGACTAACACGGCTCGGCCTACGGCCTCGCGGAGGCCACGCTCGGCCTTCGGCCTCGCGGGCCGAAAGCTCGGCCTTCGGCCTCGCAGGTTTGAAGCTCGGCCTGCGGCCTCGCAACCGTGGCGTTTTATCGGCAGCGAAAATCCCCATCCAGTATATAAAAAGATTTAGAAATTCTCATGCAAGTCGAACAACTGACAGATACTTTTAGTTCCCGTGAGCGGTTGCATCAAAGACCAACTCGAGATGTGGAAAAAAAACTCCCCATTCGGGACTCGGCCTTCGGCCTCGTTAGTGACTCTCCTAAGGAATGTAAATGCGTAACACCCCATTCGGAACTCGGCCTTCGGCCTCGTAAGTGACTAACACGGCTCGGCCTACGGCCTCGCGGAGGCCACGCTCGGCCTTCGGCCTCGCGGGCCGAAAGCTCGGCCTTCGGCCTCGCCCTGGAAGCTCGGCCTTCGGCCTCGCAGGTTTGAAGCTCGGCCTGCGGCCTCGCAAATAAGAAGTGGTTTCGCCATCAAAAATCCCCATCCAGTAAAAAAAAAACAAATGACGTCATCCAAAAAATTTTTTCATATTTGGAATCAGGGACCCCCAATCTCCCTAAATACCAAATTTCAGCCAGATCGGAGCAACTTGGATTTTGGTATCCGGGTCGAAGGACCAATTTTCAATTTTCGACTAAAACCCCAAATTCTCCTACAAACCCTCTATAACATTTGTTCAAACCCCCCATACCCACCTATAACGGTTTCGGAGTTGCGGTCGTTTTAAAATTGTATGGGAGAACCTCTTTTTTGTTCGGGAGGGTAATTTTTTTTCAACTTTCCAAAAAGGTCCCAGGGTTTTAGTCATTTTTAGTTTTGACACCTACCCCCCATCGATTATGGTTTCCGAGATCCGTACACCAGTTCCATCAAGGAAACCAAAAATGACATTTTTCGGATTTTTCTGGTGGTCACGGGAACCTCCTCTACACTTTTCCCCTACATCACAAACACCTCCCATCGCTCCTTCTAGGAGAACAATGATGTCAATGAGTCAGTGAGTCAGTGAGTCAGTGGTAATCGAACTTTATATAATATAACTAGTATTTCGGGTGGTGCGCGGGCTGCGAGCAGCCCGCGTTATCGATGTGCATTTGTATTGTTATCAAAATTTTAGTTGCAGTTTAAAAAATATATATAAAATTCTCATACAAGTCGAGTAAGTGACAGTTTCTTCTAGTTCAGTACAAAGTGTGGGCAGGGTTACCATGTGCAAGTTGATTTTTTTGATAAATTTTAGTCGCTGTAAAATCGCACCAAGATTGTGAACGACTTTTGTTAAGGGACCATACCTCTAAGTGCAGTGGTTAACGTGGGCAGTTGCCTCGGAGACCAGCTCGAGATGTTGAAAAAAAACTCCCCATTCGGGACTCGGCCTTCGGCCTCGTTAGTGACTCTCCTAAGGAATGTAAGCGCGTAACACCCCATTCGTAAGTGACTAACACGGCTCGGCCTACGGCCTCGCAACTGTGGCGTTGTAGCGCCAGCGAAAATCCCCATCCAGTAAATAAAAAGCTTTAAAAATTTCCATGCAAGTCGAACAGCTGACAGATACTTTTAGTTCCCGTGAGCGGTTGCATCAAAGACCAGCTCGAGATGTGGTAAAAACTCCCCATTCTGAACTCGGCCTTCGGCCTCGTTAGTGACTCTCCTAAGGAATGTAAATGCGTAACACCCCATTCGGAACTCGGCCTTCGGCCTCGTAAGTGACTAACACGGCTCGGCCTACGGCCTCGCGGAGGCCCCGCTCGGCCTTCGGCCTCGCGGACCGAAAGCTCGGCCTTCGGCCTCGCCCTCGAAGCTCGGCCTTCGGCCTCGCAGGTTTGAAGCTCGGCCTGCGGCCTCGCAAATAAGAAGTGGTTTCGCCATCAAAAATCCCCATCCAGTAAAAAAAAAACAAATGACGTCATCCAAAAAGTTTTTTTATATTTGAAATCAGGGACCCCCAATCTCCCTAAATACCAAATTTCAGCCAGATCGGAGCAACTTGGATTTTGGTATCCGGGTCGAAGGACCAATTTTCAATTTTCGACTAAAACCCCATATTCTCCTACAAACCCTCTATAACATTTGTTCGTACCCCCCATACCCACCTATTACGGTTTCGGAGTTGCGGTCGTTTTAAATTTGTATGGGAGAACCTCTTTTTTGTTCGGGAGGGTAATTTTTTTTCAACTTTCCAAAAGAAGCCCAGGGTTTTAGTCATTTTTAGTTTTGACACCTACCCCCCATCGATTATAGTTTCCGAGATCCCTACACCAGTTCCATGATGGAAACCAAAAATGACACTTTTCGGATTTTTCTGGTGGTCACAGGATCCTCCTCTACACTTTTCCTCTACACCATAAACACCCCCCATCGCTCCTTCTAGGAGAACAATTATGTCAATCAGTCAGTGAGTCAGTGAGTGAGTCAGTGGTAATCGAGCTTTATATATATAAACTAGGTGTTCAGTGGTGCGCGGGCTGCGAGCAGCCCGCGTTATCGATGTGCATTAGTAACTTTTATCAAACTGGTAATTGCAGTTAAAAAAATATATAAAATTCTCATACAAATCGAGTAAGTGACAGTTTCTTCTAGTTCAGTACAAAGTGTGAGCAGGGTTACCATGTGCAAGTTGATTTTTTTGATAAAATTTTAGTTGCTGTAAAATCGCACCAAGATTGTAAACGACTTTTGTTAAGGGACCATACCTCTAAGTGCAGTGGTTAACGTGGGCAGTTGCCTCGGAGACCAGCTCGAGATGTGGAAAAAAAACTCCCCATTCGGGACTCGGCCTTCGGCCTCGTTAGCGACTCACCTGAGGGACGTTGATTCGTTACACCCCATTCGGAACTCGGCCTTCGGCCTCGTAAGTGACTAACACGGCTCGGCCTACGGCCTCGCGGAGGCCACGCTCGGCCTTCGGCCTCGCGGGCCGAAAGCTCGGCCTTCGGCCTCGCCCTCGAAGCTCGGCCTTCGGCCTCGCAGGTTTGAAGCTCGGCCTGCGGCCTCGCAGCCGTAGCGTTGTATCGCCAGCGAAAATCCCCATCCAGTAAAAAAAAAAAAAATGACGTCATCCAAAATTTTTTTTTATATTTGGAATCAGGGACTCCCAATGTTCCTAAATACCAAATTTCAGCCAGATCAGACAAATTTGGATTTTGGTATCCGGGTCGAAGGACCAATTTTTAATTTTTGACAGAAACCTCGAATTCCCCTACAAACCCTCTATAACATTTGTTCGATACCCCCATACCTACCTATAACGGTTCCGGAGTTGCGATCGTTTTAATTTTGTATGGGAGAACCTCTTTTTTGTTCGGGAGGGTAATTTTTTTTCAACTTTTTAAAAGGATCCCAGGGTTTTAGTCATTTTTAGTTTTGACACCTACCCCCCATCGATTATAGTTTCCGAGATCCCTACACCAGTTCCACGAAGGAAACCAAAAATGGCACTTTTCGGATTTTTCTGGAGGTCACAGGAACCTCCTCTCCACTTTTCCCCTACATTACAGACACCCCCCATAGCTCCTTCTAGGAGAACAATTATGTCAATCAGTCAGTGAGTGAGTGAGTCAGTCAGTGGTAATCGAGCTTTATATATATAACTAGGTGTTGGGTGGTGCGCAGGCTGCGAGCAGCCCGCGTTATCGATGTGCATTTGTATTGTTATCAAAATTTTAGTTGCAGTTTAAAAAATATATACAAAATTCTCATACAAGTCGAGTAAGTGACAGTTTCTTCTAGTTCAGTACAAAGTGTGGGCAGGGTTACCATGTGCAAGTTGATTTTTTTGATAAAATTTTAGTCGCTGTAAAATCGCACCAAGATTGTAAACGACTTTTGTTAAGGGACCATACCTCTAAGTGCAGTGGTTAACGTGGGCAGTTGCCTCGGAGACCAGCTCGAGATGTGGAAAAAAAACTCCCCATTCGGGACTCGGCCTTCGGCCTCGTTAGTGACTCTCCTAAGGAATGTAAATGCGTAACACCCCATTCGGAACTCGGCCTACGGCCTCGCGGAAGCCACGCTCGGCCTTCGGCCTCGCGGGCCGAAAGCTCGGCCTTCGGCCTCGCAGGTTTGAAGCTCGGCCTGCGGCCTCGCAACTGTGGCGTTATATCGCCAGCGAAAATCCCCATCCAGTAAATAAAAAGATTTAAAAATTTTCATGCAAGTCGAACAACTGACAGATACTTTTAGTTCCCGTGAGCGGTTGCATCAAAGACCAGCTCGAGATGTAGAAAAAAACTCCCCATTCGGGACTCGGCCTTCGGCCTCGTTAGTGACTCTCCTAAGGAATGTAAATGCGTAACACCCCATTCGGAACTCGGCCTTCGGCCTCGTAAGTGACTAACACGGCTCGGCCTGCGGCCTCGCGGAGGCCACGCTCGGCCTTCGGCCTCGCGGGCCGAAAGCTCGGCCTTTGACCTCGCCCTCGAAGCTCGGCCTTCGGCCTCGCAGGTTTGAAGCTCGGCCTGCGGCCTCGCAAATAAGAAGTGGTTTCGCCATCAAAAATCCCCATCCAGTAAAAAAAAAACAAATGACGTCATCCAAAAAATTTTTTCATATTCGGAATCAAGGACCCCCAATCTCCCTAAATACTAAATTTCAGCCAGATCAGAGCAACTTGGATTTTGGTATCCGGGTCGAAGGACCAATTTCAAGTTTTGGACAAAATCCTCAAATTTCCCTACAAAACCTCTATAACATTTGTTTGAACCCCCCATAGCTACCTATAACGGTTCCGGAGCTGCGGTCGTTTTAAATTTGTATGGGGAAACCTCTTTTTCAATAGGTAGGGTAATTTTATTCAACATTCCAAAAGGGTCCCAAGGTTTTAGTCATTTTTAGTTTTGACACCTACCCCCCATCGCTTATGGTTTTCGAGATCCGTACACCAGTTCCATGATGGAAACCAAAAATGACACTTTTCGGATTTTTCTGGAGGTCACGTGGGCACTTCCTATACAGTCCACTATATACGTCTAACCCAAAAACACTCCTTCTGGGAGAACAATTCTGTCAGTGAGTGAGTCAGTGGTAATCGAACTTTATATAATATAACTAGGTGTTGGGTGGTGCGCGGGCTGCGAGCAGCCCGCGTTATCGATGTGCATTAGTAATATTTATCAAGATTTGTAGTTGCAGTTTATAAAAATATATATAAAATTCTCATTCAAGTCGAGTAAGTGACAGTTTCTTCTAGTTCAGTACAAGGTGTCGGCAGGGTTACCATGTGCAAGTTGATTTTTTTGATAAAATTTTAGTCGCTGTAAGATCGCACCAAGATTGTTAACGACTTTTGTTAAGGAACCATACCTCTAAGTGCAGTGGTTGACGTAGGCCGTTGCCTCGGAGACCAGCTCGAGATGTGGAAAAAACCCCCCATTCGGGACTCGGCCTTCGGCCTCGTTAGCGACTCACCTGAGGGACGTTAATTCGTTACACCCCATTCGGAACTCGGCCTTTGGCCTCGTAAGTGACTAACACGGCTCGGCCTACGGCCTCGCGGAGGCCACGCTCGGCCTTCGGCCTCGCGGGCCGAAAGCTCGGCCTCCGGCCTCGCGGGTTTGAAGCTCGGCCTGCGGCCTCGCAACCGTGGCGTTTTATCGCCAGCGCAAATCCCCATCCAGTAAATAAAAAGATTTAAAAATTCTCATGCAAGTCGAACAACTGACAGATACTTTTAGTTCCCGTGAGCGGTTGCATCAAAGACCAGCTCGAGATATGGAAAAAAAACTTCCCATTCGGAACTCGGCCTTCGGCCTCGTTAGTGACTCTCCTAAGGAATGTAAATGCGTAACACCCCATTCGGAACTCGGCCTACGGCCTCGTAAGTGACTAACACGGCTCGGCCTGCGGCCTCGCGGAGGCCACGCTCGGCCTTCGGCCTCGCGGGCCGAAAGCTCGGCCTTCGGCCTCGCCCTCGAAGCTCGGCCTTCGGCCTCGCAGGTTTGAAGCTCGGCCTGCGGCCTCGCAAATAAGAAGTGGTTTCGCCATCAAAAATCCCCATCCAGTAAAAAAAAAACAAATGACGTCATCCAAAAAATTTTTTCATATTTGGAATCAGGGACCCCCAATCTCCCTAAATACCAAATTTCAGCCAGATCGGAGCAACTTGGATTTTGGTATCCGGGTCGAAGGACCAATTTTCAATTTTCGACTAAAACCCCAAATTCTTCTACAAACCCTCTATAACATTTGTTCAAACCCCCCATACCCACCTATAACGGTTCGGGAGTTGCGGTCGTTTTAATTTTGTATGGGAGAACCTCTTTTTTGTTCGGGAGGGTAATTTTTTTTCAACTTTTCAAAAAAGTCCCAGGGTTTTAGTCATTTTTAGTTTTAACACCTACCCCCCATCGATAATGGTTTCCGAGATCCGTACACCAGTTCCATCAAGGAAACCAAAAATGACACTTTTCGGATTTTTCTGGTGGTCATAGGAACCTCCTCTACACTTTTTCCCTACATTACAAACACCCCCCATCGCTCCTTCTGGGAGAACAATGATGTCAATGAGTGAGTCAGTGAGTGAGTGAGTCAGTGGTAATCGAACTTTATATAATATAACTAGTATTTCGGGTGGTGCGCGGGCTGCGAGCAGCCCGCGTTAACGATGTGCATTACTATTATTAACAAAAATGTCGTTGCAGTTGCTAAAAAGATATAAAATTCTAATGCAAATCGAATAACTCACAGCTTCATCTATTTAAGTAGAAAGTGTGAGCAGGGTTACCATGTGCAAGTTGATTTTTTTTATTAAATTTTAGACACTGTAAAATCGCACCAAGATTGTAAGCGACTTTTGTTAAGGGACCATACCACTAAGTGCAGTGGTTAACGTGGGCCGTTGCCTCGGAGACCAGCTCGAGATGTGGAAAAAGCTCCCCATTCGGGACTCGGCCTTCGGCCTCGTTAGTGACTCTCCTAAGGAATGTAAACGCGTAACACCCCATTCGTAAGTGACTAACACGGCTCGGCCTACGGCCTCGCAGGCCGAAAGCTCGGCCTTCGGCCTCGCAGGTTTGAAGCTCGGCCTGCGGCCTCGCAACCGTGGAGTTGTATCGTCAGCGAAAATCTCCATCCAGTAAATAAAAAGATTTAAAAATTCTCATGCAAGTCGAACAACTGACAGATACTTTTAGTTCCCGTGAGCGGTTGCATCAAAGACCAGCTCGAGATGTGGAAAAAAAACTCCCCATTCGGGACTCGGCCTTCGGCCTCGTTAGTGACTCTCCTAAGGAATGTAAATGCGTAACACCCCATTCGGAACTCGGCCTTCGGCCTCGTAAGTGACTAACACGGCTCGGCCTGCGGCCTCGCGGAGGCCACGCTCGGCCTTCGGCCTCGCGGGCCGAAAGCTCGGCCTTCGGCCTCGCCCTGGAAGCTCGGCCTTCGGCCTCGCAGGTTTGAAGCTCGGCCTGCGGCCTCGCAAATAAGAAGTGGTTTCGCCATCAAAAATCCCCATCCAGTAAAAAAAAAACCAATGACGTCACCAAAAAATTTTTTTTATATTTGGAATCAGGGACCCCCAATCTCCCTAAATACCAAATTTCAGCCAGATCGGAGCAACTTGGATTTTGGTATCCGGGTCGAAGGACCAATTTTAAATTTTCGACTAAAACCCCAAATTCTCCTACAAACCCTCTATAACATTTGTTCAAACCCCCCATACCCACCTATAACGGTTCGGGAGCTGCGGTCGTTTTAAATTTGTATGGGAGAACCTCTTTTTTGTTTGGGAGGGTAATTTTTTTTCAATTTTCCAAAAAGGTCCCAGGGTTTTAGTCATTTTTAGTTTTGACACCTACCCCCCATCGATTATGGTTTCCGAGATCCGTACACCAGTTCCATCAAGGAAACCAAAAATGACACTTTTCGGATTTTTCTGGTGGTCATAGGAACCTCCTCTACACTTTTTTTCTACATCACAAACACCCCCCATCGCCCCTTCTGGGAGAACAATGATGTCAATGAGTCAGTGAGTGAGTCAGTGAGTGGTAATCGAACTTTATATAATATAACTAGTATTTCGGGTGGTGCGCGGGCTGCGAGCAGCCCGCGTAATCGATGTGCATTTGTATTTATTTCAAGATTGTAATTGCAGTTGAAAAAATATATAAAATTCTCATACAAGTCGAGTAAGTGACAGTTTCTTCTAGTTCAGTACAAAGTGTGAGCAGGGTTACCATGTGCAAGTTGATTTTTTTTTGATAAAATTTAAGTCGCTGTAAAATCGCCCCAAGATTGTAATCGAGTTTTGTTAAGGGACCATACCTCTAAGTGCAGTGGTTAACGTGGGCCGTTGCCTCGGAGACCAGCTCGAGATGTGGAAAAAACTCCCCATTCGGGACTCGGCCTTCGGCCTCGTTAGTGACTCTCCTAAGGAATGTAAACGCGTAACACCCCATTCGTAAGTGACTAACACGGCTCGGCCTACGGCCTCGCGGAGGCCACGCTCGGCCTTCGGCCTCGCGGGCAGAAAGCTCGGCCTTCGGCCTCGCAGGTTTGAAGCTCGGCCTGCGGCCTCGCAACCGTGGCGTTGTATCGTCAGCGAAAATCCCCATCCAGTAAATAAAAAGATTTAAAAATTTCCATGCAAGTCGAACAACTGACAGATACTTTTAGTTCCCGTGAGCGGTTGCATCAAAGACCAGCTCGAGATGTGGAAAAAAAACTCCCCATTCGGGACTCGGCCTTCGGCCTCGTTAGTGACTCTCCTAAGGAATGTAAATGCGTAACACCCCATTCGGAACTCGGCCTCCGGCCTCGTAAGTGACTAACACGGCTCGGCCTACGGCCTCGCGGAGGCCACGCTCGGCCTTCGGCCTCGCGGGCCGAAAGCTCGGCCTTCGGCCTCGCCCTCGAAGCTCGGCCTTCGGCCTCGCAGGTTTGAAGCTCGGCCTGCGGCCTCGCAGCCGTGGCGTTGTATCGGCAGCGAAAATCCCCATCCAGTAAAAAAAAAACAAATGACGTCATCCAAAAAATTTTTTCATATTTGCAATCAGGGACTCCCAATCTCCCTAAATACCAAATTTCAGCCAGATCGGAGCAACTTGGATTTTAGTATCCGGGTCGAAGGACCAATTTTCAATTTTCGACTAAAACCCCAAATTCTCCTACAAACCCTCTATAACATTTGTTCAAACCCCCCATTACCTTCTATAACGGTTCCGGAGCTGCGGTCGTTTTAAATTTGTATGGGAGAACCTCTTTTTTGTTGGGGAGGGTAATATTTTTTCAATTTTCCAAAAAGGTCCCAGGGTTTTAGCCATTTTTAGTTTTGGCACCTACCCCCCATCTTTTATAGTTTTCGAGATCCCTACACCAGTTCCACGAAGGAAACCAAAAATGGCACTTTTCGGATTTTTCTGGAGGTCACAGGAACCTCCTCTCCACTTTTCCCCTAAATTACAGACACCCCCCATAGCTCCTTCTAGGAGAACAATTATGTCAATCAGTCAGTGAGTGAGTCAGTCAGTGGTAATCGAGCTTTATATATATAAACTAGGTGTTGGGTGGTGCGCGGGCTGCGAGCAGCCCGCGTTATCGATGTGCATTAGTAATATTTATCAAGATTTGTAGTTGCAGTTTATAAAAATATATATAAAATTCTCATTCAAGTCGAGTAAGTGACAGTTTCTTCTAGTTCAGTACAAGGTGTCGGCAGGGTTACCATGTGCAAGTTGATTTTTTTGATAAAATTTTAGTCGCTGTAAGATCGCACCAAGATTGTTAACGACTTTTGTTAAGGAACCATACCTCTAAGTGCAGTGGTTGACGTAGGCCGTTGCCTCGGAGACCAGCTCGAGATGTGGAAAAAACCCCCCATTCGGGACTCGGCCTTCGGCCTCGTTAGCGACTCACCTGAGGGACGTTAATTCGTTACACCCCATTCGGAACTCGGCCTTCGGCCTCGTAAGTGACTAACGCGGCTCGGCCTACGGCCTCGCGGAGGCCACGCTCGGCCTTCGGCCTCGCGGGCCGAAAGCTCGGCCTTCGGCCTCGCCCTGGAAGCTCGGCCTTCGGCCTCGCAGGTTTGAAGCTCGGCCTGCGGCCTCGCAGCCGTGGCGTTGTATCGCCGGCGAAAATCCCCATCCAGTAAAAAAAAAAAAAATGACGTCATCCAAAAATTTTTTTTATATTTAGAATCAGGGACCCCCAATCTCCCTAAATACCAAATTTCAGCCAGATCAGACAAACTTGGATTTTGGTATCCGGGTCGAAGGACCAATTTGCAATTTTTGACTAAAACTTCAAATTCTCCTACAAACTCTCTATAATATTTGTTTGAACCCCCCATACCCACCTATAACGGTTCCGGAGCTGCGGTCGTTTTAAATTTGTATGGGAGAACCTCTTTTTTGTTAGGGAGGGTAATTTTTTTTCAACTTTCCAAAAGGGTCCCAGGGTTTTAGTCATTTTTAGTTTTGACACATACCCCCTATCGATTATAGTTTCCGAGATCCCTACACCAGTTCCATCAAGGAAACCAAAAATGGCACTTTTCGGATTTTTCTGGAGGTCACGGGAACTTCCTCTACACTTTTCCCCTACACCACAAACACCCCCCATAGCTCCTTCTAGGAGAACAATTCTGTCAATCAGTGAGTGAGTGAGTGAGTGAGTGAATCAGTGGTAATCGAGCTTTATATATATAAATAAACTAGTATTTCGGGTGGTGCGCGGGCTGCGAGCAGCCCGCGTTATCGATTTGCATTTGTATTGTTATCAAAATTTTAGTTGCAGTTGAAAAAATATATATAAAATTCTCATACAAGTAAAGTAAGTGACAGTTTCTTCTTGTTCAGTACAAAGTGTGAGCAGGGTTACCATGTGAAAGTTGATATTTTCGATAAAATTTTAGTCGATGTAAAATCGCCCCAAGATTGTAATCGAGTTATGTTAAGGGACCATACCTCTAAGTGCAGTGGTTAACGTGGGCCGTTGCCTCGGAGACCAGCTCGAGATGTGGAAAAAGCTCCCCATTCGAGACTCGGCCTTCGGCCTCGTTAGATACTCTCCTAAGGAATGTAAACGCGTAACACCCCATTCGTAAGTGACTAACACGGCTCGGCCTACGGCCTCGCGGAGGCCACGCTCGGCCTTCGGCCTCGCGGGCCGAAAGCTCGGCATTCGGCCTCGCAGGTTTGAAGCTCGGCCTGCGGCCTCGCAACCGTGGCGTTGTATCGTCAGCGAAAATCCCCATCTAGAAATAAAAAAGATTTAAAAATTTCCATGCAAGTCGAACAACTGACAGATACTTTTAGTTCCCGTGACCGGTTGCATCAAAGACCAGCTCGAGATGTGGTAAAAACTCCCCATGCTGAACTCGGCCTTCGGCCTCGTTAGTGACTCTCCTAAGGAATGTTAATGCGTAACACCCCATTCGGAACTCGGCCTTCGGCCTCGTAAGTGACTAACACGGCTCGGCCTACGGCCTCGCGGAGGCCACGCTCGGCCTTCGGCCTCGCGGGCCGAAAGCTCGGCCTTCGGCCTCGCCCTCGAAGCTCGGCCTTCGGCCTCGCAGGTTTGAAGCTCGGCCTGCGGCCTCGCAGCCGTGGCGTTGTATCGCCAGCGAAAATCCCCATCCAGTAAAAAAAAAACAAATGACGTCATCCAAAAAATTTTTTCATATTCGGAATCAGGAACCCCCAATCTCCCTAAATACTAAATTTTAGCCAGATCAGAGCAACTTGGATTTTGGTATCCGGGTCGAAGGACCAATTTTCAATTTTCGACTAAAACACCAAATTCTCCTACAAACCCTCTATAACATTTGTTCAAACCCCCCATACCCACCTATAACGGTTTCGGAGCTGCAGTCGTTTTAAATTTGTATGGGAGAACCTCTTTTTTGTTTGGGAGGGTAAATTTTTTTCAACTTTCCAAAAAGGTCCCAGGGTTTTAGCCATTTTTAGTTTTGACACCTACCACCCATCGATTATGGTTTCCGAGATCCGTACACCAGTTCCATCAAGGAAACCAAAAATGACACTTTTCGGATTTTTCTGGTGGTCACAGGAACCTCCTCTACACTTTTCCCCTACATCACAAACACCTCCCATCGCTCCTTCTAGGAGAACAATGATGTCAATCAGTCAGTCAGTCAGTGAGTGAGTGGTAATCGAACTTTATATAATATAACTAGTATTTGGGTGGCGCGCGGGCTGCGAGCAGCCCGCGTTATCGATGTGCATTAGTATTATTAACAAAAATGTCATTGCAGTTAAAAAATATATATATAATTCTCATACAAGTCGAATAAATGACAGTTTCTTCTAAATCAGTACAAAGTATGGCAGGGTTACCATGTGCAAGTTGATTTTTTTGATAAAATTTTAAATAAAAAATTGTCGCTGTAAAATCGCACCAAGATTGTAAACGACTATTGTTAAGGGACCATACCTCTAAGTGCAGTGGTTAACGTGGGCAGTTGCCACGGAGACCAGCTCGAGATGTAGAAAAAAAACTCCCCATTCGGGACTCGGCCTTCGGCCTCGTTAGTGACTCGACTAAGAAATGTAAGCGCGTAACACCCCATTCGTAAGTGACTAACACGGCTCAGCCTACGGCCTCGCGGAGGCCACGCTCGGCCATCGGCCTCGCGGGCCGAAAGCTCGGCCTTCGGCCTCGCAGGTTTGAAGCTCGGCTTGCGGCCTCGCAACCGTGGCGTTGTATCCCCAGCGAAAATCCCCATCCAGTAAATAAAAAGATTTAAAAATTCTCATGCAAGTCGAACAACTGACAGATACTTTTAGTTTCCGTGAGCGGTTGCATCAAAGACCAGCTCGAGATGTGGAAAAAACTTCCCATTCGGGACTCGGCCTTCGGCCTCGTTAGTGACTCTCCTAAGGAATGTAAATGCGTAACACCCCATTCGGAACTCGGCCTTCGGCCTCGTAAGTGACTAACACGGCTCGGCCTGCGGCCTCGCGGAGGCCACGCTCGGCCTTCGGCCTCGCGGGCCGAAAGCTCGGCCTTCGGCCTCGCCCTAGAAGCTCGGCCTACGGCCTCGCAGGTTTGAAGCTCGGCCTGCGGCCTCGCAAATAAGAAGTGGTTTCGCCATCAAAAACCCCCATCCAGTAAAAAAAAAACAAATGACGTCATCCAAAAATTTTTTTATATTTGAAATCAGGGACCCTCAATCTCTCTAAATACCAAATTTCAGCGAAATCGGAACAACTTGAATTTTGGTATCCGGGTCGAAGGACCAATTTTCAATTTTCGACTAAAACCCCAAATTCTCCTACAAACCCTCTATAACATTTGTTCAAACCCCCCATACCCACCTATAACGGTTCCGGAGTTGCGGTCGTTTTAAATTTGTATGGGAGAACCTCTTTTTTGTTCGGGAGGGTAATTTTTTTCCAACTTTTTAAAAGGGTCCCAGGGTTTTAGTCATTTTTAGTTTTGACACCTACCACCCATCGATTATGGTTTCCGAGATCCGTACACCAGTTCCATCAAGGAAACCAAAAATGACACTTTTCGGATTTTTCTGGTGGTCACAGGAACCTCCTCTACACTTTTCCCCTACATCACAAACACCTCCCATCGCTCCTTCTAGGAGAACAATTATGTCAATCAGTCAGTCAGTCAGTGAGTGAGTGGTAATCGAACTTTATATAATATAACTAGTATTTCGGGTGGTGCGCGGGCTGCGAGCAGCCCGCGTTATCGATGTGCATTTGTATATTTTTTAAAATTTTAGTTGCAGTTGAAAAAAATATTTAAAAATTCTCATACAAGTCGAGAAAGGGACAGTTTCTTCTAGTTCAGTACAAAGTGTGAACAGGGTTACCATGTGCAAGTTGATTTTTTCGATAAAACTTTAGTCGATGTAAAATCGCCCCAAGATTGTAATCGAGTTTTGTTAAGGGACCATACCTCTAAGTGCAGTGGTTAACGTGGGCCGTTGCCTCGGAGACCAGCTCGAGATGTGGAAAAAGCTCCCCATTCGGGACTCGGCCTTCGGCCTCGTTAGTGACTCTCCTAAGGAATGTAAACGCGTAACACCCCATTCGAAATTGACTAACATGGCTCGGCCTACGGCCTCGCGGAGGCCACGCTCGGCCTTCGGCCTCGCGGGCCGAAAGCTCGGCCTTCGGCCTCGCAGGTTTGAAGCTCGGCCTGCGGCCTCGCAACCGTGGCGTTGTATCGCCAGCGAAAATCCCCATCCAGTAAATAAAAAGATTTAAAAATTCTCATGCAAGTCGAACAACTGACAGATACTTTTAGTTCCCGTGAGCGGTTGCATCAAAGACCAGCTCGAAATGTGGGAAAAAAACTCCCCATTCGGGACTCGGCCTTCGGCCTCGTTAGTGACTCTCCTAAGAAATGTAAATGCGTAACACCCCATTCGGAACTCGGCCTTCGGCCTCGTAAGTGACTAACACGGCTCGGCCTACGGCCTCGCGGAGGCCACGCTCGGCCTTCGGCCTCGCGGGCCGAAAGCTCGGCCTTCGGCCTCGCCCTGGAAGCTCGGCCTTCGGCCTCGCAGGTTTGAAGCTCGGCCTGCGGCCTCGCAAATAAGAAGTGGTTTCGCCATCAAAAATCCCCATCCAGTAAAAAAAAAACAAATGACGTCATCCAAAAAATTTTTTCATATTTGGAATCAGTCATCGTTCGATTTCTATTGAGAGCAGCTGTGTCGCTCGCTTACCGCGTACGTGCAGTGTAAAGTGCTAACGCATCATTCCTAACAAGGCCGCGTGGAAACGGCTGACCCGGCGCGATGACCTAGTTATAATATTATTAAGGCGACGTTAGTCATCTTTTTATAGTATTGCTATAGCGAGGCTAACTTAATGATGGCTTCAAAATCAAAGCAATCACCAAGTAAAGATACTATCCAACTTACTACAGAAACTGAGCATTTCCTGTATAAATCTTACTTGGAACAACGTGCTCAGCGAGATGAACTGCAAAGCCTTGTCCATAGCTTGAAGAACCAAATTGAAATTCTTCAGCAACAATTAAAGTGCGTGGCGGTAAACAACTCGGAGAAACCAGCACCTACAATGGATATTTCTGCCCCCCCGGCTGAATATAACACGGATGAAGAAGAACTTGCTAGAGAAACTGGGTGGATTAGAACCAAGACGAGAAAGAAACGAAAACTGAACACCTCACCCACTCAAGCTGAAACTAGTGACATAGAAGAGAAAAAAAATAAAGAAAAAACAAAGAATAATCTTTTGCCACCACCTATTATAGTAGATGGTATTAAGGATTACCAAAGCTTCTTTGACTTTCTGTCAAAAGATCAGCAACCTGATGCATTTAGCATTAAAATGATGCACGGTGATACCGTTAAAGTAAATGCTACTAATAACGAGTCGTATCAAAAAATAACTAATACTCTCACTAAAAACAATTGCCACTGGCATTCATATGAAAATAAACAAGAGAGGCCAATAAGAGTCATGGCTAAAAAATTGCACTCTACGTGCAAACCAGAGAGAATTGTAGTAGACTTAGAAAATAAAGGATTTAAAATTATAGAAGCCGTAAACAAATTAAGTTGGAAAACAAAAGAGCCACTAAACATGTTTATGCTTACATTTGAAAATAATGAGGATATAAATAAAATACACCATATAAAAACTATATTGGGATGTAAAGTCGAGATCGAGACAATAAAAACTAATAAACTTATTCCTCAGTGCAAAAGGTGTCAGGCCTATGGACATACACAAAAATATTGCGCCAAAGAGCCTCGGTGCGTAAAATGCACTGGTAAACACCATACCAAGGATTGTAAAAAGCCCAAAGAAGAGAAACCAAAATGCGTCCACTGTGGATTACCACATCCAGCTAACTACAGAGGATGTATGGTAGCCAAAGAAATCCAAGCTATCCGTAGCAGAAGTATGAAAAAGCCTGGTGTTATACGTCAACACCTGGCATCTGAAAAACTTGACGATGGTCAGAGTCAGAATAAAAGAGGCTTGTCAACCACCAGTACAAGAAATAAGAACATTTCCTACGCCCAAGCTGCCGCAAAAGGTTCAACAAAGCACAGCCAGGCTCCCTCTGCTCATGCAGCTGTTAATACCGACAAAAAATTAGATGATATATTAAAGCTCATAACCTCATTTAATGAAAGATTGAGCAAACTAGAAAATAGTACAACAGGTACCTCTAAGATACAACAATGAATACCACACTTAAGATTATGGCGTGGAACTCAAATGGATTGCAAAGTCATCAAAATGAACTGCAGGTAATCCTAGAGTTAGAAAATGTAGATGTTTGTTTAATCTCTGAAACTCATTTTACAAAACAATCGTTTATAACTTTTAGAGGATATAAAGTGTATCATGCACTACATCCAAGTAATACTGCCAGAGGGGGCAGTGCCGTTATTATTAAAGAAAATATCCAACACCATGAAATTGTTAAATACGAAGAAAAAGAAATTCAAGCAGTGGCGATATGTGTGAATACTAAGAACTATCCTATCAATGTATCGTCAGTTTATTATCCACCTCGACACAAAATTAAAAAAGAGCAGTATATCAGCTGCCTACAGAGGCTTGGCCATAGATTTATTTTAGGAGGTGATTTCAATGCCAAAAACACATTTTGGGGCTCCAGATTAACAACTACAAAAGGTAGGGAGTTGTTAAAGGCTATCAAAGACACGAAATGCACTCCGTTATCCACGGGAACGCCCACTTTTTGGCCAACAGATCCAAAAAAAATACCTGACCTGATAGACTTCTTTATAGTCAAGAATATATCACCAAGTTATTTGCGAATATATAAGAGTTACGATATGAGTTCGGACCACTCTCCTATATACCTAGAAGTAAGTGAGACAATTTTACTTAAGAAAAAACCTTTAGCTCTAGTTAATAAGCTAACAGATTGGGAGAGCTTTAAGACAGATTTAAATAGTTATATAAACCTCATGGTCCCACTCAAGACGCCAGAACACTTGGACCTAGAAGTTAAAATGTTTATTGAACAAATACAACAAGCAGCTTGGAAGAATACACCTGATGGAATAAAACACACCAAAGGGCACATATATCCAGAAACAATAAAACATCTTATAGCCGAAAAAAGGCGGCAGAGAAAAAAGTGGCACGTGTCTAGGAACCCCGCAGATAAAAGTAAGTTAAATAATCTTACTAAAAAGCTTACGAAACTCATACAAGAGTTCAATGATGAAAACACAAAAATGCATCTGCAAGGAATAACAAGTGATAGCAGCACTGATTATTCTTTGTGGAAAGTAACAAAAAGCCTTAAAAGACCTATAAACCATGTTCCATCTCTTAAATGTGAACATGGAAAATGGGCTGTAAGTAACGAGCAAAAAGCTAACAAATTTGCAGAACATTTAGAAACTATATTTACACCCAATGAATCCACAACAAATGAATCGTTTATTTATGATGAGATAGAGCTTTATCACAAAGAAGATGAAGAAATTGACCTAGTCACACCAAAAGAGCTTGTTCGAGAAATAAAACACAATATAAGTCCACGAAAAGCACCAGGTTATGATCTGATTTCAGGTGTAGTACTTCGCAACCTCCCGAAAAAAGGTGTCGTTAAACTAACAACTCTTATTAATGCATCATTTAGACTAAAATATGTACCAGACCTATGGAAAGTTGCAGAAGTAATTATGATAGCAAAACCGGGGAAACCACCTTACGAAACATCTTCATATAGGCCAATATCCCTGTTACCAGTAATGTCGAAGCTTTTCGAAAAGCTTTTACTCAAACGACTGAAACCAGTTCTAAACTATAACAAACTCATTCCTGACCACCAATTTGGTTTTCGAGAAAAACACTCAACTGTGGAGCAAGTGCATAGAATTACAAATATAATAGAAAAATCTCTTGAAGATAAAAAAGTATGTACAACTGTTTTCCTTGATGTAGCACAAGCTTTCGATAAAGTGTGGCATGAAGGACTTATACACAAACTTAGAATAAAATTACCGAAACAGTTTTCGGATATATTAAAATCGTATATCTCAAATAGAGCATTCCGTGTAAGGCAAGAAGATGCTTACACAGGAATCAAGGAAATAAAAGCTGGAGTACCACAAGGGAGTGTACTAGGTCCGGTCCTGTACCTATTATATACCTGCGATATTCCAAATTTAGAAAATAACATTATTGCTACTTTTGCTGATGATACTGCTATAATGGCAACAGGCAATACCCACAACGAGGCTGTGGACAAGGTACAAATAGCAGTGAATAAGTTCTACGGATGGACTAAGAAATGGCGAATTAAACTAAATGAAACAAAATCTATTCATGTAGATTTCAGTAATAAAAGTCACAGTTATTGTCCTGTGTACATTAATAATAAGAAGATTCCCTACGAAAACTCGGCTAAATATCTCGGGATGACGCTTGATGCAAAACTTAGATGGAAAGTTCACGTCAAGAAAAAAAGACAAGAATTGAATCTGCGATATAAAAAAATGCAATGGCTACTTGGAAGACATTCCGCGTTGTCAACTCATAACAAACTATTACTGTACAGACAAGTATTAATGCCAATATGGACTTACGGCATTCAGCTGTGGGGATGCACCAAACCGAGCAATATCCTAATTATACAAAGATTTCAAAATAAAGTATTAAGGGAAATAGTAAACGCACCCTGGTACATAAGAAACAACGACCTCCACCGGGACCTTAAAATAGAGTTCGTTGACAAAGTGATAAAAAACTATGCAGAAGCTCACCAACAAAGACTTCATCATCATGTTAATGTTGAGGCAGTTATGCTCCTTGACCAGACCGATTTAGTGAGAAGACTCAAAAGAACAAAACCGTTCGAATTAGTGTAGTGTTCAGTGACAGTATGCTAGTGTAATGTGGTTAAAATACTGCTCATAGAGAACACATGAATCAAGTGTCTCCCCCTTAAATAGAGACAATAAGAAAAGTGTTGATGGACACATTCTTAGTACAGTAAATTTAGCAAGTTAAGTTAGATTTAAATTACTTATTAGCTTTTTTTAGGCTAGATTGTAATATATTTATAGGACGCATTTGTATGCGTTCTATACTAGGAAAAAAAAAAAAAAAAAAAAAAAATATTTGGAATCAGGGACCCCCAATCTCCCTAAATACCAAATTTCAGCCAGATCAGAGCAACTTGGATTTTGGTATCCGGGTCGAAGGACCAATTTGCATTTTTTGACAAAAACACCAAATTCCCCTACAAACCCTCTATAATATTTGTTCGAATCCCCCATACCCACCTATAACGGTTTCGGAGCTGCAGTCGTTTTAAATTTGTATGGGAGAACCTCTTTTTTGTTTGGGAGGGTAAATTTTTTTTAACTTTCCAAAAAGGTCCCAGGGTTTTAGCCATTTTTAGTTTTGGCACCTACCCCCCATCTATTATAGTTTCCGAGATCCCTACACCAGTTCCACGAAGGAAACCAAAAATGGCACTTTTCGGATTTTTCTGGAGGTCACAGGAACCTCCTCTCCACTTTTCCCCTACATTACAGACACCCCCCATAGCTCCTTCTAGGAGAACAATTATGTCAATCAGTCAGTCAGTCAGTGAGTGAGTGGTAATCGAACTTTATATAATATAACTAGGTGTTGCGTGGCGCGCGGGCTGCGAGCAGCCCGCGTTATCGATGTGCATTAGTAACTTTTATCAAACTGGTAATTGCAGTTAAAAAAATATATAAAATTCTCATACAAGTCGAGTAAGTGACAGTTTCTTCTAGTTCAGTACAAAGTGTCGGCAGGGTTACCATGTGCAAGTTGATTTTTTTGATAAAATTTTAGTCGCTGTAAAATCGCACCAAGATTGTAAACGACTTTTGTTAAGGGACCATACCTCTAAGTGCAGTGGTTAACGTGGGCAGTTGCCTCGAAGACCAGCTCGAGATGTGGAAAAAAAACTCCCCATTCGGGACTCGGCCTTCGGCCTCGTTAGTGACTCTCCTAAGGAATGTAAACGCGTAACACCCCATTCGTAAGTGACTAACACGGCTCGGCCTACGGCCTCGCGGAGGCCACGCTCGGCCTTCGGCCTCGCGGGCCGAAAGCTCGGCCTTCGGCCTCGCAGGTTTGAAGCTCGGCCTGCGGCCTCGCAACCGTGGCGTTTTATCGGCAGCGAAAATCCCCATCCAGTATATAAAAAGATTTAGAAATTCTCATGCAAGTCGAACAACTGACAGATACTTTTAGTTCCCGTGAGCGGTTGCATCAAAGACCAACTCGAGATGTGGAAAAAAAACTCCCCATTCGGGACTCGGCCTTCGGCCTCGTTAGTGACTCTCCTAAGGAATGTAAATGCGTAACACCCCATTCGGAACTCGGCCTTCGGCCTCGTAAGTGACTAACACGGCTCGGCCTACGGCCTCGCGGAGGCCACGCTCGGCCTTCGGCCTCGCGGGCCGAAAGCTCGGCCTTCGGCCTCGCCCTGGAAGCTCGGCCTTCGGCCTCGCAGGTTTGAAGCTCGGCCTGCGGCCTCGCAAATAAGAAGTGGTTTCGCCATCAAAAATCCCCATCCAGTAAAAAAAAAACAAATGACGTCATCCAAAAAATTTTTTCATATTTGGAATCAGGGACCCCCAATCTCCCTAAATACCAAATTTCAGCCAGATCGGAGCAACTTGGATTTTGGTATCCGGGTCGAAGGACCAATTTTCAATTTTCGACTAAAACCCCAAATTCTCCTACAAACCCTCTATAACATTTGTTCAAACCCCCCATACCCACCTATAACGGTTTCGGAGTTGCGGTCGTTTTAAAATTGTATGGGAGAACCTCTTTTTTGTTTGGGAGGGTAATTTTTTTTCAACTTTCCAAAAAGGTCCCAGGGTTTTAGTCATTTTTAGTTTTGACACCTACCCCCCATCGATTATGGTTTCCGAGATCCGTACACCAGTTCCATCAAGGAAACCAAAAATGACATTTTTCGGATTTTTCTGGTGGTCACGGGAACCTCCTCTACACTTTTCCCCTACATCACAAACACCTCCCATCGCTCCTTCTAGGAGAACAATGATGTCAATGAGTCAGTGAGTCAGTGAGTCAGTGGTAATCGAACTTTATATAATATAATAACTAGGTGTTGGGTAGTGCGCGGGCTGCGAGCAGCCCGCGTTATCGATGTGCATTTGTATTGTTATCAACATTTTAGTTGCAGTTTAAAAAATATATATAAAATTCTCATACAAGTCGAGTAAGTGACAGTTTCTTCTAGTTCAGTACAAAGTGTGGGCAGGGTTACCATGTGAAAGTTGATTTTTTCGAAAAAATTTTAGTCGATGTAAAATCGCCCCAAGATTGTAATCGAGTTTTGTTAAGGAACCATACCTCTAAGTGCAGTGGTTAACGTGGGCCGTTGCCTCGGAGACCAGCTCGAGATGTGGAAAAAAAACTCCCCATTCGGGACTCGGCCTTCGGCCTCGTTAGTGACTCTCCTAAGGAATGTAAACGCGTAACACCCCATTCGTAAATGACTAACACGGCTCGGCCTACGGCCTCGCGGAGGCCACGCTCGGCCTTCGGCCTCGCGGGCCGAAAGCTCGGCCTTCGGCCTCGCAGGTTTGAAGCTCGGCCTGCGGCCTCGCAACCGTAGCGTTGTATCGTCAGCGAAAATCCCCATCCAGTATATAAAAAGATTTAAAAATTTCCATGCAAGTCGAACAACTGACAGATACTTTTAGTTCCCGTGAGCGGTTGCATCAAAGACCAGCTCGAGATGTGGTTAAAACTCCCCATTCTGAACTCGGCCTTCGGCCTCGTTAGTGACTCTCCTAAGGAATGTAAATGCGTAACACCCCATTCGGAACTCGGCCTTCGGCCTCGTAAGTGACTAACACGGCTCGGCCTACGGCCTCGCGGAGGCCACGCTCGGCCTTCGGCCTCGCGGGCCGAAAGCTCAGCCTTCGGCCTCGCCCTCGAAGCTCGGCCTTCGGCCTCGCAGGTTTGAAGCTCGGCCTGCGGCCTCGCAAATAAAAAGTGGTTTCGCCATCAAAAATCCCCATCCAGTAAAAAAAAAACAAATGACGTCATCCAAAAAATTTTTTCATATTCGGAATCAGGGACCCCCATTCTCCCTACATACCAAATTTCAGCCAGATCAGACAAACTTGGATTTTGGTATCCGGGTCGAAGGACCAATTTTCAATTTTCGACTAAAACCCCAAATTCTCCTACAAACCCTCTATAACATTTGGTCAAACCCCCCATACCCACCTATAACGGTTCGGGAGCTGCGGTCGTTTTAAATTTGTATGGGAGAACCTCTTTTTTGTTTGGGAGGGTAATTTTTTTTCAAATTTCCAAAAAGGTACCAGGGTTTTAGTCATTTTTAGTTTTGACACCTACCCCCCATCGATTATGGTTTCCGAGATCCGTACACCAGTTCCATCAAGGAAACCAAAAATGACACTTTTCGGATTTTTCTGGTGGTCATAGGAATCTCCTCTACACTTTTCCCCTACATCACAAACACCCCCCATCGCTCCTTCTGGGAGAACAATGATGTCAATGAGTCAGTCAGTCAGTCAGTCAGTGAGTGAGTGGTAATCGAACTTTATATAATATAACTAGTATTTCGGGTGGTGCGCGGGCTGCGAGCAGCCCGCGTTATCGATGTGCATTAGTAATATTTGTCAAACTGGTAATTGCAGTTAAAAAAAAATATATAAAATTCTCATACAAGTCGAGTAAGTGACTGTTTCTTCTAGTTCAGTACAAAGTGTGAGCAGGGTTACCATGTGAAAGTTGATTTTTTTTGATAAAATTTTAGTCGCTGTAAAATCGCACCAAGATTGTAAACGACTTTTGTTAAGGGACCATACCTCTAAGTGCAGTGGTTAACGTGGGCAGTTGCCTCGGAGACCAGCTCGAGATGTGGAAAAAAACTCCCCATTCGGGACTCGGCCTTCGGCCTCGTTAGTGACTCTCCTTAGGAATGTAAACGCGTAACACCCCATTCGTAAGTGACTAACACGGCTCGGCCTACGGCCTCGCGGAGGCCACGCTCGGCCTTCGGCCTCGCGGGCCGAAAGCTCGGCCTTCGGCCTCGCAGGTTTGAAGCTCGGCCTGCGGCCTCGCAACCGTGGCGTTGTATCGCCAGCGAAAATCCCCATCCAGTAAATAAAAAGATTTAAAAATTCTCATGCAAGTCGAACAACTGACAGATACTTTTAGTTCCCGTGAGCGGTTGCATCAAAGACCAGCTCGAGATGTGGAAAAAAATCTCCCCATTCGGGACTCGGCCTTCGGCCTCGTTAGTGACTCTCCTAAGGAATGTAAATGCGTAACACCCCATTCGGAACTCGGCCTTCGGCCTCGTAAGTGACTAACACGGCTCGGCCTGCGGCCTCGCGGAGGCCACGCTCGGCCTTCGGCCTCGCGGGCCGAAAGCTCGACCTTCGGCCTCGCCCTCGAAGCTCGGCCTTCGGCCTCGCAGGTTTGAAGCTCGGCCTGCGGCCTCGCAGCCGTGGCGTTGTATCGCCAGCGAAAATCCCCATCCAGTAAAAAAAAAACAAATGACGTCATCCAAAAAATTTTTTCATATTTGGAATCAGGGACCCCCATTCTCCCGAAATACCAAATTTCAGCCAGATCGGAGCAACTTGGATTTTGGTATCCGGGTCGAAGGACCAATTTTCAATTTTCGACTAAAACCCCAAATTCTCCTACAAACCCTCTATAACATTTGTTCAAACCCCCCATACCCACCTATAACGGTTCGGGAGCTGCGGTCGTTTTAAATTTGTATGGGAGAACCTCTTTTTTGCTTGGGAGGGTAATTTTTTTTCAACTTTCCAAAAAGGTCCCAGGGTTTTAGTCATTTTTAGTTTTGACACCTACCCCCCATCGATTATGGTTTCCGAGATCCGTACACCAGTTCCATCAAGGAAACCCAAAATGACACTTTTCGGATTTTTCTGGTGGTCATAGGAACATCCTCTACACTTTTCCTCTACATCACAAACACCTCCCATCGCTCCTTCTAGGAGAACAATGATGTCAATCAGTCAGTCAGTCAGTGAGTGGTAATCGAACTTTATATATTATAACTAGTATTTGGGTGGTGCGCGGGCTGCGAGCAGCCCGCGTTATCGATGTGCATTTGTATATTTTTTAAAATTTTAGTTGCAGTTGAAAAAAATATTTAAAAATTCTCATACAAGTCGAGAAAGGGACAGTTTCTTCTAGTTCATTACAAAGTGTGAGCATGGTTACCATGTGCAAGTTGATTTTTTCGATAAAATTTTAGTCGACGTAAAATCGCCCCAAGATTGTAATCGAGTTTTGTTAAGGGACCATACCTCTAAGTGCAGTGGTTAACGTGGGCCGTTGCCTCGGAGACCAGCTCGAGATGTTGAAAAAAAACTCCCCATTCGGGACTCGGCCTTCGGCCTCGTTAGTGACTCTCCTAAGGAATGTAAACGCGTAACACCCCATTCGTAAGTGACTAACACGGCTCGGCCTACGGCCTCGCGGAGGCCACGCTCGGCCTTCGGCCTCGCGGGCCGAAAGCTCGGCCTTCGGCCTCGCAGGTTTGAAGCTCGGCCTGCGGCCTCGCAACCGCGGCGTTGTATCGTCAGCGAAAATCCCCAACCAGTAAATAAAAAGATTTAAAAATTTCCATGCAAGTCGAACAACTGACAGATACTTTTAGTTCCCGTGAGCGGTTGCATCAAAGACCAGCTCGAGATGTGGAAAAAAAACTCCCCATTCGGGACTCGGCCTTCGGCCTCGTTAGTGACTCTCCTAAGGAATGTAAATGCGTAACACCCCATTCGGAACTCGGCCTTCGGCCTCGTAAGTGACTAACACGGCTCGGCCTACGGCCTCGCGGAGGCCACGCTCGGCCTTTGGCCTCGCGGGCCGAAAACTCGGCCTTCGGCCTCGCCCTCGAAGCTCGGCCTTCGGCCTCGCGGGTTTAAAGCTCGGCCTGCGGCCTCGCAAATAAGAAGTGGTTTCGCCATCAAAACTCCCCATCCAGTAAAAAAAAAACAAATGACGTCATCGAAAAACTTTTTTCATATTTCGAATCAGGGACCCCAAATCTCCCTAAATACCAAATTTCAGCCGAATCGAAGAAACTTGGATTTTTGTATCCGGTTCGAAGGACCAATTTGCAATTTTTGACAAAATACCCAAATTTCCCTACAAACCCTCTATGACATTTGTTCAAACCCTCTATACCTATCTATAACGGTTTAGGAGTTGCGATCGTTTTAAATTTGTATGGGAGAACCTCTTTTTTGTTCAGGAGGGTAATTTTTTTTCATTTTTCCAAAAAGGTCCCAGGGTTTTAGTCATTTTTAGTTTTGGCACCTACCCCCCATCGATTATGGTTTCCGAGATCCATACACCAGTTCTATCAAGGAAACCAAAAATGACACTTTTCGGATTTTTCTGGTGGTCATAGAAACCTCCTCTACACTTTTTCCCTACACCACAAACACCCCCCATCGCTCCTTCTGGGAGAACAATGATGTCAATGAGTGAGTCAGTCAGTCAGTGAGTGGTAATCGAGCTTTATATAATATAACTAGGTGTTGGGTGGTGCGCGGGCTGCGAGCAGCCCGCGTTATCGATGTGCATTAGTATTTTTAACAAAAATGTCGTTGCAGTTGAAAAAATATATAAAATTCTCATACAAGTAGAATAAGTGACAGTTTCTTCTAGTTCAGTACAAAGTGTGAGCAGGGTTACCATGTGCAAGTTGATTTTTTTGATAAAATTTTAGTCGCTGTAAAATCGCCCCAAGATTGTAATCGAGTTTTGTTAAGGGACCATACCTCTAAGTGCAGTGGTTAACGTGGGCCGTTGCCTCGGAGACCAGCTCGAGATGTAGAATAAACTCCCCATTCGGGACTCGGCCTTCGGCCTCGTTAGTGACTCTCCTAAGGAATGTAAACGCGTAACACCCCATTCGTAAGTGACTAACACGGCTCGGCCTACGGCCTCGCGGAGGCCACGCTCGGCCTTCGGCCTCGCGGGCCGAAAGCTCGGCCTTCGGCCTCGCAGGTTTGAAGCTCGGCCTGCGGCCTCGCAACCGTGGCATTGTATCGCCAGCGAAAATCCCCATCCAGTAAATAAAAAGATTTAAAAATTCTCATGCAAGTCGAACAACTGACAAAAACTTTTAGTTCCCGTGAGCGGTTGCATCAAAGACCAGCTCGAGATGTGGAAAAAACTCCCCATTCGGGACTCGGCCTTCGGCCTCGTTAGCGACTTCCATAGGATGCGTTAATGAGGTACACCCCATTCGGAACTCGGCCTTCGGCCTCGTAAGTTACTAACACGGCTCGGCCTGCGGCCTCGCGGAGGCCACGCTCGGCCTTCGGCCTCGCGGGCCGAAAGCTCGGCCTCCGGCCTCGCAGGTTTGAAGCTCGGCCTCCGGCCTCGCAGGTTTGAAGCTCGGCCTTCGGCCTCGCGGTGTTTAAGGCTCGGCCTGCGGCCTCGCAAGTTACAAAGGGAATGTTTTTAAGCTGTTCCCAATGACGGCCAGCTCGGCCTTCGGCCTCGCAGGCCTACAGCTCGGCCTCCGGCCTCGCTAGGGTGGAGCTCGGCCTTCGGCCTCGCCTCCATAGCTCGGCCTGCGGCCTCGCTCGATTGCAGCTCGGCCTACGGCCTCGCAAAGAGAATATGGTTTCGCCACCAAAAATCCGCATCCAGTAAAAAAAAAACTAATGACGTCATCAAAAAACTTTTTTCATATTTCGAATTAGGGACTCCAAATCTCCCTAAATACTAAATTTCAGCCAGATCGGAGCAACTTGAATTTTGGTATCCGGTTCGAAGGACCAATTTGCAATTTTTGACAAAAACCCCAAATTTCCCTACAAAACCTCTATGACATTTGTTCGAACCCCCCATACCTATCGATAACGGTTCCGGAGCTGCGATCGTTTTAAATTTGTATGGGAGAACCTCTTTTTTGTTCGGGAGGGTAATTTTTTTTTAATTTTCCAAAAGGGTCCCAGGATTATAGTCATTTTTAGTTTTGACACCTACCCCCCATCGATTATGGTTTTCGAGATCCCTACACCAGTTCCATCAAGGAAACCAAAAATGACACTTTTCGGATTTTTCCCTAAGTCACGTGGGCACTCCCTATACAGTCCATTATATAATTTAAACCCAAAAACACTCCTTCTGGGAGAACAATGATGTCAGTCAGTCAGTCAATCAGTGGTAGAGCAGCTTTATATATTATAACTAGGTGTTGGGTGGTGCGCGGGCTGCGAGCAGCCCGCGTTATCGATGTGCATTTGTAATATTTATCAAGATTTGTAGTTGCAGTTTATAAAAATATATATAAAATTCTCATTCAAGTCGAGTAAGTGACAGTTTCTTCTAGTTCAGTACAAGGTGTCGGCAGGGTTACCATGTGCAAGTTGATTTTTTTGATAAAATTTTAGTCGCTGTAAGATCGCACCAAGATTGTTAACGACTTTTGTTAAGGAACCATACCTCTAAGTGCAGTGGTTGACGTAGGCCGTTGCCTCGGAGACCAGCTCGAGATTTGGAAAAAACCCCCCATTCGGGACTCGGCCTTCGGCCTCGTTAGCGACTCACCTGAGGGACGTTAATTCGTTACACCCCATTCGGAACTCGGCCTTTGGCCTCGTAAGTGACTAACACGGCTCGGCCTCCGGCCTCGCGGGTTTGAAGCTCGGCCTGTGGCGTTTTATCGCCAGCGCAAATCCCCATCCAGTAAATAAAAAGATTTAAAAATTCTCATGCAAGTCGAACAACTGACAGATACTTTTAGTTCCCGTGAGCGGTTGCATCAAAGACCAGCTCGAGAAGTAAAAAAAAACTCCCCATTCGGGACTCGGCCTTCGGCCTCGTTAGTGACTCTCCTAAGGAATGTAAACGCGTAACACCCCATTCGTAATTGACTAACACGGCTCGGCCTGCGGCCTCGCAGAGGCCACGCTCGGCCTTCGGCCTCGCGGTCCGAAAGCTCGGCCTTCGGCCTCGCAGGTTTGAAGCTCGGCCTGCGGCCTCGCAACCGTGGCGTTGTATCGTCAGCGAAAATCCCCATCCAGTAAATAAAAAGATTTAAAAATTTCCATGCAAGTCGAACAACTGACAGATACTTTTAGTTCCCGTGACCGGTTGCATCAAAGACCAGCTCGAGATGTGGTAAAAACTCTCCATGCTGAACTCGGCCTTCGGCCTCGTTAGTGACTCTCCTAAGGAATGTAAATGCGTAACACCCCATTCGGAACTCGGCCTTCGGCCTCGTAAGTGACTAACACGGCTCGGCCTGCGGCCTCGCGGAGGCCACGCTCGGCCTTCGGCCTCGCGGGCCGAAAGCTCGGCCTTCGGCCTCGCCCTCGAAGCTCGGCCTTCGGCCTCGCAGGTTTGAAGCTCGGCCTGCGGCCTCGCAGCCGTGGCGTTGTATCGCCAGCGAAAATCCCCATCCAGTAAAAAAAAAACAAATGACGTCATCCAAAAAATTTTTTCATATTTGAAATCAGGGACCCTCAATCTCTCTAAATACCAAATTTCAGCGAAATCGGAACAACTTGAATTTTGGTATCCGGGTCGAAGGACCAATTTTCAATTTTCGACTAAAACCCCAAATTCTCCTACAAACCCTCTATAACATTTGTTCAAACCCCCCATACCCACCTATAACGGTTCCGGAGTTGCGGTCGTTTTAAATTTGTATGGGAGAACCTCTTTTTTGTTCGGGAGGGTAATTTTTTTCCAACTTTCCAAAAGGGTCCCAGGGTTTTAGTCATTTTTAGTTTTGACACCTACCACCCATCGATTATGGTTTCCGAGATCCGTACACCAGTTCCATCAAGGAAACCAAAAATGACACTTTTCGGATTTTTCTGGTGGTCACAGGAACCTCCTCTACACTTTTCCCCTACATCACAAACACCTCCCATCGCTCCTTCTAGGAGAACAATGATGTCAATCAGTCAGTCAGTCAGTGAGTGAGTGGTAATCGAACTTTATATAATATAACTAGTATTTCGGGTGGTGCGCGGGCTGCGAGCAGCCCGCGTTATCGATGTGCATTAGTAATTTATATCAAACTGTTAATTGCAGTTGAAAAAAATATATAAAATTCTCATACAAGTCGAGAAAGGGACAGTTTCTTCTAATTCAGTACTAAGTGTGAGCAGGGTTACCATGTGCAAGTTGATTTTTTTGATAAAATTTTAGTCGCTGTAAAATCGCACCAAGATTGTAAACGACTTTTGTTAAGGGACCATACCTCTAAGTGCAGTGGTTAACGTGGGCAGTTGCCTCGGAGACCAGCTCGAGATGTGGAAAAAAAACTCCTCATTCGGGACTCGGCCTTCGGCCTCGTTAGTGACTCTCCTAAGGAATGTAAACTCGTAACACCCCATTCGTAAGTGACTAACACGGCTCGGCCTACGGCCTCGCGGAGGCCACGCTCGGCCTTCGGCCTCGCGGGCCGAAAGCTCGGCCTTCGGCCTCGCAGGTTTGAAGCTCGGCCTGCGGCCTCGCAACCGTGGCGTTGTATCGCCAGCGAAAATCCCCATCCAGTAAATAAAAAGATTTAAAAATTTCCATGCAAGTCGAACAACTGACAGATACTTTTAGTTCCCGTGAGCGGTTGCATCAAAGACCAGCTCGAGATGTGGTAAAAACTCCCCATGCTGAACTCGGCCTTCGGCCTCGTTAGTGACTCTCCTAAGGAATGTAAATGCGTAACACCCCATTCGGAACTCGGCCTTTGGCCTCGTAAGTGACTAACACGGCTCGGCCTGCGGCCTCGCGGAGGCCACGCTCGGCCTTCGGCCTCGCGGGCCGAAAGCTCGGCCTTCGGCCTCGCCCTGGAAGCTCGGCCTTCGGCCTCGCAGGTTTGAAGCTCGGCCTGCGGCCTCGCAAATAAGAAGTGGTTTCGCCATCAAAAATCCCCATCCAGTAAAAAAAAAACAAATGACGTCATCCAAAAAATTTTTTTATATTTCGAATCAGGGATCTCCAATCTCCCTAAATACCAAATTTCAGCCAGATCAGAGCAACTTGGATTTTGGTATCCGGGTCGAAGGACCAATTTTCAATTTTCGACTAAAACCCCAAATTCTCCTACAAACCCTCTATAACATTTGTTCAAACCCCCCATACCCACCTATAACGGTTCCGGAGTTGCGGTCGTTTTAAATTTGTATGGGAGAACCTCTTTTTTGTTCGGGAGGGTAATTTTTTTCCAACTTTCCAAAAGGGTCCCAGGGTTTTAGTCATTTTTAGTTTTGACACCTACCACCCATCGATTATGGTTTCCGAGATCCGTACACCAGTTCCATCAAGGAAACCAAAAATGACACTTTTCGGATTTTTCTGGTGGTCACAGGAACCTCCTCTACACTTTTCCCCTACATCACAAACACCTCCCATCGCTCCTTCTAGGAGAACAATGATGTCAATCAGTCAGTCAGTCAGTGAGTGAGTGGTAATCGAACTTTATATAATATAACTAGGTGTTGGGTGGTGCGCGGGCTGCGAGCAGCCCGCGTTATCGATGTGCATTTGTATTTATTTCAAGATTGTAATTGCAGTTTATAAAAATATATAAAATTCTTATACAAGTCGAGTAGGTGACAGTTTGTATGTGCAAGTTGATTTTTTTGATAAAATTTTAGTCGCTTCAAAATCGCACCAAGATTGTAAACGAGTTTTGTTAAGGGACCATACCTCTAAGTGCAGTGGTTAACGTGGGCAGTTGCCTCGGAGACCAGCTCGAGATGTGGAATAAACTCCCCATTCGGGACTCGGCCTTCGGCCTCGTTAGTGACTCTCCTAAGGAATGTAAACGCGTAACACCCCATTCGTAAGTGACTAACATGGCTCGGCCTACGGCCTCGCGGAGGCCACGCTCGGCCTTCGGCCTCGTGGGCCGAAAGCTCGGCCTTCGGCCTCGCAGGTTTGAAGCTCGGCCTGCGGCCTCGCAACCGTGGCGTTGTATCGCCAGCGAAAATCCCCATCCAGTAAATAAAAAAATTTAAAAATTCTCATGCAAGTCGAACAACTGACAGATACTTTTAGTTCCCGTGAGCGGTTGCATCAAAGACCAGCTCGAGATGTGGAAAAAAAACTCCCCATTCGGGACTCGGCCTTCGGCCTCGTTAGTGACTCTCCTAAGGCATGTAAATGCGTAACACCCCATTCGGAACTCGGCCTTCGGCCTCGTAAGTGACTAACACGGCTCGGCCTGCGGCCTCGCGGAGGCCACGCTCGGCCTTCGGCCTCGCGGGCCGAAAGCTCGGCCTTCGGCCTCGCCCTGGAAGCTCGGCCTTCGGCCTCGCAGGTTTGAAGCTCGGCCTGCGGCCTCGCAAATAAGAAGTGGTTTCGCCATCAAAAATCCCCATCCAGTAAAAAAAAAACAAATGACGTCATCCAAAAAATTTTTTCATATTTGGAATCAGGGACACCCAATCTCCCTAAATACCAAATTTCAGCCAGATCGGAGCAACTTGGATTTTGGTATCCGGGTCGAAGGACCAATTTTCAATTTTCGACTAAAACCCCAAATTTTCCTACAAACCCTCTATAACATTTGTTCAAACCCCCCATACCCACCTATAACGGTTCGGGAGCTGCGGTCGTTTTAAATTTGTATGGGAGAACCTCTTTTTTGTTCGGGAGGGTAATTTTTTTTCAGCTTTCCAAAAAGGTCCCAGGGTTTTAGTCATTTTTAGTTTTGGCACCTACCCCTTATCTATTATAGTTTCCGAGATCCCTACACCAGTTCCACGAAGGAAACCAAAAATGGCACTTTTCGGATTTTTCTGGAGGTCACAGAAACCTTCTCTCCACTTTTTCCCTACATCACAAACACCCCCCATCGCTCCTTCTAGGAGAACAATTATGTCAATCAGTCAGTGAGTCAGTGAGTGAGTCAGTGGTAATCGAGCTTTATATATATAACTAGGTGTTGGGTGGTGCGCGGGCTGCGAGCAGCCCGCGTTATCGATGTGCATTTGTATATTTTCAAAATTTTAGTTGCAGTTGAAAAAAATATTTAAAAATTCTCATACAAGTCGAGAAAGGGACAGTTTCTTCTAGTTCAGTACAAAGTGTGAGCAGGGTTACCATGTGCAAGTTGATTTTTTCGATAAAATTTTAGTCGATGTAAAATCGCCCCAAGATTGTAATCGAGTTTTGTTGAGGGACCATACCTCTAAGTGCAGTGGTTAACGTGGGCCGTTGCCTCGGAGACCAGCTCGAGATGTAAAAAAAGCTCCCCATTCGGGACTCGGCCTTCGGCCTCGTTAGTGACTCTCCTAAGGAATGTAAACGCGTAACACCCCATTCGTAAGTGACTAACACGGCTCGGCCTACGGCCTCGCGGAGGCCACGCTCGGCCTTCGGCCTCGCGGGCCGAAAGCTCGGCCTTCGGCCTCGCAACCGTGGCGTTGTATCGCCAGCGAAAATCCCCATCCAGTAAATAAAAAGATTAAAAAATTCTCATGCAAGTCGAACAACTGACAGATACTTTTAGTTCCCGTGAGCGGTTGCATCAAAGACCAGCTCAAGATGTGGGAAAAACCCCCCATTCGGGACTCGGCCTTCGGCCTCGTTAGTGACTCTCCTAAGGAATGTAAATGCGTAACACCCCATTCGGAACTCGGCCTACGGCCTCGTAAGTGACTAACACGGCTCGGCCTGCGGCCTCGCGGAGGCCACGCTCGGCCTGCGGCCTCGCGGGCCGAAAGCTCGGCCTTCGGCCTCGCCCTCGAAGCTCGGCCTTCGGCCTCGCAGGTTTGAAGCTCGGCCTGCGGCCTCGCAAATAAGAAGTGGTTTCGCCATCAAATATCCCAATCCAGTAAAAAAAAACAAATGACGTCATCCAAAATTTTTTTTCATATTTGGAATCAGAGACCCCTAATCTCCCTAAATACTAAATTTCAACCAGATCGGAGCAACTTAGATTTTGGTATCCGGGTCGAAGGACCAATTTTCAATTTTCGACTAAAACCTCAAATTCTCCTACAAACCCTCTATAACATTTGTTTAAACCCCCCATACCTACCTATAACGGTTCCGGAGTTGCGATCGTTTTAATTTTGTATGGGAGAACCTCTTTTTTGTTCGGGAGGGTAATTTTTTTTAAAGTTTTTAAAAGGATCCCAGGGTTTTAGTCATTTTTAGTTTTGACACCAACCCCCCATCGATTATAGTTTCCGAGATCCCTACACCAGTTCCATGATGGAAACCAAAAATGACACTTTTCGGATTTTTCTGGAGGTCACGGGAACCTCCTCTACACTTTTCCCCTACTCCACAAACACCCCCCATCGCTCCTTCTAGGAGAACAATTCTGTCAATCAGTGAGTCAGTGAGTCAGTCAATCAGTCAGTGGTAATCGAGCTTTATATATATACTAGTATTTGGGTGGCGCGCGGGCTGCGAGCAGCCCGCGTTATCGATGTGCATTAGTATTATTAACAAAAATGTCGTTGCATTTGCTAAAAAGATATAAAATTCTCATGCAAATCGAATAACTCACAGTTTCATCTATTTCAGTAGAAAGTGTGAGCAGGGTTACCATGTGCAAGTTGATTTTTAAAAAAAAATTTTAGTCGCGGTAAAACCGGACCAAGATTGTAAACGACTTTTGTTAAGGGACCCCACCTCTAAGTGCAGTGGTTAACGTGGGCAGTTGCCTCGGAGACCAGCTCGATATGTGAAAATACTCGTTATCCGGAACTCGGCCTTCGGCCTCGTTAGTGACTCCCATAAGGTACGTTGATGCGTTACACCTCATTCGAGCTCGGCCTTCGGCCTCGCAGATTTGAAGCTCGGCCTTCGGCCTCGCAGGTTTGAAGCTCGGCCTTCGGCCTCGCGGTGGTAAAGACAGCTTCTTCAAGTTCAGTACAAAGTGAGAACAGAGTTACCATATGCAAGTTTATTTTTTTCATTAATATTTTAGTCGGGGTAAAATCGCACAAAGAATTTAAACGACTTTTGTTAAGGGACCCTACCTCTAATTGTAGTAAATAACGCGGGCAGTTGCATTGGAGACCAGCTCGAGATGTGGAAAAAACTCCCCATCCGGGACTCGGCCTTCGGCCTCGTTAGCGACTTCCATAGGATGCGTTAATGAGGTACACCCCATTCGGAACTCGGCCTTCGGCCTCGTAAGTTACTAACACGGCTCGGCCTACGGCCTCGCGGAGGCCACGCTCGGCCTTCGGCCTCGCGGGCCGAAAGCTCGGCCTCCGGCCTCGCAGGTTTGAAGCTCGGCCTTCGGCCTCGCGGTGTTTAAAGCTCGGCCTGCGGCCTCGCAAGTTACAAAGGGAATGATTTTAAGCTGTTCCCAATGACGGCCAGCTCGGCCTTCGGCCTCGCAGGCCTACAGCTCGGCCTCCGGCCTCGCTAGGGTGGAGCTCGGCCTTCGGCCTCGCCTCCACAGCTCGGCCTGCGGCCTCGCTCGATTTCAGCTCGGCCTACGGCCTCGCAAAGAGAATGTGGTTTCGCCACCAAAAATCCGCATCCAGTAAAAAAAAAACTAATGACGTCATCAAAAAACTTTTTTCATATTTCGAATCAGGGACCCCAAATCTCCCTAAATACTTAATTTCAGTCAGATCGGAGCAACTTGAATTTTGGTATCCGGTTCGAAGGACCAATTTCAAGTTTTGGACAAAATCCCCAAATTTCCCTACAAACCCTCTATAACATTTGTTCAAACTCCCCATACCTACCTAAAACGGTTCCGGAGTTGCGATCGTTTTAATTTTGTATGGGAGAACCTCTTTTTTAATAGGTAGGGTAATTTTTTTTAAAGTTTTTAAAAGGATCCCAGGGTTTTAGTCGAGTAAGTGACAGTTTCTTCTAGTTCAGAACAAAGTGTGAGCAGGGTTACCATGTGCAAGTTGATTTTTTGAAAAAATTTTAGTCGCTGTAAAATCGCACCAAGATTGTAAACAACATTTGTTAAGGGACCATACCTCTAAGTGCAGTGGTTAACGTGGGCAGTTGCCTCGGAGACCAGCTCGAGATGTGGAAAAAAAGCTCCCCATTCGGGACTCGGCCTTCGGCCTCGTTAGTGACTCTCCTAAGGAATGTAAACGCGTAACACCCCATTCGTAAGTGACTAACACGGCTCGGCCTACGGCCTCGCGGAGGCCACGCTCGGCCTTCGGCCTCGCGGGCCGAAAGCTCGGCCTTCGGCCTCGCAGGTTTGAAGCTCGGCCTGCGGCCTCGCAACCGTGACGTTGTATCATCAGCGAAAATCCCCATCCAGTAAATAAAAAGATATAAAAATTCTCATGCAAGTCGAACAACTGACAGATACTTTTAGTTCCCGTGAGCGGTTGCATCAAAGACCAGCTCGAGATGTGGTAAAAACTCCCCATTCTGAACTCGGCCTTCGGCCTCGTTAGTGACTCTCCTAAGGAATGTAAATGCGTAACACCCCATTCGGAACTCGGCCTTCGGCCTCGTAAGTGACTAACACGGCTCGGCCTACGGCCTCGCGGAGGCCACGCTCGGCCTTCGGCCTCGCCGGCCGAAAGCTCGGCCTTCGGCCTCGCCCTCGAAGCTCGGCCTTCGGCCTCGCAGGCTTGAAGCTCGGCCTGCGGCCTCGCAAATAAGAAGTGGTTTCGCCATCAAAAATCCCCATCCAGTAAAAAAAAAACAAATGACGTCATCCAAAAATTTTTTTCATATTTGGAATCAGGGACCCCCAATCTCCCTAAATACCAAATTTCAGCCAGATCGGAGCAACTTGGATTTTGGTATCCGGGTCGAAGGACCAATTTTCAATTTTCGACTAAAACCCCAAATTCTCCTACAAACCCTCTATAACATTTGTTCAAACCCCCCATACCCACCTATAACGGTTTCGGAGTTGCGGTCGTTTTAAATTTGTATGGGAGAACCTCTTTTTTTTTCGGGAGGGTAATTTTTTTTCTACTCTCCAAAAAGGTCCCAGGGTTTTAGTCATTTTTAGTTTTGACACCTACCCCCCATCGATTATGGTTTTCGAGATCCGTACACCAGTTCCATCAAGGAAACCAAAAATGACACTTTTCGGATTTTTCTGGTGGTCATGGGAACCTCCTCTACACTTTTCCCCTACATCACAAACACCCCCCATCGCTCCTTCTAGGAGAACAATGATGTCAATGAGTGAGTCAGTGAGTCAGTGAGTGGTAATCGAACTTTATATAATATAACTAGTATTTGGGTGGCGCGCGGGCTGCGAGCAGCCCGCGTTATCGATGTGCATTAGTATTATTAACAAAAATGTCATTGCAGTTAAAAAAAAATATATATAATTCTTATACAAGTCGAATCAATGACAGTTTCTTCTAAATCAGTACAAAGTGTGGCAGGGTTACCATGTGCAAGTTAATTTTTTTTGATAAAATTTTAGTTGGTGTAAAATCGCACCAAGATTGTAAACGACTTTTGTTAAGGGACCATACCTCTAAGTGCAGTGGTTAACGTGGGCAGTTGCCTCGGAGACCAGCTCGAGATGTGGAAAAAAAACTCCCCATTCGGGACTCGGCCTTCGGCCTCGTTAGTGACTCTCCTAAGGAATGTAAACGCGTAACACCCCATTCGTAAGTGACTAAAACGGCTCGGCCTACGGCCTCGCGGAGGCCACGCTCGGCCTTCGGCCTCGCGGGCCGAAAGCTCTGCCTTCGGCCTCGCAGGTTTGAAGCTCGGCCTGCGGCCTCGCAACCGTGGCGTTGTATCGCCAGCGAAAATCCCCATCCAGTAAAGTAAAAATTCTCATGCAAGTCGAACAACTGACAGATACTTTTAGTTCCCGTGAGCGGTTACATTGGAGACCAGCTCGAGATGTGGGAAAAACTCCCCATCTGGGACTCGGCCTTCGGCCTCGTTAGCGACTTCCATAGGATGCGTAAATGAGGTACACCCCATTCGGAACTCGGCCTTCGGCCTCGTAAGTTACTAACACGGCTCGGCCTACGGCCTCGCGGAGGCCACGCTCGGCCTTCGGCCTCGCGGGCCGAAAGCTCGGCCTCCGGCCTCGCAGGTTTGAAGCTCGGCCTTCGGCCTCGCGATGTTTAAGGCTCGGCCTGCGGCCTCGCAAGTTACAAAGGGAATGTTTTTAAGCTGTTCCCAATGACGGCCAGCTCGGCCTTCGGCCTCGCAGGCCTACAGCTCGGCCTCCGGCCTCGCTAGGGTGGAGCTCGGCCTTCGGCCTCGCCTCCACAGCTCGGCCTGCGGCCTCGCTCGATTGCAGCTCGGCCTACGGCCTCGCAAAGAGAATGTGGTTTCGCCACCAAAAATCCGCATCCAGTAAAAAAAAAAATAATGACGTCATCAAAAAAATTTTTTCATATTTGGAATCAGGGACCCCCAATCTCCCTAAATACTTAATTTCAGCTAGATCGGAGCAACTTGGATTTTGGTATCCGGGTCGAAGGACCAATTTTCAATTTTCGACTAAAACCCCAAAATCTCCTACAAACCCTCTATAACATTTGTTCAAACCCCCCATACCCACCTATAACGGTTCGGGAGCTGCGGTCGTTTTAAATTTGTATGGGAGAACCTCTTTTTTGTTCGGGAGGGTAACTTTTTTTCAACTTTCCAAAAAGGTCCCAGGGTTTTAGTCATTTTTAGTTATGACACCTACTCCCCATCGATTATGGTTTCCGAGATCCGTACACCAGTTCCATCAAGGAAACCAAAAATGACACTTTTCGGATTTTTCTAGTGGTCATAGGAACCTCCTCTACACTTTTCCCCTACATCACAAACACCCCCCATCGCTCCTTCTGGGAGAACAATGATGTCAATGAGTGAGTCAGTGAGTCAGTCAGTGGTAATCGAACTTTATATAATATAACTAGTATTTGGGTGGTGCGCGGGCTGCGAGCAGCCCGCGTTATCGATGTGCATTTGTATTTATTTCAAGATTGTAATTGCAGTTGAAAAAATATATAAAATTCTCATACAAGTAGAGTCAGTGACAGTTTCTTCTAGTTCAGTACAAAGTGTGAGCAGGGTTACCATGTGCAAGTTGATTTTTTCGATAAAATTTTAGTCGATGTAAAATCGCCCCAAGATTGTTATCGAGTTTTGTTAAGGGACCATACCTCTAAGTGCAGTGGTTAACGTGGGCCGCTGCCTCGGAGACCAGCTCGAGATGTGGAAAAAGCTCCCCATTCGGGACTCGGCCTTCGGCCTCGTTAGTGACTCTCCTAAGGAATGTACACGCGTAACACCCCATTCGTAAGTGACTAACACGGCTCGGCCTACGGCCTCGCGGAGGCCACGCTCGGCCTTCGGCCTCGCGGGCCGAAAGCTCGGCCTTCGGCCTCGCAGATTTGAAGCTCGGCCTGCGGCCTCGCAACCGTGGCGTTGTATCGCCAGCGAAAATCCCCATCCAGTAAATAAAAAGATTTAAAAATTTCCATGCAAGTCGAACAACTGACAGATACTTTTAGTTCCCGTGAGCGGTTGCATCAAAGACCAGCTCGAGATGTGGTAAAAACTTCCCATGCTGAACTCGGCCTTCGGCCTCGTTAGTGACTCTCCTAAGGAATGTAAATGCGTAACACCCCATTCGGAACTCGGCCTTCGGCCTCGTAAGTGACTAACACGGCTCGGCCTACGGCCTCGCGGAGGCCACGCTCGGCCTTCGGCCTCGCGGGCCGAAAGCTCGGCCTTCGGCCTCGCCCTCGAAGCTCGGCCTTCGGCCTCGCAGGTTTGAAGCTCGGCCTGCGGCCTCGCAAATAAGAAGTGGTTTCGCCATCAAAAATCCCCATCCAGTGAAAAAAAAACAAATGACGTCATCCAAAAAATTTTTTCATATTTGGAATCAGGGACCCCCAATCTCCCTAAATACCAAATTTCAGCCAGATCGGAGCAACTTGGATTTTGGTATCCGGGTCGAAGGACCAATTTTCAGTTTTCGACTAAAACCCCAAATTCACCTACAAACCCTCTATAACATTTGTTAAAACCCCCCATACCCACCTATAACGGTTTCGGAGTTGCGGTCGTTTTAAATTTGTATGGGAGAACCTCTTTTTTGTTCGGGAGGGTAATTTTTTTTCAACTTTCCAAAAAGGTCCCAGGGTTTTAGTCATTTTTAGTTTTGACACCTACCCCCCATCGATTATGGTTTCCGAGATCCGTACACCAGTTCCATCAAGGAAACCAAAAATGACACTTTTCGGATTTTTCTGGTGGTCATAGGAACGTCCTCTACACTTTTTCCCTACATTACAAACACCCCCCATCGCTCCTTCTGGGAGAACAATGATGTCAATGAGTGAGTCAGTCAGTCAGTGAGTCAGTGGTAATCGAGCTTTATATAATATAACTAGGTGTTGGGTGGTGCGCGGGCTGCGAGCAGCCCGCGTTATCGATGTGCATTAGCAATATTTATCAAGATTCTTAGTTGCAGTTTATAAAAATATATAAAATTCTCATACAAGTCGAGTAAGTGACAGTTTCTTCTAGTTAGTACAA
This sequence comes from Apeira syringaria, assembly GCA_934044485.1. NCBI lineage: Eukaryota > Metazoa > Arthropoda > Insecta > Lepidoptera > Geometridae > Apeira > Apeira syringaria. Next base: position 9,626,222 of record OW203665.1, on the reverse strand, counting down.
AGTGTCGGCAGGGTTACCATGTGCAAGTTGATTTTATTGATAAAATTTTAGTCGCTGTAAGATCGCACCAAGATTGTAAACGACCTTTGTTAAGGAACCATACCTCTAAGTGCAGTGGTTGACGTGGGCCGTTGCCTCGGAGACCAGCTCGAGATGTGGAAAATACCCCCCATTCGGGACTCGGCCTTCGGCCTCGTTAGCGACTCACCTGAGGGACGTTAATTCGTTACACCCCATTCGGAACTCGGCCTTCGGCCTCGTAAGTGACTAACACGGCTCGGCCTACGGCCTCGCGGAGGCCACGCTCGGCCTTCGGCCTCGCGGGCCGAAAGCTCGGCCTTCGGCCTCGCCCTGGAAGCTCGGCCTTCGGCCTCGCAGGTTTGAAGCTCGGCCTGCGGCCTCGCAGCCGTGGCGTTGTATCGCCAGCGAAAATCCCCATCCAGTAAAAAAAAAAAAAAATGACGTCATCCAAAAATTTTTTTTATATTTAGAATCAGGGACCCCCAATCTCCCTAAATACCAAATTTCAGCCAGATCAGACAAACTTGGATTTTGGTATCCGGGTCGAAGGACCAATTTGCAATTTTTGACTAAAACTTCAAATTCTCCTACAAACTCTCTATAATATTTGTTTGAACCCCCCATACCCACCTATAACGGTTCCGGAGCTGCGGTCGTTTTAAATTTGTATGGGAGAACCTCTTTTTTGTTAGGGAGGGTAATTTTTTTTCAACTTTCCAAAAGGGTCCCAGGGTTTTAGTCATTTTTAGTTCTGACACATACCCCCTATCGATTATAGTTTCCGAGATCCCTACACCAGTTCCATCAAGGAAACCAAAAATGGCACTTTTCGGATTTTTCTGGAGGTCACGGGAACTTCCTCTACACTTTTCCCCTACACCACAAACACCCCCCATAGCTCCTTCTAGGAGAACAATTCTGTCAATCAGTGAGTGAGTGAGTGAGTGAGTGAATCAGTGGTAATCGAGCTTTATATATATAATAACTAGGTGTTGGGTGGTGCGCGGGCTGCGAGCAGCCCGCGTTATCGATGTGCATTAGTAATATTTATCAAGATTTGTAAATGCAGTTTATAAAAATATATATAAAATTCTCATTCAAGTCGAGTAAGTAACAGTTTCTTCTAGTTCAGTACAAGGTGTCGGCAGGGTTACCATGTGCAAGTTGATTTTTTTGATAAAATTTTAGTCACTGTAAGATCGCACCAAGATTGTTAACGACTAGTATTTCGGGTGGTGCGCGGGCTGCGAGCAGCCCGCGTTATCGATGTGCATTTGTATGTTTTATTAAAGTTTTAGTTGCAGTTTAAAAAATATATATAAAATTCTAATACAAGTCGAGAAAGGGACAGTTTCTTCTAGTTCAGTACAAAGTGTGAGCAGGGTTACCATGTGCAAGTTGATTTTTTTTATTAAATTTTAGTCGCTGTAAAATCGCCCCAAGATTGTAAACGACTTTTGTTTAGGGACCATACCTCTAAGTGCAGTGGTTATCGTGGGCCGTTGCCTCGGAGACCAGCTCGAGATGTGGAAAAAAAACTCCCCATTCGGGACTCGGCCTTCGGCCTCGTTAGTGACTCTCCTAAGAGATGTAAACGCGTAACACCCCATTCGTAAGTGACTAACACGGCTCGGCCTACGGCCTCGCGGAGGCCACGCTCGGCCTTCGGCCTCGCGGGCCGAAAGCTCGGCCTTCGGCCTCGCAGGTTTGAAGCTCGGCCTGCGGCCTCGCAACCGTGGCGATGTATCGCCAGCGAAAATCCCCATCCAGTAAATAAAAAGATTTAAAAATTCTCATGCAAGTCGAACAACTGACAGATACTTTTAGTTCCCGTGTGCGGTTGCATCAAAGACCAGCTCGAGATGTGGAAAAAAACTCCCCATTCGGGACTCGGCCTTCGGCCTCGTTAGTGACTCTCCTAAGGAATGTAAATGCGTAACACCCCATTCAGAACTCGGCCTTCGGCCTCGTAAGTGACTAACACGGCTCGGCCTACGGCCTCGCGGAGGCCACGCTCGGCCTTCGGCCTCGCGGGCCGAAAGCTCGGCCTTCGGCCTCGCCCTCGAAGCTTGGCCTTCGGCCTCGCAGGTTTGAAGCTCGGCCTGCGGCCTCGCAAATAAGAAGTGGTTTCGCCGTCAAAAATCCCCATCCAGTAAAAAAAAAACAAATGACGTCATCAAAAAAATTTTTTCATATTCGGAATCAGGGACCCCCAATCTCCCTAAATACTAAATTTCAGCCAGATCAGAGCAACTTGGATTTTGGTATCCGGGTCGAAGGACCAATTTTTAATTTTTGACAGAAACCTCAAATTCCCCTACAAACCCTCTATAACATTTGTTTGAACCCCCCATACCCACCTATAACGGTTCCGGAGTTGCGGTCGTTTTAAATTTGTATGGGAGAACCTCTTTTTTGTTTGGGAGGGTAATTTTTTTTCAACTTTCCAAAAAGGTCCCAGGGTTTTAGTCATTTTTAGTTTTGGCACCTACCCCCCAACTATTATAGTTTCCGAGATCCCTACACCAGTTCTATGATGGAAACCAAAAATGACACTTTTCGGATTTTTCTGGTGGTCATAGGAACCTCCTCTACACTTTTCCCCTACATCACAAACACCCCCCATCGCTCCTTCTGGGAGAACAATGATGTCAATGAGTGAGTCAGTGAGTCAGTGGTAATCGAACTTTATATAATATAATAATAATAATAACTAGGTGTTGGGTGGTGCGCGGGCTGCGAGCAGCCCGCGTTATCGATGTGCATTAGTAATATTTATCAAGATTTGTAAATGCAGTTTATAAAAATATATATAAAATTCTCATTCAAGTCGAGTAAGTAACAGTTTCTTCTAGTTCAGTACAAGGTGTCGGCAGGGTTACCATGTGCAAGTTGATTTTTTTGATAAAATTTTAGTCACTGTAAGATCGCACCAAGATTGTTAACGACTTTTGTTAAGGAACCATACCTCTAAGTGCAGTGGTTGACGTAGGCCGTTGCCTCGGAGACCAGCTCGAGATGTGGAAAAAACCCCCCATTCGGGACTCGGCCTTCGGCCTCGTTAGCGACTCACCTGAGGGACGTTAATTCGTTACACCCCATTCGGAACTCGGCCTTTGGCCTCGTAAGTGACTAACACGGCTCGGCATACGGCCTCGCGGAGGCCACGCTCGGCCTTCGGCCTCGCGGGCCGAAAGCTCGGCCTTCGGCCTCGCAGGTTTGAAGCTCGGCCTGCGGCCTCGCAACCGTGGCGTTGTATCGCCAGCGAAAATCCCCATCCAGTAAATAAAAAGATTTAAAAATTCTCATGCAAGTCGAACAACTGACAGATACTTTTAGTTCCCGTGAGCGGTTGCATCAAAGACCAGCTCGAGATGTGGAAAAAAAACTCCCCATTCAGGACTCGGCCTTCGGCCTCGTAAGTGACTCTCCTAAGGAATGTAAATGCGTAACACCCCATTCGGAACTCGGCCTTCGGCCTCGTAAGTGACTAACACGGCTCGGCCTGCGGCCTCGCGGAGGCCACGCTCGGCCTTCGGCCTCGCGGGCCGAAAGCTCGGCCTTCGACCTCGCCCTCGAAGCTCGGCCTTCGGCCTCGCAGGTTTGAAGCTCGGCCTGCGGCCTCGCAGCCGTGGCGTTGTATCGCCAGCGAAAATCCCCATCCAGTAAAAAAAAAACAAATGACGTCATCCAAAAATTTTTTTTATATTTGGAATCAGGGACCCCCATTCTCCCTAAATACCAAATTTCAGCCAGATCGGAGCAACTTGGATTTTGGTATCCGGTTCGAAGGACCAATTTTCAATTTTTTACAGAAACTTTAAATTTTCCTACAAACCCTCTATAATATTTGTTTGAACCCCCCATACCCACCTATTACGGTTTCGGAGTTGCGGTCGTTTTAAATTTGTATGGGAGAACCTCTTTTTTGTTTGGGAGGGTAAATTTTTTTCAACTTTCCAAAAAGGTCCCAAGGTTTTAGCCATTTTTAGTTTTGGCACCTACCCCCCATCTATTATAGTTTCCGAGATCTCTACACCAGTTCCACGAAGGAAACCAAAAATGGCACTTTTCGGATTTTTCTGGAAGTCACAGAAACCTCCTCTCCACTTTTCCCCTACATTACAGACACCCCCCATAGCTCCTTCTAGGAGAACAATTATGTCAATCAGTCAGTCAGTCAGTGAGTGAGTGGTAATCGAACTTTATATAATATAATAACTAGTATTTGGGTGGCGCGCGGGCTGCGAGCAGCCCGCGTTATCGATGTGCATTAGTATTATTAGCAAAAATGTCATTGCAGTTAAAAAAAAATATATATAATTCTCATACAAGTCGAATCAATGACAGTTTCTTCTAAATCAGTACAAAGTGTGGCAGGGTTACCATGTGCAAGTTGATTTTTTTGATAAAATTTTAGTCGCTGTAAAATCGCACCAAGTTTGTAAACGACTATTGTTAAGGGACCATACCTCTAAGTGCAGTGGTTAACGTGGGCAGTTGCCTCGGAGACCAGCTCAAGATGTGGAATAAACTCCCCATTCGGGACTCGGCCTTCGGCCTCGTTAGTGACTCGACTAAGGAATGTAAACGCGTAACACCCCATTCGTAAGTGACTAACACGGCTCGGCCTACGGCCTCGCGGAGGCCACGCTCGGCCTACGGCCTCGCGGGCCGAAAGCTCGGCCTTCGGCCTCGCAGGTTTGAAGCTCGGCCTGCGGCCTTGCAAGCGTGGCGTTGTATCGCCAGCGAAAATCCCCATCCAGTAAATAAAAAGATTTAAAAATTCTCATGCAAGTCGAACAACTGTCAGATACTTTTAGTTCCCGTGAGCGGTTGCATCAAAGACCAGCTCGAGATGTGGAAAAAACTCCCCATCCGGGACTCGGCCTTCGGCCTCGTTAGCGACTTCCATAGGATGCGTTAATGAGGTACACCCCATTCGGAACTCGGCCTTCGGCCTCGTAAGTTACTAACACGGCTCGGCCTACGGCCTCGCGGAGGCCACGCTCGGCCTTCGGCCTCGCGGGCCGAAAGCTCGGCCTCTGGCCTCGCAGGTTTGAAGCTCGGCCTTCGGCCTCGCGGTGGTTAAAGCTCGGCCTGCGGCCTCGCAAGTTACAAAGAGAATGTTTATAAGCTGTTCTCAATAACGGCCAGCTCGGCCTGCGGCCTCGCAGGCCTACAGCTCGGCCTCCGGCCTCGCTAGGGTGGAGCTCGGCCTTCGGCCTCGCCTCCACAGCTCGGCCTGCGGCCTCGCTCGATTGCAGCTCGGCCTACGGCCTCGCAAAGGGAATGTCGTTTCGCCACCAAAATTCCGCATCCCGTAAAAAAAAAACAAATGACGTCATCCAAAAATTTTTTTCATATTTGGAATCAGGGACCCCCAATCTCCCTAAATACTAAATTTCAGCCAGATCGGAGCAACTTGGATTTTGGTATCCGGGTCGAAGGACCAATTTTCAATTTTCGACTAAAACCCCAAGTTCTCCTACAAACCCTCTATAACATTTGTTCAAACCCCCCATACCCACCTATAACGGTTTGGGAGCTGCGGTCGTTTTAAATTTGTATGGGAGAACCTCTTTTTTGTTCGGGAGGGTAATTTTTTTTCAACTTTCCAAAAAGGTCCCAGGGTTTTAGTCATTTTTAGTTTTGACACCTACCCCCCATCGATTATGGTTTCCGAGATCCGTACACCAGTTCCATCAAGGAAACCAAAAATGACACTTTTCGGATTTTTCTGGTGGTCATAGGAACATCCTCTACACTTTTCTCCTACGTCACCAACACCTCCCATCGCTCCTTCTAGGAGAACAATGATGTCAATCAGTCAGTCAGTCAGTCAGTGAGTGGTAATCGAGCTTTATATAATATGGTTAATAATCTAAATTGTATTATTAATCTGCTAAATAGGTAATATACATTAGAACGATAGAATGGTGTGCGCAGTTTTAACCAGCATCAAATCAATTTAATTGCATTAAATTTATTTATTTTACTTTCCGATATTTTAAACTGATTTTGATGAGTGTGGTCTCGTTTAATAGACAGTGTTCTATCTACGACTTAAATAAATTATACGCCATTAAATATTTAAAGATGATTAATTAGACGGTATTCAAGGCTCAGTGAACAGTGACTTTGACTTCGGAACCGTGACCCCGGTTTCGAATCCCGGCTGGGCCAAATATTTCTGTATTAAGCAAAACATATGTTTGAACTCTTAAAAAATGTATCGTCTTGTTTTTTAGGTTTGTTAGCTAAAACCAAGTTTAACGTCCATCTCTTATACTACATCTGCATCCACTACCGCTAAGTGCGCCACCCTGCATGATTTGAGTTTAATATCTACACTGAGTGCATTCTTTTACAGGGGAAAATACATGGGGAAAATTCAAGGGAAATGGCATGGGGTGGCAATCGCAACGGTAGGGATGTCAGTATACCGGTTTTTACAATACCTCTCTTGCTAGGTATTTATACGTCATACTTAATACCTACTTATTATTTTTCTAAATTGATGCTCTTGTCTCTTTTGTTAGGTCGAAGGCTTCATAGCGATATCCGCCTGCCTTGAAATACCAGCAGCTCTCTGTCAGGAAAAGAACTAAACCATAGAGAAAAGCAGTGAACAGCTTTCAAAGAAGTCACAATTCTCCGCAATAACAGAACTACGGTGGAGGAATGCTTCATCACAGGTTTAATGATATTTCAATTTCGCTTAATTAAACAATATGGCGATTTGCGTTAACTGACTCGCTGAAATAAACTCACAGATAAACCAATATCGGGTTGGTCCTTGGAGATCGGTTGGAATCTGCTTGTTTTGTAGAATAGTTTTTATTCAGGGGCCTTTCGCAGTAGTTTATGACCTATAACTTAAATGATGCATTTACTAGTTATAAAATTTTGGATGTATATTATTTTTTTCATATAGTTGTCACCTCACTTGCCAAAGGAGTTTCCTATTTTTTCTATATATTATTTCTTTACTAGGGGTATTTTAATTTTCAAGCCGTGACCCGTTCAGCTAACAACATTAGTTTTTGTTTTGGAACAGAAGATGGAAGTGATGGACAAGAATGGAGGGTCTTCGTTGCATCGTCTTTCATCCGTTTCAAGAGTTGCAACATATGGTAGGACCCTTTGAACTTTTCAAGGTAAATTTGGATTGTTAATATGTTCCCAATAAAGTTTGCTATTTATTACCTAATGTGTTTCAGTTTTACTGTGGGAGAAACAGCATCGGATATTTAAAACACTTTATCTGTGTGTCTAAATTTAGCGATCATGCAATTTTTATATCTTTCGTATATACAGTAGTACAGTAGTACTAAATAAAAAAAAAAGATTTATATTCCTATAAACTATATAGTATATGAGTACCTAAAGTACCAATTATTTAATTCAGTATACGGCCCAGACGAGTATCTATACCGAATACTTGTTTATGAGGACGTATCTACTCGTATATATGCACGAGAACCCCACGCTTGAGTTACGGCATAGTGATTCCAAGGGATGACATTGGAAATCTTTAACGTCAGAGGGCACGTCAGATTGTTTTGGTGTACAAAATTGACTAGGGAAGGAAGTTCGTAAGTAAGGTACATTTGGATGTCTGCTGAAAAAGGATGAGTCATCTTATGAGTCGTAATGGATTGATGCTTTTCGGAATTGGGTTGTTTTTGAGGAATTGGCTGTAGCCTACCTCTGAATGTGGAAAATATATTTTGTTTGAAAAAGAATCGTAAAACTTTAAGGCCCCCAATAGAATCACGAGCTAAAATATCTTGAAACGCTTTTTTAACCGACTTCAAAAAAAGGATGTTACTGAATTCGACTCTTTTAATTTATTTATTTTTATGTGTGTTCGTGAATAACTTCGTCGTTTATGAACCGATCGTGATGATTTTTTTTTTGTTAGAGTGTATACTCCACGGAAGTATTTCCGTGGTGGTCCCATTTAAATTTCATCAAAATCGGACTTGCGGTTTTTGAGTCATACTCCAATAACTGAAAAGTGCTACCCATATCTTGACGATATTATTGTCGCGGTTGAATCGTGTTCTCGTCGGAGAACACACAATGACAATTTATCCCGTGAGTAGCAAAGGTCACTGAAAAGGGTGAAAAAAAAATTTTTAACACAAAATGGAACCGACTTCAATACTTAAAAGCGTGAAATAACTTGTCGAAGTCGGTACCATGAGCACAATATTGTGATGATAGTTACTTTTGTGAACTGTCATGGTACCGACTTCAACAAGTTACTTCACACTTTTGAGTGTTGAAGTCGGTTCCATTTTTTGTTAAATATTTTTTGTGTAGATTTCGTATGCTATCCAAACGGATCAGTTAAGGTAGACAACATGCTCTGCAATCACAATTGCTGAAAGCTTCCAAGTTAACAAAAACGTTGCCGGATCGATTTCTTGGAGGCCCTCGGGTAGAATAACTGGACATTCCGATAGCATTGACCAGAGTGTTATATTGATCCTATTATATTGAAGAGTAAAGCTGCCATTTGTCCTACCATTGTCCTACCATTGCAAATGAAATGTACCGACAAAAAGGTACAAACCTTTTTCAGAAAAGGACATTTATAAGTTTTCTCATATTGACAAGTAACAAATCACAAAAATAGTGCGTGAACAGAAGTAAAAAGGCTGATCTCCTTTCTCTTCTGCTATACACCTGTCTTATTTTACATTTACCTTTACACCTTTACGTGCAACACCTTAGACCGCGTCGTCACTTAACATCAGGTGAGACAGTGGTCAAACGTAAGCTTATAATAAGTAAAAAATAACCTGTATACACCTACCTAATTTAAAAATGTATCGCAAAGTATTTTCTTATGTTGCAGCAAAACAGGACTAAAAAGTTACTAAATCTTAGGCTATATGGGCTATAATATTTAGGCTGCATATCCATCTAAACTAGTTTTATATGCTCATTTATATAATGCTTATATATATTCATTTCACAACAACCATTTTTAAAACAAAACCAAGGATTCTCTTCTCTAAAATTTGCTTGAACTCACACCGAAGTTTAGTTATGAATTCGTGGAGTCGTGGTGTCGTTGTTATGGATAAAGTTGTTCAACTTCCTAGAGACAGTTGAACAATAATAGGTATTAACACAATAAACTAAACATGCCTCAGCGAGAACTAAGTAGATAAGTATGCTACCGGCAACTTTGATGTTACCACGTTTTACGATATTTTATAAAACATTAACAAATCGTAGTTCGATAGCGAGATTATCATCATCTTTTTAGCTTTAGAGTGTTCGCTGTTGGTCTTCTGGAGTCCAACGATTGACCTTCACATGATTGTAGACAATATTCCTTATGCGATAGCCTTTCCATTTTATATATATACTAGTATTTGGGTGGCGCGCGGGCTGCGAGCAGCCCGCGTTATCGATGTGCATTAGTATTATTAACAAAAATGTCGTTGCAGTTGCTAAAAAGATATAAAATTATCATGCAAATCGAATAACTCACAGTTTCATCTATTTCAGTAGAAAGTGTGAGCAGGGTTACCATGTGAAAGTTGATTTTTTTTATAAAATTTTAGTCGCGGTAAAACCGGACCAAGATTGTAAACGACTTTTGTTAAGGGACCCCACCTCTAAGTGCAGTGGTTAACGTGGGCAGTTGCCTCGGAGACCAGCTCGATATGTAAAAATACTCGTTATCCGGAACTCGGCCTTCGGCCTCGTTAGTGACTCCCATATGGTACGTTGAAGCGTTACACCTCATTCGAGCTCGGCCTTCGGCCTCGCATATTTGAAGCTCGGCCTTCGGCCTCGCAGGTTTGAAGCTCGGCCTTCGACCTCGCGGTAGTAAAGACGGCTTCTTCAAGTTCAGTACTAAATGAGAACAGAGTTACCATATGCAAGTTTATTATATTCATTAAAATTTTAGTCGGGGTAAAATCGCACAAAGAATTTAAACGACTTTTGTTTAGGGACCCTACCTCTAATTGTAGTAAATAACGTGGGCAGTTGCATTGGAGACCAGCTCGAGATGTGGAAAAAACTCCCCATCCGGGACTCGGCCTTTGGCCTCGTTAGCGACTTCCATAGGATGCGTTAATGAGGTACACCCCATTCGGAACTCGGCCTTCGGCCTCGTAAGTTACTAACACGGCTCGGCCTACGGCCTCGCGGAGGCCACGCTCGGCCTTCGGCCTCGCGGGCCGAAAGCTCGGCCTCCGGCCTCGCAGGTTTGAAGCTCGGCCTTCGGCCTCGCGGTGTTTAAGGCTCGGCCTGCGGCCTCGCAAGTTACAAAGGGAATGTTTTTAAGCTGTTCCCAATGACGGCCAGCTCGGCCTTCGGCCTCGCAGGCCTACAGCTCGGCCTCCGGCCTCGCTAGGGTGGAGCTCGGCCTTCGGCCTCGTCTCCACAGCTCGGCCTGCGGCCTCGCTCGATTGCAGCTCGGCCTACGGCCTCGCAAAGAGAATGTGGTTTCGCCACCAAAAGTCCGCATCCAGTAAAAAAAAAACTAATGACGTCATCAAAAAACTTTTTTCATATTTCGGATCAGGGACCCCAAATCTCCCTAAATACTTAATTTTAGCCAGATCGGAGCAACTTGAATTTTGGTATCCGGTTCGAAGGACCAATTTGCAATTTTTGACAAAAACCCCAAATTTCCCTACAAACCCTCTATGACATTTGTTCGAACCCCCCATACCCACCTATAACGGTTCCGGAGCTGCGGTCGTTTTAAATTTGTATGGGGAAACGTCTTTTTTAATAGGGAGGGTAATTTTTTTCATTTTTCCAAAAAGGTCCCAGGGTTTTAGTCATTTTTAGTTTTGACACCTACCCCCCATCGGTTATGGTTTCCGAGATCCCTACACCTGTTCCATGAAGGAAACCAAAAATGCCACTTTTCGGATTTTTCTGGGGGTCACGTGACCATTCTCTATACATTTCACACCATAATTTCAACCCAAAAATACTCCTTCTAGGAGAACAATGATGTCAGTCAGTCAATCAGTGGTAGTTCAGCTTTATATATTATAACTAGGTGTTGGGTGGTGCGCGGGCTGCGAGCAGCCCGCGTTATCGATGTGCATTTGTAATATTTATCAAGATTCTTAGTTGCAGTTTATAAAAATATATAAAATTCTCATACAAGTCGAGTAAGTGACAGTTTCTCCTAGTTCAGTACAAAATGTCGGCAGGGTTACCATGTGCAAGTTGATTTTTTTGATAAAATTTTAGTCGCTGTAAGATCGCACCAAGATTGTAAACGACTTTTGTTAAGGAACCATACCTCTAAGTGCAGTGGTTGACGTGGGCCGTTGCCTCGGAGACCAGCTCGAGATGTGGAAAAAACCCCCCATTCGGGACTCGGCCTTCGGCCTCGTTAGTGACTCTCCTAAGGAATGTAAACGCGTAACACCCCATTCGTAAGTGACTAACACGGCTCGGCCTACGGCCTCGCGGAGGCCACGCTCGGCCTTCGGCCTCGCGGGCCGAAAGCTCGGCCTTCGGCCTCGCAGGTTTGAAGCTCGGCCTGCGGCCTCGCAACCGTGGAGTTGTATCGTCAGCGAAAATCCCCATCCAGTAAATAAAAAGATTTAAAAAATCTCATGCAAGTCGAACAACTGACAGATACTTTTAGTTCCCGTGAGCGGTTGCCTCGGAGACCAGCTCGAGAAGTAAAAAAAAAACTCCCCATTTGGGACTCGGCCTTCGGCCTCGTTAGTGACTCTCCTAAGGAATGTAAATGCGTAACACCACATTCGGAACTCGGCCTTCGGCCTCGTAAGTGACTAACATGGCTCGGCCTACGGCCTCGCGGAGGCCACGCTCGGCCTTCGGCCTCGCGGGCCGAAAGCTCGGCCTTTGGCCTACCCTGGAAGCTCGGCCTTCGGCCTCGCAGGTTTGAAGCTCGGCATGCGGCCTCGCAGCCGTGGCGTTGTATCGCCAGCGAAAATCCCCATCCAGTAAAAAAAAAAAAAATGACGTCATCCAAAAAATTTTTTTATATTTAGAATCAGGGACCCCCAATCTCCCTAAATACTACATTTCAGCCAGATCAGACAAACTTGGATTTTGGTATCCGGGTCGAAGGACCAATTTGCAATTTTTGACAGATTAATCAAATTCCTCTACAAACCCTCTATAATATTTGTTTGAACCCCCCATACCCATCTATAACGGTTCCGGAGCTGCGGTCGTTTTAAATTTGTATGGGAGAACCTCTTTTTTGTTCGCGAGGGTAATTTTTTTTCAACTTTTTAAAAGGATCCCAGGGTTTTAGTCATTTTTAGTTTTGGCACCTACACCCCATCTATTATGGTTTCCGAGATCTCTACACCAGTTCCATGATGGAAACCGAAAATGACACGTTTCGGATTTTTCTGGAGGTCACGGGAACCTCCTCTACACTTTTCCCCTACACCACAAACACCCCCCATCGCTCCTTCTAGGAGAACAATTCTGTCAATCAGTGAGTCAGTGAGTCAGTCAATCAGTCAGTGGTAATCGAGCTTTATATATATACTAGATGTTCGGTTGTGCGCGGGCTGCGAGCAGCCCGCGTTATCGATGTGCATTTGTATTTTTAATTAAAGTTTTAGTTGCAGTTTATAAATTATATAAAATTCTCATACAAGTCGAGTAAGTGACAGTTTCTTCTAGTTCAGTACAAAGTGTGGGCAGTGTTACCATGTGCAAGTTGATTTTTTTGATAAAATTTTAGTCGCTGTAAAATCGCCCCAAGATTGTAATCGAGTTTTGTTAAGGGACCATACCTCTAAGTGCAGTGGTTAACGTGGGCAGATGCCTCGGAGACCAGCTCGAGAAGTAAAAAAAAACTCCCCATTCGGGACTCGGCCTTCGGCCTCGTTAGTGACTCTCCTAAGGAATGTAAATGCGTAACACCCCATTCGGAACTCGGCCTTCGGCCTCGTAAGTGACTAACATGGCTCGGCCTACGGCCTCGTGGAGGCCACGCTCGGCCTTCGGCCTCGCGGGCCGAAAGCTCGGCCTTCGGCCTCGCCCTCGAAGCTCGGCCTTCGGCCTCGCAGGTTTGAAGCTCGGCCTGCGGCCTCGCAGCCGTGGCGTTGTATCGCCAGCGAAAATCCCCATCCAGTAAAAAAAAAAAAAATGACGTCATCCAAAAAAATTTTTTATATTTAGAATCAGGGACCCCCAATCTCCCTAAATACCAAATTTCAGCCAGATCAGACAAACTTGGATTTTGGTATCCGGGTCGAAGGACCAATTTGCAATTTTTGACTAAAAACCCAAATTCTCTTACAAACCCTCTATACTATTTGTTCGAACACCCCATACCCACCTATAACGGTTCCGGAGCTGCGGTCGTTTTAAATTTGTATGGGAGAACCTCTTTTTTGTTTGGGAGGGTAATTTTTTTTCAACTTTCCAAAAAGGTCCCAGGGTTTTAGCCATTTTTAGTTTTGGCACCTACCCCCCATCTATTATAGTTTCCGAGATCCCTACACCAGTTCCACGAAGGAAACCAAAAATGGCACTTTTCGGATTTTTCTGGAGGTCACAGGAACCTCCTCTCCACTTTTCCCCTACATTACAGACACCCCCCATAGCTCCTTCTAGGAGAACAATTATGTCAATCAGTCAGTGAGTGAGTGAGTCAGTCAGTGGTAATCGAGCTTTATATATATAACTAGTATTTGGGTGGTGCGCGGGCTGCGAGCAGCCCGCGTTATCGATGTGCATTTGTATTTTTAATGAAAGTTTTAGTTGCAGTTGAAAAATTATATAAAATTTGCATACAAGTCGAGTAAGTGACAGTTTCTTCTAGTTCAGTACTAAGTGTGAGCAGGGTTACCATGTGTAAGTTGATTTTTTTGATAAAATTTTAGTCGCTGTAAAATCGCACCAAGATTGTAAACGACTTTTGTTAAGGGACCATACCTCTAAGTGCAGTGGTTAACGTGGGCCGTTGCCTCGGAGACCAGCTCAAGATGTGGAAAAAGCTCCCCATTCGGGACTCGGCCTTCGGCCTCGTTAGTGACTCTCCTAAGGAATGTAAACGCGTAACACCCCATTCGTAAGTGACTAACACGGCTCGGCCTACGGCCTCGCGGAGGCCACGCTCGGCCTTCGGCCTCGCGGGCCGAACGCTCGACCTTCGGCCTCGCAGGTTTGAAGCTCGGCCTGCGGCCTCGCAACCGTGGCGTTGTATCGCCAGCGAAAATCCCCATCCAGTAAATAAAAAGATTTAAAAAATCTCATGCAAGTCGAACAACTGACAGATACTTTTAGTTCCCGTGAGCGGTTGCATCAAAGACCAGCTCGAGATGTGGTAAAAACTCCCCATGCTGAACTCGGCCTTCGGCCTCGTTAGTGACTCTCCTAAGGAATGTAAATGCGTAACACCCCATTCGGAACTCGGCCTTCGGCCTCGTAAGTGACTAACACGGCTCGGCCTACGGCCTCGCGGAGGCCACGCTCGGCCTTCGGCCTCGCGGGCCGAAAGCTCGGCCTTCGGCCTCGCCCTCGAAGCTCGGCCTTCGGCCTCGCAGGTTTGAAGCTCGGCCTGCGGCCTCGCAAATAAGAAGTGGTTTTGCCATCAAAAATCCCCCTCCAGTAAAAAAAAAACAAATGACGTCATCCAAAAAATTTTTTCATATTTGGAATCAGGGACCCCCAATCTCCCTAAATACCAAATTTCAGAGAAATCGGAACAACTTGAATTTTGGTATCCGGGTCGAAGGACCAATTTTCAATTTTCGACTAAAACCCCAAATTCTCCTACAAACCCTCTATAACATTTGTTCAAACCCCCCGTACCCACCTATAACGGTTCCGGAGTTGCGGTCGTTTTAAATTTGTATGGGAGAACCTCTTTTTTGTTCGGGAGGGTAATTTTTTTTCAACTTTCCAAAAGGTTCCCAGGGTTTTAGTCATTTTTAGTTTTGGCACCTACCCCCCATCGATTATGGTTTCTGAGATCCGTACACCAGTTCCATCAAGGAAACCAAAAATGACACTTTTCGGATTTTTCTGGTGGTCACAGGAACCTCCTCTACACTTTTCCCCTACACCACAAACACCTCCCATCGCTCCTTCTGGGAGAACAATGATGTCAATGAGTCAGTGAGTGAGTCAGTGAGTGGTAATCGAGCTTTATATAATATAACTAGTATTTCGGGTGGTGCGCGGGCTGCGAGCAGCCCGCGTTATCGATGTGCATTTGTATATTTTTTAAAATTTTAGTTGCAGTTGAAAAAGATATTTAAAAATTCTCATACAAGTCGAGTAAGTGACAGTTTCTTCTAGTTCAGTACAAAGTGTGAGCAGGGTTACCATGTGCAAGTTGATTTTTTTGATAAAATTTTAATCGCTGTAAAATCGCACCAAGATTGTAAACAACTTTTGTTAAGGGACCATACCTCTAAGTGCAGTGGTTAACGTGGGCAGTTGCCTCGGAGACCAGCTCGAGATGTGGAAAAAAAACTCCCCATTTAGGACTCGGCCTTCGGCCTCGTTAGTGACTCTCCTAAGGAATGTAAACGCGTAACACCCCATTCGTAAGTGACTAACACGGCTCGGCCTACGGCCTCGCGGAAGCCACGCTCGGCCTTCGGCCTCGCGGGCCGAAAGCTCGGCCTTCGGCCTCGCAGGTTTGAAGCTCGGCCTGCGGCCTCGCAACCGTGGCGTTGTATCGCCAGCGAAAATCCCCATCCAGTAAATAAAAAGATTTAAAAATCTCATGCAAGTCGAACAACTGACAGATACTTTTAGTTCCCGTGAGCGGTTGCATCAAAGACCAGCTCGAGATGTGGGAAAAAAACTCCCCATTCGGGACTCGGCCTTCGGCCTCGTTAGTGACTCTCCTAAGAAATATAAATGCGTAACACCCCATTCGGAACTCGGCCTTCGGCCTCGTAAGTGACTAACACGGCTCGGCCTACGGCCTCGCGGAGGCCACGCTCGGCCTTCGGCCTCGCGGGCCGAAAGCTCGGCCTTCGGCCTCGCCCTGGAAGCTCGGCCTTCGGCCTCGCAGGCTTGAAGCTCGGCCTGCGGCCTCGCAAATAAGAAGTGGTTTCGCCATCAAAAATCCCCATCCAGTAAAAAAAAAAACAAATGACGTCATCCAAAAAATTTTTTCATATTTGGAATCAGGGACCCTCAATCTCCCTAGATACCAAATTTCAGCGAAATCGGAATAACTTGAATTTTGGTATCCGGGTCGAAGGACCAATTTTTAATTTTTGACAGAAACCTCAAATTCTCCTACAAACCCTCTATAACATTTGTTTGAACCCCCCATACCCACCTATAACGGTTCCGGAGTTGCGGTCGTTTTAAATTTGTATGGGAGAACCTCTTTTTTGTTTGGGAGGGTAATTTTTTTTCAACTTTTCAAAAGAATCCCAGGGTTTTAGTCATTTTTAGTTTTGGCACCTACCCCCCATCGATTATGGTTTCCGAGATCCGTACACCAGTTCCATCAAGGAAACCAAAAATGACACTTTTCGGATTTTTCTGGTGGTCATAGGAACCTCCTCTACACTTTTTTCCTACATCACAAACACCCCCCATCGCCCCTTCTGGGAGAACAATGATGTCAATGAGTCAGTGAGTGAGTGAGTCAGTGGTAATCGAACTTTATATAATATAACTAGGTGTTGGGTGGTGCGCGGGCTGCGAGCAGCCCGCGTTATCGATGTGCATTTGTATATTTTTTAAAATTTTATTTGCAGTTTATAAAAATATATAAAATTCTCATACAAGTCGAGTAAGTGACAGTTTCTTCTAGTTCAGTACAAAGTGTGAGCAGGGTTACCATGTGCAAGTTGATTTTTTCGATAAAATTTTAGTCGATGTAAAATCGCCCTAAGATTGTAATCGAGTTTTGTTAAGGGACCATACCTCTAAGTGCAGTGGTTAACGTGGGCCGTTGCCTCGGAGACCAGCTCGAGAAGTAAAAAAAAAACTCCTCATTTGGGACTCGGCCTTCGGCCTCGTTAGTGACTCTCCTAAGGAATGTAAATGCGTAACACCACATTCGGAACTCGGCCTTCGGCCTCGTAAGTGACTAACATGGCTCGGCCTACGGCCTCGCGGAGGCCACGCTCGGCCTTCGGCCTCGCGGGCCGAAAGCTCGGCCTTCGGCCTCGCCCTGGAAGCTCGGCCTTCGGCCTCGCAGGTTTGAAGCTCGGCCTGCGGCCTCGCAGCCGTGGCGTTGTATCGCCAGCGAAAATCCCCATCCAGTAAAAAAAAAAAAAAATGACGTCATCCAAAAAATTTTTTTATATTTAGAATCAGGGACCCCCAATCTCCCTAAATACTACATTTCAGCCAGATCAGACAAACTTGGATTTTGGTATCCGGGTCGAAGGACCAATTTTTTATTTTTGACAAAAACCCCATATTCCCCTACAAACCCTCTATAATATTTGTTTGAAACCCCCATACCCACCTATAACGGTTTCGGAGCTGCAGTCGTTTTAAATTTGTATGGGAGAACCTCTTTTTTGTTTGGGAGGGTAAACTTTTTTCAACTTTCCAAAAAGGTCCCAGGGTTTTAGCCATTTTTAGTTTTGGCACCTACCCCCCATCTATTATAGTTTCCGAGATCCCTACACCAGTTCCACGAAGGAAACCAAAAATGGCACTTTTCGGATTTTTCTGGAGGTCACAGGAACCTCCTCTCCACTTTTCCCCTACATTACAGACACCCCCCATAGCTCCTTCTAGGAGAACAATTATGTCAATCAGTCAGTGAGTGAGTGAGTCAGTCAGTGGTAATCGAGCTTTATATAATATAATAACTAGGTGTTGGGTGGTGCGCGGGCTGCGAGCAGCCCGCGTTATCGATGTGCATTTGTATTTTTAATTAAAGTTTTAGTTGCAGTTTATAAATTATATAAAATTGTCATACAAGTCGAGTAAGTGACAGTTTCTTCTAGTTCAGTACAAAGTGTGGGCAGGGTTACCATGTGCAAGTTGATTTTTTTGATAAAATTTTAGTCTTTGCAAAATCGCCCCAAGATTGTAATCGAGTTTTGTTTAGGGACCATACCTCTAAGTGCAGTGGTTAACGTGGGCAGTTGCCTCGGAGACCAGCTCGAGAAGTGAAAAAAAACTCTTCATTCGGGACTTGGCCTTCGGCCTCGTTAGTGACTCTCCTAAGGAATGTAAATGCGTAACACCCCATTCTGAACTCGGCCTTCGGCCTCGTAAGTGACTAACATGGCTCGGCCTACGGCCTCGCGGAGGCCACGCTCGGCCTTCGGCCTCGCGGGCCGAAAGCTCGGCCTTCGGCCTCGCTCTGGAAGCTCGGCCTTCGGCCTCGCAGGTTTGAAGCTCGGCCTGCGGCCTCGCAGCCGTGGCGTTGTATCGCCAGCGAAAATCCCCATCCAGTAAAAAAAAAACATGACGTCATCCAAAAAATTTTTTCATATTCGGAATCAGGGACCCCCAATCGCCCTAAATACTAAATTTCAGCCAGATCAGAGCATTTTGGATTTTGGTATCCGGGTCGAAGGACCAATTTTTAATTTTTGACAGAAATACAAACCCTCTATAACATTTGTTTGAACCCCCCATACCTACCTATAACGGTTCCGGAGTTGCGATCGTTTTAATTTTGTATGGGAGAACCTCTTTTTTGTTCGGGAGGGTACTTTTTTTTCAACTTTTTAAAAGGATCCCAGGGTTTTAGTTATCTTTAGTTTTGACACCAACCCCCCATCGATTATAGTTTCCGAGATCCCTACACCAGTTCCATGATGGAAACCAAAAATGGCACTTTTCGGATTTTTCTGGAGGTCACGGGAACCTCCTCTACACTTTTCCCCTACACCACAAACATCCCCCATCGCTCCTTCTAGGAGAACAATTCTGTCAATCAGTGAGTGAGTGAGTGAGTGAGTGAATCAGTGGTAATCGAGCTTTATATATATAAATAATAAAATACCCTGCCCTTTTAGACCTTTAGTATGCTTTACTTTAAATATTCTACTAAAAATAAGGCTAACGAACATCATCGCCATACAAATCGCTATCTCACCTGACGATTAACTAGCGAGGCGGTCTATGTGGATTACGCCAGCCTAGAAGATACATATTCGCTACTGATACTCATCTTGTATCTTTACAGAAACACAGATAATTATATATTATTAATTATTGATGTATAACTGTTAATTAAATATAATCAATTAATAATAACAATTAATTACTTCTTTCTTCTTCTGAGGGTACCTGTCCAACTAGTGAAGGTTGGCAGTCAGCTTGTCATATTCCAGTTTATCCCTCGCTAGGCGGAATTAATTACTAATTTATTATAAATGTGGAAACGAAACGCATTGTAATAGAAAGTGTACACTTTCTATTACAATGCGTTTCGATTAATTCGATTTTAAAAAAAGATGTGCATAAAGAGAATACGATACTTAACTAAAATGAGTACTAGATTAGAAACACAAATTGAACCTATTAACCTAATTTTCCAGATTCTATTTCGATCATAATTATTGAAAGACAATGATTCATGACTAACCTTTGAGTAAAATTTGATGAGTGGTCACCCTAACGCTATGCATGTATGTAGCAAGCGAGCGCAGTCGCTAATAACGCATGACGTCATAAATTGCATGATGCAGCTATGTGCTTGTGACGTCACAGATTTCGGAGGGAGCCTAATGATTTACTGTGATTTACAACATGTGCTTGTCAAAATCAGTAATTAATTCAGCAATCCGTACGATAATATGTACGATAAATGGATAAGCTCTGGCGGTTTTTATAAAACTATTTTCTTGTAATTAAATTTAATAAGAGTTTTTTTATGTGTGATGCGTTTGCAGAATTTTAATAATAGTGGTTACATTTTGTGCTAAGTGCGCCCCGTGGCTTCACTTGCGAGGACTCCGGTTTTCCCGTATAACTTTTAACACAACATTTAATAGAAAGTACCTGGTAATTACTATGCTGTGTGTTTTCTTCCAAAATAACCTAAAGTTTAGGCTTCGAGGGCCGTTGTGGCTCAGTGGGCGGTGACACTGACTTTAGGTTCGAACCCCGGCTGGGGCAAACATTTCTGTAAATAGGTGTTTGTTCTCGGGTCTTGCTTGAATGTTTGTGTATTGTTATTATGTGTGTCCATGCCTCCCACGACACAGGATGTCTTAGTGCGGAGAGTGTGTATGCGTGAATACGTTTATTGTTGTTTAGTGGCAGTAGTGCAAAAAAAAGATTTAATAAGAGATGTAGCAATCCGACATTAAGTCGTTACTTTTAAATCACAGTTTATTTAACAGTACGCTCCTAGTATACTTTGACCACGTAAGCTGGTGTACACACAGATTTTAGGCACAAAAACTCATATTCAATTTGTACTAAAACTTATATGCTTATTCTTAACAATGCGATTCCTAATAATTATACGAAATTATTCGATTGTTGGTAGTTTTAATATACACCAAATCACAAGACGACTTATAGGTATAGATAGATAGAAAACGCTTTATTTGTTTCTCCAAGTTTAACTAAGGAACTTAATACACATAATGATGTTTAGAGCATAAACTATTCTGGAGAAACAAAAGGCGGACTTATCGCTTAAAGCGATTTCTTCCAGTCAACCTTTTGTTTTGAAGAATTTTAACTAAAAGTAACAGTGGCATCCTTTTACCTGATGAACAGTAAACTAAATTACCTAACCCTATACCCTAGGCGCATAAGGCGAATATATATATACATATATAATACTATATATACATAAGATATAATAATATATGTAATACTACTACATGTTATAAATAAGGTATGTTGAAGATTCATAATTAAATAAATCATCTAATTTTAGGATCGTCATTCAATTTGGATTTCATCGTGACTGTGTGACAACTTTATTATTATTTACAAAAATTGATCGTTTTATTGAATAACATAATTACTGCCATCAATTAACACGTATTTAATAATGAGTAAATAATTCAGTACATGATTTAGCATGATTTTGAAAGAGGATATTTAGTAGCAGAGAGAACGATTATTCGCAAAATTCTGAGCCCAGTCCGATGGGATGATAACAGCTGGAGAGTGCAAAAACTTTGAGATTGAAGTTCTAATCGTTGAGGAAAACATAGTTGGCGAGACCAAAGCTGACACTCCACTGGATAATCCACGTAAAGAGATTGAGGATGGATTGTACTATCAAGGAAGTGTATCTTGGAGTCCCAAGCGGCCACCAGCATATCAGTAGGGCCAGATACCGCTAGTATGACGCCGGGGTGTCGGAACTACGTGATCTGCAACCTGCCAACTGGCAGGAAGCGGCGCAAGAATGGCATCAATGGCGTTCTTTTGTTTTGGAAGCTAAAACTCACTTTGTACGTTGCGCCAGCGGAGTAAGTATTTAGCCCAATTTTCCAACACTACACAACTAGGAAGTTTACCAATATACAACTAGCACGTTCATCACGGGCTAGTTCATCTAGTCGCACTGTAACTTTGTTGAACGCTAGTCTTCGGACAAGTTAAGACATTTCCTTCGATTTTTAGTTTAAAATTGTAGTGAAGTTGCTTATCCGATTCTATTGTACGTTGAAACTCGAGAGATGTCGTTCGACCATTTTAGTGGTAGTTGAACTTTATTAGCTGACAGCAAAAGGTTCTGTGAAAAGCTTTAGTTAATGAAAGTTATTTTTCCAATTTCATTCAAGATACGATTGGCATTTATGAATGAAACAAATGAAAACAAGTTTTCATTACAAATTTTACTGTTACTATTTTACTTTATAATTAGAAAAACTGAATCTTAATTTAACAACCTCATTAGTAAGACACGAGTTTCCCGTTTCAGCATTACTTAGTTCTTGCGTTTGGTACACGTATTTTCGATATAATTGGTACGTGCTAATTGGGCCTAATTGGTGTCTTTGTAAATGTCATTTAATTAATATTCCGACGGTTTTAATGAATAGTGATATTTTGTATCAAACTTGGATTTTATATCTTTACTGTTTTTTATTCTGTACGTTTGCGTTTGAATACTATCTCACCGGACGCTAAACTATGGCGAAGGCTACTTTTAAAACGAAATATATCTATAAATACACACACATAGACACAGAATTGGGTAACGAGTGCTCTGAATAATAATTACCCTAATTACCCTTACTCAGATTTTTCCTCTCAAGTTGTCCCTAATGCCCTTATGAAATAAAGCGTTTCCTACTAAGCGTTACCTAGGAACCTCAATTGTAAACAAAACAATTAGTTTTAAACTATAGCAGTACTTCTTGAGCTATAACTATAAGGCAAAAACAAAAATATAGAAACTAAATAAACGCTTCATTTTTGTCAGTTATCCTAAGCGGCTCTCACTAGTTAAAACTAATTTATTATATGAGGATAAATCGTTATATAGAATGTGGAATTTGTATCATATCATAAATAATTCGAAATATTATGTTTGTGTAATTTAACATAAATTTTTCTCGTAAGACTTAGAGAAAAACAAGAAAACTAAATCACAGCCCCCACATCCGGCTGTCTCCACCCCCAGCGCATCCCTTAGCGGCAATTTATGACGTCATGGGGCATTAGCGCACCCAACCGTGGGCATTATAATGCCGTGAATGCCGTGAATACATGACTGTATGTTGTATGACGTTGTTTTGCAGTTAACGTGGTAAGTAGAGTTTTTTTTTATATTAAATTCAAGCTGTTTCAATATACGTATACACTAAAATAAGTATTTATATATATCAAATAATTTCTTATATATTTTTTATTATTTCTTTGCAGGGCAGGGCTCATAGCTCGAAGAACTTATGACCGTAGGGGTCGAAAGGTTCTCCAATTGAGACCACGGACTGGCAAGCGCAGCATAAGACGGCCACTGACAAGGTGGACAGACGACCTGACTAAGATCGCAGGCAAGGACTAGATGCGGGCCGCTTCCATCCAGTCCTCGTGGAAGACTTATGTCCATATGTCGTGAATAAACGTATTTCTTCTTCTTCTGTATCAGCCATTTTGGAGACATGTTAAATAAATAGTAGTTTCCAACTATGGACCTCGTAAGCAAGCTGAAATTCATATTATGAACTACGGTGAATCATTTCGGTGATCAATCATTTGACTGGCCGGTTGGCGCAGTTGGTAGCACTCTGCATTCTGAGCCGCTAGTCCCGGGTTCGATTCCCGGACAGGTCAAACATTTGTGTGTATGAACATGTCTGTTTGACCTGTGCCTGGGTGTGTATACGTATATAAGTATATACATGTCAGTCATCAGGTTACCATAGTACAGGCTCTGCCTAGTTTGGGACCTGAAGACCTTGTGTGAATGTTGTCCCATATTTATTTTTTTTTAATCAGAAATCAGGAGTCACGACATTATAATGGCAATGAACAGGTATACCGCTAAGGGCATTCAATCTATAACCTATCTAATATCGCAGGTAAAAAAATGAAACCATAGGTTGTACAGAAAATAATTATTGATTTTACTAGACCAACAATGAAATGAAATTACAAAAATATCCTACTTAATATTATAAATGTGAAAGTTTGTGTGTATGTGTGTAAGTGTGTAAGTTTCCTCCTAAGTGTTACCTCTTCACGCTCAAACGGCTACACCGATTTCGATGAAATTTGGTGTGGAGATAGCTTATACCCTGGATTTACAGCTTATTTTCATCATCACCATTATCACCGTTTTTCATTACCACGCGGTTACAAGCGCGGGGCGCCGCTAGTTGAAAATAATTATAAAGTCGAATGAGTTGTAATAATTTCCATTACAGAAATAAATACTTGCGTAAGCCTTTTTATGTAACAGATAGCTGTTCGAGCTGCAACACATCACAAAGGTAATTGCAATCTGCGTGCTATCTGCCCGCTTCACTTACCTTTGTTAATAATGACTTGAAGCTTAATCTGGATAGCAATTACCGGATAAACGTGTCATCTACAGTTGGAACACTAAGTACCTGCTTTAATGGCAACTAAAGTAAGGAATAATAGCACTATTAGCGTCACGTACCTGCACCGTGGTCTAAATCTCACCCGCAGTCTATAAGGTTATCTTTTACCAGTGTACTTACCCAGTGGTATGTATTGTAAGCAATAATGTTTTACTAAAGATGACGTATATTCATACTGCGCGGTGCTCAGATTTTGTTCCTTTACGACATAAACATGCTCGCTGCGACAGATAATACGGTACAAATAATATAGAAAAGGATAGCTATATGTTTAGACATGCGCTTGAAATACGCGTCATAATGAAAATTACTACAATTGAATTAATTTTGCCGCCTCAGTTTCCGCGCGCTTGTGCGACATCTACCTCATATAAACATATAATATCATTGATTGTAAGTGGATAATGGATGTTGTGAGTGAATTTAAGTTATTTATTTATACTTGCATAACGTTGTATTGCTTGTTACTTGTTTTTTTACTACATACACACATACCTACTTATAATTTAAATTGTTTAGATACGCGTCGAGAACTTAGTGTCTGGGCAAACCTAATTTAGGTTTTTAGACATTTATAACATTATCACTATTGTAATTTTTATATTGATAATAAATGAAAAAAAAAGAAAAAAAAACTTTAATATAACAAATGCTAAGTTCAAATATGCTAAGTACTACTAAATGCTAAGTGTCACTATAATTATAGGCGAAGACAGCTTGCGTAAAAAAGTATGCGAGCAGTACCTCGCTACTTATTGATGGCCACTGCGACAATGTGGAATAAAATTTTAAAGGTTGGCCATCAATTTACAATACAAAGAGAATAAAATTTATATTTTTACATATTATGTTTTACATATTTAAAAAGTAGTAGTTAAAGGTACAAAATAGAAATCAGGATTGTTGGATCGCTAATTTAAATTTGCCAAGATTCAGTAAATAAGTCCACTCTCTCGTTATAATAGCTGAGCTATTATATTCTCTAATCAATCTATTGAGTGGTGCATTTAGGCCTAAGTTAGATTTAATTGATGCACTCTTGAGTAAGTTGAAACTATGCAACCGAGGTGTTCTTGTCGGAGTTGAAAAATTTAACGATGCTAATAATTCGGGGGCGTCAAGCAAACCATTAGCCAGCTTAAAAATAAATGAGTAACTGTAACTGTTTTCAACTAGATATTGTTATAATAGATAAGTATAACTATTTTACATATTTAATAAGTATGATAACGTTAGAGAGTCTGTATTACAGAATTTATGAGGTTTTGTGTATTATGGTGTGCCTTGTTTTAGTAAATAAGCTTCTATATATATATATATATATATATATATATATATATATATATATATATATATATATATATATATATATATTAACACACAAGGTCTTCAGGTCCCAAACTAGGCAGAGCCTGTACTATGGCAACCTGATGACTGATATATATACTTTTATACATATACATATATAGAACGAATTCGATCAAAGAATGTCTTAGTTCCTGGAAAAGGCGAGTTTATTATTATCGAGGAAAATCAGTTTCATTAAATAAGTGTTCCTTTTAGACAGTAGCAGCAAGGTAGCATATCAGAGTATTGTTTCCATATACATAGACATCAACGAAAAAGTGTTTCAAGCCATCCAATGCTTTCACATTTAAAAAAGTATTTTGGAACTTTGATACCTGTAGCGAAATAATTACATTTATGTTTAATTCTAAAGGTGCATAAGAACCAATAGTAATAGTCTTTAAAATCATATTTTGAGTATTTAGTACAATTAACATAATATAATACATCTGATTCATGTTTACACAATAACAGTAACTGAGCTATACTAGCTACCAAGTATAGCTTCACGTGCTAGCTCGCACCGCTTAAATCAGCCTTTACTTGTTACCCGTGTGTAGCCAACTAAAGCCGAGCTTCCAACTCTAGAAAGCTGGAAACTTGTTACAGCCTTACACCGTGTATCTTTGTGGAACTTGGGAGTTGGGTACGAGAACTGTCAGCTGCGTTTCAACACATACCTCTTCAAGTAAAAACTTAGACAGCTAAAGGAGTTTAATTCAAGAACGGAAACGGTGCTTATAAAATTGTGTTTATAGTTCACAAACAAAATTGACTAGAAATTCAGGGTGCCAATTCTCTTATTTATTAAGACAATCCATTCATAAACAATGCAATAGTCGTTCAAATGTTATCATAAATAAACTTCATATTCCGCTAAAATAACAATTGCGTTCGATTTTGCATTGAAGACAATTGAATTGCGGTAGAAATTGGATCTGTGTAGCCATTACACTTATACTCCAAGTAGAATAGCGTTACTAGAAAAAATGACGATTCATTGACAATCTATGTGCAATGTGTTGATAAAATTCATACCCAGAAGCCTGTCCTATTTAAACAAAAAAATATGAAATTTGAGCAGGGTTCTTTACCGTCATTATTTTTGACAGTTATGCATGTCTGGCTTATACACGTTGTATGCTAAATTTATTTCGCACTAGCTGCACCCCGCCGTTTTACCCGCGTGGTGATGAGTGATGATGATGGTGATGAAAAGTAGTCTGGGACCTGAAGTATCTACCAAATTTCATCCAAATCCGTTTTACCTACGTGGTGATGAAAAATGGTGATGATGAAGATGACGAAAATATGCCTATATGTTAATCCAGGGTATAAGCTATCTTCATACCAAATTTCATCCAAATCCATTTAGCTGTTTATGCGTGAAAGAGACATACATCCATACATCTATACTCACAAACTCTCGCATTTATATTAGTAGGATTACTACGAGTATTTTCTCAATCGCGTTAACAAAGCTATGGATAGAAACAGATCAAAGTTATGCACTTAGAGTATGAGTTACAACTTCGTTGACCTAACTCATTATTTAAAATATTGTCTGTTAATTCTCTACTGGATGTACTTTGGTTATATATGTTATTTTTATACTGTATAGATCTAGCGTCTGACTACTATCTCATTTGATGGTCAGTGACGATGTGGTCGTAGATGTGATACCATCTTCGAGCCCTCAAGGAATCCTGCCTGAACACAATACGTGTTTGGTGTGACAGTCTTTCAAACTTGAGGGTGGTAGCTAGCCTGGCGTATACTTGTAAGTATACTCTAACACCATGCTGGGACTTTAATCACGATGTTACCTTCACCGGAAGCTTAACCCGTTCGTGGGGATCGAACCAGCATCCATTATTTTGACAGCCGCCTCTCCCACCTCTGAGCGATGATCGCTACTAATTGTATTTTGGCTCCGAAGAATAGCTGACGGAACACCGTGTGTGACAGTAGATACTTCAAATTTGAATAACTTTAAATGAGATGGTAACTTGCAAGACAAGTACTTCGAAGTATCTGACCCAACGATATTATATGTTCATATGAGGTAGATGTCGAACAGGCGCGCGGAAACTGAGGCGGCAAAATTAAGTCAATTGTAGTAATTTTCATTGCGATGCGTATTTATTATTATTACTAATTTAATAACAGTGTTTACCTATAACAAAAATTCAAAGCGGCTGAAAGGTTGACGGTCAACGCTTACAAACCAGCAGCTTATCCTATATTTAATTACGTTTTAAACGTAATTAAAAACCAAAGTAAATCAAATACAAACCTACCACTACAAACCTATTTTTCTGAAAAGAGGTTGGTAAACATCGTTAGCGGCCACGAACGGCATTACTGTAAAGAAGAAAAGTGCCAAAATTCCATTCTTGACCGAAAGTGCCATGAATATTTGACGCTCTTTCGCATGGAAACATACGTAACAAAATTTTATCGAACTATTTTCGCAACGGATTACATCACAAGTGACTACAAGAGTGGGCCATGTTAACTTGGAACTAGACGAAGGGAAATAAGAGGGAAATAAGAAAGTCAGATTTCTACTGTGACCGAATGTAATCAGTAATCATTTATTCCCAGAAACACAATTTATACAAATAACATAAACATATTCTATAAAATTAAAGTAACCTAATACATTTAATTATTATGCAACGGGCCCCATATGTATACACCGTGTAAGTGATATTTCAAATAAATAAATTAAGGATACACATTCTTTCAAACGTATTACCAGCGGGATATTTACCATGTATTTGCAAATGTGCTATATCAAATATATATAAAACACGTAGTAAATATTCCAATATCAATGATCATGACCCTGTAAGTTTAAATACATTTTTTATTAATATGATTAAAATGTGGTTTAACTGGGCTGCGTTCGGGAGCGGTTTCGGCCAAGCCATATCTTGCTCTGACAGCGGATATGCGGCGTTCACGAACTCAAGTAGAGCATTATTTGCTCCACCCAATATTTGATCATGACCGTTCACGTCAACCTGTCAGAGCATATTATGCTCGACGAGACCATAATCTTTCTACCTCTAGAATCAATCAAATCTTGATCGGCTGTCAATAGTGACATATGCAGTAGTACCTTTAATGTGATTAACTAACAATCTAAGTGACTACGTCGTTTTCTTCTGTAACATGCTATGAAGTAGCCGTTCGTGAGACATCGACCAAGTGGGGACCGGGAGCTCATCGAATTTTCCAAAAAATATCTATAGGCTGAAAATAGCTAGTGGATTGCACAATTTATTTATTTTTTTAACATTCACACAAGGTCTTCAGGTCCCAAACTAGGCAGAGCCTGTACTATGGTAACCTGATGACTGATATATATACTTATATACATATACACACCCAGACACAGGTCAAACAGACATGTTCATACACACAAATGTTTGATCTGTCCGGGAATCGAACCCGGGACCAGTGGCTCAGAAGGCAGAGTGCTACCAACTGCGCCAACCGGCCAGCCAACAATTGTTGTAGTAGTTGCAGTATTGTAATCAGTTATCAGTATTTTATTTGAATAGAGACATCGGTCCATTAAGAGAGATAAACTGATAGTCAATTACATAAAGAAAAAAGAATGACCATTGTTAGTTATATCATGAAGTAACGCCAAATATATATTAAAAAGAAAAAAAAAACATGAAAATATGTAATTCGTTCCCGTTGTTATGCATCCCCGTATATGTTCATATGTACAACGCCGCCGCGGGCCCGGAATTCGTTTGTCACGGCCTTTTGACGAAACGTATTTAGGACAAACCCTTCCTTGGGACCCCTATCTTCATCTTGTTTCGTGTTTATCCTCCGAGGGTCGGTAAATAGAGTCTGGAGTCGTGGCTTCTTTTATTGGACCTATATAGACCCTGTAGTGCAGATAAGACTATTTAGGAGCCTTTTGATAAACTATTTGAAACTGGAGTATTTGAGCCTTTCTTTCGTTCATTTTTACAGTGTTATCAGGTCCAAAATTATTATTTTATCTTAAATTAAATCCATCATATCGACTGTCCCTACGTAGACTACCGAAACTTAAAATTTGGTTTTTATTTTTAGTAGCGCAATTAGTTCATAACATAATTATATGTCAATAAAAAAAATAACAATGCACAATTTGTTGTTTTTTTTAATTTTAACAAGATGTAGAGTATCGTATATGACGTCACTGTATCCTTGTAAACTCTCGAAACTTGAATTTCGTTAGCTTACGCTGGATCTGATTGCGCGCCAAAACAAATGAGCGAGACACAACAAGACTGTCGCTTATTAACGCCGCGCCGGCCACAAACGCTCCGCTCCTCGCGTACAACACTAATTAAATAATGGCAATCATTATATTTTTCATTTATAGAGAATTATTAACATATTTCTAGGTTGTAACCTGTTGGAAATATTTTCGTTAATACCCTAGTAAAGGATCGAAACTCGGCGATTCAATGCTATACAACGGAGTTTTGAGAATAACGTTCATCGAAAGTGGTAGTTACAATACTAACTCTGGAATTACGTATGATGGTTTAGTCGTAACTATCTATTTCGATTTTGTACATCGCATTATTTTTATTATTACAAACGAAAGTATTTGTTTCGATTATTTACGTGGATTTATACGTTTTAAAATTAAACGTAAGTCATAGTTTTAATACTTTAGCATGTGAGTTTATATAATGCTCATCAAGTTTTATTTTTATTTATTATTTATTTTATATTTAGCTCACAATAAATTGAATACAGAAGGATCAACTTTATCTGACAATAGAGGCAAACACACCAACCACCCTGTGATCGTCAATAGTGTTGTAATTAAGAGCGTATGTCACCATGTGGCTTCGTTCCAGCCTGTCGAAACCCACTATACACGAAAAAATAGCAGTAAACTGTATTTAAGCAATGATTTGAGCATGACCAAAATATTCACATTGTACAAAGAGTGGGACTAACTTCAGAACTATGAAAGCAAGGCTACTACTTTACGCCAGTATCGGGACGTCGTTAGCGAACACATGAATGTCGAGTTTTTACGCCTAAAAAGGATTTATGTGACAAGTGTCACTCGTATTCCAACAATAATTCACCAACAGAGGAACAGATTGAAGCTCATAATAACCACATTCATAATAAGAACTTAGCCTAAAAATTCAAAAACAACGACAAATAATGCTACTGATAACCCTAAAAAAAGTATGCGCAAAATTTGATTTTGAGAAAATTCTCAACACTCCTCGGTGATGTCGGACTATTTTATTATAAAAGAAAACTCTCTATTTTCAACTTCAATGTGTTTGACTTGGCTGACCTGGAGGGCTTTTGTTACATGTGGACAGAGAGCACTGCAAAAGAGGAGTAAATGAGGTAAGCAGCTATTTAAAATTGTTTCTAGACAGAGGAGCTAATCAATTTTTGTTTTGGTCAGGCAATTGTTTACTCTATGTATATGTATATTTCAAAAGAACATAATGTTGATATCACGCACCGATTTCTGGAACAAAGGCATACACAAAATGAAGGCGACAGTGTTCATGCCCTTATTGAGAAGGAGACTAAACGCAAAATGATTTATACACCTGAGCAGTGGTAGGCTCTAGTTCGATGGGCTAAGACTACTGGTAAACCTTACAGGGTTATTGAAATGGACCAAAGCTGGGTATATAATTTTAAGCCTTTTTGAATAATAGAAATTGGAAGAAGGATACGTCTTATGAGACTGTAAAATGGAACTGTAGAAATATCCATATGAAAAGAAGAAGCAGACAGTATATATTTCAAATACGATTCAAAAGGAGAATATCATTGTTTAAAGACTCTTTTAGGTACCAGAAGAAGAGAGATAATACCTGCGACTTGTTTAGAGATAAAAAATGCATACGCTGATGTATTTCCAATCAACGATGCAAAATACAAAGACTTAGTATCGTTATGCGATATCGGCGTCACAAATTAAAATACAGTGAAAATACGTCAAATGCTGCCGATGATTCGAATTATCTAGTTGTTTCACCTAAGTTGTTGCAAAATGTTATAAAAAAATACATTAAACACAATAAAGGTGGCATAAGTAGTTAATTTTAAGAACTTTATATAATAGAGACAGTTATTTAAATAAGAAATCGTTATACTTTTCGTACGAACATGTTTATCATTTTTATTATTTTAAGGAATAATATTTTTAGCAATTGTAATTCACTTTGTTAAGTAAAATTAATTAAATAACCTCTAAAATTATGTTTATTATTGTAGTGACATTATTTATTTATTTAAATAGTACTATATTACATTAGTTACCCAGTAGACTGATTTAGGTTGTTTAGATAAAACGGAGGTAATGTTAAAATATTACTTTTATTTTATAAGAAAAAGTTTATTTTTGATAAAGGTTACTACATACTGACACTGGTATAGATTAAAGAAGATTGAAGTAAACTTATATAGTAGAAAAAAAATGTATTTGTATGTGCCCTAACTTTGTGATAAATAAAGGCTTAAACTCAAATCATATCATAATGTTATATTTGTTACGGATTAAATGTTTATTTCATCGACAATGTATAAGTGCCTCATTATTATAATACATTATGACTATTAGTAGAAAAATGATTTTTAGATCAGCTGATACCTTATTTTGTCTTAAATTAGAATTGGGCATTGTTACGGCTGTACCTATTAACTGATAATTTTCCTAGTACTGCTTTATTCAACATGTAAGTTATTAAATAAAAAAATAATCACTGGTTCCGTGGTTTTTAATTCAGTCATATTGTGATACATAACTTATCTATTGTATAAAGTAAAATAAACAACCTCTTGCTATTATGTATATAATTATATATATTAATAATCTAAAGGTTTCGACAGGCTTATATAAGTAAAAATGTTCTGTGCTATTCACTGTAAACTATTGAATGTGTAACATTCGATATTATATTACTAAAGTATTAATTAAAATTCCGATGTAGATAATGGGAACTGTCAGATTCGTCTAAAATAATTAAGTGAAATTCAATGTAAGTAATCGAAACTTTATTTTCTCAATAAGTACACATTTTTGACACAACTTTAACAAGCCTACATAAACCTGCATAGAAATCATATCGTTTATAAAAAAAAATACTGACTTGGTATCTAAATTTATTAAGTTACTGCAAAAACTGTGCCGCAAAAAACTTTAAAGCGCTCTCCTGTAAAGTGACGATTTCTAATTTCGATAGTCTACTTAGGGACAGTCGATATAAGAAAAGTAATAAAGTAGGATAGTATAATTGCACGCTTTTACGTATTGGCTTTTGAAAGCAAAAGTCGAGATTAAATTTTAAATTACAGTTTAAATGATTTTTCAAATTGCACATTTAAATGAAACAAATAGAAAATAGTTCATTGTCATAGATTGGCCAAAAGACCATCGTAAGTAAAACATTGCCAGGCATTGCTATTTATAAATGTGCCCGAAAAGCAGAATGTTTTTGTTTTTGCTAATAAAATTGTTAAATCTTATCTTAACTAGAGCTTGCGATTTTGGTAAAAGAATGATCTTGATGAAATTTTCACGTCATACCTCTATTGCTTATTCTTATGGGTCCTAGCTTATGTTTAAATATCATTGGAATGTTTTCAAGCAGATGATTGCTGTAAAAGTTATAACATAGGTACTTACGTGGCTTAGAAACTGTGAAAACTGATGTATTTTGGCGTGAAAAGTTCAACATATTCTTAAAGGTAAAAATATTTCTGAACCAATTTTGAATTGAGATAAATAATGAGAAAACATTTCTTTTTTAATTGCATAAAATTTGGATCGGTTTATAAATTATGGAGCATAATAAACATCAAATAATAATCATTAATACCGTCTTAATAATTAAAACTCACTAAAAAAACAAAAAAAACTAATTTTACCTCTCCGTGATAACCTTTTTTGAAGTTGCCTAATAACGACTTAATTTCGTTCCGCTTAAATATCTCGAAAATTAAACTGAATTTTAAAGTGCATCGTAAAAATTTAACATTTCTCTGTAATGAATCATCATCAAGTTATAAAGGAATATATTCACTATAAAAATATCTCCACGCACAATGGGCCCAAAGCCGGGGGTGGCACTGTGACTAAACTGTCGTTTGCAAGTGATCATTGTACATTAAACGCACGCTGACGCCCACAATGCAATGATTCATTGTGTTTTTTTTTCTTTAATTATTTTTGGCACCAAAAAAGATCAAGTGGCGTTGTATATATGTACCTAGTATGAGTTATTTGACGTCCGCTAAGCGTATCACAGAGAGTAGATCACAGTTTCTATGACAACTTCAATTGAGGTTTTTAGATGTTCATACAAGTCATTGTATTTTCTGTGGCATATCGCAATCGTAGTGTTTATAGACGTGATATGTGGCCTATGTGGCCTAATGTGGTAGGCCTACTAATGGCCGAAGCACGAATCAGTATCGCTAATGGCATTCAACACTGTCATTTATCTAGTCTTATTGTTATTATTTATTAACATAGATAAATATATGTGATACATATGTGACATATGTATGAAACATATGTGACATAGATAAATGATAATTTGTACGGGGCTGCGTTCGGGAGCGGCTTCGGCCTAGCCATATCTTGCTCTGACAGCGGATATGCGGCGTTCACGAACTCAAGTAGAGCATCTTTGCTCCACCCAATATTTGATCATGACCGTTCACCTGTCAGAGCATATTATGCTCGACGAGTCCATAATCTTTAAGTATATGGTATACCTCTAGACTCGCTCAAATCTTGGTTGGCTGTCAAAAGCGACATATTCAGCAAATAACTATCATGTGATCCATCAATGTAAGTGACTTTTTCTTCTTCTTCTGTAACATGCTATGAAGTAGCCGTTCGTGAGACATCTATCAAATATTGGTCGATCAATATTTGGCTGACGAACCTCCTAAACGTAGCCCGAATGGTACGTGCGCTATTTAATTGTTTTTTATATACATATCGCGATACAATGACGGTGAAGCAAATTATTCCTGATTCAGGCTCTGGTGTACAAATACAGTATAGGTACCAAATATTTATATTAAGGTCCCATCTCCTTCTACAGGTACCAAAAATCCTCTAAATCGGTACAGTGTTTAGTATTGTTTGGGTTTTTGTTGTATCCCAGAAAAACCATCATTATTTCCGAGATAATTAGTAGCCTATTTGTTAATCCAGCTTATAAGGCACATGCATTCCAAATTTCATTCAAGTCTATCAAACCGTTAAGGCGTGAAGGGGTTTACAAACACACATACACACATACAAACAAATGATTGCATTTATAATCTTAGTGGGATCATTAATGTGAAAATAGGAATAAGATGGTCACAGCTGGACATATTCCTCCCACATTATCTCATAGTAACAGGTTGAAAGCAGCATGATCCAGATTTCTCGTGCGACCCACACTACGTTTATCCGTAGTCACCACTAAAGAAAATAATTATTTAATTATAAAACCCTATTGTTCATCTATTCTGCACAATGTGTGTTCTGTCTACTGACACGTTAACTTGTCAAGTCAGTAGTTTATTGATTGTTGGATCTCCACATTTCTAATCCAACCTTGTATATAAAGCCCTGGGTAAAGCCCATCACACAGCTAGTCATGTGGCTTAAACTTGTTTATAAGTGTCATACTTAAAGAGAATGAAAATTCTCGTGAGTTTGACACGTTACTATATAGATGTAGTCTCCGGCTTTACTCACGTTTATAGTCGAAGTTTCGACCTAGGTTTCGGGCAAGTCCGATGCCCATCCTCAGGTGAGTTTACGCTGCCAGATCGCGGCAACCACCTGAGGATGGGCATCGGACATGCCCGAAATCTAGGTCGAAACTTCGACTATAAACGTGAGTAAAGCCGGAAATCGATATATATAATTAAGGCGACTGGGTTTAAGCGCCATACTATGTAGTAATACAACCATAATATATAGATGTAGTTGAACTCCAAGGAACCTCTATAACCCAACCAAAAATAGGTGATATTTTATTATGAACTACAAGACACGTTTACGACTCCCGAAGTTATATCTTTTGATGTGAATGTCAACAGAGACAATAAAACCAGAGAGTGCCTAGCTGGATGTCTTAACATGAATTTTCCATACTTACCTTCTATGCAATGAATGTATGTAAGCCAGTGAAACATTAATACAAGTATATGTGGATATGACCTTAAGAACTTTTTCACATTCAAAGTGACAGAATAAAATCTTAACCGATGCAATGACGCAGGAAGCTATCGATCGGCAGTCAAGAAGCATACAAATAAAATAATATAGGCATTTGCTGGGACAACATCTATCCTTTTAGAGGATGTTGGCATTTATTCTTCACTCTGCCCAATATGTGTTGATAAACCGACCAGCACATATTGGACAGCTTGAACGAACTTGTGTCCTGGATAGGTATACCAAAGTTAGTGGTAAGACTTATGTCATGAAATTCAGACCACCAATCAACTCCCACTTTACATAACGTCTGCTGTCTTACACAACGACAAGCGACCATCTAAAAATGTTTGCCAATATAGTAAAATTACCGCAGAAAGCGTCAGTTAATTCAGACTGACTAATTTATAGACAACTTCAACAACGCGTGATCCAGTACCTCTTCTGCAAGCATTTTTTTTTTTTTTTTTTTTTTTTAATAATAATAATAATAAAAACTTTATTGACTTTAATAAAGGTTTACATATACATATTAGTAATCTTAAACTAGGTATGCACACAAGGATAATATATTCATATAGACCGTTGATGTCTGTGGTAGTTTTAAACTGTATTACAGACACCAGCGCCCTCCGAAAGGATTAATGACCTATGTAGGTACATAGTAATATTTTATAATAAATCTAAGTAGAAAATCAAACTATTTCAGTTTTTAAGCTGAAGTGAAGCTGAGTGTGTGTGTGTGCGTGTGTGTGTGTGTGTGTGTGTGTGTGTGTGTGTGTGTGTGTGTGTGTGTGTGTGTGTGTGTGTGTATGTGAATGTAAAGGGGGGAAAAAATGTTTGAGTAAATGACTAACTAAATGCTTTAATCAATTTTTCTGTTTCTATGTAAGTTAATTGCAAGAGATACGTTTTAAGGATACTTTTGACTTCATAGATAGGGCGGGAATAGATATGAAAAAGTGAGTTTACTTTATTGTAAAGTCGGCAGCTAACTACTTCAAAGTGTCTGCTCGCTAGAAAGGTTCGATGGCAGGGCGTAACGCAAACACGATTTCGCCTTCGTGAGTTTATGTCTAATAAGGGATCGTATGGCAGAGATTTGTGCTTATATATTATTACATTAAAAATAAATATTTGTCTTACTGTTAAAAACTTCACCTCTTCGTATAGTAGCTTCGTCGGATATCTAATAGGCTTTCTGAGATTCTGATGCATCGATGAGTATCGGGTCTATGGAAATCGGTTAAACAATCGAAAGAATTGTAAGGCATAATAAGGGCGGCAAGAATTGTACAGTATATATTCCGAAAAATGCCAAGCATTCGTAAAGTAGGAATCATTTATTTATTTAAAATGTAATTAAATTTACCTAACTCAATGTAAAGTGATAGCGTGTAATAGAACACGCATGCATAGAATATGCTACTGAACGTGATTGGCACTAAATCCGATGATTTAGAGCCAACAATTGTAATCAACTCTATATTTTTAATAGGCACATCCTTAGGAAGTATAATTTTAGGACAGTGTACGCTGAATGTAGTAAAATTTACGAACTGTAAGATATTCACGCCGAGTTTTTATGCGACATCGGTTTATGCGTTTCGGGTATTCGGGCATGGTGTAAGTGAAGAGCGACCATGTTGATAAATATCTAATAAATATAAAAATGGTACCCTCATCAGCAAAAAATTTGCATGGTTATCTTTAATGATAATTTTATTTAACGTATTCATGTTACATTTTTTTATTATAATATGTAGAATAAAAAATATATTTTTACGGCCACGTATTTTCCATGGAGATTTAGAACGCGATGTAATGTCAGTGTCATAAAGATGATAAACCATCACCGATTTCTCCATTCTGTAAAGGTATCAATTTACTGTAGGTATTCACAAAAACTAAGTTTTTAGTCAATCTGGCCCGTGTATTGTCTTATAATAATTTTAAATAAAAGATCAAATAATAACAATCGTTTTTCATGTAAAGCTTCGATAAGCCAATAAGTCCGTATTCATAAAATAAGTATCAATTCACAATCATCTGCTTCTGTGTATGACAAATATTGCTTCCGACTGTATAATATAAAGATTGACTAGAGGGACTACTAGTTGTACATTAATAAAGTGTTTTGTCCCGTTCATTGGGTTCTTTAGTATGCTAAGATCATTCATGCCATGACTATGTCATGAAGGTTACGTTAAGCTTTGGTACTCAAAACAAGGTAACTATTTCTAATGGTTATTAATTGTTTATTGTACCCATTTTTAATACTTGTAAACTCTTTTTACCAATGAAACATTCGAATCAAATCGCTTATATCTTATCGCTTAAAAATCCCTCATTGTTTCGCTCCAAGTAACTAACGTCGTGTTAGTGTCGGGTGACGAATGTAAGTACAGAAGCGCCATAACTTCACGACCTGAATGTAGACACGTGTCAATAAAGCGCTTTCATACTGGCGTTCATAAAAGTCTATGTAAAATGTCATAAACATTTTCATATTTTCATTACACTGACATGCTTCAGCGATAAATTTGACATCCCCAAGTTTATTTTTTTTAAACCTTATTCGATTTTTTACTGAGTAAGTTTATACTTACTAGGTGTATTTCGAATGAGGGTTATAAACACAAAATTGCCTTCCGTTGACAAAAGTTTACTTTTTCTTCTTTTTTGTCCAACAGTATTTTGGCAACGTATGGATTCTCTGCGTTCCATGGTGGTTGTATAAGTTTCGTGTAAACATCTATAACTGAAGTATGTTTCCATAAAAGAGTCCAACATCCAACCGTGGTAATCCTACAGCTGATTCAATAAATTACGATAACACTAAAATCTGCAAAATAAGAAAATAGTACCGAAACCCGTCATCGAAATCCCTTTGATGAAAACCCTGGTGCGTTAAGCGACAAACGAGTGAAATAAAAATGGCTGCTTTTCACCGAATAAGCGTTACCATAAAAAAGGTTTTCATTGAGCAAGTGAATCATAATTTATGAATTACGGTGTCCGCCCGCGCGGCCGGGAGATTTACGTAGGGTCATTGTGTCGACGCTCGCGGTCTATGTAGACTTGAGAATATGTAAATAGTACGTGCATTTCTGTAATTCTGCAATAATTGTACTTCCATTTCAATTGATGATTATATATTTGTTGTATGATGTATATAATCATAAGTTTTTAATGCAAAGTGTCTGCACACGATATTCCTGTATTGTTCACAATTTTGGTATTTTGGGTCTACATATATAGATACACGGTTAACTTAGTGTTGGGCCTGTAGGCTCGCGCGAGCGGCGCGATAGCTGCGCATTCGTCAGGTCTGTACACAGTCTTAGATGTTCTTTTAGATGTTGCTTCAGAACTCTCATTCACTTAAATAATACCTATTAGTCAAAATTATCAAAAATGTAATGAAGCTTGCCCGCTCCCTAGGTAATGCACCTGTTTATCTTTAAATAAATATAAATGTCAAATTAATTAAACCATTTTATAAATATTTAAATTACGTACTATTTTTATTCCGTAGTTCTAAAAGTTCAGTAGCTCTACAGCAAACAATCGTTAATGAAACATAAGGGGTGTGCATCCCTTCCCTATATCTACAGTCCCTACATCTCCGTTACGCTCGTCCGACGATAGGACAAGCTACCAATGACGTGTTCATACATTTTTTAGCAAGGATACGACCACGGTGTTTAAACTCGTACAACGGCATTTTTTTATCGCAACTTATAAGCTTAAAATCCAATACTTGAATACACATACTAAAGTTTATTGTTTCAAAATAATACAAGGATCGCTTTAGAAACATACACAAGAAATAATGTTCATATTTTCTTATGTTACTTGTATACTATAAGAAATGACATACAGAACCCACACTAAGAAAAGTTCTTGTATCGTGGGTGATGCAGACATCACTAATATGCATTAAAAGCATGAAGTAGTTTGTCAGCGAGGATCTCCGACCTGCCATCACTGTAACCACGACCACTCTGCCAAGAGTGCACGACTAAGAAGAAGAAGTTTTTTAGTAGCTAATTTTTAATCATTATATGTTATGCAATGTAACAACCAAGACAAAATTGGCAAGTGCTTGCCAGTTTTGTCTTGCTTGTTGTCAAACTTTTTCATTTCGGCCCAGAGTCACTTAGTACAGTCCTTTAAAAATCCTATACCTGCGTTTATAAAAAGTGGTGAGATATTTTTTAAAATAAAACATTTACAATACGATTACAACGCGTATACGAGTGTACAATACTTTGTCTTAAATATAGAAACGAGTGAAACAATGTTCGCACGTACCCGTCTATACATTCATCATACTATCACTGGTACTCGGGGTAAGCTTGTACCTACATAATATATAAAACAGATAGTATGCGCTAAGCGCTCAACAAAGCCTGCTTTTATGCGACTATAGATCGTAACATATAGCTTTAGAGGTTATTATAAAGTGAAATGGACGATAGATTGGTGACAAAAATCATTTAATATTTCGATTTACATATCTCGGATCAGGTCATTGTATTTTGTAAGTGTGTTATAAGATTGAAAGTAAAAAGTTGTGGAAAGAGCGTGATATTTTTTAAGAATCGTGTTTGTAATACCCAATACAACAGCTCTCCAGGAGACGCGCAGTCACCATTCTAGTCTAGCCGGATATCACCTTCAACCACATCGCTACGACAACAAGGGTAAGAAAATTTTACATAAAATTGTGATTAATTATAAAATCCGAAGAAATGACGGTCTCTTAAATTTTGTGCCTACGAGTGACCCAAGCTTAATATTTTTTCTAGTATGTTGACATACTAGAAAAAATAATTTAAAATAATTATAAACCTGGGTGGGGTTTTTAATTATTTAAAATTTATTTTTCTAAATTTATAGGATAAAAATATTCATAAAATTATTTATTACAGAACAGGCGGTATTATCGCTGTCATAGTTATCTTCCTGGCAATCTTTAGATGTAGAGAAAAACATAAGTAGACGGCTGTATCCATACGTTTCATATTTATGAAAAAAAAAAAAAAATATCTCGAAATTGGTAATTTAAAATATATTTGATTGTAGTTTAGGTTATTTGTTGTCCGTTGACACACTGCATTGAAGAGAAGAAGAAGAATATATGTAGGCGTCTAAACTTGGGGTCTCTACGAAATCAAATCAGAAATGAGGAGATGCTCTATGCTATGATATGATCTCATTTCTGATTCGATTTTGTAGAACGAAAGTCACGTACATAGCCGAGCAGGCGTGTCGAAATGGCAGGAGGTAGGACACATATTATCTTATAGAAGCGATGGCTGCTGGGCTGAAATGTTGCCCATTCCAGCCGTGGGCGTCTTGTCGTGGACGAATGTTACACTAAGTTCAACAGCGTTACTTTATACTTTTTGATTTGGGTCACAGGCTATGTAATTTAAAATTAACATTTTATACGTTAGCTTAGAGACTTGTCAAATATTAAAACCTAAATTTACTTGGAGTAGTTCCACTTGCAGATTGACGTCACGTCCTATTTTTATTTCCTATGTAGCTGACTGCTCCGGCAGGGGACGGTTAAATTATTAACGAAACAGAATACAAATGTACAGGGTTTTATCAAGGCTGTGGAGATTTGACGCTTTTTCATACAATATATTTTTTTTTAAATCATGTTTACTGAAGGAAAAGGGCCGCTTCCAAAGCGCGTGAAGATCAATGAAGGAGGCATTATGTCCTGAAGTGAACGTTCTATGGCTTAGATGACGATGATGACATTTTAACAGAGGTCTAAAAAAATGGCGGTGTAAAATCAGCGTGTATAAAAAATAACAACACCGAAATTTGTTGCTTTTTTGTTGCTAATTAATTGCTAAAAAAATTTTTTTTTTGCTCAAACCTATCGCGAAAAATCAGCAATAACGCTAACTTTTCATTAAAATAGCGTGAAAATCACTGGACATAAAATGATCGATCAAGTGAATAGGGGTCAATTTGTTGCTAATTTGTTGCTGAAAGAGGGTGAGAAAAAAAATTTAAAAAATTTAAAAAAATTTAAATTTTTTTTTTTTTTTTTTTTTAAATGCCTAAATAAAAAATGTCCACGCCTGATTAACACTCACCTTTCCGTAGAAAAAGTATAGTAAACATTTGTAGCTGCTCATACTGGAGCTACTCTAAGTACTAAGAGTCAGCAACAAAATAAAAACCGGAAGTCAAGAGAA
Source organism: Apeira syringaria (assembly GCA_934044485.1). Taxonomy (NCBI): domain Eukaryota; kingdom Metazoa; phylum Arthropoda; class Insecta; order Lepidoptera; family Geometridae; genus Apeira; species Apeira syringaria. The sequence goes on along the minus strand of OW203665.1, from coordinate 9,584,424 downwards.
TTTGGAGATAGGTTTAGGAAAAAACCGGCCGCGCCAGCTTAACTTTTGACTTTTCCGTAGAAAAACTATTGTAAAAATTTGTTGCTGCTCATACTAGAGCTACTCTGAGTACAAAGAGTCAGCAACAAAATAAAAACCGGAAGTCAAGAGAATTTGGAGATAAGTTTCGAATTTTTTTAAATTTTTTAAATTTTTTTCTCACCATCTTTCAGCAACAAATTAGCAACAAATTGACCCCTATTCACTTGATCGATCATTTTATGTCCAGTGATTTTCACGCTATTTTAAAGAAAAGTTAGCGTTATTGCTAATTGTTCGCGATAGGTTTGAGCAAAAAAAAAATTTTTTTAGCAACTAATTAGCAACAAAAAAGCAACAAATTTCGGTGTTGTTATTTTTTAAACACGCTGATTTTACACCGCCATTTTTTTAGACCTTTTTAACAGAAGCATGCACGCTATTACTTTTAAGGGTTTTTATGAAGCTAACAGCAGTGTAAGTCCCGTATTTCTGAAATTATTTTATCTGTTTAACATGAGCAAAATATCGGTTTACTTTTTATCGCCTTCCTATAAAGGTATCCTATAGGTAAGCATCCATAGTGGTGTAGCACTATCAGGCCGGTCGACAAACCGCACCTTTGTTATCAACCCTCTCCCATTGTAGCGACAAGAGCTTTTATCCCGCCAAAGGAGCGTTCACATATTGAAAACTTTTACGAAGCATTAATAGCTTAGCGGTGAGAGCGTCAGCTGTCAAACAGACGGATGCTGGTTCGATCCCACACCAACGGCTTGAGCTACCGGTGAAGGTAACACCGTTATAGAATTCCCAGCATGGTCATAGGGTACTTTCGAGTACCAAATAATTATTATAGCAAAACTATTGACTTTAACAAAAAGTGCACATGAATTTGGCCGATTTAAAAAAAACTTAGTTTAATGTTATGTAGCAATTTTAAGTCAATATTTCGCATAAAACAATCGACCGGTTAAGATTTTTTATATATTGTTTAGATCTAGCGTTTGACCAATATCTCACTTGACGGTCAGTGACGATGTCGTCGAAGATATTATCACGCTAGACCTAGAATTATTTTTATTTATTTATTTTTATGGAAGAATGGTTACCTAGATGCAGTGCGCACTGCCTTTCCTCACAAAAATGCTCGCAGAAATTAATTATCTAGAACACTATAAATACATGCTCTTTCTTTCGCTCAACCTGAACCTCTTTGACACATGTCAGACTTCTGCACGAGGCGAAACACGCGCTTCTCAAAAACTCTTGACTCTGCGTACATACGAGTATACTAAGAACGTTAGCGGGTTTCGGAACGATTTTAATATCACTAAACATTGTTATTAATTACACTTCTATAATAATCTTGAGTAATACCACGATGGATAATGGCCTAGTTGCCCTTAAGCTTTTTGATGAATACGCGCGCCTTCGGACAATAAACGACACCGCGCACTATTACGTAGGTACATAAGCTGCGGTGCGAGTATGTCTTTTTAAAAAATATAGATTCAGCCGTGCGAGCTTAAGATCGTCCGCGTCGACTCGATAAAATTCTACAGTAACTGCTTGTTCAGACATGGCGATATCCACGTGGTTTCGAGATCTCCGTAGTAATAGAACCGCGCGGGTGCCGCCGCCGCACGATTCGTGTGTACGCCATATCTGAACATGCTCTTATGGACGAATTTTATGGAGTCGACGATCCATGCTCGCACTGCTGAATCAATAATTTTAACAATAACATAATTATTACTAGTTTGGGAATGTACCAAGAAGAAGAAGAAGATTCAAATCGCTGCTGGTTCCATCCAGCAAGTAAGAAAATAGTTAAAGTCCAAACACACAATAATATAAATACTGTTTTCAAAGCAGGAATCACTATCGTAGTCGTAGTACATCGGTGTCGCAACGTGAAACAATTGAACTCAGTACTTACTGTCATTTATCTGGTACAACTGTAACTCACAAAAAAATGTACGGACGGTACGTGCGTTATTCAAATTGTTTATAGTAGGTACAGCTAAACAGTGACTGTGACGCAAATTATTCCTGCTTCAGCTACTGTACTCAAATAACTCCACACTGTACGAGCACGTAAAAGCAACGTCTAGGGCTGTCACACGTCGAAATGGCCTATCATTTCAGACAACCATTGTCGCTCTGTATGCGTACCACTCAGACTCCACTTACACTGTATTTAAAAAATGTAAGCGCCCACTTGTGGTAAAATGAATAGAATGCTTTGGTTTTTTTGTTTTGTCCCGTCTCGTAGACGTCTTTTTGTCATTCTTTTTTTTTATCACCATCAGACCCCCGCACTAGGATTCCCTGTGTCGCGGGAGGCATGTACACACACAATCACAACACAAACAACCAAAACCCGGGACAAACATCTATGCCGGTATTCGAACCTAGGGTCTCAGAGACACAGAAGTCATGTCACTGACACTGATCACTGCGCCACGGCGACCGTGACACCACATTTTGTAGGTGATTGAAAATACTGTCTGAAATTAATTTACAACATTGGGTATTATTTGTTGGATACTTTACGATATCATTATTGAAGAGCTTTTGCAAAAGACTGCTAAAGAGTCCAGTCACGTAAGGCGGAATTTGGTCTCATATATAAATAAATAAATAAAATAAAATAAAACATCCATTTATTGCTCAAGCATACTATTAAATAATCACACACACTATAAATTACTTACGTGAGTGATTAACTCGTATATACCATAAATCATTTATGTTGCTCACGGAAGTTTAACTAAGAAATAACCACTGTTGTAGTTAATGTAAAGCCGAAATGAGGACATTTCATCAGCTTAAGATTTGGGATGAGACGGAAGTCTCTTGCTGTTGTCTGTGGTAAATTATCATCTATGCAGTACACAATCTAAATTTGTACTTTTTCCCTCTCTCTCCAATAATTCATTGTATTTGCCGCCGATATCTTAATTTTATTCACATGTGAAATTGAAAGTAATAAAATAAACGAACGGTTAAACTCAATTTCATCTACCGTGGATAAACTGGCTTAGCTATCACAATTTACAAACTAATTTCAGAAAAACAAAAATCATGCAGTTAAAACCGATAAGGTCTAAACTGCATGGACCGATAGGGTCTGAACTGCATGATTTTTGTTTTAAAAGGAACAGTTTGAAAAGGAACAGTTTGACATTGACTTCTGTTTTAACAACATAGAAATATAATACGTAGACTCATTTAATTTGTTAAGAATTGAAATCGACTGAAGTATCACTTAAACGACACTAGACCTAGACACTAGAAAACGCAAATAAAAAATTTGAAGACCAAGATGTTTTATTTACGCGCTCAATGAACTGAAAAAAAGTACACATTTAACAACTCACTCAGCATATTACGCATATTGTCAGGACAGATTACAGTACAGAGTCATACTATGGGGTAACAGCACAGATGTAGATGATTTGTTATGTATATAATAATTTAATACATGTGGCAAAATTAAATAAATGAAATGAAATTCAAGTATTTTTTGTTGTCTACAAATCTTGCTACTTCCAATTTATTAATTATTCCAACCAAATTATTCCAACTGTTTACGTTTCTTCATCATGATCTTGTGAGTGTCTCGGGGACACCATTTTACGCTATACTTTCAGTTTGTATACACCACAGATCTGAAACACAGACCCTTCGGTCTACAGGCGTGGCGCGGCGCGGGGAGGAAACATAGGCGCCGCCAGGATTACTTTCAAATATGTGTGTAGTTTCGACGACGACGGGCGTGAGATTATTGAATTTATTGATAAGTTGATGAACAAATTTGGATAGCAACCTAGACGCCTTCAATTTTTAATCAAATAGTAGCAATAAAAAACCAATTCTATGTATGTATTTCCTTTCCTGTCCAGGGGGTGCAAGTGAACCCCTTTGCACCCTGCTGCCGGCGCCCATGGGAGGAAACAACGTAGCAACATTCATTTCATCAGTGTTTGAGCTATTTAAAATATATATATATATATATATTAACATTCACGCAAAGTCTTCAGGTCTCAATTGTTTATTATAAATGAAAACGACTTAAAATTCAGTTAAATGTACCACATCTATTTTGATTTGATAAGATTAAATCTCCTACATAACCAGTATACTATATTATGTTTAGGTAGACAATTCAAATTCAAATTTTGTTGATTAATTTGCATAATGTGTCTATCTATAAGAATTACGGCTCTAGAAGAGTAAAATAAACATCCGTATCATACTAGATAGTTTCTTCTTCATTATAAATCATATGTTTTATATGCTAACGGTACTCGTGAAGGTAAATATGTTAACTAAACAATTTATTCGATCAAAAGAATCGTTTTGTACGTTCATAACTTCTTTTGTTAGAATTGAAAACCAATCTTCCCAGTCGTACTGAAACACTCCAAAATACCCATTGTCCCAATTCTACAATAGCTCATCCGTTCCACCGAGTATTTATAATAGGATACCCTCACTGACTACCGTAAGCGATTAACTAAAATGAAATCTAACTCAAAACGGTCCAATTTTCCCATTCCTACCCTTTTTGGGCAATTAATTTGAGATCAAAGTGGGGAGCCCCGATTTTTTTTCGATTTTTTCTCCATTGCATCGGCCGAGTGTTGCAATAAAAATAAATTATGGGTTTTAATTTAGCAACAAATGTTGGTAAAAGAATGATAACCCTCCTTGAGCTTTAATGATGGGATAGGCAAGGCAAAAACTTTGTTTTGTTTTTTTGCTTTATTTGTGTTTGGAGTTACTTTAGCAGCAAGGCGTCAATTTCTAATTTGCATTCGAGAAAGTTTATGAACAAATCAGCTTCTTTATTTATTATTAATTAGTCTATATAGACAGGTGACTAAATACATATAGGATACCTGATCATAAGACAAACCATTCCAACCAAATGAATGTCACACTCATCATCGATACACTGAATGTAAAATATTGAGAATAAATGCTTTCAGGAAAGATCTGATATGAAAAAAGTCGTACATGTTTTAAACATATAACGGTGATGTAAAATATATAAATTGCTCTCCCGATGAACGAAATAACTTAATAGAAAGCCTGAAAACGTTCAAAACGTTTCAGAATTTTTCGTTGAAAAATTACCGTACCTGTCTAAAGTATTCACTGGCATACATACAATAGATAGGTCTTTACAGTGACTAAGCTTACAACGCTTGTAGACATCATTTCAGTAATCGTTAAAATTGCCATCGAGATGGTTTTTATATCAAAATCAATATAATACAACACTTATTTACTCACAATATTTATTATTATTACTTATAACTAATCACACAATATGGACGCGTTTTTTTCTAGTTTAGTGAATCCAAACAAAAACTCTTTCAACATAACAATCGAATGTGATGTTATTTCTCGAATAGGTATATATGTGAGCTTCTACCATATGTTTTTTTTCCTTTTATCTAGTTGCTTCCTATTAACTTTTTCAGTGTGTAGAATATATTATTGTTTTCTATAGCCCCTCCAACACTTCAATTGTGATAAATTCTGTATCTAACATTACTGTGTTTCTGAAGAGACTAGTCCACCCACAACATAGGGTATCCTAGTGTGGTCACTATTGTGCAATTTGGTTTTAAATAATTATATCAATATTTTTCTATTTGTGTGATGTATATATTGGTACCAAATTAGGGCAGTGATTATTATATTTAACACCTCCGCATACTTTAGAGTTTAAGTACTGAGCAAATGTGTATACGTACACTGTTGTGGAATTTCCACCTCAGCCCTGAAGCGAGCGTTTGGAAAATTCATATAAATATCATTCCCGTGACAGCCGGATACAGGAAAACTTCGTAAAATGTGTTCTCACGACACGATTTTAATGAAAATGTCAAATTAAAAGCTGTGTTTAGAGCCAACATTTTGCGCTTGTACCTATTTTATGCTCATCAATAAATTTACTTGGCATTAACTGACGTTCTTTATATTTAATACATTCATCATAATTGACACGTCGCTCGTTATATTTATTGGTTTTATATGTACATACACTGTGGTTCAAAATACGCAAGCATGTAAATTTATTAAATAAATCTATTTATCTGAGTAATTTTATTTACAATAAAATACGAAAAAAAATAATTTTGGGCATTTTTAACAATTAAATACGCGCCAAAATCGAAAAATAATAGATAATAAAGCTTCATTTGCATGTTCCATTAAATAGAACTTTTGATGTTAATGTGATGCACCGGCGGTCACCACAACACTGTTTTGTATCATCAAATAAAGCATACTGTAAACAAAAAGAACATAATTAAAATTTGGGTTGGGGAAAAAGCGAGAAGTTGAGAGAAAGCGGCCGGAATTAATCAACAGAAGGGGTGTGATTTTTCATCATGATAACGCTAGACCTCACACATCTTTAGCCACTCAGCAAAAATTAAGAGAGTTTGGCTGGGAGGTGTTAATGCATCCGCCGTATAGTCCTGACCTTGCATCTTCAGATTTTTACCTGTTTCGGTCTCTTCAGAACTCTTTAGGCAGTGTCAGGTTAACATCACGAGAGGACTGCCAAAACCACTTGTCGCTGTATTTTGATCAGAAGCCCCAAAAATTCTATAGCAATGGGATCATGACCATAATACCTACATACTTTAGTTAAATATAAATAATATTTAACTAAAATGTTTTTAACTTTCTTAAAAAATGCGAAGATACTTTTTCCCCAACCTATTATTTAAAAAGTAGGACTGGATAACCACTTTGTCGGGTAGATCGCTACCTCTCACAACACTACAATAGTTGTATAAACTGTAAAATAATTTTGATATCATTTTCATGCTACAATATTTTTTCTATAGTTTTATCACTTCAGCCACAAGACATCCACTGCTGAAAATATGCCTCCTCCATATAGGGGGGATTTGCCAATTCTTGCCACGCTTGGCAGACGGGTGGGCGAGTTCAGTATGATTTCCGATCCTCAGAAGGCGCTGCTGCCCCACCTTCTAGTACGTAATCCCTTAGCCGACTCTTACGGCACCCGCGGGAATACTTTTCTAGGCTAGTACCGGCACGGCGCTTGTTTTATAAATATATTTATTTCCCAATTTGATATCTCGAAGGAATAATTTAACACAAAAAATTTTTTTTTTAATTTGCTATTCATCTACAAAATGTATGCTATTTTTATTTTAGCACGGATACAAACTGCTACTGCTGCTTGATGCACCTGCTATATGCTGCAGATCTTTGTGCAGCACATATATTATATAGATAGTACATAGATACAAGGGCAGCGCATCCGCCGCAGTAGCCTCCACAGTAAGGGCAGTAGCCTCTGCAACAAACACCGCATGTTGGTTTACACTAAACCAAAATTAAAAATTACAGAATCCCTATTTTTTTTGGAAATATAATATAGCCTATGTCACTCGGGGATCGTGTGGCTTCCCAACAGTGAAAGAATTTTTCAAATCGGTTCAACAGTTTTTTATTATTATTATTCTTTATTTAATATGCAGGGTTTGACTCTTCAAAAATTTTGGAGCTTATACAATGCAATCAAATATTTCCTCTTCATAATATTAGTATACAGGACAAACTCAGTAAGACTTGGCTTGCAAACTATGTATAAACATATGTTGGAAAAAAACATAAACTGAAGCATTTGTACCTACAGTTTTTTGAGTGACTAACCTAGTTGAAGAATACATTTCTGAAAAAAATGTTTTTTTTTCATAAAACCTGCTTCAACTCTGACTGCAACACTAACTGCAATCTGTTTAATTGTTTCGAGATCACAGTTTAAACGTTATCCATAACAAGATTTTATCAATTGGGCCGATTCTCGAACAAAATCACTTAACTTTTTCCAAACTTAATCTATAGCAACAAGCTGCTTGAAAATTCAATTTGTAAACAAGTTAGGGGTCTTGTTAAAATTCTTGAGATGTAATAAGGCAACTTGTTGGCAAGCGGCTGTCTAGTGGTAGGTATTTGTATAATGCAAGGGAACAATTCTGTAATTTAGGTAATTATTTTCTCTTACTAGTAAAAAGCACCTTTACGATGCGTTATCATTTTAAACTTATTAATTCTTTTGATAATACATTATTATTTTTTATATTCTTCTTCTTCTCTGTCAGCCATGTCCGTCCACTGCTGGACATGTGCCTCCTCCATATAGGGGGGATTAGCCAATACTCGCCATGCTTGGCAGGCGGTTTGGTGAGTATTGGCTAGTTAGTTTTTTTATATTATTTAATAGATATTAGGGTACCATTTTCAAATTGAAAATTATATCGATCTAATGAAGCGAAGACATACTATATTTCTTTCGGCGAAGGTATAAGTGATAAATCTTAATACCAGGCGAGATAGTGGACACGCATCTGCTTGTATAATATTTAAAAGATTTATACTAACACATTACCTTGTATGCGCCACACATATGTGTACCATATGATAGGTCAAAAAGGTTTGACAAACTGTTTTCATCGCATTATATACCAAGAAACAAACATAATATTATGGCCTAATATTTGAGCGCAAATTTGCCTCCACGCCAAGTACCGTCCTTACCTCAGGTCAATAAGCATTATAAATAATTGATGTTGTTTGAGTGGCCATTGCAATTCCATTACGAATCAATCAATAAAACAGACTTGAACCCTAGAGAAAATCGGGAATTCGAACTCGAAACATTCTTCCAGAACTTAGGCATACTTACCCATAACAGGGGGATCTGTTATGTCCGATTATTGCAATTTCCAGGTCTGATTATATTTTTTTATTTTTAGTAGTACAATGTAGACTTAGAGAAAAAAAAAAAAAAAAAAAAACAAAGAACGAAAAAAAAAACTGTATATTTCCTTACTCCCTGCCTAACCCACATGTTTTTATTTTTTGACTGTTTCTTGTTCTATTCGGAAGACTCCCTTGAGTTTCTCGACCAGTAACACAGCAAATCAAGGTGTGACCGCTGTAAAACGACTCTGATCCCATGTCAGAGGAATAACCAGTATGCATACAAAAAAAAAAAAAGACTTGGAGGATTTATTTCCTTTCAAAAAATTCAAGCTTTTGATCAACTATTGGACTTCAAACTAATTACGTGGTTCAACAATTATAAATACTGATATCGTATCTGATTTCCGTAGACATTTTTTTTACTGAACTGATTTTAATGAAATTACGATACCAACTAGACCAATCCATTTAGAACCAGTGACAGCCTAGTGGGAGCGTAGCGTCGACTGTCAAACTGACGGATGCCCGTTCGATCCCCACCAACAACTTCTGGTGAAGGCAATATCCTAATTCCAATTACCAACGTGGTAGTAGAGTATTCTCTCCTAGTTTATAATCGAAACACATTTTTTTTAGTTTAAATACATTTTTGGTATTTTTTTTATTCGATGGCAATGGCTAGTTTGTCCTATATTTTTTTATTGGTTTAGTATGTCTCTATAATTTGAAGGTAAAGTAGAATCTTTATCAGGGATAGGTCATAGTTGGTAAATTATAACTTTGTAATTTAATACCAATTTTTTTTAGAAACTTTTGAAATTTAAAAGGTACAGTTGTCTTTTCGAATTGGTTTTATATGAAAATCAGGCCAGTATAATATATTATTATGTTTATTTTGAAGAAAATGTTGCGTACGTTTAACCTTCCTGTAGTTGAAGTCAGTTTTTATAGTTTCAGACTACATAATTAATTCAGACGGTTTGACGCCAACCCTCCTCGGCGCAGCCCAAATTGTTATTCGTATTTTAGTAAAATTGATCATATAGAACAGAATGACTCCCGAACCCGGTTTATTTGACCTCGCGGTCATAAATCATACTTATGTAAATTGAACATAATCTCAGATTTACATAATTCAATATATTGTCGCATCTATTAACGTAACTTACGGTAATTGGTGTGATTTATACATACTACTTATAATATTGTATAGTTTATTAACTAATGAGAGGTAATTGAGCTGAGCAACTGTTTGTAGCATTTTGTTATTTATTTTTAACCCAGTCATAGAAATATAACGCTGTTATTCTGAGCGTAAAGTGAAATGAAAAATGTCGAAACAACGGAGTAGCGTCGCGGTGGACCGTAGGCTATTAACTATGATTTAGGCAACTATTACCCCCCTAATCATTGTAGTATTTAAACCGACTTTAGAAAAGGAGGAGTTCCTCAATTCGTTGGAATCTTTTTTTATGTATAGAGTATTCAGCGATTGATCCGCTAATTATGAATGGATTCTGATGTTAGCCGTAGTGCAGGAATAAATGAGGACTGAATAAGTAGGTATTTATTTGCCTACTACTACTCATTCAGTCTACATTTATTCCTTATATTTATTTCACATTTATTCCGCATTAAGTAGTTGTGGGTTCAGGTAGCCGAATTATTATATAAAAAATTGAACGTAATTTCCGCCTAGCATTATGTCAATGCAGTGTACTAAAAACTCTTTGATCAGATAGTCTTAAAAACGAATGTGATGATAAACAAATAAATTAGTGTAATAATATCAAAAACAGAACAAACGCCAGCCAGTGCTCGGTCGCCATTTAAGTGCTAAACGACAAACAATTAAGGGTCAAACAAAATTCTTCTGAATCTTACTGTTTTTGCCCCAATATTTCTAACAATTTCAATCATTGATACATATACGTTTGTGATCAATATGCTTTATTTTACCACTTTAAGGCATCAGTTTAAAGAAAAAAAAATGCTTGTACATCATGTTATTATTCAGCCGCTCAACCACAAGTGACTGTATGTTTCCAATTTCAATAAAAACGAACTTCCGTACTAAAATTAACATTACAAAATATCTCTGCTTGAACACAAATCAAGCCGAACAAATCCTAATCGATATCTAATAGATTTTTTCTACCATCTTCGGACAATCACGAACCGCTACATTAGGAGTGAAATTATAACCCATGGGTCCATGGGGTCCAATCAAGTGTATTGATAATTCCATCTTCCGACCTATTATGGGGCAAATTATGTGAAAGCGACACACCATAACGGGAGGGACTTTCACAATAACACAGAATAAGTGGTAGTTATGAAATATTTATGGTATGTCATGGAGAGTTGTCAGTGTTGGTTTTTGGATATATGTAAGGGCATTTTATTTATAGACAATTTTGAGTCTTTTCAGCTTATTTTGTTGAGAGTCCTACATGTCTAATAAACTTAGAAAAAATAATGCTGAGACTGTACTGTTCTCATACTCTTGTTTTTACAGTGCCCGCTAATAAATAAAACCGTGTATGTTTTTGTGTCGGGTGTGACTGATTGTGAAGAGGAGGGTTGTGTGTGTGGGGATGTGAGAGAAGGTGAGTATGTGTTCTCGTGAAAAATGTGTATCGTAATGTAGGTCATGATGTTTATGACGGAACCAATTGAGCATACATAATTTTTACATTTTGTGTTTTTCTTTATCTCATGTTTGGGGAGAATTTTAGAAGAAAAGATCGGGAGTTAATTAACTTTTTCTTACACGCAAACCTCCGCACTAGGATTCCCTGTGCCGTAGGAGATAGACACACACAAACACAACACACAAACAAAAAGATATTGTCAACATTTATTTTACGACCCTACATATAGTGGAGACAAAAAGGCTATTAATATAACTGCGTATCATAACAACTCGAGTGACGATAATACAGGCTGGTAATACGACCGTAATTAGCGCTTTAATTGTGTAAAATACTCTAGTAGGGGTAAATTGTGGATGTTTATGGACACCTGGCAATTATGTCAGTGAATTATTCGGTACATTAATAAAATGTAGGTTAAACATAATAACATTACTACGGTGAGCCGCGAGAGTGTCCTGTACAATGCTTCTGTTTTCAACGCAAATTTCATGTTTCGGGTACCGTCGAAACACTGTGACTCGAGAATTTTATATACTACAGATATTAGAATTGCCTTACTCGACTGAATAGGACACAAAAATTGAAGTCCCTTTCACCTAATTGTTAAAGGCGCAGTAACAGGCGGCGTCTATGCATTTTTCATATACATGCTTCGGAAGCTGTCGAAGCACTGTGACTCGAGAATTTTATATACTAGAGATATTGGAATTGCCTAACTTGACTGAATAGGACACAAAAGTTGAAGGCTCTCTTACCTAAATGTTAAAGGCGCAGTAACAGGCATCCCTGCATTTCTCACATACGTAAAGCCTTACAAACGGCGGAGGTTAAGGCGGCACATATAAATTGCGGTGAAACACCGCGGTAACAGTCTTGGCATAAACACGCGCTTCGGTTAGCTATAAAAATAAATTAGCTGCCTGGTAAACGGTACGGCTAATGAAAAGTAGATAGTTGGGTTTGTAGGTGTGTAATGGTAATGGAAGGAATTTACGGTACAAAAGGTGAACCTATTCATGTGACCCACGGCAAAAACAGCCTTGGGCCATTTGTTAGACCAGGTTTCATAGTCAATGACTAAGGCTAAGCAGATATTATTACAGAACACATAGAGAAAATTCTGTACTGACAACTGTAATCTTATTGTGTGGAGTGAAGGGATACGGTAAAGAATACAGTAATCATGGATTTTATTAGATCTGTGCCGAAAATACATTTTTTGTGCTGTTACCGAACGCGCGGGTATTATTAAAATGGAACAGAAACGTCACATTAGAGCCTTTACACACTCCCACTCTCTCAAGTTACCCCGCGACAGATGTTCGATAGCCCTCAAGTGGAGTGCACTCTTCGGCACACTAGTTTAGACTCGAGAACTCCCTCGAGTGACGGCTGATTACGGCAACATTGCGGCACGATTATGCCGAACGCTAAATTGTGCGTGTGTAGGGTACTCAGGGTTGCAGGTGACGAAATGGTAGCAAAATGTGGGTAGTTGAACATTTTAACGGCTGTGTTTTAACATAACTTTTATTAGCTTTGTCTTTATCTATGCATCTATGCAACATAATCTTTGAAGGTGATGTTCACCTCTTTCAAAACATCGAATTAGAAAATTTGTACACTTTATCAAAGACCGGTAATGATAATATAACTTGTCCCATTATCCTCACCAGGATCTCTAGGTTTAGCGATTTTTTTATATCTGATACCTGGAAGTATCTGAGCCGATTAGCGTGTTTTTATTTTTATTTATTAAACTATGAACTATTTTGGTATTGCGGATATTTTTTCTAAATATACGAGTATAATGTAGGTTTAAGTTTTTATATCATCATGATCAGTGGCGATATGGTCGAAGGTTAAGCAATATAGGTAATGCTATATTTAGAATATCGACTGCTGTTAAGGACAGCTGTGTGAATACTCTGAGTGATGGCAGATCTTCAAATTTAAGTTATTACTTAGCTCCTAGATAAGATAGCCATAAAATGGCTGAGAAAGCTATTTATACTCATCACACACAATCATTCAAGCGTACATGAAGGCTACAATAACATTTAAGCGAACTAGTAAATGTTCCCACTCTAGCTTGATATTTTAAATCTTACTAGCTTTTCTAACCTTACTATTGGCGTAAATTTAAATGAAATTACTAAGCATTTTCTGTCACAAATAATTATAATATTTCTATAAAAGATTTATCTAAACTAAAATTATCAACGATACGCGTGCCGTTTTTCAAATCTGAACCCGATTAAGTATGCACTTACTTGGTCTGTTTTAATTAGAGCTATAAAAACTTTGATGTCTCGTAGGGGTTTTAAAATAAGATTTATTACGTATCCCAAGAATGTCAAAATATCTCCACCCTGTATCATTAGAAGCCAACCGTAAACTGCGCCCTAACCATTCATCTTCATTCACTTTCGGCCCTCTCCGCACTATTGTAAATCTTGAATTATTCTCGAATCGCGACGTCTCGCAAGAAATGACTCGAGTAGTAATCGAGTTAGCACCCTTCGGTAACTTGCTTGAAAAATATGAACGTAACGATCGCCATAAAGTGTATTTAATAATGATGGTAATGCATTAAACGAGGCGCAGTTGTATAAAATACTAGCGGTGCGCCCCGGCTTCGCACGGGTAAAAAATTGTAAAATTAAAAATGATAAGGATTCCTAAATTTTTTTTAAAATATAATATATGGTATAATTGATAGCTCATGTCACCCGATGATAATGTAGCTTCCCAACAGTGAAAGGACTTTTCAAAGTATAGAGAAATCAAACGTATAGACGTCAACAAAGCATTTATGTTAAGACTCTTATACCTATTTTCATAATAAATAGATCATCAATAGTTGTAAAATATTATAAACTGAATATCATCATCATCATCTCAGCCATAGAACGTCCACGGCTGGACATATGCCTCCCCCATACAGGGGGGATTTGCCAATACTCGCCACGCTTGGCAGGCGGGTTGGCGAGCGCAGTATGATTTCCGATCCTCAGAAGGCGCTGCTGCCGTTATATCCTGGTACGTGGTCCCTTAGCTGACTCTTACGGCACCCGCGTGAAGAGATGGGGGAGTACTATTCTAGGCCGGTGCCACCACGGCCGCGACATTAACATGTCTAATTAATTACTAATTAGGTCACACCACTAGACTAGTTGCATTTTCAAGCTCTGCATTCAACTCGCACGCCTACTGTATAGATAACACGCTGTTAGCTGCTTGTTTTGTTAAAGTAAGTGTCGAAACACAGAATACCAGCATTTAAAAAACTTCCCTTCGCTCTCTCACCTTGCACTCCCCCATTACTTTATTTCTTAAAAATATTCATATGAATGTCCATAGAGTAGTAAGATGCCGGCTTTCTGAGAAATATTATTTGTGGCGGTGGAGTTGGCTTATTGTAGCCTAATGTGGTATAAAAACGTTTTGTATTTTATATTTTCGTTGTAGGTGCTGAAATAGCCAAGCGTGAGGGAAATAGCGTAAAATAGCGTCATAGTTCGCAGTGCGTCACATTACTGGCGTCGTAAAAGTGCAAGGCGTCCACTCGTTCCAGCGCTGTCTCTGACAAATGTGCTCTCTGGCTGATTTATGGCAGGGCTGCCAACCTGAGGATGGTGTTTTGGCGAACCAGTACTGTTTTTACTGTTACGTATTCTGCGACCATACGAGGTAAGTATGGGGTGATCTAGGAGCTATGCTAACTACTGTGTTGGGTTTGTTTATCTTTATTTTTGTAAAATAAAACTCCTTTCAAAATTACGTTTTATTAGGGATTAGATAAAATTTTTCACACTTAACGTAACACGTTGAATGAAAGTTATCGGGAGTTAGTTTATATTTTTATTTAATTAAATTTATTGAACGTTAATTATCAAGTAACAAAATACAGAAAAGAGTGTTCTGCAGAACTTTTCAATCTTATTCTGTGGTCACGATTTTACCACCGTACACCTTATTACCATTACAATCGCTCATCCATATCTATAATTTAGTTATACATATGTATCATATACTCGTACTGTGTCATCCACCCCATAGGGTTTTATCATACACTTGCAAAATGTTGAACAACTTTTCTCCCTGGGTATTTCTGAGGAGCTTTTTAGCATAAGCAACAACTAATTTCAGCCATAGGTCATCTATTGCTGGACAATAGGCTCCCCTACGCTACAAAATATTCAAAAAAGAGTTAACAGTCTTAAACAGGATTGCAATGTATTGTAAGACCCCCTAGGATTACAAACAGTGATCGCTTCCCTCCAGGCGCCGATCTGCTTGTTTGCCACCTATTGCGTAAAAAAATAACGTATCATCATCATCATCTCAGCCTTAGGACGTCCACTGCTGGACATATGCCTCCCCCATTAACGTATGCTACTATAAATATGCGTATTCATCTATGGATTTTTGTTTAAGACAAAGACTTATTTAAAAACGGACTATAAAGTATTACGAAGCTCTAGTTTATTTGCTGATATAAAATATTTTACTGGAAGAGACATAATCAAAATGCGGCACACTGCTCCACAACTTTATAACCCTGTCGCATTGTTCGCCACACTTTTATCGACAAAAATAAAGCCCAGATCCATTATCCATTAATCTCATATAACACATAGTCGACAGCCCTGATATATGACGCTGGAACAAGGCCACAGATACGGCAGCAGTTAGTACCCAGTACAGAGTTCTAACTTGCACGCTTTTGATATATGTGTTTTTAGGGCTTGTTACTCAGAAATAGTTTATTGCCCGATTTATTTATTGTATGGACTTACTGACTTTTACTAGCATACCGACGATAAAGAGACGTAGATTGATTTTCAAAATAGAATGCAAATCCGCGTATATACATACGTGCTTGCCTCTTATTTTCTCTTGCATTTTTTAACCAATTCGCAAATAATAGTAGCAGGCTTTTTTATAGTTCTCAAACCAGTAAAAAAGCAGGAAATCCTAAGAGCCATACTTTTTTCAGCTAAGAAGATTTTTAGCTTTTGTCTACCAGAGGTAGACAAAAGCTAAAAATCTTCTTAAAATTTTCATATTTCACAATTTGCCCCTATCAATGGTGCCAAACGCATATAAGACTCGCTTGATATCTCTTCAGCTAAACGTCAGGAGTATCATTTTTCAATGAATCCCAGATGTCTGTTGTTGTCGTTTGAACAAAGTGTAAAAACATTAATCATCAAAATAAAGACAAAGCTTGTCAAGTTGCGTTGAATTTTGCCGTGTAAATGCTTTGTTGCCTTAGAGGCTTTGTCAGGATCCCAGATAGATTAAAATCATTTTTTTGTGTACTTATTTACTTCATTTGGCTGTGGGAGCCTTAAAGTAACATTTCATCGACAGAGCAAGGTGGAAGAAAGTTTTAGTTGTAGCTGTACAAATTGGTGATTTGTATGTATTATATTGTTTTATTGGCCTGAACTTGTTTGTGCAATTTGGCGGATAGATATTTTGTTTCTACAGATTATGTTCTTGTATGATTTCTATCTGTTGGAGTTTAGGTAATGTGCTAAATATTTTTAGGTTGTCAGAGCTTAATTAAAGGATTACATTTTCTAGAGTGCGATAAGTATTTCATTAATTTATGTTAACGTAATGCTTCAAATGAATTCCATTTAAAATTAAATCGATTGCGTTATCAATATGGGCATTAATAGTAATACTTATTGGTGTCTTAGATGGTTTTGAATAAAATAGATGTATTCACAGGTGTGTCTATAAATCGATAATTATTTATTGGAACACAAACACATTAACAAAACATTGGTACTTACAAACTATATATTTATAGCGTGAGAGAATAGTCGGTCTTATCGCTATAAATGCACGGCTCTAAACAGACAAATATGACTCTCGGACCGCTGGTTTCAGAGAGCAATATAGAAGATTCTGGTTTGAGTCCTGCCTAGAGCCGGGTATTTCAAAATTTGAAGTATTTTTTAAATAATTATTTTCATCAGTTCTACGAGCATTACTTTGACATTGCAAATATGATGACAAATTTTTAAAAGTTTTGGTACATTACTATAGGAACGTTTTGGTACGTTACTAATTTTATTATAGGATTAAATTAAAACTATCCATATATTTGAATATGGAACGTTACAAAAAACGTGCAAAAATGTGAAAAAAGAAGTAGTTGTAGTGTTTTTGTCAGCCATGAGAAAAACATCATGTGAAGTAGCGAATAGTTTAATACGATGTTTTGGAAATAATAGTTGTGCCCATGATATAAAGATAAATAATACGTAGCCAAGTACCATACTAGGTATAAGCAAACTCTTTTTTTTCACTACATGTAACTTTTCTTTTTCAATTCGAATGTCCGTAGTGAGAGCTTAAGTGAGAGTAAGGCGCTGTGAGTAGAGCGTATTCGCTTGCTTAAGGTGCGCATTTTTAATTAAAATAGCGAACCTTATACCGAGGTTTACCATTTTCTTTTCCAACACGCTTTTTAAAAAAAGATGACGTGAATTAAAAAGTCTAATAACTGAGAAGGTTGACGTAACTATGCCACATCGCTGTTTCAACATTATGCAAAGTAATGTAAATGTGTGTGTGGGGACTCACATCTTAGTTATAATATGAGTCGGAGTTAGTGTTCCCTTTTTAATTTTCAGTAGCATAATTTATTTTTTATGCAACTGTATTTTTTATCAAAAATTTATAAACAGGAAATTTTCAAACAGTGTTTAGAACATAACTTGTCATCTACATATTTGATTCGGCGATACACATGAAAATGCCTTAATGAAGAAATGTTTTATCTGCAGTGGTTGAAAGCTTCACTTTTTTATCCATATATAATTATAATGATTGCTTTAGTAGTAGTTAAAAGTAACAAATATTCGAACGTTTTTCAGAACAAATTTATGTTACTTGCTGTTTTTGTTCCACATAATTAAGCTAAACGACACAGTCTAAAAATAGCGTTAATTTCACACATTAATAATAAGTTAGATTAAAAACTAAATAAACCGACATGTACTACTACGTACCAACGGTTTTTTTTTAAATGAGAATAGGTACTAAACCTATTTCTTCAAATTTCCCTGTTGTATATATTAAAGTACATTTTTCAAATTAATAATGAAAATATCATATATTTTCAATAAAATAATAATAAGTTGTTGAGTCTGAGGTGCCGTACTATAAGTACGCACCGGCGCCAGTTCTTGAGAACGGTCGTGCGTAGCTCTACTGGGACCGCTCTATCATTACGGACTGGACTATTATCGCCAATAAGCCTGATATCGTTTTGATGGGCCGGTCCCACCGCCAGGCAGTGCGCGTCGACATCACCATCCATCCCACATGACGAGAACCTTGTGAAGGCTGAGAAGAACAAACTTAGCAAGTACCTTGACTTAGCTCACGAGATAACCGCCATGTGGGATGTTGAATTGACGACCATTATCCCGATAGTCGTTTCGACGAACGGTCTAATAGCGAAGAGCCTCGATCAACATCTTAAGAAGCTCTCGCTAGACGGTTGGATCAAGGGTCAGCTGCAGAATGCGGTACTCCTTGACACGACTCGTATTGTCCGGAGGTTCCACACTCTGCAGCCCTAACCACCGGTAACTTGGGCCCTGCCCCGCTACCAGCGGCACTCTAAGTGTAGGTTTTTATCGAATATTTGTATTAATTTTTGTTTTTGATATCTATGTTGTAAAAAACTAGCCTAAGAGAAAAAGAATATAAAAGACATAATAAGTAACGTAGTTTTGAAGCAACGAACATGATATATAAAATGAACACGACCATATTGATAAATACTAAAACTCCTTAAAACGTAGTTGACCAAACAAAATCTCAACTCTAAAGAATATAACTAGAGTTATCTTTCAATTCCGAAGCATAACAAATCGAAAACGAACCCACTTGCAGTAGACCAACAGAGGTAAAGGAAATGATTAACGACTTTCCATGACAGTTCGCGTCTTTAAACAGTTTTGTGGAAACACTAGACGACCAAGACGCAATTATTTTACTAAGCAGTAAGGGTATTTCATTAAAAATAACCATAAATTATGAATTATTCACAAAACTCATTTATTTTGGGTTTTAAAAAATTGATTAATCCCATCCCACTTAATATTATAAACGTGAAAGTATGGATAAATGGATGGATGGATGTATGTTCGTTTCTCAATCACGCAAGAACGGCTGGACGGATTTGGATGAAATTTGGTATAACCAAACCCGGAATAACCAAAGGATACTTTTCATCACCATCATTATCACCAATCATCATCACGCGGGTAAAACCGCGGGGCGCAGCTAGTGAGTTATATAAATTAACTCACAATTTTTTTTTCTTTTTCTGTGACAACGTCGAAAGAAGTTTTTAAGTCCTTTAACAGGTCTTTGGAACATTACTGTATTAAAATCATCATCATCAAATTATGTATGGGTTACTTAACATCTGGTGAGATAGCCTACCTATTATGAATAGTAAAAAACAACTACACATTAGTTCTTCTTACTTTCTATCTTTGGCAATGCGAACGCGTGTCGACTGATACATTTAAATAATGTTTTCCCTTACCAGTTACATATTTTCTTTTTGATTGCTTTATTTGCACTAGTCAAAAGGTTACGCAAAGAATTTTATTATTATAAACAACTAGCGACCCGCTCCGGCTTCGCGCGGGTAAAACATTTCATTATTAAAAATTATAATGAACCCTATTTTTCTGAAAATATAATAGTGATAGTGTAGCTTCCCAACAGTAAAAATTTTTCAAATTGGATCAGTAGTTACGAAGCCTATTCAATGCAAACAAACAAACAATCAAATCTCTTTATAATATCGGTATAGATTATATATGTCCATTCATACGTACCTATACAATTAAGAAGCTTGTTATAAAGTTGTGCTACTGGCGTACAGTAGTATGTATGGTGTAAGGAATTGAGCTCTCAAACTCCTCAAAGGCAGGAAGGGGCACAAAGAGCTCCGTCGTCGGTGTAAAGTTTCATTCCTTTTGAATTTGCGGGTATTTGGATATTCTTAGGTAGGTATTTAAAGAAGCCGCGGTATGGTTAAAGATATTGATTGAGAACCTGATAGTACATGCATAGAATTTCGGGTCATTTCTAGTTAAGACTTTTTTGTCATTGATTTGGCTAACACTTGTCTTGACTAAAGGACTAAAATAGTGCCCTCCTCATTGCACATGTATTTTATTTATTATGGCGTCATTAATAACTTTCGTAATCGTATCGCAGTCGTGTCGCCGCTAAAACAATTGAACTCAGCAGAAACTGTGATTTACCTAGTGCAACTTTGACACAGAAAATGTATAGTTTGTGCGTGCAATATTATTATATATGTGCATCATTCAATTGTTTAAATGATAGGAATGAAAAAACACAAACGCCAGCTATTCGTGGTACAAGCACCAATTTCTTATTCCTAACGTAAGTACAGCAAAATAATGTCAGGTAAGGATACCAGTGCCTGTAAGTTTCACTTAATTACTTAATTTCACTTTGTCTAGGGCTACTAAGTAATATTTCAAAACTTTACAGATCTAACCATTGTGCAACAATAATATTATAAAGAAATAAAAAAAATGTATTTCTTTAGTTCTAGTATCATGACTGTTTACTTAGAAGAATAACGTTTTTATATTTAAAACCAATGATATCATTAAAAACCGTACCCACCGAGGATTCCGTACAGATTTGTAGGTACATATTTTTAAAAAAATTTGTAGGTGCATATTTTCAATAAAAGCCTCTTATTTACATTAAACTAAATAGGATTTTACTTTTTTCATTCTTCGTCTTAGAAAGAAAACTATACATCAAAAAAATAATTAAAAACCTGTTTAATTACAAATTAATAGTTTTCAGACTTTTCCCTATACCTGTAGACGGTATTACTTGCCAAATTTCATAGTACTTGGTCAACAGGAATTAACCTATAAATTTTGATTCCCGTGAAATGTCGAACGTTTTTACAGCATAAACGGCGGTAGCTTTATTTAACGTTAACTTAGAAGTTTGATTTTTTCACACCTTCAATAGACCGTACACCTGGGTATATCGTTTTAATTTTAACTGGATACCCCCACGCGTTCCCGAGATAAAGGGTGTTGACAGACGCATGGACAACAAAGCGATCCTATAAGGGTTAAGAAGTACGGAACCCCAAATATGTAAAATAGGATTCGCTCTAAGAGCAAGTAAGTAAAAACTGGATTAGATACAGTTACATGCAAATGCATACCCAGTTGTTAGTTTAACAAGACCTATTTGTGCATTTCGTAAAAGCACATAGGAAGGAATTATGTCTGTTGAATTATAAAAATTATATCTGAGAGTCATACGTGCTGCACAATTGCCAGCCAGATACGACTAATACAAATCAGGTGCTTGAACCTAATCTATGCGGTATACGCCCGAGGGAATTACTTAGTACCCCATTTCACGCTTTTTTAGTAATATCATTGTATAAAACCAATCAAGTTTAACCCCATGTATATCTGAGAAAAAAAACTGGGGGAGGCCTATGTCAAAAGACAACCTGATCTAGAAGCGGTTGCTGAAGATTTTTAGCTAAATATTATAATTTAGATATATATATATATATATATATATATATATATATATAATTCATAGGTAGTATATACGTCAAAACTGTATTTTGGTCAGAGATTAAAGGCTTTTATTATTATTATTATTATTATTCTATCTGAGCTAACGAAGTAGGTTCAATGTTTTATAATTTACAGCTGCATACAAGCAGCGCCCCGCGGCGCCACACCGCAGAAATGCTATGATTCACGTCCCAGAGCTGAAGCATTAATTAGAAAACTTTTGTTCATAGAAACGACTTCTGAAACTTCAGCTTTATAATACAAGTAGAGCTTACAGGTTTGATTAATGTTAGTTCAAAAATTAAATTTAAGGGTGTATTAATTAGTTTTAAAATAAAAGAGGTATTGATAAATAATGCTCGAAGTATTTTTAATAGTGTTATTAGGGCGCGTTCCATTCGCGATTGTTTTCATAAATTTCGTTACATATTTACACATGATCTGTGTCTGTTTCAACCGAATATAGTGTGCAAACTTATTATTTGAAAATTATAATACAAATGGAGTGCGCTCTTAAAAGGTTCGGAGACTTTTATAATTCCATACTATAACTTTCTAAGACTAAACTATGTAGGTATTAAGTAGCGTCGTACTCTGAATGTATATTAAATCTAATTTTAAAGGACTCATTATTTCCCTTGACAGTATTTTAATTTAACAAAATTTCCTGAACCTAAAATTAGGTTTAACACTTTCAAAGAGTACCACGCTGTATCACAACTGTAGTACCTCAGTATACATATTATTTATTTTAGATAATTTAAAGATTTGGGATTGTATTACCAAATTAAACGATCGTTTTTTGTATACGTTTTTAGAAATCTAAATTATCTTGAAAACGTCTTTATCGATTTACGATGAAAAATTGTACAGGAACAACACTACGATGTCCTGCCTGGGAAAAGGCCGAGCATAGGTCAATCGTCCAGGTATTTTATTCTTAAGATGTGAAGATTAATTATATATTAGGCTTATAATAGATAAATAATTAATAATATAATCAAACGTGTGTACACGTTTGATTTGACACGGTCTGTAATGGAATACACTCAAATATATGTTAAAATAACTATTATCAACAAGCCCTATGAGTCTTCATCAACAGACTCCTCGACTTGTACACGCCCCCGTTTAGAATCATACAATGGATTTCTAAACGTGGTCCGCGTTGTCGCGAGCACAGAGTCTCTCCGCGTCAGAGACACAACACTGTCCGACCTGTATTGATATCTAGAGAACATCCCTCCAGATCTGCCTCCCAAGCCGACTCTAACAGGAAACGTCACGGTAGGTAGCCGGTAATAATACAAATATATCACACCCAATACTAAAATAACAGCAAAGAACATAGATACAAAAATCTTCGCGCCTAAACCCCTTTTAGACAACGGCGAACCACTAAACTGCGCCAACTTTTCTCCTTTGTACCAATGACTGAACACGTTATTATTAATCATGTTGATTGCTTCTGCACTGTTACCGGAATATTCCCCCTTTTCCACAATAACCAATTGTATCTTGCGACTTGGAGTAGTAAATGGAAATCCAATGTGAAAAACGATTGTATTTCCGTAACCATCGACAATTTTCTCTACCAACTCTTTGAAAGAGATCAAGTCGAAGCCTTCGTCGATGTTGAATGTGACGTATCCACCGCAGAAGGAACAGCAATATCCAAAGGGCTTGACCGGAGCAACACATGTCGGCTTCGAACAGTATTTGACCGAGCAGTCTACTATGGGCGAATGTTTCTGACATGGACATCCAAATCGTTCTTGACAGACGGTGTCGCCTTTGACCACAATTCCGGTTTGTACTAAATTGTTCCACACAAACTGTCCCATCTGATCAGATTCTGCGGATATATATTCTCGAAATGAATTAGTCGTATGACTTACATTACCAATTTTGAGGCTACGAATGAATTGTACTTCATCTGGCAGACGGACAGTATACTTGGTATTAGCGGGAAATACTACAACATCATCGTAACACGGTAACTTCTCCGCATCAGGTGTGGCTTCTGTAAATCTGGATGAGCTCCATACTCCAGCTTGACTCCACGAAGATACCGCCTTATCCAAGTAGTAGGAGTTCCCGTCCGTGCAGTTACTATCACCAATAATCTGGCCTAGAGATATGACAGTGTTTTGTAGAATTAGTTCTCCATCTTTAGGTAGAATAAGGGCGCTGATATCCAATACTGATTCGACTTCAATTGACCCAGACATAGATTGGGGAAATATAACTGTCTTCTTAGAGCAAGGAAGCTTGCCATCTTTAAAATTAGAGGCTAGATTGAAACTTGAGTTTGGAAGCCATTTCACAACCGCCGTCGATGTTATAGAGATGAGAGTCATAAATAAAACGTATCGAGTCAGTGCGTCCATATCGATTGGCAGTCGATATACGAATGGACGGTAATGTATTGAAATACGATACGGTCTGTCTGTCCTGTTATCGCGGTTGTTTGATGTCTGTGACATGTGCAATCAAAATCAGGCCTGTGGGTGGAACCGTGCTTTGAATCGTGTAAACAGGCGTTTGTTGATGACACACAAATGAGAATGAAACCTATTTATCTTGATGATGGCTGTTGGATAATTCAGTTATTGAAGAATACAGAACTGCAACAAATTATCGAATAAAACTTACAAGAAATCCTTTATCTAAGAGTGTCTATCGACATGCGTATTTCTAGTCAAATTAATATTTTGATGTCACTTTAAATATTGATTCATTCATATAGGTACCTCAATCTAATTAAGTCAAATGGGCTCGTTAATTATATAAAAGTAAGTTCATTCAAATTGGCAACTCAAATCAGTCCCAAAGGAACTGATAGACTAGAATAATAAACTTCCAAGAAACCTTTAGTTTCTGGCACCAGAGTGAAGTATATCGGCTTCTTCGGTAAGCTGCTTTATGCATACTGCTAGCATACGGAAAAAAGTGTTACTGCAACTACAAAAGACGCAAAACACACCAAGAAATTAAAATTAAATATAAAAAGTTAAACGATGTGTTGTCTGGTATTATTTTATTTAAAAAGGCTTCCACTAATTATCAGCTCAAGCTCTAATTAAGTACCATACTCTCATATTTTGGCCAAAGATATAGATAGCCTCCCGCAGATTTATTAGTGAACCGTAAAAACAAAAGATTATCTATAATCCAGGGCGTCAGATTTCGTAGATCCTCGGATTACTCTATGAGGATATACCACCGGGATCTTCCTGAATATTATACCATCTTAAGGTTGTAATACAGGCGTCTGGAGGCACGTATACGGTTTCCTTGATACCCTATGATTTATGGGACGATAACATCGGTAGGTGGTTAAATACAAACCATTAATGACTTTTGGAGGGGCGGAAATTTAATAAGAAGCCGCGGCGGTGTCGACGATCGTAGTTATGCAAATTTTATTGCACGGAAGCCTCAATGTGAAAAATACGGGCTTGGATTTCGTATTCGAAAATGGTGCTTGTTCTGTTTCAAATGGTCTATGTTCGGGAGGCCATTCAAAATAGGTAATATTCCACCAATAGGGACGCCATCAATGTTTTATATGTGTTTTATTGGTATTAATATAATATCTACTTTGGTCTAACAATGTATACTAGGCCAACATGTAGTGTAAACAAACAAACTCACATACACACAACCCATACACTCTCACAGACCCGTTCGTTCAGGCCAATTCTGATTGAAGAAAATTTTATTTCATTTTCTAATTTACGAGAGTGAATAAATTTTCATTTACTTAAGCATATTTATGCTTTATTTAAAATTCTCCGCGATAGCCATGATAGCCAGTAAACTATCAAGGACTGCTGCTTGATCACCCTAGATGATAGTATTGAACATTGAGGTTGGTGAGCTAGCTAGCCAGCAATTGAAAGGGTACCCTACCACCATGTACTTTCACCGGATGCTCAAGCCGTCGGTGGAGATCGAATTAGCGTACGTCAGTTTGACCAACGCTACCACCGCTGAGCCATCATCGCATCGAAAATAATTCGTATTTATGCAAATTTTCTTCTTATCGTGAAAAAAAAAATCTATTTATCCCTCTTTTAAATCGGCTTATTAACCACTCACGCAATATCATGCCGTGTGTGCTCCCCTAACAAAGCGTTTCAGTGATCGTAACAAGCCGCTGAAACTCACAATATGGCAGATGGGTAGATAACAGCTCTCACAAGTGGCGGGGCTTTACTCTACTGCCATAAAACTGCCGGGCTTGGAGTAAACGCCTTTGTCATTTGGGGCTGAGGGCACTTCCTTTAGCGCACATTTCAATGCTAGCGTCCGGGAAGGTTAGGGGAGAAAATCTAGCCAGAAAACATAAATATTACTTTGTAAAAGAATACTTAAATGTCTGGGCTAAAATTCCCACTGTGAAACCGTCTTGCGATATCGTGCATTGATTTTATTTTACTTCAATGCATTTCCGCTACTTCAAACTATACATAAGATTTGTATAGTTTATTGCATTAACATCATTCTAGACAGAACTTACGTTCAAATTTTATGAAAGGATAAATTTCGGCTTCCGAAACTTGAACGTAAGACTATAGATGATTTTAAACTACTTGCAACTGTATTTTGGTAATTTTGGATACAATAAACTAATTAAAATTATCTACTTAAAACAGACTCAATATAAATTAATTTGCTACAGCATAATGAAGCTTATTGTAGAATTGTGAATATATATATGAGATGTACAGATATAAATAATGCCTTTATTTATTACATAGTTTGCATACCAGTAATGGTGAAATATAGAGAACATAATTATCCGATAAGACGGTTCCCATCGCATCGGGAGGAAGACAGATAAACATGCTCTCCACCGCCCCAGCAGTAAGTAGTTTATTGTTTTTTTTTTATAACATTCACACAGGGTCTTCAGGTCACAAACTAGGCAGAGCCTGTACTATGGTAACCTGTTGACTGATATATATACTCATATACATACCCAAACACAGGTCAAACAGACATATTCATACACACAAATGTTTGACCTATCCGGGAATCGAACCCAGGACCAGCAGCTCAGAAGACAGAGTGCTACCAACTGTGCCAACCGGCCAGTCAAGTTTACTATGATGATTGCCGTCTATCTATTAACCTGTCACGCTTAATCAATTGGCAAATATGAAAATATATTTTATATGTTGTGTATACTGTATACCATCGTACCTGCAAACTCACCTTCCCAAAACAGTAGATATCAAGAGAAACCATTACTAGATGAAGCGAATGTAAATGAACCAACTCGAAGTGTGCAGGCGTACCTCAGCGTGAAACAATTGAACTATGCACCAACTGGCATTTATCGAGTAGGTCCTACCACACTAACACACAGTAAAATGATAGTTTGTACGGGTGGCTTGTGCGTTATTCAACTCTTTATATTGCATCACGTTGACTGTGTCGCAAGTTATTCCTCCTTCAGCTACTGTAATCCCCTAACTACTAACATGCCTTGGATGGGTAACAGCTAGTGCATTTTTCAACTGTCCTACTTTTAGCAGTCTTATGGTCCTGTATAAGTATGATACAAACACTTTAAAACAAATTATTTGTGTTTTGGTTCGGAAATAAATTTAGTACCAACGGTAGCTTAAGCTGGATATTTTGATAAATATACTAAACAATAGAGCGATTTCGCACAACAGATTGAACTCAAAATCCTCAAACACACCCGTATCTCTTCCCTATTATAACTTTAAATCAACAATACTATTCAAACTAGTATAACAGGATAAAGTAAACCAACTCCTTTCCGTCACATTACCCTGTCCAAATACACACATCATAAATCCCATTGCTATCATACAAAATTGTACCCTAGAACTTTTTGATAAAGTTTATAATTGCACAGTTTTAGACATGCCTAAGTGAAATCCTATGGGCCAGTCCATTTCTTGCGTTCGCGGTCTGTCCGATGCCTATTACAAAACATTTTGGGTAGGTTTATGTTTGGACAATAGGTAGTAGGCGTTTTGTTGAACTTTGTTCCGGAAAACGGGAAATTAATTTGTTCTTGCCTAATTCTGTCGCGGTTCATGTTCATTGTTGTTTAGATAAAAATATTATGAATGAAATTATTGTTTTTATTATGAATGCAAATGTGTTCAAAAAAAAAAATTGGTTGTCTGTAAAGTCGGTTTACGGACGATAGATTTACGTGATAACGTCATAATCATTTATAATGTCATAATCATTGACTTTGACTTTGACTTTGACTTTGATTATTTTATGTAATACAAAACTCAGGTGGAACGTTACGCGGAACGTTACTATTTTTCATGAGTGTTGCTGGTATTCATCAATTTATAAAACGTTATCACGTCAAAATGTCGTATGAAACTCGTGAGCTCTGCTCATTTGTATCATATTATATAGTAATACCTAAAACAAATAATACCCAAAATGAGTAGTTACGTGCCAGTAGCCCAACATTTAATGTTATCCTTTACGGCGTTTCCTCTAAAGCACCACTTTCAATATATATTATAAAATTTATGCGCCCGCTAAAAGGTTCCATACATTAACAGAGCCGATAAACGTCCAAATGGCAGTAAAATGCCTAATCTGTTAAATTTATTGCCTAATTGATGTGGATTCAATCAAGTTTACTATCACTGCAGTGCTAACGTATCAATCTAATACAATAATCGTTTTAGCTGCCCATAAAATTGGAATAACTTTACGCGTGGGTTAAATTTAGAGCGTCTATTACATATCATACAATCCTATAATCAAGGATATGTATGATTTTTTTCCAAACAAACGAAAATTCTCTTCCGAAAGTACTTGGTCTGTTTACGCTAAAATTCAAATCTGTATAACAAAACAATTGCAAAAACAAAAAAAACAATAAGTTGTATTCATTTGCAGGTAGTTGTTGCAAGCAACTGTTAAATTATTAAATTTTAGAATTTTCATTAACAAGTGTAATAGCAATTTGGAATTAATCGTATCTGTATGTAACTGTGTTTTTATTTTAGTCATTTTTACTAATTTGATTGAACTAGGAATTTGGTGTCAATATTAAATATTTTGTAATTTCCCTTTAACCTTTAATAGTATCGCAAAAAAATAAAATTATAATAGCTAATTATTTGGGAGCCAATTTAGTCCTGAAACTCTTAACCGTTAGACCCTATTTAATACACATTACCAGAAAACTTAAAATGTAAGCGTGTGGACTGACACCCGTGCAAATCGTAAAATAAAAATTAAATTTGAAATGTAGACCAAGTACTAATAAAATCGACAGAGGGATATGCGGTTTTGATAGGTATTTTAGGTGTTATATTGAATTCGAATTGAGGCTCCTAATTTGAGTCTAAGGCTTAGTTGACATCGACGCCCTTGCAATGTTGAATTAGTACTTTAAATCGGAACAACTGCTCATTTTGCACTTTTTGTTTATGGAATTATTAGGTTAATTGCCAACTGGAGACCACTTTCTCACTTGAAAATTGATCATCCATATTGATGCAGCAACTAAAGATTTGAATTCATTCCCTGAATCTATGTTTTCCTTCTTATCACTCAAGGATACACATAAGATATACACTTATATGGTATAAGTCAGTGTATCCTCGAGTGAATAGGTATTTAGATCAAAACATCACTCAGCATCAAAATTATCAAGCAACTAATCAATTGTCAAGCAACTGCCTATCTAAAATCAAGCCAAACTTAACTACTCTAAACTTTATTACATTTGAGATTATGAAACCTTCTTAAATTTCTTTATATTTTAACTTTACCCTTAACCCTTTCTTCTTACAGGCCCTTTCAGGTAAAGGTCTATTAATCAAGTTGTCTCACAAACTATGATATAATCTATAGCAAAAGGTCCGATGTATTTTGGCCCCAAGGGGAGCCTATCGCCCCTTCAGCAAGGGATTAAAAAGTTAATCTATTGAGGCGAACAATCGCCAAATTGAAAGATCGGCCTTTGTGCCTCTTGATTGATTTTTGGGTTCAACACTAGATCTGTATTTCAGCAATGGTTCCGATCATCTGTTTTCTACCTTGTAGTTATATATCCACAAAATGTGGATGTTGTTATAGGCATCACACTAATAGTGTAAATGCGAAAATTTGTGTGTCTTTGTGTTTCTTACATCGTCACGCCTTCACGGCTTGATAGATTTAAATTCAATTCATAACCTAGGTACCTTATACATGCTACTTTTTATCCCGAAAAAAAATATGATGGAATGCAACAAAAACCTAACGAGAAAAGAGAAAAGTCAGAAAGAAAAAGTTAGAAAGATTAGAAAGAGAAGAGAAGAAAGTTTAGAAAGTTTCCGCCTAAGCCTCTGAAGCTATGTTCTTGAATGTTAGTATAAAGGTAGATAGGACCTAGGAGAAGGACATAGGCTAACTTTTTTCCCGAAGAAAGTATTGTTCCCGTGGGATAGCTGAGGTAGCGGGAAAACCGTAGCCCACGCGGGTGAAGCCGTGGGGCGCACCTTATATAATAAATATATTTAAAGTTCCGTTGTGTAACAAAATATAACTTGATAATTGTTGTTTCCATTTGTAAAACAAATAAATTCCGCATTGTAACTTTTACGACCTCATTTGTTCCAGAAAGTTGAGCGATTAATGTGAAAGCCAATGAAGGATAAGTCGAGATACCAGGAGCACCCCCAGGGGAGACCTATCAACTCCCCGCGTAATGCTGAGAAATGAAAGGGTTGAATCACCTTCACTCAACGATCGGAGATTTTTGACTAATCCGTGAGAGATTTGCTCCCTGAGACGACGTAATTGTTGTGGTAATTAAAATTAGAGGGAACGTTAAAATGACGTCCTTATTTTTCATTACAAATAAAGAAGGAGACAATATATATTTAAACACTATCTGATCCGCACGTGGCACCCCTAGTCACCATTTAGACAACAATGGTGACTAACATAACATTCTGCGGTGGCGATGCGACGGTGGCGCAGGCGCCGGGTGGGCGTGCCGGTAACGCGCGAAGGGTAAACACTTCTTCTTATTCCTGTCCTTATCCAATCAATCAATCAATATTCTTTATTGCGAAAAATAGTAACAATGTTGTCCTTATAGTTGTAATGTAACAAACTGACTAGGACTCACGTGGTAAACACTGGAAAATTACTCTCCGACCAGTTTCGAACTTATTTGCAGTTCTTCATCTGGGAGTTATGATCGTGCCAGGCGGCGAGCGCGAGCCTCAGCACGTAACTGGCGTTGAGACGGCTGTAATTTTCCAGTGTCTACCACGTGAGTCCTAGTCGGTTTGTTACATTACAATTATGGAAGAAACTCGCGATAGTTTTCAGTCCTTATAGTTAGTTACATCTACATACGTAAATTTAAATTGCTTCCGTCACATACATATTATGTATCCGTATTTATCTGCAGCCATTTTCCAGCCACTAAGCCATCAAAACAAGGTCCTGCTTCCGAAATCCAATGCTAGCCTATAACATATCATTCTTTACCTACGCAGTCTAGCCATAACTTCTTAGGCCTTCTTCTACCTCTACATCCATCCACGTTACGTAAGTCATTCCTTATTGAAAGAAAATTAAATTAAAAACTAATAGGCGAGCCAAATTTTAGGTATCACATAGGTACTGGTGACATCATTTATTATATATTTTTAAACTAGCTCCTCCCCGCGGTTTTGCCAGCGTGTCAAGAGTAGGCAAAAGTCATCAGACTAAAATTACGACTTCACCTATTAAAGCGCTTTTTGGCTGAATTAAGCACATCCTTTCTCTTTGTTTCCAGCGGCCAGCTGAGTCTTCAATAGGTACATATAACTGTGTCTTTTCAAATTATTCTAACCTATTAAATCTCATACAATATCTTCAGTGATTCCCGTTTCCCTAACTATAAATACCGGGTGGTATGCACGATGTGCATACGAGCTACCATTGAAGATTAATGTTGCCAGGATTGTCTAATATTTTGCCTGTGGAACTGTAGATTTATAACCCGGGTTTGCGTTATTCGGGACGACTAGAATGCTATTTGCGGGATAATTGCTATGCGTTATTCATACGCAGGAATGTTAGCATGTATAAAAGTGGAAGCAGTATACTATGATATATTCAATTTGGAATTGGAGCTATAGGCGATAACATGTTTTATTATGGTCCATACAATTTTATTACACTAAACTGGCATCTGAGTAGGTAAAATTCTACCTACGCTTTTATAATGGACCGGACGGAAGGCCGAGATTAAAAATGTAATAAATAAAATACTACGTTAATCCTTTGATGTTATATAGACCTATGTGAGTTGTAATAACATCACGCTAACATCCCTATTAATGAGCAAAAAAATATTTATTTTGACGATTCGCATTCTCGAATGGAGACCACGGAATGGCAAGCGCAGACGGCCATGCACCGAAAAGGTGGACAGACGACTTGACCAAGATCGCAGGAGAGGGCTGGATTCAGGCCGCTTCTAACCGTTCCTTGTGAAAATCAATGGCAGAGGCTCATGTCCAGCAGCGGATGTCCTATAGCTAAGATGATGATGAAGCCAGTGAATCGATACACATTATGTTGAGGGTGATACCCTCAACCCCATAATAAAACCCGTGTTTATTACCTTTAGTCTGAATTTATAACATCGTACTAATATTAAAAATGCAAAAGTTTGTGTATGTGTGTATGTTTGTTAGGTTTTCACGCTCAAACGGCTCCACCGATTTCGATGAAATTTGGTGTGGAGCTAAATAGCTAAAACTCTGGATTAGCACATAAGTTACTTTCCGGGATAAAAGTACCCTATGTGCTTATCCAGAGTTTAAATATGGGATTAGTGAGGTAGCGGGAAAACAGAATCTAGTAGGCGCAACTAGTATTTTATAAATAGCAGCTATTCCAGCTATTTATATTATACATATTTAAAACGAAAAGCGCTGAAATGTGTAACATTTCAGCGCTTTTAGTTGTCTGTTGTAGTTTTAGTAATATTAATTTATTTTGTTAGCACTAAAGTTACCATTCTACTCTTTGAAACAGTGTTGTAAATTATACACTTACGAGCTTATAATTGTCACATAAAAATAAACCTTACCTTACAACCAATTTAAATCTACTATAAAGATATGTAATCTTCAGCTATTAAACCTTTTCTAGAGATTAATTTCACTAAACTTTTAACTCTAAAAATAAAGACACAACAGAGGGTTAAAATAGAATAAATTATTCACTCTTGTCTTAACATCGAAAATTATTATACGGAACAGAGATGTTACTAGCAAACGTTTAATTTTGAATTTCACTTAGCAAAACATTTTGTACCCTAAATCTTAGTACTACAGTACAAAATGTATAATAATTTCAATTTCATTATCTTCTCTTTAATTGTAACAAACATACCGTTTAGTTTCGTTTGTTTTGCGATGTTAGTGTTTATTTGAAGCAATTTTGAAACTAATGTGTGCACGGTTAAAGTTTGGTTTGGTTTACTGGCAGTTGTTGGAAGTTAATGCAGTTTTTGGACGCCTGCTGAGAGCGCGCGAGGCGATCATAACAAATCATCAAGTTGTTTGTAAGCACAAGGATACATTCGCTGTGAAATGGATATTTTAGTACAGACTAAAAGCAATTGCTGAACGTGTGATCTTAAAAATGATTGTTAAAATCGAACTACTTAGAAACATCACAATTACAATTAGTAACAGTAATAATAATAATTGTTGTACTGTGACCGTGTGTGACTGTGTATCATTGCGAACAAGACTATTATTGCCAACAAGTCTGATATCGTTTTGGTCGACCGGTCCTAACGATGGGCACTGCTCATCAAGATCTACACTATATGACGAGAACCTTGTTCACGCACATGCAGGTAGTATGTTGACGGCGTTTAAATTTGTCAAACTGCATCGCTTGATTAATTTGTGCACTCTATATAAGGATGTTCTTCACATATTTTCACTATTTCAGAAATATCCTAACAAGGAACAACAAACTTTGTTGTATTCCTAAAACTTGAATGTGTGAATCTTTCCGTACTTACGAAAGCAAGGAAAGGTTTCGGCCTACAAAAACTCTTAAGTACGGTTTCACGGAAAACTGTGAACTGTATCTGAGTTCATAAATATATTCGAAATTATTTTTCTGTAGTGTATCCACCACCTTAAGTAAACTTTAGCACCGTACGAGCTCTGATGAATTGCCAGCGGTTCCCGAGCTATCCCGAGCTATATTGTGCACAGCGTGACGCCTCTATAATTTAATAGTCCTTGGTATAGGTCGAGTTGCAGTGCGATCGAAATCTTTAAATTGATGCAATATATTATCATCATTTGAAACGTAGACGCCCACTACTGAGCGAACTCCTTCTCTGTTGACATTCGAAGGATCAGTTTCAAGCAGTCGTAATTCAGTTTTCTTCTATCGTCTGTAGAACTGTTGGACATCTCTGGATATGCTACGATGCGCTTTCCTTTCGGCAGTCTCCACTCCAGAGGCTTTCAACATCAACGGCCTTCAGCTCTACGTTACAAATACAAAATACAAATAATTTATTAATAACAACTATGTTACAAGTCAATCTTAGAAATAAAATGATAAATTATATATTGCTCATTGAGCAATGCATTTCGTGTAGGTACACAATCATAATTATATTGTTAAATTAATTTATAATATACTTATAATAAAAAGGTAATAATTAATTAATAACACTTCAATTTGAGTTACATGCACTTTGACCATTACAACTATATTTCCAACTTGACTCTCTCAGTCACCACTGACACTGTAGTATACTAATATGAGCTATCTTGGTTTTCTGCTCTAAAGAATTTTTGATCTTTTCATTCCGGCTAGCAGTTCTATATTTCACTCAATGTAGATGTCTGAAATTGGGTTGGACACGAAAGTTCTCAAACTTTTTAAGCCAAAATGCAATTATAATTACATATTACATTATAGCAACTAATAGTGACACATATAATATTAGAAAATGTTTAACCAATAGCGGGTGTTCCCAGTGAGCACTAATTGAAATGACGATAAAATGTACCCAATAATTCCCAAATGTTAAAGAAAATAGAAGTTTAGGGTCGTTGAAGTTCATAAGTGTTAGAGCAATAACGAATCTAATGTAAACAGAATAAGAACTTGCGTAAATTTATATTTTCTATTAATTTCAGTTTAAGTCCTCATTACCACTGTCTTAGTAATTTGTTTTTAGACAACCTAACTTATATATTTTTAAGACTAGGTTAAACTGAGGTAATACAAATTTAGTTTGCATCTATAAAGTTGTGCACTTTTGTGAAATTCGTTTGTATCCCTACAAATACCTACTATTGGAAGTTAATTTTGTAGTAAGTCCTCGTACAGGATGGGCACAGATGTTCGTTATGAAACGCCAGCTAAAAGTTTGAGCTCTAAGATATAATACCTTACCGAGTAATGTATGGTTGCTAGTAACTATACTTAATAAAGTAGTTTTTTAAACGTCCATTTTATGAAATTACTAGCTGCGCCCCGCCGTTTCACCCGCGTGGGATTTTTCGTTACTTCAGTTATCCCACGGGAACTATACTTTGTCTGGGATAAAAGTAGCCTATGTGTTATTCCAGGGTCTAACCTATCTCCATACCAAACTTTTTAAAATCTTTTTAGCCGTTAGAAGTATCAAACATACACACAAAGTTTCGCCTCTATAATATTAGTAGTAAGATACTTCCAGATTTTGTTTAAATTTCTCCTTTCCGCAAGTTTGAACGTTTGCTACACTTTCAAATTTTGCGGATAATTAATTCCATCAACACAAATAAACAAACGATCCGCTAGAATTGTTTATTTTCCTTAGAATTTCAAATCAGTTCCCGCAAAGACTGAGACCCTGTTATCTCTCATCTGTTGTTTGTGAGCTTTGCCAAATTAAAAATAAATAACTTGTTTATGGAATACTAAACCACCTTCTGTTTTCTTTACCGAATACCTCATTCGGAGAAAAGTCTACGAAAATATGGTACCCTAATTCTAAAATTCTGACAATAGAAACATGCAACTAGGTGACAACAGAAAGTTGATAGTATATGATACAGAACATTTTGAAACGATGATAGCTCAGCGGAGGAAGCGTCGGCTGTCAAACCGACGGCCAACTGCCAACAACATAATTTATGATTAGAATCTAGGGACCCTAAGCATAAATTATGTACTTAGCATTCACTTGAATATGGCGTGTGTTCATAACTAACACAGAATTGACCTTAAAAGTAATCAATTTATTGTCACATAAAGTAGTTGTAGTGTCTTTCTTGACGTATTTTTCAACGGCGGTCCTGGTTATTTCCGGTTATAAGTCCGAATATAGCCTGCAAAGCGAAACTAGGTTCTAAAGACTCTATTGCAAGGCCCCCAGGTGCATTACCTTCAGAATTGTAGGTGTGGGGTGTAGGAAGAATTTGTTTTGGTGTTTGAGGCGTTTGAGGCGTTTTGCATCTAGATCTTCTTTGTCATCGCTTGTCGTAATCGGAAATAGCGTTTCAACCTGAATTTCGCCATGCTCTTCTCTGTTTCGTCAGCTCTTCCCACTTATCGCATGGAATGTTACATGCAGTAAGAGGACACTTTACATTCAGATAAGGTAAAATCATCACCATCATCGTGGGGGCCTGTCCCCCATTCCATTTTTCTCCATTGTTCCATTCTTGGCCTCTTCACCTCTCCTCCACTCGTGGCAGTCTTATAGTGCCCGATTCATCCAGTCTGATCCTCCGTGTCTTTTGTGTCGTCCACCCAGCGTTGCGGTGGTCTGCGCCCTCTGGTGTTGGCTCTCAGTCTCCACTCCAGAATTCTTCTAGGCCAATAGCTAGCATCCATTGTAACTAGAATGGATGCTAGCTATTGGCCTAGAAGAATTCTGGAGTGGACAATATTCAGTATTCAGTAGCTATGTACATCCTGCCCAAGTCCATTTCCTTCGTACGATAGTGGTTATTCATAACTTACTTTGAACTTTCGTTCGCGCAGATTAATTCGAAACATTGCATTTTTCATATCTCTCTTCGCAACTCTGAATTATTCTTTAGCTCTAGCAGGGGAAGCAGTATATCAGATTCTAAGTAGGCGGATCTCACAGAGAGAATATCGGCTACTTAGAAAGGACCTGCGGCCAAAGATAGAGAACATCAAAACCGGCTGCAGCACTGCGATCACCAACCCACCGCCGTGGCTGATGTGGTGCTTACAGCTAAAATCCTTCCATTATCGTACCATGCCTGGCAAAAGGTACTTAAATATTCAAATTCAACTGAAGAAATGAAGTACTCTACAGTATTGGATTTCTAATTCGCTATATTTTCGCTAAACGCTTTTTCTATAAATTAGCGAATAATACGCAGGCAATGAAAACAAAGCTCATATTAGGTCGAATTAATCTAAAAACTCATGCAAAGGGAAGAATAATTTAATTATCGCATTCGCAAGGCGAGTTCCACTCGGAGCATTTCGAGTTCGAATGAAAAAGCAATTAGAATAATGAACCTTGAGGAGCGAAGAGATTAGGGGACTATTAATGACCAGCGTATCATGAGCTGCTATGAGAAGTTTTAACAGGGACGCATGCTCTGGGGTGCTATGGTTTGTATGAAAGTTGATCTTCTAGACCTCGTTCAAGAATACAGTTATACAAATTGATATTCTTTGGTGATATCGCGCTGGCGTCAGGTCTATCGTACTGATATTGTAACGTAGGTGGAAGTTGAGAGTCTGTGTAGGATTCAATACATCAATCACTAAGTCTTTAGGCCCATAATGAGAAAGTTTTCACTGAATACCTGAATAGGGAACTAATTCTCCTATTCCCCTAGATCATCATTTATTTTTATACTTTACTATTGGTCTGCCCCAACTTACGGGTAAAAACTTTCAAAATCAAAAATTATAAACATCCCTAAAACTTTGAAAACTACTAAGCTATTGATGGTCAATGTTGTCGAAGATGTAACCACGCTAGATCTAGATTGTTTACTGGCTCTTAATAATTGCTGCCTATACAAACTATTTGCTCGGTGACAGTTTCAAACTTGAGGGTGGTAGCTTTCTAGGCAGGTACTCGAAAGTACCCTTCCACCTTGCTAGGAATTTGATAAGGGGTTGCCTTAACCATTTAATCGCCGATGCTGATTGTATGATATATAGCTTCTCCGATCACCAAATTTCCAGGGTTTAGGCGTGTGCCAACCTTTAGAGCTCTTGTAACACTGGTCATCGAAGGTCGGTTTGAAAACTCGCACGGAACCTCACGATTAAAAGTGTCAAGATTTTCGCATTCGCAATCTGTTTAATTCGTTGAAGAGGTCCTTTGTGCGTTTTGTTGGCAATTTATTTTGGACAGGTGGACCCGAGTGCGACGTTTGTTTATGTCGTAGCTATAACCTAATCTGGACCACGTTGTTGTTTTGCTTGACACCTATACAATAGGTGTCAAACAAAACAAAAACCATTTCATCAGATGAAAACATAAATTACTGCCTCTACGCTTGTGTTTTGACAATTCGGAAGAGGAATCCCCACTGCTTGAACGAAAGTCTTTCTCTCTGAGAGGAGTGTAGGTCATAATCTTTGACGCTAGCCATAATAAGGCCCAATGTCGGATCTTATTTTTTGCATACCAACCAAGAGCCTCCAAAATGTTCCGACGGCTTTTATCCTAAGATCAACTGCTTCATCTGCACTCCGAAGCACGGAAGCGTTCATTTGATAAAACTGTGACTCATCCACGAAGTTATGACTGAGGTTGCTAACCCAGTTGGTTGTTTAATAACGCATGGGTCCGTTTCGAACGCTATGAGAAAAACTATACCACATCATTATTCTGTTTATTTTTATTATTGACTATTTTATCTGAATCACATCGCGAGATGAATGATATCTAATATGGCGGCGTGCAGAATTTACAGGTTACATATCTCTCTCATCAGCAAGGACCGGGTATAGCTGACCTACATTTTACGTCATAAATAGATGTGCCTTCGGCACATCTTTTCAGGATTCAGGTTTCGCCTGCAATCACTATCATGGTCTTTTCATCTGTTCGTTTACAATACGTAAGATCTCCATTCAGAACTCTCCAGTCGCGGCCAATTCTGCTCAATACATTAAATGACGTGTTGTCCTTAGTAGATCCACTACAGCTAGATAATCAGTAAGTATGAGCATACTCCTTTTCATAGCTCGTTATGCTACCATAAATTTACTTGGAAGTGTTTTCTATAACAGATGATTTCCTTCTAGAACTTATTTTATCTATAGGTATTTAATATATAAGAAACGTGACATATCTAGAAGCATTTAAATCTATGTTAGCACTTGAAGTAACGGTTCTGGCGATCCAATTAGGAGAAGGAGTGATGGCCAATGAAATCGAGTGCCCAATGAAAAGGAGGGGAGGCGAAGTGAAAACCAATTTCCATCTACCCTCACTAATTTTTTTTTACTTTTCTCAAAATGGTGTGACAAGTGCAAGTTATTCTATATTTGCTATATGTGCATAATGAAAACTTATGTTTTATTATTTTGTATGTGTTTTTATATATAAGTGAGGATTTGGTTAAGAAACGATAACTAGTGGCAGAAGAACGCTTGCTCTCAGCCCTTCTTGTATTGCATTCTTGTATAAACTTTACTATTCATGTATATATATATATACATAAATAATAATATATAATAAAATATATACATAAATAATGTATATAAGTATATACATAAATTAGAACACAATATTGGCACAGAAAAAATCACCGCGAGTAGAATTCGAACAATAATAACAGGATTTCATAATAATAATATATTTTTTATGTTTATATTTTTAAAACGTACTGATTTATCGCAGGTAAAAGTGTAGAGCATAGATATCTCCACGTTAAACTAAATATAAACAGTGGAATATTTTAAATAATTTTAAGGGAGGTTGATAATTAGCATCATATGCCCGGAGATGTAAGCGGGTATTTATGCTAATGATGGTCCCAAGCCCCAAAGCATTTGCGGTGAGTTACAACCTCTTCAAATTAGCGGGGTAAGACGTGATTTCATGCAAGTGTTTTTTTTTACGTAATAGGTGGCAAACAAGAAGACGGGCCGTGACACCGTGATACGGTACTTCTACAAAATACCTTTTATTGAGTCAACTTTCGCTTGGGGCAGGATTTTGCCTTCCTCCTGAATTCAAACATAGTGTCATTCAACGAATAACTAAATTTGGAAACACAAATACACAAGCCAAAATTTTTAAATAAGTATATTTGAATTCGGAAATCTTAACCAAACGTAGGTATTTGAGATCAAAGTGGCCAACTAGACAAAACACCAATTTCATAATGTAAGGACCTAATACAATGCGGTTAGTTTTAAAGAAACTTAGTATTTTAAACTTACATAAACATATTAAAAGAGCTGAGGATATGAGGATATTAAGTGAAGTAATAATATCTAATTATTCTCAACACTTTGTTTAGCCACTTTTGTTCATGCAAAAATATCAACATAATTTTTAAAAAATGTCATATTTGATGTATTTAACGTATTTAATGTAATTAAACGTAAATAAATTAAACGCTCCAAAGCATATCTCGGCAGCCAATAAAATAAAACAAACATAGATTCGCTATGTGTCTCTTGAGGTATCGATGTTCTGTATTAAATCTAGATTACCTTTGTATAATAAATAAAACATTTCATATCTACTTTAAAAGTAAGCAAACTTTAAGACAAATATACTGAAAACTGAATCTTAAAGTAGAATTGTGAAAAAAAAAAACACATATACGGTCGAATTGATTAACCTCCTTTTTTGAAGTCGATTAAAAAAGAA
This sequence comes from Apeira syringaria, assembly GCA_934044485.1. Taxonomy (NCBI): domain Eukaryota; kingdom Metazoa; phylum Arthropoda; class Insecta; order Lepidoptera; family Geometridae; genus Apeira; species Apeira syringaria. Next base: position 9,543,457 of record OW203665.1, on the reverse strand, counting down.
AATATTCCCCAGAATGCTGTTGATTTTGCAACTTTGAACATCATCATCTCATCCGCTCGATATCTGCTGGACATATGCCTCCCCCAGTATTCTCCACAAGGACTGGTTGGAAGCAGCCCGTATACAGCCTTATCCTTCCAGATTTTAGTCAGGTCGTCTTGTCGGTGGTTGCTTTGAACGGCGATGACATTCCCTGGAAGTTAGGGCGGCTTTTAATGTATGACGCTACATGCGTTGACACTTTGGCGCCGTCACATCTTCCCGAGACACATGTTAAAGCTGGCGCCGCGGCTTATTCGGCGGAGCGATTGAAACGGCGAAAATATGCTAACCTTGGTAGTGGTTACATATTTGAATCGTTTGGGGTCGAGACATTGGACCCGTGAGGACCGGCACCTCATCGGATTTTCCAAAACTTATAAGAGCGCTTAATCGATGCGACGCGTGACCAACATGCTGGCACATATTTGGCTCAACGAATCAGCATTTCAATTCAACGTGGCAATGCTGCTAGCATTCTGGGCATGCTGCCAGCCGGTAGCGGGTTAGAGCATTTGAGTTATCTATAGGCTGCCAATAGCTAGTAAATTGCTCAAATGTTATTGTAGTAGCTGCAGTGTTGTAATAAATTATTCATATTTTATTTTAATAAAGGCATCGTCCCTTTAAAAAAATTGCTTAATAAATATCAGTACACATCGGTTGGCAAAGTATCAGATATAAAATATACATTTCTTGATTATTTCATCAGGGCCATTTGTGTAGTGAATTATAACTATTCGTATATAAAAAAATATATTCCGTAGAATTCCGTCAGTACCTACCTACCACATCAAAAAATGACCACGTATACATTATCCGTCCGGCTTGTACCGCCGAAATCCGGATTGGGGCAGTAAGCCTGATTACTCAGCGATATACAAAGCTGATTTGATCGCCCCAAGCGCATTGCAAGCAGATTCATCACTGTATACCAGCCGAATTGGAAATCCCGTTGAGGTAAAGTTGAGTTTCTCGCAGATTGAGAAGTTATTACTGCCGTTATCTTTTGGAACGTCATCGACCAATCAATGGTGTTTACAATCTATAGTGATGTACCGATTCATAAACATATAACGGCAATAGATAAAAAAAAACACACACTCACACACGCGCCCTCGCACTAGGATACCGTGTGTCGCAGAAAGGGACACACACGCACGAACATCTAAGACCCGAGACCAAACGTGTATGCTCATCACAGAAATGTTTCCTCCAGCTAGGATCTGAACCCGGCGTCGCGGTTCTAAAGTTAGTGTCACTGATCACTGAGCCTACTGAGCCACGACGACCGTCCTAAAACAATGCACTTATTTTAGTGGCAATAGTTTTTATAGATATATTGTATTACCTTTATCTCACTCAATGATCAATAATAATTTGGTTGAAGGTAGACACTATATCTGAAATTCTATGTCTACTTGTCAGGCAAGCTTCACCGCTACTGCTTCACTCAAGTTCAATTCTACCGCAGTTATCTAAAATTCTATGTCTACTTTTCAGGTAAGCTTCACCGCGACTGCTTCACTCACGTTCAATTCTACCGCAGTTATCTAAAATTCTATGTCTACTTTTCAGGTAAGCTTCACGGCGACTTCACTTAAGTTCAATTCTATACCGCTGCTAAAATTGTGCTATACTAATACAGTTTTTAACCAATTTTAAAAAAGGAGGAATTTCTATGTTTGACTGTAAGTATTTTTTTATGTATGTTCACTGATTTCTCCCCCATTTGTAAACCGAGTCCCAGAATTATTTTTTTTGGTTGATAGAGTATACTTCCTAGGTAGCCCCATTTAAATTTCATCATAATCGGTAAAGCGGTTTTTTATTTACACTCCAATAACTGAAAAGTCATACGCCTATTTTAATGACTTTTTTACTGACGGTAAATGACAATCGATCCCGTGAGTAGCAAAGTACACGGAAAAGGGTGAGAAAATTTTTTCAAAACAAATGTAACCGATTTCCACACTAATGAGTGTTGAAATCGGTGAATGTTGAGTTAAAAAATTATCATACTACATTGTCACAGGAAATAAATAGGTTTAATCTTTAAAAAACTGGTATGTCAATACCACCTGCATGTGCAAAAAAGATGTAGCTATAATTGTTGTATTTTAAATATTTTTGGTATTACAATCATTCCTTAAAGGAAAATATTCAAATAATTAACGTATATTATATTAAAAAAGACTGATATAAAGTCATGCAAATATCAATAAAATAATAACTAAAATAATAAATATAAAGAATATCAAGAATACAATTGAAATGAGTCATTAAAAAAGTCATTGATTTTGCCAAAGCATATAATCAGTAAATTATTAGCTTGAAGCTATTAGCAGTGTTGTACAATTTATATCCGTGCCGTCATGTGCTGAAATATATAGTATACATAAGTGTAAGTGTAATTCAGTATCTTTTTAAAAGGAATAAAGTTCATGTTCTTAATGTATTTCGGTATTTTATTACAAACAATCAAGAACACTTTTGTGTAGTATCGTTGTAATGCCAGGATTTATCATTGTGACGACAAATGCGCTTGTATTGTGTCATTCACTACAAGAAACGAAATCCTAAGGTCTAAAATGAGATGTTTTTTTTTTATTTAATAGTAACCCGTAACTCATATGTAAAGTATATATTTGTAAAATTTTAAATCAGCACGCCTCAGGATTTGCCCCGCCCTCTCTGCCTGTAAACACCCGCGAGCCTCTGTAACGTCGTCGACACCTGTAAAGCCCTTAATGTTTAGGAGTTTGTAAGCCGCATGAACAAACTCACATTTTTCACCAAAACCGTAAAGAAAAATTGACTTGGAAAATATTTCTGTATCGCCTTCACGCTCAAGGTCTCATTTCCCTTCCGAATACCTATCACTCCTCACACCTGCCCACACCTATTTGCGCAAAACGCGGTCTTCCATATAAATACTTTACGTACCTTTTTTACTAGTAAATTGGAACTATATTTATGCGTGATGAGAGTCGGTTTTAGATTGCACAATTTTGGTCATGAAAATTGATGGTATTGGTTATGGTATGCAATCAGTTCGAGGCAAACGCTACGTGTAAATAAGTGCGTGTAATGTATGGATTATTCAAGTTCGTTTACTTGATAGGGACCTGTTTTCTATTGGTGACTGTCGGTGTTTATCTAAGTAATAAAAAATGACGGTCGCCGTGGCGCAGTGGTTAGTGTCATTGACATGACTACTGTGGCTCCGGGACCCTGGGTTCGAATCCCGGCAGGGGCAAACATTTATGAAATGAGTGTAGATGTTTGTCCTGGGTCTTGGATGTTTGTGCTGTGATTGTGTGTGTGTCCATGCCTCCCGCGATATACGGAATCCTAGTGCCAGGGTCTGAGTATGATAAAAAAAAGGTAACTTTTTTTTTATAGAATAGATAGGCGTTTGACCATTATCTCAGCTGATGTTAAGTAATCTTCCAGTTTATGATGTACCACGCCTGCCTAGAAGATAGATAGATAGATAGAAAACTCTTTATTTGCACACTATGTAAAAAACACAAACATAAATAAAACAAACAATTAGAAATATAGTGATACAAAGGGCGGCCTTATCGCTTAAACCGCAAATTCTATTTATATACTTACATATACTACTTAAACCTATTCACTCTTGACTTAAAGATACTAGATACCTAGTTGAAGATTGCTATTTATTGCACCTTCAGATCATATCGGAATTATTGATAATCTTCGATCAAGATTCTTGATCGAAGTTGGTAATGCTCTAACATTGATGTTAGTACTGTCAATTTTGATTGCAACTATAACTAAACATAATCAATAATCGTGAAATAAGATTTGTTTTTTTATTGGGTATAGACAAGCGTTTGAGCACTATCTCACCTGATGTTAAGTGATAATGCGGTCTACGATGGAGCACGCCTGCCAAAAAAATGGTCATGAATTGAAGTTACCTAGATTATTTTTATGCTGGAACACATTGCCACACATGCCAATGAATTCCACTTATTAGCTGTACGCACTATGAATGTGGAAGCAAAACGCTTCGTGCGACAAGTTGGAACATCTACCATGTATGGATGTCGCATGTATGTCGAGCCGAATAATTGGAAAAACTGAAGCTCACAGACTCCGCTGACTTGGCCACTTAGAAAGAATGGAAGAGGATCGTGGCATCAAAAAATCCTTTCTAAGTTCAATCTCCTGTCGTGGGCCAGTTGGAAGCCCCAGAAACAGATGGAGCGATGCGGTGAATGCCGATCTACACGAGCTCAATGTATGTGACTGCCGTGAAATGGCACACGACCAGATACAGTAGCACATTCTCGTATCAAAGGCCAAGACTCACTTGGAGTCCCTGAGCCAACGGAGGAAGTAAATAAGTAAGTATTTATATCATGTTTAGAAATTATGTAATTGAATTGAACTGTTAGAATGTTTAGGAATATTTTGAAAAGAGAAATTCTTTCCACCATATTTTTTTAACTAAGCTAATCTGCCAATGGCACTATATAACATTCTGATTATTTCTTTCATAATACTATTTAACTCCAAACCAAAAAAATATCCTTAGATACTATTATTACATTCCTATTATATTCCCTTCTTCAAGACTACTCCGTATCCAGAAGTGCGCCCTTCAGCCCATCTGACCTAATGTGTAGCCTCATATCCTCCCAGCATTTTATCTTTCATCTGTGTTGATATTTTAAATTAGATATGCTTCATCTTTTGAATATGAATGAATAAAGAAAACAATCAAGTTTATAAAAGACTAGCTGCGCCCCGCGGTTGTACCCGCGTGGTAAAGAAAAACGGTGATGATTGAAATAGTATGTATAAATCCAAGGTATAAACTATCTCCATACCAAATTTCCTAGAAATCGGTATAGCCGTTTGAGCGTGAAGAGGTAACAAACATACACACATACACACTTACACACATACACAACAAATTTTGCATTTATAATATTTGTAGGATTATATAATAAATAATATAGTAGTTATTTCATCTTGTCTTCATAAACGGATCACGATATTTATTATTCTACTTATACGAAAGAAAATAAAATTGGAATCACGACATAAGCTTACCTATTCTAAGAATAAGTACCTATCAATATTCTCATAAAATCCTTAATCGCATATCCCCACCCAACATTCTCCTGTCATCAAAAGAAGTAACGGTGTTCATAAAACAACATTTCCCATTATTCTGTTCCCTGTTATCATAGTTTTGTTATGGGCAGGCAAAGATGCCAATCTGGGCAAAGATGGTAACTCTTAAGAGAGATAGAGCAGCGATCTTTTGTACCCGAAACTTTAGCCATTAAATGCACCAATCAGAGCCATGTTTATTACCATTAAGCGTTCCTTGGTGGTCATAAAATTTTGATTAGATTTCTGTGATTGAGATAAAATTAGCTAGTAAACAAAATATACCAGAGGATAATAATGCAGATATTAACTTCTGGATCTACTGTAAATGTTTCAGTGACAAAGTATACCAGAGGATAATAATGCAGATATTAACTTCTGGATCTACTGTAAATGTTTCAGTGACAAAGTATACCAGAGGATATGGATACTACCTTCTTGATATATAATGTTTCAGTGACTGAAACGTTTGACCACTATCTCGCTTGATGGTCAGTGACGATGTGGTTGAAGATGTTATCATAATAGGCCTAGAATGCTTAATTGCTCACAAGGAATGCTGCTTGTACACGCATTATGTATTTGGTGACAGTTATTCAAACTCGAGAGTGTAGCTAGCAAAGCGAGTACTCGAAAGTGCCCTACCGCCATGCTTTGATAACGGTGTTACCTACGCCGGAATCTCAAACCGTTGATGGGGATCGAAGCAGCGTCGGGGCTGTCAAACTGAAGTTTGACAGCCGACGCTCCCACCGATAGCTGTCATCACTTCAAAATCGGACAGGCGTAAGTGAAAATTGTCAACCTTCTTTATCAAAACATCGCTCGATAGATTAGTATTACAAGTGCCATTAAATAGGGCACGTACGCAGCAGAGCTCATAGATGGTATTGGAGACTGATCTGTGAGGACGCCGACGAGTTTGAGGCAGGGCATAGCATCCCAGCATCCCAGTAAAACACTACAGTGTTTTACTGAACACTATAGCGTTTTACTGAACACTATAGTGTTTTACTGGATGCTATTCGCTCTCAGCAGTTCTTTCGTAACTTCATAAAGAAAGTTTATATCAAGCATAACGGTTCTTATTTTAATGGCTGATGATAATGATTATTTATATATTTAAATCTCTTTTAAGTCACGTCCAAACGACGTTTAATCAAAAGTTCAATTTCCTGAACAGTTCAAGAACAGAATCATATTTAAATTTAACTTGTACAATAACAATCACAGTCCCTTGGAATTGAAACTAAAGTCCAATAAAAACATAGCCCCTAAATATTCCGACTTCAATATCAGGATGGCCGCAAAACATCTGTTAAATTGTTAGGTTATAATTGATAAAGTTTGAAACAACTTCAGCCCGTGTTATTATAATGTAGGGTCCGTCGGGACTGAGGTGGAAGTTCACTTGTGTTAGGAATTTAATTGTAATATTTATGTAAACCTGTTTCAATGGAAAAATATATTCACCACATCGTTGAATAAATCCGCTCATGAATATAATAGATGGAATAGAATATAGATGTAGAATAGATGTATGGATGTTTGTTTGTTTTTCATGCCAGTATGGCCGCTAACAGCTAATGGTTACTCAAATGTTACTGTAGAGTCCTATATTTATCCGTGGAAAATCTGTGTAAAAGTTTTTATCATGTCAAGATTAAAGATAAAATCTTAAAAAAAACACAGGTGAATGAAATCGGTTGCTGCAATTATTGACAAAAAATAACTTGTTCTACAGTATGAGTTTTGCTCATTGTCTCCATACCGTGCCCCAGTGAAATCAATGCTACTATTGCTTCTAAAAATGTATATAAATGAAATATATTTTTTTGGTCATCGTTACATAATTATATCGTTTTGTCGATTCATTTGATTCATTTCATGGGATACAGGCACACCTCATACCCATATGGGTATGGGATGACCGACCACTCTGTCTGCTATATACACACCTCTGTCATGTCGTTCATACATTGTATATAAATTGACCATACTAGAGCGTGTGGCGACTAAATACAAATATGTAGTATGTTGTATTGGTAAAATACTCAATTAAAAAATGTAAATTCTTTATTGGCTCTAAGCATAATATAAAGATATGTTAGATGTTGTATGTATTGCTTCCGGGCTGTTTGGCCGTGGTCTAAGTGAAACTTGTGTTCCAGACGTTTCGTCAATCACTGCGGTCGACATATTCAGTGGTTCAGGTCCAAGCGGCGACAAGAGCATAGAACTCTCCTTCGCGGCGTCTTCTCTGTTACTGAAACGACGTGAGACTGATGTCTGGAACACAAGTTTCACTTAGACCACGGCCAAACAGCCCGGAAGCAATACATACAACATGCAACGCCGGCCGTGAAAGCCTGAGAGTTTACATATGTTAGATGTTTATTTAGATATAGATAAGAGCTGTGGATTTTGTTGAATAAATAATTAAAGAAATAAATAAATTCAACACTTATTTACGACCAAACTGACGTATCGTAACATACCTTTCTTAATTACAACAACGTAATCTTATCACATTATTCATAAGAAGGATATAGGCTAATTTTTATCCCTAAGCAATGATATTATATGTTTATTTGAGGTAGACGTTGCACAAGCGCGCGGAAACTGAGGCGGCAAAATTAAGTCAATTGTAGTAATTTTGATTGCGACGCGTATTTTAAGCGCAAGTCTAAACATTATCCTTTTCTATATTATTTGTTACGTATAATCTGTCTCAGTAAGCATGTTTCTGTCGTAAAGGAACAAAATCTCAGCACCGCGCAGTATGAATATACGTCATCTCTAGTAAAACATCATTGTCCCTACGTATAAACAAGGACATTCAAAAGCCTGATCGACTGAAATTCCGAGCTCGAAAATCGTATAAGCGAGCGAGTAAGAAGTCAGACCACCCGTACCCATCGCGTGATGACGACCAGCCAGATAGCGAGATCACCTTAATTGGACACCCATTGTGCCGTTGTCTCAAGATTACATCGTATTTGGTGCAACCTCGTTAGGGACACGGATTAGGACGGTGTTAAAATTCTCCCTGTCATCGTATTTTTTACAAACTACGAAATCGCACCTTCAGTTTAGTAATAATATGGTAGATGTTGACTTGATTCTCATTGTAAATTACTTAGAAAAATTATGTTTATCAATAATCAATTCTATTTTACCCTCATATTTTTCTTACAGATTTCTAAGCTATGTATTATCTACCTACATCTATCGAATTCTATTCTATCGAAAAAACAACTATAAGTAAAATTTTGTAATATAAATATATATAAGTGAAAATCGTAATTCTAATTGCAATATATATTATGAGTATAATGTACTTTGACTCTTATGTGTAGGGTGATAGAGTGAAAACGTTTCTTTGTGTTTAAACGAGACATTCTGATCTACTCGAATGTATAGATCACACTACTCCGAAATGTAAAACAGCATTAATTATTGAAATAGATTTTTGAAGTGTAAACTTCCTAAGCAGAGTTGTGTACTTTTGTATGAAAAAATGTTAACCTCGCGTCAGATCGTCAGATCGTAAGACGGAGGGAGAGTAGACCGCCGTTGAAATTTAAACTAAATGTGTTAAGAATAAGGGACATTGTCGTTTGTTGGTAGTTTTATTTTATAAAGTCGTTTTGTTAAAAGTATTATTGAGTTTGGTTATCAAAACACCGATATTATGAGAAAGAGGAAAGATTTCATTGTTTCAAAAAGACGTCATCATGTTAAATCTATGTGTCCCACTATCCTACTATATAATATTATAAATGTGAATGTTTGGATAGATGGATGGATGGATGTTTGTTACTCAATCACGCCAGAACGGCTGAACGGATTCGGATGAAATTTGGTATGTAGATACTTCCGGTCCCGGAATAACACATAGGCTTTTCATCATCATCATCATCATCATTCAAGTGCAAGTCTTCACTGCTGCTGGCACTCCCACAGTGCAACCGGTTGTTGTTTTTTTCATTAATGTGGTAGTACATTTAATTTTGTGTGTTTCCTCATTTCAATTAAAGTGTTGCTTTTTAAGATTGTCTTTCCTGGAAAACAAAAAAAAAACATTATTAAGCTATAACACGTCGATGCTCAAAAAACTTAGACCGAGGCGCTTGTTCGCATCTCTTTTTTTAAACAATATCATTATATATATATATATATATGACACCATTCTAACCGTTACTACTATGGATATTATTATCTTAATTTTATTTGTCAAAGATTGATCACTATATCAATTGATAGTCAGTGACGATGTGGTCGAAGGTGAAATAACAGTATACAATGTTAACTGGCTCTCAAGGACAGCCTGATCCAATTGTGCGTTTGGTGACAGTTTTTCTAACATTATTGTGGTAGCTAGCCAGGTAGGTTCTGAAAGGTAACCCTATAACCATGCTGTTATTACCTATAATGTAATGGCAACTCAACATTCAATTCTAATTAAAATACTTAAAGTAAACAATAGGAAAAATGACACCCCCGGAATATTCTCTTCCTTCTACAGGTCACCCTTGAGTTATAGCGAGTAAGCGGGAGGTTGGAAACTTCGACTAGGATCACCATATTCAATGAAAAATCACAATTATATGTAGAAAAACATTTTGACGTGATAACGTTTTATAAATTGATGAATGCCAAAATGAAAAATAGTAACGTTCCGCGTAACGGTCAATGGTCAATGGTCAATGGTCAATGGTCAATGGTCAATGGTCAATGGTCAATGGTCAATGGTCAATGGTCAATGTCAATGTCAATGTCAATGTCAATGTCAATGTCAATGTCAATGTCAATGTCAATGTCAATGTCAATGTCAATGTCAATGTCAATGTCAATGTCAATGTCAATGTCAAAGTCAAAGTCATACATGATTATGTCGTTATCACGTAAATCTATCGTCCGTAAACCGACTTTACAGACACCAAATTTTTTTTTACATATTTTATGCCCCTTATAGTATGGACGCATTCAGCCTTTTCCTGCGATCTTAGTCAGGTCGCCTGACCACCTTGTCGGTGGCGGTGCTGCGCTATACTGAGCTTGACAGTCCATGGTCTCCATTCGAGAACCTTTCGACCCCAACGACCATCACTTTTTCGAGTTATGTACCCTGCCCACCGCCACTTCAACTTAATAATCCGTTGGCCAACTTCGGTGACTTTCATTCTTCTACGGATCTGCTCATTTCAAATTCGATCGCGTAGAGGAACCTCGAGTCCTCGGTCCATACAATTTAATATATTTTAATATATTTTCTACGTTACAATACCGGGAAGGAACTGTTACCCTGTAACACAGTTCATACTAGTACGGGATACAGTGATCTCTTTACATAACTACACACTTCATATATCATACATTGTGTGTCCTAAAGCTGTAAATAAAGAATTTATTTATTTATTTTATTTATACGCATAGTTCAACTTACATGTCTTCAGTGATCTGAAACTCGAGACACATAAGTAACTGACATATTTTTACAGCCATTACGGTGTGTAATTAAGTACCAGATAAATATCAGTATTAGCATAGACAGAGATATTATAAAAATATTATGTACGCAGGTATCTGTTACTACTTCATTATCATCCAAAGAGTAAAATTTTCATATCTAATTTTTCTCTGTTAAAAAATACTTTTGTGTCGAAGAAAGCATATAGGATGACACAAAATTACGTATTATATAGGGCAGTTGGTCTGGATAAGTACATGCAAAAAAAACCACGCGGGGCTGTCTTTGAGGAGTGCCGATAGAAGTGAAAACTACATGGTTTCTAAGCTAACGTGGAAAGAGTGCGGTGACGATGACGCGAGTTTCGCGCTTTTTGTTCACCCAAAAAGTGCTCAACGCGCCTAAAGAAGTTTTCACTTCAAAATTAAAAGCTTTGACTGTCCGGTTGGCGCAGTTGGTAGCACTCTGCCTTCTGAGCCGCTCGTCCCGGGTTCGATTCCCGGACAGGTCAAACATTTGTGTGTATGAACATGTTTGACCTGTGTCTGGGTGTGTATATGTATATATAAAAAAAGAATATATATAAGTATGTATTTAAGTATATATGGCAGTCATGAGGTTACCATAGTACAGGCTCTGCCTAGTTTGGGACCTGAAGACCTTGTGTGAATGTTGTCCCATATTATTATTATTATTAATCATATATGAAAAATCAAAACTTTTCGCTACTATATTAGGTACCAGTATTAGAAGTGATTCTACGATGAACGCCACATACGCATACAGTGAGGTAATACGTCTATTTTTCTGCACTGTTTGTGTAGGTATCATCTCTTTATGTTAAGAGTGAATAAGGTATTAATATATTCTAGGTGGCGTGGTTCATCGTAGACCACATCATCACTTATCATTAGGTAAGATAGTGGTCAAGCACTTGCTAATTCTGCACACAAAAAAACATAAAATGCAGAGTCAAACAAAAGACACAATAAATACGGTATCATTTCGATTTTGGCACATTTACGAGTAGAAAGATAGACACGTAGATAATGTACAGAAATAATTACATGTTAATTTAGAAATTCCCAGAAAAGCGGATATGTCTTTGAGAAAAAAATATAAAAAGAAAAGACCCTAAAATTGATCCTTGTGGGACTCCCGATGGAATGTGTGACAAAGCCGAAGTATACCCATTCAGAAGTAAAACATGGCAACAGTAGCCATGACGTGTGACTAATGACGTCACGTCACGTCACGGCCCCTCCGGTGACGCGTGACGTATGTCTTCTTCAGAGACAAATGGCGGGGCGCAGACAATGGATATCCATTTTTATGGAAGGTGATAGGTTACATCATTTTGCGTTAGAACGTTTTATGATACGATTATCAAACCTAATAATATAAATGAATACATTGTCTCGGTGGAACAATAAGACCCAATCATTAACCCTGTGGCAGTGGGCAGGGCACATAGCTCGAAGAACTGATGGCCGTTGGGTCGAAAAGTTCTCGAATGGAGACCACGGACTGGCAAGCGCAGTATAGGACGGCCACCGACTAGGCGGACAGACGCCTGACTAAAATCGCATGCAAGGGCTGGATGCGGGCCACTTCCAATCGGTCCTTGTGGAAATAAATGGGGAAGCATATGTCCATCAATGGACGTCCTACGGCTGAGACGATGATGATGAATTAACCCTCACGAGATATTTCCTCCTTGAACTGATGTAGCTTATTTTCCATTTTTGATAGGTTTCCTTATCCACTTATCGGCTAGATTAGATTAGAACATCATTTATTGTCATACCATAAATATAGAGCAGTATTTATAATATATACACACTTACAGAAAGATCGTGACAATGGGCGGCCTTATCGCTAAAAGTGATATCTACCAGTCAACCTATGCATGGAGAGAACACCCCCGATTTTGGATCCCGATGAAGGTATAGTAATAAAATATTAATAATACATAGTAATTAAATCCGTAATACGTAGGGTATTTCCAAACCCTGACCAGCTACCACCCTCAAGTTTGAAAAACGTTTCACTAAGCGTACAGTGTATTCAGGGAGCTGTCTTAGAGAGCCAGTTAAAATTGTATGTCTAGCTATGCACCATTGATCACGTGGGTGTGTCGCTAGATGCATAAGGTAAAATAGTCGTTTGTTTTACATGTGGGTAAGTAAAGTTGATTTTTGGCGTGAGTGCTTGGATTGAAACCTGAGGAAGCGAGGCTTCAATACTACAAAACTACGCAAAAAATACTTTACCCATGAGTGTGCGCATTGCTAGTTATGTGTTTGTCCCGAGTATTGGGTGTTTGTGTGCTGTGATTGTGTGACTCCCACAACACAGAGAGTCCCAGTGCGGGAGTTTGAGTGTGATAAACAAATAAATAAAACATTTTTTACATATTCATAACGTTACGGATTTTCCAAAGTTTTCAGAATTTGGGAAAATCGGTAACGTGCAAATTTGCCTTTTCTAGATTTTAATGCGGGAGATAAACCTATTTGTATCTAGCAGTAGACATAGACAGATGCTTAGTTCATGGTGAGGTAACAATTTCACATAAGGGTTCGAGGTGGGCAGTGCAGTACTGTAAGCTGGTAATATTTAATTTGAAATCAGATGGAAAGTGACTAAAAATTAAGAACTTGATATCGCTTATCAAGTTCTTAATTTTAGCCACTTTGTCGTCACAGTTGTATCATAAAACTTAATTTGAAAATAAAAACCACTTACCTTGTCCTCATCTTATCTTAGGAAAATAGTCGTTAGACCACTTAGACACCTTCGGTCAGTCTCCAAACTACGGGATGGGCTGGCCACCACCCTATCCGCCAACCTGCTAGTGTCTGTCATAATGGTCAAATTTTTTTCAAGGCTCGTGTCGCGACTTAACGCGACAATCATGATCCTATTATATTATGGGTAAGTAATTTATGCAAAAAATATATTTTTTGTTATGAGATTATTATAAGCAAAAATTAACATTATTACTACCCAGTTATACAATAATTATTTAATAATCTATTAAGTTGGTAATTTGCGTACATTTTTTATTGACATAATTTAAAAAATACTTTTTTTTGCGTCTTTATATGGAATGGGCGAAGGGGCAAAATACATAAATACATAACCCGTTTCTAAAATTTGTAATAGAAATGTAGCGGTTTTAATAAGAAAGTAGCAGTTTATTAACCGGTCCACATCGCACCGTGCGCGTGATGGTTGGAATTACTGCGCTGCATACAAAACTCAACAGCTCAGGGATTCGCCACTGTTCGGCACTTCTTAAAAAACACTTTAGGAGCCTGTGCTCTCGTTCTTCTAACATAGTTTAGTAATTCTCGTTTCAAAAGCAGAAGTATAAGCATATAGTATACAAATTGGCTTCCACTACATATAAGTAGAAGATTTTTAATATTTCCTTAAAAATAACCAGAGAAACGGCCGACTTTCATTAAAATTCTGTATAATAAATAAATAAAAATTTGAACTATTGGAAAGTATTTGTCTTTGAAGTCATAAAAGGATTTTTTTCACTGCGGTCCTTGAATCACGGAATCATGAGGAACAACTGAACAGAATCAACAACAACTTTATTATTAAACTCCATTCCTAAGCCAAATTGAGATTTTATCCTAACAAATAAAAATTTTTTCAATAATTTGGACTCTAATTGCGGAGTTGTGGTCGAACATACTAGTACATAACCACTAATTGTCGTGTGAGCCTGAAACATCGCCGTATTAATTTGAGGATTAAAGAATTATAGATTAGTTGGCAAAGCGACAAAGAAGGTATTTTCGTGGGTTCAAGTCCAAAGGGTGTGGATTTTTAAATAAAAAAAACTTTAAAATGATACACACAGCTGGTCTTTGGTACCTTAAAAACTAAGAATTAACTGAAAAAGTAAAATATATATTAAGAAACGTTTTATATATAGATATTTCTTTTCTATTTGAACTATAAACTAAAACGTTGACGATCTCTCCCAATGTGAGTGCAGCCAACTCTACAATTCGCAGCAGACGTGGATAGAGCGAGAGCATTAGTCTAATACTCAGCACTTTAGAACCAGAATGGCGTGACAACGCGCGAGTTAACGTATACACTTTATACAGGGACGTTGATGCATTGACGCGCGACTGTGACCCCTATTGAGTCGTAACTAGAGATACAGCGTCGACGGCTATTGACAATTTGTTATATTTATTGACGTCATTTGTAACGAGGTAGATGTATGGTTATAATTAACGTATCGGGTTAGGACGTTTAGACGTCAATATAATTTTAGTCTAGATCTGTTTTCTCCCTGTAAGTTTCGTTAAGGATTTATACCTTTGACGCACTTTTAAGTGGGTTGTCATTTCTGTAATTTGATAATCGACTAGTCTTTGATATAGTTTGGACGAATCCGCCTTTATTCTGTGTTGTGTGTAACGCTTGCAGTGCAGTGTATCACCTGCGTATAGTATTACTTATCGCAATTCATCGCATAAATTGTCTTGCGAACTTGTCAATTTCGTCAGAATCAAGATAAGCCAGCATAGATTCAACATAGATTCAGGCCGTTATGAACTAGAAGACTACTGAATCTGAACATGAAATTAGTAGACTTGTCAACCATTAATCAGCATAACCACCTCTAACAACAAAGTTTCCCAAAATAAGCCTGCATTCAGAATGGACAATGTTTACAACAATTATTTTTTTTAACTATTTATTCATTTATCTTTCTCTCCCATATACATGTAGTTTCATTAACGTAGTTCATAAATGTTAATAAAATTAAACAATACAGCTTTGTTTTATAAATCATTTAATTGAAATTAGTTTCTACATTACATACGAAGTTGTGTTTACTGGTAATTAGGTTTCAGGTTTAATGAGGTTTTATTGTTTATGCTGAAAATGTAAACTTAGGAACATACCACATGTAACACTATTTAAACATAATTAAGTGAAATAAATTAAATTTAGCATAAAATCACAGATTAATATAAAATCTGTGACGGGAGAGAGCCTTTAACAATCGTAAATTCTCAATTATGCGGGTATTAATATTCCAAATACAAAATAATAAAATGTAATATTGTTTGTTCGTGTCTGGGTCTCATGTCGGCCGTTTGTTTAGCCGAGCTGTATCTGCCGGTGCCGGAGTTGTCTCCTGGGTGCAATACTATTACGCGGAAATCATTCACGTAAAATGACCTATATTCCAATATTTGCAGTTAGGAAGACGATTATTTTTGGTACTAACTAGTCGTCAGAACTAAGGTTGTTTGTTTTTATTAAGTTAGTGGTCAACAGTTTAGTGGTCTTGTGTCTGTTCAAATTTGAGCGCCTATCAATCTTTTTAGATATTGCGAAGAGGCTTGAAAAACTTTTCCCGCGCTAAACACGGATTATCACAACTTTACGAGAGGTAAGCGATATATGAAGCGATGATAGCTCAGCGGGAGGAGCGTCGCCTGTCAAACTGACGGACCCTGGTTCGATCCCCAACTCTCCAACAGCTTAAGCTTCCGGTGAATTTAAAACCGTTATCGAATTCCCAGCATGGTGGTAGGGTACTTTCGAATACTGTCACCAAACACATAGTGTGTTCAGGCAGCAGTCCTTGAGAGCCAGTGAGCATTCTAGGTCTAGCGTATAACATTTTCGACCACATCGTCACTGACCATTAAGTGAGATAGTGGTCAAACGCTAGATCTATACAGTATAAAAACAAATAAAAAAAACAAAAAGTATAACTAACTGTACAAACAAACAAACAAACCGTATTTGCGAATGCATCTCTTGTGGAGTCGTTTCTTCGCGTTTCACAGACAAATGGAACCATTTACCTACACCCTGAGGAAGCCCAATGGGTTTCGGTCTTAAGGAGACTTCCGCAGTCGTTTTAACTTTATAAAGGCACGTAGATATGGCCTTTAATACGTACGCTCGTCAATCAATCATCATCCAATTTAAAACTGCCGCAATTACCTCTGCACATAGTATTGAATTAATTTTCCGCAGAAATAAAAAAGATTACACTTCATTTAGCCATCAGAACTTCAACCGAAAAACTCTGCAACCAATGGGACTAGAGCAAACTTCTGCTTAATGCACTGACCCCACAAAGACGGTTGTGTATTTACTTCAAAATATTTCATGTTTCAAAGTTTGTTGACTTTCTTCATAGTAATAATCACAGCATTAAATGCTTACAGCATTAAACGTGTAGTCTGAGCCACGGGACCTTGCACTAAGCAGGAATAATGCTCATGACAATATTTTGTATTATTTTATTTGCCCGAAGCGTGCAATGCCCATACTGTTCTGTGTGTTCGTGTATCGCGTAAACAAACATAATTTGACAGGTTATGTTGTTTTTGTATTGTCCGGGTTCGTCCGGGGATTGTGGGTATTTTGTCCTTTGTTGGGTCTTCTCTCGCTTTCGTCGTGACAATACTATACTTGATTTGTGAAGGGAAATATTGAAATAATTGTTGCAAAGTATATATAAATTGTTTATGATGTTCTTTTTTTACTTTCAGGGAATTTCAATAAAAAGATTTATTTATTTATTTTGTAGCAAAATCTTAAGGTGTTCTTAGTTAAACTAAAAGAGTTGGATAAACATATTAAGTGAATGAAATAATGATAGTGTTGGGAGAGGGAGGCCTAGGCATACTCACAAACTTTCGCATCTATAATATAAGTAGGAAGTAAATAGAATTTTCTAAAGTCATCTTAAGTTTGAAACCTCATTTAAATAATAACAATTGTGCCTTAATCTTCGTACATTCATTAAAGTATTCAAAGAAAGAAAAAGCCTTACAATTTTATGGAAAATTATCGTCTTGCCGATTTCAGTCTACGGTTTTCCTTTTTCACGGGAGAAATAACAAGATCTGCTAATTTCATTAATGATGCCATTGTTCCCGGCCTTATTTGATCTGTGGACAAATTCAATTCATTAAAATATAAGGTAACTCAAAGGAAAACTGCGGTTTTTTTATATTCATAGCAGAAAGTTACCTGAATTTGTATGTTTATATTTATATAGAAAATATTCTTTTTCTGTTTGGTTTCAAATTCGTTTTATTATTGTTGAAACGGTAAGGCGTATGTCAAGAAATCGGCGTGCTATGATTATAATGATTATGATGGCTTGTTATATTGATAAATATTTTAATCTCTCGATTGGCTGCTATCTCACTAAATGGTCAAAATCTACATGTTTGATTACATTATGTGTTTGCTGACAGTTTTTCAACCTTGAGGGTGGTAGCTAGCCATGCAGGTACTCAAAAGTACCATACCACCATGCTGAGAATTTGATAACGGTGTTGCCGACACCGGAAGCTCAAGCCGTTCGTAGGGATCGAACCAGCGTCCGTCAGTTTGACAGCTGGCTCTGTTTGGATATCATCGCTTCATTTGAATCATTAAGAGGACCCCGTAAAAAAATCTTTTTTTCTACCTTTGAATATTGTCCGATTTCGATTATTTTTTTCATATAATCTACACATCGTTTACTAGGTTTATACGCCTTACACAAACTCAGGCAGTTCGTTTGAAATTGAAATTTATGAATTTCAACAAAATAAGTACTCAAAATTGTCTATATATAGCAAATGTTAAATCCACTAAACACTTGAAACTTTCTTTGTGAAGTCATAGATTAAAATGCGATATATATTATACATAAAGTCATCGCTTTCGTATTCCATCTAACTGATACGATCTTATATAAAAAAATAAATCATTCCCAGTTTCCTTTTTAGTCAAAATGTGTCAGAAAATCTGTCGAAAAAATTGCTTCAAAACACAAAAAGGAAACACATTTCTCCCCTCAGAACAAAGTGTGCGCGTTGTGAATTTTCGTTATAATTTTTCACAAGGGACCTTTAGGTTACAGGGATTTTCCATAAATGAAAATGCTTCCTTATTGTTGGAGAGATTGTTTTATGGAAATAATGTAATGGAAACACGCATTTAGACGCTTGGAATTGTTTGGAAATAAGAAATAATGCACAGTTTGAATGTTCAATAAACAAAACATTAAAATAAAGTTAAGTAGCCTCATTGTCATTATAATTTCAGCCACAGTGACTATTTCTGTGTCTCAATTCGCTATTTCAATTTAATTTATATTTAATGTGAGTAAATCTCACACACAATCTCACAAAAAATATCAATTTCAATTACATCTACGACACACATAAAAAATGAACCGTTTGGGGTCCAGACATTAGACCCGTGAAGACCGGGGGCTTATCGGATTTTCCAAAAATTATCAGAGCGTTTGATCGATGCGACGCGTGACCAAAATGCTGGCACATATTTGGCTCAACGAATCATCATTGCAATTCAACGTGACAATGGTGCTAGCATTCTGGGCACGCTACCAACTGGTAGCGGTTTAGAGCATTTGAGTTATCTATAGGCTGCGAATAGTTAATGGATTGGTAAATGTTATTTTAGTAGATGCAGTATTGTAATCAGTTATTAGTATTTTATTTTAATAAAGGCATAATCAAATTCAAATCATACTAAAACTATAAACGCGAAAGTATGTATGGATGTTTGTTACTCTTTCACGCCTAAACGGCAGAATGCATTTGGATGAAATTTACTATGGAGAGCGCAGCTAGTAACATATATTTTTTCTTTTTTTTTTACATTCACACAAGGTCTTCAGGTCTCAAATTAGGCAGAGCCTGTGCTATGGTAACTTGGTGACTGATATATATACTTATTTATATATGCAAACTCAGACACAGGTCAAACAGACATGTTTATGCACACAAATGTTTGACCTATCCGGTAATCGAACCCGGAGCCAGCGGCTCAGAAGGCAGAGTGCTACCAACTGCGCCAACCGACCAGTCTAAATCTATAGTATATAATGTAGTATAAATCTATATATATGTTTAAACAAGCTGTGGAGGTGTGTGCTGCACATAAAAGTAACCTGGCAATGCAAAAACTTAAGAAACTTATGTACGTACAATTATTTTACATTTAAAGCCTAAAATACTTTTAAAGTTTCAAGATCTTCAAGGAGTGAGTTACTGGATATACAAACAACTCGACTTGATCTTCTATTTATAATTTTGATAGTGATGATGACAATTTCACAATAATTATGAAAAGTTTAACGAAAAATTTAACGAAAAACATAACTTTGACGTAGACGAGTGATAAATATTAGTAGTACTTGATAAATGAAAAAAATAGATTCTATATAGTATATATATTCTATTTAATAGATAAAAATTGTTTTCATCACGATCACATTTATTATAAAACTTTAGCAATTATTTCTTTGTTTGTTGCTAAAGGGGTTAAATACGTAAGACTGAAAGCTGTATTATTCTTATACTAAGGAACTGATCCAGATTGATTTAAAAGTTAGCGAGTAAAAGCGTTGACCTTTTTCTGAGCCGATAAGCCAGTACAAGCCGACTAATCGTCTTACAAGAAACTTTTTCACTTTGCTTCTTTCTAAGTTCACTGAACAGGCTACTTTTAAATAATTTTCTCTTGCAATGTGTTTTGGAAGATGAGTATCTACAGAGATAGATATATAGGTGCTATTTTCTGAAAATGTTTTATAAGTTGGTAAAGGGCGAGGCTAGGAAATAATGATCGAAGCGTGAAATAATCCAATCTCCATACTTTATATTTTTTTTATTATACTATTGATGATTTCCCAAAAATAACGTTAGAATTACCATCACTTTGTTTGTTGTGTGTCGTGACAACCCTGTGCTTTTGCAGGGCTGTGACAGCCCTACAGTTTAATAATATCAAAAGTGGGTAGTTGGCGAAACTACGCGCTCGCGCCGATATTGCCACCCGCATTTCTCCAGTCTTCTCGTGACCACGACCAATGCAACTTGGTCGAAACGTCGAGGTAAATAAATTACTAAATGTTATTCTCGCGATTAAGCCCCGTTTGATTTATTTACTACCATCACTTTTATTTTTAGTGCGTTCCATCACGGCATAATTTATTGTAGCAAATATCTTCCATAAACTGTATGAGTGGGTATGTGCACCTTTCGATGCTATGGGCTGTTACAACCGCCGCACGAGCCCTATTTAAAAATAGATACAGACACAATGAATGCGCAAACATTGTGTTAAACATCATTTAAAATACAATGAATTCAATTAGATAAGTAAACAAGGGATTCCGTCCCCCACTAGTCCTATATGCTCATCTACAAATTTGTTTACCGACATGCTGTCTGCCCGGAAATTAAGACATGCCTAAGCATACTCGTAGTTGTGTACCTACCCGGCATAAAATTGTAGATGCGATGCTTGTTCGAACCGACTTCAAAAAAGAGAAGTTTATCATTTAATTATATTTATTATTAGTAGCGCCCCGCAGTTTCCTCCGCTTGGATTACGGTTTTCCCGCCATCTCAATTATCACGCGGGAACTTTTTCCTGGATAAAAGTAACGTATGTTTTGTTCCAGTGTCTAATCTCGAATCTAACCTATCCTAAATCAGTGCAGCTGTTTGAGTGTGAAGGAATAATGAACATACACACTTACATAAAAAAACTTTCGCCTCTATAATATTAGTGGGAAAATCGTGACGTCATAACTTTGTCTTTTATGACGGATTCGATTTTTATTCTTTACGATTGAAAGGGTATGCTTTCAGATTGATCTCATAAAAATATATAAAAATCCATTCCATCCAATATTCTTAATTTTCCAGGAACTGTTAAAGTAGTGAAAGAAAAATATCCCCTCAGATAAATGAGGATTAACAAATTCGGGCATTTAGTGGAGTGCTACTATAGCTTAAATGGCAAAACGACAGGACGGTATTCTGAAGTTGTGGGTTCAAATTCTACAAGTAGCCGAATATTTTCCTTCGCAAATTTCAACGTACGTTCTACCTAGCATGATAGTAGATTACTAGTGGAAATAAAATACTTCTGAATTGCTCTAACGTTATTGTAGTAGCTGCAGCATTGTAATTAGTTAGAGTATTCTATTTCAATAAATAAAAAATTGGCAATTAAAAATAAACGCCATAAATCATAAAACTCTTAAATATAAATAAATTATTTATTTATTTATTTCTGAAATTTTAGCAAGACTATCAACTACTATAATAAGGCTAGGATAAAGAAAACTTAAAATTAAAAAGTTATTTACAAGTCTCCACTACACACATTAAATGTAAGACATCTGACAATACATAGTTTTTTAAGTACGTACTTACCTACAATATGTGTAAAAGACGTTTTTTGATGTTCTTATGATACTAAGTTATGCTTCTTAGTTACGCACTATTCGGTCTAAACATATAGGTACATAATATAGGTAAGCGGGCGATTCACTGAATTGATTTCAGAAAACAAGTATATTTAATCGTTTTTAATTGGTTTTCGTAACTACAAATTTGAAATTTCCGGTGTTACCTATACACATAAAAAGTTCAACATAAGCTACCATTTACTTTTCTTATTTCAATTATGTAGGTTTTAAAGAGATTTTATTTAAGCTTTCTGAGCAGGCTCAAAGTCGCACAACGAGCTATAGATTGGGTTATGCTCGGGGTTTTTCTACGCGATCGAAACAGTAATGAGGAGATCCTTAGAAGAACGAAAGACACCGATATAGCAGTGGATTAGCAATTTGACGTGACAGTGAGCGGGGCACATAGCTCGAAGAACTGATGGTCGTTGGAGTTGAAAGGTTCTCGAATGGAGACCACAGACTGGCAAGCGCAGCATAGGACGGCCACCGACATGGTGGAGAAACGACCTGACTAAGATCGCAGGAAAGGGCTGGATGCGGGCCGCCGGTCCTTGTAGAAATCAATGAGGGAGGCCTGTGTCGAGCTGTGGACGTTCTATGGCTGAAATGATGAAAGAAATTTTATGATTGATCATTGGGACGTGGGTGTTATTTCGGTTATAGGTACAGTTATATAGAATTCTATTCTCACTTTGTAGGATAATATTTCACAAATCCAATGGAGCGTTCTCGGATTCGCTTTATATGTTTGTACTGCAGCTGAAACTAGTCCCAGACTGCAGTAAATTCAATATCTGAAACGTATTTCGTTCCTACACATAAGATGAGACGTACGTTTCATACAATAGGCCTTTGAGCAAAGCTAAGCTCGACATCGGAATTTAATGTGGATATTATAGGTACCTATGTAGATATTATGTTGTTTTAGGTTACGACATAAACATGCTTACTGCGACAGATAATACGATACAAATAATATAGAAAAGGATAGCTATATGTTTAAACTCGCGCTTGAAATACGCGTCCTAATGAAAATTACTTCAATTGGCTTAATTTTGCCGCCTCAGTTTCCGCGCGCTTGTGCGACATCTACCTCATATAAACATATAATATCATTGTATTTTTCATTATCGTCATCATCCCATCCGTAGGACGTTCACCCCCGAACATATGCCTCCCTCATTGATCTTAATAGGGAACGATTGGAAGCAGCCCGTAGCCTGCCTCAGGATCCCTGATAGGGATCCGAGAAGACCTGAGACCTGAGACATTCTTACCCAAAGACATTCGTCGAAGCATGGGTCTTTCCAACGACATCATTTCCGTAGTTTGGACATAGATGACGCACTCCTTAATAATTGGCGATAATATATTAAAAGTATTACACGAATTACCTTGAAAAACTGATCAAGAATACCTGATCGAAGTTGAAAATGTAGGATAGTACTAAAATAGACGCTTAAAAAATTAATTAAATACACAGCTATTATCGCGCATATCGGTCGATACATTTAAAGTATTTTCTAAAAGTTTTTTAGCTTTATGTGGTCAAAAGGTTAACTGCTATGTAGTACTGAATCGCAAAACCAAATAAATACACATTCCTAATAAATTTTTTTCTTAACCACATAGAATAAGTGTGTTTAACCCATGGGGAAACTTCAAAAGAAATGTTAGATAATTTTCAAACGGTTTCCACGTTGCCCAAATAAGCCAGAACAAACTTATTGAGATCTTGTCATAAAGATGGGAACGTGAAATAAAACCCCTGCCTGGAAAAGGCCTGACCATATATTATTATTTTTTAAATAGTATGTACATATATGTACTAATAAATGTCAAATAAAATATGTGTCTGGCTCTAAGCATTTTAGAGTAATAAATGTATTTCCAAATTAACACTTTTGCTAATTAATTTAAGCTTTTGCTTAGTTTTTTTTTAAAAACGTAATAACCTTAAGTCATCCTTATCGTTACGTTCCTATAAAGTTAAAATTGTATTGCTCTTTTATCATAAAAAGTCCGTGCTTGGGTGAAAAGCTACAGCTCGGTTGGTCCAGAATAACATTAAGCGATCACAGACACCTATGATATCTGTAACGGAGAGGTGTTTCAGGTACATTGGCTACACTCTCTTAATTTGAAGAATTCTATGCGAGAATATTAAATAATACCCTCAGTATACTCGAGTAGAACAGAGAAGAGAGTAGAAAAGAGAAAAACCAACAACGCCTGTGGGATAAAATAACCAATAGCAAGCAATAGCCATGTTTCCAATTCTAAAATAAAAAAGACGTGTGGCACTCGGGACTGCCGCAGTAAAGCTACTGCATAGCATTTTTTATCAACTTATGCAATTAATATATTATTAACTTATGCAACAACGCCGATACAACCAATGCCACCTAGAGGCGAGTTGCTGAACTAAACAGACAAGCGTGATATTTCAAAAAAGTCATTAAAAGTTCTGCTATTCATCTATAGATGGCAAAACTAAAAGTATCACCGCTGTGCCGGTCGGAGTGGGGGTGTTAGGTTATTTTCGTTATGGAATTTCTGGATTCGGTCTCCACGCTCAAGGCCCGCGATAAAAGCTATGCAATAGCTTAAAATGTCACAAACAATTTCCTAAAACTGCAACGACAAAATCTGCGTCTACTTTCAGGTCAATGCGACCTTAACTACAACCTACACTAGATGCGAGCTACAGATAGTCGGAGAAGACTGTCGGGGAAGAATTCAAGAAAACGAGCACCATTGGAGCAGCTATGCCAGCGACCCAGCGCCATGATCAGTTATATAAAAGAGTACGGATGACTCGTGTCTGGCGAGGGAATGCACAAAACATCCCAAGCGGGACGTTAGTGCAGGACACAGCACTCCCAATTCGAATTTGAATAAGAATAAGAATACTCGAATAGCTGCAACATAGAATCCTTCAAGAGCACATTTAGCAAAAGGTGGCAAAAACTATAAGTGTATGTGTGATACTATGATACTTATTCTTGACTGTAATTAGATTCGATACGGATGTCATATTATTCGATTGTCTTTGAATCGAATAAACTTTCCCTTGTCTAAGCTAACCTGAAGTTTCTAGTTGTGTGAGATTGTGCGGGTGTACTGTTTGTTTGTTTATCGAGCAGGTGATCTCGAACTTTTCGAGAAGACCTCGGGATTCTTTGATAACGTGTTTATTTACACAACCTTTCTTCGGGTTTTTTTTTATTTGACTTGTATCATTCTCGTTTGTGTTTACGGTTCAAATGATAAGTGCGCGGTCTGTTTACTGTTTGCAATTCCGGGATTTGATTTTTAGGTAATTTTACTGTCAAACAAAATAAATACCTACTATTATCGCTTTCTTCGTGATCTTACAACATACTGTTACCTCAAAATAATTAAACCACGAATTCTTATGGAGATTATTGCAAAGATGAAAAATATTTTTTAAGATTTTATATGGAAGTTGAAGATAATTTAGTTTAAATATGTTGCGCCACGGAACACTATTCATTCATACTGTTCATCTAAAAGTTGTCTGGTAGAAAACACTATATGAGATAAGGTCGCCCTTCATTACATGCCTTAATAGTTTTAGAGAATATTGTTAATATTTTTAAGATAATTTACATGGTAAGTGCAATAATTATTGTATTATATTGTATTGTATTGACAGTGTTTACACAATTGTGAATAAGGCGCTAAATGTTGTTCTAGAAAATTTAAAGTAGGTTTGATACTTGAAACACAGTAGGTACTTATAACTTCTTTTTTTAACCTTCTCCCACCACAACAGAAGAAATTATTTCAAAAGTTCTATCAAACACTTTTACTCCTACGCAAACCATCCTCATTAAGAAACTTTGAATGTTAGTTTTTCGGTTCTTTATGGGACACCAATCTTTTTATTGTTAGTTTTGTTTTACAAAATAACTGAGACATTACAGAAGCAGTCTCTTACAAATTTTCGATCAAATATAGTTTTTTATTATATATATATTCGATAGTAAAATTCTACGAATTTATTACAAAAATATAGCCACTGTTGATAGCTAGAAGTACAAAACCTACATGCGTTAGCATCTTATTATAATTTGTGCTAGTAGCTTATCTATTCACGCGATCTCCCGCTGCGGGGAACATTACGCCGCGCCGTAGTGTGAAATATGATACGCCTCGTCAGGTAGGTAACTAGTTACAGGTAGCCCGTTACCTGATTACTATATCAATTTGAGTAGCTGTGATAGTGGTTCTGTTGTTCGATTAAACCAAGCAAAATGTTTTTGAGGGCTTAACAGGTGCCTTTGACATTACAGAGTATCGCGGGTGTTTACAGACAGAGAGCGCGGGACACATTCCGATCTGTGTTGATTTCAAACTTTAGAAATATGTACTTTACAGATGAACTACGGGCTTAAAACAATATGATTAAACATTTTTCAACTTATTAATTTACTTTCTTCTAGTGTAAGACACAGTTCAAGCGCATATGTCGTTACCGCGAGAATTTTTGTCAAAAGAAAAATTGTGGTCACTCAAAAATATTTTCTTAGTAATAAATTAGCAAATGACATCAAATTTTTATCAATCAAAATTAACCTTCATGAACTATCATGCTTAAATGATATTTTTTAAGTTTATTAGACATGACAATCGACTCAAAGTTTTCTGTTTACCAAATGGTCAAGCATTAAATAAAATAATATTTAAATTGGTGTGGGCCACAAGTGGGCATTACACTCATGAACGACGATACTAAAATTAAACCTTTTATCAAAATGCGGATAGTTTTAGTTAAAATAAATCACCGGGTTATTTCGTGCCAACTAGGTAAAACTATCCGCAATCGAATACAACTTG
This sequence comes from Apeira syringaria, assembly GCA_934044485.1. NCBI lineage: Eukaryota > Metazoa > Arthropoda > Insecta > Lepidoptera > Geometridae > Apeira > Apeira syringaria. The sequence goes on along the minus strand of OW203665.1, from coordinate 9,516,635 downwards.
TCTAATATTACAGAACGAATTTGAATTTTATCAAAAATGGATAAGAACTAAAAAGTTCTGAAAAGATTGAATATATTTTCTTATCCAGTATCTGTGTTGGCGTTTGTTTCATGAAATTAGCAATAATCAATCTTCTTTTCCTACGACGAATGTAATCCTCCTCGGAATTCTCGTCGTAGCTCTTCTCTTCTTCCATCACCATTAACTCAATATTCAGCACAAACTAACCATCGCTAACGTAGTTTTAGCTTATTTTTCGGTGGACGGTAAAACGTATTTCCTAGGTTAGCTTATTTTAGTTCACCGAGCTCAGTTTTTACTTAGTTGGTTGGCGGTGAACGATTGGTTTCATACCATATTCGAATACATCGTGACTGACCATAAAGTGGTAAAACGCCTCCTATAAAGTTCTAATGAAATACAATCCACCAATGTTCAATGTGAAAACTTGGAGAATTATGTCTTTTTCTTGCTGTCTCTGTAAGGAATAGTTATTTCCCAGTTAGTATATGTTATAACCCAATAAAAAAACCCTTAAGTATAGTATAAATTTCATAAAATATTCACCTAAATATAATACAATACAAACAGATGAACTTATTGCTGATAACGTTTCCAGTCAATCTTCGATGGGCAACTTGCAGTGAACGGCCGGTATAAGTATATAAAATATTTATAATGTTTTGTGATTAGACTACAACTTCATTCGGCTTAGGAAAGCTTAAGCGATTCGTATGCGACGCCTATAAGTAGTACATTAGAGGTTAGGCGGTCGCCGTGGCGCAGTGGTCAGCGTCAGCGACATGACTTCTGTGTCTCCGGAACCCTTGGTTCGAATCCCGGCAAGGGCGTCATTTGTGCGATGAGTGTAGATGTTTTTCCCGGGTCTTAGGTGTTTGTTTGCTGTGATTGTGTGTGTCCATGCCTCTCGCGACAAAGGGAATCCTAGTGCGAGGGGGTATAAGTGTAATAAATAAATAAAAATTAAGTGATCATTACTTGAAAAGTTTTTGGAGCAGTGGAGGAGCTAAGCTACATGAGCTGTGTTTATTCCAATAACTGCAACTAAATTATAAAGTCTCTGCAATCCAGAACTAATTTGACCTTCCGCTTCGACGACATCTATTTCCGCATTTTCCACTGACACGGATTTCTCACCACTTGTATTTTCTTTTACACTAGCTCTTATTCCTTTCAGGTAAGTCTTGTTTTCGCTAGCTTTGTGTAACGGTACAAGTGAGGACAACGTAGATGCACGTAAAGTTTCAGGAATGTGCGGTCACGTAGTTCCGCGTCGTGCAGAATTTATTACGATCTGTGGTTCAATTGGCGTTGCTCGTCTGAAAAATACGCGCGGCGTGAGAAATTATTTTCTATTTGGAGAATATAAAGGGTTGTATATAAAAAATTGGGGGGAAATGTGTGGTATTTGAATTAGACAGACCGCGAGGAAGATCACCAATGCGATGGACCGATCAAATAAAAACTGCGTGGATAAGCTTAGATTAAAAGGAAAAAATGCTAAGTTATTGAGATGAGATTAGAGGCTTTTTTAGGATCAGATGGATGGAAGAAATAGTTGGGTACTCACAGTCTATCACCAGAATTAACCACACACTTCACTTTGTCCTTGTTTTTGAGTTTATATAGTTATGTTATTCCGTAATCACTGCCCGCGGGACTTGCTAGATTTTTGTTGAAGGTGACGGACACAGTATACGATTCGACAGCTATATGCGCATTGATCATAGATCAGATAGAATACATACTAGTAGCATTGATAGTTCTTTTGTGTGTTGGTAGGGGTAGTGGCGCGAAGATTTGAATTAAGATATGACGTTGGAAATGGGAAGGAGAAGGGAAGACTTAAAGCCTGGTCACTGCGGTTGGCCCTTTGAATGAATGCAGTAGACTGTCGTCTAATAGAGAGCGTTGGCGAGACACTGTGAGGCGAATAACATCTGCCATAAATCGAATAGTACTTCATGATGACCTCGACCGCTCTGTCAAGAGTGAAACGATAGAGAAGAGAAGAAGAAAGTTGAATTAATTTAATCACTGCTCAAATGTTTTGTGTGGAAACAAAGGGCGAGACAATTAATTAAAAAATAGCGAAATCATGTTGAGCCATAATTAACGTCATCATCGATTTAGCCAAATGATTACTGCTGGACGTAAGCCGCATATCATTTTTATCAAGTCTGTCCACGTTGTCCGTGGGGTCCTATATAGCTAGGTCCTCCATTCAAGAATGTATACTTAATTGACACATGTGATTCACACACTGCGATTCAACCGATCTTTTTTGCCATACACTTGCAAAATGTGGAACGAGCTTCCTCCCTCGGTATTCCCGAGTAGCTACAATATGGGATACTTCAAAAGGAGAGCTAACAACGTATCGTAATGCCCCCGTGTTACAGATATATTTATGTAGGCGCCTCTGATCGCTCACCATCATGCGGCCCATCTGCTTGTTATACCCACCTATTTCTTTTTAAAAAATCACTGCGTTATCGAGTCATATTGCTTACCCACTACTTTAATTTAGCGTTACCCCGTAAGTATAAGCAATATACTCAGCTTAATGCCTGTATGCCTGATGGTATAGCCACAATTGGCCTGTCACGTCGCTTGATATTACATAAATTACTCAATACGTCCTTTTATAATCCAGCAGTTCGGATGTGTCGCCAATACAACGAAATCTTAAAGGAATATCACAACTAAATTGATATGTTTGATTAAAGTTGCCAAAGTTCAAAAGAGATTAGAGGAATGTTTGTGGCCACCACTCTAAATGATTGCACATGTAGTGAAAATTCACAATGTGTTTAAATGTTTACATTCATAACCATATCTACTGCTAATGATGTTGTGTAGACATATTAAGGAATATAGTTTGGCTCGTAAGTGTTACCTATGTCTAACCGTAAGAAAGCATTCAATACCATAAATAATCTTTCACAAGTCACTTTCAGTGCAAGCACTGTGATATAAGCTAGCCTCAAACCTTTCCGCAAAATTGATAAACAAAAAAACACGAAGTCCGTAGCAGTCTAAAACACAACTTGGCATGTGCAAGCGAACCTTTTCATACAGGAACTTGAAGTTAAAAACCGGCTTTATCTCGAAAACGTCGGATACCCGGACGGAGATAGACCACAGATTGAATACTAGTTGTTAACACGTCTAGTGTACAATGTATCGGAATCGTCAGTTTGCTAGTGGCAGCCCGTCTGTTAGTTAGGGTGACTTCAGATAAAGACCACTTACATTCTCACCCAGAAAATGCTAGCAAATTATTAATGTTTTGAGTGTAGTTGAAACAAAAATCATGTGTTAGGTAACTTTAAGATATTTCGTAATTTAAGCGGTACATAAACAGATACAGGCAACGATGGGAAACAGCGACTTAATAATATCAACGGGTGCCCAAGATACAGGCTTAGCCTAGTTTGGGGCCCTCAGCAAAACTACGTTCCTGGCACTACATAGGGTTGATTAATGTATTTGTAATAAATGTGTTTGGTTTGTATTTGATCTGTAATAAAATTTGATTTGATTTGAATCGTGGATTAATCTTTGTGGATTGCAGATTGTTTTATATGTCCTTAGCATGATATTCACTAGCAAAATCATTTAAGTTTTCTGATTTTGTTCAAGAAATAAAGGGATCGACTTTTAAACATTTTTGAACTTGAACTAAACTTTTCATATGTATATTTTTTAGATGTTTAATTCAATGATTAATTGCAGGATCCGGTGAACCTACAAGTTGCATGGTAGAAAACAGTGGCACAAATTTTCACTTCGGAGTAGTTACTGTCTATACTGCCAACTACATAGTTATTTTGAAACGTGGCACTAGTTTTCACAGTGACTGGTATACCTTGTGTAAGGTACTAATATTATATATATGTGGTATCCGGCTTTACTCACGTTGGTCGCTGCGATCTGGCAGCGTAAACTTAACGGAGGATGACCATCGGAAATGCTCGAAACCTAGGTCGAAACTTCGACTATAAACGTGAGTAAAGCCGGATACTACATATATATAATAATGTGTCATACTCACGAGAATTTCACAAGTCTGCCCACTATCTCATTGCTGTCTAGCATATATAACATAATATATCCTACCGGTGGACCTCACTAGAACATGACTATTTAGTTGTGACTTGAAAACACTGTATCTATACGCAAAAACAGACAAGTTAATTTAATTAACTCTGTTTACATTTTATATTATTTTTGTAATTAAAAATAAATACATAGTTTTGTCTATATGAATACATTTTATTTTTTCTAATGTGAATTTTGCTCAATCAATGATTTGGTTCTTCACGTGACAAAACTACAACAAAAAGTATAATTGATTGATTATTGCAATTTCAATGTTATAGATAAAGTTTGAAACAAACAATCCAAATATGTGCCTTTATCGCTGTGAGCAGACGTTTTATAAAATTAGCCCTGGGTGTGCAATAGGCATTAGGTAAACACTGCCACTCCATGACGGCAGCAGTGCTGTCACGTGCCACATACGTGCTCTTGCGTGTGCGTGACACACGGTCTGATAAGTTATAGAGCGCTGATAAAAAGTATTGGCTTAAAATAGTGGTGGTGATGAGAATACTGCTGCAGTATAGCGTTTCGTGGTAAAAGTTTCTAACTAAACTCATGATAAATAAAAGGTTTATTATGAATTAACTGAGTACGAATTTTAACTCAAATTCAGTTTCTTGATGAAGCTCTCAAATCTCATAGTCTAAGGACCTATTATAAACCAGAGCAAAACATGCATCTCTTATGCATTCCTCATCATAGGCTGTGTAAAAATGTTAAGCCTCTTAGTTGCAGTTTTCAAAGTGAAATCTTGTGACCAGTGGAGCTCTCATGAATGTCGTGAGAGTTTCAGCTGTTTGAGAGCTAATTATTTGAATCGGAATAGCGGATTGAAACAGTTGAAACAAGTGTGCGATGTGGGATGTTGAATGGTCAGGGCACATCTCACCCAAAACTGATAACTGAACACAGACACTCACCCTCTCTCACATCCCCACACACAAAACCACCTCCACTCTACTACCAGCCTCACCTGACATAAAAACATACACGGTTATTTGTTTTTATACTTACGAGCACTGTAAACACAACGTTTGTCATATAATTTCAGTAATATGTGTAATCCTATTTTGGCCATACTTAAGCTTAGATTTACTACATACATGTTCAATGTGACGCTGTTGGATTATGTAAATAAATAAAATAAAATAGTGTTGAAAATATTTCTAGTAGAGACCACGGAGAGGCAAGCGCAGCATATAGGATGTCTACCGACAAGGTGAACCGACAAACTTATAACTAGGGTCGCTGGCAGAGACTGGATGCGTTCTGTTCTGTAACCAGTCTTTATGGAGATAATGTGGACATTTTGTGCTCTAACTTAATAAAAATGTCCGAATCTTATTTACACGCTACTTGCAATGCATCCGTGTTATCCCTGAGTATTAACATTTCCAAGCTCGGTTCCAACATCGGTGCTCGCGGCAGACAGGTTGACTGCCATGTTTTTCACTACACCTCCAGCCTGAATTCAAAGCTAAGATACCTCCTGTATGACATAATGGCAGATGACATGTTTTAATCATTCATTAAAATAGATTAAAACGCACATAGAAAAAGTAGTCTATCTACGAAAACGCACAATCCATTTAAAAAATGCTATAGTTGCCTTCTTTACTATTTAGCCATAACATACATACTTATTTGTGACACATAAATGTAAAATTACACACTTAGTACAGATTAAAGTTTTTAGTTATTTTCATGTTAAATAATTTTGCATTCCAAAAGGATTGAATATATTTAACCCTTTTGGAATGCAACATGCAACACACGTTCAGCTATAGCTGAACTATTTAATTCTCATGTATCCATATCTGTGTAACCTATTTTTGCAATAAATAATTTGATTGGATTAGAAAAAACTGCTTTGGTCACCTAGAGATAAATATTGAAAGAAGATTGGCTAAACAGGTATATAGATATATACATAGACACACATGTATTTGTTGCATAGGCACACATACAGTTACAATACACTTACACTAAGAAGAAGATATAGTACATGATGACTACGTAAGGGGTAGGTAGGTGAGTTCTTTAAGACCCATGTCAAGACTTAAAAATAGTTTAGACTTTAGAAGTGAACGAAGGGGGTCGAGATTACAATAGGTGAGTTATTAAATAGTTTATAGTATGACGACACGAACAATTCGATGTAAGTTTTTCGTACTTCAGACACTGTAGCCGAAGCGGGAATTAGTGTCGCAGCCGTAGCGCATGAAACAATTGAACTCAGTACTAGCTGTCACGGGTCTAGTACACTGTGACAGAAAGAAATTGTACGGACGCGCGTTATTCAATTGTTTTTAAATACTGCGATACGCAGCTTCGATGAAAGTTATTCCTGCTTTGATGCGCCGATCCGTTATTAATTGCTTTTTACAGTGACTCGTGACAGTGACAGTTGCCCAAAGCTCTTGTCATAAGAGATTTCGTGAATGGTCTAAGCATCAGACGACAAGAGCTTTGGGCACTGTTATTTTTATTTATTTATATGATTATTTTTTATAGCATATAGATTTTCGGTTTGACCACTATCTCACTGGATGGTCAGTGACGATGTGGTCGAAGATAGATAGAATTGATGGAGGTCAAACCAGCGTTCGTCTGTTTGACAACCAACGCTGGGAGCGTTGGTTGTCAAACAGACGAAGCTGAGCCGCTGAGCTATCATCGCTTCAATATTTATTACACAATTAATTACACGTTGTTACAACCAATTACAATTATTTGGCCGTATACATGTAAACACATCGCTACCTCTTCTCTCCTCATTGCCAAGCTTGGTATAAACAGGAGAACACATCACTGGGACTCGTTGCAAGGCAGACATATAAATAAAGCAATGGCTGCTCGCCAAAACTGTTGGGAATTAATAAATTTCAGCCGACTGTGAGAGTTGGCGCTTTCGCAGCTTTCCCATTGTGAAACGATGGGAAAAGTTAAAGCATATTTCGATGGTTGGAGTCAGGAGGCCATTAAAGAAAATAATACTTAGGTAACTCATCTTCTCCCCTGTGAACGCGTTAGGCTCGATTTTTCTGTCACAATATTAGATTTGAGTCTAAAAACTATCGTGAGTTTCTTCTATAATTGTAATCTACGAACTGACTAGGACTCGCGTGTTGAAAATTGCTCTCCGACCGATGGATAATGAACTTTTGATTTTAATATAATAATTGTTAAAATATTGCATTATGTGACTTGCCTCGTAAAGCTTTTTATAAGGCTAATAAATTATTCTACTCTATTCTAAATTGTTATTAAATGTCTAAGCCATGTTATTGACACTAAGACTCAAACTAAATATAAAAATGTGTCTGGGATCTCAGATATGCTAATTTTTCGATGATAGATTGGATATAATATAGGATGTTAAGATAGTCATGGTAGATATTGTTTTTCATGTTGATTAGTTTCTTAGACGGTACACCACTAGTTATAATATACTTATTTTTATGAAATAACTTTCTGAAACGTTTCGTAGGTACGTAGTAGAATAATATGTGATAGTTAGCCAGCATGCTTGTTGGGGAGTTCGCATAAGACCCCAAACTCAATCAACTAACATAACGTCATCACTTAACATCAGGTGAGACAGTTGTAAAATGAAAGCTTATAAGTAAAAAAATAACTAAGATGAGCAACGCAACTGCTGTCACAGCTTGAATTGACGTCTGCTAGGTCTATTTTTACCTGAGCGCTTCTGTGGTCTGGAAGACTACAGAAATTCGGAGAAGATGGTCTTTGTTTCAAGAATGAGAATAAAATGAGATGAATAGCATATATGGTATGATTTTTATTATCTAGGTAAAAGAGGTTTCCTATTAACCGACTTCAAAAAAGGAAGAGGTTTGTAATTCAACCTGTATGTATTTTTTTTCATGTTTGTTACCTCAGAACTTTCAATTGGGTGAACCGATTTTGATGGTTTATTTTTTATTTTTTTGATGGTTTGAAAGCTGGTGCTTCCCGTGTAGTCCCATTTAAATTTCATTAAAATCGGTTCAGCGCTTTTTGTGTTACACTCCAGTAACTGAAAAGTGCTACGCATACGTGACTGACATTTTAGTTGCAAGTGGAGAAATCGGTGAACATACACAATGACAATTGATCCCGTGAGTAGCAAAGGTTACTGAAAAGGTCACTCAAGTTATTTCACACTTTTGAGTGTGGAAGTCGGTTCCATTTTTTGTTATTTTCTTTTAGAAAGATGACCTCGGATATGTACCTCATTTGTTTTACTGCTTTGAGTGATTTACAAAGTCATGTTTAGAATCATATGCATCAAGGTCAACTTATAGACTTTGCAGTCTTCTTTTTTTTCTCATTACCGAAACTAGAAAGCCTGAATGTAATTAGGTCATCTCTTACCAGGGAAGGTTCTCCATATTTATGTAATGATTTCTCCTTCAACAGCGTCGATTTCCCATCAGTAATAACTTCCGTGTCCACATTTGCGATAAAATCGACCAATCAACGCAACAGCAACATTCATTTGTTTCTTACTAGCAACGATTAATTATTACTATTGATAGTATTCTGTGTTCCGAAATAGGTGTCATTTGTAAGAAATATTATCATTTGTGTGGGGTCTTATTAATGAGAACTATTGTAAGATATAAGAACTATTGTATACATACATACATATGTATGTATGTCTCTACTCTAAGTTTTTTTTCTATTTCGTTACTAGTGGGATTTCAATAATTCGTGATTAAGACCTATAGTTCATCCAACGAAACGAGCTGATATGACGCCCTCTCCTTTGCACAATCGTATGATTGTGATAAGGATGCAGCACCGACTTAAAATGTCAGGATTTATCAATGGGCGCGACTAATCCATGAAAATGTTAGGCTGCGTTTACATTTCTGATCTACATCACTCACTAATCCTGTCATCTAAAATTAATAGTTAAACAACAAACAACTTTTGTTATTTGAACTATGTTTCGTGTATAATTTAAAATAAACGAGTTATTCAATAAACAAAAAATTGTCCCATAAATTCAAGATGGCAGATGACGCAACGGGTCTGGTACCCCGGCAACCTAAATTTAGACTGTACTGACAGTCTAAATTTAGGTTGCCGGAGTATCCCTCCAAAGAATTCCGAAGGAAAATTGCCAGTAAAAATTTTACAATATTGCCCCATTTTTGAGCCAATTCTACTGGGTACTAACTCTCTGTACGCGAATGAGACTAGAAAGTTCTCGCGCACAGTCCTGTGGGTCCAGTCACAGTCGTCTAAAGACAATGCTAGTAGATTAGTCACAGACGGAGGTTCCGCAGGGACAATGAGCGAAAAAGCCCGATACCTCATCCAACCCCGAGGGATTGACGACACTAGTAGTAGTGGGATTTGAACCCACGAACTACAGAATACCGTCCTGTAGTTTTCCCTTAAAATGTGAACGTAGTCGCCTAGCATTAATGCAATGAACCATAAAAAGTCTACGATCTATGCGCGGACAAAGTCTGAGAAATGAATACTCTAGCTATAGCATAACAGAGAATACCATTGTTTTGGTTGATAGTGTAGGTAGGGTACATTCATTTGTCCTCCTTGACATAGCAAGTAATACCTTCTCACAAGAATGCCCTTGCTACGTATCACCAAATTAGTATGTAATATGCTGTGACACTGAGACCGTCTTACACCAACCAAATTATCCGAGATTACCGCCTAATCTCGGATAAGTTGATTTGGTGCAAGACAGTCTTAGGATACAATAAAATTATCTAGAAGACTAACAAACCTGTTTTATTCGATACCCTAAGTATCCCTTCGAATTTGGAAACCAATTGACGTAATTCTCAACTTCTTATAAGTGAAATGAAATGCAAATACTCATCGAGAATGCAGCACTTTGCTCGTCTGGAGTCAATTGGAAGACTATTAAGTGTAAACAGGAGGCAAAGTAATGCTAGCAAAGAGCAACTTCCTGGGCAAGTTTTCCTGCTTGCATAATGAGGAACACGTGTCTGCTTTCCTGAATACTTTACCTAGGTAAGCACATGTTTTGCCCGATAGAAAAAACATAAATATACCCGAATACAATTTTTAGGTGAATCTAACGTCACATAAGGATGGCACTCGAGATTTTTGTAATTATAAGTCGAGTAAGAGATGAATAAACTTTGAGTATACAGCCTCCACTCCTCTAATAAAAGTCATCGATATAGCATAAAGCCAATCGGATCAAGTCAATTTGTCAGTGGGTAATCAATTGTAATACAAACTTCACATCCGTTGACGCAAAAGCTCCAATGTTGTCCAGTGGACTGCCACCTTCAAGCTAGGATGACCACCGAAAGAGTGGACCTAATTAAAATCGGAAAATAACGAAGGGTGAATATAGGCCGATTTCAACGGTAGGTACTTAAAGAGCCCTCTTTTTACAATTACGCTTCATGGTGGAAATCCTAGAATATGCCATCTGACTTTATTTTTAGTTCTTATTTATGAAGCAAAGTATTAAAATAGTTTGCATGTATTGTATTTAGTAATGGAAATTGGACTGCTTCAACGTTGCAATGGAAATTGGATTGTACAAAATATTTATAACCGCCTCATGGTATTCATTTTCCACGATACGCATTTGATGCAGAAAGCTGACTCACCAAGGTTTACTAACTACAAGCATTAAAAACAGTCTAAAGTTTCAAACGTTAGGGGCGTCATGGAAGTTGCTATTTTCGTCTACGACTAGCTGCTATACAGCTTAATGTCCCATTCAAGCAGTCCTCGGCCAATATACGAGCACAAAGCTGCTCTTTAGCCCAACTGACGCAGTTTATATTCGAAACAGCTGTTTACTTCAAATAATGCAGTTTATATACGAGTTAGAACGGCTTTTTACTTCAACTGGCAGTTTTGAACGTAAATTGCCGTTTTATGTGTGGAGCAGTGAACTTGTGAACGGTCTAATGGAACGGTTGTATAGAAATGTGCACGTACCCTACTCATATTGAAAAATGTTCGCTCTGTTTTAAATTTCCTGAGCAAATAGATTAAATAAAATGTCTATGTAAGTGAATATTTGACATCAGACTATCAAGGCAGCTTTTATTAAATAAGTTTTATCTATATTTTACTAATAAAATATATTTTTTTACTAGTTAGGGAGGTGGTTTAAAGGTATGTGTGGTGCAGTAAACCTTTTATAAGTCCGTCCGAAGTTTGACATGTATATGATATATTGTATATGTATATGAATATAATATTAGGTACAAGGATTGGAGCAATTCATCATCATAATCATCTCAGCCATAAGAGTTCCACTGCTGGACAAATGCCTCCCCCATATAAGGGGGATTTGCCAATACTCACCATGCTTGTTAGGCGGGTTGGTGAGCGCAGTGTGATTTCCGATCCTCAGAAGGCGCTGCTACCCACCTTCTGGTAGGTAATCCCTTAGCCGACTCATACGGCACCCGCGGGAAGAGATGGGGGAGGGAGTACTATTCTAGGCCGGTACCACCACGGCACTCATCGGAGCAAATGAAATGGCGAAAATATAGCTCCTAACCATGTAAGGGTAACATAATTGAGCCTGTACCGGGAGCTCATTAAGTTGTACAAATCTTATCAGAGCGTCGCGCCAGGTGGTCGAGTGACGTGTGACAAAAATGATGCCACATACTTGTCTCAAATTAACATTGCAATCAATGTAATTTTAAAGTTACAATTTAAGCCGTTCACTGCCATAAACAAGAGACTGAAGACACTGACATTACATACGGGCTATCAAATCCATAATTATCAATACATATTCAATAACAATAAAATATATAAGATAAAAGTCTTGTTGCAAGTTTCACTTTTTTCAAGTGTACCGTTAGTACTTTGAGTCTGAAACTATCGCGAGTTTCATCCATAATTCAAATCTAAGAAAGGAAAACAAATTAAAAATAAATGCGTTAGTACTTGTATCATATTATTATGGTGCTTTAAGTCTCGGCGTCACCTCTAGATCATTTCTAAACTATTTCGCGTAACTAACGACTAACCTAAGCGACTAACTTTATGAGTTGAAGATAGAATTTGCGTGTCTACGGAACCGATCACGAAACCTGAATCGACATACTCTTGGCAAGTCTATTGTTAATCGATCTGCATTATTCTCTAATACTTTATTACGCAATTAGTTCACGTTGGCTCTCATTGTGACAAGCTGTCATCATCTATACAATAAATAGCCTAAATAAGCCTAATAAATAGCCTAATCTCAATTCTAACACAAAATGTGTCATGCCTCCTCCCCACTCATAAAACAGAAAAACACTTCACACCACCGGAAGATGGGCTCAAGATTAATTGTGACGTCAGCTGCGGAAGCCGGCCCAGTCGGTGCGGGGGGGTAGGCGAGCCGGAAGCGGCGGCAGCGGGGGGAGCGTAGACCGGATGTCCGGCGAGCGGGCTGTTTGCCGGGAACTAAGGGATGCTCTGTCTGTATGTGAGATTATGTCTCCCAAGTTTGGTCAGATAATTTTAATAATTATGGGCATAAATTATGATAATTTCACCCGTTTTAGCTGGATTTAAGAGCGGAATGGACGCTGGTTTGTAATGGATTTCGAGATTTAAACGTACGTAAACCTACTGTAACTATACATGTGTATAAAAATATTAGTATTCATCAGACCAGCACAAAGATTTCAGTTCTTTTATGCGAGTGTTATAAAGGTTTGGTTGTTTTATAATTCAATTTAGGTGGCTGTTTTAGTCCGGTGGTAAGGTCTCTTGACAACTAACAACACGAGTCTAAGCTCAGTAGATACATTTAGCTTTACTCGTATAGTACTTCCAGCAGCAGTCTCACAGGCATACCTTCAGGTCACTCTATTTACTCCAATACTAAAAATACAAAAACGATATGTATCGCAAAAACAGAAATATGAGGAAATTAAAAGTTCCAAGAAAAGTCAAAAATGTTATTACCAACTCATTATTGTGGTTACTATACAATGGACGTCTTATGCTGCGCTTGCCAGTCCGTGGTCTCCATTAGATAACCTTTGATACCAACGGCCAGTAGTTCTCCGAGATATGTGCCCTGCCCACTGCCACTTCAATTTGCTAGTCCTCTAGGCTATACTGGTGAGATTCGTTCTTCTACGTATCTCCTCATTTCTGATCGAGTAGAGAAAACCAGAGCATAGCCCTCTCCATTGCTCGCTGTAGAGCTTTGTAAAACAAGGCCTTTAAAACATAGCGCCTTTCAAAATTATAAGAGCAAACCTTTAAAAGCTTCTTCTATCATGAAAAGGTCTTTTTATTTTATAGGTAGTAGTAATAGTATATAGGAGTACAGTTTGACTTATAGACACAGACAACTTAGGGAAACCTACTTATAGGTTACATAATATTTCAAACAAAGCATTTTAATGTTTTCATTTTTACAGTTGAGATCTACATTATCTAAATTTTTATGTTTAAAAATATTAAAAACTGATAAACTGATAAAACGATATAATTTGTTTTCCTTATTATCAAATCTTGCGTTTGACAACTATCTCACATGATGTTAAGTGATGGACGTTTCCTGTTTTCTTCTGCATCTAGTAAATAATTTGACGTTTACAAAAATCATCATTTAGGAAAAGGATAGGAAAACTTTATGAAATCCAATCAAATGAGAGCATTGCGTATTCTTTGGTGAAAGAAAAAGATAGTCTTCTTTGATGTGGGACCAAGGCGATGTCGCTCATTACATTTCAAATTTAAATCGAGAAGTGTAGAAAATGTGATTCAAGATAAACCTACTGCACATTTGGGAAATATGTTTTTCTGCATGGAGATGGATTTGATTTTTGGTCTTGCTGCACTGTTCCTCTGAACACTTAAAAACAACATTTGTTCCTACTGAACCCTAAACACAAACATCCTTTCGCTCAATAAAAATAAATTTCTCTATATCAAAAAGCGATTCCAAGCCATTTCAATTTGCCAACTGATCTATAAATCCGGTAGAACTGACCGCCCGTCCTGTCAATGGGCTCCTAACGACCACATTGCATTCACATAGCGCTGGCGAGCCAACAAAACTCATAAAAGCGGGGTACGTGTAACTCTCTACTTTAAAATTACAAACAGTCGGGCAAGTTTTAGAAAACTCATTCCAGTGCTTTGGATGCGTGGATTTAGATTGCTAGATGTGTTTAAGATTTGTCGACTATAAAGTTACTGGTAGGTCTCTGAGCGATGGAGCTTTACTGGGCGAATCTTACCTTCCTACTGAAAGCTTAACTTTATACAGAATTTATTTATAGTAATTATTGTATATCAAAATACAGGTAGACAAAGTGATGTTTAAAATAAACACAATTTCTAATTAACTGAGTAAGTATACATACTACTGCACTGTCATAATATAAAAGGTTCATTCAGAGATTCTCACAAACATACAATTTCTAGAACTATTTAAAGGATTTTTATGACTGATCATTATGTTTAGACCTTACAGATCCAGCCTTTGACCACTATATCACTTGACAGTCCTTGACCATGTGGTAGAAGGTGTTATTACGCTACTAATAATATTATTACTGGCTCTCCTGCCTGAGCACACTGTCTGTTTGTTGACAGCTTTTTGAACTTGAAGGTAAGGAAGGTAATTTGATAACGGTGACCCCTTCACTGGAAGCTGAAGCCGTTGGTGGATATTGAACCAGCTTCCATCACATTGACAGCCTATGCTCCCTCCGTTAGGGTATCATCGTTTCGGTGTTCATCTCAAATTAACATAGGTAAACTAAAGCGTAAATAAATTCTGGTTTGTTCTGTTAGACTTTATGTTATTAATCTGTGGTCTACGCCGTTGGTACATCAACTACCTATACTTATATTTTTCGCATTTAATTGTAATTTTTTGTTATGTACTGTTTGAAGATCCTAAAATATATTTTTTTTTAAACTCGGTTCGCCATAGTAAATTTTGCTTAATCTAGTATGTCAAGTAACATCGCACCAACGCAACCATCAAGTTCTATAAAAAACATTATTTGCCATAAACATCTAGGCAGCTTTGTATCCTTGTCGAAGCATTTTGTAGCACTTCGCATGTAGAACTAAAGTTCCGTAGTCGGCAAGAGATGGTGTATGACGGAATGATAGGACGGTGTGTATGCGGATTCATAATACGCTTTGGAAATGCGAGGAACTTTGGCCATCGAGGTGATAAACGGGAAATATTGCGAACTTATCTGTTCCAAGTTTCTCTTGCATTGTTAGATGCGCCAGGTGTTGTGAAATGACTTGTTAGCTATGTTAGTGAATAGTGCCGCTGTTTTTTTTAATTTCGAATCGCTTTAATCGCTCGGCGATATACCACTGCTTACTCACAAAATCTCATTAACCTACACGTAAAACATTTTTATATTTTGTTTTTTATAGACTACCAATAACTAGTGGATTGCTCAAATATTATTGTAGTAGCTGCAGTATTGTAATTAGTTATTAACATAAAACACTAATAAACAAAACATTTTTTTTTATTATCACACGTAAACCCCCGCACTAGGATTCCGTGTATCGCAGGAGGCATGGACACACAAACATCCAAGACATGGGACAAACACCTACACTCATCGCATAAATGTTTGTCCCTGCTGGGATTCGCGCCCAGGGACCCCGAGACCTAGAAGTCATGTCAATGACCACTGAGCCACGGCGATGAGCTACAGCGACTTTTAGAAGAGTATATACAGGAAGTTTTCCATTCATATTCTAAACGTGAAATTTTGAATGGATGGGTGGATGCTTGTGTTACTCAATCACGCCTGAACGGCTGAATGGCTCTGGATGAAATTTGGTATGCATATACTTCAGGTCCCGGAATAACACATAGGCTACTTTTCATCATCATCAATCATCATCACGCGGATAAAACCGCGGGGCGCCGCTAGTAATATATAATACTTGGATAGTTAATATTGTGTCTCCCTGGTTTTAACCGACTTTAAATAAAGAAGAAGGTTCTCAATTCGACCCGTATTTTTTTATATGTTTATTACCTCAGTACTTTCGACTGGGTGAACCGATTGTGATCATTCTTTTTTTAATTTGAAAAAAAAAACAAACCATTAAATGGAATGGATTTCAACACTCAAAAGTTTGAAATAAAAGATTGGTCAGTAAACCATCATCTAAAACCAAAATTGACATTGGGGACCGATACTGTTGTCAAATTAATTAAATTTATATAGTGGATTTTAATCTATTTATCGAACAGACGTACGGCAATGCGCCATCGCTATATATTATATGATAGATATTCCGCCCAAACGAAGCATTTTGCCAAGTAATCTCAAGACTGCCAAGCAAAGGAACTCGTAACCAGTCAGTGTTATCATCCCGATAAGTACAATCCTGGGGCCTAAGTCTACTATTCAATATGGCAATATGATCGGCTCACAATTGGTGAATTTGACAGCTTTGGTAGTCCGCTATTTTTAATTTGTACATATTGAATTAATCATGATTCAATTCTAGATTCAATGAGACAGCGCGTTATTTCCGTTGTCTGTTAGTACATTAAATGTCAAATGCCCTACTAAATCGACATAGGCCGAGCATAGATTCAACATAGACTCAGGCCGCTATGAACTTAGCAGACTACGGATTTTTGACGTTGTCTTATTGGCATCGAGTCAGTCTCGCACTAGGATGAATATGAACATGAAATAAGTTAGACTTGATACCCTGGAGTCTTCAAGTCACACATGATCATTGAACACCTTTAGAGTTGCGTGCTACTTGTTTCACCATGTCATCACTTAAGGTCAGGTAAGAGACAGTAGTCAAACGCAATTCTCAATGAAAATCCAGGCTAAGCAATGATGTTTTACTAAAGATGACGTATATTCATACTGCGCGGTGCTCAGATTTTGTTCCTTTTCGACATAAACATGCTTACTGCGACAGATAACACGGTACAAATAATATAGAAAAGGATAGCTATATGTTTAGACTTGCGATGAAATACGCGTCCTAATGAAAGTTACTACAATTGACTTAATTTTACCGCCTCAGTTTCCGCGCGCTTGTGCGACATCAACCTCATATAAACATATAATATCACTGAGGCTAAGTAGTAATACTTAGTAAATGTACATTATATATGTAACTAGTAAATGTATAGAACCATATCACTAAAAACGTTTCACACAAGACCGACATGAACTTCCGGCAGTAACATAATAAAACTATAACAATAACTGAGTAAGTACATGAAGATATCCAAGAGATAAAAGTATGAACAAGCATTAGCATAAATCAAAAATCGTCACCCGTTTCGCTTCGAGACAGAATCCACTTAATAAAACAAGAAAACTCCCACAAAGTACTAAAAAAGTAGGTGTGGGATAAATTGAAAAACACGACGCAAAAAGCGGAATTCCGCGGCGGGCCCTCTTCATTACCATTTATATGGGAGAACTTGAGCTAACTCAAATAACTTATAAGGAAACTTGCTAATACATAGATTAAAAACCTTGAGCACTTGAACATAATGCAGGTGAGTTCAAGGGATCAAGTATTAATTAATATTAATATAGGACAACATTCACACAAGGTCTTCAGGTCCCAAACTAGGCAGAGCCTGTACTATGGTAACCTGATGACTGATATATATAATTAAATACATACTTATATATATACTTTTTTTTTTTTTAATAAATACATATACACACCCAGACACAGGTCAAACAGACATGTTCATACACATAAATGTTTGACCTGTCCGGGAATCGAACCCGGGACCAGCGGCTCAGAAGGCAGAGTGCTACCAACTGCGCCAACCGGCCAGTCAAGAAGTTAAAGCGTATGACATGGCTAACCTCCAACGAATCTATTTGTGTGAGGATAACACAAAGACAGTTAGGAGTAGGTATGCATTGTAAGATGTTATGATAAGTAATTGATAGGTAATCATATCATCTACATTATATTCAGATGTTTACGCGAGATAAATTATTAGTGCTTGTTCAGCGGTCTCGAATTATGAAACATATAACGCTATATCCAAGTGTTCACAACGCACGTACGACAAGCACTTAAACTCCTAGGTTTATAGAAGAATAGAAGTCCGCCCGGCTTCTCACGGGTAAAAAAATTAAAATTAAAAATAAGGATCCCTAATTTAAAAAAAAAAATATAGCCTTGTTCCCTGAGGATAGTGTAGTTTCCCAATAACAGTGAAATAATTTTTCAAATCGGTTCCGTAGTTTCGGAGCCTATGCAAACGAACAAACAAACAATCAAATATTCCCTATTTATAATGTTACTATAGATGACCCATATTTTTTTGGAACTGCTGGACATTTCCGTAGTAGACATGAAACAATTTAGCACAAACGTATTAAGAAACAAAAGAAACATGCAAAGGTATATATATTACTAAATGTGCCCCTGGAGACAGTTGACCCCGAATGACCAAACATTTTCAATTTACTGGTAATTGACTTATAATAGCAGGCGTTAGTTACACCAAAATTACTATGTTATTGAGAAATTCAAGAATTCACCATCGAGACCAAATATCCTCACATTAGCTCATCCACTCTCTCTCAGCCATGAGGCATCCATTGCTGGACATATACCTTCCCCATATAGGGGGGATTTGCGAATACTCGCCACGCTTGGCAGGCGGGTTGACGAGCGCAGTATGATTTTCAATCCTCAGAAGGCTGAGATGGATGGGGGAGTACTATTCTAGGCCGGTACCACCACGGCACTACCACTACCTTAGATTAAAACCTATTGAATCAAAAATATGATAACTATGGTAAAATTGGTACATACAATACTACTAATTATACCTACATGTACTTAGGAAAACAGTCAGCGCCCGGTAGAGCTGTATTACAACTCTACCGGGTGCTAACTGTTTCCTTCATCTTTCTCATTAATAGTAGATTGTTATACAAGGGGCTGAAATGACCCATTATATACGAGATAGCAAGAGCGTAAAAAGAAACCAAGTTATAATGGGTTTTAGCGCCGTGTGTTACATTACACTCTACTTCACACTACGATTCCGAAAAAAAGCCGTGACGCAATGCACCTATTCCACCAAAGAGATCGTCGCTCTAAGTTGTATTTTCAAAAACACATGCACTCAAACTTATTAGACTTTTTCGCTTTGCGGACTCGTTGGTAACACACAAAAATAAAAATAAATTTATTTTTGTGTATTGTATCCAATTATAATAGATTTGTTTTAGCCGTCGTCACTGCATATTTTCACTAAATTATGTCATATGGATAATTACTGGTGTATGGGGTCAGCTGCGTAGAGACTATTTTTGACTTGTACAAGCGGACTTTTATAACATTATATGAAATGAGATGCTACGAATCTTCGCTAGCTAGTGTAGTGTGGTGGAAATTGTTGTGTTTCACTCATGAGTTATAGTTTTTAGCGTTTCGTGTTTTGAAACCTTCGCTACACTCAGAGTTCTTCTATTGAAGCACTCGCTGGTTTCAATCCACTCACTCCCGACAAACATTAACTTTATCCACATATAAAATAAATAACTATTTCTTATTATTTGTATTGTTCTCATATTTCGCAACCTTATTTTTTTAAACATCTATAACCCAAATAGGTCACGCCGTAACTCTACAAGACTCCCCCATATAATACTGAAAGGGTTATCTAAATTGTAAGGAATTATACAGTTTTAGCGCCATTAACAATGTGAACTATACACCACCGTTTCCCAAAGACTCGCGTTTATTATCACCTCTGGAATAGCACTATCTTCATTTCAGGCCCATTATTGCGTGACGCACGCCACCTAGCGTGACTCGAAAAGGTTATCCCGCAAATCCTGCGAAGTTACGCACATTGTGCAGTTTTTTGAGGTTGGTAACACCGTGATGACCCAAATGTTTAGAGGAAGGAGATTGCAGACCTTTATGACCTTTTTGCCTTTAGGTGCAATAATAATAAATCGATTATTAAACTTTTAAGTTTAAAATACATTTTCAGTCGGGTAACTTTCGAATCAAGCTTTTATTAATATTTTTCTATGACTGCACTTGATGAAAGTTAGCAGTCGTATAACTTATCATTTTCGTTGATCTCAAATTGTTGGTCAAATTTGAAATCAGACAGATGATTTATTTGCCGCAAATGGGCCTAAGATGTCGCCTTCTTGTATAAGGAGAAATGGAAAGGGAGACTTTGGTCCGGCAGTACGTGCACGCTATTACTTGGAGACAGAATATCTGACATTGTAATATTATCCACCAAAGGGGCAACCGGTTATTATGCTAGACTTTACTTGTTTTCTTTCGCATAAGGATAACTTTGATTTTAATCTATATCTACTCCTCTGCTGGCGGTAACATTAGAGAAAAATATAATAAAACATCGTTCGAACTCTTACGAGACTTGAGACTCTAAAGGTAGAATTTACGTGTTTTAGGTTGAATAATGACATACATCTTTTAGGTTGAATGGTTAGAATAGCAGCGAACTGGATATTCTACTTTTGTATTTTGTAATATTTACTTAATATTGACACTTCACCCTAATCACACTAATATTATAAAGACGAAAGTTTGTCGTTTGTATGTTTGTTACTCCTTCACGCTTAAACAGCTGAACGGATTTGCATGAAATTTGGATTGAAGATAGCTTATACCTGGAGTAACGGGTAGGCTTTATATCCCGAAAATATTGACTGTTCAAAGTGGGATGACAGGAGGACACAAAAATCGACAATACCACGTAAAACCGCGGGTAACAGCGCGAGGCGCACATTTCCGATAGTGTACAAAGCAAAAAAAATTGTTACCGAAAAATGGAACCAACTTCAACACTCAAAAGTGTGGAATAACCTTGTTGAAGTCGGTACCATGATAGTTCACAAAAGTAACAACTATCATCACAATATTGTGCTCATCATTTGTGACATTTGACATTTGACATTTGACATTTGACATTTGACATTTGACATTTGACATTTGCCATTTGCCATTTGCCATTTGCCATTTGCCATTTGCCATTTGCCATTTGCCATTTGCCATTTGCCATTTGCCATTTGCCATTTGCCATTTGCCATTTGCCATTTGCCATTTGACATTTGACATTTGACATTTGACATTTGACATTTGACATTTGACATTTGACATTTGACATTTGACATTTGACATTTGACATTTGACATTTGACATTTGACATTTGACATTTGACATTTGACATTTGACATTTGACATTTGACATTTGACATTTGACATTTGACATTTGACATTTGACATTTGACATTTGACATTTGACTTTTGACTTTTGACTTTTGACTTTTGACTTTTGACTTTTGACTTTTGACTTTTGACTTTTGACTTTTGACTTTTGACTTTTGACTTTTGACTTTTGACTTTGACTTTGACTTTGACTGACTGACTGACTTTGACTTTGACTTTGACTTTGACTTTGACTTTGACTTTGACTTTGACTTTGACTTTGACTTTGACTTTGACTTTGACTTTGACTTTGACTTTGACTTTGACTTTGACTTTGACTTTGACTTTGACTTTGACTTTGACTTTGACTTTGACTTTGACTTTGACTTTGACTTTGACTTTGACTTTGACTTTGACTTTGACTTTGACTTTGACTTTGACTTTGACTTTGACTTTGACTTTGACTTTGACTTTGACTTTGACTTTGACTTTGACTTTGACTTTGACTTTGACTTTGACTTTGACTTTGACTTTGACTTTGACTTTGACTTTGACTTTGACTTTGACTTTGACTTTGACTTTGACTTTGACTTTGACTGACTTTGACTTTGACTTTGACTTTGACTTTGACTTTGACTTTGAAGTTTGACTTTGAATTTGACTTTGACTTTTACTTTAACCTTGACCTTGACCTTGACTTTGACTTTGACCTTGACTTTGACTTTGATTATATTATCTAGATCTAGATAAAACTTAGGTGGAACGTTACAGGAATGTTACCGTTACTATTTTTCATTTTGGCATTCATCAATTTATAAAACGTTATCACGTCAAAAAATAATGTACTCGTACCATTTCCACGTAGCCAGATAATAAATAAACCCTATGCTGGCGTAGTAAAAAAAATATTGTAAACGGTGCACTATTTTGCATGCTTTTCTAAAGTTCCGTATCTAAGGGAATAATGGAATCCACAAGTTGATATATTATTGTCCTCAAAAATTGCGGGAATTTTCCCGATTTAATCATTAATAATTAATGAGGATTTATATTTTTCCCTTTTTTATTTAATTATAATTTTTCTGATCCATGTGCAGCTTATATTATGGTCCCCTGTGGTTCAACTTGATATAACACATATAAATAAAATCTAGATTGACTGGACTAAGTGACTGAACGCTCAAGCGAAGGCTTGTCTAGTATTTATAATTGCAGGGATTGCTTCGAATGCATCTTCTACCAATTATTGTATAGGTACGAGTTGGAATCCCAATAATACATAGCGCCCACTTTTTATATGACGTACGTCCTACCGGCCAACTATGCTATGATATTTTTATATTGCAACGTGCTCTAATACTCAATATTTCTGAAGTAAGTGAGTAGAGTACTAGTACGTACATAGTAGGTAAATACTTATTTACGAGTACATACAGGAAAAGAATATTATTACCTATCTAAACGCTATACGACGATTACGTAAGCGCCATCTCTGAACTATACGTCGAGCTAGAGCTGGCTTCCCTACACGAGCCACACTGCTCCTGTTGCTAATTGCTGGCAGCTCGCTCGCCATGTTCATAAGTAGTTATTGGCGTTACTAAAAGATGGCACGGCATGAAAATTGTACATGCGTACTATGAATTCACATTTAACGGACACCGAGGGTTCCTTAAAAATTTGTACTTATGTACATATTATTTTAAAAAATAGGTAGGTATATAATATGTACCGTAAAACTATTTTTTGATAATATTTTTATCTAAAATCGTAATTGATGATATTATTTTAAAAAATGGTTTTTTATTTACTTAAAAAACAAGGATTTTTTTCATTCTTTCTTATAAATCGAAAACTATACTTCATAAAAATTATTGAAAATCTGTATAGGCTCGTGCCAGTAAAGCCCTTTCATTCAAGTCATTCAAGTTACCCCACATGACACGGTTAACTGAATTCAAAATTTAGATCGCCGCCGCCGCCGCGCCGCCCCTCCGCTCCGTTCCATACATGATGACACTGTTTTTATGATCTAATTACAGATGTATAGTCTTCAGGTTTTTTCCTATACTTCGTCTTGGAGTAAAAGACGGTACTTACGCACTTACGGTGCCAAATTTCATAGTTCTAGATCAACGGAAAATATCCTATAAATTTTGATTCCTATGAAATATAATATACGTTTTTTGCGGAATATGTTTGATTTTTTTCACAGCTGTTGCGTATAGACGAAAGTCAGTGCGCTTAATTATATTTTGTTGAAAATCGCTTCCAAGGGAGAGTATAGGTCCTACCGATGATTTCCAGGTAATGGAGCGAAGTGACGGGTATTACATAGAGTAGGTAATTCAGCGACCCATTACAATGCCACTAGACCTACATTTCAGATCAAGGATTTTCTAAGTTACCCACTCCAGAATACTAGCATAATTGTACTATTATGTATTCTGTGCTGTGGATCAGCCCAATCCGGCGATATTAAAAAACTCGAATCAAGCGGCGAGTACGTTTATCCCTCCGCATTATTCAATTAGAATGATAACACTTAGCATGATTACGGGTAATAAAATTGTAATGCCTTGTTTCCGAGATGCGTGGGCTTGAGATATGGCCGGTGTGACCCCAGCTTTTGTGGTCACTAACCGAATTTAAGAGATCTAATGAGGTACTAGAAACTATGAACTACTAGAAATTTATGAGCAATAGTTGCAGATAACTCGATTGTGAAACTGGGTAAAGGGCTTATTCAAATTAGTGATGAAATAAGAAAAAAAACAAAAAAAAGTTGAAATTGTAAATTTTATTTTGATTTGTTTTTTCTGTTAGTAAGTACTTACATTGCTATTTTGTAGTTCTAAGACTTTGTTAATTAAATGCGAAATGACGTCATTTCGATGATGACTGGTGAAAGTAAATTTAACTTATGGCCCAGCTGCTAAATAAAGCTTTTTAAAATAATGTTTTTTGACGTGATAACGTTTTATAAATTGATGAATGCCAAAATGCAAAATAGTAACGTTCCGTGTAGCGTTCCGTTTCCGTTTCCGTCAAAAGTCAAAAGTCAAAAGTCAAAAGTCAAAAGTCAAATGTCAAATGTCAAATGTCAAATGTCAAATGTCAAATGTCAAATGTCAAATGTCAAATGTCAAATGTCAAATGTCAAATGTCAAATGTCAAATGTCAAATGTCAAATGTCAAATGTCAAATGTCAAATGTCAAATGTCAAATGTCAAATGTCAAATGTCAAATGTCAAATGTCAAATGTCAAATGTCAAATGTCAAATGTCAAATGTCAAAAGTCAAAAGTCAAATGTCAAATGTCAAAAGTCAAAAGTCAAAAGTCAAGTCAAAAGTCAAAAGTCAAATGTCAAATGTCAAATGTCAAATGTCAAATGTCAAATGTCAAATGTCAAATGTCAATGTCAATGTCAATGTCAATGTCAATGTCAATGTCATACATGATTGTGTCGTTATCACGTAAATCTATCGTCCGTAAACCGACTTTACAGACAACCAATTTTTTTAAATTATTTTATATATAAAATCAATCCAATCTGATTAAATAATAACGTCGATGCTTTTTACGAAGCTACAGTCGTAAAATGACGGTCTGCACGTTAGAAAGGATTTCTTGTAGTCATTATGAAATATTTTGTAGGTACCTACCATGAGCAATCAATGCGGGTTGCTGAATTTAAAAAAATTTAGGCTCATATTTTCAAAGGTTTTGCCAAGAACTAGAAGATCGAGGTCAAACGACTTTTTCACAGACTTGAAATTAGGAAGTTTTAAATTTAGTTGTGTATTTTATGTTTATTACCCGTACCTGAGAACACCGTCATTTGTACTTTGAATTTGTTTTATTACTTATATTTATATAGTTACTATAATTACTACTAAGGTAATATAAGTGAACTAGCTGTGCCCTGCGGTATCACCTACGTAGACTACGGGTTTCCCGTTACCGTATAATTTCCCCAGATAAAAAGTAGCCGATCTGCTATTCCCGACTAATGATCTACGAGTCAAATTTCATTCAGATCCGTTACACCGTTCTAATATTAGAAGCTTGAGATTCATTTGCAATAATCCACACGTTCTCGTATTACGTTTCGGATTTGTAGGTATTCAGTTTTGGGACGACTACAGACTCAATTGGTTTCAATTATCCATTACAGAGTTATTAAGATGTCTTCCTGTCTCATCTTTAGTCACAAGTGCGCTAAATAAGTTACAGGAACCGAGCTGAAAACTTTGTTATCATGATATTGTACCGCCATAGGACGTTCATTGCTGACCATACCTCACAGATCATATACCTCCCCAGTTTTCATAGTCAATGCCATACATACATAGAGCTGCACAACAAGGATCAGTTAGAAGTGGTCGACAATCAGCTATTTAGTGCAAACTTTATCAGCGCGCATAGCCACCTTGTCGGTGAATGTCCTATTCTAAACTTGCCAGTCTGTAGACTGAAACTTTAGATCCCATTAGCCCATCAGTTCTGCGTGGCTGTGACCTCTCCATTGGCACTGCAACTTGCTAATCAGCAGGACTATGTCGTTGACTTTTATTCTTACACGGATCTCCTCATGCAGGATACATTCTCGTAGAAAAGCCCCAATAGCACAGTGCGCCTCGTTGTGAGATTTTGATTTTTTTTTATATCGCACTCAGAATTTGCGCATGCGAGACCCATAATATACCTACTTAGTGACCATGCTTCGGTTTAATACTGGTAAGACACACTGATCCAATTCTTTCCTCCTGATTTATTTCAGTTTAGACGAAAACACTTGCTGGAGATTTCTTCTTAATTCAGCTGCCCAGCCCAGTTGGACTCAATGTCATGTCAATGTGTATCTCGAAAGTCATTGTACCTCTAATTGTAGTTAACTATTTATCAGAGTCCAATTTGCGAAATCTGGAAGGAGTTACCACGCGATCTTGTAAATCTGCATATATATAGGTACTGAATTGTAACTATATAGTGTTACCCAGGTTCAATCAAACTTTAAAACAGTGCAGTATATAAGATTCTATTAATAATGTTAATATAAGTCCAATATTAACACGTGTGAATGACAATCCTAAAATATTTATTTTTAATAAAGTACGGGTTCTTGTACATGGTTTATGTCGATATGGTTCTCACTAAAACCCCCAAAGTAATAAAACTGTTATATATCTGGAAAAACGTAGATAACTATCGTAGCTTCTCTATTCTGTATCAAATGAGTTTGATACAGAATAGAGAAATTGATATATTCTGTATCAAATGAGTTTGAGACAGAATAGAGAAACCTTCGGATCTTAGAGAATTTTAACTATTTTGAGCCAATAACAGAATGAATACCTCTGTTTTCGTTATGTAAACCGTTCCAAGAAAATCTCCGTCCGGATATCTTCTATTTGCTCGGTGTCTCAATCGTGGCAAAATTGGTGACACACCGACACCGTACGCGCAAGTGGGGATCCTCTTAACCCTGCCATGAACATCTAATCAAACATTTCTTCAAAATCAAGTTTCAAATGTCATATTAATAATTCGCAAATGTAGAAAAAACTATTACCGACCTATATTAATATTAGTAAAAATGTTGTTTATGCCTCAGTAACTGTTGACTTTTCTTAATGTGAATATTTTTTTGTTTCAAAAATACTCAGAATTTATGCTTTTGCGAGATACTCTTTATTGTTTACCTTTTCTTTTTTTTGAAAGAAGTATTTTATTACAAGATTATCTTATGCTCGGAACTAAGTTGATTGGCTAATCCAGATACAAGTATGTAGTTATTTTCTTCTTGCCAATTCGATTCAATTCAAAAATGTATAGCAATCTCTAATATTATAGAAGTGTAGATGGTATTACAATAAAATACAGTTTGAGACCTGTAATCTGTAAATAACAGCAATTTTAGTAAATAATGTTTCTCAAGCATTTAATTTGTTTATTTCGTCGAACCCATTTCTTTTATAAAATGTATCATTATTATGATTACCTAATTTCGGCCATATTGGTAATTGTACGTACGAGTGATGAAATTTTTTTAAAGGTACCTATCTAATATTTTGTGAAAATAGTGAAAACTAAGAGACTTTGCCGCAACTTTTAAGGTGTTGTATATTTACTTCCCACTTTATTTGTGTAAGAACCTAGATGTAAGCAAATTACACATACATACCTGCCAAACTAATTATCATGTTCAATGATTAATTTGCTGTGTATAATACGTAAGTAGCGTCCATAGAAAAGGTCTCAATAGTTTGAAGAGCTTGGAGCCTTGATGCTGGATATTTGAACAGTATTTATTTACAGACTCTCTATGTCACCTAAGATACATTTTCAATAAAAGGACTCGTTGAACTCCACTGGTTTTGGCGGCACAAAGGTTAAATAATTAATTTTAATTGAAATGAAATATTACGTCGTAATATAATTAACACAAGGATAATTTAGCCACCCCTAGCTAAACCAATTTGTCTATTAATTGAAAATGACAAAAAAATATTGTATCACTCACGCAGGGAGCTGTCGGTCCATCGCTTCCATCCGACGGTTAAGTGTTGGAGCTTAATAAACAGTTAATTAAGATAGCGCTGCGGTCTCCGTTGTATTAAGGGCAGTACAAGCTGGGCGCGTTTCGGGAACACCCGGCGCCATGTTCACGTTCGTACTGTTTGCCGTGATAACAGGAGCCCGTGCTCGCGAATTTAACGTCACATACCTGAGTGTTCCAGAAGAAGTTCTTCCGACCCAAGCAGAAGTAGAAATTGAATGCCGATACGAAGGAAACTTTACACTGCTCAACTGGTTCAAGGGACCTAACGAATTCTTCAGATACAAACCGGGCGCAGCACCCAGCACTCGATCTTTTCCTATACTTGGCGTTGGAAGGATTGAACTGGTGAACTGTGGGCCCACAGTTTGCCGACTGCGATTAGGCGCCTTGACTGAGGAAGCTACAGGATTGTATAGATGTGATATCGAACGTGATATTGTTCCATATAAGTTTGCCACAAAAAGTGCTTATATGAGAGTTTATGGTCATGAACACAGACAGCCGTTGCTTGAAGGTTTAGCTTCTGAATTTGGTGCTGGTGACGAAATGCAGGCGTACTGCCGCGCGGACCACTATACCGAAGTAAGGTGGTACATCAATGCACGGGAGATAAGAGAACTCCGTGGGTCGCGTACGTTTAAACACAAAAGCTCCAGATTAATATTCTCAGGTGTTCCACCGACAGTGACGATCCAATGTGCTGAAGTTATTAATGGAAAGTTATTGGGGTCGAAAGAGGCAAAAGCCCATTGGAAGGAACCAATTGAGACCTACGCAGATGAGACAGCACAAGAACAAAAAAATCGAGCCAGTGTTATTAGTATCAATATTATATTAATTGTATATTTAAAACCAATTGTTGATACACTGTTTTATCATGTATGTGTATAATAATATGGATTATAGGTGATTGACACGTGAAGTGGGACCGCTGACCAAATGCGTTTAACAGATTGTTTTATCAATATTTTTTCCTAGTAATACGAAGAGTACCTATGACCTAAAATTCTATCAGACGTATATATCTATAAATGTATTTCATGTACCTGTATTTTTTATGTTTTGAAAATTACAACGATAATATATGAATAAAAGGTATACGACAATAATTAGTGCGATATCATTTGTTATTAAAGATTATATTTAAGTACGTGTAAAGAAAAAATAAATGTGAACCTGTGAAACACATTTTAGCGGAGCCGGCCATATCCGAGCGTGTGCATATCCGAATTCGCATTTTTAGAATATTCGTAATTTCCAAAAATCATCATCATCATGTCAGCCATAAGACGTCCACTGCTGAACATATGGCTTCCCCATGGGAGGGTTTTGCCAATACTCGCCACGCTTGGCAGGCGGGTTGGCGAGCGCTGTATATTTTGTGACTCTCAGAGAAGGCGCTGCTGCCCATCCTTCTGGTACGTGATCCCTTAGCCGACTCTTACGGCACCCACGGGGAGAGATGGGGGGGTACAATTCTAAGCCGGTACTACCACGGCAGCATTACCAAAGAGTGCGCCGATCGACATACTTAGGAAAAAATGTCAAATCTTTGATGAAAATGTTTTGTTGGTGATGATTTAAGGGATAAAAAATATTCGAGTACATAAATCACTACATAGTGTAAAACAAAGTCGCTTTATCTGTCCCTATATCCTTATGTATGCTTAAATCTTTAAAACTACGCAACGGATTTTGATGCGGTTTTTTTTAAAATAGATAGAGTGATTGAAGAGGAAGGTTTATATGTATAATAACATCCATTAATGACATAGACTATATATTTTATACCGTGCGAAGCCGGAGCGGACCGTTAGTTACTACTATAAAATATGTTTTACTGTAGTAATAATGGTACTGTAATAATACTGTGTGACATAGTGATAATGGGCATAATTAAATAAATTTATTTAAAAACATACATTTATAAGTTTATAAATATAATAATATACAGTAGAGTCTGGATAATCCGCCATTTCAGTAGTCCGGTACATCCAATAATCCGGCACCATCCACATAGGAGGGTACCTACCTCTCTACCTACTTCTCGTACCCGCGCCGCCATCAGCATCACCTTATCTCAAAAATTATCACCACTGCACATACACATTTATACTTACCTCTAGTTTTCAGGTTGAAAATAGTGTAGCTTTAAGATACAAATGCCAAGTAAATTACAAGTCACTCAGTTGCCATTTTTTCTTTACCTACTATCCAAGAATCCGAACATTCCAATAATCCGGCACCCCCTAGGTTTTGATACTGCCAGATTATTGGTAACAAATAGGAAGCACCAGCTTTCAAATAGTGGATTGCACGACCCGGTGTTCCTGTGAGCGTAAATGGAGTAAATGATCACAAGGAGATTGCCAACCTTTTTAAAAGCTATTTCTCAGTGACGTCTCCATTGGGTCCTGCGCGGGAGGTGCTCAGTGCTGGTATAGAGGGTTCAGTGGTAGGGACTACTTTCTTAGCGAAAGATGTTACTAATGCTATTAGGCTAATTTCGAGAGGCAAGTCCCCGGGACATGACGGACTCAGCATTGAGCACCTGCTGCACGCTGGACCTCATATTTCTAGAGTGTTAGCCATGTTCTACTCACTGTGCGTTAGTCATTCGTACTTGCCGGCTGATTTCATGAAGACCATAGTTGTGCCTGTGGTTAAAAATAAAACTGGCGACCTCACCGATAAAAATAACTACAGGCCTCTAGCTACAGTTATCGCTAAGGTTTTTGACGGTGTGCTTAATGCACAGTTAAACAAACATGTAATACTGCACGATAACCAATTTGGGTTTCGTCCTCAACTGTCCACTGAAAGTGCTATACTGTGCCTTAAGCACACTGCCAAATACTATACAAAGCGTAAAACACCGGTATATGCTTGCTTTCTCGACTTATCCAAAGCCTTTGACTTAGTGTCGTATGATTTACTGTGGAAAAAGCTCAGTGACACTAAAGTACCACAGGAACTAGTCAGCTTGTTTCAGTTTTGGTATTCGCACCAGTCGAACAGTGTTCGGTGGGTGGGGGCGATGTCGGATCCATATCGGCTCGAATGTGGTGTCAGACAGGGTGGGCTTACTTCTCCAACCCTGTTTAACTTATATAAGTTAAACAGGGTTGGAGAAGTACAACCGTTCTGCCACTTTTGACTTACCTCCAAGGCTGGGTCTTTTATGAGCGTGTTTTGACAGCTCAGAGATTGACAACTATAGCTGGTGCCAGTAAATAAACAAAAATACGCCAGTGTAGTGTTTTCTTTCTATTTCCATTACGAAAATGTAATTCTCGTACTTCAGGGCCTCGACCAGACCGTTGACATATGTCAACGGTCTGGTCGAGGCCCTGAGCAGTCAGCATGTCGGCTGCCACATTGACGGTGTCTGTGTCAACAATTTGAGTTATGCAGACGACATGGTACTGCTGAGTGCCTCGATCTGTGGCTTGAGGAAACTAATACGGACGTGTGAGGAGAACGCGCGTGGTCACGGATTGCAGTATAATGTGATCAAAAGTCAGTGGATGGTATTTGAGGCCGGTGGAAAATGTCCTCAGAACACACCTCCAGTTCTCCTAAACGGGACTCCACTAGAAAGAGTGAAACGGTATAAATACCTAGGACATGTACTCACCACCGACCTCAAAGACAATGAGGACATTGAGCGGGAGCGGAGGGCACTGTCGGTTAGAGCGAACATGATAGCACGCAGGTTTGCACGTTGCTCGGCAGAGGTCAAAATTACGCTCTTTAAAGCATTCTGTACAACCCTCTACACGTGCAGTCTGTGGGCTGATTACAGTAAACGAAGTTACAGTGAACTCCGTGTCCTGTACAACAATGCCTTCAGACAGTTGTTGCGGCTGCCCCGATGGTGCAGCGCCTCCGGCATGTTTGCGGACGCGCACACTACATGCTTTCATGCAACTATGCGCTTGCGTGCCGCGTCATTGGTTAGCAGAGTTCGGGCCAGCTCCAACACCATCCTGAAGATGATTGCAGCCAGACTCGACTGTACTTATCTCCGGCATTGCTGCGATAGACATATCGCAATACCAGTGCCGGAGAGAAGATACTAACTTAAATCGACATTGACTTTTTATTTTTTTAAATTTTCATTTTGACCTACTTATTTTATTTTTGACTATTTTAAATTTGACACAAGTAACGCATAATTTTTACTGACATTTTATTGTATTTCATTGTTTTTAATTTTTGTTTTTATAAAAATGGGTGTAATTTGCCTGAAATAAATAATTTTGATTTTTGATTTGAAATATAAATAGAATCATTAAAATCGGTCCACCCAGTCGAAAGTTCTGAGGTAACAACCTAAAAAAAATACTGTCGAATTGAGAACCTCCTCCTTTTTTTGAAGTCAGTTAAAAATAATTAGAATCTGTATAAAATTTAAATCTATGCGCTATTTGTCGTAAATATAGATAAACTCGTAGCACCGTATTTCTACATAGTTGGTACTGTGTAGCCTTTGTACAGTATACGTACCTACGTTTAAAAATTGATTTTAAAAATTAATATGCAATTTCAATAATAACGTAAACGTGAAAATTTGGATGCATGGAGTTTTTTGGACGCCAGATTTGCACAGAGATGATTGTAGTCTGGATTAGAAACAAACGTTGCTTTAGGTACCTATATCTCATAAAAATACATGGTTCACGTGAGGATCACTGTGATTAGGTACTTCAGCTTGAAGTAATGGGAACCCCTCCACGCGGGTGATACCGCGGAGTACCCATGGTTAACTAAATAATTATTTATAAATTTGCAAACTTTGATAGTTTTTTTTGTTTAATGA
This sequence comes from Apeira syringaria, assembly GCA_934044485.1. NCBI lineage: Eukaryota > Metazoa > Arthropoda > Insecta > Lepidoptera > Geometridae > Apeira > Apeira syringaria. The sequence continues at coordinate 9,483,920 of OW203665.1, read as the reverse complement.
ATAAAAATGAATGAAAGAAAACAATTTATAGTCAAAAATCGAATGTTGCACATTTCAAAGATATTACAACACTTAAGTAGTTTTTTAATCTTTCTTCTAATCTTTAGTTCGTTACAACACAACCAATAACATAGTTTGTGAACACAATGAAAGGGCACATTTTTAAAAGAACGTAGGTATATATTCTGAATAAAGTAGGTAGGTATGTATAATTCCAAAAACCGAAACCGTGAAGGTTTTATGTCAATTCAAAGTATTTATTTCATCATCATCATCATCATCTCAGCCATAGGACGTCCACTGCTGGACATAGGCCTCCCCCATTAGTATTTATTTAGTATACGGCAATTTCATACCTTAACCCCTATTATTAATAAGTATACCTAATAATAGGTGGGTACCTACCTATATTACTGGACTTTCATACAATTTTAATATTGTGTTGTATTGTTCTGTTGGGTAACAGTTTGTCAAACTTAAAAGTAGTACCTAGCTAACATTAAAATAAATAATTATCATATTAATCAAATTAGTACCTAAATATTATATATTTTAAATAAGTCTTATTTTCAGTAGGTATAGTATATAATTGGTACCTATACTTACTACCGAGGGACGCGAATTCTCAGACAAAGAAAAAAAGATGTTTTCTTTGGACTGAGAATGAGACTGAGCGCGAGTTAATTTTTCTCTGTGGGAGAAACTGATGAACTACCTTGATACGCTACTTTAATTTTAGTTGGACTTTATGGACAATCTGAATGCATTGTTCTTCGTAGGCAATATCCATTTAGCATTGAATACATCTGTATGAATCATGACTATTGGCATTACTGGTTTTGTTATAATATTATTTATTATTGTGAAAGGAATACCTATGCTTACACGATGGCTGATCCGTCATGGATTTCCTAATCGTTGCACAATGTTATTTAAAGAAATTCTACCACTGAGTCAATTCTACTAAATTATTAGTTTGCTGTTTACATTGCACGGATTTTTAGTATTGCCAGATAAATAGTTGATGCCTCGTAATTTTTAGACTTTCGCGATTCGAACACATTGTTATTAAATCAAACGGGGCTTAATCGCGAGAAAAACATTTAGTAATTAATTTACCTCGACGTTTCGACCAAGTTGCATTGGTCGTGGTCACGAGAAGACTGCCTGTCCTGCCTGGCCAGTCTTCTCGTGACCACGACCAATGCAACTTGGTCGAAACGTCGAGGTAAATAAATTACTAAATGTTTTTCTCGCGATTAAGCCCCGTTTGATTTAATAACAAAGTTGATGCCTCGTTCTCGGGAAGCTGATAAATACGGAGTGTTCGAGATGGACAGGTGACATTTTTAGCAGTGTACAACTGAAAAAGCGTTCGATTTGGGACTGTGGCATTTCGGCAATCGAACGACGCATACACGTCATTTACACGAGAGCTGTCAAGTACGACGATTCATTGAATGTTCATGACTTTAAAATGTTTCAATATCTATAACATTAGCTTGAATCATAACGAGAATTACATTTTCGTAATGGAAATAGAAAGAAAACACTACACTGGCGTATTTTTGTTTATTTACTGGCACCAGCTATAGTTGTCAATCTCTGAGCTGTCAAAACACGCTCATAAAAGACCCAGCCTTGGAGGTAAGTCAAAAGTGGCAGACCACGGTGGCATTTTTAACATTTTTCATGCATCTCGAACTGTGAACGAATACAGTTCAAAACGCGTCCTGTGCCAAAACGTGAGCGTTTTGGGAGTTTTTAACTGTTCCATAGCCCATCTAGAATGCACTTATAGAACACTATCAGCTTCCTGCTATTAGTTCCTCTATTTTCCTCAAAGCATTTTTTTTAAAGTCATCTGTCCTACGCTGCGCTTGGGATGACCCAATAAATACTTAAACGCTCACCTTTTTCTTTTTGAAATGAAAACTTCTTTAGCAGCGTTGTGTACTTTTTTATGGGGAAAAAATGTTAAACTGAATTTTGGTTAGCGAATAAAATCAATCTGAACCTTCCCATTACAGGAGAAAACGTATTCTGGCCAGATAAAAAAATATCTTTTATTGGGGTGAAAGTTAATTGAGATCAAATCCTCAGGCCAACAAAAGTACGGAACCAAGAGTTCAACATTACACAAAATCATGTCAATGCCGTTTCGTGGAGAGTATTCTTGGCTGGTGAAGCTGAATCTACAATCGTGGTTTGATCCTTTTTTGTGTGAGGTGGTAATCTTTTTTACGGCCTTCCGCCTGCCAGGGGTGACAGGCGGCTTCTGTCGGACTCTGTTTAATGGAACACCAACCCAGACAAGCCAGGCCCCTACCGACTAAGCCCACCTCGGCGAGCAGACATAGCCTTTGGGGGAGATGGTGAAGTACTTTCCATCCCGCCCCGGCTTAAGGTCCGGTGCGATCAACCGGACCAACTGCAGACCATTATTATTATTAGGGCCATTGAGTCGGAGGGGGCCTCCAAACCCCCAGCCGATGACCCTACTACATGGGTGGGGAGAGGAGGCGATCTGCAAATCGCCTCTTCCTCCCTCCCGTGCGCCGACGTCGGAGAGGGTCAGCGAGAGCGTTGACCTCTCTGATCCTCTCCGCGGCCTCCTTCTGCGAAATCACGTCTTCGCAGAAAGTTGCCACCAACTGCCAGGATCTGTCACTCTCGAGCATGGCCCGTACCACGCTCGGCAACGAGAGATCCTGGCCCACCACCGCTGAAAACCTTGAAAGCTCATCCACATGTTAGTGATTCATGAGAGAGAGTATCCTGTGCGATTCTACGGATAATTTTTACCTTACATTTTCAAAATGTGCAGCGAGCTTTCTCCCTCGATGTTCCTGAGTACACTACATTGTGGGATTCTTCAGAAGGAGAGTTCACAAAGTCTTAAAATGGATTCGCAGCGTATCATAATGCCTTCAGTATTACAGATATCCATAATCGACGACGGATATCGCTTACCATGGCGGCCCGTCTACTTGTTTACCATAATATATTATATTATAACATTAAATATATTGCAATAGATAGTATAAAACATTCGAATTATATTTTGTATATATTTCAAAATATAATTAAGCTATTGCATAGCTTCTATCGCGGGCCTTGAGCGTGGAGACCGAATCCAGAAATTCCGTAACGAAAATAACCTAACTCCCCCCACTCCGACCGGCACAGCGGTGATACTTTTTAGTTTTGCCATCTATCGATGAATAGCAGAACTTTTAATGACTTTTGAAATATCACGCTTGTCTGTTTAGTTCAGGAATTCGCCTCTAGGTGACATTGGTTGTATCGGCGTTACTGCATAAGTTATTAATATATTGATTGCATAAGTTGACAAAAAATGCTATGCAATAGCTTTACCGCGGCAGTCCCTGAGTGCCACACGTATTTTTTTATGTTAAAATGTCATATGTCCGCGTCCGCAACCACCGAATATGGTCGAAACTATAGTCGGAACACTATCACTCACTTATTACGTCAGTAATTCCCGTGTTTTATACATGCATTATATGTCTTAGTTCTGTTTAATGTATATCATAAATTAAATATTATGTGTGCAAACCCACGTCTTTATCCCTCATTTTAATGAGAGTAGTACAAAAAATCATTTTTATAATGGCAGCATTCAAACTCCAATATGGCGTTATAAAAACTTCGCTTCAAAAAGTGACAGCGCATTGCGTAAAGCAGAGAGACAAGTGTGCATGCTAGACGATTAAACATGTTAAAAAGTTTTTGTGAAATTTTAGTTTTATGTTACATTCAGTGCTCCAATATTTCTATAAGAACTGATATATTGAACTTTTCTCCATCTTGATCAAGCGACAATCTTAGTATAAATTTAGTGAATATCTTTTAGGTTTACTTCAGTACATATCTAGTTTTATTTTAGTAAAAAGCTTTGTTTAATTTTCACCATGCCTAAAGGAAAACGAAAAGGAAAGTTCGGTGAGTTTAATTATTTCTTTTAACATAATGAGTGTGTGGAATTTGCGAAAGAACCAGACTAGATCACGCGGTGACCTTGTGGTGGTGGGTTTTCCGCGGGTATGTAACGTACATTATGACGTCTAGCTTTGGCTCACGGTCGCTAGAACGATGCCAATATCTTAAAACCACCATAAGTTAGTAAAAGGTGCCTTTGGTTTTATTGCGAAACATATTGCGCCAGCCTTCTCGAAACACCACTACTTTCACAGACTGATAGATAACATTCAGTTCCCACATATTACAGTGCATTTCATTTACCCTTTCTGCAATATTGGCTTGTCTTATCCTTACCACAACCAATATCATAGGTAATTTTATGCATTAAAATAGTATGCTTCTTGACTGCAGTAAGCAAAACATACAACATCCATACATGGTAGACATTCCAACTTGTCGCATGAAGCGTTTTGCTTCCTCATTCATAGTGCATACAGCTAACGTGTGGAATTCATGGTCTAGATATGTGTTTACGCATGAATATAATCTAGGTGTCCTCAAGTCACAAGTGAATAGGTATCTTCTAGGCATGGAGCATTCCTCGCCACCTTAGACTGTGTCACCACTTAACATCAGGTGGGATGGTGGTCAAACTATTGCCTATTAACAAATACAAACAAAACAAATAGTTGCAAAACACCAGGAAAGTAGAAAAAAATTCTACAAAACCAGTAAATGTAGGAGGATAGAATAGGCAATGTCACCCTAAAATTTAGCCTATGGTAATAATGGAAGCCTCTGATTATAGAATTGTTCTGGCACTAACAACTCTGCGTCACTGTGAGTAATTATAAGAGGTTTTACTCATGAAGGTAGCTGAAGACTAAACAAACAAATAGTAAAAGATTGCCATGAAAAATTAATCTTGACCAATCCTTTACAACCCTGATTTTTGTTAAGGTCATTCCGCTTATATATTGGTGATAGAAAGCTAGTCCTAAAACAAGCATTGTCCAAATACCAAGCTGACAATGTTCATGGAAACAATGTTTATATTTCTCTAGTATGGCTTGGATATGCTTGCTATTGCCTAGTATAAGTATTTTTCTATGAAAATTTATCTGAGACTGAGCATGCACAGCAAAGTGTTTCATGATTGATTTTAAACACATTCAGTCACTCGAAAAATAAAAAAATTACTGTATTTCCCATGTCCCCTAGACATGTGAATTGCCAAAATGCTTTATTTTATAGTATGATTAAATTATTCAATTTCAAATGATTAACATTTATGAATACCTCTATTCCGGAGGTTGTCTCAATTCCAATTTATAATGAAACTATTGTTTAAACTCTAATCTCTGTGCTGCTGCTATGCTATGTTCAGAATTATAAATGTTAAGTTTGTAGTGAATACTAATGTTTTATGAATGCAATGTGACTAAAGTCTGGCTCCTAAGTGATGACCTAACCTGTACCCTGTTCTCTAACAGGTTTGACATTTTGTCTCAGTATGGCACCAGCACATTGTGATTTTTAAATAGATTAATAAACTAAATAATGTATTATGAAACATTTAAATGCATGGCTGACACAATGTTATAAAACCAGGCTGTCTTATGATTGTATTGACTTTCACCCACTCGTTGCTGTGAGAATTAACTTATGTTTATAATAGTGATTTGTACTTGGCCACTTCAGTGTTTGGTTGTGTTTTTATAAATGTGAGACAGTTGTCAAACGCAAGCTTATAATAAGTAGAAAATTAATTTTGATACACCTTATAAGCTTTATATATAATGACATGTCATCGTGACATGTCATTTTATATGGTAATTTTTTTTTGTGGCATGTGGTAACTTGATTTAGGTGATAACTCAAGTAACCTCATGCCACAATAAATATTGGTTTTCTATGGAAACCTAATCAATCAAGTGATCCACAGATTTTCTTTATTTAGTTATTAATACCAAAAAATGTTTTATTATGCATGGGGCATAGAAGAAAAATTACTTAAAAACAGTGAAGGTAAATAACTCTTAATGTAACCACAATAAATAAATATTTATTCTATGAATGTACCTATACATAATGTATGTAATAAAATATTATCTTATCTGTAATGTATCATCATATACACTTTTTTATCTTCTCCTGAGACAAGTTTTTCCAAAATATTAGAAAATACTGCTACCTCATACGCTTTCAAAATAGGGATGTCACCACAGCATGCCTGTAATTTGTATTTTGGAAAAATTCCATAAATACATAATAAATGCCATCTATCACCCTGCACGAGTAGCAATAATGTGATGGCTCCTACTTCATCAAATATCCATCTTTTTCATAGGTGAAAGGTTCTTATTGCAAGGTTAGTTAGCAGTAAAATAGTTCACTGGGAGGAAAACGCAAGAAGAGAACAGACTTTTGGTACAGCTATGTGTGTCATGAATATGGGCAATAAGTCACTGATTTTCAGTCAAACCCCATAAACACGACCTCACAACCAAAACCTAAAATGCATTTTTTATATTTTATAGAAATGTATAAATTACAGAATAAAATTAAATTCTGCAATAATACCTTACTAGGGGAAAAACATGTCACATGATCACACGTAAATCAAATTTAATATGATTTCAGAACACAAAAGAACAGAACAGGTGTATGATTCAGACGAAGATGCAGGCATCGATATGACTATAGACAACTGCTCAGAGACATCACTGCAGTCTGACCTGAAGAGCAACCATGAGGATACAGGTAAATACTATGTAAAATTTCTAGTTTTAGAAACTTGAAAAGGTACTTGTAGCAAGGTATATCTGTGCATAGGGCAGCGATTATGCTCAAACCAATATTACAATCTGTAATGTAATAATTGTATGTACATATTATGTGACTTGTTAGCTGCGTAAAGCCGAAACTTTCAAATTTCAAAGTGACGTTTTGAGATTTAATAGTAGTAGAACCATTTACAAAATGTGTGTTCTGGAAAAGACCTATCTGAAGTATTTTTACATAATGGTGTGTTTGAAGTATCCAATTATAGTGAAAGGAGCAGGAGAGTCACATCAGGTTCAGATTAAGTGGAAATCTGTTACCCATAATGACTCCGTATCAGTAGATATTGAGAAAGATGAAGATGCAGAAAGATAATTTTGAAAGAGGTTCTCACACTCATATTACACTACTACTCATATCTTCTTTTCAGCAATTGGACATTCACTGCTGGACATATGACTCCCCAATATAGGGGATTTGCCAATTCTCTCCACGCTTGGCAGGCGGGTTGGCGAGCGCAGTATGATTTCCGATCTTTAGAAAGTATTGCTGCCCACCTTCTGGTACATGATCCCTTAGCAGACTCCTACGGCACCCACGGGAAGAGATGGGGTAGGCCGGTACCACCATGGCACAGCTACTACTCATATATTATAAGTAATTGATGGCAAGTGACAGTAGATAATACTTTCATATTTCTGTATCATTTAATTTTAAGGCGAGCCCTAAACTAGGCAAAGCCTAGCAATTATCTCTGGCACCCAAGCGCTCACCTGGCTCTTAAGGCACCAGTGCAAAGAGTGTGGTTCTTTTATTACTCATCATCATGTCAGCCGTAGGATGTCCACTGCTGGACATATGCCTCCCCCATTAATTGAAAATTTATTATTACGCCATAACAAAATAAGTATTCGTTGTCAGGAGATGTATTGATCATCGCAAGTTATAAAAAAATGTGTGTAAAAATCCGTCAGCTGAAATTGTGTCCCAAGTCGACAAATTTAAAAAAAGTATTTGCTCAAGTTGGTGAGGAATGTAAACATACTGCGTCATTTGCTGCCACTTTTTGTGAGTCACATTAATTCGCGCGTGATTCATACACGTCATCCCACGTTGTATCATACTTCGCCATCTCTCATATATAAAATATGTAGGTACCTACATATAATTGTGGGATAAATATGTGCAATAAATATATGGAAGAAACCTGATGCCTCACTGAGATTATAATTGCCTGCTTAATAAGTTGTTGTTTGATCACCAAATAACATATTACATCATTATAACCAAGAGGCAAATCCTCATTTCATAAAATAACAAAATTGGGAAAAACGTAATGATCTTTGGTCTTATCAATGTTTAAAAAAAATTACCTACTCATTATAGAATGCGTTATTGCCGAATGTATTTCACAACAAGGATTAATATTGCAATCGGAATATTTATCATGTATTTTATTTGTGTTCTTGTACTCGATATTTCGGCACATGGTACATATCCCGATAGCAATATTATTTCATGTACTCCTCGTATAAGTGACCATGCCAATTTAAAAACTTGTATTTCACAACGTTACATTTAATGATGCAATGTAATTAACCTGTCAAATGTATTCGTTACCCTTCAAGTTATACAGAAGTTAACGCAGAGCATTTTTAACCGACTTCACAAAAGGAAGGGGTTCACAATTCGCCTGATTTTTTTATTGTTTCCTCTTTCTACTTCTACTAACTTTCGACTGGGTGAACCGATTTGAATGATTCTTTTGTAATTTGGTCCTTCTCGTGTGGTCCCATTTAAATTTCATCAAAATTTAACTCCGTCTAGTAGTTTTTGAGTTACACTCCAATAACTGATAAGTGTTACGTCTATCTGGATGACTTCCCAATTATTGATTCCCATATTGAGGGTGAAGAAATCGGTGAACGTACACAATGACAATTGATCCCGTGAGTAGCAAAGGTCAATGAAAAAGACGAAAATTATTTTTTACAAAAAATCCAACCGATTTCAACCCTCAAAAGTGTGAAATAACTTGTCGTTATTCCATGTGACAAGGTTTTTAATAAAAAAATGTCGAGTGTTGAAGTTGGTTCCATTTTTTGGTATTGTTTTTTTATCGCTTATGAGGAATATATATTTCGCCATCAAAACAAGTCGGATCAAGCTCTGAAAACAAAACAATTAAATGAGTTCGCTTTCGGATCAATCCTATATAAAAATACTTGAACTGGCTTGAGTATTTCTGCTTATTTAAAAAAAATAATCTAATTTTTACACTTTTAACACTAAAGCAGAAGTCGTTTTTGATAGCGTGTAATTATAATTTATTTATTATAAGTATGTGACGTAGAAATTCAACTTTCATTAGTTTTAAATATTGTAGTCAGCTACAATTATGTCCATACTATTGTTTTCATTTCTCAGCCATGTGCGTCCACTGCTGGACGTATGCCTCCCCCATATAGGGGGGCTATGTCAACTATGTCCATACGATTGTACTTAATAGTTATCTGATGCCTATGAATCAGCATATCACTCATCTTCGTGTGATCTTCCTTACCTACCTACATACGTGCCATTTCAGTTTTAAACAAGTGTACGATGCTGGTGAATGACCCGTCAAATGAAGGTCATTCAGTAGTACATTTACCTACCTTTTTACACTTATAGATCTAGCGTTTAACCACATCTAATCACCCTTCACACTAATATTGTAAAGGCGAAATTTTGTTTGTCGTTTGTATGTTTGTTAGTTTATCCCAAAAATATTGACTATTCCCGTTGGATGATTGGCAGACACAACAATCGTCAATAATATCACATACCATTTCACCGCGGCTAACACCGCAGGGCGTAGCTAGTAAATAATCTTTTCTAGCCATATTTATACTTATGCTACACACCATTTTTTGGAAAGATAATGCTAGGAAGTAGATAATATAGCATAACAAGCTGTTAAAGTGCATGCAGACATGAGACTATCTGAATCCGAAACTAGGATACAGGGTATCAATTCTACTAACACATTGCTCATAGATATATATATTTATATATATATTATAGGCCGTGGTGGTACCGGCCTAGAATAGTACTCCCCCATCTCTTCCCGTGGGTGCCGTAAGAGTCGGCTAAGGGATAACGTACCAGGAGGTGGGCAGCAGCGCCTTCTGAGGATCGGAAATAATACTGCGCTCGCCAACCCGCCTGCCAAGCGTGGCGAGTATTGGCAAATCCCCCCTATATGGGGGAGGCATACGTCCAACAGTGGACGCACATAGCTGAGAAAAGAAATTGCTCATAGATTGTTGATGAGTTGTCGTTCTTGCTAGTTTTGCTATTCTACTTGGAGTAAAATTAGAATGGTTACACATATTTTATTCCTACCGCAATACAATTACCTACAATGCAATCGAGATGCTATTGCTATTTTAGCGGAATACTAAGCTTTATTACAATAACATTTGAAACGCTATTGTATTGTTTGTGGATTTCTTGTCTTAGTAAATAAGAGAATTGGCACCCTGTATGGTCAGATTTAGTTGATCTCTTTATTTCAGTTTGACAGAAACAGCGAAATTAAAAAGAAACATAATCATGATACTGACAACTACAACTAAAGATAATAGCATATTATAAGTGCAAGTGGATGTGTGCCATCCACTGTATTTCTCTCGCTTGACGGTGATGTGGTCGAAGGTGGAAGACCTAGAATTTTGACTGACTTTCAAAGTTGAAATCTGAACACTCGTGTTTACGTATATCCGCACATTTAGTTATGAATTATTATTATATTATTATAATAATAATAATTATTATTATTATGAATGTGAACTGGGATTACACAATCTGATTGTACCATCCCCTTTCTACCATCGGTTGACTCGACGTACGGCAATTCGCCATCGCTATATGGTAGATATACCACCTATACGTACGAAGCGTTGTGCTTCCACCTTCTTAATGCGTACTGCAAAGGAATGGAACTCGTTGCCCGAGTCTGTGTTTCCCGATATGTACAATCCTGGAGTCTTCATGTCGCGAGTGAATAGGTACCTTCTAGGTTTGCGTGCTAAATCCTAGACAACGTCATCACTTAACATTAGGTGAGACATTTGTCAAACGCAAACTTATAATATGTAAAAAAAAAAATCCTGTTGTGATGTGTAGTTTAAATATTTTCATGATGAATCATGAAAAAATGTTCACCACTGTTGTAGTCGTTATTTAGAGTAATTTGGCTCATTCTTTATGGCAATCGATATCTATAGATTCTCTAAAGATGTCTACACTTTAGTTCTAGCATTTGTTTTTCTACAAGTATGTAGTGCATATTATTATTTCCGGGAGATACAGTGGTGATTTTATGTGTCAGTTTTGTTATTGAAAAATATCTACTATTATTCTGCATTTAAATTATACAGTTCTCTAGTTATATTATGCAAGCAAGTTTTAGGATCGTGCTTAGAAAGAGATCTTTACGTGATGCTGTGAAAAACGAGACGTAAGAACAATTTTTACATACAGCTATTTATACCATATAGAAGTAGAGACCCATATAACCGAGGATAATTGATAATTGACTGACGAAAAAAAAATTGAAAAAAATTAAACAATTAGTGTTTTCACAAACATTTTTTAAAAGAAATAGTTGCTTTATCCGTGAATCAAGCCGGATCTAACTCATAATGAAAGATGTGTGAACGGTTGTCTGACAGAACCGAGCGAGCCGCCTGCTCGCCGCCGCGCCCGTCCTCGCCGCGATCTCAAAGTGGTAATTCCCGAAGAGCTGCAAGAGAATGACAATCTGGAACGAACCCACGTGGAAGCAGCGCCAATTGTTGAAAGTAATTATCGTTTGGTTTGACGGTCCCCGTGGCTCAGTGGTCATTGACGTGACTTCTGATAACGGTGACCTGGGTTCGAATCCCGGCCGGGACAAAGTTTTTGATGATGTGCATCGATTTTTGTCTTGGGTCTTGGATGTTTGTGTAATGTGATAATGTGTGTCCATGCCTCCCTCGACACAGGGAATCCTAGTGAGGGTGTAATTGTGAAAGCAAACAATAATTCTTGGCTTCGTCAACGCACATTCTTGAAAGCAATTGAGATGTCGTTAGTTCATTAATTTCGGCTTGGGTCTTCAGTTTGATGACTAGCCCCACGAACTTCTGCTAGATTATGCTGACTCCTTAGCAAGGGAAGATGGAAAACTGAATCAGAGTGGAAAATTAATGACTTTTCCACACTCTGGTTCCAAGATCGTAAGCTCTCTATGTGCAAAGCGCTATCAACGTTTAGTGAAGCAGAAATATAAGAATATGAAGCAAAGGTGGAATTTGTGTTCATGACGAGTTATACGGAACCCAAAATTATATTTCACGAGCTGGGCTCCGCGGTGTTACCCGCGGTAAAATGGTAAGTGGTAATGACGGATTTGGTGTCTTCTCGTCCTCCCAAGGGAACAGTAAATATTTTCGGGATAAAAAATTGTCTATATGTTATAACAAAAGCTATTCTGATTATATCTGATCATATATGATCTGATTATATCTGATCTGTTCTGCTGCAGATCAGTCCGAAATTTCAGCATGTCAGCCATAAAACGTCCACTACTGTACATATGCCTCCATTTTAGGTTTAGGTTTAAAACATACCTTATTTTATTTTTTAAATCAGCTGTTGTCAAGAAAATGTGCAACAGACTTACGGGTAAACTTACTATTGGAAGTTGGCTTCTGGACTGTTAAAGCTAACGCATAATTTAAATTTAAACTATTACATAAAACAAGTGAATTTAGTATCATATCCTAGTAATACTATGAATATAAAAGTTAGTGTGATGGTATATTTCTTAAACGCTAAACTGCTGACTGGATTGGGGTGAAGTTTGATACCTTAGACCCTGGAATAGCATAAAGAATAGTTATCCAAAACAAATTTAAACGATTCCTGTGGGATAACGAAATGTAAACGATTGATATCGAGAAAATAGTGCACGCGAGTGAAACCACGTGGGCGCAGCTAGTACTGTATAAGTCTTGAATCAATACAACAACATAGAACTATCATAATATCAAAAAATATGTTTATTCTACTTTTGCAACATTTACCTTCCATACGAGATTTTCAAGAAGAGATCGCTTTAAGCTATAATGCCGCCAATTGTACTTCGGTTAGGTATGTGTTTTTTATTATTGCTTATATTGTTTATATTTGTGACCGATGTGCAATAAACTGAGTATTTGTATATCAAAATAAATAAAAAACAATGTAAACTTCTAACCTATATAAACCACAAGAATAGCCAATTGTGTATACTATCATTATACAGTACAGCTAGATTTACAGCTTATAAATTCATGCCTACATACCAAGCATCTTATAATTATAATTGTTATTTAACACGAAGTATGTGCTAGACGATCAAATGACCTTCTGATAACATATTAACCGTCGTAATTAGCCCAATGTCGGAGGAATTTATAGAGTAGATGATATCACACTAGTTTGAGCGACATACAAGTGACGCGTTAGCGCACTCACTCTTATCGCTGTGTAAATGTTACTTGTGAAACGGTGTTACGTTATATTACAACTATCAAATACGTCACGAATGATTGCGTGGCCGCTGGTGCAATTTGATATGGGAATGACATTGTTGGGCTTACACGGTGTGATTTGTTACAATATGCTTACTTAAACTTATTATGAAGATCTGTTTGGTAATTTGGTATTGTATACACGGTAATGGGAACTCGCACAAAACACGTAGTGTGCTCAGGCAGCAGTATATGAGAGCATTAAGCATTCTAGGTCGACATACTCACTGACCATCAAGTGAGATAGTGGTCAAACGTTAGATCTAAAAATTATAAAAATTACGAATAATACAATGGAAATTCATGTTTTTTTTTCTAAAATGACGCATGCAAGACCCCTATATAAATATTGCTACCTTATTGGAATAAAATAAAAAAGAACTGGCTGCGCCCGCGGTTTCATCCGCATGGACTACGTTTATTCTTTTTGCTACCTCGGTTACCCACTTGTACCATACTATTTTTCGGAATGAAAAGGACATACGCTATGTCTTTGTCCAACGTTTATGGTTCCTGTATCCAGCAGCCCCGAATCGGGATCCCGTGTGAACACACCATCTGGGTTTTTTTCAAGAATGCGCACAGTCCCTCATTGGAAGCATCAACGTTAATAGTCTTGCTATAATTTGCTGGAATTATCGCCGTCAGCGTCGTTGAATAAGATTGTGGTTAAACACAATAGTACGAAGACGATCAACAGTTGATGCCTTTACAACTAATGCGGCAGTTGTAAAATGATGTATCCCTCCATTGACTACCCCGCTTATGCGACCCGACATGTAATCTTTTTTTTTTTTTTTACATATAAGTTTGCGTTTGACAACTTTCAAGATCCGGTAAATAACCGAATCTAAATCTACTGGTATCGTATGAACGCATGTATTGAATGCGCTATGCCACTGCAACGGGTTCTACTTTTTGCAGTACGGACAGATCGGTTTGTAGACGCCAAATCGGATGTCAACTTGAGCAAGATTCGGGATTTTTGCCGCGTCTTGAAATTGAATGCATGTATGAACTCATGTATTTTTAATACTGTTGCCACTAAACAGAATCCAGCAAAACCGATTTGGTAGAGAAACACACGATGCCGTGTGAACGTAGCGTAAGCTCTTAATGACAAATAAAAATTATTTAAACGTAACCTATTATGTACTTATATTTAACATGCAAAAATAATTTACTAGATTTATATGACATTTATTCAAAATATGAAAGATCTCTTTTTTTCTCTTGTTCGCCTTATCTATCCGGTAATATTTTCTCGTTTATCCTCTTTTGGATAGAAAAGAAATAGGGGTAGCTGTTTCTTTTGCCGGTTGGACCGTTCCGCATAGCTATCTTTCACCACAAACTGCACCCAACACATAGTATAAACAAGTTATTTATTTCGCATTATAATTTACTGTAGACGTAATATAACATTTTATATGTATCTATGCATATATCAAGAAATGTAGTTGGTAAAAGCAAGGTTATCACCCGGCAGGGGTGATATTGAACAGACAGTAAAGCAGGTTATAAAAATATAATTCATTATATGTCAAATGTCGACCTTGCAAAGTCGCATGAATGACTTCAGAGCACGAGTTGAATTTGGAACTGTTTCGCGTGATTGTTTTTTTTGCTAATTAACATATTTATCATAAAAAATAAACAACTGCCGTGTACAGTGGTCTTGTTTTAGATCAAGGTTGACTAGCGTTGATATGCGAATTCTAAGTACTGATCCATATTTGAAGCATGATCATTCCTGCAAAGATGAAAAAAAAAAGATTTAATGGTGCAGACTCTATCAATGATCACATCAGCTCTTTTTGTATGTAGTAGGGGACGTGAACGAGCACACGATGCTGTAATGCGCATAATTTGATAAGGTGTATACATTCCTTTTCCTCGAGATTCTCATAGATTCCTTCGAGTCTTTGCTTATATGTCTTGCCAGGCTGTATAATATTATACTTATATCTGAAATACAATTAGTACTGTGAATGTTTCAGAAAACGAGATCCAAGAGAAGTTGGAAGAGAAAGTGCTGGAGCTAGTGGATGCGCTGGGAGCCAGAGCTAACGCGGCGCGTGCCAGTGCTCTGGTGTCGCTTCGGGGTGTCCTGCAGCGACGCGCGCTGGGTGGAGTGCTGTGCGCACATCGCGCAACGCTCGCCGACCATCTCAGCAAGGCGCTGCGCCGCGGGCGGGACGCGGAGAAGAAGGCCGCCGCAGCAGTAGCGCCTCTTCTTGCTCTCCAGGTAAACATTGCATCTCAGCAGTACGCTGCGCCGAGGATGGAACGTAGAAGCCAGGGGATTCTAAAATTGTAGCTAATTTAACGACAAGTTGTCAATAATTAATAGAGCTATACCTACAGTTAGTAAATAAATGCGACAAACCTACTAATGTATTTATTAAAACACACACTAATTACGTTGCTACAGCTATAACAATAATATTTAAGAAATCCACTAGCTTTTGCAAGACCAGAAATAGCTCCAATGGGCTTAGCATGCGTCGATTAAGTGCTCCGATGATTGCCCGGTCCCCACGGGACCAATGTCTCAACCTCAAACGGTTCAAATATGTAACCACAACCTAGATTAGCGTATTTTTGGGGCTTGAATTACTCGGCCCAATTAGGCGCGGTTCCAGCCCTAACATTTTTCTCGGGAAGATGTGACGGCGCTAGAGTGTCAACGCATGTACCGTCCCACACTAAAGGTCGCCCTGACATAAACCTACTTGAAACTACTGTTTATTTTGTATTGGTATTGTGTTCTAGATTGGTGAGGAAGGCACCGATGAGTTCGTGGCAGAAGTGCGACCTGCGCTTGTCGCTGCCGCTACAGACAAGTCGGCTTCCGTAGAAACCCGAGCTGAAGTAAGGAATCACTATGTACTTGTATAGTAGGCACCTACTATATTTACTTATTTTAAAAAAATATGTGTTTTTGCTGCCCTAAGAAGCGTACTCGGCACACAAACTTGTTTTCTGTCCCGTTAAGTAGCACTTACTATGCCCAAAACTCTATCGTCAGTAGATAACAGAGGACCTACAATAACAAATTTTATAAGATGGTTGACTTATTTTGCAATAATAAATTAAATTTTAAGAGCGAAATAATTAAGATTCTAAATCAAAGTTTCGACTTTGATTTGGAATCTCAGTCATTCAAGTAATAAAGCACTATACCGGCTGCTTCTCATTCACACATGGACACACAAACACGTTAACATACACAAAAACCCAGACACAACATACACACTAATGCACCTAAAACCTACTAGTTCACATACTATGACAGTCTATAAATACATAAGTTACATCAGTAAAATGTAAATCCGTTATTGGCCTTAGGTGTAAGCTACTTGTACAATAATTTGTTTATAAAGGGCTGTGGATTTTGTAAATAAGTAAATAAATACTTCCATAACTTTTCTCCACTACTTCATACAATGACTTCGATTTGTATTGACAGCTTTTAGACCCCCGCTAATATATAGATCAGGTGGTATGGTATGGTACCACCGGCCGTGGTACCACCGGCACGGTGGTACCACGGCCGGTACCACCGTGCCGTGGTGGTACCGGCCTAGAATAGTACTCCCCCATCTCTTCCCGCGGGTGCCGTAAGAGTCGGCTAAGGGATAACGTACCAGGAGGTGGGCAGCAGCGCCTTCTGAGGATCGGAAATCATACTGCGCTCGCCAACCCGCCTGCCAAGCGTGGCGAGTATTGGCAAATCCCCCCTATATGGGGGAGGCATACGTCCAACAGTGGACGCACATAGCTGAGAAAAGAAAAAAAGAATATATAGATCGATACTGTTGCGCAACCATTTATAACAAACATGGTATCGGCAAGTATAGGGTATGTGAGCATAGGATCCACTCACAAAGCGATGAAGGGAGGCACACGTTAGTTAGGTCAAATTAGGAATTTAGACAATACAAGCAGTCTTACCGAAATAAGTCCTATCAGTTGTAAGTAGTTCCTTGAGGAATATTTTTGACGTGATAACGTTTTATAAATTGATGAATACCAGCAACACTCATGAAAAATAGTAACGTTCCGCGTAACGTTCCACCTGAGTTTTGTATTACATAAAATAATCAAAGTCAAAGTCAGTCAAAGTCAAAGTGAAAGTCAGTCAAAGTCATAAATTATTATGACGTTATCACGTAAATCTATCGTCCGTAAACGGACTTTACAGACAACCAATTTTTTTTTATCTAGTAAGTTTCATAACATGTTACGGTATTTGAAGTCGATATTCTATTTGAACTGCACTTTTAATGCACTGCTGTCCGATGTCAGTCAATGCTCTAGGCGAGGTAGTCGTAGCGAACGGACATTCTAGTAGTACCAGGCTTATCTTTTCTAATAGTAAAGTGAGGTTAGTGTTACTATCCAACGGGAGTAGAGACTCCCCGACGAGTGTTGGACGCGCGCAGCGGAATTACTGTGAGTAATCTATTGCGATACGTTCATACTGTTAGATAACCTATAATCTTGTATAGTCTCTTCTGTGCTAAGCTAGAAGGAACACGAAAGTGAGATCGTTGTTGCGATGTTGAAGCTAGCTTTAATCCGATGCCTGAGTTGCAACCCCTAGAGTTTCCGAGTTTGCTCCTCTAGAATAAAGCGGGTATCAGCAGTGGAACGCCACTGCTGGATTCAGGTCGTTTTTACCTACCGTCATTAGAATAGGAATTGTTAATGTGTTACTATTACTCCTAGGCTATGGCTATAATAATGATACCGTTTTACCATCCTGACCCTTACCGCGTTTGGCGCGTTTTGTTTTGATATATATCAAATAGTTACTAGTACTTATTTGTTTATAATTATCTGTTTTTTCTGTATACTTTTTGTGGTTTAGTTCTTTATTGTAGTGTTTGTTATTTATTTATTTAATGGAAAACAAACAGCTTAATGAATATTTATATATACATATATAAATATATAAATAATATAAATATTCATATATATATTTATATAATATAAGTCTATGGAACATAATTAGTGTAGTACAAGCAACCTAATACAATTTCCACATATAAAACTATTCAGTCAGGTTACGTATAAAATGTTTTAAAAAAATGGAAGAGAATTAAAAAAAGAGTATATAATGTCTAAAAC
Organism: Apeira syringaria; assembly: GCA_934044485.1. Lineage (NCBI taxonomy): Eukaryota > Metazoa > Arthropoda > Insecta > Lepidoptera > Geometridae > Apeira > Apeira syringaria. Next base: position 9,465,453 of record OW203665.1, on the reverse strand, counting down.
CCATAATAAGTAAATATTTGTTTCCATCTATCTATTTATTTATAGGCAAATCAATCCAGTTACAACCAGTTGCAGAACATTTATCTTTCTAGTAAAACTTGTATGATGTTAACTTGCAGGTTTGCTCCTCTCTGGCTGTTCTGTGCTACTTGCTCGAGGAAGACATCACAGAGATAATTGAAGTCATGCGAATGTATGAGACCGTATTCAGTGGCAGCTATCTCAAGGTAAACTTATTTTGAAATATTAGGCGTATTCATATTGATAAATTGATTGTGTGCAAAGACGAGATGACTAAGATCGCAAGAAAAGGCTGGATGCGGGCCGCTTTGAACGGTCCTTGTGATAATTAATGAGGCAGGCATATGTCCTACAGTGGACGTCATTTGGCGAAAAAGATGATAATATTGATTGTTATTCCACTGTTGTGTATTATAAAATCAATCTGAAAATGTTCATCCCTCAAGTTAATCAAATTTGCAAAGAACGGTACTTATTTTGCAGACCTGTTCTCACGAAAGATTATTTTAGGTTAATCCAAATTTATCTAGATCTCAGTGACCATGCGCCTGCAGATTTCTTGTCATGGGATTAATATATCTATGTGAGAGTAACCCCAGAGTTTACGCACAGAGAGAACGTGCCATATCCCTTTATCCAAACCAAGATGACGATCTTGGTTCTCGGTCCGATCCGGTAGTAGCTCAGTTTTCCTGAAAAGGTATTACAGTTTTAATCACACTTGCTTGTAAAGGGAGGCTTATTAAATAGAATTTAGAAGCCACAGATCACACACACAAGACAGTGTTATAGCTAACACTCACTAGGGCGTAATTCAATCATCCTTATAAACTTCAATCAGTACCTTGCATAGCAATCACAATCAAAAAACCCTTTAGTGAAACATGTCCGTTTTTCTCTAGAAAATGTGTTAAAAACGTATGAGCTCCGCCCATTACACACGAACCACGCTCTCGCCTGTGGCTCCCACTGCAATCACTGCCTCATTTGTATTGACCAACTGAGCTCATTTGTATCATTATATTCTATTCCGATCTTACCGACTATGCAGGAAGTGTATGTATGTGGTGTATTGCAGGGCGACGGCAGCGTGAAGGTGTGCGGTGCGGCGGTGGCGGAGGGCGGCGCTGCGGCGGCGGCGCTGGACGGGTGGGCGCTGCTGTTCCCACTCGTGCCGCCCGCGCACGCCGCCGCGTTGCTGCGCCACCACGCGCCCTCGCTCGCGCGCCTCGCCGACATGCTCGAAGCCGTCTCGCTAGATGTAACTACGCACACTTACTTACATACCTCACCTTAAATTACATTGCATTACAATTTACACACGAAATGTTACTGACTCGTCCTCGTCTGTTCCTCTCGGCAACAAATTTCAATCGCTTTGCCTTCTAAGCTATAGTAGCACTCCACTAGCATTTCAAAATTGTTCCTTCATTCTGGCTACGCCTTAGAAGATGCTTTTTCAGCGCCATCTATCTTAGATTGTACGAACTATTAATGGCAAAGCCATTGACTAATATGTATTCTGTCTTCTCTCAAGAAGACTGCCAATCGCCTAAAGAAAATCGTACGCTGGAAAAAACCTCATAATTTCAGGCTAAATCTAGATGGCGCTACAGGTTTGAAAAATGTAGTCACAGAACGAGTACCGACTAGATTTAGTAAGTTATCGATTTATATTCTTCAATGGAAAGTTGATTTGATGTTGATTTAATCTATAACTTGCATATTCAATGTATATCCTGTCGATTAATTTGTATGTATGCACCATACATAAAAAATATATTATATATTAATATTATATATTATAGTGAACCATCGATGCTTTATTTTGAACAAAACCTGGCATTTAATCGCAGCGCCATCTATCAAAAGGCAGAAAAAAAATATGGAATATATCCCATTTGAAACAAAATATATGTAATCAAATCAACTTTCGATTAAAGAATATAAACCGATAACTTAGTACATTGTTGTGTTTTCGATTTCCTTTATCTATTCCGAGTACTCTTCCCCAATGTCATAAGTCTTTCAAATGAGTGAAATGAAATGAAATGAATGCAATAAATATGTCCCCCTCGAGTGATGCATGGTGTATGTATGTGGTAGGTGCGCATGGCGGCGGGCGGTGCGTTGGCCATAGTGCACGAGCACGTGGCCGAGGAGACGGAGGCGGAGATGGCGGCTGCGGTAGAGGAGATGCTGCCCCGGCTGGACCAGCTCGCGAGGGACTCCAACAAGTTCCGCGCCAAGCGGGACCGCAAGCTGCAGCGCGCTACCTTCCGCGACATACTCAAGTACTTCGAGGTCGGTACTGTATAATAATACTCCTCTCCGTTTCATCTTTTATATACTTTTTGAAAGGATGCAACTCACGTGATATCGGTTTTTTTTCTAACCGACAAGTACTCCATCTGTCTTTACCCATGATGAAAATGTAACTGTAATAATAATATGGGACAACATTCACACAAGGTCTTCAGGTCCCAAGCTAGGCTGAGCCTGTACTTTGGTAACCTGATGACTGATATATACTTATATACCTACATATACACACCCAGACACAGGCCGAGTACAAACTGTAACATGTAACTTTATCTCTGTTCTCATTGGCGGTTAAATGGCGAATCACATTCTATGAAATTCGTTGGATGGAGCCGCTGTATACAGAAAAGAACGCAAATGAATTGACATTTATTAGATTACATTTTGAATTTAGTAGTAACTGCTCTTAGTCGTTTTTTACCAAACATTGTCCATTCCAAAATAATAAATGATTTCCTTAGTAGAAATTCGAACTGTTTTATTTAGTTTTAATCACTGTTTTAGTGCTAAAAAATAGAAAACGTTTAATATGAAATCGAAGAAGTTAAATTAGAAGATTAAATAAAAATAAGAAGTCTTCTTGGTGCATTCAAGATGCGTTGGTTGGTGTATGCATTGCTGGGGTCTATACTAGGGTCGTTTTCGTATTTTGGCATTTTACAATAATTTGTCATGTATGGTGAAAGATATACGTGACATAGATTTAGTTCGGGGACGATAGATTTCTTGCTTTTGAAGTAAACAGGAAAGGTAGCGAGGTAATTCATGTTTAAAATTTAATTTAATATAAATTTGTAATATTTCTTGTTGTTAATTTTCTACCTCGTTGTTAAATTGCTTCTTCATGGTCATTTCATTGCAGTTCAATTCTTGCGTTCCTTAATCTCCCGATGCCTAAAATTGGTCCAAGGGTTTTCCTCCCCATATTACCAAATTCGGAGTGTTTTCAAGGATTTACTTGGAGTCGAAGCAGAACTGTCCACGCTACTTTTAGTTTACTTTTAGTATTCAGTCATAAAAGCAGTGCATTCATAAAAAGAATCAACGAAGAAATTCTAGAATACACTCAAATACGATCTTCAATTCCGAAATAAGTTCAATAGCTGTTTCTACTGTAGCTGTTTCTACTGTAGAATATCGATAGCAGAGGGTACGTCGCTATTGCACAATTTCGTCGTATCCATCTTATACATTTCGAAAAAATTAATACACATATCGCCTTCGTCAAGGTATAAAACGAATTAGAAATCGAGGTTGAAACAAAGTGTTTGTGTGCCCGTGTGCAGGAGGACGAGGTGCCGTCGTTCAGTATCCGCGTGGGCAGCGAGACTGTGCGCTGCGATACGTGGAGCGCGTGCGCAGCGTACGGCGCGCTGGCGGGCGCACTGGCCGGCGGGCTGCAGGCGCTGGCACCGCTCTCGGCCCCGCTGCGCGCCGCGCTCGGGCTCGGGGACGCGCCCGCAACGCTGCCCGCACTCGCGCACAAGCCGAACAAACTCCAGAGGGTCAGTAGTACTCAGTACACACCTATAACTGTCACTAATAAACACATATTGTGTTCAGGCAGCGGTCCTTGAGAGCCAGTGAGCATTCTAGATCTAGCGTGATAACATCTTCGACCACATCGTCACTGACCATCAAGTGAGACAGCAGTCAAACGCTAGATCTTTACAGTATAAATATATATATATATTTTACTAGCTGACTCGGCCAACGTTCTGCCATATCATCTCAGCCATAGGACGTCCACTGCTGGACATAGGCCTCCCCCATTGATTTCCACAAGGACCTGTTGGAAGCGGCCCGCATCCAGCCCTTGCCTGCGATCTTAGTCAGGTCGTCTGTGCACCTGGTCGGTGGCCGTCCTATGCTGCGCTTGCCAGTCCGTGGTCTCCATTCTAGAGCTTTTCGGCCCCAACGGCCATCAGTTCTTCGAGCTATGTGCCCTGCCCATTGCCACTTCAACTTGCTAATCCGCTGGGCTATATCGGTGACTTGCGTTCTTCTACGTTCTGCCATATAAATTATCGAAATGTCAAAGCAACACGGCACTGTTCAAATTATTTTATTATATTATTCAAATGAGGGGTGAAAAACACCCCTATTCAAATGTAGGGGGGTGAAAAACACTTAACGACCAATTCTCATATCTACCAAATATACACAAAAAGTCTATAAAATTCGCCCTAGCCGTTTCAGAGAAGTTCGGTTACAAACACTGACCCGAGAATTGTATATATATGTATTAAATTGGGTGTCTTTACCGGCCGTTTTCACGTTCTCGGTGACCCTGTGCCGAACTCCAGCCGCAATAGGCAGAACTTACAAAGAAATGGATCGGTGTAGGTACCGATGCCCTGGATCATAAAGTGCATCACCTTTTTATACTGTATACACTATACAGTTTATTTATTATTAACTAGTAGCGCCCTGCGGTTTCACCCGCGTGGATTATGGTCTTCCCGCTACTTTACTTACTTTTTCCGGGATAAAAGTAACCTCTACCTAACCCTAAATCCAGGGTTTAATCTATCTCCATACCAAATTTCATCGAAATCGGTGTAGCTGTTTAAGCATGAAGAAGTAACAAACATACACACAAACTTTCGTATTTATATTATTTATTAGTAATAAGGTAAAAAAATATACGGGTCGAATTGAGAACCTCCGCCTTATATTGAAGTCGGTTAAAAAAAATAGCTAATAAGATTATTTTATTTTGCAGCACCTCCAGAACACAGCTGCATGCAAGGCGCGAACACTCGCCAGATCGAAAAACAGAGACAAGCGCTCCGCCGCGCTCGCTATTTGATGACGTCACACAACCCCCCCATTTGTATATACATACTTAGTTATATAAACGACTCACCGAGCGATCGGTTCCAACTTTAAAATATTTAGCTTAGTTGTACGCTAGACACATCACACCGCCTTATTAGTTAAGATAGTTTAGCGGGTGGTGAGATACCTAGCTCATCGGTTGGGAATGGAGGAATAGGGCGCTGGCCAGAGGGTAGTCTCTCGTTAGTTGTCGAACCAAAGAAATGGGATTGTTGGGAAAATTATAGACGTTGGAACCTATCGAGGCACCGTCGCTTTTTGTGTTAACTGGTATTCGCTTTAGTTATGATTTAATTAAATTTGGTTGCGATTTTGTTGCTAAATCGATTAAAATTAATTGTAATATAGATTTTGTAAATAATAATAATTCTTACTCCCAACGCGTAGGCAGGCACCTGGGGGTTGGGACGTCGACCGAAGCCCGAGCGACGACATCCAACTATTTGTTGCTATTTTACATGAATATTTTACTATTATGTACACTTGAGTTAACATTATTTTGTATTTACATAGATTGTGTGTAATAAATTAGTTCTGCCCAAATTGAGAAAGCGCGTTCCTAATCACGCCAAAAGGATGACTAAAGATATTGTTGCAAATTTGAATCAATGTGACCGGAAGTGAAATTCTATGAAACGTGTTTGTTGTTGTTGAATATTTGCGTGTTTCGGAACGCACGGCAATTGTTCCATGGTTTTTGTTAGATCAAGCTATGGAGTAAGGGTACATATATTTTGAAAGTTGATATTTTAAATATTTTTCTATGATTTGTACTGTCCCATGCACTAATTGCAGCAATTGTGTTCCGTATGACAGTTCAGTTCATAAAATTAATTTTAGAGGTTCTCTGTATGTAAATATTATTTTATGTTTGTATCATGACCGCCTCCTCGATGGTGATTGTACATTGGCTAGGTGTAATGGGTTGTTGAAATAATATTTATTACGGGAACAAATTTTGTTGTATTATTTATCCCACCTTAGAACTATTAACAAGCTCCTAAAGGTATTTAGTTTATGGTATCTCAAGAGTCTTCGGACTTCATTCTCAATCGGAACCATGAATTGGAGCAGCGTGAGGTCTTCACGACACGGTAACGACAACGAACTGATAAAGATCTCATAAAGAAGACGGGTGCAGACCGCTTCTACGTATCTATTTGTGGTAGGTCAAATGTATGATGTTAATCATCTCAACCAGTCATGTTATGCGCTGACACTATGGCCATTTAAATTCAATAACCGTAAACTTGATTTGACCGATTGACAATAAAAATGTTTTTGTTACAATTTAAAGGGGGAAATGAGGTTTGGCCTGGAACGTAAATTCTATAAAAAAAACTATATGTAAATCTGACTAGCAGCAACTGTCTGTCGGTTGTATAGGGGTTTGAGGGGAACGCTTAGATAGCTACAATATATTATATTGTTATTGTAAGGTATTATATTATAATACCTATAACTCGAAAACAGTATTTGGTATAAAATGCTCCACCGAACTAACGAGGCCGGAGACCAGATCAATCTGGTCTCCGAGGCATCTGCGGATGTTATTAGAGTTGAAGTCTTTTAACAAAAGTCGTGTACAATATTTGTCTGTCTTTACTGCGAGCAGATTTTTATCAAATTTTTTAACTTGCATAATAATATAGTAGCCCCGCTTACTCTTGGATTATATGTCATACATATTTATTTTTTTTACATATAAGTTTGCGTTTGACAACTGTCTCACCTGATGTTAAGTGATGACGTTGTCTAGGATTTAGCACGCAAACTTAGAAGGTACCTATTCACTCGCGACTTGAAGACTCCAGGATTGTACATATCGGGAAACAGACTCGGGCAACGAGTTCCATTCCTTGGCAGTACGCATTAAGAAAGTGGAAGCATAACGCTTCGTGCGTATAGGTGGTATATCTACCATATAGCGATGGCGAATTGCCGTACCTACGTCGAGTCGACCGATGATAGAAAGGGTGGTGGAATCAGATTGTGTAATTCCAGTGCACATTCTCCGAAATGCACCCGATAGAAAACCGATAGGCTTGCTACTCTACGCTGGTGTTCAAGGCTCTGAAGCCTACGTTCGACCAAAGAGTTACAGCCGATGATTCTTTTGGCTCGCCTCTCGATTGACTCCAGAGCTTCTAGTAGGTATTATTATATAAAACCTATTTAATGAAACTACAATATAAACACATGACTAGCTTTATTATCAGACATTAAATCCATCCCTCCTTTATTACAGGACATCACGTCTATCTCTTTCCCTCGACACATAGATACACAATAATCCAATACATATAAACCTTAAGTTCTATTCTCAAAACAGCTCTCAAGGACTACATTCCTGATAGACTAAGTGGCGGTATTTTTTTTATTTATTGACCAATTAGTTGGACTATAAAATCCAACCCTGGATAATTTCCTTAGTAGTGTTTTTCTGCATGAGTTTTAGGTATCTATGTAGATTAGCTTCAGTGATTACAATCTCTTTAAGACTTAATCTCCGACGACAGACTACATAAACTGCAGCACAAGAAAAGTGATAACGAGCAAATCGTACCTATTTCAGTGTAGAAATATAGGTAGGTACTTACATAGATACTTTCCAACACTTTAGGTGAGTGCACCACCATGCACTGAAGATGGGCATCGGACATGCCCGAAACCTAGGTCGAAATACGGACAACACACGAAAGTAAAACTGTATAATAAAAAAAATTAGTCCGAACTCACGAAAACGAAATTGTCAATCATTTAAGTTAAAATTATACGCACCTATCCAATTTTGCTGTGTATCGCTACTTTTCCTCGAAAGATTGCATTGTTACGATAACCAAGTTCAGCAATTTTCATCGCAGATTAAAAAATATAAATGCATAGTTTCTCAATGCAGTTTTTTTAGTCGCACTGCTCTTCTAATGCCATTTACTTTAATGTGTAACCTTGACCTCGCTTTTTCAGGATATTTCAAGGTTTTGGGTTAATTGCGTGTAACGAACGATACATGTGCCTAAGTGTAACCAAAGGACAATTAAATGTCTGAACACTTCCCGATCAAGCCACACGACCGTTTCCAATGATATAATTGTCTATCGACGATGGTACGTAATTACGCGTAACTTTAAACCGCAGCAATGTCACGGCTGTGCTACCCTGGCCGTGACTGAGCATGTATGAAAACCTAGGTTTTCATACATGCTCAGCGGTGGAGTGTACTTTGGGTCTCGCCCATATAGCCTTACCTGGTCTGTTTCGTAAATATCCTTTAATCTATCCCTTCTAACTTTCAGAACATCCCTTTATAATGATAGACCTTCAAACATCATTGGTAACGTTAATAGCAATCACGCTTATTATAGTTTTAAAACAAATGCAATTGACGTGCGTTAAGTGTTGTCCGTAACGTGGAACAGCTCTGACTGGACTTAATTTTTGACAACCTATAATCCTTACTTTTATTTACTACAATTGAATAATACTTAGCGTGAAGCGAGCCGCATACGCGTGCGATGCGCGACCCTTGATAATGAGTAACTAACATAAATTCGTGTCTTGAGTGATTAAATACGACGAGCGAACGGCAGACTTAAATTTTAATTCGTATATTGTCATGTAAAACGGGACAATACTTTGTGCTTTGTTCTCGAGTACTAGCCAAGTAGTTCTAGAAATCGCCGCATATAAATACTCAACGTAACATTTTTGCGGCTATATTGAACCCTAGACAGAGAAAGCAATTTTACTTATAGCTATTGACGTTTTCAAGAGCTACATTCACGTTGGTTTCGGTCCTTACTAACACTTACAATAATACAAATGAACAGTTTATTTTATGTAGGCCTTTTAGATTTACAGGAATGTAGTCCCCGGGATTCGTTGCACAGTGAATATTTAAGAAAGATACAAGTATGTACTTATTCTACAATCGCTTACAAAATAAGCTCCTCGTGTGTCATACTCACTACTGTACTTGAGTACGTGGTTCCGTCTAATAGTTACAACTTTCTCCTTTATAAGAAATTATAGTCACTGACAGCCCAATATCTTATATTCAATTAAAAATACACATCAAAGACATCAGAACAGACGCATAAAAGTATCGTCTTGAAAAGAATGTTTTCAATGTACTACAATTTGCAAAACAAAACAAACCCGTTATAAAACAATGATTATTTCTTATAGAAAAACTACTTTGCCTTTCTCTTTCCAAAACGGACACTTCTAAGTTTTATATAGAAATCGATTAATATTTATTTTAACGGTGTACAATTGAAAGCATTTGTGACGATGCTTAAAGTCAACATTGAATGATGACACATGATATTGCCTTGCGAGCTCTCCTCGCCTCAGTCTACAAGTGAATCAAAATCAGGCGCAGGTCGGAGCGGAGCAGCTCTGCTAGTTTTCAATTTGGAGAAATTATATAAGCCACTAATCGCCGTAAGGCGCCGTTATTCATATCGCGATTAGGGCGTAAAGGCGTAAGCAGGGTTTTTTTAAAAATGAAATTGACCATAGAGCAAACCACGCAGGACCAAACTGGTTCAAATGCAACATCATATTTATATATAAGCCTCAAGGGCGCACTTATTAAAGCACAGTAATTACACCAGACATAAGTCTTCACAGTATTGTAACGATGCGTTCCAAAATAAATCACTACCAATATGGACCAGAAGGAAAACCTATTTTCAAACATAAATTGCTTTTTTGTTTAAAAATAGGTTTCACAATGCTCATTCCATTACATATTCAATTATTAAGGTTACAAGTTAATGTGGTCACTTATCATAAGTGGAGCTTTCCAAACATCTTTGTCTTCACAGTATAGTAATATAATTTTATTATTCTTTGAATTTATTCAGGTTAGGACTTCTATCAAATCTTGTCGTGCTCTAGTATGTGACGCGGATCCCGCACTGTTCCCGCCCGGTGTTTGCCGTGTGAGGCCCAACCTGCCTCTGATGTGACTTGGGTCTACCGAATCATCAAAATTTAAGTGTCCTTATCTAATCATAATTTAGCAAAATCGACGTACAGTCATGTCTATAGGCTTTAAACATAGCTCGTTACAATAAAGAAGCAATTCACTTGAGTTTGAACTTCACGAAATAAGTTTTTGTAAGTGCACATTTTACACAACCAGGATATCTGCCCACTACACGTTATAAGCGGTCATATACTTAAGACTACAAATTCTCCATATGTAAACATTAAGACACTACACATTCATCTTATTATCTAATCGATTACACAATAATATACGTTTATAAAGATCCTCTTTAGATATAAGAAACATTCACTTTGCGACAATTACTCGGCTCTTCAAAGTGTGAAAGAGACGGGTAACAATCGCAGCAACACAACATTAATCTTTTACAATACTCTTAATTTCCTTACGCTGCACAATTCCCCGAATTTGACGATGCAAAAAATATTATTATAGAATACAATTTTACGTCTATACGAAAGGCATTTTGATAATTGTGACTTAAAATTTATAAATTCAAAATTATTTTCGTAGGCACTAGTGAGCCCACCGTGGGATTTATAATTTTATTAAATATTAATCCCAGTGAACTATTGTCGATATTCGAAGTTTTGCTCTCGGCAAGTGGAGCATATCTATTATTTCATAAAATACCGAAGGAAGGTAAGAGAGGTACCATTTTATGGACGAAAATACGATTATAGATGAGGACGTGTCCATGATATGGCCGCGGCTGAGCGGGCCTGAGCGTATACAACTTTGATAAAACAAACAATATAAATGTCAGTATACTTGTGGTAGACTATGGTATTCTACAGGGCAAAATAGCTGTAGTTCAATGTTTAGGTATAGTGCGCTGAAAATTAATTAGCGGCTGTAACATGTGGCATTTCTGTTATTTATTAACACAAGCATTCATAAATAATGCAATGGCAATTCAAATATTATTATAAATAAACTTTGTATTCCGCTAAAGTAACAATCTCATATCGATTGCATTGTAGGTATTTGCATTGCGGTAGACATTAGATCTGTGTAGCCATTACAATTATAGCCCAGTAGAATAGAAAAACTAGCAATAACGACAAGTCATTAACAATCTATGAACAATGTGTTAGAAGAATTGGAACCCAGGTGGTTGAAGACGCTATGCGATAGCAAACTATAGCTCAACCCACGTCTAACCAAGCAGACCCGGCTTCTGTGCTTATTTTTTTCTGTTTTTGATGTAGTCCGAGCGACATCAAAGAGTTAAAATATATTTTCTATTCATATTATAATTATACTCGCAATATACCGTCCCAAAATGACCTGCCGTCCACAAATATAATAATAACCAACACACAATTGAAACCATAACGCACAGATATATAATAAGAGTAAGCAGACTCAACATCGTGGATGGCAAGTGTGCAGATATACCACACACACAAAATTGTACTTCAGGCGGGGCCGAACTAAGGGTTGCCAATTAACATATATTAACTTTAAATGCAATTAACATTAATAACATACATTTAGTTGAACCACCAGACGCACTTATGAACGTCATCAAAACTACTATATTCAAACTAAAACCGTTTATAACAATACTTTTTTTGATCGTGGACTTACGGTTCGGCAATTAAAAACACTACTTCCTGGCTATGTAATACATATTTCAAACCATTCAGATTCAGCCCACGCAACCTTGAAGCGACCTCCTTTGATGCCAGCCTCCTGAGCTCTAGTTACAACCCTCATGTTTTTGCTAATGCTTACAATTATTATTTTAATAATTGAATTTTGCTATTCATAATACATACCTACTTATAATTATTGTGAGCCTTAGTTCAACCCGCCCGACACACTGGACATTTAATGTTTGGTTTGCTTTCTCTTATTGTGTGTCTCTGTCTACCGTCGGTACACTGACCATGCACGCACAGATGATTTGGGCCCGACACTGAATACGCTCCCTGACCCGAGTACGGGCCCAGTTTCGGCCGGCGGTGAGGATACAATTTCAAATCTATAGAGACCCACCGATACTTGCCGTGACATACTAAGTAGGCGCGCTGACAATTCAGTACGAACCTGTCATTAATTCCCATCGCATTATACCATAATGACATTTGAGTTATTTAAATGAACCACGAGATATTTATCTGAAACACAACCTTTTTATACTTTAACACCTGAGTTACAAGGCAACGATTAAGGCTTCAATGTAATTACAGGAAAACAACTTACAAAAATATGTATCAGTAGATAAAAATATGTAATTTTAATAGAATATCAACTATAGATTTTTCTGCACGCTAAAATTATCATAGATGTGAAAGATCGACGAATATCATAGTAGCGGTACCGAAAACGTTTGAAGCAACTGTATGTATATGCTTCCAGAAAAGTATAAACATGATATTTTAGCCCAGTATAGACTATCCGACAGTATCAAATGTAATGTCCTAACATATCTATACAGTTAATTAGTGCATATGAGGAAAATTTCTTTCAGTAGGTAATGGGTAACACCTAAAATACATGCAATATAATTATGGAACATTACATTATATCGTATACTAATTAACATTAAACACAACATCAATATTATTACGTATATCAGAACTTTATGAAAATTGCTACATGTTGTTGGGCATGGTAAAATAGATACACCATTGATGCACAGTATTTGCAGTGAAATACAATTGAACTTGAATTCTAATTACACCTAGTTAAGTGTTATCTTCATTTTATTTATATTGTATTAAATTTTAATAGTTAAATAATAATAGCAGGCGATGCAATGCCAAATGTGGTCCTTCTAGTTAACAGTTACTTCCAACATTGATTTATGTTAGAACCAACGAGACGCCATTCCATCTTTGGCTGACCTTATACCTAACCATATAGAAATGACACAGATATACAAATACGATAAAACTATGTACCTAATTGTTTATTTAATGTGAGATCTATATGCATAACACATGTAAATACTAACAAAGCCTTAACATATAACTTTAGTTAATAACAGATATGGTATGTATATGTATGTATACGATAAATGAGCAACATATTCAAATGTTTCTTTGGTATGTTACAGTGCGCCGTTCAAAGTATCAGCTAAAATAGTTATATTGCAAAGTAAAATAATTTGGTTCTTTCAAATGCAAGACATATTTTGATCTTATTAAATTACGAATGATATTTAAAGCACTAACGCTTACTGAGCGTTGAGAGCTAGGCAAGGCATGATCTTAAGCTAGTAGCTACAGCAACCGCCATACCAGCAATATAATTGACAACCAAGGACTGCGTTCGTCAACTCCAACATTCAACTCATATATTCAGTCAGCTGCCAAAAGTGACATATGTAGCAAATTAATGTACCTAATCTATCAGGGGTGTAGGAAAAACCTCCTTCTTCTCTGTTAACCTCGCATTAAGCCCTTTAATACAAATCGATCAAATATTGTTCGAGCAAAATTTGGTCGACGAGTTGACGAACGTCATCCAAAAAAAAAAGTCCAGAGGTTACCGATTCGCAGGCGTTATTGCTTTAAATATGATTATAATTATATAAGAAATTCACTACAAAGTTGTGAACTAATAACGTGACTATTATTTTTTAAATATACAATGAATGAGATCTTTTCATGCAGACGTACCAATGATTTTATTAATAGATATGAAACTATGAATTTAGGGTGTTTACATCTTGCGTCTAAATATAAATCAATTTACTTAATCCTGTATTTTTCATATTTACTATTATACCTACTATCTTAAGATATTATCTGTACAAAAATACTACATTTGTAACAAACATAAATTAATAACATTGAAGCAAAAAATGTAATAATACAATCTGTTATTTAAACATATATTGTAATAATGCTACGAAAATAACCTAACCCTGGTATGTCTATTATTATTTGTAACCTCAAATTACATCAATCTCCAAATATACATTGACAAGGAGTATTTACAAGCGAAACATTTTTAACTATAAATGAAGAAGAAAACCGTGTCATAAACAACACCAAAATGATAGATGTGAAAAATATAGACAAATATACTGTTCCAATCTAGGAGTAATTTCGGGGGTTCAATGACTATTTTTCTAAGCGTGTATGTGATTATAGTGAAAGGGCAAAATCTTAATGGGTTTTATTAAAATCCGTGTTGTTGTGGGTCCGCTAGTTTAGTCTACGAGCTAAAAGGAGGATGGGTCTGTACTAATCTTAGTGCTAGTCCAGCGAAGCGCCAGCATCCCTTAACTAAACCCTGACGATTGAGAACATGCCAAAACTTATTATATTTTGCCTTATGGTAGCAGCTCTTTTCTACAGGACTAGACTGTTTTACCAGTCTCTACGAATGTAGGAAATCAGTTATTTTAAAATTGCGGAGCCGAATCGCGATTTCACACGCCTAGGCATATTATTGACATTCGGAATTCCGAACTTAGACGTATAACTATTTAGCTATTTAAAAGATAGTGATGGACACGAAAAAGTGTATATTCTCGCACTGCTGATCCTGTGCAGACATTAACTAATAAAACCTTATCGAAAGAGCGCAAAGCAATGTTTTGCTGCGTTGAACTAATAAACCTACATTTTTATTAAATTCGGTGCGTACAGCTGTGAGATGTTCAATCTCATTATAGTGATTTGTACATGATATTTACACTTAATACTTGTACGAGTGAAAATTGGACTTACTAATATATTGAAGTATTAGATCGTACTGAAATTATTTACTTATCAAATAACTAATACTTTACTGGTGTTTGGCCATATTTATTTGACCTGCACGTTTTACCGCAGTGTAATAAATGGTTTCTTAGCATTTAAGTACATTTTAGTCCAACCTTTTAACCTCTAAATATATTAAAGTGATGAAATTTTTGGTGTAGTTTTTATTTCTACTGCCCTTGAAGTGTATGGTTAGCAAAATGTACAAACAAAGAGCTATTTAAGCATAAGATTGATATTTATATATTTACATACATCCCCAAATAATGTTTTACATTATTTAAAATACATCATTTTCATCTCAAAAAAAATATAGTCCTCGTAAAACGTTAATTAAAAAAGATAATTTTATTTACACACGAAAAACGAAATAAATTAGTTAGTTTTTTATTTATACAATCACCCGAGGGCTATTATTATTATTTACAAACTTCTTACTATACACGGAAAAAAATATTATGTTATTTTACATGTGCCTATGTGTGTGAGAAGAGAAATGAATGTAGCCATAATAAAATTACTCAAGAGAAATGAGGCCGGTTTAAATATTACCAACTTCGAATACAACTTACACACACTAAATTATGTATACTTGGACATAAAAACATATTCATATAATACCAAAATCAAACATCCGTCCATAATATATAGTACAAAATGAAGTCGCCAATTTCTTTCTCGTCGCAACTTGTATTACATCCGCATGATCATCCGCATTGATTATTGCGGATGCGGATGCAGATGTCCAAATCTATGCGGAAGCTCCGCATTTGCGGATGCGAATGTACGAACATTCGCATCCGCATCCGCAAATGCGGAGCTTCCGCATAGGTACATCCCTGTTTCGGAGAGTTAACGGAAAAATAGATAGACATAATTTTATACTATGTATGGATAATACTCCCAAATTTAGTGAACGAGAGAAACAAATATTATGAGTAACGAACTACTCCAGTAGTAGCCAATGCTCATTTTTTACACTCGGGCATGTGTTCTCATTTAATCATTCATTCACTCATTTAGGCGCCTGTGACACAATGGAACAATATATACATATTGTGTTACTATGCAAATCTATATTCAATGGAGTCACATTTATTATAGTTACACCCTCACACGACTACGACCACGTGGATATAAACCCAAATTTTTTTTTGTTTTAGAAAGATTAAAGGAAATAATATCGCTCGTGTCACGCTCACGGAATAAATGCAAATGTTAGAAAAATACATTAGAAATCAAGAAACAAAAGGTAACAAATACCGTTGTTGTTGTTGTTACCGTTGTTGTAGTAAACGTAATTATGCTTTGCAAGGACGTAGTCTATTCCAGTTTAGGTCTCTTAATTTCGGGCAAAATTTCCTCTTCTTCCTCGTCTTCGTCTTCCCACTCCCAATCGGGATCATCTTCGTCGTCCTCCTGCCGCGCGGTTACTTCAGAGCTCTCCGGTTCGTCATCATCCTGAAAATATGAGATATTTCTAAAAAAGAACAAGGCAAAATCTCTGTTGATGCTTAAGTATTACAAATGTTTTTAATGACTTTAACCGACATAGCTAGTGGTTCGATCCAAAGTAGAGTAACGGTGTCCTCTTAATCTACTTTGCGTACACAGGCGGAAATAACCATACTGCTGGGCAAAAATGTTATGTGTTATAAAACATCTTTAACACTAAAACCACTACCTGCAATACAAAGACCACAAGCTTATCCACTCAATCATTAGAAAATAATCGTTAATATAATATATAGAAAACACTTGTTTATAGTACCGTTTGAGAAAAGAGAAAAAACGCAATGATATTAAAATTTCATTATGTTCGAATTCATCCCATCCCATCCCACTAATATTATAAATGTGAAAGTTTGGATGGATAGTGTTGATATGCTAACTTAATTGGTCTTTATTTTTGCTTAAGGGTCCAATATGGACGAAACACATTTGGGCAGAGCCGCTCTATCCATATAGGATACAAATTACCTTTAGCTAAAGATCAAGCAAGAAAAACTGACAAGAATCGCGTGACAAAAAAACGCATTCAAATCGAATTTTAGGACATAATGATACTACATGCTGATAAGCCTAGGCCAGGTGGAGATGTGTCTCCACAATATCAACAACTGGAAACATAGCTCGGGTAATTCTACGTGATGCAGAAGTAACTCAGAAATAGCTGGTGTACAGAAAAATGTGAGAGAGAACACATTATTTTGTCAGTTATACCAAGTATTCATAAGATCAATGTTGACACAAAAACGGCACAAGCATTTTTTTCTAACCATGCTCCGCATCAAATATTAATTCATGGCTCTTCATTAAAGAAACCATCGAAACGGTTATGTGTCTCCTGTCTGATAGTGCACAAGCGTCCCTAAATAAAGATATTCTTTAGTATCGAAAATTTTCAAGTTTTACATGAAAGATATATTCCATAGTATTCTAGCAACATCGAATTAAGACGCACAAACGGCATTCATATTGTGAAACATACAAATATTGTCTCCCTATTGTATCCCCGTTTCAACTGGGATGACGCAGCAACACTACGGTCAGAAGTGCGGTCGTGACTGCCGCTCTCGTATTGGACTCTTTAGCCACACAAAAAGGTGCCTTAATTATACTACCACATGACGCTGTTTAGAACATCCCTAGTAGATGAAAGAGGCCTTGTGCGTGGAGTAGAGACGTACCGCGGTGTGGTGCAGCACGGCGATGGGCGGTGCGGAGATGTGTTCGGCGACGCGCCGCTCGATGAGGAACGCCACGTATTCGTCGTACAGCAGCCGCAGCAGGTGGAACGAACCGAACGACGCCGCCGATCTGCTGAACACACACTCGCGCTATACTCCACTGGACTATAATACTGTACCGGTGGCGCGGCGAGCCGACAGACCGTACCTGAGCGTGAGTTCGCGAATGACGAGGCTGGAGTAGAAGGACCAGTCTAGCAGCAAGCGGCGAGCGCGCGGCACGAGGTCGGAGCGGCGCCCGTTCCCGTTCCCGTGCGCGTGCCCGGGCCCGAGCGCGCCGTCCACGCATGCGTCGAGCCACTCGGCCCACTGCTCCAGCGTCGCTCCGCGGGACAGCGTCGCCTGCACAGTGCACACCCCGACACATACAGTTATACATCGCTGCGTCCCTCTAGATTCCGATCTGCGCAAGTTTGCGCACTGTCGATTGTTGCGTTTCCCCCGGTCGTGATCGATCAGCTTCCGATCGTTGGAATATTTTGTGGTTTGGGCTCGTTCGACCTAGTGGGGACCGATTTAAAATGTGGAAATGACGACGTTGTCGTCATGTTCACTGACTTTGTGTTTTCTTTTATTCTGTTTTTTTGAAATAAATAGAAAGTAAATTGCACTAACATATAAACAAGAATGTTTGAATTATTTATAAATAATGATGTGCAGGTCTTTTAAAATTATATCGTAAACTGATGTTACTTTACCGTGTTTTTACCTAAATATTAAAACATGCAAATCACTAGCGACTCCATAACATTCACTGCGTCGACACCGCAACCAACTTCACAGACAGCACAAACTTACGTCGTGCCTACTTTGCAATTCATCAATTTCAAACTTTTAATCGCTTAATACTTTGTCGGGAATCGGGTTATACCTATTTATTTCTTATGAAGCTGGCAACAGTGATGTGATAGTCTGGCTGATCGACACGCGTGAGGTGAAGGTGATGGAGGTCGACGTAAAATCACGATGGTAATTATGAATAAATAGGTTGAGTGTGAAGTATTATTTAGAAGCGATGTCCTGGTTAGTGAGTGAGTGAGTGAGGAGGGGAGAGAGAAGTGCAGGCGCGGCGAGTAGTGTAGGTGAGTAGGCGATTAGGCTGACCTTGAAGTCGGCCTCGAGCGTGGCTGCGTGCGCGTGCGAGGCGCAGGCGCACGCCCAGGCGGCCTGCTCGCGCACCACACGGAAGTCCACGCGATTCAGGTCCGACACCATCTGTACACGCGCAATAATACTCTCGATACATTTCAATAACATTAGTACTTACAGCTCGTCTCAATGAATAATATAAATAGTATAAATATTACTTATTGCAGGAACAAACCCCGCGTTTTTCGAGTGTGAGTGTTCAGGGCGTCACACACACGAGACGCAACTTGAACTGACGGTCGCCGTGGCGCAGTGGTTAGTGTCATCCACATGACTTCTGTGTAAACGTTTTCGCATGTACCGAAACTTTTATAAATGAGCGAGGTGGAGAGCGGTGCGCGGGAGTGTGTGGGAGAGATACCTGCTGTATCTGGTGTTGGTTGGTGAGCACGGCGCGCGCGGCCTGCGCGAGGTGGTTGAGTGAAGTGTAGCGGCGCAGCGCGCCCGCCAGCGCGGCTGCAGCGGCGGCGCCCGCGCCCGCTACCGCCCCGCCCGCGCCGGCGGAACCCGCCGCCAGGGCGCACTCCACGCTCTTCGCGAAGTTGCGGATAGCCTGCCACACAACAAATGGGCTTCTTAATACTTCCGGTTTAGATATTCTCACAGTATTAACTGAAAATAAAGCAATTGAACTCCAGATAATTAAAAATGACACATATAAGATTATTCTATGTCGTAGTAAGAATGGAGCAATGCTTTACGAGCAGTATTTCTAAGAGAGCGTCGCGTGGTTAATAGACCACGCGGTGGTGGTGAGTGACCTGAGTGAGCATGGGCGGTATGGGGCGCAGCACGTCGGGCAGCAGCAGGTCGACGGCGCGCTGGTACAGAGCCGTGTCCGCGGCGCGCACCCACCGGCACACGTCGCGCCGCGCGAACACCCGCGCCAGCGCGCGGCGGCACACGCCCCCGCCCCCCTCCTCCGCGCCGCCGCCGTACGCGCGCCGCCAGAAGGCGCGCCGCGCCGCCTCCACCGCGTTCGTGTCCAACGCGGCTACAGCTTCCAAGAAGGCAACGCCGTAATCTCTGCGAAAGCGAACATGAATGATTTCTTCTCACAAAGAGATCGACGAGTATCGAATACTCGCTTTTGTGAAACACAGACATAGTTACAAAAGATAAAATAGTTCTACGTATATTATTATTGAAAGAAAATTACATCATACATTCCTCTATCGGAATGTCAAAAAAATGGTTAGATTTTCCCTGAAAATTGTAAAGTTTTCTTTTATTTACAAAATTAGTGTTCCTCCGAATATTAATGGATAACGATTTTATTGATAATGTGTTGGATCATGATATTTACATATTTATAATGTACTGTGCATTTTAGTATTCATCAGCGGAAACTAATAAGCTTACATGAACTTATTTGTAAATATACATCAGTATACCATGCTGTAGATTTCCTAGAAGAATAAAAAAAACTAAATTAAAATAATTTCGAACCACGCATATAATTGTGACTAACAGCGTCAACCTAAATAATCGAGGGTGGCGGTATCCGCGAACCGCAGTAGGGTTCTAACAGCGGCGACACTCTATTAGCACTTTAATGTGCTACTATAATAATGTAACACTATAATCAAAAACCTTTAGTTATTTTAACATGATTGTTTTATAAGTTTTCATAGTACATTAGTTAACGTGAATAAATAGTGCAATAAACTTTAATTTTGTTTTTCATCCCTTCTATGCGAAACACAACGTTTGGTTCGTCTATAAGTTCTCTTACAGAGTTTTAAAGCGGGGCGTAGAAGAGTTTTTAGGCCCGCTCTATACTACGTTATGTATGAGGACAACGATACACCATAGAGTAAAATCACTCTGTACTACTCTATGGTCACGGGCTGTAACCAAATAGGTAAATCTAGAAAAAGTATAATATTGGACGGTTATAAAAGTGGCGCGAAAATAAAAACAAATGAGAAACGTGCGAATGCGAACCGCTCGAGGCAGCGTAGCAAAAGTTCAAGTGCAGAAATGTTTTAAATTAAATTTAATATTATTAACGCGAAAGTTTGTTTGTATTTTATGTTTGCATGTTACTCTTTCACGTCTAAACGGCTAGATGGATTTGGATGTAATTTGGTATGGAGATAGCTTATATCCTGAATTACTAAGATATAGGGTTGTTCATAATAATTTTTATAGGTCGGAAAATTGTGTTTCCTCGGGCGCAGTATATTGAATCTACTCAAGAATCCTTTGCTCCGCTCTGGATTCAAAATAGCGCTCTCGCCGAAGAAAAAATATTATTTTGTTCCCTTGTGATACAATCTACTATTGTTTCATCCTTCACGTCCACCAGCACTATAGTACGCCGTTCGTTAAGGTGCCTGTGAAAGTGCACGCGCGAAAATTTAACAAAATGTCCTCAATGGCACCTCTTCAGTTAACTTCAATTTAACTCCAAGTTAAATTTCAGGAAAGTGCCCCTACCATACCGAATCAAAGGTGAAACAACAAGGAACTCGCGGATTGTTTTCAGCTCATGCCCCACCGTGATGCATCAACATTAAGTAGAGAAGACTAATAAACATAACACTGGCACACTTGAATTCGGTGCCAAAAATAGAACCAGATAGTTATTCGTGCGTTTATATATGTAAGTGCAGATGTAGGAGGAAGGCGGGAGGCGACACTGACCGGTGAGCGGCGCGCAGCAGCTGCAGCGCGTGCGGCGGCACGTCAGGCGGCAGCGCGGGCGCGGCGGCCGCGAGCACCAGCTCGGGCGGGTCCGGCGCCGCCACCGCACCCAGATACTGCCGGTGCGCCGCCGCCGCGCTGCCCAGCGGGGACGCCACCCCGCCCGCACCCGCGCCTGCACCCCCTTCCGAGCCGCCGCCTATCCGCGACCCCTCCTCCTGCACACGACCACCCCCGCTTAGTCTTATTTTAAATAATAATAAATCTAAATCTATTTTTCTAAAAGCTAGAACGCACGCACGATTACTTCAGGGAATTATGTTAAAAAAGATGGTCAGTATGCTTTATCCGTGTTATCATAGGTAGAAAAAGTCGGCGTAAGCTTTACCTGTTTTTCATTCTCTCGTGCGTCGTCAGCGTCAGGTTGGACGTCAGCGTCAGCGTCGGTGTCGTCGCGGTGCGCGTCGCGGTGATGCGGCTTGGCGCGGATCCCGTAGTAGTGGTACTTGGAGTTGCCGCGCGTTCCCAGGCGGCGCGTGCGCAGCCCCACGAACACGGAGCGGATGAGCTTGCCGAAGGAGGCCGCGTTCACCGGCTCGAGGCGGTGCGCCGTGCAGTGCCGCAGGTAGTGCGCGTACAGCGTCGACCGCGGCAGCGACACGCCTGCCACACCGCGCATCGTCATTCACACGCACATGGTGGATTCGCAAAGAGCGCAGATAGTCGCGACATGTATGTATAGTTACCCTCTGCGGTCTCGTAGTGGTCGAGCAGCCACTGCACGGTGGCGGGCGGCATACGCGGCGCGGCGCCGGGGGTGGCGGGGGACGCGGGGGTCTCCGCCTCGTCGCCCGCCACCTGTGCAAACAACACCAACCTACATTGTGGCGGGAAAATATCACAGAGAACATTTCCGTTATGTTTCATTACTCAAAAATGTATTACTTCGGATGTGAAAGTGAACACGCACGAGTGTATCAAAGTGGAACTATGTAGCAAATCTTTCCATTACTATTTCTCTCCGCAATCTCTAAGTAGGAAGTGAGGAAAGTACTCAGCACTCCCCAGAAAAGTAGGCGAACGAAGAGTGATTTTCGGGCTATGCTTTTAGATCATTCCCACGACTCGATTAAACTAAACTTGAAGAATATTTATTTTGACACTGGCTAAATGCATATTAAATCC
This sequence comes from Apeira syringaria, assembly GCA_934044485.1. Taxonomy (NCBI): domain Eukaryota; kingdom Metazoa; phylum Arthropoda; class Insecta; order Lepidoptera; family Geometridae; genus Apeira; species Apeira syringaria. Next base: position 9,442,795 of record OW203665.1, on the reverse strand, counting down.
AACCAAAAATAATAACGACAAAAACGCAACCTACACGTCACTAATGAACACTGATTTACGTAAACTATTGTAAATAATTTTAAACTGACATGATCACTACATACAATAATTAATTTTACTATCGGAATATTTACTATTTATTCTAATTCTTATCTTACCCTAAATACCGTCCTAAAAAGTTTACGGAATATAATTTATTTAAAAACGGTATATTTTGCAGAACACGAGCCTATTAAAATTATACACAGCACATATAGGTACAGTACCACAAGTCCATACGCGGTGTACTCAGCATTGGAGGCTCCTCCCCACCCGCTGTCGGCCGCTGTGGCGTCGTTGTCGACGGCGCCACCGTTCCCGTTGGACACGGTCGCTACTCCGTACACAGGGTACGAACGGAGTGCTTCCCTGGAATATGCAATTAAACAGTAACTGGTGCTTCTCCTGTAGTCCCACAAAAACTGACTGTCAATCGTTTTTACATTGAGGCGCCATTTTAAAAATCGCGTGTCTACATTAACATGGATTTAACTGGGGAAAAATTTCGTAGTATGATTTTCTACGATTTTAAGTGTAATTTAAGTTGACAGCTCAACAGAGCATCGCTCTGCTTCAATCTGCTTTTGGCGATGAACCACCATGCAAGACGACTATTTTTAGCTGGTTTGCAGAATTCAAGCGCGGTCGTGTCAATCTCAGTGACGAATCTCGCGATTGTCGCCCGTCCACCGCTGTGAAAAACAAAAACATCGATGCTGTGCGCCCTATGACTGAAACAGACAGGCATGTGACCTACCATGAAATTCGCGCATCCTTAGACATAGGCATGAGTCAAATACAAACATTTGGGTGTGAGAAAGCTGTACTCTCGGTGGATCCCACACAATTTGACCGAGGGTCCAATAACGGACCGCGTCACTTGGTGCAGTGCCATGCTTACCAGATTCAACGAAGGTGCGTCAAATTTGGTGTGGGACATAGTAACAGGTGACGAAACATGGATTTATTGCTACGATCCGAAAACAAAGCAGCAATCGAGCGTATGGGTCTTTCAAGATGAGGCGAAACCAACCAAAGCGGCGCGCATGATTATGGCATCTAAGCGGACGATTGCATCTTTTGCAAAAATTAAGAACCAAGTACGCGGTCAACGATTTTCATCACCAGTAGAGTATGAAAAACATGTTTCTGAGGTCACCACGTAGGAGTGGCACTAAAGTTTTCCAAATTGGTTTAATCGAATGAAAATGAGCATTTTCGAGAGAATATTTTGATAACCAATAAAATCATTTTTGACCTTTAATAGTATTGTTTCTTATTCATTCCGGAAACTTTTAGTGCGCCCCGCGTAAAGTCGTACGGAGGTCACAGTGAACGTTTTTAGAAAATAAAGAACAGAATGTTATAGGAGCTTCTTAATATTTTTATTGCTTTTGTAAGTAGTCTTTGTTCTTTGCAAGCACCGTCGAGGCAATGGAACCATTGACTGAAGCAGTAGGCCCACTCTTCATTAGGAGATTCTCTTCTACGCCTTTTTCATACGCAGCTACGGCATTTTCAGGATTCATAAAACGAATTCCTCTAAGTATAGTTTATATTTGGAAATAAATATAAGTCACAATGTGCCAGGTTGGGACAAATATGCGATAGTCAGTCTGAGTGAGCTGAGCATTGTCGTGGTGGAAGAGGACCTGCTTCTTGGGCGCTGCTGTCTAATATTTTCCAAGGCCGCTGGTGAATTATGACTAAAATAACAATCTGCATAAATAGTCCTATTACCTTCTAGGACGTTTTTTGCGAAACGACCGGTCCGTCCAAAGAATGAGGAATCATCTTTTTTTTACTTCTGCACTTCCTTACGTTTGTCGGCAAATCTCAGAACTGAAACATCCATTGAGCATATTATTGTTTTTTGTTTTGGGTTTTTAATAATATATCCAGTTTTCATAACCTGTGGCCGAGTACAGCACTGGAATCGCCTCTATCATACTTTTCGAGCATTGAGCGGCACCAATTCAATCGACGGCGCTTTTGATGTTCCCGTCAAATAATGAGGTATCCATTTAGTACAAAGCTTTCTGACGCCTAAATGTTCATGTAAGACTTTTTATACTTGACTCATACCAATGCCTGAACGTGCCCGAATCTGTTGAAATGCCACCGTTCTACCAGCTTCTATTATTAGCCGCACAGCACTCACGTTATCTTCAGTAATCGCCGTAGATGGACGTCCTTTCCCCGAACCATCAGCGAGTTTGCTTCGAGCACGTTTAAACTCAATAAACCGACCGAAAACAGTAGCACAGGATGAGGCTTCGTCGTGAAATGCTAATCAAGCTAGTTATTGAGTAAGCCCGCAGCGAAAGTCGTAAAAAATCATGGAGCGAAAAATCTGTAGTCAAATCCTTTTGTACGTTACATGCCGTCAATTTGTAAAAACAAATAACATATATGAATTTATTAAGCACCCACGGGTTCACGCAAGTGTTCATAATTAGAATAGTAAATACATTGTTGAGCGTCTGCTTTTCTATGGCTTTTCTATGCTTTTCTTATTGGCCTATTCTTAAAACTTTCAGTGTGACCCAAGTATTACCCTTGCTATTTTGAGGCAGTTACGCGCGGTACCACTTAGGTTATTATTGCCCTATATGATCATAAAGCACTTAATACTCACATCTGATGTCCTTGAGTGTAGATCTCCTGAGGCTCCGTAACATACTGCACATGGTAGTTGACGCCGTTCCCACCTTCACCTGAGGTAAAAAAATACATCTATTTAGATACGACCGGCCATTTAAAATTTGAATGGTGTGAAGAGTGATTAGGATTGAATTAATGCACTGATTTATCTATACGGTTATGATAGGTAGTGTTGTAATTAGATAAGCCGAAAGCTGCTCATCATTATTAGTTGCCGAATCCTGTATTTAGAAAGTCGTTACCGTTAATACCTATTACAAGCGTGGCTATGGTTAGTAAAAGCGGTCCTTCAACTGAGATAAAAAGACAGACTCATCAAATATTACTAATTTCTCGAAATATATTTTCCTTTCATTGTCATATAAAACTATCATCTCAATAAATGCTATTAACAATTGAATATTGTTATGAAGTATTTTTTTTATATTATTGGTTCACAGAACTAGTTGTACACAGTAAGGTATAAGAATCATTTAGTTACAATTGTTATATGTATGGCTTGTACATGTGTACACCCTTCTAGGTGTGAACACATCATGCTTAATATAAAGAGTGCTCTAAGATTTTATTAATGATAAAAAAGTAAGCTGTATTACACATAAAATAAATTTAGATTACCTACGTGAACATAAAAGTATAAGAAAGAGTTAGTTGGCTGCATTGTAATGGATTAACTCAATTTTTATATACAACAAATAATGCTTACGCTTTATATGCTTTACACCACTAAGATAAAAACAGTTTAAAAACCCATTTTCTAGTTCTCGGGACATTTGAAGCCTGACTTATATACTTTTCGTCACGTGAACACGCCGCACGGATTTCTATAATAAGTATGTTATGTATTTTATCTAAAATAAGTTACTCAACGACCCTTTGGTCAAGACACGTTTCATTATTTTTTTTCAGTGTAAAAAATTGAATGGTACCGATCGAACCTTTTTAAACAACGAAGTTAAAGATGATTCTTTTAAAATTAATTAATTAATTAATATTATAAAAAAGAAAGATTTTGAATTCCACCATCTTAAATCACTCAATTAGAAAACCCATCGAGGAGAATAACGAAATCAACATCTAAAATATAAAATGATACACGATATCGCCTATTGTCTAAAGCGTTCTAATTGCAAAGTACATGGTGAAGCCAAGGAAGGTGTCTAGGCAACTCACAGGGGTAGTAGGAGCGGTATCGTGGCACTTCCATCGCGACGAACGTCTCCCAGGCAACTCATGGGGCTCAGATTCCCACAGCCTCATCTCGCGACGCCCTTCGACACTTGCCTCACCCCGCAACACCTAACACCCTGTCTCTCATCCCACTGGCATGCTCTATCTCAGTCTAAGCCTCTGACCCTCTCTATGTACTTCAGTGTTGCAAAGATAAGGAAATGGCAGTTGTTTATCGCAAATTAAAGAGCCATAGTACGTTCGAAAATTTGGTTTCAGATTATAGAATAAATATTACGGTTAGTGTCAGTTTAAACAAAGTTCACTTAAAAATGTGATGTAACCCGAGAAAGTGAAATTAGGCCTACATGGCATGTAACTGTTATTTTAATTCAAATAATACTACAATGACGTCAATGATGACGCAAGGAAATATTATTACTTACTATTTTTTTCGGATATACCATAAAATAATATTAATACCAATTAATAATAAATAATAATAATTGTGGGTAAGTTAACTGCTCAAACCTAGTAATACTTTCTTTTACATAGCTCCATTTCCAATACATAAGCACCCGCCCCACCTGCCTTGTGATCCCCGCTTGTAAGCGATATTATTGCAAACTTTCCTTTGTCATGCTTGTTAGCGATCACAGGTACATGTTGATAGGGGTGTATTACTTGTTAATTGTTTGAACTCATGCAAAATATTTATATGAACGTAATATTTAGAGATTTTACAGTCAGCAATGCTTAGTCAAATAATATCTTGGATCTCAGCAAAAGGAAAATTGGTTAAGAACCTTAGACACATCAATGAAAACCTTAACATATCTTGTGATAATACCTAAGTTCCGGTCTCATCAATGAAGATATATTATCATCACATCGATTTAGGTGTAAGACGTTCACAGACTGAGATCGGCCTCCCCAATTCTATTTGACAAAACAAGACAAAGCCTTGAAGCCTTTTTTGAAAACCTTGGTTCTATTGACTTGATATATGTCTCTATTTCACATTTATGAGTCAATATATAGATAAAATCCTTAGACCATAAGAGTGAATCACAGTCTCAAAGACAACCAAATTTTATTAAGTAAATCCATGGTATGTACAATACATTACCTTTTTTTATTTGAGTGACATGGCTGGGGACGTGACAAAGTCACGATAGTGAAGAATTACAATATGATCCTTAAAGTCAACAACTGCAGAATTATGGCAAACACTCTTCTTTCAATAATGTTAATGATAAATAAGAGAGGTATCAGCAATCCGTTCAAAATTAGGATTATAACTGATAAATCAGGGGAACAACACATTGCCAGAATAGTGAATTTCGAGAATGCTCCTGGCTTCTACCGAATTTGAGAACAATAAAGATCCAGAAGATTAGGTAGAAAACGGTTTTCCAATAATAAAGGACAACGAAACTGAGGAAAACTGATTAATACTGTACTGACTGATAATTCTCATGCTAAGGATGCTCCACGGTAGAAACTTGTATTATAAAGAATGCTCTACCATTGATATTCTTGCACAAGTCGCATACACCTCTGATTTTATACTCCATTACTATCGAAGCAATTCAAATGATTTGAGATAATTATACACCTTATTAAAGACTACATGACTAATGCAAACAGCAGCATAACAGTCTAATGATGTATGTTAATATTATTATCAGGATATTTACCATGTATTTTATTTGTTTTATTTGCTCGATATTTCGGCACAATTCCATGCGCCATGTTCACGAGTAAGCTGAAGTTTACTATTCTTGTATTAGTGACTAAGTAAGTAAGTAAGTTTTTAAACTGGCATAAGTTTGAAAACTTATATAGTCTCTATGTTATGTTATCCAAGGGGACTTAGGCTGTGCTGCAATGGTAACACGAATACGACCGGTTTTATAAGAAACGGATAATACTACAGATAATAGTTATTAAACTACTCAACGACATGCTCACTCAGAAATCAGACATTCATATGTTTCATGATAAGGCAGGCAGATTTCAGCGTCCTACGTATCTAGGTCGTCCTAAGTATTTAGTTTTACCATTTAATGTGTTGGATTCATTCTGTTATTTACATGAACTTGAATTATTTATTGTACTTCAACATACATATACCAGACTTAGTTATATTATGGCCAGTGGTTATGAATTCTATATTGGTTAAATAATTACAATTCCCATTAACATGAAAGAATACATTTTGGAAGCACTATTATAGGTGAAGGTAGATTAAAAAGTTGTGTCATCAATACTCAGAAAAACACATAAATAATAAACAAAATATCAAACAGCTTTCCAATTTCCGCTACCTAGACGTCTCCAGCAACACAATCCTATGTAATCGATACGTCTAGCCGGCGCCTACACCATCCCACCACCGCCGCAGATCCACTCCCATCCATGTCATCAGTCCAGTACATACAGAAAATAATAAAACAGTGCCACAGTATACCCCATAGTACACGTACATAAGCCGCGGGCCGGACACGCGTCACGTCGAAGGTAACCAAGCAGGTGAACTATTGTACCATTTTATAATAGGCACTACTATACCATCCCCTTGATAATGCACCATTGATAATGACCGTTCAGGTGGATAATCCGCAGGGGTGCTCGCAATTATTCCGCATTAAAAAAACTTATTAAGCTATCTCTTTATATCAAAGAGTTAAGGTTGAATTTTGATCTGTGAATTGGGGTACACTTTAATATGCTATCAGTTTGACAGGTGCGGGATAATCAGATCGAGACATGTTTGAGGGTGATGTTTAGTATGTTTGAGCGAGAGCATCAAAGAAAATGTTTGAAGCTATAGAAATGAGAGATTTAGTCGGGATTTTGTGAAGCTGTTGTTATTAGCCGCACACCAAAGCTGCGGAGACATAAAAGTAAAAATCATAACTTGCTTTCGTGGTCGCTCGACGGCTCGGATTTGACGTCGGTCCTCTGACCCCACGCTTCTTTCACTGTTGATAGAGTGGTAAGGAAACACATATACATAAATTTAATGTGCAATAAAGTATTTATAAAGTGCAAACAATAATTCATGCTGTACATTATCTAAATAAAACAAAACATTCAAACAATAGATAAAATACCAATAAACTTTTACGCAACATATCAAATATCTACTACAATGCTTACCTATACGATAGTATAATTATAATGCGCTCGAACGCCAGTATAAATATGGCAGTATAAAGTATTTTTTTTTAAAGTATAATAGGAAAAGTATACATATTCAACTTGTTTCGTAGGTTCTACATTACCTTCGATAGGTTCATTTGAGTAAAGCGGTCCAGGAGGATGAATAAATGTTTGTGAGTGTTGTGAGGGAAGCCTGTATGTTGATGTGAGAGTTTTTGAGTGTAATAATAATTTATGCTAAAAATTACGGCGACAGCCGAAAAGACGCGGAGAGAAACTATTCTATTAAATTTATATACAATGGTTATTTAATTGGGTTATTAATTTATCTATAGCCTTTTTTAATAACTTGCTTTTTAAATCAATAAACCTTTAGCAAATCAATATCAATTATCTTAATTGTTACTAGCATCCATGCTACTATGATTAAAACACACTTGTGTTGCTGTAAATGTACATGAATATATGTTAACATTGTCAATTCAGATAGGCTTATATGGACCATTCGGGATAAAGATTTCCGAGAAATCTTTTGTCTCCCACAGCGGGTGGTATCAGCAATAAGCGCTTACATAACAGTAGTTGTATCATAATTATTGAAATCATCTCTTTAATAACGGAGTTTATATTATAGGATGAAGTACATACTTGCAACGGTGATGAAGGTGTGGTGACCTTCCGCATTAGGACTGGAGTGGCCCGAACTGTCTCCGTTCATCTCCACCACTGTACTCGACACCTGCGGACGAGACCAACTATCTCATCAGTAAAACTATATAGTGTAGGAGCCAAGGTATCCATGTCTGCTTCCCTGGGATATTACACTGAGAAAAAAATATGTTAGACAAGCGTTATTTTGGACTCCACAAACTTGTATAATGTTTAATCCTGATAGCACGTTTTTATTAATGTCTGCACCATTTCCCCAAGTTACTATAGCATAGCTCAGTATTGAGTGTATATACGCATAATAGACTGAAATTAGAGTTTTCGTATCAAGTAAGTACAGGCTTAAGGTTAAAGAGGGCATAATTTGCACTTCCTAATTTTTTACAAGTTTTATCTATGTGTGAACTTTGGGTAATTGTGTAGTCCACAGTGTATCCTAGAAAAACAAGTTCGGTTTTGCTAATGGCGTCGTTTTTCCTTTTTTTGGCATGATATTTATTTATAACACTTTTATCATCGTTCAGAATAATGCCGTTTGCCTCGAACCATTCATGGAGTATGTTCATGGTCTCAGTTATTTTTGTATCTAAAGTGTCATTATTTTTTTCTTTGATGCCAACATGTGTATTGTCTGCGAATAAATTTACCGACGCCCAATCAGGTAGACAATACGCGAGATCGTTCACATACGTTACGTTACGCGTAAAGACATTATTTTAATGGCTTGGAACATTACAACTGTATTTGTTACAGTTCAACCATATCCACTGATAATTCATTTTGTATTCGAGTATGCACGTTGCATGTTTATTTTCGTAATGATGCAGACGGGCCGCCTGAAAGTAAGCGATGCCCTTCGCCTATGGATATTTGTAACACTGAAGGCATAACGATACGTTGTGCTAATCCTTCTTAAGACACTGTTAACTCTCCTTTTCAAGCATCCCATATAATACGAATAGCAACTCGTAATACCGAGAGAGTAAGCTCGTTCCAAGTTTTTCAGGTATATGTCAAAAATGATTAGTTGAATCGCAGTGTGTGAATCCCATTTGTCAATTATATGTAGATGAGCTTTTAAGCGATTTCGGCCTTGATGTGGAGGTCTTTAAAACACTCCCCGTTGTTTAAACAGAAAATACAAAGAGACCAAATGTATCTGCGCATACTGAGTGGCACTCGGTCTTTGGTGAGTTAGGGGTCGTTGACAATTCTGATACGCTACAATGCATCCAGAGGCTGAAGCTAATACTTAGGTGCACCGGTCTAAAGGTGGAGCAGTACTCGAAGTACTGGCGGACTTGTTTGAAGCGGTACTTCACACCAACATGCCTTGGTGTGAAGTACCGCTTTGCTTTGTTTAGCACACACAAACAACACCCGGAATATGTTCTCCGAGTCCATGAGAGGAATATCCTGAAATCGAGGTGCTACAGAAAATGGCTTGTGTCTGGGCAGGGTTGAATTGTACAACGCTACGTTTACCCCCTTCAGAAACCTGGACGAGGCAAAACTCGATGGTGACTTAGGATCCGCGTACAGGATAAGTACTAACCGGAAAGATTATAATGAAGTTTGTCGTAGCGTACGTACGTTTAGATGCGATCTTACTTGACAATAACGCATGGCACGGGCGGTATGAATTATGATCATTATTGATATATCGTCCATTATTATCTCTATAATTATCGCGTGCATCCCTGCCGCTGTCGCGTATAGAACTATGCTCGACTTTTCTCTACGAGATCAAATCAGGAATGAATAATTGTAGAACAAAGGTAATACATACATAGCCCAGCGAATACGCAAGCTGTAATGGCAGTAGAGTAGATAGGGCACATACTATTAAGAAGTAGTGCCCAACGCGTTTCTCGACTGGATACCAAGGACTGGGAAGCGCAGATTAGAACACCTAGCGACAAGGTAGATACAGACCGCTCCCAAGCGGTTCTGGTGAGAATTATCAAAAGGAGATATATCCAGACGTGGACGTAGCATAGCTAGATAGACATATGATGATGGTGAGCGTGATGAAGATCACGTTTTCTGACGCTGTGTGTATCATAGAACAGTAGCGTGCCCTCACCTGGTGTATGGCGTGGTGGAGCTGGATGGAGCTGGGTATCTCGGGGATCACGATGAGGTCGCGCACCTCGCTCGGCGACGCGCCGCCTCCTGCACCGTTGGCCTGCGCGGGTAACATTTGCCTCGTGATATAGGTTTACACATGATATACTATCTCACCGTCGTGTATCACCACCACTATGTACTGAATATTTGATAAAATCAGGGCAACAATTGTCATTGTGTGTTCACCGATTTCTCTACCCGCAACTATAATATCATCGACGTATGCGTAGCACTTTTCAGTTATTGGAGTGTAACTCAAAAACCGCTTGACCGATTTAATTAAATTTAAATGGGGACACACGGGAAGCACCAGCTTGCAAATAAATAAAGAAAAACTTACGGGTCGAAATGAGAACCTCCTCCTTTTTTGGAGTCGGTTAAAAAAGTAGCCTATGTGTTAATCCAGACTATATCCTATCTTTCTATACATATATAAACTTTATGTCTAAATACAAATTGTGCAGTGTGCCATTACATTATGGATTTACTTTTAGGAAAAATGAATCTTCTTTTTTGCGTTGAGTTTCATTTACGTTCCTGCAAAATATTTTCATAACACGCAACTTTTGAGGCGATGGCGGCTCAGCGGTGGCAGCTTTTTTTAACTATTGGCTGCCTTAACTATGAAGAAAAAAAACCAGCCCATAGAGAGGCTACATTATATATAAATGAATACTTAAAAACGTTTAGATCACTCAATTGTTTTAACACTGCGGGTACAAAGTCCTAACCTGGGCAGGCGCAGCCAGACGCGCCGCCATATCCGGTGAAGCGGGGGGCGAAGACTCCACTAGGACCTCGTCACCGGCGCACTCAAAGTCTGAAACACGACCACATAAGTAGTATTAGGCACAAACATGATTATGCCCACTGTGTTAATAACATTACTGTCATCAATTTTCATGAACAAAGCATTGAAATATTGTTTATTTGTTTATAGTTCACGATACAGGCTTTGTCTAGTTTGGGACCCGTAAAGTTAAAAGGTTATAAAATATTCTTATCATTTTAAAAAAAATATTAGCCAATCAGTATGGATTTCTTGTAAACAGCTGTATTAACTCTCCTTAACCTCTGTCATATATCTGAGTGATCTATCCCCATGCAACTCATCAAAATAAAAGAGCCTTTAATTCCCTTTCACATCATATACATTAATGATGCTTCTAGAATCGAAAGATAATAATAATTATCATTTTTTTCTACATGTATATAATAGTTCTCTCATATTTTCCCTGAAGAGTGTTAAGCAGAACAATGCATACATTCATCATCCCAAGGTTGGACAGTCTTTTTAATTTCTTCTCCAAAGAAAAAAATGTTTTAACTTCAAAGGCGAAATTGTTATATTTATTAAAATTTGGATTTATTTTGTTGTTTCATTGGATGTTTTACGTTAATGGATTTTATTGTGGTACAACATGATGACAGAATATTATGCTGTAATATGTTTTACAGCCTACATTCTCAATACTTATATTATTATTCAGCTACTTAAATAACTAATTAAAATTTTGCTGAGAGTGTAGGTAAATGAATTATCACAAGACAAAACATATTAGTCTGATCTTGTATGATAAATATTGGTATTTATATAATGGTAGTGGTTCGCTTGTTCAACTAAAGTAAAATTCTGGAAAATAAGATAAATTCTTATATATTCTTATGAAAGTCTTACTAAGTCCAAATTAATATGACACTTATCAATAACATAATTTAAATTAGATATCTTTATTAAAATTGCAGGATGTTTTAGATAAAATAAGTTGTCACTTATTTGGTGCTGACTGTTGGTTGGATAAAGTCCCGACCATGTTAGATACTTCTCTCAACCATCTATCCATGTGGCCAAAAAAAGGGAAAAATATTATTTACATTCATAATGATGAAGATGTACATTCATAAGAAAAAAGATCATGCATGGTGCTCACAACACTCAGACATGAGGAATATGAATCAAGGAGCGATAAAATTTTCATCAAATCATTCCAACAAAGAACAACCAGACGGACTGTAATGCGACATCTATATTTGGTAGATGTTCCAACCTGTCGCAAAAAGCGTTTGGCTTCCACATTCAATAAATATAGCTAACGAGTGTAAATTATTGCCTAAGTCTGTGTTTCCACATGTACAACCTGGGCATCTTTAAGTCACGAGTACAGGTATCTTCAAGGCAAGCGTGATCCATTGTAGACCACATTATCACTTAACATCAGGTGTGCCCAGCAATTGAATAAAACTCATCTAATATTAAATATAATAAATTGTTGTATGGAGTTATACAAATTTGAATTATACCATACAAGAATATGACCTAATTCATTGTAAAGAATTTTAGTCATCTTTAGCAAGTTCGAGTGATTCACTCATTAGGGCCAATATTAGCTAAGCCGGGCCAGCTTCCCTATGACTTTGTTTATTATTAGTTATAGCATTAAATAAAAATAGTGTATCATTTTCTGTCTGACAATAATAATGGTTGCCAAAGCAATCTCACTATGACAAAGGTTACTTTGGCAACCTATCTACAACAACAATGAGTGAATTTACACAAAACAATCTATTTCTCCTTCCCGTGGACATTTTGAAATACAAAGTATACAAACTTACAAAGTATATAAACTTGGGTAAATGAACATAACAAAATTTCAAGTTGATCTATCTCACAATTTCTAGTTTTACAACCACAAACCAACAGACGCTGTATTTTTATGTCATACATAAATGCATTGTATAGCATAATATAAGGCATCTTTTTCAAAGAATTAAAAATCAAACATAATAACTGCTTTAAACATGGTCCTAAAGAATTTTGAGGGCTAAAACTAAATATCTATACAGAGGTGTGTCGATCGAAACACTTAAAACTCATGATTTACAAGTAATGGAGATATTGAGGACAATTATAATATACATATAAGATGCACAATACACCCTAAGCATGACACAGGACCCCATTTTGAAAACATAATATTATAACTTAATTAAACATGAATAAGTGACATAAATATTCCTGTGAATTCCTAGACAAGACAAAAACTGAATTCTTGTATTCAGAAACAATACAAGTTGTTAAGTTAATAAATCAAATAGTTTATTCTTTGAAATAAAGAATATTAAAACTATTTATAAGCTTGTTTTATTTCAAACTTGTAAAAGTTCCAATATAAATATACAATAAATATATACATATACATTTATAACAATTCTTTTGCAAATATTTAAAAACAGACTTTTTGATCCACCTGTCCACCCCAATAATACATAATATGTAGTAATCAAGAGCAATTAAAATAATTGAGAAAGGGGAACTGCTCCCTCTGGTATTGAGTTACCTGCATTTAATTGTGAAACCTTATAACAAAAATTGCATTAACTAATCCATCGAAAACTATATTAAATGTTTTACATAATGTATGCCTATAATTTAACACATTGGTGTTAAAAATAGGTATGCTTTCATTTCAATACAGAAAGTTCTTCATTTTAAATTTAGAACAACAAAATGCTTTGATTTGGCTAGAAGTGAATTATGACAACAAATATGATGTAACCATTGAACTGCTTTAAATTAATTTTAAAAAGCATATCAGTCAGCATTCTACAGCTAAGCTTAATCAGTTATAGCTAAAGTGGAAATATTAAAAAGTGTATCAACAAATAAACAAAATGTGTTGTTAATGGTTGCATAACACCGTCCCAGCCACTCATAGATGTTATTGATCTGCCACAGAGACCGGGTGGCAAGGTGGAGAGTATCCCAGCAACACCTCACCGCCTACACCTCTCATCTCAACTATATCGTTATACAACTCACTTTCTAAATAGAACACATTTTCAAACCCCATCTCAGACATTGTCACCGTCACAAATCAAGTTTTGCTATAATTCAACACAAGCACAACATTATTGTGACTACACTTATTTTGTGATATTGTATATTGATCAAACATTTGTCTCTAGGCTGGAAATATTTATGCTGTCACTTGTGTTAGATGTCCTCTGTGTGGGTTGCCGTGAGCAGTGTGAGTAGTTTGCTGATAGGAAATATGGTAAAACAGTAGGGTGTATAGTGCAGGTGATGTCACGGTTGGACAGACCCACCTGCCTTGTGCCTGTAATGCATGGGTGAACAAAAAACTCATTTCATGTAACTGACTATTGTATCTTAGGGTGTTATAGCTGATATAAATAAATTGACTTAGACAAAATTTGGTATATTAACCAGACCAGGGGTGTAGCTATGTATAAACATACTTCAAATAAACTTTAATAAATTAATATGTATATATACCTATTTTGAAAATATACTGTATGAAGGTAATTGTCAGGTTTGATAGTCATTTGCTTCTTTTGATACAAATTAAAATTAAATAAAAATATATTACTTGTCATAACTTGATTTCTATATTCCTTGATACATATTTATCAAACCTTTTTTGCTTAAATTATACTTTTGCTTTTGGTCATACTTGTAAAATCTTATTCATGCCTAAAGTTCAAGACATGATATTCACCAAAAAATTGGTATAAATATATTGACTTTCATCTTAGGTAGGTAGCCAAGTACTCAAGATATCCCAATCCAACTGCGTAGTTTACGCGAAAAAATCTATAAGGTGCCCAGATAATATATTGAAAGAGAGAAGGTGAATCACGAGGCGCGTGCCGTGCCAGGCGCCGTCATGGTCCCGCCTGCCTTACGCCGCCGCTGTAATAAACTTGGAGCCGGGATTTAGGGGACTTCATTCGGGAACTCTCCCTCGGTCTCTATACACGCAAACGCAAATAAATCGTATGTAGCGTACAGCTTCATCGACATAGCGCTGATTTAAAGCTATTTTTGGAGTGATCACTAACAGAACTGATTTGCCAGCCATACCTACCTCCTGTCAAAATTAAACACGCCCGAAACTAAACTATAATCATTAATTCACAAACCTTTCGTAATGCTGATTGCCAACTTGAGTACTGGTTGAGTCTAAATTTATCTTCTGGAGTTTTATGTAATCTGATAAGGAATAGTGAGTTATCAATGTTGTTGTCCCTATCGCTATGGCCGTTTCCTTGGCTACGAGCGCGTAGCGACACCGCAGTAGTGCTGCCAGGTTCATTCAAGTGTTGTGTAGAGACGGTGCTAATTGAGTTGAGAATAAGCGCTGTCTGTCACTAAAGAAATACATCGGAAGAAAAAAAATTGCTTACTAGTTGTTAAAAGGAATGTCAACAAGTTATCTGCATTTTGAGAAGACAATGCAAATCAAAAATGAAATAAATAATAAAACGCATTCGTACAAAAACAAGACAGGACACGTTTAATTTAAAATGTAAAGACAATCGCTATATTAGTCAACTGTGTGATATCAAGTTACTGGTGATATGCTTCGGAATAATTCTGTGTATAAATGTATGTATTTTCAATGAAACACTACATTTATGAGAAGTCACTTATTGTTAATATAATTATAGCTATTTATCGATGTTGATTTTTTTTTTTACATATTATAAGTTTGCTTCTGACAACTGTCTCACCTGATGTTAAGTGATGACGTTGTCTAGGATTTAGCTTCTTTTTTTTTTATTCCAATGAAATAGCGCCAGATCTGGCAAAAAGCGCTAAAATGGAAAGTCCCTTATAAAAAAAACTCGCTAACTAGAGCACTGGGCATTGGGCAACTGCACATGCGCATTGCGCTCGATTCGTTCACAAAGCTCCTAGAAATAAGACGTAGTTAATATTCTGTAAACGAATACTTAAATGTTATGCGCACCAATTAAAACTGGAATATATTATATGTGTTGCTATTAATTACATTATATTCGTGTAATTCTTAGACCCACTAACGCAACTGTTCTGCAAAATTGCATACAAAAACTGTGCTTTGGTCCGAGATTCCCGGATAATTTGGTTGGTGCAAGACGGCCTTAGAATTTTTGCACAGCACATCTAAATAGCTCGCAGCTGACGATTTTTTCCAACTTACATAACATTTTCATCGTTATATTTTGACCCATTTACAAAATATCTATATTGTAGCTGATGTGTTATTCTGATGTATGACGTATGAGCTCACATTACTGCAAAGTTTTATGAAAATCCATACAGTGGGTTTCGCGCGAATAAGTACACCTTAACAAATCACCGCATTTATAATATTAAATTATTTACAACTGTAATGACTGTAAATTTAATATAAATAAATAAATGTGATGTGATGTATGATATTCAAACATGTTAATAATTATAACAGTCAGCGATGGGAACGTCGGTGGTCAAACTGACGGACGCGCTGCTTCGATCCCCACCAACGCGGCAACGTCTTGAGTTTCCGGTGAAGGTAAACACCGTTATGAAATTCCGAGCATGGTGATGGGGCACTTTACAGTACCCGCCTGGCTATCTACAACCCTCCAGTTTGAAAAAACTGTCATCAAACACAAAGTGTGTTCAGGCAGAAGTCCTTTAGAGCCCGTAACCATTCTAGATCTGGCGTGATAACATCTTCGACCGCATCGTCACTAACCATCACGTGAGATAGGGGCCAACGCTAGATCTATACAATATATTTAAAAAAATATTCTAGGACAAAAGCTGCTTCTGTTCTTCTCCAAGAACCTATCTACTTCCACACCAAAATTCATTTATATTGGCCCAGCGGCGTGGGTGTGAAAACGTAACAGACTGAGTTCATATTCTTATATATTTATTATTAATATTGTATATTTGACGATTAATATATTAGTATTAGGTTTTGTTGTACCTATGATGAACCATAAATTCACTAGATAATAGAAACCCATGTGTTCAAGTCAGGTTATAATTAAGGTAGGTACCTGAATTCCGGCTTTCATTAAATACCATCAAACCGTTCAGGCTTAAAAAGATAACAAACACACATACTTACACACAAATTACTTATATAATAATAGGTATTAATCTGATGATCCATACCGCGTCAATCATATTGAATACCTATCTAACATCTCTATACAGATTACAGATGATTGGCGATTGTATAAACAGGCCTCTAAATGCTAGATTAAATATGCCAACAGTAATTCAGACCACCAATTCTGATCTAAACCGCATTTCGCAATTCTTATGGTCTCAAAGTAATGTCAAAAAGTAAAATCATACACCTTCTTGATACACTACTACAGCAAAATATAGAAATTAATGAAACTTGTAAAAACTGAGGTAGGTACCAATTAAATATTAATGATTGGAAGTTTTCGTTGGCAAGTGTGGGCCACTGTCGGCCTAGACAAGATGCATCGCTTCATAGCGATTCTCTTTCTCTAACCATTGAATGTTCTCGTTTTGCATGTGATATATATATATAGCTTTGAAGTGTCATTGACGCGCTTTTTTTCTCAGCGTTAACACTCGTAGAATGTTAGGTACTTTCTCTACTAGAGCTACTGGTTGACAAAGTAACGCCGATAACCGAAGCAATGATCCCATGATGACCCACGTATGACATTAGTTTTGTACCAAACGCATTCTTAGGCACTACAAACACAAACGGAAAACCCTAAATAGAGAATAGAAAGTGACAGAAAAACAAACTAAGGTTAATTGACGTCACCTTATATTTAGCAGTACATTCAATACATTTTCTATCGGCTCAAAACTGACGTGTTTTCTGTGAAAGCTACCGATAAAACATTTTATTTTATAATTAATTGGAAAACAGTTTTTCGCAGTTATTCGTTATGAAGCGATGCATCTTTTGCTAGGGCCATTGGTAGCAGAAATTAGACGCAAAATCTTGTAGGTAGGCACTGCCTCTTCTTCTTTGCATAGGTTGAAAAACTGACTGCCTATTAAGTACTACTAAAGCTGCGATTGCACTATCACTTTTACTTCCAATAAATCTATTATCGACTATGCTGACGCTTCATATGTAGATTTATCCCAGGAGCAGCTTAATAAACTGGAACGCTTGCAAAACTTGAGTAAGTATCCTCATATTTGGTTTACCGAAGTCTTTGGTTTACGTTTTCGCTGGAATGCTCTTATATTGTCTCTTCTTTACGTCATTCCTTTTATTCTTACTACACCCTCCTTTCTAACTAAAAGACTTAAAAAAACTTTAACTAAAAGAACATTTCGTATTTTACATATTTCCCATCTCTTACATTTTTAATACCCTTAAGCTTCAAACCCCTGTCCACACTTCCCATTCCATGACCAGTCCTATACAGTTCAGGCTGTACAGCTATGGAATGCCTTACCCCTTGATATCAGAAGAAATACGAGTAGTTCTAGAGATTTTCAAAAACATGATCAATTATCACTATCTGTCTATTTTTTATTAATATCTTAATATACAATATCATTACACAATTTGACAATATGACAAATATACAATTTGTCCATATATATATTGCACTACCGACGGCTACTACTACTTTTTAAGATAATTTACATCCTGTCTGGGAGAAATCGGTATTATAAGACCGCCCATTGTACTTTGATATTAGAGTAATTAGGTATGTAATAATTCTTTAGTAGGTACCAATACTACATCGTATAGTGAAATAAAGAAAGATTACTCATATATTGTATCCATGGCCCCTCGCCTACGGCGACTTTTTGTGGCGCTGCAGTAGCGATGTGTATCGATACCGCCGCGCTACCTTAATATGTATTAAATACTACGAGTATGCTACTATCGCTGGCTATGTACCTTCACCCAGATACTGTATCGCTACTAACGCGATGCTGCTGTCGCGCTTCAGTCGCGAAGCAAACGCGCACGACACATTCCCCACCACCCCACCCTCTGTTCTACACCGTTCGTTCCCCCGATGTCGTCAGAAAAGGTCGCTTGTTTGTATCGATGCAGTCGCGCAATTGCATCGCTTCTGTCGCACGTTGCAAACGCGACTAACGCGCGATAGTAGCGATGAAGCGCGTATACAAAATGTGCGACATCATCGCGACAAAAAGCCACCCGCACCGTGGGCGAGGGTCTTTGGCGTGGATCTACTGCGATATAATTATATGCCCTCCGAGGTGTCGATGCCATCATCGTGTTTCCAAAAACATCGTGCGGTGTTATGAGGAGTCAATTTTTTTGTGCACACAATGTGGTATAGTCGTACAGAATACTTTTGAACTGGATTATCCGTAACGTCACTTTTGGACCCATTATCGTACGATCAGACTACCATCGTGTATCCAATTACTGCCCTTTTCCAGAATACTAAATTTAGATTAAATCAATAAATGTTCAAACCTTCACATAAGAATTTATGGATTTCTATTTCAACGAGTCCACTGGAGTCCTCATAAGTGTCTGAACTACTCTGCTTATAATTCATGTTCACGATTTCTTTGACTGGTGAGTATCGCCTACACACTATTATAAAGTTAAACAAAGCTCTTATAATCAAAACACTTGTTTTCTTTAATGTTCTGTATAGTATCACCTAGGTAATTAATTTATTTACTCAGAAATAACAAAAATTAACAATTGTTTGACAAACATATGTCACGTATGTTATGTAGGTATTTTTTTATGGATTGTACAATCTCAGATGTGGATCTAGATGGTCAGGAAACTTTTCTCAGTTCATATAAATCTTCATGGATTGTAAACTTCTTTTAGTTTTAATTTTTAGTTAATTTTAGTAAACAGGAAGGTAATATTTGATTGGAAATTCTCGTGAGTTTGACACATTATTATATGTATGTGGTATCCGGCTTTACTCACGTTTATAGTCGAAGTTTCGACCTAGGTCTCGAGCATGTCTCAGGTGAGTTTACGCTGCCAGACCGCGGCGAGTGGTCGCCGCGATCTGGCAGCGTAAACTCACTCAGCAAATAAATATTACCTTGAGTGACGTCACGTTTCTTTTCTATCTTTCTTTAGGATGGCCACACGAGATCCTCTAGGATATATATCGGACAGTTTTCATCTATGAAAATGATGTGAAAAGCAATACTTGACTTGAATGGTCTTTAAATATTAGGGACATGATAGGTATATAAATCAAATTCCATAACTTGATAAATATATTGAATGTGTATAATTACAGTTTTATAACGCAGTTACCTGCATAAACTCCATGTACTGTTATGTACTGTTTCATATGGACCTGTTGTAGGCGGCTAAAGGAAAATGCGCCTTGTGATAAAGTTCTCGGTCTTATTAATAAAAATGGTGTAATACACCCCTAATTTGACGTTACGCTTGGACTAGTTACTTCTAAAGTAACGAACTTGTATAATAATCTCTCAACGGTATTAATAAATAGGGAGTTAAGTTTTACTAACAATACTCTCCTTAAACCAGGTCACATACTAAGGGTGCGTTTCTTTTTGAGCTTTAAGCGCTTTAAGCACAGCGTGCAGTCTTTCCGAAATGCACTGACAGCTGCACACAAAATTAAGAGAATCTGTCGAAAAATTGGAAGTCCGTCAACAAAAAATTAAAAACGCCATTTTAACAGAAAAATATGACCCATTGAGCACCCGTGCAGTACGGAAGTGAATTATATAGAAACTGAAATTTGATCAATTCGCGCGCATTCACGCACACAATCCGTTCCGATTTGCATAACAGCGTCAGCACTGACAGTTCTAAATCCATCTCGGAACAGCTAAATCCATAAGTACGAACCATAGAAGTAATATGTAACGTAGTACATATTACTTCTATGGTACGAACTTAACCACTGTAAATCACTGATCAGAAAGCTGTAAATAGAGTACTGCGTACAGACGGACATGCTTAAAACATTGTTTTCGACCCCCCTCAACTATGTACATATGTGGTATATATGTTTTTAACACCCCCCTCAACCCCTCAACCCGAGCAATCTAGAATTTGACAGTTCTCTTTTTTTAAATTTTGGTGAAATGTTCAGGCAAAAGGAGTACGGTCTAATATTTTTGGATCCCGATTTAAAATGTGTACGTAAGTGTACGTGTACGTGTAACACGTAAGTGTGTTTAAAACGTGTTTTATATGGGGTAAATTATATGTAGTAATTTTATGAAATATTATATTTTTGTAGGCGTCTAAGGGCATCTCTTGACTGAGTACTTGTACTGGAAATAAGAGCCAGGACGAATATTTTAAGTATTTAAAGTACGAATATTTGTTTCGGAAGTTTTTGATTACAGTAGCTATAATTTAAGAAGAAGTGTTTGTTTCACAAACTAAATAGAGTACTGCGGTTTGGTTAGACCAAGACTTTGAATCATTTATTTATGTTTGAAAATTTTATGTTACGTTATTTAACGTGATAATTGTATATGAATTAAAAAAATAAAATTGTATATGAATATAAGCATCTAATTAAAAATATATAAAATATTAGTAACGCTGTCATTAAGTAGTAGTAGTAGTAGTTCTGTATTGTAACGCGGTAATTAGTTGCAAACTGCTTCTGTGTACTGTGTATTATGTAATTCGAGCCGTGTTTTAAATTTAGCCCCACCATTGGCGGTGACTCGTGCAAGTGTCCGGACCTGCTCGAGGCTCGCGCCCTGATTGTACAGTTGAAGTAGTGTTTGATGTTGGAATGTGTGCGCACATATTCATGGTAGTATGCTGGAGATGTCCGGATACTTTGCCGCGCATATAGTTTCAATCCGCGTCAGTGGAGAGCTGTGGTGCCCGTGATAGATTGTAAGAGTGTCAAAGGACACACGGTGATTTAGATTATTAAGCATCAGCCCGCGATTGTGTCATCAAGAGCACGTTGATCTACATCTTCAAGCATCAGTCAGAGCTTGCGCGTGTCATAGTAATAATTACACTATGATTTATCCTACGTCTAACTATGTTCTAGAGATTAACAGAGTGAGGTGAGGCAAAAGGCGCCATTGGCCCTTCGTGCCTCTCCGTGAAAGGATGTGTAATCAGGGTTACTCATCGTGCCATAAACTATGCAGGAGGTGCAGGTGCAGCAGGTCGAGGTGGACACAGTCACCAGGTCAAGATGCAGTACACACTCGAGGCGAAGCAGAACTCTGGCGAGTGACCTACCAACCAGTAAGACGAGCCCAGGTATGTGATTGTTATATTAATAACATCGCTAAGCGCAGGAGACACACAAGTACAACTGAGACATCCCTAAGATTGCCCCCACGATGTAGGGATTATATACCATTTATTATTCTTCTCATGACATGATGGGTACGGCCCCCTGTGTAGTTCGCGATATAAAGAATGTCGTGGTCAAATCAAAGCTGTGTCATTCATACCTCTGTAAAACGAACCATCTCAGACTCAGATGAAATTATTTTGGTTATTTTTTATATATAGATGGCTTGTTTTACATTTTTCGTTTTTCTGTAAAAACTTTACACAAAATGTTTATTCTATAATAGTTCAATTTTCGCTACGGCGCCATCTATGCAACAGCGAGCGATGCTCGTTCCGCTAGCGACTAGTTAATTTTCTACCATACTTACATATCAAGGGTCAAAGGAACATTAGTGTTGTTGTGGAAAAAATCAGCAACATTGACTTTTCACACATTTGGCACATTTGGCTGTCGCATTTTTAATCTAAGTTCTGAATAAAGAGAATTTTCACATATTTAACTGCTTTCCGAAGCAACTGCCCACTTAGAGGTGGGGTCCCATAAGAAATGTCGTATACCTACCATCTTGGTCCGATTTTAACACGCCAAATTATTATTAAAAACATCTTACATATAATGTAACATGTAATAATAATCCTCTCGTTTTGACTTCATGCAACTGTATGTTGCATGCTGATCTGCTTATGCGTCTTCTCGTGACCACGACCAATGCAACTTGGTCGAAACGTCGAGGTAAATAAATTACTAAATGTTTTTTTCTCGCGATCAAGCCCCGTTTGATTTAATAACAATCTGCTTATGCATGTTTCTTTTTCTATTTACTTAACTGCATACGGCCTCTGCTACAAAATAGCACACGCATGTGGGTTGCACACTTGCACACCGTTAAGGCGGGCTGCTCGCAGCCCACGTGCCACCCCAATACTAGTTTAATTTAATCTTTGATGATGCTTAGTTGGTGCTTAATTGTACTGTGACCATGGTTATAATAATAATAATAATTAATATTTGTAATAAAAGCCGTGCGCACGCACATTTGTTAATAATTGTACTACTCTGATCTTGCTGCTGTAACGTTAACATTAAATCGCATTATTGTGTCACGTATACTGTGAGCCAATATACTGTAAATAGTCGTCCCGATCTATATTTTTTGTAGAAGTACTCAGTCAAGAGATCCCCTGTAGCACACGCCTTAAAATTACTACATATAATTTATTCCATGTATAATGGTACAAAACATTTTATATCGGGATCCAAAATATTACAGACCGTACTCCATCTGTCTGAACATTGCACCAAAATTAAAAAAACGACAACTGTCAAATTTTAAATTGCTCGGTTGTTTTGGTCGACTACTAGTACCTATGTATTCTATCTGATCTATGGTCGAAAACAATGGTTGACTTGACATGTCCCTCTTTGCGCAGTAAAGAGATCAATATTGATGATTGAAGAAGAAAAAAATAATTTGGAAATTTACGTAGATTTTATTTCTCCGAAATTAAACTAAATTGCATTTGCCCATTATACTTCCAGTTGTTACAATGAAGTTAATTGTTAAAAAACTACAAGGAGGAGAGTGCACTGTCGAGGTAATGTTTTGTCGTCTAAAGTTATATTCGCCTTCCTGCCTAGAAAATATCAATTTTTGATTCGATTGTACTTAACCTATTGTGCCTACGTAGTGCCTTTATTTTGTAGGTACAGCCTTCTACACTCATATCAGAGCTAAAAGAGAAAGTTGCAGAGCAACTCAGCATTCCTGTCGAAGAGCAGAAGTTGCTTTTCCTCGGGCGGACATTAGTTGATGAACAGGACGTGCAATCATATCCTTCTATTAAAGACGGAAATAAGCTGAATTTGATAGTAAAAAAACCTGAAGGACTCTATGATGTAGCATATAAAGAATTTAAAAAAACGGGTATGACAGAACAAGAGGCGAAATATACTACGAAAAAGTTTTTAGATGCAATTCAACATAATTTTAACAAGTTATCGTGGGACGATATTGACAGACTAGCCTCAGACTGTTTAGACGAAGAAGCAGTCAAATTACCATTGCCAGAGATTGAAAGGATGGCTATGTGACCCTAGAAATATAATAAGTGATTTAGTGTAGTAAAAATTGAGTTCAACTTTGCCAAACATCAATTTTAGTGGGGAGATGGGGTGGGGAAGGAAGGGTGGATGGGATGACCCTCCCCTGTGAAGGGGAAGTTGTGGAACCCACACTTCTGATATATTTTTTTTAAATTGCTAGCCCGACTATTTTCAGACATTGATTTTTGGAGTGGGAAAAGGGCGGAAGGGTAGAGGGTGGGAGGATGGGACCTTCATATTTAGGGTAATTTGCGACAACACCCCCTTTCTGCCATACTTTTAAGATATAGATTTAGACTCTGTCTGCGCCTCTGACATTGTATATACACTCTAGGCGTACTCTAGGGCAGCCAAGTACCAGGTAGTTGGGGTTGGCAAATTTAGTTCTCAACATATTTACCTGGATTATATCTGTGGATTTAAATTAATGTCTGTGTATTGTAAACAACCTTAAATAAAAGTCAGCAATTACATTACGTGTTATGAAATTGACATATTTTAGACAGACTAAAAACTATACCAATCAAAGGTCCATAACAAAGTTTTAATGTAACAAAAATATTTATAGTATTATTTTCGAGAATTTGTGTATCAAAGTGGGAAAAACATGACTGTGATTTTGTCATTGAAGTCCAAAAAACTTTACAATGCCTAAGTGCACAGCATAGTATATAAGTGAATTGGAACGTTCCATGTTGGAAGTTGGTAAACAGAGCGAAATTATTTACGAATTCCAATTTATTATTTCTAGAAAAGTATTTGTTTCGCCAAGTTAATACTTTAGATGAAGGCTTACCTTATTATGACCTATTCACAAACAAAAAATGAACTGCTAACTCTATGTTTCGTAATCTAAAGTTGAGCCAAATATTTATCAATTTCAAATGTTTATGCAAATTTTAGCAATTAGGGGTAGTTAATGTGACTACACATATTCCATTTGCATGATTAAAGGCTTGTGTATCGAAAATGTTACTGCTGCAGTTTATTAACTGTACTAATTAGCACTAAAATCTCATGGATGATACAGAGCAATTGGAATGCACATCCTAGAATAATTTTAAAATATTGTGTAATAGGAAGTAGACAGAAAAATACTACCACGATATTTTAAGGTTAAGAAAGGCCAGTTTTTTAATCTATGTTTATGTATTACAGATTCTAAAAAGAACAAGATAGGTAAATGAATACTGCTTAGATTTTTATTTCATGAATAATAAATGTATTTATTACTAAATTATAAATGTAATATAATGTATTTATTGGTTGGACTAATGTTAATTTAATGTTAATTAACTAATGTTATTTGGTGTTCTTACTTAGGGTATGTTACTTTTGCACATTAAGAGCTTTGAGCACAGTTAATAATAATGTCTTTTTTACATATTTCTGTGTATTTTCTACTGCAAATACACATGGTCTGAAGAACTCTTCATTATTTTTCCAGTATCAAGGTTTTCGCAACAGCTGTTTTATGACATTTCATATCGCAAACATATAAACATACCATTTCATGTAATTCAATGATATTATATGTTTATATGAGGTAGATGTCGCACAAGCGCGCGGAAACTGAGGCGGCAAAATTAAGTCAATTGTAGTAATTTTCATTGCGACGCGTATTTCAAGCGCAAGTCTAAACATATAGCTATCCTTTTCTATATTATTTGTACCATATTATCTGTCGCCGTAAGCATGTTTATGTCGTAAAGGAACAAAATCTGAGCACCGCGCAGTATGAATATACGTCATCTTTAGTAAAACATCATTGATGTAATTACAATCATTTATACTTCAAACAAGTTGTATTCAAAGTTGTCAGAACTATAAATGCAAATGATTTGTTGTTTTAGCCTAATGATTCAAAAGATCAGCCCTTAGTTTCAATTTTAACCAGAAACAATGTCTTAATTGTGGCTTTCTTCTATTGTATATTATTAATTTGTGGTTATGTTAATAAAACACTTATTAATGTTTAAATAGTTATTTTATTTAATAGTAGGTACATGCACCTAATCACGTTTATTACTAAATTTGATGGCAAGTTGACACTCCAGAGACGCAGACATAAATTATTTAAATGCAACTTATTTACTATTAATTTAGCAATGAACTGCCATATCATATTACATTTTTAGTACATGTTTCTTATAAATCTATTATTTCATGCTAAAATAGCTTGATTAGCTTGATTATTCATGCAGTGTAGACCTTTTAAATGGCAGCACAAACCAAGCAAGAGGAGACTAGCAATTTTATAAACACATGTTTACATATATCTCAAAACAACTACAATATGTAACTAACAATCGTTTTTCTTCCTTTGCAAATGGTTCATTGTTTAACTTTTACATATTTATTCATAAGAACCTTAGAGCAAAATTGGGACTAAGTGTAGATTGTACAAGGATTAAAGAGTATCTAGTTAAGAAATGAGTTGTAAAAACACCTTAAAATGAACAGTGACAGGCACTTATCTTACACAAACTTATATCCAAACAATCACAACCTTACAATGAGCCTAAATTTAAAATTCGTGAAAGTAATATCATTGCTTTTAGTTTCAATAACCTGTTATAACAAAATATTAGCAGTCTTGGAATACAGCTTAATGTTATTACTATAATTTGCACTACAACAATTTTATAAAAATTGTGCATTCAATAGTTCATTACATTGATATACATCCTATATCCGATATCTGTGGAGTTCCTTTAGAAATTCTAAAGGATATTAATATTATCCTAATATGTAAAAATGAATATTACTGGTATATTTTCAATATGTTTTGTTTGTTTTTACTAGTAAAATTTTACTTTCACAGCAATATGTAGGCAACTGCCTTGAATATAAAACAAATAATATTTACAGATAATATACCAGTAACAATGCTAATTCTCACTGTTATTGTGTGAAGTCTAGTATAGGTAATGATTTTCACTGACTAGTCATATGAGACCTGATATAGATCACAGGACTCTGGATGCATGCAACTCTGAACCGGTCCATATGGAGATCATTGGGAAAGGTCAAGTCTAGTGTTGGAGACATCCAACACATAAAATGATAATGATGATGGAAGTCTGTAAGAGTAAGTATCTTCCATATAATCCCGACATGTTGGTCTTTAAATATACACATTAGGAGGATCAACACAACATATACACATCTTATAAGCTGATAATGTATTAGCAGTTTGAGGATAATGAGACATTTAAGGTTAATAAGATAATTTACAGATTGTACATGGTAACAATAACTTATCATGCAATCTCCTTTCTCATGAGTTGTGTAAGGATACAGTGGGTAACTAATTGGAGGCATCAGGACATCAGGGATGCACCACAGCTTCCTTTTCGCCAGGACTCACTGCACTTCTACCATTAACCACTGTAGTGGTCGGAACAATGCAAAAAAGAAAATTGTTATACCTCCTAAGTATCTAAACATATTCATAAAAGTTCATGGTATCATGACATATGTATTTCATGAGAACGGAGCAAAGAAAACCTATATATATAAACTGACATTAATTTGATTGTTTTCAATCTAAATCTATTTTATTACTTAGTGTTATAAAATATAGTAAAAGGAGTCTTTACATTTAATAAAGAGAAACTACTTACATTTTCTATGCATTTTACAATAGAAGTCTTGTGACAACACCTATATTACACATATTCAGTATCAATATATTCTTATAATAAGCCTTTTGCTTAAGATGTATTGGTTTTATTTCAGTTCTTTAGGGCAGAAACTAAATTATTTCTAAATATTCTTACATGCAAGTAATATAATTTTCGAACCAAATAAAATCGGATAAGTAACTATTGAATAATCTGTTCCAATTAAAGAGTTACACGTGACTTGTTTTCTTTATACACAAAACATTCAAGTCAAATCTTAATATATAATGAGAGATTTTACATTTAAATATATAGGTAATTATAAAATAAAACAGCACCATAATTACAAAAGACATCTCTTCAGAACATTAGGAAATTGAGAAAACTAAAATTTGTTAAAAGTAATACATTTACTACAGTAGAGAACATTACAAATAGAAACTGTGAAAAATACATTTTGTATTTTTCAAAGGTATAAAGGCAGATTTTTTTTTAATTTCGTTGGTCATCTCTAATTAATGTTACGTTAAAAATCTTAAGATTACATAACACTGAAGTTTGAGATAAATAATATGACTTATATTCCGCAGCCGCAAATTGTTATACATGTAAGGACGGCAATTCATCGATAAACAACCACCTGCAATGCAGACCTTCCCTCGACACGTGTTGGTTATTGATGCGCACAGAAATTGCGGCCAATACTTCACATTCATTTACCTGGCATCGCCTTACAAGGTCTAAACACCACAAGGATAAAACATCGTATGTAAGTTCAATGCACTCCAATGCAATTTGAACATAACCACATGGACACAAAGTACAAGTTTACGGAGTTGGGATTCAATCGTAATCGCTATCCTCTTCGCAAGACGATTCAGATTCGGAACTGTCCGGGTGGTTCTTTGTGATCTCTATACAGTTGTCGAGGTCAGTCAGTTTTTTCAGTGATTGACCTAGAAAAAGAATATCAATTATTCTATAGTATGTATATTCACACAATTTTTGGGCAAGTATGAGTTATCAACAAAAGTAAAACTGGCCTTGGTATCTGTTAAAAAAATTCTAAGCAAATTGTGTAATCCTTTCCTAAACTTTATTGATTCCACATTATAATATATAATTGCAGAATTTTTTCATTATAAATATAACAGTTAATAAACTCGCTTAACTTTACATAATTCGAAAACTGACTACTCAACACTGAACATTGAAAAGTAAGTTTTCCATTTTCTTTGTCATGGCTCTACATGATTGTAGCTGATACACTAAATAATACGCTATTTCGATATATTCTTATATTTATCATGCTTCGTCATGCAGTTTTTATTTCAGGTATATTTAATTTCGAAAAATATGAATTGTTGAAAAAGAGTATTTAGTTTCTTCAAAATGTGGTTCTTCTATCTTTCGTTCTAAGCTTACTTTATGATTAACAATGATACCACCGGTCTGGTTTAAAAAAACATTCGTGTATGCTGAGTGTTTGAAGATTTGGAAATCTTTTGTTTTTATCTAACATTCAGTCAAATCGTTTAAATCGTACTGATAACCAAGCCTTGTGAGCAATAATTCTATGCCATCAAAATTCATGTTAATTCTTCTTATGTGTAGGATGTTAATAGTTGGATCGCTGGTACAAATAAGAGATCTACATGACTGGCAGATACAATTTTACATCAGCTACTACTGTATCATCAATAAAATTGCACAAATAAATTTGATTTGTCTATAATCTAGATTGTTGTGTGTTAAAGTTGGACACTTTAAGAAACAACTGAAAATGTGTAAATATATTTTATTTCATAACCTTCCAATTTAATGTATTTTTGCTTTTTATTTTATCTGCGTTTGTTGAGTTGTTTATAGGGTTTTGTGGTGTTGTCGCAAATATTTAATTAGATGGGTCTCTCGCCTTGAGAGGCTATGCCGAAGACTTACTAACGCAGTAGCATCATAAGACTAGCTTCAGTTATAACACTTATAACTGACATCACGCTGCACAATATTTTTTTACAGACACTGTATTACTTTAATGAGAAACAGTCGTATAAATGTACCGTTTCATTAGTAGCACTAGCGGTGCTAGTAACTAATCACAGGCAGTAGTGGTGCCACCATCACTTGCCCGAATGGGCTGTATCGTGTGTTGATATATGCGTTTTACCTGTCAAAGTGGTGAGCAATCTGTTCTCGTTCCCGGCGGGCGGCATGTTGATGGGCCCCAGCTTCTTGGCGAGGTCGCGAGCTCGTTCCGCGGCTGAAACTGTCAACATATATCTTCAAATATTATATACAAGAATGGGGGCACGTACGAGTAACAGGATGGGTCATGTATGGGATAGTCTGTTGTAAAATGGTTACCCAAACGAGTCGATGTTGTATTGAAAAAAATGGTCGTAATTTCGAACAATTACCAGCTTAATTAAATAAAGGATACGAAATACAACGCATTTTATTCATTTTAGATATCCTGTTCGATGGTATAGAACATAAGCCATCGAGTATCGACTTGGAAAAAATGTAATAAGATTTCTCGAATAAGTCAAATCCTGAACTGAGTACAAGGTTTGTTTAAAATATGTCGGAGCATGTTAGATATTTGAACAGAATAGTTAGCGTTAAATGTAAAGTATGGATTAGACTGTAGGTTTTGCTAATAATCCGTTTTATTAGCTAAGTGGCGGTAGGTAACACGTGGTACGAGATTTGCTCCAAGAACCGAGGTTAGTTCGTTAATACAGTGAGTGGGTTATAGACCCCTTTTTTTTTTTTGGACCCGGGGAAATACCTTTATGGATACCACCGGCCGGGGGAGGCACGGTGGTTATGTGGGAGTCCCCGCCAGAGTGGCGAGTGTACCCACTAAAACCCCGGAGTGTTCCTCCGTCGTCGGCAAGTGACGGGGGGCGCGGGCACGCTATCGCACCTTCCGCAGCCCCCGTCGACGCCGCTGCCCGCCTTGCGACGGGCCCACCTCGGGGAGGGAGCCATCTTCCTCCCTCACCTCTCGTGCACGATGCCCTCGGGAACACATCGAGGGCATCGCCACCTCGGAGGGCTCATACTTGGGGGGTGCCAGACGCAAGGGTTGTAGACCCCATCCCAACAAACACTCAAGCCGTGAAAGGCATACCAAACAGACAATGTGTACCTTATTAACGGTGAAGTGCTACTATCCTACAGGAGTCGCCATACTAAAAGGCGAAGGTTGGATACAGCGGAATATTTGTGAGTGTAATACTGTTAGATAGGCATAATCTTGTGTACTCTCTCCTGTGCTGTAACTAGAAAGGAGCACGGAAGTAAGGAGAACGTTGTCGCGATGTAAAAGGTACCTTTAAACCCGCACGCTGGGTCATAAGCCCCAAGGCCTTCGAATTGGCTTCTTTAAGTTAAAACCGGTACCAGCAGTGGGACTACTGGACTTAAGACCTTATTTTACTACCGTTATTAGAATAGGAAATCTCTCTGCTATAATAATGGTACTACCATACCATCCTGACCGTGGCCGCCGCCTCGGCGCTTCGGTATCGCGCACGATTGGGGATCTGAACAAGCTGTGCCCCGCAATGTTACCCGCGCTGAAATGGTATATGGTATTGACGATTTTTGTGTCTTCCCGTCATCCCACGGGAACAGTCTATATTTTCGGGATAAAAGTACTCTATGTGTTAATCCAGGGCCTAGACTATCTGGGCTGGTCTGAGTTTATCCATTAAATAGTTGGTATGCCCATGCTTGCAGCGTTTGTGCTGCATGTTTTGGTTAAGCCGAGGCCTTCCTTACTCATCCCGTGATGGGTAGGGAGGCTACGGTCTTGGGGGAAGGGCAGGTTGTGATGATCCTCAAGGCAAGCGATTACCTTCTCGCGATGCTGCCTGTTACTGGTCTATTTCCCTCTGAAATAGCATTTACATGCAGCCATTTACAGTTACATAATATATATGTACACCTTAAACGTAAACTTACCTTTCCGTGTTAAATCCTACGCAACGTCAACACTTAACATCAGGTAAGACAGTAGTCAAACGCAAACATAACCTTTATTACGTGAATAAAGCCCGTTTTACCTCTGGTCCCTTCCTGGCTAGAGTCCTCCGTCATGGACACCCTCTCCGTCCGATAAACGCCAGTCACCAGGTCCCACACGAACAAACACTGAAAAAAACACTTAAATTTCAAATTCATGCCTATAAATGATACAATCCTAACGCAATCTTCTCACTACAGTATATATAATACAGATTTAGTAGTGGTTACGTACTATACATATATTAAACGAGTGAGTGTGCGTGTATAGTATAATAGTACAGTTACCTCGGCCGCGTACTGATGCCGGTGCAGCAGACACCCGGCGGGAGCATCCTTACATACGTCACACGGCGCCGCGCCGCTCTCCGCGTCCGCGCTGGCCCACAGCCACATCGCGCACAGCTACAAAACAGGCGACACACGTCACATCATGTCATGACACTAAAGGCTCTTGACCGACTAATGTCAGTGGGCTTTCTATATCCCGGTCGATGCACGGCATGCGTATATGCACCGCATGCGCCCTAACAACTGATGAAATTCATCGGTTGGTGTAAAACAAGCGTCGCGCGGGGAATCAGTTTACCAGTGTTATTTAGACGCGAACTGACGCTAGGCAAGATCATAATTGCTAATCGTTTTACTAATGCTGAAACTCAGGTGAGACAGCTATGTCAAACGCAAGCTTATATAAAATAAAGTGGTAGAAACGTATCGAGCCTTCAAATGTTTATGGAATGTAACAGTCATTTATATAAAAATTGGGTAAAGCTAAATATCCCTGCCGTCTTGTCCTTTCTATAATCTTTGTTTCTAAATATAGTATATATATAATCTTCTAAAAAAAATTCAAATATATCATTACACATATTGAAAACGGTTATTATGATTAGACACAAACAGATAAAATTGCTCCAAACGCACCAATACACTCAAAACAAACAGGCTAGTGTTGAGGTTTCGGAATCGTAAAGATAAAGACGCCTGTGTGTTGTATAACAGAAACAAGAAGCATGTCCTGCCTGACTCACCCCGGAGAGACACCCGCTAGATTGGCAGACGTCGATGACGTGGCATCCCCAGTCGAAGCAGTAGATGAACTTCTTGCCGTTCAGCTTGCACAGCCGCCCGCATACCTCGTTGCACAATAGCTCAGTGTCTAACGACCTTTGCTGGGCCCTTGGAAATGAAAATCGCCAAATTACAAATACATGTTCAATACATTTGCTCATGTGGCTGAAGAATATTTGTCATGTCTAGAAACTACAATGATTTGGTTATCTTTACACTTTCAGTCTTTATTTTGTTAGAACTTTGAATAATACAGCAGTAAATGAGAATAAACCTTAGGTATAAGAACGGAAATGGCTATGCTTAATTATCTACCTTGTGACATATATAGGCCGGGTCGACACAACATGTTTTTTACTTCAACTCGGTTCTATCTCTTGCCATGTGACATATTAGACTTATAGTTATCTCGTTCAAGGGTAGGTTAGTAGCTAAACCAAAGTTTAGTGTATTTTAAGTACATACACTAAACGTGAGCGCTATAGGTATAACATAGATAGTAACTAAACTATCTTTTTGTTGGAACAACGATCGCTCGTTTTCAAGCGAATAAAAGCTATCTACTTTTGACAACGGCCACGGCGTGAACCGAGATGAATATACCTATTATTATGAGATACATACCTCATTTGTATCAGAGACGCAGAGACAATTACGAGAAGTTGTATGATGTGCCTGTGACGTTGGCGATAGGCAACAAACAATAACTTATTGTATGCAGCTTAACGCTCTTATTAGCTTATTGCGTTAAGGTTGATGTTTTGTTTAAGGCAATGTTGAAAAGTAGATAGTTTTTAAATAGATAGTTATAACGTCGTTTGGAAACGCATCGCTGTAACGGTCACAATAGGCAATAATAATTCTTATGTGTGTGGTCTAACGCTCTTATTAGCTTATCACGTTAAGGTCGATGTTTCGTATAAGGTGTTCTTGAAAAGTATTTTTTTAAAAAGACGTCATAACGTTCTACTTTGGAAAACACATTGCGGTTTGGTTTGGCCTTTAGAAAAAGGCATAACGACACATACTATATACAGTAAACTTCAAATGAAACTCCCGTATCATCACTGCAAACGTGATGAAACGTGAAACGTGAAACGATTCACTATCCCATTTGGAATGTTACAATTTAAGGTAATGTCATTCGGTATTCAGAATCCACCCGAAGCGGCTCCGTCAGGTGCAGTAGGGGTGGGTAGGTACATACCGGATGGTCAGGGGAGTGGTCGCGGCGTGGTCGTAGTGCGCGAGACGGCCCCACGCCGAGGCCGACACCACCTGCAGCGGCGCCAGCCCCGCGCCGTGCGCCGTCAGGTGCAGTGCCACGTGGTACCCCGATATGCAGTCATCTACAGAACAAAGCGGGACCTCACATATACTCCGTTTCTCACGTCGTCTATAAATGGTACGAGCGCGTTTGCGTAATGCTTCAGAGTATAATAGCTTGTAGGAAAACTAAAAACCCGTTTCAAAGTTGGACTTGAATTTATCCATTCTATGTGATACGCTTACGTATGTAGAATTTACGGACTTTAATTAACTCTAGCTAGATACAATGTTGTTCGTGGCTTCAATGTTAGACCTTGTAAACGTTTGCGCGGATCATAGTAGGATGCGACAAACGTAAGCGAGCGAGCGAGACAACATCTATGCATGAATCATTCAATCAAATTAATGTTGAACAGTTAAAAACTTATTATTCTGGTTCTATTTGTATGATTGCGGAAAATGTATCAATCAGTTTATTAGTAAAAAGTATATATCAAGTAGATATCAAGTTCAGTAAATAAAAACAACATACCTTCGGAATCTGTTATAATCGAGGTGATCTCATCATCGCTCTCCACAAAATATCGCGTAAAGAATTTACTACATTTCGAGTTTTCCGAATGTACCAGGTAAGGATCTTGAGCATTGACTGGACACTCAGAAAGAGTTTTCGAGGTATTGTCATGCACAGCCACCGTTTTGAGAGAGCCATCATCTAACATTTCCATAACACGATATTCAGCTTCACTGTTGCTGTCAGACTCCAGCGAAGAGAGTCCAGGGTTCTTCATTTCACAATTCGTCGGTGACTGAGATCGACTTATTTGATTATGTGCTCTTAGAACTACACTCTCGACGGAAGGTGACTTCGCTCGCCGAGACTGAACTTTACTGATCGATCCAATAAAGTATTTCCTGTTACTCCTTAAGACTCTAAACGGCACGATATTCTCGTTATTGTCTTCAGAGAATTCGTATTTTTTATCGGCTAGACGTCGTTTTCTGAACATGCTTAGTTTTTCACATTTAGTTTCTGCTTCTTCGACGAATTCATACGCTTTTTCAGCGTTTAATCTGTGGGTTTCGTTGAACCTCGACATGCTTTCGGCCGGTCGTCTTCTCGGAGATCTCAACGGAGGACTAATGAGGGTGCGGATGGAAGGGGAAGGGCCCTCCCATTCCTCCATTAGGTTGTGCGGTATCGACGACGCTTGTATACACAGCTCTTGGCCCATAACGTCAGGCAAACGCACCGGGCGAGACATTTGAAATGGTTCCATCTCAAAATCAGAAAAATCCTCTAGAATGTTCTGAACGACATTGTTCTGATATTTTGGTGAGTGAAAAGCTGCCGACACATCAGACGCCGGTGTCCCAGGTGCCGTATCCATGGAGTTGATCTCCCGTTCTAATAAGTATTTGGTGTCTTCTACGACGTCTGTTCTGTCTTGGTCGGGCTTAACGAAGTCTATTTCAAGTATGTGGATGAAGTCAGTGTAGATGATTATTTGGTTGGAGTATGCCAAATGTACAACCGGTTCATACACGCTAGAGTCAGATGTGCAAAGGAACTTTGCGTGCACTACGAAGTTGTGTACAAGACATCTTTTCCCCCAGTGTAGTTCACCTAAAATATTAATAAAAATATTGTTATATTACATGACATATAAAAAATCTTCTTTCACACCAAAGACTTCTGTTACTTTTATCATAATATTGAGAACTAAAATTGTACATTTTTTTTTTCTTTTTTTTTTTTTTTTTCTTTTTAAACATTCACACAAGGTCTTCAGGTCCCCAACTAGGAAGAGCCTGTACTATGGTAACCTGATGACTGATATATATACTTATATACATATACACATCCAGACACAGGTCAAACAGACATGTTCATACACACAAATGTTTGACTTGTCCGGGAATCGAACCCGGCACCAGCGGCTCAGAAGGCAGAGTGCTACCAACTGCGCCAACCGACCAGTCAATAGTCATACTAATGCTTACTTCATTGGCATAGATGCGTGCATTAAATGTATTTGTGAGCAGACGGTTGAAAATTTCTGGGTTGACCATAAACTCTCCTGATTACTAAATTGTATCAAATATGTAAATATAAAAATGTACCTTCATCCCGAGAGTATGCCGCACATTTCCTACACCCTAACCGAGGAACGCCAACAACGCTGAGGTGGGAATCGTAGGAGTCTCTGAAAATAAATATTTTTGTTGTCTAAATATTTTTATACTAAACTTGTCCGAATGGGAAGAAAGTTCGTGGCCACACGCTCGCCTAGACAAGTGTAATATGCACTCAGATAGCAACCCCAGAGGGAATACCCTACGCTATCAGCTATACATTGGCAAGAGGTCTGGTTATGGTTTGAATGTGCTACATCGCTCCGATAATATACCAAGTCTACCTTCCGCGTTCTCCATAGACGGAAAACTACTGTGTAATTATGGATTCACCCGTAAATTATTCGAAATAAAGTTTAGCATTTATAATTTGTGACTTTTGTGTATCTTCCCTAACTATTATATAGCAAAGCAACATTAACGATTAATTCAGCAAAACCCAGCCATATGTTGATATCTCTAGCGCTAGCTGGGTTAATATTTATTTATTTGCACAAAACACTTACAAATACATTATACATTACTACAATACATGGATAAAGACAGATAAATACATATGTATGTGAAAACAATATAAAAGGCCTTATAGTTATATTCAAACTAAAATTTAGGGTAAAAGTTAAGGGCCCATAAAAAACTGTATTTTCTAAGATTCCTCGTCATCAACTCAACCTTACGACTCTGCAGCTGGATATAGGCCTCAATGTCTTCTAAGATTTTCTTACGATAATATCCAGTGGGCCTAGACAAGATGTATCTCTTCATAGCGATTCTCTTTCTCTAACCGCTAGCGATGAATATTCGTTCTCGTTGATCACGTGATATATCGCTTCGAAGTACCAATATCATAAATTTTTATGCAGCTCTCAGAGTTAACGCTTGTAGAATGTTACTTTGTCTAGGGCTACAGATCTCATGCAATCTAAAGATGGGATAGATGTAAAAAAATTTTTAATACTTTTATAGGTCTAGCGTTTGACCACTATCTCACTTAGTCGTCAGTGACGATGTGGGGGTAGATGTTATCACACTAGACCTAGAATATGAACTGGCTATCAAGGACCGCTGAACACACTATGTGTTTGGTGACAGATTTTCAAACTTAATATGTCCCTTAAGAAGGCCAGGCCAGCTAGCCAGGCAGATGTTCGAAAGTACCTTACCATAGTGGTAAGCTGCTGCTAATTTGATAACGGTGTTACCTTCACCGGAAACCCAAGCCGTTGGTGGGGATCGAACCAGCGTCCGTCTGTTTGACAGCCGACAATTGAGGTATCATCGCTTCATCTAAGTTTCTGGTTAAATCAATAGACTTAAACTGTCGCAATTGTATCTACAAGTAAAACAAGTTGGCAATCATTTAAGATACTATGTACTCACGAAATGGCGTAGACGACCAACACTGCAGGGTTGTGTTTCCACTGCGCCATGGAGACGGTCACCTTGCTGTCCACGCTATCGTCTCCGAACAGCGGGACGCTATGCACGGGCCGGACGCTCTGTCCCGGTACCCACGACAGGAAGTGCAGTCTGTCGGGAGACATTATCTACTTATCCACTATTATCGTCTATATATACAATACTATCTGCACCCCACGATTTCACCAGAGTGCATACGATTTTTCTGTTACCTCTTGAAAATCTAGGCAGTAAACATAAACTTACGTTCAAATTTTTCAAGGATAAATTAGTAAACATAAGTAAAATTTTAATTCAACACATACAAATACGTTTATTTAGCCAGGGCTACTAGTGGACTTGAACCAACGGTTACAGAATATCATGCAGTCGCTTTACCATCAAGCAAAATTTGAACATAAGTTCCGCGTAGTAAGATGCTAATGCAATGAACCATAAAACTCTTTGACAAGGAATTTGTTTGATTTTTAACTGGCTTCTAAAAAGGAAGGATGTTCTCAATTTCGATTGAATATAATTATTATTCCGTTCCGTCATTTTAGAAACGATTTTAAAGTACTTTTTTTCTACGGCATACTATACTAGCTCGAAGTCCGTGAATATCTCAACGAACGATTTGGAAACCGACGGACAGGGTGCGATGGGGCCGTGCCATGGCCCGCTCGCTCTTGTGACATTACTCGATTAGCTTTTTACTTTTGGGGTGAAATAAAGACTGGTTTACGAACACGAAAGCAGAACATTGGAAAAACTAAAAATAAAAAAAATGTGCGGCATTTGAACAAGTGAAATCACAAAGTGCAGTGAAGAGGAATGAAAGACAATCTTCGACTTGTGCATTCAACAAGGAGGTGGACACTTCGAACATTTATGAAGTACATGTGAGTACTTCACTTTAAATGTGTAT
Organism: Apeira syringaria; assembly: GCA_934044485.1. Lineage (NCBI taxonomy): Eukaryota > Metazoa > Arthropoda > Insecta > Lepidoptera > Geometridae > Apeira > Apeira syringaria. Next base: position 9,404,320 of record OW203665.1, on the reverse strand, counting down.
AAGTTCTTTTTTGTGTAAAGTGTACATACTAATCATTGTAAATAACCGACTTTTTAAATACGCCAAAGTTATGGTGTTAAGTATGTACTAACTACTCGCATCAACAATAAGCCTGTTAATAAATTATTTTGTTTTAAAATGAGTATCTTTGCCAGCGGTTTAAGTTGCGATAACTTACGTTTCGTTATTGTTCGCCATAATTTTGACCGTTCTAAGCCGGTAACAAGTATGAAGTAAAAGTTTTCAGATTGTTGTGTAGACTAGTGAGTAATCCTTGAGTCCCGGTTTTTAAGCTTCCTGCTTACTTTTGTTAGTCGATTGATTGGGCGGGGTTCGCTAGCTATAAGGAAGTCTTTGAAAGACTTAATTGAGAACTAACGTTTGTGTAGGTAGGTATTAACAACACTGAAGTAGGACGCACAGGCGCACGAGACCGCACGGGCGGGGGTTTTGGAGTAGCGTGGAAATGAGATGGAAATAGTATTCCTTCTCGGGCGGCTTGTCTGATGCATGCGTATACGAATAAAGCGCTGAGTAGCATGTGGTAGGGTGCAAGCGATTGAGTAGCGTGTGAGAATTGAGAGGTTTTGATAAATTCATTAGTTTCTTTATGTTTTTTTGAATACGGACATTTTCTGTATATAATATGTCAGAAACCACTAAAAAATAAAGTGCAATATGCCACCAAATGTATGCTAATGAACTCAATTTCACCTTGTACACATATGATTGTAAAAATTCATTTCAATTAGATTGTTATGGTTAGCTAAACGTAATTTTCTAATTTCTGGTCTTGAAACCTTCCAGTTATGAATAGAATAGAATATAAAAAATTATAAGCCTCATAATCTTAAAATTATGCGAGGCAAGTGAAATTTACATGATATCCAGATTAATAACGTCACAAGTTTATGTTTAAAGGAAGATGTCACTAATACTTGCTATAAAAATGTATTCCTAGTGGACGAGGAACAAAATGTAAATTAAATAATACCATTTTATTATATCAACTGAAACACGGACATTGACCTTAGAGCATAATTTTTTTGAATTTATCTCGCTCTCGTGATATTCAGCACCGTGGAGTGAATACAAGTATTTCACCGAACCACCAGACTGGAAGACTTGAATAAGTATTCAGTTTACATTCAGAAGTTCCTAAGTAATTCCATGGAGAGACTACAGGAGATTATTAGAAATGAACATAATGATTTGACTTTTTTAAAATTAATTTCAAAAACTGCTGTCTCATGCCAAAAATCGACTTTGTATTCTGACTCCACTTAGAAAGCTGACACAACTGGTTGTTGAAATGGCGCTAGAGACTGGCGAAGACAATGGTCCTTTTCACACCTGTGTATTGTAAGGTTAAACAAAGGCGTATCTTGGAAATATTAATGTGGAAATTAGACTGTATGACCTCAGCAATGAAATTTGAATCTATTTCGTTTTCATAATCAATTTTATGATCTCACAGAAACTCCGCTTACGTCTCAAATAAACTGCGTGAGAACACTGCATAATTTGGATGAATGAATGGGGCCTAAGTAATGTCTGTAACGAATTCTAGTGAGGTGAAATGATTCTAGGGGTGTGTTTCATTTTGCGCTCACGGTGCATACGTTCGTACGTAAGGACTTGGCTGTTCCGAGATGAATTTAGTACAGACAGTGCTGACGCTCGTAAGCAAATCGGAACGGATTGTGTGTGTGAAAGCGCGCGAATACTATAAAGAAAATTCTCATTAAATTCATATGAAATACTTCATTTCCGTACTCCACGGGCACTGTATGGGTCATTTTATTTTGAAGGTTTCAATTGAGTTTTTAATGTTTTGTGGAGGGATTATCAATATTTTGAAACATTCACTAAATGACAGTCAGATGTTTGACAGCGCTCACACTGCTCTACGTCGTAGTCGTGAGCGTTCTAAGCACAGGACGATGACATGTAACATAATGAACGATGACAATATACATTTTGTGTACAGCTGTCAGTGCATTTCGGAATGACTTTAAGCATGCTATCTGTGTTCAACGCGCATAAAGCGCAATAAGAAACGTACCCTTAGTAAGGGGTCCTGTGTCTCGAACAATTACTATACCGACTGCAATATCATTCTAGAAAACTTTCGCTTCTTACTCACTTACCGACTTCGACAAGTTATTTGACACTTGTGAGTGTAGAAGTCGGTTCCATTTATTGGTAAAAAATGTTTGTTCACCCTTTTCAGTGACTCTGCTACTTACGGGATCAATTTTATTGTCATTGTCTATGTTCACCGATTTCTCCATCCGCAACATTATTGTCATCCACGTATGCATAACAATTTTGGAGTTTCGTTATTGGAGTGCAACCCAAAAACAGGATAATACCCTTAAATGGGACCACCTCGGAAGTATACTAGATAGTTATCAAACAAAAAGAGAATCATCAAAATCGGTTTATAAACGACAAAGTTATCAGCGAGCACACAAAAAAAAAACGGTCTAATTGAGTAACCTCCTTTTTTTTTGAAGTCGGTTAAAAAGGTACAAAAACGTGAGAAGGATAAGACTAAAAAATGTTTGCCGTCTTGCAAAATTTAGCTATACATAGGTACTCTCAGAATAGTGCCTATGCTACATTTTAGACAAAAGTTTGTCACAAAAAACAATTAGTATTTCAAAAGGTACATAAAATCAAAACAATTCGCACTTGCAATGCATAGCAATAATCAAGTAGACGCACGTATACTTAGAGCTTTCCCTGACGAATCCTCTTGTTGTATAGTTGTAAGTAAAACTGAGAAGGAATTGGCCACATTGAGAGAAGCCCATGAACACATGTTCCTCCAGATATGACATTGGGACGATATCCATGAGGCAAAAGCGGAGCCGCGGTGGGATACGCTCGAACACCTTGCGGGAACGCCCATGGCGGCGGGATGTGCTGCCAAAATACTGAAAACGAAACAAAAAAATATATAAGCTCATTGACAGCCGTCGCACAATAACTGCGATCAAATATTGGTGAAGGAAATATCAGTCTACTAGTGGTATTTAAAATCATAATAGTTTCCACAGTATGCTTGTAGTATTTAAATCTAACAAACACTTTAAGGCGTGGAAGGACAAACGAAATTTTTTTTTAAATCTTTGTAAATGATAGCTTTGATGTTTTCACGTTTAGTAACTATGGTTCAGTACAAAGGAATGTGTATAGTAAAAAAAAATTACCAAAAAATGTAACTGAAGTTTAAGTCGGAGGTGGTGTAAGAAGAGAGGTGTTGAAGGCAGACCTAATATAATAAAGTAGTTCAACCATTATTGAGTCAGCTTCTTTATTTTCAATTATGTTTTTTCAAAAGAATAATTAACTAACTTTATAATCATTAACACACACATAATCTTATCCGCTTGCATCACAGTCAAACATACCATCTTTGGCACATACCAAAGCAAGTTTGATAAAAATGCATGCAGTGATTCGGCAAGCTTGACAGACAGAAACTCATTCAACTACATACTATATAAGTGTGGAGTAATCTTCAAGTTCAAGTTTATTACCTCTGGTCAAAAAACAAAAATAATTTTTATTCAACTGCATATTACACTTTTGGTATGCCATATTTACACAAACTTTAATTAAGTAAGTACATTGTATTATAGTTCGAAATAATACTTATTTAAGGTTGGATTGCTTGTTCTTCTGTATCTATTCCTTAGCAGACCGCTATGGTATCTTTTATGCAGCCTCTCTCTGTTTTGCAAATGCCAGTAGTCTCATTATTTTCACATAAGGGTATTAAATTAAACCTTATCTCATCATTTTTAATCTTTTTTTTTTTTGTTTCGTAGGGCAGTCTTCCACATACTTTCATCACTTTTCAACTTTTTTCTCCATTCCTTTTTCGTTCTGCGCAGCAGCAGCAGCAAGCGGCAGCATTCATATTAAAAGCAGTAAAAGGAATCACACTCACAAAAAACACAGAAACAGATAAGAAATGTTTATAACAGTCCATAACAACTTTTACAAAAATGTCACATTTTTGTAAAACATCTTTTTTTGTTTTGACAAAAATGAAGACCACCTCTTTATTTTATTTTATTTTATCTTTACCCACCTTTAACACATTGCACCAGAAAAATATGCTTATAAGTTTAAAAGTTAGCCAATTCTTACTTTCCAAAAATCTCCAAAAGTACAAATGCATTTAGAAGTTACAAATACAACTTTTGTATGTTTTTGTTGTGTTTCGACTGGTGGGACATGCTACATCCTCTCCATATTTATAGGTTTCTGAGTAAAATGATTACCTTTTCTGCTCTATTTTCTGCTCCCTGACGCTGTTTGCTTGAAAATGTCAATCAAAATGACTGAAAACAGTGTTGACAATGTGCAAAAAAGATCATGCGATCATTCACAACAAACAACTTGTCATAGTGAAATAATCATTTAATGTTGTTTTTTCAAAAAATTTTTTATAGATGATGTAAATTTTTGAGCCGTTTCAGGTCAGACAGTGGGCCCGTAGGGACCAGGAGCTCATTGGATTTTCCAAAACTTCTTTTCTCAGCTATGTGCGTCCACTGTTGGACGTATGCCTCCCCCATATAGGGGGGATTTGCCAATACTCGCCACGCTTGGCAGGCGGGTTGGCGAGCGCAGTATGATTTCCGATCCTCAGAAGGCGCTGCTGCCCACCTCCTGGTACGTTATCCCTTAGCCGACTCTTACGGCACCCACGGGAAGAGATGGGGGAGTACTATTCTAGGCCGGTACCACCACGGCCTTCCAAAACTTATCAGTGTTTGATTGATGCAACAAGTGACCAAAATGTTGGCACATATTTGGCTCAGCGGAACAGCATTGCAATTCAACGTGGCAATGCCGTTAGCATTCTGGGCACACTGCCAATTGGTAGTGGGTTAGAGCATCTGAGTTATCTATAGGCTGACAATAGCTAGATTTCAATCAATCAATAGAATCAATTATTTTTAGAACCAACAACACAAAACCTATAATTCAGACTGGCCCTTCAATTTATTGGTAGACATTGAGTCCCCTATCATTTTGTTGACTGTGATGCTCCTCAACCTAATCAATATAACGATACCCATCTAGTTACGTACTTATAAATTTCGCACTATATATTGGGGAAAATTTTGTACGAAATAATCACTGAAAATCAACTTATGACTTCATATAATAGACTCCAAAAGAAGACCGTCACTGAGCGACGTCGTAACATTAATTTAATATAAACACCAAAACGTTCTTGAAACTAAAAAGCTTGGTGAATAGACTAGAGACAAACGAGTTATAAAATACATAAAAAAATAAAACCATATACCAAGCGAAAGACGAAAGCACAGTTTTTCAATTATCGCTAAGCCAAACTCACCTCTCGATTAAATAATTTATGAATTATGTTACTGCTATCAGAAGTAATGTTTCCTTGATGATTACATCTCGTACTACGATTTTCATTATTAGTATTAAAAATATAATTTTCGGGATCTTTCATAGAACCCATGTTCGTTTAGTTTGTTTTACTTTTTTGACATAGTAAAAATATATATATTTTTTTAATGATATTACGGCTTTGGATACAAGTCTTTTAGCCATAAAATATAAAAAATATATTTAGTGCTTCCAAGCAACAAACTCATACAGGGCTAAAAATACATTAATGATTATTTCAAAAAGCGCTTGATTTTACAAACATATAAAATACGGGTCAAATTGAGAACCTCCTCCTTTTTTTGAAGTCAGTTAAAAAGAGCAAATAAAGAGAGTCAATATTAAAGCATTTGAATTCTGATTGCAGTCTACTTCTTCTAAATACATTGAGACAAGAGAAAAGTAACAAAGAATATAAAAAATGTAAAATATTTAAATTTAATTATATAATACCAGCTGTGCCCCGCGGTTTTACCAGCGTGGTGATGATTGATGACGATGATGATAATGAAAAGTAGCCTATGTGTTATTCCAGGACCTGAAGTATCTACATACCAAATTTCATCCAAATCTAGCAGCGCCTCACGGTTTTACCCGCGTTGTGATGATTAATCATGATGATGATGATAAAAAGTAGTCTATGTGTTATTCCGGGACTTGAAGTATCTACATACCAAATTTCATCCAAATCCGTCCAGCCATTTGAGCGTGATTGAGCAACAAACATCCATCCATCTATCCATCCATCCATCCATTGTAACACCACAATGCCTGAAAACGAATGTCTTCGAACAGTGTGTGTTTACCAATGATGACTTACGAAACTGAAACGTGGTCCCTGACTATGGGCCTTCTGAGCAGGCTCAGAGTCGCATAACGAGATATGGAGAGGGCTCTGCTCAGAGTTTCTCTACGCGTTTGAATCAGAAATGAGGAGATCCGTAGAAGAACAAAAGTCACCGACATAGCCCAGTGGATTAGCAAGTCGAAGAGGCAGTGAGCAGGGCACATAGCTCGAAGAACCGATGGCCGTTGGGGTCGAATGGTTCTCGAGTGGAGGCCACGGACTGGCAAGCGCATAATAGGACGGCCACTGACCAGGTGGACAGACGACCTGACTAAGATCGCAGGCAAGGGCTGGATGCAGGCCGCTTCCAACCAGTCACATCCTATGGCTGAGATGATGATGAATGGAAATAGAAAGAAAACATTACAATGGCGTATTATTTCAAGTTTCTTTATCTACTCAAATAAGCTGTATCTGTCAATCTCTCAGATGTCAAAAAACGCTCCCAAAAGACCCAGCCTCGGAGATGGATTTCATGCATTTTGAACGGTAATTGAGAACAGACAGAGATTGTTTTGGGGGTTTTTAACTGTTCCCTAGCCCATCTCGAACGCAAGGCTAATGGCAATTTGCTAGACTAGGATAAACTACTACTTTCGGGCTAATTCACCTGGGTCAATTTTCTACTTCGAATTGTAAAAAGAAAAACGAATCTTATCGTATTGGTTTATAGTCTATTTTATTTATATGATCAATATTAAGTACGCGATCCAGTTACATAGCATGGTTGCTACTTATGTCCTACGACTTACGGCTAGCTAGAGCTACCTCCGTTTTGACGTTTAGTCATTTATTTTTACTCTACGTAGTCCCATCTCTTCTTACGTAGTATTTGGCGCACTGATCGGTTGGGCAGTTTAATTTTAATTTTTTGGTCTTCTGATTCTTGTGGAAGTTTCATGTTTTCAGTGAAGTTGTAGTTTGTTCTGTATTCATTTTAGACATAATTTGTGATAAAACTCGAGTGAAATGGAGCCCATGACTTTGGGTAGCCCTACACACTCTCCATCTGGAAGTCCAAATGTAGGCTACTTGCCGCCTTTCCTACTAGGTGAAATCAACCCCCCTGCCACCCCGAGGACAAATAGCTTATCTCCTACAAAGGGTCGGAACTTAGCTTTTGGTAAGCGCTCAACAATCCCATAAAAGTTTGGCAAGGAATCAATATTAAAAGTAGTATACCTACTTTATAGACTTACCGTCCAAATCATAATTTAAATAATGCATCAGTGGTTTTTTCTAGGTTCTCCTACCAGTCCAAACCAAACGTCGACGCCTGACCAGAAGCTTTACCGTCAGAGTATATCTATGCATCAACAGGCTCTTTACAACCAACAGAATATGATTACTAATATGCCTGCATCACCAAACATATCTTATTCTAGCAAACCAAATGGACCACCAATAGAAGACCTATTTGACACAATAAAAAGCAATGAACCTTCTATTAATAAGTCATTATTTCAAGATAGTTTTGCTGCTTATAACAATAACTCTATGATGCAGAATTCCTATGCTAATAATGTGAGTGCATCAGTTCATAATCAGTCAATGGTAAATCAGTGGCAAGATCATTGTCAAGAGCAAGATGAATACTGGGTGACAGTATTTGGTTTCCCCCCAAATGCAGCCAATACAGTGCTGACTAGATTCAGCAATTGTGGTGCTATTTTAGGTAAGCTATTGGTCTTTTCTCCATAGATAACTGTTTCACTCTTGATTTGTTATTGTCAATTGTTTTCATAGCATGTAATCTTCCTGTTGATTAAAATTTCTTTATATCTCATGTGTTTAATATCTAATATACTTTTTAGATAAACAATATCCCACCCAAGGCAACTGGACGCACATAAGATATGCCACTCGAGCTGAGAAGGAGCGAGCTTTGGCACTGAGTGGCAGACAGGTGCTGCCTGGAGTCATGGTTGGTGTAATTGAATGCAAAGAACCTCCTAGAATAGCTGTTGGTCAAGGACTGAACTCACCTGAAAGGTACACTTTACTCTATATACTTTTCTTAACATTGATAACTGTCCCTTTATAAATAACTTATTGAACATGCAAAGTCTATTCCTCAAGTATGACACCAGTGCAAATATTTGCCTTATAACATTATAAAAAGCTTAATATGTAGTCTATAATTCATTACGAATAATTTATCATTCTTTTCAGTTTATTTGTAATATAACTTTTTTACAGACACTCATCAAACGTGAGGTCTTTGTGCCCCACACCAATTCCCAATGCTCCAGTGCCCCAGCGTTCAAATGGCATCATCTCTAAAGCCCTAGATTATGTCCTAGGATGGTGACAATAATAGAAAACAATTTTATTTTAGTAAGTATGAAAATCTGTATAGTCGTTTGCAAGTTGTAATAATATAGCAGGAATATAGAAGCAAATCTAGCAAAAATGTGAACAATTTTTAAAATGAAATACATTCAATTAAATAGGTATTCTTACTATACATATATATAAAAAGCGCTACATATGTAATGAGTTTCCTAGCTGGAGTTGTGAGCTGTAGTTACATTATTTGTGATAGATAATGCAGTAAACATTGTAATTTTTTTTTCCCAGTGTGAATTAGTCTATGTGCACAATATTCAGATAGGATGAGCTGGCAGGACAGAGGAAGAGGGAATCATAACCCCTCCCAAAATGTTTATTTACAGATAGGATTTAGAACAAGAAGAAAGTGACTCTCCCCATCCCCCTCAAATAATTACCTGGGGCCTTACTATCAGCTTTGTGAAAACCATGCAAGTTCCGAGCCGTAGTAAGGCCCTGATGTGCTTAAACAACAATCTCAAGAGAAGATTGTTCCATAAGGGATTAAAATAATATTTTTATGGTGAGGGCGCCAGTAGTAAGGCCCTGATGTGCTTAAACAACTATCTCAAGAGCAGATTGTTCCATAAGGGATTAAAATAATATTTTTATGGTGAGGGCGCCAGTAGTAGAATCTTAACTGCAGCAAAGGATTCAATATACTTCGCCCAAGACAAAAATAATTTTGCAACCTTGCGATGCACTCTACTTTTCATCCCACTATGATAAAAACTAACATGAGACTTTTAAATATACTCATGAATAATATTTTTTTTGGGAAAAAAACAAGTAAAGCAATAACTAAAATGTCTATTATTATATTAATTTATATAAATATTGAAACATTTGTACAATTGAACAGGCCTTATTCACGCATTCTTCATTTGATTGTATTTTTGCGCCATTCATAATCGCCAATAAAATACTTTTGATCTAGAACTAGCCATGTATGTATTTGGTCCTAAGTTGACATCAATAGAAAGTTTGACAAATGATTTAAATAGGGTTACTTTTACATCAGGCGCCGCCTTACAGAACCTACGGGCGGTCATGTTACCCATTACGCACAGGGCACACAGCTGTCTTATCTATATCCGCGTCGTCCTTTAATTTAGATGTTACTATGTGGCCAAGGTACTTGAATTTCTCTACCGTGAACTCTGGCACATACTGCGGTCCTTTTCAGAAAAACAATTTCTTTTTAGTTTCTTCCGTTTAGACTCGCAGACTTGCACGTCCAAAAAGACTAAACTGCTGTGTCATTGATTGTGTAATATTTGACGATATATGGCCATGTCTGTTGATAGTTTCGGATGAAAACCAAATTGCCCATCAGCAATATTTATTTTAATAGAGTGCAAGTGCAAACCCTTTCAAGAACCTTGGCCACAGTCGTAGCCAAAGAAATAAGTCTGTAGTTTAATACACTCGAGATATCGCCCGTTTTATTCTTCATTATAGGTATAACTAGTGTTGCATGACCTCCTCACAGAGATAGGATAGCTCACGCAGGGATTGAAATATCGCGCCAACAGATGGCAGTCCTGCAAATAGTAACTATTCAATATTATGGCGGTCGTAAAACTCTCTAAGAAAAAATAAAGTCCTACTTTGTTAGGCCCTAGACAAAGCAATCATCGTTTTTCAATACATGGGATGAATTTTTTTGTGAATATACATTGTTAATGTTTATTATATAGAAATTATTTCCAGCTTTAAATTCTCAGCCTTATTTTTACCAGAAGTTGTAATATCTCCATTATAGGTATGTTATTACATAATGGAAATATTACAACTTCTGGTAAAAATAAGGCTAAGAATCAATAACATCTACATTTATATTTATAAACATAATTTCAAATGCTTGGTGTCTCAATTTTTTGGGTTTAGCAAAAAATTATTTGAACCAAATAATTAATTGCAATCAATCAATCATGCTAGGAAGGTATGTAATTAAAAATAAATAATATTTATGTATTACTTACAAATGATTTTTATTTCTACATTTAAAAAGCCTTAATATTACAGAGATTTACTAACCATACAACAAACAGGAGTTGAAAGCGAAATAAAGTTAAGTTTTTTGATAAGGGAAAAATTAAATTCATATTATGTATGTTAGTACTATAGTAATGAACTAAAACTATGATTTGCTAAATAACTATACATCTAGTAAGATTTGGAAGGGTTTTTCTAATTTAAACATTAACTTCAGCCATACATCATCCTCTGCTGGGTGTTTACCGCTATCAGAACTTCATAATTTCAAATATCAAAAACGGATCCTGTACCATCCATTGAAATTTACGTGCCATGTCATTAAAAACTTTTACTGAGGCACACACACTAGAGTTTGTATCATCAACAGAAACAATCATTTAGTATTATTGTAGTTTTAAAAATTACGAGCCAAAAATGTATAACAATAAGTATCTTAGATGCCAAACAGTATTTGTTTTTAAATAGAAATATTTAAAAACAAATACTGTTTGGTATCTACATGAAACTAGTTTCCATAATGAAGAGTATCTTTTGTTACAATATCAAAGCTAGAACTTACATAATTCAAGAAACAAATTGAAATTACTGTTTAAATAACACATCTACTTAGGTAGTACTATGGTTGCATTAGCAAGGTCAGTCATCTTGGGGTATTTAATGTTGTGTTTGTCGAGTTCATTTTGAGACCACAGAATCATGCGAAGCAAGCTGCACAGCTTGGGATTGGTGTACTCTTGGTTTTCAGACTTGAGGATTGCAGCATTCAGTTCACTAGCAATCTGCCAAAACAATACAAGTTATTATAAATATATAAAAATACCTTTTACCTGGCACACTTTTCAAATTCTAAAAAAGGTGTTCATGAGAATAATATATCGTCCCTTTCACCTCACCGTAAATAGCACCAACTACCTTATTGCCCATGTTGGTATTGGAATATTTGCATCTGCAAGCTGTGGCTATATTTTGCTGTACAAAGGAGTCTGACTTAGGGTACTTGGCGGAAGGAATGCACAGTAGATCCCAAGCGGGAGGTGCAAGACTCGATGTTCCCTGTCCATTATTGTAAACATTCAATGTGATGTGGGTCTATCCCAGAAGACCTTGGTCTTTTCTCTTAACCCTTCAGCGTACAGTGTGACAAAAATACCGCAACACCAGTCCAGCAGTTGTTGCTTGTGCATGTGTTGTGCACATGCACTCTCCGTTGAACATCATTTAATTTCTTTATGGAAGGAAGCAGGTGATGTTCTGGGCTTGCAATAAAAATTTATAGCATAAATAAATAAAAGATCCTCGGTCTAGAAATGTTGATCACTAAACATACCTACCTACTTAGCTCTTCCATTTCTATAGTCTTTGGCGGTCATAATAGATTTGGTAATTGATAGATCAGTAAGCGTCTATTAGATCTAACCGGCAATTAGTTTAGCAACTGCATGATCGTTTCTTCTCGATAATACTGGTACTTAACAATCGAGAGAGGAGATTTTTACCAAAAACAAGTATTGAAAAGGATAAAATTTTATAAGAGTGTTCGTTTTCACTCCTTGCTCATTTTATACTCGAGGTTCGAAGCCCATCTCAGGTCAAATGTTTTGGAACAAATTTGGTTCAACATTATTAAAGTCAGATGCGGCACTGGTTCCTCGGCCGTGAACCGAATTAGGCTCATGCACAGTGTTGTATCTCGCTACCAGACCCGGTCTTTGTGTAGATCAACGGCAAAAGGATGTATACTGCTGGATAGATATAACAGGACTCCCCTATATCCAGCAGTAGAGGTCCGTAGGCCGCGATGAATGAACGATAAGCGGTCGCAATGCGAGTATGTGGGCAGACGACCTTTTGCGAGTGCGCGGGCAACAGCAGGTCGGCAAAGGGCGAGGCGTGCGGGTCGGGGAAGGCGAGCAGCGCGAGGGACCGCTCCAGCTCTGCGAGCGCCGTGCGGTCCGCCGCGCCCGCCTCCGCCAACGTCGCGCTCGCAAACGCGACCGCCTCCTCCGCGCGCCCCGCTCGGATCAGCTCCAGCAGCTGCAGTTGCTACACAAGCGTACATACAGGCTGCTCATTCTCTTATTTATAAACGATGCAACACGAATTCAAATGTAATCATAAATAAACTTGGTAATCCGCTAAAATAACGATTACACTGTAGGTTATATAGCATTGCGGTAGAAATTAGATCTGTGAGTCCATTACGATTACACTAGTTTAGTAGAATCCAAAACTAGCAACAACGATAATTCATTGAGCAACAACATCTATGAGCATTGTGTTTAGTAGAATTATGATACTCTGATAATTATGATGCCCTGACTGAACGAACGGGTACATGTGCGCCGCGTCGTTAGAGGAGTGGACGCACGAAATAACATTACACGGGCATCGAACACCAGATATGAACATCTATGCTCATTACGTACGTAAACGTTTGCCCTGGCCGGGACTTGAACCCGGGGTCAGGAATCCACTGATGATTATGAATATATATATGAAATACTGATGATCCACACAGATATCCACTAAGCCACTGCCAGAGATATGACATCTGAGATAGATAAGTATCTGAAATACAGATACAAGATACGTATTTCCATAGTAACTATTATCAAAATATTGTGCTCATGGTACCGACTTCTACAAGTTATTTCACATTCTTGATGGTTGAAGTCGGTTCCATTTTTTGGTAAATTTATTTTTACCACCCTTTTCTGTGACCTTTGCTACTCACGGGATCAATCGTCATTGTGTATGTTCACAGATTTATTCATCCGCAATTATGTCGTCCACGTATATGTAGCACTTTTCAGTTATTGGAGTGTAACTCAAAAACCGCTTGTCCGATTTTAATTAAATTTAAATGGGACTACACGGAAAGCACTAGCTTTCAAATAAAAAAAGAATCATCAAAAAGATAATGATTTTCCGAAAACCCTTTCATTTCGAGAGTAGTTGAGAGGGGCCGTCCATTAATTACGTGGGGGATAAGGTGGTCTCGACAAATATCACGTTATTATTTTGTTCCCAATGATCATTGTAATGTTGCGAGAAAACTGTGTAAAATTAAGTAAACATATATTTTTTGTGTAATTTTATAACATGTTCTAAATAATCTCAAATACTATACCTAATTATTCTTATAATAAAAAAATATAAGCGACTTATTGATTTAAATAAATCCTACACAATCAAGCACTTATTAATTTATTTACATAGAATATATGACTTTTCCGAAATCTTACAAATATCTCACTAAAGGGAGAGGGCGGGTCGAAACATCGCCAAAATCGCCACGTAATTTATGCACGCCCCCTTATCTATGAATAACGTAATTATTTTCAAAATAATGTAATACCAATTTAATAAATGAGTAGGTACCTGTAAATGGAAGTACAAATATCTATCGTTATCTAGCAGCTCTGGATGCAATGCATTGACCATGGCAATAGCATCTGCTATGCGTCCTGTTTGTACTGCCTCTCGGATCATGATGCGTTCATCCAAAGAGCTGCAGAGTGCTGGTTCCTGCAGTCCAGCCTCTTGTTGAAATTTCAGTGCGGCTTCCTTAAAACCTTCTGCAACAGTTTGTATGAGATATTTATAAGTAAACGCTACTGAATGATAATAACAACATATTCCTATAATACCGATGAATTAAGCCAATAAAGAGTGAAGCTGTAGCAAATGTTTGAAAATGAATTACCTAAAAGAATAAATAATAACAGTAAATATACTATCAATTTCATAATGGTTTTCTTGTTATGACGCGAATCATTAGATAGGTCGTAAACTCTAAGGCTTTCACGGCCGGCGTTGCATGTTGTATGTATTGCTTCCGGGCTGTTTGGCCATGGTCTAAGTGAAACTTGTGTTCCAGACGTTTCGTCGATCACTGCGGTCAACATCTTCTGTGGTTCAGGTCCGGGCGGCGACAAGAACGTAGAACTCTCCTTCGCGGCGTCTTCTTTGTTACTCAGTAACTAAGTCTAAGCAATACATACAACATTAGATAGGTCATCAGAATGGCTGATTGGATCTGAATGAAATGTGGAACATATAACCACATATGCTACTTTTATACTGGAAAAATGTATGGATCTTGTGTGTAAGGCAGGAAAATCCATAGTCCTTCCAGTTCAAACTGCAGGAAGTGCCTAATTGATGTATGATAAAGTATCTTAGCAGGAAATAGTTATAGTAGTAAGACTGACTGTGCCGTTTGGCGATCATTGAGCTGTGTAACAGCTGTTTCAAAATAAGCTAGAGCAACACCAACATCTTTTTGAATCTCTTTTCTCATCAACCAACCAAACAAGAACCTATTTGGTACTTGGTTTGCTAAATTTACTGTATCCATGCAGCTCCTGTATGGCACATAGTAAATGATTCAGGTGGTGGGTGTTAATAAGAGTGTTCCATTTTAAAAGGATGTTTCTCCTGAGAATCTCTCGATCTCTTAACTCAGGAACAGCTAGCTTTAACTCCTTAGTGTTTCTTGTGTCTCTCAAGTGTGATTATAATTTTAGATGCGAAGAACAGAAAGTTTTATTTCTATAAAATGTTTATAGGCTGAGTGATGCAGTGTGTTTGTTTTAATTAAGAGCAAGGAAAATGCAACCATTCATATTCAATGATATTATTAATAAAGGAAGGTAGGCTATACTTCAAGATCATGTAGCAAACAATTAACCAAATTGTTACATTTACACAAGATATTTGTGCACTTCGTGAAAACAAATTATTTCTGCTTAATTTAATAAAGTGAGTACCATACTTGCTGCAATTCTAGCAAGTGCACCATAGGAACGCCAGCAACAAGGGTACAGACAACCTGACTAGGATCACAAGGATTTCTTTTTGATATAAATATTGTTTTTATTTTGTATGCATACTGGTCATTCCTATGACATTAGGGTCAGAGTCGTTTCACAGTGTTCTCACCAAACTCAATTTGCTAAGTTACTGGTGGAGAAACTCAAGGGGACCACTTCCATCATGTCCTTGTGGAAATCAATGTGGGGGCCCTGTGTCCAGCACTGGACGTCCCATGGCTGAGATGATGATGCACAACTGGCAGTGTGATTGCCACTAAGGTAAATTAGGTGTAAGAACCTAATTTACATGGTCCTTAGCCGGGAAGCCACTTCTCTCTAATTTTAATGTTATAATTTTTCATTTTAATACTACATCAATATTATTTCACATTGACATCCAATAGAACTGTCTATCTGATGGCATTGCCTAACAAACTAACCATTAGAAACAATTGACATAACTTTAGTCAATGTTTGAAACAACAAGGCTAATAAAGCAATGTGAAAGTAAACATTATGCATATTTTAATTATCCATGAAGAAGAAAGACCCTTTATGAGTACTGCCAGAGTGACTAACACAAAACAATACATTTAGAATGCTATGAATTACTCTGAATGCACAGATAAAATGACTATAGTCATAAAGGATGGCAAATCTTTTTGTTGTAAGGTGCATCTCTGTGTAGCAGAATTTATTATCCGCGAAATCGGTACTCTATTCAACCACTCAAGTTCATGAGAAACATTTGATCTGCAGCTTGAAATATATTATATCATCAAAGTACTCAAAATTAATATGGCTTAAATTTTAACAATGTCTATGCGATAGTAATTAAGTAACATAGATAATTAGTTATCAAATGTTAAATAAGTTTAGTAATCAATAATTCCCTAAAAACAATAACACATAATGGTATACCTACATAAACACCTGATTGAAAAACATAGCATAGCCACATATAAAAATAAACAATTGAAGATTAGAGTATTAGGTCCACATAATTTGCCAACAATGAGTAGACAGACAACATGAGACATTTTGTCATATGGTTGAATAAGATTACCTGTTACTAAATAATTCATGATCAACATATTCATATCAGTCCTCGATATCTGTAGATCATCGGATTTTTTTCGGTCGTAATATCTTCTTTCGTCTTTATCGACCAAATTGTTAGTTGAACTGTCGAAACTCATTTCAACCACAGGGGTATAAGTCCTTACAATTCTTCACTGGAGCGATAAAGATTTTATTTATTTATTCAGATATTGAGAGGTATGTAGTATACAGGGTATAAATCACTACAAATAAGCTTACGTTTTTTCTAATAAATTAACTCTTCTTTTGAATCAGAGCTTTTGATAGTAATTGTTTACATCAAATCGTACTCTATTAGCAATTACATTCTCTAGGTCTATTAGTTTGTGGATTCAGTTCAATATACTCTATACAATCAACCAACCAATGTAGATGTCAGTGTCATAGTAATATGTACTGTTGTACGTAGTACATATTACTTCTATGGTCAGTATATAGTTACTACCTATGGTAGAAGTACAACAAAGCATTCTGTGGGATTCCCAACTCATTCGGATTTAAAAAAGACGTAGGCTAGGTTCTAAAAATACGTTGAATTGTACTATTTGCATGTGAAGTCATAGGTAGGTATATAAAGCTCAGTACTTTTTTTTTCTTGACTTTAAAAATTATAATTTTAGCACTTTCACAGAAAGGAACGACCAAAGGGAATTAATTAATGAAACGTAAAAGATAATAGTACAAAACATCAGCTTTCTGTAATAAATATTTAAGTATAAGAATCTTTAAAGGGAACACACTAAGACACAAATATAACTATTTACTTCTCTTCTCTTTTATGATCAGATTTTAGTGAAGCAATTGCATTGAAGCCTTCGTTGTTAGACCGACCAGAGCAACAGTTGGCTTTGGCTATTGTATTATGACACTTCTGAGACTAATGTTGATAGATATACACAGACAACAGGAGTCAGGAGGTTCTAAGCATCAAATCGGATTGTCTGATTTAATTGTATAAAATGAGAATAATGGGTTCGCCTACCCATTTTGGGACATAAAAGAGTGACAATAAAAATTAATAAATGAATATTTATTTCAGGAAAAACATATGTGGATGACAAGAAAATACTTGTGCAGAGCTTAAATAAAATGAGGAAGAAAAAGGACTTATATGCAACACGGCTGAAAAATACTTTAAAGCTTTCCACAAATGTTACATTTCAGAACACTGAAAAAATTTACATCCCTTGCAGCCATATTCATGATGATGCAATTTAGAGAAATATTTAAAAATAAAATGTGTAGGAGATTCTCTGAAAAAGAGAATATTAATAAAAATCGTAATTAACAGCGGGGTTATGTCACGTGATTATGTACGGTCAAATAGTAAAGTCAATTTGCGCTAGATGGCGCCATGACCATTTTATTCACTGATGTCTATTCCCGTATACATTTATGGCAAGCGATCGCGTGGCCGGAGCCCGATGCGTTGGTCGGATCAAGTCCGGACCACGTTAGATACTTCTCTCTACCATGCTATCCATGTAGCCAAAAACAGGGGAAGATGGCGTACATTTGTAAGAGAAAAGATCATGCATGGGGGTGGTCACGACCCTCAGACATGAGGAATGCGACTCGAGGAGATAGAGAAACATGCATTGTTTATATGAGGTAGATGTCGCAATAGCGCGCGGAAACTGAGGCGGCAAAAATAAGTCAATTGTAGCAATTTTCATTATGACGCGTATTTCAAGCACAAGTCTAAACATATAGCTATCCTTTTCTATATTGTTTGTACCGTATTATCTGTCGCAGTAAGCATGTTTATGTCGTAAAGGAACAAAATCTGAGCACCGCGCAGTATGAATATACGTCATCTTTAGTAAAGCATCATTGGGTACATGGGGATTGATGACTTTTTAGTTGGCATCTATAACATAGTTTGCATCCACACTATGGAGACAGCTAGCATGGTAGGTTGGTGCTTCAAATGAAAGCTGATGTTTGGGTGTTTTAGCTATTTATTTTCAGTTCTTAATTGCCGATAATCTAATGAGCCGATAATACAATTTTAAAAAGTCCTATCCTATTTTTATTGAATAATGCTTGGTAACAAATTATACGTTTCTGTATTCAATAAAAAGTTACAACTAAACAATAGTAAAACAAGTCTCAACAACGATCACCTAAGTGCACTGCAATACATTGCCATCAGACACTGGATAGGCTCACATTATTGAGAAAAAATAACTTATTCAAATAAAGCTAATGTATATTATATAATTGTCTACAATAAACCTAATGTATCAGTGAGTAAATTTGGTTCAAGAATTGAAAGAGACTACATAGTGCAAAATTAACATTGTATTTCCTTAGCAATAGTCATTGTGACATTGTTTGCTGATATTATGCCAAAATAAGTAATCCAAATGATCTGATACATGAGGCCTTCTCATCGTCACTGCTTCTCAGACCAGAGACAACAAATATAAATTACAAACTAACAATTCGACAACACATCAAGGGAATTAGAATTAAAAATTATTCATACATAAACAAAGTAATTATGGCTAACTTATTCGCGTTAACGAGGACATTGATTGAGGCACTCTGCGTGAATTTATCACTGTGTTAGATACTAAGATACGTAAGTATTATTTTAGGAAATATACAAAATACAATCCAATATAGGTTATGACATTCAGTTTGTGTACTTCTGCATGTCGATACATTACCTCCGTCTGTGTAGGATAATCTTGGCTAAAATAAACTACGTCAGCTTTTGAACCTTTCGCTACGACCGGCGTCGGTTTTGATGGCCATCAGTCTATGAACACAATTATCCAGCGAACCTTATCTAAAGCATTATAAGCTAATTATGTGTATGTGGCATGCACTAATCGGTGGAATTTGGCCCAGATAATATTGTCAAGTGTGGAATAAGGCAGATACCAAAATAGGTACCAAGTTGAAGTTTGCCAAATACAAATGCTAGGTTTTTATCACAAATATGTTTAGGGTTTTCTTAAGATGAATGGGCCAAGTTTATTCCCTGTACAAGCAACACAATACAATTATGATAGCATAGTTGTTTATTGTCGTATACATTTATTGTTTCTAATATTATGTCATTTCATTGGATACTAATTCATGATTGTGAATAAATTTGTTTCCCTAATGATAAATAGAATAATCTAGGCTCATTCACCTTAAGACTTTTTCCTGCAGGTTTCAAGCCTAAATACTGTACATAAATTTATCATACCTTCAATTCAATAAATCTATTGTCATTAGTACTTACCAGGCCCCTACGTAATTTAATATGTTAACATAAATATCAGTCATATTATCTACTAGCTTACCACCCTGTCGGACTGTCTTAATTATTCTGGAAAATATAAATCACCACCAGATAATTTCATACATTAAAACGGTCAGTTTTCGTTTCATAATAAGGAGGTAATAAATTATCTAAAGCTGTGCACATACAATACAATTGAGGGCCAAATTCCACCAGCCATCACAATATCTTGATTGTTTCAGGATAATTTATATTCCCGCATATAATATTCACATATACCAAAATATGTTTGTCTTGATATACTGCAGAGTTGCACTGCATGTCGACTCCTTTATATTAGGACAAGTCTGTAAAAATAAAAGAATAACATTCATTTAACAAAATCCAGGATGATGGACAAAAATACTGAATATATTTTGTAACAAGTGCAGAGTATTCTCTGTCAGTATCAATAAGTTCAACATCTAGTTGAGTCTTACATTATACTTACATCTAGAGAATAAAAAAATATACATGAAGTAGTGTGCAGATCCACGCACACTACTTCATGTATATTTTCTATTTATTTTTTTTGCATTCCGTTCAGACCTAATGAATATCTATAATAATTCTCAATGTTGTGTCTTTTCATGGTTATAACACTAATATTTCAATTAATAATAATTAATTTTAGTAATAGCAACAATACTATTTTATCTGTAGTTTTATCTGTTGTTTAACCAATAAAAGGGAACAAGACAATGGATAATTTTAGTGTCATATCATCGACAAGCCAAAGAGATTCCGGATAAAATTAATTATAAAAGCTATAATTATACGCATACTAAATAGTGGATGGAACGTATCCGTGACTTGTAAAAACTGACGCAGATCTAGCTCGATGGAACGAGTGGCAGAAACTAGACGCTAAAGCTCAAAGCGTCATAGTTCTCAGACTGGCTCCTAAAATAATGCTGCTAGTGCAAAACTGTGATACAGCAAAAGAAATTTGGGATAAACTGTGCTGTGCACTGTATATAAGCAAAAATACGTGACGCTACATATACTTCAACAGTAGTTTTTCGAAATAAAACTTGCCAAAAACAAGGATCTTGCAATGTTCATATTGAAAACTTTGATAGTCTACAAGATCCGTCAAGCAAAAGGGGATATACTTGAAAATATAGTTATTACAAAAATATTATCCTCACTTGGTGAACATTATCATTTTGTAACCGCATGGGATTCAGTGCTAGCAGTCAAAAAACTTTGGCCGAAAAAGGAGAAGAAGAAACCGGCAAAGCCTGTTTAAAAGAAAAGCAACACAAATGTCCTTTTCCAAGTGTGATAGAAAATACAGCTAAAGAGGAGGGAGAAATTATTTATATGAATATTGGAGGACCGATTGATCAAGTATCTCTTGACGGAGCAAGGTTCTTCTTATTGGCTGTAGTCACTCAAAAGCAACAGCCGTTCTACCAGATGGACGTAACAGGAGCGTTTCTTTATGGTGACATAAATGAAAATGTTTTCATGAAGCTACCCGATGAAAAGATTTGTAAACTTCAAAAATCTATCTATGGATTGAAAATGTCACCCAGGTATTGGAATACTAAATTCAATGATTTTATGCTAAAAAAAAAAATGTGAGGTCTAAACATGATCTGGGCTATTTTAAAAGAAGTGAGAATAACTGTATGTATGTGATGATTAAAAAAACTTTTAATGTACCTAAGCTCAAATACTGATGTATGATCGAATAATAATTTATATATTAAAAGTCAGAACAACCTCTCTTAAGACTTGTGTACACTTGGATGATGTTTATAACTACGAGTAACTATTCAATTCAATTTATTATCGTAAAAAGTATGCAAATTCCACTTAAATATTGACGTCCAGAATCTACACTTAGAAATGATTCTTCTGTCGTAGGTTCTGCATTACCTTCGATTGGTTCATTAAAGTAACTAACTATGTTTGAAGTTGTTAAACTGATAACCATTTACATTCTTTGTTAGGCTACCAAGAATTGCGTAGCTATGTATTATTACCACGATTTTATTGTATTGGACCCTTACGGCCTTATTAATAAACATAGACTAGCAAATGAGTAACTTTACTCCGAGTAATAAGGATGTATTAACCAAATTCAGTATTAATAAATAAAGAGTAAGGTTAGAGTAAGCTAATCCTACTTTAGTCTCGGCGTAAAAGTTCAACCTCCCGGCTACCTAGTTTAACGATAGATTAGACGTAGAGTTGTGCGTATTCATGCTGGGAATAATACATTGTCTCTACAAATGTACAGACAAGTGTACAGAAAAGAGAAAAACCTAAAAAGGGTGATGTGGAGAAACAATGTAGAAGTTTTATAGGAAGTTTATTGTATGCAACTTGTACCAGACCAGACTTAGCAGTGGCTTTCTCAGTAGATACTTACAATGTGCTAGTACTGCATATAAATGTTTAAAAAGAATATTAAGGTACATTATGGGTATAATTGACTTGTCACTTTGATATAAATATTAAAAAGGAAATAATTATACACAGATATATATCTACTTACAGTCATTAGTTAGTCGGACCAGTAAATACATAGTAATATTTTTTTATTTTTTTTATACATAGTGATATGAGATAGATTTTGTACTTTTAATGTGCATTAGGCCAATATGTAGATAAGGAAACACACACACACACACGCCAGTGGGAAGAGCGTGATTTCATGCTTGCAAATTATATGCTTCTTGTAAACATTTATTATTATTAGAAATTATTAATGTACAAATAAAATGATAACAACGGCTATCAATGCCTCAACGCTCAGGGAAGAGTGCTGTATGCTGAAGCACGGGTGTTAAGCCTAGTTCAGCAGCAGATACTCTTGAATAAATTTTTGCATCTAAAATAGCAGTATTAAGAGAATCCAACATTGTGGAAGCCAGTAAGTTGAGTAGTAATTTTTATGGATGATGTTTGTAGGCAAGATGTACAGTGTATGGCTAAAAGTGTATAGTAATACTGACAGCTGGGCACAAGGTCCTGGTGCATGTGGTCTGCATCCATCCCCAGCGTCATGCAGGTGGCGGGGGGTGGTCTGCGCTGCACCTGCATCATCCATACATTAGTATATAATTATAGGCAAGCAGTTGAGGCAACTGGTAAGGCCTGTATAGGATACAGGCATTACCAGTAACCTTTTATTCATGGGTTAAGCTTCCAGCAACTTGGTTCATGTGAATTACATTAAATTAGTAAACATTGAGATCCTGAGTTTATTTTACAATCTGTTTAGTTCTACTCTATTTTCTTAGAGGCAATAATAAATTCGAATACTAAAGACTTTCTCTTCTACTTTGACTAGATATTTATTGATTATAAGTTGATTTTTAGAAAAAGTAGTTATATAATTGGAAAATGGATCTAAGACCTTATCAGTTTTTATGTTCTGCCTGCATCAAGTAAATACTCTGTATCCAGAGATCTCATAGTATAATCAAAAATAAGGTGGTGGTACTTGCCATTCAACTTTTTATTGATACAGTAGTTTATTACTGTTATTTATTGATATAACAATAGCCACACTTCATTCATGTAATTAATACAATAAGTTTGATATATTGTTCATATTTATATGAGTTGTATGTTACCTGGTCCAGGTTGAACCTGACGAAAGCTTCATATTGTTCAGCAAGCTTAGAGTTGAGAACCGACTCATACTCAGTGCGCAGAGCTAATTCCTGGTCACGCAGCATCCTCTCACAGATCATACGCACCTGGTTGTAAAAATATAACAATTTGTTTCAATATGTTGTTGTTGGAGAACATTTTTTAGATAAGTTGTACAGACATACATAATATATTTGAAATTATTGTACTGAGTATTGCTATACTTTCCAGGGAGAAGAGAGACAGTAGATAAGATTAAAAATCACACACAGTTAATTATTTTTATCAAGTTTTGCATGGTAGCATGGTAGCTGTCGCCCTCAACTTGTCATCAAACATGCAGTGATAGTAATTCTATAGTTCAAATTAACTGAAATAGTAAAAATAAGTAAGTATTTATACTGGTACATTCAAATCCAAATTGATATAGGCAATGCAGGGTTTTTCAACAAAAACTTTGTTTTGCAAATCAAAATAAAACAATAAATTTAGATGACAATAATTCAAATTTTTATTGTAATAAAAATGTATGGTTTCGTCACATAGCTGATACAAAGAGAAGTTGTTGTTGTTAGATTTCCTTATGAAACCATAAGTAACCATTTTCAGGGTAAGGGGGGTGTTACCTGATGTCCATAACCAGTGCGCCTTGTATAGCCTTAAAGCCTTTGGATACAAGGCTTGAAAACCTTACATAAAATTCGCCATGTGGTTGTTGTGGATAACCTCTATGGTTGAGAGTAGCTCACAGCTGTGATGTTTAACTTGAACGACACGGCGACCACACACGCTACGGTCCACCGGAGAAGTATACCTGTGCAGTATGCCTGCGCAGGTAGACTGGAAAGTGCGTTGAAATTCACTGTATAGTTTTTTGAACCTGCGTGGGCGACGGGCGCAAGATCGAAAATCAATTTTTCAAGTGACACCGTACGGTGTACCTCTGTGCGTGTGCGTGTACTCCGGTCGCCTGCGCAGGTCACATGATTTATTTTATAGTGTCTCTCTCGGACGTTCGTCACGTTAGCATCGTATTGCCACGAAACCCATGTATTTAACACTTGAAAATGGCACCGTCAGATTCAAGAAGATTTTATCAAAATGCGTCAAAAACAAAAATCGACCATTCGGAGACAGTTTTTAAAATGATTTGTTTCAAATTTTAATTCATTCAATCAATTAGCATGACTATAGGTTTTCCTTTTCAATAACCAATGATTACACAACTTTTTTCAAAAATCTTCAAAAATAACAGGACAGATGTCAAAAAACGAAAAGTTAAAACTGTTATGTAGTTCTAGTGTATAGAAAAACAAAGTTCTTGTTGTTTGTTATGATCCATATTTGATGTTCTTGTGTATCTTCTTTAACCTCTTTTGTTATTAACCTAAACATTTTTTTATAACATCCATTACATAAAATGCATCAAGCAGATTGGCAAGAGCTATAGAAAAAATTACAATATTGGCAAGTGAGTCTATCAATGAAATTTGGATACATACCTGTTTGAAAGTGAAGAGTGCCCTGTTCTGAACGCGCTGATGGGGCTGCGAATGCGCAGAGGGGTGCGGCGGGGAGGTGTCACCCTCGCTGCCGCTCGAGGAGGAGCACGAGGCGCCCCCGCGCGTCACGCGCAGCTGACGCCGCCGCTGCAGCCTCTTGATCTCGTCGCATATCTCCTGGGCCATGCGCTCTGTAATATTATTAACCATATATAGAACTTAAGGGATCAATATACTTAGACCCTTACACATGGGCGCCAGCATGGTGCAAAGGGGGTGCACTTGCATACCCCCTCCCTTTCAGGAATAAAATGGTCAGAAAAAGAACTGTCAATAAATCTAATGTCTATATTTGCCCCTGCTGGGAGTCAGACCCACAATACTAGCAGCTCTGTTCCATTGAATTGATACTTGGATTAATTCATTGATCATAAGAATGAGGAGTGAGATGATTGCAAAACTGTGAAATTCTCTTTGAGGAAGGAAGGAGTGGGAGGGTCAGAAAGGATTTTATAAAGGGAAAGAATATGAGCATTCTGGCGAAGGTGAATAGGTCAACACTATAACATATAGGTTAACCACTGCAGCTTTTTACGAAAATCGGTTATGTGATCATATTTACAGAGGCCATATATAAACCTAACAGAGGTTTTGCAAGCGCTCAAGCTTATTTAGCTGATCCTGTGTAATCGAGTATAGGGAGCAAGAGTGACTGTGCGAGCGTAATTTTGGTGATGATTGGTAGGAAATCCTACAATCTTCTTAGAGAAGCAGCGGTGGCAAAAATATTTCGAATTATTTCAGTCAGCTGAGGAAACCATGACAATTGTCGGTCAATTTTAAGATTTGACCATCAAAGATGACTTGCGGAAAGCAAAACCAATCTACCAGAGAAATCATTCTAGAGTTACCAATGATAATTGCTTGTTTTCAACGGGTTTACACTGAGTCCATATGATTTACTCCAACCGGAATATATGTTGCAGATCAGATTTGATCCGTTTCAATTGCTGTTGGCAACTCATTTAGCGGAGCTTGTGTATAGATTTGTAAATCATGTGCATAAAGGTAGTAAAAAGAAGAGGTGATAAAATGCCATCCCGAGGAATGCCTGCAGTTGTATCGCACCATGATGAGAATGAATCATCGATGCGTATGTGCTGCTGACGTCCATTTAGGTAACTACGAAACTATGCAATGACATACAATACAATAACTTAATGATATACGTGATATCATATGATACTTAATGATGAGTTATGTACATACTGAGGTCATTCTAAAAATATTCTCTGCTGAAACACATGATGATAACAAGGTAAATCTTTGAATGTCCAGAATAAGGCATCCTAATTCTGAAACATTACTTTGTGCATTGTTGTTTTAGAATATTTTGAATGAAAAACTACCTTAATAAAATTATTAACCTTGTATTCCTAGTGTTTGAACCAGGAAGCTGAAAGACAAGGTCATTTGCTCATTATGTTTTTTATTTCTCTCACACTACATTTGGAATGGCCATAATATTTAACAAAAAACCCTATCAGAACATATGATTTGCCAAGATATTGAAAATTCAGTGTTATTTTTCTAATTCTAGAAGACTTAAAATTACTATTTTTGCAAATTTAAAACGACAAACAATTATTTTTAGATGTTCCAGGTAGTTGTAGTATCATCATGATCATCTCCACCATCGGACTTTCAGTTATAGTATATCTATCTCAATTTTTTTTTAAATTTAATAGATAAAATGACAATACATTTTTCCTTACAACCAGTGGATGAAAGTTAACTTGCCAAAAATTCTCTTATGAATTCAAAGAAACGTATAAGGGGTTACTATTGTGTCAATCTTTATGGTGTGTTTACCTGTGTGTAGTGAATGTGTTCATAAATGTGTGTAGGACTGTAGGTAGATACTCTATTAATTATTTAAATATAATTGTTACTATTGTTGTGTGCTAAAGCAGTTAATTAACATTTGTCCATGTCTATGTCATTTCATTAATTTTTAACAGTTTTAAAATTAAGATAACTCATACATTTAACATCAAAAAAGTAAACGGTATTACCCCAAAACTTCCCTGATTGTGGGTACCTGCCTATTGAATTTTATACCAACACTGATTGAATTGTTATGGTTCATCTGTCAAAGATTTTCTACCCCATTTATCAGGCCGACTAAAGCAAACATTTTATGTCTGCTCTTAAATACCACAGACTGTAGAGCGAACATAATATATCTGTTGTGGTTTTTGGTGCAGTGATTTGGTTTATTTTAAATTTGTTGTAACACTATGTTATTTATGAATGATGCAAACATTATTTAGAATTAACAAGGATTATGCAATAAATATCAGCCAGACCTGATGCGAAACATGTTTTTTAAATGATTAATTTTCGATAAATAATTTAAATATTTGACCTGGCAGGCAGGCATGGCATGACTTGATTCACAATAAATGAAGGGAAAATGTTATAATGAAAAAAATGTATGGAGACTCTATTGTACTTAAACACAGAGTATATTCACTCTTTACTATGTCTAATAAAGAAACATCTCTAAGAAACTTTCTTTTGTGATTTTTAAAAGAATTAACCTCAAAAATTATACTCCAACTTTAGCTAGAATATAAAAAGTAAAAAGGATTAAAGCGCTTACATTCTCTTTGAACAAGCAGGCTGTTTCATCGAAAACAAAACACAGAAGATCTCAAGTGATTCATTGTAAACATCAAATGATAGTCGCTGCACACTACCCGCAGGGAGCAGTTGCCATTTTTTGTCCGCAGAATACTCATGATCAAGCTAAATGTTTACATGTGACTAATACTGTCAGTATTGTAGCAGCTTCAAGCCCACACAAGCAAGAAGTGGTAGTTAGGAAGGATTTACAAAAAAAAAGGACATCCATACAAGGATTACAAAAAGTTGAGATCATACCTGCACTTTTTTATAACACTCAAGACAGTATGAACAGAAAAAAAATGAAATACAAGGCTGCATGCAGCTGCTTTAGTAGCTGTTTTTTTGTTCATTGTTATTATAGGTACATTATAACATTGACAGTCGCTGTGGCGCAGTGGTTAGTGTCAGTGACATGACTACTGTGTCTCCAGGACCCTGGGTTCGAATCCCGGCAGGGGCAAACATTTGAGCGATGAGTGGAGGTGTTTGTCCCGAGTCTTGGATGTTTGTGTGCTGTGAATATGTGTGTCCAAGCCTCCAGCGATACAGGGAATCCTATTGCGGGGGTCTAAGAGTGATTATAACAAAAAAAAACATTAATAATATGATTTTACTACTTTTATTCATGAAAACCTATCAATTCATACAACCATTATGGGAACCATCAGCAAACCATCTCAAAGGCATATGGGAAGAGTGAATATCTGTTTCCTAGAAGTATTTGATTTACACTTGTATGTTATCAATTTTGAACCTTTGCCGGTAATTTAGTAATAAACTTAAAAAATGCCATATATGAGAACAGTTAAATAAAAAAATATTTTGTTGCAACCATATTTTATTTTTATCAAATACTCTCACGTAACTGAAGGTCATATTTATCTGAAGTATGTGTATTATTTTAAATTAACATGCATCAAGATTTTTCCCACCATCTTTGGATGTAAGCACTCACAAGTCTGTAATGGCGCCCTAAGGGCGTAAGCCCTTAAGTGCATGATACACATACCAACCATGTTAGCTTGCTTTGTGTAATGTAATGTCTTGTGTTTATTTTCTGCTGAGCTCTGTATGGTTATAATTCGCCAGAACAGAAGACTAAGGTATTCCAGTCATGTATAAATTGCCAGTATTATAATTTTGCATTGTCATAAGACCTAATATACCTAATCATTGTAAGTTGCTTACTAAACCGTTTTTTTAATCTGAAATCTCCATTTTAATACATTAACTCCTCGACTTAAGATTTCATGTTGCATGCCACTTGCAACGTCATTGTAAAATGCAAAATGAGCAACTTATAGATATTATTATAATTGTAAAATACAGGACAAAAAAACAAAAAGAAAAATTCCATTCAACGACTGTCTCGCTCTAACGCGATAAAAATATTCAGGATAGTTTAAAACAATGGCGTTAGATAACCTTTACAGATAAACATTTAATGAAAAAGATATTAAAATGATCCAAGAGCTGTTGAAACAGTGCACTAATAGCAAAAGGAAAATAAACCTGGGGTCATTTTTGCAGTTGCAGTAACGGCTTCTCCAAATGCAGAACGATTTTCAGTCACTCTATTAACTGGACTAGTACTCGAGCTCGCAGCGAAAGGTGAACATCTACGTCTCTTCGCAGGCAGCTGGGCCATGGACTCCCAGTCCAAATTCCTTTTAAGTGTAGCGCACGCCATTTTCTTTTGACGCTCAGCCGATGTCCTCTGCTGTCGAACTTGTTTGGAATTCTTGATATTGTCACTAGCTTATGTTACAGAACTTAAAAATACCATAAAACCTTAAATAAGGCTGCCACCACAATTGTACTAAAATTTGTAATAATTTGGATTAAACTAAGATTCTGGAGAATATTTTGGATTTTCTGACGCTGCTCGAAATTTTTCGCTACCAAATATAAATGGCAGCAATAACACGGACACTTCTCACTCCATTCGATTTATTTTGACTTTTTTTTTCTTTACTGTCTTCAGTGTTGCCAGGCTTGCCAACTATGAGGTTTTGCTTTCTGTAGCACGATGTTTCTGTTCAGTGAGGTGAGGCAATGAGTATGTAATCCTCCGTTGAGAGTGGTTTGCAAGCTTAGAAGTTTTTTTATTGCGTAGACCGAAGTTTCCTTCTCTGCCTACGTTAAAAAGGCTAGATTACTCCAAAACTGTGGAAGTATGGAATTAAAGATAAAAGTTGTAGATTTCAGATACACTTTAATTGAAATTTTGTTATACTTAACTTAACATACTTATTTTTGAACTAATTATTTCCATACTCATCATCATCATCATCATCTCAGCCATAGGATGTCCACTGCTGGACATAAGCCTCCCCCATTGATTTCCACAAGGACCTGTTGGAAGCGGCCCGCATCCAGTCCTTGCCTGCGATCTTAGTCAGGTCGTCTGTCCACCTTGTCGGTGGCCGTCCTATGCTGCGCTTGCCAGTCCGTGGTCTCCATTCTAGAACTTTTCGGCCCCAACGGCCATCAGTTCTTCGAGCTATGTGCCCTGCCCACTGCCACTTCAACTTGCTAATCCGCTGGGCTATGTAGGTGACTTGCGTTCTTCTACGGATCTCCTCATTTCTGATTCGATCACGTAGAGAAACCCCGAGCATAGCCCTCTCCATAGCTCGTTGTGCGACTCTGAGCCTTCTCAGAAGGCCCATAGTCAGAGACCACGTTTCGGTTCCGTAAGTCATCACTGGTAACACACACTGTTCGAAGACCTTCGTTTTCAGGCATTGCGTTATTTTGGACGAGAAGACGTCTCGTAGCTTCCCGAACGCTGCCCAGCCGAGTTGGATTCGACGATTGGCCTCTTTCTCAAAGTTGGACTTACCTAATTGGACTGTATGTCCTAGGTAGACGTAGTGGTCAACAACTTTGAGAATCGAGTTCCCAGTTGATATGGGGGCGGGCGCAACATGGGCATTCGACATAATTTTCGTCTTGTCCATGTTCATTTTAAGGCCCACCCTTAGGACGACTCTGTTGAGGCCTTCGAGCATCGTGCTCTCTCATCGTCATCGTCTTCCATTGATGCGATGACTACAATATCGTCGGCAAATCGAAGATGAGTAATGTACTCGCCGTTGATGTTGATGCCGAATCCTTGCCATTCCAAGAGCTTGAAGGCGTCTTCCAATGCGGCAGTGAACAGTTTCGGAGAGATAACGTCTCCCTGTCTCACGCCTCGTTGCAATGGAATCGCCTTCGAAATTTGCTCTTGTACTTGGCAAGTGACATGACATCTCACTGCGGCAATCACCCTTGGACGAAATCAATAAGTACGATTACATCTAGCCATTAGTCCACTATCATAAAGATAAAAGCGTTTTAAGGCCCACTGGAACTATTTTTTTTTCAAGTATACTTGTGGTTTAATCCGATCTCTGTCGGCTGACGGCCTTAGTAGTATAAAATATTACACTTACTTCAAAGAAAGTTTATTAAAATACATGGGCCTTACTATCAGCTTTGTAAAATCCATTCAAGTTCCGAGCAGTTCTAAAACCTGGCTTAAACATGCCAGAGACAACAATAACCGTTCACCTTTGAGAATATCAATGTTCGAACCGTTCACAAAGGAGCTTAATGCCGTGGTGATGGTATGACTTTACACTAAGCGGTTTAGTATGGCCCCTGGTCGGTGCCCGTCCTATGCTGCGCTTGCCAATCCGTGGCCTCCTTGCCTCGGAGTGAAAGGAGGCCGCCGGTGTTTCTTGACGCTACTAAATTACGCGCGTCTCGTTCATTTTTGTTTCGACTGACTTCGTTTTCTAATACCTATAGTTCGTCCTATTACCTGTATTCGGAAATTAGCCCGTACAACAGACAGACAAACAGAGAAACAAATAAATTTAAAAAAATCTAAATTGGTACTATTATTTCTATTACCTCTGCAGTATTATTATTTGTATAGATAGATCTCAATATATTGAAATGATTTGACAGAGAATATTCGTGCTCTAAAAATTAATTAAGTTGAAGTTGAAATTTAGAAATTTAAAAAATATATACAATATAATTTGGTTAAATGTTGGCGTAATGTTATTTAAAAATAAAGTATTCCTTTTCAGGATTTTTTAATCTTAAAACTTATAAATGTGAATTGCTCTGAAAAAAATAGCTATTTACACCCTTTTCGATACTTGGAATTATATATCGATATATCGGAATATTAATATTATTAATCGCTATATGGTAGATATACCACCTATACGTACGAAGCGTTATGCTTCCACTTTCTTAATGCGTACTGCCAAGGAATGGAACTCGTTGCCCGAGTTTGTGTTTCCCTATATTTACAATCCTGGAGAATTCAAGCCGCGAGTGAAAAGGTACCTTCTCGGTTTGCGTGCTAAATCCTAGACAAAGTCATCACTTAACATCAGGTGAGACAGATGTCAAACGCAAACTTATAATAAGTACAAAAAAATATTAAATATCGCTCAACAATAGCGATATATTGAAAAAATAATATCGATTTATCCCTGTATCGATATTTTTTCAACAGGCCTAATCACTGGCATCACTGGCATCAGGCAATTTGAGAGAATTAGATTGAATTTGCTAATCGTAAAATAATATAAATATACAGTTTTAGTTATCTAAGTTATATTCTGAAATTAAAGGTTCACCCAATAATATAAAAAGGCCACGCCTTTTACGTTTTGTGC
Source organism: Apeira syringaria (assembly GCA_934044485.1). Classification (NCBI taxonomy): domain Eukaryota; kingdom Metazoa; phylum Arthropoda; class Insecta; order Lepidoptera; family Geometridae; genus Apeira; species Apeira syringaria. The sequence continues at coordinate 9,372,008 of OW203665.1, read as the reverse complement.
AATCTCGTATATAAAAGCCGTCAAACTGGGGAACGAAATGTCGTCATCCGCTATGGAAAGTATCCTTTTGTAACATCAGAGTACAGGCAATTATTTTACAAGAGATTAACCCTACACTCTACAATTGTGACATGTAGTTTTAATCATTTACAGTTTTGGTTACAAATTCGCTCCTGTGTACCACTCACTAACACTTGATTTATTATTGTATGTTCTGTTTATCTTTCAAGGGTGGTAAAATGAGCAGAGATAAATAATATCAGGTATATAAGTTTTTAATTAGTCACGCCGGGCTTTGGAGTGGTCTAAAAATTCTGGTAATGGAATGACCAATTGCTCATCTGCACTATTATGACTCATACCAAGGCTCATTATGCTGTTTAATTTAATAAACAGCTTTAGAATGGATTTTAGAGAGTTTGAGTAGGTATTCATTTTTTACTTCTGCTGGCACTCCCAGAGTGCAACCAGTTGTTTTTATAAACCTAGCACAGAAGTGTTGTGGTAGTTTGATGTGTATATAGTAACATTCGAACCCAAGGTTCCGGAGAATGTAGCTGTAAGTTTTCCTAAAATAAATAAATATATTTATGTTAATGCCACAGCAGGTCCGTGGCATATGTACAAGAGCAGCTAATGAGGAAGAGAAATCGCAACACTTAGTGGAGGAATGATTGCAGTGCATTGATATTTAATGTGCAACCTAAGTTCTTAATCTTAAATTCTACTAAAACATTATGTTCAAATATTTGAAGGAAAAACTCTACTAAAACAATCATATAATGTAAATGATATACTGTCTGAATAAAGGCCATTTACACTATTCTTGTAATCTAAAAGACTTTTTTCTTAAACTAACCATTTTTAACTCAACTGATCAGAGCACCTGTTTAATTTAAAATTTGCTGTAAAAGAGTTGGAGCGTAATTCAAAAAAATGTGAGAAAGAAGAGAAACTAGAAAAGGAAAAGGCTAAAAAAGCTATTCAGAAAGGAAACATGGAAGGCGCTAGAATACATGCAGAGAATGCAATACGACAGAAGAACCAAGCACTGAACTACCTACGGATGTCTGCACGGGTAGATGCTGTATCAAGTAGAGTGCAAACAGCACTCACAACTAGAAAGGTAAACATGCTCTGTTACTTTTTGTATGAGTACATATCTTAAATGGCCAGCAGAGGTTGTTCCGTAAGAAGCAGTTTTAGCATAGTAAAACAAGTATAGTATATTTATTGCATGTCCATTGTCCATATTAAATCATAACATAATATATTTGATTTGATATAATTGCTCTTGTGATCACTCTGGGGATGTCTTTAGACTGGAAGATGCCTCCACAGAATAATTTGTTTTAAAATAAGCTTTAAATTACCACCTATAATTATTATATTGTAAAGAGTTTAAGTTTAAAGTTAATTATTATATTTTATCCGAAGAGTTTATAATAACTATGATATTAACTAATTTGATATGGTGCTTTCGAGTTCACATTCAGCGAAAGCTTAAACCGTTGGTGAGGATTGAACCAGCAGCCCTCACTTTTATAGCCAAAGAAAAGTCCACTGATATATCATTCTTTAAAAAAAAAAGATGTGTGGCACTTGGGGACTGCCGCGGTAAAGCTATTGCATAGCAATTTTTAACAACTTATGCAATTAATATATTAATAACTTATGCAGTAACGCCGATACAACCAATGCCACCTAGAGGCGAGTTGCTGAACTAAACAGACAAACGTGATATTTCAAAAAAGTCATTAAAAGTTCTGCTATTCATCGATAGATGGCAAAACTAAAAAGTATCACCGCTGTGCCGGTCGGAGTGGGGGGTGTTAGGTTATTTGTTGTTACGGAATTTCTGGATTCGGTCTCCAAGCTCAAGGCCCACGATAGAAGCTATGCAATAGCTTAACATTTTTACAGATGCTATTCTGTATATTCATTTTGTAAAACTTATGAAATGCCAAATTGCAAGCAAATATTTAGTCCATACCTCTGATAACCTGCACATTAAGTGGTGACATGGATGATGTTTGTACTTAGTATTATAAAACTTTTTTCAGGTGACAACCTCCATGGCTGGTGTAGTAAAAGCCATGGATGCAGCAATGAAGTCAATGAACTTGGAAAAGATATCAACCCTGATGGATAAGTTCGAGAGCCAGTTCGAGGACCTGGATGTCCAGTCCTCATATATGGAGAATGCAATGTCACAAACAACCACCACAACTGTGCCACAGGGTGATGTGGACACTCTATTGCAACAAGTAGCTGATGAAGCAGGGTATGAATTTCTTATACCACTGATTGGCTTCAAACATTATAAGCAAATGTCTTTTATTCAATTGTGTCTTGAATTTCTACCATATTATGTTTTGAACAGAAGGATCAAAAATGTGTACAGTATGCAGACTTTGTGTAGTGAAGAACATAGTTGATTCCCAGTTATTTTGCAACTATAATATTAGCTAACATTTATTAAAAAAAGCATTAACTATGAAAAACTGTAGTTAAAAAATAGAAAATAAATATTCATTCACAATAATCCCACTAATATTATAAATATCAAAGTTTGGATGGATGGATGCATGGATGTTTGTTACTCAATCACGCCAGAACGGCTGAACGGATCTAGATGAAATTTGGCACAGAGATATAGTCTAGCACATAGGCTACTTTTTATCCTGTTAAATGTATGATTCCTGTGCAATAATTGATTTAGTGGGTGAACCGTAATCCACGCGGGTGAAACCGCGGGGAGCTACTAGTATTATTATAATTCGTGAATTCAAATGTTCATTTCCTGTGTAAATTATATCCTTTGTACATTTGTTATACCGATTTTATTCTTTTTTTATTGTTATTGATAATTGGCCATACCTGATTTTATTGAAATATGATTTTCACTAACGGTATAATAATACATATATTTATACATGTCTAATAGGAACAACACGGTTTTAATTACATAGTGTATATTTATCTTTATTACTAAAAGCGAAGTACATATTGTGTCGGTGGTTTTTCAATTTATATGTATATAATTGATTTCAGTTTGGAGTTAAATATGGAGCTGCCAACTGGAGTGCCAAGCACCTCTGTGGGCGCGAGCACGGTGGTTTCGCAGGAACAGGACGAGCTGACGCAGAGATTGGCGCGGCTACGGCAGGCTGAATAGCACCTGTCTGTGGCGAGGACTTGTAGTATCAAGCTAGGCCAGAAATGTTTATATCTTCATTATTTGTTAGCCTTGGGGTCATTAGTTTCGAATGTCTTAGTGAATTAAACATTGAATCAGGTTTATATTTGATAACCCTGCGGCCGTCCACCAGAAGGTGCAAGCACTTGATTATCAAATCCATATCATGGTGGTAAAGTATTTTCTACCACCCTCAAGCTTGAAAACAACTGTCGAAGTCAGATGTCACTCTAGGTATAGTAATTCCACCTTCACCACATTGTCACTGACAATCAAGTGAGATACTGTTTCAACGCTATTACAAAATATTTGCGTAATTAGGCTTTCGTGGTATGGTTCTGTACATATAAATTCATAGGTACCAACCTAACACCTGACACAAAAGACTAACACATATTGTATGAAATACGAAAAGTGGGTAATATGAAAATTATTTATAAATCTTAAATAATTTTATTAACAGTTTTACATGTATTTTGATCGTGTACTTGTTACCGAACTTAAAAATACTTGAATATATACCTTCTGGCTAAGTTTTAAATAGGGTTAACTAAATATAAGTTGTCTGCTTAATACTTGTGGTTATATTTTACTGGTTCCACATTCTCATTACAAAGTTTCATTCATATACATACTTGTAAAAAACCTGTTACTCATAACTGTCAAACAAACTTACTGTCGAAGCACTCACAATACTTTTGGCATCGGCGATATGATCATTGCAATGTTGTACATGAAACCCTCATGGACATCCATTTCTAAGAAATGTATCTGATCTGTAAGTGTTCAAGTGTCGGACATGGACAAAAGATTTTCAGGAGACAGATATCTACGAGCTCAACTACTGTTGTTCCATACAATTTCCTGCTCGTTCACGAAATAACTGTAGCTGCAGTGTGACCTTAGTTCATACTAGGAAATGTCTACTATGAATCAATAAATTATATGACAAGATTCTGCATGAGAACTTGGTATGTTTTCTTACAATTTTTATAAACATGTCCAGGTAATGTAGAGTGCAGATGTAGAGAAAATAACGAAATTTGAGTCATCAATGCTAAAAGTAACATTATGTGTACATATAACCATATAATGTACATCTATATATATATCTGAGAATGCACTGTGATTATTATGTAATTATTTTTGGCGCACAGCCTTATTAACCTAAGATAACGTGTAATATTTTGTACATTATCTCATAAAGTTTATTTTTATTATTATACATTGAAGTTTTATTTTATTTACTGATGCTTCTTAAATTAGGGCTTCTGTGGCTATTTGTCACAATTCTGCCAATGTCCGTTCATGCTAGTTACCATGTAGTTTATTTTGTTATAACATAACCCAACAATCTTTGACGTAGCACTACTCAAGTGCACGTCTTGGTGACTTGCACTTCTTGCTGGTGCCACGCAAAGATCATCTGTTGTACCTGATCACCTTTATATGTTATCTTTGACATCAATGATGTTTTACTAAAGATGACGTTTAATCATACTGCTACATACTACATACATACTTTTGTACCTTTACGACACAAACATGCTTACTGCGACAGATAATACAAATAATATAGAAAAGGGTACCTATATCTTTAGACTTGCGCTTGAAATACGTGTCTCAAAGAAAATTACTACAATTGACTTAATTTTGCCGCCTCAGTTACCGCGCGCTTGTGCGACATCTACCTTATTTATACATATAATATCATTGTTTGACATGTATAAAAATCTCGTGTCAATATGTTTGTCCAGGCCATGGATTTGTATACATACTTCGTGGTCCATAATGAGTATGTAATCACTCCGTTTGTGGTCCAGGCTCATTTCCAACACTACCGGATTGTATTGTTTTAAACTTTCATGGCTTTTCACAATATAAATATTGTTTAACACGGGATACGCACCATGATTTTGATTGAGTTCAATCAAATACTAGTAAGTTTGTAAAAACTAATTGACGAATGTTAGGTAGCAGCAAATTAATGAAATAAAAGATGTCTTTCAAATCATAGCGTTTATAATTTTATTCTAAACAGGAACAAGCATATATATAGTTTAACACAAAATATTGCCTCCATAAAAACTAATACAAAGCAAAGTGTAGTCAAACTACATTATTAGGAACTAAAAACTAATCACCTGCAATTTAAAGCTGCCTAAGATAGAGATTACACAACCTTCACTATTTTCTAGATCGGCATTGTTCCTCTCGGGAACATTTTCTCTATGGCCAACTAATACTGTAAAACGTATGCCACTGGCTAATAATATTTAAGGATAATGAGAAAGAAAACTGCCACGTGCTTACTACAGGCGTCCGTATAAAGGTTCATATACGTGTCAATTCATTAACGTGTTCCATAGGCAAGTATGGTATCGATGATTTTATTAAGTTTTAAAGCTTAACCATTATAATTCCTTGTTTTGAGGAAATCGAGAATCATGAAACTTAACACCATTATTTTTATAATTATTCTAGCCTGAAAAATAGCTGTGATAAATTAAAGCGTCAAAGCTAATAAATCGATGTCGAATTACTATTCGACGTTCATCTCAGCACTTCATTTCATTAAGTTTAATCAAGAACATAACAAAAATAACGCACAATATAAATACCAATATCACCACAATACATCTCGGAAACAGCACTTCAGCTATTGATCGGATGATGCGAACACAGCGCCATCTGCAACGAGCTTAGCGTGTTCTTCCCCATTTAATTATATATCGCAGAAAGTGCGTTGTTTTCTACTTTATCTACTATTGGAAATTAAGTGACAATAGTTTTATAGTAACTAAAAGAATTGATTTCATGAAATTTCGAACGCCTAGGTACGGTTTCTATCATTGGTATACAGTTTATACATATTTTTAGTTTTCAGAAAGATGCGATCAATTTTAACTTATAAAAACTATAAGTAATATGTCGTTAAGTAATAATTACTACTTATGTAGACCGACATGTAAGGATCAACATTTTTACCGGGATATTCCCCATTGTAAGTTTGCTCATGACAATGTGCCATCTACCAATAAAAGCAAATAAAATACTTGATAAAATATTGCGGTAATGTTTTCTTTCTTAAGTTTCGCGATTTTCAAATGTTGGAAATATACTGATGCTATTGAGACACACAATTAAATAATAACTAGTAATACAATATTTAGTTGAAGCTTACACACATAAACATGAAGTAAATATTAGACTACAATTAAAAAAAAATATATTAAGTATAAAATTAAACGGTTAAATACCAGTGAGATTATGTGACTTAGACCATTGACTATCTTATGTTAACGGAAAAATCTATCCCGATGTTTCGTAACTAAAACCTTATTCATCTTGGATCTTATTTTTTTTCTTACACCAATATACATAGATGGGTCAGCACAATATGTTCTTCTTTTCCACTCTACGCTATCACTAGTCATCTCAGTGCTCATACAATCATTCTTCACGCAGTCCATCCATACCTTCTTCGGCCTTCCTCCATCTTTACATCCATAACACTAATGCTCTGTAAGTATAATAAGTACTCTTTTCCTTATAAATTATTCATCCCTTTGATGCCTATAACGTGCCAATCAATTTCTTTTAACTTTTCATTAACTTGCGCCATGTTTAACCGATGTGTGATATTATCATTCCTTGTCTTTAGCTCACGTTTATGACAGTCCTTATATCGCGACTGGTGTTTGAGCCGGAAGGTAAAGTGAGCTTGTCCTTGCATTCATATCTCTGCCACATGCACTAAACATTCAGATCCATACATTATGACTGGTCTCCTTGTGGACTTATAAACTTTACCCCTTAAGTTTTTATAAGAAACGCATATATCGCCCTTGGGGCCGAAAGGTTCTCGAATGGAGACCACGGACTGGCAAGCGGAGCATAGGACGGCCACCGACCAGGTGGACAGACGACTTGACTAAGATCGCAGGCAAGGGCTGGATGCGGGCCGCTTCCAACCGGTCCTTGTGGAAATCAATGGGGGAGGCCTATGTCCAGCAGTGGACGTCCTATAGCTGAGATGATGATGATATATCGTCCATTTCACCTAACCTGCGTTTACCTTTCTCCTTACGTTCCGTCAATGATACCATCGCAGCATCATTTTGGATCAATCAACCGATGTGCCTAAAATCGGAGCAAACGACTCTAATACACACCATTTGAGGCTATACGAGAGGCAATTAATGTACCAATTATGTAACCAAAAAAAAACTTTCGGAACCCCAGCGTGAGATGTATTTCAGATCAGCAATGGTCCAAGTTATAGAAGGCAAAATAAATAATGTGCCATTAAATTCTACTTTTATGTGATAGAGCTTGATTTAATAATAAAAAAAATCAACGACCATGTTTTCAAATAGACAGCATAGGTACCTTAAATGTTAATAATCGAAAATAGGTAAATAACTCAATACTGTTAGGTCAAAATTGTGATTTCTAATACTTCGCTTTTAGTTTAATACTGTTACAGTCCTTTTTTTAACAAGGGACCCAGCCCTTGTTCACGCAGTTGCAATTTAAAAAAATAAATGTATACGATAAATTAATCAGGATGTAGGTACATATAAACCTGAAAAAAAACTACTGAAAATCATATATACGACGCGGCGACGTGGATATAGACTTTATACTCTGTATAGGTACACAATAATTGCTTATCGAATATTTATTGGTAAACTTTTAGAACATTTATCCCTGTCTAATAGGATCATCAAAAATGCTTAAGTATAATAAATTACATAATAAATTTTAAAATAAATCGATAAGTTCATATTCATATATCAGTATTCGACGCTTGCGCGTGTGTAAATCATTTTCGGTAGCTTTTCATGGATATTTCCATACGCCTACCTATTTAAGTTGATTTTACAAGTAAATTTCTTAATATTCCAAAAAGTATGGTGTCTAAAATACAACCTTGAGGACGACCTTTGGCGGCTTCAAAACCATGCGCCCAGGCTAAACTTTCACGAAAACACATTAACAACATGTCAAACTACAAGTGTGACTCGAGCGAATTTTGCATACAAAACTTTCCATACAATTTACTTGAACACAAATTAAAAATATTATCATCTATTCGTATGGCAATACTGTGGCTTAATAATACAGCTTTGGGAGTTATCTAATACTTTGGTATACGTTATGCGTCTCCATGTTCATTCTTGAAGACTATTTGGTAGAAGATCCACTCTTCGAGGAATGAAGGCACGAAGGCCTTGCATTTGGTGAACTTGACGGGGGGCTTTATCTTGATGAGCTCTTGTTCGTACAGTTCAAGAGACTCGGGTGAATTGGCGCCGCTGCCCTGGAGAAGGATACAAGTTAGTGTTCACCAGATATTTTGCCATATCCAGGTGATATTTTATTAAAGTTAAACTTTATAGACATTTATAAAAGTTATTAAAACTAACGTGGTTTATGCGCAGTCTTGTCGTTTCACAAGATAGCGTTTGCTCAAGTATAAGCAATTTCTTTGTACACTTTTATAAATTATGAATGTATAAAACACGGTGCCATGATGGTACCGGCCTAGAATAGTACTCCCCCATCTCTTCTCGTGGGTGCCGTAAGAGTCGGCTAAGGGATCACGTACCAGAAGGTGGGCAGCAGCGCCTTCTGAGCATAGGAAATCATACTGCGCTCGCCAACCCGCCTGCCAAGCATGGCGAGTATTGGCAAATCCCCCTACATGGGGAGGCATATGTCCAGCAGTGGACGACCTATTGCTGCTATGAATGAAAACACGGTAATTACTCACGCATCAGAGGAAGAATGTGGTTGAAACTATAGTCGGAACCCTCTGACTTATTGCGTGAGTAATTACCGTGTTTTATACATTCTTAATTTATAAAAGTGTACAAAGAAATTGCTTATACTTGAGCAAACGCTATCTTGTGAAACGACAAGACTGCGCGTAAAAAACGAAATTACTTTATTTTGGCCTTTTCGGTATAAGCACATAGTGTCACAAACGCACATATTATTATGACAGAACAGAAATATGTAATTTCGGAAAGGAAGCGACTCACATCAGTATACGAGGGTCAAACTGAAAGTTCTTAGAAAATAAAAAGACGTGTGGCACTCGGGGACTGCCGCGGTAAAGCTATTGCATAGCATTTTTTTATCAACTTATGCAGTAACGCCGAAACAACCAATGCCACTTAGAGGCGAGTTGCTGAACTAAACAGACAAGCGTGATATTACAAAAAAGTCATTAAAAGTTCTGCTATTCATCGATAGATGGCAAAACTAAAAAGTATCACCGCTGTGCCGGTCGGAGTGATGGGTGTTAGGTTATTTTCGTTACGGAATTTCTGGATTCGGTCTCCACGCTCAAGGCCCGCGATAGAAGCTATGCAATAGCTTAAAAACTGACGGTGACCTCGTTCCGAAGAGCATCAGTGATGCGTGTTGATTTATAATGTTATAAATATATACTTTACAGATGACCTACGGACTCAAAAATAATATTTCTCATATGACTCATATGAATATGACTTTTTATTATCCTTTCTTCTGATAAGACACAGTTCAAGCGCATTTGTCGTGAACGCGAGAATTTTTGATAAAGGAAAGATATGGTATAGCTAGTACTCGAAAATACCCTACCACTATGCAGGGAACGACGGTCGCCGTGGCGCAGTGGTTAGTGTCAGTGACATGACTTCTGTGTCTCCAGGACCCTGGGTTCGAATCCGACAGGGACAAACATTTTGTGCGATGAGTGTAGATGTTTGTCCTGGGTCTTGGGTGATTGAGTGTGTCCATGCCTCCCGCGACACAGAGAATCTTAGTGCGGGGATCTTAGTGTGATAAAGAAAATAAGATGACGGTGTTTCCATCACTGAAGCTCAAGCCGTTGGTGGATATCGAACCAACATCCGCCTGTTTGACACCCGACGCTCCCACCGCTGAGCTATCATCGCTTCGGTGCTTACATGCGTCATGAACTTGCCGTCCGGTTTAAGTATCTTGAAGGCGGCGTGGAGCGTGGCGATCATGAACTCCCACAGTTCCCCACACGCGCTCTCCGAGATGGGAATGTCGGTTAGGTCGCCGAATATGTAGTCCACTTTCTTGTTCTCGTTGATGAACTTATTCACTGTCACCATGCAGTCGCCGATGAGGATCTGGAAGGTTGAGAACGTTTAGTGGACACAGCGCTGCCATTGCTAGAGCAGTTGCAGTGTCCTACGGCTGTTGTAGTCAAATATTAGAAATCTATGACGTATACCAGCCTCGCCGTTGCCGTAGGAGAATCACATTACTAACATATTGTATGCTCATTACGTAATTTAATTACACCACCTCCTTTTATTATCTGTCGCCTAGACAATGCACCCTCGCTGTATAAAGAACGTACCATACGTCCGAACATTAGTGTGCAATCTATGGACCTTACTCTTGTATTCCTCTGACTTGATTAGAGAACATTGAAAGGAGGATGGCAGACTCCCATACATTTGCAGCCTAGAAGAAAAAAACCGCGTTCATGAATGTAACTTATACGTATCGATAGAGCAATAAATACATTGTATATTGTATATTCAATCATTTTCCTAGAAGTTGGGAGTAAAAAGTTATCATGGAAAATGATCTGTATCAGCATGCTAAGTACACGTCCAAATGCGAACCATTCAATGGATCGCTATCCATCTATAGCATCGTAGACAGATAAAGCAATATTGCATGGATCGCGCTACAGATACAGATTACTTATTATATTCTGGAATAAACTAGGCATGGGTGTGTTTATGAACGCAGTCTGGGTCTACAGAGCAGCTGACTACAGATTATAGAGTATCAATAACAATTAATGTCAGAGCGTAAGTATTCGAACGCAACAAACATATTGAGAAGTATAGGGTGCGTTCGAAAACTACAAACACCACATTCATAAATAAAATAAAAGTACTTCTGATTCCCAACTTTATACATAATGCAAATTATTCACGGAATCCACAAAAATATAATCTAAATATATATAGAATACATGAACGGGTTGTCATTTCGTTTTTCGGGAGCAAGGCTGGTTCTGCCATCCCCCTTTATAAACGTGAAAATTTCTTCATATGATTCAACATTTGTTGAGCAAAGCCGTCGAGAAATGGTCGACCACGCGACGTAAGGAATACTCAATACTCACTCACCTGTATAAAAATGAGAGCATGACTGTTTTTATTATTATTGTTATTCTGTATAGATGTGCGTTTTATCACTCTCTCACATGATTGTCAGTGACGATGTGGTCGAAGATGTCATCACACTAGACCTAGAATGCTGACTGGCTCTCAAGGACTGCTGCCTGAACACACTATGTGTTTGGTGACAGTTTTTCAAACTTATATATAAACTTAAAAACAACATTATATGTAAAGGTAGTATCGCCCGGTTTCACCCGCGTGGATTACGGTTTTCCCGTTACCTCAATTATCCCATGGGAACTATACTTTTTTCGGGATAAAAGTGTTGATCCAGGGTTTAAACTATCTCCATACCAAATTTCATCGAAATCTATGCAGCCGTTTGAGCGTGAAGAGGTAACAAACATACACACAAGCTTCCCCATTAATTCGCATAAGCAAATCACAGCAATACGTTTCGTTTAATTTGCCACGATTAAGTCACCTAACATTAACTTTAATTCACGTACTAATACTTTATTACATCATGCGACAGATACACTTTTGAACATGTGCAACATTTATCATACATATTATTTATTTTGTAAATCAATGAAAGGAAAATTGTAAAGTCGGAAATAATATCGAAACGCTCTATAGCGCTAGATCACAGAAAATACTTTGTTTTTGCTACAGCTACGCATTTACTTAGCATCCCTGGGGCTATACATTCAAATCTTAAGTATTTGCTAGCAAAGTTCATTATAAACAAAGACTTAAATAAAGTCAAAGTATAATTTATAGATTTATCAGCCTTATGGATTGGAACGCAACATGAAACATTCGAATCTGAATTTTCCGATATGCTGAAGTTTTGCGTGGCGAATTGATCCATCAAACTTGTAGTCATCGTAGATCAATTCATCACTTTCCGTCAAGTGGGTTGATGGTTACAAGTAACCTTATAATGTTTAAAAGAAACTTATTACATAGATATAATATATTATGCAGCACTAAGTCTGATACTGAGAAGATAATTACCTCATAGTTAGCAGCTTTGCGCTGCTCTAACACGTCTCCGCAGATGGACTTCATGTGTTTGTTGCAGGCCTGCATCACCAGCTCATCGATCTCCAACATCCACACGTACTTCGGCTTCTCTTTCAGCAACTCGTAAAGGAGGGCGCCGTCACCACCGCCTGTATACATTCTTACTTATTAACTCTTATTCTTCTTGTCCTTATCCCACAGTAGGTGGGGTCGACACAACATTTTTTCCTCCTCCATTCTCTTCTATCATTGGTCGTCTCAGTGCTCACACCTTTCATAAACATATCAGTCTTCACTCAGTCCATCCATACCTTCTTCGGCCTTCCTCTACCTCTACATCCATCCCCATTCATGTTAAGTAGGTACTTTTTTGTCATATTTTTTTCATCCCTCCTCATGACATGCCCATACCAAGCCAATCTATCCCCTTTGAACTTATCATTCCCTGGTGCTACTATCAAGCTTTCTCTGATATACTCATTCCTTATTTTATCCATCTTAGTCACACCACACATCGATCTCAACATTCGTATTAACTCACTCACAAATATATGTGATAATTGTACATTTTAGAGAATATTAATTATTTATTTTCTACAAAATATACAGGACATACAATTTGACATTAAGACAAGACAAGAAATCATTTATTCAGACAGCACATAAGACGGTTACATTAAAAATATAAATAAGTCAGCTATGGTACACAGCTATTTGCGTTATTTTCTATATGGTCTATATACTAGGATAGCTGATATAATCAGTGCTGTCAGAGAGGTACTGAGCTCGGCATATGCTGCAGACGAATCTGCAGCGCTGCTTTTCAAGGCTAACCGTAAAGTGATGCACCACTGCACCGCGACACAGAATTAGTATTTTTAAATTGTTATTCTTCTGGAAAAGGAAAAAGACCAAAGGATAATGTTGCAGTTTAGCTTCTCTGGAATACCGAGAGAGGAAGAGCATTATACATTTTGCAGATGTGTGCATAACGATCGGCACACACATCATGAAATGAATCAATGGATAACCTTCCGGTCGATGTCAGCTAGTACAGGAGCAAAACCGTAATGCTGAAATGAGATTCTTCACAAGACTCCCTGTTCTATATTAAAAGTTGCAGAGATCCAGTGTTTCTGCACATACATATTCCTTAAAAGACCTTCTACAGTGCATACATGTTTTTGTGCTAAGCAATACGCAATACATTTGGTTCTGGCTCTTAATTGTGATTTTGGTCAACCCATGGCTCCTGTTTATTGTCAGGGTAAGAGTACAGATCCTGTTAAAAATTGTGGCTGTTGCAATTTTCCCCTTTCTGTTTGTGCATACAGTATCTTTTTTATTTAATGTTAGTATCCTTTCTCTTTTCCTCCATCTCAGCTCCTTCAGTGTCTTTTTGACCCTCCTGCGCTTTCTGTGTTTTTCGATTGTTTGTAACCATTTGTTTGTCCTATTTTTTCAGATGTTTTATTTGATTTCCTTACTTATTATGTTTTACATTTTCTTTCTTTGAATATTACGGAAGCAGAAGTTTTCTTGCTTATTTATGTATTTCATGAAGCCTTCATTACATATGGTCAGAACATGCCCGACTAGACATTTGGGATTCTTCCATATAGGTCTGCAGTGAGCTTCGTTCGTTTCTTTGTTGCCGACTTAAATAGTTCTAGGCTGCAAAGCAAAGCAGAGGAGAGCAGAGGCTCAAGCTGATACTCAGGTGCGCTGCACTCTAAAGGTGTGGCCGGACTTGCGTTTGGTAGAGCAAAAGCCTTTGCCTTACTGACCAGGTAAAGCGGTACTTGACATCAAGCACTTTCATGTGGAGTACCGCTTTGCCTGGTTAGTACGCCAAGATTTTTTTGTTGGGGGCTTAACTTTGCATGCTATGACGCGAAACTGCACGTTAGCAGAATTGTTAGCCCCTAGAATATTTTTAATCTCCGAGACCTTCAGGGGAGTAAGTATTCTAAGCGAGGAGATTTGGCACACGTCATGTGACTGGCGCCTCGATCCAACTGGGATCAACAATAAGTAGTTCACAGTAACACAATCTGTGTTACTACTTTATTGTTTTTGACTATCCCACTAATATTATAAATGTGAAAGTTTGGATGGATATTTGTTTGTTACTCAATCACGCTTAAACGGCTGGACGGATTTAGATGAAATTTGGTATGTAGATACTTCAGGTCCTGGAATAACACATAGGCTACTTTTCATCATCATCATCACCACTCGGGTAAAACCGCGGGGCGCTGCTAGTATGACATAAATACATACTTAACAATCAAATCTTACAGGAAGATGGTAGTTTAAATCAATTGTTCGATTGTCTCCATCATAAAGTGATGCCAGCGAGATTGTTGACAAGCTTCAATTGTATTATATTGTATTCCCCGCTCTCAAAATGGACCTACACTCGAAAATTTTCTTGTGGACATGCACGAGAACCTGACAAGAATTAATATTTCATACATAAACACATTATACAGTAAAATTTGATCTAAGTATGTCGATAGACATGCGCGGCAATCCTTTCCTGATATATTTCATTTCCGCCAAACAAAAAATTTGCTACTAGCATATGACGGCTGGTCAGACTCAACAGCAGTCTTAGGATGGATCAACGGAGACCCAAACCGATGGAAACCCTTCGTTGCAAATAGAGTTAAACAAATCATAGAAATCATGCCACCTGAATGTTGGAATTATGTCAAATCAAGTGAAAATCCTGCAGATTGTGCCAGCCGCGGAATCACATCAAAACAACTATTAAAACACTCAATATGGTGGAATGGTCCTAAGTGGCTATCATGTTATAGCACGGATATATGCAACATTTATTTGCGGACCTGAAGTCATGTCACTGACCACGGCGACCGTCATTTATGTCGTTTATTGGTACATCCTTGATAAGGGAAGGTGAGTAAATTATTTTTATAACGAATTTGGATTTCGTATAGCCGTATAAATAAGACTATTGCACCATTATGTGTTTTTTGAGTTGCCCTTCTATGACGTCTTAGATGAATGGAAAAGGCATAATCACGTCATACGTGTTCAGAAAAATCCATGGATTTGTATACATATCTACCTTCGTGGAAAAATTAAACTATGGCTGTCAATTTGTTACGACTGTCAATGATTGGGTCCTACTTTGCACAGTGTAAGCGTCGCAGGTGGTAGGACATTGAAGATAGTTTTAAGGCCACATTTCATGGTGTTGCATTGAAAACATTTTCCACTTATACGTTAACTGATTGACAGTTAAGCAAGTTTATTTACTGTAGAAGTAAATACGCAGTAAAATAGTTGCACGAAGTAAACAAATTTATGATGGTTTTTTCCCCTATGTGGAATATTAAAAATAAATTAAAAATTAAATAAACATGCAAGAGAAAGAGACTTTTAGTTTATCAGAGTATAATGGTGTGTTACTTTACCTAGTATTATAATTTCTTTCCCTTCATAGCTCTCCTTGCCTCTCTGCATTAGCGTCTCGGTATAGACTAGATCAGCCTCTGATATATCTAAAAAAATATATTAAGTATTAACGATAGCTGACAAGTTGTGATATAAATCAGCCGTATGAAAATGTAGGTACTTTATATTGTAAGTATTTCTAAAGGAAGTATTAGTTCCACTCATATCAGGGGGTAACGCCTCGGAATGAGAGATAATAAACTGTGAATTTATATAAAACGTTTATTTTGGCATTGAATATATATATTATATTATAAAATTTATTATCTTGGCCAAGAATAATACTCCCCCATCTCATCTCGTGGGTGCCAAAAGAGTCGGCTAAGGGATCATGTACCAGAAGGCGGGCAGAAGCGCCTTCTGAGGATCGGAAATCATACTGCGCTCGCCAACCCGCCTACCAAGCGTGGCGAGTTTTTTTTAACTTATTATAAGCTTACGTTTGACCACTGTCTCACCTGATGATAAGTGACGACGCGGTCTAAGGTCAAAATCAAATCAAATCAAATCAAATCAAATATTTATTTAATCAGAACTAAAAACAATACAATAAATAATGAAGAATCGATGACACCTGCAGTAGTGTAAAACTGTGTCGCAGATGTCAACGCCCCCCTCCGAAATAAGTACATGCAGTTCCAGTTATTAAATAAAATATACATATAAAAACTAGAATTATATAAGTAGCAAATAAAAACTAATTCTAATTAGCGCTACTACGCTAGGGTTAGTGCGTGTTTGTGTTTGTGTTTGTGTGTGTGTGTGTGTGTGTGTGTGTGTGTGTGTGTGTGTGTGTGTGTGTGTGTGTGTGTGTGTGTGTGTGTGTTTATGTGTGTGTGTGTGTGTGTGTGTGTGTGTTTCTGTTTTATTTTTATTTGTCAACTGCAAGTAGGTCTTCCGTGTCCTTGTAGGACAGTGATTGCAACCATTCGACACATTTCAATTTACATTTATGTAATGCCAAGGGATATATGTTTAACTGTCTGTTAATTCGGTTATAGAGCATAGAACTTAGATAGCAGTATTGTCGGCCAGCAAGAGCCGTCCGACGTTGTTCAATAGCACAAACCTTGTCTGATCTTCGTTTCGTTGTTATAAATTTAGGGTTATAGTCTACTTGTGTGTGTTTTTTCAAAACTGTTTGCAGTATAAATAGTTGCCTTACAGTAAGGACTTGAGATAGAGTGTACAGCTCACGGGTGGGAAATCTGGGAGGTTTATTATATATGACTTTAAGTACACCTCTTTGTGCTCTCTCAAGACGCATCAAGTTTACCTTTGCTGAGTTACCCCAAGCAGTAACGCAGTATGATATCAGAGATTGAGCTAGAGCAAAATAAACTGTTTTTAGACATTGCAAATCAATAACTGATCTCAGATTTTTAAATACAAATATTAATTTGCGTATTCGAGGTACCATGCAGTCAATGTGATCTTTCCAACTTAGGGTGCTATCAAGTATTACGCCTAAATATTTTATGGTAAAAGTACGCTCTAAGAACAAGCAATTACAATTGGTAGGAACCCTATCTGTTTGACATACGTGTGCACATAGTTTAAAAGTTGAAGGCGGTAAAGAAGACATTTTGCCGGCAAAGGTAATAAACTTGGTTTTAGAGATGTTGAGTGTAAGTAAGTTTGAGCAAAGCCATTTCATGACGTCTCTTAAAGCATACTCTGCAAAATCGTGAACTTCTTGCCAGCTGCGTGCATGAACAAGGAGTGCTGTGTCGTCCGCATACGTAATTATTTTACAATTTGTCAATGATAAGTTACATAAATCGTTGATGTAAATAAGGAATAAAGTTGGACCGAGAACGCTACCTTGGGGAACACCGAATGAGAGGATTTCCTCGCTACTATTAATACCATTTATGGTGGTGTATTGAGTTCGATTTCTTAGGTAACTGCAAAACAAGTCATAAGTAATGCCTCGAATACCAATGTTATGAAGTTTAGATAGAAGAATGGGGATAGAGACAGTGTCAAACGCTTTCGAGAGATCTAGAAAAATGCCAATAGTTTTATGCTTTTTGTCAATAGCTTTTGTTATAAAGTGTGAGAGTTCTAAAACTGCGTCTTCTGTAGATTTACCACTTCTAAAGCCAAATTGGTTTGCAGAAAGAATATTCTTTTCCTTCATATAGTTTAGTAGACGTTTGTTTAGAATCTTTTCCATTATTTTTGACAAGGTAGTTAACACAGAAATAGGCCTATAGTTTGTGACACTGTCCCTCTTCCCACTCTTAAATATAGGATGGACGATAGCTTTTTTAAAAACCTGTGGGAAAATTCCAGCCGTAAAACATAAATTGAAAATGTAATTCAATATAGGCACAATGACGAGTCTAGAAGCTTTGATAACAGCAGTGGAAATACCATCCCAGCCATTTGCACACTTATCTTTGAGATTAAGTATAATACGCTCAATCTCGTCACTATCTACACTGAAAAGGGCCATAGAATTTAGAGGGGCGTAAGCAGGTTGAGTAACTGTAGTTTCATCGGAAAAATTGGAACTAGCATGGACCACAGGAATGATTTTTGAAGCTAGATCTTTTCCAACGTTAGCAAAAAATGAGTTTACGGAATTAAGAGACAAAGTAGGATCTTCGAATATTTTTAATAGATGACTAGGAGTATTTCGACGCTTACTTCGATTTGAAATATCGTTTATCATATTCCAAGTGGCTTTAGGATTTTTTTAAACTCTCTGAAATTCTTTTTGTTGAAATTCTTGTTTAACCTTTTTCAGTAAATTGTTGCAATATTTTTTGTAACGACAGTAGATTGATTTGTTTAGTGTATTATCAGGATGTTTTTTAAATTTCTTGTACAGCTTATCTCTATGACGAATGCATTTTAGCAGACCTGGAGTTATCCATGGCTTAATTATGCGTTTTTTACTGGAGATGCTAACAATACAAGAGTGTTTCCTAATTATAGAAGAAACAATGTCAACAAAATTTGTTGAAGCTCTCTCGGGGTCAGTACACCAGAGCACAGAAGAAAAATGTGCATTAGAAATACCTTCAACAATTGAGGCAATGTCCACTCGTTGTGACGTACGGTTAGTAACGTTTTTTTGAAGCTGTGTATTGCAACTAAACACAATTGGAGAGTGATCAGTGATCAAAGTGTCAAGTATAAAGGTCTTTGATTTTGAAACAGTGCGGGCAATAACATGGTCTAAGCAGTTTCCTTCTCTTGTAGGAAATAGATGAGCAGGCAGAAGAGCATGAGCTGCAATTAAGTTAAGATATTTGTCAGTTTCAGTATTGATATGCGTAGGCATAATGTTTATGTTCAAATCTCCTATAATGACGACTGATTCAAATGATTTTAGAGAGCTCAAAACATCATTCAAACTATCCAAGAAGGGGTTCAGGTTTTTATATGATGGAGATCGATACACAGCAACAATAGCAAGTTTATTCAAATAAAGGATCAGACAATTTGCATCTTTAAACTCGGGTTTGGAAATAGTACATTCAACACCATGTTTAATATATACGACGACACCTTCATTTTGATTGCTAAAATCAGACTGATAGGAGTCGAATCCAGAAAGCAAAGGTAAAGAAGGACATTTACTTAACCAGCATTCGGATAATATAAATGCGTCGAGCTGAAAACTGATTCTATGTACTAAGGTTAAAAATTTATCAAAATTACAGTTTATGCTCCTTATATTTACGTGCATGATATTAAAACAGCCGCTACTTTTTATTATAATATTAGCCACATCTTCTGGCGAACATATTTGAGAATCTGATACCGAAATTTGTTCAATATCATTCATTATGTCGATTGTGTCATCCATTATGAAATAAAGTATAATGAACAATGGTACTGGAACAAGTAAACATAGGGATTGAAGCAACACAAGGCAATACTAGAACAGGTTGCGTTGCGTCCAGGCATTCAAAAAACTTTGAAAGGTATTTCGGTTCGGCAACAGAAAAGCTATGAGGGTTTTTATGACTACTTGATGTTTTATGTGAGAATTTGGTGTGTGTTTTGTGGGTAGATGTAAAACAATGTTTTATGTTTAGTTTGTGAGAGATGTGACAGGTATGTAGATTACCAATAAAGTTACAATAGTTTGATAATTCATCAAATGATAAATTGGGTAATATAAGTGGTAAATATGAGACGATGATAGCAATCCAGATAATTAATTCGTTTTTAGGTATATCTTTTTCAGCAATTTCGATTAACAGTGCCTGCCAAGTCTGACTCATTATGCACACGTACCAAAGGTCCATTTTCACGTTTCCGAAGGTAAATTTTACCATGGGATACCCAACAATATTTATAGTCGTGGACTTTTGCAAACTCCCTGGCTTGAAAAAACAGGTGTTTCATTTTTGATGTTAGGTTTTCTGAAATGAAGACAGGCTTGGCGGGGCCACTAATCTTAAGGTGTTCGGTAGTCAGTTTGTTTTCTTTATTAAACTTGCGGTACATACTAATTATTTTCTCTTTAAGTAGAGTGCTAGTGAGCTCCACAACTAGAGTCTTATTTGTAGGCACTTTTGTTTTTATGCGGAAAATGTCCTTGACGTCAGAAGGCTGAATGGCTACTTTCAGCACCTTACCGGTGCAAGATAAGATGTCCACAAGCGAAGACTTGGTTTCATTTGGTAAAACAGGCACGTTTCTAATTTCTAGACAGCTCGCTCTAGAGCTACGCTCAAACTGGTCGATCCTGTCTTCTAGCGATTTAATATACTTTTTATCTTCGTAACGCTCATTTTCCAATTTACCACAGAGATCTTTAAGCTCATCGTATTTCTGAACCATATAATCTACGGTCTGTCTCATATCTTCAGCCGCACAGCACAATTTGTCAATTTTTTCTTCTTGTCCCTTTTTGAGTTCTTGGAACATTTGTTTCATTTCTTTCATAAAAACGTCCAGTTTGGCGCTGTCGCATTCTGAGCGCTTTCGCTTACGCAAAGATAGGCTTGGAGTTAACTCAGTGTGAGTAAGGGTTAGGCTGGGCTCCGAAGAGCTGTGTTGTAGCTCTGCGCTTGTGTGTTGGTGTTGCACGTAAACTTAGAAGGAACTAATCTCGCGACTTGAAGACTCCGAGGTTGTACCTATCGGGGAACACAGACTCCGGCAGTGAGTTCCACTCCCTGGCAGTACGCATTATAAACGTGGAAGCAAAAAATTGTATTATTAGTATTGGTAAATTCCCCTATATTGGGGAGGTATATGTCCAGCAGGGGATGTCCAATTCCTGAGAAGAAGAAGAAATCTGTCCGAAAAGCCTTAGCAAAATATTATGTCTGCATCTACATAAGTTATTTACCTACGATCAGAGGTAATTTTTTTTTATTATCGATGTTTCTATAACTTTAATGATTGACCAACAAAATGATGTAGCATACAATTTGCAATAAATTTTGATTTAAACTTTGTTTATGTGCTTAACGGTTTTTGAAACTACGCACAATGAGAACATTATATTAACTAATAATAAAATAAATTACTCGTAGTTAAGATATTTTAATGATTATCTGACTTCGTTTAAAATAGTATTTACGAAGTATTGACCTTGCATTACAATAATATGCATGGCTAAGTGTTGCGCGTTCTCCACGCTCTATTTAGAAAAAAACCGTTTAAGAGCAAGAAAAATATTTCAATAATTTTTTTTATTACATAATATAACCATTGTTAGAGCCGTAGATAGGTAAGCATCCGACATTAATGATGGGGCAAACCCTTTGTGCCTTAAATTGTGTTCATTTAATTTAATTTTAATAGAAACCTTTTACAGTTTTGCCAATAATAAAAAAATGTAACGACAATCCCACATTATAGCTACACTGGAATACTGTGGGAAGAAGCTCGTTTCACATTTTGCAGATGTATGGCAAATACGATTCGCTGAATCGCACAGTAATAGCGCAGTTCGTAACGTGAATAAAACTTAATTTTATTACTATGTCAACAAACATCGGGGCCGTGATATCACCACACACTTCCCCGGGCAACAGTTCAGATCGTGATTACCCCCAATGAGACGTTTCACCCCCGATTAGACGTCTCACCCAACACCCAGATACTACCCATCTTGGCTCCCTAACCGATCGGCCGCGCCTTGGTCCGCGACCACACACACAGACGCTACCTCGTTCAGGCGATAGCCCAAGCCGAGGTCCGAACCTTAGAGGGTGCCCTTGCGCTAGTCGCTACCCCCTCACCCCCACCCGCAATCGGCTGAGTGCCCTCTGCACTCGCCAAAAGTCCGGTGACGCCGTGAATGACCCCATGTGGCAAACAGCATTTAGTCAATTCTAACATACGATCGTGATTATACCTACAGCTTATGCGGTTTTCTGTGAAAATGTCTCTGTCAAAGCAATAACTAGGAATAATAATGGGTGGTGTTATTTCTCATGAAGAAAGAATGCAATGAGTTTGGGTAATGAATGCCTATAAAAGTAGCATTAAATTAAAATAACACAATATACGCTCTCGGAATGGGCGCCGCCAAGATGACTTCCAGGAATGCATCTGCATCTACGCATTATAAATATCAAAAAAGTGTCCGTTCTTTCAGCAGGCATACATGTAAAACGGTAATGCACTATTAGTTAAATCGTTAATGTCAAATCTCAACAGTTAGTGCAATCATAGTTTTAGCGGGAGAGCCGATTGTTAGTGTAGGCCTGCTAGAAAGGTTACCCTGGCTGGCCCGTAGCATGGAAACTATGGTACCTACATAATATCATTGAAAGGTAAGGGTTCAATGTTGGTTAGTCGAAGCAACATATACGGTTTTCAACTTTTAAACGATTTCCTCACAACATATTACGCTATTACACACATCAAAAATGTCAAAGCAACATGTACGGTTTTAAACTTTCGACCGTCAACGTGGCGCAGTGGTTACTAACTTCTCATGACTTCTGTGTCTCCAAGACCCTGGGTTCGAATCCCGGCAGGGGCAAACATTTGTGCGATGAGTGTAGATGTTTGTCCTGGGTCTTGGGTTTTTGTGTGCTGTGATTGTGTGTGTCCATGCCTCCCGCGACAGGGAATCCTAGTGCGGGGGTCAGAGCGTGATTATAAAAAAATATATTTTTGAATGGTTTCCCTACACCTTTTATTTCGGAGACGATGACGGAGGCGAGGATACTGAATTTATTGAGAAGGTGATGAACAAATTTGGACAGCAATCTAAACGCCTTCAGTTTTAATTCAAACAGTAACTTAATGGACTAATAAACAGTATATGAATAATAACTTACTTTGTAAATCATCCAGCACCAACATATTACCAAGATATTTTGAATGTACAATTTGGATCCTTTGAAAGTCTGATTCATCTTCAAACAATATTGCATCAATGTCATATTCCAAGAGTCTTTCATCTGAAACCAATTCATCAATGATTACTATTAACAATAGTTTCAATGACTAACACTGACTTGGCAGTTAAAAATGATGTTGTCTAATTTGAAGACTTAGAATTAAACCACCCCCCAACATCATTTACTACACAGAAAATGTTTCAGACATTTTCTAGAAAAAACGCTGATTTTGCTAAAATTTATTTCCAAGTTAAAAATAATTTGTCAGTAAATTATTTTTATATATTTATAATGATAGATACCTAAGATGACAAACTGATAAAAAATTGTTAAATATAGCAAAGCTCTGATTATCCAAACATTGGTCAACCAAACAACTGCTTATCCAATCTGAGGTGCAGAGGAGTGCACTATGGTTTCCTTGCACCTACAGTAATAATTAGAAACATGCATAATGCATTAAAATATGTAAGTCTATACATAACTTTCATCATTTTTAGTAATTAACTAAAAAAAAACACCTAAAAATGGAACCGACTTCAACACTCAAAAGTGTGAAATAACTTGTTGAAGTCAGTACCACGATAGTTCAAAAGTAACTATTATCAAAATATTGAGTGCATGGTACCATCTTCGACAAGTTATTTCACACTTTTGAAGTAGAATCCAGTTCCATTTTTTGGTAAAAATAATTTTTTCACCCATTTGCCATTGCCCTTTCCTACTCACGGGATCAATTGTTATTGTGTATGTGCATCAATGTCTTCAACCGCAACTATAATATCGTCGAGGTATAAGTAGCACTTTTGCACAATTGGATCACACAGGAAGCACCAGCTTTTGAATAAAAAAAGAATGATCAAAATCAGTTCACCCAGTCGAGAGTTCTGAGATAAAAAACATACAGGTCAAATTGAGAACCCCCTCCTTTTTTTAAAGTCGGTTAAAAAGGGCTCACTTCGGCAATGATTACCACTCATTGCAATTTAATAGGCTGTTATTTTGCTTGATATAACTTAAGATGCCACCTATTGAAGCCATTATTTAATTTCCCCTGTGACGCATTGAACTAATGATGACAGTTTACAACCAAACCGTTGGAAGACAGCTACCAGGTTATAAATTCTCAAGCCAGCTCATTTCCACTAACAATTTAACACCAATGAGTTTGCATACATATGTATCAGTGGTTATTAAAAAACACTTACCTGAGGTGGGATAGTATCTTCCAAACAAGCACCGTTTGATGGGGGCGTAGGCTTGTGACTTATTGACTGTGATATATTTTCGTATTTGATTTTCCATTACTCGAGCAGACTATTAAGGAGAAGTACCAAAAACATTATTACTGAGCATATTAATAGTATTAGTAAAGTTATGAGAGTTGTTTTTACCTTCCTTTTCTCATACACTTCAAGGCGTTGATCAGTAACACATAAGACCATTTAAGCCTTCATTAATTTATTCATCGCAGACATAAGACATCCACTGCTGGACATATGCCTCCTAATATAGGGGGATTTGCCAATACTCGCCACCCTTGGCAGGCAGGTTGGCTATTGCAGAGCCTTTAATTGACTCTGGACCCAATCATTGGATAGAACTACATAACCCTTAAATCCTCTCCATGCACCGCCATTATTTTTCTTTAATCGTATATGAAGCGGTTGAAATCAGGTAACATAAAAAATTCAATCG
Source organism: Apeira syringaria (assembly GCA_934044485.1). NCBI lineage: Eukaryota > Metazoa > Arthropoda > Insecta > Lepidoptera > Geometridae > Apeira > Apeira syringaria. Next base: position 9,347,097 of record OW203665.1, on the reverse strand, counting down.
AGAGGATGGTTTTAGGTTGTCTACATCTTAGAATCCAGTGATTTATAGATGTTCGCGTAGCAGCAGTTTTCACCCTGAGAAAACTAAAGATACTGTCAATGTTGTGTGTCGTGTCAATCCTGTGCATTTGCAGGGCTATGACAGCCCTACATTTCAACAAGATCAAGAGTTGTAGAAACTAAGCGCTCTCGCCAATATTGCTACCCGCATTTCTCCAGTCTTCTCATGACCACGACCAATGCAACTTGGTCGAAACATTGAGGTAAATAAATTACTAAATGTTTTTCTCGCAATTAAACCCCAATTGATTTATTAACAATGTGTTAATAAATCAATTGGTTCGAATCGCGAAAATCTAAAATTTGGGAAATAAGATTGTAAAGAATTAATTAATGAAAACTCCCAGTGTCTTCTGCTTCTTACTATCCATTGTATTGGTCACATCAGAATAAATATTTCTTTTAATTAATAATAGTGTATAATTAATTTAGTTCATATTTAATTTATTATACAATTGATTACACTTCATATAGCGAATTATTGGAAAGATTAATGCAGGTAAGATGTTAATTTTTAATTATTGCAAAAAGACCTACCCTTAGTCTTATGTGCTCATAAGTCTTATCAATGGTATTAATTTTGCTAATAATAATTTTAACTAAGCACAATATTGAAAATAGATTAAAGACATGTATGAACAGCGAAACGAGTTGAATAGTCATTATCAAGCTTGATGAAAGACTTCTCACCTTGAGATCAATTAGAGGGTCTTCATTGTCCTCTTTGTAAAATTCTATATTTACATTAATAATTCCTCTGTCTAGGAGTCTCACCGACACGGTTGACCCGTTTTTACCGGTCAGCACCTTCAGTGAACCGCCGTCTAATTTAATATCAGCAGCTAAAAGAAGATTTGGTAGGTACTCTTTCAGCACGTTTTCCAGTTGTTCGAATACAAGTTTTTGGCCGCTATCATCTCCGAGACGCGCAGCATCAAGTGAAAAGTCCATCAACAAAGTTTGCACTGACATTGTAAATATAATTTTAGAGTAAATTAAATTTAGCTTCTCCGTCTCTCCTACCACCAACTCTTTCGCTTTCTGATCAGTGGATCAGTGACCAACTCGAATCTTTCGTGATTTGATTTGATTCGATTCGCTTTGAGCTTTCCTGATCAGTGGATTCGATTCGAATCAATTGGATCGAATCGAATGTTTACTTACAAATTGCAAAGTGTTGCCTCTTTATCTGTGTTAAACAAAGCTACGTAGTACTGTAATCTCTGAGAAAGCTATGTTATATTTATGGTGCTACCGACAGCGAAACAAAGCAAAATGTCTGGGAAGATGATTATTATTATCTTCTTCTTCTTTCTCAGCCATGTGCGTCCACTGCTGGACGTATGCCTCCCCCATTTAGGGGGGATTTGCCAATACTCGCCACGCTTGGCAGGCGGGTTGGCAAGCGCAGTATGATTTCCGATTCTCAGAAGGCGCTGCTGCCCACCTCCTGGTACGTCATCCCTTAACCGACTCTTACGGCACCCGCGGGAAGAGATGGGGGAGTACTACTCTAGGCCGGTACCACCACGGCCCCACCATTATTATTATATACAGGATTATTTTGTTAAACGTTATTGTTAGAGGCGTGTCATGCAGAATTATTTATTATATTAGTTCCTATTGCTGCAGTCAGAGGTGTCTCCTCCTCCTTGTGTAGTTTTACTCAAGTCCTCTATGGATAACTCATCTACGGACGATGCTACGCCCACGAAAATATAGTTTACGAAGTATACAAATCCGTGGCTACGCCATTCTGGCTGATCCGAAGTATACAAATCCATGGACTGATCTGTCTTCGGCAGTCTGCATGGCTTCATGCATACTACTATTCACAGTGGTGCAGATTTAATCTGAAAAACGTAGATGACTGCAACCAGGTGGTCTCTTTCACTCGATCTTGCTGTTGACAATGAGATTGTGTAGCAGTGCTGGCTATAGAACAGTTAAAAACGCCAAAAACGATCACGCTTATGACTCGTTTTGACATAGGTGGGGTTGCGAACTGTTTTGGTTTACTGTTCGAGATGCATAAAAACTGTTAAATAACTACCGTTATCTGCCACTTTAGACCCACCTCCAAGACAGGGTCTTTTGTAATAGTTTTTTGACAACTTAAAGATTGTTATTAAATTAAACGGGACTTGATCGCGAGAAAAACATTTAGAACTTAAAGAAGAAACTTAAGATTGACAGTTACAGCAAATGTGAGTAATTAATCAAACATTGAAAAAATTCCCTAGTGCAATGTTTCCTTCCGAATTGATTGATTTATTTTATAATTAAACATTTATCAGTAATAAATATTTAAATTACCCGTCATATTTGACAGCTCTCGTGTAAATGACGTTTTGTGTCGTTCGATTTGGGCATATCGTTTTTTCGACAAATGCTACATTCCCAAATCGCTTGTTTTGTACACTGCCGAAAACGCCACTTGCCCCACGAACTGTATAGAGTTCTACTAAACTTGCCCATATCGAACACACACATATTAGTTTTTTATAATTTGTAACTGGCGAGACCAAACTTATCTTTCTTTTTGTAGAAAATTTGCATCGTGAGTATTTTGTGAAATGGCTGGAAATAATTCTGAAGAAGTAGAGGTAGGTAGACCGAGCCTATTCTGATAAATAGTTCTCTAACTACCCGATTACGAACTTATTAATTGAAACTTACCTTTAAATGAGTCGTTATTTGCTGATGTGGCTGCACTGACTTTCACTGTTTCATTTTGTGTCAAACTCCCTCATATTTTCCATAACTTTGATTGTCATTTTGCTTTTATTCGGCTATCTCAATCTTAAAGGAGCGCCTACAAATATAAAACAATTGTATCCAAATTGCTGAGGTTATAATAAACGGGGAAATGACTTGTGTGTTCAAGGGGTCCGCAACGACCGACACCAAGACCAACACCACCGCAGAAGTCCCGCCGGAGTTCCTTATAAAACATCCACTGCAGAACACTTGGAGCCTGTGGTTTTATGACAATGATAGAAACAAAACATGGGAGGAAAACTTGATTGAACTGACTACATTTGATACAGTAGAAGATTTTTGGAGGTAAATAAATATTTCAAATGTAATGCTAACAGCAATTATGTTTTTCCATTTTGTGTATCCTCTTACTATATATGACTACTTTTTTTTTATAGAGATGTATAAAATTGGTATTCTAACATATTGGAATTTGAACTTGTATGTAATGAGTAGATTTTTTTTTTATAGTTGGTAGATTGGGAAAACATATTGTGCTGACCCCACCTGGCATTGGTGAAGGATCAAATGATGAAGCAAATTCTCGCCTCTGTGTTGAAAGGACTTACTAAGTATTGAGTATGAATATTTTTGCCTATAAATTGCTGATTGAAAGGTTCTTGAATGGAGGCCATCGACTGATAAGTGCAGTGTAGGATTTCCACCTACAAGATAGAAAGATGACTTGATCAAGATCTCAGTAAGAAGCTGGAAGCCTGTAAGCATACCAGATGCTCTCAAATAAACCAACAATCAGTTGCCATTAAGACCATTAAATTCTCAGTATTGTATCTACCTTCTTTATGTAATTTTGTTGACTATATGTAAGTAATAGATTTATTGAAAGTAGGGGTCAAGCGGATGATAAAATAGATGCAATTAATTCAGTTTAGGTGGTAATTTATGTGTGAATAACCAACACAAAAATCAATTTTATAAACTAGTAAGCCCATCAGTCCAATCAAAGATTGATTTTGACATTGATTCCTTATAGTTGAAACAGATGATTTTATGTTTATGAGCAGCTTCGGGGAGGAGCTGCAGTATTGTGGAGAAAACAACAATAGCAACTTTTTAAATCAAAACTGAATCAGATCTGAAAATTATGTAGATGCAGTAGCGGATTTACACATTTGCCGTCAAGAGGCTAGTCAAATTAGTCACTTCTGCTAACCTTTCCAATTCAATACCATAGTTGAGTAAAATATTTTTTTTTTAACTTTATGATTAGTGCACTGCTGTCCTCATTACATCAACTTTTCCCTATAATTAGTTTAATTGTGAACTACATGATTAAAGTGTCAAATCCTCCAGATTATTTATACATTCTATGATTTAGTGAACATTCCACCATATATAGTTAATGGTTTAATTGCTAACCTACTTAAAGCTTAATCATGTACAACTTATAAGACTATATTTTTCAAAACAGACAAGTGGTCAAAGACAAGGACATGTCAAATCAGAAAAAGTTATTAGATCATCATATTCTTGGAGTTCTAGGGCATGTTCTAGGGGTGGTATGGGGTTTTCCCCTCCTTCAGCCTCTACCCTGCCATCCTTATTTCTCAATATAACAAAGCATGACCCATGACTAATAAGTATGTTACAAAATTTTCAGACTGTACCACCATATCAAATTGCCTTCGGAACTGCGCCATGGTCATGACTATGCTGTGTTCAAGCAAGGAATTCGCCCCATGTGGGAAGACAATGCCAACAAGATGGGAGGCAGATGGCTTGTCAACCTTGAAAAGAAGCAGCGTAACTCTGACCTTGATCGCTTCTGGCTAGATGTTGTAAGTTTTTTTTTCAATATGAGGAAAAATATATTTTTTGTACTTCACGCGGTCAGTCAAATCAAGGATTACTTAGCCTCTGTGTGGTATTAGACTTGTCATTGTAGAACAGTTTGTCTTAAGTATTGTTTGCCCAGTAATACTAATATTAGTAAATGCAAATATGGAATATATACAGACTATTAGTGCCATCAGAGTATAGTCTACTCCAAATGGGGCTATTTGACTGGCCCACAGTTTTACAGAAGCACTTAAAAGAATTCTCAATACATTGTAGTAAGTAGTTAATATATGCACCAAATAGACAATTTAATCTGAGATCAAATCTCGACAGAATGAATACTTTCTATGAATAGACAATGGATCAAAAATGCCTATTTTTTGTATCGTCTATTATATATATATATATATAAGTAAGAAGCCTAAAATTATGATAAACTAGTACATCTTAAACAATGACATTAATTACAAAATATTTTTATTTTTATGCAACTTTTTAAAACAGTTGGGTAAGGATTTGCAAAAAAGCAAAGATTTGCTGTGACAATTTCTCTAAGATTCACACAAGTCTCTTAAGATAGCCATCAAATTTTAGGCGGTAAAGGGGCCATTCAATTATCACGTAACCAGATTTATTACAATTATTTACCCCCAATCCCCAGCCAAAGTAAGCAAAGATCTTACCCCCCATGCTTACGTAAACATTGTTATATGCATGTTTCTTTTAATATATTCTGTTTTTTTTATTATCGATTCATGAGCAGCACTTGTAATTCTAGTAATAATAAGACAGATTTAGGATGGAGAACTTTAACGTACATAATCTATACTAATATTGTAAAGAGGAAAGATTTGATTGTTTGTTTGCATTGAATAGGCTCCGACACTTCTGAACCGATTTGAAAAATTCTTTCACTGTTGGGAAGCTACACTGTCCCTGGGTGATATAGACTATATTAACTACTGCTGACGTAATCACCATCTAGTAGAAAAAGTTCACCATTGCTTTGGGCCGATGATGGTTCATTTACTTTATCTACACTTGTCGTTCACTCGAAGGTACCCTCATCCCTAAATCTTGTGTATGGTTTTGTTTGTTTAATTATTTTGTCAGGTAAGGATGAATGATGAAAGACTATACACTTATTATCACCTAACATCAGGTGAGCCTGAACAGTGAGTTAGTCTACTGTCCAGCTTCATAGATGCTATCTGCAGAAAAGGGAGAAGTATTGCCACCTGAAAGTGGTGTTTGGATAGCTGGATAAACAATTGATTACGATTTTACAGATATGAAAATCAAAATAAAGTTTTTGTGTATTTTGTTAGGCATATTTTTATTTTTACTAAACATGCTTTTAAAAATAAAATAAGTGTGTATCTTCCAAAATAACATGAATATTCATTTTAAAATTGTTAGGTTGGTAATTCCACAGTCAAGAAACATTCAAGATTTTTTTTATTGCAATATCCATAATTGCTGATGTGATATAATGAACATATGTAAAATCAACAAAATATTTTACAATTTAGTAAAATTTCAACTGGCACCCCGTATCCCGTGACCTGGGCTAGTCCATGCCGCGGATTGTGACAGTGGTCAACGTCAGACCTATGCTGGATCGCTCTGCACTCTCCCATACATGCCTAGCTTATTTTAAACGCATAAGTTCTCTCGCTATTTGCCTAAACTGTCGAGAAAACCTCGCCTTGATGATCATTGATCTTTATTTTCAGGTCCTCCTGCTAATTGGTGAAAATTTTGAAAATGCTGAGGAAATATGTGGAGCAGTAGTCAATGTTAGGGGAAAGGTTGATAAAATAGGTCAGTATAATATTGTTTTGAGGTATTCTTTCTGAACAGTGTTTTCCAATCAGTGCATACTGTATTATTAGAGGTTGTTCCCCTGGCTTGAGTGAGGAGGGATCCTGCAAACAAAACTCATTCAATCATTGACCTGGAATTATGCATGCATCTATCGCTATTTCAACATATGTTCCTATTAAATAGCAAACACAGACCCTACACTAAGATTAGAAAGCTGTGTCATAGGTTCATTTTCACCTTATATAAATAATAGATCTATTGCAAGGCACACTTATGCTATTCTTTTAGTACAGTAATTGCTGAGATTGATACAATTTATGTTATAAAAGGCTGTAACAATGCATGCAGACTTGAGACAATCTGAATTCAAATCTAAGAGCAGATTCAGTTGATCTGAGTTGAGTTTTACAGAAATAGCTTATTTAAAAGAACATAATAATATTGCTGAAAACTACAACAACGTTATAACCTAGACTGAGCAGTAAATGTCTTGATGTGTTTACATTTGTATTTATTGATATTCACTTTATCAATAATAAAGTGAATATCAATAAATTGAATAATTGAATATCATTAACTATTAATTTTATTATACAACCGACTATAATAATAATATAATAATCCCCTCTAACAAGAATAAAAAACAAAAGGAATGAGAACAAGTTATGCATAGCAACTCTAAATACCAAAACTTTACGAACACCAGAATCTTTATCACAACTTGAAGAATCATTAAAGGACCTAAAATGGGATATTTTAGGAATTAGTGAAATGAGAAGAACAAGAGAATGTATTGAAGAGTACCAGGGCTTCATGGTATTCAACAAAGGAGATATCAAAGGACAAGGTAGGGTCGGGTTCATAGTTAAAAAGCACCTAAAAGAACAAATAATACAATTCATTAGAATTAATAACCGAACTGCCCTACTCAACATCAAATTACCTAGCTTCAAAAAAACATGGATCCAAGCCTATGCTCCTACGGAGCAAGCAAATGAACTTAAACATGAATCTTTTTACCATGACCTATCCCAAGCTATTATAAGTAATTACTCAAAAAACATAATTATACTAATGGGAGATTTTAATGTGCAAGTGGGAATAAAACAATGTAAAGAAGAATATGTGTTATGAAACTTTGGCTATGGCAAAAAAAGCAAAAATGGGCAAAGACTGGTTGAATTCTTATTAGAACACAATCTAACCCTTCTAAATAGTATTTTTAAGAAAATCAAAAACAAGTGGACCTGGATCTCTCCAGGCGGGAATCATAGAAACGAAATAGATTATATTATAAGCAGCCACATATACTCCTGACATGTAGCAGAGAACCCAACAAAACAATGAAGAATTTCTTGTCAATACCCAGCAGAGAACTATTAGAAACCGATGCAGTAGATGTAAAAACAAGTTACAACAAACTACAAAACAAAATTACATGTCAAAGAGGCCAAAAAAGGACACAACATAAATACAATTTAAGTAATTCAACACTACAACTTATAAAAGATAGAAAAAGTTTACTTGACTGCAAAATAAGGAAACAGAATCCAAAAAATAACTAACTTAAGCAAAAAATCAAAGAAGGCAAAGAATCAAAAAGGACAGGAAAGAAAAGGTTGCAAACCCTAGAAAAACATATAGCGAGGACAGGAGGAACTTGAAAAGCTCTAGAAGAACTCCGAGTATCAAACCAATGGATCCTCAAATTGAGAAACAACCAAAAAAACGTAACATCCCGAAAGAACGTAAATAGAATAGCTACAAAATTCTACCGCAATCTATATTCCAACCAAGACACCACTACACATGTAAGTCGAGAAACCCTGAATTATAATCTGCTATTAGTGAACCCAGAACCTGACATATTACCCAGTGAAACTAGGAAAGCCATACTAAGCCAAAAGTTAGACAAAGCACCAGGTCCTGATAAAATCACAAACGAGCTACCGAGAGGAACTGTAGAAGAACTGGTTCCCATTTTAACTAAAATCTTCAACAGCATCCTGAGATCGGGACAGGTTCCAGAACAATGGGAGACATCCCACATCATTCTCATACATAAGAAAAGACATAAAGACGACATAGGAAACTACAGACCAATAAGTCTGATGTCTAACATATATAAAATTTTCTCGACAAAAAAAAAAATCTTCAAATTTCTCTAAAATATTGCGTTTTATTTCTTCACTATCAGTTTCATATAGGACATTACACTGGATGCTTTTTGCAAGGCTCGAACCTATGTTCGCAAAGAATTGATTTAGTAACTGACAATTTATTATCAGAGTCTATTAATAGAAGTTCTTTGGAAGAATGAGTATTACATTTAGTATTTGTAATAGTTTTAATCAATTCCTAGGTAGGTTTGGGATTATTTTTTGCTTTGTGAAACTCTTCTCGTTCGTAATGGCACTTTAATTTCATACCTTCTATGAAATTAAAGTGCCATTTTTTATATTTATACTTATACTTACTTATACTTATACTTTATACTTTTATATTTTACATATTAATATTTGCCACAAATATTGCAAAAGTTCCTATAGCATTTATATGTGAGTTTGAGTATTTCATTATTAGGACTTTTCTTTACATTTATATGCATTTTGTCTCTGTATCTTATATAAACGCCAAAGAAAAATATTGTCTACTTAGTTCCGTTTAATTCTCACAAAAGTTTAAGGTGTCTTATTGTGAAATAAACAAATAATTTACTCGAACTTCTGAAACCGATACTTACAATAGTAAAATTGACCTTTGAAATTACAGGTATCTGGACTGCTGATGGATCAAAGCAGCACGCTAATATTGAAATTGGCAGAAGGCTAAAGGATCAGCTCGGCATCCACGGCAAAATCGGCTTCCAGGTCCACAGAGACACTATGGTCAAGCACAGTTCTTCTACCAAGAATCTTTACACTGTTTAGGCAACACATACCAATTACGTTTCAGCTTTGCTAGATGCAGGTCTGCATTTGTTGATCTTATTACTGAACAAATAGGGCTGGTCTAGTGTAAGCTGGTTTACTAAATTTAAAAGTCTAGTTTAACAGAAGTAATATTGTTATGGTTGTGTGCATTGGCATATTGTTCGAGCTAAATGACCTTTTGTGAAATGAAAGTCTGATGTACAAATAAGTTTGTGTGTACTTGGTAGCTATGCTAGAAGTACCAAATATACAGTGACGGTGGTAGATTCTATTTGATATTGGTAATGTATTTAGTTGTAAACTGCTTTAGTTTCTGCCAGGTGCACGCAATCTCAACTAAATTATTTGTCACACTGGATTTGTTTGAACCTCTTGAAGATATACAATTGACACAAACATTTTGTGAGCACTCTGTGATAGTCACATTCCCACCACATTACACAAATTAAACTTTTTTTTTTTTGCAAACAAAACTTGAATGGTTTATTACAATTATTTGACTATTTAGCCGTGAATACAAACGTCAAGTTATTGAAACCCGGTCATTTGAAAGCTGTATGTTTGCGTTATTTATTTTTGCTGCATTCAGCTGTTACTGTATCTACATATCAGACGCAACTACTGTGACCGACAATTATCAAAATAATCGTCCTGGGATTGGTTTCATAAAACGATAAATCTTATATGAACTAATAAATGTCCATCATACACATTGATATTTTCCCATCATAAACGAAGTATTGCAGCTACGTGACTGGCATTTGCTATTTTCTTTTGAATTATCGTTTTATAAAATAAGCCTCTGAATGTTTGATGACATTTTCAAGACGGCTAAGATTTTAATGTGTCCAATTGTTCCAAATCAAAAGGAACTAATTTAATCAAACCCAGTCAAAATCAAGAATGCTGGTCAAAGTTTTTAAAATTTTATAGTTGTCTAGTGTGTGGCTTGCACTTGAGTTGGGGAAATAAAAAAGATGCTAAATATGAAGTGAGATAAAGTTTTGAATTAGGAATTGCCAAATTTGCTTTTATTTGGTAGGTTATTTCCCTACTTGCATGAAGAATGTATCCAGTGTGACAATATGTTCCTGAGTTTGTTGACGTTTGCACATAGATTTATATTAAGGTATCATGCTCCTACCTGGTATGTCGGAGAATTTACACCTCATAGTAACTATGAATTAGGTTTAATATTTTATCATAATAAAGCACTAATTTATATCATGTATGTGCTAGCCACGCTTACTTATCACTTCTACTTTGCAAGATTAATCTCCAGCTATGATAACATATTTGTACTCAGTACTGTCAACTGTATGTCAAATATTCTGTTATTTTATAAAAAAGATTTAAAAGTAATTGGTGTTTTTTTGTGACTGAGCTGCACATCTCTGTTTCTCCAGACCGGAGAAACTGAGCCAATGATCAACGCACCGGTTTTTCCACATCTTAAAAGTTATAATATACCAAATTTCAGCCAAATCCATTGAGTGGTTTTAAGCTATGCGTTGATAGAGCAGTTGAGTGACTCGTGCCTTTCATATATATAGTGCCCGAGGCAAGGATAACTTGTCACAGTGACCTGAATCATATAAAAAATTGAATAAAGCATGTACCGGTTGTACAAACTATAATATCATATTCCTCCACAACGGCTAATCGAAATATTGTTATTTCCATCACCAGAGAAGTTGTTGCCCGTTATCCCAATCCCGAAGGACTTGAGGTTACCTAGCGTAGCAAACCGCCAGATTAGTAATAGGTTCACGCCCAGAATGTGATGATTGATCACTAGAATACAGATAGAAGTGCGAAGAATGTGGATTATTTTTAACCAACATTATTTGTCTGGGGTACCGGCCTAAAATAGTACACCGCCATCTCTACCCATGGGTGCCGTAAGAGTCTGCTAAGGGTTCACATACCAGAAGTTGGGGAGCGGCGCCTTCTGATGGTCACGAAACTTATGCTTGTGACTGAGCTTTACATGTTCACGACATGGCACAAGATTTTTTTTTAAACTGGCAGATTTATTTATTTATTTGTTTCACACTCAGACCCCCGCACTTTATTAAAAATAAAACACTAATTACAATAATGCAGCTACTACAATAACATTTGAGCAATCCACTAGCTATTGGTAGCCTATAGAAAACTCAAATGCTCTAACCCGCTACCGACTGGCAGCGTGCTCAGAATGCTAGCAGCATTGCCACGTTGAATTGCAATGCTGATTCGTTGAGCCAAATATGTGCCAGCATTTTGGTCAAGCGCCGCATCGATCAAACGCTCTGATAAGTTTTGGAAAATCCGATGAGCTTCTAGTCCCCACGGGCCCAATGTCTACCCCTAACGGTTCAAATATGTAACCACTAAGTACCTAGGTTAGAATATTTTCGCCGTTTTAATTGCTCCGTCGAATAAGCCGCGGCGCCAGCCCTAACATCTGTCTCAGGAAGATGTGACGGCGCCAAGTGTCAACGCAAGTAGCGTCCCACACTAAAGGCCGCCCTAACTTCCAGGGAATAAGTGTCATGCCGTTGTTCACATGAAAATTGCAGAAATATATAGCTATGCAGCTAATGAAAGAAAATGGTAAGTAAGTATTCTGAACAAAGTGGATATTTTATCAAAATGGGATATATGGCTTGTTCACTTCAACACATATAATGTATACCTTTATAAGGAATTAAAATCTAAATTGCGACGATTAAGCTTATGGTATAACACATGTTTACAATAAAAAACAGATCATAAAAATAAGTTAAATATTTCGTTTGATCGGATTCTCATGAGCATTGACGAACCTGGTCAACTTTAGAGCGCTGTAACAGCGTTTTAAATGAATGAAATTAAAAAAAAATATAGAGAAAAAGTTCTCTCATAAGACAAGATTAGTCTGAGGTATTTTTTTGTAAAATGTATTACAAAAAGTTATAGAGCAAAAAAGAAATTTTTTATGGAAAGTTTCTCACTTTTGGCTTATAGCTTCTTTTTAAATTTAGGGCAAAAAGTTATATGAACATATTATTTGTAGGCAAAGCGATTTGCTACTAATTATGTTGACGAATTTTTTGTAGGACGCATAGTTTCCGAGATATCGCGAAAAAGGTGTTTGCATCCCTTTTTCTAAGATGGCAGCCGGGGGACAAGGGTGGCAGCCCCACAAACTTGGGGTTAAGCTTCTATTGATCCCCCACACATATACCAAAAATAAAATTGCGTCCTCCAAAAAATGTAAACCTCATGTAAAATTTCAATGGACTATTTATAAAAAGAAAATTTAATTGACTGAATAAAACTTCAGAAGCTACGAAAAAGTCTGTACACATCGACAGTTAAAAGGATTTTCAAATAAAGTAAAAGACGAATTTGTAATTGACAACTAAGCAGAAGCCACAAACTATACCTATAAGATGCTAACGCATGTAGATGTTATGTGTGAGATTATAACCATCGAATTGCCTAGGCCTACTATTTCGATGGAAATTACTGTCTTTTGAACAACACATCCACAATTTTTAGTCTATCTATGGTAATTGGTGAGGTCTGGCGCCGCCGAAGCTACTACATCGATAATATTGGCAACCTTTATTTGGAATCATATAAATTTCCGTGTCTTTTTTAGAGGGCTCACGTAAAAACATTACTCTTCTGCAAGTTTCACGCACGATGTATCGCTAAATCTATAGGACAAGATGCACGCGGGTCTATTGCCCAAAACAGTTTATACATTTGCTAAAAAAATGTAAGGTATAGTGCGCATCACTGAAATTTCGTTTATGTATCTTTTGAATTACTAAGTAATTACTTTTTAAATACTTCGTATTTCTTATGTGGCAACACACTATCAGTAGCAAATTGGGAATCCCATGGTTGTAATAACTAGTTTTGTTATCGTGCGTGACTAGATAATATTTAAAATGCTGCAACTTTGCCTAGATTTTGACGTTTATTGTTCGTATTGTTGAACCTATTATTATGGCTTTCAATGAGTATAAGACGGCCAACAGACATATCATGCTGGGTACAACCCAAATCTGTTAAAATCGCGCTGTTAGGTATTCTTAATTACAAGTACTCAAATTCATAGGCAAAGTTGCAGACGTGCAAGACGCCGTACCTGGCCCGTCATTGAGATAAAATTGCCATAGAGGTAATATATTTTTATTCACAACTAATAGCCAAAGTTGTAGTAGGCACCACAAACTTTCCATGGAAAAATATCGTAGACTGTATGTAGGGTTGTTTGTGCGGAAACATAAGCTTATTAATGGTTTTATTTACTGGCATGGTCACTAATAAAGGAATTAATATTGTTATCGGGATATTTACAATAAATAAAATACATGGTAAATATCCCTATAACAATATTAATTCTAGTTTTATTTACTATTTTCAAAAGTTAAACAGATTCCTACTTACGAGTATTAATCGCAAATGCACCGATTTTTGGCAGGAATGTCTCATAATTACATCTAACAAATAATATTTTTTAGAATATGGCTTTACCAGAAAATATGATTAAGTGCAAATTATAGTTTTATCTTAGATATTTTAAAACAAAATACTTCTTAAAATAAAAAATGGGTACACAAATATCTGAGGGTAACTTTATTTCGCACGAGATTTGCTGCAACTTCTAAGATTTCCTGTGAGTAGATAATCAGCATAATTGCGAGCTCCTGGTTTTCTCTGCTTCGCTTTTTGTTGTTTCCCATTTTTCATATAACTGCAATAAAATACAATTCAAAATTAAGCATGTATTCCCCGAAGGGTTAGGCAGAAGTAGACACATCCACTTTCCGCCACTTATGTTTTTTAATTCCCATGTATAGGAGACGAGCCTATTATCACCTTAGTCTTACATCAGTAACAGAGAAGACGCCGCGAAGGAAAGTTCTATGCTCTTGTCGCCGGCCGGACCTGAACCACTGAAGATGTCGACCGCAGTGATCGACGAAACGTCTGGAACACAAGTTTTATTTAGACCACGGCCAAACACCCCAGAAGCAATACATACAACAAACAGAAAATGCCAATTTTAGAGATGTTCATGCTAATAGGATTTTCTGTAGTTTTTCGGGCTTAGTAAAAAAAATAATTAAAAATTATTCAATGATATAGAATTGGTAATAAAAACAAGGATTAAATTATTTTCGTCATATGTTTTGTCTACCAGCTCGTGTAAATGAGATTTTATGGTAATTTGATTTTACAGTACAATCTTAAAGTGACAATAATTAGGTAGTTACATACCTACAACATAAAAAAACAATAACCTGACAAACCATAGATAAGACACTATATACACATAAACTCACACATTAAGGAAAAGTCAATCTAAGTAGCGTCAAACCGTTATTTAATCTTTTTTAAAACATAGCTTAAACTTAACGACGTCACCAGTGTTGCTACGTTTATAATAATAATCAAAGTTTATTTAATCGGCCAATGCTTTGCCATTGATATTACGAGAGAAGTTTTCATCGATCGCTTAACTTTTGAAGGCGTTTAGTAAAACTGTGAGTTAAACTATGATTGATATTACGGGTCAAAGTAATTTTGGTGAAATGTTGTCGATTTCATAGAAATATCAAACAATACGGAAAACAGACAGTATTTTCTTACCTTGGGACGTTATATCTGCTTGAAAATACCTTTTCTCAAGCTAAAACTGTGAAAGTTACAGGACACTAAAAATTGTCACTCACGCGCACTGGTTTTTGTTTTGTCGTCTCATCAATGAGAAATACGAAGCAAACGCTTAATTATCGT
Source organism: Apeira syringaria (assembly GCA_934044485.1). NCBI lineage: Eukaryota > Metazoa > Arthropoda > Insecta > Lepidoptera > Geometridae > Apeira > Apeira syringaria. The sequence goes on along the minus strand of OW203665.1, from coordinate 9,331,937 downwards.
AATCGAAACGAAATAGTTGGAAGAGTTGGGCTTACTTGTCAAAGTTGCAGCATTTTACGGTACTCAAGTGCGATTCTGACTCCGAAACCATAGATTACAGACACTACAAGTTTGAATCTAAACGTAGCTAAGTAGGAACCTATTCATTCAATCTTCTAGGTACTTCAATACACAATCAGAAGGACAGACGAGATTACTGGCTGGACGCATCACGCACTGTGAATATATACTGGTAAGTGCAATCAATCAATTAATTTTGTTTTAGGAAAATGTGTGTAACCTCAGGTTCAAATGAATACCTACATAAAACAATTCTTATAATGACTAACTTTTTAATTCGGTAATTTGGACGTTTAGTTTCACATATTTCCATGCTTTTTATGAACTGTTTTATTATTTGTATTAAACATGTACTCACCAAAATATACTATAATTAGGTAAACTAAGTACCTACCTAGTAGGTAGATAAGCTTGTCTTTTAGCCTTATTTGGACGTTTAGTTTCACATATTTCCATGCTTTTTAAGAACTGTTTTATTATTTGTATTAAACATGTTGTACTCACCAAAATATGCTATAATTAGGTAAACTAAGTATCTACCTAGTAGGTTGATAGGCTTGTCTTTTAGCTGCTTAGGTACTTAGGTAGGTAACGTCAAAAATATTTTTAAAGGTCACCTACCTAACCTTTAAAAACATTTTTGACTGCATAACATCCCTTCGCTGTCACCATGTTGTAAATGAAACGCCATTCGGATTAATACTAACTTATATTTTGAATACCCTCACCACTAGAATTAAATATTATTTAATAATGCCGGTGTTTCAACACACAACAGTAAGTACTCATTCCAATCTAAAGCTAGATATACCTAACACCACAGAATAACCGCTCCAATACCACAATACTTTATTATATAATTATAATAAAATGAAGTAAAATAAATTATAATAAGTAGGTAGTAAATAATAGTAATATAGTATCTGGACATGGATTCTAACGCTTAGAGTAGGGGTTGGGAAACATTATTCATTAGGGGCCAGAAATGAAAAAAGGGCTTACAAGGGTCACCTTCCAACCAGAAACAAAATACATAGGCATCATAGACGCAGGCACCTAATAGATCTCGAAAAAATGTGGGAGCTATAAACTGCCGAACTAATAGGTACAACGACTTGCACGCCCTATCGACGGACGAAACGATGTTATACCTACATTTTCTGAAAATCTTTATATTGTGGGGGGTTAAGGGTTAATCTTAATGTTGAAATAATTAGGCAAGGCGTGTTTTTCTACGAGTCACCTATCTACATAGGTATTTTAAAATTCTCATATGTAAGTCCTACCTAACTAGGTACTCACCTATTTCCTTAGGTTGATACCCTCTAGTAGGATGGATAAGTTATTCCGTGGTCGAAATAGGTACTTATACCTAACTTACATACCTAATATAATTATTCCATATAAATATACCTACATGAAATACCACCTACATCATACCTACATGAAATACAAATCTGTCATTATATTTATAATTAATATAGGTATTATTCATATCTTAATATTTTGTCTGGTTGGCTTATTATCTCGTTTGGATTTAGATACTTACCTACGTTAAGAACGATAGTACCTACTTACCTATTTGTATCAAAATATAAGTTAGGCCTATTATTTCATTAGTAGGTCCTTCATTGTCATGCGGGCGCGTAAGCGTGCTGGTCGTCCACAATTTGATACTGCGGGGAGAGGAGTAGTGCTAATGCTAACTGCTACTGAATGATCGCGTGCTATAATTAAGAGTGCTGTTACCTTTTGACGCCACGCTAAGTTAGGTTTTTACAACAGGCAACTACTATTTATTCTATGTGTAGCGGAGAAGCGGGCGTATAGCAACGTGTCGACTAAATAGTCTTGATCCGTAATATCCTTTTACCTTATACCATAGGATCTTAGTATTTATTTGAGTAAAAGTTTATATGAAGCGCGCCGTGGCGTAGTAGGTACTCGGATAGGTGACAGTAACTGGTATTTTACTAACTTCATGTAAGCTCTAATATACATTAATATGATTATTTATCGTGAAATTAAAAAAATAATAGTTACATACCTAATTTATTAGTTATGAACTTACGGTGCGTGATTACACGTATATTGCATGTATATGCAAACCTTACACGTATATTGCAGTTTTAAAATTAGTGAGCGGCAAAAATAACAAATTAACATTAAAAACATGTGACATAAGTATTTACAGTTATCTGTTAAATTAACATTAAAGCCAAGTACTTGCCTGTTTTGAAAGTCAAAATATTGCTTTATTAAATGTAATGTCTAAACGTACTTAGGAATAAAAAATACAATAAAAGTAGATTTTATGTAACTTGTATTAACATAACGTATGGTTTACCAGATATAAGTATAACTGTTTTTCTTTAAAAAAAAATATTTGACTTAATTTGCATCCGAACTTTTGACTATGGACTGTTATAGTACATAATTGCTCCATGAAATACCGTAAATCAATTATCCTGTCTCCTTGTGTATGTCCATTTTTCTGTAAATGATAAAATAAACATTATCCAGTCTGAATCATTTTATAAACAATAGAGAATATATTTTATACCACACCACCTTTTCATCGACTAAAGAATTAACACCTTCCAATTCTAACATGAAATCATTTTTTGATTCATCAGATTCATTAGTAACCTTAGCCCCGTGTATGTTTTTCAGTGATGGGGACTCTAAAAAGAAGAAGAAACGTTATGCATAGAATTTTAAAGTAGTAGTATTTATTGTATAAGTAAAAATAGTAATTTCTTAAATCATTACCATATTATCTTCACTACGTGGCGCAAGCTGTTGTCATTCCGAGCATTACAAAAGTGGTCATGAAGAATGCCATCAGTATGCTCATTATCCTAAAAAATGATTACAATGTACAATAACTAACCATAAGTGATAGATGTCATAGAAAAAGTTACACAAATCGTTATATTACGACATTCTTTGATTTTGTTCATAATTTTAAAATGTTATTATAAAGTTAAGGTGATATCAACACGCGAGACACACACATGAAATGTCAAAATATACTTAATATGTTTTCTATACCTCCTCATCAATTCTATCAATCGTAATAACATCACAAGATATGGAGACTTCAGTATTCTCGGACAAGTCTCGTTTTTTCTTTATAAAGAAAAGATATATTTTGATTCTCTTGCTTTGTCAGAGATTCAATGTTTCAATTTTTACGTTTACTGAAACGTTGAACGCTTAACTGAAATGAAAATAAAGTTTATTACCAATTGGGCAGAATAACAGATACGCAAAAAATATATACATATGAGATAAGATATGAACTGATACAATGATCAAAATCCTGCGATCCTAGTTTACAACTGCTTAGCTCACGCGCGCGGCGAAAACAACAAGATACAGGTCCATCCGCAGCAAGCGCTCGCGCGATTCTTGCTTGGAACATCAGGGCGATCAAATATAATATACCTACTACTTTAATAAAGTAGTAGGAATGCATTGCACGTACACAAACAGGTATGGTGCGGTCGTGGCTAATATGCAGTGTTAATGCACATGTAAAATACTTACATTTATTCATATCAACTGCCAATAGGTCTTGTTCAAAGCCATATTTTAATCCAAGATTAGGTAGGTACTTCTATTATTATCACAATGAACCGTTGGCTTGCAGAAAAGCATTTGATACTCGGGAAACAGATTTTATTGTCCGAGTGTCAAGACACCGTATAATATGTGGATATATCTGCATTTAATAGTAGGTTTTTAGAATCTTATTTATGCTATTATTTTATAAATTAAAAGTGAAATAAAATAATAGTATTGATTAAAAAAGTAAAATATATTATTATTAGTTCAACGAAATGTTGAATTTTCTTTTGGTATCGTTATTTTGGAAATGTGAATGAAATCTCCGGAGATACCTATGCCGACATTTTTTGAAGAGTTTTTGCGCGAAAGTCTTTTAATATGATTTTTTTTCATTGCTTGTAAGGTAAACAACAAAACTCTATTGTGACCTTATGGAAGTAGGTATTATAGGATGTTTTTGTTTCATAATATATTTTTTGTGGATTATATTCAGTACAATTCGCAAATTAGAGCTCTCAAATAGGTACGGTCTCTGTGTGGTTTGCCGAAACATACACTAGAAGAATGAGGATTACTAAATAAATAAGTAAAGTACCTACCCAAATCTCGCTCTGACATTATCGAAGAGAGAAACATGAAGTATATTTTTCATGTATTTATCATATTTCAACGTTGAACATCTTGCTAACGCATTTTTTGTAATACCCCTCTTAAGAATGTAATAATACTCTTCCGCTAGGTTTCTTATTGTTGAAATAAATATCGAAAGGAATGCGCAGAACATACATTTTCGGGTCTCAATCCAAGTGCGGTATGAAGGCGTAACCATAGCAACGCGGCGATGCTTGCTCTGACGGAATCACATGAGCGGAGTGTTATTGCGTCAGAGCAGGCATCGCCGTCAATAGTTACTACTATGCGAACCTGCACCGCTTCGCGCGCCCATCGCGCACGAGGTTTTCAGTTCTACGGCATTTATACTTCTGTGAATTATTATTGTATGATCAACGGATCATTAATTTGATTTCAAGAAAATGATACAAATATGTTTTACAAATTTGTTTAATTCCAAAAAGATTTTTACAGATATAGATAACTCGACTACAAGGGCTTATTCGTTGGTTCCTATGACATTACAGAGCCTTGCAGGTTTTTAAAGGCCGAGAGGGTGGGATACATCCTGATGCGTGTTGATTTGAAATATTATTACAAATACGCCACCATAGTGCTACCAATTTCATTGACACCTTAGGAATGTGCTCGGATATTTCTTCAATAACTTGCGATTTTGTTTTTAAAATATTTTTATGCAATGAACAGATATACCTCGTAAGCTTCGTTTTGAAGCGATGATAGCTCAGCGGGGGGAGCGTCGGCTGCCAAACTGAGGGACACTGGTTCGATCTCCAACTACAGCTTGAGTTTCCGGTGAAGGTTATCAAATACCCAGCATGGTGGTAGGGTACTTTTGAGTACCCGCCTGACTAGATACCATTCTCAAGTTTGACACTGACTGCCAGCAAACATATAGTGTGTTCAGACAGCAGTCTTTAAGAGCCAGTAAACATTCTAGGTCTAGTGTGATAACATCGTCGACTACATCGTCACTGAGCATCAAGTCAGATAGTGGTGAAAACATTAGATCAGTATATTAAAAAAAAACCTTATGTTATGGCGATTACTTCAAAGTAAAATAATACAATTACTTAATGAAATTATTTACGGAATCATCTACTATAATACCTTGGTACACGTTTTGTCTAATGATGGATATTATAAATCCAGTAATGGACCCCCAATTGTGATCCAATAATAGACACCCATTTATGAACACTAAATTTGTTTCTAATCTACAAATTTCTGATGTGTCAAATCGTGAAAATATGACGAGTTTCACGATCGACTAATTTATCGACAAGAGTATATATAGCAACTCTAAAATATTTATTTTTTTTACCGTATGCTTGTCGCTCGCGTACACAGTACAACGAGGCGTCCATGATCCAACCACCGCGTGTGTGTGGGTTGCTCTGTGATCACGTACTACATTACAATAGATTTACATATAAATGTATTAATCAGAACACAATTTTTCAAAACTTACTTAAAGCGTACTTCCAAAAAAATATTTATTTAACTTAACAACCGATGAATTTTCTGGCTTCGTCGCCCCATTCTAATAATAATTACCTTAGTAATTTTATTAAGCGTATAATTCTACACATGGCGTATAGATATAATTATTTTCGAAATTCGAAAATCTGACTAATTTCGTTTGTCATGCTTACGATTCGACGGTTTTATCGCTTATGTGACGGAAATGTCACATTCAGCGACCCAATTATTGGTACTTATAGGTACTATACGTACCAATAAATTATAATATATAATAATAATACGTAACAATAATATTTTTTTAAGTGGGTATTTACTTTATACGTACTTCAACGTATAAAGTAAATACCCACTTAAAAAAATAATTTGAACCAAAAATTAGTCTCAAACTAATGGATGTCCAAAGTGACTCAGTCTTTCAACAGCAGGGGCGAATAATATATTTAAATAATATATAAGGAAATCCTTAGAAGAACGCCAGTGAAAATGGCAGTCGATATGGCAAATATATGTGGCCGATGTAGTCAAAATTTAGTAGAAATATCGGATTTTCACTTAGGAAGTCGACAGATAAGGCGGACAGACGAACTGGTAAAAAAAATAAGTTTCTAACCTGTCGAAACGTCAATGAATTTTCAACCACCTGAGACCTGCGAAATAGCGCAATCTCTATTATTGTATGGCATCAAATGAAAACCGAAGCTTTGAATTCACGCACGCAGCTTACAGTGCTCGATTGTACCGATTACATTATCCGAATGCATCGCAGACTGTTTATGAACGAAAATAAAGTTTACGAACGAAACGACGGCTTTACGAACCAAACTAGAAGTTTAGGAACGACTTAGCAATAGATCCTCTAAGAAAGTTTCATTGGGTTTTTGTTAGTAATTTTTTTTTAATTTTCAGTTCAATTTCAAGGAGCGTGTATCCAAGAAGGTCTTATATATCCACCTTAAATAAGCATCCTTTAAAATGGCGGCGATAAATCCTAAATCAGATAATGAGAAAGAGTGTCAAAAGCATCCTTTGGAACAGCCGTGGGCATTCTGGTTATTCACTAATGAAAATAAAAAGAATTGGCTGGAAAATCTGGTGGAGCTGTCTGAATTTGTTACCGTGGAAGATTATTGGTGGTGAGCTTAAAGGACAATGTTTATAACGATATTATTGGTATACCTATACTTACCGTGTTAGACTTTAACCGGAAATTGTTGCGTGTGAGTTGGCCCTAGTGTTGACAGCTCATGTGTAATCAGAGCCGGTCGAAGATCAGGCGGTCATTTAATTCACACACATACCTAAATTACATACATCGATAAAAATTACACACCGTCGCGAAGGTCGGGAACATAGAATTTTATACATTGCCTAAAGTTGTCTGTGTATTTTCTACCGAATATACAACGGGGAGTGTTCTGAAGAACTCTTAAAAAAGATGGCAACGTATCGTAATGCCCCCAGTGTTACAGATATCCTTAGGCGATGGTGATCGCTTACCATCAGGCGGCTTGTCTGATTGTCATCTATTTAATTTAAAACACTTGTGTATCCAATACTTAATTACCATGTTATGGTATATTTAACATTACAGATACTACAGGGTGTTTACGGGAAAGGGGCGGGACAAATCCTAATGCGTGTTGTTTTTAAAAATTACAAATATGTATTTTACAGATGACAGAGACGGCTCAAAAAAAAAACTTATCACATTTTTAGACTTTTTAATTTCAGTTGTCTTTTTAATGTCAGCAGCCGTAAGTATGATCGAGATTCTTACGTAGGTATTTCATATAAGTACAGTATATTAATAAAAGTACTTCCTTAGTAGTAGTTTATTAAGGTATAATTGTCACACAATATATTAATACAAATAACGGCTGTGACATGTAGGTTATCGGTTGGATCTATTTAATATCAAACCGCCATAAGTAACAATAACCAACCACTAATATTCAGTTAGTAAAGGTGGACAGACGACCTGACTAAGATCGCAGGCAAGGGCTGGATGCGGGCCGCTTCCAACAGGTCCTTGTGGAAATCAATGGGGGAGGCCTATGTCCAGCCGTGGACGTCTTATGGCTGAGATGATGATGATGAATATTCAGTTCTGACGGTAGCCTAGAACTGGCCTTGAATCAGAATAACATTGAATTACGTACATCAATTGCCTTAAAACATGTCCAAGATATTAGAGGAATAATAATAATAATAATAATAATAATAATAATATGGGACAACATTCACACAAGGTCTTCAGGTCCCAAACTAGGCAGAGCCTGTACTATGGTAACCTGATGACTGATATATATACTTAAATACATACTTATATATACTTTTTTTTTAAATACATATACATATATACACCCAGACACAGGTCAAACAGACATGTTGATACACACAAATGTTTGACCTGTCCGGGAATCGAACCCGGGACCAGCGGCTCAGAAGGCAGAGTGCTACCAACTGCGCCAACCGTGCCAGTTGTAATATTCTAAGTGGGCAGTCACCTATTTCGAAGAACTGATGGCCGTCGGGGTTGAAAAGTTCTCAAAAGGAAACCACGGACTGGCAAGTGCAGCATAGGACGGCTACCAACCAGGTGGACAGACGACCTGACTAAGATCGAGCCCCTTCCAATAGGTCCTTGTGCAAATTGAAGGGGGAGGCGTATGTCCAGCAATCTCATCATCATCATACATCCACATGTACTATTGCTGAGATGATGATGATATCATGTTGATGGTATTTTTCTTCAGTTTATTAGACATGTAGGACTTTAAAAGATAAGGTTAAAAGACTCATCATTGTCTATTTAGTAAATGGTCGAGCCTTACAGCACTTCTTATGTCCAATGATATATCGGCAATAGCTCTAACTTTTTCTATGAAAATCTATGCATTGATAACGCCTGATGGTCCATGAGATCATATTTGAATCAATTTGAATCAATTAACCAGCATTGCAATCAACGGGGCAATATTTGTCCACTTTGTCATGCCATTTGGGATAATATTGTTAAATCGAATTCTAGTCTATACCACCATGCGAAGTGTCCGTCGCAGCTGAAAAACGGCCAAGACTATGCAGTGTTTAAGAAAGGCATCAGCCCGATGTGGGAAGATAAATCGAACAAAGCTGGGGGCCGTTGGTTAATCAATCTAGATAAACGGGCCTCAGGTCTCGACAACATTTGGCTGGATTTGGTAAGTATTTACTTTTCTATTTGTCCTTAATTGATACGCTTGAAAGAAAGGCGTATTTATGCGTAGTAATATTTATAATAATAATAATCATGTAATAATAATCGTAGTAATAACCATCTAATATTACAAAAAGAATAACTTCGCTGTTTTTCTTTTGAGCTGGCTACTGGATAGGTTAACTAGAAACATAAAATAAAATAAATGATAAACAAAACCTGGCGCTATAAAGCCATGCCTAGAACACTGAGGTAGTATTACTATGTATAGAGATGACAACGTATACCATGGTTTTGCGCTACGAGTTGCGGTACAGAGTAGGTACCGCAGCTGTCCTGTAAGTATCCAACGCCCGTCACGTCATGTTGACTCACATAAAATACGTATAAAAATGCCTGGCTGCATGCTTATGGACTGCTCAAAACACTCCAGAACATCAAAAAAAAGTGATGGTTTAACGTTTTACCGGTAAGTAAACGTAAAAACAGATAAAACTCTCTAATTTAATATTTTTCACTATCTCGCAACACTTACGTGAATCGAGCTGCCGGGTGCCATATCGCAATACAAATCATAGAATAATGAAAATTTACGTAAAAAAAGAATATTTTGGGAAGCAATTCATTTTTGACTTTTTATAGTATTTTTTTCTTATTCATTCCGGAAACTTTTAGTGCGCCCCACGTAATATAATATATACCATTTTGATGCGTGCCGCTTACAACCGGTCCTTGTGGCGATCAATGGGGGAGGCATATGTTCAGCCGTGGACATCTTATGGCTGACATGATGATGAAGATGATGATGATGATGATGTACCTTTTTATTAATTGAATTCATGAGTAAAATTACTTATTTTTTTTCTCTTCTCATAGTAAGATGAAAAGTAGAGTGTATAAACCGGTCGCAAAGTAATTTTTTCTCGGATGAAGTACCTCGAATCCCTCGCTGCGCGTAATCCTTCGCCCGGCTCTCGGCTCTGGTATGGGTTCAAAATGGTGCCGTAAAAATATTAATTTGTTCCCTTGTGGTACAATCTCAATCAAGTGACAGTAATACGAGTAGTATATCAAGTCTTTTATAGATCAATTTGATGATATTGTTATTTAGAGTGGAACAATTATTATTATATCAAGATTATCAATATCAAATTTGTCAATTATCTATGCGACGCGTGACCAAAATGCTGGCACATATTTGGCTCAACGAATCAGCAGTGCAATTCAACGTGGCAATGCTGATTCGTTGAGCCGTATCAATTCTACTAGCATATTGCTCATAGATTGTTAATGAATTGCCGTTCTTGCTAGTTTTGCTATTCTACTTGGAGCATAAATTAGAATGGCTACACAGATTTTATTCCTACCGCAATACAATTACCTACAATGCAATCGAGATGCAATTGTTATTTTAGCGGAATACCAAGCTTTATTACGATAACATTTCAATCGCTATTGCATTGTTTATGGATTGCTTGTCTTCATAAATAAGAGAATTGGCACCCTAGGCACGCTCCCAGCCGGTAGCCGGTTAAAGCATTTGAGTTATATATAGGCTACCAATAGCTAGTGGATTGCTCAAATGTTATTGTAGTAGCTGTAGTATTGAAATTAGTTATTAGTGTTTTATTTAAAAAAAAAAGATAATCAATTTTTCAATATTTTCTCTTTTGTCTTTTCGCTCTAGTGTTGGACCATTATCTCATTTTATGGCCAGTGACGGTCGAATCGTGTTATATCTGGAATGTTAATTGGCTCTCCAGTCAGCTGCCTGTGATGGCCGACAGTTTCTGACCGAAATAAATTTCTGACACATCAGAGTGGTAGCTGACGGGTACTGAAAAGTACCCAACGATCATGTAAATGCAAAAAATCATGCAATAAAATTTTAATTTTTATTGCATGTATATTTTTATACATGCAATAAAAGTTTAATCATAACAAATAAAAAATGTTCCGCGGTGGGTCTGGATTTTTATTATATCTTTATCCGTGGGTAGTTTGTACAAAAAAACATTAAGAATCGCATCTTAATATTTCAAGGTGTGAAAAGTTTGGAGAGGTTGATCCGTCGCGAGGTTTCGTGGCGAACGACATTTTTTTACCGAAACCGCTGTCTAGCGGGCGTAGGCGTGTCAGAAGGAGAATGTAACCGCAGTAACTTTTAATCGCTATGGGCCGCTCTCACGCCATTTGTGATCACTACTCCCCGTCCTGGCAGCGACGGCCCATGCTGATAGCTCGTACCACAGTGGTGCTCTTGAGCTTGTCACCTAGATACTCTTCTCCTTAGGCTGAGCCAGCGCTTGCCTCAGGCGGGGCGCCTTCTTGCAGTACTCGCTGAGTAGTTTCCGTACTCGCCCCCGCCCGGTGTCGCTGTAAATGACAATGTAGCGGCAAACAGGTTTTGTTTTTAATAAAGCTGTCATGCTTTACTTTCCTGCACCAGGCCCGACATTCCTACTCCTTTGGCGTGATACGGCGTCATAAGCCACTGGATTCACTTCGACATACGGAGTGATTATATGCTCAGTGTTCTACATTATCAAAACATGCACTATTGATATGGAAATAAATAATTTGATTACTTTTTCAGGTGCTTCTTATGATCGGGGAAAATTTCAACGGTTCCAATGAAATAGTCTGCGGTGCCGTTGTGAACGTTAGAGGGAGACACAAAATCTGTGAGTGGCGTGCGTTGAATAAGCCATATTTTCATCTTACAGCCGATATGCGTCCACGAACCCCATACGAGCTTTATTTGCTTCGCCCAATATTTGATCATGCTCGACGATACCATAATCTTTCTACCTCTCGATTCATCCAAATCTTGGTCGGCTGCCAAAGGTTACATGCGATAGTAACTATCATGGCAAACATTATCGATCTTCTCCGTCTTTTTCTTCGTTAACATATTTAAAAATTTAAGGACTTGGCCGTTCTTGAGCATCGGTCAAATATGGGTCGATCATTATGTAGCCAAAGGAGATGCCGAACGCAGCCCGGCCCACTGGAGGCGGTTTCTATTGCAGTTATGTTATTTAAAAGCGAGAACGACACGCCCCTGATTTCATACTAATGTCCTAACATGGGTAATTTATTGCTTATGCACTTGGCATACACAGTATTTTAGATAATCATACGTCATACGTCAAAACATATCTTGCGACCATATGCGATCCCAATTCAATAAATTGTCGATCGACCCTTGGTTTACCGAATCCGAAATATGTTATTTTCGAGCTCACACACTGATTGGCCGATCAACCAACCATACCTATGTACTAAGATTTAAAAAAATCTTTTTAGCTATAAGGAGACGATTATCTACACACACTGATTGGCCGATGAACAATACCTATGTACTAATATTTAAAAATATCTTTTTAGCTTTATGGACACGAAATATTGATGAAAAAGCGAACATGGCGATTGGAAAAACAATCAAAGAGCAACTGAACCTCTGCTTCAAAATTCAGTTTTACAAGCACAACTCCACCACTGTCCTTTATCAGTGTTAATTTATATGTTTTCTAAAGTTTAGAAATGTTATTTAATTATAATATTAAGTTTGTAAAACGCAGATCTGACGTAATTGGTCATTGATTAAATGATTTACTAAAATGAATGGAATAAGTATTTACCATCATCATCATCATCATTTAGGCATCGGGATATTGAGTTCGTTGGATGTAAACCAATGAAACCTTGGACGCGACGCGTAGGTAGGTGCAAACTTCAGATTAGAGAACAAAAGATTAGATATAAGAAGAGAAGATCAATTTTTCTATAATCTATCTCATTCCCTCTCGGACGCCGCTATGATGATGTATCATGAGTATCGTAAGGTGTAAATTTAAAATCAGCGCTGCAACATTGCATTGTGATGGTATTATAACATTTTGCTGAACGAGATCCTTTTGTGTACTAGACCACACGTCCTTATATGGATAATGGCCATAATTCTGTTTATCACTCGAACTGGCTAAAATTCACTAAAATTCTTCAAAATGTAATAGATCGTATTCTATTTGTGCTAACATTCATATTGTATAACTTCTTGTTGTATAACTTTCCTTCAACGCTACTCCTAATATTAAACGAGTTTTATTCAATTTCTGGTCAATTGCGGGTAGTTTTAGTTGGTAGCAAATAAGTGGCGACTTATTTTACGTAAAGCAATTTTAATAATTAGATCTAATTTTAGTGTTCTCATTAATAAGTGTCATACTAATGTGAACTTTATATAACCGTATAAGAATACATCTTGCTTATATTATGTCAGTGTTGTTAGTAACTTTATTTTATATTTACTAACCACGCATGTATTTCTAGTTATTAGTGCAAAATAAACATTATTATGTATATTCTTCAAGCTGCGCCCTGCGGTGGTACCCGCGTGGTGATGAAAAACGGTGATGATGGTGTTGATTAAAATTAGCCTATTTGTTAATCCACGGCTTCACCTCCGTACCAAATTTCATCAAAATCGTTGTAGCCGTTTGAGCGTGAAGAGGTAACAAACATACACACAGACTTTCGCATTTATAATATTATTAGAAAGTAGGATTCTAAAGCTGATAATTATTCTTGTCCGGAACATTGCTCGCCAAGAAACGCCTGGCCACCTAATAGGTACGCTTGTATCCTTAAGAAAAGAAAATTAAAAAAAAAATAATTAAAGAGAAATTAAATAGCTAGGTACTTAATTAAAATATACGGATAGATATCACAGTAAGGTACAACCTATAATCTGTCTTTCTTTATACAAATAACTATCTAGATAATTACCAGAACTTACCGTAAGAACTTATTCGGGTCCGGCAATCAGGCTGTTTCCGGATCGTACTCTACCTCGGGTTTCAGCTTCCAGTGAAGATAAGATCGTCATTACACCTACAACTGACAGCACAATGGCTTAATGCGCTTCGACAACGAACGCCCTCACATTTTGAAATGAAATCACCGTTTACAGGCAGCTGTCGTCCAGTGCTATGGTACATTCTAGTTCAGAATAACCACATCCGACTACGTGGACTCTTACCATCAAGTGAAATAGGATTCAAACCTAAAGGTAAAAAAAAATTACCAAAAAATGGAACCGACTTCAACACATAAAAGTATGAAATAACTTCAGTACCATGAGCACAATATATTGATGACAGTTACTTTTGAACTATCATGGTACCGATTGCAACGAGTTCTTTCACACTTTTGAGTGTTGAAGTCGGCTCCATTTTTTGGAAATTTTTTTTTACCCTTTTAGCGACCTTTGCTTCTCACGGGATCAATTGTCATTGTATATGTTCTCCGATTTCTCCACCCGCAACTATAATGTCATCGACGTATGCCTAGCACTTTTCAGTTATTGGAGTGTAACTCAAAACAGCTTGTCCGATTTCATTGAAATTTAAATGGGACCACACGGGAAACACCAGCTTTCAAATAAAAAAAGAACGATGAAAATCAGTTAAGAAACCCAATCAAAAGTTTTGAGGTAACAAAATAAAAAGAAACATAGGGTTCGAATTGAGAACCTCCTCCCTTTCTTGAAGTCGGTTAAAAATGAGTGTATCATTGCGTAGATGCGTAAATAATGGTGGATGGATTAGTAGCTGTACACTAAGAGTATATAGTAAGTAGTAATTAGTAATTCCGTACACTAAGAGGGTAATAATCCACCCATAATTTAAGTTCGATGTGAGCAGGCATTGATATAGCATATGATATGGCATTACGTCCCTTATTTAAACTATATATCTCCGCATTCTTGAATTCTCAAATTTACACTTTACTGAATCAAATGGCTAGAGTTTCTTACTGAGTTGATGCAACGAAACTTGATGATTATTTTACTCAACGCTTCATTCTTGATCGAAGACTCAACCCTGGCTTATTGCATTATGTACCATGCGGAGTCCATAAGGATAAAAGTGAACCTTTTAGGTAAAGTTCAGGTATAATGTTATTCGTTTTTCTGAGTATTTTTTTGCTGGCTTTGGATGCGGGTTCATGAAAGAAATAGCAATAATAAAAACTTTATTTAAACACGAAGAGACGCAACGTTTTTACAATATAGTGCATGTTCTAGAGTTAGTTTGGTTTCTGATCTCCGTTTCGACGGTCTCCTCTATCTTGTGTACTGTTTCTTCAGCACCTTCAATTCCTTTATGCACGTTTTCTGTAAGTGAAACGACATTAGGTTACGTTTTTGTTCTAACAAGTGTCGAGGCCATCGCTGTTCTTCTGCCTAAAGGGCTGACGTAACATCATACTGAATGTTTCTTTTTCAACATTAATTCAGCAAGTCGTAAAAGTCTCGAACAGCCTAAAAGATATGTAGATTAGTTAGTACCTATATGTTTCTAGTTAGTCGAAAGTTACATTTTTAAACAACAAGACAACTAATTTAAATTATAATAATTTTATTCGTATAATAGAATAAAGAAAAAATACTACCTCTATCTTGCCAACATTTATGAATATAGGTAATATTTAATTAAATTAACAGTTTTATACTCCGAAACGCAACAAACACAAGGAGAATCTAACAAAAGTTTTACTTAATTAAAATTAGAATTAGCGCACGAAGTATTATGATTTGGTTCATTGGCTTTTGTTTGGCAACATTTGGTTTATGTAAACTAATTTTGAAAGAAATAAAAACAACATTTCTAATTATTTTTTACAAAAGTATATAATAATATTTCTTATATTGTCCAGCCCACTGCTGGACGTCTCGTTTTCGCTTATATATTATTATGGGCAATACTTAGTATAGGTATAGGAATATTCGCTACCTTTAGCCACGACTCCACAACTAATGACCAGTAATAAGACCGTTTTTAGTTGTCATAATTATTTGTCATTTGTTATCTTATCATTAAATATTAATACTTACAGTAATACTTTCTTTCACTTAATAACTCAACATATGTAGCACATCATATTAGAAATTTTAAAGAACATAGATACATACTCGTGGGTGCAACTTAGTATGCAAATAAATCCTGAAAATTCGTCTAACAATGGCAACCTGATTGCGAGCCGATTTAAACCTATAGGGAAGTTATGTCCAGCGGTAAGTATCCCACGGATGAAATGATGACGATTTCTTTTATAACAATATATAATGTCAAAACAAACTTACCAACAACTTTTTCCTCAATAACTTTTCCTTTGCCCATACAAGAGTGCTCCTTATCTTTTATGGACTGAAACATGCGAGCAAAGCGACCTTTTTCTTTCACAACCACGTCTCCTTCTTCGTGATGTGCCATGTCCTCATGGGAATCTATATGATCTTCACTGCGGACTATAGGCATCACTGCTTGAGTCTTCGTTTTGCCAGCTTGCGGGCTTGACTTATCTGAACCACATAGAATCGTTTCATTTTCCGACTGACCTGTATCGCTTTTTTGCCCATCATCACTGTGTTTACTAAGTGCTGGACTCCTTTGTGAGAGATCGGGGATATGTAACAGTTCGGGAAGCAGAGGCGTTTTCGGCGGTGGAGAATGAGCTATTTCAATCATTTTGTCTGGTATATCTAATACTTTTTTGGTTTCTTCATGGATTTTTGGATCTAATGCGACAGTTTTTTTTAATACTTCTTCGACAACTTCGACCTTTTCATTGACCTTGTCGGTTACCTCTTCTATAGTCTCTTTTGCTTTCCCTACAACATTATCCATCATAGTGTCCATATTTTCAACAGCCTTTGTTACTTCATCTTGTATAGGTGGAATACAAGATCCAGTTTCATCAGGATTGATGTCGGCTATGCCTCCTATACTTCCGATTTCATGCTCAAGGTCGTTAATGTTTACAATGTGAGAGCCACTGACGTTCGCTTCTAATGAATCTATCGATCCGTTATCCTCGTTAACGTTTCCATTGACGGAGTCCGCCACTTCCGACTCGTTAATGTTTGAGTTCTTCACGTCTTCGACCATTAGAGAAAGATCGTCAGTTTTGATCATTCCTGGTATCTTTTGTAGCGGTGGTAGCTCAGTTAAAGAAATTGGTCGCGTGTCTTCGTTTATTATATTGAAGTCGTTATTCGTGAAATCTGCGTTTGAGCCTTTGGTAGCAGTGAGTAGAGTGTGGCATCCGCCACAAGCTACATTGTCTATGATGTGCCCATTCATAGCGGTGACCCGCTTCGGCAGGTATTGATTGGGGACCTCGTTCGAGTTATCGACGTCATTGATATCCTCCAAACACAGTTTATTGTGCCGTGACTCGCCACATGTGTAGAGTAGTCCGTTGTCTGAAAATAAAATACATTAGTATAACGACACTACCACCACCGGCCAGTGTGTGTCGAGCACTGTTCATGGGATACTCGATAAGCTAATGTCATGCCCGGCCGCGTGTAATTATAGGACGATTACCTTATACGTTATGAATTCGACACAGACGACATAAAAATCGATAAATGCTGTACTGAATGGGTTCTTTGTGCTGGGTGATTTGCATAAAATAATCATTAGTAGCGTTACCTGTAACGAAGGCGGTGTGCATGGCTCCGCACGCAACAAGTTTAAGCTGATACCCATCAAACATCTTCTCCATATCAATCTCTGTTGGTTGTGTGACGTTTTCGATGTCTTTCGACATCCCTAGCTGACCTTTCTCATTTGAACCGAAAGCTATGATCTTGGTTTCGTCCATAGAGAGAAGAAATGTGTGATTGGCTCCGCAGCAGGCACTCTTTACTGGAATGTCTATCGGCAGAACTTCTGGGACAAATACTGTGGTAGCTGTGTTAGATATGCCGAGTTTTTGATTTTCATTATCGCCAGTTACGAAAACTGCACCTTTCGCTGTAAAAAGTAGATTTTTTAAAGCAAATAACAGATATATTTATATAGGCACATTTAATTAACACATTCCTAAGAACAGCTGCGCTGGCACGAAGTGTTAGGTAATATAATTAATGTATTTATTAAACTCAAACCCCCGCATTAGGACTCCCTGTGTCGCGGGAGGCATGGACACACACATTCACAGCGCACAATCAACCAAGACCCGGGACATACACCTACACTCATCGCACAAATGTTTGCCCTTGCCGGGATTCAAACTCAGGGTCCCGGATGGCGATCGTCATCTTTATTTCGTTAAAAATGAAAACACTGGCAACTAGTAAGGGGTGGAACATTTTTTTGATTGAAATGCTCTCTACATTTTATATAAAAAAAATGTTCCACCCCTTAATTAGTATTGAACTCATTGCAATGATAGTATCTTTACGAGACTGCCCAGATATAAAAATGATTTTGCAAATCAGTTTCCAAGCAACGCGGTTCTAAGGTAAAAAATATCAAAATAAATTACACTCGGACAACGTTTAAAGACTAACCTGTGATAAAAACTGTGTGATAATACCCGCACTCTACGAAAGATATCTTTTCCATGAACTTGAGCTCGGAAAACTTGACGCTAGAGCGGGTGTCTTCACCGAGTCCCAACTGGCCTTCGGAGTTTGATCCGCAAACGAATACCCGTCCACAATCTGATAGTAATTAAAATTATTGTTAGCTATTTTAAACGAGTTTTAAAAGTAATAAACAAGTAAGAAGTAAGTCAGTCACATTTGTCGACCTTCAGCTTCCGATTACCGAATGAGTATTGGGATGCTTCCAAAGCTAAGATTCGACGTCCTAGACAGCGGTTTTAGAAGTTGATTACCTGAAGTTCATGGCTTTTAAGGAAATGCCCATTAAATATACTCAGTCTTAAAATCTTTAGCACAGTAATATAAGCAAATGCTGAGCTTAAGTTAATGTGATGTTAATGGACTGTGATGAAACTGGGTATTTGCTGAACAGTTGAAAGTTCAGTTGGAGTAAACATTGAAAGTCAGTACGATCCGTTCATCTAGAATGTGTTGTTATCTAGTAAATCGATCTGGACTTAATAGCGTGAAAAATATTAAGTAATTTATTTACCTCGAAGTTTTGACCAAGTTGCTTTGGTGGTGCAAAAAAGCATGGTCGAACCGTTGAGATAAAAAACATATTTACTAATAATTTCTTCGAATCGTTAAAGTCTAAAAATTACAATTTTAGAACGTATCACTGATGCACGGTAAAACGCAAGCTTGTGGCGAAATTAGAAATATGAGACTAAAGGATGTACCTGTGAGAATAGCAGTGTGGTTGCTCCCTGCTGATACTTGTCGAATCGGTCCCGGTTCCCCTTCGAGCTCCACAGTCTGAGGCACAGTGTGGTGTTCCATGTCCCCTATGCCCAGTTGACCCTCGTCGTTGCATCCCACGGAATATATGGCGTTATTATCTAAAAAACGATTACACCAATATTATAACGGGATAATTTCCCTTTAAATAACCAATACGTTTTAATGGAGGCATTGTAAAGACAGAATCTTCGTCTACTGGTAGGGCTAGTTAGAGGTCACTGCCACCTCAACTACCATTTACACAAGACGGGAACTACAGATAGTCCCCTATGTCGGAGATACGTAAAGGAAAGAGACTGTGAAACACGTGCTACTGCGTGTAGCCACAACAAGTATAACTTAACTTTTTATTGTTTCTGGAACAATCAGTGTGCCACTGGACCAGCTATGCCAGCGACCCAGGGTCATGATCCGTTAGATTAAGGAGTTAACGATGGCTCGGGTAATGGCCTGGCGGGGAATGCACAAAGAACCCCAACGGGACGTCAGTGCAGTAATCAATAGCACCCCCAATTCGAATAAGAATAAGAATGGCATTGCTTTCAGTGTTGTGCTATCAAGGATACTTATGCTATTTTTTATTATTATTTAAAACATTCTCCAGGGACGTCCACAGACTCCAGGGTTCATGCCATTTTTTAACATAAAACTTAATTGAAAGATTTACAATTTCATAGATAAGACAAATACATTTTACGTACAGTGATGAACGTAATTATACACATTATTAAGTACCTAATTATTTTTTTACAATATAAACAATAGACAATATTTTGAAAAATTATACTTAGTTATAACATATAATAATAATTACAGTAATGGAAATATATGAAACAAAAACCCGATATTATAAAATCGAAAGATTCATATCTGCCCTCCGTACTAGTAACTACTAAACACTAAACTACTAAACAGTATAAACTAAGCTAAAAAAATTACAATATTATTAATAAAGTATTTATTATTTAATTTCGATTTGCGTATGCATCCAGAGCAAACCTTAGACCGCAAACAGCACCCGTTCACGAGTTGACACGCGTGTCAACCATCGCCTTCCTCAACCGTATTTGTGGGAAGATGGCGACCCGACACACGATGTTGGCAACGACACCGTTTGCCAACATCTTTTCGTGACCATGGCTGGTCTGTTTGCACACACAAATCTGACATTCTTAAACATGCATCATTAGAAAAACAGGATAAAACAAAATTTAAGCGAAACATATTGTTATAAAATAAATTTAAGATTATATTTGCACATTAACCACGTCTTTTTTTATATATTTAAGTCTATATAATTTTGTTTATGAATCTCGTACAGTTAGTTTTAGCTACTTATGCTATTAAGGATAAACGGTGCAATATCGTTCCTCCTACTGGGACACGGGCATTTCTCTCAGAATGAGTTTTGGCCATAATCCATCACGCTGGCCAATGCGGGTTGGCAGATTCGCTAGGAGCTAGCCCAATGTTAGAGTTTTGAGGCCGCCGAAGTGTCTCGGACGTTTATTTATTTTAATGAGTACCACTTTTTTATGGGATAAGGGAAGGAACAAGTAAAAGGCCCACGGTATGTTAAGTGGTAACCTCTGCATATAGACAGATATAATTCGTAAAGAACTGCACCGTACCCGTTATGCTGAGACACAATGTTGGTAAGTCTTACGTGCCCGTTATTTCACCGTAATGGTTTCAGCGTAAACCATACCCTTTACCCTACTGCTACCCTAAACCGGAACATAGCAATGCGAACACTACTGCCCGTTGGTAGAAATATATATAATAACCAATTAAGAACCAAAGACTCAAATTTTACTTTAAAAAAAAGTAAAATTTAGTTAATACGCCATAGCCATAATATGGTAGATATATCTACTATATTATGGCTATGGCGTATTATCGCAAAACGCTTCGTACGCATAGGTATACATATACGTTTTGCTAACACTTTCGAAAGGCGCACTTCAAAATAAATAATTATGACGTGCAGTACTTAGAACATATATCATATATAGCTATTTATTTTATGCACTATGTTTTTAATATCAAAAACTTGTAGGTAAGTTGCAATATTTGCTGGGAAAATAGTTATGATGCCGTGTTCCGGTTGTCGTAATTAATGACTTTAATTTACTCGTACATACATAAAAAACTATGATAAGTACTCGTATTACAATTATCTTGGCTAACACAGTATGATTTTGTTTTCCTTGGAAGTGGCTTCTATTTTCCAGTGGAGGTCAAGACAAGAACCCTAATTACCTAGGTCTTTGAAGTCCAGTTAAGCCTTTTAACTGAAGGCTTTCGGCTTCTAGCGGGCCGCTTCCATCCGGTCCTTGTGGAAATCAATTAGGGAGGCTTACATATGTCTAGCAGTGGATGTTCTATGGCTGAGATGATGATGATAACTAGCTTTTAATTTAAACTACACTTGGCACATATTGTGTGTTGCTGAAGCTGTCTTTGTCAGCCAATGATCATAGAGAATGCAACTACATCATTGTGTTTGATCAGATCACCGCTGGCCAGTTCTATCTTTAGACCTGCATAAAATAATAAATTTGAATACAGATCTGCGAACACGGGCTAAGACTTATCAAAGTATGCCCAGATATTATAAATCTAAAAGTAACTATCGACAGATCGTGACATCGTAGCAGACATGTTACGTTTCGACTTGTAGGTAAATCGCTGCACCAGTTTTGATGAATTTTGGTGTTGAAATAGATGGAACCTTGGAGCAAGGACGACGAGTGACTAAGGCAACCCGTTCCCATGTAATACCGTAATCAAGGATCATTAAACTGACAGTATGCGGTCAGAGATTACTACCACTACTGTAAAATACAACTCTTATGAATATAATAGCGCAGAGAAAACTAACTAACCTGTAACGAAGATAGTGTGAGCTCGACCACAGGCCACAAACGTGGCTCGATGAGGTTTCAGCCATTTAACGCAGCTCGGTCGCGTCACTTCATCCTTGTGGCCTAGGCCTAACTGTCCCCAGGCGTTGCCTCCGAAAACGAATACTCGTCCATTCTCTGTTAAAAAATAGTAAAATAGAAGTTATTCGTACACTCAAATACTGGGACAAATAGTTGCCCTAGAATGTTTGAATGACCTTATAGTTCCCGTCTTGAAGCGTCTAAGTACTAATACATATACATAGTATTGACGATTTTTCTTATTTCTACAAGCCGTTTTGTCTTATATTATTGGTGGTAACTATAACCAATGACCCCAAATCTTATAACATGACATTCGATCTAAAAATGACTAAGCTCGATTTAGTAGTTTCTGTTTTTTGAGTCAACTTGTTATTGACAAAAGACCAATTAGAGCGACGCATACCTTGATGACAGAATAGGAATACATATTTCTTAGATATTGATTTTTGATTGCATATATCTACTATACCATATTTGTATTCAAACTATATATTTGTCTCAGCTGTGAGTGTGAACTCGCAGCTATAGACAAATAGTTTGAAACAAAGCGACTAAAGCTATACTTATAATAAATAAATAATAATAAGTAAGTATTTTTGTATCCAAAAGTAAATTACATTATATCTTAAAAGCTACATTTGGTTTAGTGTATAAGCACAAAGCATTGTAACAATTAAAAGAAAAAAAAACAGTTTTAACGTCGAGCCTCAAACTAGGCGGGAGCCTGTCTTGATAAGCACTTATAGGTATATAACTACTAATACTTATGTAACAAGATGAGCTTATTGTAGTAATGTCGTAACCCTACATTCCTTATTGTTTATGAAAGCTACATTTAGTTAAGGAATAAATATTCAGCTTAGGCTACTTTCGTATGTTTATGGCAAGACGTAGAATATGGTTCTGATCAATTAGGTTTTACTAAAGATGACGTATATTCATACCGCACGGTGCTCAGATTTTGTTCCTTTACGACATATACATGCTTACCTCTGGCGCATTCATAGGTTACAACAATAAATGCGACAGATAATACGGTACAAATAATATAGAAAAAGATAGCTATATGTTTAGACTTGCGCTTGAAATATGCGTCGTAATCAAAATTACGCCAACTGCCTTAATTTTGCCGCCTCAGTTTCCACGCGCTTGTGCGAAATCTACCTCATAATTATTACATACATAACATATAATATTATTGGGTTCTGATGTTAAATACTCACGACATATGACTGCGCTGTGCTCGTCTCCGCAAGAGATGGCGACGACAGGATCATTTTTGATAAAGAAGTGGCTGGGCTCGTTTTCCGCGAAGTGAGATTTGCCGAACGTGAATACGGCTCCCGAGTCTGAGGGATACAAGCCGTCTTTAGCTAATATAAACAATAAAAGAAAAAATGAAATGAAATGAAATTCATTTATTTATACTAGGGTTACGACAAATTATTACGGAGCCGTGGTGGTACCGGTCCAGAATAGTACTCCCCCATCTCTTCCCACGGGTGCCGTAAGAGCCGGCTTAGGGACCACATACCAGAAGGTGGGCAGCAGCGCTTTCTGAGGATTGAAAATCATACTGCGCTCGCCAACCCGCCTGCCAAGCGTGGCGAGTATTGGCAAATCCCCCCCAATATGGGTGAGGCATATGTCCAGCAGTGGACGCCCCATGGCTGAGAGAGAGACGACAAATTATAAATGCGAAAGTTTGTGTGTGTGTTTGTTACTTCTTCACGCTTAAACGGATGTACCGATTTCAATCAAATTTGGTGTAGAGATAGTTTAAGCCCTGGATTAACACATAGGCTACTTTTCATTATCATCATCATCATCGATCATCACCACGCGGGTAAAACTGCGGGCGCAGCTAGATGATTGTTACTCTTTCAAGCTGAAACGGCTGAACGGCTCTTATTCCGGAAAAAGTTGTTCCCGTGGGATAATTGAGGTAGCGGGAAAACTGTAATCTAGTAATGTAATAATAATAATAAAGTATTACATAAGTACAATACACCAAAATAACCCCAAGCTATAAATTGGATCCATCTCAGCATAATGCTCGTTTTGAGCCAGCGCTGATTGTCCGATGGACCCGGTGTGTGACGTCACCGACGCATAGGTACACTGAAATATATTAAATTAAATGTTATAGCCGAAAAGCATACATAGAGGTAATAAAACCTTATAGGACGTACAATGCTTTATCTCGTACTCTTTACCTCTCTTAAAAGAGGACAACACTGACACTGATACAGAAAATAAAAAATCATAAAGTATCTAGAATATAGAGATAGAAGATAAATAAATATGTTTTAAACTATTTCTATTTACCAACTTAATGAATACATAATAAAATAATGCAAACAATATTGTTTAAACTAAAACATTCACATTACATTGTTACATTAAATAATGAACTCTAAGCAGACATAAACCTATAAAATATAATAGGCACAAAGGTACCTATTACTAAACTAAATAAAAGTAAGGAATAAAACTGTTGTAAGAGTTGATCGTCAAGAAACGAGAAGAGCATGGGCGTGTTTGAGGGTGGTAGATAGCCAGGTGCCAGAGGAGATAGATAGCCAGGCGTTATCTATCGCCTCACCAACCCACCAACGGCTTGAGCTTCCGGTTAAGGTAATTCCCAGCATGGGAACCAGAACCCAGTAGGGTACTTTCTACTGGGTTATGATTCCCATGCTGGGAATTCGATAATGGTGTTCGTTTCACCGGAAGCTCAAGCAGTTGGTGGGGATCGAACCAGATCGTCCGTCAGTTTGACAGCCGACGCTCCCATCGCTGAACTACTAAAGTTTAAAGTTAGATTATTGTAGATACCTACATAATAAGGACTTTTAAAAGACACGATACCAGTGTAGGTAAAAACAGTTGACGTCACTGTTCCCAGAATTTTTTTAGAATTTAATTTCCATCAACCATGAAAACCTTCTGACGTCATTGAGTAGCCAAATTATAATGACCGGCACCTAGTATTTTCTTTATCAAAGTAAAATGTAAGGGAACTATTATTCGGAACACGAATTTCCGCTCAGTGGCCTTGCTCGGTTTAGGTTAAGTTTCGGCCAGTTTATCTGATGCTAGAAGCATTACAGCAACACTTACGAAGAGGGGACGGGGGACAATTAGTCATTCGGTTAGAAATAGATCTGCCCGCTCTCAACCAAAGCTATAAAACCCTCCTTACAAACATGGGGAGGCTTTTAGTTTTCGAGGTTAAGTTTTGCTTAAATAGTATAGTATAGTTTTGAGAAGTATGACCTTATAAATTTAAAAAGTAACTGATTTAACTTTAAGCCGACCTAAAAGATAATTTTACTAGAAATGCTTTATCTGAATCTGCCAATCGATATGTACTTATTTTATAATATTTCGTTGGCTAAGATTTTATGTCAGCTCCCTGTTAGTAGGTGTCTCTCTGTTAGGGTGTTATTTCTTATAACTGTAATATAAGAGTTTATATTGGGCTTTATTGCAATTTATAATATCTATGGTATCTTCACCAGGCATTGTAGGAAAGTGTAGATATATATTACATAATAGCCAATACGTATTATTTATTATTCTTCTCGAATACTTCATTATCAAAATCACGTGTCAACTACATTAAATTCTAAACATATCATAAAATAGTTTTACAATAATTAATTTATTAACATTTGTAAATGTTAATTAATTAATTATTGTACACACAATTCACACATTAGCAATTTGTATGATAAATTGGCGTTGGTTGTACCTATAGGTACTGAGTTAATCCATACACTTGGGCTCGTAATTGAAGTTTAGATGTTGATCTAAACTTTATTAGGAGCTAACATAATATGTATTGAGCCATTTAGTTTAAAAAAATATATATTGCATAATATAAATTATGTTAGTAGTAGTATAGATGTGTCGTATTAAAATTTGGTCGATCTAAAACGAAAAATCGTGTCAAAATGCGCATTTAGGTAAAAAAATTTAATGCTTTTTAATGTAAGCAGTTTAATGATAATGGTAATTGTTGTCAAATATTTTGAACTATATGTGACTTCATAGGCTATTCCATATCCATATTTATTTTCGGTTCTTGTGGATTGGTACATGCGAGTTAAACAACGAGAAATCATTAAATAATAATAATGTACAAACTGAAGTCAATTTTTTTTGTTTGACAACCGAACTTCGCTATAGGTGTCTACGAGATGACACTATTGTTATATAGAAATGATTAGAAAAAAAAGTGGGATATATCGCTGTCCCAGGGAAGAAATTAAATCTTGAATAAGTACCAATAAAAAAAATATTGTTATTTATTAAGCTCTCATTCATTAGTTTCGTTTTTATATATGATATTTCGGTTTCAGTACAAGTAGTACGCTTGTTAAATGCTTTGCCAGTTTCTGTGACGCGAGCGGTCACTTGCTGGCTTGAAAGAGCAGCAAAATAAATTTTACATTTCACTGAATACATCTTGCTAATGTTTCACTATTTTTAGCAGGTCTTATTTACTTTTAATACATTATTATCAATAAAATAATGTATATAAATAATTAATCACACCATGGTCACTGAAGTTCATCATTACTTTCCATCCAAAGGTTGGTCTAGAAATGAGAAAGCGATAAATGTTTACCTATTTAGTTACTATAAAAGTCAGTAAGGAGCTCGGCTTATCAATCAACAAGTCTAAGACCAAAATAATGGTAATAGACCGAGCAAATAAGCTAGAGCTGACCGGCGCCCTCAACCTGGACATCACAAATGAATTCACATATCTTGGCTCTACAATCACAAATAATGGCTCTTGTGAAACTGATGTCCGCAGACGAATAGGAATGGCCAAGAGTGCTATGTCTCAGCTTCATAGAATATGGAAAGACAGAAAGATCTCGCTGAAAACGAAAAAAAGACTTGTCCACACTCTCGTTTTCTCCATTTTCCTTTATGGCGCTGAGACATGGACTTTAAGATCAGCAGACCGCAAGCGCATTGATGCCTTCGAAATGTGGTGCTGGAGAAAAATGCTGCGGATTCCATGGACAGCATTTCGAACCAACGCATCGATTTTAGCTCAATTATGAATCACTGCAAGGCTCTCTACTACTTGCATCAAGCGCATCCTTGAATACTTCGGACACATTGCCAGGAAAGATGGAGACAACCTAGAAAAGCTAGTAGTCACTGGCAAAGTGGAAGGCAAGCGATCGCGTGGCCGGAGCCCGATGCGTTGGTCGGATCAAGTCCGGACCACGTTAGATACTTCTCTCTACCATGCTATCCATGTAGCCAAAAACAGGGGAAGATGGCGTACATTTATAAGAGAAAAGATCATGCATGGGGGTGGTCACGACCCTCAGACATGAGGAATACGACTCAAGGAGGAGGATTTAGTTACTATGGTAATTGTTAAACATGAAAACAGTTGAAATAAATAAAACAAAAACCGCGTAGCCAATGCACATTACGTATATAAAATTCCTTGTTTTGTGTCTGCTAAATAGTATAAAATAAGATCCTTAGTACATAGAACAGGTCTATATACCACTATAAATACATATGTCTATTTCATAGTTCTAATGGATTCTAAAGGATTCTCCAAAATTACCTACCAGTATATATTTTATACTCACTCTGTAGATTTGTTGTTAAATCAAACCCCCTTACTAGTTTGTGTGTTGCAATAAATATGAAATAGATACCTAAATATAATTCAATATTATATTGTAATAATGGTTGTGCGGTTAGTACAACGATAGTCGAGTGAGGTCAGCGATCTGTGTTCGCATGCAAAACTGACATTAACGTAATGTGTTGTTATGTATGCTTTATATATATCATATAACATAAATATTCATTAGATGTTTATAATAAATGTTGTGCTAGCTACACATTAATGCAGGACTTCTGAATCAACTGCAGTAAATATCAATGCAGTTGAATCATACCTACTATGAAATAACTCTTCAAATAGGTCGATGTTATAATCAGGCGATAGCTATATTTATATTCAGGGTGTAAGGCGGTTATATATATAAGCAGATTGATTCACCAATGTTTTTTTAAAGAATACTGTTGTTTACGATCTGAAAGACATGAGGACGATTTGAAACCGAATAGTAACGTCATACTGGTATAGATTGGAGTATATTTACGTAAGCATTAGGTATTGTGCGTTGCGATAAACGGATAATGGTTCATTTTGTACAGTCAAGAAAATTGAAACAATCAAACTTAACTAGATACTAGGCTCTCAGATTTTCTAGTTACATGTACATACATACTTACATACATCACGCAAATAGATCACCTAGCAGAGGGACAACGAGGCCACTCGCTGGGCTTGGCGAACTTCTATTCTTATATTGTTATAAACCAATGTCTAAACGATATAAAAAACTTAGTTTCACATAAATTCTAATAAATCCGTGGTATATAACTTTTAATTAGAGAAATGTTATGAAACTAAAAAATATTAGTGCACATTATTTATATCCGGTTTATTTAAGAGATTTTTGACATTATTTAATTTAATCGTTTATTATTAGTGATAGTACAACATCCCCTTAAATAGTTTAGTCACGATGTATAAGTAATTCCCCTCGATACGAAGGACATGGATATGGGATGGGACTAAGACAGCAATTTTCCTAATGACTACTTTATATTAGAACTGAGTTGGCAACCTTGCATATTGACAGTCGCTGGCATTGAATTATACACCCTAAGCGTAATTCTAATAGACTTCAAAGTGACTAGGCGATGATAATGTCAGGTTTAGAAGCTCACTTCACCTGGTATATCATCGGTCATGGTGGCTCGTATTGGCTTGTGTTTTGTTTAGGCGGTGAGTAGTGCCATGGCGGCGGTCGGCCGCGGGCGGTCACGGCGGTGTTCGCGTGGTACTGACCGCTGGCTAGGGCGACACGTGCTCGGCACCCCTTGGAAACCACAGCTAGACACGCATTCACCGTGGTGTGGAAGTGGCCCCAGACAGATTTTCTCCGACTACTTCCGTACCAATTCCAATACCATATATACCAAGGGAAGCTGATCACGTATCGCCTTTATCTCCTGTGAGTACCGTATACGAACATACTAACTAAAGAAGCAGAAAGATGCGACTGCCCTCATGGCGTAGTTATGCTGTGTAGTCATTTTTTTTGTTTTTCTGGTGTTTAAGCACAGTTTCACTTGATGGTCAGTGTTAATATGGTCACAGATTACATCACCTGTAAACCTACAATGTTAACATCACATATAAGTATTTAGTGACAGTTTTGTCTAACTTGAGGGTGGTTGCTACCAGGTGGGTGATTAGAAAGTACCCTGCCACCATGCTGTGAATTTAATAATCAACACCGAATTTAATAATCAATATCGGCTGTGGGCGGATTTGGAACCGGCGACCATCAGGATGTCAGTCAACACTCACATCGCAACGCTATTTTTCCATCACAAATGATTGAAATGGTATATGTATGCCCTTGTTAGTTTGTCATTATGAAGTCTTCTTCTTCTTGGCGCGCCACATATATATGTCGATGACCTGCTGTGCGAGTATAGATCGTCGACTCAACGACAAAATTCGACAGTAAGTGCTTGTTCAGATACGGCGATATCAGCGCGGTTTGGAGATGTCCATAGTAATAGAACCGCGCGGGTGCCGCACGATTCGCGTGTACGCCATGTCTGAATAAGCACTTAAATTACTGTCGAATTTTATCGAGTCGACAATCCATACTCGCAGTGCTGCTTCGATGAAACGTTTATATTGCAAACTTATTTGCTGCTTTTAACTGTCTCTTCCATAAAAGCTAAATCTCTGTTAACTGTTATTGTGGTGAAAAGGCAGTGGTGGCTTTGACCACTATAATAGAACTACCCTGCCCCTAACAAGGTTTCTGACACTCTTTATTCTACTAACATGGGACATTTTTCTAGGGATCTTGTTATAGCGGTTATAGATTCGTGCAGTTAAACGTTTTTTTCCATATATATAAATCCATAGTGCGATCAGCTCTGTCCATTGATCTGTCTGCATGGTGGTATGGCAAACTCAATCCATGGAAAAAAACTTACTATGCATTGCAATATATTTAAATAAAATAAGCGTATAAGTATAGAGGAGTTACAAGGTAAAGTGGCGGGGAGCAGGTTAAATATAATGCAGATCTGATGGCTGATGGGGTCGTGAAGTCCATAGACTGCCAGGGCATAGGATAAACATCATATGAGCCGTTTCTCGCTACGCTATGCAGAAGTATGACTGGTCGGTTGGCGCAGTTGGTAGCACCCTGCCTTCTGAGCCGCTGGTCCCGGGTTCGATTCCCGGACAGGTCAAACATTTGTGTGTATGAACATGTCTGTTTGACCTGTGTCTGGGTGTGTATATGTATATAAGTATATATATCAGTCATCAGGTTACCATAGTACAGGCTCTGCCTAGTTTGGGACCTGAAGACCTTGTGTGAATGTTTTAAATAAAAAATAAAAAAAAAGTATGCCTCCCTTGAATGAGCGATTTATTCATATGTCGATAGGGTGCTAGTCTGTTCCTATATTAGGTATGACATCGTTGTCAGTTCTTAAACTTCTTATTATAGTCATCTGATTTCTAACGCGAGGCTTTCCCGGCAGTTTAGGAAAATAGCGCTCGAACGTGTCTATTTTGTACAAGTATTGAATCGGCTAGACAGCTGTTGAGCAGATAATTCTGGTAATAACCTAGTTTTATTAGTACCATAATGTATATAAGTTTGTACGTGCTTACATAAGTAATGCTTGCATATTATGCGGTTCACGATACTATTGTTAAAATATACCGTGATTATCCTCGAGGACTTAGAATTGGCCCATTATAAGAGGCTCGAAAAAAATTAATTTGCCAAATCGTATATCTCATATTTAATATGATCCACTAGCTGCGCCCCGCGGTTTTACCCGCATGGTGATTATTATTGATGATGATGATGAAGTAGCCTATGTGTTATTTCGGGACCTGAAGTATCTAAATACAAAATTTCATCGAAATCGGTGTGGTGGTTTGAGCGTGAAGAAGTAACAAACACACATAGGTACACACAAACTTTCGCCTTTATAATATTAGCATGATTGCTGCTCACAAGAACTGATGGCAGCTGCCTGGTGCCGTGGTTGCACGTTCAGTGTTTTTATTAGAAAACCTTTTGCCCTTGAAGTGCTCTAGCAAAACACTCCTGTTTACGTATCAGTTAAGAAAATTGCTAAGAATATATGTATATAGCAATTACTGAGACTAAAGATACGTACAGACTACAAGAAGGCGAATTTATTACATTTTTAACTACTAGTTAATATAAGCGTTTGCCCGTTTATTAGTTTCATTGTGAACAAGAGGATCAACTTTTTTCACACTCTTTGATTAGGTGAAGATTACACCGGTAATATAAACCATACTGCGCTCGCCAACCCGCCTGCCAACCGTGGCGAGCATTGGTAAAAGTCCCCCTATATGGAGAGGCATATGTCCAGCAGTGGACATCCTATGGCTCCGATGATGACATCGGTAATAGTTTTTGGGAGTATCTCTGAGCTTAACTTAATCATGTACTGCTCGTAAAGGTAGAGTAAGGTATGTTTTCAAACTATTTACACAATATGAACACAGTTAACACAAAATAATTTACATTTGGTAAATGTAGTTAAATTTTTTTTTTTGCACTCACGCAGGTTACAATCTGTACGAATAATATCCCTGTTAAATTATCTGTCAATGAAATAAATTAGCTATGTCAGTTCTACATTACATTTTGCGTGAACTCATAACCGCAAAATCACTTCTTCATTTTCCGTTCATCACGATTGCTTTTCTCTTTCATTTTTGTCAGATTTAAGCAGAAATAGCTTAACCTTGTTATTACAAAACGCTTTAACCCTGTAAAACCTCAATTTGTGAAAAAGGCGCTTTAAAGTTTTAGCCCTTTACCAAAGTGAATCCATTTATATACCTAATAGTATATAAGTTAAATAAAAAAAACATTTCATTGTTTTATTTAACTAATTATAATGTTGGTTAATTGTCATTAGCACATCATAAAATGAGCGTATTCGAGTATTATGCATAGAAACATAAGAATATTTCAAAACACGTTTTGTAATAACCTAGTCGTACTTGTCATGACATATCGATTAAAGAGCAGTAGCACTCTATGTAAGAGTTCGCCCGGGGTAGTCCTGCCACCATATCTATTTCTACCGCCAGGCAGTAGGTAGTAGTGTTTGCTGTGTTCCAGTTTGAATGGTATCGTTTCGGGTAATTACAGGCACATGAGACTTACCTACTTTATGTCTCAGGGTGACTGGGGCGCAGTGCAGTCCTTTACGAATTGTATCTGTCTATAGGCAGAGGTTACCACTTAGCATCCTGTGGGCCTTTTGCTTGTTCCTTCACCTTATTCCATAAAAAATAACGATGTAATGCTTGATTACAGCGTTTTGTAGATATTAAACTGAAATTGGTTAAAGTGTTTGCATATTTTGTACAGGCTGAAAGTAAAGGTAAATGTACTCTAGATGTTGTACATTGTAGCCAACGTACAAATTAGCTCATATAATTAATTAGTTCTATAATGTCATCGACGTATGCCCAGTACTTTTCAATCTTCTATGCGTATTGCCGAAAGACGTTCGCTGCATTGGCTACGAGTGTGTTCTTAATTCGGTATTAAAATTCCATTGTCATGGACAGCAAATACGATCGCCGGATAAGAATGTCTTACGATGTTTAATATAAGCTTTTTTGATATAGGTATATTATTATTATTTATTTATTATTATTATTTTTTCTTGGGGCAAATGCCTTTCTTAAAATAAAACACTAATAACTAATTACATTACTGCAGCTACTACAATAACATTTGAGCAATGCACTAGCTATTGGTAGCCTATAGATAACTCAAATGTTCTAACCCGCTACCGGCTGGCAGCGTGCCCAGAATGCTAGCAGCATTGCCACGTTGAATTGCAATGCTGATTCGTTGAGTGTCCAAACCAAATATGTGCCAGCATTTTGGTCACGCGTCGCATGGATCAAACGCTCTTTATATTATATATCTATTTACTATATATTTTATATGCCCTATTATTGCATGACTATTATCATTTTTATTTTATTTTGCTTTAGGACCACTTTTCATTCACTTGTGGTATGAAATGCTACTTAGCATTAAGTCATCCATGTTTACACGAAGTGCTAAAATATAAATAAATCATTTCACAGATTTTTATCGTGTAATGTGTGTAATGGCTCTTGTAGATACTATGCCAGAATTAACGTTTGCTGTCGAATGAATATAAGAATACCCATTTTTTTTACTTTTTCTGGTTTTTTTGTAAAATTTGTTGTCTTTACTTTGTAAAATTTTATCCTTCTAGCCGAATATTGACAGTTTAACGTCCTATGTAAATTTCGTCAGTAGGTACGTAGTCGTAGCACGCATGAACTACCCTCAGTTGAAGTCTAATTTCTCATAAATGTCGCAAGTTCATTACCGTCGGGTAAACGACACTTTCCTTTAAGATTGCTTTATAAATCTGTACAATACACGGCAAAAGAAATAAAAAGGTAGTGGTCATGTACATAACACTAGTCATTAAGTATATACCATTATGTAATTACGTATAAGTCATAAAGTATGAGGACAAAAAGAGTGCGGATCGGCAATTTAATCTTGACACACAAGTGCTCGTGTCAGAGTGTTTTTGGCTAATTATAGTATGTGCCATAACCACTATTTATTGAATGCCAGCCATTAATTTTATGTCTCTGGTTCGATATCCGCCACCCCGGTTTGAAGCTACAGTGTAGGTAACAACAAATCTAAGGCATGGTGGTTGGGTAGCTACCACCCTCAAGCTGGACAAAATTGTCACCAGACACACAGTGCTTTTAGGCATCTGTACCGGAAGGCAGTAAACATTTAGGTCAATTGTGATTCCACCTTCGATCACATTGTCACTAACCATCACGTGAGAAATGGTTGAACTGAAACCATACATTTTACATTAAAAGTTATAGTATATAAGCAATGTTTCAGATTTAGATCCAGTTTTTTTTAATAGTGTAGCTATAGATCTAGCGTTTGACCACTAGACTAGACCACCACGATATTTAGACGTTTATACTTGGTATTCCTCTAAAATAAAAATGGCATCTCGAATGCATTGTTGATAATTGGCAT
Organism: Apeira syringaria; assembly: GCA_934044485.1. Taxonomy (NCBI): domain Eukaryota; kingdom Metazoa; phylum Arthropoda; class Insecta; order Lepidoptera; family Geometridae; genus Apeira; species Apeira syringaria. The sequence goes on along the minus strand of OW203665.1, from coordinate 9,297,608 downwards.
TGCGGTAAAAATTAGATCTGTGTAGCCAATTATAGCTACACACAAAAGTCCCCCCAGCTGCTCCCAGTAGAACAGCAAAACTAGCTAAAACGACAATTCATTAACAATCTACGAGCAATGTGCTTAGGAGAATTGATTTCCCAGACAACATGTTACAAACTTCCCTTTATTGATTTATTACAACGTTTTATATTTATTGCTGGCAAGTGTTCTTAACCTTAATAAATTCCGCGTGTCGAACTTGCCCGTAGCCACTTAAAGTCGCTATCGAAGTAGCTCATGCATACTTAAACACTTTGCGTGAAACACAAATGCCAATGAACTGTTTAGAGAATTTACGTCATTAGAAAATTATTGGGTGGTCTGTACTGTACAGGTCTGACTAATTTTTAGTATAAAATGTAGCGTTAATTAACTTCAGGTATCGTCCCTACTCGCCCGCCTTAGTATCAATCTGGAACTTGAATCTCAAAGTTGTTGACCATTACGTCTACCTAGGACATATAGTCCAATTAGGTAAGTCTAACTTTGAGAAAGAGGCCAATCGTCGAATCCAACTCGGCTGAACAGCGTTCGGGAAACTCCACAACGTCTTCTCGTTCAAAACCCCGCAATAGCTGAAAACGAAGGTCTCAAACAGACTCAAACAGTATGTGTTACCAGTGATGACTTACGGAACTGAAACGTGGTCTCTGCCACAGGACGTCCACTGCTGGATATAGCCTCCCCCATTGATTTCCACAAGGACCGGTTGGAAGCGGCCTGCATCCAGCCCTTGCCTGCGATCTTAGTCAAGTCGTCTGTCCACCTGGTCAGTGGCCGTCCTATGCTGCGCTTGCCAGTCCCTAATCTCCATTCGAGAACTTTTCGGCCCCAACGGCCATCAGTTCTTCGAGCTATGTGCCCTGCCCAATGCCACTTCAACTTGCTAATCCACTGGGATCCCTCTAAACGGTGACTTTCGTTCTTCGACGGATCTTCTCATTTCTGATTCGATCGCGTAAAGAAACCCCGAGTATAGCCCTCTCCATAGCTCGTTCTGAGGCTCTGAACCTGCTCAGAAGGCCCATAGTTAGAGACCACGTTTCGGCTCCGTAAGTCATTAGGGAGGAAAAAGTTATCAAGGAAAATCATCTGTATCAGTATGCTAACTACACGTCCATAAGCGAACCATTCAATGGATCGCTATCCATCTATAGCATCGTAGACAGATAAAGCAATATTGCATGGATCGCGCTACAGATATAGGTTACTTATTATATTCTGGAATATTCTAGGCAGCTGACTACAGATTATAGAGTAACACTAACAATTATTTTCAGAGCGTAAGTATTCGAACGCAACAAACATAATGAGAAGTATAGGGTGCGTTCGAAAACTACAAACACCACATAAATAAATAAAATAAAAGTACTTCTGATTCCCAACTTTATAAATAATGCAAATTATTCACGGAATCCACAAAAATACAATCTTAATTTTCATATATAAAGAATACATGAACGGGTTGTCATTTCGTTTTTCGTGACCAAGGCCGGTTCTGCCATCCTCCTTTGTTCTTGTACTCGGACCGACATGGTGGCGTTATTGTGAAACCGGCTTGCTCGGGAGGCTGGAAGCTTCTTTAATTTATGTTTAAATATATTCGGAGAAGTTGCATTTTTAATTGACTTTGGAAGGCGATTATATGATTTGGGCCCGATCACATAAGCAGATTGTTCGGACTTTGGCGAGGTAGCAGGTGTTGCCAGTCTATCCTTATGTCTCGTACTGTAATTGTGTGAAGTCTCAATGGTTTTGAAACTTTGTGGGTTGCAGTGCACAAATAGAGAAATCTGGTATATTAATACAGAAGGTACAGTCAATATACCTAGTTCTATAAAATCTTATTCAGGGAGCGGTCCAATTGTGTGTAATACATAATAAACATAATTAATAGTGAAACATAATTTATAGTCACACATCCCGCCATAATCTTTAATGCAAATGACACCTCGGAATATACATGTAATTTCTATATTAAAATAATTAGTGTTGTAACTAATAAAATAAACTCTGAGTGAGGGCATCAGATTACAGTTAGGTCACAGAATTGGTGGTCAGGTGCCCTTTGCGTACTAACTGACGGGTATCACGTGAGATCCATATCACATCACAGTAACCATATCACAGTAAACGAAAACGTATACTTTTATGGATATGCAAATAGAAGCTGGCATGTTATTTATTACATTCTAACTGACCTGCCCCTTTGGTATCGCCCACGTAGCCTCAAATCATAACGGACATGTTTTCTGCATGGGTAAGTGAACATGAATGGGAATACTTGAAGATCAAAAATATATAGATACATTTATTTTGACGTAGCAACTTCCTATTTTTTTTTGTTTACGCGTACCTACTGTATCACAGAACTATTTGACACAATACATACTATCATTAAACGACTGACCCACACAAAATATTTCAGAAGATGTCAATCGAATACTAGTCTATCGAAACGAAATTTAAAACTTGTTGTAGAAGATATGAAACATAAAATAAATTATAAAATCCATAATAACAATATTAATATAACTTATTGTTATAAAATAGATAAGTGATAATTTTGCCTTAGAACTTAGGATCGAAAGTATAATATTTTGTTTATTGTTATTAAAGTAAGTTTCGAGAAACAAGGCCACACTAACTATCAGTATTTTACGGACTTTTTCCTGCGTACGATTTTCTTTAGGCGATCGTCAGTCTTCTTGTAGTATATTGCTCCATGATACAAATATATATTTTTTTACATTACCCTGCGGTAGGAATTATCGCTTAACATCTTGCCTGTCTTGAAACAAATTAAGTTCGCGGCATTCCTTTACCTGTAATGTATTAAGGCAAATTCTACGATCCGGGGAAATAAAGTTGTTATGAACTTAAAATGAAGATATGTATTGAATTATATTCGATCGCTCGAGGAACTTGAATTTAAGTTATTATTAAGTTGCCTTGGCAGCAGGTCAAGCATCCAGGTCAGCCCTTACGTCGATACTTAGATAAGTATGTATGTACCTACTTATGTAGGTACACTTATGGCTACCGCTACATGAACGCATATACATATATAGGCAAAGCAAAAAAAGTTCTAAGTATTTAGATATGGTAAAATATGCTTTTTCAAAATGAAAATGGGGATCACGTACAGTGATCTAATTCCATTTTACGTTACTAATTTTCGTTTTTCCATTTAAAAAAGTCTGTACTTTATTAAACCACTTCATCAAGTGAATGCATAATAATTGTACTTATTACTTCTGGATATTAATCCAGAAGTAAGTAAGTCCTCTCTACAATCTCCAAGTAATGTTTCAGCATAGCGCATATCATCATATTAAATATCATTCCCCTCGCCGCGCCCTACGTGGCCGAAACTATCGGGATCCATACAAAGGTTCCATTTAAAAACGGGGGTAGTTTTCGCATTTCAGCTATTTATTAAAAAAATCTGTTAATATTCAACATAAATAATGGGTTGGGTTTAACATAAATAGGTACATGTTTCTATATCCGTGAAGAAAACATAATAAATCATCTACAAAGTAATCACCAAAAGTGTGAAAAGTTGAGACAAAAACGTTAGATCCTATCCTTTTTTTGAATCCTACATCTTCTATGCTTCTCTCAGCCGTGTGCGTCCACTGCTGGATAGGCTTCCCCCGTATACGGGGGATTTGCCAATACTGACCACGCTTGGCAGGCGAGTTGGCGAGCGCAGTATGATTTCCAATCCTCAAGGCGCTGCTGCCTACCTTCTGGTACGTGGTCCCTTAGCCGACTCTTAAGGCACCCATGGGAAGAGATGGGGGAGTACTATTCTAGGCCGGTACCACCAACGCCCACAAATCTCACATAATTAATATTAAAAGGCATAATAATATAAAAATCTCGGAAACGGTACATATTTTTAAAACTATGAATAAAATTGTAGGTTTTATTATCTATTACTTTGTTCTTTCTAGTACTTAGGTACACAAACTACACAATTTTTGAGTACTCGTAGTTTGAATGGATTGCCCATACAACTGTATGAAAAATATGTGATTTTTTTTTCGTTTTATTTCTAGTTGGAACACTAATTATATTCCTGACCGACTTGAACCTGCTGTCCCGACAGCGTTGTCCCGTCTTAACCAAATGTCAAACAACTGACAGTTATGTCAAACCCTGTAAGGTTAAAGTTTGTATTGTCAAAATTACTAACATTACATTAGATAAATATAATTTGCATTTGCATAGCACTAAACGCTTGAACAATCAAAATGATGGTGTCATACTTTACTGCAAAAGCGGACTACTAACTGAAACATACGAGCCCACACTACATGATGCATCATGTCTGATTACTAAAATTAACGATACTTTTATTATCATTGCCATATACCGTTCTCCATCCGCATATAATATTATACCATTTTTAGATTCACTTGACAATATATTAAATTCTTATAAAACATATAAAAATATTGTCATTACTGGTGACCTAAACATTAATATAGCAACTGATAAGTTCGATAAAAATGCCTCTGAATATTTAGATTCAACAGCGATGCATGGTATTCTACCGGCATATACGCACCCGACAAGGGGAAACAATTGTCTCGATCACTTTATGCTGCGATTGTCCTTCGAATCACAGACTTTTATTATAGAAAACACCGTAACTGATCATAATACTATACTTCTAGTTATTGACTTTAAGATGAACAAGTTAGATACTCCTAAAACTACGACTAAAATAGATTTCCCTCAAATTAAAAAAGTGATAAGCACCACAAACTTTTCTAGTATATTTTCAACAACTAATTGTAATCAAGCTACAGATTTCTTGATTAATACTCTATCGCAGATCATTTCTAGTAACACTATTACCTCAATTACCCCAAGAAACAGGCAGACCAGAAAACCTTGGATTACCATAGGACTGATTAGATGTATGAAAAACCGCGATCGCATGCACATGAAACTTAGAAGGCAACCCGATAATGATATACTTAAATTAACATATAAAAGATACAGAAATTATTGTAAATCTTTACTTAAGAAAGCCAAAGCTAACTATGAAAATACACAACTGAAAACAGCTACTCAAAGCAACAATCTAAAAAAGACTTGGAAAATTATTAAAGATATAACCAACTATAAGATAACCCCCAAAGCGTCACAAGACCTTTTAAAAATAAGTGAATCTCCGCAATCATCAGTAAACACTGTAAACAAATTCTTTGCAAATGTTGGCATATCATTGGCACGTCAAATAGTTTCAGATGATCCTAGCCCATGTATGAACGGTCAATTGATATATTCAATGGCTCTCCTTCACACAGATGAAGGCGAGATTGAAGCAATTATCCGTTCCCTAAAATCGGAAAGTAGCACTGGATGGGATAATATTCCGGCAAAAGTGCTCCAACAAAGTAGTGATATATTAGTACCAATAGTTACCTACATAGTGAACCTTTCATTACAAACTGGCTGTTTTCCTAGAGCTCTAAAACATGCACTGATTATACCCATTCACAAAAATGGTGACAGATATGTTACAGGAAACTATCGCCCCATATCAATTTTAACATCTATTTCAAAAATTTTTGAAAAAGTCATTAATAAAAGATTAGTAAGTTATCTTGAATCAAATAACCTATTATCGCAGCAGCAACACGGTTTTCGTCAAAGACACTCTACTTCCGACGCTGACAAAAGCTTACAAATTACATAGTTAAAAACTTAGATGCAAATAATAAATGCTTAGCAATTTTTCTCGACCTGGCTAAGGCTTTTGATAGCGTACCCATACCATTGCTATTAAATAAATTGGAGAATATTGGTATCCGAGGAACTCAACACAAGCTCTTTGAAGAGTACCTAACAAGTAGAACACAAAGTGTAAAAATCGGTGATTACATGAGCTCGCCAGAACCTGTGTACTATGGCGTACCACAGGGTAGTATACTGGGCCCAACTCTTTTTCTGATCTACATAAATGACCTATGCGAATTCATTATCCCAAAAGGTATACTTATTACATATGCGGACGATACTGCAATTGTAATTCAGGAGAAGAGTTGGGAAGCAGCATTCCTTGATGCCCAGTTAACTTTTAACAAAGTGTCCTCATGGTTAAGGAACAACAAGCTGACCCTAAATATTGATAAAACTAAATACTTAACATTCTCAATAAAAGGGCCTACACCAACTGCCGCACTATCTATGGTCATAAATCTAACTCTTGTGGTACCACATGTGCTCATGGCTCAACGTGTACGGCTCTAGAAAGAGTTAACACCATAACATATTTAGGTATCACTATTGACGACAAACTAAATTTTGTGCCTCATATTAACGGATTGAAAAACCGAGTTCGCAAGCTAATGGCCGTATTTAAGTCTATACGACACAGTGCAGAATGGGATATCATTCAATTACTCTATTACTCACTGTGTCAATCTATACTTACTTACTGTATAACAGCATGGGGAGGTGCTAACAAAACGCACCTATTACCCCTCGAAAGAGCTCAGCGAGGGGTGCTAAAAGTAGGTAAGAATCGACCCTTCAGGTACCCAACAAAAAAATTATATGAAGAATGCCAGGTCCTTACGGTTCGACAACTTTTTATACTCCATACATTGCTAAATCAACACAGTATGACAAAATTTTCACCTAAATATATGAAACGCAAATCACATAATGTCTGCAATGTTCCCCTAGTTAAAACAGCGTTCGCTACAAAATTCTTCAACTTCCTTGGACCATACTTATATAATAAAATGAACAAAAATTTAGGAATGTACTCTCTGACTGCTTTTGAAACAAAGAAGAAAGTGATAATTAAACTCATGACCATGAACTACGATGAAACCGAGAACATGATCACCGATGTAAATAATTCTACTATACCTCACACACACTCACAAACTCTCCCACACCTTACACTAACACAAATACAACACACACAAACACCCTCACAAACACCCTCACAAACGCATGAATTAATTTAATTATTTTTAATTTTTAATTATTTTTTCAAATTATACAATTTTTAACTTGGCATGTGAATATGATTACGAGATATGATAGAATAAGCTTGTTATTAATGAATTACTTGTATTTAATTATTTTTTTCTCCTAATTCTTATTTTGATTTTATTATATAGATTAATATTTAATTCTTTAATCTCTCTATAAAATGTTGCTTCATAGATAATGTGTAACTATTGACGACGTTAGAGTCCTGAGACTTATATCACGGGTTCTAAACCTAGTTTAAGTTTCAGGTGCACCATTCAAGTGAAAAATGCTATCTATCTATGAACAATAAAGATTTTATTATTATTATTATTTATTATAATATGAACTTTAAGTTTTCTTAATTTTTCTAATTATTCCGCGATTTTTTTTATTGGGAATAAGCAAGCGTTTGACCACTATCTCACCAGATGTTAAGTGATGATGCGGTCTACGGTGGAGCACTCCTGCTTAGAAGATACGTATTCACTTATGACTTGAAGATACCCAGGTTGTATGTTTGCGGAAACACAGATTTAAGCAATAAATTCCATTCGTTAGCTGCACGCACTATGAATGTGGAAGCAAAACGCTTCGTGCGACAAGTTGGAGCGTCCACCATGTATGGATGGATATATCTATATATATATATATATATATATATATATATATATATATATATATATATATATAGATGTTACATATATATATATATATATATATATATATATATATATATATATATATATATATATATATATATATATGTAACATCGCCAGCCAAAGTACAACTTTTTTAACAAATTGACCTATTGACTTCACTTAGCGGCAATTGATGTTTCACCAGAATCAGCTGAATGTTCAACCGATACTTTCAATTTGCCCAATTAATTTTGGTACTTGGAATACTTCTTATTGACCGACTTCTAAAAAGGGCCCATTACGAGCTAAATACTGCGGACTCCTCTGGTGTCTATTGTCGACTGCAAGAAGTTCTGTGTTCAAGCAGGTTAGGTTAGGTTAGAAACCATCGAAAAAGACGTAACATTTTATAGCCACTTAAAGGACATACTCTGCAACAAAACATACTACAATATTAACGAGTTTTTCAATGACACATTTAAAGACGATATATAAAATGAATCGGTCCGTTTGCACTAATATTGCGACACCCTACCAGGGTCATATGTTGTTTCTATTTATAATTAGTCCTAAGAACCTTTTTTGTACACATATGATGCAATAAAGTATTGAGTATTGAACTGTGGCACAATACTCATTCAAAGCTAAAAGGACAATTAGTCCTAGATAAAAGTTTTTTTTTTTCCCCACACTCATACCGCACTAGGATTCCCTGTGTCGCGGGAGGAATGGATACACACAATCACCCAAGACCCGGGACAAACATCTACACTTATCGCACAAATGTTTGTCCCTACCGGGATTCGAACCCAGGGTCCCGAAGACACAGAAGTCATGTCACTGACAGTAACCACTGCGCCACCGCGACCGGCAAAGTTGCCATTTCAGGATCTTCAAGTCGTGAAACTGACTAACGTGGAATGACTGTACGACCGAAGAATGTCGGATGGACTTAAACTTTGGTGCTCGTATCGACTTAGGCTGAAGTACTCGCAGTGGTTTACAGTTTCAGAAGGGATGATAGCTCAGCGGTGGCAGCGTCGGATGTATGAATCTGACGGACGCTGGTTTGATGCCCACCAACGGCTTGAGATTCCGTTGAAGGTGACACCGTTATCAAGTTCCCAGCTTGGTAGTAGGGTACTTTCGAGTACCCGCCTGGCCAGCTACCACCCTCCTCAAGTTTGAAAAAACTGTCACTAAACACATAGTGTGTTCTGGTAGTAGTTCTTGAGTGCCAGTAATCATTTTAGGTCTAGCGAGATCTCATCTTCTACTACATCAACAAGTGAGATAGTGGTCAAACGGTAGTAGTAGTAGTAGTACCTAGTACTTACTGTGGTCTATACAGTATAAAAAATCTTATACCATAATAATCTATGATATATATATGGATATTTTATACCATAAGGCGTGATAATTAACTTTTTATAGTTATTATACATCTATGAAAATACAATGAAACTAATATCCATGTATATAACTTCCATAAACCTAGCGATTTTCCACCATTTTTATTAGATTTATATCCTGTGATTGTGAACCATATCGAAGGTGAATAAAGTAATTTTTAGATTGGACTGTGGTAGTTTATATCGTGGCTAGTGGTAATGTTTGGGCTCGTTTCCATAGCAACTATATCGTTGCATCTCTGACTCTGTGAGTGAATGCCGATTCGGCAAAAGGTTCGTTGCCCCTCGCAGATTTATGATTATTTTCACCTACATTTTGGCAGCAGATTGATATATATTAGGTAAAGTTTATTCAACGTTATTGTGGTAATATCTGACCTGTTTCTAGTTCCAGCTTATACACTATATTCCTTGATTCTTATCGATCTCATTTTAATGTAATGTGCTAGTCTCTAGCAAAAAAAGGTATTTAAATTTATTGTTTTTTTGTACCTACACATAAATGACTTTTTCTTTGAAACAACGAAATCTTTCCTCTTTATTATTACAAAGAGGAAAGATTTCTTTGTTTCAAATAAATCTTTCCTCTGTATTATTATAAAGAGGAAACATTTCGTTGTTGCAAGGAAAAAGTCGATATTTCGGCGTTTATATAACCGAACTCAATAATACTTTTAGCAAAACGATTTTATCAAATAAAACTACGAAAAAAACAAGAATGTTCCTTATTCATAACAGTTTTAAGTTTAAATTTCAACGGCAGTCTACTCTCCTTCTGTCTTACGAATTCGATGACGTCACGTTCTGACGTTCTGACTTGGGTGTCCTCACGCGAGTTTAACATTTTTCCCCATATAAAAGTTCGCAACGCCGTAAAGAAGTTTTCACTTCAAAAACTTATAGTATGAGGCAACTATGAAATCATTACATTACAGTAAAAGCTTATTCGCGGTTCTCGTATTCGCGGGTTAAAAAATTGCAACTCGTTTCCTATATTCGCTTCTAAAAAATTCGCTCTTCGCGGTCCAGTCTGTAGGTACATTACATCGAAATCGGTGTCCTTTATCTTTGAGCACTACTGGCACGACTTTGACAAAGGCCTTTACGGTTGCAACGAAACAACAAATATAAACAGAAAAATAAGTCTTATTGCCACTATGCATAAAGTTCGTTGTCATATGCGTTTACCGCCGCACCACCGTATTACGCATGCCGCTGTCCTTTATTAAAAGCCGCATTTGCGATAGTCAGCGACTTATTATTTCAATTTGTTATTCGTTGTACCATTTTTTATGTAATTAGACGTTTCTCTTCTCTTTCCGATTTAAAATGTTGAGTTGTCTAAGCCAGATAATAATTGCTAGGTATCTATTGTTAAAAAATCGAGTTACGTTTAGTGATTATATTGATTTTTGTGATGATTTTTTATCTTTTATTTTGAGCTCTTGGAACGTATCCCCCTACATTCCTATACAAATTACCGTTCCGTATCTGCGGTTTCTGTATCCGCGGCATATTTACGGAACGTATACCCCGTACTCATCAAAAGATAAAAATAATTAAGTAAAACATTTTGTTTTAAGTCGATCGAGACATAAACAACCTCTGTTTACATTAAGTATCTCTAAATAGTCAAAGAGCAAATATTCGAACGCTTTGACACATCTCTCACGAATTCCGACTGGCCGGTTGGCGCAGTTGGTAGCACTCTGCCTTCTGAGCCGCTGGTCCCGGGTTCGATTCCCGGACAGGTCAAACATTTGTGTGCATGAACATGTCTGTTTGACCTGTGTCTGGGTGTGTTTATCTATATAAGTATATATTATATCAGTCATCAGGTTACCATAGCACAGGCTCTGCCTAGTTTGGGACCTGAAGACCTTGTGTGAATGTTAATAAATAAATAAATAAATTCTCACTGTTGTGTGTATTGGTGACACCCATGGAGTTGATACAAGGCTTTGTATAGCTCCATGGTGAGATCTCGAGCTAAGATTCCTACCGCAATGGTGCCCTTCAACTAAAGCATTGGTTTTTTCCTCTTTTTGCGTGTCTTTAGGACTTGCTCTATTATAGGCGGGAGAAGTTTTACGCCCCCACACGATTGAGTCGCTTCTATACTTTTGTTCTGACTAGTAAATGGCGATGGAGAAAAGCAGAATTTAGTTCGTTTTAAAAAAAAAAACATCTTGATAAAACGATTTAATGGAATATATGTGTAGGTACTTAATAGAGACTCCGTGTGATTTAGTACCTACATACTATGACAAAGTCTGTCATCTCATGGACATGGAATTAATAAGCACAAATGAATACTCTAACTTAACACTTATAAAAACAAAACAACACAAATAAAAACTTATAAACCTCCAAAGGTCCAGATGGTTTACTAAAAGCTCACAATAAAACTTACCATTTCTTTACAAAGTTTTACTACTCGACGTTAGATGGCGCTGTCCAAAAACGATGTAAAATGAAAACAATATGAATCGGTCATAATTTATTCAGTAAAACTTAATTTATACATGTTTTAGTAAATGCGAGGACTATTCGTATTGGCAGTTTGATATTTTAGGTACTTATTTCATTACCTACTACATAAGTAACCAACAGAGCAGTTAATTCAACTTAAAATAACTTAGTTCCTACACATGAAATGCCAATTAAGTAGTACGACACATGTTGTTGTCAATAAAAAGCACTTTGCTTCGAATAAATAGTTAACAATGAGGCTTTGTTAATTTTGCAGTAAGAATAATAAAACTGTTAAGAGCTTATAAATAAAAATACTACATTTTTTAGACTTAACATAGAAGAAATTTATAATAAATATTAGACATACAGGTATACATTAATATGAATTCTGAGTTATATTAGTTATTAAGTGTAACTGTTAGATTAAACATTTTTAGAAATTAACTTACTGACTAGTTTTTTATATAAAATGCTAAGCGAACCTTAAAACGCTATGTTGAAACACACATCTCTATTTGCCATAAGAATTTTATAAAAAAACGATGAAATTAGAACAAAAAAATATCCATAAATAATTAGGTATTATTATAGACAACACACTTTGATATATGCTTAGCTTAGTATTGAAATGGAATAAAAGTCAGACCTCTAGGTCTTGTTTACCAAAGTGTCAGTATAATTAATAGTATAGTTTAATTTTTAACAACAGCTTCAATTCGAATAGCGAAATATCCAGAAGCTCGCGTGTACTTAATCAGATCTTAATAATAAAATAATAGACGTTTCTCATAGGTGGTAACTATAAAATACCTAATGTATGACAAGACTCTCACTGATTCATATCCTAAAACTTGAGGTCTTAATGTTAAATTATAAAAAACTGAACAACTCGTTCTGGCTGCTCTAAAGAAGGAGAGAGAAGAAGAACAGAAGAAAAGCCATTTTACAATATCATATATCCACGACGCAAGAAGGATAGTCTCGAAGCGATGTTCTGCAGATATATGTCTCTGTAGTTACCTACACGCCATACAGGAATGATAATACCCCAGGCTGTATTATCATTGCCATACAATACGAATGTTAATTTCGAAAGTCAGTGGACCGCTTACGATTCACTATCGAAATCTGACATATTCGTATCGCAGCGTAAAACAATTAAATAGGTATTTAATTGAATTAAATATGACAACTTCATGAATATGTACTTTGTTGCAATTTATTCGTGTTACAACATTTATCATAATGCATAATAAATTACTACTTACCATAACACAACCCGTGAAACGGCTCGAATATTACGGCCACACAGAAATGCGTGGTCATATTTTGAATATCAAAACACATATTCAAAATATGTGTGGTCATTAGTAAAGCCATTCGTACAGTAAAGTCATTTTTACACTTTATTGTGTAAAAATTAAGGGCTAAATTTGGATTACGCTATGTAATGTGTTTTGAGATTTATTTTGTAATTTATGTATGCCCATTAAAATTTCTACTGCTTTCCTTAACAATGATGTCTAAGTAGAAGTAACTGCAAACGTCAAGGATGTTTTTCTACTTGAGTTAAGAAGCACATGGAGAATAATAATTGAGACTGTTCACTAAAATTTCAATGTCCGATTATCAATAAACCGTCGGTTAATTGTGTGGTAAAAACTGTTTGACCGACAGTAAAATTGATAATCGGACCTTTGAAATGTTGGTGAACAGTAGCCTAAGTCTGTACCACTAGGTGTTTTTACTCCTGACCGTTTTTAATGTAATTTTCATTCGACCTATTATCTATTAGTATGTATATGCGATCAAAGTGCTACGTAGACACGGTAATCAACTGTAAAATGCGAAAGTTTAGAATTTATTCAGAATATTCGAAAGACGAATAAATATTGTTAAGAACTTAGATCTAATATCGAGGAATATACAATTGAGAAAGTCGAGCCCAGTCTAGTCTTCTCACGCTGCATGGCATGTTAGGTAAGTTGGGTGAATACTGACAGTATAGTAACTCAATACAACAACAAATATTTATGTTCTACCACTGCTGCTAGGAAGTTACATTGTTATGTCGAAATAATTATAAGTAAAAAGTCGTCAGCTTTCGATTTAGGGACTAATGCGTCTGCTAGATGGCGTTTTTACAAATGTATAATTGATATCCGAAATTTAATTAATAATAAATTTGATATTTCGATTTGGTACTTTCTTAAGCAGTTAATGAACCTTTAAACCTTGCAAAGGTTTTAAATTTACAGTTTAGATACGCAAATCCACAGAAACGGTGCAAATACAAGTATTTAAAGCGGTATTTTAAAAATAAATGGGAGTCATTCGTATTGAGAAGTTATGATAGTAGGGGTCGACAACCCTCTTATTTATTTTATTATTTTGGTGATATTTAGGCAATAGACGACTCTCAAGGTTTCTGCGTTGCCTTGAAACTAGTAGGTAACAGCATAAAGGTGCTCACAAAACTATACTTTATGAACTTTCAGTGCTAACATGATAGCCAAGCTTACCTATACAATAAGAATCAAGAAAAGCATGATCGTAAATAATGAAAGTATTTAACTTTACACAATAGTAAAAGTTATAATAATCACCAAATTTCGATCACGTTCATTGACATAGAACGCCATTATATTTGGAAATAATTAGAGACTCCAATTCTGAATCAGAGATTCTGAAGGCGAGAATATAATCATTCCAAATATAATGATGTGCACTGTAAAAGTAATCTATGCAATAAGACGGTATGCTATGGAACTAACATAGCTAAATCACAAAATCAGTTCTAAGTTCCAAAATCAAATTATGAATGAAAAAGAATGTACCATACAGCGTGATGTTGTAAGTAATTTATCCTGCACCGCGAGTGGGACGCGGAATCGCGACTGGCGCTGGTGGAGGGAACATATCGAACTCCTCGACAATCGTCTTCGGATGGAGCGCACTGATGTTATTGTCGACGGTGTAGGTCCTCGGGTGTGTCTGCGCTAGCTCCTGCTTCGGTTCGTTGACGAGCCACTCGTCGCGGTCGCGGAGACGTTTGCGTCGTGCGATCTGTCTGTCGCGCATGTGCTGCAAGCGTGCCAGGTGGACCTTGACCTGTTGCGCGCTCAGCTTCAGCCGTCCGGAGCGGAGGAGTTCGGCGTTGCGCTTGTAGGAGCCCTCGGGGTCGCGGCGGTTCCATGTGTAACTAGAATTAAACAATTTTTAGATCAATAATTGGAGACTAGCATTAAAAGTTTTAAACCTAAGCAGTAATAGGGTTGGAACAACATATGAAAAACGGTTAAGCATGATATTGTAAACTCCAATTTTCTAGTGCTTAAAATCGGTGAGTGAAAAAGGTGAGTGTATCATCAAAGCAAATATACCAAAATTAGCATTTGAGTAGGTTTTTGATATTTTGATAACTAGCTGCGCCCCGCGGTTTCACCCGCGTGCACTACGTTTTTCCCGCTGACTCAGTTATCCCACGGGAACCATACTTCTTCCAGGACAAAAAGTAGCCTATGTCCTTCTCCAAAGTCCCATGTATCTTTATACCAAATTTCATCTAAATCGGTCAAGCCGTTTTCATGTTATGTCGTGACAACGGAAAACGGGTTTCATTTTTATATATATAGATAGCGTTAGAACTTTCACCACTTGGTGGTAAGTGAGGAATGATCGAGGTGGAGATACGCTAGACCTAGAATGATGTCTTCTTTATAATATAGATATATAGATGAGTCTTAAGTAGTGTCTTCTTCGTATCTTGTTTCTAAAATCGTCTAATAGCATCTAGCACATCCTTGTTATGTCCTTAAAGACTTTGTACAATTCGTGCGGAGCCGTTTTTCATTTGTGCAAAAATCAATAAATACCCCCTCATCAGTCGTTTGCACAACTTTGTCAATGAATTATTTGCTGTGGACATTACTTTGATTTATAAATATAATAAAGACCCCTAATCGTTGTTGTTGAGACATTTACCGCAATACAAGAATTCATAGCCGAAAGTTATCGAGTATTAAATAACTTTTATTGGGGTAATTGTCAGTTGGATTGCCTTAAAGATTTCCTCAGAGGAAATATTTGAAATAGTTATTATGAGAACAAATTTTGTATGGATGATAAGCGTATGTGCAAAGATACATATTGTATACAAAATACATACTCTTGAGATCTGCTCTTAACAGCTTCTTGTAACAGCTGCTTTTAACCGTCGTATTGTTTTATTTGCACAGAAATTTACCTCGCGCTTTGCTTATAGATCTTCCATTAATAGTACATGTCATTATTATATTTATATTTTAATACCTACATGACATAGCACATAAATATAGACGAACAAATACACTCGATGACAGTCCTAATGTTGGGACCGTCCTAGAGAAAGGAGTAAAAGATAATTTACTAGACTGACCTTTTCGGGCTAGGGCTAATGGCAAGCTCAAACAAGCCTGATATGTGATACCACTAGTTTCTCAGACTATACGAAGACTTAGAAGTTCATAAAGAATATCTCAAGACAAAAGGGATCAACAGCTGAACGTGCGCTTCGATTCACGCTAAGTTGAAAATGCTACTAGCAGTGTGCCGCCCTAGTAGTGACCGTACATAAAGTTTCTTAACCTATTTGCTTGGCTACGACCGCATAGGCAAGCTAAGAGCGTTTTCACATCCCTATAGGAGAAAAATGATTCTGTATTGCACTTAATTCTGTTAGTTATTATCTCACGAGGTATTAAATTATGACCGTAACCAGATTATTTTTATAAATAAATATTTTATAGTATTGCATGTAATTGCATGCAAGTACTCCTAGAACTGCATGTAACTCTCCACGGTAGGCATTTCTTGATGCTATGCGTATAGTCGAACTGGCAGTAATTCTTATGTTCAATCAAACTAACTAAAATAGTGAACAATGAGAAAGTTGTACAATTTATTTTAAAGTCCAAATTAGTGTAACACTTATGAATCCTAGTATAAGATTTTTTATTTAAACACAACTATTTTTAGGTAAAGTTAAAAAAAAACCGAATTAAAAGTGTTCTAATATCAAGAATATGTAAGATTGTTAAATTTTACACAAAAATGAATTTTACTCTAAAAAATCTAGTTTTCAGATTTTGGAAGATTGTCACCATTGCAGAGTTTTTTTCAATAGCAGTAAAATGATACATACCCTGGGAATGGTCTCTTGAGCCGGCTTTGCGCCGTCGGGCGCGACCTCTTCCTGAGTTCATTGGGCCTCAGATCGTTATTCTTCGCGTTGGTTCTAATCGCGTTCGCTCGTCCACGTTTCGGGGTGCTGTTCGGTCGCAGGTCGTAAGACTTCGGATTCGCCAGAGGGTTCACAGTTACATCATTGAGCATGCCGTCGTTGACCTCCCTGCTGACGGTGGGTGCTGTGATCTCGTTGATCTTGCCCATACGCTGCCAGCGCCGGCGCAAATCCTTCACCTTAGCTTTGGGAACCTTGTTTAGTTTTGTTTGGCAGATGTACTGACGATTTTCTAGGCAGCTGCGTGGAGCCCATCTGTAAGTAAATACATTATTTTTGTTAAATGATCATGCATATACAAATTTTGGAATAGTATTTAATGGAAACCATTACGTAGTCCAGATTAGGGTATGAATATAATTTAATATCCTTGTTAAGATGGAAAGAAGGAAAAGATGTGTGTACTAAAATGGTTATAGATGGTTAAATCTACATGACTTTGTTAAGTAAGCTATGCTTAACATTCCTTGCTATGCTTAACACCTTTTCCAGCACCTTAACTTTGAAACTTTTAACTATTTTTGGTATGGCCCGTAATGATACCATTATTTGAGTCCGGATCCTTGTGTTACCACAATTACTATTTGTAATGTATTGATGTAGGTATGGTATTGGTGTGTTACTTATATTTGTATATTGTTATTGGTAAACTGTTATATCACACAGTCGATGCATGACGAACCTTATGGCGTGTGTAGGTTCTCGTTTCCCAGTCTTGTTACGGGAGCTGCGAAATTTTAGAGATCATGTTTTATTATTCTATTCAGATGTTACAGTAACTTACTGATATTGAAGTTGTTCACTGCCTTGTAAAGCATTGTTTTCTAAGATCTGTGTTTTGAAAGTACTCGGCTCTTTAATATCTGCAGTAGACTAATATATAAAAATAATTAGTCCCGGCGATAAACTAGAGATCCCATATTTAAATTATTATGAGAACCGATCGTCGATTATATTACACAGCAAAAGTGTTAACGAAAAGAAATAAGGCTGGCATCTTTAAAATAGTTTTTGCAATTAGATCAAGACAACGCGATGCCGTTAGGTTTGAACGTGCATTGAACTTTGATTTTAATAAAAACTAAAGCTTTACTCTTATGTTTTGATATTTTTAGACACGCTTACCGGATAACTTTCTATTACACAATGATCAGTGTTCGTAACGATATTCTCCTGTTTTAAGGTAATGTTTAAAGACATTTGGTATCCTATCAGCATTTGTTTTGTTATATTATGTTTGGCGGTAGTTTTATTAAAACACGTAGCACCATCTGCCCCATGTCGTGACTTACACAATGGCTCCACACAATGGCCCGTAAAACTTATTGCTTTTCGTGGTATTGATTTTTGTATGCCAATATTCGGTGAGTATGGTGCAAAGTACAGGAGCCAGCGGTGGTTGAAACTTGCAAATAAAAAGAGAGCTAGCGAAAATTATGTAACTTTGTGTTCATCAAAGGTCATGCTTCATGAGTGTTTGTAGTATCTTAGCTACGCGCATATCAGCCAGTTTTGCAAAAGCAATTCATTCATGCAAAATTCAAGTCCCATATGTGTAGTATCAGCATTTTTTTAACGAATATAAGCCTTTGTTTGACCACTGTCTTATAACGTATTATAAGGCAAGCCTAGTAACTAGATTTATTTAGAATGTCGGTATGAAACCTACCTGTTATCTGCAATGGGCGCCCCTGATATAGATATAGATTATTCTATGGCTGAATTGAGACAATTTTAATCAAGGACCATATTCTCTATGTAATGTTATTATCGGGATATTTTATTTGTTTTTGTTTCCCGTTACTGCGGTACAGTTGCTTGCATGAAATATTAAGTAACGAAGCAATAAAAATCATGATAAATATAATGATAATAATGGTTCTGCTTGTATTAGTGACTATGTCAGTTTCAAAACTTGTATTACTACCATTTCATTTAAATGTCATATCTCTAATATCTCTTTCGAAAATGTGTCTCCTAAATAAACATTATAGGTTTACCAATGATTTACAGATAATTTAGCAGCACATAAAACTTAATAAAGCGATCACACTCTGCAGTCATAGTGAAGCATGTTACTACGGTAAGTTCCCGTAACCTCAACTCAAATATGAAAAACTGTCATTAATTGCGCAATCTGTGCAGACAGCTGTCCTCGAAAGTCAGTCTGCATTCTAAACCTACCGTGATTCCACCTTCGGCCACATCTTCACTGAACATCAAGTGCTACTATTTCATGAACAGTGTCGACTGTGTTGGTCTGTTCTCTGTACCATTCCAAAGTTGGTCCGTCAATTATAAAATAGTGCTTTTCCGCTCATAGATTCTGACTTGTGAACCTGCATTGACAACCATCGATTTGTGGCTCAAATCGCATTCCAGAGTTTAGGGTCGTAACATAAACCCCTCTGTCCTTGAGTCCCCGCATATCATGCCAGTCACGAATTTAATATCGGTTCTGTGAATAAATCCACTTATTTGAAAATAACCACAGATACTAACTCTAATTAGCAGTCTAGAGTAATACCACCAAAGTAGTTCCAAGAAGGTTGACAATGTGGTTCAATGATTACACATCGAGACTAGTGATGTCACTAAGACACAAACACATTCTATGTATTGCTACACAAAGCAAAATAAGTATTCGAATCGCCTCACCTATGTATTATAGTGAATTATTTTGGCATAGGTAATCAATTTTCAAACCAGTATTCAGACTGTTAAACTTTTTACAGATAAGGCTCCGTTTTTGATGTTTTTTTCGGAATATAACATCGGTGCATCAAAAATGTATAGTTTGACAACTTTCGAGCTTTAGATACTGGACACTGACTCCTAGACACCTTAATACATCTGGGTACCTTAATACATCCACAACGTGTTTTTTCTATACACTCTACAGGTGCAGTTCCAATTTATTGTGTCTTCATTTCTATATTATAGTCGCGGCTTTGTTGTTTAGTTGGTACATACAACATAGGTATAGCTGATTTCTTATTTTGAAATAATCTTATTCAAATATGAGAGTGAGAGATACGAAAAGACTCCTGTTAGCGTTCTTTCGACAGAAGCAAAATGTCTAGTGCCTATAGCAAAAAATGGAAACGCATCGCAAGAGCTGCATTACTTATAGAAAATGCATCGTCTTCAACCACGACCCCTCTGTCAAGAGTGAACGACTAAGAAGATAGCAAAAAATCATGCTTCCTACGAAATTTTCGTATTCTCTTTGGATAATTAATTAATTACGCAGTCAGCGCCTGCACTTCAATTATCTGTGTCAGTCGTACAAAATAACATGGATGGTTTGCACTAAACTGAATAGTTTTATGCTTCGATACCTATCGAAGCATAAAACTATCGAGTTCGTACCTACGAACTACGCTACAATTGTGATAGTGATTCGTGATCTGGAGAGACTGAGAAGTTCTCTGGGAGTGTGATTATGTGATTAAGGTAAGTGAAATCTTGTACAGACCTGTACCACAGTTCCGGCATCATTGCGATGCAATGGAACTGCAGTTCCTCGGGAGACATCTTCTTCATTTTTGAGAAAGACTGGTAGTGCATCTGGCGCAGCTCTCCTCCCCATTTCCACCCACGTGACCGATAGTCGTAGATACCTCCGATCCAGCGGCTCTCTTTCTCTGGAAATTAATGTTTGTAAAATGATATAGAAACTAGAAGCTTTAAGCTTTAAGTTAATCGAACTGTGGGCCAAAAAGATCATTAGCGACTGTCTGGTAGAGCTTAGGATTTAGAGCTTTCTACTTTGGCGTAGAGTTGCTTGCCTATCGGATTTCTTTGAGAAACATTTCGGCGAATGAACATTAGAATAACATAATTTTATTTCATGACTCCCCATTTTATAATCGATTGACCAGAAGTATGGCAACGCGCTACTGCATTATGATAAATGTACCCCTTTACGTGCAAAGCCTTTTGCTTCCATTAACATAAACCTGCTGCCAAAGAGTGCAACTCGTTGCCGAAGTCTATTTTTTTAGCTGGCGTTTGAAGTCACGAAGGAATATACATTTTTAAGCTTGCCTAGTACATCTCAGACCAACTCATCACTTAACAGCAGGTGAGACATTGATCAAACGCTTAGAAGATATATGTATGTATGTATGTAGCATCAGCATAGTAAGACTACCTTTACTTTTAGAGAGAAGTTTGGGGCACAACCGATGATGTTGCTTCAGTGCCGGTTGGTTATAGGTAATTTATATTCGAATCACTGTTGCAAAGCTTGTTATCTTGACAAAAAAAAGTGGGCTTTGACTGGCATACATGAGTGAGCTTAATTAATTAAAAAGAATTGGCGAGTGCATCATAAGCCCTACTTTACTTAATAGTCAGGGACAATATTCTAAAATGAACAATTGGCAATGACGGTCGCCGTGGCGCAGTGGTTAGTGACATTGACTTCTGTGTCATCGGGACCCTGGGTTCGAATCCCGGCAGGGGCAAACATTTGTGCGATGAGTGTAGATGTTTGTCCCGGGTCTTGGGTGTTTGTGTGCTGTGATTGTGTGTGTCCATGACTCCCGCGATACAGGGAATCCTAGTGCGGGGGTCTAAGTGTGATAAAAGAAAAACATATACATTTGACCCATAATATGTCGACGTAAACAATCATTCTCAAAGACAAAGATCTTTAATTGCTAACAAAAGATGAGCTGAAACGATCGTAACCTTTGCGCCGTGTGAGTTGGTCGCTAATTCGACACCCTCTAGCTCGAATACCATCTCGAGCTTATCATTGAAGGTAACAACAACAGAATTTGTTGGTTGGACGCTTTATCACCAGGACCACTCTCAAGCTTGTCGTCACAAAGCTTAAGACTCCCCCCACCCCTTGTCACACGATGTCACATTTCGCTGACCTACTCCTACTCCTAGAGGTGTGACGTAATTTACGAATGGCCCCTAAGATAATAAAATAAAATAAAAAGCTTGAACTTGGAGTTTTTCTGTTGTTACTTACCGACATTGGCTTTATTAAGATATTTCCTCAAGTTTCTGTCTTCCCACCGAGCTGGTACTGACAAGGTGCTGTCCCGGTCCTGAAACAATTCAGAGGGTACGCTATGAATTGATTCAATTTAAGCACCATGAACACTGATGAGTAGTATAACACATAAATTATTTATTTGTATTTAGCAAACGTAACGGTAGGGTACTTTCTGGTACTCCACCCACTCTGGGTTGCACTTCTCATTAGTGATTCAATGACAAATCACCAATGAAAACACAGATTTAGTGACATTTCATTATCGGTAAAGATAGTATGTAGACTGTAAACCTGGTCTGCTATATTAACAGAATCGATAAAAATAACTTTTACGGTAGATATGTTTAAATTGAATATATATTTTTGAACCAATAATATCTTCGATGTAAGGCTATAATGTAGTTCGATCTTAGTGGTGTGATTGTGATACAGCATGGTGGTAGCGTACTTTCTAGTACCAGCCAAGCCAGATACCACCTTTCGAAAAACTGTCACCACCACAGTGATTTTAGACAGCTGCTCTTGTGAGAAAGTAAAATTTCTAGGTAGACCTAGACTGATGCATTGAATGATTCCATTAAATCTTACTATCTTTTTCCATGGCTTTGTCGTTTGAATGGTCAATTGAGTTTCATACACTAATCAATAGAAGAAAGCCGAGTTCTCAAGGGTAGATTTAAAGACACGTTATTTTTTACTTATTTTTTAACATTATTTTTTGTAGATCGTAGTTGCATGAACACAAATTCCCCGTACTGGGTATAGAATAATAAGCATAGAGTATGTTTAATATCTTTGATAAATTTTAACAGTAAAGTAAAATACTGCAGTAAGCACAGTTTAAATTTTCAAAGATATTGTAAAAAATATACTTATTATTATACTTAAGACGAACGTGATATATTCTAGATTTTTCTACATAGCAAAACACTGAAATACGAGGTATTGGGAACTAGAGTAGGGCCACAATAGTCAGAGTTTTTTGCAGTGATGTCATTCGAAATCAAACCAAATTCATATCTTTCTGATGGCGTCAAAATGCGTAAGTTTAATTTACCTCATATTTTGTAACATAATTAGTATGCTACAGAGCTCCTAGGGTATGCCTATGGGTAAGGTGTAATTTATTCTTTATTATGTACATATATATTCGCAGGAGCAAGCTGAGAACATGTTATTAGCTTCACAACTATCGCATACTGATGAGAGGTCCTTAACGTCAAAACGACATCAATTCGCCCCTTATGGGTGTGTTTCTAATACTTATTACTATATTCAATGCTAAAATACCATGTTCACCAATTTTATGTAAAATGTAGATTGTATCATGGTAGCTATGATATGGTAATTTCCATTCGTTACCGAGCTTTTAGGACGATGTGGATTCCCCCTTTTAAGGACCCCCAATTGTTGTAACTTTGAAACATGACCGTCACATGCAACCTTATGTGACAAAAACGTATTATAGTGGAAACGGACGGTGATTCCATAGCTTGACAGTGAATATTGAAACAATTATTGACAAACTAAAACTAAGTTAGTTAATCACGCTCCGTGTTGACCCACCTTGAGACGTCGTCTATTTTATAATTTCCGAGAGTGATGGCCGCATTTTCGCGAGTATGATTTATTTTCAGTGGCACTTACGGCATGCCGTAAACTAATATACATATTTGTTCTGCTAAATAGCCGTAGCCGCGTTAGTAAACTACGTTTACGTTGTTAGTAGTTACGTAACGCTTTTTGTGTTTTATGTTTTTTCAACTTTCTTTGCGATACTTAATGGCAATGGAAACTGTGCCTTCAGCTAGAATAACTTCGACAAATTGTTTGTATCGTCGTCGTATTAAAAAACTATGGTTCTGGAAATGTATGTATTGTCTGCAGATACACACACACACACACACAACATGATCAAACTAGTTGATGATATTAGTTGCATAAACCACGTTATCTCATAAAACCACTACATTATTTAGGCAGTATTTCTGTAATTTAGATGTAAGAGGCCTGCTTATGCTTCTGCTCCACTCGTTAGCTGTATTGACAAACGGTATAGTATTTTTATATAGGTATTACGAATAGCGTTTATGTCCCTCAGTAATGTCTTTTTTTTAACTCACTGTATAACACTGTACAGTGGCTGTTAGACAGTTTTGACTACAGTATGTGGTCTACGTCTTTGGCGCCCAATTATATAAAACTTTGCAAGGCAAACCCCTACCGCGTCCGCGAGCGCTCCGTACTGTCCTTGATAAGACCATCGAATATGGTTGAAACTAAAGTCGGAACCCTCTGACTTACTACGTGAGTAATTCCCGTGTTTTTTATATTCTTAAAGCAAAGTTTTAACATTCAAATTAAAGCATCTTATCACTCCTACATCTTTCAGGGTCCATATTTCTTTCAGAGATATTTAATTAGGTTTAAATATATTATAGAACACCATATTGGCTTATATTTACCTCAGCGTGGCTGCGGTGTGGACACTTCGTATTATACGTACTCACTACATACTGTAATCACTACATAGTATAAAACAAAGTCGCTTTCTCTGTCCCTATATTCCTATGTATGCTTAAATCTTTAAAACTACGCAACGGATTTTAATGCGGTTTTTTTAAATAGATAGAGTGATTGAAGAGGAAGGTTTATATGTATAATAACATCCATTTAATAGTGGAGAATTACTGTTATACCCGTGCAAAGCCGGAGCGGGCCGCAAGTTCTATAATATGTGAATCAGGCAGAGAGGTAATAAATCACAACCTAAACCTAGCATACTTCTAAGAAGCGATTCCGCACGTACAGTGGTATTCTGTCGCAGTCTATGACGTCAACTTAACATTATTAACAATGCGCCGATTGTTGTCAAACCACTTTATGCATAGAAACGATGGTGTCAGCAAAAGTGTCAAATCTGGGACAATTGCTAATGAGAGCGGGTGCTTCCAATGACTTTATCATGTAAAGTTTATGAATTGTTTTGCATACGTGATAATGAGAACATAGAAGAATTAGAATGTTTTGAATAGTTTTGCAGTTTTTTTCGGCCAGTCGGTAATACTCAATGCTGAGCGATGCGATACTCCCGATCTTTCACACGACATAGCTGCTGCCACATGTCGCGGTCTGTATAGCGTGGCTGAATTTGACGGAGATCTTTGTGTCTAGCTGTTTGGATTTGAAGAATTGGTGTAACCGTCTTGTTTGACTTCGTCCTCTAGGTCTTTTTCCTTTCAACTTTCCTGTTACCATAAGTTTCTTCAGATTGTCGGAGTGCTATCGGGCTATATGTCCGAAGTATTGCTTGTATTGCGATGCAGCACTCTTTGAAGGCTTTTTAAAAAATATTATACGCCTGAATTCAAAGTAAGGCGCATGTGACAAAATGTAACTTATACAATGATGGATACTGTAATCAAAAAAATCGAAAGATATTTGAGGTTAGCTTTCGATTTGTTTTGATTTCAATATTTCATTTAGGTCATGTTTTCAGGTCATGTGGAGAGGATAGGTTTGCCTGGAATACGTTATTTAATGGCCTGTAATTTTAAGTAATTTTAATTTGTAATTTTAAGTTGTAATTAATTTTAACTGTAATTTTATGCAATCAATCGGGACCGATTGATTCCCGTGGCCTCCGATTCACGGAAGCGTTTCGTTGTAAATGAAAGCAGCGGTAACCCATCTAAGGTATGACCGAGGAGCAACTCAGGTAGAGTTGCTTAACTCAGTTGATTGGTTGATCTCCTGGGCACACAAATATTTCAAAGAAAACGCTTCAAAAGTATAATTGTATTGATCTTATTTCTGAGTTTGGATCAAAGTAAGGTTTGGACCGCGTCCGGGTAATTCTTGGATTGATTATAATAAACATGCTTCCATGCATTTATAGATTGCGGCCTGTATTGAATTCTGAGATTCGTATCAAGGAATGCAGATCGCAGACATACGTTGGGCTAAATTAAACTAGGAAGTAATGAATATGTACAGATGAACAGTTCAAGACTACGTTTTATCCATACTTCCTACTAATATTATAAATGCGAAAGTTTGTGTTTATATGTGTATGACTGTAACCTCTTCACGCTCAAACGGTTACATCGATTTCGATGAAATTTGGTATAGAGATAGCTTATACCCCGGAAGAAAACATAGGCTATTTTTATCATCACCATCATCACCGTTTTTCCTCACCGCGGGTATAACCGCGGGGCGCAGTTAATATCTTATAACGCTGACTTATATCTGTCTTAGGGTCTACGAGCAAAATATATATATTATGGGTTCGTTGCCTAGGATGAAGGCAAATCGAATTTTACCCATCACCGAATTTCCCAATGCGGATTAGCTGATGGGAACAATAATGTTGAGTATGACGTTAAGTTAGTTTCCTCCCTCCTCCACTCCACTACATCCCAGCACAAGTACTTTTTTAAATTCACAATAGGCAGGCGTTTGACCACTATCTCACGTGATGTTGAATAATGATGCGGTCTACGAGGGATTACGCCTGCCTAGAAGATACCTCGTATTCGAGTTCGCTCGTGACTTGAATATGCCCAGATTGTATCTATGTGGAAACAGACTTGGGCAATGAGTTCCACTCGTTAGCTGTACGCACGATGAATGTGGTAGCAAAACACTTCGTGCGACAGATTGAAACGCCTACCATTTATATGGATGTCTCATTGCAGTCCGTCTGGTCATTTGTAGGGATGGTGAAGGTGGTGAAGGAATCAAATTATGTAGTGCGCAGAGCGGTGTGTCGCGGGAGGCATGGACACACACAATACAGCACACAAACACCCAAGATCCAGGACTAACATCTACACTTATTGCACAAATGTTTTCCCCTGCCGGGATTCGAACCCAGCGTAATGCACTGACATTAACCACTGCACCACGGCGACCGTTAATTGCAACCGCAATTATGCCAAATTGAGCTTATTAACAAAGCTCTCTACGGACCACGTTTCATCACGATATGGACCCTTATAGTCTTCACTGGTATAGAATCTACTAATGAAGATCCAGAAGAAGACCACTTCAACTTAATTAATCAACAAAAAGGTCATCTTATTATACAGTATTTCAAACCTTGATCACCAGACCCGTAACAAAAAATAAAACTGTATATTTAATTCAATTAACTATATAAGTATAAAAGTATATATTTCATGTAATGTCATTGGTCATTTTACTAATATCGATCACAATCCGATTCATCTCTACCTATATGACTTTCACTGCCTTGTCATAAAGAATTATCATAATCAACTGAACCAGCATCGAATAGGCCACAATCACTCATGTTTACGACTTCATAGACTCTTAACCATGACATCAATTTACCACCATAAAATACTTTATTATTCTGGTTCGAACACCTAAGGCGATGTTTTATTTAATATACATAAGCCACAAATAGAATAACTAGCCTAAATCAGGAATTTTATTGGAATACTCTTCGTATTCATATAAACAATTGCCTAACATATGTACGTACCTACAATCCGGACGAACTATCATTTATCTGTGCCACAGTAGTCTATACTAATATTATAAAGAGCAAAAAAAAAAATTAAAATGAAAAAATATTTATTTCAGCTTTTAGACAATACAGTGTAAAAATACAATTAAATTTGTATGAGTCACACTCAAAGCTGTTTCTAACAAACAAAATGGTATATTATCTAATGCTGGAAAAGCCTTAACATTTAAACCGAATTATCTTGTGATCTTCACACTAGGCAAGCCTGTAACTTGGAGATCTTGATGCGATTTCCTATTTAAATTTAACAATTTTCTGACACCTTAGTCATAGCTTAACTAACTAATAAGTAACGAAATTGAGTATTTCAAAAATATATTTATGCAAAAGGTGAATTATAATTTGATTGAACAAAAAGGACACTGTATATTTGGCGGGTACATACAGATTCATATAAGTAAAAGAAAGAAAGATTTGATTGTTTGTTTGTGTGCATTGAATAGGCTCCGAAACTACTGTGACATAAGCTATATTATAATTTCAAAATAATTAAGGATCCTTATAATTTTAAATTTTGAAATTATATATCCGTGCGAAGTCAAGGCGGCACTAGTACTACAGTAAAGCGACTGGAAGTTACAAAAATCTTCCTTTTAAGTTACTCGCCATAGTTCTAAGCGCTTTTACCGAGGCTAAAGAGCGCTGTGGGTATTTGTTTTATACCAGCGAAGTGCGAGGTTAACTATGCTTCTACTATTTAAATAAATAGGCCTCCATCAAATCAAATCGTTCACTATTTGATAAATCCATTCTTAGAAAGATCTTTTTACTTTCTTAAATTAAAACAAAAATCACACAAACCACAAAAACCAAACAACTCAATTCGAAACAAAATAATTATTCGAAACAAACGCGAATGGTATTCTTTTTTTTTAGTATCACCAAAGTATCTAAGTAATAAGACAAGCGAGTTTTACACATAACTCATATAAATGAACCAACCGGCGGAGGCTGTATACTCATACTTCTTACGTGTAAAATAAAATAGTGAAAATTTCCATTAATTTTAAACGCAAAGATTGATCCTTATCAGCAAGAGAATCCATTTTTTCAATAATACAGAATGTATTTTTTTTTGAAAAATCATTCGGGTCCTTTTCCGTCAAAAGTAAGAGATTTTTGAAAAAATAAATATGCAGTTATTGTTTTTTTTATAAATCGAAATTCTTTTCACGAGTCTTCCCTAACTCTCGTTGTTTCGGACTTGGCCATCACCGCCTGTCTCAAAAAACCAACCTGTACATATTTGGTTTATATACAGGTATGCATCCTACTATAGTATTAAAAACGTGAAAGTTTATATGTATGGATGTACAGATGTTTTTTACTTTTTCACACTGAAACGGCTGAACGGATTTGCATAAATATTGAATGACTATAGTTTGTACCCTGCAATAAGATATAGGTTACTTTGTATCCCGAAAATATTGACTGTTTCCGTGGGATGACGGGAAGACACAACAATCACCACCACGTGCCATATCATCCCGGGTAACAACGCGGGGCGCAACTAGTAATATATATTTGCAAATCATTTCCCATGGAAGGTCAATGGAGTCGGTATCTATTTGCGGTAGTAAAGTTTGTATCACATAACCTAGACTAGACTACAAAGAATGACGCAATAGAAAGAGTGGGCAGCTATAGCTCAAACAAACTCGAGTGGTCGCAGGCGCACCTCAGCCTTCACATGCATTCTACTCGAAAAATGTAGCGCAAACAGTAACCTGCGCACGCTTATTTTTCTTTAGTTACGTAAATAGTATTTCAAAGGCAAGGTTGAGGAATAATTTCACCGCGCCGCAGACATGTAAATTGTCTGACCGGGAGTGGGCGCCATGATTTCGGCATAACTCCGGATTGCCAGATAGACGGACGTGTTTTTCAAATTATCTCATTTGCAGTCTCAATATTATTTAAAATAATTTTTAAAACTAGGTTAGTTGAGAAAGAGACATTTAGTTTCTATCTAGACAATGTATGGCTGCTATCTCCGTAAAAGAATGTCTGAAACGTTCCATAATTTATATCAGCTCACCAGCTCTATCGTTTTCAGATGAGTAACAACGATGCACTCTTAGAAAAATGATAGCAACACGCCTTGGTCCAATAAATAATATTATTCGTCGTCTGTTTGCAGTCTGCCTGTCTTGATTTAAAGATAGCTTTAACTCACTAAAGGATTAAGATACATATATATGTATATACTGCCATGGCCATATATGGCCATGCCATAATGGCCATGTAGCCATGTCTTCGTATTATAAGGGTTTTAAATTTTAAATGCCCCATATTGTGCAATTCCATGACTGTAAAAAATGTTCAAATGTCTGTCTTCGTAAACAGTCTTTCTCATTAGATTTGTTACCACATATTTAAGACATTTTTCGTTATTTATTAACTGTACTTCGTACTACGTAGTACGTAACAGTACTTCGGTGATTCAAAGGCGATTAGTGCTAACTTTGTTTGTGACTTCGTGTGATTTTTATGCTACTTTTATGGTCCCTAATTAATAATGTATAAATGTGTATTATTTTCCCATACGCCATAATATATATGCAAAAGTTGCCAGATGTATGGATGTTTGTTACTTAATTACGCCAGAATGGCTCAATGGATCAGGATGGAATTTGGCATTATAGCACTCAGTTCTCAGTTTTGAATTATAGCAGTCAGTATGGTTAGTACAAATATTTTAGCTCATTCTCCGTATAAACCTATTGAAACCAAACGGTTCCATATTCATACTGAAAGTAGCAAAAATGTATGATATTACCACTCGAGAGGTTACACCTGCTCGCTACCACACAATACCATCTATATTTAGTGCTGCCTCTATGGAAGCTCGAACGAATGTCTTTGCACTTTATCATCTTGAAATAAAGGCTAATTTTAAAAAACGTAGTTTTTAATAAGCAAAAGCTAAAACTGACGGGCTTATGAAACCCAGAAGTGGTGTGACGTCATAATATTTTGATCCTGTTACCCATGTTGTTTTCGTTTTATGCACGTTTCGGTAGTTTGGAATAGGTCAAGATTTAAGACATTACATTATTCAAACACTTTGTTTATACAAGGGATAAATCAGTTACCTAAGAAAATGCGCTATGAAATGTAGGAATCCGTAATTTAACTATTTTACGGTTTCTTTTATTTCAGACGACCAGGAAAAAAGCTGATGACTTTGATATAAAAACTAAGAAAATATAATTATTTTGTTTATAACCAAAATTGAATTCAATTAGGTGAAAAAGGTTTCAAAACTTACATCAGTTAAAAACACATTAACGATAGAGACCAAATTTGTGTAACTCTTATGAAAATATACTTTTTTTAGGGTACCGTATCTCAAAAGGAAAAAACGGAACCCTTATCATCAGTTTGACAGCCGACACTCCCACCGTTGCTATCATCGCTTCGAAATTATTAAACGAATTTATCTTTTATTGATGGAGATAAATAAAATTATAGACTACAAATATATATTTTATTGGCAATTCAAATAATAATACACCAATAAAATTTAATAGTGTTATAATATCATGTAAAATGAACAACTTAAGGAGGTGGGCGCTACACTGACACTGTTATGGTTTTATAGTGGCATAAAGATTTCAACATATCGACAAGGGTGAAGAGTGAATACTCTCATCTTTTTGTGTATTCGATGGATCAAATCGAAGCTTCGGCGCTTGCGCATTGGTTTATTTATTTTATACATTTATTTGTATTTTCCGCACTACCTAATGAACGGCTGATCGTATGTTTGGGAAATTAAGTACAGTGGGTACTCTCAAACTCAAACTCAATTTATTGGTAATAGTCATTACACGTCAAATCACAATAATATTAATTTAAAAAATAGGTTATTATATTATATATTATATCATTGAGATATGCTATAATTAGTGTATAATATACTTAATATTATAAACGAATTACTACTATATTGTTATGCATACTTGCATAACTATATATGAGTTAATAGCAGAGTCACTAAATTCTTTATAACTGTAGAACGATTGCCCGATAAGCCAGCGCTTGAGAAGGACGGCGCCGCGGTGATCTGCTCAGGCAGCTTGTTGTAGACAGTGGGGGCCATCACATGCGTGGACTTGCTGGAGCGCTCCATCGTGCGGGGCTCCGCCGCCAGCTTGCCTCTCCTGCGGGTGCAGTACGAGTAACCGCTGCCCAGCACCCCAAACGAAGCCAGGTTTAATCTGGCGTACAGATAGGTTACGTTTCTATGCGAGTCAAATTGGGTTGTTGAAATGATATTGGTGTTACAACGACATAACGGGGATTGACATTTTAAGTGTGACAATGTCCTGGCGGCGGCTATAAAATGAATCATACAAGATTCAGATAGTCCAATAATTAAAACTAGAGGACGCGAATAACCGACTTAACTGTGTTAATCTGTTGCTCGACCGATTCAATAATTTTCACATCTTGATGTTCAGCAAAAGTAACGTAATGATACGAAAAGAGCGAGAATAGTAGCCCTAGATAAAGTAACATATTGATTTTTTAAAATACTGATAAAGACGTATCTTACGTATAAGTTACATTTAATATTCAAATCGACAAAATCCTTATAGACCACCCTGAATTCTATCAAACTTTACACAGATGCATTATTTGCTTAAGACTACGCGCACACATGCCTACGTTTGCTGATGATGTTTCTCACAAATCTCTGACACCGTTATTGAAATGTATGACGACATTAACGACACGAAGCTCTTAAAAACGTTAGCTTACCACAATATAGCTAAAAGTACTGAGCGATTTATGCAAAAATAAAAACGAAAATTCCCAAAAAATATCCGCGTTATAGACGTACAAATTATTGTATAACGCTTATACTTTTGTATTTTGGTTGAAAGTAGATTGAACACTGGAAAAAGAAAATTGTGCGATTGTGCATTAGAAGCAAATGGATTGAAAACATGTCATGATGGCGGGATATCAGTTGATCATTTAGACATTTCCTTATATCGCCTCACCACCCGCGCGCGTTTCAACAATGTAAAATTTGTTCTCACTTTAGTCATAAAAACCTAACCTAAACATACTTCATCCTGAAGTATGTTTAGGTTTGCGTAATATATCTGCATAGATAATTGGAAGTACTGACGTTATTTTTATTACAATATACAGCAAGGAGAGGATACTTATTTGTTTGCCGATTTGAAAAAAAGTAGAACACTCAGACGTACAGGATTCCCTGTATCGCGGGAGGCATTGACACACACAATCACAGCACACAAGCACCCAAGACCCGGGACAAACATCTACACTCATCGCACAAATGTTTGCCCCTGCCGGGATTCGAACCCAGGGTCCCGACGATACAGAAGTCTATGTCACTGACTACTGCGCCAGGCGACCGTCAAAGATTAAAGATTAAAAAAAATTTCTTAGTATACCACAGAATTCTGAATTTATAAAAGCCTGAAAATAGCATATCTTTCAAATCAGGCCAGCAAAAAATCATTGGAATCGGTTTTGTACTTCATAATAATTAAAAAAATATTAAAATAAAGTTCCTCCTCTAAGAACAGGAAGTCTGTTTTAACATTAAATAAACCTGGAAAACGTTAACGCTTATTACGAATAAGCGTTAACGATTTGCAGGTTCTTGTTTTAGTTCGGCAATTTGGATAGATATACATTCAGATAAAAGTTATCCGCTAATACTTTTGTTTGCGGCAGCATAACGGTTTACGTAAGTTCGTAACAGTCTTGTGCAGGGATATTCTTTCCAAATCGAGATTTTCATCTTATTATAGTAGGAATTCTAAACGTGTTTTTGCGTATGTGTAATCAGTAAATTAGTTTTAAATTTATATTTAGAGCACACTACCTCTAATTTAGTTACAAGTCTGGCAAAGCTGGCTATAATTAACCGAATTACAAATTAATTGACGCGTTTGACGGCAGCCAAATTCAGTCTCTTGGATCCCTTCCAGCAATAGGCAATGTTTTGAAACAGAGGTATCTGGTGAAAATCACACTGATGGGTAAAATTCAAAGAGACGATATATACATAGGTATATTGCTATTGGCAAAGTGGATTTACTAAAACCGAAAGTTATTGCTCAAGGTACAGGATGGATGTGAAGAAAATAAAAACGATAATAATAGCGTTGTTAAAAATTGTAAAAAAAATAAAAATAAAATATTAAAAATATAATAATACCGTGGTTGACCTGTCTGTGGTTTGTTGTATACAAGTGATCATATGCCTTATTTACTCAAATAAACTAATAATAAATTTTGAATTTTTTAGACTTTTTACTTACATAGTTTATAAAAAACATGGCCATGAGGTAATTATGGAAGTGCTCATGCATAAATAATGCCCTGTCTATTTCTTTGAGATTGTGGAATACCAGTGTCTGGAGCAAAATATGTCTCTTTATATATCTCTATATATCTATACCTTCACTGTCATCCATCAGATTCTTCATAAACACAGTAGTAAGCGTGCAGTGGGCAATTGAAATTATGAAGATATTTACACATCAGAAGTCCTAGGACTATGGCGGTTATTTAATTATTTTTTTGTTTACAATTGTTATTTTTTTTGTAGTTCAGTATTGTCCATATATTTTATATAAATCATCATCATAGCTATAAGATGCCCACGGCTGGACATAAGCGTCCCCCATTGATTTCTTTATGGAACGGATGGAAGTGGCCTGCGGCCAGGCCTTATCTGCGATCTTATAGTCAGATCGTCTTTCCACTGTTCCACTTCTAAGTACGATACTAAAAATATCTTTAATATTATAATTACACACACTTAACAATAGATTTTTCTTGATATATTTCACCAAGAGAGCCAAGAAGTTTCCATTTCGGGATACTCGACACCAAATAAGCGTTAATTCAAAAGCTGTCAAAAGTAACATGAGTTTCCTGTACATATGAAATTGATATACATATTTCTGAGCAATTGTAATAAAGTAAAAATCTTTTACCGGATGTTTCCAGAAAGTTTTTGATGACTATCTAGTTTTATATATAACTAGCTGTGCCCCGCGTTTGTACCCGCGTGGTAATGAAAAACTGTGATGTGATTATAAAAATAAGCATATGTGTATTCAAATTTCATCGATATCGCTGTAGCCGTTTGAGCGTGAAGAGGTAACAAACATACACACACACAAACTTTCGCATTTATAACATTAGTAGGATAGGATTCTACTCTACATGTGTATGTCACTGAACGTGTCCTAAACGGCTGGACCGATTTGAATGATTTTTTTGTATGCGTTTGGGTGGCGCCCTGTATGGCTTTGATTCACAAAAAAATATATAAAAAAATAAAATAAAATGTACCTGGCGTGGGTGCAGGACAACGTCTGTCGGGTCCGCTAGTAATACTATATAAAGCATGAAAATAAATATATCAGTCTCAAGAACTTACGCCAGTGGTTCAACAAAAAGACCCGTTCATTGTTCAGAGTTGTTGTGTCAAGGGTACAGATCGCCTTCATGATCGCCGACCTTCGTTAGAAGATGGCATCCGAAGGAGAAGAGCTCATGTGTGGTTAGTGACAATGTTGTCGCAGGCGGACTCACGTCACACTGGGTATATTGAATTGAACTCTTAAACACAGCTGTTTGAACACATTGTGTGATAAGTGATAGTTTAATTTGGGAATATCAGACGTGATTATACAATTAAATCACAAGCTGGAGGTGGGGGAAACTATCAACATTTAGGTTGTCATCCAAGGATACCCAGGCTATACTACAGCTCAAAAAAATTGCATTGCAATAAAATTCTTCGTCTCTTATGTGATAATTGTCTCAACATACCAAAGCCAAATTTGGAATTTCGCAATAATTTCTATCGTACATTTCAGTTAAAGAATTTCAACGAAGATCAGCTTTTATTCGTGAGAGGATATAGGTATACAAAGGGTAAGAAATTAAACAAACTTATCTTATCTATGCAAAGAAGGTTCTTATGTACGCATCGAAAAATAGAACGCAGCACACCTCTTCTGACAAGATAAGGAGGTAGAGCGGTGGCACACAATCTGAGCAATTACCACAGAAGAAACATTCACGTTTTTCGAAGCAGAAAGATATTCTGCGTTTTTAAAAACATACGATGGTAGTCCGTCAACACATTATCTCTCGGGGATAGAGTGCGCACAGTCTGGTAATGTTTACAGCAGCGAGCAAAAGCGTGGGAATCTACATTTATATATTATTACCGACTAGTATAAATCGTGACACATATAGAAAACCGTGCCAACTGGGTTACTAGATTTTTATGTACAAATTTTTTATAGATCTAATGTTTGTTTTAACGGATCTGATGCAAAGTTCCGCATTTTTCTTAAACTTTATTATGCGTGCCTCGACCCACCGATCAGTCTTTTGGGAGTATATTGTAGTAATGCTTAAAATAATACGTCTGAATCAACCAAATAAACGTTTGTAGGCCAAGGTATGTACATGCTATGTATGTATTTACCTACATGCTTAATTGTATTAACAAAGTTGTTAATACATACATAAATACAACGTTAATATAATCAATTTACATTAATATTCGTCAAATTATTGGAATAAGGATAGCAATTTATAATTAGATAAATATAATATTCTTTCATGTATATACATATATAATATATATATGTAATCCTTCAAATTGTTAGTATTATGTGTATATGCTTCACTAGATACGGAGAATCGAGACAATACCTACTCAGTAACGCCAAGCAAGGGCTGCTGTGATTCTGATGGAAAGTATGAAGCGGTTTCCGACCATCATACTATTTATTTACATTATATATATTACAGAAAGTCTGTATGAACGAGCAAATAATTAAGCCTAAGTTATTATATATAGTCGTTTAAAAACACCCTTGTAGAATATTTAATAACACTTGTCTAGCTTAGTTCCCGCAACAATGCTTTAAAATTTTCTCCCGATCGGGTGAAATCACAAGCGAAGGGTAAAAACCGCACGTCTTCTTTAAATCTTGATGGTTGAAATATATTATTCGATAGGAGTACAGACTTAAAGAAGTTACAGAGTTA
Source organism: Apeira syringaria (assembly GCA_934044485.1). NCBI lineage: Eukaryota > Metazoa > Arthropoda > Insecta > Lepidoptera > Geometridae > Apeira > Apeira syringaria. Next base: position 9,261,102 of record OW203665.1, on the reverse strand, counting down.
TGCAAATTCAAGATAGCATTCGCTTATGACTATCAAGTGTTTAACTAAAAGCTTATGTGAAACCATAATGAATAGCTTACCGGTAAGATTTACATTTAACGATGCTTGTGACTAATTAATGTATGCAAGTAATGACCAAGCTGTTTATCCATGTTACACTATCTCTATAAATCTCTGTAGATCGATACTAAAATGCAAGAGAAACTAACTTGGAACTGTCAACTATTCGTGACTAAGTTACTAGCTAGTACTTTCTCCGTCTTACACTGATCAGGGGTGATTTACATGCAAACAAAATGTGCAAGTTTCTTTGGAAGCCAATACAAAGCTTCTCAAAACATTGGAAAAGTTGTTAAAGTAAAACTACTTACTACCCCCTGCTCAAACTCTTAGATCTAGAGGAGCTTTTCAAAATACTGGATAGTATACAACTGCAATATAAATGGACCTAGAAACGGAATGAGCTTAACTTTTACAATTCCGTTGATATATACGCACATCTCCGCCACAAGACGTCTACTGCTGGACATATGGAGGGGGGCTATATAGGGGGGATTTACCAATACTCGCCACGCTTGGCAGGCGGGTTGGGGAGCACAGTATGTTTTCTGATCCTCAGAAGGCGCTGCTGCCCACCTTCTGGTACGTGATCCCTTAGCCGACTCTTTCGGCACCCACGGGATGAGATGGGGGAGTATTAGGCCGGTACCACCACGGCACATTGACATATACGGGCTAACCTACATTTCTTAAGCCCGTAGATATAGCATATGCAGCATATTATGCAACATTGAGTATTGTAATTTATTTTAATAAGCATCACTATTTTATCATGTTTTATCGTATGAGGTAATAGGGCTTTTTATATAGTCTATAGATATTGCGTTTGACCATCTGACCATCAAGTGAGACAGTGACTTGATGGTCAGTGATGATGTGGTCGAAGGTATTACGCCAGATCTAGAATGTTGACTGGTTCTCAAGAACAGCAGAGCCCACACACTGGTGACAGTATTTCAAAGTTAGGGGTGGTAGCTACCCAGGCATGTACCTACTGGAAAGCATCATCATGCATATCAATGGTTCTATTGATGCTAAGCTGTGGTCTAATTGCATCTAACTAACTTCATGTTAATTGGCGGGGCTTAACTGTGCCATCACTCACGGAGCCACGACAGTTATTTTCATAATTGTTATTTTATACCCGCTGGTTGGGACCGTTCTGTGAGTCATATATAAGTGCACAGTGGCGGATAAGTTGGGCGCCTTGTATGGTTAAGGGCCTACATCGTGAAAACGTAACGTTTTCCATCCTTTGCCACTCGTTAATTGTGTGTACTAGGAATGTAAATTTATTATATCATGTTTTTTACTCTGTAATATAGGTTTGATAAATAGGAAAACACGATTAGATAACATTTCCTCGATAGAAAACAATATTTAAATAACCTCTAAAATTATTCCGCTGTAGGCCCTTATAGTGCTTGTTAAGGTAATTTATTATTATATATTATAGATTGTCATGTTTTGTTACACTATCTCGATTGAAAATTGTAATGACTGTCACTAGAACTTGAATTGTAATTAGTTCACAAAGACTGCTGCAACATAGTTTTAGGTGATAGTTGACTTATTTTTATATTGACGATAGATTTCGTGCCGACAATCAAAAGTGGGGGCTGAGGCTGCGCGCCGGTTCCTACCGGTTCTCGAGGAAATCAATGGGAAAGACTTATGTCCAGCAGTGGACATCCTGTGGCTGAAATGATGGTGATGTTGATGAATAGAAAGCATAAAATGCGGAGTTTATGCTTGACCAAAGTAAATTTTGTAACCTGATCGCCGCGCCGTTGCTCCTGATCTACTAATATCATAATGAACATGATAAACCCACTAATTACCATAACCCACACCCATTTGTGGGTTTATTATGTTATAGGGGGTAATCTCTAGATCTACTGAACCGTATTTGAAAATTCTTTTACCAATAGAAAGCCCCGTTATTTGTGATTGTCATAGGCTGTGATAATTGTCATCGTCATCTTCATCACCACGCGGGTGAAACCGCCAGACGCAGTTATCATATCATTAATCATAATAATCTCTCCGAAAATTGCTTCTCCTGGGTATGACCAAGTTTCAAAAGGAGAAAATATAATATTATCATATCAAGCAAGAAAGTGTCTATCCTTGATTAGCCGAAATTATTATCTGCGAGGGTTACAAGAATCCATTTTTTACTAGCCCCACTTTAAAGATAGAAGAGATGGTGTAGGCTTGGCTTTCGATAACGCGATGAGTCAGTGAGTAGGTATAGTCAGGTTTTATATTGATAGATGGTACTGACTATAAATTTCCATAGATTATAGAAACATAAATTAAACAAATGAGATGATGACGGCACATTTAATTTCGTCAATTGTTGAATTACCATACACCTTCAAAGAGCAAGACGGAGTGCCATTATTCACCCAATTGCCATAATGGTATGGTGTGACGTGACCTATTTAACATTGTTGTATAATGGTATATTATGGCATGGGAGTGAGACATCGATGGCGTCACCAGACGGCGCCATGCTCTTCCATTGTAGGTGGAATATATGGCTTAGGCACGAGATGAAGGCTATGGCTGTAAACTATTGTCTGTTTATCTGAGGCACATAATTACTCAAAGACACTCCTTTCTGATTAATCCCATGCAAATATATTCTTAGCTATTCTTGAAAAGAAAACGCTTTAAAGATGAATAGTTCGTCCTTTTATTTAGCTGGCAATGTCCCAGCACTATTAAAAAAACACTACTAAACTACTAACTTATTTAAAGAATGTGACCCAATTGAGTACAGTTAAAAGCTCAAAGCGGGTCGCCGTGGTTCAGTGGTCAGTGACATGACTTCTGGGTCTCCGGGACTCTAAGTTCGAATCCCGGCACGGACAAACATTAATGATTTATTAATTGATTTATTCTTGTGGAGGTGTTTGTCCCGTCTCTTCGATATTTGTGTGCTGTGATTGTGTGTGTCCATGTCTGCCGCGACCCAGAGAATCCGAGTGCGAGAGTTTATGTGAGAAAAAAAATAGGAAGAGTTTTCGTATTTAGCTGATCAATCACGTTGCGGACACAAATTTGATGGGTGATCGCTAGTGGCATTCTCAATTGAGCGCTTCTTTGTTTCACAGCAGGTGGATGCTAGGGCATGTTAGATACCTTTGGGGGGTTTTGAATACCATGCTAGCTTGGTGGATTATGGCCAACACGGTTATCATTGTGAAGAAGGCCTGTCCCAGCTGTTGGAACGTAATGCGATGATTATGCAATCCCGCGTTAGTTTGCGTATCTGAAGCAACATGTTTTCATGGCCCTGCGGCTTTATTTATTACAAAATTTAGTTCAATATCGTAAATAATTCAATTATATGCGTATGCACTTAAACTCAATAATGACTAGTTCAGTCGGATTTGCGTATAACCTCAATAAAATGAGATTGTTCACGTGATGAAGGGCTGTTGTATGCAATGAAACATAAAAGTCTCGAATTACTATTATGACATTTGCATCCGTGTGATATTAAACCTAGGTTGAGGTCGGTCTCCATTAAAGTTTTCTTAGGGGCTTCTCAAAAGGAGTGCTGACCTTTTAGTTTAAGTATTGCATCAGCACTTGCCTCCTATTCATCTCTTCCTTCTTAGTTACGCAATAACCGTATTTCTGTAATCACTGAAACTAGCTACAATTCTCTAAAATTAAAAAGTATAAGTAATTATATAGAATACTAGCTGCACCCCGCGGCTTACCCGCGTCATGATGATTGATGATGATGAAAAATAGCCTATGTGTTATTCCAGGACCTGAAATATCTACATACCAAATTCATCACATCACAAACATCCATCCATCCATCGTAACTTTCACATTTACAATATTAGTAGGATTATATTAGTAATAATAATAATCGAAATTTTGTGCGATTGTACGGAACTTTTTGAGTACGTGTCTGACATCCACTTGGCCGGCTTTATCTTACTGATGCAATATTCCCAACATAGGTACCTGAAACAAGACAGACACAAAGTTAATATTATTAAAAATCACGCTTATTATAACTGAATAAAAGGTTCCACGGCGTAGTCGACGTCACGGTCGACAATTGTTTCTGCTTCGAAGTAATATAAATAATAATAATATAATATGGGACAACATTCACACAAGGTCTTCAGGTCCCAAACTAGGCAGAGCCTGTACTATGGTAACCTGATGACTGATATATATATACTTATACACACCCAGACACAGGTCAAACACAAGTTCATACACACAAATGTTTGACCTGTCCGGGAATCGAACCCGGGACCAGCGGCTCAGAAGGCAGAGTGCTACCAACTGAGCCAACCGGCCAGTCAAGCGCAAGTAAATAATAACAACATAGAAAAATGTGTAATCATAAGGTTTTAATTTATTTTTATTTTACTTAAAATATAATGTTACTAGTATTTTACTAATTTTACTGTTTTTTTGTACAATGTTTATTTAGCTTTCTGCTATTGTCGTGTGGACCTGTTTGTGGGTGTTCTCTTTTTTCCCCTATCTTTATATATCTCGGCCAAGACCATAGTCCGAGCTTAGGGGTAGGCTGAAAACAGCGTTATGGTTTCTACATTGTGGGAACTTGACACATGCTGAGCCTATCCCTTTTGCCATATATATTTAATTATTAAACTTGTCCTGCAGGAAGGTGATAATGTCCTATATGAATGTTTCTTATTTTGTGGCAATAAATGATTTATTTATTTATTTTATTACTATTTAATTAGTGTTTATATATTTTCTAATGTCAGCCGTATTGAGTATTAAATATTTAAATCATTTCGGTTTACCCTTGTTCAATATACGAATCGTCGAATAAAAGCCAAAGATGATGGCGAATGACGGTCGCCGTGGCGCAGTGGTTAGTGTCAGTGACATGACTACTGTGTCTCCGAGACCCTGGGTAGGAATCCCGGCAGGGGCAAACATTTGTGCGATGAGTATAGGTGTTTGTCCCGGGTCTTGGGTGTTTCTGTGCTGTGATTGTGTGTCCATGCCTCCCGCGACACAGGGAATCCAAGTGCGGGGGTCTGTGTATGATAAAAAAAATAATTGCAACATTTGGTGTTTTACGCTCACCAGTGTGAGCACTTCCGAAGGTTAACAAAACAAATGCTACAAGAGACATTTATATTACTGTTTGTAGCACTGTCAGTAATATTCAATGAACGCGTTTGATTAATGACTTGTCGGTATTTGATTCCGGTTAATTCAAGCCGATGTTGCCAGATGTGCCCTGATTGCAGACATGAGTTGCAGTTTTTAGGGCACACTAATGGTAATAGATGTCATTGTGTTGAAAATGTTTCTCATTTTGTTTAAACATTTCTTTTTCTTCTCGTTCTTATCCCACACACTAGATGGGGTTGGCACAACATGTCCTCTTCCATTCTCTTCTATCATTAGTTATCTGTCATCTCAGTGCACACACCTTCCATAAATATATAATTCTCCACAAAGTCCATCAATACCTTTTTCATCCTTCTTTTACCCCCTACCTCTTTACCCATTCTCACTCATGTATACATTTCAATTATGAAATAATAGATACATACTCATTCCGGATTTTTCCAGATGAAAAGTCGCTTCAAAATGAAAAAGTGCGTGAGCTTCTTTTCAATTATCTACAATATCTCCTCAATTTTCCGGAACAGGAAGATGGTGCTACTGGCGTATTACGCCCCTTGATAAAATAGTAGCTCCTTTGACCTGGCGATTGGCACCCGTGTCCACACAATTAGATAATATGTTTTCTGGACAGCTTTTTTTATATGGCCGAAGGGTGAAAGAGAAAAAAATCTAGAACGTGGAATCCTATGAAAACAGCGGTGCGGTAGATATATGTATTTTGAGTTTGAAACTATCTCGAGTTTCGTCCATCATTATTATCTAAGAACCAGCTAGGACTCACGTGACATTTGCTGGAAACTTACTCTCTTAGTATTACAATTCATTAATATTATCTATACGTATATACGACTCAAGCACCACAACAACAGAATCGTTAAACAGCTATGAATTCTGACTAATCCACCGAAAGCGCAATCTACGTTCGATTACTTAGTCTTAAAATCTCAATAGAAATCCATCTAGAATAAATTAAGAACTAAAAGCAATAAACCTCAATAAAAGGGATATTAAGGCACAAGTCACGTGCCAGGCTCCGTTTCCACGGATTCCCCGCAAACTTCGTCGACTGCATTAATGCAGCTGCTGACTGTACGTGGCACACTGACTGACATAAGTAATGAGGTGTGTCGTCAGTTGATTGGTCATTTATATGCGACACAATTAAGTTCAAGGACGCCTGCGATCTGTTATACTGATTAATTTGCACTATGTATTCATCTTTATGACTAATTTCATGACGATGATGATGATGATTTATTGTTATAATTAACGTAATCAGATACCTGGTTTTACAAATTTTATAAGCCAGAATTAAGCATAAGGCTGGCCAATGCTAGATGCTGGGCGGAGAATAACCCAAAAGTATTCTGAGAATGATAAATGTATTGTTTATTTTATCTGTACGAGTACGTACTCATACAAAAACATCATTTCAGCCTAAGATCCTAAGATCCTAAGATATATGCCTCTTCATCGATGCGGAAGCAGCTTGCATCCAGCAAACGTATTTCAGGTGGACCTGCTACCCATTTTCAGGTCATATGTCAACCTTTTTGGAGGACTTCCCATACTGTTTTTGCCAGTCTGTACTGGCACTGGTATACTGGTACTGTAGTCTGTACTGTTTTTTTATTTATTTATTCAGTCTGTTTTCATTAGACAATCTTTGGACCCGGTCGGCCATCAGTTCTACGTGATGTGTATGATGACCCTATTCAGTACCATTTCAACTTGAAATGCGGATGGTTTCGAAGCGTATATTAATTTAAAGCTTCGAGAGCTGTTGAGTTATGAAGCATCACATCAGATAAAAATTTTCTGAAGTCAAAAATGTGTTGCTCTAGAAGGTAAAATTGATATATGGGAATAAACATATGTAGATAAAAATTAAAAGTAGAATCTGAGTATTATATTATATCATCAATTATAATATGTTTGGGGCGCTATACAATAAAAACGCAATAATTTCACGTACTGCAGTTTAAAAGTGAAGCCTCACCAAGAGAGTGGTGAGCATTAGAATGATTACACGTGTTGTATTGTAATTGTGATAGAAATCGTAGACAAGACTATTAAAGAGTTGTGCGAAATATTCTGTGGCTTTAATCTGTCATGCGTCTGTCTTAGTAAGATTAGAGACAAATTTAAATGACTAATGACATGACGCAACGATTGTTGAGATTTTGATTTGATGTTTGAGATTTTGATTTGATGTTTGAGATTATATTTAATTTATACACTTGTTCGATCAATTACGGCTTAATCGTTAATATTATTGATATGAAATCTTTTCTTTTAGCATACTTTTATGAGAAAGTATCCTGTCGGGGAGAAAAAGAATTTGGCATTTCGCATTGATATTTGATTTAAAAATAAAAATATATTTTAGACATTTAACACACCGTCGAGCACTATGTCGGGCAATTGGGAAGGCCTCTATTATGCCCAGTAGTGAAAGTGTTATGACATGATGATGATTGCGATGCCGGACTAATACAGTCTATTTTTATTTAGATTAAGGACCAGGTATTGATAAAATGAACATTAGAGCGAAACACTTGTCCAAACTCCTGAGGATAGATAGATAGATAGACATACAATTGTACAATAACAATTTTTAACATGATGTACAAGTACAACAAAAATAATATTTAAAAATATACCATTAACAAATACAAAATAGTTTGCAAAATTGGCGGTCTTAATGCTAAGAAACGATCTCTACTAGACAACCTTTGTAAGGGGATGGATTTTATAAATGTATAAAACACGGGAGTTACGCACGTAATAAGTCAGAGGGTTCCGACTATAGTTTCAACCACATTTGGTGGTCTTTTTCAAGGAGAATACGGGGCGCTCGCGGACTCAGTCACGATTCGCCTAGTACTGAGGGGATGGATTTGTTCTCTGAGAAGCAGTGGTGTACTAAAGCTTAAATAAGTAAAATAAGAACTGAAATCAAATTCCAAATAGTATTATCAGGATCAGGGTAAAGGAGGCCTGAGGCGAAATACGTGATGAAGAGGTTGCATTGACTGTCTTTTAAGTGCTCATACTGTTCTGTATATTATAATTCAAATTTCCAATGCATCTTAACCTGAAGCATCTTTATGCGTAATAATATTAGTTATATTTAATATTGAGACATGAATTCAATGCTACAATATACATATGGAGTTAGCTGACATCTTAACACATAGGCTATTTTTCATCATCAACCCCACTGTTTTTCATCACGCCCGCATCTGGCCCTTACCTGCGATCTTAAACATCTGAATTTATTAAAATTATTAAATTTTAAAAATCTTTAGTTATTGTAAATAATGCATTTTATCTTGTTCGATGTAAACACGTATCACTACAATAGGTTAGCTGTTCAGAATGTTCCGATCAATTGATCGTTCAGACATGTATAGTTCGAATGGCTTTGTAATTGCGTTCTAATAGGTTCACGATCATGGCCGAATCACTGAACTGTGGAAACGGTGCGGCGGCGGCGCGGCGGCGCGAGCGGCGGTCGGCGACGACGCGCCGCTGTCACGAGCGAAGGCTAGAGATAGAGGCTAGAGTTAATACTTATAGGTATTTTAGGATGCCTTTTAAAGGAGCTAATACTCTTAATTTTATTTGAATCCAGTGATGTTTATCGTCAAACCATCATTGGATTCTTTGAGATTACACAAACTTACATGTTCTCCGTTTACTATTTTTGTACATGTTTGTAAATACATATAATGAGACCTGGAATCCTACTAATATTATAAAGCAAAAGTTTGTATGCTTGGATGTTGTGTGATGGATTTGGATGTTGGAGCTAAACGGATTTGCATGAAATTTAGAAAGAAGATAGCTCATATCATGGAATAACATATAGACTACTTTTTATCCCGAAAATATAGACTATTCCCGTGGGATGACGGGAAGACACAAAAATCACCAATACCCCGTACCTATCATTTCACTTCGGCTAACACCGCGGGGCGCAGCTAGTTATTCATATATACTTAATTAGCGTATATATATAAATGAATCCCTATTTCCCTTGGTCACAGCATCACACGTGAACGGCTGGATAAATTTCAGTAATTCCTTATTTGTTTTGTTTGTTATTATCAAGAGAAGGTTTATACGCAAGAAAAAAATATTAAACTTGAGAGGAACATTAGAAAATGTAATGTCATAAAACGTGTATGTTTTTGGAATAATAATCATGTTCGTTAATTAAAGTACTTAATTCAAATTTTATATTAAACGTTGCCTCGTGACCACCATATAAGATAGTGGTGAAAAGCTAGGTCTATACAGTATTAAAAAAATGAAAATCAATAAATCATAATCATGTCTGGGTGTGTATATGTATAAAGAAAAGTATATATATTAGTATGTATTTAAGTATATATATCAGTCATCGGGTTACCATAGTACAGGCTCTGCCTAGTTTGGGACCTGAAGACCTTGTGTGAATGTTGTCCCATATTATTATTATTATTATTATAATTCTCCGTCAAACTAAAAGGCATAAGCCCATGAAAAATAGGGTGTACCTAATCTTTCCGTCCTTATTTGTCACCATAAGTTAATATAAGTCAAGTTACACACGGACGCATAGAATGCGTCATTAAACACTTCATACGCTACTTTGTCCAGCGTAAGAGATGTTTATCGACGCAAGCCCTTCACAATTTCTAATTATCTGTAGACAGCTAATCAAACTTGACACCCGTCTGCGCCACTGCACTAAGTAACTACTATACTATCTTTGCCATAACTAACGAATTTACAAGTTCATTAGCGCTGCGAAGCCGGCGCATTCTACATTAATTAATTTAGTAAGAGATGATATATCGCTTTCTTTATGGTCCGATTCAGTTAACTAATTATGACCTTCGTTATGATAATGAGATGAGCCTTTTAGTGTCGTTTAAACTGTGTCAAGGAATGTAAGATAGGAATTTACTTTTGCTCTTCTTAGTAGACGATACTCGACAAGGCCAGGACAAAACCACTACAAACTAATTACAATAGTAACTTTTACAATATAAAAATATATAATATATTAATTTAATATAACTTAAAATAAAACCTTAAACATTTAATAAAAACTAAAATAAATCTAAAACGGGCCCCTGCGGCATTGTACCCAAGATGCTGGCAGCGTTTCCTCTTTGTATTGCTAGGCTAATACGTTGAGCGAGGAAGCTGCCAGCTCTTCGGTTGCCTGAGACGTCAACCAGTCTCTTGGAGATTTCCTTGAAGAAGTTGAGCGCGCTAGGACCCCACGGGCCAAGGGTCTTATATATAATAAATATAAATTTAATACAATATATAAATTTACAACATATCTTTGCTTAACTCGTACTACTACGTCAGCTTGCAGGCTGAAACTTGTACAGGAAATAATTTGGATTAAGACCTAAGAAGTGACATTACGTCAACCAGTCTCTTGGAGATTTCCTTGAAGAAGTTGAGCGCGCTAGGACCCCACGGGCCAAGGGTCTTATATATAATAAATATAAATTTAATACAATATATAAATTTACAACATATCTTTGCTTAACTCGTACTACTACGTCAGCTTGCAGGCTGAAACTTGTACAGGAAATAATTTGGATTAAGACCTAAGAAGTGACATTCTTGCAAATAAACAAATGATTTTGATTTTTACAATAATGAGCTAGGAATATATTGCAGTAGTTACCATGCTGCGGTAGTAGCTTCCATCGGTAGTCAATAAAATGATAGACGAAAATATCTTCCTAAGGTGAATGTTCTCTCGACTGCAATCGTATAAATAAATCATAACCAGCGATTATATTTAGAAGAGGCATTCAACCAAACAATAATTAGTGTTGCGGCTTCCGTGGGGAACTTAACGCATGATTTATTTACTAATCGGGGGTTTAACTTCGGATTATAATAAACATGCGAGCTTGATAACTTACGTCTGGTATTGTGGTGCCGACTGCTCGTTTATTATAATTCTTTTACTAAACGTGTAATTTTATTGAGATTTATCTCTTTTGTCCCGGGTAAAACAATGTGAAGGGAGAGGACATCATGATTTATCAGTGTTATAAATTTAAAAATGTAATCCGACGAAAATCCTATTTGACAGCATGATTTAAAGCCCTTTTCCCAAACTGATGGGACGAAATTTAGGGCGAGAGTCGGAGATGTCAAGATCTAAATTTTTATTATTTTCTAACTCCCTTAATAATAAACATTGCATAACATCTGAATAGTTATTCAGTGTTTTGTCTTTATCGCTTATATGACAGTTTGACGTTGAAAGAACGAAACAAAACACTGAATTACTATTCGCAGCTTAATCAATGTTTATTAGTAAGGGGGTAAGTTGAGATCTTTTACGACTGTTACGCTCAATGGTAGATAAGCTGCAAATGTATGGACCAAATAGCAAATTCTCTTTGGTCTGTCTACGTTTGAGTGAAGAATCACGAACACATTAATCAGAATTTGGAACTTTAGTTTCATGGTTAGGTTTTATTTTAGAGTTTTGTTAGGTTAGGTACTGAAAAATATTATACTACAGTGCTGTGGATTTGATAACGTTGTTCATGTTACTTCTACGGCATGCTCCAGCTGTGAGTGGGCATTGAACCTGTGCCCATTAGATTCGACGGCCGACATTTACAACCCCGAAGCAATCATTGCTTCGAAATTTTGCCTTTATAATATCCAAATAAAGTTTTAGTATAAAGTGCAAAATCATTCAAGTACAGGTTATGTGCGCACAATTTAACAAAAATATTGTTCGTATCATGATGATATAAACAATTGAATACCGCGACTATCGCAGTTATAAATTGAAATTTATTAGTTCACAGTAATTGTACTAGATAAAGAGACAGCTCGCTAGCTGAGTTCAATTGTTTTTCATTTTGATACGATTGCGGCACGATTTCAATTAGTGCTCAGCCTTATTCTTCAGACATGATTTATTTTGTATGTTTGTTTTATAGTCTTACCTCTAACAGCGATCAAAGACTATGAAATTAAGGAGTCGAAAAGGACAAGGACAAGGAACCTTCTTTTTATCCATTCAGTTTTCTCTTTTCCAGTTTTTGATGTTCATTTGTTTACTGTTTGACAACTATTATAGTCCATGGACTTCGGCTATTTATTAAACATTCCAGACCATAGAACAGAACTGTAGGTACTACTTATTTTATCATTTTGCCAGAAAGCACCAATACATAGAATACTCGAATAAATTTTGATGGAACATGTTACATGTCCAACGAATACGCTAAGCCGAAAGCTCCAACCACTCTGGCTAGTTCTGGCCAACACGAAGTTTTAACGCGCACGCGAAGGAATCTCAATTATGTCCAAGCAATAACCCAATTACAATATAAGAGCCTTGAGATGAAATTGCCCCACACCCATATAATGAAAGCAACGCGTTGTGCCGTGGCACGCGGCCACCTCATCAATTACTGTAAGATATCGCGTTTATACAGAACTATCAGAAAGATGCAGTGCAAATGACATCGCTCTTACAGGCAGGTTGGCAACAGATTTGTAGATTCTGCGAATGGTTGGAGGTCTACGGCATGGGATGACGCGACTTGCACTATAACAAGTAAATCAACAAAATTATAAATGTCATGATGGTAGATGATCTGGAGAACAAATTCATCGCTTTAAAAAAGGTATTTTTTATTTTTTTTTATTGACAGGGTTTCGAGCGTATGGCCATTGCATTCGATGGTTTGTAATAATGTGAAACAATTGGTAATTGACATTTTAGGCCTAGAATAGTGATAGATATTCAAACGTGGTAACAGGCTTAATGATCTGAAGTATCAATAGGAGCTGCTGAGGACGGATAGAATAACAGATACAAAAGCACTCGTCTATTTGGAGTGTTTTATATTTTTTTTAAACGCTTATAATTCTTATTAAAGCTTTTTTAAACGTGAATAGCTTTCAAACAGGCTTTTGTCCATGAGAGCTAGTTAACATTCTAGGTCTATTATTGTATATATGTATTATCCCGCTTTACTCACATTTATAGTCGAAGTTTCAACGAAAATTCTAGGTCTAGTGTATGATTCCACCTAAGATCACCGATGACTGACCATCAAGTGAGATTTTTTTAAAACGCTACATCCATATTTGGTATAATCAAACATTAACTTTTTTATAAGTTTTTTTTTGTATATGTATTAGAGCTTAGATTTTCTTTGAATGTTTTTTCTGTTTATGGCTATTTTTCTTATGGTACAACCATAAAAGCAAATCAAGTAGAAATCATCTTTGATTCAGCAACGCTAATCGCCATGACTACCAGAGATTTAGAACACCGAGGGTCATAGCTGGAAAAGACAAAGTACGCTGGCAGAGCACACACAAACTTGTTACGATTTACAGTAATGAAAAACTGTAAAGATTAAAATATCATAAAGCCAAAATAAACAAGTTATGAAGAAAGTGTTAAAATATAATCCTATGACTTGTAACTGAATAACTAAGTCATCTAGCTAGTTTATTTTGTCCTTAGCCACATTTAAAACTAATGACCGGCTACTGCGACATGCGTATCTAGCTATAATCCTAAGAGTGCGTTTAACAAGGCCTAAAAGTTGATTACACAAACATCACTCTATACGCATATAAAGTCTAAATTAAAATAAAATACTAATAACTAATTACAATACTGCAGCTACTACAATAACATATGAGCAATCCACTAGCCTATAGGTAGCCTAGGTAGCCTATAGATAACTCAAATGTTCTAACCCGCTACCGGCCGGCAGCGTGCCCAGAATGCTAGCAGCATTGCCACAAGTCTAAATTGATGCAAATAATTGAAATGAAATTAATTAATTTTATAATTTGTAACACTTACATTTAGGGAGTTTTATAAATAAAAGACACAGTACAATATATAGGTAATCCATTAATCGCAGCCATATGACGTCCATTGCTGGACATATGCCTCCCCATATAGGGGAGATTTACCAATATTCGCCACGTTTGGCAGGCGGGTTGTTGAGGTAATACAAAATATATATTACAATTAGGTCCCAATTCAGCATTGCTGATTATTTATGAACCAGCGCGTCACGAAAGAATATTTACGACAGTATACCCTAAAAAAATGTATGACGACCATAATGACGTGGCAATTAAAAAAACATTATGATATGACTATGGAAATGAATGAACATTGCAACATCAATAACAATTCATTCTTATCCTCGAAAGAAAAGAAAAAAAAACACAAGTGCTTATGTATATCGGAACAAAAAAAATAAAATAAGAAAGATAAAAAAAGGTGCTGGAAATGTAAAAAAAAAAAAAAAATAATGTAAATCATTTAGTCTAATTCGTTGATGAGTCGCACTCGTAGCTTAGTAGATACGACCCCATAAACAACTCAAGTCCTAATCCGATGGTATCGTCACCAATCTAAGCATGTGGGCACTAAAATAAACTTTAAACGACTAAAAATAAAGAACAAGTATAAATAGATCGACTCGTAAGTAGCTCGTGATGCTCGTAAATATCGCAATGATTGCAGGTCTGCATCAAATCTATTGTTGGCACGCTTTGGCTGTACAGTCATCGGTGCATGTCTTGAACATTCTTGGTCTTTTTGGGATAAAGGTTTTAAGAGGTGCCAATGACCTTGCAGAGGCTCGCGAGTGTTTACAAGCAGAAGGAGGAGGACGAATCCTCATGCGTGTTGATTTCAAATATTACAAAATGAACTTTATAGATGACTTACGGCCTCAATGAAAACATTACTAATCACATTTTGAGACTTTCCTTTCTTCTCGTGTAATAAACAGTTCAAGCGCTTTTGTCGCTAGTGCGAGAATTTAGATAGAGAAAAAAATGTAATCTGGAAATATTTTTTTCACTGATAAATAATAAATGAAATCTTATTTTGTTCAATCACATTTAACCTGAATTAACTGTTCTCATCAAAGTTATTTTCAACTTTATTGGATACTAGCGGCTCGTCCCGGCTTCGCACGGTTACATTGTTGAAGCTTAAGTAGGAATCCCTATTTTTTTCTAGTTATAAATACAGCCTATGTTACTCAAAGATGATTAATACAATATGAATAAAAACGATTGGTGAAAGAATTTTCGAAATCGGTCTAGCAGTAAAAACATACGTGTAGATGACTTTAAAAAATACAAGCTACAAGGGCTCAAATTTTCGTTCCTGACTCAGAAGTAGTCATGAATGATTAATATAATAATATGCCAATAGCCATTTTGACGACCAAGAGAAAGCAGGAAGCTTGGGTGAAACTTGTATACGTATGCGTACCAAGGAAAGAGAAAAATATTTTTATTTGGTCTGCAGGAGTACAGCGAACGGATGGAATGCATTGCTTGAGTCACTGTTTACTCATGGAATTTTGACTCACGACGACGTATCTTTAGTTAGACGTGGATTATTGTAAAACACACTATCACTACTCTATTTGTTCATTGGTTTCAATAACAATCTCTAACTTCCTTCTTCAGGCCCCTTTCAGTAGTCCAAGACCAGTCGTAACTCAAATATCCAGCCCAAACTCGGCACTACTCGCATTATTCATCTAAGAGTTCCAATAGCAGTCTCCAAACTCCATTATGTAAGTTCGGTTATTCCAGGAAATAGACTCAGCCATAACTAAGAAAACGAGCCTAAACTCGGCACCACAGGCTCTACTCCTTTAGGAGTTTCAGTAACTACGTCCAGATTCCTTCATGATGTCAGTTCAGTACAGAACTTTCATCATTTCAATTCAAATATTAATAAAACTAACTAAATTTAAATATGTATAATACAAATAAATAAAGCATTTAATTTCAACAAATTACGGGAAAACCGTCATCCACGCAGGGGAAACCGCGCGACGCAGCTAGTAAAAAATAAACTTAAGAGTTGCCACGTGTCTGTGTTAATCACCACAAATAAGTGAAAAAGACTATCAAACTAAAGCGGGCAGCTAGCTGCTTAGTACATTTACTGAGTGATAGGTATGCTACGCCCAATGCGGCTCCCGTGAATTGACATCGAGTCTGAGCTGAGTCATTGACAAAGAGCGCCATGATTAGTAAGAGTCATTGGCGTAAGATTCACTCCATACGATTTCTCTGATGCGGCTAAATGGATTGAAATTAATTTATTACAAAAAATTTGGCCAGCAAACAAGCAGAGATACAGTTCAAAGCTTCGAGCATCGAGGTAAAATCACAAAGTTTATTGGTGCTTTATCGGATACATTTTGGGGAGTGCGCCCTGAAGATACATAATTTCTTCCTTTATCCCAATATGACATCCATACATGGTAGACGTTTCAAGTTGTCGCAAGAAGCGTTTTGCTTCAACACTCATAGTGCGTACAGCTAACGAGTGAAATTAATTGCCTAAATCTGTATTTCAGTATAAATACAATCTTCAGTCTTCATCATTTAACATTAGTTGAGATGGTGGTCAAATGCCTCTCTGTTCTCAATAAAAAAACGTTCTATAGCTTCCCCAACTATTATCAAAGTCGGATCATAGCGCCATATTACTTCCACCATAAACCTTTTATTAAATAAATATTAATATTATATATTTTATATATATTATTTTATTATTTATTAATATATTATAATATTAATTATTAAATAAATGTTATCATTTAATATATTTAAAAAAAATTCTTGTAGCTCTATCTCATTGTCAAAATCTCAGAGAAAAGTTGAATGCAGCCGTAGGTAAGAGTGGGGTTTTTAAGTAGGTATTTCATATACAGTATAGTAATAACAGTAGTTCCTTTTATTGAGGTATAATTATGACACATATTTTATATCATATTTTTTTTACAAATACTGAAGATATAGGTTTTCGGTAGGATCTATTTAAGACCAAACCGCCATAAGAACAATAGCCACCAGACGGTAACCTCGAACTGGCCTTGAATGCGAATAACATTGAATTACATCAATTGCCTTAAAACATGTCCAAGATATTAGAGGAATAAAGTCACATTGGACATTGTAACTGACGTTATGAGGCCAATTTCATTGCAATAACGAGATGAACTTATTCGCTTAACTACACTGAAAGTACGTAATTGGGTTGTGATCATTGATAGTGTTAAAAGGGGAAGATATGAAATGTTCTAAAATGTAAAGTTCTAAGTGGGCAGTGTACATAGCTCGAAGAACTGATCGCCGTTGGGGTTGAAGAGTTCTCAAATGGAGACCTCGGACTGGCAAGCGCTGCATAGGAGGGTAACCGACAAGGTGGACAGACGACTTGACTAAGACAGCAGGCAAAGGCTGGATGTGAGCCTCTTCCAACCGATTCAATGTATAAGTCTTATTCTTAATCATAGGATGTCTACTCCTGGACATGTCCAGGACTACTCCTGGACATGTCCAGGAGTATCATCATATCAGGTCATCATATCCTATGATGACCACACCTAAATAGTGAAATTTTCATCATCATGATCTTAAGATGACCGAAGGAACCCGAATAATTACAAAGTTAGTACATGATTTTATACTGTGAAAAATAGAAGTCTTTGAAAAGTAGGAGGACTTAAGGATATTACATTTCTTTACATATTATTTTCAGATGCTTTACACGGAAATTACTCACGTAGTATGTCAGAGGGTTCCGTCCGATTATAGTTTCGACCACAATCGATAGTCTTTTCAAGGAGAATAGGTACGGGGCGCTCGCGGACGCGGTCACTAGACAATACAAGGCGAACGGTACAACAAGTAGCCGTTCGCAACACATCGATCTAATATTGGTCGATCAATATTTGGCAGAAGCAGCTGCCGAACGCAGCCTTGCACACACATACTCACACAAACTTTTGCATTTACAATATTGTTAGTATTATCAGGATTCGGATATCCTTTCTTGGCTATATTAAAATACGAGTACTAACCAGCGTTGCAAGTATTGAAACGGTCTATTATGAAATCGATCGTCACAGAACAACCGCCACAGATATACAACCGGTCAAAGGCAACGACCTCAGTAAATAAAGTAGTTAAAGGTAGATAGATATATATTGGACGAAAATAATCAGAGAGCAATTTCATTGGCCATGAAATCTTATCGTAAACACTGCTCTGGACTATTTAGGTGTGGTCCAGAAAGATACATAAAATAACTACAACTAATAAAAGTCGGAGATGTCTTCGTGGAGGTTTTAATATCGTATGATTTGATTTTGTTCAAAAGGCTCTAATTGAATACTACTGGTTATGTTGGTAATAAATTATCTATAGACATTTAATAGTCACAGCGTAAGTTTGTTTCTCTAGCCGAGTTTGTTTTCATAAAGCTGCGCAGTGCCTATGTATTTGTAAGTTAACTGTGAGTTAACCGCATAACCGTCTCGCTCACTCGCTCCAGTTTTTCGGATCTTCCTATCTCGCTCATAATTCCAATTGGAAAAAAAAAGATACTATTTTTTTATAAACTTATCATCAGAGACTTATGCAAGGGATAACCAACCGAACAAGAATCAAACTGTGTTTTTTACTGCGTAACAGTTGAATTCTAAGGTAACAACAGACAAATAGGCATTTGTCTGTTGTTACCTTAGAATTCAACTGTTACGCAGCTCAAATAAAGTTGCCCAGAAACTTTTTCAATTATGTTTTTATTTTGTTAAATTCTAATTTACTTACGGTACCTATGTTTAATTAATTCTTTTGTTGTATTGTCATTGAAAACTTCTAATTAGCCTTTTGATATATTCTGCAATACTTGTAATGTTACTAGCCGTAAGTTTTCCTAAAATATATAAATAAATAAATATGGTGGTGCATGCCTATGATACGACCAAATAATTAGTCTGTTAAATATGCGTGAATTTGTTAGCTATTTCCTGTAAGTTATTGTCAATAAAAATATATTTATTTATTTTATATTAATAAAATATCAAGAGAGATTACATTCTCAGACACTACTAATATGTATTCAAAATAATAAGATATATTCACTCGTTGTCCACGCGGTTGAATTCGCAGGGCCCAGATTTTGATAAATGTAAAGGCTGTTCCGAGAGACACCGGCTAAATAATTCGACGAGTAAATTTGGGCGGTAAAGTTGTAGTAGCAGCTCTGATTTATTTCTTGGTTCCTTCACTCTAATTAATTTCTTCATACACCACCCCAATGATATTATATGTTTATATGAGGTAGATGTCGCACAAGCGCGCGGAAACTGAGGCGGCAAAATTAAGTCAATTGTAGTAATTTTCATTATGACGCGTATTTCAAGCGCAGGTCTAAACATACAGCTATCCCTTTCTATATTATTTGTACCGTATTATCTGTCGCAGCAAGCATGTTTATGTCGCAAAGGAACAAAATCTGAGCACCGCGCAGTATGAATATACGTCATCTTTAGCAAAACATCATTGCACCACCCTCTCTTAATGTTTTAAGAACTGCTGATGATCTTGCAGTAGCTCGCGGGTGTTTACACTTACAGACAGAAGAGTCAGGACAAATCGTGATGCGTATATATTTCATATATTACAAAATGTACGTACCTAAGTACCTTCTAAAATGTAGGTAAGTACCTACATTTTAGGGTTTTCATTCAAGGATTTTCTCAGACTTCCGGCCAATATTAGGTGCTATAATTTTCTGATCCTCGCTCAGCACAACTTTTCCGACCGTATGCCAAGCATTTTATCGTGATGTCATATGACGTAGGCAATTTTGGAGCAGGCTCACGGACTATCAGAATGAATGTAAAACATGATTTAATTTTTCTAATAAAATCTTTGGATTTTTATTCAGTGTTAGTGATGTAATCTGACCATCAATTTTATAATGTTTGTTATGTTAAAGAGCAGCTGTTCGTACATAATATTAATTGCTAAATTTGTTTATGTAAATGAATATAATAAATATCTCACCTTATGGGTTTTTTTTTCTACAAATTAGTCATGCACGAATAGAGATAGCATCATGCACCAGGATAGCAACAGGATACCTAGAAATGTTTGAATTTCCACGTCAAAGTCAGTTAATGCAATCGTCGCTGTTTCAGCCGTAGGACGTCCATAGCTGGACATAGTTCTAAATAATAAATTTCCTGCTGCAACCACGGCTTCACCCGCGAGGACTATGATTTTTCCGATATGCTTCCACATTTTACCGTAAACTTTTTGACCCATTTAAGATATGAATTTTTAAAACGCCTTTTGATGTCACGATTTCATTCTAATAACCAGATAAGGTCTCTAGCGAGCTATTTAAGCATGCTCAAGGTCTTAACTCTCAACACTATATTATGGAGTGAGATTTTCTCGGGGTCGCCAAGAGGTAACACAGAAATGTATAATATATACTTGTAAGATATAGAATATAATATGTATTGGCTATGGAGTAAAAAAATTACAAAATGTCGTAATTGCTTCCTTTTTGCTTTACAGATTTACACAGTGGGGAAGAAAATATACTGTAACCTATTAGGTAAAAAGGTGCCTAATATCATTGCTGTAACCTGAAACAATATCTGACCACGGATAAGTCATCCGCCTGCAGTTTTATACCCGGTTGGAGTCAAGGCATTGTAATTATTCATAAAATAAAAATCACCTTCCATCAAGTCCACGCCCATGGTATTGAAAATTAATGTCAAGAACAGCAACACAGCCTATTGCATTTTGGTGCTTAAAAGATGACCTCACAAGTGGCAACACTTTGCTAATAGATTGTGTAAGCTTAGGGCCGATGATGTCAACAGTCAACTGAATTGATCTCAATCAAGTAATACTGCGACGCCTCTAAAGGCCTCCAACTGACGGACGGATATATTTGAATAGCGAATAAAATAATAATTACACGGCTGATACCAATTAGCTGAAGATTGAAGCGTTGATTGATCAACAAATTAATAAAACTGGCTCAATTGCCAATAAGGGAAGGGCAAATTAAGCGAGATTGGGTTGTGCGAACCACGCGTTCTTTTATTGGGTATACAAACGTCACGATCAGTTATGGCTGTCAGTGCGTTAATTTCTATCACTTATCAGTGGCAGATGAATTACGGCCGTGTATGAGACTCTTACTTTAATGTTAATGACTTGATTTCTCGTAAATTTTTGTATGCATTAGATTTAATGCATTATGCAATCAACCTGACAAGCCATTTCACGGCAAGCGATCACTGTCACCTATGGATATCTGAAAAATTAGGGTATTGCAACGTTGCCAACCTTTGTATGAATTAATGAATATACAAAACACGGGAATTACTCACGTAATAACGCAAACGGAACGCGGGTTCCGATTATAGTTCCAACCACATTCAGTGGTTTTTTTCAAGGAAAATACGGGGCGCTCGCGGACGCGGTCGCGATTCGCCTAGTACTGATGATTCTCCTTGAAAAAGACCACCGAATGTGGTTGAAACTATAGTCAGAACCCTCTGACTTATTACGTGAGTAACTCCCGTGTTTTATACATTGATAATGTCTCAAAACCACGTCAGTTTCAATAACAAAAATGTTCACAATAATTCGAATACGACAGGAAAACTTAACGCGTGTAGTGCAAAAATGAACGAGCTGAGTAATACGCGCTATAAAAAAATGTGACAAATTTCGTAATGAGTGTGGCTACATAAACATGTCAATAAATAGCGCGACGTCTTACTTTATAAACTTGCATATGAAGTCATCCTTAGTATGAGCATCAGCCATTATGACTATTCTATGCATGAAGAAATAACTATGGATTTAATCAGTTCTGGGGCCGTACCATCAACTTTTACAAAACCATCATGTTTCAAGAACGTCATACTTCAAGCTTAAAGTAATAATGCTCAGATTCGTACCATGAACGTCTTAAAACATTATTGGTTTATTATCGCTCAGTGACGTGTAGAATGAACGAAGAAACATTTCTGCTGTAAGGGCAAGCGAGACAACATTATATTTTCATATAGCGTTGTCGCTTTCGTTGGCGCTGGCTCATGGTACGCTTTGAGTGAACGAAATAGAGGTTTACGTCACAAAACTGCTTAGTCTAAACAACATTAAAGTAACATTGCTTATGTGTCTTTGTGGTACGAAAATTCAAAGTAAGATTACAATAATACTGCTATAAGAGTTGGTGGTAGCCCCCCTGTTATAGTTAGCTATACAAGATATATGTACATTAGACATATTACATATATAGTGTGTGACTCAGAAGTTGCATTTAGCAGCGCATTATAAGAGAATGTGTCGCGATAGTGACCTGTCTTAAATTATTATTGTATAACTGCCTCGCTCACTCGCTTAAGTTTATTGCATCGTCATATCTCGCTTATTTTGCTCTATGGCGATTACTGGTACACTTTCGGTACATTAATTTAAAAGTATGCCCTATCCAATAAAAATAGAAGTTCTTTAAATCGGTACTATCTATTCTATTATTATCTTTAAATATATAACCAAATGGATAACTGCCTTTTTTAGAAAGTCGTTTACAAACATACTGGCTTCAAATAATTAGGTAAGAACTCATAAAAAACAACTATTAAACCCTAAGTGTCGCCAGTAATTCGACACCAAGAAATAAAACAATATCACTTTTATGAGACCGCCTGTACTTTGACGTCCTATGTCCTACGGGCAGTGACGCAATTCTAGTCAAACTCTATACAGCTCTATGATCTTTATGTACTAAACGTCAACATTAAAACAGCCCACATGAAACTATCGGTTGAGCTTTTACGACTTTTCCTGTTTGTGGGACGTCGCGAACTGGATCACGTGAGTTTGAACTGCATAATTAGGTTGGTGTAGAAAGCGATCTCTGAATAGTTGGTTAATTTAATGATTCGTTGCGGTGTCGATCATCGATGTGGCTGTATCGAAGCGATTAGGAACGATTATCGTATATGTATAATGTGGTTCCGAAAAATCAACACACGGTTAGAAGATGAGAGAAGTAAATGTTTGAATCGAATTATTATAAACAAAACATTATTTATTATGTGATAATTAAGGTAAAAATCAAAACTATTCAATATATTCAATCAATCAATCAAAAACTCTTTATTGAACACCAAATACAAAACCAATACAAAATAAAATATAAATATAAAACACTGGTTGGACAATTGGCGGCCTTATCGCTTTAGGCAATTTCTTACAGGCAACCTATATTCGTAGATAGGAATGGAGAGAGTTGTACTCGGAGTGTCATACGAGAACGAATAAAAATTAAGGAGTTTCGTAGAAGATGAATAAGTTGAAAAAGCAGGGTAAATATTTCGTATAACTGATGGTAAATGTGGTCGAAAGGCCCTCAAGTGGAGACTAATGATGGGCAAGCGCAGAGTTAGACACCCATCGACAAGGTGGACAGATTAACTGACTGTACGTGAAGATCAATGGCGGAGGCCTATGTTTAGCAGTGAATGTCCTATGGCTAAACGAAACCATGGGACAAAAGTAAATGCGTCATCAGCATCTCATTGCTGAACATAGACATCTCCATTGACCTTCATAAACCAGACCCGTCGTATCCAGATAGAACTTCTACAGCGATTATAAGGTTATCTAGACAGCCGCTGTATATCAGTTATAATCGCTGTATATCAGCTGAAGACACATTGATTTTTTCAAGAACCAAAAGATTAGACAACCTTTCGGTTTTTGAAAAAATCAATGTGTTTTCAGCAGTTTTTACATACGCAATTTATTATTGTGATCATATCAGTGTCGGTGTAGGTAATATCCTTATCAAGAATAGAATAGGACAGGTTAGAATAATTACTTAGCCTTATAACTGAGACTGTTACACCGGCACGTCAAGCTTACATATTATAGTTAGCATATCTTGACTATTACACAAATCCATAGTATGGCGGTAGTTACCACCCCACCCTACCATCCGCGTAATAAAAAATCTCACAAACCACACTGAATGCTTAGACAGCAGCCCTTGAGTCAGCGAACATTCTAGGTGTAGATTTTTTTCACCTTCGACCATATTCTCTCTAACCATCTAATAAGATATTGGTCTAACGACCCCTGTACGATATAAGAAAAACACTTCATAATCATAATTTTAAAGTTTGGTTACGTCTACTGTCAATTATATTTTGACGAACCAAAAATGGAGTAAATAATTAAGTTATTAATTAACATGAATAAGACTCTGTCAACTACTTTAGTGTCCCAAGATCTATTTTATAAGTTACTAAGCTTTTGTGTATTAAATGAATTATTGAAATATATGAATGAATGTATTATTAAAATTATAACTAGAGTGTTTTGGAAAAAGGAAAAAGAAACCCAATTCAATCTCAACAAATTAAGCAGACATGCATATGTAAGTCAAGGCAGAATGTGCAGGAACTGTTTCCAATACCCGACCCAATTAATAACATTTGCTGGTAAATATGAAAGTTAATTACTGTGCACTTGAAATAACGACTCTCTTTGATCGTGAGCTGTGCTTAATGATGATAGGCATGAGGAGGATGGGCTAAAATTATCTGTGACTGCGCATGCTTTTAATAGCCTGGAATGTGTATGTTGGTAGGGTAAGAATTTACCCTTAGACCGTCGACAACAAGGGATTTCTGAAAAAACTAGTGCCTAAGTACTTAGTTTAAATTGATCAACTCGTTTATTCGCCGAATTCAATAGACAAAATTGACATAAATATTTTATTGTAAGATAACAGTAAAAAATGGTAAGAATCCCTGAAAATGTATCACGATGGTTGTCCTTTCGCTCATAGAGATCTCTTCTAGATAGCCATGACTGGGAAGTAACAAATTAGGAAGTAGCTTTAAAGGTATACAAGAAATGGATCAATGCCTTGGATATAATTAAAAATAAACTGTTAGTACACTAAACAGTTAGTAATTAACAATAATTCAATTAATAACGGTACATTTTCTATAAAAGGATTCCACGGAGATATAGTTTGTGGAAAGCAAGACGTTATAGAAGATTTAAAACAATAGCAAACCTTTGTGTTTTTCATGAATAGCATGTCCATGTAAAAACTAAGAGGACTGCTGTGGTAAAACGTAAAACTGAACCCAATTCTATCGAAACAAATGTACCAAATGCTAACCGATAGACACGCCAACATAAAGCACCGATTCATTATTTCTCAGAACGATAATAAATACAAATGGTTCTATTATGAAATATGGGTGATGTTAATGTGTTCTGAATTCGATTAAAATAATAATATCAGAAGCAGATGGTGAAAACCGTGCGGATATCAGATTCGTTAAGAACAGTATGGTGGGGAACTAGGAAATAACATAGAAACACGAATGTAAACAAATATACTGGCTATAGACATTGAAACTACACGCTGACAGGGTGGTCTATTTTGTAGACACAGGACGGGAGCAGAATCCGATTCCGTATATAAATACGGAATCCGATTCTGCTTTCGTTTTCATTTAGCGAATAAAATATTAAAGAACAAATCAATAAGTTCTTCAATAGAAAAAAACATTTCGTGAGCATTTGACTCATTTTAACGGACTTCAAAAAAGGAGGTTCTCAATTCGTCACAATCTTTTTTTATTTTATATATGTTCACAGATTACTCGGAGACGCCTGAACCGCATTCGGAAAATTCATCAAATCATTCAAAAGGTAGTCCCATTTAAATTTGATTGAAATCGATGGAGTGGATATTTAAAAATCAAAACAAAGATCCAAAGTTGTTTATTATTGCAGTAGAAGTCGGATTCGTATATTTTGGTGAGAGAAAATATACCTAATTACTAGTGAGAACCCTCTACAATCCATTGTTCCTGGCTTGACATCAAGATTGAGTTATACATTAGTCTACATTTTACTTTGTAATCTTCATTCATCTTAAAAAAGCCAGCTGGTCTCAGTTCCTTGAACATATTAATATTTGATTTAACATTATCGTTTATTTACTAATATTATAAAAAGGCAAGATTTTATTGTTTGTTTGCATAGAATAGGCTCCAAAACTACTGAACCGATTTGAAAAATTCTTTCACTCTTGGGAAGCTACTCTTTAAACAAGGCTTTATTATATGTATTTAAAAAAAAATAGGCATCCATATACATTTTAAATTTGAAATTTTTTACCCGTGCGATGCCGGGGCGGACCTCTAGTAATATATGTGTATGTAGTAATCTCCTATTTTTTTATGAAGGTAAAATCAAACACATTTAGATAAAAGACATGTCTTGTATATGTACCTACCTAATGATAATGATATGGGACAACATTCACACAAGGTCTTCAGGTCCCAAACTTGGCAGAGCCTGTACTATGGTAACCTGATGACTGATATATACTTATATACATACTTATATATTTACTTATATACATATACACACCCAGACACAGGTCAGACATGTTCATACACACAAATGTTTGACCTGTCCGAGAATCTAACCCGGGACCAGCGGCTCAGAAGGCAGAGTGCTACCAACTGAGCCAACCGGCCAGACGAAACGTACCTAACGTATGCGTACCTATAGCAGCTATGGAAATAGAAAATCAAATTTCTAGTTGTTATTTTGTTTATGCGTGTTTTTTTAGAAATCTGACTCGGTGGCATCGCTAGATATGAATGTTAGAAGCGTCGCGTCTCGTGCCACAGACACTAGCCGGCATGTCTCGTGTGTCTAATCTTTAAATAACTGGCGAGCACTCTACTGGTGCTACATGCCATTATCATGCCAGCTACATCTTAGTTGAGTTTGAACATTCTGAAAAAAATATTTGTGCAATAACGGCCATTACATCTAGATTTCTTCACTGATTTCTGCCCACGTTGTCAGATGTTATGTACGTACTGCACTTGTAAGTGGACATAACGGCTTTCTGTTAAAAACTTTAAAGCTAGGTATATATTTCTTTTAAGTGTGTGTCTCCATATATCGTTAGGATATAGTACAAAAAAGCTCGTATATTTTTTAATTATGAGCTATATGACATATATATATATATGAGTTTGAGTACGTATACAGGCCGGTTTCGTGACCGTCGGAGTCACTTTTTCATAGAGAGTACGCGCTTTCGCATACGCGGACGCGGCATTTCGTTTAAACTAAATAATGTCGAATACTTATGAAACTTCAAACCAAGTGATATATTCTATAATTATATTCTATGACTTCTAATCCGTGTTCATAAATCGCCAAACTATTCGTCGCCATAGCTATGTCGTCATTGCTAAATCATAGTGATTTTATCGCTGGAAGCACAGGACATATGGGATAATAGCCCAACACTAATGAATGTAATTACATTATCAATATTGTTCTCGATTTGACGAGATAGTTATTATAACAGTGTACTAATTGACTAAATCAGCAAAAATCAGAATTATTGCTGTTTTCTCTGCAGACTAGTTAATATGGGACAGGGTTGGCATTGTGATAGAACAATTTCGAATTTGATGAAACCCAAGTAAGATACTTTTAACCTACTAATATTATAAAGGCGAAAGTTTGTGTGTATGTTTGTTCGTTTTTTATTTTTATTTATTTATTTGTTGATAAATAATACAAAGTTTATTAATATGTTGTACCACGAAACCGCAAGGTTTGTCGTAGTACCTCACTTCTTCACGCTCAAACAGCTCCACCGATTTTGATGAAATTTGGCATGCAGGTCTTCAGGTCCCGGGATAACATATAAATATGTGTTTTTCCCGCCTACTTTTCATCATCATCATCAATCATCACCACGTGGGTGCAGCTACTTTTACGTAATTTGAATTAAGTGGAATAAACAGCAAAGTAACTAATATCGTTTATACAAACTAATAACGCTTAGAGCGCCATAATATAATACAAGACATGAAAAAGAATATTTTTTTTAAACTTTTAAACTAGCTTCGAACATCTTCTTAAACATGAGTAATGTTCCTTTAAAATAAACAATTTCAACTAGGAATTTAGTTGTTCGGTCGAAAATATACCGTGTTGAAAATTTGATTGTCGAGAATTATGTTTATGTATGATTGTTAAACAATGACTGAAACCAACCGCTTTGTAGAATGCGGAACACACTGACCTATAATGTGTTGCCATGCTACATATAGGGCTATCAAGCTCAATAGTTCAATTTACAAACCCTGCTATAAAAATATGACATAATATTTAGGGGTATTTTTTTTACGTCTTTTAAATATTTGTGCCACGATGTAGATAGACTACTACTCACATGATTAACTAAGAGTACCTTCACATTATTTCTCTACGAATTTAATGTAATAGTGTCTGAGCGATTTCTAATTTTTGAACGCTGAACCATATCGTTAATTATTATTTGCATTTTTTTACTTAAGTTGCTCAATTCGTAGATTCTTACACGGTTTTGGTTGACATCATGCTTTCTTGGACAAAATTAGTGACGTAAGGTTTGGTAAATGCAAGAAAATGTTTAGAGATAGAGTTGACGTGTGAGCGAGACGGAGAATAATTGTATATGTGTGTTCACTGCATTGAAGCTACAAGGCAATTTTCGTACAGCGCGTGTATACGACAACAAATGTTTCAGTGATTGAAATGGCCTACTAAATTGCAGGTTAAAAGGTTTTAGCAAATATGCATGAAATTAAAAAAAACTCCCTAACATTTTACAATTCATATAATGAATGATATAGAGTGTGTAATGTTAATAATTTACATATAGGTAAGTACCACCATGACTAATATAAATGAGCCCTGAAAAATTTTTACATGAAGGAAAATTAAAGAATACTAGTGGTTTTGTTAAATAAACAATGCCAAGGTGAGATATTGTTTTAAAATTCTATACGTTTAGATGACAGGCATGGTGATGTGTTGATTTTCCAATTTTCTTTGCTTCTTATGACGCAAAACTACAAGAGTATAAGTGATAATATAGCTATAATTCTTAAAAAGGAGAGTTATACGAATCTTAAAAAGGAGTGGCCTCCAGTATTACAGGTATTCAGAGGCGATGATCTCTTAACATTGGGCGGCCCGTCTGCTTGTTTGGCAACTAACACATAAAAAACACACAATAATACCTAATGTACATGAAAATGTATAGTTCCATAGTTTCAGGATATATCGTATTCTTTACATATAAAACACAAGCCCGCCTGGCTAGCTACCACCCTCAGGTTTTAAAAATAGTCACCAAACACATATTATGTTCAGACAGCATTCTAGGTCTAGCGTGATAACATCTTCGTCCACATCATCACAGTATATCAAGTGAGATAGTGGTAAACGTTAGATCTTTACAGAATAAAAAAATACATAATTTTCATTTTAACAACACACCGCCTGCCTACTCGAATCGATATATTAAAATTAAAGTTTAACCTTAAATATACCGAGTGTATTATAAACATAATTGCATTAAATCTGCCAAAATAATCAGAATGTCAGCGTAACTTTTAAAACCAACCTTTTTCGTTCTCAATCTCATTTATTCGCTATCGAAATGCGATCTGTCCATACAAACCGCATGCCATTATGTTTATCTCCATTTATCTTCATGACATTCGTTCCGAGAAGTGCTAAACGAGACAATTTGCATCACATTGCGTCTTCGCTTATGGACTCATTCGTATGCTAATACTCGGAGCGGTAATGTATAAGGATTTGAATTTTAATTGCTCGAAATACTCCGACTTGCGGGATTTGAATAATAAGGATATTAGCTGTTGTGCTAAGCTGATAGAAATAGAGTCTGCAATCAGAGTCAGAAAAATTACACGAAAGAAATCAGAAATAGTTATTGGTTAAATGTATAAGTGCTATTATGATACAATACGTTTCAACAGTCTGCCACTTTCAAGTCTAATATGTTTTGGGATAATGGGGCTCAGTGACGTGCATAAGGAGAGGCCTGCAGTGGACTGATGTAGGCTGATGATGATAATGATCACATATAAACCCAATTTGCCCTCACAGGAAAGCAAAACCTTCCAGAGAATTACTATATCTTCTAGTTGTCGTCTAGCGTGTTGTCCCACACGTGCAGCCAATGGCAATCAAGAAAACAAACTGTCGAAATATGTTTTTATAGGTACAGCTTACGTTCAACCGCTATCTCGCCTGATGTTAAGTGACGACGCGGTCTAAGGTGTAGAACGAAAACTTAGAAGGTATCTATTCACTCGCGACTTGAATACTCCGGGGTTGTAGCTAATTGATTGTATAGATGGTGTATAGATAGAAAGTTATTTGCTTCTTTATAGATTCAGGGGTTATTTATCAAAGGACGCTGTACACTGCATCTATGTTAGAATTTAATCTAATAAAATAAGAGAATAAAGTGCATTGGCGACAGAGTTTTGCTCGGCGTTTTACCGGGCAAGACGCAATATAAATAAATTCCTAACCATAACGTTATCCATGTACCGATTGTCATACAAATGGCTAAAGCCATTTCTGAATAAACTTGGAGACTTGGAGATATATACGTATGATTAATAAAATATTCGGTTCTTTATTACATATTTAAACTATTTTTGACCGAATACAAAACAATAAACAAACATACGACACGTAATTTCTCCAATACTTATTTACATATAATGAAATACTCAAGTATTGTGAGTATGAGTCACAGACTCATCAAATATTCAAAGCACAACTTGTGGTTCAAAAAGGATACCGACGGCGGCGAATAATTCGGGAATAAATCTATGATGGCTTGTGAACGTTATATTACGAGTAGACGTGTAAATATTTGATAGTAATCGGCGTCGACTCGTTTGAGCTTATTGTTGATTAAACAATGGTAATTTAGTAAGTCATCATCATCACCATCATCTCAGCCACAGGTCGTCCACTGCTGGAAAAATGTCTCCCCCATTGATTTCCACAAGGGCCAGTTGGAAGCGGCTAAAAGCAAATTTATTAAGTAGTCCGTTTTATTTTTAAAATTTGTCATATATAAATATTATTTATTCAGAACCCTAGGTGGGCGAGTTCGACTCGCACTTTTTGTCACGGTGTTTTTGTCATTAAATCTGAGTACACTGAAATAATTTAATTACAATTACATTCATGAAATCAATAAAACATTTAATAAGTTGTTCGACAATTTTGAAGAACGAGGCCCTTGTAAGCTGCAGAACAAAACATTCTAGAATGAGAGTGGGAGCTCTGTTATCGATTGACTTGACATTGATCCTCGCTTGGCTCTCAGTGGCAGATTGAAATATTATAAATTATTTTATACTGAAAGTAGTCCCACGACCAAAAATTAGTGATAAGACCGGATATAAGAACATACCATTATTACCTAGGACTTTTTCAGACTAAAATAGCTATAAAAACTAACTATATTATCAACTTCAATTTCTCCACTAAATCCTAAGCTAACCAACAGAAGCGTTAACTGTACATAATTTTCAATTGAAACAGGGTTTTAAAAATACTGTTGTTTTAATTAGCATCTGCATAAAACAGAAACGGTTTTCGCACGTGTTTCCTAAGCTATATAGCGCCTCTTGCGAATTGTTGATTGATTAGGAGAATTACTCCTTATATTCCTTTCGTAACGGGTTCTGAAATGTAAATTTGAAAAGCTAATTCATTGTTTAATAGACTGCAATAAACCTGAATGAATCTGAATTCTCTGTTTATGAACGCCGTAAATCAACGTGTCACCTTAAATGAAGTTCGACACCCTTTCCGTTCTCTTTTTTAGTTAGGGCCACAAACGATGCGTTAGGGCTATGTTCTAGACTGTTATTATATGTGTGTATGTATCATCTGTTGTCTTAAGAAGTTCGAAACTTCTTGTCATAATTTTGACAAATAAGGTTTTGTTGGAAGTGTAGAAAGAGAATTCCTTGTCGGGTTGGAAGCGTCTTGCTTCCAACGACACCTGAATATAAGCTGTGTGATTTCATATTAAATTGAATATTGTGTCATCTAAGGAACATGAAGTCAAGAATAAAAAAAACAGTTTTTTGCAAAATGTATTGTTTTGTAACGGTAGAAGGAATAGGGGAGCGAGGGGCTTGTTGTAACAGTTTTCATGAAAACTAATATATCTTGAGATCCATTGATTAAATTGCTACTAAATAAAGATGGATGGATGCTGTAACTCTTCCTCTACCAAATCAAGTAAAAATAATACCATAACTATTGGTCATTATTTGAAAATCAATTATTTTCTAGAAGAAGTGCGGTGTTACAACTTACCTCGTGCTTGGGGCAAGTTGTAACGTCTACCGGGGCAAGTAGTAACGACAAAAAAAAACAACAACAATGCCTCTAATCAATTATTCTTTGTTTATTTTTAACAAAATTGACATCTTTCTAAAGTAAGTATTCTGTAATTCTTATCAAAAATCAATTTTAATACACGTTTTATGTAAATAACACCTAAAAATTAAGTAATTAACAGTATTATTTAGTTAAACACTACTTATAATCATCATGGCACTTTTAAATGACAGTGACAAGTAATTAAATTATTTATATCAAAGGTATGCTTCGTAATTATAACTTTTTAATATCTGTCTAACAAAGTATTGCACTTATACACAAAAGAATAAACATTTGGTGGGTTTCATTATAATTAAATTCAGTCTTCATCTTAGCTACAATTAATAATAATAATAATAATAAAGCCTTTTATTTTCCTTAATAAAATAGTAACAATTGTTTATATATACTTAACTAACTTATAACATTAAAAAAAATTAAATAAAAATATAATTAACCTAAGAAATTTACTTAAAAATATTAAGGACCTCTCAACGAGTAAAGGCCTCCTCCTTGTTTCTCCACGTCGTCCTGTCGTTCGCCTTATCTTCCCAGTCTGCTCCAGTGATTTTTACTATTTCGTCGAGCCATCTCTCTTTTGGCCTACCCCTGCTTCTCTTGCCTGTTGGACCGTTCCACATGGTTATCTTTTTTGTCCATCTATTATCACTCATAGGTACAATATGGCCAGCCCATTTCCATTTAAGTCTCTTACAGTGCTGGAGAGCATCAATCACATTGGTTGTCTTCCTTATGTCCTTATTTTTTCTGCGATGTTTCAATTTTAGATTTAGTATGCTGCGTTCCATGGCTCTCTGTGTTGTAAGTAGTTTGTTTTCCGTGTATTTGTTGAATATCCAAGTTTGTGAAGCATAAGAGAGACATGGTAAAATACATGAATCTAAAATATATTTCTTGAGTGTGATTGGTAGGTTGGACTTAAGAGCTTCCTTGTAGCTCCAAAACTTATTCCATGTCAGGTTAACACGTCTAGTTAATTCATCTCTTTGTCGAGATTTTTTGAAGGCTATTTGTTTGCCAAGATATATATACTCTTGAACATATTCTAGAAGAACATTATTAATATGTTACAATTTTAACTTAACTTAGCTACAATTAATACAAATAAAAGATATAGTGTCTCCTGTAACAGATCCTACATGTGCCCACATCTTACAAATGATACACTCGACCCAATCTTCTTTATTTGAATCTGTGTGAGCTTCACCACATACCAGACAATACCACTCTTCTGATTCAGAGAGAACATAAAATCTTTTTTTTAGCTCCGTCCACTCCGGTTTTATTTTTTGGTGATTTACCTTTGCCTTTCCCCTTCTCTTTTCCTTTACCTTTTCCTTTAATTTTGACATTTTTTTCTGTTTTTTCTTCATCTTTTGTTCATATTCCTTTTCCTTCTTTTTCAGGAGTATCCGTCAATACTGTAAATTTTCTTTTGCGTCTGCTATTTGTATTAGTTTTTCTTCTGCAGTAAATACTTGTCCAGACCAACTCTTAAATTTTCATTATTCTTCTCTTTCTTTATGAATCTATAAAGAAAGACATGACATAATCGGAAAGTCTGACTAGCATTCCAAATACTGCATTTTTTTCTAAAACTTCAGCTGCCGCTAACTCGTACACTTCTTTGCTTTGTGTTTCCTGGTCTGACTTTCTTTTATACACCCTCATTCTAGAAGAAAGAAAAACATCATAATTTGGGGCATGTTGTAACACGTTACAACAAGCCCCAGGATTTTGTTACAACTAACCCCATGGTATGATTTTTAACATTTATCAAGATAAATATTTCAACAACTTAGCAATCTTAAAAACCGTTACACATAATCAGAGATAGATCAATTTGAATGTAAATAAGATATCGAAAGTATAAAATTAGTCGATAATAATAACGCAAACCAAAATTTTACGACAGTACAATTTTATATTACCTGGCAAAAAAGGAAGCGCGTGCCACTTCCGCTCCTACGCCGGCCGGTAGGACACTATGCTATGGTAACAAGATGCGGGGCGGTTTATAGGTCAAATCGAGTCAAAGAAATACTCTAATAAAGTTTAAGATCTTAGTGAAATGAGCCTGTTACTACTTACCCCTGTTACAATAAGCCCCTCGCTCCCCTACGGCCATAGTGATCCTTTGAACACCACTATTAGTATAATATACAATATAATATATAATACAGTAAGATACATATTGAATAGTTTGCATATAACAATTTTAAATGAGAATATTTCGTTTCATATTTTTTAGAGCGTTATTTTTCCATGGTCCTGTTTTAGTTTTTGAGTTCATTTTTACTTAATCGCAGCAATGAGTGGAATGTTGCACATCTCATACCTTCAATCTTCCACGCATCGAGTAAGTTCAAATGCAGCTACAAAAGAAGTCTAAAACAATCTGCGTATCTTTTGTTTCAAATGTAGGTACAAATCATCTGCGTAGTTCATACCACAAATGTTAGTAAACTAACAAGTGTTAGTCGCGTAGGTGAAATGTATGTTTCAAGTAGGTACCAAATATTTCGTTAATACTGCCATTTATTAGCTAACAACGATTTAGTGTTTGTGAATAAAGTATCAGCTGCAAGTATGCTATGTCACGTGCCACGTTACATCACGCTTATAAAACCATTTTCATTACTTTAGGACAATGTGTTATAGGTCGTTGAGATATGACTTCACAAAGCTTAACACTCACCTACCTCTTGTCACACTATGTCACACTTCGTTGTCCTCTCCTTCCCGCTTGTGACGTAATTTATTCATGACCCTAGTGTACATCACATCTACATCGTTACCAAGTCAACGTTTTTCTCTTATCACTCCGTTCTTTGGTCTGTTTGCAAGGATAGTATATCGTAAAATTCTCTTATCCTCTATTTTTATTTGACTTTGTTCATCTGCCATACCCAACTCTCAATACCATATAGGTACAATAATGTCAGTACTCAAACTGCTCTATGTCTTCCTTTCCTCATGTCCTGATTCAAAAGTATTTCTGTGAGATGTACGTTGCCTTTATTATCCTACAACACTGCATCTCGTAGTGGTACGATACTTTATAATGTTCTTCTGGCCTACCTACTACTACCGCTCTTGAAAAATTGTGCAGTGCCATGCAGGACTAGCCTAGCATGAGTCCATTTTCACCACAAAATCAAGCGATTGTGATAAATCTATAAACTAAAGAGATCTATAAAACTAATGATAATCTATAAAACAGGCAAAGCTGATAAACTTTGTAAAAAGTTTTACTTTACATTACCTACTACACGACAATGTTCCTATTTCGGAGGGTATTAGGTAACTAACTAGCACATGCAATGCACAGCTACATAAGTGGCACTTTAATTTTCTTTAAACTCTATTAAATACTTGATGATAATTAAAAACTGTACTGATTCAGTTTTAGTAGAAATATTTTTAATCTATGACTTGACTAATCGTTTAGTTATTCGTGATCAAAAGTTCAAGGTTCCTTGAAGCCTGTGATATAGAGAAGGCTTCTACTTTATGCCATAAATCCAATAAATTCCAATCTATTCATTAGGGGACCCCTAACAGGTGACTTGGCTTAGCAGGCAAGTTGTCACTTTTATTGCTTTGCTTACAGCAATTAAATCTATCAATGGTCGTTCAATGCCATTCTAGCTTTTATAGACTCGCCATTAGATAAAAGCTGGGTAGTAATTAGTAGTTTAATTATATCATTATTATTCAGCTTAAAATAATTTCATCCTATGTGAATTATAAATTTAACTAAAAACTAAAACTAAAAACGCTAAACTAATTTAGCGTTGAGATAAAAAGTAAGTCAAAAATATTCTTCTTCTAGTTATTTATTCGACGAAGCAAAGTGGCCCAAGGTGTCAATTTTCTCGAATATAAACTAAAATTTCCTATGAACGATAGAAATAAAAACCTCAAAGATTCCAGGCCGTGCTATCCAATGATACTTTAGATATTTTGATGGATCAATATAAATATTTTTATGATGACATAACGCAAACAAAGAAAACATTCTTTAGCGAACAACTTTATATTCAGGGGTTATCTAAATTAAAATCGTTGCTTTGGGAATGATTTTATGAATGTCGATTATCATTCCTGTTAAGATATTAGCGGTTTACATATGACGTCATTTCCTGAAGATGAATGGACTGTACAATGACATATCTGATAAGAAATGCTATTTGAATTCGAATTAATCAAAACATGTTTGTCCCAACAGCACGTTCATTCATCACATTTGTGGTAAAGCATAAGTAGCACGCACAAAATGCGTACAAAATCATACTATATACATTTTTGGCGTTTGGAGATTATAAACAATTTAAAGAACTTTCAGAGTACAAATCATTTTTAATTTCACATATTGATAAGCGGATACTTTGATTACCTAATTAGGATATCAAATTAAGATATCAACGCTAATGTGCACGCAATAAAATGTATCATACATTATAGACAATTTTTTTACAAAAAACCCCTTTTTATAGTAGTGGATATCTGCTGATTTAAAATATCAAGTAAAGGCCATCACTGACAAGAGGATTCTTAGAAAAAAATTGGTTGACTGTGTTGAATGTAGCGAAATATTTGAAGTAGGTAAGGATGTTTCAATGGCCCTCTATATTGAAAAAGAAAACGTTTTATTTGAATTTTCCCATGTTATATGACTGTAATGTAACAAACCGACTAGGACTCACGTGGTAAATTATGGAAGAAACTCGCGATAGTTTTCAGACCCAAATGTTATATGACAGTTAAAAATATATCATACATATGTTATTGGTTAAGTGAATTTGAAAAGATGGCTTCAATATGCCGTTGTTTAAACAGAAACTAAAGAAGAAAGAATGCGCACAAGTTCTATCCCAACAATTAACGTTAGTGTTAGAATATAAGAAACTTTAGAAAAATCCTAACTATAGGACTCTAAAGGTTATTAGTACTAGACTATAATACACTCTTTAACAAATGCAGTGACGGCAGTGAAAGTTTCGCAGTACGTCCATAGAATAAGAAGTAGAACATACCTTGCAAGCCCAGAGTGCACTCTGCCATGAAGCCTTGTCTTCACTGAAGAAGTAGCAGCTGTGCCCCAGCCGGATAAAGTGAGGAGGACATACGTAAGACATCTTGGTGTTGTTCCGCTGGCCATCCACGATACCTGGACAATGACAAGGGTGTTACTGATTCTAAACAATAAAATATGTATAACACTTATATTAATCCAGGTGATTGTTGGTGTAAGATATTAAATTGGAATAATATTTATACTTAATCTTAGAAATATATGTATAAATGCAGGGTTCATGAAATGGAGCCAGGTCTCTGGGACTACACATGACCTGCAACGTTAGAAGGGTAGGGATAATTGTGGAAGATACAGATGCCTATCCCGAAGAATGATTTGCCGATAGAGTGGAGTGTAAGGATAAATATTTTAGCGACACTATTTAAGGAGGAACAACTTACAATATCATCATCTTGATCAAACTCACTCTGTCTGTAAATAAATCTCACAATTTTATTTTTAAATATACCAGGCTAAATCGGCTAGAACCCCATTCAACTTTACTTACCACAATTTCCTTTTGAATATCTTACTAATACCATAGACGAGTATATATTTGTCTATGCTAATACTTTGCATTTCGCGGTCAAACGTGTTTACTTATAATGAAAACAACTGTCACCGTTTTCAGTCTATTGACTTACTCCGCCTGTGGTCCAGCACTTTGATTCTACTGAATTAGTCACAATTAGCAAGTAGATTGTACCGTAAAATAACTACGGAAAAACAATGCAATGTTTGTCTGTTTGGCTTGTACTCAACAAGCCAAACATGAGCATTTGCAAAATCGTTCACGCTTGAGAATGAAAAAACCCGGTTCGACATCCGTGATAAATGCAGGTCTTGTTCTGTTAATTGATACTTGTCAAAACACTTTAAATTAGGAACATACAGGTCATTGGCCGGGATTTTCATTGAAACCTTTTTTAGGTAACAAACATTACCCGTGCCGTAATACATCTCATAAATTAACTTCTGGTAAAATATTGCCTATTGTCTTTCTTATCAGGTTCATCTAAAAACAGTAGCTAAAGAGTGTATTAGGCACTAAGTGGGCGGTTGAGAAATAATTTGTAACAAGATCTCGTTCAAGGCCGGGTAAAACCGGACTGCATGATAATTTTTTTATTGCAAACATTAACAAGATTAGAAACGATTCTTGTCAATTTAGTAAAATCTACACACGTCTTAAAATACTGATCAAGATTAATGGAAGAACTTCTTTTTAAAAATATTTTATGTACCTACATTATTATGTCTATCCGTTTTTTAAAGTGTTCTTATCGGCACGGAATGTTATGTTTTGAATTTTATTTATGTAATGCGGGTGATAGGGATATAATTACATATACACATTATTGAGTAATTAGATTTCGATTTTAATCGGAAAAAAATATGTGAGATGACTTAGCCCACCCTATAACAGTAGTGCAGAGGCACCAGAAGAAGATTCTTCGGTTTATCTATGAAACTGTCATCTAACAACCTTGGAAAAAATTAAATATGTGTGGTCTAGCCACTTAGATGTAATGTCATTATTTTATTATGTCTAGCTTCAGAAATATACTAAGAATTGGTTACAAAACCAAAAATAGTCAGTTTCATAAATAGCACATAACTCCTGAGCAATAGTTACTAGAGCAATATTTAAAGAACTAATTGATTTTATTCTCATATTAGTGGGTATATTTTATATTTTGTTTTTTTCTAAAACTTAAACGAAACTCATATAATTAATTTAACTTTTCATATAAATTTCAATTGAAAACTTTGGGTTAAACAACGCTTAACGATGAATTTTGTTTTCTGGAAATAACCACTAATTTTTTTTTTAACAAAAACGTTAATATGACATAAACGATACACTCTTCTGCGACCATCTGCACTATATAAACATGTCCTAAACTCATCTGTGAATAATACGGAAGCTCATTACTCTTCAGATCAATGAAGGTGTTCACGCACAAATCAAGCGAGCTTTCTGTGAGCTGCAGAAAACTTTAGTACATTCGCTGGTACAAAAGAACGGTGATAGTGAAGAGTTTTGCATCCACGTTTACTCCACTTACTTCATTCAGCTCTGTTTTAATGTTAACTTACTATGTGAAAATGATTTCTCAAGGAAATTGACGTCACTAATCGGTCATCACGAGGCGGGCTGTTACCCAAGTACTACCGGTACCACGTCTCATTTTATAAAAACCTGTCTCTACAAACCTTCGATACAATCTAGAAACCGTAGATTGTGTTAAATTTAAATTTCGTGCAATTGTTCGTTGATCCAAGCTTTGCCGCACCAATGCCACAATTTGTGCTGCTTGTTCGGATGAAGTATCCTCGTTATTGTAACGAAAGTCTTGTTGAGTTTAAAGAAACTACCCAATAATTATATTCTTAATAATAATCTTCAATTAGCACAGGAAAAAAAATCGTATCATTTTCAACTTACATGCACATCTGAGAACACGCGTGAATTATCTTTTCCCGGCTTTATTAATTTGTTATGTTGCAGTATTTTTTATTAGGATTTTCAAATTTTATTTTATTAGGAATGATGTGTCTTCACTTTTACATTAAAAAGTTTGCATTCTTATAAAAATATTCACTTGAAAGTAATCCTGCATTAAGATGCAGTTTGTGTCCGGATGTTTTCTGTGTGTAATGGTTACAAGTACCAATCTGTGATGATATGATCGAAGGTGGTCATTAGAATATAATATTATATGTAACTCGCTCTCAGAACCTAAATAGTACTGCCAGACTATTACGTATATTATCTACTTTGTCAAAAGCAGCTGGCCAGTAGGCCTGTAAAAATTGCCCTATCACGGGTACCGTAATGATGTAATTTCTGCAGTACCTACTTGTAAACCTTTTTATCTAGGTATAAAGATTCAAATATAAAAAACTGAACTTGAATGACAGTCTTTATAGACAACTGTATACAATACAATACAAATACACTTTATTGACACAAAATTCTAGAAATTAAAAAAAGAATATTTACAATAAGAAATGTTCAATAGGCGGTCTTATCGCTAAGAGCGATCTCTTCCAGACTACCTTTTGGATGGAGAATAATTGATAATAGATAATCTCGGAGGGTGGTGTCTCATATAAAATATTAAATACATAGATACTGTCATAATGTAATTTTTTTACCATTAAGATACAACTTTAGCTGGACCAAGGAGGTTGCAATGCAATTTTTCTACATATAATCTGTGAACGCGACGTAACACGCATGCGCGATCAGCAAATGGGTTATGGCGCTAAACGTTCACAAATAAATGCAAACATATTATGCTGTAATTGTATACATAAATTTCACTATCTATTTTATGAGATTAGAGAAATTAGTGTATAAAACTGCGTATTATTTGGTCTGTAATAATATAAAAGCTCGCTTACGGCTCGTTTTTACTTACTTGTTTTTGCTTACACTCGTGTTTTAAGAACCCTTATTATGAAACAGTTTCAGAAACTACTATTGTAAAGCTATTCTTTTTTATTTAAGGATATCCTGCGACTTGTCTGCAAAGTTATGTGACATAAAGTTGCTAGACTAGACTGTTAGTGATGAAATTATCTACGAGTGACCCCACAAAGAACCTCAAAGTCAAGAGAACAAGCTGAAACAGGTCTTTATGTCAGAATTCCTTTATATCGATTATTTATCCTATTAGCATACTTACTTTAAATGTAGATTTTCGAGGCATTCATCCAAAATGAGACGACGTGCAAAATACATCAAGGCACTAAAATATCTTTGCGTAGAGATGATATGGCAGTAGATACGCGACACACAACTACGACAGACGATAAGACCTATCAATAAGCTAATAGTTCATCAGAAATATATATAGGCACAATATATATTATGTCACAGGTTGTTATGGATATGCTGCTAACTGGGAGCGGGTAGGAACATTTATGTTAAGGCTTGCAACAGCTAGTGGATTGCTCATATGTGTAGTAGGTTTTGTATATTAATCTAAGATTTTACACTAATTGTAATTGGTCGGGTAGTATCTTAGACAAGGCTACATAGCTGACGTAAAGTCGCTAATTTATTGGTTTATTTTCGAATATATTTGGAGGTGTGCTCTGGAGCTTTCCTTTATCCTCATTCCATCAGAGAAAGACCAGATGGCAATGCGATATCCATACATGGTAGACTTTACAACTTGTCACACGAAGCTTTTTGCTTTCATATCCATAGTGCGTACCGCTAGCAAGCGAAATTCGCCTTGCCTAAATTTGTGTTTCTGATACAATCTGGGTGTGTTCAATTCACGATAGTGGATAGGTATATTCTAGGCAAGCGTGCTCCATCGTAGATCTCATCATCACTTAACATCAGGTACGAGAGTGATCAAACGCTTGCTTATTCTGTATAAAAATAACTGTGTTGAGAGTTTAGATGGTGAGGCACACAACAGTAGCTGATATGATGATCATGCTATGAAAGTATTTACTATCAAATATACTTACACACTGAACATAGCGCTATCAACAGCAAGCTGATAATGTGTTGCCTTTCTAAAGCTTCCATTTTGAATCACTTAGTTCACTTGTTTCACTGAATCACTCACTCACTGGTTCACTGCTGTGTTCTCACCGAACTCATATTTGACACTATGGAACTACAGATGTTAATAACCAGAAAAAATCCGTTGTTAACTTCTTTGTTCAGGTGTGATCTGTAACAAACGATAAAAATTTTATGAGAACGTGATGTAGTTTTCAAAATACGACCGAGAATACTAATAAGAACCTAACCTTTTCAAAATTATTCATATATTCGTCAGACACGAATCTGACCTGAAAAATTTGTTCTCGAATATTCTCGCCATGTACTTATAAAATAAAGTAAGAGCGAATGTATTCTATCGTGTAATCTCATTGAAAATGGAACGCGTTAAATACCAGCGTCTCTGTCTGATGAACGCATTAAAGTACAAGTGTACTTAAAACTCTTTAGTTCGCAGTGGCTTTGTTTTTCAAGCCACTACGAACTAAAGAATTTTAAATTGTTTTATTTTGTTGAGAGGTTTAACCAAGGTGCATGTCCACAGTGCTTTCAGAGGCGGATTCAAAGTTGTCGAACCTTTTTGATCTGATTTAATCACCAGTTCAATGTAGTATAGTCTAATTACTTACACAAGTAGTACATTTCGACAATACGATCACTAACTATTACTCGCATTTATCGTCCGCCGGATTGTCTATAGAATCTATTATTGCTAATAGCGGCGAACTTCTAAGCCCGTATGAATTTACGATTTCATGGTTTATGCATGGGAACAGAGTCTGGCTTACGTAGGTCTATAATCATGATTATATATACTTGTAGTTACAGTAGGTGCAGCTAGGTTGCGGTTTAACCTCAATATATATTCAAGGCGGTGAATTTTAAATCATTTTGTGTACAGCATTGCAAAATTGACATAGTTACTCCTTCTTGTAACAATAGATTTTTAGGATAAAAATACCTATTAAGTTTACTATGTGTCAATGGAATTGCGTACCTACTATTCGCTGAAATAAGTCCTAGACCGTTTTGCAACTAAACTACCCGAGATTACCGCCAAATCTCAGAATAAATCACAATTGATTTTTGATCAGAGGCTTTTGAACTGCGGAGATACCTATGTTTCAATTTCCAAAAATAACTATTGAGGCAAACTAGGTGCCAATATTTTGGTCACGCCTTATTAACCAGGCGCTTTGATAAATTTTGGAAAATAAAAACAACTTTATGTAATCTTAATTTGTACCTATTGAGCGCTTAATTATTTTCAAATAGGTTCACATCTACTAGAAAAAAGATGATAAACTAACACACATAAAATAACAACACATTCAAATTGAGACCACCTTTCTTTTTGATGCCGGTCCAAAAAGTACATAATAAAACAAAAGTAATAACCATAATGAATTTTGAAAATATTGTATTGCGAATAAAAGTCCATTAAATAAACAGTACAGTATACTGAAGTATATAAACTTTATGAGTATTTAAACTTGAGTTTAAACTGGCGTATATTTAAGTTATTTTAGAAAGTCTAAGCTATAAAGCGAAATCTAGATTTAGGTCGTTAAAATATCGTTAAACGCACCATTTGGCAGTTAAACGAAACGCGGAGTCCTAGCTTCCGTTTATTTTTAAGAGCAATAACTAGTAAAATAATAATCTGCAATATTTTAAATTATTACTGTGAATACCTGCATTTAATTTTTATATGCCATTATTAAGCCATTGGTGGGGAATTGGTGATCGAACCATCGTCCGGCAGGTTGACAACCGCTTCCGCCGCTATAGACTATATCCGCTTCCTAAAGTTCACTCCTAAAATGAATAAGTTATCATATTGTTTGGTGCCAGAAGGTAGAGTATCAACTGCGGTGATATTTTGTTATTGAAACTGACGTGGTTTTGATACATTATGAATGTATAAAACACGGGAATTACTCAGTACCGCGAACAGCGACCGGGTCCGCGAGCGCCCCGTATTCTCTATGAAAAAGACTACCTACCTAATGTACTCGAAACTATACTCGGAACCCTATGACTTACTACGTAAGTAATTCCCGTGTTTTATACATTCATAATGCGGTGATATTATATATTGATAGTAGCCTATATCATTTTACAGAAAAAAAAACAGCGAAGTCTCCATGAGAACTCATAAAA
Source organism: Apeira syringaria (assembly GCA_934044485.1). Classification (NCBI taxonomy): domain Eukaryota; kingdom Metazoa; phylum Arthropoda; class Insecta; order Lepidoptera; family Geometridae; genus Apeira; species Apeira syringaria. The sequence goes on along the minus strand of OW203665.1, from coordinate 9,216,856 downwards.
AAGTTATCCCGATTAATAAGAGTGCGTAGTGACTCGACATACTGATTATGTCTACTATGAGAAGCTATGTCATAGATAGCACCTCTATGTAAGAGAATATCTTAGCCTCTTGGTCAGACCGCAACCATTCGAGCGAGTGTAATCAGGACTCTGATAGATAATAGCTTGCAGGATAAATAAATATTATTTTAGATAAGACAATTTATTTAACTGAAAAATATAACAAACTTAATATTTAATAGTACATTTGTTCGACGGTCACCGTGACTCAGTGGTCAGGGACAGAGTAATGGATGCATTTAAAATATACTGGAAGATTGGTATGATTTTGTCAAGTAAAAGCATGAGCATGTTGGTACCTATGCTGTCACTGCCAGCTGCATTAGAAGCGATGGATAGTACGCTCTTCATAGCATCACTACCAGAAAATTGAATGAGTTAAAAAGCGAGAAATCGGAGTCGAAATGGAAGAAATACGGCCGAGGAAGTACATAAATTTTGTTTAAGGCAATGTTTAGGTTGTTAGAGAAATCACTTTGACATTGTTTTCCAACTCTCAATGTTTTTAGAAACTTGCATACCTCAGACGGATCTTCGTTTTCGACTGATTTATGAGTGTGCTGGCGTAAGGAATTCCTACATGCCCTGTTGCAGAGATTGCGACATTCTATTTGGCTTTATTTAGTTTGGTCGCTCGATGTTTATACCTAGCTTTGGCGAAGACATTTTTCTGCACTTGCTTGGTATTATCGGTGACCCAGGGTTGGTGTTTAATTTTGACCGGTTGAAGAGGAGTGTGGGCATCGTAGAGTTTTAATAATTGTGAAACTATTCATTCTTTTTGCATCAATAGTATTCGCAATGAACCACTTAAGACCAGCCTATTTCAAGGGCATCTCTACGAAAAGCATTGAGATCAATGCTACCAAAACAGCGCTGTAAAATAATTCTAGGTTTTGCTTTAGGGGGTGAATTTTATACTAAAGATATAACATATATTCTGTTACACATTGATGCTTGAAATTGTACATGTTAAGCTGTACTTAAGAACCATTAAATTTCGGGATTGCATCTAAGTACAAGAAATGTTTGTATGCCAATTTTGTTTTCTCTGCCTTTACCTGGCTGCACCGACATAGCCCAGCGGATTAGCAAGTTGAAGTGGCAGGTGCACATAGCTCGAACAACTAATGGCCGTTGGAGTCGAAAGGTTCTCTAATAGGACGGCCAATAACACAGACGACCTGACTAAAATAGCAGGAAAGGGATTGGGATTGGGATGCGGGCCGCTTCCAACCGATCCTTGCAAAAAAATATGGGGAGGCATATGTCAGCGGTGGACGTCCTATAGCTGAGTTGATATCTGGCACGTGTTACCAGCGTTGAATCCTTACAGTGAACACCTCAGTAAAATGGAGGGAATAAAAAAACTTGGGGTCATAAATCAAGAAGGTCTGAAGTGTTAAAGTCTTAAACAAAACATATAACCTGGTCGACAGCCACCCCTTATCTGGAAGATGATAACTAAAATTTTCGAAACTCCAGGTATGTCTGATGCATGTTGCACTTTCGAGTGGACAAGTGGATCTTTACCACTTGAGTTGAGCCGCCGCGGCCGTATCCACTCGACTTATGAACAAGCATTCGTTAGGTTGTTGTAGTACGCTTTGAAAACTGGCGGCATGAGATACAAACAAATATGTGTCTGGTTTTCGTATTAAGTAGATAATTAAAGTTAACAAAAAAACTCTCGAGACTTGAGTATTACGTACTATTGGCATATTTACTATATGCTTACCAAATGGTACCGATTTTTTTAAAATGTAATGGGTGGCAGTCGACTGCAAGGACAAGCCTTTTCCTATGGTATGGAATCAGCATCGTATAGAACTTTAAAGTTGTCGAGTGCATTGGACCGTCATGGTGGACAGACAATCTGATAAATGCGCAAGAAGAATATAGATGCAAGCCATTTCTCAACTGGTTCTTGTTTGGAGTCCTGCGGCTAAAATGATCATGATAATTCATCATGATGTGAAATTCTACTAAAATGCTAATATTCCAGTAGACTTGTATACATCCAGGTTAATTACATATTTGAGAAGAATAGACATAGACAAAGTATCTACCAACAACAACGTAGACGCGAGTACGTAGATGGAACCACTGTTATAAATAAGCAGACTAATTATTCATATCAACCTGCACTATTCAAAGCAACAAATTTAATGTATGAAAAGATGGCAGATAAAATGTATCAGCATAGCTTAAGAAAATGAAATCATTAAACAAATAATATGAATGGCACTTCTATAATAACACAGCTGAGATGATTCACTGTCTCTTGTAGGCTTCATACTCATACTCATGTTTCATGACAACCGTGCAAAACGGAACAGAAATAACTCTTATTTATTATAAAAGAAGAGAACCTACATACCGGCGTTGCATCATAACATAGCCCTATCCTTATCCCAACTGGTCTGTATATTATTTTCCGCACTATAATTATATTGCCGTAATACCAATCGACATTTTAATAGTCCATCAAACAACTGCCACGAATGCTAAGACCGATTGAACTGTGTTCAATATTATAGCCAAGATTACAAGCTTTGGTTTTTATGGCTGACCGCCTGCCTGAATCAATGTTCAGCATCCATAGTAAAAAGCATTTACTATACTGTATACATACTAGCGTTTGACCACTATCTCACTTGATGGTTAGTTACGATATCGAAGATGTAATTACGCTAGATCTAGGAATGCTTACCGGCTCTCAAGGGCTGCTGCCTCAACACACTATGTGTTTGGTGACAAAACATTTTTTTTCAAACTTGAGGGTGGTAGTAAGTTAGAATAGAATAGAATAACTCTTTATTATCATCTCTTTATTACCAAATAACATACCATACTTAAAGCTAAACTTAAATTGTAATACTTGATACGATAATGGGCGGCCTTATCGCTATAATGGGCGGCCTTATCGCTTAGGTGGTGGGTACTCAAAAGTACAAATCAAATTCCCAGCATGGTGGATGGACCATGCTGGGAATTTGATAATCTTCACCGGAAGCTTAAGCTGCCGGTAGGGATCGAACAAGCGTCCATCAGTTTGACAGCCGACGCCATAATCGCTTCAAAAAAGCATAATACATTTTGCACTACATCCGAATCGTAGAGGATACTGCATAGTGATGATAATCTAGTAGTGTGGTATCAATTTGTCGCATACAATGAGTATGTTTTATACCAAATCCCTATCACGTCCAGAAGTAAAATTAAATGAATCAGTGTAAAATTCCTGTGGGATATTTTAAGACGTGCGTACATTGTAGGGAGGTACATTGTCGTTAACTGTATTATTGCGGATGTAATGCGACCTTCAAGGGCCTATATGTTATACAACGCGGCTACACAAAGTATCGGTACGAGACATATTCCCACATTCCTCGGTTTAATTTTAGGACGTACATTTAGGGTTATCAGCGAATTTATTCGCTTGAAAGTCAGTTTTTACGCCAATTTTGCACGCAGTTCAGCAATAAATTCTAAATTGTCTATTGAAAATAATATACCTATTACTCATTTTAACATTACATTTTTTTTGGCTGTGAATAGTTCTTCATAATTAGTAAATTATTTTCAGACATTTAAATAGTTGGAACAAACAGAGTGACAGACAGGCAACAGAATTATAGATCGATGGGGGAGGCAAATGTCCAGCTGTGGACGTCCTATGGCTGAGATGATGATGATTATAATGAATATACCTACATAATATTTTATTACTCATCATCATCATCATCTCAACCATAGGACATCCACTGCTGGACATAGGTCTCCCCCATTGATTTCCACAAGGGCCGGTTGGAAGCGGTATTTTATTACTGGGTATGCCCGAACTATTTCTGAGATTATACTTAGAATGGAACATTTAGGATTTTTTAAATGTTTTTATAGAGATCTCTGTTATAACTGTTATACTGATTTCTGATTTGTAGCCCAAAGTCTCACTTAGGGTGTTTGTAAAGCAGCTTTAGTTGATCATATTAATAAAACTCACGTTCATAATTACTTTATACTATTTATACGGGTATGACGTGGTACCTACGTTTTGAAGTAGGTAATTGCTTCGGCTTCTTCCGGAAGCTCGCATCATGCACTTGCATAGCCACAACTTAGCGAGGACAAAACCCATGGTTTCTATTACAGATAGCGCGGCTGTCATCTGAGGACCAGTAACTAGACCGAAGGTTTTAGCTGAGTGTCATGCAGCTTTACAAAAGACTTATCAACCAAATCCAAAGTAACAATAAGGTGCACTTAAGAACATAGTTCATGTCCTAGAAATACCATGGTTGATACCATAGTCAAAAACGGAACAAAAAAACAAGTAAGCGAAGACCACAGTGCACCCCCAAATCGAAGAAAAATAAGATAAGAAGTGATCAAAAGACTGACGCAAGTTATTCCTACTTACACTCCTACTAGACACAGGTTGAGGTATCTGTCTACCCTTTATCTTTCTCGTTTGTTGCGAGGGGACAGCAGAGGCAGATATCAAAAAATGCTTTTCCCCGTAACATACTTGTGGAATTCTAAGCAATACTCATGAGGGGCTACAACGGTATCGATCAATTTTAAGCACCATTGAATTACCTTAATAACAGATTTTTTATGTAACCTGATTTTATTACCCCTTATTTTTAAGGACACAGAATCCATGTTATTGACCTTCATTTTATAAAGAATGTGGTCACAGCCGTGAATTCGCGCGTGCTCCGGACAAGGTCTGCAGTTACATCATCGCTGGCGTTGGCTGAGCGCAGTCGGGTGTCGGCTTTACATCATAAATATCTCGATACATGGCTGCCCCCGCTCCGGTGTCGTATGTCGGCTTACTTATGAATGAAACGTTATTTTCGCATATTCACTCATTTTTTACGTTTACAAACTTTATAATGAAGCAACTGAGCTTCGCTCGCCACGCTACCTACCTACATAAGCATTCTTTTTGTAAATAGCACCAATTTTGTAACCGGTTTCGATGGGAGCCACAGATATAATATTGAGTGACTTAATTATATACAGATAGGTTATGACCTATGACAAAAGTTAGTCTAGGAATTAGATATCGCAAAATGTATATCGTATACTGAGGACAAACAGCTAAAGATTATATTTATAAAGATTTTAACATATAATTTAATGTCTTTATCGTCCACTGCATTGGTCTATTGCATTTGCTTTGTCTTGTTCTTATAGTCAGCCAGTTTCTGATGTCTTGTTCGTAACCCACCTTCGCATTATGCATCTAAACATAATATCACAGCTTGAAGGAATTAAAAGGAATAATGAGGAATTTCAAGCGCATTGACGACGGCGATTTATATAGTTTCAGTAGTACATTTAACTTTGATGGCAACAAAAATTGATTGAGTTGCGACTGCTAACAAAATCTTCCAAAGCCCCACTTCTTAATTTTTCTGGACAAAAAAGAAATAACTAAACAAATAACCGGTCTGTTCAAGCATTTAGTTCCAATCAAGTCATTGCAGGGCCCACCCAATATGCGATCCGAATTTTAATAAATGCTCTCGGTACTTAATTTGTCAACAGTTTACATATACAGAGCAAATATACCTACACTACTTTTACAATGATTAATTCCAAGTGAACAAGGCTAACTACATGTTTTCTTAAATCTGGATTGTTTCCACTTAACATGTAGGTCAGATGGTGTCGATAATAGGCGATGTTTATTTTTGTAAATATGCTAATTTTAAAATCTTTACAATTCGTGAGCCCGCTCCAAAATTGCCTACGTCATATGACATCACGATAAATTGCATGGCACACGGTCAGAATTTAGGTGATGACACGTATGTTTTTTTTTTACTGGCATATGCCTTTATTAAAATTAAACATTAATAACTAATTACAATACTGCAGCTACTACAAAAACATTTGACCAATCCACTAGCTATTGGTAACTCAAATGCTCTAAATGTTTTCTTTCGTTACTTTTATTCATTTTACATGACGTAAATATCACCTAAACATTTTGACCGGAAGTGAAGGATTTCCTCAGACTTCCGGCCAATTTCAGGTGCTATAATTTTTTGGTCCTCGCTCAGCACTACTTTCCAGACCGTGAGCCCTGCATTTTATAATTATGTCATATGACGTAGGAAATTTTGAAGCGGGCTCACGGACTGTTACACAAATGACTAAATTTTTAAAAAAAATACATTTGAAATAAATTAAAGTTACGGTGTAGCAGACAAAAGTTTTGCGAAGAAGCTATCTTCGTATCGTCGTAACTTTTTATTACATTTCATTGCCTTGTTCTTGAATTGCAAGTTGGTATTCTGCAGTAGTCGGCTCATTACTTCGCTTTCACATTCTCTTTGTTAATTTCTTGCGAGAGTAGGCGCCACTTGCAGTTCCCCATTTCGCAGATCGCGGTGACCCCAAAAAAGTAAACTGACTGGTTACTGTAATTACTCTGCCACCTGCAGCAATTACTTATTTAGCAATTCTTATTTGGTTTTGATTGATGTCCTTACTGTTTGCATGATTTTTATCTAGACTTCTTACTAGTTTGAAGAGACTAAACGAATCTGTTTTGCGAGCTGATTAATTCCCAAAATTGAATAAAACTATTCCTATATAAAGAGAAGTACACATCTCTCTTTCAGCCATGGGGCGTCCACTGCTGACATATGCCTCCCCCATATAGGGGGGATTTTCCAATACTCTCCACGCTTGGCAGGCGTGTTGACGAACGCAGTATGATTTTTAATCAATCAATTCAAAAGGCGCTGCTGTCCACCTTCTGGTACGTGGCCCCTTAGCCGACTATTACGGCACCCGCGCGGGAAGAGATGGGGGAGTACTATTCTAGGCCGGTACCACCACGGCCACCTACTATAAGTACAGATAAATGTATTAAAAAAACCTTTTTATAAATAGAATATTAACATTCGTATATTGAATATTAGTTAGTCTAAACACCAGATTCAACAACATTGTTACGATGAATCATAATTTTAAATACAATACCGTTCAAAACCAAATTGAGCCAATAATAAAATAAACAACAAACTAATTACAGTAGACGTAACCTCAATAATCCTACACTTTAACAGTCCGATACGTCCAATAACCGGCATCAAAACTATCACAATGGCATGTTTACATTGTTTGTATCATTATTGTGCATATTACACGACTGTGCGTTATTTGCTTGACAAGCATTTATACATGTCAAGCAAACGGCAACATAGGACTCATTTAAAAAAAAATACTGTGTTTTTTTTCCATTCCAACATTCCAATAACCCGTCACCCCCTAGTTTTTAATAAGTAGTGCCCGGTTTGTTGAGACTCTAAGTACAATAATAAACCTATTACAATAATATTGAGCTGTTGCTAGTCTATAGTTAGCTCAAACATTCCTACCCGCTACTAATAAAGCCATTACCGAGAATAAATATCTATTTAAAATAGTCAGTCATAATGTAGTGGATTAATTTATGACATCACCATCGAAAAGAATTTTCGCTCACCGTTGATGAGGAATCAGAAGAATAAAATAAGATCTAAAGTTATTTTCTTTTTGATATTTATTGCGTATTCGAAAGATGCTTTCCGCGAAGTGACGTAGCTAAGTAAATCAAAAACTGAAATAACGAAAAGAAAACGTGTTGATCGAAGGAGGAACGTCACGAGTGTGAACAGTAATACTAATTATAGTAATTTTATGGGATGCTAGTTCCCCGGTGAGAGCGTCGGCTGCCAAACTGACGGACGCTGGTTCAATCCCCATCAAAGGTGTGTTTGTGTTTGTGCTTTCGGTGAAGTTATCAAATTTCCAGCATGGTGATAGGGTACTTTCGATTTCCCACCTGGCTAGGTACCACACTCAAGTTTGGAAAACTGTTGCCTAACATATAGTGTGTTCAGGTGGCAGTCTTTGAAAGCCAGCAAGCATTCTAGGTGTAGCGTGCTAACATCTTAGACCATATCGTCACCGACCATCGGGTGAGATAGTGGTCAAACGCTAGGTACAGCATAAAAAAAAAACATAAAGAAAACGAGAGCAACACGAGTGTGTATAGTAATCGCAACATAAGTTTATGTGTCTGAAGTGGTCTGTATGTTGCGGTACTGTACCTATTTTTGAGTGGTCAGGAAATGGTCTTATATATTGCATAACTGTCTCGCTGAACCTGGAGATTATATTATGACACTGGAATGAAATTAATGCGTGGCGAGCACAGCTGTGCTAGCTGTGCTGGCATGTGTTCACTTTACCCGCGCCCTGTGAGCTTGCTAGCAACGTGATTTTTTTTCTTATTACACTCACGCTAACGCATGTTATATTCCCTGTGTCGCGGGAAGCATGAACACACACAATGACATCACAACAAACATCCAAGACCCGGACCAAACATCCATACTCATCACATAAACTATGTTTGCCCTGCCGGTGTTCGAACCCAGGGCCCCAGAGACGAAGTCATATCACATGACGACTGCGCTAAGGTGGACGTCTTAACGTCTTACGCACTGTATCTACGTACATAAATTTACGAGTATGTAAGTATATTTGTGATAAGTAGATAAGTGTTTTTCTGTTTTTTAGACCACCCACATAGTCAGTGAAATAAATGGCGCAGTGGATTACCACCACAGCTTAGTACGTGACTTTCAGTCACTATACAACACATAAATTCGGTCACTCTGCGAATATCTGGCGCCAAACTCATTGCGCGAAGCTAGGGTGACCATTTGTCAGCCAAAAGTATGGACATACAAAGACACGAACTAGATTAGAGAGTGAAAAGAAATGTGACCTTATCCTTTGTAAAACTTTTTAAACACTTGCTTACTTTAGTACTAAACGCAATATCACAAAATTGTCCTCAGACTATTATAAATGTAGATAAGTGTGAAGTGTGTTCATTAAGTTCAATACTTGACCTTATCTTCAATGAATTGGTCAGCTAATATAGTTCTGTTTTCCATTTTCTTTAGCTCTTTATTTCGTTAAGTAAAGTTAACTAATCCTCTAATTTATTTCAATGTTTATTTTACTCCAGCTTTGCCAGCTGGAGAGTAAATTAACGAGTAATACAGAAATTTAATTCGTTCAATTTGGAATCTGTCGAAGGATAAATTTTGGAAAATTTTAACTATAAATTTTATTTCAAACTCAACTTAAACACGTTAGAAATTTATTTACTCAAACACCTGTTAGATTTGCATGAAGTATACTGAACTATACTGAAATTAATGAAGTAAAGTCGGTACGCCCAACGTAATAATTTAGTGGGACGTGTGAACAAGTAGGGAATGAATCATAAGTTTATTTTGTAACAATTAATGATGTGGTTCAAACCGTAAATTATAAATAAAAGTTAAATTAAGGACATATTTCAGCAATGACATTTACGTGACCTCTTTGATCTTGATCTGGACGCAAGCATGATCTTTTATTGATAAATTGCTGACGCCAATATTGATGGATTCAACGATCGAAGGCTATAAGTACCTATATAATGCCGGCAATTTAAATTCCTAGATGCATTTACTGGGTGATAGCACAAAACCAACAAATATATAATTTCGTGCTATCTCTCAGAACCTAGGATACATTTTTATTTGTAAATATTTTGAACACGTTAGAATTTTAAGGGCTGTGATTTAAACATTTTAGCCCAATTCCTTCAATGGTTTGAACTATGTGTTTATAGATCAATCAGTCACGGTTGCCTTGTGAATATAGGTACAGATAAAGTAGGTACATTTCGATAACTTACAGGTAACATTGCAAAAAAATATAAACAAAACGATCTGGGTGCGATGCCATAATTTAACAATTATTGGTTTTATTTAAATTACCAGTATCAAGTACTAAATTGAATGTACAACCCAAAGTACTAATTATTTAAGTATCGACTACATTTTACATTATTGATTATGTGAACAAGTTAAATAAAAAATGTGTCGACTTAAATTACACTTAGAGTCGATTTATCACTCCTCACATACACTTAAATTGTGTTGTGCCATAATAACTCATTACACAGAAGAAGTGATTAAATTAGTAAGTGAATGATTGTTACATAAAGTTAATTAATTTATACGTGTCGTTAAGGTACATCAAATAGCATTACGAAAAAGCGTTTGGGCCTGCGTCTCGTGTGAGTCTTGGTTTGTAAGTTATATTTGAACCACATTTTATTTATTTGGTGAAGTCTCAAGATTTCTTAAAGCAATGGCCACACTAGTACTAACCACTTGTGTATTTATTTCAATTAGTTTAGAAATAGTTTGATAAAGTCGAGACCTTGGTGCAAATTGTTTAGACGCTCAATACAATTCAGTAGAGTGCGGAACCACCTGTTTTCAATAACGTATCTATATATAGGGATATTTATGTGATATTTGCATTAACGGTGAATAAAATGTTAAATATTTTCATCAGGCACGTGTTAGTAAACAAAGTTACTATTTAAAATAAAAACTTTACAAAGAAAAAAAACGAACGAAAAGAAACTTTACAAAAAAGATTTACAATTGCAATGAACACCCATTTATCTATAATTTCCAACATTGGTAGTAATTCCATTATTTATTCACTCAAACCAAACAAAAATGTCTAACAAACGAATGCTCTTATTCAAATTTAAATTCGTATAGCTCATATCAATGCCATTCCTGATTGAAGAAAACTTGTTAGGTTGTTGGTGGGTTAATTGTGTTATATATATATGTAATACGGTTAATTATATATATATATAACTAGGCCAGTAACATTGTCGTCGGAGGTGTAACCACGCTAGACCTAGAATGTTTACTGGATTTCAAGGACTGCTGTCTGTACAAACTATGAATTCGATGACAGTTTTTCAATCTTAAGGGAGCTAGCCAGGCAGGTACTTACTTAAAGATACCTTACCACCATGTTGTAAACTTGATATTGCCTTCGCCGGAAGCTCTAGACGATGGGGATCAAACTAGCGTCCGGCAAGTTGACAACCGTAGCTTCTACCGCAAGGCTATCATCGTTAAGTATCCTAAATTTCATAAAATAATGTAATTTAGAGATTTTTATTCACAAGTTTTCAACCAAAGAGCACTTTATCGCATAATAAGTTTCTTATCTAATACATTTTTACTTTGTTTGATTGAATAACAGAATTAAGATTATTGTAAATATAAACAAGTATACGAGTTTTAAAGCTTGATAGATAATTTTTAGATATCGGGATTGCTAATCCTTCAGTCACCATATCCTCATGTATGAGCTGTCAACTTAGTTGATACATCAAATAAATAAATTATGGCATAAAACAAACACATTAGATGTTAGGATTGCTGCTAGGTGAATGATTTTACTTAACAGTAGGTAAAATATTATATAAACGCCTCTCAAAATCTATTCTGCAAATACTGCTATCTATCCTGCAAAAAAATTGTGAAAATTATGAGATTCTCAACAAACGTGCAATAATGTGTTAATTTCCGAAATGTTGTTGTAGTTTTTTTTTTTTTTTTTTTTTTTTCTAACGGACTAATGCTGTTTGCCTCTACCGGCATTTACAGCTTCACCGGAGGGGGGGGCGAGCTCAGATGGTGCTCACCCCGGTATTTGTGCGGGCGCAGAAGGCGCACCGCCTAGTGAGGCTAGCGCTGACGGCGCTGTGCCACTAGGAGAGGACATGGCGACTAGCTCAAGGGCACCACTGAGGTTCGGACCTCGGCTTGAGCTGTCGCCAGGACAGGGAGTTATCCGATCGACTCTCCCCGGTACCAGAGTGGTCCGTAAGTGGGCCCTAAGGATGTTTGCTCTTTGACTATTTGGAGAGAATCTAACCAGGATGTTTTTGCCTCGAGCTCGCCGTCGAGCTCGGTGTCGGACTGTGTATACCAGTGTTGTTGTAGAGGCCGTATTTTTGTATAAGTACCATCTAGTTATGGATTTTTTAATGTGCAACAAGGATAGCAACATATTGTGATTGACCAACCCCAATATATCACGAACAGAATCGCACTATAATTAGCGTCGAGGCTACGTTAATATATTGAACTACTTTCACAGATTACGCCGATAGCTCGTTTAACGGCTGGGGTGGCATGCCGTTATATTAATTAACGAATGTTAACGACATCACGTAACTGCAGTAAAAAACAACCATATTGCATTTAAATTACTGAAAGGAATTCAACAATTGAGAAATCGACGGTCGTCGTGGCACAGTGAGGCTGACTTTAAATCCGCTGCCCTGGTTTGGATCCCGGCCGGGGCAATTCTGTGATGAGCATAGATGTTTGTTATCGAGACATGGATGTTTCTGTAATGTGATTGTGTGTGTCCATCCTTTCGCGACACTATGTATCCTAATGCTGGGGTGAGTGAGTGTGCAAAAAAATAATTGTTTTATTTTTTCTATTGTATCCCTTCACACTCTGTTGTGACACAAGCGTCATCATTAAAGTTATTCGTTCAAAGTTCAAATTAAATAAACTATGTTTACATAATTATTATTGTTCAAAATAACACAATAAATAGAAATAATATTTCTTCGATCAGTGAAGTTACCAATGATGTCAAAATAATGGCACCGAAACGTGGTCTCTAACTATGGGCCTTTTATGAAAACTCAAGGTCGCACAATGAGCCCTGGAGATCGTTCTCTCAACGAGATCTCGATTGAATAAAAAAATGGGAATACAGTATAAAAAACGAAAGTGCCCGATATAGCTCAACAAATAAGACAGTTAATATGGTAGAGACATATTATTTCGTAGGACTGATAGAGAACGGGGTGAAAAGGTTCTCGAGTGCAAACCACTGACTAGCAAGCGCAAGTTTTGCAAGCCAAAATATTCTGCTTTCAAGACCTTGTAGTAAATATAATTTTTAGACATAATTTTTCTCGTACAGGCAAGTGTCGCCGAAGGATTACGATGTGATGATGAGAATAAAAAGAATAAATTAATTCTCCGCCAAATAAGGGGCCAGTTAACAAAATAGGAATCATAGCTAAAAGAGCACAAAGTTTCACATGCATTTTGGACAATATTGGCATGTCTCGGATCGTACGATTTTTTTTTTTCTTCACACTCAGACCCCCGCACTAGGATTCCCTGTACCGCGGGAGGCATGGACACACACAATGACAGAACACAAACATCCAAGACCAGGGACAAACATCTACACTCATCGCACAAATGTTTGCCCCTGCCGGGATTCGAACCCAGGGTCCCGGAGACACAGAATTCATGTCGATGACACAAACCACTGCGCCACGGGACCGTCACACCGGGTACGATTAAAGCTATACTATATCAAAGTAGGTGTTTGAAACGGTCTGTGGCTATTGTTGAACCTACACCAAATGTGTACAGCCGCACTATATAACTTTAATTTGTTTAGCTCCGCGAATCGCGGATAGGTTAGATTCCCTCATGATGAGCTGGAGGTGACAAGCTGGAAGACTCTGCTGCTTATTTTACCCAGCAAGGCTTAGGTCTCGAACCCAACAGCAGGTATGCAAAATCAACAATTGGGCTATTTTTGACAGACATAGGTACATATTTTTCATTCTATTTCAATGAGCGCCATTCTATATGCCTGTCGTAAGTGTTTTAATTGCTTCCGAAACATAAAAACCATATTACTCTTGACCTTGACAAATAAATAATAAAATTACGTAATAGCATTAGGTATAATGGGAAACGGAGTTACGATCGTAAATTTGTTCAACAATGCCGAATTCATTAGTGATGTGGATACAATATTTGCGATAATATCGACAAATATTTGTCGGGAATAAGATATGCCTATATAATTTACCTTTTTTATTTTACCTTCCGGCACTGGCCATCAACTGATAAGAAAACTCAAGGAAGGATAAAATGAAGTAAGAAACTTAAGAGTTTTTATTGTGTATCGCATTAACAACATGCTAGGCGTAACTTAAGTTCAAATATTTGAAGGAAAAAAATCGGCTGCTAGTGGGACTTGAACCCACGACTACAGAGTACCATCCTGTTTTTTCCTTCAAATATTTGAACTGAAGTAAGAAACTCTCTGTAAACTATCGTAACTGCTATATATGTACTGCTTATATTGATGATAAGGTAACTCTTACTCCCACCTCTGTCACTTAAGGAATTAAATTAAAAATGGTATTTCCAATGTTTGGGATTTTAGTGTAATCGATAATTAAGTTGCTAGACGAAAGTCTTCTAACAGTGAGTATCTATGATAGCATATGGATTCGAAACGCTGCTTTTCACCATATGCCTCATAAGTCAAGACTATGGACTGGCAAGTGCAGCGCTAGGATGGCATGATGATCTGTGGGTCGCTAGAATAAGGTGGATGTAGGCCGCTTATAACTAGACCTTGAAAGGCATATATTTAGTATGGAGAAAATGTTAAAGTAGAAGTTGCAGAACATACCTGATAATATCTTATTGTTCAAAATATATTTTAATTATTATTACCGACTAAAATGAATACTTCTTTGCACTATGTGTGTTCAAATTACCCGTATTCCAAAATCATTTTAGGCCATATTTACAAAATCACACATCACTAGTATTAAACATTTGTTTGATGCTGTGCTGCAAATAATACAAATTGATCGTCAAACACGGTCGCGGGTGCCATAAAACTAATTAGCAGACTAAAAGTATGTGTGTGGGGCCTCGAATAATTCTAATTCGACGCTGCCTGTTAACCTCAGCCCGACCAAGTGTGTGAGAAAAAATAGATACTAAGCACGTATCATCACGTTCGAGAGCCAGATGTAAAAGTCTATATATAATTATATTTTTGAACTCCCGCCCTGGCAAAGGGTGTCTTTAGGTTGCGAAAAAACTACTTAAAATGTTAAATTATCCTAAATCATTCATCTGAATGTAATTTTTACAAGGATTGTCTTGAGAAAACATCGTTTACTGAAAATGATTCCAGGCTCTTATAGTCTGTGAACTAAAGTTTGTGTATGTTGCAATTTGTGTAACATTGTACCTGAAGAGGTTCTTAAATTTGGAAATACAACGATTTGTAAACAATATGACAGCTGGCGTTGTCGGACGTCCATAAAAACTTGTATAAATGCTAGCAGCGGATAATAATGCATATGACGCATAAAAATAAAATCATTAACTTGGTGTAAAAATTTACGTAAAACATCACATTTGTTTGCATTTATTTGTAAACGTTTAGCGCCAAATTCCATTTGCGGGGGCCTAAGTCTACTATTCAATATGGCAATATGATCGGCTCACAATTGGTGAATTTGACAGCTTTGGTAGTCCGCTATTTTTAATTCGTCCATATTGAATCAATCTTGATTCCATTCTAGATTCAATGACACAGCGCGTTATTTCCGTAGTCTGTTAGCACATTAAATGTCAAACGCCCTACTAAACCGACATAGGCCGAGCATAGATTCAACATAGACTCAGGCTGCCATGACTTAGCAGACTACGGATTTTTGACGTTGTCTTAATGGCATCGGCTCGGCCTCGCGGCAGACTGAATATGAACTTTGAATTAGTAGACTTGACACCCTGATCGCGTCCCGTTGCGCCGCGTCCACAGACTATGTGTAGAAAAACTGCATTGCAACCTCCTTGGTCTAGCTGAAGTTGTATCCTAATGGAAAACAGTTAACATTTCGATACAGAAGAGGTGTATCGAAATGTTTTGAAACTTTTTAAATTTATTTCAAATTGTCTATCAGGACTGTCATTCAAGTTCTGTTTTTGTATTTTTGATCTTTATATTTCAGTATGAGATTAGATAAAATAAGATTACAATGTACCTACTATGCACATTGTGGGTTGCTATCCATCGATCATGAAAATTTGATTACAAGTTATATGATACAAAAAAATTGGGTAACTTTCATCCAGCACACAAGTACCTACGCAGCAAAGTTTCTCGTGGAAATTACCAACGAAATAATTTCACTGAAACCTACACAGGTAATATGATACCTACGCTTATCTTGACTGTATTTAACGCAAACGCTACTGAGATACTTGAGATTATTTGAGACTGGTTCCTGTACAACTCCAAATAAGATCGTAACAAAGCTTTCTCTACACAATAGAGGTATTTAAATCTCGAACGGTTTGCTGTACACATTTCCTTGCCCAGCTACTATCAGCTAACCGAGGAACCAAATTACACAAGATAAACTACGGAGGTCGGGCAATTGTATCTCGCTGTATGAACTGAGATTATTTACTAGATAAAGATCAGTATTAATAAGTACACTCCAATTCGGCGATAAGCACATTCTTTTGATATCTATTCTTAGCGGTTGGCCTGAGAGTTGACAGTAAGCGTTTGGTGAAGCACTTCTAGTGAAGCAGTGAGTTGTCGGTGGTATTTATTTGGAAGTGAAAGACCGTGTAGTTACCTTGGAAGTGGATCATACCTAGGTGATAGTCAATAGTTACAGGTCTGAACGCTTGTGTGTTTCAGGGAGTAGTCAAAAGGACCTACGGGAGACAATGCATCGCTTCTTTTTTTCTAACCGTTAACGATGAATATTTGCTCTCGTGATATATCGGTTTGAAGTGTCAATCTCATTTTTTATGTTTTCTCTAGCGTTAACGCTTGTAGAATGTTACTTTCATTAGACCTGTTGGTTCTTGTTTTAATGCAGCGGTAATTACGACTAACTTTCGGATTACAGTCAGGCGGACAAATCTGGATTCTTTGGTAATCATTCCCCCACGTAAAAAAGTTTGTATGGTGCCCCAAATTATGTTCTTCTTCTAAATATAGTCGGTAGAGTGCAGCTTTATTATAATTAGAAAAGCCTATCAGATAATCAGGATTGGTGGTCGATGACGTATTCTGGTCAAACTTTTTTTTGTAACGGAATAAGGTTATTTTTCCTCTACCGGCATTTCACACCACAGTGGAACCTTCTTATCTGACAGTAGGAACATGATGTGCAGATTATGGATGTATTAGTATCGACTAATGTGGTGACCACACCACACGTGGAAACTTGGATCTTACACGATTACGGATAGTGAAAGATAATGATGAAATATCAATGTAACGAATAAGACATAATAGAAAGTCCTGTTTCATATCGGTGGAATTCATTTTATCATTAATTTAAATTCGTAATTCTAGCAATGTCTATTTTGAGTTAAATGAATTATCTCATGTGCGCTATTGTCTATGTGTGTACAAAATGAAATATGCGTCATCAATATTATCATCTCAGTCTACATTGCTAGGCATAGGCCTCCCATATACCAAATACTTACTAGTCTAGATTAAACCAATTCTTAATTAAGTCTAAAAACATTCTTTATATGTAGATAAAAAAAAAACAATATACTTATTTTGATTCTTTTGAAGATTAAGACTAATTAAGTAACCCATTAAATTTTGTTTTAAGATCAAATTAGCATTTTAATGCGAAATGATTCTGGGCTCTCGGTTAAATTTATTAGAATCAACATGTTTTGAATTTTCAAGGCCAGAAGGTAGAACTCAATTCCATATCTACCTACGCGTTTTCATGATGAGTAATTAATGTTGGTATAGCTTTTCAAATCGTTTTTGTGAATTAAGAACAATTTAGTTAATCAGAAATTAAAAACGTGAACAATTAAAAACTTTACAGAGATGAGTTTGGGGAATGTCATTTCATTACTATATGTATAATGTTAATGTTAAGGTAAAAAATGAATTGGTAGCTACCCCTTGAATTTAATAGCCTGTGATGTTTGCATATAATAATAGTTATGATTTATACAGTTAAATATGACTTTTTCTATAATTTAAAATATGAAATATATGTATCGACACACACGTCTCGATAAACACGCGTGTTTTGACATGGGGTTAGTGATTTCATAAGCCATATATCATAGTGTATCATAGTACCTTTCATAAACAGTAATTCAAATAAAATAGAAAATTAACTAATTTAATTATTAAGGTAACCAAGAAAATTTTTCGAAAAAACAGAGTGGCTGTAAATAAATAAAATAACTTTAGGACTGCGACAATGTTCATCAGTCAAACAAAACAAAATTATCTAAAATAATAAAACTTTCATTCTGTTCACGCAAAAATCCAAATTCGTATCTACTCATTTTCCTTAACCATTCTATTCCCATGATTAGACCATGTTTATTGGTTTGCAGGTAGGGAGCACCAAATTACCTGTGGACCTATTTTAGGTAAAAGTACCCGATATGTATAAAAAAAATTGCTCCAGTTACAGTCTATTTTAACCAGCTCTAATACTCAATCCACATTTTGTCAACGAATACCCAGAACTAGTCTCCTAATCACATCTACATTGTACAGTTAATCTAGAACTGCACTTTTCAAAACTTTTTAGACCGAACTTGCACCTCTTTTTTTAATGTGACAAAACTGGCAAGCATTCTCCATATCAACCATGACTCGTTGGAACGTTGAAATTCTATAGAAAATATTATTAAAGATCTAGTCGCAATCCATACACTATACGTAACAAATTACTGTTGTTGTATAATGTTTTGATTATAATACCGGTAACCTTGGAGAAAAAAACCGCGCACGCACGCGCAAATTTTGAGAATGAGCAGCAATATATTCGCTGTCGCTTGGAAAATAGTTGCTATGAAAAAATAAAATGTACAGCTTCTGAGTTACATCTTTACGAATTTTTTTATTACTATCAAATTTAATGTCAATACATCAATTTAATTATTTTTCAACATTGTTTTTGAATACATAGAATTATTTTGCATGTCGAATGTATACCTAGATAACAGATGAATAAATAACATATAATTTTTTTTATTGTTATATGCTTAGTTGTCAAGGAGAAGAATCCTTTTCATCATCATCATCATCATCTCAGCCATGGGACATCCACTGCTGGACATAGGCCTCCCCCATTGATTTCCACAGGGACCTGTTGGAAGCGGCCCGCATCCAGCCCTTGCCTGCGATTTTAGTCAAGTCGTCTGTCCTTTTAAAGATGATCGATTGGGACTTATACAAAACACATAGGTATTTTTTTTTTTTATATGGGACAACATTCACACAAGGTCCCCAGGTCCCAAACTAGGCAGAGCCTGTACTATGGTAACCTGATGACTGATATATATACTTAAATACATACTTATATATATATACTTATTTTTATACATATACACACCCAGACACAGGTCAAACAGACATGTTCATACACACAAATGTTTGACCTGTCCGGGAATCGAACCCGGGACCAGCGGCTCAGAAGGCAGAGTGCTACCAACTGCGCCAACCGGCCAGTCAACACGGTACAGCAGCGTAATACACTGCTAAGCTATCCGTACCACAAATAGAAGAAGGTATCGTAATACTGATGACTAATTCGATCACGCCGCACATTTCCACTTGTAAGTTGATCTCAGCAAATGCATTATGCTGTCAGCATATCAAGTTAAAGCTGGATTAATTCCCAAATGAGCTTGCGTTTGTCTGCAATGTTGATGGAATGCGCACTTGAAAATGGAGCAAAAAAACGCATGATTGATTAATTGTAATTCAAACAAGTTTAAATGCATTTTAATTAGTGTATTTTTTATATATCGTATGATTACCAATCATTCACAATTGAATATACAGCTTTTTTAAATAATAATTCATTGCCGTTATAAAATACTCAATAAACGTATTTTTGTAATATCTGTTTAGTCTTGTGACCTCATGTTTGTCACCTGTTATTATTGTAGTCGAGCGTAAGCTCTTGTTTTATAACCTGTCATTTTATATCGTCATAGATCCGCCTACGATAGACTTAGCGTCTATGATTCAGACTAGTCTAGCTAGATTCTATATAAATGTTCAATCATCATATTTTTTTTTCATGCTAGACTGCGCTCCGCGGTTTTACCCGCGTGGTGGTGATTGATGATGATAAAATGACGATGAAAAGTAGCCTATGTGTTATTCCGGGGCCTGAAGTATCTACATACCAATTTTCATCTAAATCTAACCAAATCTAACATATTTAGTAAATCAATAAAAATATATAAAATACACATATTGACGCGCACTCTCGTAAATAGAAAATGTGTGATCAATCATTTCTAAATTTCGAACCTTTTCAAGGTCTCTAAAACATCGTTGCTAACCGCTTTGTACGATGATACAATGTTGCCTGTATATAAATCACCGAAACGATTTATTTTAACATCACGTCATCCATGCATAACACGGCAGCACCGAAAATAACCGAGCAAAGAGAAAAACTAAACACTATAAATAACCTTTGGATAATCAATTGTAGTATCAATGTTTCTCCGAATCTGCATTTAAACACAATAAACAACGTATGAAGTTAAATCAATTGCAAAGAAAATATTTAAATAAAATGATAGTGATATTGATTGAAATTGTCCATTACTCTTAGTCTGAGAGTCTGCAAACGTGTAACGGATTAGTTGCAATTTTTTTAAAATTTTAACTTGTTATTACTGACTAAGATCGCAGGCAAGGGCTGGATGCGGGCCGCTTCCAACAGGTCCTTGTGGAAATCAATGGGGGAGGCCTATGTCCAGCAGTGGATGTCCTATGGCTGAGATGATGATGATGATGATGATTACTTTTTTTTGTAAAATTTGTATATTTAGCAATTGATCGCTCATTTCATTTGTTAAGATTTGTACATGATTTTGAAATTTGAGGAGGCTAAATAGGCGGGCTATAAGGTGCCCCCCCGCTACCATAATATTACTAATAAATACAATCTGGGTATCTTTCAGTCACGAGTATGGAGTATAGGTATAGATATAGGATATATTTTAAAAAAAGAATTACATATACGAATAAATATTATATACTTATTTCCTTCTCTTTAGATCAGCACAGTAGCGCCTCGCGGTTTCAACCATGTGGATTTAGGTTTTTCCGCTACCTCAATTGTCCCACGGGAACTACGGGAACATTTCCCGGTATAAAATTAGCCAATGTGTTATTCCAGTATCTAACCTATCTCCATAGCGAATTTCCTCAAAATCAGTACAGCTGTTTGAGCGTGAAAAGGCGTAACAGAGGTCTTCGAATTATTGGCTTCACCCATGGGAACATCAAATATTTTCAAAATAAAAAGTAGCATATGTGCTAACCTAGGTTTTAAACTATCTCCGTACCAAATTTTATAGAAAACGGTGCAGCCGTTTGAGTGTGAAGGAGTAACAAACTTACACACATATATATATATAATATATTTTTTTAATCTCTTTATTAAAAGGAGTCATCAATCATGTTCATGCCACTCCCAAAGAATACAAACACTAGGACTAACTTTATTAGTAAGATAGAGAAAATAAAATGTCTATAAGGGTTTGTAGTTTTCTTTCTGTGAGTGAAAGTTCTTGTTAAAAAGTCACTGTAAATATAGGTAAAAATATTGTTTGTATGCTGTGTCAATAATGCATTCAAAAGTTCATCACCATTTGAACAAGACGAGATGTCAACAAAATAAAAAGCACGTTTCGCCAACTATGACATTAGTATGCACATGTAGACGTCAAAATAGCGGATATTAACAAAGATACGCGTGTCAAGGAACAAATATGAAAACAAGATTATTGACGTGTTTTATGTATTGCTTCCGGGCTGTTTGGCCGTGGTCTATGTGAAACTTTTGTTCCAGACGTTTCGTCGATCACTGCGGTCGACATCTTCAGTGGTTCAGGTCCGAGCGGCGACAAGAGCGTAGAACTCTCCTCCGCGGCGTCTTCTCTGATACTGATGTGGAATCTTGAGTCGCTTGTGTATTTATAGGGGCACTTGTACTGCTATTAGTGGGGGACAGAGAGAGGCAGACTGAGGTGGACGCTCCTGATTGGCCGAG
Organism: Apeira syringaria; assembly: GCA_934044485.1. Classification (NCBI taxonomy): domain Eukaryota; kingdom Metazoa; phylum Arthropoda; class Insecta; order Lepidoptera; family Geometridae; genus Apeira; species Apeira syringaria. Next base: position 9,194,949 of record OW203665.1, on the reverse strand, counting down.
GCTAGAAGGGGCGTGGCCTGTCAGTAAGGGGTCGGGTGTTGGTTTAGTCACCTTTGGAATGTAGTGGCGAGCGGACCTCAGTGCTGGATACCAATCTTTTTGGAGATGAAACCCTTCATTTTTTCTGTTGAAATTATTAGGGTGCTTGAATATTTCGATGGCTTCTCGATGAAGGCGTGGGTAGAAATGTGACGTGGTGGATAAAACCTTCGTGTTTTGAAATTGGATGACATGGTTGCCTTTCTCTTGGGTGTGTTCTGCTACTGCAGACTTGTCAAAATGGTTAAGGCGGCAATTTCGTTCGTGTTCCGAAATACGTGTCTTGATACTTCGTTTCACATAGACCACGGCCAAACAGCCCGGAAGCAATACATAAAACATGCAACGCCGGCCGTGAAAGCCTTAGAGTTTACAAGATTATTGACGTTTCGCTTTCTTCTAAAAACACTTTGTGCTTTTCTTACATTTTTCAACCAAACCTGAATCTGAAGAAGTTTGTCTCTTCAATATTAAGATTGAGTTTGCTATGTGCAGCGTTACTATCCAAACATAGTATATTCAAAAACATTGCAATACAGTGTTAGATTTAAGGTAAATTGTGAATGAAATGCGAACTTTATAATTATGTGAGTAGAGGTTATTGTAAAATGCAGTAACACTATGAGGTCAATGATACTGAAGTCAAAGATTCCCGTTCTCAAGGATGCCAGACCTTTCTCTGACCTCAACATAAATCGCTGGACTCAAACCTGGCGGTAGTATATTATATATTACAGTCTTCTATTTGCAGTCTATAAGGTGGAGTGAGTTTTGCTGTGATATGCCAAATAGCCTTGCGAATTGCTTATGCAACATATGTTATATTATTATGCTACCCTGATTTCAAACAATCTATATTATCAATAAACCGTCGGTCAAACAGTTGTTACCTGTTTGACCGACGGTTAAATTGATAATCGGATGCTTAAATTTTGGTGAACTCCACCCTAATTATTGTCAAATAATTCCGTTGACATAATTTAAAATATGCAATTTAAGTTTAACTTCAACATTCATTACAACTATACAAATTACTTAAAGATTAACTTATATGGTGCACCAAAGGTTTATTTTACGGTTATTAAGTGGTATAACTGACCCCACTACCCACGTGCGCGCACCCTATTTGGGCACCTCATGTTTAAAACAGCTTAACAAGCTATAACCATCCATCTCGCTTCCAATGTAATAACTCCAATGTGATGTAATGTAATAATGGATGAGACAAACTGATGTCATGTCATGACTCAACGAAGGAAGGAAATTATTTTCCGTTTTTTTCATTGAAACTTCTCAGGAATTTTGGAAAATAATGTAATTATTATGCAAAATTGAATTGTTCGTATTGTAGCAACGTTTACGTGTGATCTTAACCGATGAACCGGGTGAACGTACTCCTCGGTCATACCTTGGATGGGTGATGGCTAGTGGCTTTTTCAACAGACCGCTTTCAAGGTTCGGAGGGCACGTTAATCCGTTGTCTGGATTGTTGTCCATCAATTATGGGCATCATTCTCTGTAAAAGAGAGGACCATCAGAGTGTACCAGAAGTGGGGACGTGTTGGGTGATTTTGCTTTGCTTTGTATAAAAGCTGGCGCATTATAGTGTAACATCGATATATTATGGAGACGTTCCATTCGCAATCATCATTATTTAGAGAGGCTATGTTCAGAACTTGCAAGGCGCGTTCCATTCTCAATCACCATCATTGAGGGAGGCTATGTCAAGCACGTAGGGCGCGTACCATTCTCAATCACCATCATCGAGGGAGGCTATGTCAAGCACGTAGGGCGCGTACCATTCTCAATCACCATCATTGAGGGAGGCTATGTCAAGCACGTAGGGCGCGTACCATTCTCAATCACCATCATTGAGGGAGGCTATGTCAAGCACGTAGGGCGCGTACCATTCTCAATCACCATCATTGAGGGAGGCTATGTCCAGCAAGTAGGGCGCGTACCATTCTCAATCACCATCATTGAGGGAGCTATGTCCAGTTCTAACAGGGTGCGTTCCATTCTCAATCATCATCTTCATTGAAGGAGGCTATGTCCAGCAGTGGCAGGGGCATAGGCGTAAATAGAGGGGCTAGGGGGGGGGGGGGGGGCATGCCCGCCCCAGGATGTTGGGCTACCGATTCGAAATTCTATTGGTAGTACTGATAACTAACTTCAGACGACTCTTCAAATACCTACATATTTTTCAGTATCATATATCACTGTTTCCTTTACGAATAAAATAAATTAAATTGGTACGCGCTGATAAGGACATAAACTTCCATGTCCAAGTTGGTGTGGTGAAAGGTGGCCAATATAGGCCATTGATGCAGTCGATAAAACGGGTCTTTGTTCGAACGTGAACCGAACAGACATATATATATTAATAATAGTTACTATGCTTATTTCATTCACTTCGGAACTTTTTAGCTCGTTTATTATCGACCTTTCTACCAGTTCCCACTTTTGAAAGTAGTAATATATTTTTGGTCTAAGATACGGCTTAAAAAATATATTATTTTCATCTGTTATTTAATGATGAGATGGATTAAATGTTGTATGTATTGCTTCCGGGCTGTTTGGCCGTGGTCTATGTGAAACTTTTGTTCCAGACGTTTCGTCGATCACTGCGGTCGACATCTTCAGTGGTTCAGGTCCGAGCGGCGACAAGAGCGTAGAACTCTCCTCCGCGGCGTCTTCTCTGATACTGACTCTCAGTATCAGAGAAGACGCCGCGAAGATGTCGACCGCAGTGATCGACGAAACGTCTGGAACAAAAGTTTCACATAGACCACGGCCAAACAGCCCGGAAGCAATACATACAACATGCAACGCCGGCCGTGAAAGCCTTAGAGTTTACAGATGGATTAAATGTTAGATAATAATATGTGGATGGATAAATTGCACATGGGTAGCCAAGCTAAGACCTATACTGTTAAATAACCTAATAATTGTAAAAATCTCTCTGCGTCCTTGTCTCTCGCATGGAGCAGCGCGCCCAACGCTTCTGTCACTCTCCGTACTCGCGCTTCAATCTGAACTTTCATAAAATCTCATCAACCATGAACATGACACAGTTTTCAGTAGGCAACGTTATGGATATAGGCAATAAAATAAGGATTAATTTAAAATAAAAACCGTCAAATAACACTGTTTAATATTAAAGTTAATATTATTCGACAGTATGGTCACGGTAATCTTAAAGTTCATATTACCGTGATATGGTGACGGGATTTCTCTAGGTAGCCCGGTATGTGCAATGTCTCAATTTACATATTAGTATTTAACATATGCCATAGGACGTCCACGGCTGGACATAGGGAGGCTGGACATGGGGGAGACCCCCCATTGACTTCCACAAGGACCTGTGGACGTCCTATGGCTGAGATGATGATGATGATGATTTAACATATGATCGGTATTATGTGTAAGTAACAGATGACGGTATATATTTTTAAGCCGTATCGCGTACTATTTCAACTTATCTGCTTTTTAATTGTGACTCGCAATGTCACATCAAGAACGAAAAACATCCACGATATTAATTGTTCGCGGTAGCTAAGAGGTCAAGTTTTTGTTTTATGAAATGACAGCTTTGGCCAATTCATATTCATAAAATTGATGTCAGTTGCTACAGGTTTCGTTTTCACTATATTCTACGCGTGTTGGAAAATACTTAAATGTGGCGATTCATAACAGTGCCCAATGGTATGTAACATTGGGCACTGTTACGTTAAATGATTTCATGAAATCTTTGTTCATGGCAGTGGGTATGTATTCCGATGCAAATTAAAATAGTGTATCTGTTCAATTAGCATTGTAATGCATTACATTTCTACTACACTATTTGATTTTATACAATTATGTACTTATATATAAATTGAAATATATTTACATTTATTTATAGTTTTTTATATAAACATATTTCATGTAAATTAGCGAATTATTCGTTCTAATTCCGGAGATTCTGACGATTCCATAAAAAGGAATTTAAAAAAAAAAGAATCCTGTAATATTTAATGCGAGACGGGACGTAGCGAAACACGCAAAGCACTCATCATTCTGTAGAAGGAAGAAGTTGAGACTATTGCCGATCGTGATATCAACAACTTATAAACAATTTATGATTTTTAAATGTATATGTTTTATTATCAATGGGGTATCATGAAATAAATTATACAATTAATTAAATATATTAATAAAATTAATTTTATTAATATATTTAAATATATTAATAAAATTAATTTTATTAATATATTTAATTAGTAAAATAATTTTAATTCATTAAATAATAAATAAAATATATATTAAGTGACATGGTGGTCCACCGCTGTCTATAAAGAATATAAAAGTACCCTCATTTCCGATTCATTTCGTTACTCGGCTCTGTAGATATATTCTGCACGTGTGTTCCACATATTTTCTTATCACTGAACTTAACACAGAATTGGTTCTTTAACAATACTTGCCTTTCTCTATGCTTTTGTCGAATATACTTAAATATATTGTGCGGCTTGACTCATAAATGTTTAATTGCAATTATGTCGCAGTAAACATATATAAAAACCACAAAAATCCCATAATTTTAATAAGCCAGTTTCTTAATTTTGTGTGTATTTGCCGTATTGGAGTAAGTTTTATTTTATTTTATTTTTTTTCACAATAGGAGTAATGGAATGGATGCGATACCAACATCAACGGCGAGTACATCACTCACCTTCGGTTTGCCGACGGTGATGGCAAAGTCCATGGAAGATCTTAGCACAGTGCTCGAAGGTCTCAATCGAGTTTCTCAATGGGCTTAAGATGAACATTGACAAGACAAAAGTTATGCCGAATTTCCATGTTGCGCCCACCCTAGTATCGGTTGAGAGTTCGATTCTCGAAGTTGTTGACCATTACGTCAACAATATGTCCAGCAGTGGACGTCTTACGGCTAACATGATCATGATGATGATAATAATAAATTTGCAAATATTTCATATCTTCAGAATCTGATGTTGTTTATGAACCGATTTGAAGACAATCACCCACCAACGAGTTGAGCTTACGGTGAAGGTAACAAACACCGTTATCAAGTCCCAGCATGATGCTTTCGAATACTCGCCTAGCACCTTTAAGTTTGAAAAACTGCCATCAAATAGTGTGCTTAGGTAGCAGTCCTTGAGATCCAGTAAGCATTCTAGGACTAGCATAATAAAATCTTTGACCACATTGTCACTCGCCATCAAGTGAGATAGTGGTCTAACGCTAGATCTATACAGTATACAAAAAAAATCAATCGTTCGTTAAATTCAGAAGGACATGATTGTGTACGTTCAGATTACTCCCATAAAAATCAGTTAGGTATTTCTCTTATAAAAGTTCAAACTTCTCTGAGGACGGAGAAATTTGAACTTTGTCTATATAATATAATTAAAACCCACTTTAGACACCTTTTACACCTACTAAAGAATTAGTAGGTCTAGTGGGTTTTAATTGTTTGTTAAATTAAATTAAATGTAACCTTAAGTGATTGTCGTGGGTTATATATTTATATATATATATTTGCTACAAAAAAGAAGAAACACAAGAGGATCTTTGTTTCTTCCTTAAATAAAGAATTTCTACAAGATTTACATGCCTCCCGCGACACAGGGAATCATAGTGTGGGTGTAAGTGGTATAATAAAAAAAATATATTGCGCGGATTCCGTGTGATAACTGCTGTGGTAATCCTTAATCCTGCGAGTAGAACCGCGGGGCGCTGCAGGTATTTCATAAATATTGCTCCATAATAGGCAACGATGGCTGTGGCTACGTGTATATTATTGTAAACTAGGTCATACAAAGTTCAGCTAATATATTCATAAAATATACGTAATTCGCGGTAAGATGTAAGGCAAAATGTAATCTTATCGTGGCAACCGAACGACGTTTTTGCAATAGCATGCCATATAAATCAACGGGTTATATCTTTACGATATTTGTCATTTCCATACAAGTGCTCTTATTAGCTTATATACGTGCAAAATGACTTTGTTGGAGGTAGAAGAAATATTAAGTGGTATACCAATTTAGATTTTAGCAGTGACAGCATAAGAACTATTTACCTATTATATACAATAGCAAATCGTTTCATTGAACATCATTTTAACGTTCTATATATATTTCCTCATCTCGAACTCATTCTAAGAAATCGGTAATTATACGATCATAGCTAACTACTACTTTGGTAGTACTTAGCGGTTCGCCTAGTTACTTAGCGCGGTTCGCCTAGCTCTAGGCGAACCGCGACCGTATCCGCGAGCACCCCGTATTCTCCTTGAAAAAGACCACCGAATGTGGTTGAAACTATAGTCGGAACCCTCTGACTTATTACGTGAGTAACTCCCTTGTTTTATACATTCATAATGTGTCAAAACCACGTCAGTTTTAATAACAACAAAGAGTTAATATTTCCTCTTTTTTACTATGTATGTACATCTGGAATAGAATCCCCAAAATCTCGGAAGTGATTATGGAATCCGTTATAGTTATAGCGCTTTTGACGTAAATTAAGCCTTTAAGTGCATTACAGACTACAAAATACAGAATTTTTTTCATACTTTACATAAGTTTAACCCAATGGAAACACCGAGTAGAACCTGCTGATAGCGAGTGATAAGAAAATCGATTTTTCACATTCGATTCGTACGTTGTAGAGTTCATTGAATTATTCGTTGTTACACTCAATTCTTTACAAGCGGGTTGAAAACATTTGATCTACATACATACGATTATATAGGCTGGAAACAACTAGTGGATTGCTCATTATGTTATTCCAGTAGCTCTATTGTTGTAATTAATATTTAGTTCAAAAGAGGAATTTGGCAATGTTAAAAAGATTTTAACATTCTTCCGTCCGGTCCCTATGGAAATCAATTGGGATGGCCTATGCTAAGATGATGATGAAAAAGATTTTTCTTCTAAGTTATATCGAATATAACACAACATAAATCTTCATCATGATCATCTCAGCCATAGGATGTCCACTGCTGGACATAACCTTCCCATTGATTTCCTAACATAAATCTTACATAATTTAATTACTTTACAATAGTAAGTACTTATAGTAAAGCAATCTGTTGAAAGCTTAAAAAATGTAAAAATAAAAATTAATTACATTATTATTGGTTAAAGAATCGTGTCCTCAAACACCAGTAGGTATTATAATTCTTGTTTTATTCTGTGTGTATATAATAAATATACATCTTAGGATGGTTCACGACTGGATGATGATGTAGATGATGATTAAAAACCAGATATTGTCCATAATGATTTCATATAATATGGCTAGAATTAAATAATAATAGTTTACGACAGTGCACTAATTAACTCAGCATATTACTTTGCAATTTCTGAGGAATGCAAGATCAATCGAGATACATTGGATGAATTCAAGATACAATGGAATTAAAAATTACATATTAAAGCTTACAATGCAATGATTTATGATTTACATTGTTAATTGTTACCAAGGTATGTAAGGCACACAACATATTTCAAGGAAAACCTTAGTTTTAAATTATAACTAAGGTTTTCCATGAAATAATATTGTGTCAACTTAACGATTTGTAAGCGATTCATATGTTAAAACTTTTAATTTATGAATCGCTTACAAATCGTGAAATTGAATGAGATTTGTGAATAGTTTAACCGCTTCAAAAGTTTTCGTAATGTTAGGCTTCGGCCGTTATCAGAAAATGTTAAGCTTCGCTATGCTACGTTACTAACACTAACTATTATTTAGGTCGATGCTTCTCGAATGGAGACCAGGGACTAGCAAGCGCAGCATAGGACGGCCACCGACAAGGTGGACAGACGAACTGACTAAGACCGTAGCAAAGAGCTGACTATGTACCTTGGTGACAGTTCTTCAAACTTGAGGGGTACTTTTGAGTGCCCGCCTGGCTAGCTACTATCAGTACTAAGCTAACTAGGCGGGTACTCAAAAGTACTCTACCACCATGCTGGGACTTTGGTGTTACTTTCACCGGAAGCTAAGCCGTTGGTGAGGATCGAACCAGTGTCCGTCAGTTTGTCAGCCGACGCTCCCACATCTAAGCTATTATCGTTTCAATCGCAACCACGTTACTTATCTAAATGCTTTGGTGACGTGACGCAACTATCGAAATACGAACGAAAGGTTTCATGAAGAACGAAGACCTTCTCTCTCTCAGCCATGGGGCGTCCACTGCTGGACATATGCCTCCCCCATATAGGGGGGATTTGCCAATACTCGCCACGCTTGGCAGGCGGGTTGGCGAGCGCAGTTTAATTTTCAATACTCAGAAGGCGCTGCTGCCCACCTTCTGGTACGTGGTCCCTTAGCCGACTCTTACGGCACCCGCGGGAAGAGATGGGGGAGTACTATTCTAGGCCGGTACCACCACGGCACGACGAGCACAACGAAGACCTTAGTTCCAACGAAATGAAAGGGATTCAGCATACGAGAGTGCTGTGTGAGTTAACTCGAGTTCGAACGTCAATTTCCCTTGACCGTTATTGATATCGCGAAATACTCAGAAGCCGCACCTGTGGATATAAAATACTAACGTCACTGCTTGACTTGAGCATCGGTCACTGCGTCTCGTTTTCACTTTGACAATTTGCGAGATGGAAATCTATAACAGTTTTTAATTCTTTAAATATCGCGTATTATTTTTGAGGGAAGACACATCTATGTTATATATGTAATTAAACCCGGCCACGCATTGTTTAGTGGTTAAGTCTGAAGTCTGAACAAAGAAAAACATTATGCTCGATATAATTTGTCGGAACAACAGAATAATTACAATGGTAATTAGAAAAAATAAAAAATAAATGGCACATTATTCCAAAATTGCCGTGAAGGGAGGTAGCTATGTAGGCCGATTCCATTCCGGTCTTCGTAGAGATAAATGATATAGTGGATGTATTTCCTCGGTCTTTAAAATAATTATGCTTTTTTCCGAGCTGAGAATCTCGTATCTCGAAGCTAGTATCTCATTGTCTAATATTACCACTGACCCCACGAGAAAGTCATATTTATATCACTCCATTTAACGACACAATTATAAATATGAAGCTAAAATAGCTTTATTGAGTATCACTTACGTAATAGTATCAAATGTCACGCGACTAGCCCTTTTGAATACTGATCAGTTTTGGCTAATTGTGACCACCACTTTTATGGTTTCTACGTGGTGACGCCACCTATGATGGTTTGTTTAAAATTCATGGGGAAGTGTAGGCGAAAAATGTTTTATGGTTATTCTCGGCAGTGGAAAGTGTGTGTAATCCAGTCGTTATGTCAACATAAAACATAAAGACTTGTCACATAAAATCAAAATACATATATGACAATCTCGTAGAATCATAATGCGTAAACTTTTTGTATGTAACTGATTTGTTGCACTTCCATCTGTCACAAACTGTCACAAAAAAAAGTGAGTCAGATAGTGGTAATTCAAATATTGGAATGCAATATAATTCTAATTCTGTTACTATCAAAATCCAAATTTACATTCGAATCAGCACCTCGTAATAATGTCAATTTGTTTTATTGTTAATAATACGGCCTTATTAATAAGACTTTCGCGATTCGAACACATTGTTAATAACGAGAAGACTTCTCGTGACCACCGTCGAGGTAAATAAATTACTAAATGTTTTTCTCGCGATCAAGCCCCGATTGATTTGCTAATAACATTTGTCAAAAACCTTTCGTTTGGCAAATTTTATAAAAAATAGTTTCAATCAAAATTAACATTACAAAAAAATACCAATCGCCACACGTGGAAAATTGCTTGATAAAATTAACATCTTTTTGACACATTTTTGAGAAAGTTTGAAGTTTATTTTGCTTGGTGAAAAAGCAAGATGTAGCAGGCTGCATTCAATAGTCTGCCAGCACCTTGTACCGTTATCATGAACATTTTGCTTCAAAAATGTTCCGTGAGTCACGAGCTTACCGATTGTCATCTGGAAACCATAAGAGCGAGATATCACTAGACATGAATATAAAATTAACTGAAATTACTGCCTTAATTCAGTAGTGGACCAATAATTATTGCTAATTATTAGATTCGAACGAGCTGCTATTACGAGAACTTTTAATTTCTCAAAAACGATTGAAGACACGCTTAGATCAAAGATAAATAATGCTATCAAATAATTTAAATCCTCCATCCACATAGGAATGGAAGAATGACTCAAGTCCGTAATATACTAGCTGTGATGGTAACCCATCCATGACCTAAGTTCAAACATCTCCAAAATGTGAAAGTGTTATATCCAGAAAAGGGCTCACAAAGAACGCGTAACAAACCTCAAATATGTACGCAACTATTTGCTATGTTAATATTATGAAAGATGACCCAGATTATACCGTTTACCATAGAATAACTGAGAGGAAAAGTTGTGAATAAAAAAGGGTCTAAAATTTTACTTAAAAAAATTGACTATCGAGTGACACTCGCATAATATGTGTATCTTTAACGATTTATAGAGTTGCATATATCATGGGAAAGTAATGTGAAAAATATTGTAAGTAGGAGGTTGCACTGGAGTTCTCTTAACGGAAGTTACACAATTATGTAATTTTAAACGATCTTAGGGATTCGTACGCTGTGTCCATAGCTTTTATGCACTGCTTGTTCTGTGTTTAACTGATTTTAAAAAAGGAGGAAGTCATTTTCATTTTTTTTTCATTTTTTTTTTTTTTTTTTTTTCATTTTTTCATTTTTTTTATGTTGTCCCATATATATTGTCCCATATTTGTTCGACTGTACGTATTTTATTTTTCAACTGAGCGTTACTTAGTGCTGTGATGGTACCGGCCTAGAATAGTACTCCCCCATCTCTTCCCACAGGTGCCGTAAGAGTAGGATAAGGGATATATATATACCAGAAGGTGGGTAGCAGCGCCTTCTGAGGATAGGAAATCATACTGCGCTTGCCAAGCGTGGCGAGTATTAGCAAATTCTCCCAATTGGGGGAGGCATTTGTCCAGCAGTGGACACCCAGTGGCTGAGATGATGATGATGGTGAGCGTTACTATATTTTTGAGGTCATGTCAATGCGTCGGCTCAAGTTGTCTTACGATAACAGTCTTCAAACAGCGTCGGAGGCATTATGGTCGTCTATAAAGACCACCCCTGGTCTGTATGCCTATTTGCAAATCAGAATTGGCTAGCATGTAGATTTTGGCCAGTAATTATAATTTTGACAGCAAAGTCATTGCCGTCGTAGTACGACCGACGCGACGCCGTCGTTTTGGATCCATTTGTGGTTCCAAATAAGTTAGCCTACATTTTCGTGCGTCATTTTTGTCTACGTATTATTCTTTTAAGAACGCACCTATAAACTGTGGGCATAGTGACAGTCGACACCTACACAGTGCATTTTTACGACTGAACTCCCGTGGTACTGATTACTTTTGATGCAACTTAATTTCGCTTTCACGATTTTAATGAACGCCTTCCAACGTGCTTGAATGAAATCTCAGAAACTACTGTCGTCATTATGGTAGTGAGTTATAGAAAGCCCTTTATATTCTTTTGGTATTAGTTACTCTTGTCATCGGTTTTAATTATAATTGTCTACCTTGATGGGAAGAAAACTTTACGGGAATTGATTTTAATAAGAGATTAAGAAAATTAATGTTAATTTTCTATTGATGTGGAATGTATGGCAACTATTCAAAGGTTTTAAGCAATTGGTGGAAGTATTTAATTTTAATATTGCTATCTCTGCATATTATTAAAAATTGTATGCCAACATGGCCAACAGTTTGCTCTATATTATTATGACATATGAATTTTGAACCTTTGTAATAACAAATAAATAAATAAATGAATTTTTAATAGCCAAGAATATGGGTGAAAACTTGTACAATGATAACGTTTCTAGCGAGCGTTTAAGTTTACATCTTTTTTTTTCTTGGTTAAATGTATTTTCGTAAGGGGCAATGTAGTAACTATGTTATCCTGCAGATCGTATACGCAATTTCACCTATTATTGTTAATTTAATGTAATGAAGTGCGAATCTTCCTGGAACCATCCGTAATTTGCTTGACATGACTCTTATCATGTGTAAGTAGGTAGTTTTTTTTTTATCAGGTACTTACATATCTAGTATAGGCAAGTGTAACAGATAACGTTATCTGATAGATAATAGAGGGGGCCTAGTCACCTACATTTAACTTTGTATATTGTGTGTGCCTACTACGAGGAAGTTTAGCCGGATTAAATTGTGGAGATGAAAGTTTGTCTCAAATTTAAACAAAAAAATATCTAAAACAGCGCCAGACGCTTAATTTTTCTTTTCTTAAGAACATTTTACAATTTATTGCAAAAAAAGGATGAATGAAATCAGCAAAGTCGTTCTCAAACTAAAGCAAAGGGAATGGTAACTTTTATAGATAAGGAAACGAACGGCCGCCGCCTGCACAATTGCAAACCTCAGATGAAAAAGTGCTAAATAGTTTGAAACTAGTAGTATAAAAGAAAATGTCCGGTAATTATCACGTGAGCCGCAGCCGGTTCATAGATAACAATGATGGACAAAACCCGTGATAGTTTTCAAACTCAAAGACGAGGAAATTTGAAAGATTTGTCTCTTGGGCATTTTTAGGTTTTTGATTTTATTTACCAAATTGAATAATTTAAAGAAAAACAGTAGACTGTGTCAACATTACAGATCCCTGTATCCCATACTATGATGAGCCTGTGTGGTGTACATATATACATTAGTATTAAGTTCTTTATTATGCAATAGTTGGCAAACAAGCCGTACAGGCCGTTCGCCTGACGTTAAATTTTACGTAGAACAAGGAAAAATATCGTTCCTTACATTTAATGTTATGGATAATTCTAATCTTTTACTAACATTTCTCGATTGCGACTCTCGCGGTATTTCGCAAAAAAACTATAAACATTTAATAAAATATAGCTTATTGCAATGGAATATGATTCCTAATTCTGCAGATAGTATTTCCAATTATCATAGACGAGTTATACTGAAATGACCGATTAGAAGTTATCTAGCCCACGTAATATGCCCACACTGATAAAGTACCTAAGGGCTTCATAATAATTAGAGGATAACCTAAATATATCCTGACAAAATTAGAATGACCGAAAAAAATATCAGCTTGATACTTTGTCCTAATGTATGTTAGATCGGTATTCTCCCCAAAGTCTTCAATCATCATCCAATTAAGAACTCCTCGTAAAGGAACGATATACTCTAGTGGACAGCAAGTTTTGCTCAGTATAGTTGCCTGTTTTGTTATCCAGATAATATTATTTTGCGCAGACAATGCGATTTGTAGTAATTTCATAATAAATGTCGTATTTATTATTAGGTATACCATTTAAATACTTTATTGTTTTTAGATATATAGTCAGCTAAGTTATTATTGCATTAGTCACCAATTATAGTTTATCATGGATTTTTAGTTTAAATTTGTTTCTTCACTTATGTAACTAGTCTCTTTGTTTTACTATCCAGCAGTTTCTATTTTATAATTGTCACTGTTATGTTAAACAATTGTTATTTCATTTTTAGTTTGTTATTACGGCCTTGGGATATAAGTTTTAAATATTCATGCTTCTGTTACGTCGTACGCTGGAACCATCGGAAGATCAGCGCTGGTTAAATACCAGCTTTTGCTGAGATGGGTCCATTTTACGACATGGGCAGTATTAAATTAACGTATTTTTCTATTCTATTTTTTTATTCTTTGTGTGTATCAATTGTATTTATTATTTAGTTACGTTGATTTGATGTTTCACATTGTTGTGAATAAATATTTGTTTCTTTCTTTCTTTCATATACATTAGTTTCTCCATAGCTCGTTTTGCAACTTTTTTCATTATGAGGTAGACCTCACTCTAGATAGTGGAAGACCACGGTTCGGTTCCATATGTGATCATTGAACAGACTGTGTTGTCGAAGAAAACACCTTTCACGTCACAGTGTAAACAAACAATTAGCAGTGAGCAAAGTTTGTCACGTTCGCAGGTACGTAGGTGCACACTGTGACCTACTTGTGGATGAGATAAAACGTTAACAGCTTCTGTGACTCTAATGCATATCTGTCTGAGCTTCAGTTATGAAATAAGGTTTCTCATTGTGCAACACTGACTGTTTTACATTTTAGTCTTGAAAAGCTCGACTTTTTTGTAAATGGATGGCAAGAAGCTTAATTAGACAGAAAAAAATCCTCATTATGTTCAGTTAGACTCTGTATTTATTTCGACAACTTATGCTCATTTGGACATACAATTAGAGAAAAATTTTTCAGATTTTTTACGCGTTAGTCAGAAGGTTATAGTATATATTATTATACATGTATAGGCTAGCGCAAAGAAAAAAAGTATTTTTACTTACGTAGTGTCGATCTACACGAGATTAATTGCCCAACAAAATGTACTCCTAACAATCTTGCGTTTCTTTTAATAGGCAAATAGCTCAACGTCTCGTCAATCAATCACCTCCTCAATATTTACCTGTAACATAAAAAAAGCATTGATTTATAAACTGTGACAGCTACATTTAGCTAATGATCGCTCACCACGCGATTCATGGCGCTAATCAATTAATCAATCACACCTTCAAACATAATCAGTTATCTCATAGATATGACATGTGAAAAAGCGTTCATTGAGTATTGAGATCATAAAACGACTCTCTTGGGAGTTCCTAGTTTTGGCTTTGCACGTCAGGCTCATTTAGCCGTGTCAAGTTAAATAACATTAAAAAAATTAACCTTGAAGTATGTGTCTGCGTAAGTGCATGAGTGTATGTGAGCAAAATTGCTTATGTGTAAATTTATTATTCTCGACTATCTCCAAGTATCAAAATGCTTGCTATTTTACTAACCGATAATTATGGGGTAATAGGAATGATTCGGGTATACCCAATTCATGCAATGCATTAAATGCTTTAAAAATGAATCCGTTATTATTACTGGGGTAAAACGAATTATCGAGAATGATATCTAATTCAGATCATCTCAATGACATTTCCCACCCCACATCCTTTTCTTTTAGAATATTATTGTTTTATAACAAAACTATCGCACCGAAACTTTTCCATTTTCGAAAGTAGGTTAAAAGGACTTAAATTAAATAAATTAAAAGGAGGTTCACCAAAATTTTAAATGTCCGATTATCAATTTAACCGTCGGTCAAACAGTTTTTACAGGATGTTTAAATTTTGGTAAATTTGGTGTAGTTATTATTAGATAATTAAGACTCAACCACCAAAGGATGCTTATTTCCAACTGCCGTGCCGTTAGAAATTAATAGAAAAGGGAGGCACCCGTAAGACCCTTTCATTTTGTGGTCAGAAAATTATGCGGTTAACCACGGAGTATATACTATGTCATTCACTGTGGTCCCTTTAATACTATCACGCGACAATATAAATATAAATCACTTGTACATATTCTATGTACATATGTGATTGACGGCCGCCGTGGCGCATAGGTCGTTGACATAACTTCCGTGTCTCCGGGACCCTGGGTTCGAATCCCGGCAGGGCCAAACAATTGTGCGATGAGTGTTGATGTTTTTCCCGGGTTTTGGGTGTTTGTGTGCTGTGATTGTGTGTGTCCATGCCTCCCGCGAGACAGGGAATCCTAGTGCGAGGGTCTGAGAGTGATTAAAAAATTAATTAAATAAGTATAGCTGTTGGAATTGTAGTAGGTAATTGGTCGAAAATATTTTGGATGGCTACCATCAAGTAGACTAATTATTATTACTTCTTCATAGACTGATGGAAAATTTTATTTCTTTACTTTTATTTGACTTCTATCGCACTTGTAATAGTCAGTGACTATGTAGTATTAGTATCATATAAAATGTAGAATATCCCCAGTGCATATTCTACATATTGTCTGTACACAGTGACTGTTTAATTTCGTTATCTTGGCATCACACCAAAGTGTTGTCATCGAATAAACAATTTAAAAGCGCCTGGTCGCCCGTACCAATTACTAAATTATGTCTGTTCTAGAAAAGTGATAGTTATTATTGAGTTCAATTGTTTCTCGCTACGATACTACGTCCTATAGAGAGATAGATTGCGATCTAGGACGATACAACATTCATCCAAGATTGCAATAGTGAATCATAATCAGGCCACAGGGCTAAATTCTACATTTACAAAAAGATAATCTCCATTTCAAAACAAATAAAAAAATAATTAACCAATCAACTCAGTTTTCATAGGAGAGCGTTGATAAAAAATAAGTTTGTGTTTGATTTTGATAGAATGGTGTTCCGGTAACCTGGTTATTCTTGTTTTTGCCTATTCTATAAAATACTAGCTGTCCTAGCAAACGTTGTTCAGCTATATAAATTATCAAATCATAATGTCAAAGGGACGTGAAATTTCATGCAAATTACTTCAATTCAATTAATGATATTTTAAATTATTTCGATATTTGTTAATACAAAAATACTATAATCGCGATAAAAATGGAGGGTGGGGTAAGAGGGTGAAAAATACCTTACGCCCTATTCTCAGACCTACTCACAGGCAACTGAAAGCCGTTTCGGAGGAGTTGGATAACAAACACTATGACACGAGATTTTTACATATTACATTAATTTGTAACAATTACTCGATTGGGCACACCTGACAAACATAGTCTTGCGGTAGTAAATTAATGCAGAGCTCTATCCGTTTTGTAGTTAGCGCTATTTTTAATTTTGTGTGTACCTGCATTCAATTACTGGGTAGGCAGGCAACAAAAAAAAATGATTTTACTTAGTTTGACTTTATCAGGGTGACAAGTCCTCTAATTTCATGTTCAGATTCAGTCCAGTGCGAGGCCGACTCGATGCCAATAAGACAACGTCAAGAATTCGTAGTCTGCTAAGGTCATGCGGCCTGAATTTATGTGGAATCTATGCTCAGTCTACGTCGGTTTAGTACTAAATTCACAAGTTAGATGCTAACAGACTGCGAAAATTTACATCACTGAATCTAGAATTGAATCAATATGGACGAATTGAAATTAGCATACTACCAAAGCTGTTAAAATCGTCCTTTGTGAGCCGAGTTTATTATATATTGCGATATTGAAAGTAGACTTAGGCCCCTGGTATTTGTGTGAATGAAGACATAATTATTTAGTAAACTGTACCTGTGAGCGAGACTAGAGTGAATATGTAAGGCCATATGTGTATTTGTTATATACACTACAAAGACTTACAAAGACAACATCCGTTCTCCACATAACCTGCCTCAGAATACCGATGACGTCACGAGCCGAGATTACATGTAATTCTAACTAAAGGAACGCTAACCATTCCGTAAATGTTAATAACTCTGTGACAATGTAACATGTTATAAATGTTTGCTGAATACGGTTTCGCAAATTATACATAACGACGATCTGAACTGGAAACGTGATCTATGATGAAATATTTCGTTTATGCCACAAATGCTTCACAATTACAAGGATTTATAATATTTAGAGGAGATATAAGCATATTAGAGGACATATGAGCAAACAGTTCAATTGGTGGCATGCCACCAATTGAACTGCTTGCAAGCGGTCTTCTTCACCCAAGGGCCGCATGGTGGGCACCATTTGGATCAATATGGTATTTTATTTATATACTTAGTATAGATAAAAACTGACCTAACAGCCCTTCCTTTGATGTTCTATCATTTTCAAAAGAATCAATCGTTGACATTATGCAATTTACAGCCATAGCTGTTTTGGTAATTAGACGTAAATTGCTACGACCTTTCATTAGCATTTTCGCAGTCTGGGTGTATTGATCGTAAAGCAAATCACCCTTTGTAAGATAACACTAAAAACAAAATTGATCACCTAACAAAACCTTCGAACACTTAACTCGATTTCTGTCATAATTATAAATTATCTAAGAACAGAACCTGCCACTGGCATTAATCCTCTAGATAGTTACACTACTCGAAGTCTAATTAACTCAGATTTTGCATTCAAGTCTTACGAGCGGCTATTTATTAGAGACAATTTCGCGGATTAGTATAGATTAAAACAATAAACTTGAATTGGGAAACCCTTTAAATTAGAGTCCTTGATATTTGTATTACAGGTTGAGTATTTTGCTGTCAAATATATCAAATATAAAATGATGACTTTTTATCTCACTCACGTTTTATTTATTCACTAGTAGCGCCCCGTGGTTTCTAGATGAATTTTTTTTTAATTTAAGCTTAACCATCATCATCAACATCTCACCCATAGGACGTCCACTGCTGAACATAGGCCTCCCTCATATTACAGAGAGACTATACTACATATCATTACAGTAAGCTTAACCATACACTTACTCTGATGTTACCGTTAGCTTGTTTACAAATCACATTGCATCGCAATTGAAGTGCTATTACGACGGTGATCAAGTTCTACTGCGGTATGTGTTTTGTGCCCCGTTTGATATACAGCTGGCTATTGCTAGGCGTCCAGGAAATAGTTTGAAAGAACAATAACTCAAGGCACCCCAGGCATGGTATAATGTACTCTGTATCGTTGATAAATAATAGACTTATCCCATGCAGTAAATAATAGTTGAAGTTTTTTTAAACTGATCGGTCCCGAGTTTACCGCGATTACGGTTACCGCTTGTTTTCGGTAGTGGCTTTATTTATTTTGGAACATGGTGATGGAATTTTTGAATGGTAATCATTTAATTGACATATATAAGTGAATCCTTGATGACTTATGTGAATAAATGGTTTTGAGTATTTTATCTGCTGGATTTAAATTACTATGAACTACCTTTTTAGCCCACTTCAAAAGGAGGAGGTTCTCAATTCAACCCGTATGGTGTTTTTCTCTGTTACCTCAGAACTTACGACTTTTATTATAGTTTTTTTTTATTTGGAAGCTAATGCTTCCCGTGTCGTCTAATTTAATTTCATCAACATCGTTCAAGCGTTATATAATATATAACTGAGAAGTGCTACGTATAAGTCGACAACAAATTGCTGGTGAAGATACACAATGACAATTGATCCCGTGAGTAGCAAAGGTCACTTCAACACTCAAAAGTGTGAAATAACTTGTCGAAGTAGGTACCATGCGCACAATATTTTGATAATAGTTACTCTTGAAGTATCATGGTACCGACTTCAATAAGTTATTTCACACGTTTGAGTGTTGAGGTCGGTTCCATTTTTTAAGTACCTGATCCATCGATTTTACGCGTGCCGTGCGATTCATTTCATTTTTGTCCAAAATGTCTATCATAATATTTCGTTATACACAGTTTCCAGTAATAGTTAGGTACACTTCTAGGGTATATATTAGACAAGAGTGCATATACCTATGATACATAGTTATGTATTTCTAATGAAGTCGGTTAAAAATGTAATTTTATTCATGCTGATCTCATGCTCTTTTCGAAAACGCAATATAATATTTTTTGTTTGCCAATTAACTAATGGTCCTTATTATATAACAAAATTACCAACTACTAGCGCTAATTATACACACCAATAATGGCCATATAGATCCTGAATCAATAGAATATATTTGCTCAAATTTACCTTGCCAATTAAATTATTAAATGCGTGGGCAAATCTCAGACTATATCGGTATCTATAACAATAATTACGCAAATCGGTCCTGTGGAGAATAGGCAATTATTTACTATCTTCCGACACAAAAAAAAACGAACAGTCTAAAATATTACTTTACAATTTGAACTATGGCACAATAGACATAAAGTTCACGATACAGCAATTGAAATACGGCCAGATGTTTATTTATTACGATAAAGTCATGTAGTGAACTTATTTTGCGATTTTATTGTATTGTTTGCCTGAGGCGACCAGCCCACGATGTTGACAAAAAATAGTTTGCATAGAGTTCAATGATTATGGTTGATGTATGCTTTATATTTGAAACGCGTGTAAGAGCATTTTGTAGCTACCTATGAATTATTTATACATGCCGGGTCAGTGTCAAGTTCATGACTGTTCCGATTATAGACGTTACGTTCTCGCAGTATATAGATAAATAGGCAATTTACTTAACGTATTCCAGAAATATACCTGAATCCTGTCAACATGCAGTCTCTGATTGCTTCGGACGTTTAAGACATGACGAAAATCAGAGAATTATTTAGGTACCAAATTGAGTGAGTCATGTGTAATAATTACCTACTAGTACAAAGATTATAAGATTAAACTAAAGTGTGAATGTGCCTGAGTAAGAAAACGGAATGAAAGAGTAAACCTTCATTTCATTATTTCACTCCATAAAAAAATGCAGTCTACTCGAAATGGAAAATGGAAAATACTCAAAAATCCTCAAAATAGACCAGAAAATAAAAGATCTGTTTAGACTTGCCTTGAACACAGTTAAGATCATTCAAAACTGACTGCCAACACTTAGTAGGTACTGGAGAGGCACTTGGGAAGAAAGAATTTCCTACTGAATAAAACTGGCAATGGAGATGGCATTTCAGGCTATACTTGACTGTATGGGCTGTACTCACTTGTTTGATGAAACTGAGACTATTTTAGTAGGCACTGACTAAGCACGCAGAATGTATGAAGCTAATCTGAAAAGTGTAAGAATGCTAGTTTATGAACGATGTTCACGGGGTTTTATAGTTCATTGCATTACGATCATGATTGAACGTAAGTTCCGCCAACTTACGTTCAAATTTATGGAGGAAAAAAATTGGCTACTAAATTGATTTGCACCAACTAATACCAAAGGACGGTATTCTGTAGTTGTGAATTCGAATCCAACTTGTAGTCAAATTTTTTCTTTCGAAAATTTAATCATAAGTTTTACAGAAACTTCTATCAAAATGTTTACATAGCGGAGCAATATTTGTGACTATTTAAACTGAAAAGCTACACCTTGTGCGTCTCTTTTATTGAAATTAAACCGTTCAAATATGCTACAAGAAATATTAAGGATGACATACTGTGTTAGGTTGCTAAATACTGTTATGCGTTGTGACTGAATTGGACCTATTTCATTTGTATATTTTCGGATATTAAGTACCTTACCTATCTGTTCACTGTTAACAAGCACAACCAATATTCTATGGCTGCAAACTGCATAAAAGGAAGCTGTTAATACCGTCTCAATTTAATTTCGTAATCTTCTGACATACATTTAAATTCGATTTACAGTGAAAGCCCGTTTAATTAACAGGTTATCTGATCACTCCTGACATTTACAGACATATGATCCTTGCAGTGATTTTTATCATTTATAACTGGGCCGATTTATGTACGTTTTCACTTTATTATATCAATTTAAAGGACAGATTACCTATACCTACTGCATAATATGCAGTATTATAGGTAGTTACTAAGTTTAAAGATTATGGCTATGAAATAATTAATATTCTCAGTGTTGGAAAAGGTATCTACAGCGTAGCACACTATCACACTAATATTATAAAGGCGACAGTTTGTTTCGGAGAAGACAATCAGACTATCGTTTGTGTATGTTTTTTAATTCACTCACGCTGCAACGGCTGAACGAATTTGCATGACATTTGGTATGACGATAGCTTATACCCTGGAACGGACTACGATTTATCCGGAAAATATTTACTGTGCCGGTGTGAATAACGGGAAGAAAAAAACAGTCAATACCCCGTAACATTACCAATACCGCGGGGCGCAGCTAGTAGTATTTTTTAAAAATGAAAACGTTAACAATATGTGTCTATTAACAAGCCAGTGACCAAGTGAATTATTAATCTATTTTACAGGCGGAAAGAAACTTGCCCGGAAAAATATCAAATTATCCTATTTAGTCGTGCGTAAAAGGTAGACTTTGCACATGAGTGCAAAAGTCGAAGAAAAGAGAAGGAAAAAAAACGTAACTGATCATCTTTAATTAAGCATTAATTTAACAGATTAATTACAGACACAAATTTGGAAATATATATATCTCCGAAATGT
This sequence comes from Apeira syringaria, assembly GCA_934044485.1. Taxonomy (NCBI): domain Eukaryota; kingdom Metazoa; phylum Arthropoda; class Insecta; order Lepidoptera; family Geometridae; genus Apeira; species Apeira syringaria. Next base: position 9,172,965 of record OW203665.1, on the reverse strand, counting down.
CATCGACAAGCAAATGTTGACGAAATGTTGACCATAATCATTTTAAAACACGATCTAATAACATAGGTTTCAGTACTCATACAACTATGAATAAATCTGTGAAGATCCTGACTGTTAATTTTACAGTTTGTATTATCAATCTTCGACACTCGTCTTCTTTATATGTAAATATATTGTACTCATATTCATAATCACAGTTATATTTTGGCGCTGATCCCATATGCAAATTGGTCTAACAATCAGATAAACGAACTGACAAAGGAATATCTACATCGAACATAACTATTTTGATTGACGTTTGACACGCGCTGTGATCTATGGAACGTCTCAATCACGAAATCATTCAGTTGAGAGAACGAATGAACGTAATTTGTTTATTCACGCGTGTGTAGACATCATTATGTCACGAATAAAGAGCATTATGATTAATTGCTTGTTCACGCTTTAGTTGTTTTTGACACATTTGATAACAATTTCAGAACACATTTGAGAACAATAGTTACTATACATACAATGTACGTCTGTAGTGATTGTTTGGTGATTTGTAATTTCAACAATTTATTTTTTTCAAAGTTTCTTGCTGAGTCTTTTATGATTTTTATTAAAAATATCCAATTATAATATATAAAAAAGAAAAATTAAGGAATCCTTAATTTTTTTGAAAATATAACATGCCTATTTCACTCGGTGATAGTGTAAGGTACACCATCACCAAATTACACCCAACAGCGAAAGAATTTTTCAAATCAGTTCAGTAGTTTCAGAGCCCATTTAATGCGAACAAACAAACAATCAAATCTTTCCTCTTTATAATAAATATTAGAATAGATTAGACAGATTGACCACAGCCTTCTCTGATTCGCTTCCTTTCTTTTTTCAGCCTATCACAAAGGTGCATTCAGGAAACAGGAATGCTTGCACTCCCATTGCATCACCACCGCTCATAAACCACTGCACGAATGTGGGTTATTATTTATAAAACACTTCACTCAATGCGGAGTCTGTGGTAATGTTGTGATTACATGAACTAGTGCATTCAATACCTTTTGGAGCTACGTTCATCGTGTATATATATTATACTAGCTGCGCTCTGCGGCTGTACCCGCGTGGTGATGAAAAACGGTAATAATGGTGAGGATGAAAATTAGCCTATGTGTTAATCCAGGGTATAAGCTACCTCCATACCAAATTTTATTGAAATCGGTGTAGCCGTTTGACCGTGAAGAGGTAACAAACATACACACATACACACAAACTTTCGCGTTTATAATATTAGCAGGATATCACTGATTAATTATATACCTTAACTGCGTTCATCGTTTATTGTATTGACTTGTAATATAGTATTAGTACAGTATAGTACTAGTATAGTAACTAGTAAAGCAGTGTAAAATGATATAAAAAATTTGGCGAGTAATGGGGGAAGTAATTTGGCAGGTTAGGATACTTAAATCCAATTATCCTATCAAAACTCTTAATTCACTAAAAATACTCAATTTTTTACATAAAACCAAATGTAAAAATGCGTGATATCATTCATAATATTACGAATATACAGCAACGTCAATTTAAGGGTGATGAATTGCTTTTCCATAATTCATATACACTAGACAGATGGTGGTGCTTTATTGGCACTTTCGTAGTTGCCAATTGTATTTTGTTGAAGTTCAACGACTTCTGCGCTCATTGTTTATGAAACTAAAGCTTTGATACATTCATTTCAGAATCATAGCAAAGAGACCACAAAGCAAAGAGTTTCCCTCCAAAAACGCCTATTGTCAGGTGCAATATTTAGACTTGTTAACACTATTATTCTGTAGTTCTCTCCCTACTTCATTTTCCTCAAGACTAATAAACGTAACCCTGTGTCAATGGCAATCAGACCATAGAGAATACTTACGAGACTTTCACAAGTAACCAACCAATATAAAGGACCTGACTCACTTTCCGGACAGCTTGACTCACTCGAAATAACGTAATCCCGGTTCTAATATTTATTCGGTGCGCGTAAAGCCCATTCTGCTCTTGTAAGCTTACCGATGGAATATTAATTTTATTTTGCAATGGACCGTCCGTCTCTTTTACCTACGTCTATTATTCTGCTCTGAGGCAATTCTAGCTCTTTTGGTTTTACGGACGATGAATAGTTTTTTCCTAGAAATTCTTAGGTTTGCTTGTTTACATGTAGCATATACGCTTATATCCATATATGTATGAGTTCACGCAAAGAATACCTTGCTACTCAACAATAAGATAGATAGCCCTATAACTCTGGCACGGCGCTGTGTTCACTAACACTGGTGTGACGTCACACACTAAGCAATTTATCATATCGAAATAATTAAATAAATATTTTCATATTTTCGGATCTACTTTTGACGAAGAAGTAATTTTGTTAAATTGAACATTCTCCTTGTTTTCTGAGCATTATTAATTGTAAATTGGAATTTTTCGCCTTTAGATTTTATATCGGTGCTTACCGACGGGCGCTAAATGCGGAGGAATTTGACATGTGACGTCACATAGGTTAAGACTCTCCCCACCTCTTGTCACACTATGTCTCACCCTCCCACCCCGTAAAGGTGTGACGTAATTTATGGATGCCTCCTTACATGTGAGCAGAAGGTTTAAGTTAAGTTGTTATAACATTAAAACAAAATATACATAAGCTGCATGATGTGAGGGATTAAAAACAGAGGAAAATAAATCCCCTGTTTGTGGTATCAGAAAATGCAATACCTACCTAACGTCATCTGTTCTTGTTAGCCTTTATGACTAAGACCTTAATGAGTTTAGTGCATGCAGTCATCTCATCACAATGCCAATGCAAATTAGGCCAACCCATGCAAACAGCAGTCTAGGCGTCATTTGCAAAGTTATAAGCCTTTTAATGACATTTAACTGACGACGTCCAAAAAAGGTATTCAATTTGGTTGCATTAAATAAATTTAAATTAAAAATTAAAAAAATACCCCAATACAAAATAATAAAAAATGTTATTTGTCATTTTGGGGTGAAGGCCATCTTGGATTTAAAATTTATGTGTATAGTATTCTACTAATCAAGCTCTTTCATTTGATACCCATATTGAGGTAGTTGTGCAAAAATATGTAATCCGCCATTTTGCGGCGACCCTCTTGGCCGCTTTTCATGATATACAACATAGCTAAGCACACTCCCGAATAATTCACCCTTCCAACTAAAAAACAAAATCAAAATCCGTTCGAGAGCTATAATCCCACAGACACACACAAAGACACGTCAAACGATATATACGGTATTGTCTGTTACCGCAGAACTCACAACATGTGAACTGGTTTGAAACATTCTAATTTCAAACATTTTAAATATACTTTCAGATTAGTCCCGTAACAACTTAGTCAAAATAGATTACTCTTTAATTTCAGGCAAATGTTGAACATTTTCCACAGATATTAGCTTTTTGTCCCAAATCGCCAACATTTATATGTAGCATCAATATAGACAATTTAGTTTTATTCAAATTGTCATGCTTTTAAATTTTTTACATAAAAATGTTATTGAAATTATAATAATTCTCTTCATTTTCAAGTAATTGATTATAGTGTTCAGCGCTCATAAGTAGTGGAATTCGCTTTTTATAGTTTGTAAACTAGGTTATTATTTACATTTATGTTTCAAAAAATGACAAGTTAAGTCAAAATCACAAAAAACATTATCATTCCACAAAAGGAAAAGCATTTTTAAACATAATATTCATAATAACATGTCAATAGATCCAAGTTATTTTTTATTACGAAAATGTATGTATACACGTTTTGTAGAATAACATCATATCAAAATTCGTATTCATTTACAAATTGGTGTTAATTTATTATAAATCAAATCAATAGATCTATTTGAACGATAAATTATTACATTAAAAGGTCGTTGATCCTAAGCTGGAATTTATTTTAAATTCTTGTTAATTTAATTATTAATTATAATTAATATAAGTACTTATTCCTCAATAATGATGTGATAAATGCATAAAATAAATTGACCTTCAACAGTCGCGTTCAGTTTATTTTATCGATTTGGAACAAAAAGTAGTCTTATCGCTTTTAGGAAATAAATCAATCAGAGGCGTGTGTCAATCTATTGTATTGTTATTCCAAAAACATCTATAGATTTGTGGAAACGCGCGTCTGGTAAAAACGTTTTTTGTGTTGATTAGCACGTGGTACGCGCTCCGATTGCAAAGTGCGGTGCGGTCGCTAGGGTTGGCAATATTGCCAGCACAAAGCTAATGTTAGTGCAACTCTACAGGAGTCGCACATCTTTAGTCTGGAAGAAAGCCCATAAAAATGGGTAGGTCTTACTTAAGTAAATTGAACTAAATTGAACTTAATAGCCGAAAGCAAGGGATGATATTACTATACCTATTTCGATTTTCGTCGGTAATTTTTGTTTTCTCTGTGGTCTGGAGATTATATATACATATTATAACTTATTTGATCATTTGCAAGGGTACCCATGAGTATAGTAGCAATAATTAGTTCACAACATTTTTTTATGTAGTTTAAAGACATTTAATTGCCACATTTTTAGATATAGAGAGAGATATAGAGTTTATAATAAGAGTAAGAATAACATTTATCTGCATATAAATCAGAGATTCTCATCGTGCATGGATACTATGCGGCCAAATTTAATATTTAATTACGTTCAAAAACTTGAACGTAGTTTCCGCCGAGCATGATGTAAATGTAACAAACCATAAAATTCATAGATATAATATTTTCAAGAAATGTACATGTCAGTCGAGAGTTCAATTGAAACTAAATTCAAAATTAATGTTGTCATTGTTATGGTATTTCTTATAGTTTCGTAAACTGGGCAACCCTACTACTAAAGTTGACATTGCGTGATACAAAAAAGGGTCTAGTTTTTACTGGAAACCACGTGATTTACAAACCAAGGATAATATAAAATACGTGAAGAAATGCTACTTCATATACACTAGACAGATGTTGGTGCTATCTGACACTTTGGTACACTGTTTTTTGAAGTTCAACGACTTTTGCGATCATTCTTTTTAAAACAAAAAAATGTCTTGATACTTTAACTTCGAACAGGTGGATATTATTGTTTATGACCGAAGGAAACAGATAAAAGAGCATTATGAGATTGGATGGAAAACGTCTAAGGAGATTTATTATTTTAATATTTTTTTAAAATATTTATACAAGTTATTTAACTTTGTGGACGGCTGATGATGAAGGAAAATAGACCATAATATCATTCATTAAATTAATTTATGGATTCTAAAGGCTATCTTTTATTTTATTAATGTATAAAACACGGTAATTACTCACGTAATAAGTCAGAGTGTTCCGACTATAGTTTCATTCATTCGGTGGTCTTTTTCAAGGAGAATACGGGGCGCTCGCGAACGCGGTAGCGGTTAGCCTAGTACTGCCAGTACTAGGCGAAGGCAGTGAGTAATTCCCGTGTTTTATAAATTCATAATGTGTTAAAACCACGTCAGTTTTAATAACAAAATCTTTTATTTTATTACACGGATTTTATTTTATTGTACTATTGCACCGAAACCACTTTTCTTTCACCTTGTGGATGACTGATAAAAAATACTACTATGCGTTAAGTCCTCCATCTCTTGAAATAATGCTAAAATATATCTAAGCAAATTAATAAGTGAGTTGCGGTCGAAAATCCTGCATTTCTACTCTTTTCATGCCTCACTTTTGCACATATACAACATATTCATCCACATGGAGATGATAACGCTTCACAGAAATATCATTTTAAACATTGTCTATGTGGACTGGTGCTAAAATGTAGGTAAAAATGTATTACATAGAAAACTAAATGAAACACAAACAGGCTATATGGACGTTAGCTTATATTGCACCTTCGACCAATGATTTATCTATACTATACCAGGAAACCATATGCCAGGAAATTTACTAAGTAAGTAAATTTCCTGGCATTTATTCTATGGAGATTACAACACCGCCCCATAAAGGCACCCTTTTTGTCACCGACCAAAAAATGCAGATAGCTTCACACGCTTCATTCCAATTAAGATCGTGCCTTTGAATTTTTTTGTGTATATTCAATTAAGCCCTCTAAAAGGTCCGATGTTTCGTTAAACAACCAATTGTAAAATGTTTTTTCTCCTAAACTTGTACACGTGTAGAGCTACCGAAGGCGTTCTTCCTATACAAATTTAAAGTTTACCGTTAAGTGCGTTAAAGACTTTAAGAATTACCAATTACACTTAGAAGAGGCATTCAGTGGTAATTTATTACAACTGCATAGTATTTTATTGCAATTTGTACGTTTAGTAACCTTTAAAAGCTAACATTTATCTTATAATTTGTAGAGAATTGTAAATATACTAGAATATGTTTTGACCGCGATGCCATATACAGGCAAGGAATCCTGACAACTTAATTAAAATTATTTACCTTATTTAGCAATCATGAGCACTTCTTTGCTATAAAAGTGATTATTGTATCAGTTCAATTATGTCAATTCAAAATGTGTCGATGTCTTTATTAAACAAATACTAATAACTAAGTACAATACATAATAATACATCTACTACAATACTATTTGAGCAATCCTGTAGCTGTTGTCATCCTATATAGATAACTAAACTGCGCTTGTAATTTTTAAAATTAATTTAATGTTTAAATGTTCTACCCTGTTACCATAGTATATAATAATAATACCATAGTACATATTTTCAATGCCACGCGTGATCAAAATGAAGACACATATTTAGCTCGACGAGTTATCATTGCAATTTACTTGGGTTTAAGAAGGTGAAAAAAAACATTTTTATGCATGCTAAGTAACAAAATTATACAAAATTATTTGACGTTCTCAAATAACTTTATCAAACAGCGGACTAAAAGTAACGTCAGAGACTATGAACGTTTTATACTCGTATAGTATCTACAGCCGTCTAACGCAAACAGTCAACCCTTCGAGCACATCAAATAAATAAGAAAAGTTCTATCTAAATGTGGCGATCGACATGCGAACAAGAAACTCGACGAATGATCAGTCCTCTTAGGAAAAAGAAAAACCGAATTTCCCTCATATTGATTAAAAGCAATACTAAAACTCTTAATATTATTTTAGTGCATAAACCTATATTATTTTCTATCTACTGCTATAAGAAAGCTTGCTAACCAGTGGAAATAGATCCAATAATGTAAACCAATCAAGTCTATATGTGGCTTACAATTTCTTCCACAAACACAACCTAAAATCGAAAGTGAACTTTCCAAACCCAGAAGCTGCTGTTTAATTATCGCTTTTGATTCGATTAGTTTAGTATTTGACAAGTGTATTCTGCGATCGATGTTCGCGATATCGCTCGATTATTTCGAGTGAGTCATTGAACGATAATTTGAAAAACAACGAGATGTTTTTTAATAGCGTGTGTATGATGAATGTATGCAAATAGGGCGGATAGCTCACAGAACGGCTGTTGGGGTTGAATGTGCCTCAAATCTTGGAAGATGGGTTATGATTAACTAGATGTCCGCGACACGTATATCATTCTTAAGAACAGATCTTTGTATGTCTTATAGTTTCAGACTTACGATTAGGCAGGTGTTTGTCCACTATCTGACCTGATGTTAAGTTACGATGCGGTCTATGATGGATCAAACCTGCATAGCAGATACAGAAAGAAAAAAAAATTGGTTGTCTGTAAAGTCGGTTTACGGACGATAGATTTACGTGATAACGTCATAATCATTTATGACTTTGACCTTGACTTTGACTGACTTTGACTTTGACTTTGACTTTGACTTTGACTTTGACTTTGACTTTGACTTTGACTTTGACTTTGACTTTGACTTTGACTTTGACTTTGACTTTGACTTTGACTTTGACTTTGACTTTGACTTTGACTTTGACTTTGACTTTGACTTTGACTTTGACTTTGACTTTGACTTTGACTTTGACTTTGACTTTGACTTTGACTTTGACTTTGACTTTGACTTTGACTTTGACTTTGACTTTGACTTTGACTTTGACTTTGACTTTGACTTTGACTTTGGCCTTGACTTTGACTTTGACTTTGACTTTGACTTTGACTTTGACTTTGACTTTGACTTTGACTTTGATTTGACTTTGACTTTGACTTTGACTTTGACTTTGACTTTGACTTTGACTTTGACTTTGACTTTGACTTTGACTTTGACTTTGACTTTGACTTTGACTTTGACTTTGACTTTGGCCTTGACTTTGACTTTGACTTTGACTTTGACTTTGACTTTGACTTTGACTTTGATTTGACTTTGACTTTGACTTTGACTTTGACTTTGACTTTGACTTTGACTTTGACTTTGACTTTGACTTTGACTTTGACTTTGACTTTGACTTTGACTTTGACTTTGACTTTGACTTTGACTTTGACTTTGACTTTGACTTTGACTTTGACTTTGACTTTGACTTTGACTTTGACTTTGACTTTGACTTTGACTTTGACTTTGACTTTGACTTTGACTTTGACTTTGACTTTGACTTTGACTTTGACTTTGACTTTGACTTTGACTTTGACTTTGACTTTGACTTTGACTTTGACTTTGACTTTGACTTTGACTTTGACTTTGACTTTGACTTTGACTTTGATTATTTTATGTAATACAAAACTCAGGTGGAACGTTACGCGGAACGTTACTATTTTTCATTTGTGTTGCTGGCGTTCATCAATTTATAAAACGTTATTACGTCAAAAAGCATTAAAATTCATATGAAAAATATAACACAAAACTATTATATGTAAATTATATATATCCTGGCATGAATGGCACGGCTTTCTCTACTAGGGTGACGGCTATCGGCGGTTTCACCGCTCAAAGCTTAATATAATAAAAAAAAATTCGAAATTGGAATAATATGAGTTAAAATACATTTCACGAACGTTCGCATGATATTTCAACCGTATGTAGCATCTAGCCTTACAGAATACAGCAATAGTTACCAAGACGTCACGGCCTAAAGAAGGCAGCAGCCTCACGCGGTTATTAAACTTATTAAATAACTCTCGTCGTGCCCGCAGGCTTATCGATATTGAGTAGTTCGTTGTAATATTGAGTTATCGATGGATATTGACTTAACTACTACTTAATTATTGAAAAACATCTGACTACACTAAATATGCATTGTGTTTTTCTTTCTTTTAAACTATGTACGTCTCCACCGACTCTGAGGTCCGAGTTCTTTTTCAAGCATTTACTAATAATAACTATTAAATTCAATATAAAAATATAAATTAAAAGGGACAGATAAATACAAGAAACATTTTTTTAAGGTACATTCGTCACCCATGTCGAATTTCAAAAGGGTCTCCATCGCCAATATACATTGTTTGATGAGATTGGTTGCTGTGAATAATAAAGTGTAACGGGTACTTATATGAAAAAAGTTCAGATACGTGAAATTGAGTCACATACTGTGCATTTTAGCCAATCGTGTTTGGTCTACACCTGCAAAATGTGAAACAAGCTTCCTCCTTCGAGATTTCTGAGAACTACATTATGGAATTATTCAAAATAGTCAACAACATATTGTATGCCCCCGATACTACATATATCCACAGGCGATGATGACCTCTCACCATCAGGCGGTCCGTCACTTTAATTTCTACGTATTGCATTAAAATATTACTCTGATATTTACGAAATATATACATGTAACATGTCAGTTTTGTTTAAGGTTTCAACATAAATAGGTATGTCCATTGGCAGCTACCCCACTTACATTTAAAATATCAGAATTTATCCTAAATATATCTCTAAAAACGAAACTAAAAAACAACGGTTGGAACGGCTATTTAAATTAAATGTTTTTTTAGAATAGTTCTTGTAGCTCCACGTCGTGCGTCGAAGGCCCCATGGCGGCATTAAAACTGCGACCAGTATTGGCCAATCAACATTCGCCCTGCGTGGTGGATTATGGCTAACACCTACTCTTCTCCTATGTCCAGACGTGGGAACGTGGACCTAGTTTATACAAGCTAACGTGTTGACACAGTAAAAGTATGCATACCGATGAAAAACAATGATGATCTATTCATATTAAAATGCCAGTCGGATGGAAAGAGTGAAACGTGTGAACACACTAAAGAAGGTCCTTGTACGTTCGAAGTTGTTGTTGTGAGCTGGAATCATTTACAAATAGCTATCACGTCGATCGGTTAATTTCAAATAATTTTCTTTTTAACTTTAGCTTGGGTTATCGCGCGTAAATCATCATCACTAATGAGTAATTAGTGGCGATGATCGATAGTGATTAGTGACTGCTAGCGACACGCGTGTTTTCGGTGATGAAAGCTCGCTCTCAGCACGGAGGCGCATCACTCGACACGAATTTAACAAAAAAGTTTTGTTAGAGGGTAACAGTTTTTTATCGGCAAGAAGCATATTGATTTATATTAGGTTTTTTATAGAATTTTCAAATTGATGTTGTCACGAGGTAAACAAACTTTTTAAGTAAGCTGTGTTTTATTGCAAGGCCTATTTGACAGCATTTTCACATTTTTATCCTTTATAGGCGACACAGGACAAAAGATAAGTAATACGAAAATTGGAAATTGGCTCTATGAGTTGCCTACTGAAAATTGTATTTTTAATATGCTATCACGATTTACCAGTAAATTAATACTAAAGCTACTAAGCTATTTTAGATCAATAAAAGCATGGTAGTGAGTGACAGCCAGCTACCAGATAGTTCCTGGTTCAGATCTCAGCTCGGGCTTGAGCGAGATCTGAATCTGAGAATCGAGTCAAACACAACAAAACTAGATATTATAACGTAATTATAGTACAATTGTCCTCAACTATAAAGTGAGGTCACCAGCTAGACTTATTTATACAAAAATAAAAGATTGATAAGAATAAATACGAAAGATAAAGTAAGAACATAAATTTGAGTCGATTTGATATTTTTTGTACCACATTTGTTTGCCTTGAATTTCTCAATGCAGTACGGATTGAGAATGGAACCCGTTGCCCGAGTCTGTGTTTCCAGACACGTACAATCCGTACAATACGTACATTCTAGGTTTACATGCGACATCTTAGACCGTCTCATCACTTAACATCAGGTGAAACAGTGGTCAAATGAAAGCTTACAAAAAAAAAGAAACAAAGATAAACATTTTTGGCAATAAAGTATTTTTGTTTTTGTATATTTCTAATTATGATTGCAAAATGCCTACAACTGTTAATAATGCGATGCCTTCATTTAATGCATAAATTTGAATAATATACACGAATTAACTAAACGCTATAAACGCTATGCAAATCAGTCTTCACAAGCCCACGAGGAATATGACAATGACTCTTTTTGATTACATGTCAAAAGTGACGTAACTCTAGAATATTTGAATGCCTAAATTGAGACATATGACTCACCAGAGTCGTCGTAAAAGTTGAACTTGACACGATAACAACCAACCTCCAAAAAGAGGAGGTTATATGTTCGACTGTATGTATTTTTTTTATTTGTATGTAAGTATGTTCATCGATTTCTTCCCCTTTTTTGGGCCGATTCTCAAAAATCTTTTTTGTTTGATCTATCAAACACAACTAGTGTGCTTCCGAGGTGATAACATTTAAATTTCATCAAAATCGGATAGCCGTTTTTGAGTTACACTCCAATACCTGAAAAGTGTTACTTTTACTTGGACGACTTCCTAATTGCGGGTGAAGCAATCGGTGAACATACACAATGACAATTGATTCTATGAGTAGCAAAGGTCACTGAAAAGGGTGAAAAAAACAACCGGCTGCACTACCGGAGTGCCGGCAGAGGTGAAAACTTGCATTTTTGAATATTTTCGAATGGTTAGGGAATAATTTCGCACGAATTGATTTATTTACCAGTATAAAAGTACTATCATTTATGTGGTAAAATACAATATTCATTTGTTGCGCTATCGTAAACAAACATGACAATATGTATTTATGTTTTTTGATTAGTGACCCACACATAGAACTAAAATGATGACGTTTTTTTGAAACAATAAAACCGAACTCAATAATGCTTTTTACAAAACGACTTTATCAAATAAAACTACCAATAAACGAAAATGTTTCTTATTCGTAACACATTTAAGTTTAAATTTAAACGGGGCGGTCTAATATCCCTCCGTCTTATGAATTCGATGACGTCACGTCCTGACGCCTGACGCGAGGTGTTCTGACGCGAGTTTGACACTTTTGCTCCATACAAAAGTGCACTACGCCGCTAAAGAAGGTTTCACTTCAAAATTTTTTTACTATAAAATGGAACCCACTTCAACACTCAAAAGTGTGAAATAACTCGTCGAAGTCGGTTGCGATTTACAGGTTATGCAGAGATGTGATTGAGTTTGAAGTTATCTAAAGGTTAAATTAGCAGGTTCTTTTGTCATAATGGCCATATAGTATACAAATCCTCATATGGTCAAAATTTGTAATTTTCTCACGTTAACAACATTGTTATATTGGCCTTCAAAAGCGTAATCCTTGATAGGTGTAAAAAATCATTTATTTGATTTGCTATTGTGCCAACATTGATGGAAACACCTTTTAGGTAGGTTATGTGGGACGTTAAGACGTAGTAGAAGAAGTAGTATGGTCAACATTTAGAATGTCTCATTTCAATATGTATATTTTAATAATCCTATGAAATTTTAATGTGACTGACATTTATAATGTACAATGTGGGAAGGAAAGAAGGCGGAATTTTGAGCTTATTGTGGCATAAAATAAACCATTAGTTGTTAAATAATCAGTAATAAAGTAACGATTACAAACAAATTGGTAAAAAAAGCTACAATAATAAGCTACTTGCGTGATACATCCTAGACAACGTCATCACTAGACATCAGGTGAGACAGTTACAAACGCAACCTTAAAATAAATAAATAAAAACAACGGGTTGCACGCCGGAAGTGCCGGCAGAAGTGAAAACTTGAACATTATAGTTGTGTATTTTAAAATATTTTGGAACGGTTATGGAATAAATACGCACGAATTACTTTATTTATCAGTGTAAAGGACTATCATTTATGTCGTAAAATACAATATTCATTTCTTGCTCTATTGTACACAAACATGACAATTTATATTACGTTATGTTTACTCTCCCTCCGTCTTCGGCGACGACGTCGATGACGTCACGCGTCTTACCATTTGTCTATCAGTGTCACTTGTCCTGACGCGAGTTTAATATTTTTTCCCCATACACAAGTGGACAACGTCGACAAAGGTTGATCAATGAGTGACCTTATCTCATTTTCTAGCGATTTTCCCAAGCAACCTTTGGATGGACAGAATCAGAAAAAAGATGTTATTTATGTAATTAAAAAATATATATATCCCCTTGGCAACAGTTCTATTTTCTGGATGAACCAGCAACATTTTATTATAATCAGGTGAATAGGAATAGTAAACGACGTAAACAACGCTCTGTTACTCAGTGATCAGTCTCCAGGGCCCAGGGTACGAATCCCGGCAGGTGCAATCATTATTTGATAGCCATGGATCTTAGTCCCGGGTCTTGAATGCCTCCAGCGCAGCGATATTAGGAATCTGGTGCGGGGGTGTGAGTGTGTAAGAAAAAAAGTGGGCCAAGCAAGGGTTACCTATCCGACCGCTTTGTGATAAATAATAATCAAGAGAGAAATCAATCAAGAGTGTTATAAATTGAAATATGAAGATTTTTCATTTAACATGGTGGTAGGGTACTTTCGAATATCCGCCTGGCTAGCTACCACCCTCAAGTGTGAAAAACTGTCACCAAACACATAGTGTGTTCAGGCAGCAGTCTTTGAGAGCCAGTGAGCATTCTAGGTCGTGATAACATCTTCGACCATATTGTCAAAGACCATCAAGTGAGATAGTGGTCAAACGTTAGATCTATACAGTATAAAAAAAACGTGCCAACAGAAACAACATCTAAGCATTTGTAGCTAACTATCCCCAATGCAGTCAACACTCATCGTGTCCCATTACAACCAGCCAGCAACGCCTTCATTGTTCTACAAATGTAGGAGAATCCAAACACTGGCGCGTGTTGACACAGTTGCAGCGGGCACATTGTCATTGAAAATGGTTAAATAAAAATGTCACGGTGCTGCCCCGAGACAGAAGGCTCTACAGTTTCAATATTCATAGGGATTTCTATTCGAAACCGTTTAGAATTCGGTATTTCGGATCTGTGTGCGTTGGGCGTGGGCGGAAGTTGCAGCGGTTAGCGGGAAAAAATATTTTAATTGATATTTAAATAGTTATGACGTAATATTACTTTAAATATCAAAAGAGAAAGCAATACATATTAATTTTAATAACGCAGTGGGTGTAGTTGCGAATGAAAATAAACGCAAATTTGAGTCGTTTTAACGTTCACATTTTTGGAGGAAAATTCGGCTACTGGTGGTATGGAACCCACGACTATAGAATACCTTCCTATCACTACACGTCAGAAAACAGCACGGTATACTGTATATACTGTAGTATACACTACTACAGTAGTACTAGTAGTATTTACAGTATATCGTGTGTGCGCATTATGGGTTCAAATCTACCTAGTGCAAAGCCGAAAAATTTTTTTAGTTCAAAAATTTGAGAGAAGTTCCGCCTAGCATGACGTATAAGCAATGCACCATAAAACTCTTCGTTTTAATAGCTTCTATAGGTTCTTTATATCATCTATCATTACTTTTGTGATTAATGTCATTTTCTATAGCACATTTCAGATAATTATTTACTAGGAATATTTTTTTGCATGATTCGGAAGGGGTATTTTTTGTGCTATATATGAATTTATTTATGAAAATAAAATGATTCTCTATCGATATTTAGTTCTCTGTTGACTGAATTGAACACATCAATTGTCAAAGCGAAGATTTATGCAATGATATTATATGTTTATATGAGGTAGATGTCGCACAAGCGCGCGGAAACTGAGGCGGCAAAATTAAGTCAATTGTAGTAATTTTGATTACGACGCGTATTTCAAGCGCAAGTCTAAACATATAGCTATCCTTTTCTATATTACTTGTACCGTATTATCTGTCGCAGTAAGCATGTTTAAGTCGTAAAGGAACTAAATCTGAGCACCGCGCAGTATGAATATACGTCATCTTTAGTAAAACATCATTGGATTTATGTATATAATATGTATATGTATAAAAGCATGTAATTTGTTACAAAGCGTTACTTGTCACTATTCCCCGGCCGTCATTTTATTTATTTTTGAATTTAATTATTTTTTGAACTAAATCTGAGCACCGCGCAGTATGAATATACGTCATCTTTAGTAAAACATCATTGGATTTATGTATATAATATGTATATGTATAAAAGCATGTAATTTGTTACAAAGCGTTACTTGTCGCTATTCCCCGGCCGTCATTTTATTTATTTTTGAATTTAATTTTGTAGTCCTTACTCATAATACCAATAAGTTTATTGTATATAATGTTGTCTGTATGACGTAACGACACTAAGAATAATTTTTGTCACCTATTTACCTAGATGCTAATTTAATCCCAAAATACCAGTGCCAACGTGTCGGCCCTCTTTGAATTTGGCATCTCGCAATAATGTTCATAGTACATTTTAGCTACAGCAAATCTACAAAATCAAGTGTTCGGGGAAGCGATTAAGCGTGGTTAAGTTTGATAATATGTCACCAAGTATGATGATTATGTATGTAATGTACAGACAACTATTCCCAAGAGGAATTTGATCACTATAAATAAAGTTTAATAATAAATATAGTGTAATCTCTAACTAATGAAAACTGAATGATTTTAAACATTGTTAAATAAATTAAACATTGTCAAATAATTGTAATGTAACAAACCGACTAGGACTCACGTGGTAAACACTGGAAAATTACTCTCCGACCAGTTTCGAACTTTGTTTTTGAAGAATAGAATTTGAAGAACTGCAAATAAGTTCGAAACTAGACGGAGAGTAATTTTCCAGTGTTTACCACGTGAGTCCTAGACAGTTTGTTACATTACAATTGTCAAATAAATAAAATTATGATTATTAATTGTAGTTTAGTTGTCAAATTTGTGTTGTTAATAAAACACATGTACCCAGACTAAGCAGTACAGGGTAAAAGTAGAAAAATACAGTATCATGTTATCGTGATATGTATGTTTATATTTATACTAGTGGCGCCCCGCGGTTTCACCCGCATGTATTACGGTTTTCCCGCTACATCAATTTATTCCGCGGGAATCATACATTTGACCGGAATAACAAGTAGCTTATGTGCTGTTCCAGACCATAACTTTTGCCTGTGCCAAATTCCATCCAGATTCGTTCAGTCGTTCTGGCGTGATTGAGTAACATACCATCCAAATCCATCAATCCATCCATCCAAACTTTCACATTTATAATATTAGTGGTATTCAGCATATACTATATTTTACATTTTCTTATCACATTCATACTAGCACACTAGGATTCCCTGTGTCACGGAAGGCATGTATGCACAATTACACACACAACATTGACATCACAAGCATCCAAGACCCGCTGCCCCTGCCGGGATTCGAAGCCAGCGCCCCGGGGCACAGAAGTCATGCGACCGATGTCTGAGCCGCGGCGACCGTCAGTTGCCTTGAATTGTACCCATAACATTTTGACTGCGCTAGTTATATGACTCATAGGTCAAACACGTAACGCTTAGTGAAACTATCGACCACACCTTTAGTGTGTTTCCTTTCACGTACCGATCATAAACATTACAGCTAAACCAATTAACGTCGCGACGTTGCGAAACTCAACGCATCATCATTACTGAATGCACTGGTTAACAATATCAGTCGTGGTGGTCCAATATCAGATGGCGACTGCTCGTTAATTTGGACGGCACTCTTTCAGAATGACGCTTTCATCGTGGTGCAAGTGATAAGAAAAAACGAGGTGGTAGCCAAAAAAAGCATATTTAACGCTAAGGTTTCAATTATATATTATTATTAGTTATTGATAGTAATTCATTCATATTTATCAAGAAATACATTTATTTCCGAATAGAAGTTCAAGAAAAATTTTTTTTTATTTCTTATTTATTTACAAAATACATTATCTAATGTCATGGTTCTGCCTCTTTCACCGTACACCATAGGAAGCGCTGATTAATTTATTAGTATGATTGCTAGCGATTGATTACTATTTCAATTGACTATCAGCATGCGGCTGAAGGTGTTATTATTAATTTTAAAAGTGTGTTTAATTATGTTAACTGGCATTATAAGTTAGAAGCCTAAGCACTCGCCGTTTGATGATAATTTTTAATACTGATGGTGCTACCTAACTATTATTTATTCGCCATTACACATGTGCACATGCACCCAATGAATCTGCAAAGGCAGCCGATAGCAAGCTCTCTATAAAATGGTGACTCCGAAACTAGTCGGGATTCCTACATGACTAATATACGTAAGTCAAACTGTAAATGAATTAAATAATGTCTAATACTTACGAAACGCTAAGCCAAGTTGTATCAAACCAGGCGAGTAGTAATAATCGCCAAGCTACCTTGCTGTGGATTTCTTTATAACGGTATCTTTGATAAAAGCACGAGCCGAAAATGCCGCCTATCGATATTTGCGATTATCGACAACTAATATTAATTTAAATTTTCTTAATGCAGTGTTAACAAAAAAAATATGAACACTAATTAATTGTATGACGTTATTGTTTTCAACTCGCTTTCGCTAATTGTCATAACTTGCACCACGTCAACTTTCACGGATTTTCGCTGCATGATCTCATTTATCCTCGGGGTGCATCGTTATCGTTCACGCAGCGGAACGCCGTGTTTGTGATCATACAATGGTGACACAGTGCACAACTGTGCTTGCAAACATACCGCGAGTGTGACGAGGATTACACATTACTACCTACAACTAGTTTCATTTCAGTTGATGATAAGCTAAATTGATACATGTAAAGATAACTGCGCTACATCTAGAATAGGAAAGGCTTTTGCCCTCTAAAAAGAAAGACATACCTATAATATCAAGAATAGTCACAACCTAACTTAGCCATGTCACTATGCGCACTAGCTGCTGGCACAAAACGTTAGATGGCTAAAAATAATTTAGAACTCTTTTACTGACCAAAAACTTTTCTGTCCAACTCGAATGATTATTTAAAGCCATTAAGATATTTGCCAATAGTGGATAGGAGATAATTATGTATCGGAAAAAATATTTAAAAAAAGTATATGCTATATCAGAATATTTTGTAAATGTAGGTATGTATTCTATATTTATTTAAATTTATATCTTACCAACCTTCATTCAGTGTCGTTTAGCCGTTTAGCGTAATTGAACAACAAACATCAATACATCTATAATATTATATATGCAGCAGGATTTTAACACATTTGTCTTAAAATAGGTCTTCCTTACAGAAGATTTACAGAACGAAGTCGTGAAACAGCAGAAGCGGTTGTAAAATTGATGAAGATGAACTTAATGAGCTCTTGATTTTATTACCCATACAGTTAACCCATTATAACATACGGAGATAAATTAAAAACATTTCAAACGTCCTTTTACCAGGCAATTGATGTCATAAAATAAATTATTTTAGACAATATATATATATAAAACTTATTCTTTTAAAATATATCAATAGATAGCGTTTGACGGTCACTACCCCATTTGATGGTCGATGCGCACTAACTTACATCACCAAGTGGTTATGCCTACCCGTTGGTCTGACCAAGACTACCCTCACTGGCCTCTCTGTTGCAACCGCCATACGAGAATCACAAAACCGAAGAGAATGGAAACGTATACATAAAGCTATGAAGGCTTTTCAGGGACATGACCTTCAGTAATGAAGTATGCGATTAAGAAGACTAAGTATGTGGTTAAAGAAAGCTGGATTTTTAACAAGAGTTCGCTTGTTCGCTTTCAAAGACTAATTTTTATTCATAAGCAAACAATGCTGTGAGTTCCCTTTCAATGCTAACAACTTAGATACATAAAAAACTCAAGCCTAAGTATTCAAACCGGTGACTGCCTTCTGATTACCGATCCTTACGCTCCTGAGGTTCCATTATAATTCCTTGAGTTGGTAGCCTTTTCTATTTTGTTTCTCATTTAAATTTTATCATTTCTTCGTTTCCGGTTCATTCCTCACCTACTTCATTGATCAAATGTTTGTCATTTAAAGAAAAGATATTTCACAACTTTTATAAATAGCTTTTGAGTTTTATTATTACATTTAGCTTTTCTGTGTGGCAATTCGAACGCTTAGCGATAAGAATATTCTAGAAACCTTTGGTTGGCAATTGTCTGAAGAGTAATAACACAGTCACTACTATTTCAACTATCCTAGTAACGTAAAATTCGGTGATTCGAACAATCAGTTATTTCTTCCCGAAACTAAATCTCCAGAGATAATAAACTGAGTTCTAAGCAAGAACAGGGTCAATGGGAATTCTTTCGCAAACCTTCATGCTAATTATAACGTGCGTGGGCAGAGAATGCAACATCAAAGGCGGTCCAGTAACACGATTCCTCGCGGCAAGGGTTGCCACCAGCGAAAAGGAAAAAAAGCTAACAAAGTAAATAATTACAATTCCTCTACGATAATTCTCTATTTTGCGAGTACAGAATATTCGTAACGTTACCGTATAAACAATTAAATAACACATTTGTTGCACGTGCCACAAACGATCATCTTTACATGTAGGTACAATAATACAATACAAAATACTTTATCACACACCGCGACTGGTCACTAAATATATATACCTAATTAATATGGCGGCCTCACAGAGGATCTGCAGGCGCATGTAAACTGTAAAGAGGCATTTCTGAGGGGTTCCATATGTTCCATAATATGACGGAAATGGTCCGTATAAAATGCCAGCTCCAGTCCAGCTACATGACACATGAAATATTGAACATTTTGATTCGACCTTTATAATAACATCTTCTTCTTCTCTCAGCCATGTGCGTCCACTACTGGACAGAACCCTCCCCCATATAGGGGGGATTTGCCAATACTCGCCACGCTTGGCAGGCGGGTTGGCGAGCGCAGTTTCATTTTCAATCCTCAGAAGGCGCTGCTGCCCACCTTTTGGTACGTGTTCCCTTAGCCGACTCTTACGGCACCCGCGGGAAGAGATGGGGGAGTACTATTCTAGGCCGGTACCACCACGGCTAGATTAATGTAAAAACTTACCTTTGTGTAACTAACCCCAGGATCTTAGTTGTCTGACAATAAAATATATTCAATTTAAACCGATATCGCTTCCAGACAACAATTACACGAAAATAATTTATTAAGTGTCTGAAGGATCGGTTATGATATGCAGCACAGTGTCTGTCGGTCTAATATACTAAACAAGGCAAATTGAATATGTGTATATTTGTTACTTCCTCACACTCAAACAGCTACACAGATTTTCATGTAATTTGGTATGGAGATAGATAAGATCCTGGAAATACACATAAGCTACTATCCCGGTAAAAGCATAGCCCCTGTGGGATAATTGAGGTAGTGAGCTAGTACTTAACATTGCTCGGATCACAAAGTAATATGTAGTTTCTAACACTTTTGCTAGCGGTTTGACTGAACGCAACTCTTTTGTGTACGAGACATACACTATTATTCCCACAAACTGCAATGGTTTTTAGTAGAGTTCAATTGAGTGGTATTGTTTCTAGTCGTTGTATAGTTTACTGATAAGAAAAATATTAAAACATTCAACTTGACTGCTTACTAGGTAAGTTACAATAATACCGATAATGAAGTCAATGCCACGTTACATATCTACTTATTTTATCAACTTGAAAAGCATAGTGATTATACAATTATTGCGACATTCCATTATCGTAAATATTAATTAACTCAAATATTCTAACACAGTTCAAAGTATTGAGAGATTTTATGCTTTTTTTAAAACACTATTATAGTTTTAGCGTATGGCATGGCCACTATCTCACTCGATGATCAGTGACGGTTTTGTCGAAGGTGTAATCACGCTGGCCTGAACACGCTGTCTGTTTAGTGCCATTTTACAAACTTGAGGATTATAATTAACCAGGTAGGTACTGAAAAGTACCCTACCACCGTTCTCTGAATTTGATAGCGGTGTTGCACTCACCGGAAGCTCAAGCCGTTCGCGTTGGCGTAGATCAAACCAGCGTCCTTTAGGTTGACAGTAGACGTTCCCACCGCTAAGTTACTTAGTAACCCGAGCAATATTTACTTTTGACGTTAATAACATTTAATTAGAGAATAATGTATGATTTGTTAAATAATATTAAGGCTATGATGGGACTGTAATAAACTTAAGGTTTAAAAGTCCCAAAAAAAACTAGAATAAAAAAAAACATTTATAACATTAAATTACAAAGAGTTATATATTCGTTCCTCTACTCTGGAACTCTGGGCTAGGGTTGGCAAACACAGGCTGTTTGCCAACCCTAGCCCAAAATAGTTCGGCTATGAATGGGGCAGACAGTGTGACTACTGAGAAAAGTAATTTATTTTGATTAATGAATTTGAGAATCTGTTTCAATTAATGTTTTTATGAGAAAGTGATTAGGCTTAAGAAAAACATGGTTATAATATTATTTATTAATTGTTTTTTATACATCTAAAACATTTGATGCATCGGTAGTGATATATCACATTAACATTCCTAATTGTATAACACTGTTTAAGAATTTTAAATATTATTTCCTTTATTTAGGTTTTTGATGCGACAATTATAATATTATAAAGGTTGTTCAAAAATTATTATCCACTACTGACGAGAAAACTAAGTATGGATCAGAAATTTAACAATCAGCAGAACTTAAGTTGTACCAGACAAATGACAATCTGTGCAGCTGAGTTCAATTGTTCGCGGTAATACGACTATGCTAAAACTGCTGTAGTGATTCCCGCGTCGGCCACTTGCACTGGTGTCTATTTTTACCATTGGTAACTACTACTACTATTGGTAACTATAACTATGGATCAACAAATCAGCCCCACATTATCTGTGTGTACTTATAATTATTTTATCCTTTATTGCGTCCTGTATACGTGTCAACACTATCTTCGAACTTCTCAACTTGTGTTCAGACTCAGGGAAACTGATGTGGAGTTTACTGTATACTGTATTCAAAAATGTACCTGGAAGAGAGTAGTCCATCCACACAGGGGGATACCCTGTGTTGCGGGTGGAAGTGGAGTGTGGGGGTTAGTGAGATTTAGACAACACCAAGTACGTTTGTATCATGCAGTATAAATATTTTACCTTATGATTTGTCTTCGTAATTTATCTAGGTATGTATAACCGTAATAAAAATATTATATCACTCCGTTTCTATTCTTTATCTCAACCCATGCTTCTATAAATAGTAAACTAACTGCAGCCCGCAGTTTCATATCTCTGGACTACGGTTTTCCAGTTACCGTAAATTCCCGATTAAAGGTAGCCTATTTGTTATTCTAGCTTGTTACTTACTTATTCCGTTGGCGCAACGACCCAAAGTAAGTGTTGGCCTCCGATACAAGAGAACGCCATCGTTGTCGATCCTGCGCCGCTTCTTACCAGTTTACCGCTCTTAGTTCGCGCAGGTCCGACTCAACAGCGTCATTCCAGCGGTATCTGGGCCTGCCGATAGGTCGCTGGGAACTCCCAGATACGCCTTGTGTTTTCTAGCTTTAATTGCATTCTAGCTATAACCTGCTTTATTTATCTGAGCATATAACTAATTCCATTGTCAAATAGCTATCAAATAATCACGATATTTTTTATACGTCTTGGTTTTTAAATAAAACAATCTGTCTCGACAACGATTTGTCACACACTATTATGTTAAGCGCTAAGTGATAATAATCCCAGCTTAGTGGAATAAGAGGAGAGTGCCGGTTTCCGCTTCCTGCTAGAGCTGTCAACTGTCACTGAGGATTAGCTATCACAGTCACTGGTTGAACCACTTTCTGATAGTTGGGCTTTGTACGTTTAGACAAAATACGATTAGAAAATTAGCGTGATAAATAAAGGACGAGAATGGGATGGTTTGACCATTGCACTTGATGTTAATAATTTGAATTAACTTGTTAAATATTATATCGCATTCAACAATTTCATTCGTTAATTTTTCTTTTTCGGTTTATCTGTAAAGTCCCTAATCTTCGCGGTAATTTTGCTCATACTGGCAGCACTTGGTAGAAATTTCAAGGCGTGAGCTCAGCGAGCGACAACTCCTCTTGGCTCTGGACAACTGACGGGTGCGGACGTAGTTTTGAGTGGAAGCTTATATTCTGTAATGCTGATAGCACGAAATAAATCTCACTGTTGTAATACTTGGAAGTTTTACTTGAAGCTACCGCTGCTGCTACTGGCGTTTCTGTTGAGGAAAGCTTACATATCTTAAAGGTGGCCCCACCTTTAAGATATGTAAGCTCAGATAAATACTGTATTCTTGAAGGTTGGTCAACGTTAGTAGGTAGCTAGTCATACAATGACAAGTGACAGGTCTCATTTTGTTCACTTTCTATAGTTAAAAAGTAGTTCCTTCTTCAATAATATGCAGAGAGGTTAATATTCAGCTCATTTAAAAAAAAAAGATCTCCTCGTATGTACTAATTTTATAAAGAGGAAAGATTTTATTGAATGTTTGTTGGTTTGTTTGCTCCAAAACTACTGAACTGATTTGAAAAATTCTTTTAATGTTGGGTAGCTACACTATTCTTGGTTAACAGAGGCTATATTATAATTATCTTTTTAAACCAGGGATCCTTATAATTTTTAATAGGTTTTAAATTTTTGTACTTGTGCGAAGCCGGGGTGGACCGCTAGAATTTAATATGGTTCTGGTTTACGCCGAAGCAAACATCTAGGATGACATAAAATGATGTATTGAATGGGCCAAATGGTCCGGACTCTACATGCATTTTTATTTAATTATCGAAATCCTCCCTCTACCGGAGTATTTGTGCTAGGGGAAAGACTCTCTAGCAGACAACGCTTATATACTTGCGTGCTAGGAGTTCTAGTACATTAAGTGTATAGAACAAGAGTTTTTCAAGTCGACAGAATAAATGCTATTCTTACCACATAGTATGTGTATTCCCAAAGCGGTTGTGCACAATTTACCTGAAAGAAACAGATCAGTGTTATTACAGCTGTATTTTGAAACATCGCCTAATGATAATTCAAAAACTTTCCTCCTTTGCCGGAAGTCACATTAAAACTAACCATTTAGAAAAACAAAAGGAAGCTAAAAGAAAGCATCGAAAGAAAAAGCAGTTAAGACTCAGGGGATAGCAGCTCCCCCGAAGTTAAGCGATACCTTTTGAAGTTTAACTGCCGAAGAAACAATAGCGGTCGAGACCGCTTCATTACGGTAAAATGTGTGGTTACTGTCGTCGTGAAGTTGTTTATGAGTTAATGGGTTAAAAGGAGTATAAGGTGTAAAGATATGGAGTCTGTGGTTTTAGGCGGTATCCTTTTCATATAGAGTTTAGGGTTTTTTTCGATCTTCGCGGGCTTTGATTTCCGGATGTTGCTGCTGCAACTATTTTGGTTGCAGGTATGTGTTTTTTAACTGACTTGAAATACGGAATGTCAATGTGAATGTATTCTCAAACAGTATACCTCTTTACTTCGTCAGAATGGACAGATTGGAAATAAAAAGTATATCGAGGGATTTTCAGGTAGGGCACATGAAAAACTTCTTTTTTAAATCAAGCTATCAAGTTACAGATGTTGGTTTTTAATACTTTAAAAACGGCTTTAGTTTTAATATATCGTAAAATCACTTTTCTGTTTCATCTTTTGATTCGGTAGGTGTGAAACAAAGCAGTAGTAAGAACAGTGAAATGGTGCTATTGGCTTACTATTATACATGAAAGTTAAATAATCCATTAGATACAAACATATCACCCGAGAAAAACGATGAAAAAAAATTGATATTGCAATGTCTATATGTAAATGTATATTATTTTGTACATATAAGCTTCAAAACATTGATTTAAAAATATTGTACACACTTCAATCACAAACAAACAACACACACTTTCAATACATTAAACTGCATTTCGAAACTCATCCCATACTACTCTTCAAACTACTCGTCTACCATCCCAACTACAAATCTACAGAACTAAATAAGGTACAACTGTCTCAACAGTTACTAGATAATACATTTAGCATGTGTCGTAAGAGTTTACGATACCAATTATATACAAAAGCTAATAGTTTGCGCTCAGTTACCATTTTATTTGAGAATGGATAACTCTTTTATTATCAAAGAAGTAGATGACTCAGAATATATAGAATGTAATACTATTACCGACTCCAAGAGCTGCATAAAAATGTTAAACTTAGACGAGATGAATTTACACGGTCTTTGTATAGTAACTATGAATATAAGAAGTATCCATTGCAATTTTGACTTCTTTGTAGCCTACATGAATAGCCTTGACATTGCAGTCGACGTGTTCGTTCTAACAGAATGCTGGACTAGTGATTTAAGACCACCTCCAAACATCGACAACTATAATATGTTTTGGACAAAAAACACATTTAACCAAAATGACGGAGTAGTTGTATACGTAAAACAAAACATTGAGGTATCTGCGTATGAACCGGTTATTTCTGAGGGCAACTGTCTAGTTTGTACAATTTCTCCCGATTATACTATTGTCTGCACATACCGACCACACTGTTTCGGTAACCCAAACTCATATCTAGATTCGGTCGACACGTTCTTATCCAGCATTTCTTCCGAAAATATTATATTTACGGGAGACGTTAATGTAGATACCATCTTGGAGAAGCATACAAAGCATTCCGAAAAGTACCTAAATATGATGGCTTTTCATGGATTGAGACAAGGCATTACTCGTCCCACTAGACTCAAAACATGCCTCGACGATATGATGGTAAAATGCTTAGCTCCATGGAAAACATTAGTTTTTGAGCAACGAATTACAGATCACCATCCTATTTTACTCTATGTAAACAATGCAAAAATTACTAAAAATCAAGCTTCCTACACCAAAGTGACACTTAACTATGATGGCATAAAAGAAGCGTTGCTGCAAGAGACTTGGCAAGAACTTTACTCTATTGATAGTAACGTTAATATTGCCGCCGAATTATTTACAGTAAAACTTGTAAGCATAATTAACAATAATACACAAATTAGAAAAATGTCTAAGAAATATACGGCGCTTAAGCCTTGGATCACACAAGGAGTTATTAAATCCATAAGAAAAAGGGACATACTTCATAATAAAGTAAAAAAAAGGCCTGGAGAAGCTGAAATAAAGGATAAATATATAAAATACAGAAACATTTGCAACAAAATTATTAAATTTCTCAAGAAGAAATACTATAAAGATAAACTAGTCAAAAACCAAGGTAACATCAAAGAAACTTGGAAAATTATTAAGGAGGTATGTAATATTAATAAATCATATATGCCATCTGTTGATCTGCTAGGTACAAACAAAGCAAAATGTCTCAATGAGGTAAATACATACTTCACCTCCATAGGCCAAACACTAGCTAATGTCACACTACAAAAACTTAATGTTACTGAAAGTGATTTAGCACTATTGGCTAAATCACCAAATCAGCCAGTGAAGTCGATGTCTCTCTGCCTTACAGACACTTACGAAATTAAAAGTGTAGTTATGAGTCTAAAATCACATAGCGCTCCTGGCTGGGACAAAATAACAACCACTTTGGTTAAGGAGTTCGTAGATTTGCTGACAGAACCTATTACATTTTTATGCAACATGAGCTTGTCCACAGGTGCGTTTCCGAACTCCTTTAAAAAAGCGGTTGTATGTCCAATATTTAAGGCAGGTGACAAAAAAGATCCAACTAATTACAGACCTATATCGCTCCTTAGTACCCTTTCAAAAATACTGGAAAAACTTGTTAAAAAAAGGCTCACACAGTATCTGGAGAAAGAACAACTGTTAAGTCGGAACCAATTTGGGTTTAGAGATGGTTTATCTACTGAGGACGCCGTTCTTATGTTAACTAATAAAATCACATCATATCTTGATGATGGCGAAAAGTGCATAGGAGTTTTTTTAGACTTACAAAAGGCATTTGACACTGTGTCCATTCCCATCTTACTAACAAGATTAGAAAACGTTGGAATTAGAGGTCTGGCACTTGAATGGTTCACGAACTACTTGTCAGGAAGATCGCAATGTGTTCGAATTGGGATTTATGAGAGTGATAACGCAGGCTGTACATACGGCGTTCCACAAGGAAGCACACTGGGACCTTTGCTATTCCTCATATATATAAATAGCCTGTGTGATACTGTCATGCCCGGGCTCGATCTACTAATGTTTGCTGACGATACTGTGCTTTTGGTACATGAAAAGAGCTGGACTAAAACTTTCACATTAGCGGAAGATTACCTTGCAGTAGTGACACAGTGGCTAGATAATAATTTGCTGTCATTAAATATAAAAAAAACCAAATATGTGTGCTTTAGCATTACGGAAGCAGGCGCTCCAAAACTAGATAGTAGTATTAAAGTTCATACTTTTCCATGGCATTGTAGATGTGGAATGTTATCACAAGTTCCGTCTATAAAATATTTAGGGGTACATATTGACAATCACCTGAATTGGAAGGTTCACATCAAAACGCTAGTATCTAGGATAAGGAAACTTATATACTTATTTAAGACGATGAGAACAGTGGCTGAAACGAAACTTGTCATTCAAACATATAAAGCACTCTGTGAATGTATTATTAGATATTGCATTTGTGCGTGGGGATGTGCAGCTAAAACAAATATTATATCTGCTGAGCGTGCGCAACGTGCTATATTAAAAGTTATTTTGTTTCTGCCATACAGGCATCCAACAATAGATGTCTATGTAAAAGCAGCGGTTCTCAGTGTCAGAAAACTGTTTATTTACGAAAGTTTACGTCGGTATCATAGAAAAACTGTGCCTCTTCTAGTAAATACACACAAAAGGGTGAACCGCTGTCCCATTCCCAAAATGAAAAAAACATTTAAACAAAAAAAGTACGAAGGAATTGTTCCGCGGTTATATAATTTAATAGATAAAGAATTGAATATTAAAAAATATAGTAATAATGAATTTAAAAAAGTAATACTTACATGGCTAACAAAGTTTGATTATGATGGTACCGAGAAAATGATTTGATGGGGACTCGTATTAAGTTAAGAACACACACACACACACACACAGACACACACACACACACACACACACACACACACACACACACACACACACACACACACAAACACTATGCATTGAATATGCGCTTGATCATATTATTTGTATTCTTTTTATTTATTAAGTGATTTTTATTCTTCTATTGTATACTTTGGCGTACTTAAAGGAGAAGCCATTGTATCCCGAAACACAGTGCAAACTAGTTCGGGGTCAATGGGTTTACATATGCATTATAGACCACAAATGTATGAAAAATAAAGTTATTTGTATTTGTATTTATATTTATCTAGAGTTTCCGCCATAGAACCCGTGCCATGAGCTAAAGTTCCGACGAGAATAATTACTACAGATAATAATTATGATAATGTCAAACATTATAAGATCTTTATAATATGTCTGTGATAATAACAATATATAGATAAAGAAACCAACTTGCTACCTCTTATCAATTAAACTTTCTCAAAAATACAGAGATAGCAAATAATGATCAATTATTGTTTTTATAGGACTAATATGCTCTGGAGTTGCATAATTTGATTCCACCATCCCCATTCCATCTTAGGACGACCAGACGGACGGCAATGCGACATCCATACATGGCGGACGTTCCAACTTGTCGCACGAAGCGTTTTGCTACCACATTCCTAGTGCGTACAGCTAACGAATGGAATTTATTGCCTAAATCTGTGTTTCCGCAAACATACAACCTGGGTATCTTCAAGTCACGAGTGAATAGGTATCTTCTAGGCAGGCGTGCTCCACCGTAGACCGCATCATCACTTAACATCAGGTGAGATAGTGGTCAAACGCTTGCCTATTCCCAATAAAAAAATAAAAAAATAATATAAAAGTACTTTATACCTACGAATAAAAAAATCAAATCGTTTCATAAAATCTGGATATTAAGCTAACAAACTTAGAAAAACTAAATTAAGAAACTCTGTTACCTACCTATTTTTAAGTCGGTGGAAAACACAGACTTAGACAATGAAGAAATTTTAAAAATAGTGTAACGTGAACATAACACATAATTAATGTGATTATTTATCAATGAATTTATTTGTTTCAATGTTCAATTTTAAGAGAGCATGCAGAAAGGGTGGGACAAATCCTAATGCGTGTTGGTTTAAAATATTACAAAAATTTACTTACGATAAACGACTCAAAAAAAAATTATCACGTTTTTGGACCTTTTAATATTTTTCCTTGTTTGGTAAGATACCGTTCAAACGCATTGATCGTTACCGCAAGAATTTTTCATAAAGGAAAAAAATCCCGTAAGATTAATTCTTGCCATATTTAATGTGGTCGTTCGAAAATTATTTCTTCAGTAATAAATTACCAAATGAATTGAAATTTAGTTCAATCAGAATAAGCCTTCATGAACTTTTCTCAGAAGTGTTTTTAAAACTTTTTTAGACATACTATTGTTTATTATAAAAATTTGGTCATATGGCATTCAACGAAATAAGCCGAAAAAACTCAAAATTATCTATTTAGCAAATGGTAAAGCCTTAATTAAAAATAATCCACTAATTTGACTCAGAACCGAAGAATCAGAACAAGCGAACATCGCGAACTAGTAACAGCCCATATGCCGCAAAAATCGTAGATTGACTACAAAATTGCAGAAACCTGCAATTTAAGTTCCATTCCATCATTATCATGCAGAATGTAGACACCTGTGAAGACGGCGTGGCGTATACACGATTAAGGCAAGTTTTACTTGCGTAGAGCATGGTAACGTTCTTATTACATAACTAGCTGCTCCCCGCCGTTTTACCCGCGTGGTGATGACTGATGATGATAATGATGATGAAAAGTGGCCTATGTGTTAATCCAGGGTCTAAACTATATCCATACCAAATTTCATCGAAATCGGTGTAGCTGTTTGAGCGTGAAGAAGCAACAAACATACACACATTCACACAAACTTTCGCATTTATATTATGTATTTGTAGGAGTAGGATTAATTACCCACAAGCGAATGTTCACCAATAGTTCTACGATTGTACACAAGATCTATGCGATGCGATATGATATTAAAATTATACATCTACATTTTCTATATTTTCTCTGCAGTATAAGCTTTTTACTGTGATTTATGATGAGTATCTTATTAACAGGAATCTAACATTTGTTTGTGCGTATATATATAATAAAATAATAATATAATATATAAAATAATACGTGTTTGTAACATTCTACAAGCATTAACGCAAGGAGAAAACATAAAAAATGTATGAGATATGTCCGCGGTTAGAGAAATAAATTCGCTATGATGCGATGCATCTTTTCTAGGCCAGCAGCAACTCTTCTTTGAGGTTAGTTGCTCGAAGGCCACATCGGAACTAGAGTTTTGACAGGATTCGTGAACCGCTTCCCGTATATACTAGATGCTAGTTGCCTAAGTGCCTTGATGCTAAGTAATCACATGTAAAGTCTATGCGTTGAATATAACGTTTTTTTTTTACGGCAGCCAACTTATTGACATCGCCTGCCCATATGTGGGCGGTAAGACTTGCGTTATAAAACTTTATTACCTACTACAGGCACCAGCTCTTCGCTATGTTTTCATTTTGATATTAATTAATGTAATTTTCAAGCTCATAAGTCACATATATGCATTCTTTACTTTAAAAAATGATATTAAATGTACCAGGTGACCTATCGAACAACATTTAAAACAGTAAACGGTAGATTACATTCTTGTTCTTTTATTTAATTGTAGATTTAAACAAATGTTACAATTAGTTCATCCAGTTTTGGTTGCAGGGGTTTTGTCCTTTATATTATTAAGTATACATTATTTTTTTTTATATCGGTCGATTGAACGTCTAGTTGTTGTCATGTTTTTAAAATACTTTCCATAATGATAATTATAGTCATTATAATGTTCGTTTTATTTTCATTTAACCGTGAATAACGTTCAGGCGTTTTTTTCATAGATACAGTTTTAAAAAGTTGTACAATAATATGATGAGGTTAACATATATATTTTATCTAATCTCATACTGAAATATAAAGATGAAATAATCAAAATCAGTACTTGAATGTCTTTATAAACAATATATGTCAAAATAAATTTAAAAAGTTAACATAACGATACAGCTCTTCTATGACAACTGTATCGAAATGTTAACTTTTTTCCATTAAGATACAACTTCAGCTGGACCAAGGAGGTTGCAATGCAGTTTTTCTACATATAGTTTGTGGATGCGGCGCAACACGCATGCGCGCCCAGCAAATGGATTTTGGCGCTAAACGCTTACAAATAAATGAAAACATATGATGTGATTTTACGACTATTTCATTATCTACTTTATGAGATTAGATAAAGTAGTGTATGAAACTGCCCATAATTTGGTCTTATTATGATACAGTTTCATAAACTGTAATACTAGTACTATACTACTCGTATGTTGTCATTCCAGCGTCTTCATAAAAAATATGTTATGGCCTAAAGGACATTACCCGTAATAGATTTTTCGAGGTGACATCAGCCATCATAGAACTCCTCCCATTCAGTCATTCATTCGATTGTTAAGGAAATGACGACACGTTATCTAAATGATAAGTCATTGATATTTATAAATTGTAACAGTTACAAAATGGCGAAGGATATTATCGCGCGATTTTTCTCACCTGTAGAGATTATGGCTGGAGTATTAGATGAGAAGATCGAAATTTAGTTACATATTCTAAAATGATAATGAATAAAATTAATAAGTATCGTATAATCACCACTAGTGTGTTGGTACTTTAACTTCCTAGATCAAACTGTTTCTTTGTAACTGTAAGCTTTGTTATGTACTGTTGGTATATTCTTCTTCTTCTTCTCTCAGCCATGTGCGTCCACTGCTGGACATATGCCTCCCCCATAAAGGGGGGATTTGCCAATACTCTCCACGCTTGGCATGCGGGTTGGCGAGCGCAGTATGATTTACAATTCTCAGAAGGCGCTGCTGCCCACCTTCTGGTACGTGATCCC
The DNA here is from genome assembly GCA_934044485.1 of Apeira syringaria. Lineage (NCBI taxonomy): Eukaryota > Metazoa > Arthropoda > Insecta > Lepidoptera > Geometridae > Apeira > Apeira syringaria. Next base: position 9,140,745 of record OW203665.1, on the reverse strand, counting down.
TTAGCCGACTCTTACGGCACCCACGAGAAGAGATGGGGGAGTACTATTCTAGGCCGGTACCACCACGGCACCCACGGCACGGTTGGTATATTACAAATGAATAATGAAAACTAAAATAAAAACAAAATGGCTTATATTAATGTTACTTTTTGTAACATTTTACATGGAGTTACATTTTAAACATTTTAATTAAATGAACCCTGGAAAGTTTGTTAATTAATTTACATGTCTTATACAATATGTGTAAAATTTAAAGTGTACATTTTTCACAGATACGTCTACGTTATCCTTCTAATAGTTTAATTCACGCTCGAACTTCTGTGTACATAAGTACTGTGAACAAGAATTATATAATATTCCACAAATTACAAATGTTATACAATTGTGTAGTGTTTACACCGGGTGAACGACCTCTCACTTGCCACATGTAAAAATATTTCGCCCTAAACGATTACCCTTAAAAATATTTTACACGCAATATGAACTTCATGGCCCATCAGCTCTCAGAGAGTGAATGGCTCGATTGTTCTAAATAATCATAATAAAGTTCATTATTGAGTTCAGAGGTCAATCAGTGTGACCATTTGTATCTTTAATATTGTCCGTATTATTGCCAATGAAGATTCTTCGTATTTCACTGTCTCTAAACTGACTTTTACGACCGTTTGAAATGGTAACGTTTGTTCCCTATATCGGTTTCAGGGACAAACTCATTGGAATTGTTGCTGTAATTGGCTGAATCTAATTAAATGTGATAAAGCTTTATCATATTTCGAGGTATAGCACGTCCACCGTTAGACATAGGCCTAGTCCATTAATCTCTACAAGAACCGACCGACAAGAAGATCTCTGGATCTACTGAACCGATTTTGAAAATTATTTAACCAATAGAAATACACGTTATTTGTGAGTGTGATAGGCTCATCATCATCATCATCACCTCTACGGTATTTCATCACCACGCGGGTGAAACCACGGGACGCAGCTAGTTGTAAAATAAAATCATACGATCTTCACACCTAAAACTGCGACAGTAAGTAATCTCACACTTTAAAACTCTTAGTTAACTTCCGTCTCAAATAACTTTGACCTTAATCACGCTTATATTATATATATGCTAATGTGAGTGTATGTGTGTGTTACCTCTTTACCCTTAACCGTTTGATAGATTTGAATGACAAGACAGGAGATACAAACAGATAGTCCCCTTATGTCCCCTTATAAACCACGGGAATTACTCACGTAATAAGTCAGAGGGTTCCGACTGAGGGTTTCAACCACATCGGTGGTCTTTTTCAAGGAGAATACGGGGCGCTCGCGGACGCGGTTCGCCTAGTACTGGGCGAAAGACCACCGAATGTGGTTGAGACTATGGCCGGAGCCCTCTTACTTACTTATTACGTGAGTCATTCCCGTGTTTTATGCATTCATAATGTGTCTAAACCACGTCAATTTAAATAACAAGATAGTCCCCTTTGTCGGGGATGCATGCAGGATAACGAGACAATGGAACACGTGCTACTGCACTGTCAGGTAACAGAAAGTATAAGAGTCACAACCAGACTGCGTGATCCTTTATTGTCTCTGGAACAACCACCTGCACCACTGGAGCAGCTATGCCAGTAACCCTGTTTTATTATTTTCTTGTACGGACTAATGCCGTTTGCCTCTACTGACATTTACAGCTTCACCGGAGGAGCTAGCGACCCAAGACCACCCACTACTCAAGCCATCCTGGCTTGTGTAGTGGGTGGTGGGGAAAGTGTACAAAACACTCCAAGCGAGACGTGAGTGCAGGACTCAGCACCCCCAATTGGAATAAAAATAATAATAAGTACCTTATAACCTGGATTATCAGATAGGCTACGTTTATCCCGAAAAATTGATGGTTCCACTGGCATACAAAATTAAACAAAACTTCATGATATTTTACCTACATAAATGTAAAAGGAACTCTGTATGTTACGTTCTAACGCCTAAACGTCTAATATAAATATATAAAAACTAATATATCACATTGACGCTATGTAAGATGCGTAAATTTGTAGAAGTTTATTACAGTAATAACAAGACAATTGAAAAAAAAACATAAAAAATACCCTAAACTCGCTAAGAATGTATTTACCTATATAGTCATTTTACAAATAATTTAAGTGACTGTGGAAAAAACTGTCACTCAACCTTTTTTAATTATACTGAGGCTATTAATTCATTTGTGATATTATTAGTTGTTTATAGTAGGTATGATATTATAGTAATAGTTGGAAGCTTGGAGTAGATAAGGCTACATTTTATCCCAAATAATGTATAGTTCCCGTGGGATAACTGAGGTAGCAGGAAATCCGTAGCCCCTGCGGGTGAAACCGCGGTGAAGCTAGTTAAACATAAATAATGCTCTACTGCACAAAACAGTCACCACAGAAACATTATTCATACCATAAGATAAAGTTACTACTCTATTTACAAAATAAAATAATATTCTTTCCACACACACACACACAAGTACAAAAACTAAAAGTGCAATTCAACACCCCGCTATTATGTTACCGTCATAAACAAAATCGTTCATCCGTCTATTTGTCTACAAACACGTTGCGCTAATGTCACCCTGCTTTGTATTAGTTAGTGACAGATGCATGTTGTGTCATTTTGTCACCTAAATCACGTTCCATTTACGACAGCTGATGCCTCGTAAATGGAACGGTTGGGCAGGGGTGTTAGTTTATTGTGATTATCGCATTGGTGACTTGATTGTTGATGACACGTGTCCCATAAATTGCAGCTAGCCAGCCCTATATTCTTAATGACATATTCAAGTTAACATATTTAGGTTCATGTTTATTATCTTATTTGATCACAAAATGGGTCCTTTCATAATGAGCGGGTCGTCTATTTCCAGGTGCTTGCTTATTTTTGCAATGCTTCCGCGATCTTAAATAAAAATCTTGAGATTATATTTTTCTTAGTAATTTTATTTTATTGGTACTCAAACACAAAGCAACCTATCAGACATCGTCAAATTTTAAATAAAGTGAAAACTGAAATAACTTATAAAATGGCATCCAAAGCAAGTTTAATTCGGAATTTTTTTGCGAGGAATTAGGACTTCAGTCATCCTATATATACCTCTATTGCAGCAAAAAAGATAAATATTATGCAAATATATATATTAAATAGTTAGATAGAGTATACTTCCGTGGTGTTCTCATTCAAATTTTATCAAAATCAAGCGGTTTTTGCGTTATAGCACTTTTCAGTTATTCTCCAATAACTGAAAAGTGCTACGCATATCTCGATGATATTATTGTCGCGGTTGAAGACATCCGAGAACACAAAATGACAATTGATCCCGTGAGTAGCAACGGTCATTGAGAAGGGTAAAAAAAATTTTTAACAAAAAATGGAACAGCCTTCAACACTCAAAAGTGTGAAACAGCTTGTCGAAGTCGGTACCATGAGCACAATATTGTGATTATAATTACTTTTGTGAACTATTATGGTACCGACTTCAACAAGTTATTTCACACTTTTGAGTGTTGAAGTCGGTTCCATGTTTTGTTAAAAATTATTGTGATGTATCTTTCAAACAAAATTGATTTCTAGCCGTTTCTAGAAAAAACGAATTTAAGTGTTTCTCAGTCGCATTTTGACAATACGCAGACACTGATACAGGAGCGCGATATTTCCGGAAAATGCAGCGAACGCCAAAGTTAACATGTGGAAAAACATATATTTTCTTAGACGTTTCTCTGCAGCTTCAGATGTTTTAAGAATAGCTGAGAATACAGTCTATCGAAAAAGGGACATTTCAAATTTAGATTAAGCTATTTAACTAAAACGAACGGTTATCGTAATGGGGTCGCTGATTTCGCATATTTTAATTAAGTTACTGTTTAACGTTGAGGCCACCGCAAAAAGGACATTATGATAAAACTAAGAACTAAATCTGTGGTAGACTAGTCATTACTCAAATTTAAAATAGTACTGTAGTAAGATATCAAAATATTTAAAGGTAAAATTTGGCTATTAATGCAAATTGAAGCCAGGACTCCCTAAATAATGTCGCATTCTGAACTAAGCTTTAATAGCATCGCATAATTTTCTTTTCTAGTAATATTATTTTGATACCCGTTTTGTATATCTTTCTGCCGACTGCAATAAAAAAATCGAGAAGTCTCTAACTTGTACTAACGATATTTGTATCAGTGCAAGGTATAAGGCAAATTATACAATATAAATTTTCAAAGATAATACCGTTGCAATATTTTATCTCAACAACTTCTTAGAATACTTTCGATACAACAGCACTTGATAAATAACGATAAAAGACTTTTGAATAATATAATAAACACAATATCAATATGAAAAACAAGTTTTTACATAAGGCTTCCCTCGCGTCAACATAGACTTTTTTTTATCTATTTTTTTATACTGTACAGTCCTAGTGCATCACTATTTCGCTTGATGGTCAGTGACGATGTGGTCAAAGTTTTGATATCTTTATATTATATATACATATTGTGTTGCGATTCCTAACTCCAAAAATAATTATTGAACTACATAGCCCATTCGAAATTAAGAACGTTTTTATTATCATTATTGGTCTTAATATATACTGTAATACTTAATAGTTTCAATATGTATATGAAATAAAAATGGATTTTAGTAATGACTAGCTTACTCGCTCGCTGCTTTGCTCGCGTGTGCTACAAATAAAGAATACATTTTTACCTCTGACTGAGAATACACGTCGAAATTATTCCGTTTACCCGCGTGGTGATGATTGATGATGAGGTTGATGATGATGATGATGATGAATGTTATTCCGGGACCTGAAGTATCTACATAAAAAATTTCATCGCGTATATGAATAACAAACATCGATGTACGTATGTCAAACGGTACATCCACACAAACAAACTTTCGCATTTATATATTAGTAAGATACGGCAGCGACGGAGTTATAAGTATCAAGCCCGACCCGGCTTTAGCTTTCGGCATATTGTATTAAAAATATAATAAACGTTAATACAACACTTGCATATAAGTATTCAGCAGTTTCAAGGTGCGACTTTATTTGTAAAGATTAAAATCTCAAAATGCATCCAAGGTTTCTGATAGGAAACTTTACATTATCCTAATTAACCTACCTCGATTGTCAAGAACACATTAATATCTAGAATTCGATAAAGTGATATTACGTAATGAAGGACAAAATAAAGAAATGTTGAATTTGATACAATTTTGTCTTATCTATCGGTAATAATAACATTAATAGGTAGATTTTATATTAATAATTGCTTGGTAATTTATTGCTGGAAATTTTGGCAGTAAATTTATTATTAAATTTATTATTGGTTGGTTTCACTGTCGATTAGAGAACAAAATAGTTTTTTTTATACTTTATAGATCTAGCACATTGACCAATATCTCACTTGACGGTAAGTGCCGATGTGTTCGAAGACGTAATCACGCTAGGCCTAGAATGTTTACTGGCTGTCAAAGACTAAAGCTAGACTAAGACTAAGGCTAAGCTACCTGAACAGACTATGCGTTTGGTGTTAGTTTTTCTGCTGAGCGTAGCTAGCCAGGCGGGTCCTCGAAAGTACCTCACCACTGAGCTGTAAATTATATATATATTTATAACGTTGCTACCTTCACTGGAAGTTCAAGCCGTTGCCGTTGGTGGGGATCTAACCAGCGCTCGTCAGTTAGACAGTCGACGTTCCCACTGCTGAGCTATCATCGCTTCAAAATATATTGATACTGGCAATTTGTTTACCGTCTACCGTCCATAGCCACCTCTCATCGTTTATTATAAACCTAGAGTAAACACCTCTTAACGGAATGCGTTCGGAGCGCGAATATGAAAGAAGAATTATATACTTGCTTTGAAATCTATAAGTGTGACGTCAGTATATACCAAAGCATTCTACCCGCACAAACGTCCGATGCTGCTAGACTGCTTTATTGGTCCGTGTATGAATCGGTCAGGATCATGAATGATGCTTTATAATTATGTCAGTGTAGATACATGTGTGGCCAATACGGGACTGGCATAGTCGTCGGACGACTAAAAGTCCCAAAAGAAATCTAGAATTTTTTTAAAAAAAACCTAGTGTGTGTAAATGAATTATCCACGGAGCTCACGTTATTCTTAGCATTTGTGTTGCTTATATATTATGTAGTTACGGCTATGTGTCTACAATATAAATTCCTATTATTATTTTAATAAGAAACTATATTGACGTCTAAACGTATCTTGAGAGACGACCCAACATTTTATCGTGGTTTTCGAACACATATATATATATATATTGTGCAAAACATTTAAACATTTTCTATACCAATAGCTAGTAGATTGCTCAAATGTTAGTAGTTGCAGTATTGTAATTAGTTATTAGTGTTTTATTTACAATTAAACATGAATCTTATGCAACTATCATACTAATATGTATTATCATAGCATATAACAAAGTCGCTTTCTCTGTCCCAATATCCCTTGTATGCTTAAATCTTTAAAACTACTCAACGTATTTTGAAGCGGTTTTTTAATAGAGTGATTGAAAAGGAAGGTTTATATGTATAATAACATTCATTAATAACATAGGCTATATATATATATATTATATCCGTGCGAAGCCGGAACGCGCCGCTAGTTATATTATATGAGAAAGTGTGTGTGTTTGTTACCTCTTCACGCATTAATGGTTTAATAGATTTGAATGAAATTCGGTACAGTACCGAACCGTGGTACCTACATACCAACCTGGATTAGGCTACTTTTTATCCCGGAATAAATGATGGTTCTTCTGGTTCACAAAAAAACATAATAATAATTTAAATGTAAAAGTAACTATGTCTAGCTGTTACGTTTTCACCCCTACATGACAACCAATTTTGATGAGTTTTGTATAGCGATAGACAAGCCTTTGGAGAAAGAAATAGGCTACTTCTTATCCTGGAAAAGTATGGTTCTCGTGGGATAACTGACTTAGTGGGAAAACCATTGCACAAACGGGTGAAAGCGCTGGTCACAGCTAGTTATTAATATAATTTTAATAGCACTAGCTGTGTGCCGCAGTTTTACGCGCTTGGTGGTGATTGATGATGAAGAAAAGTAGCCGTGTGTTATTCCGGGATCTACATACCAAATTTAATCTAAATCCGTGTAGTCGTTTGAGCGTGGTTGAGCAACAAATATCCATACATCCCTACAAACTTTCGCGTTTATAATATTAGTAGGGTAGGATAAGATTCATTTTACTCGTACCTTCTACAATTCTTGCCATAAACGAGATTCTACATTGGTATCTCGAGAGTGACTTTGGTAATTTATATGGAAAGTAGGACTTTTTGGTAATGTTTTTTATAACCACTCTCAGACCCCCGCACTAGGATTCCCTGTGTCGCGGGAGGCATGGACACACACAATTACATCACACAAACAACCAAGACCCGGGACAACATCTTTACTCATCGCACTAAGGTGCGAATCCCTGCCGGGATTCGAACCCAGGGTCCCTGAGATACGGAGGTCATATCACTGACACTGACCACTGCGCCACGGCGCCGGCGTTTATTGGTTAGAATACTCAGTATACTCATTTGGAAAAATGTTACACGTCAAAATGATTGAGTTATTAGTTAAATATAACAGAATATTTCTTGATCAAACGGTTTCTATGAAATATGATATATTTTTAATACTAGCTGCTCAACGACATCATATAAAATTTTGAGACGAAGTCAGACTTTAAATAATAAATATGAAAATGAAATGGGGTTCTTTTAAATATTAGTAATAACGTTAAAGTAATACAACGTAAAAACAAAAGATTAATAAACAATACATTTACAGCATGTATATATAGATTTAGAAACATTAGCAAACCTAAGCGAGCATCTGTAAAATGATGAAACAGATTCTTGTGTCATTGCCAAGTTGACATTTTATGTGTCCAACTGTCAAATTTAGAGCTGATGTCACTTTTAATACTTTTATTACTCCACGAATTCACGATCGTAATGTCAACAAATGATGAAGTTCTCGGTAAAGAAAACTGGGACATGAGAAAGTAGAATTGTATTTTGAGAAACCATTTCATGCTAGCCTTGACCGTAAACTTCAATTATACCGACCAATTATTTTTTTCCAACTTTTTACAAAGAAGGATGCTCTAAAATCATTGCACATTTTTGTATGTTATTCTTAGTTACTGGACCGATTTCAAACGCTCTTTCACGATTACAATTCCACATATATTTATTTTTAGCCAAAACAAAATAGGGATCCTTACTAAAAACTCAATAATGTAATAGTGCGAAGCCGGGAAGGACCACTAGTAATACATTATATGCAATTTAATATGTATTATTAGTTATTAATTGTGTATTTGTATTCTTAAAGAAATTATTCAGTACAGAAAAGTAAGTTTATATTTTTTACTTAATATGTTGAATTAATATTTGATGAGATTTGTTGAGTCTATTGTGAAATAGATATATTTTGCCAAGACAAAACCTCTTGTAACACAATTATTTTTAACTAGCTGCGACCCACGATCACACCCGCATGGACTACGGTTTTCCCGCTACCTAATTACCTCACGGGAACTATGGATTTTCTGGTAAAAGTAGTGTGTGTTATTTTAGGGCATAAGCTATCTTCATTCAGAATTTCATGCATTTCCGTTCAGCCGTTTCAGCGTGAAGGAGTAACAAACATACAAACGCGAAATAGACAAACAAACTTTCCTCTTTGTAATATTAGTGTGAGTAAAGCAAAATGCAGAGAACTATAATTTTGTAACCTTAGATTTCTAGAAAATTTATTGCTCTTAGTTTGATTTAGACAATAAAGAATCACTTGTATTTGTATTCATGAGTCCACGGAGCCTTGGAAAAGTACTTTTGAACGTCAATGAAATCAACAGATTTTGTTGACGTTCAGAAGTATTTCGTCCTTGTCTAAATGGAATATATGACTGATTTTCAAATAGCATTGACTGCTGAAGAGTTTGATAAACATCTCCAATATTATGCAATGAAAAATATATTTGCTTATCTAGATATCAGAATAATATCACGCGTAGAAAAGGGGCCTGGTTATGGCTATCGCGTATTTTTAGAGGTGGCAGTTTGTTCCGTATTTTTATCAGCTGCGGCAATCGTATATGCACTGTATTATTTATGATGGTCTTATCAATTCATCGGAGATTGACGGGATAAATAAAAATTTGTTTCAATTCATAAAGAGCCGCCAAGTACCTACATAGATTCCCGCTTCGTCTTATTCTTTCTTCTCATTCTTCGACTTATAAGCCTTGATGATGATCAACGTCATCATAAATTCAGCTGCTGGACTTCAACAGCTAAATAATAATGAATCAAATTTAACTGGATAGGCTGGAAATGAACAAATAAAAAAACCCTTTAAGGAGGAGGCATATGTCCAGTAGTGGACGCCCCGTGGCTGAGAGAGAGGCTGGAAATAGGAGTTGGACATTAAGTACAAGAAATAATGTACGAGTCCAAAGGTAATGAAGAATTAAGGATCTTTACCTCGGAAATTGTCGCTTTGTTTGCGAAGTTGAGGTCTTTGATATCAATGGTAACAATATAAGAGGGAATGATTGATTATAAATTTGAAACTTTAAACAAAAAAATCGTCAAGAGAAACTCACAATCAATACTACATGTATTTTTTTAAGCAACTATTTTCCAAGCGACTTTTATTGTAAAACTTTACATGTATACTTATTTTGAAACCGTTGCAAAATAAACAAACTTAAATTCTGTATAATGGGCAAATGTTTGCCGAGTCGATTCTCGGAAACCGTTGGCGGATATCAATTTTTTTTTAATACTGTATTTGATTTGTATCGTTTAGCAACAACCAGTTTCCAGAACTTTTGAAATATATGCATCCTTTAACACGATAAGCAATATTTAATGTATACTTATATAATAAAGAGGAAAGATTTGATTGTTTGTTTGTTTGCATTGAATAGGCTCTGAAACTACTGAACCGATTTTAAAAATTCTTTGAAAATGAGATATTAAACAAAAGCGGCACTGTGGCAAATGTAGGTGCAATTGCCACGTCACGGCCTATGTTGGTATATTACCCATACACATTTTTTTAAAAATAGGTTCTACTCAAAGAGTCGACTAGTCCAGCAATGATACTCGTATGTCGTATAGAAAGGGGATATACTCCTAGAAAAGGACGGAATCCAGATAAGGAGTACAGTGTATGAAAAATGCAAGAGAGATATACCAGGACCGCAGCAATTAGAATATCTGCGTAACCCACCGGGAAACAGGTATGCCGTTGTGTGAATCTGTGTTTTTATATCACTGCCTTTAGAATCTTACACAGACATTTATACTAAATACTAAATACGACGGTCGCCGTGGCGCAGTGGTTAGTGTCCGTAACATGACTAATGTGTCTCCGGAACTTTGGCTTCGAATCCTGGTAGGGGAAAACATTTGTCCGATGAGGGTAAATGTTTGGCCCGGGTCTTGGATGTTTGTGCTGTGATTGTCTGTGTCCATGCCCTCCCGCGATACAGGGAATCCTAGTGCGGACGTGTGAGTGTGATAAAAAAAATACATTTTCCTGTGCAATAACTGAGTGCCGCCAAGTCCGTTAGGAGACAATTAAAAAGATGTATTTTTCTAAGAAAAGTGTGACCTAACCGTGTACATTTTCAACGGCAATTTTTGGTCAGTTTTACACCAACAAGGTGATGGACATTTTTATGGGTTATAAATAAAATATTAGTGTTAGCATTATCTTACATTCCATTGAATCGGTACATTTTCATTAAAATTTGAAGGCCAATGTATTCTAATACTGATAAGATTCGAATACGTTATCATATTTGAATACGTGCTTACGGCGAAATCTTGGTCTTATTACCTCAGTTTAACATAAATCATAATGTTCTAGATTTTTGAAAGGGAATCACTTTAGTTCAAAGTACCTTAATGTTCCAAAAACACAATATACAAATTTAGTTCAATCAGAATTAACCCACATTAACTGTTCTCATAAGTGGTGTTTATTTAAAATTATAATTATTAGACATGCAGTATTTCCAACAGGATAAGCTGAGAAGACTAAAATCTCCTCGGGGTATGGGCCATGATCGGTGTTACTTCTACGGGGATTACGGGATACTGTAAGTTTGAGGATGTGAACTAGTGAAATTTTTTTTTTAATACTTTATAGATCTATCGTTTGACCACTATTTCAGTGGTCAGTGACGATGTGGTGGAAGATGTTAACACGCTAGATCTAGAATGCTCACTGGCTCTCAAGGACTGCTGCCTGAACACACTATGTGTTTGGAGACAGTTTTTAAAACTTGATGGTGGTAGCTAGCCAGGCGGGTATTCGAAAGTACCCTACCACCATGCTGGGAATTCGATAACGGTCTTACCTTCACCGGAAGCTCAAGCTGTTGTTGAGGATCGAAACAGTGTCCGTCAGTTTGATAGGCGACGCTCACCCCGCTGAGCTATCATCGCAAATTGTCTACATAGCCCAGTGGATAAGCAAGTTAAAGAGGCAGAGCGAATCAGGGCATATGCAAAGCTTAGACCAACGTGGTCTAAGTTGTCTCAATTGAGGAGAACGCTTAGATGTTTCAACGCTTCATCTCCGTGTGAAGACTGGCAATCTAATAAAGATAGCATAAAGAAGCCGGAAGTCTGGTGCTTCTATTATAACTAATCAATACGAATTATGTACTGAGCTTTCAATGACTAAAAATGATGATGAAACGCAATCATGCCAATTTTTTTTATATACTGTCTAGATTATTTTTTTTACCTATTCTAAGTTTGCGTTTGACAACTGTCTCACCTGATGTTAAGTGATGACGTTGTCTAGGATTTAGCAAACCTAGAAGGTACCTATTCACTCGCGACTTGAAGACTCCAGGATTGTACATATCGGGAAACACAGACTCGGGCAACGAGTTCCATTCCTTGGCAGTACGCATTAAGAAAATGGAAGCAAAACGCTTCGTACGTATAGGTGGCATATAACCATATAGCGATGGCGAATTGTCGTACGTCGAGTCGACCGATGATAGAAAGGGGATGGTGGAATCAGATTGTGTAATTCCAGATCTAGCGTTTGACCACTATCTCACTTGATGGTCAGTGAAGATGTGGTCGAAGATGTTATCACGCTAGACCTAGAATATTTAAACAAATGCAAATTGTATCGGTACCTACATTCATTATCCCTGTCTCCTCTTCGCTAGAACTGTACAAAAATGTTTACATTTTTTCAGTTAATGTTTTTATTTTTAATATGCGAATGTTTTTTAAATAAATTTAGTACAAAATAAATACATAGTTAAAAAACCGATTTATTACTTAGGCGTGGAACATTCTTTATTCTTGAATATGAAGTGCTGAATCCATTTTACAATATGGACCAGTTTGAAATCTAACAAATGAAAATCGAATATTTCATATTGATATATAAATGACTAGTTGCGTTCCGCGGTTTCACCCGCGAGGACTACGGTTTTCCAGCTACTCCAATAATCGTCTCACGGAAACTATGCTTTTTCCGGGATTAAAATTAGTATAGATATGTGTTATTCCAGGGTATAAGCTGTCTTCATTCTGGATTTCATGCAAATCTGTTAAGCCATTTCTGCGTGAAGGAGTAACAAACACACAAAAGATAAACGCCAAAAAGACTAACAAACTTTCGCCACTATGATGTTAGTGTGATGCTGTTATGGTGATTAAGATCGGTAACATACATAAGAAAACATATCGTATCCAGAAACTCCGCCTTTTATTGTAAAAAAAATAAATACTTGATAACAATCATAAAGAAACTCCTGCTGACCCACATAATAGCCGGTCCCAAATCAAGATCAAACGATATATTTGTATAGGTAATATGTGGACCCTGGTTGTAATATGTTAATATTTTAAAGGCGTGGTTGGTTTTTTCTAATGGTAGGTAAAATTGCATTTTGCCACTACGTCACTGAAGATCTCGTTGGTGGAAGAGAGAAAAACAAGAATGGCAACTGGCTCTTCAGGATACGCTTCAGGTACTTCATAATTTCAAGCTTGTTTTACAGGATTGGCCCCCACCACTGTATGTATGGGTATAATGTAAATTCATAAATAAATCCATCTTAGGACGACCAGACGGACGGCAATGCGACATCCATACATGGTGGACGTTCCAACTTGTCGCACGAAGCGATTTGCTACCACATTACATTCATTATCACATCACATTACACTCATACCCCCGCACTAGGATTTCCTGTATCGCGGGAAGCTTGGACACACACAATCACAGCACATAAACATCCAAAACCCGGGACAAACACCTACACTCATCGCAAAAATATTTGCCCCTGCCGGGATTCGAACCCAGGGTCCCAGAGACACAGAATTCATGTCACTGACACTAACCACTGCACGGCGACCGCCAAATTCTTCTGCTTGTTTTGGCTAATTTGGTTATGTATGTGTTTAAATTAATATTCCTAAGCCATGTAAATCAAAGCCGAAAACCATAAGCGAAATTCTACATGGTTTTTACACGACTGATATCTAAAAAAGTTAGTGAAAATATGTACATCTAACACATCTCGCACAATTTTTTATTAGATTTAAAACAGACTAAAGCCCAAAAGCGTCATTGATCCCTGTTTTAAGTCAAAAAACACACTTCAAAAAAATAGTAGTAACATAATTATACCTGCGAACATGTATCGAAAAAATTGATTATCGTACCACCCATCTTCCAAGAGACCAGATTAATTAAACACATTTTGTGAATATGTTTACTTATATTTAAAAAAAAATATTAATTTTAAAAGTGGTGCTTTGCCTAGACGCAAATTTTAAGCACGATTAAATAAGTCAGGAGCCCTCTCACATTTCTGATCTCAAGCATCTGTAGTAATAATTACCTTATAAAAAGAGCCGGTGAAAACGGTCACACACACAGTTATCACTGAAAACACCTTAGCAAATGTTACAATGTTTGTTTTATTGTTATTTCGCTAGTTTTAATTCATGTGAATGTTGACGGCGGGGAAGAAAGCGTACGTGCGCACTCCGCGAGCGTTCGTTTAAGACTGTGTCTTGCTTGGGCTATGTTGGCGGTCGGCGCCGGCCGGCGTGGAAACCGCTTTTCACTTCAGGCTATGTGGCAACGTCATGTTCTGGTTCTATACTTTCAGTTTCGAGCGCTAAGGCACAGATTAAATCAATTTATATTCGTTATATCTTAGCGATGATATGACTCATGTGACCAAGTCTCAAAATTGAAATTGGCACAATACGCTTGACGCGTCATGGCCAGAATGATTTTTTAAAGTGACACATATTCTGATCAAATGCAAGGTAAGAATAACGCAACTATTGAATTTATTGAGGTTATGGAGCAAATCAACACCATGTTTCAATATATAGTCTTAATGCATAAGTTTTTAATACTATTATTTATGTCCATGTAGGTATGTAATACAAGAATTAAAGGTAGTCGTTGTTATTATAATACTTCTATATTAATATATAGGCGTTATAGTATATATATAATACGCCTATATTAATATATTATTGTTTGTTTTCGTTTATTTTCTTCGTGAGAAAGTCAAAAGGTTCAGTTTCCTAGTAAACATGGTGCATGCATTTGTGCCAAAATAACGAGAACGATTTCACGTATCATAGTTATGTTTAGGTTCTAGTGATTTTCGTACTAAAGGACAATAATTGCTGGTCACCTATGTTTTGATTTTCATGGTATACTTAAATTAATACTAATAATTATTAATAATAATAAAACTACTTTAAAATCAACTACACAGTAATTTGGTTGGTTCGCGTATAAGACCGTAAGACGTATAAGACGTAACTAAAAAAGTGGACTAGACACAACTGAAGGTAAAGGCACAGACAATTTTTAATTTTTCACAAGCTACTTTTGCATTTTGTAAAAGCAAAAATATTGTATTATCTATCTAATTATAAAATAAGTGAGAAACATACGTGCTGCACAACAGGCAGCCCGATTGAGACTAAAGCATTTTTTATAGGATAATAATTCTGCTTGCTAATGTTAATTGCCTCCACCAACATTTACGTTAAGCGTTAAGGCGCACAGCCTAATGAGGAAGCGCTGAAGGCGCTGTGCCTTCCGCTGTGAAAGGAGGTAAAGCAAATTAGGTGCCTGAACCTAATTTGTACGATCCATTCCTGAGGAGCTAGAGCCACCTTAATAATATAATTGAGTAATAGAGTAGTGGCGACTTTTATGAATTACATACCAATTTTCATTAAAGAGCATCATCATATATAATTATGAATATATGTTCAATAAGATGTTACATAATGAAATATTCACAGTAAAACACTAATAACTAATTACAATATATTTAGGCTACCAATAGCTAGTGGATTGCTCAAATGTTATTGTAGTAGCTGCAGTAATGAAATATTCTGATTTATATATTCAAGTTACTTAATGAATCTTATCTTTATTACCACATTAATAGCACTTGTGAGTTCAAGAGGTCAAATAAAAATAATATTAATACATAATTTTACACCTACTTCTGATAGACAGCTGATATTTTATCTTATGTTGTAGTTAAAGGCAAGTATTGTTTTATTAATTATTATTTTTATCATTTTCGTTATTTTTATCAGTAGACTAACCACACTACATAAAATATACCTTGTCATTGAGACTATTTAACGTCGCCTCTAGGAGTAGGATCTATTAAACACTTAGAATATGCGGCTTTATGTTTGTATATTAATTGTAACAAGTGCAAGTGATATTGAAAGGATAGTGAGTGCAAGAAATACGGTGAATGGAGCATTATATTCTTTTATGAACAGCCAGCAGGTGTCCAGAGAGGCACACGGGCCGTGAATAGAGGAAAGTTGGATCCAACACTAATGTGTGATTGTGAAAGTTGGGTGTAGCAGAAAAAGCATGAAAGCAGAATAAATGCAGTTGAAAGCTCTGAGAAGTACGATTAGTGTGAAACTGAGTGACAGGGTAAAGAATAGTGTGATACGGGAATGTTGTAGTGTAAACGAAGATGTAAAATGGTTTCGTCATGTAGAGAGAATGAATGAAAAGAGATTGACTAAGCAAGTATATACATGGGTGAAATGAATGGTAATGTTGGAAGAAGGCTTAGGTGAACCTTCCGAAATCAGTTTGAGGAAGTTCTAAGAAAGGGCCAGGTCGAGCTAAAGTAGGTACTCTAAACTGACGCCATGGTATATAAAAGGTCTGATGATCGCGCACAAGAAGTGTGTCAGGAGCGTAGATGTTGGAAGGCTGTGGTCTCTGCCTGCCCCTACGTTATGTATAACTAGTGCTAGTGGTATACTATCTAAGAAACTGTGACGTAGGCCGTAAGAGCCGTAGGTCATCTGTGAAATACATATATATATATATATATATATATATATATATATATATATATATATATATATATATATATATATATATATATATATATAATCATATCATATATATGATATGATTATATTTTATTATACTTACTTACTTACTATATTATTATTTTATTATACATAATCATAACACGCATCAGGATTTGTCCAGCCTCTCTATAACAATCATCTACATCGTTGCGCCCTTAAAATTGTACCTAAAAATGATTTAGGTTTTAAACCTATATCTATCTATCCTATATCTATATCTTTAGCCTGTTTAAGAATTTCATCGATTGTATTTTGTTTTATTGAGCAATCATAATTTGAGCTACTGAACTCAAACAATGTAAATTTTTTTCATGACACACGGGCATTGACACACACAATCACAGCACACAAACATCCAAGACCCGGATAGCAAATTGTAGAGCTATACAATATTTTCTCATTAAATTATTGGTGTACACCATTTGATGTATGATGTATCAACAATAGGGTCCAATATATGCGTTATTCAGCAATGATATTATATGTTTATATGAGGTAGATGTCGCACAAGCGCGCGGAAACTGAAGCGGCAAAATTAAGTCAATTGTAGTAATTTTCACTACGACGCGTATTTCAAGCGCAAGTCTAAACATATAGCTATCCTTTTCTATATTATTTGTACCGTATTATCTGTCGCAGTAAGCATGTTTATGTCGTAAAGTAACGAAATCTGAGCACCGCGCAGTATGAATATACGTCATCATTGGTTATTCAGTAATTGTTTATACGACCACCAAACGAACACTTTGATGGTATTTATTCGTGCTAAAGGTACTGTACGGTGTACCATAACAAAAGTACTCGTACTGTAAGAGTTCTATATAGGTCAATGAATGGAATGCCACTTGGATTCATTGTTTGTAGCTGTTGATGAATTCGAGGGCCATTAATCACAGCTGAAGCGAGGCGAGGAATTCCTAGTGACAATGTCGTGATAGATATTTTAATTGAGTGCTCGAAATGTCAATAAAAAAAAATATAAACAAGCGTCGGTATGAACAGGGTGTCAATTCTCTTATTTATTAAGAGAATCATAAACAATGAAATAGTCAATAGTTCAAATGTTATCATAAATAAACTTGATATTCCGCAAAAAAAACAATTGCATTCGATTGCATTGTAGACAATAGAATTGCGGTAGAAATTAGATCTGTGTAGCCATTATAATTATACTCCAAGTAGAATAGCAAAACCAGAAAAAATGACGATTCATTGACAATCTAATAGTAGAATTGATACCCAGTTCGTTGTAGGATCGCACCTATTATAGTGATTGTCTGCGGAGAGTACTACGACCGTCCTGTGTCAGGAACTATGTATTGGAGTGTTTTGTCCAGGATTAGAATACAATAAAATAATATTTATTCATAGCAAAAATCTACAAAGATAATACATATGCTGATATTAAACTAATAAAACAGATAAAATACTTTGCAGTTGTAGCTTTGCTACAAATCGGCCCAAACTCAGCGTTGTTCTGGTCCATCCTTTTGGGCCGGTAGGTGACGTCACGCATGTACACACGAACAGCTTATTTGCATTACAATATAATGACTTTGAAATATACATATAAAAATCTTGTTGAGTTTTTAAATATCAGCCCCAACAAACATCGAATCATTTAACAAAAATCTTATTGGGCATCGTTCCTTATACTACATCTTTTGTGGTTTGTCTATGAATAATTATTAGAGCTAGCAGTAGATTACCTAGCTAGTATAATTGAAGTATTGAATGCTCTGCTTTAGCTAATTGCAAGTGTTCCAACACTAATGCTGCGGTTACATTAAGGGGCTAAGGCGAATATTCGTGCTAACGCGATGAGTGTGGCCGGGTAGATCATTGCAACGCGTAGTATTCGGGCGAAGACGATTTACTATCGGGGCACTGTCGGTAAATCAAAGGGATTTGTCGCGACAATATTCGTTTGGGTGCTTACATCTACGTCATTTCAGTGTCGTCCGGACTTTGTAGTGGGACGTATTTATGTGCTTGAGATTTGTTGTACTCTATGGAGTGGAGTTATGAAAAAGTGCTGGAGTTCATTTCCTCAATCCTAGTAACCCCGACCATAAAAAGAAACATTTGGTACATAATACAGATTTCTCGTCTTTTTATATTAATATTATATATATTATTTTGTAACTGATACTCGTACAATTATAATAAATAATAACTTACCGACAACCTCGCCTCAATAGCTAAACCTCGCCTCAATAGCTAAACCTCGCCTCAATAGCTAAACCTCGCCTCAATAGCTAGTTATTGCACACCACATGCTGGCACAGCTTTTGCTTTCACGCACAGCACAATCGCTAGGTATGGAGCCGGTCCCAAGCCCGGACAAAGAGGGAGGGCACTTGAGGGGGTGGGGAGCGCAATATTTCAACTCATACGTTGGTATACTGGGCTCTACACTCCCTTCCAGAGGCTACCTGTGGCCTGCGTACTTTCTTGGAGGGCGACTCACCGCTTGTGTTTCTCGCAGTGTACTCCCCCGCCAAGACCACGCGAAAGATCAGGGGGAAAGTAGCTTGGGCGACCGCTTTCACCATTGCTTTTGCGCCCACTAACATGGAGAGATCTTTTTATTCACAGGAAAAGTAAAACTATAAATATGGAAAGCAAGAAAATGGAAATAGATATGCCCTGCAACCCGGCCAGCACCCGGCGCCCTCCGGTACCCGGGCCGGACGGTGAGAAATTGGTTACCGAAGGCGACGGCGGGGTGGAGTCCCAGGCCTCGTCGACCGCATCTGCTACTGGACCGTCGTCAGCGACAGCAGAAGCGACTAAGGTCACACCTGGACCAGTGCTCAAGAAGGATGGGGCGCGGTACAACGCGCGCAAGCGCCGGCAGCAGAAACGCATGCGTGAATCTGCAGCGGTGGTCGCGGCTGCAGCGACGAGAGCAACGCCGGACGCTATGTTGGAAGGTAACGGGCAAGGTAGTGGGAAGCCCACAGGGCCTAACACTACCTTGCCACAAAAACTACACGGAGGCAAAAACTTCCGCAAAAAAATGAAGGAGCGAGCAAGGCGTGAAAACGAGTTGATCGACGCCTTCTATCAGCAACAGCGGGAAGGTGTGGTGAAGATGCCCGACGTTGCGACCTTTGCACCGGCCGTTGCGGTATGCTTGGCACGCATCGACCCGCGATACGAAAACGTGGCTGAGGATGAGACCGGGGATCCAGGCATAGCAGTGACCACCCCGTTTGCGACCGCACCTGGAAAGGCATGCGGGTCGCGTGAGGAGGTGAAAATCCGAGAAAGGCAAGACACCGCGCCTGCAAAGGACAGCAGGTGTCGCTTACTATCGGAGAACGCTGTGGAGCCGGACTTGGTCACTCTGGAGTCACGGTCAACCCTAAAAACGGCGGAGGCCGAAAACACTTTATACCTCTACAAGAGGAACCTAACCAAAACTGAAATGGTGACCGCCGACACTCCTGGGACTTCGCACTCTGCCCACCCTCCTATTAGACCGACACCGGGCCCTGCCAAAGGCAAGGGTGTGGGAAAGGGCCGAACGGGGAGAGATAGGGCAGACAACATAGTCTCAGGGGTCGCGGTAGCTACAGAGGTAAAGCTAGCAGAAGATGCTTCTCGGGGGGCGAAGAGGCAGCGAAGCACCGACCAGGTATCACCCTCTGGGTGCATGGCAGCCGAGAAAAAGGTCTGCTTGGAAGGTGGAACCGCTGCTCCTGTCGCCACACAGAGAGCAGTTTTTAAAAAACCGGGGGCAGACAGTACAGGTGGCTCGTCCTCGTATGCCGAGGCTGCCAAGACGAACCGCATGGTTGTCTTGACAAAATCTGGTGTACCGATGGACGGACACCGCGCTACGCTCCTACGCAAAACGCTTGAAAAGGCGCAATACGCTGTCTTCAAGAGCAACCAAGGCAAGCCAAAAGCGGAAAGAAGGATGCCGAAATGCATGCTACGACCGCAGTTGGTGCGCGGCGGTCTTAGAGTCGTTCCAGAGGATGAATTTACACTCTCGTGGCTCACTAGTACGGTTGAGCAACTGCCACACCTGTGGGAGGGATCCGGGGGGTTTAGAATCATCCCAGAGAATGAACTGCCGCGATACCATACTGGGGTCATATATGTCCCTGACTTTGGGGAAGACAGAGAGGACCGGACCCGATGGCCATACATCCTGAAGGAATATCTGTCTGACCTAAATCCAGAGGTAAACATGGACAGATGGCCCATCTTCACTCATCTAGTGAGGGAAAGAGGCGAATGCTACAACCATGTTCTTGTGATGGGTATTCCGCCACAGGACATGGAAGAGCTTAAACGCAGGCGCTATCGTCTGCATTATACGATGGCAAAAATTTTCGTCAAGGTAAAAGGAAATATAGCGGGAAACACCACGACAAATGCTCCCGGGGTTTCGGAAGCGGGAACTGCGGCAGATGCCGGGAATGGTGGGACCGCAATGAGCGTTGACGTCGAAGCTCAGAATGATACGGATCCGACCGAAAATATAAATTTTACAAATGAGGAAATGGAGAAACTGTTAGACGTTGGCGAGGATGGCGGGGAGGACATTGCAGGAGAGTTTATGGCTCTGAATGTGTTCTCACCGCTATCACTTGCGGACTCGGAGCAGCTCCATTCCCCCTTTGTAGAACGTCAAAATTAGTCGACGATCCTCAAGATCTCCGTACTATTTTAATATATAAAATCTTTTAGTTGTAAAAATGGATAGTACAAATAAAATAAACACACATAAAACATATAATAGTAATAGTAACAACCGCCCAAGTAGTGGCAATACTCACCTTCCAGGTAACAGTAGGAAAATTAACATAATACAAGCCAACCTCCAACATAGCGACTCAGGCTCTGCTACTCTTCGAAGAAGCCTGGAGGAACAACCACACACAATAGCACTGGTCCAGGAACCTTACCTTACTCATGGCAAGGTATGTTATTTCAGCTCCTTGCAGGGAAATGTCTTTGTTCCCCCCGTACAACACAAAATACGGACTTTCATATATGTACCAAAACTTTTCAGAGCATCCTTGGTGACGCATCTGTGCACGGATGACCTCACAGTAGTTAAACTAGAGACCGGCTTAGAAGGTAAGCTCGGTACTATACTTATAGCGTCGGTGTACATGGATTGTAAAGCAGAAGCACCCCCGCCAGAACTGGAAGAACTGATGAAATTCTGCACAAACAATGACATAGACTGTGTGTTAGGATGTGACTCAAACTCTCATTGTACTGTTTGGGGCTGCCCTGACACAAATGACAGAGGTGAAAATGTACTTGAATTTACACTAAGACATAACCTAAGTATTCTAAACCAAGGCTCAGAACCTACTTTTGTAACGTCATGGGCCAGGACAATAATTGATATTACATTAGCAACAAACGACATCGCTGAGATAATTAGTGATTGGCGAGTGGCTACAAATGAAGTTTCTTGCTCGGATCATAGAAGAATAAGATTCAGTGTAGAGACTGGGAAACTTGAACCAAGAACCTATAGAAATCCGAAAAAAACCGATAAGCTGTTATTTAGAGAAAACTTAGACGCATCACTAACAAAAGTAATGCAAATGAACATAGACACGGAATTAACGCCAATAAATATCGAGAACATGGTAAATTCACTAACGACCTGCCTTTTAGGCAGCTATGAAAAATCATGCGCTCTGAAAACCGAAAACAGCAAGATAATGCATAAGAAAGATAGATGGTGGACCAGACAACTCAGTAAACTGAGAAAGAAAACGAGACACCACTTCAACAGAGCTATGAATACAGACCTGGACAAAGACTGGGAAGATTACAGGAAAGCACGACACCAGCTTAAAGTAGAAGCTGAAAGAAGTAGAGATAGATCCTGGAAAAAATACAGTGACTCAATACAATCAGAAAGTGAGACAGCAAGACTACGAAAACTGCTCTCAAACGACAGTCGGGTTAAATTAGGCACCCTAAAAAAACCGGACGGCTCCTATACCTCGACGGATAAAGAACAGTGTGAACTTCTCCTTAAAACTCACTTCCCAGAATGTCAAATCGACAGTGGCAACGAGTGGGAAACACAAATCTCTGCTGCCCCAGGGAATAAGGATTGGGATTTTGCCAACTCTATAATCACAGAAGATGCCCTGTCCTGGGCAGTAAGCACCTTCGATCCTTTCAAAGCTCCAGGACAAGACGGAATTTTTCCAGGTCTCTTACAATGGAGCCTAAACAAAATTAAAACGCTACTTGCCAATATCTTCAAGGCTTGTTTAGCCTGGAAATATATACCAATGGCATGGAGGGAAGTAAAGGTGGTATTCTTACCAAAACCAGGAAAAGTTGATTATACAAATCCAAAATCATTCAGACCAATTAGCCTCACTTCGTTCTTACTCAAAACTCTTGAAAGGCTATGCGACAAGTATATACGCAGTGGACCATTAACAGACAACCCTGTGCATAAAAACCAACATGCCTACCAATCAGGCAAATCTACAGAAACTGCACTCCATCAAGTGGTTCACAAGGTTGAGTCAGCACTGGAGAACAAGCAGGCTTGCTTAGCAACCTTCATAGATATAGAAGGTGCCTTCGATAAAACCACTTTCTCTAGCATCGAAGAGGGGCTGAGAAATAGAGGGGTTGATGATAGAGTGAACCACTGGATCACAAATATGCTATCTAATAGAGCAGCAAACATAGAAACAACGAAAACAACTCGATGCATCGTCACCAGAGGTTGCCCACAGGGAGGTGTAATATCCCCGCTACTGTGGGTCATAGTGGTAAATGAGTTGCTCGAGCTTCTGAACAAGGAAGGCATATTCACTATAGGGTATGCTGATGACCTGGCCATCATGATTTCGGGTCTTTTCGAGGCGACACTCTGTGAAAAAATGCAGGTGGCGCTTCGAATGGTAGAGAAGTGGTGTGGAGATCACAGCCTCTCTGTAAATCCTCAAAAGACCGAGATGATCCTTTTCACAAGGAAGACCAAAACAGTCAACCTTAAACTTCCTACCCTTTTCGGAACCAGACTATCTCTTAGCAAGGAAGTCAAATACCTAGGCATTTGGCTAGACTGTAAATTGCTATGGGGAAAACATCTTAACCACATTATAACCAAAGCTACGAACGTACTATGGCAGTGTTCTAGGGCCGTGGGAAGGGACTGGGGCCTGAAACCAAGACTCTGTCTCTGGCTCTACACTGTCATGGTGCGCCCAGTCCTAACATATGGCTGCGTAGTATGGTGGCCGAGAACAAACTTGGTAACCACAATAAATAAGCTACAACACATCCAAAGACTGGCATGTTCACTAATCAGCGGATGTGTGAAAAGTACGCCATCTGCGGCACTCGATATAATTCTGGGTCTGATACCATTACATCTACACATACAACAGGAGGCAATGGCTTCAGCACTAAGAATCAATTCATTACGACAGTGGAAAAAGACAGGACCGATAACTAATCACTGCAAGATTCTAGATAAAGTAACAAAAATAGTTCCGGAGGCTCACCAGGGCACGGACAAAATAGCCAGCACATACCTAGACAATAAAGGGTATGAACTGGCTATGGAAGATGTCGATGAGGACCTCCCATGGGACTACAACATCTACAATATCTACACGGACGGTGCAAGAAACAAGACAGGAGCAGGCTGTGGCATCTATTCTCCAGAGTTAGGAATCACAGAATCCATAGCTTTAAACAAAACTTCAACTGTTTTGCAGACAGAAGCCGTAGGATTACTTCTAGCGGCAAAAAGAATATCAAATATGGACACAGCGAGTAGTCAAAAAGAAAAACAAAAGGGTGAACTTCTCTCCTTTGTCACAGACAGTGCGGGTGTTATAAACGCACTCAGTAAACCCACGACTAGGTCTAGGGTTATTTCAGAGTGCCATACTGCGCTGCAGAGCCTGTCAACTAAATATAAAATCATAATAAAATGGAAAAAGAGTCATGGCATATGCGCTGGCAACAGAAAAGCAGACGCCCTTGCAAAAGAGGGAGCCAAGAAACACATTAGCAATGATGTGACAGAGTTCTGCAAACCAACGGCAATGGAAGCTAGAAACTTACTAGTTCACCATATGCATAAAGAACACCAAAAATTGTGGACCAAAAGAGCAGACTGCAGGCAGGCAAAGCTCATGTGTCCACTTTCGAACAAAACTACAACAAATAAGCTGATGAAGCTCACGAGACAGGACCTACGCCTTATCGTAGGCTTAATCACTGGTCACTGCAACTTAAACTACCATCTGCACAGAACGGGTGGAACAGATAGCCCTCTGTGCAGGGGCTGCATGCAGGAAAATGAAACTGTGGAACATGTTCTTTTGCAGTGCACAGCCACGGAGGACATAAGACGCAGCACCATATTACATGAAGATGTAAAATATAAATCACTTTCGGAAGAAAGTGAGTCCAGGGAGGCAAAACCACCTACTCGCCCAAAACTGGAACAGCTGTGCCAACAACCTAAAGCCATGCTCCGCTATGTAAAGGAGCTGGGATGGTTAGGGTAGTTGGCGGGGGAAATGCACAATACACCCCAAGCGGGACGTCAGTGCAGGACCTATCGCCCCCAGTCCGAATAAGAATAAGAATAAGAACTTACCGAGATAAAATGCAACGCCACTACGTCTCGGTCGCACAACACAACAAAATCCGACACAATGAATCTTCGCATGCCTAATGTAGACAAGACAGCACGTATCCCCGTACAGAATGCTTTTATCGCGCCACTGCGACACGAATATCGAATCATATTTAATTTATTCGAGAAAATTCACAATAATGAAATCTTTAAATCAAAAATCAAGGTAGTCAAGGAATTCCCCAAATAAACGATAGATAGTGATAGAATATATAGTATAATAATATTATATATTATATAATAATACTATCTATTATTATATAATATATAATAATAGATAGTGGTCAAACGCTTGCCTATTCCCAATAAAAAAATAAAAAAATAAAAACTGTTATGTCAAAAAAATTTTACCAAAAAATGGAACCGACTTCAACACTCAAATGTGTGAAATAACTTGTCGAAGTCGGTACCATGATAGTTCAAAAGTAACTGATATCGAAATATTGTGCTCATGGTACCGACATCGACAAGTTATTTCATACTTTTGAGTGTTAAAGTCGGTTCCCTTTTTTGGTAAAAAATATTGTTTTTCACTCTTTTTAGTGACCTTTGTTACTCATGGGATCAATTGTCATTGTGGTGTAGGTATGTTCACCGATGTCTTCACCCGCTACTATAATATCGTGTAGTATAAGCACGCATTTTTCAGTTTTTGACTTGTAACTCAAAAAGCGCTCGTTCGATTTTGATGAAATTTAAATGGGACCAGACGGGAAGCACCAGCTTTCAAATAACAAAAAAAAACGATCAAAATCGGTTTCCCCAGTCGGAAGTTATGCGGTATAATTTCGTGTAGGTCATTTTTCAGTTTTTTACTTGTAACTCAAAAAGTGCTCGTCCGATTGTGATGAATTTAAATGGGACCACACGGAAAGCACTAGCTTTTAAATAAAAAAAGAACGAACAAAATCGGTTCACCTAGTCGGAAGTTATGCGGTAACAAACACAAAAAAATATA
Source organism: Apeira syringaria (assembly GCA_934044485.1). Taxonomy (NCBI): domain Eukaryota; kingdom Metazoa; phylum Arthropoda; class Insecta; order Lepidoptera; family Geometridae; genus Apeira; species Apeira syringaria. The sequence continues at coordinate 9,114,592 of OW203665.1, read as the reverse complement.
CGGGTCGAATTGAGAACGTCCTCCTTTTTTTGAAGTCGGTTAAAAATAGTGTTCATGTTAGGTTAAAGTTTAAAGAACTTTATTCTCTAACAAAATAAATTTCAATTACATAATATTAATAGTTTTTTCTTGAATGCATCATGTTATTTTAGTTCATAGGAATGCTTAAAATCCATTCCACGGGTTTATATTATTAATGCAATGAGCGAGTTTATGCAACGTGACTCTCGCTGGTGTCGCTTGGCATTAATAACATTAATGCAATATGCGAAACAATAATTTAAATGATATTTAATTAATATATTTCAAATTATTTTTTCTCCATTCATTTTGATGGCTCTTTGAAAACGCCGATGGCAGGTCTGGTGTGGAATTAAGCACGCTGGTCAAAGTGACAGCGGGTAGCGGCTTAGGAATTCGTAGCGGTACGCCCCGACTTTTCACGGTTAAAAAATTTTAAAAATAAAAAGTATAAGGATCCCTAATTTTAAAAAAATATATAATATCGCCTTTGTCACCCGGGGATAGTGTAGCTTCCCTACAGTGAAATATTTTTTCAAATCGGTTCTTAAGTTTTAGGGCCTATTAACAACAAACAATCATATTTTTCCTCGTATAGTATAAGTATATATTCCGCTGACTCCTGTGTTTATCGATTGGCATAATTAGATCAAAACACATTAAACAACACACTAGAAGGGCTTACGAATCCTGATGGATTAAAAAGTTAATCAAAATTACTTGTGTAATTTTATTTTTCGATAGAGCGGAGAAGTTAGAACGTAAGAGAACTGCAGTATACAATCATAGTATACTGCAGTAGGTCTCCAATTCTAAATTATCATTCTGATGATGTAAGCGATACATTTGATACTGTTAACTAAATTAAAAGATTTTTTTTTTATAAAAGCCTGTTCTTTATTTTTAACCACTTGCAACAAACTAGTTTCAGGTAATTTACGACATCAAATGTATTGATCGCCAGAAATGCCAATCGCCAAGTTGACCGATCCTTAAATTGTGTTTTATTTGTTCGGCGACTTGTATCAGTGCCCATAGTTCTGCATTTTTCTTAAAATCAGGGCAAATAAACTGATATAAGTTTATATAACTCTCATAAAATAAGTCGACAATAAAAAAACAGATGTCATATATGAATTGTGGATGAAGTTGCCTTATTTAATTCCTAATATAACATTATATATGGGCTATTTTATCATTTATTTGATTTCCCATTAAAATAATATAAAATATCCATTCTTATTATACCGTAACGTCAAGAATCAGTCTAGTAGTATTACTACCAAAACGTAATCAAGAACGCATGCATCAACCCCGCTATAAGTAGCACCGATATAAGTTTATATAACTCTCATAAAATAAGTCGACAATAAAAAAACAGATGTCATATATGAATTGTGGATGAAGTTGCCTTATTTAATTCCTAATATAACATTATATATGGGCTATTTTATCATTTATTTGATTTCCCATTAAAATAATATAAAATATCCATTCTTATTATACCGTAACGTCAAGAACCAGTCTAGTAGTATTACTACCAAAACGTTATCAAGAACGCATGCACCAACCCCGCTATAAGTAGCACCGCACCCATCAGCGGATGTATCGAACCGTTGTCAATCTGATAACGTATAACTTACAAAAGCTATATTCATGAATGTAGTCCAATGTCAACTCAGCAGTTGACGTAATACAAATAATTTATCGATTACTCAGTACTCGAGGTGGAATGCAATGCATATGAGAGGTATGTACATGTATGTATGGGGATGACTGCATCTTTTATTATTACTGTATTATTGTTATTATTACTAATGTGTATTTAAATTTGCGAAGTTTACGTACTATATTATATGTATAAGTAGCGTTTAACCACTAAATCACTTGTTTATAAGTGACTATATATGGTCGAATATGGAATCACGCTTAATTTGTATCATAACTGACGTCTGGCTATCAAGGAGAGCTGCCTGAATACATCCATACACCATGAGGGTGGTAGTTAGCCAGGCTATTAAAAATGCCCTACCACTTTGCTGTACATTTTAATAACGATTTAACCATCACCGACAGGTCAAACCGAGCTGTGTGAACAAACAGGGGCATACAGGATGACATCTCACGCTAGCACCGCTTGGGCTATCTTCGGTTCAAATTAATTCTTTTTGAACCTCTCTGAAAGCAATGCCCACGATTCAGCCAGTAATGGGCTGATGGGCTCTGTCTGTATATTAGTTATCTGAATTCATTGAATGGCCAGAGGTGTTAGACCTTTAAGCGCATATGGTGAATGAATCCAAGTTATCCAATCACAAAAATTTGCGAGGGGCGTGTAGACTTTTTTATTATAACACTCATTACTCATATTCCCTGTATCGCGGGAGGCATACACAGATAATTACACCACACAAACATCCAGGACCCGAGACAAACATCCATCTTAATCACATTCCGGTGAAGGTATCACCGTTAATAAATTCCCAGCAGGGGTAGTGTCGAGTACCTGTCTGGCTAGCTACCACCACCACCCTCAAGTTTGAAAAACTGTCACCAAACACATAGTGTGTTCAGGTATCACTCCTTGATAGCCAGTAAGTATTCTAGTTCTAACGTGATAGCGTCTTCAACCACATCATCACTGACCATCAAAGTGAGATAAAGGTCAAACTATAAAGTATAAAAAAACGTATACATAAATAAATATAAAGTATAAAATAACGTAAAGTATATATAAGGATGTCTTGCTTGTAATGTGTCGAGATCATTACAACTGTAGGTTGTAACCTAGTTATTAGTACCTACAGTTACCAGTTCATTCTAGTATTAGTACTACTAGTTCATTCCATCTACGAACAAGTCGTTTTGTATCCCAGTAGTACGCATAGATGAAGATATGATAAAAGAGTACAATAGTACGTTGTGTCACAGGAGGTTTCAGCAGAACCATTGTTCAGGACCATGAAGATGTTTTTTATTTTTTTTTATGACCGTGCCCGCTATGGTGTGTTTTACTACTATCTGCAAGGGATAGCATTGGAAAATACTCCCTGCTTGGCGACGGGCGGTATCACGACACGCGGTACCCGCTCAGGTGCCGTGAGGTACCTCGCCGACTTACAAAGACTTCTAAACTGATTCACGTCATGGCACCCGGTGGCAAAAAATGGCTTATAGACCAAACATTCTATAAAATTAATGACTTATTTAAGTAATAAAGCGTTGTTACTCGGATAATTTGTTACATACTCTATGATTTCTTATAAATATTGTTTTAACATTCACACAAGGTTTCAGGTCCCAAACTAGGCAGAGCCTGGTATATGGTAACCTGATGACGAATATATATACTTATATACATAATATATACATAATATACACACCCAGACACAGGTCAAATATTATTAATTGACTTATTGAATTGTATTGTTTAATTTATTTTTAAATTTTAATTAAGAATAATTTTATCTTGTATTTTCCTTAATGGAAATTTTATTTTTATATTTAACATGTAACATATATACAATGGTATCAATCAAATGTCTATGCGCAGTACGTTACATAATGTACAGAATGTGGTGTCCACAAACTAGATAAGATTATGTACGTGTAGATACGGTCTTGCATTGTCTAGGATTACGTAACATTCTAACAGGTATTAGCATACGTATTAAAGATAAAACTGAACATGCAATACGTAAAGACCAATGATGTTTTACTAAAGATGACGTATATTCATACAGCGCGGTGCTCAGATTTTGTTCCTTTACGACATAAACATGCTTACTGCGACAGATTATACGTAACAAATAATAAAGAAAAGGATAGCTATATGTTTAGACTTGCGCTTGAAATACGCGTCGCAATGAAAATTACTACAATTGACTTAATTTTGCCGCCTCAGTTTCCGCGCGCTTGTGCGACATCTACCTCATATAAACATATCATATCATTGGTAAAGACCTTTTTCTCGGAGACGTAACGTATTAAATATAAGTGGTCCTCTGTAGTAAATTTACCTATAATAGACTACAAGACGAATGAGATGTCTTAACTCGAAGAGATGAATGCGGTATAGTTATTTAAAATTCTGCGACAGCTGTTTTTTATTTAGAAGTAAGCGTGGCACTTACCATCAAAGTATTAAATTATCCATCTATTCTTGAAATTTTTACTAACGCACATTAGCCAAACAGGCTATGTTCTACTATCAACATTAAAATGACTTTGAAAAATATCTTAGTAAATTAAATAGAAAACAATTAAAGATGGACAGACCAATTGGCATAGGTAGGTTAATAGTTCTTTAAACTGAATAACCTGGGGAACATCTGTATAATACATTCACATACAACAAACTTTAACCACAGAATAAATAATAATCTGCAACCCACTTGATCTAGAACAACCTAGGTCCAGGTCTTATTTTTTAGACAATAAAGTCGAGAATGTGACATATTTTTCCCCGGTATTTTGTTTGTAAAACCTTGCATTTTTGTGCTAGTCGGTAAGTGGGTAAGAGGAGCTGTATAAATATTGGTACAATGATACCATTGAAGTATGACGAACTTGTTGATAAAACCTGAGAAGTTGAGTAAAACTGCCGCATAAATGTTTGGGTGGCTGCATCGACCTAAGGAGAGTAAAGGTTGTACTGTCATCGATAATGGTAGGCGTTTACCATCTGTTCCACGACTGGTCTACAACAGAACAGATCAACCTTATCAAAGTCATTAATCATCTTAAATGGTATTAGATAAAACAGTACCAAAGCGAAGGTGTATGAGAACTCATTTACTTCCATCTAGCAGTTTTAGTAGAAAGCTTTCATCTGCCACTACTGAACAGTAGATGGCGCTAGCAAAAAAGTTGAGTATTAGAACGTAGATGGCAAAGAAAAATATCACGCATGCTTTAGTTTAACTTTCCAAAGAAATAATCTTTATATTATCTTATTCATTCTTAGAAATGTTAATTATTTAGGAGAGGTTCTAAATAGATGACTTGTTTTTTCTCTCTCTTCGAATGTCTCCAAATTAACGTAAAACATTGAATTAATTCATCTGTTTTACATGTCCTATTAATATTAAATTTAAATATTTAATTATACATTTTTTGTATTTATTCTCTGACACCTTATCGTTATAAAAAATATGTTTTGATGCCAGTATTATACGCATATGATGAACTAGCTGCGCTTGGCGGTTTCCTCTGAGTGGTTTATGGTATTCCTGCTACTTCCATCATAACCATCATAAATTGTTTATTTTTAAAATGTTATTTCTAAATATATCAATAAGACAATCGAGTCAATTTTATCAAGTAATAGTTTAATTGTGTATAAGTGTACTACATGTAGATTCCTGACCAGACTCTACATAAGATACGTTGGAAAGTTTTATTGCTAATCATAAATACAAGGAGTTTTTACAAGTCGAAATACTTATATATATTTTTTTTTTTATTGGGAATAGGCAGTCGTTTGACCACTATCTCACTTATATTATGTATAACTAGTAGCGCTCGGAGTATCTCGCAGTAATTACAGTCTTCCCGCTACCCCATTTATCTCAGGGGAACAGCAATTATTTCCGCGATGACAAGTAGCCTATGTGTTAAACTAGGGTATAAACAATCTCCATACCAATTTAATCGATATGGGTGCAAACGTTTGAGCGTGAAAAAGTAACAAACATACACACTTTCACGCTTCACACTTACAAACTTTCGCTTTTATAATATTAGTGGAATATATAAGACACATATAAATTCTTGTTCTAAAGATTCTGTTTAAAAGATGCCATAGTACATTTTAGATAATAATTTTCCTTGTTACAGAGAGGATAACTGATTGTATAGCTATTCTTAAATTTTCTTCATTTAAAACTAGTAGCGCCCCGCGGTTTTACCCGCGTGGATTACGGTTTTCCCGCTACCTTAACTATCCCACTGGAACTATACTTATTCCGGAATAAAAGAAGCCTATGTATGTTAATCCAGAGTTCAGATCTCCATACCAAATTTCATCGAAATCGGTGTAGTCGTTTGAGCGTGACGAAGTAACAAACATACACACATACACACATACACGTAAACTTTCGCATTTATAATATGGTATTAGTAGGAGTCGGATTAAAATTATTTGGTTATCACGTTGCCGACTCCACAGCTTTTTGGCAAACTTCGAAAGAAATAGATTAAATAGCTTTTGCCCGCAGTTTCGATCTTGTTAATATACCTACATAGGTAAAACTAGAACGTGTATATAAGTTTTGTACCGTATATCCGTATACCGGATATGGACAAAATGCATTAGGGTTAGGATTATGAAAAATATGTTGAAAAATAATAATAGTAATACCATATATATTTTTCTATATTTTTATTTATTTATTTATTACACTTTAAATGGGGAATGCCACGAAACAGGTGGACAGACGACTTGACTAAGATCGCAGGCAAGGGCTGGATGCGGGCCGCTTCCAACAGGTCCTTGTGGAAATCAATGGGGGAGGCTTATGTGCAGCTGTGGACGTCCTATGGCTGAGATGATGATGACACTTTAAATGAGGGATTTTCAATTTTCAATTATTTACCTATTTATGACATTATATAATGGTATATTGTAATTAAATATCTATTTTTTAACAGTAATACGTTAGTTAATTGACTTATTCAGTTTATTTATATCTGTATAATTACATACCTACTCGTAATATAAAGTACTTATAATTGTTATAAGGTTAATAAATGATCTAATCTAATCTATAGGTATGGATTAGTAAGTAGTTTAAAGTGGGGTCCGTAGAGCTTAAGTCACCACAAGACACAGCCCAAATGCGGTTTCTCGAGTCGAAACCGCGGTAAGGCAAGCCCAGCAAAGGACAACCACCGACAAGGTGGACAGACGACCTGACCAAGATCGCAAGAAGTGGCTGAATGTTAGTCGCTTCTATACGGGCCTTGTATAGATCAATGGAAGAGGCATATGTCCAGCAGTTGACGTCTTATCGTAAGTCTTATGGTGAGGATCATTTATTTATTTATTTCATTTATTACATGGCATAACTAATTTATAACCATAACGACGGTCACCGTGCCTCAGTCGTCAGAGACATGACTTCTGCTCTTCGAGGACCCTGGGTTCTGATCTCGGCAGAGGCAAACATTTATGCGATAAGTGTAGGTGTCTGGCTTGGGTCTTGTATGTTTGGGTGCCGGGATTGTGTGTGTCCATGCCTCCCGCTGCACAGGGAATCCCAGTGCCGGGATTTGAGTGTAAGAAAAATGAAGTACATAATTAATCAGAACTCAATGCTAAGTAATATAATAACACAATATAAATGTCAACGCAATGTCAAATCTTAAACGCTATTTATATTATTTAAATGAATAGAGTTCATATTTTTTTATCATATTTACTCACACACAACTTTCACTGAACTCCTTACATACCTTTAATAAATTGTTCCATCCATCCGCAAACAAGTCACAACTGATATTGGATTGTATGATGAATGTATGATTGAGCATTGGGCGTGGTGAGGGTCCGGGGTATTGGTGAATTCGCGCGGCCAACAGTCTGTGAGAAGGGCATGGCTAAAAGTGTGTATTTTCTAGTTCTTCCATAGTCATTGGGGACATAAACCGGACACAGCACATCATTTAAACTGGGCGCGTCTATACACGCTCCAAGGAATTATATACTTTCTCGTAAAATCTTACAAGCCATAATAGCTAATTAGCAAGCCATAAGCAAGGGTATAATGAAGACTCGTGCGGATTCCATAGGCAAGCACTAGTTTCCAACTTGGATCAAACAAGGCACTAAATATGCAGCGTATCGCAACGATATGCTAAGTCACGTGTATTTCTAAGTACGTATTCCAGACGTCTGAAAGATTCTTCGGCCAACAAGACAATATGATTATGAAATGTAAGTCTCAGATCAAAAGTGACACCCAAATCCTTTACGGTGTTTGTTCGAATTAAATCTTGGTTGTGCAACTTAAACAAGAAAAAAAGTACGGGTCTAATTGTGAACCTCCTCCTTTTTTGAAGTCGGTTAAAATAATTGGGTGAAACACCCGACCTAAAGACATCACACAACACTTTCTGTTATTAAAATTCAACTCGTTGGCTACACTCCATTGCAGGAGCGCATTTACACCGTCTTGAAGTTTTCACAAGTTCCTTCATCTGCGTAGAGCAACATCTGTGCATGGTGCGACAGCACGCACATCATTGACCATAAGCATGACGATTAATAGGAAATCGACGTCGGCAAGAAGTAAAATACAAAAATTAAACAGTTTTATATATCATTGCATTATCGACATGCTAGGCGGAACTTACGTCAAAATGTTGGAAGATAAAACTTCGGCTACTATTGGACTGCTACTATAGTTAAATGGCAAATAAATAAAAAAATGACCGCATTTTACCGAATTTTTTCGCTTATAAAAATTGAACGTAACATGAATTTATGTATTTAATCAGTCTATATGTGGAACTTGGCGCTAGCTCTGCTATAGTTTACGATGAATTCACTTAGACCTTCAATTTAAATTGTTCATTGCAACTAGGGTTTACGCTACACCAGTCCATGCATAGAGGTTATTCTGTAGATCAATTCTTCCAAAAAGTAAGCGTCGGGTCGGCAAACTTACCTTGTTTTCTTTAAAAGCAGCTCATACACATTGTTAATTATACGAGCTTTCGAACTTCCAGCGGATTGGTGCTACAGTAAAACTCGTATTTGTAAAAAGTTTCCCTTATATATAACGATCTCAAAAGAAAATTGAATGCCACAGAAAATCAATCATTTTATTCATAACATAGGTATAGACAACACTAAATATTATATTATTCATATTCGGAACGCCTCACAAAATATTACAAACTCGTCGAAATCAAAAGACACTATCTTAATGTGTGACCATTTAAAGGGTTGGTTGCAGAGGGTAATCACTGGATCTACAAAACAGTTATAAAAAAATGTAAACAATAGAAAGTCACATTATTTGTGAGTGCCATAAGCTTTTCATCATCATTACCACGAGGGGGAAGCCGCGAGGCGCAGCTAGCACCTGATAATAAGAATATTATTATTAAATATTAATATGTATTCAACAATATTTAGCGGGAAAGGCTCGACATTTCGCGGTCCGAATACATGCCGAGGTCTGCTTGATGCATTCGTATTTTCGTCGTAAATAATATGAAAGGTCTGGAATCGCTTACAAAAGACATGGAAATCAATTCTAACATTATTTTCCCCTTTGGTATTATCTCCATCGAAAAAACAAAGGATTTAAGTACTTCTTAAAATATCGAACTTATTAATAATAGCATAATCAGCCATTTACGGATCAAGAGGTTTTCTTTTCAGAGTGACGAAGGCTGCAGGGACTGTTTGCCATTGTCAGCCAATGTCGGTTGGTGAACAGACTGATTCGCGCAATGTCTAAGCTGCTAGAACGCCCCAGGGTCACCGACGTAGCCCGACTACTGTTGACTATGACATAAACTGGATATACGGCAACTGCCTCTCAAACAAATGAAGTGCTTAATTAATCATTTCAGCCCTATCTAAGTTATCACGGCAAAGTACGTTGCATAATCTATGTTTACCTATGCGACCTCTACCGGGGACTCCTTTATGAGCTGCCGTGCGTCACTATTCAGTTGTCCTAAAAACACAACTTGTCATACACACACATTTATTTTATGTACATACAAATACACACAATAAGATTTATATTAAATGAGAACATTCTTTTATGTAGGTATATAGTCGTTGTATCAAATTAAGTAAATTGCTTAATAGCGAGCAAGGCTAAATCGTAATTGAATGAGGTACATGTAGAAAAATTTACGTACATCATTTATAAACAGAATTATATACATATATATTTTACACGAACACCGAAAGAATTCCTGTACTTCAGTTTTCACGAATGCTAAACGGGCAATAGGTTGGCTATAAGAGTCGTTTATAACACGGCGAAGATCCATGATAGAAGAAAGAGATTAATTTGGAAAAATATTTAGTTCGGTTTTTAGTAGTATTTACTATGTATTTTATGTTAAATAAAATAAAACTTTCATTTAATAAATGTATCGCTGACATTGCTTTGTAGATTAGGTTAGGGTTTGCCCCTAGTTCAGCAATATTGTAACAGAGAGCGCTTTACGCGTTCGTACCTTTTTTTTTTGTAACTGTATAGATCTAGCGTTTGACCACTATCTTATTTGATGGTCAGTGACGATGTGGTCGAAGATTTATTTATTTATTTAATACCATTCACAAACGGTATCGGGTCCCAAATTAGGCAGAGCCTGTATTAAGGTAGCATGATGAATGATATATATTATACTTATATACATATACACTCCCAGACACAGGATGTTATCACGCTAGACCTAAAATGCTCACTAGCTCTCAAGGACTGCTGCCTGAACACACATAGTGTTTTAGTTTGGTGACAGTTTATCAAACTTGAGGGTGGTAGCTAGCCAGGCGGGTATTCGAAAGTATCCAACCACCATGCAAACCTGTGTGTAGGTATACGCTATAATTACCATTCTAGAAATGTATGTATGCACAGGTAACACGCAGAGTTCCAAATACCTTAACAGATTGGTTTCCCGCAAGTTGATCGCTAGCCTCAGGAATCCCACAGGCTCACCTACGCGGCCTGCTGAGGTCAACGAACGGCCTCGCGACCCCCCCTCTAACTGACTTACTCCCCCTTGGATCATTTGGTTGCTACCTCATTTGTGAGTCAGCTGTGACTTTTGCGTCCAACAGAAATCTCTGGAAGTGTTAAAAAATATAATCGGAAAACAAGGCGTCTAATTAGTTTTTAATTTGAAAAAATGTGAATATTAATTTGGTCTTCTTCAAGTACATTTTATATGTACAATAATTCAGTTAACGATAGTAACAAGAAATGCATAGCTTAGTACACATTTTATAAAAATGTATAATCAAAGACACCTAATACCTAGTATGTCTACCTACGTACTACCTACGACGTACTAACTCAGTGAATCAAAGTATATCTATCGATACGATATAGACAATGTGATGGAAGACACTAATTCAAACATAATTTATTGATACTAAAATACAACTTAATTTATCTAGGTATACCCTACCAGGTACCAGGGATATAATAATATGTTACGGAGCTTCGACTCGAACTGTCCGATATGTCGGAACTTCTGATTGATATTACACCTCCGGTTTCGACTCCGGCTCCGTTATTTTGAAACCGAAGGTCGTTTTAAATCGAAGGTCTCGGCATAGCCAACAGTGGTGGCCGCGGTCAGCGTGTACAAACAGGCTTATATGTACATGTCGCTCGGGGAGCTCTCTTTACCATATGCTTTCGTTCGACAATTAAGGTAAACGCACCAGTAATGGACAGTTTAAGTTTCAATTTACTAAAAAAATATATTTTTTAATCCGACCTCCATTTGTTTTAGTTGTTATTATTTAATATGAACAGGTGAAAGCTTGTTTACTTCTGTTCAAAGATACATTTCTGTAAACATGTTACTCTCAATCATCAAATTCATGATCAAATAAAAATTCAAAAGAAATACTGCATAGATTTATTTTATAATAGATAAGTAATGAATTAGTGATTCACACCTAGTTATAAACATTGTTTCGATATTGGACACCTAATGATGACCTAGCGTTTAGGCAGAAAAAATAAGACAAAAGTTTAGATTTTAACTGCCTCAAGAACACAGCCCATTTTTAGTGGCGTGTATTATTAACCGTGGTTATAGTAGTTGTACTAATAAATTTCTGTAATAGAATAATAATGAATTAGTGATAGACACCCAGTAATGAACACCATTGTCCATGACCGGTAATAGCCTATAGAAAGCTACGGTTAATATACAGCTTGCCGAGCTCTTATTAAGGAATCGGAATTAAGACAAATCAATAAAAAGTTTACATTTGTATTCGACTAATTGTCTACGTAGTCGATTAAAGTCAAACGAATAACGTTGAAATCACATGCACCGGTAATGAACAAAGTCTGTAATTATAAAGCAATTTATTATTTTTAGTATTTTTACACGATTTTAATGGAAAATGGTTTACTTAAAGCCCACAGCTAATATGAAATCCTTAAAATCTTTCCATTTAAAACAAGAAATAATCATTGTCAACTCATCTTTATTAACTAATTTACTAACAAAATTAAACCCACAGCGACGAATGAGTGATTGATAGATTGAACTGTCATATTTAGTCAGATCAATCTCTGCTATTTATAGTAAAGTGTTGCCAGACCTCTGGATGATGCTTGAATTCTTATTTTAGAAGGATAAACCAATAACGTTCTTTACTGGGTCACTGTTCAACACCGGTACGTACACCTAACTTTTTCACTTGTTGTTTGTTACGGAATATATATTATTTGCTTGGTTGTGTGTGGCATTTCAATTAAAGTTGTTTGTTTTTTATTTGGACTATGAAGTAAAAAGCGAGTGTTATTTTCTGTTTAACAAAAGTGTTAAAGTGAATAAAGGCTTACTTATTTTATTATTACTCGTGTATCCAGCAATGGAACTCTTACTTCTTTATAGGTTATAGTAAAAAAACGGCGTATACCAAATATGTTTTGATTAAACCTTATAGTGATAATACTTGTATACACACTGCGATTCTTAATACTTGACGAATTCGTGTGAGGTGCATTTATGACACATGATCCCAGGACATATTAATTTAATTACCTGTTCTCTGTTAAACTCAATTTTGTAACCGAATGCATTTCATTTAATGTGGGTATCCACTTAACCATCGTTTTTCCTCGACGGGGCCGTATCCTCGGTTATGGGAAAGTGAAACAATTATTGTAAAAAGGGTTCTGTATTTGCGTTTAGGTTTTATTGTCATTTACGACACAGACGTTTTGTTTTATACGCGTTTGGGGTAAGGGCGTATGAAACAAAACGGTTCTTTTTGGTTATCAAATACGTAAAAATAGATTAATTACATGTAATACATTTTAAATATTGTTATTGATATCGTTTGGAACTTGATCGCGTGAAAAACATTAAGTTCTGAGCAGGCTTAGAGTCGCACAACGAGCTATGGAGATGGCTAAGCTCGGGGTTCTCTACGCGATCGAATCTGAAATGAGGAAATCCATAGAATAACGAAAGTTATCAACATAGCCCATCGGATCAGCAAGTTGAAGTGGCAGTGGGCAGGGCACATAGCTCGAAGAACTGATGGCCGTTGGGGTATAAAAGTTCTCGAATGGAGACCACGGACTGGCAAGCGCAGCATAGGACGGCCACCGACCAGGTGTACGTAGGACTTGACTAAGATCGCAGGCAAGGGCTGGATGCGGGCAGCTTCCAACCGGTTCTTGTGGTAATCAATAGCGGAGGTCTATGTCCAGCAGTGGACGTCCTATGGCTGAGATGATCATGATAACTTAAGTAACATACAATGCCCATTTGCAAACACCACCATAAGAAGAAGGCAAAGAGTAGACTGCACAATGGGCACCTTAGAACTTATACATCGAGTGATCAGCGCATCGCAGTATTTTAATGCGTAATTCGGCTATTCGAAAGCCTGTCAATTACATCACCACACTCAGATGTCATCCTTGAAATCTGGTCAGTAGCGCTAGTTTCAAATTTGTTTTTATGAAGTTTACTAGTTTTCTAGAGTCTTATCTTTTTATCAGTGAACCCAATGAAATGTTTATATGAGGTAGATGTCGCACAAGCGCGCGGAAACTGAGGTGGCAAAATTAAGTCAATTGTAGTAATTTTCACTGCGACGCGTATTTCAAGCGCAAGTCGAAACATATTTTTTAAACATACTTTAGTAAAACATCATTGAGTGAACCCTAAAAGTGGAAAATTCGGCGAAGTCTCTCGTGGTAAATAAAAACATTGCTAACATTTGCGAACAAATTAAAACTGAACCAATATGGATACAGCTTTTTATACTGATGCCGTGTGTTTGCTTAGTATTCTTCATTATGTCCTTTATTAACTTAATGTTTCTGGAAATTAAAATACGCGTAGGAATGAATAGATAAGAAATATATAGGCGAGCTGGATATAATCTAAAACTGACTTAGGCGGGGTACACTTTTTAAGATTGGCTCATTTCTTCACCATTAAGGCGAAGAATATGGCCAATACTGCGCTCACCAACCCGCCTGCCAAGCGAGGCGAGTATTGTCAAGCCCCCCCCCCCCCCCCCCCCCCCCCCAAATGGGGTGCATATGTCCAGCAGTGGACGCACATGGCTGAGAGAAGAAGAAGAAGAGGCTGAATTTAGAACAATTGTTATACGCTTTGCACGCACATTCATACCGACCGGAATTACTAACATAGTCTAAGAATGCGGATTCTGACTGTACACGGAATTGTATTACAAGATGCGTCAGTTATTCATTAGCGATTCACTCCACAATAGATAATTCGAAACATACTTAAGATATTCTAGGTTTGAAAAATACATTTTATAATTCACACACTGCTGCATCTTAAGTCCGTGTTTTGTTTTAGAGACCATTTTTCGGACGTCAGCTTATTAATAGAAATACAGATATAATTATTTAATTAAGATGTGTGAGTAGAACTCCGGCGTGACATAGCAAGGTAGGTAATTCTTTTTTTGAAATCTTATTATTTATCAAATAAATTATGTATCGTATATATTTATATTATACGTTTCCGGCCAGGAAAAGTTTTTACAAAATCTGCACCAGAAACGAATTGCACCAAACAATAATATATTAGGGCATTCGATAATAATTAGGATAAGAAAGGGCATTCGAAATTCGATATTCTATTTTTAACCGACTTCACAAAAAGGAAGAGGTTCTCAATTCGACCCGTTTGTTTTTTTTTATGTTTGTTACCGCATAACTTCCGACTGGGTGAACCGATTTTTGTTATATAGAATATACTTCCGTGGTGTTCCCATTTAAATTTCATCAAAATCGGACAAGCGGTTCTTGAGTTGCACTCCACTAACTGAAGAGTACTACGCATACCTCGACGATATTATACTCGTAGTTGCGGTTGAAGACATCGGAGAACATAGACAATGACAATTGATCCTGTGAGTAGCGAAGGTCACTGAAAAGTGTGAAAAAAAAATACTATCATGGTACCGACTTCGACAAGTTATTTCACACTTTTGAGTGTTGAAGTTGGTTCCATTTTTTGGTTTTTCATATACATATTGGGTATTCGATATTGGTATGACATGGGTAATTGTCATAGACAAACAACATCTGTTGTATCATAACAATATCTGTCATAGAACCCAGTAGTTGGAAACCGAAGTCTGGAGATTCTCAGTGGAAGACGGGGTTGGCAGTCCCTGCGACTACCGCCCCCAGGCTTGAGACGAGGCACTGTCTGTGCGTATAGATTTATTTATTGAAACTCCAACATAACCTCTATAAAACTCTATCCCTCACCGGAAAGGATTACACCACATAAAAAGGAACAATTCTTAGCGCAATTGCGTAGCATAGCCGCAAGTTTTTATTAAAATGACATAAAAAAAGTCTTCACCTGACTATCATAACTATCATCACGCATATATCACTCAATCGCTTCGCAGTCGCGCTACTTGACTAGGTTGGCTTGGGAGCACAAAAAACCAACGACGAACAAAAAGTAAATAGTAATTTTCTTGTACTTAAATTTCCGCTTCGGTTGGCACGCCTGTGCCCAAGCAGTTTTGCTTCGGATAGCTAACGGTATTAATCATCACTTTTCTATTTAATGCATACATACATACGTAGCAAGTTAGATCTTAAGTGGCAGTTTACGTTTTTTCGGCAAACAGTACAAAGTTTATTATCCGAAGACAACAGTAAAGCAACTTACTATTTGTGGCCAAACTATCAGAATCAGCATGGTTTATTAACCTTAAAAGAATGAACGTTAAAGTTTAGGATGTTAGCTAGCCAGGCGAGTGCTGGAATCCATTACACCTTACCCTGAAAACATTGCATCGATTAGGCGCTGATTGATGAACTGGACTGTCCCATCCAACCCATCGCTGCATCGGTCAAATTTGGTGAACCCATCGCTAGGTAGAAGATGAGAAGACCAGTTTCTCTCTTCCCATCCTTTAGCCTGTGCCCCCATTGCGTTTGCCTTCACAACAGTGCGCCTTCAGTTACAGCGGAAGGCAGGGTGCTAAGGATATACCAGCACTACACTCCCACTGCGGCCCTTCGGTCTTAGCTTTAGTGGTCATCACGAATGCCCGCCTCAGTCGCAACGCCGCAGGTTTACTATAGTCTATAACGTCTTATTACATGTTTGGACATGGGATATGTTTTGCGTCATGAGCGCTACCAGCTGCTACAGACAATAATGATGGGAAAAAATTGATAGCAAAAGAGGCGTTGGCAGGAAAAAATTGTCGTGGCTGCGGAACATAAGGGAGTGGACAGGGATCAAAAGTGTCGAAGAACTGCTAAGGTTTGCCCTGAACAAGGAAAATATCAAAAGATGGTCGCCGACCTTCAGTGATGGAGAGGCACCTGAAGAAGAAGATAACGTCTTTTTAGCGCTCCTCGTCATTTTGGAGGCAAAGCTTAGATGAGCAGTCCCCAACTACGCTTAGTCATATTGATTTAATCTTAGGCTCATTAGTTCACCTGGGTGGACAGGACCAGCCCTGTCATGGCGGAGGACTTGGAAGTCCCCCAAGTTGAACGTTTGGGGGTCAAGAAACCCGGACGGGTGAGTGAGCAAAAATGTAACTCCGGGGAGTTACATTTGTGCTTGGCACATTACAGTAGTAATGTGTATATATACAATAGTACGTACTCGTCATAGAGAAATTATAGTTATCTGATATCTTTTACTAATTATTTTTCATTTCATAGCAATTCTATTCAAAAATACAAATGATAGTGCATCTTACTGTATGAAGGCAAAATATCTACTACGCTGGTACCCACCAAAACAGACTGCTATTAATTCATCAAGTACAACAATCTATCCGTCTATAAAAACAATGAAAACCTATGTAGGTATTGATTGTGCTACTGTGAAGTTGAAATGTAAAACATTCAAAGCCTCAGTTAAGAACAACGACCTCGGATTCCATGTAAATTATTATAGTATAGCCGTTTCTAAGTAATTAAGTTGAACTTTTGTACTGACCGTATTAGTCATACCAACATATATTCCATGTTTCACGTTACTTAAATGGATTAAAATATTTTTATAGCTTATGTGACAAACTATGGCAAGTATATATATTTACACGTAATACATAACATGAAATGAAAGTAGCAATTGCTACTTTTCACTCAAAAATGTTTTTCAAGGTGAACATTTTTTTTTCATATTGGAGCGCCGACGAAGCTTTGTCACCAAGGTGCTCTTGTGTTATTATTGTAATTACATCGAACTTTGTTCATTGATAAAATTATAACGCTATAGTGTTATAGTTTTCAAGTTTATGTACCTATATAGGTGACAGCTTCGTATTCGATTTGAGAAATATGTATTCATCTCTATATACAAAGCCGTGCTGAGCTCGGTAGCGTCATCATTTCAGCCATAGGACGTTCACAGCTGGCCATGTATGCCTCCCCTATAGAATGCTACAAGGATCGATTGGAAGCGGCCCGCAACCAGCCTTTTCCTGCGATTTTAGTCATGTCGTCTATCCATCTTGTCGATGGCCGTCCTATGCTGCTTGCTAGTCCATGGTCTCCTTTCGAAAACCGTTCGACCCCAACGGCTATACCTGGTAGCCTAGAGTGCAATTAAATAATTGTAACTGTGTATTTGTGTCTTTTTTGAATGGACTACACTTCATAATGAAATACATATTTTATACTAGCTGCGCCCCTCGGTTTTGCCCGGAAAAAACCCGGATGAAAAACGGTGATGATGCTGATTATGAAAATAAGCCTATGTGTTAATCCAGGGTATAAGCTATCTGTGTTACTGCAGTTTTACCCGCGTGGTGATGATTGATAATAATGGTGAAAGTAGTCTATGTGTTATTCCGGGACCTGAAGTATCTACATACCAAATTTCATAGAAATCCGTTTCACCCTCGCGGTGACGAAAAAAGGTGACGATGATGATTATGAAAAAAGCTTTTGTGTTAATCCAGGGTATATGCTATCTATGTTCCAAATTTCATCCAAATCCGTTCAGTATTTTTTGCGTGAAAGAGTAACAAACATACATCCATACATCCAATTACATCCATACCCACAAACTTTCGCGTTTATAATATAGTATCTACGATTAATTTAGAACCTAATTTACTTCACCACTTTTCACTGCACGTAGCGGATTTGTCTGCAGCAGGGGAGTTATCACTTTATACTTATTACAGTAGTCGTAACTTATAAGCAGAAGAACGAAAGTCACTGTCATCACTAAGCCAATTTGGAAGTTATATGGCAATGGTCAGGGCACATTTTTTTTAAGCAACATTGATAAACGATGCGTAAAACGAAATTTTCGCGTGGACTGTCATGAGCAGAGTAGGTCATCCACTGCCAAGATGATAGGCGACCTGAATATCAATTCCACTAAACATATTGCTCATAGGTTGTGAATGAATTGTAGTTTTTGCTACTTTTGCACACGGACAATAAATTGTATTTGCTACACAGATCTAATTTAATTGAAGCTAATAATGCAATCGAGATTCAATTACTATTTTACCCGCTTACTTTCATATATTTTACCATACTTCTTGCTTGAAATTATGTGAAAAGGACCGGCGGTGCACACTGCATGATAGACTAGAATAATTTAAAGTCGCGGTATTAAAACTAAATATTGTGTGTTTAATGTCTTTTTGATATGGATTTACAAGATTATGAAGATATGTTGAACTTGTCTCTGTATCCTCAAATATAGATAGTAAATAACATTGGGCCATATGTTTACCTTTACGAACAAATAAATCGATTGCGACCGCTGATTACGGTCTTATAGCACCAGATATTTATCTTGTTTCGCAAAAGTACATCCTACGTTTAAACTTGTGACGGAAAACTTTGAACTTGTGACGGAAACATCTACTTATCACAGTACTCTATTACGGACAACTTCAAGTAGTGAGTCTAAAACTCACAGATACTTGAGAGTTTGCCGCAAGACATGCATTAATTTACAAAAAAATGCCCGAACTCTTACAAACTCGTTTATTAAACATTATCTCTTATAATTTTCATTATAATGATCAACTTAGCGACGAAGGTCCGGAAAACGAAAGCCATTAAAGTCATATTTCTAACTTTTTGCCAGATATTTCTGCTTTTTCTAATTGCACTCGTATTTATTAACACTACTCACGCCCCGTGACGACCATAACTTGACGGCCGGTGGGATCGAAAGTTTCTCTAATGGACACCACGGACTGGCAAGCGCAGCATAGGACGGCCCCCGACAAGGTGGAGAGACGACCTGACTAAGACCGCAGACAAGGCCTGGATGCGGGCCGCTTCCAACCGATCCCTATGGATATCAATGGGGGAGGCATATGCTCAGCCATGGACGTCTCATTGCTGAGATGATGATGATGATGATTTGCGACGGATGGGATGGAGGCGTAAGCATTGGAGGTGTGAAAATTTCCCGTATCATATATTATACTACTGGTTACTTTTTATAATAACTTATATGCTTGTATTACTTTTTCTACATGCTTAACAAAACTCTCGACTAAGATCGTATTCGACCAAAGGAGTACGCTCAAAACCAGCCCTGGTTAATCCTCAAGGTTACGCAGCTGAGCGTAAATAAAACAGTATATTAATTTTATTTATTCATATTTGTGTGTATATTTCATTAATTTGTGTTTTTATTGCAGATGATCTAATACCCATAGTGCATTATTTTTCTGTACCAAATGAACGATGAATATGCAGGCGAACGGCGTTCTCTTGAATTGTTACACTTTTTACACGAACTTTATTCATTTCATACATGGATAAAATTAATAAAGAACGAACTTGGAACGATGCTTACAAATAACACTCTTCACTTTTTCATCGTTTTTATTAAAAACTTGTAAATTAATAAGCGAGCTTTTGATAATAGACTCAGAAAGCACACTTCATGCTTAGATCAAATATGGCTCGAGCCAACCGGCTTGTGGCTCAAACAAGTTCCGATGGTGAAAGTAGTGATAGCTTTCTTCCACCGGACATTTTGCTTTGCATTGGGCTTGTTGGTTGGAAAGCTAGTTCAACAAACCTCATTGAAAAGTTACATTTCTATAGTGTTTAGTCAAGTAAATGAACATTTTACTTAACATATTATCTAACAACATGGAAGCGTCCGTCCTATATGTTGAAGAAGAGACGGACGAGTGGAAGGTTGTAGACGTATTATTTGAAAACAATATATATATATAACTACTATCAATATAACTATCATAATAAGGGTTCTTGAAACACGAGTGTACGTTTTTTGTAGCATTACAAGAGTATTTTAAGACCAAATTGTGTGCAGTTTCATACACTGCTTTATTAAATCTTATAAAATACATAATGTAATTTACGTAAAATTACAGCATATGTTTGCATTTATTTGTAAACTTTTAGCGCCAAAATCCATTTGCAGGTCGCGTATGCGTATGGCGCCGCGTCCACAGACTATATGTAGAAAAACTGCATTGCAACCTCCTTGGTCCAGCTGAAGCTGAATCTTAATGGTAAAAAAGTAAGATTACGATACAGTTGTCATAGAAGAGCTGCATTATAATGTATCTTTTTAAATTTATTTCGGTGTGTTGTCTATGTAGATTGTCATTCAAGTTCTGTTTTTATTTTTTAATCTTTATATTTCAGTATGAGATTAGATAAATTATGATTAGATAGATTTATGTGTTTGATTATAATGATAGGGAGAAGTACAGTTAAGGAAAAATATATTATTCTATGCACACCAAATATTTTTTTGGTTTTTTTAAATATGTAATTCAAGAAACAACCTTAATATAATCGTTTTTTGCAATAAAATCAAGAAATCTGGCAAATTGGTGAGTCAAAAAAATGTAGTCTAAATGCAAGCTTTTAAGCGTAGCGCGTAGCGTCAAAGCGCCAAAACAATTGAATTTAGTACTAATTATCGCTTATCTAGCGCAGCCGTATCGCAGCGTAAAACAATTGAACTCAGTACCAACTATCATTTTTCTAGCGCATCACTATCGCAGTGTAAAAAAATTGAACTCAGTAGCAACTATCGTTTATCTAGTGTATAAGTATCGCAGCGTAAAACAATTGCCGTGGTGGTACCGGCCTAGAATAGTACTCCCCCATCTCTTCCCGCGGGTGCCGTAAGAGTCGGTTAAGGGATCACGTACCGGAAGGTGGGCAGCAGCGCCTTCTGAGGATGAGAAACCATACTGCGCTCGCCAATCCACCTGCCAAGCGTGGCGAGTATTGGCAAATCCCCCCTATATAGGGGAGGCATATGTCCAGCGGTGGACTTCCTATGGCTGAGAAGAAGATATATTCCCGTGAGTGCCGCAAGAGGCGGCTAAAAGATAAACAACCAGAAGGTGGGCAGCAGCACCTCCTGAGTACAACGTTATCAAACTGCGCTCGTCAACCCGCCTGCCAAGCGTGGCGAGTATTGGCAAAACCCCCCATTGGGGGAGGCATGTGCCCAGCAGTGGACGTCTTATGGCTGACATCAGATGATGATGACGAACTTTCGTTTATCTAGCGCATCAGTATCGCAGCGTAAAACAATTGAACTCAGTACTACAGATTTTAAAAAGTGTGATTTTTCTCTATGACAATTTGAATATTATACGTATTTGGCATGCAGAAAATGACACTTGCTAAGGTTCTTTGGAAGAAGCGTGTTAATTTATCTGAAGCTAATTTGATAAACCGGTCGTGTTTAGTCCCTTTGGTAAATTTTAGATAATATATGTCTGTGAAATCTGCTGTCCCCGGCAGCTTAACGGCTATTATGATTTACTATCAAATACTTGTAAATGTTTCTGTGGCTTCATTGTCACAAGAAGCGACATATTAACCGAGTCTTAAATGACTCATTTCATTCTACTGGAGTAACCGTAATTCTTAAAACACGTGACTGTCCATTAATATCGAAACTAAGCAAACAAACAAATTTTTCCTCGTTATTGTATTGATTACTTCTCTACCCCGATTTTTTAGGTGTTGGGTTGGTAGTTGCTACAGAGTGGGATTTGCTGCATATTGTTAAAGATGTGGCTTCTGATATTCAAGATTTTACAAAGTTTTTCTCTAACGTGTCTGATGCCAACTCTTCCTTGAAAGGTAGTAAATGCTCCACATGAAAATGTGACTGCTGTTTAAAATCAAATCAAAATTCAACCATGGAAATTCAAAAGTCATTCAGAAATTCCTAAGTCATTTCCAAACATGGAAATGACTTAGGTCCTAAAATTAAGAATTCACCATATTCACCCTTACGTGCACATAATAATAAAATCTCACTAATATTATAAATGTCAAAGTTTGGATGGATGGATGAATGAATGGATGTTTGTTACTCAATCACGCCAGAACGGTTGAATGGATCTGGATGTAATTTGGCACAGGGGTAGATCATAGTCTGGAATAGCACATAGACTACTTTTTATACCGGTAAAATGTATGATTCCCGTGGAATAATTGATGAAGCGGGAAAGCCGTAATCCATGCGGGTGAAACCGCGGGGCGTTGCTAGTGTTCTTATAAATTAATAATATAACATTTTGTTATAGAAATGTCCTCAAACTCTTTAAGTCATACTTTACCGAACCCACAAAATGATATGAGATTTTTAGACATTACCACAAGTTTGTGAATGTGGCCTTTTTCAGATAAGTATGAATTCATTTTCATAATATAAATATTGTTTAACACGGGATACACATAAAAAATAATACGCGCACAATGTGACCGTAGGAATATCCGCAGTGATACAGTGAGTGTGTTTTGTAGAAACTTGCAATCGAGTTCTAGTGCCAGTGGTACCCGTAGCAAAAGACTAAAAAAGAGGGTAGACAGATATGTCTGTCCTTAACATTTCAATATACTTTTAGATCTACCGCTTTCTTCAGTCTTTCCATGATCATGGTGCGTGAAACCACGCCGAAATATCGGGAACTCAATCAAAATCAACATCATGGTGCATATCCCGTGTTAAACAATATTTATGGGTAATTGTTCAGATAAATTTTAGAGACAGTATCATTTAGAGTTAGCCTCTACAAAAAGTGTCCACTAATCGATATTCTAAAATGATGACGATGATGACACTTAGGCTTAACAGCAAAATGTTTATAGTAAAAAAATATATAAACTCACAAAAGTAAGTCAAACCTACCAAATTTAGACCATGACGTTAACAAGAACCAAACAAGTCAATTTAGCGTGTTATCAATACGCTAATTGTGTTAAGCTGTTTATGTTAATATGTATTTTTGAAACGTGAAAAGTATGGAAACACTACATGACATGATGACGTAACTGATATAACTACACATAAACACAGAATACATTGCAGTAAGCTGATATGACAATGGTACACGTATCAGCGATATACGTCACTCAATGAGCAGACTACTCGGTCTCAATGCGATAAGAATGCTGTTTTAAAATCACGTATACTAGATTTCCAACGAGACATTCTTAAAATATCCCCAACTGGTAACACAAGGTTGGAGATTCACCACAATTGCAGTCCTTTTATCGACAGATAAAAAACTGGTCGCCAGGCTGACGTCACCGGCGCAGACGATCAAGTTCAACCACTAAATATAGCGTGTAAACTAAGTGAATCATTATCATGCTTCACTTCAGCTGTATAATGTAAACATTCTTCGTGATTGTTTTGGGAATCGAGAAATATATTAATAAAGAAGGAGGTATTCGTGTTGTGAGAACTGCGCGTCCCGGTAGAGAACCCTCGGGAGATTAACCTTAAAAATTTTAGAAAACGGTTCGTCTATTGTGCGCCGGGCGTGATGTAAAAAATGCAGGTTGTTAGCGCGGGTCCGGACTCCGGTAGCCGGCGACCGGCAAACACTCCACGCCGAGCTAATGCGACCAGTACCTCACGCCGCGCGGGACCGACTCCTCGCGTCGCTTACTCCGCTCACATTCTCTCCGATATCTTATCAGCAAATAATTGCATGAAGTCATCGATTAAATTAAGTGCCACCACGAGTGTAACGCTCGTTTCGTGTTTAATAACCGTATGTAAAAGTAAACTCGTCAGGTTCAATGTTAAAGTTTGACAGTGTTGAACTCAACAAGTGTCCGTGAAAAAGTTTAGTGTGATCTTATTGGTTGTTTTTGTGACATAGAACCGGCAGGATGAATGGAACACCGGCGAGGAGACCCAAGAGCGCTTTTTCTGAAACGGTGAGTGTCTTAAAACTTTCTCTCGAACAGTTGATGACCGAATCAGATACTGTGCATGCATGCTTCGGAGTATATGTGTCAAATGCACCGTTTCACTGCAAGTCAATGTTGCTTTTGATAAGATCTCACGCTTCGAATACCAAACTGTCCACCAAAATCCACCAAACTTTTCTCATTCAAAATGTTCAACGTTTATATAAGAACGGGGTATCTATCTATCCATCATAGACTACTTATTTTATAAGCATATTGATACACAGGTTGCAACATTGAGAATGGTATATAAGGATAACTCTAAAAGTGTACTCGTATCTTTGAGATAATATATAATTTTATACCATTAATCGATCCATTCCATGCTGTTTTAAAAACAGCTGCAACAATTCAGATTAAAATTAGTACATGCATAAAGTTATACTTAACAAGTCTATTTACATATACAAGCTTTTACCTGCTTTTACTTTCAGAGTGGAAAAAACAGCCGTCCTGATACTTTAAGTTTTAAATGGCTGCGTTCTTTCGCTTAGTCATGTTTCAGTGTAAGACTGTAAATGCAGCATGGTTCCTAAGATGTTAATTTTACTTTTACAGGTCATAATCCCCATATTGCACAAGCAAACACTATCGTAATGTAGACGTATCGCAGCAAAAACAATTGAAGTCAGGGCAACAGTTTGCTTTAAGTTCAATTGTATTCGCTTTATCAAGAACTAACTTGACACCGAAAATAATTAGATAGTATGTATGTACGGGCAATAGATGCGTTATTTGCTTGAAGTAAATTATTTGTGCTACAAGCATTTACCACTTAGCACTTCATCCTGTAAAGTTCGAATAACTTTGGTTCAAGCTGAAATTATTTTCGTCACCATGGAAATGAAGTCCTTGAACGCTAAACTTACTGGACCTTCCAGTGTAATTGGAGTCGTCAACGACTGCCCGGTTACAACGGGTTTCGCTGTCCGTTGACCTTTGATGGATTATTTATCAAATAGATAACTGAAGTAAAAAAAAACCCGTCTTATGTAAATTAGACTGAACTATGATTTCTTGTGGTCATAATAATATGGAGCGCAGAAAAAAGATTTTGCTGTTTTGGCAATTTGTATGAATAGTAGCGAGGGCACATGTTTAAAATTGAACTCCTGAGAAACCTTTTGTATTTAATTGTATGTATAATAACAGTGCAATTGCAAGGGTTAAGGTGTTCTTCTGCTTGTATACTTATATAATAAAATCAAGATTAGGATCATACTAGTGTCATACTTAATTGCCATTGTGAAATTATTACGACCATGGTGAACAAATTATATCCAAGAAATTATTGTATTAGATTGAAAAGCTTCTGAACACATATTTTGTCGATTACATTGCACTGACACTAATACAAATTCAACAATACTAGTACAAATTCATTTTAAAGATATTACATTTATCAAGTAGGTAATCATAGTATCTATTCATCATCTCAGCCATAATATATATGGCCATAAGCCAGTATAATAAATAACTTTATTGTAAATACTTTCTTTGTGGTAGAGTAACGATTAAACAGTTATTTTGTAAGCAATATTGTAGAGATTGGCCAGTAAAATGTTGTTTATTCATAATTTTGTTTATGATTGCGAGCTGCATGCGTGCCTCGCATTGATTACAGGCAGAGTGCTATCGTCGCTTTTATTATATGTTGGTACTTAGATACGGCCCTCCAGTTCATGATTTATTTTTAGATTACGATTTCTTGTTCCTTAAGTGACCTTTTTTTTTAAATCGAGGCATGGAGTGGTTCGGAGTGCAGTTTGGTGACGGTTTACGCAGAAGGCGTTACCATCCCTCCAATCCTTTGTTTTCCCTTAGCTGCTTCTTCCGGTACACGTGGAAAGTGATGGAAAGGTAAAAAAGCTAGGTAAAATACCTATGGGGTACGAGTGCAGAACTGTGTCTTTTTTATACGGTATAGATGTGGTCGGAGATGTTATCACGCTAGCGTGATAAGTAAAATAAGCATTCGGGATCTTTTTGTTTTATAAAGACATGCGTGTGTAAAATTTAGTCATTGACATGTGTAAAGGAGTCGGTAGGTCAGAATGCATTTATAAAGATTCGTTGAAGTACTGCGGCAACATAAAAATACCTCCTTATGTATTATGGCTTTTCTTTATGTTTAAGCCAAGTTTAGATAAAATTTACATAAAGATATATTAACAAACAACATTATCATACTGTTCGGAAAACGAAATGATGCTTGCAAAGTAATTTAGCTCGAACACAAAGTTAAAGCTTACTTTTAATATACCATATGTTTGCGCAAAATTGAAGCATTTTTAGAAGCTTACAGTATTATTGGTGAACATTTATGAAGATTGGTTGGTCGTTTTGAACGTTAAAAATAAAAGACGCTTATCGGTTTGGTAGAGCTGGTTTCAAACAACTTTTGCTTTTTACGTCTGTGTTCGTTCGGATGACTTTCGGCAAAAGAACGAAAGCAGGTTTTTGGTTTTATGATAGTAACATTCGTCCATTGGAATCGACATTTCCATTCTATAAGGCCACACTACTGTGGTCGACATATCGTGAAGTGATTGTAGAGTTGACTCTACCATCGATTGTAATTAAGTAATATGCATAAAATATAAAATAACGAGAGTCAACTTCAAAGATGTGATATCCTATAGATTACCTTGTATCGTATTTTAGATGTTACTTGGATATTTAGATATTTCGCCACTATTGCAAGCGTCATAAAAACGAGTGGACCAGCTCTTGATCATGAACAGATAATACACTGTAAATACTCCGTTTCTGAATGTATAAAAGTCAATAATTCCTATTGAATTACACACGTAGTAAGTTAGAGGGTACAATAATAGTTACTTATCTATGGGGTACAGACTATAGTTTCGATCACATTCGCTGGTCTTTTTCAAGGAGAATACGGGGCGTTCGCTTTGTAAATTCATAATGCGTCAAAACCACGTCAGTTTTAATAATAAAATATTCCGTTTCTATTAACTGTTTATAAATGTATTTTTTTATCTTGAATTCAGCGAGTGATTACCCCATTGTGCTATTTCAGACATAAATGTTCTACGAATTAAGAGAGTTCGCGCAATACGAGACTATATTTGGAAGACAATAATGTGCTTGGAATTCTCCATTTCTACAAAGTACTTAGTCTGGCCATAAATACTGTTACAATTAAAAATAAAGTAAATGTTACATTTGAATTTGGAATCTGTCATTTTTATATGATTATATATGATGCCTAATTAAAACCGTAGTCCACGCCACTTAAGGGTTTAAGAGGTGTCGATGACTTTACAGAGGCTCGGGGAAGTTTACAGACCGAAGTGGCGGGACAAGGCGGGATGCGTGTTGATTTCAAATTTTACGAAAATGTACTTTACAGATCACTTACGGGCTCAGATAAAAATTACTATTCAATTTTCAGACTTTCTAATTTTCTTTATTCTGGTTGAAAACACAGTTCAAGCTCATTTGTCACCCCGAAAATTTTTGATAAAGGAAAAATATGATCGCACGAAAATATTTCTTAAATCAGCAAATCAAATCAAATTTTGTTCAATCATATGAACCTTTACGAACTGTTGTAAATGTCATTTTTCTAAAGTGAATTAGACATGTAGGGCTTTCAACAAAATAATTAAGCTGAATAGACTTATAATTGTCTATTTAGCAAATGGTTAAGCCTTAAACGGCGAAGCGCAACTAGTAAAATATAAAAATTGAAATTCGAAATTAATAAAATTATTTTTAAAAAATTTGTTGGATGTCGCGAAGAGCTTACACTGAACGAACGCTGTACGCTTTATATGTATATATATGTTTATGCGTCAAAAGGTAGTTGGCACGTTCACAGTTTAATATACCTCTAGAATTATATCCGTAGGTCAAAGTAACTAAATAACCTCACGTATTATCTCCTTTCTGTCACCGTACTCATTATATCTTCTACGTCACGTGTAATAACACGTGATATAATTCTCTATAATGTTAACATTATAGAGAAAGCTACGTTGACATATAGATGACGATCGAGTAGAACGATCGTCGTTTGTCAGAAAAAAATAAAAAAGTTTAGTTTTAATTTAAATCATCAATTATTTTTTGGTTCTGTACAAATGTTCTTCGCGTTACTTGAGCTTCTTATGAGGTCATGTTATCAAGGCTCACAGGTTAAGTAACAACCTTGAGCCAATTATAGCACTCTTAGAAAATTTGAAAGGCGTCCCTGAAATGTAAATAGATGAAATTAAATATATATGTATTATGTACGCATCAAAAGCAGCGCCTATAAGCCAAGCAATGATTTATATGTATATTTGTGTATACACATGTGTAAGTATATTATTGTACACATATAGGTCTGCGTGGTACCATCATCTCTCTCGATTATTAACGATGACATAGTGCAGGGTTTAGCTTATAGTTATAATCATCATCATTTCAGCCATCATGATTTCAACTGTTGAGCACCTATGTCCCCTAATGAGGACCGGTTTGAAGCAGCCTTCAGATCGCAGAAGGATCTTTGTTAGGTAGTCTGTCCATGATGTGGCTCTGGACGTCTTGTACTGAGCTGCTAGTCCGCTATACCAATGATCCTCTTGGCTCAATGTTTCGATAGACTATATACATCATGTAGAGTTTGAAGCGGTGTTTTTTCCTTTTTACAAAATGGTCCACCTGAAAATTAATATAAAATAATTATATACTTATTTTATTAGACTCATATTTAACATATTTTAGTTACTTTTCCATGGGATCAATTGATTTCCTGGAATTCCTTGATATTCCTTGATGATCATGGGACACAGTACCTTGGGGCAGATACTGTTAGGAGACTGCCAAGTTTATTGATATTTATCTAGTTATAAGCATGTCATGATGGGGGCAAGAAACGTATGCATTTGAAAAGACTGTAAGAGTGTGGATAGTTAAAAAGTTAAAGAAGAAAGAATACGTAAAAAACTTACTTATACGTTTACTGATGGAGCGGAGTTGAAGCGGAAAACATGTTTCTGACGGAGACCCCATTAGCCTTGGGGTAAAGGAAAGACGAAGACTTAGATCTTAAAAATGTCCCGCGTCGTTGTCCTCGAATGTTCCATTTACGCGGGTGGCGCAAACATTGGTTAATTTACGTGCATGGTACCAGTGAATCCGTGTCATTCACTGGACCCCTAGTACCTGTTATTGCCCTTCCCGAGGGAGTCAGGCTTCACTGGTCACGGTGTCAACACCAATTATATCATTGTTAAAATTCGTAAATTACTCAGCAACGTATGAGGGCATGGGTATTCCCATTTTGCAGTATTTAATTGCACTTTACACAAACATTATAGTTTTATATGTTGTAGTTAATGCACAATTTATAGAAGTGTTATTGCAGTTAAAAAAAAGATTTAATACGGTTAAACAATTTTGTTATTACAACTGGCGTGGTTTTGACACATTATGAATGTATAAAACACGTTCGCCTAGTACCTACTAGGCGAACCGCGACCACATCCGCGGGCGCCCCGTATTCTCCTTGAACAAGACCAGGGAATGTGGTTGAAACTATAGTCGGAACCCTCTGACTTATTACGTGAGTAATTCCCGTCTTTTATACATTCATAACGGTTAAACAAAATATAAAAACGCAACTTAATTTTTTACTAGCTACCCCCTCAAGTTTGAAAAAACTTTCACCCAAACATACAGTTATGTTTTCATACAGTTATATTTCAAGCAGCTTTTCTTGAGAGCCAGTATACATTCTAAGTGTAACAAGATTACACCTTCAATCACATCGTCACTGACTCATGAAGTGAGATAGTGGTTGTACGCTAGATCTATAAGGTACCTATAAGAAACATCAGCTAAATGTGTCGACCGACGCTCGTACTAGATTTCAGACAATGTTCGCGCTTGTGTTATGAATGCGCTTGAAAATGTCGAGTCGGTACTTATTGTAATATAACAGAAAAGTTTAGTGCTTCCTTTTTATCACTTATTTTTTACAAAGAGGCGAAAAACGTACTTCGTATTTTCTTTGATATGAGTTCTCGATATGTAAGCACATTTTTTACCTTTTTACGCAGTATATTTCATGTTTCGAACAGCTATTTTGTTAGTAATAGTGACAGTTAATTTCAATAAGACCATACAGTACCTACTGCACCAGTTTCACATTGCTGAGCAAAAATCAAACAAACGAATATTGACTTAAGGCTCATATTAGACACTCTCATTAAGGTTTTATCGTTTGGATTATCTTAGGAATGTTGACGTTTTTTTAAAACGAGCAGGTTTTATAACGAGAGG
The DNA here is from genome assembly GCA_934044485.1 of Apeira syringaria. Lineage (NCBI taxonomy): Eukaryota > Metazoa > Arthropoda > Insecta > Lepidoptera > Geometridae > Apeira > Apeira syringaria. The sequence continues at coordinate 9,083,819 of OW203665.1, read as the reverse complement.
TACACAGGATTTTTCGTTTCAAAAGTATTCCAGTGATCGCTTCAGTAAGCCCTCAGGAACCGCGAGTGCCCAAAGCATATATAAAGCGTATTACACGGATGAACTGACGCTTTGAACAAGACAATTAGTTTGAATTTAGCCTGCCTAGTGGTTTTGGAAAAATCTAAAAATGGCTTCCCAACAGTGCCATTTCACAGGGTCTACCTAGTTAGGGCTCCTGCTCTTCCCACAGAACCTTAACAGCCTTAGATATCACATATGTTTTATGGAAATACATAATGTAATGAGAGACACTTTAAAATCTAATATGAATAGATCTTCGTCAAAATTTCACATAAATGACAACCCATAGCAAAATTCAGTGATGTTGAAATTGTTCCTATCGTATTCTACGAACTTCGGAAAAGTTATATTGAAACGAATAGGAGAGGAAAATATTTAAGTATACTATGGCATTACTATATGTGTAATTTATAAACTTTCGCGATTCGAACACGTTGTTATTAAATCAAACGGGGCTTAATCGCGACGTTTCGACCAAGTTGCATTGGTCGTGGTCACGAGAAGACGTCGAGGTAAATAAATTACTAAATGTTTTTCTCGCGATTAAGCCCCGTTTGATTTAATAACCTTTACTATAAGTATCTTGTAGGCCACGCGAGCAAAGATTGGTCTATGTTAGCTAGTATCTACTACAATGACTACATCACTAGAAACCAAATGAACCATTTGAGTCATCAATTAACAAATGCACTATTAATCGATTACGACGAGTCACATTCGACGAATAACTATTCGAGTCAATTATCGCCAGTTATTGGACATTTAGTGTGGATGGTTGCATAGATAAACAATAGTTACTACCACAACTGTTGCACTAAGAGCCGACAGTTATAATAGTGCGGAAAGGTCATTCTAGGTCTAGGGTGATAACATCTTGGACCACATCATCACTGACCATCAAGTGAGATAGTGGTCAAACGCTAGTCTATACAGTATATAAATTAAAAAAAAGGTCAACATACGGCAGCATCATCCCCACTCCTCGGCGGTCCCCCATAAGGCGCGTTTCGGTTAAACTACTATTAGTTTAAACGAAACTACTGTACAGCGCCAATTTGTATTAATTGACGTCATATTATATCACGCACTCGATGTATTATAAAAACTTTTTTTTTAGAATACCATGGCTCCGAAAATCCTATATTTTAATAACCCGGTGTCACTTTCACGACTGAGGCGAATCTATTGACGCCACTCACATAAAAATACGACAAGCCGTTTAGGCTCTAGGACGTACCAAAGAAATATACATACATACACTCGAAAAACATAACCCTCCTTTCGCAGTCGGATCAAAATACCTTATTATTTTCTTCAAAATCTACGTATTTGCTTAACATTTTTATTATATTCAACAAAACAAGACTAAACTGGTAAGCAAATGATCATGCCCCCAGGTACGAACATACCAACATTATACTGAGACGAAGCTCGAACCTAATAATATGAACTCTTTTTATGTTTCAGAAGTTCGGTATAATAACCTCATTTATGCATTATTATTTGCATATTTTTTCGTGTTTTACGCCACAGACGTGTTTAGGTAGGGATGTAGAAAACATATACATACTATTCTAGTATATTAATGAATAATGGAAAGTATATTCACTTAAATAAGCTAAAGTGTAGATGTAGAAAACATATACTATACTAGTATATTAATGAATAATGGAAAGTATATTCACTTAAATAAGCTAAAGTAAAGATGTAGAAAACATATACTATTCTAGTATATTAATGAATAATGGAAAGTATATTCACTTGAATAAGCTAAAGTAAAGATGTAGAAAACATATACTATAGTAGTATATTAATGAATAATTGAAAGTATATTCACTTAAATAAGCTAAAGTAAAGATGTAGAAAACATATACTATTCTAGTATATTAATGAATAATAGAAAGTATATACACTTAAATAAGCTAACGTAAAGATGTAGAAAACATATACTATTCTGGTATATTAATGAATAATGGAAAGTATACTCACTTAAATAAGCTAAAGTAAAGATGTAGAAAACATATACTATACTAGTATATTAAAGAATAATGGTAAGTTCACTCAAATTAGGTAAAGGCTACAATCCAAACGCCTTTATTTTATTTTTTATTAAATTCTAATTCGTTTTTTCATACTTTATAAATCTAGTATCGACCGCTATCCCAATTTGACGGTTGCCGTGGCGCAGTGGTTAGTGTCAGTGACATGACATCTGTGTCTCCGGGACCCTGGGTTCGAGTCCCGGCAGGGGCAAACATTTGTGCGATGAGTGTAGATGTTTGTCCCCGGTCTTGGGTGTTTGTGTGCTGTGATTGTGTGTGTCCATGCCTCCCGCGACACAGGGAATCCCAGTGCGGCGGTCTGAGAGCGGCTTAAAAAAAAAGAAATATCACGTTAAATCGAGATGTTTACTGGCTTTCAAGGACTGCTGCTGGAACTCACTATAAGTTTGGTGACAGCTTTTCTAACTTCAGGGTAGTAGTTATCTAGGCCGAAAGTACCATGCTGTAAAATTTGATAACGTTATTGCCTTCACCAGCGTCCTCAGATAAATGAATAGGCTGGATACTCAAAGCCAGCGTCCGTCAGTTTGACAGACGAATCTCCCATTACTCTGCTATCATCGCTTCTAAAATTATTTTACAATATTAGATTAATTTTATCTGATTGCAGGTAGTTTGAGTCCTCACTTGATAGTGTCTTGTTAGTGTCGGTTTTTTGCACATTAGAATACCCGCAATCAAATAAAATAAATAATTACAGGATTATTACTCGCCATTGCTTTATCTATATGGACTTTATCGTGTCAGTCTAAGAGAATTCTTATTTTACACAATTTTAGTCAGTTTACTTGGAAAATAGAATTGTTACCATTATTATCGAAACCAAATGTTTACGAAGAATGTACTAAAATATCCCCGAAATATTTAAAACGTCATAGTTTTTTAATGATAGATCGGCACGCGTTTGACCACCATCTCACTTGATGTTAAGTGATGCGGTCTAGGGTTGAGCACGATTGCCTAGATGATATCTATTCAATCGCGCTTGAAGACAAGGTGATGAGCCAATTGGGCACCTTTAAAAGGATTTCACTCATTAACAACTAATTATAAACAATTTAAAAAATATATGTTTTTATTTTTATTTTATTTATTTACATAATCCAACAGCGTCACATTAAACACGTATGAAGTAAATCTAAGCTTAAGTATGGCCAAAATAGGATTACACATATTACTAAAATTATATGACAAACGTTGTATTTACAGTGCTCGTCAGTATAAAAACAAATAACCGTGTATGTTTTTATACCAGGTGAGGAACTCGTTGCCCGAGTCTGTGTTTCCCGATATGTACAATCCTGGAGTCTTCAAGTCGCGAGTGAATAGGTACCTTCTAGGTTTGCGTGCTAAATCCTAGACAGCGTCATCACTTAACATCAGGTGAGACAGTTGTCAAACGCAAACTTATAATAAGTAAAAAAATTGGTTGTCTGTAAAATCGGTTTACGGACGATAGATTTACGTGATAACGTCATAATCATTTATGACTTTGACTTTGACTTTGACTTTGATTATTTTATGTAATACAAAACTCAAACTCAATTTATAAAACGTTATCACGTCAAAAAAAAAAAAAAAAGGTTGGTAGTAGAGTGGAATTTTATGTTAATTTATTTTTTTGAATTTTACTGTTATTAATTAATTAATCTATATATACCTATCTATGTATCTATGTATCTAGAAACAATATGAAAAATAGAATTACATGATGTCGTTTTAAGAGATAAAATTTTATTCAACTCCTAAACTTTATTTTATAATTGAAAACTTAACAAAAAATTCGTCAAGATATACCTCACAAACTGTTCATGTAATTTTTGTAAGTATCTTGTTTCCAGGTGACGGTTAATTGCTCCTTTTGTTAAGTAAGAAAATATAATAATTATACTAAGAATTAGCGTGTCCGTGAGCGGTTTTGCTCTGCCAAGTTTGTCGGGTCTTATAAGCGCCTTAAATACGTTATACAAGTATGTTGGCATGTTACCCCAGGTGAAACACTTGTACATTTTTAAAATGGGGTTCGTTGCTTACGTCATATTTATAAGCATGTACCGCCTAAAAATAATTGAAAAGCCAAGAACATACCACAAGAGACATCTGATATGCATAGAATTTAGAAATTATGCCTATTATAGCCTTTGAGATACTGCTTGGATTTTCGTTGTGAAGTCAAGAGACTCTGTGGCATTCAGTTTGTGCAATGTAATTTTCTTTGTGAGAGATAAAAATAATTTCAAACGTTTTTGTGCTGATCAAAGTAGGATCCTGATCAAAATGCAAGCCCTTTTCTTGTCAAAGATTATTTCCCATACATTCCCTTTCCAGGTCAACAAGTAACATGATGATTACCTTATCCTGTATTATAGATCAAAATAAATCACCAAAAAATCGAGTACGGCTCATCCAATCCAGCAATTATTTTTCCACATTTTCGTGGCAGGAAAGTTCTTATGGAGAGAAAACTTAAGACAATTTCGCAGAAATACCGGAATATAGGGTAATCGGAATATCGAGTACACCTCGCGGGTGAGATCGCGAGGCGCAGCTAGTACATAATATAAACCAAACCTTAAAACTTTGAGACTTCTCAGCAAAACAGCGTTATATTTCTTACAAAACTTTTGTTTACGAGACAGAAAAGAAAAAGATAGAAATTATTCATGCATATCGCAATAATATGCAAATGAAACGTTAACATTACTCGCTGCTTTATCTTCAACGTTCTTCCTTTAAAGCTATGCAAACTATTTTGTTATTAAATGACACATTATGAATGCATAAAATACGGGAATCACTAACGTAGTAAGTCAGAGGGTTCCGACTATTGTTTCAACCACATTTGGTGGTTTTTTATAATACGGGGCGCACGCGGACACGATCACGATTCGCCTACTACGCCTAGACGTGTTTTTTTTGTTTCTAACGGACTAATGCTGTTTGCCTCTACCGGCATTTACAGCTTCACCGGAGGGGGTACTAGGCGAGTAGTTCCCGTGTTTTATATGTACATTCATAATTCGTGGAAACTAGTAGACATGTGCTTTAGAAACGAAAAGTGCATAACTTTCGAAGTAGCCGCTGAAATAGTATTAATTTGAACAGAGACTGGGGTATACTTTTTATTTGTCTGCTCAAAAGTAGGCTATGGCACAGATCATGATGATGAATGAGGAGTCAAAACCCGTTTTAGAGGCGTTCAACGATGCCTTATTATTATTATATTTTGCCTTGTCATGATTCTAATAATTTATCTGTAAATTTATGCTCTACGTTAAATTTTTAATTCAAACCCAACTGACGCATAGCCGCGCTTCAGCTATGGAACAAAAAACTCATTTTGCAAACTCAAGGAAATTATGTGCATCCACACGAATTACTTAATGTGTGCTATTCATCCTTGCTCGCTTGCGTTTTAAGCGACGTATCACTATGTACTATTCTGCAACGCAGTTCAAACTGAGCATATTGTACCACGATGTGTATAATATCACTTAGGTTTGAGGCAGGCTTTTGGGCTTATTAAAAATTCAGGAATTGCAACAATACTTCTCTACCATAATGTCTGAAATCAAATGTATAAAATATAATTTAAATAAATTATATATTCTTAGCTATTATCACAGGCAACATTGATCCCCACTACCACTTATAAAAGCAAGCGCTCAGTCGAATACCGACACATTTTTGTTCAGTCGTCGGTCGGTAAGGTGGTTGGGGTCGACACTGCATACCGTAAGATCGTTCCATTCTAATTTATGCTGTCATTTTGTGTTTTCTCTTCTAATTAACAGACTAACATTGTAATAAAATTCCCCATCATGTTATTTCTTCTGTGGGGTTCAGCGAGGCACTCGAATAAATTTAACCTGGTTAAAAAAAAAGGTCACAACCTTCTAATATAAAAATCCAATAAACACCCAGTGTACTTAGGCAGATGTCCTGAAGCGCCAATTAACATTCTAGCACTGGCTTTATTTTACTGTCAAGTTCAAAATCAGTTATATACCAGAGACTAACCCTACATTGTAAAAGAAAACAATCATTTTCATCAATACGATCAGAAGACATTATAAAGATCGTTCGATAAAGCTATGTCTTTGTGGAGATTGATAGGTTACACCTATTTGCAGTGAACGTCATACACCCGTTTTTTATATATACCTTTACATCTCTTATTATATTGACCAAGCGCTACCTCTTTTGATGGTCAGCGATGATGTCGTTGAAGATGTGATCACGCTAGACCTTGAATGTTTACTGGCTCTCAAGGATTGCTGCCTGAATACACTCTGTGTTTGGTGACAGTTTTTCAAACTTGAGGGTGGTACTTTCGAGTACCTGCCTATCCTGGCAGGTACTCGAAAGTACCGTACCACCCCAGCATGGTGAATTTGATGTAACGCTATTACTTTCACCGGAAGCTCAAACCGTTGGTAGGGATCGAACTAAAGTTGAAGTATGAATCATCACTATGACCATAATTTGGAGCGATAACAACTCAGCGGTGGGAGCATCGGCTGTCAAACTGACGGACGTGGTCGATGTTGGAATCACCCTAGACCTGAAATGTCAAATCAACTTTTATCAAGAACTATCGGAAAAAATAATGAGATTATTATAATATTTTTAAACTTGGAGACGCTTAACCTTCACTGCCATCAACTATGTCAAACACTTAACCAAGTAACTAATTGATATAATATAATTATGTTGAAGATAGATAATAGCTAGGGTTTTCCCGGAACCGTGCACTTTTACAGATAAAAAGTAGCCTGTGAGCTATTCCAGAATAATATAGTAATCTGTGGGCCGAATTTCATTATTTTACCGGAGCGCACCGTCCACATCGCAGCATCGGCAGCAGAAGATGCTGCTACAAATAAGCGGGCAAAGTATAGGTTTTAGAGCAGAACTACCATTTTGTCCCCTTTGCCGTTGAGACTATGGGAGGTTGCGGTGCAGAAGCAAAAGCTTTGGTGAGTGAGATAGGGCGTAGAATAAGAGATTTGGGTGGTGACGCCCGCTCCGGCTCGTTTCTGGTGCAAAGGATCGCGATTGCTATTCAGCGCGGTAACGCGGCCAGTGTGATGGGTACCTTTGCACCCGGAACTATAAGGGGCGGGTTATTTGACTAATTGACTCATATTTTTATTTATTATTGTATTTTCAATAATTTATTTGTAGTTTGACAGTTTTGCCATTATTTAATATTGAATATAATGAGGTAGAATTATTTTACCGGAGTATATAATTCTTTTACCAGAGTATATCCAGTCATTCTTAATAAAAACGCACTCGGATACACATATGGATAGCTTACATTCATAAAATCGTCACTGTTTGTTTTAGATCCACCAGATAAACTTCTTCTGGCTTTTCCCTACCTCATATTTTATTTCATACTAGCGGTCCACCCCCGCTTCGCGCGGGTATTCTCACCGAAAATCTCAAAATTAAAAATTATGAGGATCCCTAATTGATTTGTAAATATAATTTTTGTGTCTATGTCAACCGAGGATAGTGTAGCTTCGCAACAGTGATGGAAAATTTTCAAATCAGCTCAATAGTTTCGGAGCCTTTTCAATGCAATCAAGACTGTCTGGTTGGCGCAGTTGGTAGCACTCTTCCTTCTGAGCCGCTGGTCCCGGGTTCGATTCCCGGACAGGTCAAAAATTTGTGTGTATGTACATGTCTGTTTGACCGTCTGGGTGTGTATATTTATATAAGTATATATATCAGTCATCAGATCACCATAGTACACGCTCTGCCTAGATTGGTACCTGAAGACCTTGTGTGAATGTTAATTAAAAGAAAGAAAAAATCAAAGAAAGAATCAAACAAAGAAACAAATCTTTCCACTTTATAATATTAGTATAGATGGGCACTATACCAAAATATTGCTGTCCTGTGATATGTGTGCATTCAAATGTAAGCTTGTATTACAGATATGCAGTAACGACCTTGTGCACAAATGTTTGTGAATAGCATCACCAAGAATGCGTACGTTGGCTCGGTTTAACTTAATCGCTGTGAGGCTGCAAATGATGCAACCACGAATGCGCAGCCTGTGATTCACCCTTGCATTTTCACCATTCTTGTATAAATGATATAGTACCTATACTGGTTGTAAAGAGTTTTAATACCTAGTAATAATAAATCTAAAGTGAAATATACGACATATAATCGTCATTATCATTATCATCTCAGCCATACGGCATCCACTTCTGGATATATGCCTCCCCCATCGATCTCCACAGGCACCGGTTGTTTGTCTTGTCGCCTGTGTACCTTTTTTTTACGGGGGAAATCTCTGGATACGCACCCTTTCCCGGGAGGGACAGAGGTGGTTATGTTGGAGTTGCACCAACTAAAACCTCCGGTGTTCCGTCCCAGCGCCTAAAAGTGAAGCCACGAGCACACTTTCGCATTCATCCGTGGCCGCGGCGGCGGTGGTCCGTTTTCCGGACCCCTCCTCGGTAGACGGGGCGACCACCAACCCCGTCTCCCACTGAGAATGGCACGCGGAACACCACGCGTGCCATACTCCAGGCCCCGACGGAATCTCCCGCTTCCGCCTCTAGGCCCCCAGCGACTGGGCTAAATGGGGTGCGCCATAACACCCCTCGCCGCGTCCAGCTCCGCTGCCTCTCCGCAGCTAGATGTCATGGTCAGCCTGGCAATGGCTCCCCTCATCCAGCCACCACCCGTCCCCTCTACGTCACCTCTGCTAATCAGAGGCGTACGTGGAGAGAGACCTACCTCGCCAGGTCTCGCTATTAGCTATCGGCGAACAAGATCTCACAAGAGAAGTTGTTAGCCGATACCCAGGGTGCACCGGCCCACAACACTGCCGTTCCCCCCCAATTTCCGAAGAATTCATAAGGGACAAGCAGTAGGCACACGGGGAGGTTACCTGGCTTGGCACCCCGTCGTCTGTCTACCTTGGCTAAGTTGTATGCATTTGTTTATAACTTAGACAAAATACAAAATACCGCTAAAACCAAAAGTTTTTAAAATATTATTTTAACCAGATAATCGCCAATAGGGGATTTAAAGCGTCATTGCGGGCAAAAAACGATATAGTAAACGTATACGAAATATCTCGTCACGAATCAATATTTTTTCGATGATCTCAACTTATGTAGTTTGTCACAATGCAACCACTCAACTAACTACTACAATAGAATATTAGATTTAATATTTACTAATAGTGATGTAACCGTGAAGGAATTAATAGGAATATTTGTTTTGTTTTTTTTGTCAGCACCCTTTGTCTAAACTTGATACCGCACATCACCCGGCTTTTTACATATCAGCAGATTTTGTTCAACTTCATAAATTAAAACCACGTCCTTACACTAAGTACTCGTATAATAATATCTAAGCTTTTGAAAAGTTAGGTAAAAGAGTTCCATGTGACCCACATAGAAGGCCTTGCCGTCTTCATGTCTCATATGCTAAAACTAAGTAGACTAGGAGAGTATAGCGGAAACAATTTCCTCTGACGAGCCAGCTGCATATACTTACTTACTTACTACATATCCTTATAACACGATATCGATTTATTTCATGTATTCAATACGCCTGTCGACCCTCCTGACGGTCGCCGTGGCGCAGTGGTCAGTGTCAGTGATATGACTTCTGTGTTTCCGGAACCCTGGATTCAAATCCGGCAGCGGCAAACATTTGTGCGATGAGTGTAGGTGTTTGTCCCGGGTCTTTTTTGTGTGTTGTGATTGTGTGTGTCTATGCCTCCCGCGACACAGAGAATCCTATTGCGGGTGTCTGAGTGTAACAAATAAAAAAAATTGCTAAATCATATCATGATTCTTTAAAATAAAGAATATATTAGTATTTCTATTCTTTGTATTTTATCCGTGAAATCTTGTAATTAGTCATATGAACCTGTACAAATAAATCCTAGTTTAAGTATCTAGCTGTCAGATTCCCTAAAATGTATCTAATAAATAAATACACCATGCTTTGACAAAGCGCTTTATGAACAAATAATCCAAATAATAATAAGCCTTTATTTCTGTTAAAATTTACAATACTTATACCTAAATATTTTATTTATTTATTTTTGCTAGAATTTTATTATATATTTTAGGTATCGACGGCCGGTATGTTTAGGAAACAGCTTGTCTTTCGACACAGGCCTCCTCTAATGTCTTCCACAAGTTCCTTGTCCTTTGACTTTCTCAGCCACTCTCCGCCAGGTATTCTTTTGAAGTCATCTTCCCATTTTTGATTTTTTTCTACCTTTACTTCTATGGCCATCTCTTGGGTACCATTCCGTTACATTCTTTGTCCACTTTTCTTGTATCTCTCTTAACATATGTCCTGCCTGCCCATCTCCACTTTTGCATTTTGTGTACTTTATCGACGCTTTTTAATTTTGATATGTTTTTTTATGTATGTTAGTCTAATTTTATCTTTTCTCTTAATTCCAGTGATACTGGAATCTATTATATGGTTTTTTTGTTTTTTTTTTAATCCAAACAATATGTAGTTTTATTTTCGTATGGTAACATTTTCATAAACTTTTTTAAAACTAACTACGTTTTTAGTTACCTTTCTCATTATCTTGCAAGAGTTAAATATAGACGTCAGCTCAAGAGTCAAAGGCAAAAAGGGTTCTTCTTCTATATTATATAGCCTATCTATGCGAGAGGTTCAAACAAAAAGGCTACGTACGACCCATAAATTATGATAGTAGGAGCTACGGGCTACCCCAAGAGTCTTTTTACCAATACCGTCTGTATTTGTTGATATACCTATATAAAACGTTTGAAGATGTAACCAGATGGTCGGAACGTATTATTTTTGCAACAATTCTCGTCATTGTACAAAGGGGCTTCATTTTACAATAATATATTCTGATAGGTTCATCGAAGCGACGAATTACATTATATATTCAGCTTTGAATAAATACGAAAGGTAAGTATATAAAAGGTAAGAAAGATAATTACTATGTTTAACAATCGTAACAACCTTTTTCTAAGAATTAGCAAATTTTTTTTAAAAAGTAATTAACTTATTCTGTAATCATTTATAGAAACTAATCGGAAAGTATAATAATTATTAATATTAATTATTCTTGTTTACAAGCCTTCAAATCAATAAAATAGTCAAACATGAAAAAAAAATGTATTTATTTATTTACTGTATTAATGTATAATTGTAACCAGAAAGGTATTGAGTTTACAGACTGACAAAGTTTCCTGAAAAGACATAATTAAATACTCCGACCATACGTACGATCTTATCTTATCTATGCGCATACGTAATGAACAAATCCTTATAGTATCACTGATTACTTAAATTTATGCAGTTTGAAATATTTTAAAGCATTGAGATATATGTATTAGATGTGACATATACAAAACATAATATAATAACTAAAAAAATATTTAATAATATCAAACAAGAATTTTTGAACTGAAGAGCCCTCCGATTTAGAACGATTGATAACTAGCCGAATTGATTTCATTCGATATTGTTCAAGCATTTTATATTTTGAGTTTTCTTAATTCGGCCATATTTCGTAAATCGAATCTGTGTTTCTATCATTGATAGATTTGTGTAACGGATATTTAAAACAGCTCTTTAGGAAGTTTGTAGTAGGGGATTTATCCATAACCGAATGCATTTGGTTAGCTATAGAAGAGTTAGAGAAGAGAAGAGAGGAGACTTCAAAGCCTGCAGCACTGACGTAAAGTCGCTAGTTTATTGGTTTTTTATCGGATACATTTCGGGGAGTGCGCTCTAGAGTTGCATAATTTGATTCCACCATCCCCATTCTATCTAAGAATGACCAGACCGACATCAATGCGACATCCATACATTGTAGACATTGAAACTTGTCGCACGAAGCGTTTTGCTTTCATATTCATAGTGCGTACAGCTAACGAATGGAATTCATTGCCGAAATCTGTATTTCCGCAAAAATGCAACCTGGTATCTTCAAGTCACGAGTGAATAGGTATCTTCTAGGCAAGCGTGCTCCATCGTAGACCGCATCATCACGTAACATCAGGTGATAGTGGACAAACGCTTGCCCATTCCCAATTTTTTTAAAAAGAGTTCTGAGTCAAGAGGCATTTCAGAATATGACGATATAATTGTTTAAACTGACATAGTCACTAATGCAAGAATTAATATTGGTATAGGGATATTTACTATGTATTTTATTTGCTCAATATTTCGGCACACTTCCATGCGCCATGTTCACGAATAAACTGGAGTTTCTGCGGGTAGATGTTTTTTATAAAGAGACAAATCTTTCTACCCTCTTTCTTTCACGTTTGTTGCGTTTAATGGTGTTACCACTGTCACTTTCACAAAAGTCACTTCAAACTCGTTATTGATCTCGACACTCATATCTCACGATATCGGGGCGCGTATTTTAGATATAGTAAATATGTATAAAATAAAATAAATAATAACTATTTTTTTTATTATTTTTAAACAAAAAAAAAACAATATATAGTAAATATAATGCCGTGGTGGTACCGGCCTAGAATAGTACTCCCCCATTCCTTCCCGTGGGAGCCGTAAGAGTCAGCTAAGGGATCACGTACCAGGAGGTGGGCAGCAGCGCCGTCTGATGATAGGAAACCATACTGCACTCGCCAACACGCCTGCCAAGCGTGGCGAGTATAGGCAAATCCCCCTATATGGGGAGGCATATGTCCAGCAGTGGAAGTCCTATGGCTGCGATGAATTAATGAATGAAATATAATATTTATTTCAGAGCTTTTACGGTTTTTGCACAGATGAGTCATGGGATACTAGGTTCTCGATATTTGGAACCCTTCATCTCTATTGACATTTTTATAATAAGTAATTTCAATTGCGTCCCTTACTAATCTGGGTATGTAGTGGCGTTCTGTCAAGATTATCTGAGGCTTGTGTAACTCAATCCAATGGTCCTTTTCCCGATTGTTGTCAAATATTTTGGGCAATGGCCGATTTTTGAATGTCGTTATTTTTCACGGCCCGTACGTGCTCCTTGATTCGATAGACAACCGTCCCTTTTGTCTGTCCGACATATAACTCGCCACAGCTACAATCTAGATAAATAGATAGTACAATCGGCGGCCTTATCGCCAAACAGCGATTTCCTCCCAGGCAACCGTTTGCTAGGAAAAGACACTAAAATAAAACTGAGGTAGCGTGGAGTGTTTAAGTTCAACGGACCGAAAAAATACAATTTGACGAAAAAGTAATATGATCAATATTTATATTCATATATGAGTGCATATCATATTATCAGCTACCTTGTGAACCACTGATGTTTCTAATGGGAAATTGTCTTTAATTTATGCCGATTGCCAAAATATCGAGCAATGAAAACAAATAAAATACATGGTAAATATCCCGATAACAGTATTATTTCTTAAAATAAGACGAACTAAGGCTTTTTCATCTGTAACTTTACCACCTCTAACTTTTTATGCAAATAAATTTTTCATTTCATAATATTATTTTTATTACGTATTGCTCCAAATTTAAATAGATGTTCAATTTTATTCTGTTTTTGCTGAGAACACCAGTAGTAATCATTGTGGCGGGAAAGTTTGACATAGGTAGAGATGTAAATTTTGTTATATAGTAAAAAAATTAGGTGTTTATTTCGTGTAATAATGATCGATCATTAACCGGTAAGTGCCCGTAAAAGTGTTAGAAAATGAACAACACTGATTTTAAAAATATTTCTTACGTTTGACCACTGTCTCACCTGATGTATGAGCGCGGTCTAAAATGGAGCATGCAAGCCTAGAGGATACCTATTTACTCGTGACTTGAAGACTCCATGATTTTACTCTTCGGGAATCAAAGACTCAGGCAACGAGTTCCATTCATTGGCAGTACGCACTAAGAAAGTTGAACAAAAACACTCACTTCGTATGGGTGGTATGTTTACCGCGCATAAGGGCGTTGCTATACTTCTGGTTGACCGATGAAAAAATGGGGCTTAAACTTTTTGACTACTCGCCGCGATCTCTGAGAAAAGTTTCAGCAAAGTGCGCACTACTTTACGGAATCAAACGGGACACGGGTAAGGATTTTAAGGCTAAGCCTAGCTTAAGCTTGTCACTTGATTTAACAAAACGTGATGATATTACGCTGACGATTCATCATGTCAGCCATCCAGTCAGCAGTCCAGTAGTGAAGGTCTTATCGTCCACTACTGGACATAGGCCTTTCCCATTGATCTCCACAACACAGTCGTATTTGTTAGTTTTGCTATTCTACTTGGAGTGTAATTGTAATCTGCTATACAGATCTAATTTCCACCGCAATTACCTGCAATGCAATCAAGATGTAATTGGTATTTTAACCGAATAAGTAATTTATTTATGAGTGATGATGATGAATCATCATTCGATCGTCATATCAGCCATCGGACGTCCACTGCTGGACACAGCCTCTGGTCTGGCTCTCACAGGTTCTTGAGTAGAGACCACGGTCTCCAATCGAGAACCTTTCAACCCCAACAGCCATCAGTTGTCAAAGAAATATGCTCTGCTCAATGCCACTGCAATTTGCTAATACCCTAGGCTATGTCAGTAAATTTAATTCGTCAACGGATCTCCTCAATTCTGATTTGACCTCGTAAAGAAACTCCAAGCATAGCCTTCCATAGCTCGTTGAGCGACCCTCAGCTTATTTACAATGCCCATAAACATTAAGTAACTTAAATTTGTCGTGTCGTCGTTTGTCGTACTCTTGTCGAGAGACATACAAGAAATAGTACAGAAACTATTTGGTGATGGGTTCTCTTTTTAACCGACTTCAAAAAAAGGAGGAGGTTCTCAATTCAACCCGTATGTTTTTTTTTATTTGTGTTTGTTACCGCATAACTTCCGACTGTGTGAACCGATTTTGATCGTTCTTTTTTTATTTAAAAGCTGGTGCTTCCCGTGTGGTCCAATTTAATCAAAATCGGACGAGCACTTTTTGAGTTACAAGTCAAAAACTGAAAAATGCGTGCTTATACTACACGATATTATAGTAGCGGGTGAAGACATCGGTGAACATACCTACACCAGAATAACAATTGATCCCATGAGTAACAAAGGTCACTAAAAAGAGTGAAAAACAAAATTTTTACCAAAAAATGGAACCGACTTCAACACTCAAAAGTATGAAATAACTTGTCGAAGTCGGTACCATGAGCACAATATTTTGATATCAGTTACTTTTGAACTATCATAGTACCGACTTCAACAAGTTATTTCATACTTTTGAGTATTGAAGTCGGTTCCATTTTTTGGTAAAAAAATTGTTTAATTAGGGTAATCGATAATCACTGGAGACTTGGATACTTATTTTTAAATAGATTCTTTGCAATGTGTGCAATTTTCTACGAATTTGTTTTGCTATACTATAACTATATTACTAGGGTGGTGTTTGGACCCCTAAACACCCCTTTCCGCCTAATCTTCCGCCTAAAAATATTGCTTTGACTATTGCTATAGCTTTCGACTTTCTTTCCGTCCTTTCGAACCTAAGAAAGCTTCAAAAATTAATTAATTGTTAATAAATCAATTTTATAATTAGTTTATTAATAAATAATTCATTGTTGAAGCTTTCTTAGCTTCGAAAAGAAGGAAAAAATGTCGAAAGCTATAGCAATAGACAAAGCAATTTTTTTAGTCGGATGACCCCCAGGACCTATTGTCCTATCATATTTCTTTTTCATCTAAAACATATTTTCTTGATCAATCCTGAATTCCAACGCGTTCCGGGAAGTTGGAGCTTAGAAACAATGGAATGGGTGAGAGGGAAATTTTCGAATAAATAATAAATAAAGGGATTATTGAGTTCAAAGTAAGGATAATTCTATGGCATCCCAGCCCTTTGTGCATGTAAGTTCATTAAGTCAAGATTAATTTCTCCATTTTTTTTTTTTACCTATCTAAAAGGAATATAGGAATATTTTATCTAAATCTAAATACTTATACATCATCATCATCTCAGCCATAGGATGTCCACTGCTGGACATAGGCCATCGCCCAATGATTTCCACAAGGACTGGTTGGAAGCGGTCCGCCAGCCCTTGCCTGCGATCTTAGTCAGGTGTCTGTCCACCTGGTCGGTGGCCGTCCTATGCTGCGCTTGCCAGTCCGTGGTTTTCATTCAAGCCAGTCCGTGCTGCAGCTGGTCTACGGTGAATTTCAACATTTCATGCCTTTATATGAGGAAATCTCTGAATGGAATATATTTCAAGGCCAAAAAGAAAAAAATAATTAAAACAGTTATGTAATTTCTTAGTATAATCAAGTATTACTTAAATTAGGTATAATATAAAAATACAATGGAATGATCCTTAATAATGCATAGCCTAGATACATATATACATATCTATAAAACATATATACCAGTAAATATAACTTAAAATATGATATCTAATCAACAAAATGCATAATCATTCGCAGTCATGTCTAAAGAGTTTTATTTCTGGCAATAAAAATCCACTCAATAAAAAATTTGTTTTCACTATAGGATAACCTGAACCCTGTACTAGTATTGACTGCGTTACAGAATTGCCCAGTTGTACAGTCTATGTCTATGTTAGAAATGACTGAATGCTATTTACCACATGGGGTATTTACAGCGTCACCGGACTTTTGGCGAGTGCAGAAGGCACTCAGCCGATTATGGGTTGGGATGAGGGGGGAGCGACTAGCGCAAGGGCACCTCAAGGGTTCGGACCTCGGCTTGGGCTATCGCCTAAACGAGGTAGCGTCTGTGTGTGTGGACGTCGCGGACTAAGGCGCGTCCTATCGGTTGGAGAGCCACCAAGATGGGTAGTAGCTGAGTTATGAGTGATATGTCTAATCGGGGGTGTGATATGTCTAATCGGGGGAGTGATATGTCTAATCGGGGGAGTGATATGTCTAATCGGGGGCAGTTGTACAGTTACAGCTTGTTGCTTAAATAATTTGATAAGGGATTTGTTATTGAATCGTGCGTAATAGTGTGATTTTGTTCGTGTTTAATAGGGATGGAGTGTATATTATAATATCCTCTCTCTGTGTGCGGGTGTGTGTTTGAGAAAGTGTTGGGGTGTCTTTGTGAGCGTACACTGAAATAAGTGACTTATAAAACTAGTTCAGTTAACCGTCGATAATATGAGATGAAACAGCTCTTTTAAGAACTGTTTTATCTCATATTAATTCAATCTTCAACTTCATTATCCTCATTACTTCAACACAACGATCTTAGAATTAAAACGGCTCTAAATCCCTCAATTACACCGTTTTCCTGTATAGACCCGGACTCTCTTATGATTTTACGGCCCTATCCTACTGGTCTTAGCGGTCCTTACTTATACAACATAATGTAGTCATTCTATACATTCTTAAGAGAAAACCTGCTCAATTCAAAACCTATTGCACAATTTTCCGCGAAGCTGTTCCTTTTAAGACGGGACTCCAGATGCCATTATGTGCTATGCTATTTATAGACAGTGTATTATGTGTATGAAGCTATTATGAGTGACATTTCCTTTATGAATGCATTATGGTAGTTTCTGTTGAGAATAGCCTGGACTAGAAAGGTATATCGAAGTGACATTTTACGATAGTCTTACATAAAAGCAGATCGTTTATACCTATCCAACCAGCAAAGGGTTTTTTTTTTTTTTTTTTTTTTTATTCACAATAGGCAGGCGTTTGACCACTATCTCACCTGATGTTAAGTGATGATGCGGTCTACGATGATTCACGCCTGCCTAGAAGATACCTGTTCACTCGTGACTTGAAAATGCCCAGATTGTATTCATGTGGAAACACAGACTTAGGCAATGAGTTCCATTCGGTAGCTGTACGCACTATGAATGTGGAAGCAAAACGCTTGGTGCGACAGGGTGGAACGTCTACCATGTATGGATGTCGCATTGCAGTCCGTCTGGTCGTTTTTTGATGGAATGGGGAAGGAGGTACTAAGTTATGTAACTCCAGAGCACACTCCCCGAAATGTATCCGGTAAAAAACCGATAAGCTAGCGACTCTACGTCGGTGCTGCAGGTTTCAGTCTGTTGTTTCGGAGTTAATGATTTTTGCCAGATGGAATCATAAATGCAGCTTCCTTAAATATTTTTAAGTTTAAATTAAAAAAAATACTTGTTAGTAAAGCGTACTACTCAACGACAGAGTTCCTTAAAGATAAATGGAACTAAAAAATAATTAAATAAATCTAAACGTTTGAAAACGTTAGCATAAGGCATATAGCATTATATCCAATTATTATTATTATTATATAGAATGTTATTTTAGTGACTTGTAAATTATTATTTTACCAATAAATATCTGTATCTGTACCTGTATCTGTATCTGATTTTAATATCAAAATAACGAATTTAATACAAATCAAAATAACGATTTTCTAAAAAAATACATTCAAATCACATTTGAATCACACTTTATTGATTTCGTTATAAATTATTTTAAAGTTGTTATCACAGCGAAACTAAAAGATTCATATATAATTATTGTAATAATCGTATCGACGGTCGTCGTGGCGAAGTGGTCGGTGTCAGTGACATGACTTCTGTGTCTCCGGGGACCCCGGGCTCGATTCCCGGCAGGGGCAAGCTTGTGCGATGAGTGTGGATGTTTCTCCCGGGTCTTGGATGTTTGTGTGCTGTGATTGTGTGTGTCCATGCCTCCCGCGACACAGGGAATCCTAGTTTGGGGGTCTAAGTGTAATTTTAAAAAATATATTAATGCGTTATTTTAATAGTCTACCAAAAAAATTCATTCAAATTACATTTAAATAACACTTCTTTTTTATAATTATTTGTATGTTGTTTTCACAGCGAATCAAAAATATTCGTATATAATTATTGCAATAATAATACTTTGGTTTTTATCTTTTCAGTAAGTTTATTATTGTGCTATACTTTTGTATATAGTTAGAATGATGTTTTACTATAAATATTTTTTGGTAATTGTATAGTTATTTTTTTTATTTGCACACCGCCGTACATATCTTTCTGAAATATCCATCCCAAAGTTGTCTATAAGAGATTACATTAGCGATAAGACCACCGATTTAAATGCTATATAATGTAACAATTAATATGTCTTTTTCTTTTGTGTCGTATGCAATACTTGCATTGTCAGTTAAAGAAATTAATTTTACAATTTTTCACGCTGCGCGGTGCTACGTTTTTGCGCGGCACTACACTAATATCATCATGCTAGACCGGTATAAAATAAATGATATAAGACAGTGGTCTTTATTTCTAACCGCAGTAGGTGTATAACTAAACTGAATAGTTTATATTGCATCGTGCGATTGTGCATTGGAAAGTATGTTCAGATCCAGGCCATCGGTAACGGGGTATCTCTGACGCGGAACCGGTCCGGCTGATGTCTGTCAAAACGTTGGTTCAATGTGCACTTGAAACACCAATAGACAATAATTACTAAGAGGCTTAAGTAGACTAATTTTTTAATGTTTATTTTTGGCACCTCTTGTTATTTCACTTTGCATACGTTGCGCTGATAGCTTTCGATAATTTCGACCGTCCATCTAAAGGTCGCGTAATTCTTTTTATTTATTTCTATATTTGACCATTACCTCACTTGATGGTCAGTGACGATGTGGTCGAAGATATTATCACGCTAGACCTAGAATGCTCACTGGCTCTCAAGGACTGCTGCCTGAACACACTATGTGTTTGGTGACAGTTTTTCAAACTTGAGAGTGGTAGCTAGTACCTCAAGTAACAGAAGTAACTAATACCTCTCGTCTAACTTTCATTTTACGAAAATATGGAAGGAATTCACTGGAGGACGGAAGGATTCTCCTAAAACGTATTAAAAAATCAAAAACTATTTGATAGTTGACTTTTTCTCGCCTCCTAATCTAGCTACCACCTTAAACTTTGAAAATCTGATACAAAATTCTATATTCCATCAGCAGTCTTTGAGATGACATTGCAGGTCTATAATGGTTATTATACCATTTGTTAAAGATCGTAGTGTCACATTTCTGATTACCACATCCCTAGATCACAAACTATTCACACTTCATAACTTCATATTGTACAAGTGTCTTCCGTGCCTTACGTTCGTTCACTGTACTGCAAATCCCTGTAATATTATAAAAGTGAAAGTTTGTGTGTAAGTGTATAAGTGTGTATGTGTATATGTTTGTTACACATTTACGCTCAAACGGCTACACCGATTTTGATGAAATTTGGTATAGAGATAGATTAGACCCTGGATTAACACATAGGCTACTGTTCATCCCGAAAATAATGGCTGTTCCCGCGGGATATGCAAATAATTCAAAAACATCTGTTACTTCTTCACGCTCAATCGGCTGTCCCGATATCTATGAAATTTGGTATGGAGAAAGGTTAGACCCTGGAATAAAAAATAGAGTATTTTTATCACGGAAAAAGTAAACTTCCTGTGGGATACTTGAGCTAGCAGGAAAACCGTAATGCACGCGGGTGAAACCGCGGGGCGCTACTAGTGTGTCCATACAACAACAAACTATAAAGCGATCGAAGAAATTATTTATGTGCAAAAACCAGCGCCATTACTCACAATCCCAATCACCATTGACCATTGCACTGTAATGGACGATCACATCGTCACTAACAATGAGAAAATAGTAAACGTTATGGATCCTCATCATAATCATAGCAGGCAAAGAACTTTCACTGCTAGAAACCTTCCCCATAATATATCTTTACATATTAGCTACAAAGAGAATACAGAATATATTTATTGCATATAACTGTGTACATAAGATGGCGGAGGTTACAATGTAAGTTTCAACAGTTTGCCCATTTCGGACGTACAATTTTTGTAGTTTACTTTTCACATACATAATAGAAATTTCACACACATAATAATGGAATGTTTACATCTATTTCTAATAACAACTTAAAAGCAACTGACAACTTAATTACTTTACATCAAAATATTCTGCCAAATTATAAAATGCTTTGGATACAAGAGACGTAAGAATCAATGTGCATCCAGCCGCCTACACTGCAGTCTTTTGTTTCGCTTATAGGTAAAAAGGATTGGCAAGCACACCGAAGGAATCGCTTGCCAATAGACTAAATATAGAGAGATATAGAGTCAATAATGACCAAAAACATATAAAACAATTAGCTGAACTGCCAATTCTTGGTAAAATAACCGCACTGCAGGGGTAACGTACATGTTATATAGACTGTGTTACGGTTTGTTGCATATCACGAAAGCGAAAAGTTGCAAACTCGGGAATATGCCAAATATTCGATAGCCTGAGATTTAAACAATTATTATACAATGCAGTTGAAATGAAATGAAATCATTTATTTGAGGAAAAAACACAGAACTTAATGGCGAACTTAAATTATGTAATGATGAAGCTTCGTTGGTTACGCTCACTATTAATTTCCCTGTGAATACACGACACGTTATCTCGTATTGTTTACCAGTAATTATAACAAAATATATTACATTGCATTCAGAATACTGTCGGAGAAAAGTCCGCTCCTAAATGAAAAAACCGGAGTAGTAGGTAGTGCCAGACCAACACATACAGGCGGGGAAAATATGTAACCCTCTAATTGGACGTCAGTGCAGATCTTATATTACCCAATAATTGGCTAATTTGGCGGAGCAAATTTGAACGGCCAAAATATGTTAACCTAGCTATAATGTTTGACCCCTTTGGTGTTGTATTTTACGAAAGCCTGCATTAAAATTATTACGACTAACGAATATCACAGGTTTAAAAAAATATATTTTAGAAACTTTAAAACAGATAGTCGTCTTTATTTACAATTTGACCTTTGAAAGAAGTGGCTACTCATCTAAAGTTGTAAACCATACATGTAAAACTATAAGAAGACACTTCAGGATTTACGTAATCCTATACTATACGAATGATGATGCAATATAATTTTGGTAATTTTTTTGTCGTAGTTTTACGTAAGCGCAATAAACCCAATTCATGTAGGTTCGAGGTCCCTTTTGGAAACTCTATCAAATAAAATGATTTTATTTACTTAATATACGAGTATTTATTTCATTCTAAGAGCTCCAATAACAATAGTTTTCATAAAATGTATTATCTAAGTGTGTCGATCATCACATGCCCGATTCGTTGATTCTTAAATGTATTTCTAGCCCAAATTCATATAGACATAGACCAAATACATAACCGGCAAATTAAATAGGCAAAGGGTATTGTGGTTCAGAAATTGGTAAAATCTTGCAAAACATTACATTGGTCACAAATAGTGATACAAAATGGTTTCTTGCCGTCGGTATTGTTTAATAAAATAAATAGTTCTACCAAATAAACAGAACTGTTGCACTACTATGTTTCCCGCTTATATCTAACAAAAATGGCGGCCACAACACCAGCACTATTGATTCGTCGTTGAAGCTTTACCAGATGAATCTTTAATAATTAAGAAGTCTTCCATGACTAATAAATAACTGTCTGAATATTTATGATATATTATTAATAAATTTTCCACAGTGTAAAGGTCAATTGTTACGGTTGTATATTCTAGCACCTGTTGTGCAAAAAGGTTAGTATCACCCACCCTTTGACGAAAGGTGAAAGGCGACCTATAAATGGTTACAATTCTTACAAACGTGAACACGTCCTATTAAATCTCTTCAAGCATCCGAGAGAATAAAGCCTTTTTTGAAATAGTTTTACTTGTTAAACGGGATGGATAGCGTGTAATGTCAAACGGGTTTCCATGTCCAATGGAAATAACACAAAAAATCGAACATAAAAAGAAGGTTGTTACTGTTACAAGTTACATAACGGCATCTGGTTTTTATATTAGAGAATGATAGTGCGTTGTTGATATAATTTGAAATTAATGATAGTATTATAAAACATCATTGTATGTAACTATCATTATTTCAGACATATAACCCTGGACATATTCCTCTTCCACTGAATTTTTAAAGGGCTGTTGATCCATCCATGGACATAAACATTTTTAATTTTTGATAAAAAGGAATAGCAGGCGAGAGAGGTAGTCGGTAATGCAGAAAATAATATTGACAGACTAAAGTGCTCTGCAACAGTTATGTAAAGTTCATCGCAGTGTTGTCTTAAACCATAGCTCAAGGCAGGCGTTCAAGTTGATTCCATGACCCTAAAAAGCTTAATCTCAAAGGTTTAATAAAAAGAGATCACAAACAAGGGATCGTAAACGTTAATAATCCAAAAAATGTGTCACTGTCTTGGTCTTGAACGCGATTTATCAAGCAGTCTATGTAACTAATATGAGTTGACATTTTTTAAAAGTCTCGGATGTAAAACCCGCAGAAATAACAATAAAATCTTTGGGAAGAGATCTGCGCAGTCTGCAAAAAAAGTAAGTGCCGATTATCGAGACAGATCACGCACAGGAAGAGCTTTTTTATACAGATGAATTAATTTACAATTATGGTAAATTTAAATACCAAGTATGATACTATAACATTCATCATTACACTATAAAAAGTAGAATACCAATTTGTTTTTCTGGAATTGTAAACTGAGTCTATCGTTTACATAATTGCTGGCTTTTACACTTGTTTGTGATAACAACAACACAAACAAAAATATACAAATGAAAAACATTAAAGAAAATTACAACTTACGTACCAATAAGCAAATAGGCTATAATGATGAAACAATATTTAAAATGAAAGATTTGTTTAGGAAAAAACATCAAAACAAGAAAAATAAGGATCCTTACATTATTTTTTTACTAATAATTATTAACGAGGCTCTATAAATGTTCGACAACAACAAGAGACGAGGGTTGTTTTTATAGGTTAAAGAATTGCGTTTGACCGCTGTCTCACCTGATGTTAAGTAACGACACGGTCTAAGGTGTAGCACGCAAACTTTTTTTTTATATTTACTTATTATATATATTATAGTAGTAGTAATAATATAATATAATATAATTCTTATTCTTATTCGGACTGGGGGGCGATAAGTCCTGCACTGACGTCCCGCTCGGGGTGTATTGTGCATTTCCCCCGCCAACTACCCTAACCATCCCAGCTCCTTTACATAGCGGAGCATGGCTTTAGGTTGTTGTTGTATAATATAATATATATATAATAATATAATATTAATATATATCTACCACGTAGGGGTGGCGCATAGCCGTACCTACATCTGGTTGACCGTCTGACCGATGCAGATGATAGAATGGAGATAGGGTATTTGTATGACTATGTCTAGGTGTATATATTATCTACCCACGCTTTAGTTCTTTTGAATAAATCATTAACTGAACATCCTCATCAGTTAATATTGATGTGTACTTAAAACATTAATTATTTTTCCATAGCTTAACAGAACTTTTGATCAATGCGACGCGTGACTAAAATGCTGGCACATATTTGGCTAAATGAATCAGCATTGCTATTCAACGTGGCAATGCTGCTAGCATTCTGGGCACGCTGCCAAGTGGTACCGGGTTAGAGCATTTGAGTTATCTATAGGCTTACAGTAGCCATTGGATTGCTCAAATATTATTGTAGTACCTGAAATATCGTAATTAGCTATATGTATTTTATTTTTACATTACCACTTGCGTCATTGTTCGAAATACTCAAACAAAACATCATTAATTGAGTTAATTTTCTGATGTCATCATACTCTGATTCCATTACCTCGAAATCATGTAAATATTTGTTGCCTTTTCCTTATGGGTAACCGTTCTCATAAATTGTTACGAGCCTTTGAAGTTATAATTAAAATATGTCATATTTTGTAGAAACCGTACTTTTACACATATTACATATACATTCGTACATTTTAAGTGCTATTATGTCAGTTAAACTGGTTTTCACGGTTCATCCTAATTTGTATTAGTATTTTATTTTAGTTTTTATTTCCTTAATGATTGCAAAGTTCAAATTATTTTTTGGTTTATTTTATTTAGTATTGTACTTATTTTAGTGAAAACATTGTTTGCTGGAATACAGTGTTTAGTAAAGTACGAAGCGGGGTTTAATTGTGCAAAATACACAATGAAACCCTTAGTCAAATTTTCAGTATAATTAGGAGTGAGCATAATTCTTCAAGTAAATTATGAAGTGGAATTCAGACGGTCGTTTTGTTGTTAAAAAAAATCAACTACATATATAAATTAATAGCTGCACCCCGCGGAATCTCCCGCAGTTTTTACAAAAAAGAAAAATGTGACCCATGACCGTATCTTTTTAAAATACAGATGATATTCTGACAACGTACCTAGAAAAAAATAAAAATACAAATAAAAAATGGTTAGGAATTAACAGGTCAGTTTTATGAGGAACAATCTTTTTGGGTTTGCAATATTTTTTTTAAAGTATTTAGCGAACTAGTATTTTGATATCTTTTATTAACACATCATTATACTTTTATTCCTTCAAACATGAAACTGATGAAACTTCTTTCCCGTAGTTAGTTCTAGGTGCTTAGTCAATCTCCTTTCGTTCATTAGTGAATGAAGTTTCATGTTTGAAGGAATAAAAGTATAATAATGTGTTACTAAAAGATATCAAAATGCTAGTTCGCTACATACTTTAAAAAATATTACAAACCCAAAAAGATTGTTCCTCATCATCAGAGAAAAGTATGTTAAAATGGTTTGGTCATGAAGCACTCTTCATGACCAAACCATTTTAACATACTTTTCTCTTCTCAATCTTCGTTACATTTTAATTTACGCCACAACTTAGTAGTACAACGTGAAACTTACGCGTAGTCTATATCACGATCGACAATTGTTTCGGCTTCTTACGATTGATCATCTCCACTCAGCAAGAATGAGACGGGACATTATCACGAACGCACTCGGGACGTTCTGACGAACGCACCGTAGTCACGATCCTGATGACGGCTTTCGAAAGAAGCCGAAACAATTATCGATCGTGATATCGACTTCACTTAAGAATCTCGACGACGTCGCTAGCTTTTTAAATATAACTAACCAAATAAAAAACTATAAGCGGCGATATCAGAACAGTACGTAGCATCGATTAAGGTTTAAGCACGTGTACAGAATAAACTGCACACTTCGTTTCATATTCATTTATATTCTTTGGTAGTCATGAAGTGGTGATGTTGGCACGACTCGCGTGCAAAGCCATTTATTAGGGTTCCGTAACTCAAAAGGAACCGTCTGTCTGTCAAGACCCTTTATCTTGGAAAGGCGTGGAGGTATCGAGTTGAAATTAAAACGATATTTTCAGATCTACAGTCTCCTGAAGCTGTGAGATAATCAAACAAAGGTAAAAAATATGGCTATTTTTATGCTGGAAAAAACGTATATTTCGACCATCTCAAGGGAATCAAAACTTATAGGGTATTTTTCGTTGACCTAGAGCTATGAAATTTGGCAAGTAATACCATCTTATACTACAATTAAACGGAAAAATCTGAAAACTATACATTTGTAATTAAAAATAAATAGGGTCTTTATGCAAAGACCGGCGGCCCAAATTTTGATTTGAGTTAACCGTGTCATGTGGGGTAATGTGTGAAAGGGCTTTATTGCACAGGGCATCAGGGCACAGATTTTTAATTATTTTTATGATATTTATATAGTTTTCGATTTATGATGATGAACGAAAAATCACCTTTTTATTTGAGTAAATATACATATATATATATACTATTTTTGATAATATTATGTGCCTATTTTTTTTTAAAATATGTACCTACAAATGTGTACGGAACCCTTGGCAGCCGAGTCCGACTCGCACTTGTCCGGTTTATATATTTCATATTACAATCAAATTGGCATGGAATTGGCGATTTGACAAGAGAGGTGCAATAGCATTGCTAATGTATCAAACTGGAATATGATTCATTTGTTTTTGTTGTCTTCATTGGGTTGTCCATTAATTAACGCGGTAGCCTAACTGAAACGCTTCCAAAGAACATCACTAAGTTAAAGCGATGATAGCTCAGCGGGGGCGCGTCGGCTGTCAAACTGAGGGACACTGGTTCGATCCCCGACAACAGGTTTGACCTCCCGGTGAAGGTAACACCGTTATCAAATTCCCAGCATGGTAGTAGGGTAGGTAAAGTAAAGTACCTTTGCAGTCCTTGCTAGCCAGTAAGCATTCTAGGTCTAGCGTGCTAGCATCTTCGACCACATCGTCACTGAGCATGAAGTGAGATAGTGGTCAAACGCCACCCAACACACAGTGTTATCTAGCAGCTGTCATTGAGAGCCAGCTTATATTCTAGGTCTAGAGTGATTCCACCTTTGACCTCATAGTCACTGATCTGTAAAGTATGAATAAAGGTGAATTAAAAACAAAGTTTCCTTAAGAAATACAAGATAAAATGTATGCTCAGTTCGAAGTTTGAATGGAAAACAATATAAAACAGATGAATGTAATTTAAACTTCAAATATTTCTAAACAATACGATTTATTTATTTATTTACAGTTGTTGCATTACAGTTCCATTACACAATTCTTATTATCTAAGAGATAGGTACAATATCTATAACATAAACAATATAATAATGCGCTTAACAACACAAACCATGAAAACAACAAGTTATTTAGTTATACGAATAAAAGGCTCTTACATTAACAAACGGGTGAATTGAATGAATGAACGATTATAATGTAGATAAAAATAATTAAACCTTATAATTAGGCAGTTCTTTTTTTTTTATTTATCATATTATGGCAGCCAGGCACAAAAATTTTAAACGTCCGATTATCATTTTAACCGTCTGTCAAACAGTTTTTAGCATACAGTTAACCGACGGTTAATTGATAATGGGACGTTTAACTTTTGGTGAACTCCACCCTTAATGCCATAATTAAGAATTAGCTGATCCGCGTTTAACTAATTTCCGCTCTGCAAAGTATTTAGGTCAACGGAAAATTGTTTACGCCATATCTCCTATTTAGCGATTTAAACGTAGTACTTCCTGTGTTCATTTTTAAGTTACATGAATTAATTATTGTTTAACAGAACCTCTTCTCTGTATACATAAAATAAAGGTATAACCAGGTATTAAGCGAGCGTTCCTAGTATTGGTAAATTGTTCTTCGTTGTTTGTGTGCTGTAATTGTGTGGGTCCATGCCTCCCGCGACTCAGGGAATCCTAGTGCGGGGGTTTTGTGTATAATTAAAAATTAAAAAATAAATTGTTTGTATAGCATGTTCTTCATCGTCATCATTGAACTCCACATGGTACGATGGGTCAGCACCCAACCTCTTCCTTCTTAGTCAGATCATCTATCTACCTTGTCGGTGAACTTCCTACGCTAGGCTTGCCAGTCGGTGTTCTCTACTCACCAACCTTTTGAACCCAGCGGCCATCAGTTCCTCAAGATATGTGCTCTGCACACTCTCACTTCAATTTGATAATCCGCTGGGGTACGTCGGTGGCTTTAGTTCGTTTATGGATCTCTTAATTTCTCAATTATCGTATAGAGAAATCCGTGTATCGTATCCGTGTCGCCCTATCCATAGCTCGCTGTGCGTTTTAGAACTTGCCTACAAGGCTGAGGGAGACTGTTTAAGTTCTATAATATTAAATATGGAACCACAACACCCTCTATGTCATACCTACAACCGATAGTAGACACAGTATGAAATCTTTTGTTTTCAGGCATTGTGGAATTTTGAACGAGAGAATCAGATAATCAATTTCTTGGTAAAATATTTTACAAGTCAAGAAGAAAATGTATAAAAGAATAACAATGGCATTAAATACATAAAAGTTTTCTAAATGTGGCCCTTCCGAGTTATATCTTCTCGCTATATTATGTATAATATATTTACGAAAGTTTGGATACTTTTTACCCAATTAAGCCAAAACAGCTGAACAGATCTGAATAACATTTTTTTTTATATGTTCGAGATTTACAAACAAAATTACATAACAAATATTATAGCTTCAAAACATAGTTTTAAGTCTAAGGCCCCTCTCCCACGGCGACTTTTTGTAGCGCTGAGGTAGCGATGCAGTCGCGCGTGTTATCGATACCGCTGCGATGCTGCCGCTGGCTGTATACTTTCGCACAGATTCTGTGTCGCTACTATCGCGATTCTGTCGCGCTCCTGTCGCGATGCAAACGTGCACGGCACATTCCCCAGCACTCCCTCCTTCGTTCTCTACCCTTCGTTTCCCGAAGTCGAAACGGTCGCGCGTTTGCACCGATACAGTCGCGCGTGTGTATCGATACAACCGCGGGTTTGCATCGCTTTTATCGCACGTTGCAAAAGCGACTAACACGCGATGTAGCGATGCAGAAGCGCGTTTACAAAACGCGCGACAGCATCACAAAAAGTCTAACTAACAAAAAGTCGCCGTGGGCGAATGGCCTAAGTAGTTAATGTACCAACATCGTAGGCCACAGGTTATCGTAGACCACAGATGAAATTTGGAACAAAGACTCCTTAGACCCTGAAACAATAGCAAACTTATTATTCCAGAAAAAACAAGCAGCCCCTGGGTCTAACTATACGTATATATATATATCCGTTATATATCTTATATCCGTTAAAGTAGCCACTAGCATATACAGCGTCACTGAATTTTACTGGGTAATATCAAGTGGTATTCGAAGACCTACACAAACTGAGCTTTTCTGGTAAAAGATATTGAAACTGAAACGTCGTCCGCCTATACCAGGCGCCAGCGCCTGAGTTTGGCTTTTCCTAGAGCTAGACGAATCAAATCCCGCCTTTGCTTTCAAGTTTGCAGAAGCCACCATGTATGAAAGTGTCATCATCATCATCATCATCATCTCAGCCATTCACTGCTGGACATAGGCCTCCCCTATTGATCCACAAGGACCTGTTGGAAGCGGCCCGCATCCAGTGTGAAAGAATAAAATTTTTGTGATACAACAGACAGCAGACCTATAGTTTAGTGTGGTGTTTAGTAACTTGAATCGAAACACGGCGAATCGTGAGATTTCAGTTGACAGGATTTTTGAAGGTATCATACGCCGCTACGAAGCTTTTTACTTTCTTACTAGTAGCGCCCCGTAGTTTCACCCGCGTGGATTACGGATTTCCCACTACCTCAATTATGCCTCGGGAACTATACTTTTTCCGAGATAAAAGTATATAAAGAAAAAGATAAGCAAAGAAATCCTGTGCTATTTCCCAGGGTCTCATACGCCACTACGAATCTCTTTACTTTCTTATTAGTAGCGCCCCGCGGTTACACCCGCGTGGATTACGGTTTTCCCGCTACCTCAATTATGCCACGGGAACTATACTTTTTCCAAAATAAAAGTAGCCTATATGTTATTCCAGGGTGTAACCTATCTTAATATCAAATTTCATCGAATTCAGTGCAGTCGTTTGAATGTGAAGGAGTGACAAATATACACACCGATTTCAATGAAATTTGGTATGGAGATAGCTTATGTCCCTGGATTAACACAAAGGCTTATTTTCATCATCACCACCCTCCGAGATTATCTATAATCAATTATTCTCCATCCAAAGGTTGTCTGGAAGAGATCGCTGTTAGCGATAAGACCACCTATTGAACATGTGTTATTGTAAATAATGTTTTTTTTTTCTGTTTTTTTTGTGTCAATAAAGTGTATTTGTATTGTATTGTATCATGACTGTTTTTCACCACCACGCGGGTACAACCACGGGGCACAGCTAGTTACCTATATATTAACACAACATCCATAGCGCAATAATCATACCTAGTTGCCAATGATATTATATGTTTATATGAGGTAGATGTCGCACAAGCGCGCGGAAACTGAAGCGGGAAAATTAAGTCAATTGTAGTAAGTTTCACTATGACGCGTATTTCAAGCGCAAGTCTAAACATATAGCTATCCTTTTCTATATTATTTGTACCGTATTATCTGTCGCAGTAAGCATGTTTATGTCGTAAAGGAAAAAAATCTGAGCACCGCGCAGTATGAATATACGTCATCTTTAGTAAAGCATCATTGCCTAGTTGCACGTTTTCAAACTCGTTTGTTCATCAAATTCACCATAATTGGAAGTAGACTAACAGTCAAACATGTAGCTATGTCAATATTTGTTCTACAATTTGACCTTCGCTACAACATAGTACCTACTCTTAAAGAGACAAGTAATGCACTCAGTAAAAAAACACAAAACACCAATAAAAAACCATCAACCAAGATTAAATTTTCTATTCTGTAGATAGGTCTTCGATCAAGATTTCTTGATGAAAATTGATAAGGTAAACTGTATTTATTACGTTACCTACCTAATAAATACAGTTTACCTATCTCTCCTATAATATTATATTTTACAAATTGTACGTCAAAATACAACTTAACATAATATTTATTCTTACTAGCAGCGGTTTTACCCGCGTAACAAATATACATATCCATCCATTCAAACTTTCACATTTATATTATTACTAGTAACGCCCTGCGGTTTCACCCGCGTGAATTATGGGTTTCTCGCTACCTCAGTTATTCCACGGGAACTGTACTTGTTCCGGGATAAAAGTAGCCTACGTGTTAATCCAGGGTCTAAACTGTGCATACCAAATTTCATTAAAATCGGATTAACAGTTTGAGCGTGAAGGAGTAAGAAACATACACATTTTTTTTCTAACGGACTAATGCTGTTTGCCTCTACCGGCATTTACAGCTTCACCGGAGGGGGGGCGAGCACAGATGGTGCTCAGCCCGGTATTTGTGCGGGCGCAGAAGGCGCACGGCCTAGTGAGGCTAGCGCTGACGTCGCTGTGCCACTAGGAGAGGACGAGGCGACTAGCTCAAGTGATACAAATACAATCGATACAAACATACACACAAATTTTCGCCTTTATAATATTAGTGGGGTAGTGAGACGAGCTGACCTGGCAAACATTTCTGCCATATAAATTAGTAAAATGCCAAAGTGACACAACACTTCATTTAAATAAAAATAATAAATATAAAAACTTCACGTCAATTAACGAAGGTAAAATTTTTGGGTTCTGTTGTTCATACAAAATCCTAAAGTAAAATTAATCGAAATAAAATATAGCCTATATTCTAAGTTTGACAAAGTAACATATCTGTGCGAAATTTCATTAAAATCAATAATGTGGTTTCAGAAATTAGCCCCGGGAAACATCGTGACACGAGATTTTTATATATGTAGATAAAAATCTTCCGTGAGGGCTCATAGTTACATGGTTCACCGGCAAACACCTTACGTTTTTGTCAGTCCTTATTTTTCGACTGGTATATAGATGTATACTTGAAGATTGAAGTCGGTACCATGTTTTTTTTATTATACTGTATAGATTGACATTTATCTTTATAGATACATTTGACCACTATCTCACTTGATGGTCAGTGATAGTTCTAAAGTACTCGTTATAAAAATATTGAAATCATGGCACCGACTTCGACAAGTTATTTCACACTTTTGAGTGTTGAAGTCGTTTTTTTAAAGTCGGTTAATAAGTGACAGCAAAAGTGGGGTTCGTGATATATTACAACATTTTTTTCTCTCAGCGGTTCCCACACTGACTCTAGTTAGTGTGTTTAAACAGATAACACTTTACATAGTAGCTATCATCCACCTTGAACTTATACAAGAACCGGCTGATACCGGCCCAAACTGCTTGCAATATCTATCTGGGTCCGAGGAGGTCCGCGCTGCGATTTCAATTTAAGAATTTTGCTGTCAGAATAGTAGAACTTGATTGTCGGCCTGTATTACCTATTCACCTATAATAAGTAATACCTTATCACTTGGTGAATAGGTGTCTTCTAGGCTTGCGTCGTCAATCTTAGACCACGTGGACACTTAACATTAGGTGAGACAGTGGTCAAACTCAAGCTATAATATTTTCAAAAATAAAAAAAGGAAAGGCGCATTCTTTGGGGACTCCTGATCGAAGTGAAAACTACATGGTTTCTAAGCTAACATACAAAGCGCTCAGTGACGATGACGCGAATTCCATGATTTTTGTTCATCCAAAAAGTGCTCGACGTGTCTAAAGAGGTTTTCTCTATTCTTCAATAAAAATAAAGGAAAATTTACTGCCGATGAGATCGGAAGGATAGACAAGCGCAGTGTACGACTAGGACCTAACCAAGATTGCGCAGGAAGAGATCGGATGCAGGCGTTTTGGATCCGGTCCTTGTCGAGATAATTGGATGAATCAATGGGGTAGGCATAGGCCTGCCCCATTCGTTCAGCTGTGGACGTCTTATGCCTGACATAATGATGATATTCTGTCAATTCAACCTGCAAATGCGCAGGGTGTACCTACCGATGCCATTTGATATTCCACGGAGCTCATAGTGAATTGAACATAATATTTATTGGTAGTTTAATTTTCTTTCATTTGGTATGTATAATGTTACACTGAATAATATTGATGAGATAAGATAATATTTATTTGCATGATTTGATGTTATTTATATTAAAAATAATATTTACACGTCTTCAACTAATGACTGACTATAAAAGGATAGGTTGACGTAATGATGTATTATTGATTATGTTTCAATTGTAAATCATTGTACCCTACCATACTCCCGCACGTGAAATCATACAGTGACGTCATACACATAACCAATGTCATGGATTTTCCTTAGGCTACTATTCACCAACATTTAAACGTCCGATTGTCAATTAACTGACAGTTAACTGTATGGTAAAACCAGTTTGACATACGGTTTAATTGATAATCGTTTTAAGTTTTGGGGAACATAACTATACTTTAATTAAGTACAGTAAATTTGTAACTTCAATAATATTTCATCGGATTGTAGGTTTCGCAAATCCTTTTAAGGATCGAATGTGGGACAGAATAAACTTTTTGACCAGTATGGCTGGTTTCACATTCTAACGACTCAATTATTACTAACTGCGACTGCAGGATTATGCATATGAAGTGTTCGCAACTGACTTTCCGTATGCAATATGTACTTCTCAATCGTCCTGGGATGGGAGACCGCTAGTGGCATTTTCAACTAAGCTATTCCGTGCTTCGAAGGGCACTTTAAGACGATGATAAAGATCCTTAAGTTAACAAGTTAGTGGCCCTGGGGCGTTCTGATCACTACAGCTTTACTCTAGTTAGCTACCAACCCGTATTGGTCATATTTTTTTAAAACGTTATAGATAGCTAGCGTTTGACCACTATCTCACTTGAAGGACGGTAAAGAATTCCTCGAAAATGTAATCACGCCACGCTAGAGCTAGAATGTTTACTGGCTCTCTAGGACTGCTCTCTGAACAGACTATGTGTTTGGTGACCGTTTTTCAAATTTGAGGGTGGTAGCTAGCCAGGCGGGTACTCAAGTACCCTACCAACATGCTGGGAATTCGGTAACGGTGTTACTTCCACCGAGCCGTTTTTGGGTGTCGATTCAGCGTCCGTCACTTTGACAGTCAACGCTCCATTGCTGAGCTATCATATCCTTTCATAGCGTGATGGATTCAGTCGCAGCAGAGAGCACGTATTAGCTTGATTTTGCATAATACAACTTAGAGATATTAAAAAACAATATTTAGTATAAATTCCGCGTAAATCTTACGTAAACGGAGGTTTCACGTGTTTCGCCTCTTCACGAGACATCCTCAGGAGCTGTTGGGCTGCCTCGTTGACTCGTCAACGAGTCAACAGCTCCGTGTCGAAGAGGTTATGTAAGATTGCTGGAATAGTTAGAAGAAGTCGCGGAATTAAAATTAAATATTGTTTATAAATATCTCTTGGTTATGGATTTCCGCAAAGTAACGCCTGAATCTATTTAAGCTTTTATAATACAACTTAATAACATAACATGTTAACAAAATTAGGATATTATTATTATCCATGACTACAGTGTGAGTAAACCATAAAATAAGTGAGGTGTCATAGAAATGATGCCATCCTTGAATAT
Organism: Apeira syringaria; assembly: GCA_934044485.1. NCBI lineage: Eukaryota > Metazoa > Arthropoda > Insecta > Lepidoptera > Geometridae > Apeira > Apeira syringaria. Next base: position 9,048,823 of record OW203665.1, on the reverse strand, counting down.
AATGAAGACAATGAAGAATTACCTACTTGATTTGACATCATTGTCACTGACCGTCACAAAATGACTCACCATTTCGACGCTATGAAACAAAACAATCTGAAGACGAACATTATATAATCATTTCTATTGTTCATTTCCTGGGAACTAAAATTGGGTCATTTTCCAATAAAACATATATAAAAGTGGGAAGGTAGAATGAAGACACCCAAAAGGTGAGATTGTTAACAAGCTCAAATGCCTGCAATTTTCTCTACTCATAGCGTCAGTGACTGGCAATGCAACACATTGACGAAAAAAATATGTGTATTAGTTGTAATTTATAAACTTTCGCGATTCGAACACATTGTTAATAAATTAGACGGGGTTTGATCGCGTGAAAAACATTTAGTAATTTATTTACTTAGACGTTTTGGCCACGTTGCATTGGTTGTGGTCATGAGAAAACTCAGACGTATTCTTTTATTAGTATCAACCCACGCTTTCTTTACTAACTATACATGTTTAAATAAACTATTGTTCTAGCTTTGGGCTACCTTACTTGCTCATCAGTGATGATATGGTAGAAGGTAGAAGGTAGTGTATCTAAAATGTAGTCAACATTTTAGATACAGAGTGGTTCTACCTTTCTAGTTGCTAAAAGAAAGCGGTCTGAACACATTGTGTGTTTTGGTGATTTTTTCATACTTCAGTAAGCTAGCTAGGTCTGGAAAGTACCCTCCCCCCGTAATGTCAAGTTGATAATGAGCCTAGATCGAAAGCTCAACACCAGGGTGAAAATCCAACAAGTATACTCGATTTCTTACTCAGAGAATGTCAGGCTAACGTTCCTCACCTACATCTCCGAAGCTTTCTTCAATGCAGTATTAAATGAAATCAATAGAAGTTGTAATAAAAAATGTAGTATTAATCGACCAAGCGAATTTTTATTAAGTCAAAATTTAATACAATCTGAGTATCTTCAAGTCACGAGTGAATAGGTATTTTCTGGCCAGGCGTGCTCCATCGTAGACCGCATCATCACTTAACATCAGGCAAGATAGTGGTTAAACGCTTGCCTATTTCCAATAAAAAAAAATTGGTTGTCTGTAAAGTCGGTTTACGGACGATAGATTTACGTGATAACGTCATAATCATTTATGACTTCGACTTCTGACTTCTGACTTCTGACTTTTGACTTTTGATTTTTGACTTTTGACTTTTGACTTTTGACTTTTGACTTTTGACTTTTGACTTTTGATTTTTGACTTTTGACTTTTGACTTTTGACTTTTGACGGAAACGGAACGCTACACGGAACGTTACTATTTTTCATTTTGGCATTCATCAATTTATAAAACGTTATCACGTCAAAAGCAAAGCTATCTTGTCACTTTGTATAACTGGGGCATTTGTTTAGAGCAGTGTTGCCGTGGTGGTTTTCTTACAAGTCCAAATAATTTATTCAAAATTTACGAGAATGGTAGAAACAAACTCGCATCAAAATATCATCGCGATATTCATTCGTATTTTTTATTTAATGCGGCCCAAATTGTCGCAGTCGCTAAATTAATATAATTAATTTAAAACTAAATTAATGTTTACTTATCTACTGAAATAACAAACAAACGTATCCACACTCAAACCACCGCACGAGGATTCCCTAAGTCGCGGGAGGCATGGACACACACAACCACATTACACAACAAACATCCACGACCCGAGACATCTATGCTTATCACAAAAAGCTGTTTGCCCCAGCCGGGATTCGAACACAGGGTCGCTATTCTAAAGTCAGTGTCAGCGATCACTGAGCCACGTCGACCGTCAATTTGTGTTGTATATTGCAAATCAAAAATTCAAAATTCGTTTATTTGAGTAAAATAAGGCTTATGCTACAGTAACAATTTGTCTACCTGGGTCCCAAACTAGGCTCGTAACCTGTGGCATGGGATCCAGGCCTCTTACGTCTAAATTACAGGAGTACTGCCTGAATACTGTAGTGATTAAAGAGATAAAGAGGTTTATCCAATAGTTTCACCATTTGTTGTCTTGAGTGTGAGTCTGTGTGTATGTGTTGTGTGTGTGTTTGTGTGTGTGTGTGTGTGTGTGTGTGTGTGTGTGTGTGTGTGTGTGTGTGTGTGTGTGTGTATGTGTGGTGTGTGTGTGTATGTGTGTTTTAGTGTATGTGTGTGTACATATTGTATAAAATAAAAATAATAAATAAATAAAAATTATGATGTTGTAGGATTGGTGTCGATGTATTTTGTATTTTATGAAAAAAATACCATAGCATTATCTACATACCTATCGAAAGACACTTCTGAACAAAACATTTGACACCAAGGGCTTATGCACATAGCGTTTGACAACGTGCAGATGACGCGGTCTAACAATATTCAGACGCACACAATAAACCTTTGCGTCGATCATAAATGTTTGATCGACGCAAAGGTTGATTGTGTGGGGCGCTGCAAACGCGCATTAGTATCGAAACAAATCTTTCACGCGAGTCCTAACAGAACTAAAAACATGGCTTTATCACTAAAAAAAGAAAATGGAAAACTTTGCGACTCTATTAGATAGACCTATTTACGAGCAAAGAAAGATTTAGTCGTCACTTTGTACGCGCGTTTGAATCGATAAAGTGCGACAATCTGCTTTTTGCTCAGATACAGCGCTGCCGTGAGCGCGCGCTCGTAAAACGTGTGTCGCCGCGTCGTCGTCGTTGGCGCGTTAAAAGTACGCCGTGTGCATAGGCCTGAGTGATATTTTTCAGATATGACCCACATCATAAAAATATCGCAGAATTGCTACGTTACGACAGGGTTCAGGGTGAGTTATTCAATCGGTAACGTGTAGTTCAAGCGTCATTGCGTGCCCACCGAAAAGAGTCGGTTATCTTGGACGAAGCAATTTTTGAACAAGAGAAATATCTAACATTTTTTCCCTATAAAGAGTGACGTAAGATCGTTTGACGTTTGCCGCATACCGTTCAATCTTGTAGTATGCATTCAATTGGCGTGCGAGTGGGCTTATTGCAAATAAACTGTCGTGTATCGGACATAATAGCAACTTAATTTTCACATTATTGGTTTTGTAACATGGTCTTTGGTTGTATTTGTGTCTTGATGTTTAATTGCTATTATTTTTTTTCGCGCGGAAGTCATTGCTCGTGATTCTCTTGTTCAACCAAACTAAACTAAAATTCTCTAAAATAATATAAGCATAATGAATTCTAATACGGTTATGTGAGAGTCGAAATTAGTGTGACACGTATTAATGACATCACAAAAATTTAAACTTTTTATTAAAATTGCAGGTAGTTTTACGTAAAATAAGCCGCAACTTATTTGGTGTCAACTAAAACTACCCGCAATCGGTTGTTGTGTTGCTTGTTTGCAGTCATACGAATTTGAAATTTATCATTAATATAGAATACGAGCTATTTAATTATGCAGAATATTAGTGAATTTTAGCTAGTTCGAGTGAATAACAGAACGAGGGCCATGTATGTATGTTAGAAATGACTAAATGCTGTTTACCACATGGGGTATTTACGGCGTCACCGGACTTTTGGCGAGTGCAGATGGCACTCAGCCGATTTTGGGTTGGGGTGAGGGGGGGAGCGACTAGCGCAAGGGCACCTCAAGGGTTCGGACCTCGGCTTGGGCTATCGCCTAAACGAGGTAGCGTCTGTGTGTGTGGACGTCGCGGACTAAGGCGCGTCCTATCGGTTGGAGAGCCACCAAGATGGGTAGTAGCTGAGTGAGGTAGTAGCTGAGTGAAGAACGAGGGCCATTGGCTCCGCCTCAGTTATATCATAGCAGGGAAGCAGGTAGGACACACTAGTCCACGTAGTTCGACAGCATGCTAAGCTTTACCTCTCTGCCCGAGCACACTTTAGGCGCGGAAAATTTCCGCAAACTCTATCGTAAACCTATTCTTAGAGCATGCTTCAGTGCTTTTGATCCTCTACTATATCAGAGAAGTGGTTTAATTTGGACATATATATTTATATATCTCCGTGTCTGTATGTATGTGAACAGATTACGATTTTGCTTTTCAGTGTGGAGTGACATGATTTTGAGTGTTCTACCTATGAAAATCAGTTCAACGGCTCGGATATTACCAGCTATTTTCTATATTTATGTTTTTCATTTCTGCCTCTATGCAATCACGCTAAGCATTTTTATAGTGCCTGAAAACTGTACAAAAAGTCCAAGAAAACGGTTTATGAAGTATCAATTGGTGGATATGAACCATTACACGTTCAACGTTCGTTATCAAATCCCCAGCATGGTGGTAGTGTACTTTCGAGTACCCGACCGGCTAGCTACCACCCTCAAGTATGAAAAACTGTCTCCAAACACATAGTGTGTTCAGGCAGCAGTCCTTGAGCTTGAGAGCCAGTGAGTATTCTCCGTGATAACATCTTCGACCACATCGTCACTGACCATCATGTGAGATAGTAGTCAAACGCTAGATCTATACAGTATTAAAAAAAGATATAGTTTTGTTTAATTATTTCATCCGTATTAACGTTATTGCCAGCTGGCTAACCTTTCAATAAATTAAAAAGACGCATATTGACGAATCTTCTATAAATATTTTTAAATCATATACCCTACATACGTGTACGGGTTTTGTGACTCTGTACTACCCACATTGCAAGTAGATATTCTAGACACGTATTAATCCAGTAGCAGGCCGTGACACGGTTACCCATTGTTAGGGTTCCGTTAAAGATTTATAATGGTCGAACGTTGACACATATTTTTCTATAAAATCATAGTTCTGTTTTTGTTGAAAGTTCTCTTTAGTTTCACACATTATTGAATGGGACAAATCGCAATCTGGAACCTTTAACATATAATTGGCTTTAATGTGTTCATAAACAGACGACTTAAACAGCATCAACAAGCACATATACATAAAAATACATAAAAGTAAATTACCTATTTGAAGAAAATGCAAATTAGTTGATAACTGGATAAAAAATATAGGCAGCATTTTTTCTGGTGTATGCTCTCTCTTCTTCTCTGTCGTTAAACTCTTGGCAGAGTGGTCGTGGGCGTCATGACAGGGGTGGTGGCGAGCTTCACAATTCGTCGCCATTCCATGGTGTGTAATTTAATATAAATCTCTTGAGTAATGTTGGCAAAGAGTAGTGACCATGTAAGCTTTAGACTCGCGCAGAGATTCCTGGCCTCTTTATTCCATTTTTATTTGGAAATATTATTCTCCGAAGACTCCGTACGAAGAGTCCGTACCATTTTTCAAATGGAACTTAACTTCTTATGTTACATAGAAGAACACATACATATATTAACATTATTTTTATTTTAATAGGAACATAATACCCACATTCCCAATGAGTACTACCAAAGAGTGGAAATGGTTATCAGTGTTATTGTTTCCCGATATGTACGTGTTAGGCTAGGCTCTTCAAGGTAATCCCTGGCGGAGCGGTTGATCAGCGTTGGTGTGATCGCCGAGCCGTACGCCGTCCCGCCCCGGGTTGACTGGGTTGGGGACCTCGACGGCTTAGTGGCGATCACCACACAGTCGCCGGCCCGCTCCCCCCCCTCGAGGGAGTGACGAGGGGCAGGGGATACGTGACGGCTTGTTTGGGCCAAGTCGTCATCGTCGGATTGTATAGCTCCGGCAACAGGCCGGTTCACGAGCTAGAGACCCTTCTCGGTGAGGTGGGGACCTTTGTTGGTCAGACCCGCCCGCGCCCCGTTGTCGTGCTCGGGGACTTCAATGCCAAATCCTTGGCGTGGGGGTCCCCGGCGACGGATCTTCGAGGCGACATGGTCTTGGAGTGGTCAACCGAGGTGGGTCTCTGTATCGTGAACCGAGGCAGGGAGAACACCTGTGTCCGTCAACAGGGTGGCTCGATCGTCGATCTGACGTTTGCCACCCCAGACCTCACCTGCCGCATTCGCGACTGGCAGGTGCTGGCGGACGCGGAGACGCTATCCGATCACCGGTACATCCGGTTTAGCGTCTCCCCGTCCCCGACGGACGCAGTGTCAGGAGGAGGAGGAAGAGGAGGGAGCGAGATCAGCCCGCGGTGGGCCTTGAAGCGCCTCGATGCCGAACTACTGCTGGAGGCGATCCTCGTCGAAGCGTGGAGTGGCGCTCCTCAGGAACCGGAACCGGTAGACCCGGACGCGATGGCGGACAGGCTGTGTGAGGCGGTTACGCGTATCTGCGACGCCGCGATGCCGCGTTCGCGTGCCCCACAGCCCAGACGCCAGGTCTACTGGTGGTCGGAGGAGATCGCCGAACTTCGGAGACGCTGCGTGACGAGGAGACGCCAATACCAGCGGTATAGAAGGCGTAGGCGGCAAGAGACCGAAAACACCGAGACTCTGTACGCCGCCTACAGGGAGGCTTCCAGGGCCCTACGCATAGCGATAGGGGAGGCCAAGAAGCAGGCTTGGCAGCAACTGCTGGAAGGGCTTGAGCGCGATCCGTGGGGTCGACCGTACTTATGGGCGAGACAAAAGCTCCGCCCCTGCGGTCCCCCCACCACGGCCTCGCTCCAACCGGTGGTGCTGCAAAGAGTGGTCGAGGGATTGTTCCCCGGTGCGCCGGGGACCGACTTCACACCTCCCACTGCTGTGGCCGCCCTATCGGCCGATCTCGCCGAGGGAGAGGACGAGCCTGCCCCCATCTCCGAGGGAGAGCTAGGTGCTGCAGTGCTCAGGATGAGGGCCAAGAACACGGCGCCCGGGCCTGACGGCATACCGGGCCGCGTGTGGACCCTCTCCTTGGAGCACCTGGGCACCGCCCTGAGAGGTGTCTTTGACAAGTGCCTCAGGGTTGGCAGATTTCCCAGACGGTGGAGAAGGGGCATCCTCGTCCTCATAAGGAAGGAGGGTCGTCCAGCGGACGAGCCCGTGGGGTATCGTCCCATCGTGCTGCTTGATGAGGCCGGCAAGCTGTTCGAGAGAATAGTCGCTGCCCGCCTTGTCAAGCACCTCGAGACGACCGGACCGGACCTGGCGCCCAACCAGTTCGGTTTCCGGAGGGGTCGCTCGACGATCGACGCGATCTCGCGCGTCCGCGACCTTTCCGAGGAGGCGTGCTCCAGTGGAGGCGTGTTGTTGGCCACATCGTTGGACATCGCCAACGCATTCAACACGCTCCCGTGGAGCACGATACACGCGGGCCTGGGGCACCACAATGTGCCCAGGTACCTGCGGAGGCTCGTCGAGGACTATCTCTCCGATAGAGAGGTAGTCTACTCGACGACCCAAGGGGTGGGACGTAGCCCCATGACGCGCGGTGTTCCACAGGGGTCTGTCCTCGGACCACTCTTGTGGAACATTGGGTACGATTGGGTCCTCCGCTGCGGTAACCTTCGTGGAGTCGACGTAGTTTGCTACGCTGACGACACACTGGTGACCGCGCGGGGGCAGAGCTACAGGGAGGCAGTGATCCTGGCAACAGCCGCTGTCGCGACGGCCGTGTCCAGGATCCGGATGCTGGGCCTGGAGGTCGCGCTCCATAAGTCGGAGGCCATGTGTTTTCATGGACCCCGACGAGCGCCACCTGCAGGCTCCACCATAGTGGTGGGAGGTACCCCCATCCCTGTCCGGACAACGCTCAAGTACTTGGGTGTTGTCCTTGACGGGAGGTGGAAGTTCGGGGCGCATATGCGACGGCTGTCCCCGAAACTCGTGGCGACGGCCGGAGCACTGAGCCGCCTCCTCCCGAACATCGGTGGAGGAGAGGGGAGCTGCCGGCGGCTGTATACCGCGGTGGTCGGCTCCATGGCGCTCTATGGCGCCCCGATATGGGCGGGACAGCTCGATCGGCAGACTACCGCCCTGCTGATCGGAGCGCAACGCGTGATGGCAAAGAGAGTGTGCAGAGGGTACCGCACGCTCTCTCATGAGGTGGCATGCGCCCTCGCCGGGACGCTTCCGTGGGACCTTGAGGCTGAAGTCCTTGCCTCGGTCTACTGGCGTAGAGCCGAAGCACGGGAGCGTAACGAGCGACCGGCGCCGAGGGAGGTGATGCTCTGGCGGGAGGAAGCCAGAGCATCCGCCATCACGCAGTGGGAGGGAAGGCTCCTCGCAGAACCCACGCAGAGGGGGGATAGCGCTCGACGACTCCTCGAGGCTATCCGTCCCATACTCGGAGAGTGGGTTAACCGGAGGCATGGGAGGCTCTCCTATAGGCTGTCGCAGGTCCTCTCGGGGCATGGTTGCTTTGGGAGGTACCTGCACCGTTGTGCCAGGAGGGAAGTCTCCCCGGTCTGCCACCAGTGTGGGCACGCGGAAGACTCCGCCCAGCACGCACTGGAGGCTTGTCCGGGAGGAGCCGAGCCGCGCCGAGCTTTGGTCGCGGCTCTGGGAGGCACTGACCTCTCCTTGCCGGTCGTCTTAGCCAAGATGGTCGGTGATGAGAGGTCGTGGGAGGCGGTCGCCTCCTTCTGTGAAACGGTGATGTCACAGAGGGAGGCCGCGGAGCGGGAGAGAGAAAGGGATCCTCTCTCTCACCCGCTTCGGCGAGCGCGGACACGGAGGCGGGCTGATCGGACCCGCACTCCGTCTCCGCTGAGAGGGCCGGGGGTGCTAGATGCGGGGGCGTCTGGCACCCCCCAAGTATGAGCCCTCCGAGGTGGCGATGCCCTCCATGTGTTCCTGAGGGCATCGTGCACGAGGGGTGAGGGAGGAATCCCTCCCCGAGGTGGGCCCGTCGCAAGGCGGGCAGCGGCGTCGACGGGGGCTGCGGATAGTGCGCAAGCGGAACCGTGCCCCCCGTCACTTGCCGACGACGGAGGAACACCCCGGGGTTTTAGTGGGTACACTCGCCACTCTGGCGGGGACTCCCACATAACCACCGTGCCTCCCCCGGCCGGTGGTATCCATAAAGGATTTCCCCGGGTCAAAAAAAAAAAAAAAAAAAAAAAAAAAAGGCTCTTCAAGGTAAGAGTTAAGAGGGATGGGTGTTTCTACAAAAAATGGGTAACTCGATGTCATCAGTCAATAGAACGATGTAAAATTATATTTTGTTTGCATTTTATGATTAATTTTAAAACAATTAAAAGCCTTCTATTTGGTCACCCAATTTTAGCTATTTATTATAAATACAAAATAGTAAAACTTTACAATGTATTCTCAAAAAGTCAGTACTTTGGCGTGTCACAACCTCAAAAGCGCGTAATCAAATAGCTGTGTGTTAAATATTACCTTTTATATAATAAAACTTACTATTTCACTATAATCTGTGATGTATTTATAATATATAATCACAACTTTCATAATATAATATTCTAACCGTTGTTGTAAAAATAATGAGAAACTTTGTGTTCAGTTTTATTCGTCAGTCCGTTGTGTGTTGTTGGAATTTGAATTTCCCGCTAAATACCGGCGACTCAAATTCAAATCCCCGTTAAATATTAAGGTTGGTACTAAAGTTAGCTGCAGACTACCACATTGCTTGGCCTCCGGCCACTGTGACAGTGCTAGAGTTGTGTTTGTCCTGGGACCACGTACCGATCCAGACAAAAAGTCAGTCCTATGGTTAGTGGCTATTTTCTTGTAAATCTGTATTATATTTTAATTGATACATAGGTGACTTTCATTTGTTAAAATGAAGCTTCTTGATATTCGATAATATTAAAATAAATGTTAGTTCTAAAGATAAGCTCAAACTCATGTTTGTTTCGTCAGTCTGTTGGCGTCAGTCCGTTGTCTATTATTGCGCCAAGGGACTGACGTGTTTCCACGGTACTGAGTTTTGAGCGTGTCTGAGCATTATTTCACTTAATTCAGTTTAAAACATGGCTCCTAATAATATAAAACATGTGTAAGGATAGAGAAGATATATTGAAAAAGAAAAGAGAAGCCGAAACAACTTGCTCAGCTAGAATTATAAGCGACCCGATGAAATTAGGTGAATACAAAGAGAAACAAAGGTTGCAATACTTTAAAAAGAAAGAAAAGGGACAAAGTCAAAATATCAAAGAGGTGACTGGAGCACCGATGAACTAGAAAAGAATGGAAAAAATATTCATCAAAATACAGGCAATAAAACAGCTTGAAAAATCATTCTGAAAATTTTGTACGCCAGAATACTCCTTCAACTACTGACGATGAAGCACAACCAGTAGTTCGTGAACTAACTGCCCATTGTGAATAAAGATTGAAGATGAAAGAGCCAAAAGGTTACAGGAGAAAGTTGTAAAATCTGTGGGAAAATCTCCGAGAACCAGTATTGAAGAAATGAAGAGATATAACTGAAAAAAAGAAATTAGTGAAGACGGCGTTTTTGGAAAAGTTATCAAAATTCAATTAGAAGGAAACTATACTGAAACAAAGAGTCTTGAAGATAAAATAAAGTTCAAACATGATGTATGCGGAAATGTGGTAGACAAATGAAAAAAATACGTCAGTCATAGTGCAAAATCTAGTTCAGAAATTTTAGAAGATGATTCTAACAGCCATCAAGCAGCAGGCAAAAAAGAATTTGGGACTCATAAACAGATTTAAAAGAGCAAACAACATATCTACAGGACACTATGAAAAATCTTAATGAGCAGTACTTTTTCTTTTAATTTTTTTTTTTTATACAGTGTTTTTTCTAAGAGAATATGACACCCTTATTGATAATCTAGATAAGCTGATACAACAATTATCTAGCCCCAGTCTTCACGACTGCTTGGTACAATGCATACACTTTTCTGGCATCCACAGAGTCAGGCATGAGCAGTTCTTGAAACCATTGAACCTTTTCTTGAACGATTTTAATTGAGGTATTCCTTATTTACTGGACTCCGACCATTTTGGGTGATTCCCCCTAAACGCGATACTTGTCCTTGCATGGTCCACGAAAACACGGACCTTCAACTTGCTGCTCTAATAAAGGCACATATTCTGCCAACAGCCAAAGTATGTTGAAAATGCTTTGTTCCGATCTATTTTCTGTAAAATGTCTTGAAAGAATATGTGATGTGTTCCTTTAAAAAATTGACTTACCTACCTATGCAGAATTCGATAACTAAAAATCGATCTTAATGCAACAGTGGGTGAGTAAAAAAGAGTCTATATTTGATCTCAAAACAAAGAGGGAACGATTTATAATGAAGTTTAAAAAAGATACATGGGACATCTTACCTGGAATAATTGTTACTTAAGTCAATTCAGATTAAAAATGAGACTCAAAATACGTACCATTATTGGTTGCTAAGATATTTTTTTAAATCATAATAAATTTTTGGCATATTTTAAGAAGTTGTGTGTTTTATCAGTACTTTGTCACCCTCGTCATTCCCCTGGCAGGCAAATTCGGAAAAATCGAAATATCTCCGCATCTACTTTAAAAAGTGACTGGCCCTATTATGAGCAATATATTCATTAGATTGGCTATCTTATAACGTACATTTGCAGGAATTTCGTTAAAAAATATGTCATAAACAAAATATCCCGAAAAGTTACCCAACTTTTGTATATTCGCCCGGATATACTTTCTAAGCAACAATCTTAGAATCAGGTGCGACAATGGACAAAAGCAAATTTATAATGATTACAAAAACAAATTTTGCCCTGGGGTACCGGCCTAGCATTGTACCCCCAATCACTACCCGTAGACGCCTGAAGAGTCTATTGAGGGAGCACGTACTAGAAGGTAGGCAGCAGCGCCTTCTGCTGATATAATCAACATACTGCGCTAACCCGTCTGCCAAGTGTGGTGAGTTCTGGCAGACGCCTCTTAATAAAATATGGGGAGGCCTATATCCAGCAGTGGATGTTGTAGGGCTGATGATGATGTTGATAATAAAAATAAATTCTACATACACTATCTATGTATTTGATGTACTTTTCCACAAGTTCTGTCACCCCAGTTGTTTGTCTCTAAATATACGCGTCAATTGTATTCAACATCATTTGATTAAATGGCGAACAATTTGTTTGCAAATTAGTCTTTGTGCTCGAACAATACTTAGGTAGAACGTGGACCTTACCAACTTGGCGGGCGCTTACGTAATAATCGTCGTACATGACCCGAAGGACAATCCTAATAATATCGACACAACATCATTAATGCTTGGTTATTAAAAGATTTTCACCAATTCCAAGGTTAGTGACGACACACTTAGATAAAATGTAAGTTTTTAAACTGACATGGTCACTGATACAAGAACTGATACATTTTACTTTTCTTACTTGCTCGATATTTTGTCACAGTTGCAGGCGTCATTGCATGTTCACGAATAAACTGAAGTTTCTGCGGGTAGGTGTGTGACTTTTGTGATAGTGACAGTGGTAACACCATTAAACGCAACAAACCTGAACGAATGAGGGTAGACAGATTTTTCTGCTCTAAAATTACAAATATATAGTAAATATCTAGATAATAATGTTAATTTTCAGATAAAATATTTCCAGAAACACAGAATCCCGCATTGCAATTTGAAGCAGATTTGGAAATCATAGAAAGAAATATGAGTAAATGTATCTGCGGCTTTCTTGTTTGAACTTGTGTGAGAATTTTATGATAGAAAAACTCCATATTAGGCTTAAAGGTTTACTGATTATAGCATAGTCACAACAAGGCTGATAAAAGAATAAAATAATTCTATACTTACAACATTTCATACAAAACAAATATGCAAACTTTTTAGAAATGGTATTAAAACATCCCAAGAAGGATAGAAGCAATATTTGTAATTTAAAATTTTAATGGACAGAAAATAAATCCTTTTTTTCAAAGTAAAGTAAGTACAGACCTAAGATCCTTACAGCATTTAGCAAAAAGAACGGATGACCTTGAAACGCCTGAAAAGATCTTCATAAATTATAGATAAATAAACGCACATCAATATCGGTGCATTCATTTAGGAGCTACGAGCACGGCATAGGCAGACACACAGATACGGCAAACCTATAAAACTCCGCTTTTGCGCCGTGGATTAAAAATAGTCAGTAAACTTTAAAACGCCTAATTTTCACAGAAAATATTTTAAAAAATACTGGGACTCTTCACAGTTAAGTCTGTTTTAGAGTTTTATTAGTATTCCCGTGATCCCCTAAATTAGGCAAATTATTTTTAACTAGGTTTTCGATTAACTTAAATTTAAATAAGTCGAGGTCTCCTCCGTGAAATAAATTACATTTAAATTTGAAATTGGAACAATATGAGATGGGCCCCGAGAAATAGTTATTGCCAATATTTGCACTGGAAGCAGTATCCAGCAGTATCAGCAGTTTTATAATATCTATGATTGCTGCAAGACTGCATGGAGTTACAGCAGTGATACCCACGAAGAGATTGTATATTTTTATTGAATATATTGCCTGTTCACATCATTATTACATCTGATTCATAACGCCAGTTCCAGATTAAGCATAAGATCGATAAACAATTGTCTGGACGTCCGGATCTTGACAGATTAAGGAATAAATCGAGTGATATAAATAGAAAACGCTTTCATTGAGTTTGTATAACTAGAGAGTAGGTTCATAATATTTTCCACACATTTGATCTACAACGAGCTTATCAAATCTGGAATTAATTAGATTGTCAATTGTTTTTATTAACAAGCTGATTTGTGCGATTACGTTTGGTGAAACAAATGAAATACCTACAGTATTTTGCCACGCATCCATTTTTAATTAAACATATGAATTACTTAATATGTTATCTGTACTTTCGGAGGAGCATTTAAATATATAGGTACATGTATCTCTGACCTTATCTTATCCTTGGCGGGGTCGGGGACTTCATGTGTTGTGTTGTGTATGCCCTGTCATCTCAGGACACACATGCACGAAGAACAACTACAACACTTCACGAAGAAGGGCCTGAATGAAGTTTGTCTCAGAGACAGATTATAGTCTGGAACAGTACAATACTGTTAAGTGTGCTGTTTAACCGGAAAAAAATAAACCGAAAAACCGTAGTCCTCGCGAGTGATACCGCAGGGCGCCGCTAGTTATTTGTAATAACGAGACATCATAAAATATATCCGGTGTCATACATGTATCAAAATATCCTTCTTGCGTCATTCATGTTTCATGTTCGATAGTCTCGTAATACAGATAGTTTACGACTATTTTGGCCACAAATAGAAAATAACAAGTCCATAGTAAAAAAGTTAAGTTATTTTTTATGCTTTATAGATCTAGACTTTGACCAATATCTCACTTGATGGCCAGTGACAATATGTGGTCGTGGGTGTAATCACGCTACACCTAAAATGTGATGGTTTTCGAGCCCGCGACTGCAGCCTAAACACACACTGCCATATTACAAAACATGGACTAAGTGTGGATTCAAACCCGGACTTCAGAGTTTGTTATGGTACTAAGAAATTACTCCTTGGCTATATTACAAATCTTGGACTTACCAAAACTAGTTGATACCAAGGATCGTCCATGGTTCGATATTAATCATAGATTAAATAAGTATGTGCAAAGTTTATAATTAAATTATGACAGCGTCAAGACTTTGGATGAGACATTATTTTTTTTGTTTTTCAATTATTAGAAGTCCATGTATGTATGCTATGTACGTGACCTCACCAAATGACTCCAACGGAAGACCAGCGTTGGCTAGCAGCCAACATTATGCTGAGTTGGGGCCAATTTGTGACATTTGTAGTACTTTTTTAAATCCCTTCATAACTCATTGTTATTGATTGCACTTATTGTTGTGATGATTATTTGTACAAAATTGTGAAAGTATGTCACAAATAAACTATTTCTTTCTTTCTTATTTTCAAGACGTCAACTACCATTGACTTTTCGCGCGTAAGTTTAGTACCATCGCTAAACTAGGGTCATCGAAGGACTATCTTTAGACCATAGACAATCCCCGAACTAACGCTAAACTTGGTTTAGTAGTTCAGTTATCACTTAGTCCTTGGATTAAACCCAGTACTTTAGTTCCACACTTAGTCCATGTTTTGTAATATGACGTACAGAGTTTCATACATATCGATAGTTTTCTTAATTATCTTATTATTTATGAATCAGTATCGGTTAACATTCCATGACCGATGCAAAACAATACGCTGTCAGAATAATAATTATAATTCCACTTTCCTGAGAACTATAAGGAAAAACAGTAAATGAGCATTAGTAGATTGTTATTCAAGACAACAAAATAGTCGTATTTATAGCAAGAGTGAAATATCGCAAAGTGTAATGCAGAATTATAGAAATTTCATATTCCAAAGCTCCAAAGCGAACATTCCAAAGCGTGATGAAGGATTCTTAAAATCATCGTTATTGATGGATTATTTTTTAAATTAATTCAATATTTTTATTTGTATATGACATGTAAACTCTAAGGCTTTCACGGCCGGCGTTGCATGTTGTATGTATTGCTTCCGGGCTGTTTGGCCGTGGTCTAAATGAAACTTGAACCACTGAAGATGTCGACCGCAGTGATCGACGAAGCGTCTGGAACTCAAGTTTCATTTAGACCACGGCTAAACAGCCCGGAAGCAATACATACAACATGTATATGACATGTTAAAATTTTACTTATCTATACAATTTCACATGTTTTTGTTAAGATTGTATTAACTTTTTTTTAAAAAGGACTTTTCTTAGATATGTCGCAGAATTTATATAGATGTATTATTGTTTTTAAAATGGTGCCTATCCTGACTACACTTAGATTATATGAGCCGATTAGTTCAAAGCTGGACCGCTCTTGCGTCTAACTTGACCATCAGTGACGATATATTCGAAGGTTACATTAAACGAGATTGCATAAATTATAATTTATTGTAGGGTTACAATAAATTATAATTTATGCAATCAAATGCAAAGGTAAATAAAGCATTATGATTCTTTATCATTAACACATTTACGCTCTGGTTAAGACGGAAGTCGGGCAGTTCTTGACTAACTACATTTACTTGCACTTAGAATATTTTAATTCAAGGTTATAATATGTATCATTTTAATTAACTATTTTGTTATAAGTATTTGTAATGTGGGTGGATGTAGAGGTAGAGGAAGGCCGAAGACGGTATGGATGGACTATGTGAAGAATGATATTATGTTCATGAAAGGTGTGAGCACTGAGATGACTAATCATATAAGAGAATGGGAGAGAAAATGTTGTGCTGACCCCACCTAGTGCGGGATAAGAACAACAAGAAGAAGGAGTTAAAGATACTTATTGGTAAATTATTTTCAGTTGTTTTTGTTTCCTAGATATTTTGGCACAGTTGCATACACCATACTGACGAGTAGGTAAACTGTGTGTGATTAAATACCGTGCAACAAAAACAAATAACAGAAATTGTAAAATCTCCCAAAAATAAGTGACCATTATTATCTACGATTTTACCCGCGTGGTGATGATCGATAATGATGATGATGATGAAAAGTGGCCTACGTGTTGTTCCGTTGTTGTTGACCTGAAGTATCTATATGCCAAATTGCATCGAAGTCGGTCCAGCCGTTATAGCGTGTAGAAGTAATAAACATACACACAATCTTTCGCATTTATAATATTAGTAGGATATGAATTATCCGGCTTTACTCGCGTTTATAGTCGAAGTTTCGACCTAGGTTTCGGGCATGTCCGATGCCCATCCTCAGGTGAGTTTACGCTGCCAGATTGCAGCGATACAAATGTGAGTAAAGCCGGATAATACATATAAATATGTCAAGCTCACGAGAATTTCCAACCAACAATTAGTGACGTCAGTTTACAAACATATACAATTGAATAACATAACATTAACTTATGTTAAACATACCACGTTGAACTATGCAATATTAGATACCTACAAAACTCACACATCAACTTACACTCAAACATCCTCACAAATGCATTCACAATATAGCCTAAGAAACTTATTTACGTATTACGATGTATTAAAATAATGTAAACAATATTTGTTAAACTGATCATGGATGAAGTGACCGTGGAGGGTCACTGTGACCCAGCTATACAGGCTCATCAGAGACCTAGTGCAGGGAACAGAGGGTCACTAAGGTACTTTAATCATTTAATGACAAAAAGATTGAGTGTGGTATCCACTTAGAGCTTTAAAGCTAGCCGTAAAAGTCACTCGTCACTTCGGGGAGCTTTGATCACTAGAGGGGACCGCGCACTGAAATGTGACTGAGGTCCTGGGGTCCGTCCGTGGCGTGGGGCCTGACCTCCTCGTTGAAGACTCGCTGGAGTGGCGGGTGCTCGTCGGCCGGTGACTACCGCAGCGGGGCTGCGGCAATCGGCCCAAGGTGGCCGTGAAGGTTTAAAAGACGAGGAGCGGCCAGGCGCTCGGCGTCGACCGCGTCAAAATGGCGCCGCGCATGGCACCGCGTGCTGCGCGGGCGCGGCGCGATCCAAAAAGCTGCCGCAAGTGACTCAAAAATCGCCTGCTCGTGTACTACGCACCGTAGTGTTCCTGTAGTTCCATCCTCTGAAAATGGGTGGTCGCTTCACATTTTGTTTGATATTTTAGAAAATGGGCCAAAGGTGACAACTCCGGCTCGCAGCTTCCGTCGTTGTCAATCAAACGTTAATCTAGTATTGTATCAAATATTTAGCCATTTAAGCCCTTGTAAATTGTCCCTATACATTGTTATATCTGCATGAATAAATCATTTCATTTATTCCACTATCCTCCACTCGGCCATATTATAATAGATATTACGTATTGTGTCCAGCTGTGGAATGCAGCCGTGAATTCCGTCTCCATGTACGGTAGAGGGTCGCGGTTCGCGGAGGCTGACGAGCTCTGGCTAGCACATTGGCGGTCACTGTGCCTATTTGTTTCTACTGTATAGATCGCCGTTTGATCTAGCGTTTGACCACTATCTCACTTGATGGTCAGTGACGATGTGGTCGAAGATGTTATCACGCTAGATCTAGAATGCTCACTGGCTCTCAAGGACCTGAACACACTATGTATTTGGTGACAGTTTTTCAAACTTGAGCTAGCCAGGCGGGTATTCGAAAGTACCCTACCACCATTCTAGGAATTTAATAACGGTAGCCATACTTCTTTTTTTACCTTTGCAGGTTAACAGCAATTATTATTTACGCAATCTTGTCCAATGTAACCTTCCATGGGAATACAACCAGCGTCCGTCAGTGTCAGCGTCAGCGTCGGCTGTCAGTTTGACAGCCGACATTAACCGAGCCGACATTAAAAATATATGAAAAAATACAATTTTTTCAAAAATAGAATTTTGTTTATATATTTTTAAATTTTAATTAATCTATTAGGTCCAACCTTTCGTCTAGACTCTAGACTCATAGTCGGAGTCGGAACCCTCTGACTTATAACGTGAGTAATTCCCGTTTTAAACATCCATAATATGTCAAAACCACGTCAGTAGTATTCGGATGTAGTGATCGCTAGTAGTATTTTCATCTTAGTGCTACCGTGCAAACTTCGGTCCCGGTTGTTGTATTGCGATAGCAATTAGAATACGACGGTGTATCACGAAATTTAATAACTATTTGTCGAATTCATCGAAATGTAACGCGCTATTTTGTCACAAATAGCGTTTGGCTATTGCAGTGTCGATAAATTTAATTCCGGAATACCCCAAGAGAATCCAAAATGTATACAACGCAGAACGTATCCATTTCCCAAACGGGACATAAATCTGATGATGTTATTTTGTAAATAAATTTAAAATAGAGAGTTAAAATCACTGATACTATTTAGTTTATTACAAAAATACGTACGTATACGTATATGTAAGATTACGGTTTTCCCGTTACCTCAATTATACCACGGGAACTAGACGTTTTCCCGGATAAATAGATAGACAGTAGCCTATGTGTTAATTCAGGGCTTAAACTATCTCCATATCAAATTTTATCGAAATCGGTGTAGCCGTTTGAGCGTGAAGAAGTAACAAACATACACACATACAAACTTTCGCATTTATAATATAAGTAGGATTAGGATTAACTGGTTAATGTAATCGATAGCGAGCCTAGCTTTCGTAGCTAGCTAGCGTTATTCTTTTCTTAAGCGTATCCCACTGGTGCGGGGTCGGTGCATGTTGTTTTCTATCGCCACACAGAATACTAAGAAGTTATCACTCAACTCCACGGATTTGTATACTTCGTAAACTAGGTTCGTGCTCAACTCAGAAGTTTTGTTGTTGTTGACAACACAAAGCCGTACTGTCACGACCCCTTTTTTTTTTTTTTTTTTTTTTCGTGGAGGAAATGCTTTTACGCACTTCCGCCAACCCAGGGGGGAGGGTTGGCGGGGTGTGTCGGACTCTGCTCGAGCATCGCGACCATGGCGATGCTCGAGGGCGGCTTGATAAGCCCCCAACCCTGACTACACCCACAGCAGCCAGGGTCCCCTACCGACTAAAACCTACCACGGTGTTCTTCCAGGCGCTTTAGTACCAGGACTGCGGGCACACTTTCGCACTCTACCGCGGTCCTGGCAGCGTGGTCGTCTTATACGATCCCATCCCGGTGGGCTGTGAGAAGATATTTCCCAGCCCCTTCGCCTTAAGTAGGCGCGTTGAACACGCGCGCACCACCTCGGGGTCTATACTGTACAGGTGGTGACACCCCCGCGTCACCACCACAGACCTAATTCACGGCGGTCGGAGCAGGGCGTGGAAGATTAATCTTCGTCGCCCCGTTCTCCTTCTGCGGATAGCGAGATTGGACGTAAGTTCTCGCTCTCTTTCCGCTGCTTCCTTCTGTCTCATCACCTCCTCACAGAAGGTAAGCATGGCCTCCCACTTAGTGTTGTCTCCCAGCATAGATGGTATGATTGCTGGGAGCGTAAGGTCATTTCCCACTGATGCGGCAAGGACACGTCGTTCGTTCGCCCAGGCTGGACACTCTTCCAGGGTGTGTTGCGCCGTGTCTTCGCCGCAGTCACAGTGGTGGCACACGGTCGTTGGCTCTCTACCAGCTATGCGACACAGATACTTTCCGAAGCACCCGTGCCCGGAAAGCACCTGCACCAGCCGGTAGGTGAGCGGACCACGTGACCTGTCCATCCATTGATTGAGAGCTGGGCGAATAGCTTCAATCGTTTTAAGGCCTGCCGTAGGGTAGGCCAGTCTTGCCTTCCATCTGTCTAGCATGTGCTTGCGGGCTATGTGTCTTCTAGCTTCGATCTCCCTTGGAGCCGGATTAACACCTCGCAAACAGAGCTCCCTGCGCCACTCAAACATATCAGCATTGATCTCCGCCTCCAAGTCCCAGGGGGGAGATCCCGCCAGCACACAAGCCGCCTCATAAGAGATGGTTCTGTATCCTCTTATGACCGCAATGGCCATCGACCTCTGAGGTTTCCTCAAGAGCGTGATGGTCTTGCTGTTTACGGCGTCTACCCACACAGGTGCACCATACAATGCCATCGACTTTAGAACTTCCAGGTACAGGCGGCGGGTGCCCGCCTTGGGGCCTCCAAGATTAGGCAAGAGACGCCGCAACGCAGCAGCCGACCCCATCAAACGGGGGACCATCCGCGTGAAGTGTCGCTGGAAGTTCCATCGACTGTCAAGATACAGACCAAGGTATTTGATCTGAGGCTCGACGACGATTCTAAAATCCCTGATAGATAAGGAGGAGTCTCCCGGCGGAGCCCGACGAGGTCCATGGAAACAAATTGCTCCCGACTTGTCGAGCGCTACCCGGAGACCCAGTTCCTCTATTCTTCTTACTACCTCAGTTACCGACACAGTAGCGAGACGGGCTGCATCGGGGTAGGTCTTGCCCCGGGCAATCACAAGCGTGTCGTCTGCGTAGCAGATTACGCTGGCGCCTGGATTGAGAGCGCCTCTCAACACCCAGTCGAAACCGATGTTCCACAAGAGTGGCCCGAGGACCGACCCCTGTGGAACACCGCACGACATCCGTCTCCTTAACGTATTTCCATCCTGCCCTGAGTAAGACACATATCTGTCCGATAGGTATGCCTTCATTATACGACTGAGGTAGGGAGGGACATTGTGAAACTTCAGTGCCTCACCTACGCAGGCCAGGGGAAGGCTATTGAAAGCGTTAGCAATGTCGAGGGACACTGCTATCATAACCTCACCCTGGGCCACCGTCTGCTCTGTATAAGTCTTGACGCGCTGAATGGCGTCGATAGTAGACCGGCCAACTCGGAAACCGAACTGGTTGTCAGACAGGTTCGGACCCACTTCATTGAGATGCCGCACAACGCGGTGCGCTAGCACTCTTTCAAACAATTTGTCCACCTCATCTAACATCACTATGGGGCGATAGGCGGAAGGAGAATCCGCTGGCCTGCCCTCTTTTTTGAGGAGGACGAGTCTACCGGTTTTCCATATGTTTGGAAACCTACCCGCTACCAGACAGGCGTCCATCAGCCGACAGAAGTGATCCCCAAGTATATCTAGGGCTATTGCTAACGCACGCCCGGGGACGCCATCGAGTCCCGGAGCTCTGTTCCTAGTTTTAAGCTTCAAGACGGCAGCACCCAGTTCGCCTTGCGATACTGGCGGTATTTCTTCCCCCACTTGCGAGTGTCTAGGCTGTTGTGATCCCATCGTCGGTGGTGTAAAGGCCATCCTGCTAGGAAATAGCGTGGCTACAACATCTTCCAGCAGCTGAGGGTCCAGGGTCTCAGTTAGTGGTGGAGCCCATGGCTTCAGTTTTTCCCTTACCATCCTGTAGGGGCGCCCCCACGGGTTACGACTGAGACCTTCCAACATCTCTGCCTTAGCTCGATCCTTTGCGGCGCTTATAGACTGCTGCAGAGCTCTTACTACCTCACGGTAGCTCTCATATAGCTGTCTCTCAGTTTCTTCGTCGCGACGTCGGCGACGGCGCTGCCGCGCATATGCACGCCTTTTCATCACGCATCTAGTTCTCAGATCCGCAATTTCTTGGGAGCCCTCTTTGAGCGAGCGAACTTATTTTTAACCGACTTCAAAAAAGGAGGTGGTATTTGTTCGACTGTAATTAATTTTTAACCAAGTGCAAAATAAAAGGAGGAGGTTCTCAATTCGACCCGTATGTTTTTTTTATGTTTGTTACCTCAGAACTTTTGCCTGAGTTAACCTATCTTGATAATTCCTTTTTATTTGAAAGCTGATGCTTCCCGTGTAGTCCCATTTAAATTTTATCATCATCGGACAAGCAGTTTTTGAGTTACACTCCAATAACTGAAAGGTGTTACGTCTGCTTGGACAAATCGGTGAAGTACATAATGACAATTGATCCCGTGAGTAGCAAAGGTCACTAGGGAGAAAAAAAAATAACCAAAAAATAGAACCGTCTTCAACAAGTTATTCCACACTTTTGGGTGTTGAAGTCGGTTACATTTTACTGGTATTTTTTTTCTAATAGTGTATTACTTGTGTTTTAGTTACACAGAGTATTTTGCTGACCAAGTGACAAACTCCAAGTTAATCTTTTAGCACTCTCAGCTATATATTTAACTGTAAATATCGTGGTAAGTACATATATTAATTTTTTTTTAATGTAATTTCTTGTATGTTATTTTAAATTACGCATAAAGTGGTCCTGTTAGCAGTACACGTAGAGTGAAGCGCAGTGGTTTCTTGGTAGTGTCATCGTATTGAATTACCTTTTTTATAATACATTGTAGTTAGGATGCCTTGGATAGTAGTTGGTGGGGGGAATGCACAAAAGGCCCTAAGCGGGACATGAGTGCAGGACTCAGCACCCCTAATGCGAATAAGAATACATAATTATATAGATTATGCTATGACTCAGCACCCCTAATGCGAATAAGAATACATAAATAAATAGATTATGCTATGACTCAGCACCCCTAATGCGAATAAGAATACATAATTATATAGATTATGCTATGACTCAGCACCCCTAATGGGAATAAAAATACATAATTATATAGATTATGCCGTTTGTCAGTATTGATTATCGATTCTACCGAATTTTCAGTAACGTTCGAAAGTCGAAAGTGGAATTACGCTAGACCTAGAATTTTTACTAGCTCTCAAGGGCAGCTGCCTAAACACACTATCTTTGGTGTTCGTTTTTGAAACTTGGTGGTAGCTACCCACGCGTGTACTGGAAAATACCATACCGCCATGCTGCGGTTCATACACGAAAGCGTCAAGCCGGAGGTGGGGATCAAACCAGCGAACATCAGGTTTATAGCTCACATTCAAATCATTTAGTCAGTGTTATACAAAATGACATTACCGATCGAAAGTAACGATGTTACAGGCATCGGATGCTCAAGCCAGGGATCGAACCAAGCAACCTTCAGCTTGACGCCATTGCTCTCACCCCTAGGCTATATGACTGACTATATGACGGATAAAATAATTAATAGTAATAGTAATTACATCAACATTTACTCTCTCTTCTTAATAACATTGCGGCTACACACGCTTGTAAAGAAAACATAAGAAAATATCTACAGATCAAATCTTACCCGCAATTTGGCTACATTAAGGGTATTATTTCTTCTCATATCAGTGTCGAAATGGGTTAATATTGCGCACATGTTTATTTTGACAGGAGAAGGTTTTGATGCCTAGCCTTGAGCTGTAAGAGTAGTCCCTATCATAAGACAAGAGCGTTCTGAGTTTTTGTGACGGCTGCTTATGCAGCCTAAAACTAACGCTGTCTTCACCAAATGCCCACCAATTCGTAGACTTACTGACTTACTTAATAGGTCTTACTTTTGGGCGAGTTGTTAAATCCTTTTTTGTGAGGGTTAGTCCCTTAAATGACGTAGACAGAGACTTGACATATGTACCTCGAATGTCACAAGAAATATTTGCACCTACCCTCAGTTTCTTGTTATATTGTACTCTTCAGTGGCTTACATATGGGCTTAATTGTATCTTGCTTTTGTTTTATATATCATATTCATAACATGTTTGGGAATTCTGCATTTAATAAAGGAAACAGTGACTTTTTTTCTTTATAATTCTAGCGTTTAACCTGCTATTTCACTTTATTGTCAGCGTCTATTGGGTCGAAGGTATATCTAGGCAATAACATTCTAGGTAGATATGATTTGTAATATTTTTAAAAATGTGACAATTGCATAGTTTATAGTTATACCGAGAATGACTATTTCAATATTATTTTATATTATATAATATGTATATGAAACGAAACTCAAAAAACCTTAAATAAATAATTGTTATATATACATATATATTATTGTATAAGCCGTAGAAACTTATTGGTATGTGGTAGAACCCATCATCACTGACCATCAAGTGAAATAGTGGTCAAACTATAGATCTGTACAGTATAATAAAAAAAAAAAATAACGCTTTTATACAAGCACTAATAATACTGGTAGGGTTTACCACCTTAGAAGAACAATAAACAAATGATATTGACATGCTATTTCTTTTTCCCAGGTACTAAACTGCTGATCGGTGAATGAAAAAAACAATGAGATAGATCAAACACAAAGCAAAGTTGTTGGTATTGTATGGTATGCAAAAAGTTGAAGCACTTGGACCAATAGTGTGCCAACTTGGCCTACGTAAGATGTTATAATTAGATTAGATTAGAAAATTATTTATTGTTACATCTTAAATATAGAACAATATTTATAAATTTACACAAAGAGTGTGATGAGATAAGGCCGCTCAGGCCTTACCAGTGTAAAAATGATCTCTACCAGGCAACCTTTGCATGGAGAGAGTCTCAAAGAAATTGAAGTAACGGGGGTGTTACTTAGGTAAAAAAATGTTTTAATGATGAAAATATATATAATAAGTAAGATTTATAAACCTTATACATTTCATCATTGTACAGTTGCTAAAATAATTATTCATTTGGGTAAAAATATAATATAGATATGAGAGCCTACAGAGGGCTATGCTCGGGGTTTCTCTACGCGATCAAATCAGAAATGAGGAGATCCGTAGAAGAACGAAAGTCACCGACATAGCCCAGCGGATTAGCAAATTGAAGTGGCAGTGGGCAGGGCATATAGCTTCAAGAACCGATGGCCGTTGGGGTCGAAAGGTTCTTGAATGAAAACCACGGACTGGCAAGCGCAGCATTGGACGGCCACCGACCAGGTAGACAGACGATCTGACTAAAATCGCAGGCATGGGCTGGATGGGGACGCTTCCAACGGGTCCTTGTGGAAATCAATGGGAGAGGCTTATGTTTAGCAGTGGACGTCCAATGGCTGAGATGATGATGATAATACAGATATAAATATACCTAGACTGTCCGCAAATTAGCATTGAAACCGAGCGCGTTACGCGGTTTCCTATCCATGCCACGTCAAAAAACACATTTACTCAGACCCGGCTGACAAATTGAACAAAAATCAAAAAGGTTGCGTCAAAAATAGCATCATAGTCACACTTTCTTCTGCAAAAAATATTTAGTCTCATTTGGGCGATCAGGATTTTTTTACGAGCCTATTCCGTTATCTAAAATAATTCTATGTAATAACATAAAATCATTCTATTGAAAAGGAAATATACTGATGGATATAAATATTAATTGGTGTACTATTATTTTTTCTAATTTATCTCCTAGCATCGGAAAAATCTATCTACAGTTCATCTACACATTCTAAAATTATCTGTCGAAATACAATGTACCTTGTGCATAAGAAGCGCGAGTAGAAATGTCTCCACCAGATATGATATTACAAGAGAATCACTAACAATCTGGATACCTACTAAAATAAATAAAAAGAGCATCCCGATGTAAGTGTAAGTGATTGGCACAAACAATACAGCTGACATTTTCAACACGTGTCGTGTAAACGTTGCCTTGTGTTACATCGACCCATTATAGTCAGTAAACGATGACATAATTAGTCGATCAGTTTAATTTGTCGTGGCTTCGTTATTCCATAATGGAATTTTAAAGTCTATTGATATAGAACCCATAATTGGGTACTATTGCCTTTGACTATTAGTTCTTGCTAATCCACGCGTATAACCATTACCCGTAGTTGATCTTTAGTTCTATTTTTAAACCACCATTGTAATAAAAGTTGTTTATACTTCTTGGTTGTAGTCTTCCTTGTGTGTACATATCGAAGCATCGGAAACACAGATTAAAAATAATGTCTTTATTAGACAACTGTGTCTTTTCGAACATTTAAATATCATATTATAATTTTCTAACCTTCCAAATTGAAATGTAACTCGGTTCGTGAAAGTTTCAAATATTCGAAAGCATACGAATTAAAAGTTGTAGTTATCTAATTTCAAAATTGCATGATCAATTTTTTACGTTGGTTGCTTAATTAAAAATTATGTTTTTTTATTTATAAACTAGCAGCGCACCGCGTTTTCACCAGCGTGGATTACTGTACTCCTGTTACAGTACATTTTCCCGGAATTGTTCAACTTTCTGCGACATTTACTTCATTTTCTCGGCGTAAAAAGCTTCTGAAGATAAACTTAAAAATAAAAATGAATGAAATGGATAAAGTTACTGGCCGGTTGGCGCAGTTGGTAGCACTCTGCCTTCTGAGCCGCTGGTCCCGGGTTCGATTTCCGGACAGGTCAAACATTTGTGTTTATGAACATGTCTGTTTGACCTGTGTCTGGGTGTGTATATGTATATAAGTATATATATATAAGTATATATCAGTCATCAGGTTACCATAGTACAGGCTCTGCCTAGTTTGGGACCTGAAGTCCTTGTGTGAATGTTGTCCCATATTATTATTATATTATTATAAAGTTGAATAGCTGAAGTGAGCAGTGCTTTAATCCACGCGGGTGAAACCGCGGTGCGCTGCTAGTTTATATATAAAAAAAACATAAACAACGTAAACAATTGCGCGCTAGCGTGTTGCGCCGCGCGCAACTACAGACTATGAGTAGAAAAACTGCATTGCAACATTTCGATACAGTTTTCATAGAAGAACTGTATCGTAATGTTAACTTTTTAAATTGTTTTCGATATATTGTCTATAAAGACTGTCATTCAAGTTCTGTTTTTTGATTTTTTAATCTTTATATTTCAGCATGAGATTACATCAACATTATTTTAAGTAGGTATTTGAAAATGTAAAAGGAGTAACTTATGTATCTTTTTTCAAATATAAAGTGGCATGTGAACTTGCGAAGTTCATTCGCCACAATTTCTATTAAAAGCTCGCGACCATCTCAAGTTCAAGTTGCTTGAAGCTATTTCTAATTTTAAGTAGGGACACGGAGGGAGACTGCTAATGGAGCGTGGCGGTGCAATGCGCAATACATATTACATATATATATACCGACGTAGTGAAACGCCGAGGCGGTGTTTGATATGGTTTGGTATGGTAGTACCACTATTATTGCCATTACCTAACTAACTTAATTCTAACCGCGACAAGTAAAGACGGCCTAAATCCAGAAGTGGCGTCCCGCATTTGGTACCAACCCTATCCTAATGGAGTGAACTCAGAAACCTCGGGGCGGGCAGCCCAGGACCAGGATTAATGCTAGCTTCTACGTCCGGACAACGCTCTCCTTACTTCCGTTTCTTAAGTTCATCCTGTTAAAGCACAGAAGAGAGAGATTTGACAGTTCTAAGGTATCACAACAAATTACTTGCAAATATTCCGTTACGCGCTTCCAGCCATGATCTCCTAGTATGGCGACTAGAGACTCCCGTAGGATAGTAACACAAACTTCACTTCACTATTAACAAAGATACCTCTGGAACTACTAGCACATTCGTTCGGTAAGACTTCCTCGCCAAGACTGTTCGGTGGGACCGGGTATTTCACCTACTCATCACTATGAACTAACCTCTTATCGGCCAAATCGAATATCACGCGTTTTCTTTCTCCACTTAGTTAACGAATCAAGCACTAGCAAAACCTACTGTCAAATCTGGTACATTTAACGCCATCTATCCTGTTTATCCGACACTAGGAACACCTAGTCAAGTTCATACTTGATATTTAGCGCTAACGATTCTGTTCGAATATCTATCCACGCTCCGACCGATTCAATGATATTAATCAAAAATCAATAATTAGTACGCTCTAAGATCATGTAGCTAAAAACTGGACTAGACACAACTACAGGCAAACGCACACGTAGCTATTAATTTTACAGGAGCTAATTGTTTTGTAGTATTTACGAAGAAAGACACGGTTTCGCTCCGCTACGGCTCAACTGGGCTAAACGTACTGCTCAGTAAAACCTTGGGTGGGTGGTGGCTAGGAGAATTTTCAACCGCGCGCTCCTGCCCTAGACACTATTAGTCCTAGACGTTGTCTTAAGATAACAGTCAGAATACGATGGTGTACGACGAACAATAAAGGTGCGCACAAATATTCTCCGAGATAGTTCTACCGAGCCTATTAAGACTAGCACATCATTTATGAAATTTGGGACAGTCTGAGCCAGCGAGCTTTTTTACGACACAGCGACTCTCGCAATAGTGCCTATGGCGCATTTCACGTGAACTATTTCTACGAACTTAATATTTATCCACAGCGGAAGAGTTATAAGATACACTGACTGCTAACTGTTATAGTATATTATTCGTTATTTCTTTACCTATTTCGATTCCAAGAAGAAAGAAAAATAACTTCATTTTAATCTTTATAATATTTCCACCACCTGAAAAAACATGCTTGCAAAAGTTTTTATCATTTCTTGTTCTCAAACCGAAGTGCCTTTTATTAAAAAATAATATTTAAACATTTTAAGATTTGACAGAGAGATAAATAATTGGGCTGTTTTTTACTGAAACTGAAGGTCTGGCAGCTTGGGGTGCGTTTGCTTGTTTGACGATAACTTACAAACAAAACCTTTTATATGTGCCAAAGTTAGAGCTCATACTGGTAATGAGCTATCACATTAATGGGCCTTTAATAGTACAAATATATATATTGCTTTACTTTCCTAACGCCCTTTGCATGGGTGTATTTTATAAAAAAAAGAATAAGAGAGAGTCTCACCCACCGAAGGTTCCGTACACATTTATAGGTAGGTACAAATTGTTATTATTATCAAAAATAGTTTCTTATTTATAATAATAAAAGGTTTTTTTTCATTATTCTTCATAAACATATTGTTATTATTATCAAAAATAGTTTCTTATTTATAATAATAAAAGGTTTTTTTTCATTATTCTTCATAAAATGAAAACTATGGTACATCATATAAATAATAATCTGTATAAACTTGTGCCAATCAAGCCATTTCTTATATACGGTACCCCCCATGACACGGTTAACTCAATTCAAAATATGGACCGCCATTCCTTGCGTAAAGTTTGTTTTTTATGATTTGATTACAAATGTATAGTTTTCAGATGTTTTCCTATACCTGTAATATACGTACGGCATTACTTGTCAAATTTCATAGTTCTAGGTCAACGAAAAATATCCTATTAATTTTGATTTCCTTGAGAGTGCAGAAATATACGTTTTTTGCGGCATAAGCGGATATCATAAACCAAGGCACATACGTTTTAATTGAAAAGTATTCAAGGAAATAAGTAAACTAGTAATAAATATGAATACAATTTATATTCAGAAATTTATTTGTGGTGTTAAAATAAGAAAAAAGTATATATAAAAAATCTAATATCGGATTTCCTATAGACAATGTATGCACATTGCACATGTTAAATATCATACATACACAATCTTACACACTCAATGACACCTTAACACTTGCTCCTACACACACACACACATACAGGAAATTATATATAAACTACATACACACCCGTAAACGTAAACCAACCCCCAATCCCCATTAAACACGAACAATATAACACTATTACTCACAATTTATTAAGACGTCCCTATACTGTTTTGTCAAACTATTTAAGTGACACACACAGTCAATACTAGCAGGTACAGGGTTCAAGGCTATCCGATAGTGAGAAGTGTATACGAGTAGTTATTCAATGTATTGTTAATGTTAGATTTAAGAATCTGTAGACAGGTGTGCGAAGTACGAAACGCACTGGAAAAGGGCATTTAAAGTACAGAAAAAGTGTATCAGGGCATTGTGTTACGCACACTTTTTAGCGCCTTTGTAGACCTTTGTTTAAACAAATAAATATTTTGCCTTTGCCATCGCTGTATATATGTAAAATTTGCCTATTTGTTCAAAGTCATCGCTCCCTATTTCCATTAATATGTGATATACCCGGAAAGAACGACAGACACGGCGTAATTATAAATTAATCATTCCTGAACAAAGAGTGTGTATGTGTATATGTTATGGACCAACTGATTAATGCGAGCATTATTAATAATGCCCGAGCATTATGTATAATGTCTAGCTCTATCGGGCCAAGTGATTAATTATTATCTAAACTTCATTATTTATCCAATGCACGGGCATTATTAAATGGCTATGTGATAAGTGGGCAATTTGATAATTATGCTAAATTTATTTTTGCTGCGGTAAAAATTTTACTGCGGTGCGGAGGCGGTGCGGGGAGAGAAGAACGCGTGACACGCTTGGACCAATCACATACCGCCGTTCAGTGTGCGGCTCGTGCGACGTACTTCAAACGCCAATTGTTTCTGTTGGTTTAGTTTGGCATTATAAGTGAATACGGACGGTCGCGGAAAGGTTTTAATTATTTTTATTGAAATTAAACGACATGAATCGTCAATTTGACGAAAGATTGAGTAATTTAATGTTGTCAAAAGGACAAAATACTCAGTTTTTAACCAACGAAAGCTATGCTGAGATTATTGAAAAAGTTAAAGCGGCAAAATTGAAGACGTCGAATAAAAAACCTGAAGATTATCAGCGTTTGCGAAGATTCGACGTCATGGCTGTCGGAGAAATAGAGAAATTGATTGTTCCAGTCAAAGATAATTTGATTAGGTACTACGTGAAAAAAGATGACATATTTCAAATTTTGCATGATACCCACCTGGAAGTAGGGCATGGGGGTAGAAACAGAATGGAGAAGGAACTAAATTTTCGCTATAAAAATATTACGAGGGAAATGATTGTCATTTATTTGAACCTATGTGAGAGCTGCGAAAAAAAACGCAGTGTCCCAAAAAAAGGATTAGTTGTGAAACCAATTCTTAGCGGCGAACTAAATGCAAGATGTCAAGTAGACCTAATTGACATGCAGTCACAAGGAGATGATCAGTATAAATTTATACTTGTGTACCAAGATCATCTCACAAAATTTGTTCAACTTCGTCCACTCAAGACCAAAACTGCTGAAGAAGTAGCATATATCTTACTTGACATTTTTACAATATTCGGTGCACCAAGCATTCTTCAAAGCGATAATGGCAGAGAATTTGCGAATAAAATTGTTCAGGAAGCTTGTGAAATGTGGCCCGAATTAAAAATTGTACATGGCAAACCGAGACACTCTCAAAGCCAAGGGTCAGTTGAGAGAGCAAACCAGGATATAGAGAATATGTTGAGTACGTGGTTGGCGGATAACAATACTAAGAAATGGTCGGAAGGATTACGTTTTGTACAATTAATGAAAAATAGAGCCCATCACACAGGAATTAACTGTACTCCATATGAAGCTATGTTCGGAACGAAGTTAAAAGTAGGACTTAAAAGTTCTTCTATACCAAATGAGGCTCTGCTTGATATTCATTCAGAAGAAGACTTGGAGAAACTATTATCTACTGAGAGCACAATTACCGACAGTAATCTCGTAGATTGTCAAGAAGAATGCGCTAAAAATGATCAAGTAGAGTCTGCCAAAAGTGATCAACTAAAGCCCATCAAAACTGACCGTGTGAAGTGTACTCAAAATTATATGGATTTATTTTCAGCTAGCTCAAGTCAATTGTTGCCTACTTTTACCGAAGATGAGCAGTCTGAAAAAACTTCAGATACAGATTCATACCCAATACCCACAAACGAAAACGAAAACCTGGAGCGCAAAAAAGAAAATATTATGGCAGTTAGAAAACTGGCTTTACATAATTTGCAGAAACAAGCAAATAAAATGTTAGACGTATCAAACGCTAAATATCCCATGGCTGCAATTGGTGACACTGTAAGAGTCCGAGTTCCCGATGTTGATCGTGCTCGTAGCGACGGAAGAAATATGCTTGCTACCGTTATTGAAGTAACAGCCTCTAACCTTTATAAACTGGGAACAAAACAAGGTGTTTTAAATCAACTGTACTCAAGGAACCAATTTACAGTCTGCAAGGAAAGATTTATTTCGCCTGAAGATGTTCCAGAGACAGAGATTTCTTTGAGAGAGTGTTGTAGAATGTCCTCTAAATGCGGAGGGCAGGGTTATAGCAGATGTGGTTGTAAAAGTGGTTGCAAGTCTGATAAATGTAGTTGTCGCAAAGGCAAAAAGTTGTGTACCTCAAAATGCCATCATAGCGGCAGTTGTTCTAATAAGTAAATTATGTTACTTACTTTACTATATATTGTATAACAATTGTTTTCCATTTTACGTTCTATTTTACTTATGTACAAATTAGTTTCATAAGCAAAAAGTGTTAAAAACCATTAGATACTATTTTGCAAAATACATAGTATCTAATGGTTTTTAACCCTCAGTCTGATTGCTTAAACTTTATTCAATGAAAACTTTTATGGAACACAGATACATTGTGAATTTTTGTTTTAATGTTAATTTTTTTCGGTTAGTATATTTTTGATACAACTTTCCTTAAGTCTTAAATGCAAAATCTAGTGATTTTTAAATGTAGAAGTCCTTGATAATTAATCCAAATAATGAGTCTGATTATTTAAATTGTTTCACATTTAGTTTATTTTAAGTTCAATCACAATAATGATTACTATTTTTTATTACATATGTTTGTATTACTCTGCCCAAAAGGTGATAAACATTATGTATAATGCCCGGTCGAAGTGATTATTTGAATAATAATTATTAAATTGCACTCTGATATTGGGCATTTTTCATAAGGACCGGGCAGTATGTATAATGCTCAATTTATCATTTGGTCCATAACATATATAGTAATAATGTATTTATACTGTATGGCTATCACCATCTACAATAAATTGCCAGATTGTTTTAAGGAATTAAATTTTAATAGTTATAAAGTATTCAAGTTTCTTATTGACAAATGTTATTATGAGGTAATTGATTTTTGAAAGACAAACCCAATGAAATAAATATAATCTTTAAATTATAACTGCAATATATGTCCTGCAGTTTTAGCAATATATTTGTGCACCTGTCAAGGTACAATATTTCTCGAGTGATTCTCGTGTTTTATACATTCATAATAATTGTACATCGTATTTTGTTGATTAAAAAAAATATATATATACCTATGTATGTGTAATTATATACTTATTATATGCTTTATTCATATAAATTACTATTGTTGTAATACTAGTACTAGGTAAACAAATCTAATTTTATGATTCTACTACTAGATATACTTTATTCTTCTGGCTCATCGTGGACATCAATAATGATGACGATGACGTAATCGTGCTGGAGGAGATAGGTTATTTAGGTGTCGTCCCCACTCTAGATATCAAATCATAGACATAATGTGTGAACACCCTAAAGTTTGTTTTGCTGCTATACACACAATAGTGGCCCAGTATGGCTTTTCGTCCTTGAACTTCTCTATCCATCTCGCAATAAAATTTAAATAATATTAACTTTACGAAAATTTTACATTTTTCCGCAATTTAGGGGATCTACGCCCAAATTGAGAAAAAATGCAAAATCAGTATGTATCTGTATAAATTTATTTTCTTATTTATTTACACCAGTATCAAATACAAAAATAACTAATCCTAAGTAATAAGTTAACAAAACATTTGTGATAAAGGATAAATAATACAATGCTTAACTTTTAATATACCTAGGAGAGCCATTGGTAGCTGTACTAAGATTCCCTGTGTCACAGCTACTACGATACCAGCCTCTGAGCAAAAGCAAGGTACTACAAATGGTTGCACT
Source organism: Apeira syringaria (assembly GCA_934044485.1). Lineage (NCBI taxonomy): Eukaryota > Metazoa > Arthropoda > Insecta > Lepidoptera > Geometridae > Apeira > Apeira syringaria. Next base: position 9,015,029 of record OW203665.1, on the reverse strand, counting down.
ACTTGCTGAATATAAAGAATTAATTTAAACAAAAATATAAGAAATTATAAATATCATTATTAGCATTATTATTATTTGTTACACTAGAACCCGCACTAGGAAAACCCGTGTCGCGGGATTCATCTTACTGTAGTGACCATGTAATGTTCTTCAAAGGTTCTCTGGCCTCTTGATAGCAACAAAGTTTGCCAACTTTTTATATTTATTTATTTTCATAACAATGAGTAACATAACAGTTGGTTTACCAAAGCGTTACAAATTGGTACTAATAGAGTAATATGGTATTACAGTCACATAAATTGCCAAAAAACAGGCCAATATGTAAAATTGCCATAACATAACGCAACATGTCAAATTCTAAAATTAAATTAAATACATAAAGTTGAGTAATGTCATACGGGTACAGTGGAAGCTCTATATGCCTAAGTATATGTTATAATATGCAATAGGATATTGAAAGAACTTAGAGATGTGCTTTATCTGTTCCGTACATAGTTGCATACTGGAATTTTGTGGGAATAACCAGCCTTAGGTAGATAGCAAAACACCCATGAAAAGGCAAAATCATTTTTTTCCAATAGTAGCAAATGCTGGGAATCTTTGTTACTTGACGAGTCGCTCGCATGTTGACCGGCTCACATTGTGAACATTTCTTGAAAGTCTGTGGTTGACAGTCGCTTAAGGTTTGTAGAATTTTCAGAAGGTTCGGAAGGACATCATATCAGAGCTAATGCGTTTAAAGCCTATATAGTTAGAGGGATACAGCGTGCAAAACACACCATATTTAATTTGGTGGTGGCTGGCCGGTTGGCGCAGTTGGCACTCTGCCTTCTGAGCCGCTGGTCCCGGGTTCGATTCGCGGGCAGGTCAAACATTTGTGTGTATGAACATGTCTGTTGGACCTGTGTTTGGGTGTGTATATGTATATAAGTATATATGTCAGTCATCAGGTTACCATAGTACAGGCTCTGCCTAGTTTGGGACCTGAAGACCTTGTGTGAATGTTAAACAAACAAAAAAATTTAAAAAATTATTCATGACTGTCACTAATATAATATACACAGAGCAAATTCATGGCTGTCATATGTTGGAAGCCTGCAAACAATCTATGATGAATACGACGTGCAATCAATTCGAGGACGTGCAGCCACATACATCAACGCGGCGAGGCATCGGGCATCGATCTCCCTCCGTCTATCTAGTGTAGGTACATTATATCATAGATAGGTATCTGGGACCGATTAGCATAATAATCCCATTACGTTCCCAATGCAAGGCCACAAGAGCCTTCCTCTCACAAATTTGATGCGGTAATAGCCTAGCGGTGAGAGCGTCGGCTGTTAAACTGACGGACGCTGGTTCGATCCCCATCAACGGCTTGAGCTTCGGTGAAAGCAACACCGAGATCCAATCCCCAGCATGGTGGTAGAGTACTTTCCAGAACCTGCCAGCCTAGCTACCACCATTATGTTTGAATTACTCTCAGCAAACACATAATGCGTTCAGGGCAGCAGTCCTTGAGTGGATTGTAAAAGCCATCTAGCACGTTTTTCTTAGCGTCATCTACCTTTTAACATCTCCTTAGATGTAATAAGGAAGAAATAAATTCGGACGGCTAGCAGAGTGTTAGTATAGCTTAGTTGGCAAAGCGACCTAGGACGATATTCTGAAGTAGTAGGGTTCTAATCCCAATAGTAAACGATTTTTTACGTTAAAAAATTTGTAATATTTACAATAGTAATTATGTTCATAACAGTACGTTGCAAAACCCAGTTGTATGGCTTCGGTAATATGTTGTAATATTTTTATTTTTAAGATTTCTTTAAGGCCATACTGGAATTCATGCCCGGCTATGGAAGGCTGATAGATGCAAATATATTTACCATGTATATAAGAAGTGAAGTAGGAACAATGTTTGTGTGTTAACGAAATGGGTGTATGTCAAAAACTCTTTTTCTAAAGCATAATTATTTTATTAAGAGAAGTTGTCGTTTTATCCCAATAGATGTGGAGGTACAGTACCTCCTCAACATTTGCACCTATGTCTAGGTAATGTGGAAAAGCAAAACTATATATTTATAAATTAAATTAATTTTAAATATGTACCATTGTTATTTATTCACTTTAGCAATTTTTTTCATTGATTGTTTGCTGAAAAATAACACAATCTTTGAAGGCGGTTTTTTCAGCCTCATCGGAATTGATTTTTTTCCTTTCAAGAAGAGTGGTCTCCTATTTCGACTAATGTACCGTTCCCTTGGGATATATGGTATAACAGAAAAACTGTCGTCCATGCAGGTCAAACCCTGTGACACGGCTAATCAAATATCAAATTGAAATAAAAATATTTGCTTACAGTTTATTACCAATTGCGTTGTATTCCTTGGCATTTTAAAATAAAAAATACTCAGGGACTTTCATTTTTATGGTACCTATGTAATTGCATTCAAGGACAATATCAAGGAGATAAATATTCTAAATACGAAATATTTAAGCTACCCTTAATTTGTAACTGATCTAAGTGAATCTGTTACCATAGCAACGTGGAACCTAACATCTGTAGTAATACAGAAGGCACAAAGTTACGGGAAGTAACTTAACCTCCAATCAAAGTTCGTAGTCTTCTTAGATAATAATTGCACCAAATATATAGTTACATTATTATAACTTGGGAAGTTTAAGGTTGTAAACTTTGTAATTACTTTTCATTCTGATCAAATGACATAGTCTTGGAAAACTTTGTAAGGATATTATATCCATAAGTTTGGAGGTAGTATGATATCAATATAATAATATTTGTCTTCTCCGAACCACAGGCAGTGTTGCCAACTGCTCTAACTTTCCACTTCTGAGATGTAGCTATTGAAAAGTTGGTAGATTTCCAGATTTCCTTACCCCAAAAGTAGCTAGAAATAGACAGAGGAAAAAAAATGAAATATCGACGTAATTACAATTAGGTTTTTATAATAAAATATTTCACGATACATTTGATTGATATCGAATATATATAATTTTTTTTAATAATAGAAGACCTGTGACGAAGACCTTGTGTGAATGTTCCACATTCACACAAGGTCTTCAGGTCCCAAACTAGGCAGAGCCTGTACTATGGTGACCTGTTGACTGATATATACACTTATACATATACACACCCAGACACAGGTAAAACAGAGATGTTCATACACACAAATGTTTGACCTGTCCGGGAATCGAACCCGGGACCAGCGGCTCAGAAGGCAGAGTGCTACCAACTGCGCCAACCAACCAGTCAAATCTAACGTAATCCTAACACACGTTCTCTCTCACTCCTCTTACGTCCTAAGGTCAGTAAAGAAGGACAGAGACCGACATCATCAGGGTTTTCTGTGCCTGCGTTGCCGTATACCTTATACCTTATACCACCTCGAAGCCATACATCTTCTTTTTTAAACCGCCACAGTATTTTAATTATGAGTAATAAAGGAGATCTTCTTCTCGCCTCTCTGATGTTTGGCGTCGATCGATCTCAACAGCCACATATATTATCTCTTTTCAATGTTTTTTTTTTTTTTACTTAAAGCTTGCGTTTGACAATTTTGTTAATTCCATTTCATGTACATATCTATCCAGTATAAGTAAAGATAAAACTTCCTCGGAGCTTAGGTGATTGATTTGTGTGGCGATCTCCATACCAAATTTTATCGAAATCGGTGCAGCCGTTACAGCGTGAAGGAGTAACAAACATACAAACGACAGACAAACTTTCGCCTTTTTCTTATATTATAAGTGTGATAAAAGGTTAATCCACATACGGGGAAGGATTTTGTTAATTTAAATAATATGTCGATCTTGACATCTAAAGCTCTCGCCATAATGTTATTCCACGGCATATTTCCCGGCAGCCAGGCACACTGTCACTCTGCGGTTTGCGTGACTTGCTAAGTTAATTACGAGGTGCGGCTAATTCGCCAGAGACACGTCACTCGTTTTATATATTTCGGCTGTAAATTGTTGCGAGCTTAAATAATATAGATCAGTAGTTCCTAAACGTCGGTTCGGCTTATAATTCATTGTGTTTATTTAACGGACTAATGCTGTTTGCCTCTACCGGCATTTACAGCTTCACCGGAGGGGGGGCGAGCACAGACGGTGCTCAGCCCGGTATTTGTGCGGTCGCAGAAGGCGCACCGCCTAGTGAGGCTAGCGCTGACGGCGCTGTGCCACTAGGAGAGGACGAGGCGACTAGCTCAAGGGCACCACTGAGGTTCGGACCTCGGCTTGAGCTGTCGCCAGGACAGGGAGTTATCGGATCGAACCGCGGTGCCCCATAGCACATCGAAACCATTTATACTGCGTTCGAGATGGGCTAGGGAACAGTTAAAAACGCCCTAAACGCTCCCGTTCCGCGTTCGTTTTGGCACAGGTGGCGTTTTGAACTGATTTCGTTCCCTGTTCGAGATGCATGAAAAATTTAAAACGCCTCCGTGTCTTGCCAATTTTGACCCACTTCCGAGGCTGGGTTTTTTGTGAGCGTTTTTTGACTGCTGAGAGATTGACAGCTACAGCTGGTGTGAGTAGATAAACAAACTTGAAAATATACGCCTGTGTAATATTTTCTTTCCATTTCCATTACGGAAATGTAATTGTCGTTATAATTTAAGCTAATATTATAGATATTGAAATTGAATTGAAACATTTTTATTCATGATTATTCAAATGAATCGTCGTACTTGACAGCTCTCGTGTAAATGGAGTGTACGCGTCGTTCGATTTGGGAAAGATCGTGTTTGCCACATATGGCTCAATCCCAAAACGCTTGTTCAGTTGCACACTGCTAAAAACGCCACTTGTCCATCTAGAACACACCTATAGTAATCTTTGAAGCGTGGACCGTGAAACTCACTCTCACTACCGCAGTGTCCCTCATTATTATTTAGGGCGGACAACGGCGGCGCGGCGCCGCACGGTGGGAAAATTGTGTACCGGCGCTGCGGCACACAATTTGGGAGCCGCTGTTCTAGAGCATGCGAGCTCTTTGCTCAAAACGAATAATTTAAATTAAAGTATACTATAATGTACTTTAAATAAATAAGTATATTAAAGTAATTAAAGTACATATGTATATAAGTATATATATAAGTATGTATTTAAAGTCAGTCATCAGGTTACCATTGTACAGGCTCTGCCCAGTTTAGGACCTGAAGACCTTGTGTGAATGTTTTCCCATATTATTATTATTTATTATTTAAAGTGTGTAAAGTCACTTTTAAGGCTCCGAAAGTACTTATTAAATTAAATTAAAGAGGAAAGGCGTAACTCTAAAAATAATTCCTATACCATGTGTATAGCTATAACCTGTGAAGTTGAGGAAAAGTGTTGAACACAGGCGTGAGTCTCTGGTTACATTTGTTACTTGAATATTGCTTTGTCATTTGAGAACTATTGTTCTTGTGGAATGTGCATTTTAATGGGTTTCCATTCCTGAGTCGTTGGAAGTAGCCTAGCTAACTTAGAATAATAACGCTTATTCTAAGCTAGTTAAGGTATGCGGGAGACGCCTTCACGAATGCTATTTTGTAACCACGTTCGATTCACGTCCAATATGTTTCATGAAGCAGGTAAAGCGTCATGACTTGTACTATCACCAATGGTACATTTAGAATTCGCGGCATTAGAGAGGTTTTTATACTGTATAGATCTAGCTTAACCACTATCTCACTCGAGAGTCATTGACGATGTAGTCGAAGATTTAAATCGCGGTAACCCTAGATAGTTTACTAAATCTGAAGAATAGTCTGAATATTTATTTATTTATTTATCTGTATAGTCTGAATATATTATTATTAACTATGTGTTTGTTACAGTTTGTATGTAACAGTTTTTTAAACTTGAGGGTGGTAGCTAGCCAGGCAGGTAGTCGAAAGTACACCACCATGCTCGGATAACGGTATTGCCTTCACCACGTCCGGTAACCCGTCTTGGTGGTGATTGAAATTTCAGCGTCCATAAATAAGATAGACGAAGCTCCCACCACTAGGCTCATCTCATCAACAACATATATTTCTATGTCCTACTAATATTATAAATGCGAAAGTTTGCGAGTATGGATGGATGTATGGAAGTATGTTTGTTACTCTTTCACGCCGAAATGGTTGGATGGATTAAGATGAAATTTGGTGTGGAGATAGCTTATACTCTAGATTAATACACTGGCTTATTTTCATCATCCCCATTATCACCGTTTATCATCAACACGCGAGTAAAACCGCGGGGTGTAGCTAGTATAACATATAGTTGCGGGCGACCCTCATAGAATCTTTAAATATAGGAAGAACTATAGACACTGTGACGTCAGGACAACATTAATGAAGCTAGGCTACATTGAATTGAAATGTAATGAAATATATTTATTGACAATAACATACAGGACATAGCTAACAAATTTACACATATTTTACAGACTAATTAATAGGTAGTATAATAGGCATATAATAGGTAGTATAATAGGCGACAAATATAGCCTCTTGCAACTTATAATCCAAGGAAAAATACAAGGCCATAGACCACCTGGCCGCAGACGCACCTCCTGGCTGAAAAATCTGAGAGACTGGTTTGGGTTTGAGTACCAGATCCCTATTCCGGGCGGCAGTCTCCAAGGTTAAAATTGCCCTAATGATCGCCGACCTCCGTTAGGGGATGGCATAAGAAGAAGAAGATAATAGGCATGCATCGTAATGGGCTGCTATAGCTTAGTTGGACAAAGCGACAGGACGGTATTCTGTAGTCGTGGGTTCAAGTCCCACTAGCAGCCGAATTTTTTCCTTCAAATATTTGAACTGAAGTTCTGCCTAGCATAGCGTTAATGCGATACACAATAAAATCTCTTAAAATAAGGGTAAGGTGCCTTCGTTTGATACGATATCAACTGTAATGTTGGTCTATCAGTCCTATTAATTAATTGTTCATACCATTAAAGGTAGATGGCGCTAATAACATCACCGCTAGATGTTAATAAGGAAGGAAGTAATTCGGCCCTAGTGGTATGGGTATGTGTATGCTATAGCTTAGTTGGACAAAGCGTCGTGGGTTCTGCAGTCGTGGGTTCAAGTCCCACTAGCAGCCGAATTTTTTCCTTCAAATATTTGAACTGATGCACCGTAATGTATGACTGTGATCAATGTGTTTACGTAGGATCCATTAACATCCGAACTAGTAATTTAACTGTATTTCAGATGGCAAAGCCGTTGTTGTGGAAACTTGGATGGTACATAAATGTTTTCTATTTAAGGTCTAAAGTGTAATTAAATTTAAAAAAAGTATGTTTTTACAGAGTACGTGGTTGTGTGAACCAAAAGAGTTTAATTATTTAAACATAGGCGAGCCCTAGGTGTGCCGATACGTGTGGGGGTTTATGTGTAGGAGTGTATTCGTGTGAGTTGTGAAAGAGAAGTGTAAGTGCGTGTGTCTGCGGATGTATGCGGGTGAATGTTCACATTCAATCCAACACGCACAATCATTCATATAAATACACAGGGTAGTATTGGTGTATCAGGGTGTATTTATATGAATGATTGTGCGTGTTGGTTATACACATTGAACATTAATATTACCGTAAATGTTTCGGTAATTCTTCAGTTTCTCTATAGCAAAGCGTTCTTAAGTAGTCACTTATGACTACTTTTACTTTGTTATAGGGTAGGTCAATGATATTATATGTTTATACGAGGTAGATGTCGCACAAGCGTACGGAAACTGAGGCGGCAAAATTAAGTCAATTGTAGTAATTTTAATTACGACGCGTATTTCATGCGCAAGTCTAAACATATAGCTATCCTTTTCTATATTATTTGTACCGTATTATCTGTCGCAGTAAGCATGTTTATGTCGTAAAGGAACAAAATCTGAGCACCGCGCAGTATGAATATACTTCATCTGTAGTAAAACATCATTGGTAGGGGATATCTATGAAATTGTTTATTGAACTTGTTAGATTGCTTAGAACATGTCTTCTTATTAGTTTCTCTTTGAGGCGGCCGAACATCTCTTGGCATTTTATCAGGTATGACTATGCACTTATGAAAATATACTTCGATCTTAGATTGTTCATAAAAACCCAAGACTACGATCGTTGGAATGTGTTCAAAACGTCGGTAGCATAAATGTATTAATTATTTGTTAAATTTTAATTTGCTTTTGAAGCATTCTATTATTTTTTATATTATTTTTCTTCTTAAGAGGAGAACATAAATTTGTTTATGTACAATTTTTCATCTCGAAATCGTTAACACAATATTGTTCCGTGCACAGCACTAAATGTGTTAATTAATTACTAGTAATTAACATAATATCGAGATATTTACCATGTACAGTGTTTGTTTTGATTGGTCGATGTTCGGCAAATTTCCAAGCGCCATATTCCTGAGTACCAAATCTGAATCTACTACCGGTGGGCGTTCATAAGAACAGACAAATTTGTTTAATACGAGAGTATTAAACAAATCCTTTCAAGTGAAACATCAATCAATTAATCAAAACACTTTATTGGACACCAAAAAAATATAAAATTTAATTAAATATAAAAATACTGGTAAAACAAGTGGTGGCCTTATCGCTTTAAGCAATTTTCTACAGGCGTGTGTATCCCCTCAATTTCTTGCATTCCTGGTTTCAATGGCATTATTACAAAAGTCATTCAAAACTATTTATATTTCGATTCGTAATGTTACCCAGTCTAAGATATTCAAATACCTATTATTGTAATGCCACCGACTGCAGCGCCCACTTTGGGAAAGGCTGCTTTATGGCGTGAAGAGGTAAAAAACACACATAGATGCAAACTTTCGCATTTATGATATTAGTGTAATTAGATGCAGCATCATCATCTCAGCTGTAAAACTTCAACAGTTGGTTATAACTTAAACTTCCGCCACTTACTTAAGCCAGTAGGTATTTAATACCAAATTTATTAACATTACTCAACACAAAAGTTAGCTACATTAATGAAGGTTTGTAAAACATTGAGTCATAATAAGACAACTGTCTTTAAACATAAGTAGAATCATACATTTCTTCTGTAAACTGAAACCATATGTTTCTGTTTGGTTACGATTTTATAAACAAAACGCTACTGGTTCATTGCGTGTGTAACTCTGTAGGGCTTGGTCTAAGTCACAAATCAGGGAGGGATTAGTGCGGTGGCTTAGTCAAGAGGCTTAGGCGGTTGTTTAAAAAATATGCACTTATGTGAGGGATAAAATACATCTATAAAATTAAACAAACTAAAGTAGTCGTAGTAAAATTAGTAGAAAAACAGTTATACCCATACATGCTTTTTATAGTCGATGTTTATACAAAGACTTGCATACTTGTACTCTTGTATATGAGATGTATCCACTATCCACTGACGTTTTGGAAATAGCTCTAGCATACGTAGAATTAAAAAAATGACAATTAAGGCCAGATTCATTCATTTAAATGCCTACCTTGAAAAGTTATGTACTACAGAAGCAAAATCTTTCTAAACATTGAATTTACAGCGACATCTAGTAAACTCGAAACAATACTTGTTGGTTGTTTCTGATAACATTTGCTAGCGGAAAGCTTATCACTTGTTACTAATATGGGCCATTCTTTACCGTATTGGGATGACAAGGCCGCGCACGGCGGTTGCGCAAGAGCATATTTTGAGAAGTGATCTGTTGTTATGTCGTTAATGATGACATGAACGTTTAGGCGCGTTCAGGTGACGCGACCACATAGACAGATTAGATATTATTATGTTATAAGAGATATAGAGAAAGAAATGTATATGAACTACGTCGATGACGGAAAATAATAAGAATAGACATCCGAAGAATCAGTATAAGCTAAGTAACGAATGGGATATTATCGTAAAAGCTACCCAAAGCCATACTCAATTTATATATGAAGGAGATGGGATGGCTAGGTCTGCTGGCGGAGCAACACCTTGTACACCTATGCGAGATACGAGAAGCTCAAAATCCATCAGAAAATAGGTAAATTGTGTTCAGCCTTGTGTTCCAAAATAAAACAAAATGTAAATCTTCACCATAATAAATTCCCACCACATTCGTAGTGTGTCATAATATATGACGTAATAAGAATCGTAAATAATTCTAACAATATGACGTTTATGACGAAAATATCAAAAGTTGAGCTAAATAAGCCATAAAACCAAAAAAGACATTATTGCTCACACAGATGCCATAATCTATTCTCAAATGAATGGAATAGTCATTGATCAACATAACATCGTATATGGACATAGCCATGTGCGGAGTTCCCGCTTACTCTCCACGGAATAATCGACCGAGATTTGTTAGCGAAGGCCTCAGCAGCCGTGGTCTGTGCTTATAACACGAATAATTTCATACAAATTGTTTCAACTTCTATCAATTGTTCTGTATAACATTAGATAAGAATTTTATGCGATGATAGCTCAGTGGTGGGAGCATCGGCTGTCAAACTGACGGACGCTGGTTCGATCCCCACCAACGGCTTGAGCTTCCGGTGAAGGCAACGCCGTTATCAAATTCACAGCATGGTGGTAGGGTACTGTCGCATACATGCGACATATACACGCTTGACTAATGACCACTCTGAAGTTTGAAAAACTGTCAACAAACACATAGTCTGTTCAGGCAGCAGTCCTTGAGAGCCAGTGAGCATTCTAGGTCTAACGTGATAACATCTTTAACCATATAGTCACTGTGCATCAAAATGAAAGAGTGGTCGAACGCTAGGTCCTATACAATATAAAAAAATAAAAAGAAGATAAAGGATTGGTAGTCCGAAGTCTGAACTCAACCGCATAATTACAATTTGACTAACTTACATTATACGAGGAGAAGCGGTGTTTGTCGCGTGCGGTCTATTATAGCTTGGTCATAATGGAGAGCTTCCATGCTTCGACGGGCATAATAAACCGTCCCGGACGGACGGCAATGAGACATCCATACTTGGTAGACGTTCGAACTTGCAGCACGAAGCGTTTTGCTTCTACACTCATAGGGTGTACAGCGAGCGAGTACAGGAGACGTACATGGAGACGCAAATTTATGCAATACATAATATAGTTAGTAGTTAGTAATAAGTTTGTGACTCTGCAGAGACAGAATCTGGGTCTTTCCAGGTCACAAGTGGTATCTTCCAGGCACGCGTATCGTAGACCACATTATCGCTTAACGTCATGTCAGTAGTGGTCATTACCTGCCTATTTTCTGTATAAAAATCAATCCAACCGGTCTATTCCTGTTTCAAAATAGTAAGACTTGGCCCTGACGTGACGGGATTTTGTTCGTCCTCTTGTATATTTTCCCCCAAATTTATAGCGTGTTCTGGCTCGAAGTTCAAAAACAAACGCGAGCTCAAAGTTCAAAAACAAACGCTTCAGTTCATTTGGATTAAGATGTTCGCCATAATACTCTCTCAGCTTGTTTAAGTGAATATATGACCAAACAGAATGGCACAAAGTCCTCTTCTGTCAGCCATGGATAAATGTGGACATAAACTCGCAATATTTTAAAATTCGTTTTTTAATAGTCTGAAAAGACATTGCTGAGATTTTCCAATATTGCATTGTTTTGATAGTAATTGGTGGTAGTTTACTTTCTCTTGGCCTGTATTTACTGTAGTTGATAAAATTTAACACGTTATAGAATTAATTTTAATATATCTAATTTCATTTATTTTTATTTAAATTTTACATGCATGTGCATGCCAATGATCAGAGGAATGAATGAACAAGAAGTTGAAGGCTTAGCTAATGTAAATACATGAAAAATATTATAACGCCCTCTACTAAAGTGCAGCTAACTTCTAGTCTTGCTACTTAACGCTAGATGGCGACTCCAAAGATTGACTGTTCTACATTCTTTCACCCTTGTGAACACTTGATGCATACTAAACATCCTAGATGGCGTTACGAAATATGTTTTAGAGAATATTAGGAAGATAATGATAAAAATTTCACAAAATGAGCAATAATGGAGACGGTATTGTTTTATGAGGGTTTCATTGTGAGTAACATAAAATCGTTTAACTATTAAGCCACAATAACGTTTACTCCTGACGCTATCTCGAAACAAACTTTAGAATAGTAGGTAGGTTGGTGATTTATTTATTTATGGTACAACTATAGGTAATGTACGGATAGATAAGCCGAGCGTAGGAAGTCCAGGTGGACAAGATGACTTGAACAGGAGCACAGGAAGATTGATGCGGACTGTTTCCAACCGATCCTAAGGAGGCATATATCCTAAGGACGTATAAGGACGTCCTATGGATGAGATGAAGGTAAGTAAGTATATAACACTCCTAACGTTCACCAAAACTTAAGCGTCCGATTATCAATTAACCGTCGGTTAACTGTATGGTGAGAACTGTTTCACCGACGACGCTTAAATTGTGATCAGCATTTAAAATGAATATTTTTATTTACCATCTATTATCACCCATTTTATCTAATCGTAATTATCATCGTAATTTCACGTCTATTAGGGTTAGCGCAAAGTACCTAGAAGTTTCTAAGCAGATACCTACATACACTTTGAAACAGTTCAGATGCTTTGTTATTAAATCAAACGGGGCTTAATCGCGAGAAAAACATTTAGTAATTTATTTACCTCGACTTTTCGACCAAGTTGCATTGGTCGTGGACACGAGAAGACTAAAAATTACAAGTTCAGATGCTGTAGGTACCTAACACGTTCACAAGTAAATACAAACCTATTTGTAGGTATGACAACAAATGTTTACCTACCTAACTATAATACACACTACTGTAAACACAAAGCCCTTTGTCAAAGCGTCTATTTTTACCAAACAATAAGTCAGCGACCTCGTCACAATACACAAATAAGACGGCTAATAAGGCAGGGCAGATTTAACAGGCAATAATGCCCTAGGGGTGTCGCAATTTGTACCGTCATTTGCGGACACATTTAGCCCTGTTTGCATGGCGTATAAATCACCACACCTTGCCACCACCCTCTGCAACCTACCACTCTACTTTGAGCCCACTTCCCCTAGAAATTCCATAGGAATCACTACCTTCCCAAGTGTCTAGTTTCTTTGGTAAATCCCCGCGTAACCATTGGCAGGGACAGGTCTCACCTTCTATTCAATCGTAAACATAAAACTTTGCTAGTTTTCCGCTGGCACTGCCGCAGTCAGCCCTCATTTTCTCACAGAAAACAAATATACCAATATGATTGTAGGGCTATGAACATTTTGAAGGCGCTGAAAAGGATTTACGTCAATTTGACCAAAAAGAACAGAAACACAAAGATGAGACGGCGGAGAGAGTCAGTTGTCTCTGCCTACAAGAAAACAACGAAGTTCCTTACAGCAAACACGTCAAGTCTTTTAAGCATTATGCCGAATAGAAAGTACCGGTTGCTTACTAAATTGGTGGAAGAGTATGATGCCAAAATCTCCAAAGATAAAAACAAAAGCTCTTATACCTCTGAAGAAGACGACGAAGATATCGGTGAAAGAGATCTAGATTATTATTTAGGTGTAAGGAGGAAAGAAAGCTTTTGGAGAGATCCAGCCGGAAAAGAACAAATAAAAAAAGACTTTCTTGTGTATCACTGTGGAGTTACCGAAGAAGATTATGAAATTAACTACAAAAAATCTTCCCCTAAAGTATCTTACGATGTTCAGCCAAGACTGAAGCAAGTGCCTTTTAAGATTCACAAAAAGAATAGAAGGAAGAAGAGGAATTTAAAAGATGACTCTTGGAAGGAGAAAAGTTTATTTAGACTGTTCGCGTACAGAAGAGACAGTGAATACTCCACTTCGGACAGCTACAGTGAATGTGATTCGAGTGAAGAGAGAAAAGATTCTAACTCTGATAGAGAGGGAAGCTTGAACGTTAACTCTGATGATGAGAAGGTACGTAACGCGTCTTGGGCTTTATAGGCATGGTGCATTGAGGGCGCAGTGATAGTAACTGTTATTTAATCATTGTTTGATCGGTAGTTACTATAGTAGGCCGCTCTCCCGCTTTTCTTCCTGGCCTGTCCATTTCTAAAATCACAAGACAGCACACGAGTAAGATAGATAAGACTTATCACTCTTTATTGCACAAGTACGAACTTTAAATACTATGCGTCATTTTCAAACTAACAGTTTACTCGTGATTTTAATTCATCGAACATGGCGCACGCAACTGTGCCGAGATATCTGGAAACGAAAACAAAATAAAATACTTACATGATAAACATCCTGATAATAACGTTAATTCTCGAATTTTAAAAATAATATAGATACTTTGCTAGGTATTAATCTAACGGAACAATTGGATAGCTAATACATTTTTTTCATTTAAAAATTGGATTGGAATGGGTATACCCATTCCATATTTTCTTTCTATCTAATACCTGACATATTTTTTCTAGCATACTACCTAACGAATTGAAAACAAAAAAATGTGTCTATGACCTTCCAATTAGATTATATAATATACAGATAGAGTGTGTGTTAGCAGTGATGACTTACGGAATGGAAACGTGGTCTCTAACACGGGCCATCTAACATGGGCCTTGTGAGCAGGCTCTAAGTCGCACAGCGAGCTATGGAGAGGGCTATACTCGGGGTTTCTCTACGCGATCGAATCAGAAATCCATACCAGAACAACAGTCACCGACATAGCCCAGCGGACTCGAAGAACCGATGGCCATTGGGGTCGAAAGGTTATCAAATACAAACTACGGACTGGCAAGCGCAATATAGGACGGCCATAGGACCATAAGACAGACGACCTGGCTAAAGTCGCAGACAAAGGCCGCTTCCAATCGGTGTTTGTGGAAATCGATGGGGGAGGCCTATGTCCCGCTGTGGATGTCCTATGGCTGATGATGATGATGATATACAGATATGTTTTAGTATAATAATATACGTAATTTTACTGCGAAGACATTCTTTTATAAGCTTATTGTAGCTGATGTTATTCTGTTATCTTTCAGTTATTTTATATTTTATCTGAGGTTTCTATTCCAGGGTGTGCGAATAAAGGAAGTATCAGAAGGCAGGCCGTGCGACAACTGTCCTGAGCTATGTCCTGGGTTCATCCCACACGCTTGGAGGTGAGTTTATAACTATTTTTTACTTTTTATTAAGTTTGTTACTATTTTTTCAACTTAATCAAAATATTTAGGACTAACTAACGCCGCGTTCGGAAAATAAAAATAGCTAAATATCGAAATAAAGTAACAACTCGAACGCCATTCTATTAAAATATTTTTTACAATGGTGTTCATAACAGCGCACTAAATAAATTAGAGTTCGATCGCGAGTCACCGCATTTGAACTATAATTACTGTCCGCAAATCTCGGAGATTACAGGTTACAGATTACGGGTATTAATGCACGCAATTCTACCAGGATCGCGACCACTTTCTGCACTTTAACGTTTATTGACGTTGATGTCGATTTGGCAATTAAATAATGGTACATACGAATGGTACCTATTATCTTCTAAATAATATTTTTTATCATGGCCTGCTTTTTGATAATTACATTTTGTGATTTTATTGTAAAAACGAACACAGTTTCTTAGGAAGGGCTTATTTTTCTTTGATCGAAAGCTCCTGTTATATAGCTACAATTATGGTATGTATGTCGCTAATTAATTGTATTCTATAGTATTAAAATTGTAATACTCAGAATCACGAACCTCTAAATATAACAAACTTTTAACGGCGGTTAAGTTGTAGGTATTTACGCATAAACACTCGATGCATCAGCGAAACGCATGATGTTATAAGTACTTATATCACACATATATATTACTAATACATGAGAGGTAAATAATATAACCTACTCGTCCTGTCAATATGCCTGGAATATTCTACAGTATTCATTATTTATTGTCCATATACTAAAAATAAATATGTCATGTTGGTGTTTGATTCAGTTTCGTAGAGATTACACCACTCGTTTATGGGCATTGCCTCGTTTATGTCCATGATATTTCCGCCTTATTAAACAATGCGGTTCCTACAAGGTAAATATTCAATAAAACTAACCATTAAGTATTTCATATTATTTACTTATTAATAATGAATAATAGGGTTATTAGAGGAAAATATTCACATAAACTGCATATAAGCGCGAACATCGAACAAACAACGGCATTGGCTTTTCACATTCCAAACAAAACACACTCGATAAAACTGTTACTTACGAATGATGTGCCTGTCAATGAAAAAACTACAAAAAGTAATGGATGTGATCAAAAGGATCAACAAGGAACAGAAAAAGAGAGGAAGAAGGCTGCAGAAGTTTCCGTCCAGGGAGAGAAACAATGCGGTGCGCGAAAAGAGTGGTAGGTACCTGTCTGAGGTACGCAAGAGTTGCTGGTGGAAAGAACGATGAAGAAGATGATTTGATTCCTACTGCATGGAAAATGTAAATTTTATTTCAAATCCTTTTACAAACATGGATACAAACACGGCTACAAACACGGCTACGTCGGTTAAAATAAAGGCTACCTAAGATGATTGCAAAATCCGTACACAACAAAAGAGTTCTAGAAAATCTGTTATTTAAGATAGTCGATTGACACACGTGTGAATCATTGAATTTATTTGACAGTGTAGTGACCAAAATACTACTACTTGTAGTATATTCGTGTATGGTATTTGTATAGCGGGAACAGAAATACATCATCAGTAAAAATTTCAACTGTCTATCACGGTTCATGACATACAGCCTGGTGACAGACGGACAGACAGACGGACGGACAGCGGAGTCTTAGTCATCTTTTTAATCTTTTATATCTCCATAAATTACAATTTCAAATTGCCTCGATGCAACGGCGACGTATGTTCACGAAATATTTTGTTCTCGGTTGTGGAAAGGTTAATAGCGTCCCTGATTGAACATGTTTAGGTACTTACCGAAAATTATTATCTTATTGCTTAATATTACGATAAAAAGATAAGTTAAAAAAATGGATTTGGTTCAGTTATTTATTATAAATAAAAAGTAATTATTGAATATAGCGAATAAATAAGTTCAAGCGATATGACTATATGTGATAATTATAGATAATATTGAGTGACTAATACAATAAGCTAAAAAATTCCTACTCAATAGCAATTTACTAATTACATGATTAGTTAAGTGACCTAATGCTATTTGTAACTTTGTATAATGAAAGAAAAAAACGCGTGTGCGCGCTCAGGTTATTCTATAAATTTAGATAATAGCTATCATAGAAGTGTTTTGTATGAGATAGCCTACCGAAATTATCAGAGCGTATCAGATAAACTATTTTGCAATCGTCAATCATCGTCATATCATAGATATTCCGCTTCAAAGACGGTGGTAGGATGTTATTGTAATGTTCTTTAGACCAACACTAAGTACCTAGGTGACAACGTGCGAATTGCCGATTAAAAGAAGCAAGTAAAATAATGATGACGTATGATAGTCAATCAGAAATGAGGAGGTCCGTGGAAGAACGACAGTCACCGACATAGCCCAGCGCATTAGCAAGTTAAAGTGGTATGGGGCAGGGCACATAGCTCGAAGAACTGATGGCTGTTGTGGTTGAAAGGCGGACCAGGTGGACAGACTTCCTGACTAAGATTGCAGGCAAGGGCTGGATGCGCGCTGTTTCCAACCGGTCCTTGTGGTAATCAATGGGGAAGGCGCATATACAGCTGTGGACGTTCTACGCCTGAGATGATGATTATGATGATGATGTTCAAGAACCAATATATTGGGGTAACTGGTTGTCCATATTATTTTAATGTAAAGATAGCGTGTAGCCTGTCAAACGGCCGTCCTCCAAGCAGTCTGATGCTGAAATTTAAATTTCGATAGAACTAATCTTAAATCTCGTGAATCATAGTAGACCGCATCATCACTTAACATCAGGTGAGATAGTGGTCAAACGCCTGCCTGTTGTGAATTAAAAAAACAATCTCCAGTCCATTTTAAACCATTCTAGTCTTACGACTTTGGCAGATATTAATGAAATAAATGAAATATAGAAAATAAATAAAGGAATCTTGAAGCTAAAAACAAACCCAAAAACAATAATAGCTCTCGATTAGGACTCCTTTCAAACAAAACTTCGAGTTAAACGTACAAGATCTACGATGCTACACAAAGAAACAAGATACTTAGAAATAGTCCTCTCTTTTTGGGTCAGGGTTTAAAAAAACTAACGTTTCTCTTTACTAAATGGTCCATAATTGTTTGTAAACATTTTTAAGCCATCAACGCCTATAACTTATCGAGTGACCCAAAAACAGATAACCTTATCGGTATGCCCTGTGAAACATACACACATTGGAACATTCGACTAACAGACTAATTTAGAGGATAACAACCAGCCTTGGAAAGAGGTCGCAAGCGCATATATCGTGACAAAAAATATTGTCATTGTCATCTGAGACGGCACGCGGACCAGACGTGTCTTCAATTTGCACGTCGCAATCGATCCTCAATTATGTGCCTGCCGTTGAAACAATTAGAGGTCATGGACGTATATCGAAAGATTAGCAACGAACCGCCAGAAAGAGAAAGAAGAATACAAAAGTTCCCATCGAGAGAAAGAAACTATGCAGTTCGGCGGAAGAACAATAACAATTTTCGATCCCATGTCAATTGCGAGAGCTGTGCAAGAGTCGCCGAACGGGAGAACAGTCAAAATGGATGAATTTCTTTGTGTTTGTAGTGCGTGGACTCGGTAAATTAGGAAAGACTGAAGTTATAGTTTAGTGGGCTAGTGGTGTTGTCATATCAATACTCAATATAAAATTGATAAACATTATTTATCTTATCAAGGCTTTTGTGTGTTTCAATTGATTTTTCAAGTATTCTTCATGTAGACATGAAGACAAAATATTATAGTCTGACTTATATTAATACTATAGTTGACTATAATATTTCGGATAATTACTGCTTTATTTTAGTAAGTAGAAGCGTTATTATATTGCTATCAATAGAAATTTCTTAATGTGTATTTTTTAAAAACTGAAGTTTAATATTATCCGTTGTTTAATTACGTGTCAGAAATGTATGGTTATTGGAAAAAATGCGGTGTTTATTCATTTACTATCTTATAATATGCAGTCTTTGTTGAGAGGTATAGACGCCCGGATGTTGATAATAAACATAGGTCAACGACTTACATTCTATAGTATACTTTATTGTAAATAAATACAGTACAATATGGTTCATAAAGTATTATGCATGTATAACTTATTACTAAACTGGTTAGATGCCGCACGTTTGCTAATTAGTTACTATTACTTTGGCTGTGGTCCTGATTCAATGTTTTGCAAAAAGGTTATCAAGTTTAAAAACATTGAGTCTCGTTTGAGCGTCTTGCATGAGCAATTGAGCATAACATATTTCAAGGTTTTTACTATAGAAAAGAAGGTTATCGGCCACTATATCACCTGATGTTACTTATATGGTGATTCGGTCTAACATGGATACGAGATTGGCGAGATAGTATCTATCTGATTAGTGTATTTTCCTGTTTATGAGAATAGCCGTTTGGATACTGTGTTGTTTTTGGTGAATCACATAGTCACAGACTAAGGCCACTATTATATATGCCACTCCTTAGAAGCACTATGAATTAGCGTCAGTACTTAAAGTCTTATCCAAAACTCAAGTCGTTACTGATTCTTAAACTTTCTAGCTCGTCTGTCGATGGACTCAATAGAGCCTCCTGTACAACATGCCTACGCCACTCGACATTTTTTTCTTTCTTCGATTACTTCCATGAACGTTATCTTCCATGATATTCGGTAATACAGTTACTCTTACTCGGAAATTCTGAGAAAATCTGTCAAATTTTGAAAAATGTATGCTTATATTATGTAGATAATGTACAAGGAAATCCCACAACACTGGCTAACTTAGTGCGCGGTTTCAGATAATAATTATTTCACTGTTCACTACCTGTAATTCGTTTCTTTGTTACTAGATTTGTTACCAAATTAAAATAAATCCTTAAAAATAATACAAACAACAAACAGCCCCCCAGGTCTTCGAATGGTCCGCAATATTTCAGAATGATGCAAAACATTCGAGAGAGTTCTGGGATGTTCCAGAATGATCTGTGACGTTTCGGAATATCACACAACATTCCAGAATGTCCTGAAGAAAAACAAAGAATTTCATAAAACAATATACCTAGTTGATGAAAATTGATTTAAGTACCTGACAGCTACCATATTATGGACTAATCTATGCAAAACATTCGAGAGTGTTCTGGGATGTTCCAGAATGATCTGTGACGTTTCGGAACATCACACAACATTCCAGAATGTCCTGAAGAAAAACAAAGAATTTCATAAAACAATATAGTTGATGAAAATTGACTTAAGTACCTGACAGCTACCATATTATGGACTAATCTATATTTTTTCCAAGGACACGATATAAATTAAGTATTATGGACGAAAGGAATAATAAAAACGGCTGTCTGAGCACACTGTATGTTTGGTGACAGTTTTTCAAACTTGTAGGTAACCAGGCAGGTACTGGAAAATAATAGAATAAGTAATGGAAATAAATCAAGAAATCTCCCACTCAAGAAAACCTATCACTAGAAATTTCAAGACTGGCTGGGGAACGAACTAGCAACCGTCAGTTTGACAGCCGAAATTAGAATCACAGGGCCATGTAAAATTATTTAAAATTCTGTAAAGTAACTCCACAAAGGTTGAATATACTTTTAGATATTTTATTATTTATTAGGCATATTTCGTTTTGGACATTGGCCTTTGGACTATATTTTTATCATTAGTTATTAAGTGTACCTATACTTTTTTTGGTTTATATTTTGTATTCATTAAGCGACTCCCAGTGTGCATGGTACATTGTAGATAAAGTATCTGCACGAAATCAGTTGTTTGCGGCGGCGAAAAGGTTGATTCGTTTCTCTTTTTCAATCACACGCCAAATTATGAGAATTGCGAAATGTATGGTCGTCATAAACGTTAAAAAGGGGTTGAGATATGAGAGGATAATCTTTGCCCTGAATTCCCTTCCCGTTTCCTACAGAAAGTAGAGGCCACTTGTAACTTTTCTTACAGATCCTGCTGAGAAGATTTGGAAAGTATTGAATTGTATTTTTCTACACGCGTGCTCATTCGCGGACTCTTGAAGCTTAATTTATTAATGTTAATCTTTTAATTTCTAGACACTGCTACTATTATTACTACATTTAAATTCATGATTATTATGTATCTTTATTTTACTTAAACCAAGAAATAAATAACGAACCAAGTAGGCACATGTATAATTTTGCGTTCGCAGTAAACTTATTATATTATAACTTATATTAAACTGGATTTTTTCATTAAAATTCGAAGAAACAGTACATGAAGATAATTATTATTATGAAACAAATGTTAGGTGCTCACATTTACTCAATAAGATTAATTATTACTAGCGCCGCGTCGCTGTTCATGCTCAACAAATAAATTGTGTTTTACTGCCATCTGCTGAAAAGTAGCCACAACAGAGTGGTAATGCATTATTAAAATAGAAGTGAACAAAGCCATATTGAGTCTATCAGTATTTATTTGTTTAAATTGTTCGACCCTAGACAGCGCTTTAATAAATATTATTTGAATTATTTATTTTTTTATCCAGTGGACATGAAACACAGTACATCTACTCACAGATAGATCTACTTTTTCTAAGCACTGATAGGAAAGTTACCGTAAGTCGTAAACCTATAATATAATATCGTATGAAATTCCTCTTTACCGATGCCAGGCTGCCAGGATACAGGCATTCTCAATATTAGTAGAAATACATATAAAATACATAGAATTAAATCTCTGATTTAAATTTGTACCAATATTTCAACAGTCGGTCAACTACAACATGATTTTAATTTTATGGGTGTTTTAAAATTCCATTTGCATACATTATGTAGAAACCTAGATTTTAAAATGAGAGTTTTAATAAGTAGGTATTTCGACATTATCTTCTTGTAGTAAAGTTTAGACACAAGCACAAAACAAATAAAAGTTTGATAGAGATATTTACTAATAATAAAATTACTCAATAGATTTCAAAAAGGGGTTGTCAATAATTAAATTTAAATGTAAACATATTCTTTATGTATAAGCAAGTACTACTAACTTCGCTTTACTGTGGTTTCAGTAGCGCCTAGTTGTATAGTCTAACACGCCTGTAAAGATATCTATAAACATATTTAATTTGCAGCCAATGTCACGATAATATCATAGATAAGATAGTCATGCCCTAAATTTAGCAGATATATTAAGCAGCATAGCTTTTAGCGGCTTTGTAATTGTTAGAAAATCTACTATGATGAGAGAGTTATTTATATGCAACTGCCATGTTGGCGCTCGCCGCTTCGATTCCTGTGTCAGGCAGATTCATTTGACGAACGGAATGATTCTAGGTAGATCTTGCCCGCGAAGTTAAAAGAAGCACTAGTCAGTCCATGTATCATATAAAATTATGGTTGAACAAAGTTTTTCTGTTCAACATCCGTGGTTTCCACCGAACTGGCAAGCGCAGTGTAGGAAATTAACCGCCAAGTGGACAGACGACTTAACATCAGGCAGCCCCAGATTCCTCGTGTTATTTCGCCGTCTGTCCACTTTGCAGACAGGCTGCTTTCACCTCGTCTTCCTGGAGTTCAATTCTGTAGACATATTATTTATATGTTCAGCAGTGAACATCATGACTGAAATTGTATGAAAATAATGACATCATCCCTCACTTTTCTTATAAATACTTGTGAGTCGTACTCTCCTATGCTCAAGTACCAATATCTAAATTGGTATTCCGTACGGAAAACTGTTTGTTTCAAGCAGCGGAAGTGTAAAACAAAAGATTTTAGGATTACTATTATTTATCTCATTCTTGATCAAGACTGCGAATTGGTCATAAGATCATAATTTACTCCGGCTTAAATTTGATTATCCTGAGTATATGAGACCTACCTACCTGTCGGAATAATTTATGGTCCGCTCCACAAGAGAAACGTTTTATCCTTTAATTCCCCAAATTTTGGTATCTAGAGTGTACTACCTAATTAATTAAATACTCAGTAGCTAAAGCGTAAGTCACAATGAAATAAGTTAATTAATAATCTCCAGCCTGTGTACTAAATATAAGCACTCACGGTGGAGTAGACCTATGCGGTTATGTTATGAGCAAAGTTCAACGCATTTCAACTGAGCGGTTCCGTACGCATTAAGCCGTCGTCGGTCAGCAAGCGTTAGGCTAAGGGTGGTCTGAAAACCCTCACATTAGTCTGGCTTATCGCCAACTCGACTTAGCCAGCGCGCTAGCTAAAGCGGGGTGGCCAATTTTCGCTCATTATGAGAGTGGCATTCCAGCTTCCAGCCGTTGGAACATGTGAGGTTGATTGTAAATTCTTAAACTACCGGACACATTGCGACTGAGACGAATACGGGGAATCCCGCCGTAGCCTAAAAAGAAATAGCCTAAAAATGTACCTACCTACATCTTAGTACCTAGTACCTACTTAGTAGAAATCTGTGGCTGCTCTTAAATAAATAAAACTATCAAGTAAGATAGTCAAACGCTGTAGATATTATCTACACCAATGATGTCATATAAACATATAATATCATTGATCTACACAGTATAAAAAAGAGCAATCCTGTATAGCTGTCTGCCTGTACTGCGCCCAGAAACGGTTTGTTTAATATTTTTAAATAAGTAGGTAGGTACCTACCTAATAAAAAAAAATACACCATGCATAATAATATCGCTTCCTAAAAATCTATCCGATTTTACCCCGGTGCACCTTGACGTCTTGTTTCTTCTAATCGTAGGGTATGTAGGTACCTACCTACTTTGGATATCGAAAATATCAAAAGTATCGGGACTTCCCAGTTTTATTATATCTCTTAAACTTTGAGGAGGCGAGCGTGGTCAAAGCAAATTAGAACTTATATTTTATGTACCTACCTAGGAGCACCTACTCGTAACTAAGCATATACCTACTTAAATAAGTACCAAGTGAATTTATATGTATTTTTATTTTATGCTGTGTTTACGCGTATAACGTAGTAGGTACTTACGCGTAGTCGATATCACGATCGACAATTGTTTCGGCTTCTTCCGGAAGCCCTCATCAAGATCTACCTACATTTATTTTAGTTTATTTATTAAATCAAATGTAAGTAGGTACCTAGGTATAAGTATCTCTAATTCATAGTAGGTATTATAATAATATGCTTCAACTTTCACGTCATAAGTGTTACAACTCATAGTAAGTACCTACCGATAGTTATCTGTTATATATAATTATACATACTCACTCTAGTTCCGATAATTCTTTATCGACCGCCCCTTCCTACCTCTTTACGTTATCATTATCAGCACAAAACTAAGCAATGACATCATTCATGCTATCGTATTGAAAATAATTTTCCAGCTAAGCCAAGCAGGCACACGTCACTCATAAAACAGTACCTGAAGAAAGATCACGCTACACTGGGCACTCCACATGCGTTCCAAAAACCTAATCCCTTGAACTTGAGCGAGCGGAACGTAGGTAAACACCAAACAAACGCAGGGCAACCCGTTCGCATTGACGCTCATTTGTCATTCGGAACGCACGCGATTCGCCGGCGCTAGTGTCGTACGCGCGCGCTCGTCGCAAATCCCGCGCTTTTGAACGCGACGCGAATTGTCTGTCAAACATCTTAAAAAATGAAAACAAATAGTTTCTTTTTCGAAATTTAAGCGATATGTACGGAGTTTCGATTAGTGCTATATAATAAGTTTTAAAAAGTGTTTTAATGTGCTGTGATTGTTTTTTCTACACTCATTCTAGTGGTTCATGAAGGAAATGACTGCGAAATGACCGATAACAGCTGATACGGACTCGCTGACTAACAAGAAAATAAGTGGGTAGCGAGTATATATTATGGTATTTAATGACAGAGAGCATTTTGTTCCTTGTTATTAACATTTTATTCCTATTACATAAAATTTAGGTAGGTAATTCATTACAAGAAATATATTATATAGGTAATTATATATTATTAAGATATTACCTTCGATCATGTATTCTTGATCGAAGGAACTATAAGTACCTAATTAATATTAATTTAAACTTACGTGAACTATGCAGTCGTTTTGATATCGATGAAGTTCGTTCAAAATATAAAAATATATGTCATTATACCTACTTACCTAATTGCACCTTTGGTTTGGTTTGGTTGTGGTCCCATTTTTTTGTGAAGGTCATAGGTAAAGGGGTACTTATTGGACTGAGCCCAGCCCCTTGGCCGTTTACGATTTATCTAGGTAGGTATTTACTTCACAAATGACCACATTTTTTATTATTGCTTTTACCAAATATTCTCCAAAAGCTTTCACAGTAGGTAGGTATCTACTTCTGTTGCGATTGTATCTGGACTCTCTTTTTTTGTAAAGTTTTGAGCGAGGCATTAACATTAGGTAGGTATAGACATTCTAGAGCATTGCCATAATTAAGTTCTCTATAGGCGTGTTCGAGATGGACAAGTGGCGCAGCGTTTTTAGCAGTGTTCAGCTGTACGATCTTTCCCAACTCGAACGACGGATTCCTACACGTCATTTACAAGAGAGCTGTCAAGTAGGTACGACGATTCATTTGAATAATCATGACTTAAAAATGTTTCAATACCCTTAAATATTAGCTTGAATCATATAAAGAGAAATTACATTTTCGTAATGGAAATAGGTAGAATGAAAACATACACTGGCTGGTGCATTATTTCGAGTTTGTTTATCTACTCAAATCAGCTGTACCTAGCTGACAATCTCTCAGCTGTCAGAAAATGCTCAGAAAAGACCCAGCCTCGGAGGTGGGTCAAAAGTGGCAGTTAACGGTGGCGTTTTTAACACTTGGAAAATCCTTTATGGATACCACCGGCCTGGGGCGCCTGAGGACACACTAAAAACTCCGGGTGTTACACCATCCGTCGTGGAACAGTGATAAAATAAAAGAAATATTCGTTTATTGCCTCAAAGGTTGATGAGATGCGGGACCGCTTTCGTTTTCTCCGCAACCACCGACGCCTTGCGGCAGATTCACCTCGGGGAGGTTATCTCCTTCCTCACAGCCCAGTGAGACGCAACGGGAACACATTGGAGCATCTACGACTTGCTAACTACCAACCTCAAGTTTAAAACTGTCATCAAATACCTAGGTACCTACAGTGTTTTCAAGCAACTGTTGTATGAGTTAGTACCTATTAAACGCTAGATATATAAACATACCTATTCACACACAATTCTTGTCATTATCAGAATATCGATAAACGCCAAACGTCAGAAGAAGAATAAGAAACGAATACAACTTTTTTATAGGCTAGGTACGCGTGGTTACATAGCTACTTGCTGTCCATAGAGTTTTTACTCGGACATCTAGGTATTTACGAGAAAATTAAATCTTGAACGTGAAGTAATGTATAAATCTACTTTCGATAAATTCTTGGTCATACCGCACCGTGTCGTACCTACCTCAAATGCTCAGAATTGAGTCATGCTTTCATGCGTCTGACTCAACGACTTGTTTGGTCAAAAAGAAATGAACGCAGTTGTATGACTGTTTGAGATTTCTGGAATGCGTACACTTTAATGTCATCTTTTTTTGGCAGAATCGGTAAATGTTTTTGTGACATTTGAAGTCTTCAATTTGGCGATGTCAATCTTCATAGGCACATAAATTTAAATTATGTTTTTAATGAAATCTTTCGTTTGCAGCAGCTAATGTACCTTTTACAAACTTTTGAACATTTGTTCAAAAGTTTGTAATGTTCAAAAGTTTGTAAAAGGTACATTAGCTTGTAGGTACTTAGTTGTCTTCTCAGTAAAATACCTAGATCTACTTTTGTGGTTTTCCTTGCTATAACGACGCATTGTACAAAATAGTAAGTAAGTTAAGTTATAATGAATTCTTTTATGAAATAGGTGGTAAACAAGCATGCTGGCCGACCGGTGCTAAGCGATCACCGTCGCTTATAGATCGATATCTGTAACACTGTGGGCATTAGGTACGCCACGTTGCCATTCGTTTTTAAGACCCTGGTACCTAACTCTTTTTGAAGAATCCCATAGGTAGGTAGCTACTTAGTAGCTACTCGGGCATACTTACCGAGGGAGGAAACTCGTTCTAAATTTTGCCTAAAATATATACCTATATGGAAAAAGACGACGGGTTGAATCGCACAGTGTGTGAATCCCATGTGCCAATTATAGTTACCTATCTTATGTGGATGAGCTTTTAAGCGATTTCGGCTACCTAGTATGGCGGTAAAACTATGATCTGGGTGAAATTTAATGCACGGATAGATTATAGTATGGAATACCTCTAGGCTACTTTTTACCCTGAAAAATATACCTAATTATGATACTTATGGAAAAATATAACAATAATTGTATGTAACAGGAACCGTGTATTTAATGGGCCTCGTTATAAAGGTCGTAAGAGTCTTTAGACCTGTAACGTTACATAATTCTTATTCCAATAAACTTACCAAATCCTAGATAACTTAAAGTACCTAACTGTAAAATCGTAGGCCATCCGGGTGATACCGCGGTCGCGTAGGTTGTAAGAATTTCATAAATACTACCAATGCTGTTATGTTTCTGCATAAATAATTCGTGAATAACGCCGATAAGGCACGCCGTAATTTATATGATATAAAACATACATGATGTCGAATAGTTTTTAAATAATAATAATTAATTACAATACTACAGCTACCTACTACAAACATATTTAAGAAATCCACTAGCTATTGTCAGCCCATAGATAACTCAAATGCTTTAACCCGCTACCAGTTGGCAGCGTGCTCAGAATGCTAGCAACATTGCCACGTTGAATTGTAATGCTGATCCGTTGGGCCAAATATGTGCGAGCATTTTCATCTCGCGTCGCATCGATCAAACGCTCTGATAAATTTTGAAAAATCCGATGAGCTCCCTGTCCCCACTGGCTCAATATCTCTATGTCTTTACAAACCATAAACTGATATTTTCTGCTCTAGTCTTGACTCCAGGATACTATTAGGTATAATAAATAATAGTAGTTGAAAAAAATCTAAACACTACCGGGTCTCGCATTTAAAAATCCTCATTAAAGATGATCTCATTAAAGATAAATCATTAAAGATCCTCGAAATCCTGGTACAACCTATTTAAATTGTTGCATTCTCATCGATCGACGATACAGTAATAAAGTGCAAAGTTACAAATTAATCCGATATTTGAAGGGGGTGAAAATCCTGTTCAAATATCCCGTTACATGTAATGTCATTGATGCAGACGAAGTTAATAAAAGCTTTTTAAAAATAAATACGTGTAACTCTGTCACTTCACTGACGGATGATCTGATCTTGCAATTATACCTACCCTATGAAAAGTATCTAAGTGTGATAAATAAAAGAATGAAAAAAATAAAAAAGTGGCCTATGTGTTATTCCGGTCCCTGAAGTATCTACGTACCAAATTTTATCCAAATCCGTTCAGCCGTGATTCACGTGATTGAGTAACAAATATCCATCCATCCATTCATCCTAACTTTCACATTTACAATATTAGTGGGATACATAATTACGAAGAAGCATATTCTTAGTGGAATCAATAGTTTTTTACCATAGATACCAAATATCGCGCACATAATAATATTAAGCTGCGACACAGAACAGTATACAGTATGTGGAGTTTCTAAATTAGAATATAATGGTATATCTTGGCGGGATAACGAGAAAAAAATATTGTCTTCCCGAGTAAAACCGCGATATGTAGCCTGTAAGAAAGGTGAGTCCTTACATTCTTCCTAAAGTAAACATAACAAAATGTTTGGTTTCCCTGTTAATTGGCGTCAAAGCAAATGGTTCTGAGAACGAAATACCAAATCAACCAACCAAGTCAAAACAAATAATATTGTAAGAAATTGTATGTCTTTATTAACCCATTTAAACCAAAACACCAAACTATGCATTCCTTGATGTTAGTTATTTATTTATTAGAAGTTTTGACTTACTGGCCACACTGATTTAATACCCCTATCAATATATTTTTCAATGTTAACGAACATAGACATATTATTTTCATATTTTTTAACCGAGTTCAAAAAAGGAGGTTTACTTTATTCGACCGTATTTTTTTTAATGTGTGTTCGCGGATTACTTCGTCGTTTATAAACCGATTTTGATGATTCTTTTTTGTTTTATAGAGTAAACTATGGTGGTCCCATTTAAATTTCATTAAAATCGGACAAGCGGTTTAAGAGTTACACTCCAATAACTGAATAGTGGTACGCATACTTCGACGATATTATAGTTGCGGTTAAATACATCGGCGAACATACACAATGACAATTCATCCCGTGAGTAGTATAGGTCACTAAAAGTGGAGAAATTTATTTTTTTCCAAGAAATGGAACCGACTTCAACACTCAGAAGTGTGAAATAACTTGTCGAAGTCAGTACCTGCATATAAATTTCATCAAAATCGGACGAGCTCGTTTTGAGTTACAAGTCAAAAACTGAAAAATGCGTGCTTATACTACACGATATTATAGTAGCGGGTGAAGACATCGGTGAACATACCTACACCACAATAACAATTGATCCCATGAGTAACAAAGGTCACTAAAAAGAGTGAAAAAAACAAGTTTTACCAAAAAATGGAACCGACTACAACACTCAAAAGTATGAAATAACTTGTCGTAGTAGTACAATATTTTGATATCAGTTACTTTTGAACTATCATGGTACGGCTTCAACAAGTTATTTCATACTTTTGAGTGTTGAAGTCGGATACATTTTTTGGTAAAAATTTTTTTTATGAACTATCATGGTACCGACTTCAACAAGTTATTTCACACTTTTGAATGTTGAAGTCGGTTCAAATATTTTGGTAAATTTTTTTATTGCATCAGTACGTTGTGCTAAAAAAGGAGTTTCATGTTCATTTTCTTTCACGCACGAAGTATTTTGCCTCCATTGAGGGCAACGTGTCGTTGCCCGAATCTGTTTCCTGATAGATAATTAGATACTATCCTTGAGTATTCAAGTCCCGAGTGAACTAGTATATTCTAAGCTTGCGCGCTTTGAGTAAATTTTAAAAAAGAGTGTTCTTATTCTTGTCCTTATCCCACACTAGGTGGGGTCGGAACAACATGCTTTTCTCTTCCACGCTATCCTATCACTAGTCATCTCAGTGCTCACGCCTTTCATAAATATCATTCTTCGCCCATTCCATCCATACTTTATTCGGCCTTCCTCTACCCCTATATCCATCCACACTCATTCTCCTCATGACATACCCATACCATGGTAACCTATTCCCTTTCAACTTATCATTCAATTGCTACAATCAAGCTTCGTCTGATATACTTCTATATATCTTATATATGAGTCTGAAAACTATCGCGAGTTTCTTCCATAATTGTAATGATCGAATCACGTGCATAACTCCCAGATAAAGAACTGCAAATAAGTTCGAAACTGGTCGGAGAGTATTTTTCCAGTGTTTACCACGTGAGTCCTAGTCGGTTTGTTACATTACAAATATCTTATATATACTCATTATTTACCAATCTTATCCATTCCAGTCACACCACATCTCTGCCACATGCACTTTTCTGTCATAACAAAGTGTAATAAAAATATATCTATATATTAATGATTGGCAGAATCTGAACTTATTTGATATTATACAGTTATAGGCAAACGTTATACCGTTCAAGAAATCAATGATGAAATTGTTTATGAAACACATAGCGGC
This sequence comes from Apeira syringaria, assembly GCA_934044485.1. NCBI lineage: Eukaryota > Metazoa > Arthropoda > Insecta > Lepidoptera > Geometridae > Apeira > Apeira syringaria. The sequence goes on along the minus strand of OW203665.1, from coordinate 8,984,246 downwards.
TGCAAAAAATATTTACATTCCCAAATTGTATGAGCATCGCATAGTGCGGCTCATTCATTTTGTAACATCGATATTAACGGTGATTTGCTGCTATATTTCCAACATTAACCCTGTAGTGTACTGGGTCTGGTTTCCACTAGAATATCTTAAATCGGATAAGAAAATGAGAGTTATTTCTTCGGCTGTATAATTTTTTTCAACGTCCGAGGTTATTAATAAGCTGTCAAAATAGACTGAAAATATATTTTCGCACCACCTGCTCGACAATTTTACATACAGATTATTATATTGAGATTTAGCAGTTTTTCGATTATTTGTTTCGGTACGTGTGTCAGCATAAGACGATGTTTCCAAAGAATTCCATTTTTCAATAGTTCCAACTACACAGCAACCCTTAGCCGGGAACCGCTGGTGTTAATTCGGTAGTTCGCAGACGTGTCTTATGTCTATTAGCAGATTATCACATATAGTAACGGGAAACCGTAGTTCATGCGGGTAAAACCGCGGGGCGAAGCTAATCAATTGTATTGGAGCGACACTTTTTTCATGAAGCCATACAGCTGTTGAATATGGTCAGAAGAATGTGAGCCCAATATGAAATAGGAAGATGAAATAGATATTATTTATTATTACGTATGCATGCATACATTTACGTAGCAATATTTTTATTGACGTGATAACGTTTTATAAATTGATGAATGCCAAAATGAAAAATAGTAACGTTCCGCGTAACGTGAATGGTCAATGGTCAATGGTCAATGGTCAATGGTCAATGGTCAAATGTCAAATGTCAAAAGTCAAATGTCAAATGTCAATGTCAATGTCAAAGTCATACATGATTATGTCGTTATCACGTAAATCTATCGTCCGTAAACCGACTTTACAGACAACCAATTTTTTTTAATAGCAAATAATAAGTGAAAGAATATGGTATCACACAACGTTGAAAATCGTCTCTCGCCAGCGTTCCGAGAGCAATCAGTCATGTAGTAGTACATAAAAACAATCTTAGTATTGCCATTCAGACGTTTTATACCAATTTGGATTTTTTTTGGGAGTTGCTTGAACTCTTTGTCAGTCATGGCAAAAGCATTTTGTATACATATCGCGCAAACTATTGTAAGTTTCGCCTTTGTCTCACGTCTAATCTATGAGCATCATCCAATACACATATTATAAATTAACTTAGCGTTAATTTATAATATGTATTTGATGATGCATTGGATGATGTGCCCTATTTTTGAAAACACTAGTAAAAATAACACATTTCAACACAAAAAGTCAGTTCTTCAAAACTGTGAAACCTCGATCCAATATACGACTCCGAAGTATGTAACGACGCGATTTTGACGGCATGACGTATCGAACGTCATATCATCAAAATCGCGTCAAGAGTACAAAAATAATGATGATGTCGATTTCATTTAATTCCGAAAAATTCCATAGAACTCGATTCTAATCGTCCGCTCGTGTTGCGTTCAAGCGTACCAATCTGCGCGAAGTCGATCCTAATCACAATTTACGAACGAGAGTCAAAAGTGAGCCTGTAGAAACTACTACCAAATCGACTTTCATGTATGAATTATCTGAGATGTTTGCCTGAAGGCCGTCATCTACTACGATTGGCTGACAGCACAATAGATTCATGTAACCATTCTAATTCAGCATAATATTTACGGTTATCTAATTACCATATCTCTACATTTATACTTCTCGACTATGTAACGGTTTCTAAACAATACTCGGTGTCGAAGACAATTTTTCGCACGGTTTGATTGTTCTTAATAATTCTTATACCTTCCTACTGAACGTTAGATCCAGTTGTAATTTTGAAGCAAAGATATCGAGTAAACAATCTAGGTCTATAGCATGATTTACAAGTTTGACTTCTCATTTACACTTTGACGAGTTCATTGAACTAGGATCCTAAAGTTTCACATTTTGGTAATTAAGTATAGATATGTCTTAAAATGTCACTGTCGTATACGGTAATTTTAGAAACGCGGCAAAGCCGAGTCCGTACTGGATGCCATATTGCAGTTTTTAAATTTCAGAGCAATCTTGATAATTTGTACATCTAGTGTTTGACCACTATCTCACTTGATTGTCAGAGAGGATGTGGTTGAAGGTGGAATCACTAGAACTAGAATGTTTATTGGTTCTCAAGAGCTGCTGCATGAACACACTCTGTGCCTGATGACAGTTTTTAAAACTTGAAGGGGGTAGCTAGCCAGGCCCGTACTGAAAAATGCTCTAACGTCATGCTCTGAAATTGATAACAGTGTTGTCTTCACCGTTGAAGCTGTTGGCAGGGATCCAACCATCAGGTCTGTATGTGTCAGGTTAATAGCCGACGCTTCTACTGCTGGGCTACCACTGCTTCAGATCAAATCATAAGATTTTGTTCCATGTTTGATTCCATACATATTATTGTATATACAAGTCAACAGCAGGGTTCTGCTGAACATCAGTCAATCTCACGCATCTTCACCTAACAGAAAAAGAACTGGCGTCTGTCTGTTTCAGCTGTCATCGCGTATAACGTATACCTATCAAAATAGGTTTATTTTTGTATGTACACGCTAAATACACACTATTGTTTATACTAAGTACACACGCTTTCCCATTGCCGTACTTATAATGAGAACATTTTTGGCTCTTTAAATTCCAATACACATATTTTATTAATTCAAACAATCAACGATCAAATACCTAATTAAAGTTCTGCCATTAAATGGTAAGTGGGGGTAGGAGGGTAAAAATAAAATACGACCTGTTTTTAAACCTACCACAGTAATCATTAAAATCAATCGAGCACCGTGACACGACATTTTATAAATACCTTAAATGGGTGACCACTAGTTGCATTTTCAACTGACCGCTTCCGTGCTTAAGAGTGCTCGGTTGCTACCTTTAGATTCCTAAAATAACATTCGTTAGGCCATGTCGGAGGCACTAGGACGGCTTATCGGCTCACCCCTAGCCTATCCGCCAACCCGCATTGGCTAGCGTGATGGATAAAGTTTCTCTCTGTGAGGAAGGCCCGTGTCCCAGCAGTGGGAACGTATTGGACTAGTTGTGTTACATTTTTATTATCGAAATATTTTATTTCTGCGCCCTGCGGTTGTATTCGGGTGGTGATGAATAACGGTGGCGATGGTGATGATAAAAATTAGCCTATGTGTTAATCCAGGGTATAAGCTGTCTCCATACCAAATTTCATTGAAATCGGTGTAGCCGTTAGAGCGTGAAGAGGTAACAAACATGTACACACATACACACTTAATATACGGTAATTTATAACTCTTTTCGTATTTAATATTAGTAAGAAGTAGGATAGGATTTGCAATGTCTTGGCTATTATAATTGTGATATCACACAAAGTAATCTCGTTCTTGATTGGAAATTCTCTTGAGTTTGACACATTATTATAACATATATTATCCGGCTTTACTCGCGTTTATAGTCGAAGTTTCGACCTAGGTTTAGGGCATGTCCGATGCCCATCCTCAGGTGAGTTTACGCTGCCAGATCGCTGCGACCACTCTGGCAGCGTAAACTCACCTGAGGATGGGCATCGGACATGCCCAAAACCTCAGGTGAGTTTACGCTGCCAGAGTGGTCGCAGCGATCTGGCAGCGTAAACTCACCTGAAGATCGGCAGGATGATGCATGTATAAAATAAGTAATCTAGTGGCATAAGCTGTGCTATTATGCTATTGATAATGCAATAACTTAAAATTATCAAAGTAATGATATAGCAAGACGTATAGTGCAAGTCCGTGGCCCGTATATTGACGAATTTAGCTATAAAAATAAAAGAAGCTCTACCTTCGTATTTGTAAACGAACAATATACATTTATAGCACGTTTATTGATTCAGGCGTTACTTTGCAGACACTCATATCAAATAGATAGTTATTATTTTTGGTGTATATTTTGTTATTAAAGCTGACTATGTTTTGACACATTATGAATGTATAAAACACGTGAATTACTCACGTAATAAGTCAGAGAGTCCGACTATAGTTTTAACTGCATTCGGTGCTCTTTTTCAAGGAGAATACGGGGCGCTCGCGGTCGCGGTTCGCCTGAGTACTCCGTGTTTTATACATTCATAAAGTAATTATTGTGTATCATAGAACCGTATTTGGATATAACCATAGTAAAATACACGGCCTGACTAAATCTAATTAATAACTCTTCATTACATGCTTTTTGCCGTGGGGTACCGGCTTAGAATAGTACCCCCCCATGTCTTCCCGTGGGTGTCGTAAGAGTCGACTAAGGGATCACGTACCAGAAGGATGGGCAGCAGCGCCTTCTGAGACTCACATTTTGTACTGCGCTCGCCAACCCGCCTGCCAAGCGTGGCGAGTATTGGCAAACCCCCCCCTATGATAGAACAAAATAAGACCAGGCCCCCAGTCCCCGGCAGCTCCGCTAAAGCTGGCTCCGGTAGCGGCCAGTGTAACGGTGGAGCAGGGGGTGCGAAGAATCCCCGGCAGACGCACGGCTACCACTCCCTCAATAAACGACCTCTGGCCCTGGTAACACATAACGTAAGAACTTTGTTGGCAGACGAGAGGATCGTCGAGCTGGAAGAAGAAATGAGTAAGTTACACTGGGATATCCTAGGGTTATGTGAAGTCCGTAGAGAGGGTGAGGACACCATAACCCTCAAATCCGGTAACTTGCTCTACTACCGGGAAGGCGACCAAAAGTCCCAAGGTGGTGTCGGATTTCTCGTTCGCAAGTCCCTCACTAACAACATTATTACCATCGATAGCGTTTCGAGTAGGGTGGCATACCTAATACTCAGAATATCAAGTAGGTATTCGTTGAAGGTCATTCAGGTATATGCACCGACCTCGAAACTCGGAACCGATGAGGAGGTAGAGGCTATGTATGAGGACATTAGTAGGGCCATGCATACCTCCAAGACCCATTATACTGTTGTTATGGGGGACTTTAACGCAAAGTTGGGCAAAAGAAGTGATGGAGAGTTGAGAGTGGGGCAATTTGGTTATGGACAACGGAACCCCAGGGGACAGAGGCTGGCCGACTTCATGGAGAAAGAGGGACTCTTTATGATGAACTCTTTTTTTCAGAAGCCGCCTCACAGGAAATGGACCTGGTTGAGTCCTAACGGTTCCACGAGAAATGAGATCGATTTCATCATGACCACCAAGAAACAAATATTCAATGATGTCTCTGTGATCAACATGGTGAAAACCGGTAGTGATCACCGCATAGTAAGAGGCATATTGAATATTAATGTTAAACTTGAGAGGTCCCGTTTGATGAAATCCACGCTCCGACCTCAAAATGTCCATATTCAAAACCCCGAGAGCTTTCAACTTGAGCTATCCAATCGCTTTGCTTGCCTTGAGAACTGTGCGTCGGTGGACGAGATCAACAACAGGTTTGTAGAAACTGTCCACGCAGTGGGGTCTAAGTTCTTCAAACCCCGCCGCACAAATGGACCTCAAAAACTCTCCAGCCATACCCTTGACCTCATGGCTGAACGACGCTCGTTGCAACTGCAATCATCCGATGACGCTGCGTCATATAGGCAGCTCAATAGACAAATATGGAAATCCTTACGACACGACATCCGTACCTTTAATACAAATCGTATTAAAGAAACGATCGAACGGAGAAAAGGCTCCAAAGTGTTTGCAAGAGACCGGTCTATTGGGCAAAGCCAGATGACTAAGCTGAAGAGAGATGATGGCAGTATAGCGTCGACCAAAGCAGAGGTGCTTGGAGAGATTGAGAGGTTCTATGGGCAGCTATACACTTCGGTCGCTAAACCTGTTGATAGCTTGGCCAAAGACCCAAGAGCCAAGCTAACCCGACACTATACCGAAGACATCCCGGACATCAGCCTGTACGAGATTAGGATGGCTCTGAAGCAGCTTAAGAACAACAAGGCGCCGGGTGACGACGGAATCACAGCAGAGCTTCTGAAAGCGGGTGGCTCACCGATACTGAAAGTCCTTCAGAAGCTCTTTAATTCCGTTGTCCTCGAAGGTTCAACGCCGGAAGCATGGAACAGAAGCGTAGCGGTGTTGTTCTTTAAGAAGGGTGACAACACATTGCTTAAGAACTACAGACCCATTTCGCTTCTGAGCCATGTTTACAAGCTGTTTTCAAGAGTCATCGCGAATCGTCTCGAACGCAGGTTTGATGACTTCCAGCCTCCCGAACAAGCCGGTTTCCGAAAAGGCTACAGCACCATAGACCACATCCATACGCTGCGGCAAGTTATACAGAAGACCGAGGAGTATAACTTGCCCTTATGTCTAGCGTTTGTGGACTATGAGAAAGCCTTTGATTCGATCGAGACGTGGGCGGTGCTTGAGTCTCTCCAGCGGTGCCGTATTGACCATCGGTATATCGAAGTGTTGAAGTGTTTGTACAATAACGCCACCATGTCGGTCCGAGTACAAGAGCAAATTTCGAAGGCGATTCCATTGCAACGAGGCGTGAGACAGGGAGACGTTATTTCTCCGAAACTGTTCACTGCCGCATTGGAAGACGCCTTCAAGCTCTTGGAATGGCAAGGATTCGGCATCAACATCAACGGCGAGTACATCACTCACCTTCGGTTTGCCGACGATATTGTGGTCATGGCAGAATCGATGGAAGACCTCAGCACGATGCTCGAAGGCCTCAACAGAGTTTCCCTAAGGGTGGGCCTTAAAATGAACATGGACAAGACGAAAATTATGTCGAATGCCCATGTTGCGCCCGCCCCCATATCAGTTGGGAACTCGATTCTCAAAGTTGTTGACCACTACGTCTACCTAGGACATACAGTCCAATTAGGTAAGTCCAACTTTGAGAAAGAGGCCAATCGTCGAATCCAACTCGGCTGGGCAGCGTTCGGGAAGCTACGAGACGTCTTCTCGTCAAAAATACCACAATGCCTGAAAACGAGAGTCTTCGAACAGTGTGTGTTACCAGTGATGACTTACGGATCTGAAACGTGGTCCCTGACTATGGGCCTTCTGAACAGGCTCAGAGTCGCACAACGAGCTATGGAGAGGGCTATGCTCGGAGTTTCTCTACGCGATCGAATCAGAAACGAGGAGATCCGTAGAAGAACAAAAGTCACCGACATAGCCCAGCGGATTAGCAAGTTGAAGTGGCAGTGGGCAGGGCACATAGCTCGAAGAACCGATGGCCGTTGGGGTGGAAAGGTTCTCGAGTGGAGACCACGGACTGGCAAGCGCAGCATAGGACGGCCACCGACCAGGTGGACAGACGACCTGACTAAGATCGCAGGCAAGGGCTGGATGCGGGCCGCTTCCAACAGGTCCTTGTGGAAATCAATGGGGGAGGCCTATGTCCAGCAGTGGACGTCCTATGGCTGAGATGATGATGATGATGATGATGACATGCTTTTTGGTGGCTTGTCAAGCGCTGTCTATCATAAAATGGTAGCGTACCTATCTCTTGGCAGTATACTTGTAAAATGGCACACTATTCTTAATACTACAAAAGCTATTAAAACTTTGATTGACTGATCTATGAACAATGACCGTGATATCTTAAACAGCTAAATACATGTTCATATTTATACTAGCTGCGCCCCGCGGTTTTACCCGCGTGTTTATGATTGATGATGATGATGTTGATGAAAATCAGCCTATGTGTTATTCCAGGACCTGAAGTATCTACATACCAAAATTCATCCAAATTTGTTTTAACTGAGTGGTGAGGAAACTTGGTTACGATGGTGATGATGAAAATAAGACTATGTGTTAATCCAGGATATAAGCTATGTCTACCAAATTTTATCCAAATCGATCCAGCTGTTTAGGCGTGGAAGAGTAACAAACATACATCCACACATCCAAACTCACAAACTTTCGTGTTTATAATAGTAGTAGGATAACTATCTCCTTTTTATCACGGCCAAAAATCACTATGTGTGTTTATACAACAGTTTTTTTTATCGGACATCCGCCTTTTTTGTACGTAGGAATTTTATTTAACTTATCTGGCAGTTGCACGTTTTAATAGATAAATTGTACATCCTGTGGTCGCACTCAGCATTACACGTTATTAAAAAATCGAATCGAAATAATATCACTACAATTTCAGCCGTAGTCCACCGCTGGACAAAGGACTCACCCATTGCGAGAGATCTCCGTAAGGACCGATTGGAAACGGACTTTCACTTTCCTCTGTCATTTTTATCAGATAGTCTGTTCAACTTGCCCAGCCGCGTTAGATGCTCCAATTTACGTGTTTATCGAAGTTACACCTGCCTCATAGGATAGCTTCTCCTAAGTAGAACTGTTAATCGATAACTTGCTAGTAACTGATGTGCTGAAAAGGTGTTGTTAACTAATATTTTGCAACCGCAAACAGGAGACAAATAATGTCATATAAAACTCTTAAAGAATTAATGTAGCAGATTAATGTAAATTTTTAATGCTTTTTCCTAATTGCGATCTACTATTGCTTCGGAAAACGGTAAAATAAAGCAAACAAATCGCATTCTTATTCCTGATGAGCATAGAATTCCATACAAGAAGTATGACGACACATTTTGCTGATGTCTAGTGATGTGTTTATTATAGCATATATAAACCAAGAATACAATACGGCATCATTTTATCATAGCTGAAGTAATAGTTGCGCCAAACCTACATCAAATTTTACACCATAGGTACATACTTTACTTTGATAAAAACATGCCTAGCCTTACAAATATATTACCATACTTTAACTGCCTACTAATGAAATAATTCACGGTCCTCTCCATACATAGGGATCATCCTCGGTCAAGGCTGGTCCCACCCCAGCTTTTATGGCGACATAAAAAGTATTTTTGTTTTTATCAAGCATTATAATCATAATACTTGTAATTTTATTGTCACATTTTCGGTTATTAAATTAATGTTGCGACACCTATTCGCGTTCCCTCCACTTATAACAAAATCTTACTTGTACTTGTGTACTTTACGCTGGTATTTATCTACTTATATATGTCTTAAAAATAATTTCAGTTCTATTTTGAATCATGCCTTGCGGTGTGGATGTCGCCGCGTCGGCAGTCAAGCTGACACTCGTTTTTTTCTATCCCCATCCCGGTTTGAGCTCCTTGTGATGATGGTGAGGTAGGCTTGGAGACCACCTCCAAGTTTGGAAAACTGTCACCAAACACACGTGTGTTCAGGCAGCTGTGTTTGAGAGCCAGTTATTGTTTCAGGTCTAGCGTAATTTAATAGTTATCTCAGATAATGGTCAAACGATACATCCATAAAAAAATATATATCACGTAACAATATATTAGATACCTAGTTGACCTAATGGATTTTTTTTATTAAATATCATATCAAAAGTTTAATATCTTTGCAGTCTTATATTATAACCCAGTCACTTTAAAAGTGAAGATAGCGTTTTAAAATTCACTTACCAGTGGTACGAAAATACTATTATATGCGTGCAACATATCATACAATAATGAGGAAGATAGCATGCGAGCATGTAAATTCAAATGATAAATCAAGGTGCCGCTACTTCAAGGTGCGTATGAAATCTAAATACAGACGCCAATCGCCATACGTCAAAATAATGAATGCATGGAGAGTAGCCCATTTCTTTTTTTATTCAGTGAGTAACTTAATATCGATATTTTTTTATCAAAACTTATAGGCATGTTTTTCTAAGTATCTATCGTATAAAAATCTCGTGACACAGTGATTCTTATCGAACTCCTCCATAACGGCTTGCCTTACTTTCATGTTTTTTTTTTGTGTGTTTGGTAGGCCTGAGAATAGGTCATCGTGATTTTAGTATTTCTGTATGAATAAGTATCAAAATAATGTAAACATCGATCATTGCGTAAAGTAATTTTTAAATGAAGTATCTTGACACTTTGACATTGCGATAATTTATATGGTAAAACAACCTTTACCAGGATGTCTACTAATTCAAAGTTCATATTCAGTCTGCTGCAAGGCTGAGCAGATGCCAATAGGACAACGTCAAAGATTCGTAGTCTGCTAAGTCATAGCGGCCTGAACCTATGTTGAACCTATACTCGTCGATATAGTAGGGCATTTGACATTTAATGTGCTAACAGACTATGGAAATAACGCGCTGTGTCATTGAATCTCGTAGAATTGAATCAAGATTGATTCAATATGGAAGAAATGAATAAAATTATAGTCACGTTAAATACGGTCAGGAAGATGTACAAAAAGAAAATCATCATCATCATCTCAGCCATAGGACGTCCACTGCTGGACATAGGCCTCCCCCATTGATTTCCACAAGGACGTGTTGGAAGGGAAAAGGAAATAAGTACGTATAATACGTTTTATAATACTATCAATGTTTTTGTTACTGTAGTGAAACAAATTAGAGGTTTGAGAATGGTTATTTTTAGTACGGAAAAATCTACGCAATAATAATCTTTATGTAACTTTATTAATTTAGACTCTATTACATTACCATTAATGGCTAGACTCAGTGATCCTCCGTTGTTTTACACATTAAATGTAGTTGTCACAAAAACTGCATTAACTAACCTTTTTTTAAAAAAATTTAATGAATGATCTGATATATTTTACGGAAAAAATTTCACTTCCATTGAACCTACTTTAAGCGCGGGTGCCGGCCATTTTAAAATGTTGCCGTTGATTGAGAGGCACATTTAAAAAGTTATGCCTTCCGAATCTCCTCGTCTGAATGAAAGATTAATAAATGAAAATAAAAATCGAATCGGTGCGCTAAATAACAGTATAATATGCCAACATAAATAGTTCCAATGATTCCATAGTGAAATGCTGTCCATTATTGGTCCAGTATTTTCATTATCTATCTTCGAATCTGGTTCAGAAATTGAAGTTCTTTTTCCTTCGTTTTCGCCGCATTTAGTAGGAAATCGTAAAGTATCTAACATTACTTATAACATAATTAATGACTAAGGATTATAACAAAGATCATATGTAAAACATAATCATAACTGAAGAGTCCTACACATTAAATAAATTTTGTATATATTCTGATGATTTTTTAAAAAAAATTAACACTGAAACAAATACACGAGTCTATGATTTAAATGCATTATTATATTATATGACTGTAATACAATACACATCTTAAAGTCTCTACTAAAAGTCTTAGTAACTTGATTCGAGCATATTCTCTTAAGTAGCTAATAGTACATCCCTGTGTGAACATCTGAACACCTCTGGCTTATTCCGTTATTATTAAAGATCACCAACCCGGACATTATTTTTACGACTACGACATAAAACCGGATTTAAACGAAATGTAAAGTAGACACACAGAAGTTATCGTGCAGAACGTATTTCTAGCCACAGAACAAATAGAAGTATATAGGTATCTGGTCTGTGGAGAACTTGAAGATCGTCGCTTCGCTACCAAAAAGTAGAAGCTGTTATTGCAAAGCTCGCCTCTCCGCCCCCAAAATAGAGATAATTTTGTTACGATTTAGTCTTTCTCATATCACCAATACTTAGACGTAATATTTTATGTTCTCATTTACTATCCTTGTCCTGCACATGGAGTGGTGAGCACAACATGCAATCCCTTCCACTCTTCTGATCACTTGTCATCTCAGTGCTCGCATCTTTCGTAAACATATCACCCTTCACCCAGTCCATCCATACCTTCTTGGGCCTTCTTTCGATGTCCTCATTTAGTATGGTCTTGCAAAATCATCTGAGTAAATCGTCGCGTCCTTATGCTAATTATTATAATATGCATTGCGTTCACTCGCTACCTAGGTTATTATCAACAGTCCGTTAGGTATATATGCACAAAAATGTAGGTGATGTCATTTGATGTAAGTACACTTTAAATATTTGTTCTGCCAGTTATGTATCAGTGTTTGCTGCCAGATTTGCTTTGTGACTTTTTCGCGGAAATATTTCACATGTTGTATGAGCACTACTGAGATCTTATTAGAGATAGGAATTAAATAATACATAACAAGTATTATATTATACTAGCTGCGTCCCGCGGTTTTAATCGCGATGTGATGAAAAACGGTAATGATGGTGATGATGAAAATAAACGTATGTGTTAATCCAAGGTATAAGCTATCTACATCCCAAATTTCATCCAAATCCATTCGGGCGTTTAGGCGTGAAAGAGTATCAAACATACATCCATATTCGCAAATTTTCGCATTTTTAATGTTAGGATTTATAACAACAGAGTATGAAAAACAAAACTACATAATATATAGAAATTTTTGATAGATTATTATGTTCTAAGCTTTAATCAATATTCACTGTGACGCAATCTATGGTGGGATATACGATGAAATAGTATTCGTTTGCCGTGCTTTCATTGAATTATTATCAGAATCACCAAACAACGGAAGACCAGCACTGGGTTCACAACCAATAGTATGCTGAGCTGGGGCTGATTCGCGATTATTACAATGTACTTTCCATTTTTTGTGTACTAATAATTTATAATAATCGCAAATAAATATGTTTTACTTTCTTCCTTTAAAACACTAGAACCTTTAGATCTACAAGCGTACACGCATGACTAAAATGCTGGGCATCCATTCCATTCCGGTACATTTTTGCTTTTGGATGGTGATAGAACCCTTATTGTACTATTAATGTGCTCCTGGCAACATAAATGTGATATATTTTGTGATAAGTTGTATTCCATCACAGTTGTTACTGACATTTGCTGAAAAGTTTTGACATTTATTACCTTTTTACGTTTTTTTGACATTTGTTATTTAATTTATATACTCGTTTTGTGTGTACATATAATTTTATTGTAATTTATAAATGACGATGTATATATATTTAGCAATAAGTGTAATTGGTGTAAGACCGTTCTTATTGTAACAATAATAAATAAGTAGTACAAATATTTATACGGTTCGTTTGATTACCACACTACTCAACAGCAGCAGCTATTTATCTATACCAGCAAATACACTCATACCAAATACAAGTTACTAAAACATGCCATATAAAGATGTCCATTAGGTTAGAATTAAATGTGTGTCAATCTGGCGCTTACCAACCACAGAGACTACTTACAAACCTATAGGACCGTATTTGGACATTCCCAGTAAGTCACGTTACGCTGATTGCATAATGTTCATAACGTATATAATTTGTACTTAATCCGTATTTTATTTAGTCTGTAACTTAGGTTATACGGCTTTTACATGGAAGGTTAACACATAAAAAAAATAAGGTCGAAGCTAGGGTATACTATATTACTACATATACCTTTCTATAATTTATTATCTACTGACTGCGGCTTGCGGTTTTACCCCGTGGACTACGGTTTTCCCACTACCTTAATTATCCTACGGGAACTATGCTTTTACTTCCGGGATAAAAATATTTTTTTGTGTTATTCCAGGGTAACATCCTAGACAAGATGCGTCGCTTCTCTTTCTCTAACAGCTAACGATTGAACACATGTTCTCGTTGATCACGTGTATATATATCGCTTTGGAGGTCAATCTCATTCATTTTTTATGCTTCTCTCAGCATTAACGCTTGTAGAATGTTTATTTTTCTAGGGCTACTGGAACAAGTCCGGGAATCCATATAAATACGTCCTTGTAACACCCGTCTCAAAGTTCGAAGTTCTCAAAGGTCGAAACATAAGTCAAAAAATGTTTTTCATTTGCTAACGCCTCATCTGACAAAGAAATACAATTTCTGATCCGATAGAACAATGAAACTTAGAATGGTACGTAATCGATGGTAGAGCCGATACTTATAAAACAGTAGCTTTTAAGTGGTTTTGTTTCTTACACCTAAAAACAGTCATTTTTAGTACTTCTTGTACTAATATTGTTCAGGGCCTCAGAGCTTATTACATACTCGTAACACAATACACCCAGTCGAAGTAAACTGATGTTCTTGTTTGGGTAAAATAATTACGAAGAAAAGAGAAGTCACGACTCGCGTTGGTACCACCTCCCATACCATAACCGCAAAAATGTGCCATTACACCAGACACTATTGAGGCAGCATTATAAAAAGTTCAGTTCTGTTCATCTAAACTTTTTACTCTTATTTTATACCAAGCATATCTCAAATAGGCCTGGCATAAAGATTTGTTTTCCATATAAGAAATCAAACGAAATATTTCGGGAAAGAAGGTGATCTGTCCTAGTATATTAATATATACTATTTATTAATACAAACGCGACTTAGCGAATAATGTGACAAATGTGAGGGATAAGAAAATGTCACATTTTTAGGTACCTACTATCTAATTACAGCCCCAAAATAAACAGGAACTGTAAAAATAAGATCATTTTTGCGATTACCATTTTCTTCGTCGGAGACGGCGATACGAACATCTATAGGCATGATTGAAGGCCTATTATTGTTTCACACTCCAATTATTTCACAGTTCACACTAACTGCACCCCGCGGTTTTACCCGCGTGGTCATGAATGATGATGATGAAAAGTAGCCTATGTGTTATTCCAGGACTTGAAGTTTCTACATACCTAATTTCATACTTACATTATTTACATATATTACTTTATTTACATTACATACTTACATTTCTACATAACAAATTCGTTCAGCCGTTCTGGTCTGATTTAGTAACAAACACCCATCCAATTTTTCACATTTATAATATTGGGATTTCTGCTCCTTTTGGGTGCCTTTATAACCCCAATATAATTTCTTAAACCGACATCTATATAATCTTACACCGCTGTGGTTTATTAATTAACATAAAATTATGTTAGAAAGAATTAATTTTCTAATAAATCTCTCGAAGATTCGGTCAACGTTCGTAAGACATTGTCGAACATACAAATATTCAAATGATTTTATACCAATTCGTTGCCACGGAGACCCTCTTTAAACTCCGTCGAATATGTCATGCATATGACGTAATCGTAGAAAATGATGTTTCCTATTCGAATAAATGGGTACCTAATTACTGTACAAATACTAAGGAGCCACGTGCCCTATAACACGAATAACGATGTAAACAAGCCGATAAGCGTGCGACAGTCTTCGGAGACAATAGCCATAACACGAATTGTTTAAATTGGGCACTTCCTACGAGGTTAGGCGAACCGCTGCGGTTCTCACAAGACTCAAGTAAGACTTACTTGTACCACTATTTACTCTATGCCCTTCCACTTGTTTTTGACAGTGTCATCTTCTATTTTGATTGAAATGGGCTGTTGTGTTGTGGCGGATGAAGCAATTGAGAGCCTTGAAATGAGCAAATGAAAACGTACCTAAGTTACTTTTTTTCACATTTTACACGAAGGTCTTCGAACAGTGTGTGTTACCAGTGATGACTTACGGAACTGAAACGTGGTCTCTGACTATGAGCCTTCTGAACAGGCTCAGAGTCGCATAACGAGCTATGGAGAGGGCTATGCTCGGAGTTTCTCTACGTGATCGCCTTATTTTTTACACTGTATAGATTTAGCGTTTAAATCTATACAATGTAAAAAAAATTAGCCGAGTAGTATCTATACCTCAGGAACTACAGAGTATGTTCCGACAGCGTGATTTAATATTGATATATATAAAAAATTGAATTATTACAAGATAAGCCCTTAATAAGCGATATCCGCAAGGTACACAAATCTTTTCTTCACCATTTCATCTTGACTTTGATAGCTAATACCCAGGGGCCTAGTATACTATTCAATATGGCAATATGAGGCTTAAAATGGATGATTTTGACAGCTTTGGCAGTCCGCTATTTTTGATATACATATTCAATCAATCTTGATTAAATTCTAGGTTCAGTGACGTAGTACGTAATTTTTCGTAGTCCAGCTGTTACCATCCAACTTGTCAATTCTGTTTCTACGGGTATAACGTGGCACTTTCGCTTAGTCGCTATCACGATCGACAATTGTTTCGGCTTCTTCCGGAAGTCTTCATCAGGATTTTGAGTGCGGTACGTTTGTCGCACCGTCCCGTCTCGCACTGATTGCGTGTAGAAACAGTATAAAGTAATTATGAACGTGAGTTTTAATAATATTTGATATATAATCAGAAATATATAAATAAAATAATAAATAAATATATATATATATATATTATTATTATTTTATTAGTCAATTCTGTACAAAACCGACATAGGCCGAGCATAGATTCAGGCCGATTTTTGAAGTTATCTCATTGGCATCGAGTCGGCCTCGCATTGGCCTGAATATGAACATAAAATTAGTAGACTTGACACCCTGATGTGACAAAACATGTATACGACACAACATACGTGCGACCTTACTGCCTGTCTAGTGAGATCATGACTTCCTCTTATTTGTTGTAACTAAAAATAGACTCGCACTTTTTAACTTAGAGCCGAAACTTGCCTTCATAAACATACACAACAGAAGATTTCATTCAATGTCTCATAATATTCACATTTTATTTACTTGGAAATTCGTCGCACCATGGCATTACGAGAATTTTTTTTCTTGACTTTTATCGGATGAGGGTAGAAAGGTAGAAAGCTTCAAATATTTTCAGTACCTACAGTTTTTGAAGTCTGTGATATGAATACCTGTATGACTTAGCTAAGCTCAACATTATTCAGGTAAAATACCATTAACACACACATAAGACAAGAAAAAGAAAAAACTAGACGACCCGGCACACATTGTTCTGAGTCGGTAAATTGCAGAAAGAAATGTCAAAGTGACGCGACACTGCATGTTAATGACTTCACGTTAATGAATTACGGTTATATATTTGGATAAATAATATTTGTTCACATACAAATTCTAATATTGCGATTAAAAAATGGGGAGTGCGGATAGTAGGCTGAAAAATATTTTACGACCTATTTTCATACCTACCAAATATACAAAAAAATTGGTTGTCTGTACAGTCGGTTTACGGACGATAGATTTACGTGATAACGTCATAATCATTTATGACTTTGACTTTGGCTGACTTTGACATTGACTGACTTTAACTTTGACTGACTTTGACTGACTTTGACTTTGACTTTGATTATTTTATGTAATACAAAACTCAGGTGGAACGTTACGCGGAACGTTACTATTTTTCATGAGTGCTGCTGGTATTCATCAATTTATAAAACGTTATCACGTCAAAAAACATTAAAATCCGTTTCGGAGAAGTATTTGTTAATCATTCTCAATTTCATCTGTGTACAAAAGTTAATTCGAATAGAATAATTTTTGTAAATGAAAAAAGATTTCCTTTCGTCTTTAGCTTTTAAGGCTACGTAAACATAATAAGCATTACCAAAATGTAGTACGTATTGTTGAAAAACTTACCCTAAGACATGAATATATATACATATATTAGTTTTCCTTTGGCGATTCAATGGTAAATAAACCTTTATGCAAACCGTATACTAACCGTAAATGTATTCTTAAATTCAAGACAAAACACTTTCTCTAAATTCAACAGTATGCGCCTTCATGAACCACTATACAAACCGTAGCCAAAATTCTAAGCTTGATGACCAAAGACCACCAAAGATTAGACTAAAAGTGTGACAAACCTGATTAAATGCCTCCAACGGAGATCACAACTGACGGCATGCTGTGCCTGTCGCGCCACGAGAACTGTCCCTGGGATGAGGCCTTGAAATCCACGGAGCAAACCTGGACAGGGCTTAAGTATGCCTGCCTGAAGATTCTACACCTGTACTGCAAGGTTTTCGAGAGAGAAGATGTCCTGGACACTGTTATTAGGTAAGTGTTTTGTAAGTTGACTAGCTGACCTGGCAAACGTTGGTCTGCCACATAAATTATCGAAATTTCAGTGACACGACACTTCATTTAAATTACTTCATGTTTTTCAATTATCTACGGTTAATTTTTTATTTGTTTGTTTTTATTTATTTATTACAATCAAACTATTTGAATATTTGCTCATATATAAAAATAATAAAATTGCGATAGAAAAATGGAAGAGAAAACTTAGAGAGTACAAAAAAAGAAAATTCAAACCGGCTATAAAAATGATTTTACAAAAGAGTCCTCTAAAGCTACGCTCTTATATGAAAGATCTGATGTGCGTGGATGAAGCGAAAAAAGTGTGCGGGATTGTAGCAAAAGGTTGTCGTCTCTGCCTATCCCGACGGGAAACAGGCGTGAATATATACATATATGTATGTATATATTCACTGTGTTGACGGTCGCCGTGGCGCAGTGGTTAGTGACATTCACATGACTTCTGTGTCTCCGGGACCCTGGGTTCATTTCCCGGCAGGAACAAAAATTTGTGCGATGAGTGTAGATGTTTGTCCCGGGTCTTGGATGTTTGTGTGCTGTGATTGTGCGGGTGTCTGAGTGTTATAAACTAAAGTGTGATATCTATAACTGCAAAACACGTTAGACGTCCAAAGGTAGTTAGTTGGTAGGTGAAAACAACTACAAGAAAATCTACATTTTAACTTGTTTCACGTACAGGTACCTACTAAGCATGATCCATCATGATATATCCTCATGGAAATTTTTCAGTTCTCTCGTAAAATCGTCTTACTTTTATATGTGACAAACAAATCGGTTTCTCTTTATAAACATGATTTTTAATAATGATGACAGCACTAAATGATATTATTTTGATAGCGAAGTGACTGATGATGGTTAAGATGGTGTAATTGATGACATCCGCTTCTATTTCCATAGACCAGCTAACTCGTATGTTTTCTTGGTTTCTATTAGGATTTAATGAGCACTAAATATATTTGAAATAAGACTGATGTGGCTTTTGGATAGAAACCAAATACAAAAATAGAACCTTTCATAAATTTAGGAACTTGAATGTTGTTTACACTAGGGTCAAGATAAACCAGTATGAACTATGAAATCGTTTTATTGTATTGCCATTCCACAAGCTTCTATAAGAAGAAACCTGGAAATTATGGCGAGAGCTGGAGATGTCAAGATCGAAATTAATGATTAGAAATTCAAAGTGTATCTTCGAGTATTAAATTGTCGCAATAAGTTGATTATTAACATTTAAGTGTCTATGACTGAGTAAAAGTGTAGAAAGGTGCGCGATATATTTATCATCATCAACATCTCTCCTTTACCCTGTACAGTGTGTGTAACTGTACAAAGTCATTTACTGGACATATGCCTCCCTTATTTATCAAAATCATGGAGCAATTGGACGGGTCAAATTTAAATAAATCTACGAACTTTTTAAGGAAGTCCATCTGTCCACCTTGTCAGTAGACGACCTTCGCTGCGCATGAGTCCTACGACCATGGCTTAAAGTAAAACGTATTTCCATTTATTTTGTAACTCAAAGGGCTTATCCTCCCCAATCCCCATCATGTAGAATGACACTTAGTTGTAATAAAATCCAAAACGAAATAAAATCGCCATTTCATCGGGAAATGCCAGCTCATTAGGTACGCCATTAAATTGGTAACGAGTCTCCCAAGAACGAACGCCGGTATTAGAGCCCACAAAAACATTTAGTGTTGCCATCATCGCGCCCATTCCGATCAAATTAAAAACACGCAATTTCGATCGATTACAGTTTATCGATACGGCCCGTATATAATTGATTAAACTTGATCTGTTTTATTGAACCGAATTTAGGGTATTCTTACATGAAGCCCATAAAACAATGGTATAGGCGTGCAAATAGTCTATTTAAATAACGGCCTGGTAAAACTCAACATTTTTTGCATCAATGACAGCTTAGCCACAAGCAGCAATAATGTAATTATTATATCAGTGATGACAATAACTACAATTTGATACTAGTGTTTCAAAATCGTTGTCTCAAATCTGAATTGATACATTGAATGAACCCAGAATTTGAAATATGCGTAACTGAAATTGAGCTAGACATTCAACTGTTTTTAATTTTACGTCAGCGCCTCGCGCCGCCGCGTCGCGTCGGGGCATAAACCAAAATCTTCGACCTCATTCCTTTGATCATTGAAGCTCATACTCTTTGATAATACATTTTATTAATAATCTGCTTTACCCTAAAAACAATTGTTATTATAATTATCCCAATTCCGCGCGTTAATTGTTTCCAATCTGGATATAAAACACAGAAGTCTGACTAGAAGCAGATCTATCGGGACACGGCATTTGTATATCTAGATTTGATTTATGTATAAGGTCGCGTAATACATTGCTCACCTTCTGTTTTGCAAATAAATTGCTCATGCACACTGTTTAGTGTTTAAATTAAATGATAAAACCCCTATTTTATACGACAGTAAATCTTTTGATGACGGTTCTTGATAGCCGGTGCTATCAACTTGACGTAACTTCGTGAAACATAGCAGGTACACTGCTATTAAACCAGTATTTGTTTGGTTATTAAACCAAACAAAAAAATATATTCCTGCCAAAATGTGTAGATGTCTACACTAAGAAGAAAATCTTGTGTTGTAATGCAGAACCTGCGACACAAGAATTGTTTATCAGTGTGGGTTGTGTATGTGCGCGCTAATAGAACTTAAGAGACCTATAATTGGTACGTATTTTTGATAAAAAATATGTCAACATCCAGTGTGGTAGGTGGACATATATCGCGATTTTTGAAAAAAAGAAATGTGTAAGACCTTTGGTTTCTTTTATTTAGTCATTTTGGTTCGGTGTAGGCATGTTCAGGACTCAAAACGCGGTAAGGTATGATCTCAATAGTTGTATTTCACTGGGAGTAATAAAATAAATGACACCGACCGGTAAACATGTCTCAAACTGAAAACAGAATATCTTTACTAAGTAAATTTCATTAGTCTAATGGAAAAGGGTTGGCAAAGGTCAGATAAACTCGAGCTCTAATCTCCAATCAACCCCGGGAATTGTTTATTTTCGAGGTTAAATGGGAGGAAAGCGAACTACCGCGTTATCGACATCACGATCGGCAATTGTTTCGACCAAATCCAGAAGCCATCGAAGCGCTCGTATATGTGGTATTATTTATGTATGCGATCTTAAACGATGCAACGCACTACTCGGTCATAGCTTAGGTGGGTGACCGCTAGTGGCATTGTCAGACGCTTCCGAGCTTCGGAGGTCACGTTAAGCCGTCGGTCCCGGGTTTTATCATGCAATAGCAGTCGTTAGGCCATGTCGAATGCCTTTAAACGGCCTGAAAACTCTGAAATTGGGCCGGGCGGCGGTGCAAACGTATTGGGCTGATTACGCAGATGTCATCATTACCATCTTAATTGCAGTTCGTAACATCCCTTAACTCCCAACTTTGCTAAAATTTCGAGCAACAAAAAGCAAACATAACAACGTGGTGAATATCATGGAAAGGCGTAAATCGTTGTTAGTGGCCATGTCACTTTAAAGACGTATGTATTACTACATTGGAAATAGTGACCTAGGTATAATAGTGATAGTGGAATAGTGTTTATATATTTAGGAAGTACTTTATTATTTACAAAAAATAAATTAAACCTTTTTACGAATCTGAGGAGTAAACGACACAAAAATAAAATTCAGATGCTTCCCCACACCACTACTTTTTATAACAACAGTGTGTTAGGTATGGCCCCCAGGTTATACAATCACCTACCAAAAGTGAGACACTGTATATTTTTTTAGTAACCAAATGCTATTATACCATTAAAGGATATTTAAATGACAAATTTGTTTGAGTTGTTTAAATAATAACTAATTAATATGATGTATTCAAAATGTGTGATATATACATAATTTTAAATTTGCATGAGTTTGTGAAGTAGTTAGTTAGTAGTACCTACATTTGTTAAAATATTAATTTTGTTTTGACTGGCCGGTTGGCGCAGTTGGTAGCACTCTGCCTTCTGAGCCGCTG
Source organism: Apeira syringaria (assembly GCA_934044485.1). Classification (NCBI taxonomy): domain Eukaryota; kingdom Metazoa; phylum Arthropoda; class Insecta; order Lepidoptera; family Geometridae; genus Apeira; species Apeira syringaria. The sequence goes on along the minus strand of OW203665.1, from coordinate 8,962,467 downwards.
GTCCCGGGTTCGATACCCGGACAGGTCAAACATTTGTGTGTATGAACATGTCTGTTTGACCTGTGTCTGGGTGTGTATATGTATGTAAGTATATATCAGTAATCAGGTTACCATAGTACAGGCTCTGCCTAGTTTGGGACCGAAGACCTTGTGTGAATGTTCTCCCATATTATTATGATATGATATAATTAATAATAGTAGCGCCCGCGGTTGCTTTCGCGTGGATTACGGTTTTCCCGTTACCTCAATGATCCCACGGGAACTTTAATTAAATATGCATGCCAGTTTGGTGAATATGGAGCTCTATAAATGTGTATTATATAAAAACTTATCACACCCATGTTCAAGCAAATAAATAATTTTGAGTTTGACTTTGACTTGACCATATGATTCGGTAATTGATGTTGTTGTATCATGTATCCCTGTCAAACAGATATTTCACAACCTGTCACTACAAAAATCTATTTCTATCAGTCCATCTGATGGTGATAGAATATCCACAGCATCCTTGGGATGACCTTTGGCAACCCACTGGACGTATAATTGGACGAGCCCTTGCCTGTGTTCGGTGTTCCTAATCTCCATTCTATACATAATTAGATTCTTTACGTTATATTATAATGTTGTAGACATGATCCCGATACTTTAGAATCATGCGTTCTTAGCTTACTGAGAAATGTTGTTCGATGGCTTTTCAATGCTAGAGGCTTGAGTTTGCAGGATAATTATAACTTAATTGTCTTGTCATAACAAGACTGTATTGTTCTAAATGTTCAAGTCGTCTCACGATATTTATAATAAATATTGAATTTTATTTTATATATTTATAATTAATAACTCTTGCGTTAGACCACTATCTCACTTGATGATCAGTGACGATATGGGAGAAGATTTATATCACGCTAGACCTCGAACCCTTACTGGCTCTCAAGGACTGCTGCCTAAATACACTATGTGTTAGGTGTTAATTTTTCATACTTGAGGGTGTTAGCTAGCCAGGCAGGTACTCGAAAGTGCCCTACCACCATGCTGGGAATTTGATAACGGTGTTCCTTTACCGGAAGTTCAAATGAGGACAATAAAAATCATTTTCGCGTCACGACGGTCGCCGTGGCGCAGTGGTTAATGTCATTGACATGACTTCTGTGTCTCCGGGACCCTGGGTTCGAAACCCGGCAGGGGCAAACATTTGTGCGGTGAGTGTAGATGTTGGTCCCGGGTCTTGGATGTTTGTGTGCTGAGATTGTGTGTGTCCATACTTCCCGCGATACAGGGACTCCTAGTGCGCGGGTCGGATTGTGATAAAAAGAAAATTACTCGAGTGTTACCCAATCCCTCATGGTGGCGCATAGCCATCCCACACAAGCATACCAAGATAAACAATTGAGTAACGCTCCCATTCCTCGTGCAATATTTGAGTTCTCTGTGTCATAATTGTATTGAATAAATAATTATAATACATGTTTCTCAAATTCAATTGATAATAAATATTTAGTATTACATTTATTATTAGTGGTTGCTCGTGCCACTACTGGCTTAGCAACAGATCAACAACAGAGACAATCCTTACTCGTATTGTGGTCATTTTTAATATTGACAACCCTTTCTTGAAGACGTACTGGCATGCCGAGCATCCTGAATGCGACCCTTGGCGAGACTTCCCTAATGGAATTATTGAATGCCCCCATTATACTGCCCAGCCCCTAGTATGCATTGATGTTATTTGCTGTAGAGTTATAGTGCTAGAGGGGAAGGGAAGACAGCAATTGATTCACTATGTTTGTAGTAGATATTCTCTTTCTATACGGTTTGTATTTTGTAATTATATATAGCGAGAGACGCTCGTGTCAGATGATGGTAGATCCTACGCTATTATTTAAACATCGTATTTCATTTGTAACATCGTTTTTTGTATATAAAATAGCTTATGCTATTTTATATACAAAAATCGATGTTTTGAACTTTGCATTAAGCCATCAATCAAACGATGCTAGATCGAACCCTACCTCGGGGCTGAGGTTTAGGTGAAAATAACGTTGTTATCAAATCCTCAAAATAATAATAATAAATTCTTTATTTACATCTTAAGGACACACATGTTACATCTTTTGACAATAAGAATAATATGAATAGAGTCTATATTATGATGTGTGTGGTTATGTGAAGAGATCCCTGTACCCCTTCAGGGAAACAGTTCCTTCCCATTATTGTGACATCGAAAATATTTAGCGATGTGCGGCGATTTGTTGTCATTCTATTTACTTATGAGAAATAAATGTGCAATTTTGTGTGGTTAATGTTACAGAGGCTAAAAAATATGTGTGTGATCCGTATATACAAGCGCGCGCGCGTGTGTGGTGTGTGTGTGTGTGTGTGTGTGTGTGTGTGTGTGTGTGTGTGTGTGTGTGTGTGTGTGTTGGGGGGGGGGGGGGGGGGTATATGTCGTAGTCAAAATGGTTGTATGTACCTTTGTGTTCAGCTAGATTCGATTCCAGTATGAAAATATAACATTAAACAGACTGTTTCAGACAGCCTGATGGTGCTAGTTTATATTCTAGGTGTAGCGTTATGTTACAGCACCTTTGACCAACACGTCAGTGACCATTTTATGAGATATTAGGCTACACCTATACATAAAAAAAATTGCTTACATCATATACATATTCCTGGGCATGTTCTTAGGGAACGTTGGAACGAGAGATAATTTAAATAATCGGCTAAATACGATTCAGAGAAACCTTTCTCCTGCCTCCGGTGTTGTAGATATCAAGTAAAAGTATTTACCAAATGAGTAGTAAGTTACGAAAAAACAATTACCGAACATGCTCAGTAATAGTAGCTTTTGAAGCGAGGATAGCTCAGCGGTGGGAGCGTAAGCTGTCAAACTGACGGACGCTGGTTTGATCTCCACGAACGGTTTGAGCTTCCTGTGAACGTAACATCGTTATCAAATTACCCTCCTGGCTAGCTACCACTCGCAAGTTTCAAAAACTGTCACGAAACACATAGTTAGTTCAGGCAGAAGTCTATGAGAGCCACTCAAAATTCTAGATCTAGCGTGATATCATCTTCGACCTCATCGTCACTGACCGTCAAGTGAGATAGTGTTCAAACGAAATCTTTACAGTATAAAAAAGATGCGGGACAGTAATATTTGTGTGTCTGAATTAGAAAGGCTTCTTGGCATACACAAGCACGAGAAAATCTTGGCATAGCTACTGTGTCTAATGGAATTATGCATCACACCTAACCTATTTACTAGTTCTATGAAAATATATATGTATATATTTTCATAGAAGTGTACAAGTGTACACAATACCTAAGGCTTTGAACAGTGGAAAGGCATTTTCTAGTGCTCGCCATTTGCACTATCTCTCAGCCATGTGCGTCCACTGCTGGAAATATGCCTCCCCCATATAGGGGGGATTTGCCAATACTCGCCACGCTTGGCATGCGGGTTGGCGAGCGCAGTATGATTTACAATCCTCAGAAGGCGCTGCTGCCCACCTTCTGGTACGTGATCCCTTAGCAGACTCTTACGGCACCCACGGGAAGAGATGGGGGAGTACTATTCTAGGCCGGTACCACCACGGCACTATATACTGCACTATATACCTACAATATATAATCTATTACAAACTTATATGTTCCCAAAGTTATCCTTCTTACAGTTGATATTCTTGATTTAGTTTATACCACCTACTTAGTAACTATGAAGTGATATGGTGATCAATGCATTAAAAAAAACTCGTATTTTACAGGTTTTTCCAACTATTTATAGGAGAAGCAAGAAAGCATTCTTTCAGCAAGTCATTGTCAAACGCCATAGAGCATTTATATGCTCGAAGTCAAGTGCAGATATTCGTTTGTTCAATACGTCGACATATATATCCATGTCATAATATTTGTCACGATTCTGAACTCTATTATAATCTGTGCTAGTGCTAATGGATTGGGACAAGCCCAGCCCACCTACTTACTACTGCAAGTAATGACGGCTGCAGCTTGATAGACTTATTTAGTTTGTGATTTGACCTTCGAATTGTTTATGTTGGGTAAAATGGTAAAAACATAGATTGTGTGAGACGGACTCTTGAACCGTTATCCTATAAATAATAAACAAATAACGTTAATGGTTACATGTATTATATATTATTTATACATTATATTTATTTATTATACATACATTATATATTATATTATATTATATAGTATTAAAATTTGAAAAATTATCCACATAAAAAGTAGCGGCGCATTACATCATATTATGGTAAATATTTGATAGAATTATATTATCTTTAAGGCAAAAGTACTAACAAACATATACTCTGTTATATTGTAAGTGGTATTTCCCTTAATAAATAGTGCATTAAGCAAACTAAGCTACCTAGATACTAATAAGATTCGTTATAATGTAACTATTCTTGGTGAAATCAAATAAATAAATAAATTTACATTGTTACAAGCTTAAAACATGTGCAGTTCCCAAACTAGGTCAACCTGATTTTTGGGTACCTTTGTAATTTTATCCCATCGACTTAGTTAAGCATCTAACCCTGCTATCATTTAGATAGGTATGTTGGGTTTTTTTTTAACGGAGCACTTCCAGTATTAGTCTAATAAACTTTTAAAAAATACCAGTTATGAGAACAGTTCGTGAAGGTAAATTCTGATTGAACAAAATTGAATTTAAATTTATAGTTCATTAGTATGAAAATTCCGAGCGACCATATTTTTTCTTTATTAAAGTTCTCGCGGAAACGACAAATGCGCTTTAATTGTGTTTTACACGAAGAAAGGAAATTAAAAAATCTAAAAATGTGATTAATATTTTTTTGAGCCTGTAGGTCATCTGCAAAGTACATTTTTGTAGTATTTTAAATCTAAATTTAAATAATTTAAATAGCACAAATCTGGATTTGTCCCGCCGTTTCTGCCTGTAGAGCACCTATCACCCGCAAGCCTCTAATGTTATCTGCACCTCGTCAGTCGCTGTCAATAAATACGAAAATGGATAGAATGTCTTAGAAAAATACTGTCCTCTGTTTGGCAATTTAATCATCATGAAACTTATTCAACATTGTTTCGTCTGTCAAACTGACGGACGCTGATCCCCACTAACGGCCTGAGCTTAAAGCCAAAACCGTTATCAAATCCACAGCGCGGTGGTAGGCTACTTTCCAGTACGAGCCAGGTCTACCCTGGCAACCAATGATGTTTTGCTAAAGATGACGTATATTCATACAGCGCGGTGCTCAAATTTTGTTCCCTTACGACATAAACATGCTTACTGCGACAGATAATACGGTACAAATAATATAGAAAAGGATAGCTATATGTTTAGACTTGCGCTTGAAATATGCGTCGTAATCAAAATTACTACAATTAACTTAATTTCGCCGCCTCAGTTTCCGCGCGCTTGTACGACATCTACTTCATATAAACATATACAATATCATTGCTGGCAACACAGTGTGTTCAGGCAGCTATCAGACGTCACCGACGTTATTTTCACTGACCATCGATTGAGATCGGGAGGATCCGTACATATTGAGGATATATATCTTAGTATAAAATACCTTTGTATCTCTGCTACAGTCGCTATTGTCGCGTCGCGTCGTCTAGTCCTGACTGTCCTGACCTGGGGCGAAATGTTCAGGACAAAAATACATGTAATACCCATATAACCTAGGTATTTATGTCTATGGCTATGATGCTGTCATGCTGCATGAGGCACAATCTGTCATTGATATTTTTTGTTGATATTTCCACCTTGTATGTTTTGATTTGGTGCTTGTACTTATGTTATGATTGGCCGCTGTCGCCCTCTCTTGTTTGTTTTTCAAATCGAGGGATGTTGTTGTTATCATTGGCGCTAAATTAAATATCATTTATTATTTTTTCTTTTCATCAGAGTACTTATTATATAATATGGAATCATTCAAGCCACCTATCGATGGGGACAGCAATGATCTTCTTTATCAACGTCTTCCAGTAAGCTATATTAGTTTTGTGTCACTTTTTTACTTGCGTTATGAGAAATTCAAAGATTAGTGGTTGATTTTTTATATTCCTACCAACACAGGGATGAATTTGACACAAAATAATTTGAATAACAGATACCAGTGATCTGAAACTCGTGAAACAATGATTTACTCACATGGATATATCTTTAAAGTAATTTATATGATATTTTACGTTACTTATAAATATCAGTATTCCCTTGAACAGAGATTACAAAATCGTCTCAATTATTTTTTCTTCTGCTACTGTTCGCAAAGACTTTTCTGCCGAAGCAAGTATTTAGGATTATGCAAGGTATTGTGTTAGATAGGCAAATGGTCCGGAAACTATACATGCAAAATACTAGAAACTTTTGAAATTTCTACACCTCAAAAGCTGACGCTACGAGACTATAGTGCCGTCCAATCAGGGCGCGTTATGTCTTCACAAAAATTGTCAGAATTTAGTGCGTACTAACGAAACACGTATTGCATCTCTTTCATAGGTTAGTTCGATGATAACTCATAACCCCCAACTCAAATAATAATAGAATATAGTAATTTATTGATAAAAATACAATTCTTATTAAGTCAGGTATAATAAAGCTATTTAATTTATTTGAATAATTATATTATTAACTACGTTAGCAGTTATTGGCTGACATGACAACGTCTGTCAGGTCAGCTGGTTATTAATAAATTATAAATTAAGAACAGCTTTTCATTAAAGCTTATTAAAGCTGTTCATATGGTCGAACGTAAGATTTATTTGACGATCATTATTATCAAAAATGTCTTCAGTGGTGTTATAATTATAGGCTTTGGCGAGCAGTAACAGTGACCTGCACTGAGAGAAAAATAGACAAAAATACATTAATTATAACTAAATTATTACTAAATCCGAGGACAACAAATGGCCTGTGATAAATACAAATTGATTTTTGTAAATGTAATTAGTATATAATACAAATACCTGTTTTGTAATTTCAAGCGTGCGTAGTAATCTCAGAAACGATGACGTCACGGATAAATATTTCCTATTTTGTAATATCTAGAAAACCATAGTAATCTCAGAAACGATGACGTCAAGGATAAATACTAACTATTTTGTAATATTTAGTAAAGACGAAGTAATATATAATGAGGCCCTACTTATTTCAATAACTTAGTTTTGTAATATCTGGTAAAGACCTAGTAATATCTAATGAGGCCCTAGTTGTTTCAATAACTTAGTTTTTTAATATGTAGTAAAGACGTAGTAATATCTAATGAGGCCTTAGTTGTTTCAATAACTTAGTTTTGTAATATCTAGTAAAGCCCTAGTACTTTCAGAAGCTTACTTTTGTAATATCTAATGAGACTTTAGTTCTTTCAATAGTTTAGTTTGATAATATTTAGTAAAGCCCTAGTAATATTTAAAGCTACATTTGTAATATCTAGTTGGTAATTTTGTTATTATAACCAACTGTATTTCATATACATATACATAAATATATATTTATTATTATTATTTTATAACTGCGATGAGCGCACTAAGTGCGCTCTTACTAACTCTATGGACATGTTAGTTTCACAGTAATATAAAAACATAGTGAGATATCCATATCAAAAATAAATCGCAGTTATAAAATAATAGTAAAAACTATATATTTATGTATATGTATATGAACTACAGTTGGTTATAACAACATGGATTGCAGATAAAATAAATACAAAGGAATAGATGTCAAAGATTTATTCATTAAGTACCTATAATATTTTACAGTTTGCTTATATATAACCATAAACACTATTTTACAATATAATATAATAAACCTATACAAGATAGACAACATCTAAATTGAACTTTATATGAACAGTTGATGTTTTTACTTAGTAACTTTTACGTACTTTAATATTCTTTCAGGAAGTTTTGCACTTGTAACACTTTCTAAAACGCAATTATAATTATGTATGTCTAAGCGGCGGCGTCTCGTAAAATGATAACTATTGTGGTTAAACCATCCCTTACTTCAGTTTTTGATGGTTTCCATGTATTTTTATTTGTCCTTTAATGGTACACTTGACTTCAAAAAAGGCAATAGCAGTAAACAGACATTATTTAGGGTGTCATTTGATGCAGTTTCTGAAATAGAAAAACAGCAGTTAAAAAATTGTATTTTAATACTCCACATAAAGTACAATTAGTCTTGAAAAATAACACAAAGGTTATAGAAATATTCAAAAATATTTCATTTTGTCAAATCTAATGGATCCTACACATAGTTGGAGGCAAGATTTGGATGTAAGCAATAATGAATTGACAATCAAAATGTCAAACAGCAAGCTCTGTGTAGTTTCCATAAAAATACAGATTCCATAATATACCAACCGGTTACTGCAGACATATATTTCTCCAAAGTTAATTTCAATTCTCGGTCTCTTATATTTCCTAACTTTTTTTGTGCCAGCTCGAATACTTTGTTGTTCAGAGTCACTATGCTGATGAATAAAGCATCAGATTTGTCGTGGTATAATATGTTAAAGTCTTCCAATAGTAACATATAACCAGCAGATTGTTTCAGTACGGGATATTGTTAAAATATTCTTGAAGAGTTCCTGGCTCTGAATAATTTTTGGCTAATCGATAATTGGCAGTAGCTTTCCAATATTCTTCTACCAGATGCCAGGGCTCCAGAGAATTTCTTAGAAAATTAAGTTTCTCTGCTATTTCCTCCTCCAAGTCTGCAAAAGATAATTTGAAATGTAAGTATACAAATATACTAATAACTACTAGTATAGAAATATGCTAACATGGCTTAAACTATCTCTATACCAAATTTCATCGAATACGGTGTAGTCATTTGAGCGTGAAGAATAACAAACATACACACAAACTTTCGCATTTATAATATTAGTAGGATTCAGAGTAGATTCTGAAGCACACCATTTGTGGAACATCAGTGCAGGACCTATCCACCCCACACAGAATATAAAAAAATGCTGAACTATCCTTAAAATTACACATTCTACTAATAATTTTATGTTTGGTGAACTTCGGAATGATTGAACTGATTTTGATAAAGTTTTGGAGTATAAGCACCTATATAGATCTTAATTTGGATAAACACGAGTTACTTTTTGTCAACGCGCAAATGGCACTGAATGCTCATGGGCATAGCTACTACCTTAAAGTCTAAAATCTGTCACCAGCCACCTAATTCAGTTTCTGTTCTAGGTTTGAAAAATGTATGTGTTCAAAGGTTGTGAACTTTAAATATAAAAAATAATATGCAATTGGATTACCTTTTCCTTTTAAATGAGCCACAGGTGATTGTAGTTTCAGGGCGTTTGAAGAAGTTGAGGATGATCGAGAGCGAGAGGAACCTTCAATTATTCCTTTTTCTCTTAATTGTCTTCTTCTATTGTACACATATCTCAGCAATTTTCCAGATGCATTGCGAGCTGTACCTCTCACTAGTGTTGATATATAAGGGGTGTAGTACAATGCAGCAGATTCATTTGGGAATAATTCCTGTACCTCCAAAGCCCAATTAAGAAGCTGAGTATTTGAAATGATGATGTATGGGTCTTTCTCAAAAAGAGGTCCAATAATTAGTTTTACTAACAGGTTCCGCTGCGTTTTATCGAGTTTGCCTGATAGTCGACCTTGGTTTAATATGGCTTTACCATCATGTGAAGATTGCAATGTTCGAAGAACCTAAAACAACAAACAATGTATAAGTACAGTCACATTTTTTTATATACTTTTCTAGTGACAAAGCCTAGACAGCCAGTCGTTATACTCACATAGCCTGACCGTAGGGACTCCCCTTGAGAAATGCCATGAATTGGAGTAGAAGTTCTATTCTCTGAGCCTTGTAAAATTTGGCTTGGAGAGTCTTCGTGCTTACTTGCAGCCTGATCTTGCAATGAACTGGATGTTGGTTGAACTGGAGCCGAAAGGGGCCTACATTGTGATGAAGGCTGATATGATGGCCCTAGTTTAGTTAACAATGATCCAAATGATGCATTTCCCAATTCAAGTTCAGAGCATGATAGTGTAGGCAGCTGAAAGTAAAATATAAACTTGATTCCTAAAAGTAGTAAGTAGCTAGATAAATGACAATACTCAATACAATATACAACAAATATACATACTTAATATTATAAAAGCAAATTAAATATCTATCTGCATGTTTGTATTTAACTGTAACTTTGTTTGATGTGTGGAGATTCTGTATATATCACAGTGTAGGTTATAGATTATATTTTTGGAATAAATAACATCCTTAGGCCTTCAGCCATTATCAATAAATGTATGAATGAACCGTATTGTTTGCAAATAAAACACAATAGATCACCATAACTGTTCAGTGGAGTCTTAGGTCTGACAGCTGCCAAAGTGACCTAATGTTGTATTGTTTACTTATATCTGTTTTGTTTTAGATTCAAATAAAACAAAATCTTTCTGTAAACTATGCAGTAGTAGGATGTGTGGTGTAACTTACTGTGATTTTATGTCAAAGCGGGCAAAGTCGCAGGTAACAGCTATATAGTTTTCTATAAATAACACTTTACAACATTAAAATTCAGGCAGGTAAGCTGTTTATAATAACATTAACTTCCAATTATCTAGATTAGCTTTAAATCTTGCCCTATCACCAGGGATTGGTATAAACTGTATAATTTCATCATTACATAACAATCTTAGGGTCCCCGCATCTATTCTGCCTTCTGTAAACAAGTGTTAATCACAGTTCAATCAATTTTCATATCCATATTTTTGGACCTCTCCGTTCAAAATTATTGTAATTAGGAAGTGTGAGACTACCTGTGACATTACTACTCCTCAGATTAACTCTCCGGGCTGTAGATATGTACATAGATAGGTACAGACATGATAGATAATAATATGCATGCGATGTCCCCAAATTGATGACTAATAAGTACCTTAGTTTTCATAACAAGGAAGTCTTGATGTGTTTGTGATTTACCTAGCAAAAACTAATATAAGTACAGGCCGGCCCACCACGTTACTAGTCCACATTTTGCATACCTAGCTGTACCTGCCTACTACTTATCTTACCTCTCGCGATGTCCTACGATACTATATTTACTTACTTCTAATATATTTATTTCTGAATCCATAGGTGCATACCTGTACTTTTAATTAAAAACTGGACACACAGGTATAGCGTTAGCGACTGTAATTTGAATGGACAAATAAAATGGCGTAGACGTGACAAGTGTGACGACGCAAAGCAAGTGGTACACGATTCTGAGCCAGTATGTTTAATAGGTCAGAAATCACCTTAGAAAAAGTTCAAATTACATGCACATAAAATATAATAATAAAATTACTTGTCAGGTAAACTTACCACAGAATGTTCGTACGTAATCACCGAGACCCCAATTAGTTAAAAGATCACTCGTGAGATGGTCCATATTTCACTAAATCACTTTCTTTTAGAACGAAATAGAAAACTTGATTGTTTAGGACATTCATTTTGAACAAAAAATTAAATGGATTAAATCAAATCCTAAACAATCAAGTTTTCTTTTCACAATTTTTAATTTTGATTGTGCGGCGTGCGCTACTTGTTGTCGCGTCCAGTGCTACAAACAAAATGGCTGTTTGCTTGGCCCGAAGTGAGCTAGGTGCCTGCCGATGCACAAGCAAAGAGCAAAACGTTTCTTGAAATTACAATACATATTTTGGAATTTACCTGGAATTACTAAATAGGTAACAAGAACATGGAGCCTTTTTTTAAAATTTAACGCACAAACTAAATAGAGTACTGCGATTTAACATTTGTGTCTAGAAATAAGTGAAGTTTATTACTTGGGATTACAAAATAAGAAATAATTAAACGTTGCTGTGAAATCAATGTTAGCAATTTCTTGAAATTAAAAACAATGCTTAGAATAAATAAGCTGATTTCTTGGAATTACAAAACCAGTAAAAACTAAACGTTGCTGTCAAATAAACTAATTCATTTTCTTGAAATCAAAAACGTTTCTTGGAACAAATAAGCTCTTTTCTTGGAATTACAAAATAAGGAAAAACTAAACGTTTCTGTTAAATTCAATAAAGTAATAACTTGCATTTAGAAATTGTTCTTTGAATCAGATGAGCTATTTCATGGGATTACAAAATAGGTAACAGGCTTGGAAATACAGATAACCTTTCTTAAAAAAACTAAACATGTTTGCAGCTTTTGCAAAAATATGCTAATATTTACTATAATGTGTGATATTAAATAAACTTTGTAATAATTTGCATTTACTAAATGAGAATTTTAGGAATTACATTTATAAAAACAAGGTAGTTAGTAAAATATAAGAACAATTGCAAATACAGCAAAACTTTCATAACTTACACTAAAACTTAGTTTTTTCTCCAAATACTAAACAATTTTTTAATATTTGGTGGTGACTTTTCTCTCAGTGTGAACGTCGCTACAAACAAGCTCGTGCTTAGCGCGTTTATGATGTTTTTGTCGATGGCGTTGTATATGAGAACACCCTAGAGAGAACACATAAGAAATATATTCATGAGATAATCAAAAATAGTGATACCTAAATTATAAGATTAGTAAAAAATGCAGGTAACCGCAGACCAATGCAAGGATCAATTTCATTCAGTCATATAAATAATATCAATTTACTCCTGCAAAAACGAATGTAAACTAATACTCGAGATTGCACAAATGTTGTTGGCTTTTAAGGGCATAATAATACTGTTTAGTTTGTAACTCCGTTCATTAGAAGGTAAAACAAACAATATTATTCTGTTTATCAATTTATCATTTCCTTCCTTAAACATATCACGTCTATATAATAGTGGTGTTTTGTCATCGTAGTGACGCCATCCACAGCCATGCGTGCCACCGCCATTAGATGGCAGCACACCTCATCGTAAGTGATCACTCTCGCCTATGGACGTTTGCAATAGCAGCCGCTTTGACAACGCACTGTCATCCTCATTGACTATGGAACCAAGGTATATGATAATGTGGTCGTCCTCCTAGAGATATAGACCTTAAAAAAACCTTACGCCATAAAATTATAATAAAATATTTGATTTTCATTATCTTTTGATTAATTATTATTCCAATATTGATTCAATTTTCTCTAGTGTATGTAATATGTATTCGGTAAAACTGACGCGCCCTCCTCTCTTCTAAAGTTGCTGTGCCCGACAGGGTCTCTAATGAACTGTATTTTATTGTAATACCACGACACTTGTACTATTAGAGATTGCAATAAAGTTTTGAATTTGAATTAAATAGTTTAAAAAAGGAATGTTGGCACTAGTAAAATTCGTTGAAAAACTCATAAAGCAGTTCCCTTCACAAACGTGGTGTTAGTGAAATGAATGTTGTAGGTTATGTATCACACCTTTGTTTAGGCTTCTGAGATATCTTCTTCTCTCTGAGATGCTTCTTCAGCATAATTTCATCTTGGTTTGTACACCGCAGTGCCTTATATTGTACCTCAAATCAGAAAACAAACACACTCAGTAGTTATACTTATAATACCCAACGAAACTGTGTGATCGACATAACAACAATTGCGTAAATTACCATGTATTAAGAATTAAGATCTCATTCTCCATCTTAAATCGAATATCTGATGATTTTTTTATTATTTAGAAGTCTCAAAAAATATTTATTGATTATTGATTTATGATCATCCCCCCGCAAGCGCCCACTGCGAGCGGACGTGTTTCACTTAACCTGCACGTCAGTTGTTGCACGCAATTTTTGTACTTAACTTTATCGTGTGCAAATAAAAGTTTCTCAAGTGTGACGAAAGAAACGGAATAATATTAGTGTGTTGCCTATCTTCTGAATCGGCCCTAATATGATTCGATCACCAGATAAAACAACAACTCCTGATACCGAAAAATCTGGGAAATCTACTCGTTTTAAGCGAGGTCGCGGCCATGATGAGCCAGACTGGCAAAAGGATTTAAAAAGTTTCAGAGACGAATTTATGACCTTCATGGATAGTTTCAGAGGTGATATATCGTCCAGACTCAACAATATGGAAAAACACTTCGAAAAATCCATAGAATTTCTGACTTCACGCTATGAGGACATGGCCGATAAGCTCAAAAATTGTCAAGAGAAAATAAAAGAGCAAGATCTTCAAATTAGATCTCTTGAAACTAAGATAGAGGACATCTCTCGAAATTTACAAAACGCGCACGTCGAAATTCGCAACGTACCATCGAAAGAAAACGAGTCTTCGAAAGATCTTTATAATTATGTTCTGAACCTGTATAAAATTTTGCAACTAGAACCAATAATACCCCGAGACATCTACCGACTACCAGGGAAAAAAGAAGGCAAGCAAACTATAATAGTGGAACTAAACAACTCGGACGTGAAGTTTAATCTACTAAAATCAGTCAAGACTCATAACATAAACCACCCGAATAACAAGATTAATGCGTCTCATCTGGGTCTCGGAAATAACTTGACAAGCCCGGTATTCATTAGTGAACATCTCACGGCGAAAGCCAGGAGGCTGTTTTATCTTGGAAGGCAGTTGGTAAAAAACAAAACTTATAAATTTTGTTGGACCGTAAACGGTAAGGTGTTTGTCAGAAAATCAGAAATTTCCCCTACCATTCAACTACGCGACGAAGAACAAGCCGATAAGCTAAAAATAGATTGACTACTATCCGTTTTAATTCAAGTATTCGTATTTAGTTCTAGTACTTTACAGGCACGAGTATGTTTTGGTCATAAAATAAGTATATACACTTACCTGCACTCAGACTTGATATTATGTTTACGTTTTGCACGGTTCTTTTTTTATAACTACTTGTCACCGAGACCGTCACTTACACTTTCCTTCATTAGGCCTCTTTCAACAAAACTTACTTACATAGCTAATACTACTTGTAACTATATAGAGATTTGTATAAAAAACTTAACACTCCTAACCCAATATTCTTACAATCGCAGTTCATTTCATGCGGCCGGCGGGCGGCGGCGTACTGACGTGAAGCATTCCAATGCACCAATAATAACGCTAACGCATTATGAACGTCATTCACTAACCTGTTTCTTATGGGATAAAACTTATCTGATCTATGGCCGCTGTATATATAGATATATATTACCTTATCTTTTCAATGATGATTCGTTCGTTAAAACACTACTTTTTTATGTATACCTTCAATTATCCACCAATACTTCTATATTACTATTTTATGATGGCGAATAATAACTTAATAAACGATCTGGATAAGGTAAAAATTGCCACTGAAACTACATGTAGACCGGAAGACTGTATCTATAATATCGGTGACCTTAAAAACAGCCTCAAAATTATTACTTTAAACATAAGAAGCGTGTATAAAAATATTTTACAGTTTGAGATACTATTAAAACGGCTTGGTTTCATCTGTGATATTGCTATATTAACTGAATGTTGGCTACACAAGGATAAAAATCCTTCTGAGTTGGAAGGCTTCTCTATGTATCAAACCACTGATTGCTATAATCAAAATGACGGTGTCATAATGTATGTGCGTTCGAACCTTGAGTATGAAATTATTGAACCGAGTTTTGAAGATGCAAATTGTCTTATATTGAAGCTGCAACCAAACACAGTTGTTATTGGATTGTACAGGTCACCGTCGATTCTCAATATTGAAAATTTCCTACACTCATTACAAGTTACTCTTTCTTCGGTTAAACATTTTACAAACATAGCATTATTGGGTGACGTTAATTTAGATATAAGAAACAGCTCATCAGAAACCAACGTTTCAAATTACCTTAACCTTATTATTGAATCTGGCCTATTTCCCGCCCATACTCTCCCAACTCGATATGAAAACTGTCTGGATCACGTTCTACTCAAAACATGCTCTTCTTCATTCGTTGCAGTAATCGAAACTCAAATTACGGATCATCGCCCTGTTGTACTAAGCATTAGTAAATGCAGAAATTCTAACAAGCCCATAAAAAGCATAAGCAAAACTGACTGGGAAACCGTGTCTTTGCACTTAAGCTCCACAGACTTTGATAAGATTTTTACCTCAGGGGATCCGGATAAAATTGCAGCTAATTTTGTTTCCTTGATATCTGATTCCATTGCCACTCATACTAAGTCTATAAAAATCCCTAAAAGAGCAAGAACCTTGAAACCCTGGATAACCCCTGGACTTCTACGATGTATAAGACATAAAGATAAATTACACCTGGATTGCAAGAATAGCCCTGAAAATGAAAACTATAAAACAATTTACGACAGATATAAACGAATGTGTTCTAAAATAATTGATACAGCTAAAACTAACTATGATCGAACTACATTGGAAAATAGCTTACATGACCCTAAGCTGGCTTGGAAAGCTATTAAAAATGTAACAAATATAACAGCAAGTAAATCTGCTCCTTTAGAACTGCTGCGTGTCAAGACATCTGTTTCGGAGTCGTTAGAAGAAATTAATTCATATTTTTCCAGTATCGGTCGTTCTCTGGCTGAAAAGGTTAAATGCAATAATATCCCTCAACCCAAAACTTTATCTAGTCCTAATCAGGATATACCCTTAAACTCCCTAGTAATTTTACCTACTGACGAAAACGAAGTTAACAATGTGATCTTAAGCTTAAAAACTGACTCTGCTGCAGGTTGGGACAATATCTCGACAAAATTTCTGAAGAAGGCTCGAAATATCATAGGTCCTCCTCTAGTTAAATTATTAAATATTTGCATTGATGCAGGTAAGTTTCCAAATATTTTTAAAAAGGCGATTGTCCACCCAGTACATAAGGGTGGGGATAGACACGTGATCAGTAACTATAGACCTATATCAATTCTTCCAGCTCTATCCAAAATTTTCGAAAAAATACTAAATATCAGACTCATTAAGTATTTAGACAAGCACAATCTTCTAGCTGAAGAACAATTCGGTTTCAGAGCAAGCAGGTCGACAGAGCATGCTGTTAGGGAGCTTTGTACTACAGTGGTCGAGTCTCTCGACAGAAAACAAAAGTGTCTTGCGGTATTCCTAGACCTAGCAAAGGCATTTGACACAGTGTCTCTTCCTATCCTTCTATCAAAGTTAGAGCAACTCGGCGTACGAGGCAAATGTCTTGATCTTTTTGAAAATTATCTCACTAATAGAACACAGTGCATTAAAATAGAAGGTCACACTAGTACTGAAATTCCTATTTCTTATGGTGTGCCACAAGGAAGCATACTCGGTCCAAGCCTTTTTCTAATTTATATTAACGAGCTATGTGCAATGACAATAAATCAAGCAAAAATTGTTACTTATGCTGATGATACCGCCATTATTTTTCGAGGAGAGACTTGGCCGGAAGTGTTTGCATCGGCTGAAAAAGGTCTGGTTTTGGTCTCTAACTGGCTTAAAGACAACCTCTTAAGTCTTAATGTAGATAAAACAAAATACATTGCATTTGCTTTACGTGCACCTGGCGCTCCCCCAAGTCATTTCAACATTAAGGTTCATAATTCCTGTAATAACAGAGGAGACTTCTGCAATTGCCCTATCCTCGACAAGGTCAGTGAAATTAAATACCTGGGAATAATGTTGGACCAGCGAATGACTTGGGCTCCTCATATAAATATGCTTACCTCGCGCGTTAGGAAGCTTATATGGATATTTAAGAAGCTGCGACATGTAACAACTTTCAAACTTATTATTTCTATCTACTACGCACTCTGTCAATCTATTTTGTCTTATGTCATTACCGCGTGGGGCGGTGCGTTCATAGCTCATCTCATGTCGCTAGAGAGAGCACAAAGGTCGCTTCTTAAAATCATGACGTTTAAGCCTTTCTTATTTCCAACAACGGAACTATATGAACTTTGTAAAGTTTTAACAGTACGTCAGCTTTATATTTTTAAAAGTGCTTTATACCAACATAGCATAACACCGTATGACCCTGCTGTAACGGAAAAGAGGCGCAAACAAGTCATTAACTTAAAAACTAAGCAATACCGAACCAACTTCATTAATACCCAGTCCTGTTTTCTAGCTCCATTTCTTTACAAGAAACTGAACAAAGAGCTCAACATTTATCCCTGTAACAAAATTAAATGCAAAATGAAAATCAAGGTATGGTTATTAACTTTGGACTTCAAACAAACTGAGGCACTATTGAAAACATTCTGATTCTTAAATTGGTGGTACATATGGCTAACTAGTAGCGCCCCGCGGCTTAACCCGGGTGGTTTGCGGTTTTCTCGCTACCTCAATTGTCTATATAGGGACTGTACTTTTTCTGGGATAAAAGTAGCTCACGTTTTAATCCAGGATTTAGACCATCTCCGTACCAAATAACAGCGTAATCGGTGTTGCCGTTTGGGTTGAGGAAGTGACAGACATACACACAAGCCATCGCATTTATAATATTAGTGGGATATGTTTTGGATCCGCACTTCTTTATTGGTGTAATTTTGCTAAGTGGTCTTATCCACTAATTCAAATTATCGTGCATTTTAGGAATGTTATAATTTGTTATAATTTATTATGTGTATGCTTTCATTTATGTAATTGTCAGATCATTGAAAGTTATAATTTAATAACTAGTACTTAATAGAAGTAATTTTATCAATATATATAATCTCTCATTCACCTTTTTATTTTAAATTTATCTCTGAGTAATTTTATATAAGTTAGTGCCTAATATATACCTATATACATATTATACAACCGTTCAAGTTTCAAGTGTCATATCAGCTGTTTAACAACATTAATACTATAGATCTACATGTGCATGCACAAATTTACACCTACTTACCTTATCTATTATTTTTTTTCCGCCTCTTTGTAATGCCTACCACACCCCGCTGCGCCGGCCGCGCGCCGCGCTATCTTATTCAATGCGAATCCGAATGCCTTGCACGTACATAAACAGGTTTTGGTGCGGTCGTGGCTAATATGCAGTGTTCATGCACATGTATAATACTGTACCTACATTTATTAATATCAACTGCCAATAGGTCTTGTTCAAAGCCATATTTTAATCCAAGATTAGGCAGGTACTTCTATTACTATCACAATGAACCGTTGGCTTGCAGAAAAGCATTTGATACTCGGGAAACAGATTTTCTTGTCCGAGTGTCAAGACACCGTATAGTATGTGGATATATCTGCATTTAATAATAGGTATTTTAGAATCTTATTTCTGCTATTATTATGATTAATTAAAATTCTAAGATAATATTATTATGTCCAAGTTACACTAGATTAAGTTGTATTAATTAATTTGTATACCTTAATGTATGTCAATAACTTAATAAATAAAAATAAATAAATATGTATAATTGATGGTGAGCAAGCGGCTGACACAGATTTCAAACAACCCATTTCCCTTTACAATTAAGATAAAGCTGAAGTAAAACAGATCATAACAACCATGGAGTACGACATAGATGGCAACGGCACATGTTTGGATAATCGCCAAAGATCGCCAAACGTATTGGAATAAAGCTTTAGGCAAACCTATGCGACTGGCGTGAAGGCGAATAAGGCGAGTTCACAAGGCGAAGCTGCAAAGAAAATAGTGACAAATATTATTAGTTAAATCAATGTAGTAGCTGTAGTTTCAATTATTAATTGTTGCGAATTCATATGTACCTACTATGGATTAGTTCTGATTTAAAATAAATACATTTTTTTCTTCACATAAGGCCTTCAGGTCCCATACTAGGCAGAGCCCGTATTATGTTAACCTGATGACGGATATATATACTTATATAGATATACACACCCAGACACAGGTCAAACAGACATGTTCATACACACAAAATGTTTGACCTGTCCGGGAATCGAGCCCGGGACCTGCGGCTCAGAAGGCAGAGTGCTACCAACTGCGCCAACCGGCCAGTCACATTGAATGAATGGTGCAATAAAAAATCAGTCAAATCTAATTGTGATGCAATGGAATTACTTAATTAAAACATTCCCTATAAAACCAATAAGAACCGCTGGTACATAATCCCTTCCTTTTTTTTAGATAGCTATTAAATTGCGTTCTTCATATTCTGTTTTTTGTCAAGCCATATTATGAGTGCCCCATGGGCATTTTTAGGTCACATACCACTCCGAACAAAAAATATTATTTATTATTATTTTTATGTATCAAAATCGTGTGTGGTTCTTTATATTAAATTTTTTATATAATTTAAATGCTCATGTATAACTTAAATTGTATATTTATTATATAGACAAGAGAAACGGTACAAAAAGATAAACGTAACGGGAACCTAATTCTTCGGCTATTACAGGTATGTGTAGTACCTACCTATGTAATGCTCTAAAATATCACTATGCCTAGTCACCCCAATCGCGTAGATATGCACGAGACCACTGTCTGGGTAATGCGTAAATAAACCATCTTCATTTGATAAAATTGCCTAAATATACAAATAGTAGAGCTTATGGTGACTAATATGTTCCATAGCGTTTATAAATTTCTACTATCTTATTTTTACGAGGATATTATACGGGCATTGACCCTGAAAAGAATTCGGAAGAAAAGTTGAGAATTAAAACGGGACATTCAGAAATATTTTGTGGCTAATTTTATTGGGCAGATGAAATACATTATATTTGCTAGGGTATCGTTACGAAATAAAAATATCTACGCTTTAAATTCGGCAACTCTTTTCAGTTTTTCAAAGCATTAAGACACGAGAAATATATAATATTTTAAATAATTTGAGTCTAAAAACTATCGTGAGTTTCTTCCATAATTGTAATCTACGAACCGACTAGGACTCACGTGGTAAATACTGTAAAATTACTCTAGTCCGAGTCTCTAGTCCATAGGCTACTTTTATCCCGGAACAAAGTATAGTTCCCGTAGGATAATTGAGGTAGGGGGAAAATTGTAATCCACGCAGGTGGAACCACGTGGCGCAAAATAAATTGATCGAGACATGATGGCGTGAAATGCATTAATTTATTTACCTCGATGGTTATAAACTGGCTACATCTTGGAACCCACTGATTTATAAGTGTACTCATCGCGGGGCGATTTTTACCCTGAGAAAACTGAGGATACCTTATAGTATAATACCATATAGTATATATATATATACTATACAGTGTTGTGTGTATACATTCCTGTGCAGGGCTGCAGCTCTACATTCCAAATTTCATGCAAATCCGTTAAACTGTTTCAGCTTGAAGGAGTAACAAACATAAAAACGACAAACATATTTACGCTTTTATAATATTAGTGGGATGGAAGTATTAGTAAATACATAAGAATTTTAGTGACAAAGGAAAATACACACTGTTAATAATACCAACTCAATAAACTATACATTAATGCAGATAAGAATCTGATAAGTACCTAAGATCGAAGGTCTCTCTTACACCGGCAAAAACTAAAAAAGTAAGGTGTGAACAAGCTGATAGCCGTAGTGTTTTGTAGGTATACATTGTCATTCAACATGACAATAATTAAGAGTTTCCCATGGCATGCTTAATTCCCATAATTGGTATGCGCTGTAGTTCACCATTTGGAATGCACCGAGGTCAATAGCATCCGCTGCAGGGCCAGCAAGCTACTTAAATGTTTCTGCGCTTATGGTTAAGCCTGGGATCACAATGTTAGCGGATCTGCATAAGCGTATTTTCTAAATTTGGACAAAGACTGCTATTTACATTTTAATAGACATACATATGAACTCTAAGTCACCCTATAGGATGTCGGTACGCTTGAATATAACTTTAGAATTCTTTGCCTTTGCCTGTCTGATGCTACGTAGACCAAATGTGTGAGAAAAAAATCATAAAAGCTCTACCTACAGAAATTTTTAGGGCTAAAAAAACAGTATGGTGCATGGTATAAGGTGGAAAATCGTAACCACGGCGATTAATTGCGGGCGACATTTATTATACAAAAAAAAAATATCAAAAAAATGGAACCGAGTTCAACACTCAAGTGTGAAGTAAATTGCCGAAGTCATACTCATACTATGAGCACAATATTACATTATATAGATAATAGCTACTTTTCAACTATCATGGTACCATTAAGAATATCATGGTACCGACTTGAACAAGTTATTTCACATTTTTGAGTGTTGAACTCGATTCCATTTCTTGGCATTTGTTTTTCTACCAAACGTATCCCAGATGCGGCTTTTCCCCACCAGTAATAACGGGAGATTATTTAGCAACTTACACAATGTGCAAGCCTCTTTGTTAGTACATAAAACATTCCAGTTCGCTCCAGGTGTGTGATGAATCAGCAGCAGCAAACGTTCATGGAGCACTCAAATTATTTCCGTCAAACACAACCGTGACGGAAGCGGCCTTGCGCACCCATAATAAAATATATTTTGGCTTGGCGCACAACGGGTATGCCTATTACAGGGAACAAGGGCAGTTGTGATGATTGATGGTTTTCTTTTTTTCTAACGGACTAATGCTGTTTGTTTACGGAACTGAAACGTGGTCTCTGACTATGGGCCTTCTGAGCAGGCTCAGAGTCGCACAACGAGCTATGGAGAGGGTTATGCCTGGGGTTTCTCTACGTGATCGAATCAGAGAAATGAGGAGATCCGTAGCAGAACAAAAGTCACCGACATAGCCCAGTGGATTAGCAAGTTGAAGTGGCATTTGGCAGGGCACATAGCTCGAAGAACTGATGGCTGTTGGGGTAGAAAAGTTCTCGAATGGAGACCACGGAGTGCTGGCAAGCGCAGCATAGGACGGCCACTGACCAGGTAGACAGACGACCTGACTAAGATCGTAGGCAAGAGCTGGATGCGGGCCGCATCCAATCGGTCCTTGTGGAAATCAATGGGGGAGGCATATGTCCAGCGGTGGACGTCCTATGGCTGAGATGATAATGATGATGAATGCTGTTTGCCTCTACCGGCATTTACCGTTTCACCGGAGGGATATGATTGATGCCTACTTTATAGTAGATTTTATATTTGTATTTTTCCTACCATTACCGTTTGCCAATTGTGTTATTTTACGTTACGTTTGTGTTATTCTAGGGTCTAATTTACCTCTTTACCATATTTCATAGAAATCGGTACAGCTGTTTGAGCGGGAAGGAGTAACAGACGTTTTTAAATTATTTGTTTATCCCACTAGAACGGCAATTATTTTCGAGATGAAACGTAGCCTACGTGTTTAGTACGGTATAGTATATCTCAATTCCAAATTTCATAAAAATCTGTGTAGCTGTTTGAGCGTGATTGAGTAACAAACATCCATACAAACTTTAGTTTCGTTTCAACTTATATTAGTAGGATTAAGTATGACGTTTCAAAGGCGCAGAGTTTCTGTAAGTTCCGCGAAATAGTGGAAACTTTAATTGTACAGGAAATCAACTGCAACATTCCTCAGCTGTTACCCGAGGCCGTCAGTGCCGACATTGGCGTCTCCTCCACAAATAAAACGAATTTAAAAATAATTGCGCCTATCAGTACGTATATGACCTCATTACCATTTCCTACATTGTGGATTTCAGCTCAATATCGGTTTTTCCGCTGCTGACTATGTAGGTACAATAAGCGGTCCGTAGAAAACAAAAAATTCGCGACACTACTTTTTACCAAATTTTTGTTCTAACTGATAACTTTTCCTGTGCCGAAATTAAATATTTCATGGGAACGTAAATATATTTCATATAGCGGATGCATAGAGGCCGAAATTCGACCATTACTACTTTAAATTTTAAGTTTTTTGTTGCCTCTTCTCTCTTCTTGTTTTCACCATTTTGGTGATGAAATTACAATAGTTCTGTTGTGAAATACTAAAATTGGCTTCCTTTTCAAATTTCTACTTAGTCCTGCCCTTTGCTGTACGAGTCCATATTGGGCTGCTAATTAATCCTACTAATATTATAAATGTGAAGGTGTCGGTGGATGGTTGGATGGATGTTTGTTACTCTTTCACGCTAAAACGGCTGGACGGAATTGATGAAATTTGGTGAAAAAAAAAAGTAATCGTTTATTTTCGGGTCATAATCCGTAAATCGGATTACCCGCTAGTGCCCGCTAATTCTTTTTATGTCAACTATCTCCATAACAAATCTCATCAAAATCGGTGCAGCCGTTTGAGCGTGAAGGAGTAACAAATATACATATATACAATAAACATGTGTAATAATAATCATAACATCGTCACTGACCATCAAGTGAGATAGTGGTCAAACGCTAGATCTATACAGCATAAAAATAAAAAAAAGAATGGGGTGTTATAAGTTTGACATAAAAGAATGATTTTATGAGGATCTGTTCAAGTGCTTCAATATCATCTGTTCTTTTTGTTAGCTGCGGTAGGGATTTTTTAAACATGTATGTCGGGGGTTATTTAATATTTTTTATAGGCTACCTGCTTCATTAAAATATACTACAGATGCACAGTCACTATGAAAATCAAACCTCAAAAGTGGCCCCTCGCCAGTGTATACTTATACCTCTCCAGTTCATATAGATGTAGTATCCGGATTTACTCACGTTTATAGTCGAAGTTTCGACCTAGTTTTCGAGCATGTCCGCGGCGACCACGCGATCTGGCAGCGTAAACTCACCTGAGGATGAGCATCGGATATGCTCAAAACCTAGGTCGAAACTTCGACTATAAAGGAGAGTAAAGCCGGATACTACATCTATATAATAATGTGTCAAACTAACGAAAATTTCCAATCAAAAAAAGCGTTGTACAACATTTGTAAGAAATTTTCAACTATTACTTTTTGTATTCTCACTTCCGCATCGCACACGTCACACGTGTCCGTATACAGTTACTTATCTATGGTCGCACGATTGGCGCGGTACACGCGACTGAGATCAAAATAAGGCATATGCCTTGTTTTGACGGTGCCGTTTTCGAGCGAGCGACCTGGTATCTACCCTATTTTATATCGCTGGGTACCTGCGGACATATTTTCAAACTAGAGTGAAGTATTTACTACCGGACGCTAGTAAGTACTATAATATATAATACGATTCGTTCAATTACCGTATCGCAAACAACACAAACATTGTATTCTAGTAATGAGATGAAAATATAAGATTTAGTGCGTTCCTGACAATAGTAGCGGACATTAACGACTTTTGGCGGTAGATTGGGAATAGATTTATGCGTTTTCTTTGGCTTCTGTGCATCCACTGTACGGTGTCTGGTTGTTTGGGTGTTGGCGCTTGGTTAATCATTGATTAGGCGTATTGCGGTAGTTAACGATGAGTCGTAAATACTGTCGTTAGTCAGCTGTAAACACTGACGTCATAGTTATCAATTCAAAACTTTTTCTGACGGAATTAATATGAAATAGACGATATACTGAATCAAATGATATCCAAAATAAGTGCAGATATGGATGCAATTATGTAAAACGATTTAAATGATTGTTTTCGGTAAAGGCCAGAATCTTATATGTGCCTGATATTAATCCCACTCCACATCCCTACCTTTTTGTTTGCTCGCTCCTATGCCTTCTTGCGAAAACAAATCAAATCAAATTGGTGTTGTAAAAACCAAAACAACACTGTTGTCTACGCCTACCTCGGATTACACATTTTTTTTGGTTCTAGTATGTCATACGGTGCTTATAAATAAAAACAATAAAATAAAATGCCATTATCCTGATATATACATTTTTCATATTACGTTGTACTAACCGGAGTTTATACTAAACGAAGTGACAATTTAACTATTCTGTTTTATTTAAATAATCACATACATTCACGTGGCTTCATTGAAACGTCCTGTCTCGCGCTAATTTTTCGCACGTTTCGTCGAACGCACCGCCATGCTTATCTATGCGCGCCGCACTTAAAATCCTGATTATGATTTCCGGAAGAAGCCGAAACAATTTTCGATCATACCAAATGCCTTCGCAATCTTTACATTCGATAATATTATTAAAACTCACGTTCATAATTAGTTTGTACTGTTTCTACGGGCATAACGTGGTACTTATGCGTAGTCGATATCACGATCGACAATTGTTTCGGCTTCTTCCGGAAGCCTTCATCAGGATCTTGAGTGTGGTGTGTTCGTCGCAACGTCCCGTCTCGCACTGAGCGTCCGATTCAATTGCAAAGGTCTAAATCTTAATTAATAAAATGTATTGCCAAACTAAAAGCATAATAGTTTAGCATATTTTTTCAAATAAAATACCTATAATACCGTTGAATATTTCGTTGTCTAACAACTCCAATCCTTGGACTATTGCGTAGAATTTTTGCCTGCCTATCCTTAATTCAAATTCTTTCCTAAATCTAAGCCAAGCTCATTATATTTCAAAGAATAATGGTTTAACGGCCGTGACTGATCGTATCGCGCTGGTACCCACGCTGATAAGTGGGCAGATCAAAGTCGTTTGCCGTCCAATATTTGGCTTGATCATATTACGTGTTACTATTATTATTCTCTCAGTTTGTTCCAAAATAACTCCAAATGCGTTTTCTTTAAAGAGGAGTTGGCCATTCCTCAGACTGATATTGTAATGCCAAACCTGACGATTAAACCAATACAAGACGCTGCACCTCAAATTGTGACAATGACCAAAAATCATTTACGGAAAATTATTATATTCGATTTTTTATTATTTATCTATGCCAATGTGGTCACCATCATTGGGATCTTGAGAAGTATCGTGTGTGATTCGTTCGCCTCATTTTATCGTATAAAACTCTGTGACAATATAAAACACTACCCATCCACCGGACATAACAAGTTTATCTTTTTCCGAGAGTCCGTTTTAAATAAGTCGTGTCCGGCTTATCTCAAATGTCCAATGGGCACTGAATTGAATCCCCAAATTAAAAAAGTCTAGAGTCTGGATAAGACCTCGCTTCTAGTTCACCGCTTCAAGAGTAACTATTCTCATAACATGTTAAAGTTAGGCTAGTTCCTCATCAAGGAAGAGTTAAGCATAAAACAATGTTAGGCTTCATTAAGTTTTGCTTCCTCTCATGTATTTCCAGTTTTGTGCTGTTATAACAACGAGGAAGAACGAGACAGCTTATAATGTAAATGAAGACGGCAGCGTTCTGATCATTCCTTTAGCCAAGTAGGTACAAAGTTTGCACGGGCTTCTGAACAAGTCTACTCTAGATATCCGACACATGGTTTCAATGGCCTCACCTCGTCCATTGCCAACTACTGCACAATCAAAACATCGCGTCTGGATCGTTTAAAGAAAGCCGATAGCTTTCAAACAAATCAGTCAGCTGTAACGCAACGTAGGCAGGGTTGCCACAGCTCGTGCCAGTTCATTGATAAGTTTTCTGAGAAATTTATAGAGTAGTTCTACCTTAAGGAAGATAATATTTTGAATGAACTTGTCGATGTGACTTTTGGATGCGATGTTGGAATTTTCACTTCTACTGGAGTAATCAACTGTTATCAAGGAAAATCATTTTTTTAAATGTTTTAGGTACGTCACAATCACACCGCCAGGTGTCAGACAATAAAGTACCCAGGGATTCTGCGCATAATGATATCTGCCTACCTCTCCGCTATTTACTTTTTGACCTCTGTAAATAAAGATAGTTTGAAAACTATTATGTATATATATACGAACTAGCTGCGCCCCGCAGTTTTACCCGCGTGGTGATGATTGATGATGATGATGAAAGCCTATGTGTTAATCCAGGGTTTAAACTATTTCCATACCAAATTTATTTGAAATCGGTGTAGCCACGTGAAGAAGTCACAAACATACACACAAACTTTCGCCTTTACTTATAAGATTAGTATGATATATTATATCACACTAATCTTAAATACCGGAACCTTAAAAACCGTTAATTCACAAGCGTGCTCATCGATATATTACATCGATGAGCGCGCTTGTGAATTAACGGTTTTCCTTTGATTCACACGTGTGTTTTATAATGGTGAGTTAAAATAATATAAAATATCACGTGAAAGTGTATTCCGCGGTTAAATCGATGAGCGTAGCCCTAGAGCATAATATCTATTAGTGATTGGTCAGGGCGAAGGTCTCGATAAGCGGCCTGTTTGATGGGTCTGCCCTGGCCTGTGATAAGGGAATGCGGATCAGCAATTTTGTCCGTTATCAGGTTGGGAGTGTTTGTATATTTACTTATTTATTTACCACCAACAACAAAAGACTTCTTGGAAATCCTATATTTAAATGAGCCAGCCCATCCTCGTACAAATTGCCAATTCACGTTTAAACGTACTGAGCGATGTAAAAAAACACATTAAATAACTGCAGATAGGTGTTAAAAAAGGCTGCAAAAGTAGTCCTACTTTATAGTCGCAAACAAAATGAGTTCCGAATCACGTTAATAGTGCAAAAAAGCTTGCTTATTTTTTGTATCGCATCGGTGATCGGGTCATGATCATGATACGGATCTCAGTAGAATGCATAAGCATAGGTAGGTAGGTTATCATTGCAGTCTTTGCTGCCCTTAGTATAAAAGCTGTCACTCATATAGACCTTCCGAATGCATCCGAATACGGTCTTGGCGTTTATTCCATTATATACACACATGGTCTCGAGATCAGGTTAGATAAGCTTCCGAGCTTTTTTTTTTACGGTCTTGGCTTTTATTCCAGTTTGTCTTTCAAGGGCTGCAATGTGACAACGCTGTGATCTGTGATGCCTTTCGGCCATCATCATTCTGCCAACGAACGCGCTGTTAGATGATAAAATAACGATAAAAATATCCTCAAATGTTTTAGTTACAATCAGTGCGTACCTATTCTCGATAAATGACCTTATTGATATACAATGTATCAGTTTAGAATGTATGACTCAGGGAATCCACAAATCGTTCTATAAATTGAGGTCAATTGTGTGTGTTATTGTTTGATAATATCACTACTATCCCATTAATATTTTACCCCACCTAGACTTCGACAAGTTATTTCACACTTTCAGAAGTGTGAAATAACAAGACTCAGGTGTTGACGTCGCGTCGGTTCTATTTTTAGGTAAAAACATTTTTATGTCACCCTGTTCAGTGACCATGCTACTCGCGGGATCGATTGTCATTCACCGTCAAGGTTATGTTACGACTATCTTGATGACTTCTTTAGTCATCAAGATAAACGTAGCACTTTTCAGTTATTGGAGTATAACTCAAAAACATCTTGAACGATTTTGATGAAATTTCACCTCGCACCTCGCACACTACAAAAATAAAGAATTTTGTGAATCGGTCCACAATTCGTTTGGTATTGTAAACATGGCGCATGCAACTGTGCCGAAATATCGATCTAATAAAATATATGGTAAATATGCCGATAATAATATTTCTTTTATTTTAATCCTAGATTTATTTAGGGACTTTTAGTCGTCTGACGAATATGCCGCCAGGCCCGTGTTTGCGAAAAATAATATTAATTCTTGTATTAGTGACGCGACCATGTCAGTTTAAAAACTTATATGGGTAATAATTATTTTATTGTTGAACGACGAGAGGCAATAAATCTGGTCAATATATGAGATCCCTGACATTTGTTCTGTCGTAAACACGTCTTTTTTTTCTTCGTGGCTCATCGGTTCACGTCGCTTGAACCTTTTAGCATATTGCTTGGGACCGAAGGCCGACTTCCCACCTTTTATTTTTAGTGTTAGACATAATTGAAAATATACTTTCATTGAATTCTTGGTTGTCGGATTTTCTCGGGATATTGTTTTAGCTGAATCTATTATGACACATTATAACACTATGTTTTATCCGTGACTGCAATTCTTAGTTAAGAAATTGCAGTACAAGATTATAAAAATGTTACAGCCACCACAATAACAATTGACCAACCTACCGATTGCTACAAGCCGGTATGTACATAGATAGCGCAAATGTTGCAATTCCCTATTCTAATGTGCATATTATACTCTAGCTTTTGCCCGCGACTTTGTCCGCATCGAATAGCTACTTTGAGAATCAGTTTTTATTTTCCTTAAGATATTTATCATCAAATAACATAGCGCAGCGACATCTAATTTTAATTTTAACTTTAATTTTATATTCGCTCCTATTGGTTATAGCGTGATGTTATGTAGCCCAAAATCTTCCTTACTCTAGTCCAACAATGGTTATGGTATTTTAATTTCGGAATTTTATTATTATTTAATTGTTGTACATGAACCTTATTTTGTACTTATTTGAGACATGTAATTTAAATCTATTTTACCAATAAAAGATTTCAACAAACTTATTGGTTTTTTTTTAGATTTTCTAGATAATCCTACTTACTGATATCATAAATATGCGAAAGTTTGTGAGTATGGATGTATGTTTGTCACTCTTTCACGCCTAAAGGGCTGGATGGATTTGGATGAAATTTAGTGTTGAGATAGCTTATACCCTGGATTAACACATAGATTTTCATTATCACCATCATCACCGTTTTTCATCACCACGTGGGTAAAACCGCAAAGCGCAGCTAGTCCGTTTTAGTCTTCATTTCTTTCCTCATTATGTGTTGGGGGGTCAGCGTTGTTGTATTCTTCGTGGACTGCAGATTGTATGTTGCAATGGTAGCTGGTCAGGTATTCAAAACAATCGTGTATGCAGCAAAGAATTGATTGACTTTTATCTACGATACAGTACAAAAGTGGTACAAAAGGGTGGGTGGCCTGTCCTTCTACAGTTCCCGAATGACACAATATAGAATCGCACAGAATCGTTATACATAATTCTCACAGACTAGAACTATAACTTGTATTGCTATAGCTAAAAGGTCAACAACTTTCTTTGACTTTCTCACTTTTTAAGATTTCTTCCAGTAGGTATTTATTACCTACGTATATTACGTATCTATTTATACAGTATTATATAAGCCGTGACTCCATTGGCTACACAATAGTCGAGATTGCTCCATATTCAGCACTTATCCTATTAGCCGTCTGCCGTCTGTCCGTCCGTCACGTGTTGTTGGCTGCTTTGCATTGAGATATAGGTATGGAGACTTGTGTCATGGATCGTGGATTCATGTTTATTAATTTTTAAGTTACCTATCTAGAAAGTGATCCGTCTTGAAAGGTCTCATATTAGTTTATCTGGGGAAAATACCTTTTTTAAAATAAAACACTAATAACAATCCTACAACTACTACAATAACATTTGAGCAATCCACTAGCTATTGGTAGCCTATAGATATCGCAAATGTTCTAACCTGCTACCGGCTGGCAGCGTGCCCAGAATGCTAGCAGCATTGCCACGTTGAATTGCAATTCTGATTCGTTGAGCCAAATATGTGCCAGCATTTAGTCACTTTGTTTATCTTAGGTTATAACTACGTATAAGTGGTATAACGCCAAACCCACTAATACATATTATAAAGGCGAAAGTTTGTATGTGTGTAAGCGTATATGTTGCACTGTGTGTCTCAAAAATATATTATGTATCATAATCTTTTGAGCCCAATGATATTTTATATCATTATCTGAGCCACATAGGACGTCCACTGCTGCACTCCTCCATTGATTTCCACAAGGACCGGTTGGAAACGGCCCGCATCCAGCCCTTGCCTGCGATCTTGGTCAGGTCGTCTGTCCACCTTGACGGTGGTCCTATATGCTGCGCTTGCCAGTTTGTGGTCTCCATTCGAGCTATGTGCCCTGCCCACTGCCACTTCAAGTTGCTAATCCGCTATATCGGTGACTTTCGTTCTTCTACGGATCTTCTCATTTCTGATTCGATCGCGTAGAGAAACCCCGAGCATGGCCGTTGAGCTACTCTGAGCCTCCTCAGAAAGCACATACTCATAGACCACGTTTCAGTTCTGTAAGTCATCACTGGTAACACACACTGTTTAAAAACCTTCGTTTTTATTATAAATACGCATAATAGTTTAAATGAACATGTTCATAAAGGTATAAAATATACACATAAAAATAACTGGGCTATACTAGTGCCGATGACTACCCTCGGACTAGTAAACAAATCATTAAAAAAATACATGACTGCATTCTATGTTTATTATTTATTCATTACGAAACAACAATATCAATACTCCATCAGATTCAAAATTAATCATCTGGGATCAAATAAGCATGACATCATAAATCAATAAGTAGGTATGTGTACATATATTTTAAATGGTATTATGTCTACTTACGTACAGTTTGACGGATGACAAGTTCTTTTAAATTCATTGAACTCAAAAGCTTGTAACTTGATCTTAGCGATAACTTTGCTTCAGTCATAATTCCAAGAGCCAGTTTGCAAATCTTTAAGCTCATATCACGATTATTTTACATACATACACACACATAATATATATACCTTTAAATTTCCATGTAGTATGTCATGTTATTGTTATTAGCATGAACGATGCTGCGTCACCCGACTCGAAACAGATGACTATCGCGTTCACGGGTTCGCCCGCGTTCATCGATATCGATATTTTTTATGAGAGACAGCGGCGTTGGCAAACCGCACAGAATTTTTTTTTTTAATTTGAGTGTTAAAGTCGGTTCCATTATTGTTAAAAAAATTTTTTTTCACCCTTTTCAGTGACCTTTACTACTCACGCGATCAATTCTCATTGTGTGTTCTCCGATGTCTTCAACCGCGACAATAATGTCGTCGAGATATGCGTAGCACTTTTCAGTTATTGTAATAATACTCAAAAACCGCTTGTCCGATTTTGATGATGGGGTTTGAATGGGAACACCACGGAACTATACTCTATCTAACAAAAAAAATATCATCAATATCGGTTCTTAAACAACGAAGTTTTCCGCGAACACACACAAAAAAAAAAACATATTTAAGGTCGCATTTAGTAACCTCCTTTTTTTGAAGTCGGTTAAAAAAGAAAATAGTATGTTTATTTGATCACAATATACTTTAGGACTTGGAGTTGATCCATGAATTCCACACTAGGGCGTCTTGTGTTGTGACATTGTGGTGTAAATATTTACTATAATGTGACATGTGGCCTGTGCATAATACATCTGTCTTCTGTCACCACCTCCGAAGAACCCCAATTTAAAAAGTCTGATTCCAACTGGCATCTTTTGAATTTATGATATTTTTGTAAGTATTTAAAGCCTTATTTGCTTTGTTCTAGGAAAACCTGCAAGTCATGTGGGTGCGATCGGTTAAAGCACTCCGTCTATCACGAAGAGCTAAGTTCCGTACGAGACCGACTCGGTCTCCGGGACTCGACACCGGTTCTGCAGTCCATCGACACTTTACCCGGACTTAACGCTAAAGAGGTAAATATTGCTATACAAGAGAGTTTGGGTGCGTGCGCGTGTGTGTGCGTGCGAGTGTGTAGCGGCTTGAGACAAATTGTTAAGCTCTATTATTAAGGTAAATGATGTATTATTATTTTATTACATTTAAAAATTTAATTACTTCAATTAACGAACACACTTAGTCAATTCACGCGTGCAGACCCTGGTCCACAAGTCCCCAACACACTAGCCGCGTTGCCATGCTGGAGCGGCAGTGATATCGTGAAGACCTTGTGTGAATGTTAATAAATAAATAATAAATAAATAAATAATATCTGTTGCCCCAAGTATAGACTGAATCTTCTTGAAACGACGACCGAGTTCTTGGATAAACGTTTTGGCTGCAGAGAGAGATTATAATTTATCCCGTTAATTTTATTCTTTACTACATTAATAACAACTCAAACATTAGAACTAATAAGTTCATGTACATACCACTGCGGTAAAAATAAGCCGATACCACGTGCCCCTTCGATCAAGAATTATTCTTGATCGTGAGACGTGCCCTTTATCACGTCTTCGACTAAGGACAACAATAGGGTACAGGCGGTCTATTCTACACTATTTTCCTTGTTCAAAATGTGCTGCAAATACATTTCTGGGTAATTATAATTGGTACCATTAAAATTGATTTCATAGGTAAAAAGTCAAGTCAGCTCATGCCTAGAGCCTAGCCATGTGAATAATCAGAAAAAAATTTATAACGATAAAGGCTTATAATTTTTCAAGGAAAGTTTTCGCATAATATTAAAAATCTGTTTGCACATTGGTTGGTATTGAACATTCAGTATTATTATGACTAATGATGAAATATTTATTTATTATATCCATTTCATTACTAAAAATGCACCGAAAATTTTTGAATAGCCTAAATTTGATTTATTGTTGTCTCAAAATTATAATACAACTATCTGCGCCCCGCGGTTTCAACCGCGTGAACCATGGTTTTCCTGTTACCTCAATTATCACACGGGAACTATACTTATTACGGGATAAAAAGTAAGGAAAAAAACATACGTGTCGAATTGAGAACCTCCTCCTTTTTTGAAGTCGGTTAAAAATGAATAAGTCTCGAGTTGTGGTGCCATATGTTATACCTAATACTGCTCTCTGAAAGGAAGGTCCGAGGAAGATCCCAGCTGTGAGAATCGAATGAACTGATTATGCTACGTGATGCCAAACTTACGAATGTCTATATGTAATTCTCTGTTCTGTTTCAGACCGATATCTTCTGGCAGTCATTAGCGGAACGGGCGCCGGCTGGTATAGGTGGCGCCACAGGTCCTTCAGCGTGGCGTCAGTGGCGTACCAGAGCTCTAGCTTCGCAGTTACCTAAGCAAGATCTCTCTCTAGGCCATTGTCGACATGTAGAGGAAGTCCATCGAAAGCAATACGAAGATTTTGTGGCCGCAAGAAACGAGATTGCGCTTGATATTGGTGAGTTCACGCCATATCTCGCTTCTAGTAGCTAACACCACATGTGAAATTAAAATATTGGATAATAATATGAAATAAATATTGTAGTAATCTTTATTTACCAATAGAACGATTTTTGATTCACTAATATTTAAATAGTTTTCGTAAGTTTTTTGAACGCATGGCATTTTCGCTGTGTTATATGAATTGCAATCCATAATATTTTTGGGTATATTTGTTTTTTTGTAAAACAAAACGAAACTGCACCTTTCATCGTCTCTTTCGTGTTGTCATTTGATTTATATAAAACAATGTAAAATTAAAACATCTTGATATAATATAATAAAGCCAAATTTACCAACTTGAATGTTTTAGGTGCGCTCTCTTTTGTCCTAAGTTGGAGGAACTACCTACCATAATTATAAGTTTTACTTTTAATATGAACAATTTTATACTCATTGGTTGAATTATTTCCTTTGATTACAGGCATCGGCCGTCAAGTTTTCGGTTCATCATTAGAGTGTATGGGATGCACAAAACCAATTCGCAGTGGTACCATTGCTATAGAAGCGCCTCGATTAGGAGAACAGGTAAATTATTATTTAATATACTGCCATCTATATGCAGACACAACAACGTATATTCCTGCAGTAAATAGTTTTGCTACTTGCTCATGGGTGTCGTCGTTTCAATGTAATGTAAGCTATTTTGGATAGATGTCTCTTTTATCATGGAAACAGGACAGTGAGATTGAATTCAGCATTTTTTCTTTACAGGCATATTTCCATCCAGCTTGCTTTTCGTGTTGCGAATGCGAAGAGCCCCTGGTAGAGTTTGCGTACTGCGCGTTAGATGGCCGGCTTTATTGCGTCAGGCATTATGCTGAACAGCTAAAACCGAGGTGTCATGCATGCGATGAGGTGAGTTTATAAATTACAAAGTACCTAAGCATTAAAAAATTGAAGGAATTGATAATGGAAGGATTCAATCATTGAATACAGTTTCCCACACACATACACACACTGCCCATTGAAAAATTGAACCTCTGTTTCTTAGCAAACTATGGTATAATTGTGTCGATAGACACACGTGCGAGTTATACATAGTCTACATTTATTGTTGTTTTAATATTAGGGATATTCATTTGATAACTTGAAAAATATCGCAGTGACAGGCCAGCCTCTTCGTGCGATATTTTTTAAGCATCCAGATGCGGGCCGCTTCCAACTGGTCCTTGTGGAGATCTATGATGGAGGCGTATGTCCAGCTGTGGACGTCCTATATCTGAGAGAATGATGACGATTTGTTTGTTATGATTTATTACACTTTGGGCCCTAATTCTGTTAACCACTCGAAATGGCTAAATTTCACTAAAATTGTGTAAAAGAAAACATCACATATTATATTTATGCTAAAATTCAAATTCGTATAACTCCATTTAATGCTATCCTTCATTTTAGACGAGTTCTATTCAATTGCTGGTCAATTTTGGGTATTTTAGTGGGCACCAAATAAGTTGCGACTTATTTTATGTAAAACTACCCGCAATTTTAATAAATACATATAATTTTAGTGCTGTTATGGATAAGTGTCATACTGCTTTGGACTTTATCGTAACCGTAGAAATACTTATTTTACATATCAGAATTTAATTTAGTTGAACAAGAGAATCACTACCATTATTTATTTATTTAGTGTACATTTTCATTGATGCCAAAACAGTCAGTATCTACGTATCTATCTACCTGGTTTGTTCTATTTCATTTGTCATAATTGTAGTGGCGCATAGTAAACCCAATCAGCCATAACGTAAGGTATCAGTAAACACACAGAGCGATATGGCATCCCAAATAAACAATTAGGTAGATTAAATATATCACCGCGCTATTTCCAGTCTCACTCGCTCGGGAGCGCTTGACATTTACCAGAGATTAGTGTATGGCTAACCACAGACTATATATAGCTATTCTTGTCAGACGGGGAACGTCATACTTGAAAAATATTTGTTACACGACTGCGCTAAGAGGGTTATGGTTTTGGAGGGTATGTATATTTTTTTACTACGCTGTATAATGTATATCATATACGGCTTGATGGTTTTAAACTTAAGAGATGTCATTAGGGGCATAAAAAATTATATAAAAGAGTATACAGATTGTTGGCGCCAAATTTTATGACTACGATTTTTATTTGTTCAAAGGCTTGGGTATCAGAATGTGATACAACTTATAGGAGATGCGAAAACATCAACATATAAAAATGGTGAAAGTATTTAAGTGATTAATAAGCGCTTTATCGAATGATTAAAATGATTAATGGTAATTACTAATTATAACAAAACAATAGAGTTGAAAATTATTGATCATATTTTTTACATTACTCTTGTACCTTTTATTTATATACGCATAATCAGTAGGTAGGTAGTTGAGGGTGGTAGGTAGGCAGGCTGGTGCTCGCCAGTACTCGCCAGTACTCACCACGCTTGGCAGGCGGGTTTGCGAGCGTGTATGTTGATTTTTTTCACAGAAAGCGCTGCTGTGCACCTTCTGGTACCTGATCTTTTAGCCGACTCTCTCGGCACACACGGGTCTCTATCCGTTCAGAATTCATCATGTGGGGTACAATTCTAAGCCGTTTAATAAACGTAAATTTCCCTGTGTATGACACTTGTGTCAGTTTACTACTAATTGTAGTTTTATGAAATAGGCCCCTGGTTTACCCTCGACGCTCATTCAACTCCCATAGCTGCAAAAACGACTCGTTAATTATTACCTAGAACCCAAGGGGTCATATAAAACCCTGCATTACAACTGAATAGTTATACTTGATATATGGGAAGAGATGATGGGTCAGCGGGGGAACGTCGGCTGTCAAAATGACGGACACTGGTTCGATCCCCAACAACGGCTTGAGCTTCCGGTGAAGGTAACCGTTACCAAATTCCCAGCATGGTGGTAGGGTACTTTCCAGTACTCGTCAGGCAATCTACTACCCTCAAGTTTGAAAAAACTGTCACCAAACACATAGTGTGTTCAGGCAGCAGTCCTTGAGAGCCAGTGAGCATTCTAGCGTGATCTTCGACCACATCGAGACTGACCATCAAGTGAGATAGTGGTCAAACGATCTATACAGTATACAAAAATGTATGTTACCTAGTTAAATGTAAACTGGGCCATTTAAATGTAATTTTAATGCAGTCGGTTTCTCCTCACATTATTGATGGGCCGCAACTGTTCTTATTAACCGGAACAGTTGTGTTATGACACTGACGGAGAGGTTATTGTTAGAACAACCTATATAAGTGATCTCGATACTGTGAGTACATAGTGTAAGTACATTGCGTGATGGAAGCTCTGGTAGAGCTTGCCTATGCTATGTAGACCAATCCTACTAATATTATAAATGCGAAAGTTTGTGAGTATGGATTTTTGTGCCTCTTTCACGCAAAAACTACTGAACGGATTTTGATGAAATTTGGAACACCCATAGTTTATACCGTAGATTAACACATAGGGTTATTTTCATCATCACTATCATCACCATGCGGGAATAACGGATTAGGGTGAAATGTCGTAAGTAGATATATTATTAGTAGATTTTAAAATCAACTTAAACTGTTATATCTGTCTAAGTAACACCTCACTGCGTTAATCTCTATTTTACACACATTAATCTAAATATATACCTATATATTTAGATTAATAAATAAATAAATAATAAATAAAAAAGAAGGTTTATTTATGTATGATTTCATACAAATTTTGTTATAATTAGCTAAGTAATTTTTTTTTAAATTCTTACTTTGTTGAACACATCTTGTAATTATTAGTTCTACAATATATTTCATTCACGGTTGCCTGGTAGAAATCGCTTTCAGCGATAAGGCCGCCTATTGTCTCACTATATTAATTGTTAAGTACTGTAATAATATGTACAAATGTGTTTGCGATACAATAATGCATTATCTATCTATCTAGATACTTCAGGTCCGGGAATAACTGATAGGCTACTTTTATAACCATTGTCATCATTATCATCAATCATCACCACGCGGTTGCAACCGCGCAGCGCAGCTAGTATGTCAATAAGGCTAAGCGACTTTATCATGCAACATTTTATATGCTTGTATGCCTGCGTGAGTGCAAGAGGTTCTTTTTAAAGTGAAAACTTCTTTTGCGGCGTTGTTCACTTTTGTATGTGGAAAACATGTTAAACACGCATCGGGACACCTCGCGTTAGAACGTCAGGTTGTCAGAACGTGACGTCATCGAATTCATAAGTCTGAGGGAGAGTAGACCGCCGTTGAAATTGAATCTTAAATGCGTTATGAATAAGGAACATTTTCGTTTGTTAGTAGTTTTATTTGATAAAGTCGTTTTGTCAAAAGGATTATTGAGTTATGTTATCAAAACACCGATATTAATAAATAAAGGGGAAAGATTTCATTGTTTCAAAAAAATCATGTTAATTCTATGTGTTGCACTAATATTATAAATCTGAAAGTTTGGATTGATGGGTGGATTACTCAATCACGCTAGAACGGCTGAACGGATTTTGATGAAATTTGGTATGTAGATACTTCAGGTTCCGGAATAACACATAGGCTACTTTTCATCATTATCATCAATCATGTTCAGGTTTTCACTTATGCCGCCACTCCCAGAGTGCAACCGGTTGTTTTTTTTTT
Organism: Apeira syringaria; assembly: GCA_934044485.1. Lineage (NCBI taxonomy): Eukaryota > Metazoa > Arthropoda > Insecta > Lepidoptera > Geometridae > Apeira > Apeira syringaria. Next base: position 8,923,177 of record OW203665.1, on the reverse strand, counting down.
CAATATACAAGACCTTTGCTATTATATTGAAATTTCAACATTACGTTTTTATTTATCACAGCATATAATTATTTATTGTTGATAGGCAGTCGAACTCACTCGCCGGCCCAACACTATCCATTACGGGCATTTGCTGAAAAATAGCTATAAACAAACCAAACAGTAATTGAGTGGAATACGTTCGGTATGCGGATAAAAATAAACCGTTAACTCAAACTAGCACCTACTAACACCTTAACACTTCGGCAGTTCACATACAAGCATCGCGATATAAGTACGCATCTTTTAAAAGTTTTGAAAAGAGAATACAGTTTTTTGTTCACTTGATGTTTTGAATAGAAATTGTGTGCTGCCAGTATCAATCCATAATAAGAATTAGGTAAGTGGAACAAAACCACCTTTTTTAAATTCCAGTTCCACTTACCTTAGTGGTCAGTGCTTGTAGCATAGGGTTGCCATCCGTACCGGTACACTGGGACATGCCAGTAAATCTTTAAAATCTTTAAAATTAAAATCGCCTACAAGTAGACACGGTCAAAAGAAAATAGTAATTTTCTTAGCGTTTTCTGTATGTATCTTATTTCTTTCTTTTATAATTATAAGCTGATTTAAATATAGTGAGATTAATAAAGTTAAATGAAAATGCTAATAAATAGTCGTAGACCACAACGTCACTTAAAATCAGTGTAAATAATTTATGCGTGGTCAATCGCAAGTCAATTATTTTGAAAATTTACAAATAATTGTTCCGTTCGGTACTTAGGTTGCTATGGCAACCGTATTAAAGCCCAAATAACTTGCGTCCAATGTAGTAATCGTTCAAACAATTAAATTAATATATATTATTTATCTGTGTCACATTTGTACTCAATAAACTTATCTTCAACGAATGTTTTGCATTTGTAGTATTTGATCGTAGCTGCCATGCTCACGGCATCTGGTTCGAAGCTACTTATATCCAAATATCTTTATTTCTAAATAATGTATGTGTAAAAGTGATTTGGGTAAGAAAATATGGGTAAGGCTTATGTCCAGCTGTGGATGTCTTATGCCTGAGATGATGAAAAGTAGTTTGGACTCAAAATTAATAATTGCCTAACATACAGGTATGTTAGGCAATTATTAATTTTGAGTTAAATGAAGAAGTCATAGGTCTATGATTTTTTTTCAAATTGCTTCTTCATCTTCCACTCTCTCTGATATTGATCGTTACCCGGCTCTAATGACCGAATAATAAACATGTGAGCATCGTTAAATGTACGCTTTTCATTTTTATAATGTTTATAGAAAAGCACGATTTGACTAAACTAAAACGTATGAATTTTCATTTATAGTCTTGTGTCTTAGTTTTGTAAAATTAAAGGCAAATCAAGAGGAGAGGTTCGAAAGCAAGGTAGTGTCGAAATGATTTCGGCTCTCCAGTTTTTATATCACACGCTAGAGAGAAGGGAAAACCTCATAAGATGCGAATTTGGCTTCCCTATTGAAAACTGTAAAAACGCACCAAATATTATTGAGGCATTAACTCATAATAGATACAACAGTATAAATATTACTGATAATATTACTTTTATTATTTAAACTCTACATTAATATTAAAAAGAAGGTAAGAATGTTTGTAACGGATAAACTAAAAAATTACTGGACCGATTTTAAAACCTTTTTCACCATTAGAATTCTACAATTACCTATCGATTAAAATACTGCAACTGCGACAATAATATTCGAACTATCTATTAGCTATTTTCAGTCTATCAAATGTTACATTTAACTTAATTTTTTTGAGGCAATGCTGCTAGCATACCCTGCCTGCTGGTCGCTACCAGCTGGCAGCTGATTATCAAATCATTTGAGTTTCAATAAATTGTAATGTTGGTATTTATAACATATATTAACTATTATTTAGTGCTCGAAAAGGGCAGCGTATTGAAACTATTTACAATTATAACATCTGTATTATGTACAGTTGTTCAATGAATAATTCTTAAATCGGATTTCTGATCATATTTGTTAGCTTAACAATACTTCACAAAGCGATTAGCCTTTTGATAAAAATAAACGAATATGAACTCTATAAACTTAGGCAGGTATACACACGGTGTGGGCGTCTGAAGTGGCGGCCTATATTCGCGAATTATTAATATTGCCAGTACAACTGCAACGGATCGCTAATGTGATTTATCCATTAGTGTGTACACCATTACATCAAAATAATCGAGGTGGCCACTGTGAAAAACGTGGTCTTAAAAATAGCCCGAAAGATGAATCAACCCGACTGACAAAGCATATAACCTTCTTTTGTTTTGAATTATAGGTCTTTTGCCCACAATCTCACTTCAGAATCAGTGAAGATGTGATTGAATGTGGAATCACCTACACCTATAATTAGTCTACAATGTAGAGGTTCTTTAGGACAGCTGTATGACCACACTGTGTGTTTGGTGATCGGTTTTTCATACTTGAGGATGATAGCTAGCCGGATGGCGACTAGAAGGTACCCCGCCACCTTGCTGTGAATAACTATGCTGCTTACATCGAATGCTTGGCTGGGATCAATGTCAGTTTGATTAAGCATTTATTCAGCAGCCGTTTAAGTGACGGCTGACAGACAATACCCCTGAGATCTCATCGCCTTAAAAACTGAGAGATAAGTATTTTTTTTGTTCAATGATTTGGGTTGTGGTAGGCTTAGTCAAAACATTTCGGTTAACCTCGAGAGACCATGATCATTTTATTCTAGTTTGCACTAGCTGCGCCCGCAGTTTCACCCGCGCTGTGGTTTGCGTGGGAAAAGAAAAGTGATGTTTTTACTATTTCCTTTGCAAGTTTTCGTTCTTTCTCTCCATAAGAACCTTCTCTGTGTTTTTACGAAAACATGAAAAAAAGTTAGCCGAACTAGTGGAGCTGTTCTTGAGTTTTGAGCTAGAAACAAACTTGGCGATTGTATTTTTATGTATATAAAATAGTGTCAACCAAATCTAAGTGATTTTAAATTCACCGGATTTATTTTAGATTTGGCGTTGTAATTCTGACGATCATATATCTTATGTAATATTAAACAAACTATGAATTCCTAAGTATAAAGATCTTCGGGACTGGAAATATACAAATTATTATAGGTACTCATACAGCTTAGTACACACGAAATAATTTTAAAGTTTTTATTTACACCTTGACATCATAATAAATAATATTAAGAATTGTATAATTCTTGAATATTATGAGTACTGGCATCTACATTTTATTCCTCGCTGTGAATCAAGGTATTTATTTATATTTCTATTGACACATTTGAATGGCGGCTCAAACTCAAACTGTCTCCACCGTCGCTCGTGGGTATGATAAACCAAAGGGCAAGTGGGCTGAGTGCAAAAATCTATTTTGCTGAAAGCCCCTGGCCATAGATCACGGGAGGTATGCGGTAGATATCGACCGAGTCAAGCGATCGATCGCTTTGAAGTGCCTGTCGCTAGTATGTTTATAGTCACTCTCTGTAATAAATATAATTTAAACGCGCGACAAGGTACCTCGTCTAGGTATCCGTTCGCCAACCGTACTCAATACTCTTTCGGCGGCTATCGGAGGACGCGTCCAGTCTTGCCTCCAGCTATTTTCTCTTTTAAAAACTTTTTGGATCGCCCAAAGTCACTTTGAATTTAGAACATATTATAATTAAAGGATCGCGTGTGTCAGTGCATTGGACCTGCGTTCGATTTTTAATTTACGCGCGAACGGTTACCGCATGCTGGATTGTGTGTCGCTGGCTGACAGCAGAAAAGGAAGAAGTTTGTTGTAAGTGAAAGAAAAAGTTACTGTGTGTAATTGAAATACTCCGACGAGAATTAGAGATGAGTTTTATTTAAATTAAACCTTAAGCATCTTTAATGAAATACCGATGTTGTAACAATAGCGGTGAAAATAACATTATTTAGATTTTTCTACGGTTTAACTTACGGAGAGTGTCATGTGGGTAAGTTAAAACGTAGTTAAATCTAAATAATGTCGAATGCTTACGAAAATTTCAACCATGAAAATTACATTAAGACTCATTAACCATAAAAGTTCAGAAGGCCCCTACTAACTCTACTCTTGCATAAAGATAATATTAAGTGGTATCTGTAGAATTATTAGTTCCCAGTATTTTAAACAATATTTTATACTGGTACCTATTTTCTAGTTAAAGATTACCTGTGGAACGATACTTGGTTTTGTAAATATAGTATTGCTAAACATTCAAATATTTAATTTCTCACTATTCTTAAACCATATTTAAATAATACTTTAAAAAATGCAGATTCTCATTTGTGCCACTTTTAAAGTCTTGTTTCTAATTCATTAAATATCGTTATTCACTGATTTATGTTTCTTATTTCGATCAATGAATGTGACCACAAATCTTACCTTAAAATTACCTAGGTTACAACCTTAACACTCGTGTTTTAAGCCATACTATTTTTGGATATACCTACTGAAACTAGAACTCTTCTTAAGCTTATAACCATAATGTATTGTAAGCAACCAATATGTATTGCTTATAACGTAGCATGATTCCATATTTATCACAATTTTGTTACAACCATTGTGATTATAAGTTATCCCAGGAAAATGTTTCAATGTGATTCAAAAACGCCTAGAATAAACTGAGCTAAACGGAAAAGTTAGGAACTAATAAAACTTCACGAAACACTTTAAGCTTTCGGCAGTTGTACTACTCGCCCACAGATGGCGCTATAAAAAGTTATCTAAATATTCCTTAATTCCTTTTTTATTTTATACGTTGAATGAACCCCTTGCTTATATTAGGAGGAGTGGTTAATTTATGGAATCCTACACGAAAATTATAAACTATCGATTTCTTTGACGCTGTTATTCAATTAAGTGCTTCTGAGTTTATCAGGCTGCTGCAAGGCCGGTCATGGCCCTGCGACATAGCCTAATGGCTATTATACTTAGACAACTAAACGAAGCACGGAAGGGCTGGATTTTAGAGGTCACTAGCGGTCTCCCATCCAAGGTGACCGCCAAGGAGTACGTTTCTTATGTATATGATCAACTGAGAATATACGAAAACTCCGCTACGAGCTTAATATCATAATTATAAATAAATGACGAAGGTGCTTAGAAAGTTGGCAAACATCAGGTAAAAAAAAAACACACACACACACCTATGTCAACTTTGTTTTGTAAATAAACAACAATAAGGACGCTAATCGCTCATTGGTAGAGAAACATTTATTTTTAAATGTACACATTAAATGAGTACATTCATTCTAAGAAATGACACGCAAGTATAATGTTATAATGTCATTGAAGATTTGGTTGAAGAAAACCATACAAACTCTCCAGCTTTTTTACATTTTTATTTTACATACACAAATTATATTATTATTATTATTATATTTATCCATATTTCATGAGATGAAAACATGTGTGGACTTACTTTCGATCTGTAAGCTTGAATAAGTTAAGTTAGGTTTAGGTCTTATCAAGACGTAAGCCCAATACACAAAGTAAATAACAGGTGAGGAATGTAGGTTCTATGCACCACGCTGGCCAATGCAGGTTGGCGGATAGTCTGGAGGCCAGCCCATTCTAACTTTTATTCAAACCGGCCGATGGCCTACGTCTACGGCCTCCGAAATACAGAAGCACTCAGTTGAAAACGCCACTAGCGATCACCCATTCAAGGTACGACCGCACAGTACGTTACTTAACACGGCCGATTAGTGAAGATCAAATGAATAAACTTAGTTAATATATTTTTGGGATGGGGGAAGCCTATGTCCAGTAGTGGACGACCTATGGCTGAGATGATGATGATAATTTTATGATTTAAATCTTATTTATATATTATGATTTTATTATCTTAAAGATTCGCGGGATTTCATAGAGTTTTATATGAATAACTATTATTTGTGTGGCGCCCAGGCTGCCAGCAGCCCGCGTGAATGATGTGCATTATTATTTTTAGCCAACGCTTTAAGGCAATTGATTAAAAAATGACAATAGCATCGCCATAACTGACTTTTTTTTTCACAAAAAAAATAATTAGTTTCACATAAACATCTTCTCTACTTGCTCTTATTTCACACTAGCTGGAGTCGGCACGTGTTTTCCTCTCCCTCTCTGTTCTATCACTTGTCATCTCAGTACTTACCTTTCATAAACAGATTATTCTTCACGCTTTTCGGCCTTCATATACTAGTTTGTGTTTCCCGATATTATTATGTACAATCCTGGAGTCTTCAAGTCGCGAGTGAATAGGTACCTTCTAGGTTTGCGTGCTAAATCCTAGACAACGTCATCACTTAACATCAGATGAGACAGTTGTCAAACGCAAACTTATAACAAGTAAAAAAAAAAAAAAAAACGTTTGCACTGTATGACTGCACGGCAGAGCATTCCTCGTATACACAAACACGATTTTGTTCAAAGTATATGCGCGATTTCAAAATTATTTATGTATAGTATTACATACTTGCTGTGGGTTACCAACCTAGAATTGCCTCCCTCATTTCTACCCGTGCGTGCCGTAAGAGTCGGTCAATGGATCACATACGAGAAGATGAGCAGCAGCGCCTCCTGCGGATAAAATCAACATACTGCGCTTGCCAACTCGCCTGCCAAGCGTGGCGAGCCTACCCCCCCTGAGGAGGCCTATATTTTTCAGTGGATAATCTACGGCTGAAATGATGACATAGTTTCCAAGTTGTGTTATAACATTTATGACAGAGCTCTGACACAGAATTTCGAGAACAATGACATATGAGGTACCCAGTTGTTTCTTCTATGTGATATGTGGTTAGTCAGTTAGTTAACGCTATGACATATCGTTTTTTATTAACCTCTCAAACCGTTGTGACAATAGAATAGACATTTATCCGAGTAGGTCGTCGTGAGTTCTGTCTGAGTTACCGCTTAGACGTTTTGTGTACAGCCCCCATCAGCTTAACTTCATCTATCCTATCTCTTTTATATAACGGAGCATAGTCTGAGTCCCTATAGTCCCTGAGTCGCCTACATGAATTTAAAAAAAAGCAAAATCCTTTTTTTGTGTAAAACAGTTGAATTAACTACTGCGAAGTTATTTAGTATAACTATAATAAATATCATTGACAGTTCGTACGTCTGTATTGTGTTTAATTTATATTATAATTTAATTTATAGTCTTTTTCACTTCAATGACCATCATCGTCATCATCTTCTTAGGCTCAGCCCAAGGCCCCCCCACTGATTTCTACAAGGACCGGTTGGAAGCGCCACGTATCCAGCCTTTACCTGCCATCTTAGTCAGCTCGTCTAGCCACCTTGTCGGTGGCCGTCCTATGCTGCGCTTTCCAGTCCGTGGTCTCCATTCGAGAACCTTTCGACCTATTATCGTATACTACATTGGCACTTTCCCAAAAAAATATTTATTATAAGTACGGAATCTTTTCGTTTGTACTAGTGCATAGCCTCTATTTTTCATATCTATGCCCTTAATGAAGAACTACAATGAATACTGTAGAACTCTTTTGAAAAAAAAAAAAAAATTGGTTGTCTGTAAAGTCGGTTTACGGACGATAGATTTACGTGATAACGTCATAATCATTTATGACTTTGACTTTGATTATTTTATGTAATACAAAACTCAGGTGGAACGTTACGCGGAACGTTACTATTTTTCATGAGTGTTGCTGGTATTCATCAATTTATAAAACGTTATCACGACAAAAAATAGTCGTTAATAATTCCACTGGAAATTATCATTCAACGGAATCATGGTAAAGAATTAACTACAATACGCTCGCATCTTTCATATATTTCTTGCTCATGTCCTGTTAAATGATTACTAGTAGGAATTCTTTTCTTTATTTCTGACAAAGCTCATTTTAAGCCTCTTGACATTTATAACGTCATTAAATAGATCATTTAAATATATCATCAAAGAGTACATAAATTACACAGAATGACGTACCAATTGTTTGCAAAAAAAATACAAAACAAAATCCACGCGTATTGCCACGAGCCACGCGTGATTTGAGAAAAATAAAAACAAGAACGATGTTATGCAAGAGTAGTCACGCTCAAAATACTATTTCACTGAATGCTTCATTCACGTACAACACCTACACGAACTTGAATTCCTCGTAGAACTTATTTATGTTCGCACTATGTTGAATGGAACTTGAAATAGATTGTTTTTATCATAAAAATGACGATAATAGCGAATTAACATAAATTTCTCATTAAAATATTTTCAAATTGTTGACCTGTGAATAAATTGCGTCAGATTTTGCATAGATTATATGCACCAACAATGCAAAATCTGACGCAACGCAAACAATCTCACTGATCTGTCATCTTACCTTTTAGATTTTATGCGGAGCCTAACTTTGTCTTTACCTAACGGCCTCATCAAAGTACTCGCGACGTACCTCGAAACTAAGAAAAACCGTATCCACTGTTTTTGCTTAGGTCTTTCCATTTCTGATTAAAAGATCGAAATAAAGCTATGTCTATGTCTAATCCAAACTTGAACAAATTTGTAAAAACAAAAGTCTTTTGACATAGCCTAGCGGAATAAGAAGTTGAATTAGCAGTGATACATAATAATATGCAGTCTGTGCGGTTCTCAACTAAGACTTGAACTATGGCTCAATATTCGTCTATGGTTAGATCGCGCAGCACGCGGTCCACTCGTGCGCACGGCCCGCTAGTGACGTCACTAGGTGTCGGGTTACGCTGACCGCCCGCCTAGCGCTATTGCCCCCGCCCGCCGCACCACCGCCCCGCCCGCCCAGCCGGTCCGCCCGTCAGCTACTTTCACCGACCTTGCCTTTGACACCGTTGCGCTATGGTGCGCTGTTTATACTGAACTAGTTTGAATTTGGTATGGTCAGGGCAGTATGAAAATAGATATATACTAGTAACGTTCCTAAGAACTTTAAAACTTTAGTAGATAATAATTTAGAATAGTTTTTGAAGAATTTTAATTGTTTTACGTATTGTTGACAGTTGCGTAGTTGCGATTAAAATTATATTTGTACAACAATTTATCTAAATAGGTGTTTTTTAAAACTTTCCGACTAAAACAATAAAGACTAAGTACCTATAAGAATATTTACCATTCAATTTTAAAGTAACCCAATACTCGCCTCGTTTGTCCCGTCTCTAATGTATTTAATTCAATTATTTTCCGAATAGTCGTCCTTATCTTGGATTCTCTATCGGGTTTGATTACTTTAAACTTATTATCTGGTTATCTGGTGGTATGTGCGTGCAAACGGCCATGATGTACTTGGAGCCTGAACTAAGCATATATATACATATATATTAGCAGTGGCCTATATAATATATATAGGCCACTGCAAACACAATAGTTCCTGGAAAATTATTATTTAAATGTGACGATAAAGACGCGTGTAAATCTCAACTTATCTTAAGTCCAGAGTAAGACTGACCGCCGCCGGCCCACCCACGACCAAGCACCCAAGATAGCTAGTTGCTAGTTCACGTCATACGCGTCTGAATAGTGAGCCATTACTTCGTAGTAGGAAGGTAGATCAAAAACCTTTTATTTGCACACTATTTTTTGATAACATATAAGAAAAAGCTATCTCACTTTACAGCACACTTCAAGCCATTTGTTTTTTTAAGAACATGTTTCGCAGATATGTAGTGGGAAACGGATAGTATAGTTTTTTAACTACCTAAGTATTTTTTCCGTACGTTTTACCGTAGTATTTTTTCTCGGTAAAATTCTTTATGGATACCGCCGGCCTGGGAAGCACGGTGGTTATGTCTCCGCCAGAAAGGCGGCATACCGACTAAAAACCCGGGGTGCTTCACCGTCGTCTACTAGTGAATATGAAATATTAGTTTTACTGTCACCCATGATGTCAAATGCTTGCCTATTCCCAATAAAAAAAAACCCAGAGATGACACTGCAATTACCAACTTCAGGCATCGCCTTAGGCGAATGACGTCACATCACCGATTCGATGATTAATGCTATAAAAACATCATCATCGTCATCATTACAGTCGTAGCATCTCCTCTGATGTACTTAGAACCTCTCTCAAAAATCACTAAACGCCCAGATTTGCTATTTTATACTGTTTGACCACTGTTATTTTTAGACTTTCTCAGGGCTTGATGGCAAGAAAAACATTTAGTAATTTATTTACCTCGACGTTTTGACCAAGTTGCATTGGTCGTGGTCACGAGAAGACTGGAAAAGAAATTACTAAATGTTTTTCTCGCGATCAAGCCCCGATTGATTTATTAACAATGTGTTTGACCACTATCTCGTTTGATGGTCAGTGACGATGTCGTAGTATAATCAGCCCCATTCCGCGCCCATGGTTGCGTGAGGTTTTGAGGTTTTTTTATTTTATTGCCTATATTTTTTCAGGACTATTTGCTTTAATCATTTGTCATCCCAGATGCTTGTCTACCTACTGTTTATGTTTCGATTCCCATTCATTCGAACCAACAGCGCACATCCGGAATTCTGGATGTATCACTAATTCACTACATGTCAAGACGCAAGTGTAGTGCCGTGTCTAAATTATGACGTAGACCGTGACGTCAGAGGACCGTGTGAAACATGACGATCACATAGGCGGAATTGAGTTTCATATCATGACAGAATATCATGTATAAACATGACAAGATATTATAATAGTTGGATAGATACTTTGCCTGTTTGTAAGCATATGGCTAAACATCAGGTACACGACTTGGCCGTCTTTCTTAGGTCCTAACTTTTTACAACTTTCGCGTTTATAATAATTATAGATACGGTTATATATTATTTTTTTATGGGCAATAAATCTGGTAAAGCACACAAATAATACTCATTGCTATTTCGTAATTTACCTAATGCTCTTTGATTTCATTTCTCAGTAAATAAAGTAAAATTGTATTCAGAATAGTGGGGTAATGTGGGCACGATTAGGTCTTATTTGGACGAAATTCCCCTTTTTAGGGTTCAAATTATCTCCTATTTCGAGAATATTTGCCTGTTTATAGTCTAATTTATGATATGTGTTACATAAGCCGCTTCGTTCGCTTCGCTTCATTACGCTTCGCTTACGTACATATAATTGAAACGAAACGACTATATAGCCACAACTCTTTTTCGTGAGTTGTGGCGTCGTTTCGTTACAATTATGTGTAGAAAACGATGGTTCGTTTTCTACACATAATCCTACTAATATTATACTCGTAAATGCGAAAGTTTGTGAGTATGGATGCATGGATGTTTGTTCCTTTTTCACGCAAAACTACTGAACGGATTTTGATGAAATTTGGAACATAGACAGTTTATACTCTGGATTGACACATAGGCTTATTTTCATCACCATCATCATCATCATCACCGTTATTACGGGAATAACACACATGCTACTTTCATCATCATTAATCACCACGACAGATTTGTAGGAAATTTGGAACACAAATAGCCTTATACCCCGTATTAACACAGAGCCTTATTTTCATCATCACCATCATCACCGTTTTTCATCACCAGGAGGATGAAATGACTTGAATGAAATTTGGTATGTAGATACTTCAGGTCTGGAAATAACGGATAGGCTACTTCTCATCATCATCATCAATCATCACCACGCGGGTGAAACCGCGGGGCGCAACTAGTAACATCATCATCATCATCATCTCAGCCATTGGGTGTCCACTGTTGGACAAATGCCTCCCCCAATTGGGGGGAATTGCCAATACTCGCCACGCTTGGCAGGCGGGTTGGCGAGCGCAGTATGATTTCCGATGCTCAGAAGGCGCTGCTGCCCACCTTCTGGTACGTGGTCCCTTAGCCGACTCTTACGGCACCCGCGGGAAGAAATGGGGGAGTACTATTCTAGGCCGGTACCACCACGGCGCTAGTAACACATAAATATTATTCATATTTTAATTATCAAATTGACATTAACCAGCAAACTCCGTCCAAGTGGTTCGGCACGGGTTTCAAAACCGTTTTAAATTCTTCTGCGTGGTTTATAAGTTAGTAGATAACAGACCGAAAAACGCAGAGAGCGACGTCATATGATAATACCTGTGTGTATAGAAAATCTTTATTGCACTGTTAATGAACTTACATAAGTCATTTGAAGTAAAGTTAAACATTCAGTAATATCAAGTATTATAAAAGTAATAAAAGGCAGGACAAATGACGTTGTAAATCAAACTGATGTATGATAGCTGTCCAGTTGGTACTTGGAGCTGTTATAAGGGCATGTGGTCCTCGATAACGTTAGCACCTTGGACGTATCAGTCACTTTGATGAATGTGAGTGTAGGTTGTTAAACGATCGATTGACTGACGCGGACACACGCACACTGACAAGCTGACAGTTATATTTCACTTGAAACACACGCTTTCCGTTCATCAGTTCAATCATTAGCATTTTTAACCGCCAATAAAACGTAAATCGACCTTCGGCGGCGAGATTCAATGAGACATAAAGCTAATACAGTCTGGCCACATCGCCAAACTGTATTCTAAATGTGGATACAAAAGTTTGGCAAAGTATTACAATTTAATTTCAGTTGTTCAAATATTGTCCCGGCGCTGCATCGCATCCGCCCTGCTCCCCTGCACCCTCCGCATTTCAAAACGCCTCGCCCTTTCCATTCCTTTTTATGTTCGGGTGTTTGTCCGCAACTTGTGAAATGGGAATCGTGCTATCAGTTGTTATATCATACGCCGGAATTTACGAGGCGATCGAGTTCATCCGGCATTTAGTCAACGGTGTCGTGCCCTACAACCACCCGGGGTTTGACGATCTCGTTGAGTATTACACGAGGGAGCTCAACAAATCAGCTAAGACAGCCAACGACTGGACTACACAATGCGGTCAAGGATATCTCAGCTTGGCTGAAGACAATGAAGGCAAACTATCGGCTGCTGCCGTTAAATACTACCATGGAGCTCCTGATTCTACCGCTATCCTATTCTCGACGAAGATATCCAGCTTTGGTGACTCCGTCGAAGAACCCCCAGTTGCAAACGGCAACTGCAGACCAGAAAGGTACTCACCGTCAAAGACGAAAACAATCCTATTGAAAACCTCTCCTGAAACATACAGTGTCGCTAATCGAAACAAATCACCCGATGCAGATACACAGACTCCTGCAAACTCATTTGATGACCGAGACACCGAGGAGAATCTTGCCCGGGAAGATAAATTGACATGGCAGTACACCCCTCTCAACTCCAACCCAGAAATACACTTACAAACGTACGACGACGACGACAAGCCCGGCGTTTTCACCGAAGACTACTTAAGGTTAATAGCATTTCGTTACGTCAAGCACATGTCATCCACTCACACTTGCAATTTCGTAGTGACGTAGCTCACGTCATCATCAAAATATGCACGATATATTCTGGCATCTGACATCTCACTGTAAAATACCAATTCATGTGTTGTGATTTGTAGATCTCTTGACGGGATCAAGTATCGTCCATTGCAACGAAGTGACCCGAGTGGCAGACGCCGCAGTTTCCGAAGGAACCGCTCGTCCTCGTCTAATTCATCGAAAGGGTCACGTGCGTCGCGTGACGAGGAGCTGCAAATGTTCACGTCACTCGAGGAAGCCGAGTCAGAAAAGATGGCGGCTGGTAACGCTGGCTTCGAAAGCGCTCCTAATCTAACGGCGCATTCTTTCAGAAGTCGGTCACGGGAGCGGCGCAATGAGAATGGGATCGTGGACGGGTCCCTTGACATCGTTGATGACGATGCCAAGCCGATAGTGACTCCTAACCACGACTCCATCGACGATCAAACGAAAGACAATGAGGTAATTGAGGAAGAAGACGATGATGTAGACTTCTGGGCTAATTCCGGTGATTAGCAGCTTTGCGCACGGACGCACACGAGCTTAACGTGAGCATGACTGAATTTTGAAATTAAACTATGATTCCCCGTTTGTATTTGTTTTCTTTCCGACACCCCCCAAAAGGAGGCCGGTAACAACTGTATGCAATCCTTTGTGACGGAAAATAGAAAGCTTTAACGTTTGGCTTGTAGGATATGATTTGATTTTAAATATAGAAATGTATTAAATGTGTTTTCACGCACGAGTTACAATTAAATGTATATTCACGCCTGCTCGTTTTGAGTCTGTCACATATGCCAAACTGATACTGAGTATTCGGAAACGACTGTCAATCTGCAATAGTTACACAAATTTGAACAGAATCAAGGTCAGGCAGTAATTAGCGAAACAGAAAATACTGTAAGATATAAACAGACATTTGGCTAGACCATACTCCTCGCTTGTGTATTCTGTCTGCTAATTGATTCAAATACTTATATTTCGATGGCACTGTTTATAATTATATAATACCTATATACATGTGCCCTGTGCTTAATATCTATACTTTGATACTGTAAAAATATTTATAAGGAAAAACTAAGCTAAAGGTAACTGAAATAATGAAATTGTCTTTTTCTCTGTTTATCTGTTATTAATTGTGACTCGAGTACAATGCATAAATATAACTATATATCTGATCCTATTTCGAGATTGGACCGCACTTTTTGTACGTCTTCCGATTAACACATTTGGATAAAAGTTTTCCTAGAACTTTTTTGCCACCGGTTATCTAACGACATCAACTAAATGAAACACCACTGTGCTTTAGAAGCGGAGCATTTCAGCTACATTCGTAAAGTGGGTGTTTGGTCGCCAAGGAAATTTTAAGAGTATAGACGGATGATAAAAGATTTTTTTGGCCACGAGGGATTTAAATAATAAAGGTATAAGTAATATTGTTAAAGGTCAGTCTCATTACGACTTATTTAAAGCGAGTTTAACGTGAAACTTACGCTTAGCGCGAGACGGGACGTTGCGACGAACGCACCGCACTCAAGATCCTGATGAAGGCTTTCTGATGAAGCCGGAACAATTGTCGATCGTGATATCGACTACGCGTACCTGTTTTAAATACATATTATAAAGGTAGAAAGTCTTGTACATTTGTAGCATAATTTTGACTTGAAACCTATAACTGCCGCTTTAAAATGGAAAGCTTATGAAAATTCTGTTACAAATTACCTGGTTCAGCCGAACGTCACGATTAGTTTTTATCTTTTCTCAGAACTCCGTCATTTGCAGAGCAATTAATAAAATTGTTCTTTTTATCTGATAGGTATTAGAGGCAAGTGTTTTTTTTTGTTTTTTTCAACTAACAAACTCACTTCAAACTAACAACATACCCCGCACTAGGATTCCCTGTGTCGCGGGAGGCATGGACACACACAAACACCCAAGACCCGGGACAAACATCTACACTCATCGCACAAATGTTTGCCCCTGCCGGGATTCGAACCCGGAGTCCCGGAGACACAGAAGTCATGTCACTGACAGTAACCACTGCGCCACTGCGACCGTCAAACGTCGTTTACAGAGAATATGTACTTACGTAGACATGCACATGCATAAAACAATGTAAAATGTATCTACAAGCTATCACAGTATAAACAGGGTGGGACAAATTTTTGACCCCTTCAGGGAATATATATATTTTTTTTCTTCAAAATAAAATATAAGGTTCCTAAGAACAAAACCATTTAACTACAAAGAAAAGGTAGCTACCCTGAAGGGGCCAAAAATTTTCCCCATTCTGTATATAGCCTAAGAATGACAAAATCATTATATCCTGGTAGAATGATCCAGAATCATCGCAAGGCTATTTGCAATAATGAATTGCAGATACATCTTTTTGCTCCACCCTTCTGTCATTTTATTTTTATTTTTGATGTTATCCTTTGCACAGTGTACTTAACCTTAGAATGTGGATGGATATAGAGGTAGAGGAAGGCCGAAGAATTTGTGGATGGGCTGTGTGAGGAATTATATGTTTATGAAAGGTGTAAGCACTGAGATGACTAATGATAGAAAAGAATGGAAGAGGAAAACGTGCTGTGCCGACTCCACCTAGTGTGGGATAAGACAAGACGAAGAAGTTATCCTTAGCACAATCGTTCAATTTTATTGAAAATCTTTGTACTTATATCTTATTGGAATATATATTATCGGTAATATTGATATAAGCGAAATCACAATCCTATATTTTCACAAACGTATAGAAAAATATAAATACGTGTTGTATGTAAAATCGTGTCAATTGAGTTAATTAAAGTGAAGTTCTAAATAAGGAGCTGGTCATATCATGCTGCATCCCTTTTCTGTCAGATTATTAGTATAATGATGACAACAAATAAATTACGACCAAAAGATTGCCTGTACTGTGTATAAGCTAGCAGAGTTTCTATGTTAGCTTAAATCTCTGTTATTACCCGAAGCCCGATAAATTTGCCATCCAACAGGCGGCCCTATGAACTTGCCAGTAGATCAAAACTGTTGCACAATGTGTCCAAAAATACCGAACCTCGACCCAAATGCGTCTTGTATATGACGCCGCAACTCATTTGCGACCTTTTGGCGAAAGACGGTGCGAGTGTATTATAAGGACAGTGATTTGTTACAAACGGATATGGGCACAGAAACATTTTCCTTATGTTTTTGTTGTATGAATGTACTATTTTTTTAAATTTTACGTTTAATTAAATGAATAAACACCCAGATACCACTGAAACATTATCGTGTACCATACTCTGTTTTGTAGTGAAATTATTTTCTTTTGCTGCGGTCCTTGGGCTATAAAATTATATGTATAAATGTTAAAATAAAGTAATTTCTTGAAGAACATTTGTAAGTTAACGTTAACGTTACACTGAAACCCAAAACGAAACGTAAGATGACACTTGAAAACCTTATATAGAAATGACTTAAAAGTGACACCATTGGTTTGCTAATCATAAAAAATGTATTTACGTTTAAAGAAACACGACTAACCATATTTTGTGTTACATTTTTATTATATTTTATTTATTTAACTACAACACTGAAAAGGACGAAAAACATTCGGGGGCTTCATAAGTCTTTTTTATATGTCCTCTTTACTACTCTGTACTCTTTACGTCTATACGATCTCGTAAGATGTCTTATCTATCGAATAGTCGCTTATTTCAAGCTATTACCAAAGTCTTCATCAAGTATTGGTCTTTATAATGCATAGTCGATAAATTATTTTGTTTAGGGTTGGTGACCAACCAACGTCTCATCGCATCGGTGCGAAATATTCAGTACCTCAGTCTCCAAACCTACCTAATCTGCCCTCTACGCTTCCCTTTCGTTTTTTTTACAAATGTTACAAGTTAGTACCAATAATAACTGTTTTTTTAAATATTGCTTGGTCACCTCCTTGTGAGGTATATAGGTGCCCTATAATCATGAGCCGCTGTGTTCTTATCCTTATGTGTGTGTGTAGGGATCTTATTCGTATATCAGAGTAAATTATAATCATCATAGATAGATTATGTCATGTTTATTTACAGCAGTTAAAAAAGGTTATTTTATGAATAATAAATAAATAATATTAATAATATATTTCATTGAAACACATATAATCTAATTGCTTAGTCACAATAGTAAAATTCAGAGCCTTTTAAGACTGCTCTAAAATATATGAGACATCTCAAAGTACTCATAGAGTGGAAGAGTGGATTTCCGAGAACCTCTTTTTTCACGGCAGCGGAAAGGGTCTTAAAATTACTTACTCCGTTTTTCTTAATGTAAAGTAAGTAAGTATATCCTTTTGAAGGAGGAAAAAAATGATTACCAGAATATGTACAACCAAATTGAGAACTTCCTTTTTTTTGAGCATAATAGAAACCTCCTCCTTTTTAATATGTCGGTTAAAAAATATGGTGGACGATGCGTTATCGGGCTACTTTCCAAACCGTTTGGTTTATTTATCTGTCTTGCCCAGCCACTCAAACTACGCAAATCAACCATTCAAGTCTAACGAAGCCTATTCAGGCAACTGCAATCAGCCTCCCATTCATGCTACGAATCTGTCTATTGAAATCATTACCTAGCAATGTTCAGTCAAAGAGACGCCGTCTCGACCCTTTTGTATCCCTACCCTCTCTTTAATTCAGGACTTGAGTGCACACACTATTTACATACAAAATTGACTACTAACCTGAGAGTGACTTAATTCAGGAACACATTATAGTGGCCCAGTTCTTAGGCCCAAAGATGCGAAGAGTTTCTCAATAGCTCGTAAGCTCTGGAGAGAGGATTTGCCTACGGGATCGAATCAGAAATGAGGAGGTCTGAATAAGAACGAAAGTCACCGATATAGCCAAGTGGATTAGCAAGTTGACAGGGCAGTGAGCAGGGCAGAAAAAACTTTACTGCGCCAGATTTATTTAGGTTTAAACAAAAGGATATTTTTACTTACAATCAGTTCTGTAAAATAACATGTCACACAAAGAATTAAACGTCTTTTTATGTGCTCATTACTTTTTTTTATAATTCGGTATTCCGATCACTATTTGGCATAAGAAAAACTTCTTTCCGGTCCTGAGACCCTGAAAGACAGGACAGGACAAGTAAAGAACTGAGGGGCAGCCATAGTGCTCCATTTGGCTTTTTGGGAATGGTACCCCACGTTATATAGGTATATATATTATACTATACTATACTTTTCAAAAATCATAAGTGATATGGACACATGCTATTGTAATTTCAACTCTATTCCTTTTGTTTAAAATAGAGAAAACAATTTGGAAAGTGTCTACTTATTACTTTACGGTCTAAAATTCTTTATAATTTTCATGTATTTTCCTCTACAGTTTATACTATTGTGTAGATTTGCGCATCTCTATTTATAAGAAATGTTAGCAATAACATTGGCAACAGTCATCAGGGAAATTTCCGGGAATTTTAACGAGATTGATATCCAGGAGTGCGTTCGGCAGCTCCATCGGCCAAGCCGTATCTTGCTCTGACAGCGGATGTGCGGCGTTTACGAACTCCATTCGAGCATTATTTGCCCCACCCAATATTTTATCATGACCGTTCACGCCTGTCGAATCAAATTATGGTCGACGAGTCCATAATCTTTCTACCTCTAGATTCGATCAAATCCTGGTCGGCTGTCAAAAGAGATATATGCCGTAGTAACTATCACGTGATCCATTATCAATGTAAGCAACTTCATCTTCTTATTCAACATCCTTAAATATTGATGGAGTAGCCGTTTGTGAGATATCGGTCAAGTATTGATCAACCATAACATGGCTGATGTAGCTGCTGTACGCAGCCCAGAGAAAATACCGTGTGTAATATAGATCAACAATAGAATATCTTATTTCCGTGGTTAAGAACAGAACATAGAACATCATTGTAACCTCTGGTGTAAGGTTTCATAGAAACCTGTTACATAGGAGGTATATCCTACTAATATTATAAATGCGAAAGTTTGTGTGTATGCTTGTTACTTCTTCACGCTCAAACGGCTACACCGATTTCGAAGAAATTTGGCATGGAGATAGTTTAAACCCTGGATGAACACATAGGCTACTTTTATTCTGGAAAAAGTATAGTTCCCGTGGTATAATTGAGGTAAAGAGAAAACCGTAATGTACGCGGGTGAAATCGCGGAGCGCAACTAGTACCATATATAATACAGATCAGATACATTATGGCCGGATTATATAATTGGTTTTGATATTTTCAAACATTGTTTTTCCTACTAGCAGCTTAGCAAGTTAGCATCTCCTTTCTCGGTTTAAAAAGTCTTGAAACTTTAACTATGCAGGTTCTTCATTTTGCTAAGGAAGTTACTCAGTATTTTCGGATGAGACTATTGACATCTGCGATACAGTTTAATGCTTCTGCAAATTTCTTCGATTATCATTTTTTTTTTTTTTATAATATGGTACAACATTCACACAAGGTCTTCAGGTCCCAAACTAGGCAGAGCCTGTACTATGGTAACCCGATGACTGATATATACTTAAATACATACTTATATACAGGGTGTCCCAAAAGTCAACGTCCAACCGAAAACCCAAGCTAGGCCTAGTTGTGGGGGCTCTCAAAAAAAAAGAAAAAAAAATCTATCTCATGTAGTTTCGAAATGACAGCCATTTTTCTTAAATTGACACCCTGTGACGAGTTTACGACTACTGGGGCTACAAATGAGCTCTTTTATAATTTTATTTTTGTGTGGAGTAGTCTTAAGTGATGCTCCTACAAATTCCAATTCATCATTTGCACACAACTTCATTGGAATTTCAGAAAATATCCGTTTTATACCGAACCATGACGTGAAAATGACTGCATCACTAAACTTTGACAGTCTGTACTGAAAAAAAAATCTACTATGCAATTTCGGCAAGTGCCCTTAAAAGTTGGCGCATTTAATGGGCTTTCCAAAATGGTATAATACTTACTAAATTATTTCTTAGACGACGAGAAAAAAAAAATTAAGAAAGTCGATATTTAGCTTATTATTAGTTAGTCATAAAACTTTCTCAAAATTATTCTAATATCATCTAGGCGTTCTGTAAGGTGTAATTAAAGAAAGAGACGAAGAAAAGTTAGAGCGGGATAGTGACGCTACTAAAAGAAAGAGACGAAGAAATGTTAGAGCGGGACGGAGAGTGACGCTACTTGGTGTCAGTGAATTTTTGGGATTGTTTAAATAAAAGTCAATTATTAAAAATCGAATGTTTATTTAAATCATATGAAATGTTCAAATTGCTTGCCATCAGCGCGTATGCACGCCCTACACCTTCTTAAAAACGATCGTGTAATCTGGCGGGCGAAACGTCTGGAATTGATGTGATCAGCGGCATCTTGAATTCTCTGACGCAGTTCCTCTAAATTTTCAATTGGTTTTTGGTAAACAATTTCTTTGAGCGTTCCCCAATAAAAAAAATCAATAGGATTTAAATCCGGGGAACGGGGGGGCCACGTGATCTGACCGGATCGACCAATCCACCTATTTGGATATTCTTGATTAAGGAATTCTCTCACTGGGCGCGCATAGTGTGCCGGACAGCCATCTTGCTGGAACCACATGTCTCGATAAATGCTAAGTGGCACGTCTTCTAACAAATTGGGTAACTGATGTTGTAAAAAGTCCAAATAAGCTGCCCCATCGAGGTTTTCTGGCAGTTCAAAAGGCCCAATAATGGATCCATTTAAGATCCCAGTCCACATGTTTATTTTAAAGCGGTACTGTGACCTATCTTCGCGCATCAAATGTGGATTTTCGACGTGCCACTCGTGCAAATTATGCAAATTCATGTATCCGTCTTTTTTGAAGGTCGATTCATCAGTCCAAAGAATTTTACGCAAGAATTCTGGATCTGCTCTGTGCCTTTCGAGCATTGATTGACAAAATAAAATCCTGCTAGGATAATCACGGGGTAGCAAAGTTTGTACCCGTTGCATGTGGTACGGATGCAATTCGTTTCTCTTCAGTATCCGATGTGCTGTACTTTTAGGTACCCCCAGACTTTGCTCGATTCCACGTACTGAGACACTCCGGTTCTCTGCAATTGCATTTAGGACATCTTCTTCATAAGGCACGACGGTTCTTCCCACTCTAGTAGCTCGAGTAGGAAGTTGATTTTCTGATAATAAACGGTGCACATTTACAAAAACTCGATGATCTGGGTGACGCTCGGCATTCGGATATCTCTCACGGTAGAGTCGAGCTGCAGCTCTAGCATTGCACCTACATTCCCCATAAATAAGGTGCATGTTTGCATATTCCTCTGCAGAGTACAAGAAAGGCATTTTCTTACAAAAACAGTCCAGGAGAAAGCCAAGTTCGTCAGAAACGGTTCGAAAACAAATCCAAGTCACACGCAATCAAGTCCAGTAAACAGAGCCAAGGTTGTAAGCACGAAATAAATACAAACGAATACAAAAAGATGCGCAGTAAACGAAGGCACGAAACGTACTGAATTATTGTACGTATACCACGCTGTTGTATTAGCGTGCTATCTGTTTCACCCACACTAGCCAAAATGTCAATTTCGTCTCGCTCACACATTGTAGAAAGATTCACTGACACCAAGTAGCGTCACTCTCCGTCCCGCTCTAACATTTCTTCGTCTCTTTCTTTTAGTAGCGTCACTATCCCGCTCTAACTTTTCTTCGTCTCTTTCTTTAATTACACCTTACAGAACGCCTAGATGATATTAGAATAATTTTGAGAAAGTTTTATGACTAACTAATAATAAGCTAAATATCGACTTTCTTAATTTTTTTTTTCTCGTCGTCTAAGAAATAATTTAGTAAGTATTATGCCATTTTGGAAAGCCCATTAAATGCGCCAACTTTTAAGGGCACTTGCCGAAATTGCATAGTAGATTTTTTTTTCAGTACAGACTGTCAAAGTTTAGTGATGTAGTCATTTTCACATCATGGTTCGGTATAAAACGGATATTTTCTGAAATTCCAATGAAGTTGTGTGCAAATGATGAATTGGAATTTGTAGGAGCATCACTTAAGACTACTCCACACAAAAATAAAATTATAAAAGAGCTCATTTGTAGCCCCAGTAGTCGTAAACTCGTCACAGGGTGTCAATTTAAGAAAAATAGCTGTCATTTCGAAACTACATGAGATAGATTTTTTTTTCTTTTTTTTTGAGAGCCCCCACAACTAGGCATAGCTTGGGTTTTCGGTTGGACGTTGACTTTTGGGACACCCTGTATATACTTTTTTTTATACATATACACACCCAGACACAGGTCAAACAGAGATGTTCATACACACAAATGTGTGACCTGTCCGGGAATCGAACCCGGGACCAGCGGCTCAGAAGGCAGAGTGCTACCAACTGCGCCATCCGGCCAGTCAAATTTTGGCATTTGTTTGTGTAGTGTTCTTAATAAATGAATAAAATTAATTCCAGTGGACTCGCATAACATTATAAATAATAATCAAGTATCATCTTTCTAGTCATAATTATGTCCCCTTTACTATGATTTCTGAATACAAGAACATATAAAGTTATGGCTGGTTACCTGAATGACCTTCAGTTCAAATATTTGAAGGAAAAAATTCGGCTGCTAGTGGGACTTGAACCCACGACTACAGAATACCGTCCACTAGTCCGGCTGCTAGTACCACTAGCAGCCGAATTTTTTCCTTCAAATATTTGAACTGAAGTTCTGCCTAGCATAGCGTTAATGCGATACACAATAAAATCTCTTACCTGAATGACGTTAACATTTTTTAAGTACTGTATTGTACCAACAACAGTACGTACGCTTTTTGGTTACTTTCTGGACTACTAATAAATGAAAGAAATGGTAGAATATGACGAAATCGTTTCTCAGTATATGAATGATAATAATAAAATAAATATGTGGCTAGATGATTGCTTATTCTAAATATTTGTAGTTGTAGCATAAGATTACATATTCTGTGGCAATTTTTTTTTCAAATACAAGATTGACTTGAGTAATAAAGGGCTGATACGGACTTCATTGTCCGCGCGTTTTGAACCGCAGTGTCGTCATATGGTTTTACATCCCTTATTCTTCCAATCATTTGCTTCACAACACCTAGTTTCGTTATGCTCGTTCAAAAAAAGTGCCGGATCTATGTCGTAGTCGGATTTAGTGTCGTGTGTAGAGAACTAGAGAAGCATGCAATTATGTCATTGACATTAGTGAAGTGTGTAACAGTACCAACATTTTTACAGTATTCAACACAACAGAAAATTAACAAATGGGAAAGGAAGAATTATTTTTATGCTCATTAAACAAAATAAAAATCATCCCCGTGTTAAATGATAACTCACAGTTCACAAGTGATCATGAAGCGTGCAAAATTGCTTAAATGTTTTTAAGAATTTAAAAAAAAAAAAAAAAAATTTAATAATAGTGTCATTTTAATTATCTCAAAAGCTTCACTTTAGATATAATTGCCAGTCGTCGAATTAAAAGCATATTTTTTATTGAATTTTAATTGGGGGCTTATTGCGATAATTGCAAAATATTACTATAATAATTAACATTAGAAAAGCCAACAACAAGGCTCCACAGATAGCAAATGAAATACACAAAGTAAAGAGTATACTTATAAGTCAATTTAACAATAAACAATAAACGGCCTAACTTGTCGATATTTTTATTTCCTTGTTAGTGAACATCACTAGATGTCTCTATAATACTACTATACATATATTGTATGGTATACAATCTACGCATTCGCATTTCGCTTGAAAATAACTGTTTACGAGTAATCCCACTTCTGATGTGAAGTTCTTGTTGTTTTAAAAATTTATGACAACAGGTTGGTTTGCGATTATTCCCAGAAGCGTTTGTTCTGTGACTAGCTTTCCCGATAATTGTTTATTTTATTATTGGTTTTGATAGAACAACAAATTATGTTTTTACTGTTCTGTTGAAGAATATTTTTGTTGAACGTTAGGCAAGTGTCTATAATATGAGCGCAAGGTCGCTGTGAATCAAAAAGTTGAGTGGCGTTGTGCACACAGCACCACATCAGCTGTTGTCTGAGATAAATCCAAGACTTTTGAATTATGAAATGACAGTTCATTTGAATAGAATTATCAATCTAAATAATTATGTAAGTTATTAACAGTTAATTTTAAACTCCATCGTCTTGGCTGGTGACTATACTAGGCGTAAGGGGTGGTCTTTCAGCAATGTTGCCAGCTGCGATAAAGAATATCGGCCTGTAGCTTGCCTGAAATGGGTTGGTTTTTAAAAATCAATCAGTTTATTTCAGCGATTCGTATCGTTGCTCATGACATGTTTTAGTTTTAAATTATGGTTTATCAACAAATGCTAAAAAGAGAGGGTATGTGTCGGGATGGAAAAGATGGATAGATATTGAATAGAGCGGAAAATAGGTGCGTAAGTCGTTATCGTTCTGGCAACGCTGCGTTTCTTATAGATATACTAGTTGAAGTTGTGGTACAGTTTCTTAGGCGTTATTTCATAGGCGTCCTGTCCTATCTATGCTCGGATGCTGTAAGTTGGACCGGTTTTTGCCAAGTCACTTATATTTTTAATCTTGCCTTCGCACGAATCTTCCAGTTATTCAATAAAAAGTGGCACTTCCAAGGCAGTCAGGAACTGTCTTAGTCGACCGTATTAAATTATGGACTTCTGTGGCTGGAGCGATCGCAACTGATTTGGTCTATGCTATCTAAGCACTCAATTACCGTCACGGATCATTCCTTAAATTTTGAAATTTAAAAAAATAAAAAATAATAATTGACATAGGTAGTCCTTACCCCTTTACCGAAAAAGTTTACAATAATTTAGAGTCTAATACAGATTATGCGTACTCCCTTTCAATAATACTGGATAAGTCATTTTAGTTATGTTATTTGTTATGTCAAAATGCATTTAAAAGCTTAAAATAAATGGCATCTTACTCACAAAACTAAATCTATCGCGTTTATTCGAAAACCATTGAAACATATATGTCAACAACACAATTTTTCAATCCTACCAAAACACATGAGCCTATTCAGAAGCAAAAAGGCATAAGTTCCACAGGGAAAGTACTAAAATTAGTCATTTTTCCCATGCTCTGTCTCACCACTTCACATGACACTGCTTCCCTTTATATTTCTTTTTAATAACAATCTGTAACTAAATATAGGAGGGAAACGATGCCAAGCCAAAGTCAATAATAGTGCAGGTTGACTGCTATATTTCTTCACAAAATTCTAAGAAATATTCGGAAGATTTTGATGAGTCTATTTTTATTAGCATCATTATGGAAGACATATCTGATGCAGATTTTGTGAGCTCCGTCATTAGAAGATAGCCAGAAAATATTTTAAATCGACCTTGTATCTTCGACCAGGATTGTATCCTCATGTTTGGTATCTATTATCTTTCTCATTTTGTTATATTATTATAACTTGATTACGAATGCACTAAAAACGGGAGTTAATCACTTAATAAGTCAGAGTGTTCCGTACTTTTTACTCCATGAAATATACCACCGAATGTGGTTGAAACTATAGTCGGAAACATCCGACTTATTACGTTAGTAATTTCCGTGATTTATACATTCATAATGTTTTAAAACCACGACAGTTTTAATAACAAAATTATCATAAGAGTTATGATAATTTTGTGCAATATGAAAATTCCCGCATGTTCCTTTTACAAAATTATCATAACTTTTATGATAATTTTGTTAAGGGAACATGCGGGAATAAGTGACACGATGCCGCATAAACATAAAAGTAAATATAGATACATAAACTCGTAAGTAATTAAATAATCACAAAATAGGTTATATAATAATTAAATAATTATAGAATAGATTTTAGATAAATTTCATATATGTTGTATGTATTGCTTGATCATCATGATCATCATGATCATCAGTATCAGAGAAGTACGCCGCGAAGGAGAGTTCTACGCTCTTGTCGCCGCTCGGACCTGAACCACTGAAGATGTCGACCGCAGTGATCGACGAAACGTCTGGAACACAAGTTTCACATAGACCACGGCCAAACAGCCCGGAAGCAATACATACAACATGCAACGCCGGCCGTGGAAGCCTTAGAGTTTACAAATTTCATATAATTTTCTCTTCCTCCCATTCCTCAACAGAAAAGTATCTCGAGGGTTCAACAATTTTTGTACCAAAATTCACAAAAATGTATTACAGCTGCGCCTCGCGCTTTCACTCGCGTAGACTACGGTTTTCTCGCTTCGTCAATTATTCCAGGTTATAAGCTATTACGTTTCAAAATTTCATGAAAATACATTAAGCCATTTCAGCGTGAGGGAGTAACAATCATACAAACGAAAACGACATATTATATACTTTCGCCATTATAATAAGTGTGAAGTATGATTATTCTTGCATCTATATACGTAACATTACCGATAACATATTGTATCTATTATTGTACCAGCTGCATCCCGCGGTTTCACCTGCGTGGCTTACGGTTTTCAATTACTTACATTCTCCGTACATTTTCCGGTTGATATTGATCCAAATAAGTACTCAAGGGGTAGCATACTTATGTGCCCGACTATAATTAATCTCTAAGCCAAATTTCCTTTAGATCCGTTAAACTGTTGTAGCGCGATTGACCAACAAACCTCTTAACATATATACAATATTAGTAAGTCTACATGTTTTATATCATCAGCATTTTACATCATATGCTGCTTGATACGAACAACAAACATCCTACGATACAAACTTGCACATACTTCTATACTTACTAATAATATAAAGAGATAACGTTTGTTACGTTCTAGGAGGTAATCTCGAGATCTACTGATCCATTGCAACAACAGATCAACCAACCAGTTGCATTGGTCGTGGTCACGAGAAGACCACGACCAAGAGTCTTCTTGTGACCACGACCAATGCAACTTGGTCGAAACGTCGAGGTAAATAAATTACTAAATGTTTTTTTAATAACAATGTGTTCGAATCGCGAAAGTCTAAAAATTACAATCTACTGAACCGATTTTGAATATTCTTTTACTAATAAAAAGTGACGTTATTTGTGAGTGTCATAGGCTCATCATCATCATCATCATCATCACTTCCGTTTTACATCACCACGCGCGCGGGTGAAATCGCGGGACGCAGGTAATTTATATTAGTAGGAGTCACTGACGTACTAGTAACTCAGTGGTAAGAGTTTTACAAACTGCGTTTTACTACTATGCGATACGATCAAGGTTTGCACTGTCGATCGTAGTTAGTATCTTATTATACAATACATTACAGATGATTTGCAGCAAATTCTCTAACGTGGGGTAGAAAAATCTGGTTTGAACCGAATTCTCGAGTAACATAAAATAAACTGTAAACACATTGTTAATAAGTAAATATATGTGAAAAAACTATTTGCTACACTCGGGATCAATTGTCATTGTGCATACACAATCAACACAAAATCCGCTTGACTGATTTTGATGAAATTTAAGTGATAACATGGTAATGGCACACGAGAAGCACCAGCTATCAAATAAAAAAAAGAATCATCAAAATCGGTTGACCCAGTCGAAAGTCCTGAGGTAACAATCATAAAAGAAACTTCTTCTTTTTTTGGTCGGTTAAAATAATAGCCGCCGAGATTCTTGCCGCTTCTTCTCGGTAGTGCCTCTATATTCATTATGGAACGCGGTATAAGTCTTTTTGAATATCAGTCAATTTATTGAAGTTTTTAAGTGCGTCTTCGATGGCATGAAACCGAAGAACTAAACTTGACTTTGACTTAGATACAGCTTCCCTGTAAATAAGTGAAAGTTGTATTGAAGGCTATAGCTAGGCTTCAAGGGGAGGAGTATGTCCGGCAGTGGACTTTCTATGGGTGAGATGATGATGATTGTATAGCTTGAGTCTTCATTCTTGTAATCTACTCAGTAGCTAGTAACAGGCCTATATCTTGAGCTACTGCTTATGTTTGTATATTGTAGTCTAGACGCATCGAAAAAAATATACAAAGTCAAGGCGAAACTGTTTGTTTTCTCAACTAATTTAATTCAGAGCTTGGTGTGTAGCCGTCATCTGTCAATTTTAGCTGATGCTGTCACTGGATATTTGATGCTTCTTGTTTATGTTGATGGCACTGAAGCATTACCGCAATATTTTCAGAGCCCATTCATAAGTTTTACGGAAATTACTACGGCAATGGCAGTGGGAGAATTCTTTTTTATTACACGTATACTATTTTTATTTTTTGAACTAGGGTAGACTTTAAGACCAAAATTATTTAAAAAAATAAAGTGATTTTATAGATACATGCGTTACTTTGTTGAAATACGTATTTAAAATTATATTTCATAAACAATATTCAGTGCTAAGTCCGCATGAAAGTTGTATGTGGAATTATAGCTTAATATTGTATATGATTGTTACACCCAATGCAATCTTGAATCTAAATCACCGCGCTTCATTTAACGAAACAATTTATTCCGTCGGACTTTAATTTAATCCAAGGGTTAAAAACCTCAGCTATAATATGAAACGACACTTTGACTAGGCCAACAAAACCACAAACTTAGCGCAAAAGGTGCCCAAAGTCGCGTAGGTAGACACTTTTAAAAATAGAATCAATCAATCACTACCAACACCTAAACAATTTGGAAAGCTCAAAGAATCCACACACGTGCGATAGTTCAAAGCATAATTTGCTTTTGAATTTATTCTTTCAGCTAATAGAACTTTTGTTTCCACACTTGCTATTGTGCGCTCCATTTTAACAACAGTAATGTTAATTTTTAGAATAAACATAAGTTATTCACCTTGTAAATGCCAGCAATGACAATTGAATTTGTAATATTTGCGCGCATCATCCAGCAGATGTTTCGACGATTTAAACAGAATGCACCCAGCAAGGGCTAATATATGAGTTACCGTTGTAAACTGTCATTAAAATAGTGTCGCTAACTGCAAATGATTAATCCGTGTTATAAGCTAGTACTGTGCGAATTCCTAAAAGAGCGTCAGTAGGTCGGAGCTGTTTGGAGTGCACTCGTAAATCACCGATCGTTCTCCAATTATAACGGATCGAATCGCGGTCAAGCGATAAGGAGACGATTTAACTCCTTAATTCATAGAGGGCGTCGGGACTCGACACGGATCGTTTTCATTACGTAGCAGGAGGAGAAAAGCTCTGTTCCCGGCTCGGAAACGCCGCCCGCGCACCTGCCCTCTCCGTCACTCTTCCAAATTTAAATCCCAAACTCCCCCCTCCGTCCCGTGCGCTAAACATTCTGGAATAATTCCTGCGATTCAGCCACCGTTGCTCGCCATTCGAATTCGGGTCGCGACCGCGTCCGGTGATATCGTATCCTCGCAAATAAAACCAAAACACCATGGCCGACGTCGACGTGCAAGTACAGTACACCACTACAGAGCGGAAGACCAGGAAGGTCAAAAAGACCTCCAAGCGCAGGGAGTCTAAGGATGGCGAGGTCACTGTCACCGAAGTGGAACAGACCAACACCAACGCCAATGCTGACGATGGGTATGTGTGCGGTGGCCATCCATCACCGTGCCGGCTGCGGTTGCCAAGTGCTTGTGACGACAGTGCGTGTAGTGTCGATTTCCGATAGTGACATGATGCACCTGCTGTTTTGTTTACATTGCACCTAATGGCCACCCTCACATACCCGACCTAACTTAAGGTACTTGTCGGATTCGTTGTATGCCTTATTTAAATAGAATTAAGTGCAGGAGTAGTTTTTGGTGTTTGTAAAGTGAACTTGACCTGTGCAAAGACTAAATATACAAAATATAAAATTTAATCAAATCGAGTCTAAACTAGTTTCTCGTCGTAACATGCACATATTGAAATTATTAATTATGTCTGGATTTTGTAAATTAACCCTCCAATATTTCCGACTTTGTTATCAAACTATTTATCATTTGTTTTTGATCTGCTGTTGAATATACTTAAAACAAAGGTGGAATAGTTATGTGAGCCAAATGATCTGAAATTCAGATTTGTGTACGCTAAGCGACTGGTACTATTTTAGATTCCATATCCCAGCATTAGCCGGCGGGGCATTGCGAAATCTGACGTAATGTCTTACGATGTTAGATTTATTAATGTAGAAGAACCATTCAAAGGAGAAATGGGATCATATTGCTTAAACTTCATGCTATATGGTTTAGGTATTTCTATTTTATCGAGACAATACTGTATTTTATACTCATTTCATGGAATATAAATAAGAGTAAAATCTCAATTGTAATCTTTGGGCACCCTTTTAATTTGAAATACAAATTTTAATTATTGTGATTATTTGGTAAAAATCAAATATAATAATCTATCTTCAATATATTATACTAGTTGGGCCTCGCGATGTTACCCGCGGTGAAATAGTACATAGTATTGATGTTTTTTGTGTCTCCCTTCTTCCCATGGTCAACATGGTCTTCAACATGGTCAACAGTCTATATTTTCGGGATTAAAAGTAGCCTATAAGCTATTCCAAGGTGAAAGCTATCTTTGTTCTAATGCAAATCCGTGCAGCCGTTTCAGCGTGAAAGAGTAACAAACAAACATCCATACATCCATACAAACTTTCGCGTTTATAATATAAGTTAGATTCCTCTCCCGGAAATTGAATTACAAAAGTCGTGTCATCCGTAATATACATAATCTCAAATAACGCGTTTTAACAAAGCCGGCAAACTGACTGATTTAGCTTTATTTTGTCCACAGCTTATTTTCAGCGGCGAATACACCAAAGCCATGAACAAGGACTGGCACAGCGGACACTTCTGCTGCTGGCAGTGTGACGAGTCCCTCACCGGGCAACGCTATGTCCTGAGGGATGAGCATCCTTACTGCATCAAGTGCTACGAAAGCGTCTTCGCCAACGGCTGCGAGGAATGCAATAAGACTATCGGCATCGATTCCAAGGTGAGACATATCTGTGGTCATAAGTTCTTCTAAAACCATTCCATCATATAACAGCTTCACATTTAATTCATAAACCTCATCAAAAGCTTAGCATTTTGTACGTTGTCGTACGGTGTTTTACGAACGGTTTCATACCATAAAGTCCAGTTAGTATATGTTTCATCTGTAATATTGTAGCTTATCATTATGATCGCGAAAACCTGATAGATTTAAGTCATTACTGTGTCTGTTGCTTCTCAAACTGAGCTATATATAAGGGATTGTCACTAAAGCATCTGCTTCTTAAAGTAAAGACCTCGCAAGGTAAAATGTAGCGTCCGTTTTGTTTGTTTACATTGTATCACCTAGAAACCTTGATGGGATTGACAACAAACAGGTATGAATGGAAGATTTACAACCTGACCTTCGTGTACCTATTACTGTAGCGGTGATGTCCAGAATAACTGGTTTTCTGGTAGGCTAGAGAAAAGCTCAATTGTCGTTAGCGTTCTGATTTTAAAATATTATTTCCTTGAAGGCTAAACGCATTTTCTCTTTCTATTAACACAAGCCATTGAGCAGCAATTATATTATAATTATAATCATTAACAATCAAAACAATTGCCAGTAGAGGCGTCTGTACAAGATAATCTACAAGATTAATTTAATGCAATGAATTGGCATTATTTTCGTTCCCTGTGATTAGATTAATTGTGTGCCTATTGTAAACATTGACAACATCTGTAGTTGGTTTGAAGTTCACAATCGTAATTAAATATCCGGTGTACGGACTGTGGTATGACTTCATGATATCATTCTATGTTAAATAATGAAAAAAACAATAGTTATTGACTTGTTTACTCAAAATCGCGTATTGTAAAATATAATAGTCTATTTAATTTAAGAAATAAATCATTATTTATAGATTCACTCATAACAACAGCAGTCGTAAGGGAGAACTAATGACATTTAGTGTGTACCTAAACAAAAAGCTTATTTCGCTTGAGATTGGTCTCTATCCATCAGATTCTGTTACAGTCCTTAATCCATTACCTAAATGGAACAGAAAAGCTTAGTAGCGGTACAATGTTGAGCTATATTATAAAATAATATTACA
Source organism: Apeira syringaria (assembly GCA_934044485.1). Lineage (NCBI taxonomy): Eukaryota > Metazoa > Arthropoda > Insecta > Lepidoptera > Geometridae > Apeira > Apeira syringaria. The sequence goes on along the minus strand of OW203665.1, from coordinate 8,890,791 downwards.
CTAGTATACTACGACAATATTCTTTGAGTGTCTAACTTATTTCAAATATCTATGTGGACGCATATTATTGGCTTAATCTGCGCGAGATCGTGTAACAGATAGCAGTGCTACGAGAATAGTATTTGAGTGTACGACATTCGTATGCTTTGTTTCTGTGATCAAATTTAGTAATGTCACTCCAGTCGGCCCAGATTCCTGAGCTCACCTCTGCACACGGCCCCAGGGCGATGCGGTGCCAAGCCGAGCCGGTACACACATCGGACGTTTATCTATACCGACCGTTTTCGCGCTCAAAACAGCTGTATTTAAACATGTTATTGTTTCTACTCGTATAATATGATCTTCTCGACCAGTTAGTTTATAGTACTATATTCTTTTTGCGTAATCTTTATAGCAAGTCTTTCTATGTTGTATGAATGCGTTTTATTGCCTTTAAAAGGTCTTGAATCAAAATGCAACCAAATTTATGATCGAAATGTGGATTAGACTTTTCTCTTAGGATTTATAGTTCAAATGCCAGTTTTTTACCCTAGAATTAATATAAGCATAGTAATATCGTCAGTTAGATAGATACAAATCATTATTTAATATAATTTATTTAAAACAGCCTTCAAAGTGACATCACCATTAAATTTAATTAAGTTGCATACAGTTTTCACTATTTGACAGTCGTATACGCGTAGTGTTTTTATTATTTGTGAAGCGTTATTTGTGAGTTTCATAGACTTCATTATCATCATCACCACGCGAGTGAAACCGCGGGTCGCAGCTTGTACCAAATAAATCATAGAAAACTTAATAAAGCTGAACTAGAAGTTGTAAAATTAGATTAATGTGTCGGTACAGCTTGATAAAGCGGTTTCATCAAGTCAATTGATTCAATAATCACAATTGTAATGTCATTAAAGATCATGTGCCCAACAAGCTTTGAAATGTTTACACATTCATGTTAACAAGAATTTTCTCGGAGTTTGGAACGAAAACAAAACATTTGCTGGACTATTTTCAGGTCGGCTACAGCTATTCTAATGTTGTTGTGAGCTAACCTTGAGGGATCCGTCAGACGATTCTTCAAGATTTATACATAACAAGAAGCTTTAAGAGTTTCGCAATCGGCCAAAATAAACATTTTATATATTTTATTGACATTACGACATTCGGTTTAGTGTCCGCGCGTTCGTAGACAGGAATAGAATGGAATAAGGGGAGCTATATTGGAGCTAAGAAATGCGGCGTGAAATTTTGTTAGTGAACTTATTATGAACAGCTGTTGCGAGGGACTTTAGAAGTGTCCATTTTTCATAAGCTTTCATCTGAGAGTCAGATCAGATATCAGTTCAAAATCCGATTTGGTATACCTAAGCGTGGCTTACTCTTGTAGAATTCTTATAAAACAGAGTTACATAAAAACAAAAAAGATGATAGAACACAATTAGATCTATACCTCTAACCGTCACCGTTATCCGAGCTCTCCACCGACACAAAAAACGCAAGAAGGGGTCTATTCTGCAATTATGTGGAACACACACCGACCACAGTCCACGTATTACCTACATTTCGGTAACCATTAATACTGATGATTAGGACACACTATAGGTAATAAAAAAGAATAAGCATAATTGTTTAGGTCGTAAAGGTAAGCTGACCACACTTGCTGCAAGTCATCAGAGTCTGTATAAAGTGCTGTTCAATTACATTTACTAGTAAAATATATGTAAAAAAATGTGTCTCGTAAATATTAGATATGATTATATCTGAGTATTGTGATTCATGTGTTGCAAAACTCATGCTACTATGGTGTGCTATACATTTGCGCTCAATAATGATTTGTCATCTTCACGCCATGTAACATGAATTATAGCAATATAATTGTACCCATAAGACAATGCCCAAAGAGAATCGGCGTCAGGCAGGCACAAGTATTGCATTATTAATATTATACGTTCTTGTGCTATTATTTAGATTACGCATACTTTATTGATGCCTATGAGTAGGTTAAATATGGGAAGATGGTGCAGAAGTATTATTTAAATAAGCAGTATGAATCATGATAATACCTAGTTCTGATAAATTATTACATTGCTTACGTTTATTATTCGTTTTCTTGCCAACTCTCTTATACATACTTGTCAAGAAGTAGTTTGGATATCATTTTTTTTTCTACTGAAAAGTAATTTATTGTTCTCGAACAATTGGAATATGACTAAAATATTACCGATACGATAAAAACGTGACTTGCTTGTTTTCATCTTATTACAGTTATCAAACTTTACAGACTATATATAATACTCCAAATTGAAATTTTGAATTAAAAGTATTTCATGAAATATTCTATCGGCATGTGTTACAGCATACGCGAAGCTCATAACCATAACCAATGAAATTTGTTTAACCATTTTAGTGCACACTCAAATAAAAAACATTAAAAAAAATAATGTAAAATTTATAGAATTTGCCCCCGTGGTTAAGGCGCCGATGATGAATCTGTCAGACACTCAGAAGCTAAGAATAAGTAATATATTGTATCGATTATAATTAAATATCAAACAAGGAATCATTTAAATACAAGTCAGCTCCAAACTATCGAGGTAGAATCGGAAGATGTGGAAAAACGAAAGCCGCCGATGTTATCAGCGAAAAGCGTGAAGCTTATTCCACAATCACAAGCGCCTGGGGCCAAAAACTATGGAGGGTGTCAAAATAACAAACTTCAGTATTCTAAACGAGACTTCAAAAAATGTTAAAAATTGTTTGTTTTCATACCACACTCGATGTATTTTCGACGTAGACGAATCTATTAGGACCACTGACAAAAATACGACAAGCCGTTTACGCTCTAGGGCATGCTAAAGAAATATAAGCACATACATTCACTCAAAACAGTAACCCTCCTTCTTTCGCAGTCGGGTAAAAAGGGGCCGAAAGGCTATGAGGTTCATGTACTAGAAATAACAGTGTGTGAAGTTAGACCACAAGGCCTGTGACCTAATATAGGTCACAGGAGGAATTTAGGTACCTACCTATATACCGCTTATAACCGGTACACATACGATACCTATATACTTTGTAGATATGTATGATGGCATGTACAATTGTACAAGTATCTAGCATACATATCTATTATGTCAACACGGCGTGACTTAGGTATTGAATTCGTTGATTCGTACGCGGGCCTATTAAAACATATTTAGATAATTAAATTTCTGGTTATATTCGACGGCCTGGGGGCTAAGTAAGTCAAGCAGATCGTAAATCAATGATATCAAAACACTATTTAACCTCCCGTTATTTGGCCAATGAACCGAAATAATAGAATTCAAGTGTTTGCATCGAAATATGAAATGGCAGGAGATGATGAATCATCGGCTAAAATAGTATATGACGCGTGTACGATACGGTGATTTACGAGCAATGAATCTGTAACATTAGGATAGAAGTAATTTGGTTGTGACCGCTCGAATTGGAACTGGAATCGATTGTGCTATTCTTATACCATTGTGATAAAATGCTTAATCTTTCTATTCCATACATGCGCGGTAACACGAATAAGTTACCTTATCTCAGTAACTATTGATCGTAAAATTTTAAATTTCGGGCATCTTCAAGTTACGAGTGAAAAGGTATCTTCTGAGCAGGCGTGATACATCGTAGGCCGCATCATCACTTAACATCAAGTGAGATAGTGGTCAAAAGCCTGCGTATTTCCCATAAAAAATAAAAAACCACGAGGGGTCACCCATCCAAGGTAGCATAGAAAACATTTCGACCGTGAGTTTCCGTCCGTACGCGATTGAGTCTTTGAGTCTACAGGTTTCTCGCGTGTCTGAAAAATCCAGATGTAGTCATTGCGCAAGGTTCTACAGGAGCCATGAGCGAAAATGCTCGATACCTCATCCAATCCCAAAAAGTTGACTACTCAAGAGGACATAAACTTCTCTTCGAGCTATTCTACTTACTATATTATTATATTATATACTAGCGGACCGCCCCGGTTTCGCACGGGTAAAAAATTACAATATTTAAATTTATAAGGATCCCTAATCTTTTTTAAATATAATATAGCCTATGTCACCCGAGGATAGTGTAGGTTCCCAACAGTGAAATATGTTTTCAAATCGGTTCAGTAGTTTCGGAGCCTATTCAATGCAAACAAACAAACAATGAAATCTTTCCTCTTTATAATAATTATAAAGATTAATAATTCTTATAGATTGTTATTATTATTTTTCGTGCCAACCATCTATACTTAAATAATATGTTTATATTCGAATCGAATTAAATCCTAGTGCCGTCAGGTATATAATAATAAAAAAGGTTGATTGTATGTCTTAGGAACCATAACAACAGTTGCTATTGAAATAAATCCGCTTCGTAATATGAATAATTTCAACAATGTTCATAAGTCTAGTAGCAAACCAACTGTCTGCACAATAATGGCTAACTAACGATCATCCCAAATAAGAAAAACCTCAAACAACTGCTTCTCACACAAACTCTATCAAGTTGAAGGAGGTAATTACGCCTACGCTCATCTAACGCCAACGTGACGTTTCTGACTACTAATATTATGGCATACTAGCTGCGGCCAGCAAATTCACCCGCTTGGCCTTTTGTTGTCCGTTTGCTACCTCAGATATCCAACTTGAACCAAATCTCCAGAACAAAAAGTGGCCTATATCTTTCTCCAAGTTCCCCTCTATCTCTATAACAATATTTATCAAAATTGATGCTGCGGTTTAGGCGTGAAAACGTAACAGATACACAGTCACTTTTACGCTATTATTATGAAGGCGAAAGATTGCATTTGTGTAAGTGTATATGTTTGTGACTCCTACACGCTTAAACGACTGCGCCAATTGTTATGAAATTTTGTATGGATGTAGTTTAGACCCTATATTAACACAAGGGCTACTTTACATCCCGAAAATAATTGCTGTTCGGATGGGATAAGCTAATAATTAAAAAACCTCTATTACTCCTTCACGCTCAAACGGCTGTACCGATTTCGATGAAATTTGGTATGGAGATAGGTTAGACTCTGGAATAACACAAAGGCTACTTACATCCCAAAAAATATTTTTTTAAATAAATTAATTTAGAATTTTTGGAATCTAACATTATTCATATACAATCCAATTTTAAAACGCCATTGAGTAAACTAATCAACGTCTCCTGATTTGTAAAATATTACTCGGCTCCCCTATCGGAATGATATACACCCTACCTAAACAGTATCCAGTTGTTATTCTCATTTCTTGAGTGATTAGGTACAAACAGACAGACATACATAAATGAAATAAGCGCTAAATTCTTGTTCGGTTGTTTATTCTTAGCACCTCTGACAGGTTCTGATGAAAATATTGTACAGACTATTTGGACAGTACAGTCTTATTTTAGTATAGATTTATCTCGATCTAATCCTCAAATGTTTGTAGCTCTTCTTTTGTTTGACTATACAAACAAAAGAAGATCGAAGCAAACATTTGCACTTTGTGTATTTTTTGTCATCATTAGTCATGTGTTTTTGGCTTACCTCTACACGATCTGGCGACTCAAACTGTGATTCTTACAATATATTCATTTAATAGTCAATAGGATTAATGCACGACATGTTTGCTATAACGCGGCCCAGTATCTCTAAAACGAAGCATAATAAGAGTTATGGGAAGTTATTATAATTCGTTTTTAGCATGCTTTCTTGCGAGGTCATTTTTGGCCTGCACAAACTGAATAATTCTTGTCGACGTTTTGCATAAATGTATCGAATAAATTTATTCATGTGATATTTTCTAGTAAACAAGATGAGCAAAGTCATACTCAAAAGCTAAGTGCGGAACAAATAGTAATTCTACGAATTTGAAGTAGTTGGGATTCCTAATTCAATGAAGCCATTGAACTGATCGAGGACATCGACTTAATTAATGGCGGTGACTTCATTATGGGAACTGAATTAGGACTGTGATTATAGCATGATGTAAGTTTAATAAGTTGGAACTGCTTTTATGGGACATGAGTGATCTGAAGTCCCATAGTGACTCAAGGTCTTGTAAAAACATAGATAAAATATATTGTGATGTTTCAAAAAACTTCGAACGAGGTATTTCGAATTTTATGGCGAGGGTTCCCTAAAAAGTCCCCATATATGGAGACTGTTGTACTTATTGTTGACTATGACTTAAAAGCATTTTTTTTACGGAAGTTGAAAACATTTAAATACTGAGCATAATATACATTATTTTTAAAAAAATCGTCTGATTTGGAGGAATTCATATTGAGTAAGTAAGGAAATAATATTTAAGGTGAAATGACTAGTAGAAAATACTACTTAGCGTTAAGTCCTCCATGAACTGAAGTAGTGCTAAATACATATGAATAAAAAAATAATGTCTTCGATAAAGAAACGCTACTTACATACTGTCTTTCTCACATTTATATTGTAAAAAGGCGAAAGTTTGTTTGTCGTTAGTATCTTTGTCAACTGCTTGACGCTAAAACGGCTGAACGGATTTGCATGGAATTTGGAGCGAAGATAGAGCTAAGCTAGAATAACACGGGCTAATTCTTATTCTGGAAAAAGTATAATTTCCGTGGGATAATTAAGGTGGCTGGAAAACCGTATTCATTATGGTACGTGGTATTGGCGATTTTTGTGTCATCACACAATCATCTTCACACGATAATCATCTCAGCTACAGGACCTCTACTGCTGGACATAAGATTAATATCCACAATCACCGGTTGAAAGCGGTTAACTTCACACATTCACTTTTCATCACGGCAAACAGGCAAATACGACTATATTCCGATCTATAATCTTAAAATGTCTCCAAGTAATCTCACTTAATTAGAATCACCTGGACTACGCACTGTAGAGGATTCTCTTCTTAACAGTTTTCATCGGATTTTAACAAAGTTCTTTCTTTCTCTCCAGGATCTGTCATACAAAGACAAGCACTGGCATGAAGCATGCTTCCTCTGCGCCAAGTGTCGCGTTTCCCTGGTGGACAAGCAGTTCGGCTCCAAGCTGGATAAGATCTACTGCGGCAACTGCTACGATGCGCAGTTCGCTTCTCGTTGTGATGGCTGTGGCGAGGTGTTCCGTGCTGGTGAGTACTACAATTTGTATTGGCCTATTCGTGAATTAGAAGGAAAAGTTCTGATACATATTTTGACGAGATATACTGATTAATCTAGGAACAATAAGTATTAAAATGTGAGCTGTTAAAATATGTAAGGATAAGTATAATTCCACCGACGAGGTGGACAGAGGACCTGACTAAGATCGCAAGGGCTGGATGCGGGTCGCCTCCATCCGATCCTTGTGGAAATCATTGGGGGAGGCGTATGTTTAGCAGATGACGTCCTATAGCTGAGATAGCTCAGCGGTGGGAGCATCGGCTGTCAAGCTGATGGATGCTGGTTCGATCCCCAACAACGGCCTGAGCCTCCGGTGAAGGTAACACCGTTATCAAATTCCTAGCATTGTTGTAGGGTACCTATTTTCGAGTACCAGCTGGCTAGTTACCACCCACTGAAAGCCAGAGAGCATTCTAGATCTAGCGTAGCTTGAAGTTTCATATGAAATATATTATTATTACATCTACACTAACCGTTAGTTTTGATTATTGTTGTATCGGTTTTGGACTGACCACGTTCTTCATCCAGGCATGATCACGCGTACATATCGAGCCATACACACATTTAATATCATCATGTATGTCAACATTGGGTAAATGGACACACAGTCAGTCCTCCCCTCAGACACATCAATCAGTATCAGACAAGGTCGCCAATCTTCTTTCCCGTGTGTCATGTCTGGCGGCTGGTTCACACCGAAGCTCGAAGCTGGCCATTTAAGGCCCGTCAGTTACCCTCGCTTCTCAATAAGGCTTGTAAGGTGATTCGGCCGAGAAAAAATGTACATTGCCATTGACACAGCCTTCTGATCACATTGCTATTTCCGACCTTAAAGCAACACATTTAAACAATATCGTAAATTACGTTTAATGACATTGCTTTAGTATATTGATTGTGAAATCTTGAGGTGAATGGTTTTTTCGTGCAAATTTAGGTAGAATTTTAATTAATCCAACAATTGGCTATTTCTTACTCTTGTTGTGTTATCATCACAAATATGTTATTTACCCATATGTACCCATAAATAGGTTAGTTGCTTACCTAGCTACTACTGTATATAGAAAAAAGTCAAATTCAGAATGCCTCCGGTTCTAAATCGGGCTCAGACTCATTTAAATTGACGTATGTGTGATATGTCAATTAACTATAAGCACAACATTTTTACCAATTTTTCGCAATAAAGAATATTGATTGATTGATTGATTTAGGCAAGATGAATTAAGTGGTTAAACGTGAAGAGTAGTATTAGGAGACATCCATACTGCCTTTGCTTTCCAAACAAACTTTGGTAAAAAGTAATAACACACAGAGTATGCATGTAATTATCCAAACTAAGGGCAGTTTGTCAAGTACTGCCTAAACAGGAGTACATTTATAAAACCTAGTGTTATTAATCTTGCTATTAGTGAACAAAGCAGAGGACGTCAACTGTTGCAGATAAAAAAATATACTGATTCATTACACATTAATAATAATTAATAATTATTATAAATACTTTCTTACCTTTTACTTATAATATTTAAATTTTATCATCATTTTGTTACCTGTACCGTTATGAATATTTAGTGATGATGTTTTGTATAAGATGAATTCAATATTATTTCTTAGATTTAGGGACCCGGGACGGTTAATTACTTTTTATTTTAAAAAATGCAACTGAATATCGTGGTAGATCATTTTCGGCGAATCCAATTCGTACTCTGTCAGTTATAGAAACAACAGCATATCAAATTGAATAAACATAGGATTTTACTTCTGGAAACAATATTTATATAACTAGCAGGCCGCCCCGGCTTCGCACGGGTAAAAAATGTCAAAATTAAAAGTTATAAGGATCCTTATTTTTTTAGCAAATATAATATAGCCTCCCGTCACCCGGGGAGTGTAGCTTCCCAACAGTGAAAGTATTTTTCAAATCGGTTCAGTAGTTTCACAGCATATTCAATGTAAACAAACAAGCAAGCAATCAAAATATATCACAATATATTGAGTTAATTTCTCCATGTTACAATGATGTTACGTCCAAATTATTCCAGCTTATTACCCATGCACACGTTCACACACATATTTATTATTATATCAATTTTATTGCACTTGCCTTGTAAATGTATGGGAGGCGAATGCTGGTATCCATAACACGGGGAAACCTATTTTGGATGCTAGTTTCACACTCATGTTTCGTAGGACAAATAATATATATCCAAGGAAATGTATTATTACTATTACTGTAACTACATCGATTCCATGTTTTATTGTATTGTACATGACTGTAACGAAATAAATGATTTATTATTATTATTATAAATGTTGATGATTCCTGTTCCTTAAAATAGGTAACGAACGAGGCGCAGCCATTGATGATGCCGCCGCGCGTAGACTTAAAAGGTTTCGGGTAATTGGACATTGTCCCACACCTAATTGGTTTGCCTTAATTTGACCATCGACAGAAAACATATTATGCTTTAGTAAACACACATATAACACACACGACCGTTAACATTCCCGGATAAGTCAGTTGTCATATAATATGTCCTTTGAAATGTAAAAGGAATAAAAACCAATTATTGCCGCCGAGTACAGAACTAGATGGCGCAGCATCGTTAAGTAAAAAGTAATCAATAGTGTGGTAATGAGTTATCAGCATTGCAATAAATACAAAAAATGTTTTTCTTTTTTCACACTAGACAGGCGTTTGCCCACTATCTCACCTGATGATGCGGTCTACGATGAATCACGTCTGCCTAGAAGATGTATATTTGAATAATATACTTTAAATACTATAAAAACCTACGTGCATTGCTTAGAAGATACCATTTGTATGGTTGATATGATGTTTACCATTATTTAGAATAAAAAGTAGTAGACCAATCTGAAAACATATTCTTTGAAATGTAAATAAAAATTCTATTCGGTTTATATATGGTGGAGTTTTGATGTAACAGGCAAAAAGAACCGAATTCAGAACCTCCTCCTTTCTTGAAGTCGGTAAACACCATGCAAGGAGGCGGGGCTTAAAAATAGGTACATTACCTATGTAATGTTTTTTTTTTTTAAATATTTATCTAATGTTTTAAATATGAAAAAAACTGACATTCATAATTTGAACAAAACAAAATTCGAAGCGGTTTATAAACAATAGAATGCTGATGTATAGATAAAATAATATAACATAATTGATAACGTCCTTTGTTTTAAGTTGGTTATAATTGTTATAAATGACGCTTGCGTCATTTATACTTAAAAAGGGGCAGGGACTTAAAAATACATATAATAACACGATCATATTTTTAAAGTTGTATTAAATATGTAAAAGGTACGACATTCATATTTAACAATTTAAACACATTTACCTACCTCATTCGTTAAATAATTATCCAAATAAGTGTCTTGTATTTTTCGGAAATGGAGTAATTAAACACCCAAAAAGCCTTTAGCTGGAAAGGTATCATTAATATTAATGCTCTCACATTACTACACAAACGTAATTACATTGTAGGTGTCAAGTAAGGCTGAGTTGCTTTGTTTTAAATCGAGTCAGGGTTCGCTCGTAATATTATAAAGAGGAAAGATTTTATTGTTTGTTTGCATTGAATAGGCTCCGAAACTACTGAACTGATTTAAAAATTATTTCACTAATGGATATACACTATCCCCGGGTGACGGGAGGCTATATTATATTTTCTAAAAAAATAGGGATCCTTATTTTTTAATTTTGAAATTTTTGTTAAATACCCATGCGGACCGATAGTACAGAATAACACGTTTTTCTTCATCGACGTTACATAAAAAGCTAAAAGCTAAAAGTTTGCTCTCTAGAGAAATTAATAAATAAGTATGTGTCACTAAACAGAGTTTTAATAAGAAAGAGACTGAAAAGTAAGTGTCTAGCTTTTTACTGCTAAGACCTTTCAGTGGCGATTAAATGTAACTAAATTGGATTTGATTGAACTACTCGGATTGGATTACTGGAAAATCCAATGGTTGTTCCTAGGTAGGGATTACTGAACTAATCTAAACGAAAGAGCTTGTGTTCTACATTACTGGGTTTCATTTTTTCTACGCCGTATTCTTTATAGAGCTCAAAATAGCTTCATAGTAACATATGTGTGGAAAAAAGGTTCTTATTTCTAATAATGTACAGGAACAACATAGGACCCTGGTAGAGTCTTCAGTTCATATTAAACCACTATTTATATAGATTTGAAAGTTGGCTTAGGTAATTGCCTCAATGTAAGAATATACTCCGTCAATTTTAATCTTATAAATCCCTCTAACTGGTACATCACAAATCACACAATCATCTAATTGAAGTCCGTTTTTTACGACTCCAAAATGATGTTCAAAAACTCCCACACTTCTGTGTAATCACGACATGACGTAGGCATAAAGACTGTACCTTATATTTTTCTAGTGGTTAAAATTTACGGTGATTGTAAATGTTTTGTGATGTGGTTATAATTTACTAAAAACTTATTCATGCAAAACAAATGAAATGTAATTGCAATGTAACAAACCGACTAGGACTCACGTGGTAAAGTTTTTTTTTTTTCCAGTGTACCACGTGAGTCCTAGTCGGTTTGTTACTTTACAATTATGGAAGAACCTCGCGATAGTGTTCAGACTCAAAATGAAATGTAATTAGAAGAAGAAAAAAAAAGTTATTTGTTACTAAATAAATACACGCATACGCCTCTTTCCCGTAGGGACAGGCAGAGATCACAACCTTCCAAATACTACGATCCCGACACACTTCTTCGCTTCATCCACGCTCATCAGACCTATAAGAGCGTCGGTTTAGATGGCTCTAGACCTGGCCCTCCTAAAATACGAATTAAAATATAAACAAATTCATCGTTAAATAAATATCAAAATAGTTGAGTATTAGTTACTTTTTGTTTTTCAAATTCTATAACCTTTAATCTGCTGCAAACTGTGAAAGTCGTAAACACAATATAAAAACACCTCTAGGATACAGAACCGTTAGCCATAGCCGCAAATATATAATTCAAATGCCGTTATGATTACTCCTTGTATCTTCGAAGTTATGTACATCCAATCATAAATTTAGAGTCCATGTCCATAGCTTAGGTCAAAAGTATATGACATAGGTATGTAAGTCTCATTTAAAAAAAGTCTATCTGAGTAATCACTGTAATCCAAGCTGTTCTCATATTTATTGTGTGGTATGGTGAAAAATAATTTGAGGTGGAATATTTTGTTGGTTCCGTCGGAGTCCTATTTAATTGTATTTTTAATCTGTGGTAACATAATCAGCTTACATTGTTATCCCTGCCGGGACACAGAGAGGGAAGTATGTATTATTACTAAACTACTATTCGCAATACAGACGAACGACAACCAGCCTTGTTGCGCATTGGGTGCCTAAACTATAGAACTAAAAACGCAGAAAGGAGTTGTTAGTCTATCAGTCTTTTAAGGATGTCATTTTTCAATTGTTTCACGCGGCGATATGGCTGTCGGACAACTGCGATTGTCATTCCTGGGGGTCATCCGCCTAAAAATATGGCTTTGACTATTGCTATACCTTTAGACTTTCTTTCCGTCTTTTCGGTTCTAAGAAAGCTTCAACAATTTATAATTTGTTAATAAATCAATTTTATAATTAGTTTCTTAACAAATAATTAATTGTTGAAGCTTTCTTAGGTTCGAAAAGAAGAAGAAAAAGTCGAAAGCAATAGTCAATAAGCAATATTTTTAGGCGGATGACCCCCTGCTTGGGCCACTATATTAATAACTATCAGCTATGTAGGTTTAAATTAGCACTGTTTTAAACAAATAGAATAGTTGGGTCTTTATAAAATAGCCCGTTTCTCAGCAAAAAGGAAGATTTCATAAAGTCTGGCCCTGTTTAGTATACATAATGTCAGTTGAAGATACAGAACCCTTATCCCTAGAAACAAAACTACACGAAAATTCGTTATTCACCTTTACAAGTATGTGTTATTATTAATGAGGTTGCTCTTAAAATTTATTGTCCGAGCGTCACGTCTTTTTTGTCTATTTGTCTTTGCTGTATATTTATATATTTATTTGTCTATTTACCGAACGTCCACGCCTTTTGCCTATTTATCTCGGTGACAAATAACTAAGTAGTTTGAGTCACGACGCGTGGGACGGAACAAGCTGGCTAAATAATATTATTTATTTAATCATAGACTTGGAGCTATACATCTTGTAAGAGAACAAAGTTACGGATCCACTTGTATAAGATCTACGTAACCCCTTAAAATGGAATAGATAATTACCTGCTTTATTGTATTGTGAAACGTTTGAGGCGGAATTAGCGTTTGTGGTCTTAAACCAATAAATGAGTATTCAGCGATCAAGATATTAATTAACCGCTAGTAGCATTTTCGACCGCTTCCAAGCTTCGCAGGACAGGTTAAGTTCTCACTACCAGTTGTGATTGTCTGTTTTTTTAAATCTAGCGTTTGACCACTATCTCACTTGATGGTCATTTGTGATGTCGTCGATGATGTAATCACGCTAGAACTAGAATGTTTACTGGCTTTCAAGGACAGCTGACTGAACACACTATGTAACAGGTGACAGTTTTTCAAACTTGATATTGGTGCTAGCTAGGTGGATACTCGACAGTACGCAACCACCATGCTTGAAATTTGATAACGATGTTACCTTCACCGGAAGCTTAAGCTGTTGGTGAGGATCGAACCAGCATCTGTCAGTTTGACAGCCGAAGCTCCCATCGCTGACCTAAAATTGACCTTTTGACGATATGATAATGTCTTCAACATGGTGGTTGGGCACTTTCTACTTCTTAAAACTCTGTAATTTTCCTTGAATCATTAACATAATTACAAGATCTATTCTAATTACATCTTCAACATATGCACCGGCGATCAATTAATGCGTCAGCGCATGCATGCTGTCGATAGATCCATGTATGAAAGTTTTCTTATTAATATTTTATTTAAGTCTATAGCACATTAAGTTGTTCAAACGCTATCTATCAATATAAAATTATATGAGGCAACTCTGTTTGTTATCTTTGAACTATTGGATATGTAGAAAGAGGTCCAAATATAGCGACGCACTTTGATAAAGTCAATTCAATCAGTGAGTGAATGAACCCATAATATTCTATTTTCGGAGGAATCAGCCATAACATTACATATTTATTCCAACAGTTTATATAATAACTACAGAAATAGAAAAGAAAGTACCACACGAGATACTATCATTGAAACGACTTTGTGATTTGACAACGCAAATAATAGTTGATACTGCGGGCCTAGATAAAATGCATTGCTCCTCTTTCTCTAACCGCTTTCAGCGCGCATTTCAGCACACCGCTTTTGGACATGAACACTTTTAGACAAAATGTTTCTAAGAACTTTATTGTTTGCTTCCTCGCAAGGATTAAACTAGGTTCACCGAAACGGCCCGTAAAATAATAAACGTTTTTGTTGTCACGAACTATAACTGATACTAGGCATAATTTAAAATCTTAAATATCGAGCAGCATAGAAGTGCACTGGGATTACAAATAATTTTATTCTTAAAGATAGGTTCAATTATGTCCTCTTTTTACGAAACAATTATCTGTATCTTTTCCATTTTATGTACGAAAATGTTATCAAGCATATTTTGCCGTTTTGTTAGTAAGATAAGCAATTTGTATTTACTAAGACTCATTTGTTAATTCATTATTAACATATTGTAAGTACGAGTACAATGTTGTAAACCCAATACCTATACGTAGGTACTTTTATTTTTGACATGTAGCTTGTTACTATGATAACTTTTAATTTTCATATATCATATCCGTAATTTGGTCGCTCTACATAGGCTTACAATAAATTGTAATAGCTGCAGCTAAAATGTAGAACAACAAAATTGAATAGGCGTCGTAAACGACTTATCTTTATTGGCTATAATATAGCCGCTGTTTCCATTCTGACTAAAATTCAATGCCCTAAGGAACGGAATTGTGTAGGCAGCAATGCCAGCCATCATAGTAGGTAGCTGCCTGACTAGCGCAGTCGGAAATCGGTATGGAAATGCAAATGCAATGTTCATTTGAAATGTACATTTACCATAATTAGAATATACGTTATTCATACAGATCGAGTTTCGCTCGATATACTTTTAAAGTTCTTTTTTCGGTTTTAGCTCGCGTTTTAAGTAAAATCACATAAATATATACTTGAAAATCTAAATGTTAATACTTATTAGTAATGTTATAAGACTATGAAAATTAAGGTCCCAAATCCTAATATCGCAATTTAACTACAATTATAAATGTACGTATGTTTGGAAGTATGGATGTTTATTACTCAAACACGCCAGAATTGCTTAATGGATCTGTATGAATGGATTTGGCAGAGAAATACGGTATATAATCTGGAAAAGCACATGTGCAATTTTTATCCAAGACATGTATGAATTAGATAATCGTAGGATGCAGATAGTTAGAAATATATTTTTAATCATTTTATATTAGAATACCAAGCCGGTTTTCATTTCAGACAGTAACGTACTTGATAAGACTTTACTATTAAAACTGCAGAGTTCTCAAGAACATCTCTGCTATTAATTTGACTGGAGATTTTAGTTAAGATATAATTTATGAGCAACACATGCGTTGAATTCGCATGAAATTCAAAAAGACCCTACGCCGTAGCCCCAAATGAATAGCAAAAACTTAGTTTTTTAGTAACAACCAATAACTAAGTAATTTTGTATATAATATATTAAAGTACCACTGAATTATGTACAAACTAGCTGCGCTCCGTGGTGTTACCCGCGGTGCCTATGTAATGGTACGTAGTATTAACGATTTTTGTGTCTTCTTGTCGCCATACGGGAAAAAAATGTCATCATCGATGTGATAGGGGTCGCTGAATAAAACGACCAAATTGTAATAAAACCAAGCGTTTGATCACTATCTCACTATTAACTGATGGTCAGTGACGATGTGGTCGAAGGTGTAATCACGCTAGACCTAGAATGTTTATTGGCTCTTAAGGAATGTTGCCTGAACACACTATGCGTTCGGTGACTTTTTCAAACTTGATCACTTCATAGCTGTAAATACGCGTATGCAATGTTGTGCTTTAAAAACTCTCGCGAAATAAAAATGAACCACTCAGACACCTAAGCAATGTGACCAAAACGGATTCATCATTCGTTTTAACGATGTGAAAGTAGTATAAAAAATATATCATCGCAGATGAGCTTTGGCGAATTACTCGGAATTCCATTAGTATCTATGAACGGATTTCCGGAGCGTGTGCATTTCCACACATTAAAAGTAGACTCCGAATTTTCTATCGAAGACATTTCGGCAAATGTATAATGGAATTACACAATTTATTTTCATCATCCCCATCTGGCAACCAGAAGTAGGTACAGTAATGCGCCACCGCTAAATAGTAGATATACCTTTACATACGAAGCGTTTTGCTTCCAGTTTTTCCCGCTTCGTCTCTTACAGTCTTGTTCATTAGCACTCCCCAATTTGTTAAACGCTTTAAGGATCTAGTGTTTTATCACTATCTCACTTGATGGTCACGATGTGGTCGAAGGTGTAAGCATAATCACGTTAGACCTAGAATGTTACGGTGTGTTTGGAGCTTGCCAGGCAGGTACAGGAAGGTATGCTACCACCATGTTGTGAATTTGATAACGGTGTTCAATAACTTTCACAGGTAGCTCAAGCTGTTTGTGGGGTTCAAATCAGCGACCGTTAGGTTGACAGCTAACACTCCCACCCCTAGGCGCTATCGCTTCAATTCCAAAATCCCCTATGTCGCTCAATTATACAACAAGCATTGTTATCTTTTATACTGTTTTCCACTTTGTCCATGAAATGATTTCAATCTAAAGCTGCCTGTCCCTACAGGCTTATTACAAACATTTATATCTAAACAGATCATGGGAATGAATATATGGGTTTATAATTTGACATGGTTCTTATGTTAAAAAAATCACAAAACCATATCTCAAGAAAATTACTCAAAAAACATGTAGGTACATTACCATGTAACACAAAAGCAAGTCCTAAAGAGATAGGCTCAAAGCATTAATTGAATTGTATCCCACGCAAATTCCATCCTGCCTATGTAACTGCATCTTTTATTACTGTTTCCGAATGGAAATTTAGTGGCTGCAATATCTGTAATATCTACGCAAGCTATGAGACGTGATTTTAAATCAATATTATGCATTCATTCTTATCGCTAAGTCATAACTTCTGACGTAATTAGCAATTGATATAGGACAGGGCAGTTTTGTTGCAATCTCACGTTTACCTGCAGGCTGTGACGTCTTTAATAATAATATTTTACGTTTAATAATATGTTGCTATTGATAAGAAATGAAATATATTAGAGCAATTTCCTTCCCTCAACTATTCTAGTGATTTATTGCTTTCAATTACTTCCTCATAGTAAATCTTAATTTGTTATCGCACGGGATCAATTAAGCACATCGACAGCCTACGCCGTTTCTGCGCTCCCTCCTCAGTTTCGAGTTTGAAACTCGTCGAGCGCTCAGTTCAGCGTCGCGAGCCGCGAAGCCTGCACTACCCGTGCCTTTCTGTAACAAAAAAAAGAACTGTCAAATTTGCCGCGCTGCTTTTTTTTAAATTTACCAAAGCAGTAAAGTTATACGGCCAAAAATGTCAGCGGACGTGTTGAGTGAAGATTTAAAGTCCCGTCTACATTTAACTTCTAAAATAGTCGGGCAGGACCGGATACGGAGAGCGCGGGAAAATAACGAGGATGTTGCCATACTGTCCATGTTCCTACCAAATGCTACAGCTGAAAGAGAAAACAAGAAGTTTTGTTGTGCATTACGGGATCAGTGCCTGGTTGGCGACTCTAGAAAAACAATTGCAGGTTTTTACAAACTAATCACATTATCTATTGCTTGCATCTCTACTTTTAAGTATTCCGTAAAGTTTCAAACGAAATGGGAGAGATTATAGCGGGAGTTTCAGATATGAATATCATATTTTCATATTCTTTTTAATAATAAGTATTTTGCGGGTTTTCATGTGTCATAATGGTGGATTTTACCACTAGTTATCGCTGAATATGCAGAGTGTAATAGCAGATCTTTTCTTCTTTCTCTCCAGATTTTTTATGTAACATTTTAGTAAAGTGCCAACATTTTTTCAAAACAAAGAAGAAACGGAGAAATAATTTCAGCTACGCTTACAACTTAAATGGAACTGGTTGGTGCTATTACATATTCTGTGACACTAGGTAAAAGATCATCCCATGCGCAACCAACTTGAAGAGAAAACTAAATTCGCATACATTATTCCCATGCTATTCCTTACCATGATTTTGTTAAAAACATGGAGTTTTTAAAATTCTCTTTGTATCTGTACGAACAAAAATAGGTGGAGTGTCCTTAATGGCTAATTTTATTAATCAAAACGAATAACTAATGCACCTGTCATTAGCTTGCATAAATTAATTAGTCGAAATCTGTTTATATATTTTTATACAGCACTTTCTAAACAAGTTATTAAATCATGTATCATTCAACTCGTTAATTATGTATGATACTCGTATATACCTAAGACCTTATTTATCAGTCTAGATAGATAGTCTAGAACTTATGGAGTAGGTAGGTATTAGTTGAATTAGACGAGGGAATAGAAATTATAACATAACTACGTAGGAAGATTATCAGTTAAGCCAGCGTATATAAGATATTTTTAGGAAAACTATTATCTAAATATGTCAATCGGCACAGTTCATAAAAATAGTCCTGAAGATCTTACTTTTTTACGTTTGCAGATTCATCCCTTTAGTGCCGTAACAGCTAAAGGATATTGTATATTATTACAATTTTTTAAACATTTGTTTATCATAACACTTGAAATCAAGTAAGTGAATAACAATGACTATTTTCGATCCTGGATTTTGAATTAAGCTCCGCCTTGTCGCGTCAATAAAACATAAAAATACTTAGATACATATATATCGCTGAGGATAAACTAAGAGCTTAATTTAAAAAGGTATATGTATTTAAAAAAGTACAAATGTATTCGCTATATATACTAATATTTACATCACTATCCGCGGAGTTGCTCTTACGGACATTGATTTTTTGAATATATGTTTTCAACCGTCACGGGTACGGAATATTTACAATGTATTTTTAATGTTTTTGGCTCCTGATATTTCGGCACTGTTGCAATGCGTCATGATCATGAGTAAAGTGTAGTTTATCCCGTTTCAAAAGTCAACTCTGTTTTTCCAATTATTGATCCAGTAATTAAATAAAAATTAGCATATAGTTTATAGCCTGTGTTATTCGCACACACACATACATTCTACTTGTGAGAGTAGTTTTACAATAGAGATATTTTAAAATAGTGTTGAGTTTATTAATTGCAAACTTTACAATAGGTTTTGAGTTTATTAATTGCAAACAAGCATAAAAGTATCACATATTTCCTTTTATATACCTAAGTATACACTGTAGATAACGCTTTCGTCGTTATTTTTGACGTGATAACGTTTTATAAATTGATGAATACCAGCAACACTCATGAAAAATAGTAACGTTCCGCGTAACGTTCCACCTGAGTTTTGTATTACATAAAATAATCAAAGTCAAAGTCAGTCAAAGTCAAAGTCAGTCAAAGTCATAAATGATTATGACGTTATCACGTAAATCTATCGTCCGTAAACCGACTTTACAGACAACCAATTTTTTTTTGTTAGTTCCCTGATGATAGTCGAAGAGAAAAATTAGAGATAGGAAAGTGTGGGGACTATATACTTTCCATAAATATATCTATCTAACTATATCTAATTCGGAGAACAAAAAAACATTATTACTGTATTACTTTCCGCAATAAAAGTGTAATTAAAAACAGAATCTTTTGAAATCGAATTTGCTTACCTAATATGTACTTGCAAATATATTATGCAAATATGTATCTAGTTGAATTTGTTATTTATGCAAATAATATTCGTTAAGTGTTTTTAAGAAAACTTTCAAAATTTATAATCGCCTAACTACGCTAATAAACAAATAAAATCAAATAGTTAGACCCGTTTCCGTGATTTCATGTATTATTCATACTTTGTTCATAAATTTTGTTACATAAATAACAAAGCTTATAAATTAAACAGATCTTCGGCTGTGATTCAAACTTGATATTATGTTAGATTTTTTCACTAAGATCTAATTTCAATTAATCAAAGTGTATACATTCAATAAGTATCAAAGCTTAAAGAACTTAATGTTAGATGCGGTTTCGAAATTAGCGTTCAGGAAAACATCAGTCAACATTAACTTTTTCGTAAATTATTCAATGCACATATAGAATATTTACAAAAATATCGTTTCACCTTTCCCAAGATAGAAAATCTTTGGATTTTATAGGACTCGCCAAATCAATAGTTTACGGCATAGAATGAATCTATTATTACACTTGATACTACATTTTAATACTTCAATAAAATATTAAATTTGATTTACGCATGTTGTTTACTGGCTAAAATAATTTTTTTATTATCCAAGCTAGACATAAACGTAAAATTAAATAGCTCGGAAACGCTAACGTTTTCTGTATAATTCTGTAATATCCGCTAGCTAACTTTTTATATCCGGCTCTCGGGGCGGCTGGCGTACGTCGGGCCGTGCCACTCCATTACCTTTGAACTGCAGAAAAAAAAAGTGACGTTTGAAGTCGCAGAGAAACTTGTGTTTTTTAACTTAACAGCTTAACAGCTCGCACGTGTTGTTGACATGTGTTCATTCTAAGTATGGTAACATTTTGAGATCCTTCTTATATTCACATTTTTATTGTATTTCTTTTGTCAATTTGGGTCACATAACATGGGTGGACATCAGATGTAATTACAAAATAACAATAATGTTCATTAGTTTTACTTACACTTTAAGTGTAGCTTACAGCTATAACTACAAAGTAACATTAAATTAAGTAGAGAAAAGTCATTTACAAGCCAACCACAGTTATTACCGAGATATGACAGTGCTACAAGTATTTCTAAACAACAATTTTATAGCTTAAATTTCTAAGGTATGAATATATAAAACCTCGTGAATATTAATAAATAATTTATATATATATATATATATATATATATATATATATATATATATGTTGTAGTACCTCAAAAATCACTTATTAAAAAGTTATTAGACGGGTGGAACCGTCTACAATAAACGTGTATGGTAAGAGAAAGTTACAAAGTTCACGTGAAATATTAAAGCTATTATATTGTAATCAATTTGTATTTAATGTCCGTTATTCCGTTTGTGCTGTCGCTATAAACGTTAGCTTTGGTATTCTATCAAAAATTTAACCTCTGTTTTCTCATGTGTTGTTTAAACAGTCTTCAGAATATGAGTTACCAGACGACCAAAACGTATCGTAATGCCCCCGGTATTACAGATACATTTAAAGGCGATGTTGATCGGTTATCATCAACCGGCCAGTCTGTGTGTTTGCAACCAATTGCATAAAAGCATATGTGACCTGTTGACTACCGTAAATAAAATAATACTAATATAAAAAGTTCGCCGACGTTAGAATACGATCGATATCGATCGACATGTGTGAATATCGTATGACATTCGTCTATGAAAATGTTGCGAAAATTATGTTTCGTAATTAGTTCCAGGCTGTCAGTTTTCAGTCTACTCCAAGCGATGTCTATGTCTCTGTTTGATATCTACTTCTTCATATCTAAACTAGCAACCCTTCACCTGCTGAGAACAATATATTTTTCGGAAAAACATTATCTACAATGTAGGTACCATAAGCACAATTTCGCGTCGTCGAATGAAATCGGTGTAAACTTGGGTAAACTTGGCACAGAAATCACCTTTCGCTCAGGAAGGACATAATAAAATCTATCCAAAGAGTAAAAACAACAATTATTTAACGACGAATTTCAAGTAAGAAAAGATCGTGACGTGGTTTTGACACATGAATGTATAAAACACAGGAACTACTCACGAAAGTCAGAGGGTTCCGACTATAGTTTCAACTGACCGCGTCCGCGAGCGCCCCGTATTCTCCTAGACAAAAAGACCACAGGATGTGGTTAATACCCTGGATTACCACATAGGCTTATTTACATCACCACCATCATCACCATTCTTCCTCACCACGCGGGTAAAACGGATTTGGATGGGTATGTAGATACTTCAGGTCCGGGAATAACACATATTGGCTACCTTTTATCATCATCATAATCATCATCAATCATCACCATCTTGGGTAAAATCGCGGCTAGTACAATAAATATCGTGACTCCGTCATGTAGTAACTTGACACCATAAAACAGTTACTACCCCGTCCACCCCAAATATTGGGTCCCAGCTTACAGGTTCGTTAGAGATAAGGACATAGGTGCGACCCGCATATAAAATTACACCAAATTAGAGGCAAACAATTCGCACCTGCTTGTTAGTATCTGTTTAAGTGGGTATTTTATTCAAAATAGCCAAACATTATTTTGAATAAAATACCCACTTAAACACATACTAACAAGCAAACATTGTGCCGTGGTGGTACCGGCGTAGAATAGTACTCCCCCATCTCTTCTCGTGGGTGCCGTAAGAGTCGGCTGAGGGATCACGTACCAGAAGGTGGGCAGCAGCGCCTTCTGAGGATTGGAAATCATACTGCGCTCGCCAACCCGCCTGCCAAGCGTGGCGAGTATTGGCAAGTCCCTCCTATATGGGGGAGGTGTATGTCCAGCAGTGGACGCACATGGCTGAGAGAAGAACCAAACATTTTCTATGGGATAACTAGATTTTAACAAAAGGTACTCACGATTTACGGTATCTCATATCGAGAAAAGGTAGTGTTAATTATACATTGTAGTATAAGGATTATAAGGTAGTATTATTAACCTCAGTGATTATACACCGGATACGATAATAAATAAAAAGTAATATATTTTCCAAAACATTAAAAGCCAATATAATAAGAATCATGCATAACAACGCAAATATTAAAACGTAATTGTAATAAAATTTCATTGCATATTATGAATAATAATTGTGTCATTTTGGTAATCAAAACTCACACTTAATAATCCCCTTCAGTTTTTATTGCCTACTTTCATTTAACCTTTTTACACGATCAAAACAGTAATGTCACAGTTCAAGGCGATTTTCTTCATCAATTAAGTAAATTTGAATTAAGAATTACATCATCGGAATTAAACGAGAATGCTCAGCAGCCAGTTTGGACAAGGCTCGCCTTGTGCTGGCAGTATTAGTCATTTGGAAATGAGTATATCATACCTACCTGCATGTTTGACATTTAAATTTTAGGGCCGCTTTTTAAGTTCTTGGTTAATGCTAAAAATGTTTGAAAAAAGTAACGAATTGTATAATTTCCAATAAACTCGTTTTTTGAACGCTAGTCATAGAACCAGTGGTCAAAATATAAAGAAAATCATTTATTCACAAGAGTGTAGTGTAGATACAGCAAGTGTAACGCTTTAATTACACATTTACGCAGTTAAACACATTCTACCGTGACAATGGTGTGACAATGAACACAATGCAATACAAAACACTTTATTGTACACACAGGGAAAAACAATACAAAAATACATCTTAAATCTGTACAGTACAAAGGGCGGACTTATCGCTGAAAACGATATCTTCCAGTCACGTTAATTATAAAAGAAAAATATAATTATACTTCTGTCAAATTGGTTAAAAAAAAATCTGATGCCGGAATCTATTACGCCAAGCAGTATAATTTTAATAAATACATATATTGATTCAAATGTGATCTTTTAATGTCAGAACTATTTTTGTGATAAGTTGATAACAGTTTTGTAATAACCAAAGCAAGATTAATTTAATTATTTTGTGATAATTTGGCACTCCATAAGGACCGGTTGGAAGCATTCCGCATCTAGCTTCTTCCTGCGATCTTAGTCAGATTATATGTCCGCCTTATCGGTAGATGTTCTATGCTTATTCTGTATGTATAAAGAAATCGTGATTGACGATATCGACACAAAGATTATATTACCTACTAAAAGGTTTGGGTTTAAATTTAGTTTATAAAGAAAACAACAATTTTCCTGACAGCGCCGTTTTAGGAAGTAGGTATACTTGATAATGACAGAACTCAGTGATGTATTCGTTCCGTATAGGGTGCTTGCACCAGATGTCGGCCAGTCCGCCTTGACCCTGGCCGGCATTACAGCTGACCACCACTGGTCCACTGACCTTGTCGTGTCGATCATGGGTGATGACGGAATTGTATAATCGTGTTTTATAAAATGGGACCTTTTTATGGTTGAAGTATTTCAATGATCTGTGTATACCCGGAATACATAGGTGTATAGAGTATCACCTCCCGAAGAAACCCTTATAAGTAACGTAATCCGCGGGAAGCCGCGGGCGCATAAGTTGTACATTAATCTTAAAAGTAGTCATAATGTCACTATGAAAATTTTAGGGATTTCGAACAAAATGTTTTACGTTCCTGGAACAGTCTTATTTAGTTGTGGACAATACGTTACTAAATCGTATGTAATGAAATGGATTCAATTCCTTCCGTCGCACCAAACACACTGTTTGTTTGATGACAGTTTTACAAACTTGAAGGTGGTAAATAGCTAGGCAGGTACTCTAGAACACCCTTCTACCATGCTGTGAATTTTATAACGGTGTTGCCTTCATCGGAAGCACAAACCGTTGGTTGGGATCGAACTAGCGTCCGCCAGGTTGACAGCCTACGCGCCAATATGGTTAGCATTATGACATAGACTGCTAACATCATTACCATATATTTATTTTTTGTCGTTGTAGGTAAAATAATTATTAGCGTCTAATCTACCTACATTTACATAATCATTAACAATGTGACATTTGAGAGGTCAATCACGTAAAGATTAATCACCTAGTCCAAGACACTGTATGGCACATCACATGTAATCACCAGACGAGCTGGAGCCCCATTAGATCATCGCATATTGTATCAACTCATAGACAGTAGTAGCAAATTATGTATGTAGATACATACAGAAACGTTTCTACGTAGGCAGCGCAAGGATTTCAAGTAAATAAACTTAAGGTCTTCACGGATGCCGATACAATCGATTCTTTATAGTCATCATCTCAACAATAACGTATTTTTCATCTCAAATATGCACGTGTATTGCGTGTGTGCGGTTAGCACGTGTTCCAAACATGTGTTTCTGATAAGGTTTTAAGACAAAATATTGCAATGGAAAACCTTTTTCATGATTATAACAAAAGTATAGTTAATTTGTTGAAACGAAATTCATCATATTCGTGAAAGAAGACTTAATAAAAACCTAGGTGAACACCAGACTTAAAATCTACTGGCTGTGTAGAGAAAACTGGGTTATCGACCCATGTTCAACTGGTAAGATATTTAGAAACCCATCGGTTTCTATTCATCCGGCTAACATTTTCTGTCAAATTTGTAGAGATTTAGATGTCGGTTACCAGGCTTTAATTAACCGACTTCAAAAAAGAAGGAGGTTACTCAATTCGACCGTATACAGGGTGGGGCAAATTTTTGGCCCCTTCACCTTTTCTTTTGTAGTTAGAAGGTTTTGTTCTTAGGAACCTTCTATTTTATTTTGAAGAAAAATATATTGCCATTTTTAGTTTTTTGAAAAAAGTAAAGTTCGCCAAAAAAATGACATTTGTGAAAAAAAACAAGTTGGTCTTAATCGACTCTTTTTCCAACCAGGAACACTTTTCCTAAGTAACATACCAAATCAAATCGTAAGTTTTGACAATAATTTTAAAAAAAACCATACATTTTCTATGAAAAAACGAGTAAATGATAACAACAATGTCACTGATTCAATGGTTCTTAATTTAAAATCGAACGTAACTACTTTTTTAAGTTAGTGGGCTAATTTTGAAGACTTATGTCCCTACCCATGTTCGCTCTAACGACGATGGTTTATATTTAAAAATGTCTCCAGACCAAAATACGATACATACCTACCTAGTTACTTCTTAGTAGCAAAATTTGCCCCACCCTATGTATATTTTTTATTTTTTATGTGTTCGCGGATAACTTCGTCGTTTATGAACCAATTCTCAAATATTTTTTTTTTGTTTGATTGAATATACTTTCGATGTGTTCCCATTTACACTCCAATAACTGAAAAGTATTACGTCTATCTGGATGATTTCCTTATTGAGGGTGAATCACAATAATTGATCCCGTGAGTAACCAAGGTCACTGAAAATGGAGAAAAAAAATTCTTACCAAGAAATGGAACCGACTTCAACACTCAAAAGTGTGAAAATAGTTGTTGGAGCCGGTACCATGAGCGCAATATTTTGATAAAAGTTACTTTTGAACTATCATGGTTGGTACCATTTAACTTTAACAAGTTATTTGACACTTTTTAGTGGTGAAGTCGGTTCCATTTTATGATAAAAAAAAAATTTTGTTATATAAGGCACCTATTTGTGGATAATAAGGTTAATAATTTATATTTCATTATATTTGATCGCTTATAATATGGCAAGTATCACATACAAGACAACTGCTATATTTTAAAAATATAACTTAGATATCTATTTGAAAAATTAAACGTCTTTTCCATAAAATGTTTTATTAACGACAGTTCTGTTGTGTCGTCTCTTAAAGTTTACCTGGCTAAAACATCCTAAAGTCTTTGATTCAGTGACACCAAAGTATTTCCATGAAACCACTGGTTCACGACTAAACTGAGGTTAATTGATTTCGTACTATAACTACCACGTATAACTTCTAATAGGTACCTACTAAAGCATATATAATTAAGAATTAGTAAACTTTTGAATATATGAATAATAAATAACTGATTTAACTATGCTTCGCCTAATTATTTACATAACAAACATTTAACTCAACACTTGCCAAAGTAAACTAACTAGACTAGGTAAGTAGTTTACATTTTGTACATGCATTGTCGGTATGTTATATACTATTCAACAAATTGATTTGTTAAAAATATACTCTTAAAGTTATCCTGTTTGGGATGTAAATCGTTTGGCAAGATTATAATGTATTAGTATGTCAACCACGCTCTTACATCATCGTTAATATAGTTGGCTAACTAGGTACTGTAGATTTTCTTCACCTTGGTAATTAATGTACGAAAATGTAACTATACGTGTATTTTTTTACATGAAATTGCTTTTTGAAATTGAGTTTCGAGTAATAACACCATTTGATTATGATAGTGCCTCGTACAGTCGAATCAGATAACCTCAAATTCAGAAATGCAAATAATAATTTTAAAATATTACAATTTCTCGACTTAACGCTACAGATAGTAATGAAGAAGCCAAAATACATGTAAGTAAGAATTTCGCTTTAGAGCTGGAGCGTAAAAAATACATATTTATTATTTTATTTATTAACATTCACACAAGGTCTTCAGGTCCCAAACTAAGCAGAGCCTGTACTATGGTAATCTGATGACTGATATATAATGTTAATGTTTTAGTCGTTTCCAATGTTGTTAATAAAGCATCTATTTCAAACGTTATTTTTGTCCAGACTGTGTACATGGTCTAAACCAACTTTGTATTGTTTTGAAATCAGTTTATATGTTCGAGTTTTTAGTCGTTTTGAATGTTGGTAGTACAACATTGATTTCAGTCTAATTATTTGTCTAGATGGTGTATGTGGCGCAAAAGACATAATAATATGTACATTATGTTGTGTAGTAATTAGTTTGTATTTTCAAGTTTTTAGTCATTTTGAATGTTGGTATTAAGACTTCGATTACAAACGATTTTTTTGTCTAGATGGTGTATGTGGCGCAAAACATATACATTGTGTTGTGTAGGAATCGGTTTATATGTTCAAATTTATGGTCGTTTTGAATGTTGTTAGTAAAACATTGATTTCAAATGTAATCATTAGCCAAATCGAGTATACGGCCCAATAAAGTACCTCCTCATATGGCCAATATTTGAAGACGGCCCACGCAGCCGTGGCTGACATCAGCCTGACCTTGTATCGGTTCTCAGTCAAACCGCTAACGTCCTGTGCACACAATGATGCCAGTAATGCAACCAAATTATGATGATCAGTGATCGTTATGACAGGATGCAACTCGCATGTCGTAATTGTAAAACAAACAGAAAGGTGAGTCCCGTAACTTTAGAAGGCAATGAGAAGTGAAGGCATGATGGTTCATGTAACAGTCGATGCCGCTTGTCAGATTTTTTTTACTTACTATAAGTTTACGTTCGACAACTGTCTCATCTGATGTTAAGTGATGACGTTGTCTAGGATTTAGCTTAGAGTTTTATTATTAAATGTTTCTTTTAATTTGTGATGCTATTGAGTTTGATTTTTATGACCTAAATGAAGGTTTTTGTTTAAATCTATGCCTTTTTGGGATTCTGATACAACTCAAATTTTCAAAATACTAAGAATGTAGTGATAACTAATGAGTGTAAAATCAATAAATTATGCAAATTATGAAATGCTGGCAATACTGCCACAATTTGTAAAACTATATTATACTAAAAAGTATAATACACCTGAATTACAACACCTACTTTAATTTTTAGGCGCCATTTCTTTATTCTGACCCTTTTTAAATTTTCCATTTATGTCAATCGGTGTCATAAATAAAAACAGCGTTTATTGATAATGATTTTATTTAAAATTCTTGTTTGAAGCATATTGAAGGTACGGGTTCAAGATAGCAGTTTCTAATAAGTTCGTCATCACTGATGCATCACTGGTGACTGGGATTTATAATTTATTTGTATCCTGTCTGTTGATAATATAATATCAGGAGCTGAGTGCACAAGACGTAATAATAACTTAAAACTCAAGTTTGCGGGTCAGAGACTACCAAAGTCAGAATTACCGCCTTCATATAATGTAAGTATCAAGCATAAATACAATATGACATTTGAAAGACATTAAGAACAAGGTCTGATTTTACAACTCATTGCACTCATAAATATTGATACTGGCAGACATCCTCGCTTTATAAGGATAACAGTATGTTGTACACTCTCCCAACAACGTGGCCTTATTCTTTCAAATGGTGTTTTTAATTAACTGTCGATCCCCGCCCACGCGGAATATAGATTTAATTGAATTAGATATGGACCACAAATGGGTCTGCTCTCTAAATACCAGGAAACTAAGCTACAGATCATTCGCGGTCTAAGCCTGTTTAGCAACTCTCGAGAGTTCAACCTCAACACCCCGTTTCACTAAAGCACGCTTTCCAATAAATGTTTATCCAATCAATGAACATAATCCATACTGTTATTGCCACCATTCTGTTATTCCAATTATAAATTGTTTATAATTGAAATAAGTCCATATTGGCCCTAATTCTGTTCATCACACAAACTACAAATACAACACACAAATACAAATACCTACAACTGCAAATAAATAATTCTATTCTATTACCTAAAACCTCTTAAATTCTTTAAAATTATAAAGCTCTTGTTCTATTTACGATATTACTCAAATTTGTATCCTCCTGCTTACGGCTCCTTTAACGTTATCTCTGTAATATTAGACTAGATTTATTGAAGTCGGGCAGATTTGGTTGGCACCAAATAAAATCATCATTTATTTCACCTAAAACTACCCGCATTTTAGTAAAACCATCTGATTTTACTATTGGAATTCTAAGGTTTTTTATTTTTTTATTGTGAATAGGCGAACGTTTGACCACCATCTCGCCTGATGTTAAGTGATGATGCCGTCTAGGATGGAGCACGCTTGCCTAGAAAATATTCACTCGTGATTTGAAGACATCCAGATTGTATTCATACGGAACATAGATTTAGGCAATGAATTATATTCGTTAGCTGTACTCACTATGAACATGAAAGCAAAACGCTTCGTACGACAAGCTGGAACGTCTAACATGTATGGAATATATATAACACAATTTCAGTTAGTTTGGTTACACAAAATAATCACTGTCAATATATTATGTATAAATATAATTAAGTTGTGCAGTTTTTGTGCCTGACGTGGATTTAGCCGTTCTTCCATTTTTCTGCGGCAATGTCACGTGTATATCATATTTGAAATACGGTTTATTGAAATAGGATCGCGTGTTGTTAGTGATTAAGCTTACGATACGATCTTGGCTGGGAATTAGGAGAAAATGTCGTATACCTCAGCGTCATTGTTGATCGCAGTGTAGGCGGAAATACAAACTTTTACAATTCATACTGCCAGACTGTCCAGTTAATACTAACAGTTTCAAGTGGGTTGGCTTTCACCGAACAATGGGCTACGTGGGATGGGGGACGACCACTGTGATGTATTCAGAGCTTTTATGACGAAGTTTTGCATAAAACACGCACGTCTTTTGTTTCCGTCCCATATCGATTGTCGTCATACCCGAAATTGGCGGTGCTACCCTAACCATTATGAGGGCGGCCACCATGGCGTATTAAGGTATCAGTCAAAGGCTTGAATATGAATTTTTTTCTTTGTTAAGTATATAAAGTATGTAGTGTACAAAATCGGATGGTATATACAGAAAATTATAAAAAACCTTGTTCTAAGAAGACACGGGGTGGGGAGAGGTTTCAAGATAGGGACTTCAACTGACTTACTTGAGGACTCTTGTTTTTTTCTCACTTATTTTATTGAAGGAAACATAAAAGTTTTAATTTTTAAAAGGTATTAAAAATTCAAAATGTTACTTTATTTTTATTTCAACTTATATCCACAACATTAACATAATTTAAAAATAATTTAGAATAGCAATAAAATAATCTAACTTAAAATAAAAACCTTAAACATTTAATAAAAACTAAATTATTTAATTTAATAAAACGGGCCCCTGCGGCATTGTACCCAAGATGCTGGCAGCGTTTCCTCTTTGTATTGCTAGGCTAATACGCTCAGCGAGGAAGCTGCCAGCTCTTCGGTCTCCTGAGACGTCAACCAGTCTCTTGGAGATTTCCTTGAAGAAGTTGAGCGCGCTAGGACACCACGGGCCAAGGGTCTCGACACCGAAAGGAACAAAATTGTATTCCGCGCCGAGACCGCTGTATTTAGCTACTTTTGCCTTTTCGGCCGATTCTGCCGCCGTTCCTGGCCTCGTGGAGGTTTGGTGGACATGTGAAGGGGCTAGTGTGTCTACACAAGTCACATTATTTTATTTATGGGTAAACAAATTCGTCTTGAATATTTTACGATAACGATCGGCTAATACAATAGCTTTGTGTACTATGTTTAGGTAAATAGCATATCACATAAAAGAGTTTAAGTACCTTATTCATATTGTCTCCGAAATATTTAATAAAAAAAAAAAAAAAAATAGTCATACGCCTTATCACTTTATCAAAATAAATATTGTACAACATTTTTTAGCTTGGTCTAACCGGTAACATCTATACTTATAACGGTGCAATAATTTTCGTATGAGTGGCTATCCGATTAATAATAAATGCACGAGTATTAATAGTGATAAAATTATTCAGAAAATACCTAGGATATTCATTTCTTTAAAACTTGTGTTTGACTGCTCTCTCAATTTATCATCGGTGACGATAAGGTCGAACGTAGAGTCATGCTAGATCTAGAATAACTCTTTATTTTTATTATAAATCGACACTGTAGTTGGCGACAGATTTTGATACTTCTCAAGTATCAAAATCTGTCGCCAACCACAGTGTTAGCCACGACCACACGGTCGTTAGCGAGACGCTAGACAGACACTGAAAACTATCCTGCCACCATACTGCTCTGATAGCGTTTTTGTGACTTGGTTGATGGCCACTATAGAATAAGTTGTAATTCAACAACAGAGCTAGGCCAAAGCGAGCTTATCATCGTTTTTAAAAATCTTCTCATCATTCTCAAGTAGACAAATATGTTTAAAATCAAATTGTTACAGCCTACCTATGACTTAATGTGTACAATATAAAACATTGTGTTTCCTCGTGACCATGTCGCAAATAGTAAAATTATGCAAAGCGGGTATCCTATTACAAAGTTCAAAGACCTTACTACTTATTGCAAGCAAAAGAATCTAGACATGTTACGGAGTAGAGCAGGTAAAATAATTTGAAGCAAATTTGAAGGGGCGCGGTATTAAAAAGAGATTAAGTTTGTAGTTGATGTTCGATTGTTTCTGTCTATAAAAACAAAAAGTTTTATACAAGGTTTGAATGTCTTAGAAGAATGAATGGAGTATTTTCAAGATTATGTCTGTACAGTCCCATAAATATCTTCTACATTTAATTTTTCTTTACTATTTCTATATGAAGGATGATTGGCGTACGCGAAAGACATTATCACAATGCCATCTTGTAAGAATAACAAAAGCTTAAAATATAAAATGGCGAACCTATTTATGCATTCAGTATAATTAGATTAAACTCGCGAATGATTTAAAGATATATCATCCGGTATAAAGTTGAAAAAATCGATAAAATGCTGACCCGTCGTTACTAAGAAACTGCTTTTCTTCAATCCTTTCGTCCCAACGAGAATACTGTTCATAAATTAGGTAATGTGCACGCGTATTGATCTATAAATACATTATGCGGAAAATAAAGGATCTACAGGACTAAAAAATTACCTGGTACAGACTACAGTGACAACAGATAAAACAACGCCTTTACTTATTTGCGACAACATCGGAATATTTCTTGGGCAACACGCGATGTATTCTCAAAGTAACGAACTTATATCGAACTTTTGTATCGTATTGAATGAACTTTCCCAATTTAAAGTTCCCATAACAATGTTTCCTTTGGTTGTAAAGTCTACAAAGTTTATCAAAAAGTTTTAATGCACGCCTCTGATTGTTACGATAATGATGATTAATATCTTCACCAAGTCACGGGAGCTAATGGTGATGGATGGTCATTGTGTTGGGGTTCTTGGATAGATTTTGAAAACTTCAGTTGCATGGTCAAGCGTGTTAAGCGTACCGCCGCCCATAATAAAGCGATAAAAGCGCTGTTATATTAGACCTACCACAGAAGAAGACCACGACGATCGTTGCAATCGAATCCCGCATCGAGCTTGCACCATTGTTGAAGGTAACATGGTAGTAACAGGACAGCCACATCGTGTCAAAGCATTTACAGAGCTCTAGCTCCCTCGTGTTCAAAAGATCAGCGCTGATCGCCCGATCAACACAAAGCATCTGATAACGACCGCCTGCAAGGGGTTCAAAGTTCAAACGAGGCGGTAAAGATCAATGGAAGAAGCAGGATGTAGGCCGCCAATCCTTACCGATTCTTGTTTTTATATACTGTGGGTCACTGTTTCTTAATGTCACAAGATTTTAGAGCATGCCACCTAAGGTCTTTAAGTGTCCATTAAATCAGCTCACCGTGTAACTTATTTAATTCATACTAAAATATTATTATCTAGATACATTATGTTAATAAAATTTAATTTTTGGGATACTCGATATTTCGGCACTGTCGCAAGTAAGTAGCCCAAATATCTAGAGTCAAAAAGTCAAAAACATTCAAAATACACGGTAAATATCCCGTTCATAATATCAACTCTAGTGTTAGTGACCGTGACAGTTAAAGCATACGTTATCTTTCTGTGTATTTTTATCCACAATTCGTATTACCCTTGTTTAACATGTTGAGCCTTGCACATAACTGCATTAGCCTACACGTATTGGACCTTGGAATATATGTGTCCATAATCACACATCAGCATCGTCGAACCTTGAACTCGTCGAACTTGCACATCGCGTGGAAACTCTCCATATTGTCCTCAAGCGTGCAGCATCAAGGACGACCGCACTACTGGTGGCACGCGACTGCACTTTACGACTCCAAAAATACTCCGGCTTCGATAAGCTGTAGGTAATATTGACAAAGCGTAAACATTTCCGAAAAGCTTTCTAGAATTTTCATATTCACTTAATTGAACTAAGAAAAGCTCTTTATGTACACTGCCGTAATTGAAAAGCTGCCGTATTGCGGCAGTAGAGAGATATAATTTGAAAGATTTATTGTACATAATATTTAAAATATGGTTACGAAAAATGATCAATTCAAAAATTGGACGTGGAACATACTAAAAACTAAAAAATTAAGAAATAATTTTTAATACTATTTACTGTTCGATCATTATTTAAAGACACAAAGTTTTATTATATTATATTTAAAATATGGCCACGAAAAATGATCAATTCAAAAATTGGACGTGGAACATACTAAAAACTAAAAAATAAAGAAATAATTTTTAATACTATTTACTGTTCGATCATTATTTAAAGACAAAAAGTTTTATTATTTGATCGATTATGTATACTACGCTTTACTATTTTCCGTCGTGTTATATTATTTCAAGTGTGTTATTGAACAATTTTTCATGGCCTTACCGATATGAAAACATTCTTATCAATCTGTGATTTCACATTTCATAGAATTCCATTGTTGCACCATGGGTGATAAATTGATATTAGTTTAAAATATAGTTAAAATAAACATCTGCGTTGACTGGATCTCTGTGTATTTTCTACCATATATATAACGGGTAGTTTTCTGAAGAACTCTTCAATCTTATTCCGACGTCAATGTTTTACCACCGATCGCTCTAGCCGCCATCGCCGTGTTACAGATATCCATAATTGATGTGATCGCTTACTATCAGTCTGCTTGTTTGCCACCTTTTGCTCAACAAAGCACTATTTTTTTTCTTGCTAGGTGCAGATGAAAAAAAATTTTTAACAAAAAACTTCGACAAGTTATTTTACACTTTTGAGTGTTGAAGTCGGTTGTATTTTTAGTAAAAAAATTTTTTTTTCACCTTTTTCATTGACCTTTGCTACTCACGGGATCAAATGTCATTGTGTGTTCTCCGATGTCTTCAACCGCGACAATAACATCAAGATACGCGTAGCACTTTTCAGTTGTTAGAGTATAACTCAAAAACCGCTTGTCCGATTTTTATGAAATTTAAATGGGACCACCAAGGAAGTATACTCTATCTAACAAATAATAAGATAAGAATAATCAAAATCGGTTCATAAACGATGAAGTTATCCGCGAACACACATAAAAAAAAAAAACATATATACGGTCGAATTGAGTAACCGCCTTTTTTGAAGTCGTTTAAAAATACCAGTACAACACAACAACAAACACAA
The DNA here is from genome assembly GCA_934044485.1 of Apeira syringaria. NCBI lineage: Eukaryota > Metazoa > Arthropoda > Insecta > Lepidoptera > Geometridae > Apeira > Apeira syringaria. Next base: position 8,855,521 of record OW203665.1, on the reverse strand, counting down.
AACAATATACTGATAAAAATGTGATGTAATAAGGATAAGATATTTCATTTATGATCAAGTACCTAATACAAAATAAATAATCAAATATTTTCTACGAAATTATTCTAACTTTTCAGAAGTGTTGAAATCGCCGACTTGTGTGTAATAAATATTTCCTAAATTCGGGAGATACTTAATTGCTACCATATCTATAATCTAAAAACTTCACTTTATCACCGCCGCGTCACAGACTAAGTAATTCTAGGAAAAGCTGTATCTAATAGTAGCTTTGGAGGTGTATAGCTTGACACGGCGCGGCGGATCATGTAGTTGCTAAGTATTTAAAGAGCGCAGTTCGTTCGTCATTTCAAGGGCTTCCATTACTCAACCAACAGTCAAGTTGTGGTCAATTTTGTTCAGAAGAAAACATGTAAAAATCTTCTAGCTATTTTTTTTATCTAAGCTGATGATTTTAAAATCTTAGCCTAGATTTAGTTTAGTCGCGCACGACATAGATACCTATCCACAAATATTTCAAACTAACAACTCCTCATACTTTATATTTCTTTTGTCGACATTGACAATGAAAACGTGTATTGTTATCGAGTTGTAAAACGAATTAACGATTTCGTCTAACATTCTTCCAATACCTACCTGCATATTGTTGAAGTAACCGGAAATTTCCCTCACCTTATATTGAAAATGGAACAAATGTTTGAAAAAGCGGAAAAATACTCGGGCATTAGAATAGTATCTCCAAGTTTTCCAACAACAAATACCGCTTAAAAGTAGAACAATTGGTCGAAAATGGGTTACGCTTCGTATTTCCTGAATATTGCATATCTAAAGAGATACAATGAATACTGCTGTATATACTTTTATGACTCAGCTTTTACGTAGCTGAAGCTGTATGAAACAATGATAGCCTCGGAGTAGCGATGGGCGATTATTTCTAAACCTAATCGAATTAGTCGATAACAATCGATGCTAGTCGATTATTATCGAGGCGGGCGGTGGGCGATAATGTTGATGCGGTTACCGTGCCTACTTTCACTAGGTACTACTTTTTGCAACACATGATAAGCGAGGTTGCAATGGGTGTACAGTTTATAGTCGATTTTTAATTGAATAAAAAGGAATAATACATCGTTATGAACTACTACATCAACACCTGAACAGGTGTAGCTAGCACAATTTTCGATACAGTGGATAACAATCGCTTATCGCTACCGATTGAGACATAAATTAGACGATCATGGATGAACCCATGAGCTTTAGGTTTCGCTAAGTTTTATCCTCCTTGATTCGTGTTACTCAAGTCTGAGGGTCGTGACCACCTCCATCCATTTTTTTTTCTCGTGATTTTACGCCATCTTCCGCTGTCTTTGCCTGCATGGATAGCATGGTAGAGAGAAGTATCTACGTTGTCCTGACTTGATCCGTTCAACGCATCTGTCCGGGTTGTCTCCTTTTTTCCTGGTAATATGTCCGAAGTATTCAAGGATGCGCCTAAGGCAAGTGGTAGTGAGTCTTGTTACAATCTTTTATTTATGTACTTAAAATCGACGCTTGGTTTGAAATGCTGTCCATGGAATCAACAAAAATTTACACCGTTATAAAATCCACAGATTGGTGACCTTATCGGGTACTTTCTGTTCCCTGCACATTTTGAAACATTGTCTCCAAACATGCAGTCAACATTCTATTGACACTGACCATCAAGTAGTCAAATGTTCATATAATTCATATGTTCATATTCATATAACTACACATATTAACAAAGGAAACCCTATATATAGGACTATAAAGGTGGTTTTACATATAATTTTCTAAATACAGTTTTATTTTAGGACGTTTAAAAAATCTCTAGACAGTCTAGTTTTGTAGCTATAAGGTAAAAGGATTCTGTTAGTCTTTAATGTATTGCCTTTAATTATTGAAGCCTATCCAAACGTTAATGTAGGTAAATACAGAAACTTCGCCAGTCTTTGGGAGTAAATAACTTTGTATAACTCTTTTTTGAGAAAGATTAGAAAAAGGCTAATAAAGCTCTTTAATCTGAAACCACAAAAGCCATCTAATACAATGAATTTTCTCCGTTCTTCCGCAGGAACCAAGAAAATGGAGTACAAGACCAGGCAGTGGCACGAGAAGTGTTTCTGCTGCGTAGTTTGCAAGAACCCGATCGGGACCAAGAGCTTCATTCCCCGCGAGCAGGAGATCTACTGCGCCGGTTGCTATGAGGACAAGTTCGCTACTCGCTGCGTTAAGTGCAACAAGGTAAACTAAGGAGAGAATCCTAATATCTGGCAATAGCATAATCAGCTCTATCCCTTGCTCCACCACGCTGGCCAATGCTGGTAGCGGATAAGCTAGCTGTTTTCCTAAGGCTTCATGTATCGACTTACCGTGGTTCCTATCGGCTAACTATCTTAGCGCCGTATCCATAGCTCAGACAATCAATTGTTATAGATAAAACGCTAGCTCGTGTAACAAATTATTTATAACTCTAATTCTAATAAATTTATTAGCAAATCCAAAAATGTTTACTTCTATTAACAATTGGTTATAATAATGCATGTAAATCCTCCCTCTTGTTGATTTAATTCTGACTTACAGAAAAGAACATGCCTACTAATTATATTTGTTATTTAATTTTTGTTGGAGGACATAAACACATTACACGATACTAATCTTTCTGTCCAACTTGCGCATAGTTTAAGCAGTTGGAGTCAAATGCAGTTATGTAGTAGCTGTTCTCGTCGAGGGCTCTATTGTTAAGTGTCGTGGTTACGCGTTGCAGATAATCACGCAAGGCGGCGTGACGTACAAGAACGAGCCATGGCACCGCGAGTGCTTCACGTGCACCAACTGCAACACGTCGCTGGCGGGGCAGCGCTTCACGTCGCGCGACGAGAAGCCCTACTGCGCCGACTGCTTCGGCGAGCTGTTCGCCAAGCGCTGCACCGCCTGCACCAAGCCCATCACCGGTCAGTTTCTTTCTACACAAATTAGACCTAATTTGATTTGAAACTTGCCGTTTCAAATTGACAAAGGTGAATTCATATTTTCCAAAAAGTTTTAAATATTCATTATATAAGAGATAAATAACATATGTACATCTTACAAGGTTTATAAAAAATATAAATAATCAAATCAGAGCAGATATTCTTCAGAATATTTATTGTGTTCATTTTTTTTTATTATTAAAACTATCTAGATTATTGTTAAATTCTACACGCGTTCTAAAATTTTTTCTGCTCTATTCATGGCATGTGACGTCATAATCTCTGATGAGGTTGCTGATGATGTTACGTGATGCAAGCGTTTCTGCGCTTTGTGCCGCTGTGAGCTTTTCAAACTAAATACAATAGTTAGATTAGAGAGTTAAGTTAGAACCTTATTAGAGAAATATTTCTAATTCTTTTAAAACTAAAGTTTCAGCATATTTCTCATTTGATATATTCTATAAAAATTCTTCGCCAGACCATGAAAGGTCATGGGAACCGAGATGCCTACGTCATCAAAGTCGATTTCATTGGTCGTTTAAAAGATCTGTTACTTACTTCATATTTATATTTTCTACTTCTTTCCATATTTCTTTAATAATATTGTTTCCATTCCAGGCATCGGCGGCACCCGCTTCATTTCCTTCGAAGACCGTCACTGGCACAACGACTGCTTCATCTGCGCGCAATGCAAGACCTCCCTCGTGGGCAAGGGCTTCATCACCGACGGACAGGATATCATCTGCCCCGAGTGCGCTAAGCAGAAACTCATGTAAATACCCTATATCCACCGTCCGCGACCCAAAGTCCACCTGGCACTTGACTCGATCTTCAACTTTTTCATCTCCCCAAATATAATGACATTGGTCTTTGTCTTTCATTAAGATTACCTCGATCGTAGACTTTTACGGATTTACTATCATTGGATGGCATCATCATCATCATCTCAGCCACAGGACCTAGGACATAGGATCATTGGGAGTACTCATGTAAATATAGCAACTTGACCAGATTGTATATCTTGAGTTAAGTGTCAGGTAAAACCGTCGAGGTTTTATCGGACTACGTAAAATACATTAACGCTTAGGTACCAAGGTATGACACATGACAATCTGATTCGGCCTTGAAAAGTTTTCACAAGAATTACAAGAGTAACTGAAGTCGATTGTAGAATCTGGAGCGAAGTTCTGTTGTAAATAGAGTGAGTTATTTGGGATGTTTTTTTTCCATAGGCCAACTTTCGAATCCATCCAATGATTGATAATGGTTGGATTGTGGGTTCACTATGTGAACATTAAACAAAATTTAGACTGAATCTAGCTTTTCATGTGTCACCTACGCAGCCTTTCCATCGCCTCGGCTGTCACTCAGTACTACAGTGACAATGTGACTAAACTATTTTTAATTATGCTTGTACAGCGAAAAAGCCATACTACCGGTAGTCGCTAACGCCCGAGATTGGTGCGCGTTCAAAACTCAAGACATGCGCAGCGACCAGTTATTCGACCTCACTGACAAAATTAACTTTCGCAAAGTTCACGCGGATCCTAGAACTTAATTTTTTATAGAAAACCTTGATAGAAAGAAAAATACGAAAATAAAAAAAAATGTGAATGCACAAAATTTTAGTTACCTATTCGCTTATCTACATATATATTTTATTTATATATTTAGTTTATGTTTCTCTATTGTTACTAATATGTTATGTATTTATTTATTACGCTAATTGCCATATAATTTTGCTTTGGCTGTTGTATTAGTCCTAGAATTTATATTATCTAGTGCGATTCACACGTTGCCTTAATAACATATCTAAGTCAATTTCGAGGGTATATTATATATTTTGTGTTGTAAATTAAAAGGCCACTTTATTTATAAATGTTGTGATTAAATAATCTTGCCCTTCTTTCCGCCAATTCGTCGATCGAAATGAAAAGGAAAGGACTATCGGTATGAACAACATTTGTAGGTAAACTGGTCTTGCAACATCTGGATTATCCAGAGCTAAAGCATCCCGATGTATCTATATGCTTGTCATATACTTAACATAGTTGTAAGAAATGTATTTACAGAGTAATGTAATTATGTGTTTTTAATTAAGTATTTATTAAAACGGGAGTAAGCACTTATTATCCAGGCGTCACCGGTGGCGCGGCGGCGCCGTGTCACATTTATCATTTGAGATTTTAGCTATAGTGTTGCTACACGCCACCGGATAGCGCCACCATAACACTTGTAATTTAAGCGACATCTAGTTTTTACTAATAAAAATAATAATAAAAAAAATTTGTTCTCGAATAAATAAACTTGTAATTGAATGTTATTGATATTTTTACATGATAATGAATAATATTTGTTAGATTTAGAGCTATGTATGTAAGTATACCATCTGTGTTTGAGATTCTTGTGCTGACCACGAAATGGGGGAACATTTTTAAAGGTTACTTGTTAAGGGTTAAATTATTCGAATGTTGAATATTAATTTATAATAATGTACACTTTAAACAAATTGCTTAGCTGTGTGATCTGATTTAATATTTTTATCTATCTATACCCATAGATTGTAAACTACGAAACAGAAATAAACTATTAAAAAGTAAATTGTGTTGTTTTTTTTCCTCCTATGTACCTGATATTTTAATTACAGGACATTGCAAGCGCCATGACTTCTCAAAGAGCATAATACATCTCCAGTCCCATTATACGTTATTCTCACTGACGCTCTTGACGTCCATAAAATATCATTGCATAAGCCCAGAAGCGGAATTAGGCTAGGGCGTATATGGGCGACCGCCCAGGGCGCCAGATATAAAAGCACACAGCGGTATCTAAACCGTGGTAAGATTGATATAACAAGACGGAGCAAGTGGTATAGAAAACAAAAAAGGAATATAAAAAAAATATATATAAGTACAGTAATAGTAGCCAAGGAATAACCAAGATCTATACGTGGCTTCTATACATCTAATATACAAATGTGCGTATCATTACAAGATGGCCGTTAGTAGTCTGCTTTTAATATAAAAAATAATTTACCGGTAACCGGTACTTGTACCCTTATAAGTTCTATGGCGTTGTATTGGTAGTGATATGGATGAATTCCAAGGATTTTGCTACCAATTATAGATAAGATATTATTTGTTCTACGAACGAAACGCTCTCGCGGATCCGGTGTTGTGCATATTGCGACTATTGCCATCTATTGTCGGATAGCTGAACTAGCAAAATTGCTTTAACACGCCGTTGGTAATAAGAACAGATCTTCCTCTGAAAAGGACTGTACATCATCACACTCTAAGTTGCACCAAAACTAGTTTACATCAGGGTTAAAGTGAAACGGCAACTCCGTTTAGCTGTTTCAGTGTGAAGGAGTAACAGACATAAAAACAAGTTTGTCGAGTTGCACCATCAAAAAATTCGCCTGCAAATTTTTTGATGGTGCAACTCCCGTTCGGGAATGTAACTGTAATCAGCGTTCGTCAATGTCATAGTTCACTTTAACCCTGATGTAAACTAGAGTTTTGGTGATGCATGAAATTTGCAATAAAAATAGGCTAATTATACCTAGTTAGTCCGGAATAACACATAGGCTAATTTTATTCCGGAAAAAAGTAAAATTTCCGTGGGGTAAGTGACGTAGCGATAAAATCTAGAGAATTATTAGACTACCACCCTTAAGTAGAAAAACTGTCAGCAAACACATAATGTGTTCAGTAAGCAGTCCTTGAGAGCCAGTAAACATTTTAGGTCTAGGGTGATAACATCGTCACTGACCATCGAATTCGTGGTGAAACGCTAGACAGTATAAAAAAATGTATTAACCTTAAAACATTATGTCGGTGATGTCAACATAGATTGACGTGTTACCTCAAAATATGCACATATTGAAGAAACTGCTGATTTCCGGTTCATTGTCAAATATTCCACCCGAAAGTCGGCATCCTCACGGACGTGCCTCGATCACGCATTCAAGAATTTAAAGAGAAATAAGTGCCCGACCTTGATGTTCTTTCTATAGATAGAACGAAACTTTCGATGGGAAGACCTAAATCATCTATGACGGGGCAATGTACTATCGATACATAGTCATACTAAGTTTTGCTTCCACCTTCATAATGCATAATTGCGTACTGCTAATGTATGGAATTTGTATTCTCCCATGAGTCCCATGGATACAGTGGAGTGTCTTCAAATCACAGGTGAGTTGGAGGTCAAATGTCTGCCTATCTACCTACTGCCTCTCCTACTATACCATAAAAACAGTTCATTTCTCATATTCAGCAAACCACTATGGGGGCGTCCGTAAATTACGTGGTATTGATGATTTTTTGACATAAAAAAATTACGTGGTATAATATGTCACGACCACCCCTCCCCCTCGTGAGATTTGGTGAGGTTCGGCTCGACTTGCTCCCCCTCACGTTATTAATAGACGCCCCTTTCCAACCAAATCTTTCTTCTCATGTTCAACACATAATCTGAGTCATACTTGGAAAAGGCTACAAATAAAAAAAAAACGATTTGATTCGATTTTATTTCGTTATGTTTATATCACAACTTACAACATTCTATATAATAAATAAGTGTTTTTACTTATATACTAATAGGACATTATGAACTTAAAATTATAAAGCGTTTTTAAAATACGAGAAAGTATACAAACATATAATAAATAGTTTAAAAACGGCATATTGTGCTGGTGTACTATACATTTACAAATGAATTCAGCGACCCGTAACAGTACCAATATTATTTCTATATTGTTCATGCCATTGATTAGGCAAGGACCCTTTGGCACTTCAATTATATGTACAGGCGTTGTTGTAGAATAAAACTTACCACACGATCTCTTTGCATAATTTTTTACGACATAATGTTTCGGACAACGATTATATAACAAGCAGAGCATACCACAGAATAAACGAGCTAACTGTCAAAAACTGTGACAAAACTCCAATTATTCAAAATAGGTATTTGTGCCAAAACGAAGTTCCAATTTTGACCATGTGTCAAATAGTTCTTGTTGCACTGTATACTAAAGTGATGTAAGTTTTAGCCTACCCAGGATACCTTAAGATGGAAAACAAAAACTTGCCAAAACCATATTTAAAAATCAAGTCACCCCGACCTAAAATTCTTCCTCTTATCAGTCAGTTCCGAAGTATTTCTGTCCGAAGTGGTTGGGAGCTACTGGATGCAGCTCCGAGGTGAGGATCTTGACCTTCGGCACGTAGTCCACGACGGCCTGGACTGCCGCCGGGGTGCAGAACAAGTTTGACAGAATTATACGTTCCTCTTTCACTCCATGTTGGGTTAGGACGTTTACTGCCTGGAAGAACAAACAAATAGACAATATATATTTTGGTGATGAATGATGATGAGATGGATTATAAATAATATTCGAGCACTTGAGAACATACTGGTGGAAATCACGACATATTTAAATTTTTGATATGTTTGCGGTAATGTTTCGTAATTTCGCGGTTGTGTGACGGTTTCAGTTATAATGTCCTGGAATATGGGCTCGAATCTAGAACTGGAACTTTGTTCTTATAAGAATAATAAAACGTCACCCGTATGAAAAAGAAAACAACGTTAACTACAACTGCTTTAATGACTTTTATGGTTACATACTACACAATACCACACACTTCATTGCGCACCGGTCACAAAAACACATAAACAACAACAAAAATAAAACATATACCTAACCAAAGTACAATGCTGTATACAAATTTCGAGACATACCATTACGACGAAGGCACCACACACAAGATGAAGACTTCAGGAATATCAAGAAACAATTGACGATCATGATATCGACTATGAGTGTCACGCTAAGCCCGTACATATATAATTATAATAGCTGCGCTCCGCGGTTTCATCCGCGTGGTGATGATTATGATGATGAAAAGTAGCCTATGTGTTACTCCCGGCCCTGAAGTATCTACATGCCAAATTTCATCCAAATACGTTCCACCCACATGGTGATGAAGAACCATGATGATGAAAATTAGCCTATGTGTTAATCCAGGGTATAAACAATCAGTGTTTGAAATTTCATCAAAAATCGTTAAGAGTTTTTGTGTGAAAGAGAAACAAACATACATTCATACAATCTCACAAACTCACATTTATTATATTTGTAGGATTATACTGCACCTGCTTAACAGTGTTCCCTGTTGACATAATAGGGTACATCAACAACACTTGTCTCCGAGCTATATCTTCAGGGAACTTCGCATATACAACATGAGCTTCATGAGTATCAGTGTCGCTCTCAACAAGGATCTTCCCGATGCGGATAGACCGGCAACAGTCCCGAAGGCCCTGGAAATGGAAATGTTTTCTTTTAGCATTTTTTGTGATTTTTATATATAATAATATATATTAAATCTAGTTATGTACTTAGTATACTATATAATACTTGACCACTATAACATGCATTGTTATAGTGCTCAAGTATTATTTGTAATACAAGCTCAGTAATGTTTATGTTACTAAAGATCATTCAAAAGCCCCAGATTGATTTAGTGACTGGCAAAACTGCCCATGGAAGATTTCAGAAAACAAATTTCTATGATTTTTTTTACTGCAACTGAGAAAAAAAATTTAGATTATTATGGATTGTGTCAAAAAGAAATGTCATTGAGTTTTTATTACATAAAATACATTTTTGAATCTGATGTTTCAGAATGATTGGTGAAAAGCCATGTAACTTCAGTCTTACCTGCTCCATTGCCTCACCAGACCTGACAATAGACACTCCACAATTTCCTGCTCCATATTTCAGCCCTTTGTATAAGGCTCCAGTAGGAGTAATAACCTCGCAGTCAGTGAAGGGCAGCTTGTTGAGGCTTTCTTCTATGACAAGGCGGATCAGACGGTCTGCATAGAACTTGAAGTCATTGCGAGATGTGTTTCTACAAGATATGAATAATAAAAAAATATGAATGAAAGAGGTACATTTATTTGAATGAATCAAATGAATCAAGCTCTTAGTATAACTTGGATGAAGAACATAAATAGGACACACTAATATCTTACTCTGACTCAAATTTCTTTTTATTTACTGCATATTATATATATGGTAGCCCCGAATCTGCTGGACATTCTTAGCACCCCCTGCTCCACCGCTACCAGAGGCTTCATTCGCAGAGCTTCCTGCCATGGGACATGGTCAAATTTTGTGCAATCATATTGGGGAAGGTTTGCCAATACTCGCCACTCCTGGCAGGCAAGCTGGCAAGTGCAGTATATTTTTGTGCACCTCAGAAGGTGCTGCTGTCCACCTTCTAGTATGTGATCCCTTAGAAGACTCTTACGGCACCCACAGGAAGAGATGGGGGGTACAATTCTAGGCCGGTAACACCATGGCACCAAAGTGAAGTAACAAGACAAAATATGACTGGCTTCATAGGATTCCGACCCCAATTTCCAAAGAAGATTTGAATCTTAAGTCGCATCTATTAAAAATCATTAAAAACATAGATAAGTAACTATGTATATGAAATCAAACTGTCAATCTAGTACTAATAGTAAATTCTACATGCATCACGCATTGATAGAAAATAATGAGTTGACAGCTAACCTCAGTATTATATGAAAAGTGATACAACCATACAAATAAATAGTATTTTTTTTAAATTGCTGGATTGGAAGGTAGGTATTTAATATATGGATTTACTTCAATCGTTAACATGATATTACCAATTAAAAATTTCTATGTTGCAGAACTACTATTTAATACAAAGACGTAACTTTAGAATTTCGGTATATAGTTACGTTAAATTTTTATAAATGCACAAGGTTTCGTAATGTAACCTCACTCACTTGTCTCGTAGGATCGTTTGTAACTCTTTTAAATTGTCGTTGGACGGCAGGAGGGTCAGACTGTCTCCAAACTGATCCTTGACCTCTTCAGCAGTCCACTGCCTGACATCGTTATCAATTATTTCCATTATATTTCCCACAGAACTGTAAATTTCGTTTGTAATAACAAAATATATCAAAATACACTAGTAATATTTACTGACTACTGAGTGTTGCCAGAAAGGTTTTGCTAATGTTGTATGGCAGTAGATAAAATGTATACGATTATAAATAGAGTATAATACTCTAATTTTTACAACAGAAACTGAATACTCAGAAAACCACCAATTGGTAAAATCTGAGTCCAGTTCATGTATAGTACATGACTACGTATAATCCGAGACACGTAAGTTGAACCAAAATGGTTTATGTACAGTTATGAACAAAAGTGTAAGACGAACACTCCGCGGTTGATAAAAATTAAACGGATATATACCGTTTAATTAAACAATAAATTCGAATCATTTCATGTAAATGATTCGAATTTCTTTTGAAATCATTGTATTTCACGAATAATAGTGGTGTGGAAAATGATTATTAGGTATTATAACAGAACAGTGAAAAGCATAATTATAAGAAATAAAAGTTAATCTTAGGCGTATGTATTATAAATTGTTAATATTTATCTGCTTAACCACTATCGCTCATCGGCATAATTATCAATTATAAATTTTGATCTTTTATTTTCTTCAACAATCTTTTTAACTGTGGATACATAAGTTATCGTAACTTCCGCAGTTTTAGTCACATAATCAGTTAAATTATGTTCTTTTAAAAATAATTGTAGACTTCAAATACTATTCTTCTCGTCTGTCTCTCTGAAGCCTTATCACTTGCTAAATAGACAATAAAGAGCTTATTTTGTTGAATGTCTTACAGTCATGTCTACTAAAGTACAAGGTATTTTTAGTCAAAAATTGGAACAACCAACTTTATTTAACTTGAATTTTTTTACAGATTTTCCTCGATATCATAAACAGATTTTGATAACATTTATGTGGGATTACCTCTAAAGTATGATCTACTACCAAAGAAAAAAATAATCATCAAAATTGATCCATAATTGGAGGAATGATCGCACATACATAAGAATCGTACAGCCGAATTGAGGACCTGCTCCTTTTTTGAAGTCAGATAAAAATATCCGCTTGTGAGAACAGCTCATGAAGGCTGAAGCTCATGATCTAACAAAATTTTATTTCACATTTATTATTGTAAATATTTTTTTTAGAACAATATTTTTCCTTTATCTGTAACAAAAAAATCAGCATAAATTGTGTACTTTCAGAGTTAGATCAAAATTACTGGCCCTGTATGATATTTGAAATAAATCTTCAAAAGAGGATCACACCACTACACAGTTATAACACCGCAACAAGCAAATAAACTGTGCATATAAACAAAAATTGTAACATTACGATCGTCAGAGTGCGTACTGAGTAACTATCTGGCAAGCATAGAGTTGTACATCTGTTACTGTCAGTAACAACTTTAATAGTGACATAACCATTTTTTCAGTTTGGCTCCGCACTAACTGTTTATTTAGCAGTTGATAGCGTGCGACGTACCAAATAATTGCAATTCACAATCTTCTTCCATGAATCAGAGAATATCTATCTAAATACTCCGTCTGAACTATCGTTTCGTTTCTTCCCCCGCCTGATTCTGTAAAGCCTAAAGTGTTTATCAGGAACCTTATATGTAGGTATGGCGAGTAATAATTATGTTAAAATTTAATATACTAACGACTATTTATGATCGAATAAAAACACGGGAATTACTCACGTAATAAGTCAGAGGGTTCCGACTATAGTTTCAACCACATACAGTGGTCTTTTTCAAGATTACGGGGCACTTGCGGACGCGGTGACGGATCGCCTAGTACTGCGGGCGAATACATACAAAAGTAAAATATATACGGTCGAATTAAGTACCTCCTTTTTCGAAGTCGGTTAATAAGATATATATAATGTTTTATCCATTTCATATCAAATATTCAATTTGGATTGTACCGTTATTACACCATAGCTATCTGTTGAATCTGGGGTTTTAATCTTACTGCCATAGGTTCCTTGATACTTGTTTTTATGAAGCGCTAGCTAGTGCACCTTTAACGCATTGTGAGTAGATAGCAGTTTTGTCAAGCCTCAAAGTTTTATCCATTTCATATCAAATATTCAATCTGAATAATCCAAATTTGGATTGTACCGTTATTACACCATAGCTATCAGTTGAACCTGGGGTTTTACTCTTACTGCCATAGGTTCCTTGATACTTGTTTTTATGAAGCGCTAGCATAGATTTACTACTAATAATCGCTAGCTAGTGCACCCTTAAGGCATTGATGTGGATAACAGTTTGGTCAAGCCTCCTTTTGAAAATCATCACCTCTTTTATAGTTATGTTAATGTTAGTTGCTTCTATTCATAAAACTTTAACCTTATTTGTTTTACAACTACACATATAAAAAGGAGTCGCCTTTCGCAGATGCATGAATGTTCATTCGCCCGATATTATACCATGCAACTGTGAAAACCCTACAGAACTTCCATGGGAGCTTTATACGCATAAATTGTACTCCCTTCTTAAAATTACGAAGCTATAGATTATAAAATACACCCATGCGAATCGAAGCCGGATTGCTAGATATTAAAAAAAACATCATATTGATTACGCATTTACGCTTTATTTGCCCAGAAAATACAAATTAACAATTGCAAGAATAATTCCACTAGAGTTGTACATACAATGCTCTTTTGCTAGAATACTTTTATAACATTTATTTATGTACTGTTCACAAAACATCATTCACAAAAATAGACAATTTACAAAATATCCTCTTGAACTTGGAACTGCGACCGCTAATTACATAAGATTAATAAATAAATATTGCAAATTGATACGACACTCGTCACTACGAGCAGGCTAAGCTATCTTCATCTACACATTACAGAACAATCTATATTAACCCGCTAAGTAAGCAAGGTTTGTACTTACAGCTCGTTTGCGATGGAGAAACACTTGCGTTGAAATATAAAGAGCTTTGGACATAGCTCAAATTTAACCATGTTTGGGGGAGGCATATGTCCAGCAGTGGACATCCTATAGCTGAGATAATGATGATGATGAACCTTGATTGCGAATACTCAGAAAAACGCTTATATATAATATTCCAGTTGCAGATCAGGGTTTCCCGATACAGAATGTTCTTGAATTAATTTTACATCAGCAAATATTTAAATGGTGAGCAAAGAACATGCGGCCAAAGTACATGTTTATTAAGTTATTGACAACGTAATATTAGTTTACTGTATAACATACAATCTTGCATGATATAATTTTGTGTTAAATTTGACACAAAAGGAAAATATAGCATTCTCTAAGCGCCAAAACTCGGTTGGAAAAACCTTAATACCCGAAACCTAACACTGCCTTATACCACTGGAATATATATAAAAAAACATTAGAAGAGTATTGTGCAAGCAACGTTCAGGTTGAGTTAATTCCAACAAAGTCTATGACTGAAATCTATAGAACTTAAAATTATTCGAACTAGGTATAGCAAATACTCAGAATAGTTACAAAGGACACACTACAGGTAACAACTACTAACTGTAGGTATGAATTTAGTCAATTAGAGTTCGGTATCGCATCTGCGCCCCTATTTATACCTTAATCTTATGTCTAAACGTGCTACTGTGAAAACTTTAACAACTGTCTCTTGTAAATGCAACAACGGCGTATGTACCTATGATTATTTAATAAATAAATGCCGGCTGTCGTTGTTTCCCTTGTTATTAGCGTGTATTAGAGCCATTTCTTAGAAATGACTATTCATTGAATCATAACCATGGTACTAACAATAAAAATAAATTAAAAAGGCTACAAAACTATCTAAAAAAAACGTGCTTCAAAGCTATGTAAGTAATTTGAAGAGATAAGTAGATTTATTTATATTATTTTACAATATTAACCAACATAATACACATTTTGTATTTTTTGTTGTAAAGAACCATTTTTTTGTAACAACATTTATATGAACTTGTCGTTTCAAAACATCATTATAAAAAAAGTATATTTTATAACTATAAAAAAATTGTCACAACATGTGTGTACTTCCGAACTCCCCGGGCAGGTCCGATTGACCCACTGCGTTATTAGGCAATTGTAGGTTTTTTCTACACATACCCCGTAACCCATGATTACATCTAAGTCATTCCCCACCAAACGTAATGGTAATGATTATCACCAAACGTGAATTATCTATAATAATTATTAGTCTAAGTCACAATGTTAAACAACGGAATGGACTACAAGTCAAGAAACGCATTTCTTGCGTTCTGGTATTAAACACCCTTCGAAATTGACCTAAGGCTAAATCTAACCGCGTGTGTTGTAGTTTATACTTTAGTGTGTGTTAAGATCTATGGTATGCTACTTTGACACTGACACCAGCATTCATAAAGAGATCGCAAGAGCGATATCTGAAAATAATCATCACAGGTCAGGTTAATACATTTAAATCTACAGCGGAAGCATAGATTCAAATGTTACTTTTCTTTTCAGCTATTCTAGAAAGATCTTCAGCAACAAATCTTGTAATTACTGTTGGTACATATAAATATATTTAGTTTGGCATTTAAGTCTCCTCTCAAGTCGAGATTCAAACTGAGCATCCTGAAGTACAGGCCTGCACCAAATAGCACCTGTCTTTATATGAAAGCAGCCGGTTTCTGTTATTGAAACTTTACACACAATAGCATAAGACTCAATACATAATTACTATGTATTCAAAGTGGTGTATGTTGTTTTTTTATCGCAGGCCATATTAGATTTAATTATATAGAGTCCAAAGTCCATGTTTAATCCCATTACCATTAATAAATCAATTACTTAGGAAGATAAGCATATCCAGTATACATAATGTACACACAACCTTTAACAACATTGATTCGTAGGTGTCAGCGTCAGGGAAGTATGAACGTTGCTTTTTAGCTCAAAGCTTTGGAGCTAAATACTTATTCATAATAATCACAAAAATTAACTGCCGCTCGACGGCCAGTTTCCCTATGACGTCACTTATTATACAACGGTCTTAATTTTAATTTGTATACGTCCAACGTTAGCGCCAAGTGGACTCGACTACACTAATTAAGTCAATTTTCATACAGGCCAGCAGCGTACTGTCTAGTTTTACCCATAATTAACTGTCATTTCATCTACATGAGCTCTGACCTTTTCTGGCAGTACTGCATATGACAGCAGTCCGACATGCACACTGATTTGTTTTTATGCTACTGTTATATAAGTATACGTATATATTCAATTATATTAACCATCTTGTTCGTATTTTATGTTGTTGTGTGCAGTCATGTCTTGAATAAATGATTTTAATTTCATTTCATTACATTTCCATGAATGAAATTCATTGGATAGATCGGCCAATGTGAAAGGAGATGAAGTGTTAATTCTGGGTAAAGATAGTGAGCGTGCAGGTTTGTTCGACCCTACTCTTTTTCGCGGTAACTTTGACGACGCTGACAGTGTGACGTAAGAGCGCGTGAAAGCGCTTAAGCTCTCACTTACGACCACGACCTTGTTAAAAATAACGAGTAGTATACTTATGAGGTAACGATAATACGCGTTAATCAAACCAAAACGGCCGTTATAACAAGCATATTCAGATATCGTCAAACACTATTTTAACAAGGAATTCGTTTGCCAATTCAATATTTGTTCAATTGTCAGCGCTCGGTGAGCGCGCACTTCGACGGCTATTACTACTATTATTATAATAATTTGTTACATTAATATGGCGACAAACATTTGAACATATTTGTTTCTGGGATTATTGGGTCATCCTCAGTAGACTATGGATAATTTGTCACGTTATTTATTGTTATTGCTTATTCCACAATTAGGAATAACACTTTGTGCGCTTGTCTCACAAGCATATAACAAAGTATCCTATACGGGACGTGCCGCGTAATTAAGACCTTACTTTACAACTAACCAAGTAATACAAATAAATTATAAAAAAAAACACTCGCTTTCGAAGTAATAAATACGATAAATAACAAAGAATTAGTCATGCTTTTATAACGGCGTGTTGAGAATAACATATGTTTAAAAATGTCCTTTTGTTACTTTCGTAGCTGTTTCAACGTAAAAAGAAATTTTGATGAATAAATAAATTATTCCAAAATATTCATATAGAAATATCTTGTTAGGTACGTTGTCAAACTTTGCCAACAGTGTCAATACACCTTTAAGAGTCACAAACAATAATATTGCAACAATAAACAAAATACTATAAGTCAGGATAACTTTTAAATACATTTCCTTAGGAAATAAAATATATGAACAAAGTCCTGTCAAGCCGTATAAAAGCATTTCTATGCACTAACAATATGTAGGCTTCGTAACTACGAAACCACTCTATTAATCGATAAAAATATCGGTACTCCGAGCTAATAAGTGTTAGTGCCATCGTGGGGACCCCAACGCGTCCACATTCCAACAACGTATTAATAGCCGCGGACCCGCACCGCGTGCAAAACGATTCGAGCATGGAATGTAACTGGTGGACTACGTTGTGGCTCGACGAATCGAGTGCACCGATAACAAAATCGATTACAATCGAATGCGGAATGCAGAAAACTAGAGCGATCGGAATCGATTTCAAGTTCATTACATATAGAGATAAACACAAGCCTGGAGATAGCATACCAGGCACTGACAACCCAGCATGCCAAATTCTGGTTTCCCTTTAAAGTGATACATGCCCGTAGCTCAGACTTAATATAAATCCACCATATATATATATAAAACATGCCCTAAATACGACCTAATTGGGACGTCTTTCCATCAGGTTGGTCAAGGCCTCACAACGTATTAGGAGCTATAGGTATACATATACATACATTAATGTAAATCGATACTCTTTTGGTGAAACAGAAACTAAAGTACTTAATGAATATGAGTGAAGTAAGAATACATATAAACTTCCATAGTGAAGGACTTGTTATCTATAGACGTGACATAGTTGTATGCTTATAGCCAGCAATGCCAGTTTCTAGACATACTTTGTATAGTGTCAACTGGAAATATCAAGTACTTAAACTACCTACTTTCAAATAGTGAACTCTATCATAAAACCTACAGAGCAGACACCCTGTTGCTGCTATATGTACATTTTGGTAAATATATACAACCGCTCCTATTTTAATACGTAACCTGCACTTTCTGCTGCTTATTCTGTGTTTTGTTTTGTTTTGCATAGATCTTTATTAAAACACGAAAAATCAATCATACAATAATTACATGATACTGTCCTGTACTCATATAAATAACATAGACATGGCTTGGCAGGATAATAGCGCCTTTATAAAGCCTTTTAACAAAAAACATATTTTATGTAACACTACACGTTTTATAACAATAAGGTAATTATTAGGTATGTAGTACCATCAATAAATATACCATTCTACTTTTTCTCTTTCTCCAATTTCTTTATGTGTATTAGTCATAAGCAAACCAAAGATACCTAGTAAACAAAGGTCATAAGTTGCAAATTGTTTCAATGAATGACAGTTATGGTCTATCGACCAAACGTGTTTAGAATAGGGATGTCCTTGATATTTATTGTTAACTATCGATACATCGTTTCTCAACCTGATCGTTATGGTATGTCGATTAAACGCGTATAGGATAGAGACCTCCTTGTTATCTATCGATATATTGTTTTCTGTCGATATATTTCCCAACCTGGTCCCGGTCCTAAGGGGCGGAAGTGCGGGATGGAGAGTGACCATTCCGTTTATAGAATTATACTAATTATGTGCTACAGGCATGCGTATCACGGTATCTAACATTAACACTATTTGAACGAAGCTTAGGTAACAATCGGCACGGCCCGAATCGTCTCAGTTTGTGTCTAGACCTGAAGAATGCGCAATACGCGCGCCGTTCGCGCGCATTTCATTTTCCGGGCGCCTGAACAACAAATGCGCGCGAACGGCGCGCGTACGGTGCATTCGTCAGGTCTGGACATTCCCTCACAAACTGCACAAACTAAATAACAGCCATATTCTGTACATTAAAACTATCACATTGTGACTAGTGAGCGGCGACGACTCCGTTCCTTTGCCGCGGATATCCGTTAAACTTGTTCTCAACAACCGGCGTGTTATTCTGTGGAGGTTCAATTTTGGCTTTCACTTTTTTGCCGGACTTGGGCGAGAGATAAGCCTTGTAGAAGAACTGGGCGAAAAGGACAAAATATGAGAAGTACATAGCCATGGACAGTTTTATGTTTATTTGGCTGATGTGGCACGTGTGGGGAGGGGCGGTCGTCATGTAGTTGTGCGCCCAGATGTTGATAGCGCACCCGACGATCATCTGAGTCAGTTGCAGCGCGGTGATCGTCATAGCGAGGAACCGGGGAGGGTGCCTGCCCATGCTGACGAGGGCGTAGTACGAGTACATCACGCTGAAAACAAAATAGCATTCATATAGCAACAGCGTTAAAAAGTTATCAATAATCTATCAGAATCAGGAGCGATTTAGGTTGCGTTCCAAAACACTTTACTCTTTGTCGAGCAATGAGTGCCGAGTAAGTTAGAGTTTTGGAACGACCACTTGTCAACGTCACGTAGGGTAATAATTAGCCCTGATTTTTAGTCAGATGAAATTGTGCCGGTTCCAAAACCGAACAACGTTCAACGTAAAATTTCAACGTGTTTTGGAACGCGACAGAACAACGATTACCCTTTTCCGGGTGATAATTACCAGCTTTGGAACACAGCCTTAGTAGGTAAGTAAACTATTCAAAATTGTTTAATAACTATTTGTATTTATTTATGTTACATTAGGCATTCCACCGTTGACGAACAAACAATAACATATTATTTAATTACCAATCAGTTATTACAAAATTTAAGGCTCAATAAATAGATAATTAGTTCACATATCAAATTACAGAAAATAAAAGATTATGTTTAAATAAAAATCACATTATTCTAAACTTGGATAACCCATAATTTTCGTAACAAACTTCCTAGTGAATTTTCTATGAAAGGTGAATTAATATTTAATTAATTCACGCACTAAAGGAATGACCTAACGCCTCTCACTACTTTTCAGTCGAAAACGGGGTTAGGAAACGCTATTCGCGCTTTTTAATTAAAATCCCTGTCAACATTGACACCATACAATGTAAAAGAAAAATCAACTCACGTGTACACATAATCGCTACAACTATGTAGTGCCATTGTTTAAACCATTTCTCCATTGTTCTTGCTAATACGTAATAATATTATATTATGTATCATTCATAGCTATCAAATACAATTAGAGATTGTTAGCCGATGTAAGAACGATAATAGTCGTTGAAAGACTTGATTGAAAAATATTAAATCATCATCATCATCATCATCTCAGCCATAGGACGTCCACTGCTGGACATAGGCCTCCCCCATTGATTTCCACAAGGACCTGTTGGAAGCGGCCCGCATCCAGCCCTTGCCTACGATCTTAGTCAGGTCGTCTGTCCACCTGGTCGGTGGCCGTCATATGCTGCGCTTGCCAGTCCGTGGTCTCCACTCGAGAACCTTTCGACCCCAACGGCCATCAGTTCGTCGAGCTATGTGCCCTGCCCACTGCCACTTCAACTTGCTAATCCGCTGGGCTATGTCGGTGACTTTTGTTCTTCTACGGATCTCCTCATTTCTGATTCGATCGCGTAGAGAAACTCCGAGCATAGCCCTCTATCTAGCCCTCATTGAAAAATATTAAATACACGTTTTATTTCTTTCGATCTACACTATTATAAAGAGGAAAGATATTTTTTTTATGGTAGTAACAAATACACTTTATAAACTACTGGAACGATTTGGAAAATTCTTAGACCATTATCCCAGAGTAGCTTAGGCTATTTATTACTACCTAGATAAAAAATAGAGATCACTATCAAAACTTCAATAATATAAGCATGCGAAGCCGTGACTAGCAGCTAGTATTAGCTAGTGGAAACAAAACTAAAGCCTTACTCGTACCAATACAATGGTACCTAAAAAACTATGCGGCAGCAAATAATATGATAATATGTAGTACCTAAATAGTATACCTGAGTATATAATAGAGCAGTGCTTGTATTCAATACACTCTGTAGTAATATTTATCTTGATAGTGGTCAAACGCTTGTCTATTCTCAATAAAAGAAAAAAAACGTTTCCAGAGAGTTTGCCTCATAGTAAAAATGCTAGTATTAACACGCTAGTGGACGCAGGCTGTTATAATATTTATAGTTAGAGTCCTGAGACCTATTCCACGGGTTTCGAACCTAGTTTAGGTTTCAGGTGCACCATTTATTGAAATATGTCATGTATCTATGAACAATAAAGATTTTATTTTATTATCTATTTATAAATATCGACTCACAGACTGCTAGTAGTATTCGTGACTCAACCAGACTGACGTTGAATTAAGCCTGAAGTGCTATTGGCTATCAAATTAGACTCAATTATTATCAAATGCAGAAATCGTACGTTGATTTCTATCCACTAGTTAGTACTCATTTAAAAGATAGGTAATTAAGAAGTTGTCGAGCGCTAATCGATTGAATGATAGATGGATGTGGACAATGAACTCTTTGCAATACCAATAAAGTGTGCATATACATATATATGTAATATATATAAAGAAAACCGTGACTAAGAGATCTATCAAAACACCGTTCAAAGTCCAAACCAATGAATCGATTGACCTGAATTTGGGACTCTGATTAATGTTATCATGACGTAGGCATCTGCCAACATTAGGATTTATTAACATTGAACCCATATGAGGGTATTAAATTAAACAATTTACAAGCGGGTGAAAGCATGGGTTGCAACTAGTCAACATTTACAGAAAACTAGCAAACATAGTCAGCCCAACATTTTCCCACTGCTGGAACGAGGGGCCTCTCAAGGAGGAGTGTTAGCCATGAATCACCACGCTGGCAAATGCGTGCTGGCGGATAAGCTAAGTAGCCAGCCCAATGACGGAGATTTCTGGCTACTACCCAAGAGCATAACCTAACAACTATAATTTATTATTTATATATATATTATATATATTAATTTATTTATTATTTATTCACACTCAGACCCCCCGCACTAGGATTCCCTGTATCGCGGGAGGCATGGACAAACACAATCACAGCACATAAACACCCAAGACCCAGGACAAACATCTACACATATCGTGTTTGTTCTATAAATAACTACACCATTCACATATGTTAAAATTATTGTATTTGCCAAGATAAATCTAGATAGCAAAATAATTGAACATCGCTATTGTTCAACATTAAACAATTGTTCAGTAGGGTTTATAGCGTTTGTCTAAAGTACATACAGCTGCTCAACCATATGTAAATCGTTATGTGTCGTTATGATGTAGGTGCTATTTAACTATATCTGATTGGTTTTTTTAAACTAAATACATGTATAATAACTGCAGAAATACATAATACAAATATGTATTATGTATTTATATAAAATGTTACCACCATATGTAATTGTTGTACCTACTTTTGGATATAACGCAATATTCATTTGCGTGTAATCATTATTTCTGACAGAATTTAATGTATCCTGGCTTCAATATAAGTAACTTTTTTGGAGATTTTTATAAACACAGTTACTAATTGCAAGACACGACGATTGAAGCTCAGTTATCAAACTAGCAAATATTAAATGCATAAGACCCACCTGTGCACGCAATAGTTCATGACGACGAACCACCTCGCCGAGGAGGTGTACTCAGTGAAGGAGTACCAGGTGTACAGCAGGACGGTGATGTGGTGGTACCAGTGAAGGAAGATCAGCGGCTTCTTGCGGAGCACTATGAACACTGTGTCGCCCAGCTCCGGCAACTTGGAGTACACGAACATCCATGTCCAGAAACCCGACACTTTGTCTTGTTCTATGAAGCTGAAACGAGACAAAACGGCATGTTAGACACATGGCTCAAACAAAAAAAGAAGACAAGTTACAAAACAGAAAACGGCCCAGTAGCACATCATCATAATTTTAGCCATATGTCGACTATGTCGTCCTCTGTTGAGCATATGCCTTCCTCGTTTATCTCCACAGATACCGATAGCAGGAGGTGCTTCCCGAGATCATTAGGTTTTAGGTCCTCTATACACCTTGTATAGGTACAGTCAGTGACAGAGTCACAGTGAACCTCTTAAGCTGCTATTTTCAGGTCTCTATTCCAAAACGTTACGACCCCATCGAACAGTTTTTTCCCCTTCATTACATCTATCAAATTCGTTAAGCTACTTTTACCGATTTTTCAAGGCTTCGAGGCTTAGAAATAATAGAATTCAAGTCGATTATCTCTATACTGGCATGTTAAGATACGCAGCTAGATTCTTAAGTAGTTGTTTGTTTATGGACCCACATCTTCAATAACGGAGTGATATTTTTTCGATATTTGAAGAAAAGTGCCGGGTAAGCAAAATAATCTGACATGTTTCCAAAATGTCGAGCCTGAGAATCCTTCTATTTACCATGTATTTTCTATGTGTTTATCTTTCAATATAGCAATTTACTCGTAAGCACGGCGCTTGCAAAAGTTCCGAAATATTGAAAGCTAAACATAACTTATTATGTACACGGTAAATATTCAATTTCTAAAGTAATACTTACAAAGTAAGACTTATAAGAGTTAACTGTAAGTTAGTGACCGTAAGCAAGATAAGATTAAAACTGTCAATAGACCGTGACAGTTTTATAACATATTTCGGTTACATTTTTATATTATACTAGCTGACCCGGCGAACTTCGTACTGCCTTACAGCCGATTCTCTAATTCTTTTTTTAATTACTTATTCTGCTATTTGGGACACTGGGTCAGCTAGTAGGATAAAAAAAGAAAAAAGAAAGTTGATATTTCAACAATTACATTATCTCAAAAAATAAAACGTCACTCAATTGTTTCGCCTTCTCGGAACCCCTCCACTAACACTTAAACTTAATGGTATATGGTTTTAAAGTTCAAATTGACTTTTAAGTATAGTTACGAATCTTTTGTATGGGAATAAAGAAAAGTGAGTTTTATTTTTCTCTCCGTAAGAACCATTCTCGTACTTCAAGGAATATTATAAAAAAAGAATTAGCGAAATCGGTACAGCTGCTCTCGAGATTTGAGCTTAGCAACACATTCGGCGATTCATTTTTATATTATAGATATTCGGGTATATGCAAGTGTTGTTAATACACTCTTATAGTGTTACCGGAAAGCTTATGTTGGCGGCGGTCTTTGGTTTAAGAGAACCTTTAATAACCACTCTACACTTGGTTATAAGATAACCAAGTAGGATATAAAAATTGTTTAAGCTAGGGATTGATGTAAATAAAAATCTTTTTATTAAATTAATAGTACTTATTTACGCCGTTGATCTTTACAAACAGAAGGTCGACAGCAGTTTGAGGCAATAATGATCCATTAGCAGTAGCGATAACTTAGCCTCACCTGGATGACCATCATTGTCACAAGGAAATACCTATTCTAACGCAAATAAAAACGTAGAATTGAAACAATGTTTGTCAACCTTGACTCGAATGCCATTAAATTGTGGGTGCACTCAAACAACTATAAGCACTGTAATATTATCTAAACATTGCCATGACATAAGCCATGTGGTAAAGTTAAAACTAAAAACTTTTTTTAAAATTTAGACAGTCTTATATTATTATCCTTTAATGATCTGATATTATAAAATATTATCAGCGTGTTTTTAGAATTAACAAGGTTTCAGGTCTCCTAAATCTTTAAAATTATTTTCCAAAGCAAGACAGACACATAAATAAATTAACTTGTTAGAAGCACGTAACTCACGCCGAACTAGCGCATCAATCCTAAAGGAATTCGAAATGACTAAACGGCTGTCAACTGTTTCCAATGTAAGCTTAAATATTTTTGACATGGCGCTCGATGAAATCCTGACTGCCTAGATAAGTTCATCGTTGTTGCGCAGGTCAACGGTAAAAGACCACGCGGTCGTTCACCTACCCGATGGTCACACCTAATAAAGTCGCTAACTGATCTGCCAATAAAGCTATTAAGAGCGCCGAAGACAGAAGCACGTCGAAGAGCATCGGTTGACTACCAATTCAAACTAGACGCGTTATTCAGAAATGAAGACTCCGACTAAGAAGATACGCACGATATCTACGTTTCCGACACATTATGAAGCTTGGAGAGATCCTACTCATTAGTAGGATATTATATCTATGCGAAAGTTTGTGAGTATGGATATATGGAGTTATGGACGTATATTTATTACTATTTTACGCCTAAACGGCTGGATAGATTAGGATGAATTTTGCTGTGGAGATAGCTTACCCTGGATTAACTTATGCTTATTTTCATCATCACTATCATCACCGTTTTTCATCACCACGCGTGGAAAACCGCGGGACGCAGCTAGTATATTACAAAACTAGAATTGCTTATTTAATAGTATATATATAGGCTTCGTGTACTAAAATACATTATGCATATTTAAATACCGAATCCTGCATCTTTTTCGATATGCTTGCCGATCTGTGCGCTGTGTCATCATGCGACATTTGCAAGCTATGTGCTTTGCTGACTGCCACTGACGACTGCAAACGCATGATCTTTATTGCCCACCTTCGTTCTGCTACTCATCTCCTTACGTTCTATTTGTGCTGTAAAAACCAGTCGGAAAGCGACAAACATATCGCAACCGTGATTTTTCGCGCGTATTAAGAGTAAACATCGTAAGACTGATGACAGGTTTTCACGGATATAATGTTTATTGACATAAGCACATTACATATACCTATAAGGAGTCGCATCATAAATAATTTAAGTGGTTCGAATGTATGAACAGGAGTTTGCGTCAGAGCAACAACAAACAGAACATGTCCTAATAATAATTAGAACCTATAAGCTGTAGCAAACAATAGACTCCGAGAAAACCTTTTGTGTAAAAGGATCTGGTGCCTTTATGACTCGTCATCATCCGATTGCAATGAAAAACCTAAATATTTAAATATATATGACAAGTGTAGACAGGCTTTTAGAACGATGCACCTAGTGGTTATTTAATTATCTGGATGACTACCCTATTGAGGGTGAAGAAATCGGTGAACATATTTTATGTACATAATGACAATTGAACCCGTGAGTAGCAAAGTTCACTGAAAAGGGCGAAAAAAATATTTTTACCAAAAAATGGAACGGACTTCGGCACTCAAAAATGTGAAATAACTTGTCGAAGTCGGTACCATGAGCACAATATTTTGATAATAGTTCATAAGAGCTCATTAATTATCGCGCGTGGCATTCGATACAATTAGTTAAATATATCCTGTATTGCCGTCGGCCGTGGTGGCGGCACTTCAATAGTAGCTGAATAAAAATTAATTGAGATGAGTATAATAAAAAAAATGCACTTTTATTGTTGTCAATGAAGCAAGGCATACATAGTAGGTACAAGGATTGCTGCCCCTAAAAGTTTCAGTATAGAAACGAAGAAGGTTATAATGTTTAAAAAGGAAAGGAAGCGTGGCCCATCTGTATATATAACATTTAATCCAAGTTTCCTTTGGTCATGATATCACGCGTGAAAGGCTGGACCAATTTCGATAATTCTTTTACCAATAGAAAGCCACGTTATTTTTCAGTGTACATGGCTATCATCATCACCATCACCAACGTTCTTTATCACCACGCGGGTGAAACCTCGGAGAGTAGCTAGTAATGAATAAAAATCGTGTTTTGATGTAACTCTTATATACCTACATACATAGCTTAAAATGACGGACGCTGGTTCGGCTTGAGCTTCCAGTGAACCATCACACTTCTAGCATGGTGGTAGGGTACTTTCCATTACCTGCCTGGCTAGCTATCGCCCCCTGTTATTAAAACTGTCACCTAAATCATAGTGTGTTCAGACAGCGGTCCTTGATAGCCAGTAAACATTCTAGGTCTAGCTACATGATTACATCTTCGACCACGTCGTTACTGAACATCAAGTAAGATAGCGGTCAAACGCATAAAACATCACTATATTTGGCTGTATTTCTGTAATTAAGATTTAAGAGGCCTGGATTCAATGCCACTGGTTACGAGCCTAGTTTGGGACCCAAATTGTTCATTTATTCATATGCCCTTTTTACTTGATAAGATTTTGGTGCATGTGTATACGGTACTGTATACTTCCTATATATGCAATTTATGCGGGAGGGAGAGCGGTGCACACTGCACGATAGCCTGGAGTAATGTATCTTGCGGAATTAACACGATCAAAAATAACATACTGAGTACATATTGACTAATTAACATCGTTGTGGGTTGGTTGTTAGTTCAGCCCTATGTCGGCAATTTCAGGCTTTTCAACGAGCCTCTGACATAACGAATGTTTGCCTGATACAATGATCGCGACCGAAGTTTAACGTACAATCCGAAGCACGCAAGCGCTCAGTTCAAAATGCTACTAGCAGTTTCGGTTGTTTGACGGTCGCCGTGGCCTAGTAGCCGGTGATATTGACTTCTAGTCCCCGGGCCATTCGAAACCCGGCAGGGGCAAACATTTACGCGATGAGCGCAGAGGTTTGTCCCGGGACTTGATCACATCACACAAGCACATGTGTGATATGATAATGCGCGTCCACGCCTCGCGCAACACAGAATCCCAGAGTTTGAGTGTGAAAAAACAAAACAGTAGTCTGTTATGATTGGAGAGGTAAAATACAAAAAACATACATTGCATAGGGAAACTTTGTTACGATCGCTTTACAATTCACATAATTTAAAGGGTAATTTGTAAATTACAAAGTAATGCAATATCTTTATTTTGTGTGTTTTTTTTATAAAAGTCATATCCGTGAGTATTATTGTCAATTATTGCATAGCATGATTCTAATGACGCACACGTCGAGATTTGTCCAACGGAAGGAGCATTACGAAACCACATCGTTGCGATACGATTTTAACATCTTACGTCTTGTATTGACGTCTGTAAGCACTCATAGTACATACAATACATAGTAGTATGTATATTCACATTGAATATATGTATAAATATGCTTTGTTTACGAAGCTATAAAATCAAACGCTAAAATGTATTATATATAGAACGATTATGAATAGAAAAGTAAAAACGTCCAGTAGGATCCGTAAATGTATTTAAATATTTCAAATGATAGATACAGATTAGTAAATGCCACAGAATCACCATTTAACCAGTACTGTGCTAGAAACTAAAGAAGAGAATCATAATACACATAGACTCGCACTGATAAAAAAGGATCCTTTTATTATCCGCCAGAGCGTATAGAAAATGGTATTTAATTACGCTTAGCCTTTACGCTACAGTGAATAACTAAATCATTGCGAGTTACCAAATTAAGCGCGCAATATTTAATACTAGTAGCACCCCGCAGTTTCACCCGCGTGGATTACGGTTTTCTCGCTGCCTCAATTATCCCACGGGAACTATACTTTTTCCGGGGTAAAAGTAGCATATGTGTTGTTAATCCAGGGCTTAAACTATCTCCATACCAAATTTCATCAAAATCGGTGTAGCCGTTTGAGCGTGAAGAAGTAACAAACATACACACATGCACACAAACTTTATCATTTATAATATTAGTAAGATAGGATGATAACAAAAGGCAACTTTTTTGAAAATAACAATCATGCATTTAATATTAATTTGGGATGTACAATGACTATTAAAGAATCTATACTAATATTATAAAGAGGACAGATTTGTATGTAAGTATGTGTGTAATGAATAAACTCAAAAACAACTGTGCCGATTACAAAAATTCTTTTCTTTCTTCACTATTAGAAAGCTACATTCACCCTGAGTAACATAGGCTATATTATATTTTCAAAAAAATTAGGGGTACTTATAATTTTTAATTTTCAAATTTTTTACCAGTGCGAAGGCGGAGCGGACCGCTAGTATTTAATAATTTTAAATAGTAAGTTCATCACATAAAACGTCGAGTGGAACCCGCTCGCAGAAATACTGCTATTATCTCACCATTCCATTTGTGAGGTTGATAATTGAAACATTATCTAACCAAAACAACGCGAAACGCAGATGCGTGTGCCCCAACGTTTAGTGGGTCAATTAAATGTATTTACAACGAGCGTCACGTCACAACCACGTCGTCGCCGGTGCATATTTTTTCTCTAAATTATGTAACTGGCCACTTTCTATTTAACAGCTGACCGTATCTGTATTTTTACTGTTACGTATGCTGTGGCCATGGGCAGATAGTTGATGTAACCTTTTTCGCTGCAAATTGAGTATACAACGCTGTATAAACATGCTGTACTTAATTAAAAGTGGAAAATCTTATTCATGTGAGATATCAAACACAAAATTTCAAGAGGCAAGTTACAAGGGATTCGCAGGTTGAATGACAAGAATATCCTTTTTGTTTTAAATGAGAAACATGGCATGGTGACTATTGCAATAATTTATATATTGTTACCATGTATTTTAATCAACGTTTTGTCTTAAAACGTCATCATTTTTTTTTATTGCCTATGTTTAGTTGTTATTGAGTAGAATCCTTTAAAGGTGTGCAATTGGGTCTATTCTTCACCTTTATAACCTCTTGTAATAATTTACGAGGAATGATAGACGCTCCAAGTCTAAATGGTGAGCTGTATCGGTTTTATTCCGCCAAAAATCTATAAAATAAGCAGAAGACACAATCTTTTAGCCGTGCCCTACACACGCACTCAATACCCGGGGTATGCACCCACGAGTTGTATCCATGGCAACCCTGGGGAAATCTTATCGGATATAATATAGGGATAAATTATTATGAGTCAATGAGCAGATAGCCAATTTTTCTAATGGCATCGTGATCATTGATGAGTGGGTTTTTAAGCAACGTTCTTTGTCCTCAGAATTTCAAAATAAGAATGATTTGTTTCCAATATATTATCATGTTTAGGGTGCCTACAAATCATAACTCATGCATTTATGAACCGATTAAAAAAAATTATTACTCAAAACGTCATACCTCCATATTGGGTTTATAGAAACTTGATGAAAACTTTGCAAATATTTCGTGTGTGAATATTTATGGGAAAGTAATGTCTCAATAATGCTATACACAACGCATACTATTGCTTGCTTGCTGCAATAATATGCGCACATAAAATTTAATGTAAGCCGTTTGGTTCTAACCATAATAGTTTCTTACGAGTTTCAGATATAACTACAAAATTACCCGTGTTATCGACTGCATATAAAAACAATTAAGGCTATTACGTGATATTACAAAACCGTAGCCGGATATCGTGTCTGCGGCTCATTTGCGTTATAGCTTGCTCTAGAATATTCTCGTTTGATGATGATCATTAATTGAAAAACAACACGATCTACATCTCATATTTTTAAACGAGAAATTCATGTATGTATATCGCATTTGCTATTCAAGTTTGTGTGTACGTACGCAGTACGTACGTAGCAGAATTGAAGTTGCCTTCCGCGTCTGTTTGTTTAAAATAAATCTTTATTACCGAGCGACACTCGACACGCTTTTTTCCTATTTTATTTGCCCACTTCTGAAAACAGGAGGAGGCTCTCAATTACGTTGATTTTTTGAATGTTTGTTACCGCATAAATCCGTCATTTGTATACCGTTTTGAAAAATATTTTTTCAATATCATATACATAATCAGATTCAGATTGATCTCACAAAAATTTCATCATAATCGGTTCAGTAATTCTTTTTAATATCAAGGAAATGTAAATTTCATGAATAGGCTCAGATTACATTAGGTACGCACAGCGCATTAGTTCGCATTAGCTCAGATACGTTAGGTGCCGTGGTGGTACCGGCCTAGAATAGTACTCCCCCATCTCTTCCCGTGGGTGCCGTAAGAGTCGGCTAAGGGATCACGTACCAGGAGGTGGGCAGCAGCACCTTCTGAGGATTGAAAACCATACTGCGCTCACCAACCCGCCTGCCAAGCGTGGCGAGTATTGGCAAATCCCCCCTATATGGGGGACGCACATGTCCAGCAGTGGACGCCCCATAGCTAAGAGAGAGAGAGAGAGAGAGACATTAGGTACAGGTAAAGATTTAGCGTTTGATTTTAGGAAGCCTAAAACGTCGTTTATTACGCACACATTAGATCATCAAAAAATTTTCACCAAAAAATGGAACCGACTTCAACACTCAAAAGTATGAAATAGCTTGTTGAAGTCGGTACCATGATAGTTCAAAAGTGATATCAAAATATTGTGCTCATGGTACCTACCGACTTGGACATGTTACTTCATACTTTTGAGTGTTGAAGTCGGTTCCATTTTTTGGTAACATTTTTTTTTTTCACTCTTTTTGCCTACCTTTGTTACTCATGGGATCAATTGTCATTGTGGTGTAGGTATGTATGCGTAAGCACGCATTTTTCAGATTTTGACTTATAACTCAAAAAGTACTCGTCCTATTTTGATGAAATTTAAATGGGACCACACGGGAAGCACCAGCTTTCAAATAAAAAAGAACGATCAAAATCGGTTCACCCAATTCGAATTTATGCGGTAACAAAGACAAATAAATAAAAAAGGGGGCGAATAGAGAACTTAATTCTATTTTTGGAGGTCGGTTAAAAAACGACCTATTGCTTATCAGTGCATATGTATATTGTATATGTACCGCACTCATACCTGCACATCCGCGTCGGTCCGACAGAAAATATATGATAAAAAAAATTTTTAACAAAAAATGCAACCGACTTCAACACTCAAAAGTGTGAAATAACTTGTTGAAGTCGGTACCATGATATTTCACACAAAAGTAACTATCATCACAATATTGTGCTCATGGTACCGACTTCGACAAGTTATTTCACACTTTTGAGTGTTGTAGTCGGTTGCTTTTTTTTGTTAAAAAATATTTTTTTTCACCCTTTTCAGTGACCTGTGCTACTCACGGGATGTCGATGTCTTCAACCGCGACAATAATATCATCGATCAATATAATAAATACGCGTAGCACTTTTCAGTTATTGGAGTATAACTCAAAAATCGCTTGTCCGATTTTGATGAAAGTTGAATGGGATCACAACGGAAGTATACTCTGTCTAACAAAAAGAATCATCAAAATCGGTTCATAAACGACGAAGTTATCCGCGAACACACATAAAAAACAAACACATAAAAAAAATAAAAAAAAATACGGTCGAATTGAGTAACCTCCTTCTTTTTTGAAGTCGTTTAAAAATAATAAAACAATGTCGTCATGTGCCGTAAAACGCTGCAAAAACTACATCAAACTGAAAAAAAGTCCGAAGAAATAACTTTTCACTTGTTAGTATTGTAATTAACATCTCATTTAACAGTAATCATCATGACTTAGGTTATAATTTCGTATACCAAAATGTATGTATTCGAATGTATTGTGTATATGTATTATATGTACTTACATATACTTGTGTAAACAGGTGAAGTGCTAGCCGACACCGAATAAATTTAAATGAATATAATAAAGTAAAATAACGGTAAATTTTCTTCATAGATTCAAATGATGAATACTGCCAGATTGGTACCAACCACAGATATTTTTTTTGTAATCTTTCACGTACCTATACATTTTAAGAAGATACATTTGATGAAGATGACAAAATTGTTTCACGGACAATATGTCAGTGTAAGTCGGAGTATATACTTTATAAATTAAGCAATTATAATTTTTAGCTTGAAATTAAAACTATAAACATGCACATTTATTTACAAAAATTTTGTAGAGAACGCAAGGAAATAATGCAACGAAAACATAATAATAACCATTGAGGATATTTAATTCTCTGTGTAGATAGTCAGTTCCGAGTACAAAGTTGATAAGCAAAACAACTGCAAACGAGGATATAAATATAACCTAAATCTATTAATAACTATAGGTTCGTACGTGGTCATATGTGCAGCAAAAGCTTACGAAACCAATTCTGTCATTATTATATTCATTTCGAACAAACGTTCAATCAAATGCGAGGAATATTCAATTGATGTATGTAACTATTTTAATGAAAAGCGCAAACGTAATTAGTTATCGGCGCCTTAGCTGGCTTTTTACTAATGCCTCCTAATGATGTTTTACTAAAGATGACGTATATTCATACTGCGCGGTGCTTACATTTTGTTCCATTACGACATAAACATGCTTACTGCGACAGATAATACGGTACAAATAATATAGAGAAGGATAGCTATATGTTTAGACTTGCGCTTGAAATACGCGTCGCAAAGAAAATTACTACAATTGACTTAATTTTGCCGCCTTAGTTTCCGCGCGCTTGTGCTACATCTACCTCATATAAACATTTAATATCATTGAATGCCTCTCCACAGAAAAAACCTTGCCTTATTCTAAACTCTATACTATATATAGTAGGTATATCTATCTTCGATCAAGATATCCATTTATGCTCGGGCTCAGTTCACTCTTTTATTTCCATGTTTTTTATCTCTCCTCATGACATACCAATACCAAGTCAATCATAGGCTTTTTAACTTTTCATTTGCTGGTGCAAATGTGCTGCATAATCTCTTAAAACAATACAATTAGACATAAATGAACACAAAAAAACTGAATAATGTCCTAACATAATACAAAATTTTATAGCAAAAGGCAGAGAAAGTCTTATTATATATGTATAAAAACAAAGCAGTTTTAAATGATCGTTCAACACTGTGATGGTAAGTTTTTTTATCTCAAAAATAAAATGGCTGTGGCGTAACGTAATTGCGCAAATAACATTTGACTTGGGGTTCAATACCTAATGAAAACAAAGAAACTAACAATAAGATTAACAAAAAAGGCTACCAAAAGGTTAATTAATATTATAATGACTCCATATAAAATAAAATAAATAAATTAAATATATTTATTGGAGGCAAAAGTACCCATACATGGTAATTGACTAATGGTTAAAATAACTAAAACTACTAAAAGTGTAAACAGTAAACAAAATCGGTTATAAAAAGCAATAAATAAATAAAATTGAAATTGCTTTATAACAGGCAAATAACATGTCATTTGCGATTTTCATTCCGGTGGACTGAGATTCAAAATCTCAAAAGCGGACAGCAAAGATTTTCTTCTATAGACATCACAATTGCATTACTGGATTCTCGTATTCTGTTCCAAAAGAACACAATACGAGATCTTATAATTGAAATTAAATTGTTGGAACTAGTGTTTATTCTTGGAATCCGCCGGAAGCTGGAAGAAAGCCACTTCCAACCGGCCCACGAGATCATTAGATGGTGGCATAATCTCTGGCAAATGCAGTATGAAACTCCCACGTAATTATTCTTGGCCCTGAATAATTCGCCGAATTTTCTTTTATGGTAGCATTGCCATAAACCTCTAAAAGTCCGCACTATGGTCAAGCTCAACCAGTTCTTTAATTAAATAAATATTAACATAAATTGAACACATATAATCACACGACGTGGGCTGAAGGACATGTTTAAAATTTCCATCACATTTTTATAGTTTAAACTGGATTTATCTCTAATATATCTCTTAACTTGGCGATGCAACCTTGATCAAGTCAAAACTTAGAAATAGTTAATGTTTCGTGCTATACTTTATCTAATAGGCTCGGGGTTGAAATGTGACATTGACCGTGACTGCTTAAGTTTCTACAACACATCTGCAACTAGTCAGAATCGATATCTGACCCAGACACTCGGACGCATTCAGAATCGGCCCAGTTAAATGGTGTTACGTAACTACTAGGCAGTTTGGGAATTTTATCAATTTCCTTTTAGCTCTTCGACTTTTCAACACAGATCGCGAGACATATTCATTATTTTTTTAGATTGAAGCTTAGCATCTACTTCATAAGGTTGGTTTCTCCGATGCTGTCAGAAAAGGTATGTATCTATTTATCTAGAAACCAAGCCTACTATTCAATATCGCAAAATGCTGGGCTCAAAGGCCTATGTGGACAGCTTTGGTAGTTCGCTAAATGTATCACGTCCGAATAGATTCAATTCCAGATTCAATGACACGTCTATTTACGTAGTCTGTTAGCAAATAGCATGTCAAATGCTCTACTAACCCTGCACAGGCCGAACATACTCGTAGATTTAGGCCACTATGAACTTAGCAGACTACGAAATTTAATTTTGTGTTATTGGCATCGACTCGGCCTCGTACTGGGCTAAATCTGAACATGAAATTGGTAGATTTGACTGACACCCAAGACAATTACTATAGCAACTAATCCACGTAACTCTTTCCATTTCAAATTTCTCAATATATGAACAGAAAGTAGTGCCATCAAGATGATACTCGAATTCCTATCTTAACTCAAACATTTTTTGGAGTACACCAATGGTGTGTTGGTTTTACTTAATGTATATGCTATTGCTATGTATCCTGATTATATCCATTTTATTTATTATTTTCTCGCCTACACGTTTCTTAGCCCCATCTTCATAAATTAATTGGGATTGATTTGGAGCATTCGTCTTGGATGGTTTTTCATTTATTTAGTTATCATTACTTTTTATGAAGTTTATATATGTATCAAATATTTTATTTACAAAGAATGTTATAAAAAATATTTTTAGTACACTGTTATATCTATATAAATGCCCGTTTATTATATTATTGACTTATATATTTCCAGAAGATCCCAACAGATAGCGCATGCCAGGAATCAATTCTTAGCAACGACGGGACGCTTTACTGCCACTAACCTAATAACTTGTACCGGCAGGGGACTTATGTCGGTACGTGAGGGACCGTTTGGGCCAAATTAACTTCACTAAGGAGTTCCAAATTGGAAAGGCTAAAGTAGGTACCTATAACACAAAACAAGAAACACTTTTTGTCATTATTATTCAATTTAAAACACAGAATAACGGATGGAATCCGTGAACTGTCCCAAAAACATGAAGAAAAAAGCTGTAATGAGATTGTAGGTAAGTGATTGAGGAATCACATTTCAGAATAATAAATGTAGAAACGAGGAGAAGCACTTCGGGCCGAGTCTCATGCATAAGTTATTCGGTAACAAACAGAAACTATTGGATATCGGTTTTCCTTACCTGCGGATTAAGTAAATGGAATTTAGTCAAGGATTAACTTTCATGTTACGCTACTGATGCTACTCTTAACTTAATTATAAAAAGATTTTTATTTTATAACATATAATTCATAATAAAAAAACTCTTAAGAGAGTTATTTCTTAGTTATATTTTAACAAATTAATATTATTGTATATACAGCGGATTATTAAAGACTATCTGAAAATTTAATATTATCATCAAGTATAATATACAACCTCAGAAAGTCTTTAACACACGTCTTTACACTAATAGAATTATGTCTGAAATCTGAAAATGAAAAAAACACTGGTAAGGTTCAGCATTATAAAGTTCTGTCAATTTAATGGCACGGAAAAATCCACCTTGTTGTTTTATGATTTCAAATTATGTTCAACCGTAGGGACGATATGGTATATGATATATTTGGCCGACTGTACATACACGTTACGTCAATCACTGATCGAACAAACAAAGTACTTACATGAATCCTAAACCCAGCCAACGCTCTCAAGCAGTACTGAGAACTATAGGAAATAAAGTTTCGACAAACATTTGCACAATATGTTCACATCTTTATTAGCACGAGACATAAAAATTTAACATATATGTAGGTACGAGCAAGTGCGTACATAAACAGTCACGGACTTCGACACGATATAACAATAAGTATAATTTCCGACTTTATTTTTTAATTCTTAGCGTAAAGCACTACCGAGTAATGAGCATGAACGTGGATGGATATATAGAGGTACCTAAAGGAAGGCCGAAGAAGGTATGAATGGACTGCGTTAAGAATGATATGTGTATAAGAGGTGTGAGCACTGAGATGACTATATAACGACAGAACGGAGTAGAAAAGGACAACATGTTGTGCCAACCCCACCTAACGTGGTATAAGGGCAAGAAAAAGGAGGCTGAAGCACTAACACTTGATCATGACTGCCATCTACCGTCAAGTTTGCAATCACATCCTTGGTCGAGCACAATAGATCTATAATGTTCGGCACTCAATGGCAGGTGTCGGAATGAGTGCTTATCATAACCAGCCGTTAAGTTCCCACAGCTGGGAAACGAGAGTCACTCTCAGATAGAGGATTATTGGCCATAATGTACTTACTCTGCCTCAAGTTGGATGATAGGCTAGCTACCAGCTCAATATCCGAGTGTCAAGACCGCCTACCGCCTAAACTACTACGACGTGACCTAACTTCCCCGACGTGCACGGAAGCGTTCAGTTGAAAACGTTACCAACGGTCGCTTTTGACTAGTATTTCGACTAGGTACTAATCGGGCTGAATTCACAGTAAAATTTTCGTTCCAACTATGCTCATGTCTAAGCTTTAATATTTCACGGTCAAATTATTTGAATGAAATTTATTTAAAATATAATTAAGAATTATAATAATATAAATAATGTAATATAAATTGTTCATACAATTCAACAATGGTTTTTAACTGTAAAGTTGTGTACATTTTTTAAAACAATAAATAAATTAAAGGTAGATGGCGCTAAGAACAACACCTCCTCAGATGTTAAGGAAGGGAGAAATTTGTACGCTAGTGGTAGTGGCTGTTATAGCTTAGTGGACAAAGCGATAGAACGGTATTCAGTGGGTTCTAGCTGCCGAATTTTTTCCTCCAAATAATTTGAACGTAAGTTCCGCCTAGCACGTTGTTAATGCAATAAACTATTTAATAAAACTCTTTAAAAATTCATACGTCAAAAATGATGTTGTTTCATATGAAACATTTATTTGAAACTTTGACTATTTGAACCACTAAGGAGATGAAGGTGGTCCTTTGGGAAATCTTTGTGTAAAAGTATACGC
This sequence comes from Apeira syringaria, assembly GCA_934044485.1. Classification (NCBI taxonomy): domain Eukaryota; kingdom Metazoa; phylum Arthropoda; class Insecta; order Lepidoptera; family Geometridae; genus Apeira; species Apeira syringaria. The sequence continues at coordinate 8,817,707 of OW203665.1, read as the reverse complement.
CTCTATAGACACCGGTTGGCTGTGCGTCGATCGAGCAGTCAGTCATTTCTACTTTTTACCGGACTGCGCCAGGAAGAGGGTTATTCTTTTAAGAGTATGTATGTATATTTCTGTGGCACGCTCTGTATCGTTAACTTTTTGATGGATTTTAGAAACAGAGGTGTCGTTAGATTCGTCTGGATTGTGAGTCTGATACTGGATATAATACGAATATTATAAAAAAAAACCGCCGTCAAGATTCTGTTTTTATGATTCTCTTGTTTGCAATATAAGATAGAGAAGATGTAGGTACCCTATTGTGCACTTTTGTGAGTCACCGAATTCAATTAGGGTCAATTTTCGAATTGATCGGTTAAATTAGTTTAAATTATTGTAATACCTTTTAAATTGAATTATTTATATCTACTAATTACAATATTAACTATCGTGTTTGCTTGAACTTCAATCAAAGTAGGTATGTTATGTTGATATAGCACAAGCTTACATATTATAATATTGACGTTAGAGTTAATGAGTAGGCAAATATAAGAATATTACAATAAGTAAGTGAGTCCTAAGTGCAAGAGGTATTTAAACAAATTTTATACATGTTTATTATAAGCTACACAAATGGCAATCTCAAAATAGAATTTTATTTAAATGTAGTTGTTTCAGCATAAAAAGCTGCCATTGTAAGCTAGAGATTTAAATAAGCTACGGGTAGTGATTCTCTTGTTTCACTACACTATGGGAACTTAATGAATTTATATGAGACCAATCTGAGTGTTTTAGATGCAGAAACAAATACTGGTCTAAGATACGGCTTAAGAAATAGACATCCGTTATTTCATGATGAGAAGGCTTAAATGGTACATAATATGTAGATGGATAAAGTGCACATGGGTTGCAGAGGTAAGCTCGGGGTCGATGCTGTTAATTAAAAAATAACCCAATAATTATAAAAATTCTCTCTGCGCCCTTGTTTCTAACATGGAGTAGCGCGCGAGACACTTCTGTCACTCTCCCTACTCGCGCTTCAATCCGAACTTTTAAAAAATCTAAGCAACCATGAACATGAACGAGCTTTTTGTAGGCAACCTTATATTGTTGGATAGGGAATAAAATTTTTAAAAAACAGTCGAATAACACTGTTTGTCCACGGTCGGGAACAATTATTGATTGTCTATCAATTGTCTGAAAGACATTATCCAAAATGTATCATGGGCAACTAGCTTCCAAATTGAAAACAATCCGATTATAGAAACGTGAAAGTGTAGCGCGAGAAAATACGAAACTCAATAAAAAAGTGTACATTTTTTTTTTATATCATTTAGAAAGACAGAATAATCCGACCCACTTTCTTTCTTTGAAATGTAATTGTGTCTTTGAATGGCAGCCTTTCGAAAACGCTTTTCAACACATATCTTGATTTGTGAAGCGTACACAATGCGGGGTTAGGCAACGAAGTTTATAAATAATAATCTAGCATCGCTGCAAATACGAGGGTTAAACCGAAAGTTCTTAAAACTGGCCACTTGTAAACGATAAAATAAAAAAAATATTCGAAAATGAAACTCTACTAATATTATTGAGTATATATTTCATTCATTTACCATTTGTTTAACGATTTGGCAGCAAATTTAAAATTGACTGTGTCACACGTCAGCATGAATTCAACGCGAGAAAATTTTCGTGCAATTTTCTTTATGACTTTCGATGTCATTTATGTAAATAAGAAAGTTATGATAGACTACGATTGGCCTTTCACGATTCAGCTTTATCTCGTGCCACTGTTAACAACTGCTTTAATGAGTTTTAACGTGGTCGCACTAATCTCACTGATGATCTGCGTGAGGGACGAAACAGCAGATTCATGTGAAAGAAAATCTTTGTACCGCTTTTTAAGAAAATGTATGACGACGACGTATGAAATGAATATATCAATAGAAAATATTATGGATTCTGGAAGAAGCCAATATATGAATCTGATGACACCTTTATGCCAGTAGCCAATAAGAAAAGTTGTATTTTTATGTATATATTGAGGTTGCATTTGTTTTCTTTTTCTGTAATACTAAATAGAACTGAAATTTAGAAATTATTTAGATTATTTTATCTTAAAAGCTTCTTCCTAGCGTAATGGTTTATATTATCACATTATTGAAGGCTTAGATTATACTCGCAAAATATTAGACCGATGACTCCACCGCAGAATGATTCTAAGTTCTAACAGGGTGTCAAGTCTACTAATTTCATGTTCATATTAAGTCCAGGCCGTGGTGATTATCATTAAGTTAAGGCCGTGGTGGTACCGGCCTAGAATAGTACTCCCCCATCTCTTCCCGCGGGTGTCGTAAGAGTCGGCTAAGGGACCACGTACCAGAAGGTGGGCATCAGCGCCTTCTGAGGATCGGAAATCATCCTGCGCTCGCCAACCCGCCTGCCAAGCGTGGCGAGTATTGGCAAATCCCCCCAATATGGGGGAGGCATATGTCCAGCAGTGGACGCACAGGCTGAGAGAATGAAAAAAATTAAGTCCAGTGCGAGGCCGACTCGATGCCAATAAGACAACGTCAAAACTCCGTAGTCGGCTCGGCTCGGCCTATGTCGGTTTTGTACGAAATTGACAAGTTGGATACTTACAGACTACGAAAAATGGCGTGCTACGCCACTGAATCTAGAATTGAATCAAAATTGATTCAATATGGACAAATTAAAAATAGCAGACCACCAAAACTGTCAAAATCGCCAATTGTAAGTGATCATAGGCCCCAGATACTACATACCTTCACTCTGGCACAGAGCTGTAACTCTGGTGACGTAAGCAACGACCTTTCAGTGTGAAAGAATATTTAACTCATTCAAGTGCGGACGAGTAATCAGTTACAGGACAAGAGGCAAACGAATACTTGACATTGTAATAAACCAATACCAACGGAGTAAATATATATTATTTATCTTAAACGGTCCTATAAATCACCCTATTTTTTTCAACAAAATACATATGACTTATTTTTGATACTTATGTATCCATTAATGTTTCGAAAACGGGTCTAACACAGGAAGAAAATATGTGGGTACTTTTCATGTTTTGGTATTTGAATAGGTGTCAAAAGCATAAATACAAATTTTACCAAAAATAATTAACTGTATCAAATACGTAATAACTGTAGTCAGACTTGAGTTGCGTTCGAATCGGACGACACGTAAAATAGTACGCTTTTGAAGTGTACGTTACATTTCAGAACATATCATACGCACTCCTTGCCCAGGTCCCAATTCATTTGTGGTCGGCGCAGCCGTGAGTCTATGCCTTTCTCTTCCACTCTCCTCTATGAGCTGTCAACACAGTCACATATTTTATTACAAAATACCTATTTTACAGTGCTCTACCCCATCCCTTCTATTCCTCAATCTTCATATTTATCTGTCACCTAAAGAACATTCATTCCTTTGATTTCATGCCCGTTACAAGCCAAACAAACTATTATTTTTTTAATCACGGATCTCTCATTTAATCAATAAAATATCATCAAAATTGGATTGTCACTGAGACTTTTTGTAATGTTCTCAAGACTAAGACAAGTGTTAAAGATACCTACCACCAGAACTCGTTAGAAAAATTTGACCATGATTAATTAATAAAACATGTTCCATTAATATTTTTATTGGTTGTATTTTAGTTAGAGCTCGTTCGCCCCTTCCGGCAAATGTGAATAAAATTCATAGCTAAAAATAACAAGAAAAACCACGTAGACCGTCAAAAGAGTGCCGGAATTCCTTGAAAATTTAACCAGGGAGGGTTGAATGAGAGGGCCCAAACCTTCAGCGTGAATTTGTTTACAAAATGTCCGTAGGTTATAAAATGCCTGTGTTATATGTATTTAAACTCTTGTTTTAGTATTATTGCCTGAAATATCATTCTATAGACGATTTCACGTTTTTTTTTTTCATTTTTTATACTGTATAAGTGTATATGGATCTTGAGTTTGAATATGATGATCAGTGACGATCTCATTGAAGATTTTATTACGCTGGATCTAATTTAAAATAAAAGAAATACTGAACCAATTTCGAGGATATGTTTATGGGCCTAATCTGAAAGCTTCTCCTTTCAGTATAAAAGTATCCGAAAATGGCAAACCTAAATAGACGTCTTTAATTTTAACAATATGTAAGAAGTCTGCAATGATAAATTAACATTAAATGAGTTTTAGACTTAAAACAAAAAGTTTGACTTAAACATAAACATAGATATCACGAGCAGTGTTCCACGATTTCATTTTTTACTTATACTTCAATAATTATGAACAATAGCTGGCTTTACGCGAGAAATACCGCAAAAACGCGCTTTAAGGTTTTGCGTTCAAACGTAGCCAAAAGTCAGTACAAAATACAAATCAATACAATACATACTTCAATTCTAAACACAGTGTTCAGTCAGCGTTCCATTATGCATTTGCTTTTTCTGAAAAACGTATCTATTATCCCCTGTGGTTATAATATTATATGGCTTATGTTATTTTAGCCTTTTCGGAAAATGGCACGCGTTTTCGGGAGGCTGGCAACCATCAAACCTGCGGACTTGAGAACAGGTTGTAAACGTGGCTCAGATGCGATATCGAGCTGTGATTCTTTAGAATGTTTATTCACCTTTCTGAAAGAAAATCACCATCACGCGTCTGTCCCATGGTTCCGGCGTTGACCGTTTGAGGAAAACGGAGTTAAAGAGCTTCTGAAGGATTTTCCATATCAGTAAGCAACCCGCTTTCAGAAGCCCCTGATGTAATTCCGTTGTCAACCAGTGCCTAGCTGTTCTTAAGCTGTTTCAGAGCCATCCTAGTCTCGTTCAGGCTGTTGTCCGAGATGTCTCGGATACAAAATCATATTATTGCAATAAACTATTGAGTATTAAAGTTTTTGGCGAATCTGACAACAGAGCGACTATTATTTCTTGTTATTCATACATGTTATCAATCTAACGGGGTCGTGTCAAGTGAGGTGTTTATCACTTGAGAGGTGAAACATTTTCTTGAAATGGTAGCAAAGGCCAGCGTCTAGACCTCATCTTCGCCTCAACAGAATTGAATGAAATTGACATCCTCCTATTTTGGAAGTCGGTTGAAAAAGAAGACGAGATTTTCACTTCAGTTTTACTGTTTTTTTATGTTTGTTTGCTCACAACCCTGTCATATATGAACTTCTTCTTATTCTTGTCACGCTATGTAAGGTCGGGGCAACATGTTTTTCTATTCCACTCTGTTCTATCAATAGCCACGCAGTCCATCTTTATCTTCTTCGACCTTCCACCACCTTCTACATCCTGGATGGATGTAGAAGGTGGTGGACACTCAACTTTAGACCTCCTTTCGTGATATGTTTATCATCCCTCGTCATGAAAACGCAATACCAGGCAAATCTTTTGCTTTTCGTGTTCTCATTCACTGGTCCCACTCTCAATATCCCTCTGATATACTTATTATCGTGTTTGTTTAATAATGTCAGATAAAGAATAAAACTGGGCTGCATTTTATATTAAAATAGTTAGTATAATATGTTAAAAAGGCTAACGAAAATAAACTTTATCGTTTATATATTCACTAAACTGAACAATTATTGACGCAAAAGATTATATATATAAACAGAAACTTTTATGCTAATCAGAAATTAAGACGTGCGTGATAGTTACTTTGCATACAAATTGACAGTTTGACGTAAACAAACAAGTACCTCTGACGGATTATTGTTAAAACTGAGAACATTAACGTACTTTTGATTAATTTACCATGATAATATACGATTAGAACATAATTTATATTATATTAATAGAATAATAAAAAGACATGAGTTATCGTTACGTTATCGAATATACGCTATTCGATCGAAACAGAAAATAAACCCATGGAGATAGTTTCCTTACAGTGGAATAGGTTTAATCATTTGACGTGTACTTAATGTTGACTTATGCATTCGTGTGACATTATGATAAGATAAGATATTTTTTATAAACCAGAGTAATGTACATAAAATGCATTGTCGTTGCTTGACAGTTTTGTCGTCGACATGTTTTACCTATAAAGGTGAACAAAAACTTCAGAGAAGCAGCTGGGCATGAAAGTTATTTTACCAAATTATATAAGATCCAAATGCCTGATTTATCCTAATTCCAGCTTTATTTAGTTTAGGGACATTACGTCCTGGGCCTTCAATTCCTGAAGGCAAATCAACCCCGAACTTCCTCATACAATAAATTTCTCTGAAAGGTATCTTAATTATAATAGGACTATATTTAATATTATGTGATATAGATTAGAAGTCACCGAATCAAATTATTATTAGACTCAACTAAAAAGTGCGTCAAATGAGCCTGACATTGACAGGTGAACAGGAAAGGCGCCAAAGGAGGATGGCACACTGTATGGGACATTTGCAGCCTAGAAGAAAGAAACCGTGTTCATGAATGAAACTTATACGTATCGATAGAGCAATAAATACATAGTATATTGTATATTCAATCATTTTCCTAGAAGTTGGGAGTAAAAATTTATCATGGAAAATAATCTGTATCAGTATGCTAACTACACGTCCATATGCGAACCATTCAATGGATCGCTATCCATCTATAGCATCGTAGACAGAGAAAGCAATATTACATGGATCGCGCTACAGATACAGATTACTTATATTCTGGAATAAACTAGGCATGGGTGTGTTAATGAACGCAGTGCGGGTCTACAGAGCAGCTGACTACAGATTATAGAGTAAAATATCAATTAATTTCAGAATGTAAATATTCGAACGCAACAAACAGAAAGGTATAGGGTGCGTTCGAAAACTACAAACACCACATAAATAAATACAATAAAAGTGCTTCTGATTCCTAACTTTATAAATAATGCAAATTATTCACGGAATCCACAAAAATATAATAATTTTTCAGATATAAAGAATACATGAACGGGTTGTCATTTCGTCTTTCGGGAGCAAGGCTGGTTCTGCCATCCTCCTTTTGGAAACAGCTGCTAATAGACATTGCAAATAAACGAGCATTTCAATTTTTTATGTAATTACAATAAACGTAGCGTTTGTAGAAGAAAAAATCTTCAAACATGTTTCTTCCCTCAGCCATGTGCGTCCGTTGCTGGACATATGCCTCCCCCATATAGGGGGGATTTACCAATACTCACCACGCGTGGCATGCGGGTTGGCGAGCGCAGTATGATTTCCAATCTTACAAATATCAAATACTTCTCAGTATATGGATGACTATTGTGTGAATTAATAAATATATAATTACTAAATCATTTTAAAGTTGTTCAATTACAAATAAAGTAATAACACAACTTAATGAATATGAATTGAGTACAATACAATAAAAAACCATAACAAAGCAACATCAATAGGTAAGTATGGTGGTTTTAATCTCTACCCATAAACAGAACCTGTTTTCTGAAAGGCTAACCACTACCACAAAATAAATATGCAAAGTTAACAATGTAATGCGGATATTCGACAGGAACTCTGGACATAATGCGAATAATAAACACGATTAAGGGCCGGTTTTTTATTCATAAGTAAGACGACAATTTGTTATAAAATGTTAGATTGCGTGTTTTAGTAGTTTAGTGTGAAGAAACCGAACGGGTCTAAAAATTATTTACGTCATAGTGATACAATATGATTTAGATAGGTCCTTTCTGGGAAATATAGTGTTCGCAGCAGCAAGTAGTTTAGTTATATATATATAGTTATATAGTTCGAAAGCACAATACGTAAATTGCCAAAACTAGATATACAACTTCAATTCAAATACGACAGAAGTTGTCCGGGCCTTATAAATAATCAATCTCTATATTAGATCTTTCAAGAAAAGATATAACAAGCGGCAATGCCTTCCCGTCAACGCTGATAACACAAACTTTTTATTTATTAACATTCACACAAGGTCCCAAACTAGGCAGAGCTTGTACTATGGTAACATGATGACTGATATGTATACTAATATACATAATAAACACACACCCAGACACAGGTCAAACAGACATGTTCATATACACAAATGTTTGACCTGTCCGGGAATCGAACTCGGACATAATGAACTCGAAATCTTTTGCTGTCAGGGTATTACGATTATAGTTCCGGGTAATTCCCAAAAAGAAAATGTTAACGGCAGAGAAAATGCAGATAAGATTAATAATATTGCTTTATTTACATATATCCCTCCCTTGACCCGTCTTCATTCAGGATCAAAGCAGACGCTCATTCAATGTAACAACTGAGTCACACTCCATTACACAGCGATTCGATCGATAAAGAAGGAATCAATTATACGGATACTAAACGTCTGGTAATTAGCCACGCTCGAAAGCGATACAACGAATTAATTAATAATTAGCAACTATTACACACGTGGCTGTGTTTATTGGTCTAGAACACGCTAACTGATATCATAATAACGTTGTCTAAAGAAGTTCGGACATAGTAGTTGCATATTAAACTCAAAGCAGAATCTGTCCCATTCCACAGCTAAGACGTTGACATTCCTCAGAGATATTGGCCAACATTCAACACCCTGTCCAATGTGGGTAGACGGATAGGCTTATATTTACCATACAGCTGGCGATGGGTTACTCTGGCTCGCTTTGATTAACCTACCCGCAGCCGGGAACAATTAAAGAGCAATAGAAAAAAATACATTTTGAATAAACTAAATAACACACTTTTGTAGTTAACCGAGATAAAAAAATACTAATCCTTTAGATTCTAGTTGTTCAATAGGACAAACTATTTAAATTATTACTTTGTCATCGGTCATTGATATGTGTACAAAGTTTGAAATTAAACCGACGATTTGAAGTGGGTTTAAATCACGTTCAAACATTCCGCTACATATATACATAAAGCATAACTAATTCATAATCGTTTCCTTTAATAATGTGTCTTGTAAGGTTACCCTAAGTCTTTAGTGCTCAAATAAAAAGACCCCGCGGTTCCACTCGCGCGGTATATGATATGAACAATGATATTATCATCTAATACAGTAAGGTAGGTAATAAATTCATCTCTTTCCGGTTACAATACCTGGTAACAAATCTGCGTAGATAAATATTGTTCATAATCAACAAGATGATGCTAATGTTGAATCAAATAATAATTACCTAACCACGCACTCGTAATCTATCATTAGAAACTTGGAGATTTTCCGTGGTCAAACAAGCTTCAGCACATATCCATTATAAACATAATCGCAGTTCAATAGCATTGAAGCCAACAGTTACAATTGACGCAATCGTTACTCAAATTCGATTTCAACGTTACACTGGTATGATTTCGTTTAGCTTTACTTTGTGCAATCAGACACATTCAGAACCAATCAGATCCAAAGTCCTTCAGAAGCGTAGTGGTGTTGTTGTTCTTTAAGAAAGGTGACAACGCCTTGCTGAATAAAGCTATTTTCAAGAGTCATCGCGAATCGTCTCGAACGTAGGTTTATTGACTTGGCGACAAGAAGCCGGTTTCCGAAAAGCCTACAGCACCATAGACCACATCCATACGCGTCGGAGATTATACAGAAGACCGAAGAGTATAACTTGCCCTTATGTTTAGCGTTTGTGAACTATAAGAAAGCCTGTGATTCGATCGAGACGTGAGCGGTGCTTGAGTCTCCAGTGGTGCCGTATTGACCATCGGTATATCGCAGTGTTGAAGTGTTTATACAATAACGCCACCATGTCGGTCCGAATACAAGACCAACTTTCGAAGGCATCTCAGCCATAGGAAGGCCACAACTGGACATATGCTTCCCCCATTGGTTTCCACATGGGCCGCTTGGAAGCGGCCCTTATCCAGCCATTTCCTACGGTCTTAGTCAGGTCGTCTGTCCGGTCTGGTCGTATGCCATTATGCCACGACGTTTTTATTTATAGAACATGTATGTGCAAGACCGTATTTCGTCCAATATATTGCATTATTTATTACAATTGTAAACAATAAAACGAATTGGTCAATTTACCATAGTTAGTGCAAATGTACAATTGTTAGAGGGCAATAATTGTAAACGCTTCCATAATCATGAATCACGTCATAACGTTACATGTGGATGTTAGCGTGCAAAAGAAGTTGGATGATCATCTACAATTCAAAGATATCTGTTGTAACCGTAGCCACAGACAGACACGTGTCGAATTGATCAGCGCAATAACTTTGCAAAATGATTCCGAGTAGCTAAAATATGGGATGCTTCAAAAGAAGAGTTTACAGAGTCTTAAAAAGGATTGGCGACGTGTCGTAATGCCCCCAGTATTAGATATCCAGTGGCGACGGTGATCACTTACCAGGCAGCCCGGCTGCTTATTTGCCATAAAAAAAAATTACAGTCAGCCAAATATATCGTCTACCACCCTACGGTTGAAGTTCATCTTTAACATTATAAATAACAAGGTAGGTTTTCCCTTGCATACCTTTTACTTTTAGATAGGTTCAACTTTACCGCGTTTGTGATTAGTTTTTTTTAGCAAAAGTTTTCTAATACTTTGTAGAAGGTACTGAAGGACAGAAAAGTTAAGTAAATTTCGCCTTATGTCTTTTAATAAAATCAACAAAATATATTTAAGTTTATAAAAAAACATAAGACAACATTTTGTGACATATATGTAATTTTTCAATCGTTTTAATAACAATAAATAATTTGAGTTTAAAATCTTAACCGATTAACCGGGTTTAGCAGTTCTGCGGTACTAACTTCGATAGACGATAGGTGAGAGGTGTAGTGCCACTTTTAGCTGTGCACGTCTATGCTGTTCAGAGCATGTTTTTTTCTGAATGTTTGCTGAGTTATCCTCTAACAAAGGTCAAAGTTGTTTAGCAGCGGTCGGAGCTTTTAATTCAATCATTAGGTTTTTGTTGTGTGAGAGGAACCATCAATTTTTTCGGGATAAAAAGTAGCTAATGGGTCCAAGTAATAAAGTACATAGGTACATTCTGATTCCGAATCGACATGCACATAAACTTTCGCAAGTATAATATTAGTTTAAACTTTAAACAGTCTAAAAATGTGGTAAGATATATTTTTTTGAGCCCGTAGGTCATCTGTAAAGTACGTTTTTGTAATATTTTAGAGCAACACGCATGAGGATTTGGCCCGCCCTCTCTGCCTGTAAACACCCGCAGGCCTTTGTATATCATTGGGACCTATTACCTTAAAGTTTAAAGATGTTGAATGAAGTTCAAGAACTTTAGTAAATTAATCGTAACATATATACAGTATTCTATAATCGTAAGTTCATGTCCCATTTAAGGCTGTTTTGGAGCTTCAAATAATTTTATCGTTCCTTTTTTACTGAAAAAAATCGTGTAGCACACATCATCCTTGGAATCAACATTATAAATGCATGAATGTGAGTGTATGCAGGCGTGCTTGTGTGTGTATTTTATTTAGTATGTTTGTTAAAACTCAGCGTTAAAGAGCCAAATCGGATTTGAATGAAATTCACTAAAGGGTCAGACAGAAAACATATAGCATCCAAGAACTACATATCTTTTAACTAATAAATGGACTAATAAATTTTCACGAGTTAGGCAACACGGGTGGGATCGCCTTGCACACGAAATGCGGATAGTTTTAGAAGGTATCAAATCGTATTGTTTACTGCTCATTAATACATACATACCTAAAGCATGATTTGCGATTTGAATTTCCGTCCAAAGTACTCAAGAGCTACCTAGCAGGGCGTGCGAATATGGGCGTTATTTCAATATTATTTCGATATTTATGTGTGTTCGCCTTAACCACTTAAGACTTTTCTGCGCACACTTCTCTATTCACAAGTATTATTTCATGTAGCACGTACCTTGGCACACAAATAGAGTGGTAGATTCCGTGATTCCTGAGCACGTGGATGAACTCCGGCAGCGTCCGACACGCACCCATGATGCTGAAGGCGGCCAGTCCGCAGTTCCATAGCTGAAGCGTCCGCGTCAGCTCAAACCTGACGGAAGAAAAATTGAAATCATGTTAGTTCAAAATTACTATTTAATACTTATCACCATCATTTCAATGACTTTAGTTAATTAATCGTAAGGTACAGTATTCTATAATCGTAGGTTCATGTCCCATTTAAGGCACAGGACACTATAAGACATTATGTGGACATTGGGATTGGCTAATATCAGAAGTGATGACCTCACGACATATGGAATCGAAACATCGTCTCTCTTTACAGACGTTTCGGCTTCATAAACAAGCTCAGGTAGCATTATAAGCTGTAATCGGGATTTCTGTACGTCCTCTACGAGACCGAGGACATTGGACAGGAGGAAGTCCGTAGAAGGCGGAACCTATGGACATAGTCAGTCCAGCGCATTAGTTACATAACAAGTTGAAATAGTAATGTGCAGGGCATAACTTGTGCAGGGCATAACTTGTGCAGGGCGTAACTTGTGCAAGGCATAACTTGTGCAGAGCATAACTTGTGCAGGGCATAACTTGTGCAGGGTGCAACTTTTCGATGCATCACGCTGATGCATCGAAAAGTTCTCGTGGTGGAGATCACGGACTGGCAAGCGCAGCATAGGAGACACACAGACTAGATGTACAGACGACCAGATAGAAATCGCAGGAAGCATCTGGATTCAGAAAAAGTTCCAAACGTTCCTTTAGGAAATAAATGTGTAAGCCCCATGTCTAAAGTGTTGAGGTGAACAGAAAACGCAGAATGTTGTTTTTTGAGTGTGTCTCTTATAAATATTATAATATGATATATATATCTTATATTTCCCGAAATATAAGAGATTCAATGAATAAAAAATTAAATAAATCTGTAATTATACAAGAAAGAAATAGTAGCCGTAATAATTACCAAATTTGCCAAAATCCGCATTCGTGACTCAATTTGTGTCATATATGTAACTAAAACATTATCGAAAACGCTTAAGTAATAATAGAAGGAAGTTCTAACGAATGTTTTTTTTCATGCGTCTTTGTGGGATTTCTCGGAAGTTAATATTATCTACTAGCTGCGCCCCGCGGTTTTACTCGCACGGTGATGATTGATGATGATGATGAAAAGTAGCCAATGTGCTATTCCGGGACCTGAAGTATCTACATACCAAATTTCACCCAAATCCTCACGCCGTTTTATTGTGATTGAGTAACAAACATCCATCCATCCATCCAAACTTTCACATTTATAATATTAGTGGGATTTATGTGCACCCTCTTGGACTATAAGATTCACCTGCTTACCTTTCGTAAAAATCTATTTTGATTTCTTGTCCATTTCAACCTAAGATGCCCAATGCTGGACGAAAGCTAGGGAAAACCAAGTTGTCTTACAGAAACTGTTTATTTTTTATTCGAAAGGAAATATTTTCAGATTGGTATCACAGAAAACTGTTTAAGTTAAAGAGGTCAGTTTTATAGATATCTAATTAAACCAATTTTTTTCGGTACATTTACTTCCATTATACATTTCTTATAACCTGTTTATTGTTCAACAACATTGACGATACTAGCTAACTATGCAAAGACGTTTCTTATTACTTAGAGTAGTCAGCCAGCCCGGCTTCACACTTGCTTAATCTAGATTTCATACGAAATTTAAAAACCAGTCAAGCGCAAGTCCGGTACACGGTACACGAATGATTCCCCGTGCCATAGTACACACTATCACATATCACACTACGTGATAACTTTAGACAATCAGGCAAAAAAAAAACCACGTCTGTTAGATTTCAGTCAGACAGACGCGGACGGTGACTTCGTTTTATAGTATTAATTATACATAATATGTAAGTAAAGGCAAGATTTACAAACCTCCGCACATAAATAAAATTTTAATTATACCTAATCTAACATTAAAAACATAGTGTCAATAGATAAACAATAGGTTAATTACCCAAACGATTTAATCATAATAATTAGTGATAGTGTAATCTATTTAATTATTGAATTAACTGTTTACTATTACTTATAGAATTTCACATTAATTATCAATGTAATTAATCTGTAGTTCATTATGCGGCAACAGCAAAACATCACATAATCGGAGATTTGCAATGACGCATTGAGATAACATTTCCAAAAAGTTATTTGTTTGATTTGGGCGATATTCTAAAGTAGTATTTCTCAAAGTGGCCGATAACAGCCCCTTGTGGGCGCTGGATGCCAGGGCCATTATTAAAACTTAATGCAATAATTATATTGTCCAGCGATTATGCCAAAAGTGAAACTAATCGTAGTTAATTTTTAATTAAATACAATGCCACGCTTCTAATTAAAACAAGTGAAATTTCACACGTTTCCCTTTTGCTTGAGCTGCGCATCGTTTGATCCTTAATATGAACATACGCTAGAACCCTCTTGTGTACTGGATGAACCACTCACGGCATGACGCCGTACACTGACAACAAAAACGGCGAACATGAAAACGATATTAATAACTCATTAGGGTTAATAATTGATTGGCTAAAAATAAATAATCTTAAAATAAACCTGGAGAAAACACACATAATGACATTTAAAAATATAAACTCTAAATTTGACATTCTAAATATTAATTACAATGGTACACATGTTGACGAGTTACTAAAAACCAAGTTTTTAGGCATTCACATAGATGCGGACTTAACATGGGATTCACATATCCAGTATATATGCAAAAAATTAAACCAATTTTCATATGCTTTGTATATGTTGGGTAGGGTTGCAAATAAGGAAGCTCTTTTAAGTGCCTACCATGCCTACGTAGGCTCCATCCTAAGATATGGAATTCTGATTTGGGGTAATTCTAAAGGGAAAGAAACAGCATTCAGAGCCCAGAAAAAATGTATTCGTTCAATATGCAGATTGAGATCAATAGAGTCATGTAAGCCACATTTTAGAACATTAAAAGTTCTCACCCTTCCATCTATATATATATACGAAGCCGCTTTACTTGTTAGGGATAACTTAAGTGAATTTAAAACTATGACTGGAAAGCGACATCAAAATACATTGTGTGCTCCAAGATGTAATAAGGCTCTTTTAAGTAAAAGTGTATTTATAAAGAGAGTACATATATATAACAAGCTTCCTCTGACTATAAAAGAGTCAGAGACTCGTGAAGTTTTTAAATTCAACTTGAAAAGGTTTTTGCTTGATAGAGCATATTATAGCATTGAGGAGTTCATAAATAATAAAATGTGATGACATATTATGAGGAATAAGTAAAATATCTTAATAGCTTAATTATATTAGTTTTCATGAATTGACATGTAATTTGCACACCTTCAAAGGTTGGAATATAGAGCAACATAATAAATTTAGCATAAGATCTTTCTTTACTTATATTCAAGCAAATAAATTATTTTGATTTGATTTGATTGATTTGATTTGACTGACAGTAAATAAAAAATAATTGTAATTAAGTTCCATGAGAAAATCGCACGTGGATTTAATTAAAATTATGCTTCTATAACGTTTAGTCAAAATATAAATTACATGGGAACCTCAATAATTAAAAAATTACAATTGCAAATAATTTAACAGTTTTTGAGTCACAAGGAAACGCCAGGCAGAGAATCGAGAAAAACAATTGGTTCTTATTCCGTTGGTAATGCGTCACTCTTCTGACAGGTTATTACGAAAATATTTGCCATGTACAGTTTAATAGATATGAAAATGAAAATTAAATATAAAGACATAGGAATCAAGTTTATCAATAATACACGCATCATGTTTCATGTGCTATATACAACGCCCTCAATAAAGTAGGTATGGACGGGCCAAAGGGAAAAAAAACTTCTAAAGTGTGGTCGCGGAACACACTTCGCGGTACGTTTGACATACCGGCAACCACCGACCTTGTACGATGTAACGTTTTATGTTTGACATGTTATTTTTGATGTTATTGTGTGTTCTGGGCCCGTCCATACTTTACTTACTGAGGTCGTTGGCTATATAATAGATTCGTCACCATAACCATCATCACTTCATAAAATCAATACACAATACTTAGATAATAATAATAATAATAATTTATTCCAATAAATAATATACAAGTAATCTAATACACATTTCTTAATCACGGAAAAACAGTTTCTGTATGTTTTAGATACAGTGGTGTCCAGCGAGTTCCAAACTAAGCGAAGGCTTGTGTCTTAGAACTCTTGAGATGCGGCTTTTCTTTGTATAAAATTAAACTAAACCTTTGTTGGTGCAATACAATCTACAAGTAAAAATTAAGGAAATGAATTAATTCATGATTACATTCTAGAAAGTTATGTGGTTTGATTACATTAAGTACTAGACAAAATACATTAAGAATATTGATTTGAATTGAATGAAAGTTAGTTAGTTTGATGAGTAAAAGTAAATCATGGCACTAAAATTAATCGTAATATTATATTTATTATATTGTAAGTATCTGTTTAATAACAAACAATACAAGCATAAGGATTTGTAGGGTGTCCAACTTTCCATAAATATGTTGTTGAGTGTACGTTTATGATTAGTCTGTGTATATTTAAGTGTGGTTATGTGTATGTGTGCGTGTGTGTTGAGTGTAAGGAGATATGTAAAGAGTGTAAAGTGTAAGGGTGTGAGTGTGTTATATGTGTCGTTGTAGCTTTTTGAATAGCCAAACGTCAACAGCGTTAGATTGCATACAGCGTTATCACTTAACACCAGGTGAGACAGTTGTCAAATGAAAACTTATAATATGTAAAATAAAAAGTTATTTTGCCTAGCGCGAACGCCAGAGAAATGCCACACAACTTCACCAAATTGTCTCTGTCATCACTGTCATTCATCTCATTCAATAATTAACGCGGTTGTTATACGTTGCCCGCCCGCGCCGTTGCCGTCAAAAGTAGATAGTAGATAGATTTATTTTTGCAGGAAAACGAGCGATCATTGTTTAGACAAGTAGAAAGTTAGTCTATTCTCTTTCTACAAGTAGAAAGTAAATCTATATTATATACCACTCACGTCTACTACACAGTACAACACTCACTATCCACTAGCACTCACGAACATTTACATTTGATTATGTATAAACACAATGAACTTTAACCTACAGCTACACAATCACAATTAGTACTATTTATATGGCACTATCGTTTCAACACCTTTTACACTTACCGCCAATGTATATACATATTATACTTTGATACTGTAATAAACAATTCTGATTTTTATTCTAAAAGTAACTATAGCTGACCTAGATATTAGGTTAAAAATAATTGGATATAATAAAACGCGCTGGTTTGTTTGGTGGTCAATGAGGAAATTATATACGCTCGACATCTTGCATCCTTGACACTGACTCCAACTATTATTTATGGAATAATAGTCGGGCGACGAGAATTATGCCAAGTCATGTTCTGTTATACAATTTATCGTTTCAAGATTGACAAGATTGTTCTATGATTCGCGAAAACAATTTAGCTAAGCAGATATTACAGTACCTACTCTTCAGCTATAGAAACTACTGCGTAGTTTTGCGTTATAATAGTTTCTAATACTAATCTTACATGACTACAACCGATCAAGTCAGGGTTGCCTTTAGCGAACCATCGGTCGGCCAATCTGAAATTTGCTTTGAGTAAGTATGGTGATGTCATCCGCCTCATGTCCGACGAGGGCAACCCTGGCTATTTTATGGCGTGTGCGAGCATGTTTCTGGCAAATTCAAACTTTATCTTGAGTGCTGTGGGTTTAGGTTGATTTTGCGAGGTTGGCACTGGATCTAATGAAAAGGAGAGTATTCTAAAGTGTGCCACTCTCTTCATAATCTTCAAACGCCAATCCGGTCTTGTCTGCGCTTGTGAAGTGTTGCTTGAACCAATTCACAAGAAGCTGTTAAAACAGCTGCTAGTCCATTATATTGAGTTGACTAAATAAATTTCAAACCGAATTTAAAAAGAGAAGACGCTATCAAAGCTTTGTATTTTAATGTTTCGAATTTGTTACCGCAGAGTTCCGTCACTTATAAGCCAATGTTTTTAAACCAATGTTGTTAAACATGTTTTCCTCATTTGAAATACAACTATATATTACTTGTAGTACGAGTATACTTTGAGATTGCACTTATATATACATTATATGGAAAATAAATCAGTTTAGTAGGTACCTATTTATATATTAATAAATAAATAATAATATAAATTTTCCATTCCCAATAACTCCTTTATTTTTATAGTTTTTAAAATTGTAATTATAATAAAAACATGTCTTCGTAAGTTATTACAGGGCTGGTTATCTCAAACATATATTATAAGTCATATGCATAATTTTATATTGTTTTAACGTTAGTTTTTAACCTTGGATGTGGAGGATTTCGCATACTACAGATCCAATTCACAAGGACGCTGCATAAAATATATATGCACGTAGTTAAATACTATAAAAACCTACTCGCTTACTTGACCATATAATCATTTTCGTGAAAACGAAGAGAAATTCTGAACCATTATCGATGAAATAACATGCTCGGCACAGGCACATAGCACGAAGAACTGATACCCGTTGGCATCGAAAGGTTCTCGAATGGAGACCACGAACTTGCAAGCGCAGCATAGGACGGCCACCAACAAGGTGGACAGTCGACCTGACTAAGATCGCAGGTAAGGGCTGGATGCGGGCCGCTTCCAACCGGTCCTTGTGGAGATCAATGCGGGAGGCCTATGTCCAGCTCTGGACAACCTATAGCTGAGATGATGACGATCGATAAAATTTCTATGGGACCAGTCTGAGAGTAAATTTTTCCTAATAAACCACATATAAAATACTTGTGTATTACAAGCCATTTTATAATTTCCAATTGTTTTTTCATCGGTTCATAATATGTTACATATAGGTACATGCGCCCGCGTTTTTAGGATAACTTTTTTTACTTTGATACAAATAAATTATTAACAAGAATATAACTGTAATTGTTAAGCGGATGGCCGTGCATACCCCTGATTACACAATCTGATGTGATGTCACATGACACAAATGGTCCGATGCGATAACGGTTAAGATTGGCGGGAAGTGCATCAGTAAAATTAATCAATGCAATTTGTTATCCCTTTCAATATTGCCTTGAAATCTTTGATCCATTTTTATAGTAAGGATGATTTATATTCTTACAATATAAACGATATTTTATTTAAAGTTCTTGGGCTGTGGGAGTCTACCACTTCGGTAAAACACAGGACGCCCACACGCAAGCCCTAAAACTGAAATGGAAACTGGAGGAACCAGGATGATATTATGTAGTAGTGCGTTCAAGTCCCACTAATAGCTGAAACATATTTTACTTAAAAACAATTAATGTAAGTTAACACCTAGCATGATATTAATGCAATAAACCATAAAAACTCTTTATTCGACGATAATTATTGATGACATTCATAAATAGTACCAATGCCCATGAAGTATGTACAGTACCAAAAACGAATACTACTGTCTTATAAATTGAACGACAAATTTACTCAATGTGTAAATTGAACCTAGCAACATTTTTCAGGCAACGCAGGTTTCAAACAACATGAGTATTCTCAAACCGTCTCTATATATATCTTTATTATTTATTATTATACACGCGTATCCTAAAATAAGCATTATATTATGTATGTATGTAATAATGAAATCTTCATTAATGATGATTATGGGCCTTTGAAGGTAGACAAGTCTCTTTCCTTCCTGATCTCCTTGTCACAAGGTAAAAAATTTAATTAAATATCATACATTTCTCGTTATAAGAATTAATCTACACCATGTTTACAATAACATAATAATATATATGTATTGTAAGAGTAACAGAACAAGGTGCCAATTCTCTTATTTATTAAGACAAGCAATTCATAAACAATGCAATATTAATTCAAATGTCATCATAAATAAACTTAGTATTCTGCTAAAATAACAATTGCAACTTACAATTCTAGTCCAGTTAGAACAGAAAATCTTGCAAATACGACAATTCATTAACAATCTATAAGCAATCTATTAAGTAGAATTGATAGGATAAAAGTGCACATAGCAAGCACCCAACATTTAAAGCAGAAGTGTAATTATGTGGTAAGTTATTGATGTAGGTATGCCTATATATATATATATATATATATAGGCATACCTACATCAATAATAATATATATGCCTGGTATATATGGATACCTACAAATTCAGATAAGACACGACCTTCAGAAACGAAGAATCCGACTAAGACAAAGATATCCTTCGATAAAGTTATCAAACTTATTTGGCCTACCGGCCACTCTGAAAAAAAAAAATTTGAGCGCCCCCCAATTTATTTATACTTTACCAGATCTGAAAAACCACAATAGCATTCATTACTTTCATGAATTTAATTATAGTATGCTATAGTTTTTGAGCCCCTCTCTAGGCCTCAAGCTCCCACATGGGAGCGTTATCGCTCACTTTGAGAAAGACTATAGCTTATGATGGAGGTTAAATTAAAAAAAGACCATTTCCACTCCAATACCTTTTTTTTATTTTTTTATTTGTTATTTAACAACATTCACACAAGGTCTTCAGGTCCCAAACTAGGCAGAGCCTGTACTATGGTAACCTGATGACTGATATATATACTTATATACATATACACACCCAGACACAGGTCAAACAGACATGTTCATACACACAAATGTTTGACCTGCCCGGGAATCGAACCCGGGACCAGCAGCTCAGAAGGCAGAGTGCTACCAACTGCGCCAATCGGCCAGCCTAACATCTATGATGGTGAGTAAGCGTTAGTATTCTTATGCCATTTAACAAATAGTCTTAATCCGCTGATACTATATCGGTAACCAATAATATTAAGTTTCCAAAACAGTGGCAAACCGTTTCATTAATAAATTATTAATAATGTTAACTACGCTCGCGATCGCACCACAAATATCTTCATTATTACGAAAACAGTGAATAAATGCTTTTAAAAATACGCTTCGGATCTGTGGTAAAATTCAAATGTACACTAAAAGCATTGTTTTTTTTAAACATTGGACTCCGTAATATATTTTTATTTTCAGAACGGGTTCAGAATTGATGTATCAATTGATAAATCAAGTAATATAATTTTTAATAAACTTTGGTGATTTTAATTAAACGTGATTGTTTTACTGATTTGTTACTGTTCACGCATACATAATCAAAATCATAAATGACTTTAGTTCAGTATTCGTGAGACTAAAATAGTAATTTTAATTAATATGTACAGCAATATGTCTACTGAGTAAGTAATCAATGGCCAATCAAACTATCGAGTTAGAAGAGAGTAGACAACAATTTGAGAATTTTAGGTATTTTAGAAAAAAAAAAGCCTTTTTTTAGCCTAACATTTATGTCACAGAAACTTACCTGCAAATATATTTTCAACACACTTGCTTGTAAATCGTTGTTACATCGCTTTACGGCCAGAAACTGAGCTACAACAAACGCGTGCGTAATAATATTACACATTAGTGTATTATGGTATACTCGTAATAGTATATGTATATCGTGTCGTATGAAACTTGTGAGTTCTGCTCATTAGACATTCTGCTGAATTGTGCCCTCGTCTGCGGCTCCTAGTTCATAGTTATAGTTCATAGCAAGCAGCTCCCACTGCAACCCACAGCCTAGTGTGTGTAATCAATGAGCTCACTTGTATCATAGTATCGTAATGTACTACATATTTCTGTATAACGAACTAAAATCTCTATTTCACTATATATTCACTAAGTTTGTCTGCTTGCGTCACATGTAAATCCAAAATCTTAACATCAACTAATAATGATACATAATGAATGATCTATTGTTTTGGGTCATCCTTGTATATATAGTTCATACTAAAAGTAAATAACTATGAGGGAAAATAAATAAAATTCTAAGTTCACGATAAGGGAAATGTATCAGACCATAATAATAATAATAATAATGTACAAATAAGTCGGATGCAACGTCATCAATCAAGAAATTTCACCTCACACATTTTCTCAAATAAGCGAAACTGGTATGTTTATCAGAAAGAATCATGTTATCAGATTATAAAATATCACACGTCTTTTGATAACGCACTCATAAAAAGTGTAAACTAAGGCGGAAAAGATATATGTATATTATATGAACTGGATATCATTATGTACTCTGATAAATATTATCATTTATTACCTGTATTTTTGCGGACGTTTTTATATTTGGAAAATTATTGGCAATTATTTTTAAAGCAAGTGGATATCGTCGTTATCATTTTAAAATAATTTACTCCGCCTCAATGTATACTACATTTTTGGGTACCAAGGTCTTCCTTGATAAAATGCTCTATGTGGCAAGAAAGACCCCTTGAAGCGGACGGTGAGAGACATCTAAGACCCTATAATAATATATATATATATATATATATAATAAGGACACTGGTTCGATCCCCAACAACAGCTTGAGTTTCCGGTGAAGGTAATACCGTTATCAAATACCGAAAGCATCAAATACCCGCCTGGCTACCTAGCAACTTCAAGTTTTAAAAACTTTTACCAAACTAGAATAACTGTTTCAGTGGCCTGTCTGATATAGAAGAAATCGTTATCGTTTGTCTATTAAACAGTGAATTTAGCAAAAAAAAAATATTTTTGTATATTTTCATTAACAACATTGGTCTACCTAAAGTTTTAAATAGTTGTATAGAACGTCTGTAATACAAGATTTATTCATTGTCGAATCTTCTTGTGGAGATCAATGGGGGAGGCTTATGTCCAGCAGTGGGCATCGTGACTGACATGATGAAGATAAACCAGACTCGTGTATGTTTATATATAAATTTAGTTTGATTTTATGAGTAAACTGATTTAAACTACAAGTAAACTTTAATTAAAGTGCCGTGGTGGTATCTACCGGCCTAGAATAGTAATCCCCCATCTCTTCCCGCGAGTGCCGTAAAAGTCGGCTTAAGGATCACGTACCAGAAGGTGAGCAGCAGCGCCTTCTGAGGATCGGAAATCATCCTGCGCTCGCCAACCCGCCTGCCAAGCGTGACGAGTATTGGCAATTCCTCCAATTGGGGAGGCATTTGTCCAGCAGTGGAAACCCAATGGCTGAGATGAATGAATGACAAAAAAATATTGGTTGTCTGTAAAGTCGGTTTACGGACGATAGATTTACGTGATAACGTCATAATCATTTATGACTTTGACTTTGATTATTTTATGTAATACAAAACTCAGGTGGAACGTTACGCGGAACGTTACTATTTTTCATGAGTGCTGCTCATCAATTTATAAAACGTTATCACGTAAAAAAATTTTAATTACAAGAATCTGACGGAAACCTACTGAATTTGCAATGGATTTAGGTATTGTTTTGAATATTATATCTCTGATATGTATCTATGAATAATATGTAATATCAAAATAACACCGCAATCCATCATGCATAAACAATAAAACTAACAACAGTATGAAAATACGAAAAATGCATTCGTGAGTAACGTTTAGTTATATAGTTTCAGTACTTTAAGAGATTTTATTGTGTATCGCATTAACGCTATGCTAGGCAGAACTTCAGTTCAAATATTTGAAGGAAAAAATAACATCACCGCAAGATGTTAATAAGGAAGGAAGTAATTCGGCCCTAGTGGTATGGGCTGCTATAGCTTAGTTGGACAAAGCGACAGGACGGTATTCTGTAGTCGTGGGTTCAAGTCCCACTAGCAGCCGAATTTTTTCCTTCAAATGTTTGAACTGAAGTTTCAGTACTTGTTACAAGATGACGTAATTACCCGGCACCGAATACATGAATATTTGGTTTCCTACCAAACACGTTTTTTTAGAATAGCCACAGAGTAACTTTTCGCGCCTCATCGGTACTACCTCGATTAATTTTGGAACAATTTTATTCACATTTATAAGCGCGTCCTGGGTGCTTAAATGAATTGAATAATTTTGACTTTACAGCAAATGAGATAGGTACAATGGCGAAAGAAAACGAATCACACGATATACTCACTCAAATAATTTTATCATGAATACTACAGTAACCTTTTCTGAACCTATCTATTTGATAAGAACGTTAGACAAACAACATAAAAAAGGAACATTGACCCTATTACGAGTCTCCAAACTATGATAGTTCACATAAATAACATGTTAGTTGTTGACATAGGTAACTGACATAATCACATCCATAATGATTAATTAAATCAAACCATGAAGTCCGTTTATCCGAAGTCATTGCCGACTTTGTTTACTGTTTGTTATCAACCACAAGGTGATCGACCTCATTGTCAGTTAATCAGGATTTCGGCTTATGTAACAGATCCGTGTAGAAATATGTACTTATTGAACCTTATTAAGCTGATAAGCCAATTATGAGTATTTGAGGTTACATGTCTTACTCGTGGACACGTGGAATGTTCCGAAAATGTTTCGAAATATGTTACTGCCGAGGAGAATTCTAAAAAATCCACTTAATGTTTGCTTAAAATGTGCCTGTAGTGTAGTGCCTATATATGTAAAATATGTAGAGGAACTGCATATGTCTTTTTTAGCCGATTTAAAAAAAAGGAGGAGATTCTCAATTCAATCCGTACCTCAGAACTTTCGACTGGGTGAACCGATTTTGATCGTTCTTTTTTATTTGAAAGCTGGTGCTTCCCGTGTGGTCACATTTAAATTTAATTAAAATCGGTCAAGCGGTTTTTGAGTTACACTTCAATAACTGGAAAGTGCTACGCATACGTCGATGATATTATATATAGTTGCGGGTGAAGACATCATACTTTTATAGTTTATATTTTATATATATTTTTATCAGGAAAAAGTATAGTTGCCGTGGGATAATTGAGGTATCGGGAAAACCGTAATCCACGCGGGTAAAACCACGGAGCCCTACTAGTACTTCTATAAAATCGCACCACATCTCTATTTGTTTAAGTTATGGCTTATTACATTTCATGAAAATCCGTTTTTTTCAATGTTTGTCGCCCAGTGAAGTGGGCATAGGTGTACCTACTTATGTTAATAATCGTTATAATTTGCATGGCGATTGAACGGACGAACTTCAGAGTATTTGCCACGTTTATATAATGAGTATGGTGTTGTTTGTCGTGACCTGTGTCTTACAAACCGGAATCTCTGACTCCGTTTCGCCGTGTAATGGTGTTGAATTGTGCCGTATGCGTGTCAGTCTTGTAATTACCGATAATTGTATCGCTTCTTTGTGTTAGTTGTTTGAACGCTTATTATTATTACATATTATAATATAAATTGTCGGAAATAGAGGACATTAAAGTTACGAGTTTATTTTGTTGGATTTTCCTGTCTGATAATTTTACTAACCAATCTAACACACATGTTTCTCCGAAGTTAGTAACCAACACGTGACTTCTTAGATCGCTCAGATGCTTTGCTAATTCTGTCCCGACAGCAGACATACAAACCCGCCTGCTAAGGCAAGGCGAATATTGACAAGTCCTCAAAAATTGTAGGCAATGTATGCTTGAAATGGTGATACTGACCCGTTATAATTACTAACAAAGAAACCCTATTACGTTTCATGTCTTATCTTCGAATAAAGTCTTTAATCGGGCATGCAAGGTTTTCAATTCGGATATTCTTTATAGCTATATTTTATTTTTGTTCATGCATAACTCGGTGGTTTATTGAAAAATTTAAATACTTGAAAAATTATCTTAAATTCGATAGAATAAACATCCGGGTTGATCCCATACAAATTTCAATTGTCGGTTAAGTATTATTATCTTTATATTTTTTTAAATTTAAAATATTCTATGAATATACCTATGAAAAGTCTGTCGGTTAGTATAGGTTTTATACTATGTAACTATTCTGTATCAATACTAGATATCTAATCATATCATAATCATCCATAAGACGTCCACAGCTGGACTTAGCCTCCCTCATTGATCCCCAAAAGAACCGGTTGGAAGCGGAAAGCATCCAACCCCTTCCTGCCATCTTGGTCAGGTCGTCTATCCAGATCTCATGTCCACGCTTGACAGGCGGGTTGGCGATTATTTTTATTATAAGGCTACTTCCATTCAGTCCTTGTTGAAATCAATGGGGGAGGCATATTATTACATCTAGCAATGGACGTCCTATGACTGAGATGATGATGAATAGTAGATGAAGTAAAGGAAGGCCTTTACGTTCCGAAATCATCGCATGCTTCCCAGCTTTGCGTGTGCAGCTGTTAGATAACTAACTGATGGCAGTTATGAAACTAACCAGTTTTACTACGGATTTATAGTAAATGGCGCATTATAATGAATGAAGTGATCGAGGCACCGGAAACCCTAGACACGCGACTTATAGTTGTAGGTTATAAATGTTTTCAGTTCTAGCATATTCTTGAGATGACACAGAGCAAAACGTGGCAACACCGTCCACTTTTCATCAAATGGATTACTCTCTAAACAAAGATACATCTGCTTTTGATCTGATATACTATGCCATATGGACCTTCTGAGCAGGCTCAGAGTAGCGCAACGAGCTATGACGAGGGCTATGCTCGGGGTTTCTCTACGCGACTGAATCAGAAATGAGGAAATACGTATTAGCAAGAAAGTCACCGACATAGCCCCGCGGATAAGAAAATTGTAGTGGCAGTGGAAAGGGCACATAGCTCGAAGAACCGATGGCCATTGGGGTCGAAAGGTTCTCGAATGGACTGGCAAGCGCAGCATAGGACGACCACCGTCAAGATGGTCAGACGACCTATGATTGCAGGCAAGGGATGGATACGAGCCGCTTCCAACCGGACCTTGTGGAAATCAATGGGGGAGGCTTATGTCCAGCAGTGGACGTCCTATGGCTGAGATGATGATGATGACAATAAATTCAATTTCACTCGAAAATAGCATTAAAATAATAAATAATCACTATGAAAATTGAAGATAGATTGTAAAAGTTACATTTCGTAACAGGTCCTTGTGAAAATCAATGGAAGAGGCCTATCTATGTGCAGCAGTGGGCGTAGAATTATATATTTTGTAACTCTTGATCTGTATGAATACAGCGTAATTGTATTGTATATGAAAATACAGCATACCCATAGTCAAGCTGGCCTTGAAAATTATAACTGAGCCGGGACGGGCATGTACAAATGTACAGAGTCTCGCTCGAAAAGTAAGCATAGTAAAAGGAAACAAATCACGGGCAGAACAATACATTTTTATGCTTTAATACCACACAATGTTAATTTTAATCACTTCTTTTTTTCTTTTCTCAGCCATATGTGTCCACTGCTGGACGTATGCCTCCCCCATATAGGGGGGATTTGCCAATACTCGCCACGCTTGGCAGGCGGGTTGGCGAGCGCAGTATGATTTCCGATCCTCAGAAGGCGCTGCTGCCCACCTCCTGGTACGTTATCCCTTAGCCGACTCTTACGGCACCCACGGGAAGAGATGGGGGAGTACTATTCTAGGCCGGTAGCACCACGGCCACTATTATTTAATCACTTACCTACGGTTCAAAAAATAGTGTAGTGTGCTCAGCACTGTAAATAAATCTGTCAAAACTTTACGGATAAAACCGATGGTACGTTAAATGAACATTGTACACTTTCAAGGGCAAGATTTCCATGTCTGTTGACAAACCCTGCCGTATTACCAGTTTGTTTATATTCACATACATTGTATTATACATATAACTTATACAATACATGTAGGACTCACGCACACTCTTTCGTCTAGATATGATAGATAAATAGTAGTATTAACAGACTTCAAAAAGGAGACCTTTTTCAATTCGACTGTTTTTTCATAGGAGTATCGATTTTGATGAACCTATGTTCAAATATTTGAAGGAAAAAATTCGGCCGCTAGTGGGACTTGAACCCACGACTACAGAATACCGTCCTGTCGCTTTGTCCAACGAAGCTATAGCAGCCCATACCACTAGGGCCGAATTACTTCCTTCCTTATTAACATCTGCGGGGATGTTATTATTTTGATGAACCTCTTTTGTTTCAGGCTGCTGCATAATTACTGTCTCATACAATTTCATGTGGTGGGACCACATGAGATGCACCAGCCTTTAAACCAGTACATTGGGAGTTATATAAGATGGCGTGCTTTATTAACCTCGACAGAGATATTATTTGAAAGAAAAATTCGGCTGCTCGTGCGATTTGAAACCTAAATAGTGGTATTCTGTAGTCGTGGATTCAAATCCCACTAGCAGCCTAATTTTTTCCTTCAAATATTTTAACGTAAGTTCCGCCTACCATGTTGGTAATACAATAAACCATAAAAAGATAATGTTCTCATTATTTCACGAAGCGTTTTGCTTCTACTTTTATAATACGTGCTGCCAGGGAATGGAACTCACTGCCTGAGTCCGTGTCTGGTAAGCTACACCTTAGACTGCGTCGTCGCTAACAGCGGGTGAGACAGCGGTCAATCGTAACCTTAAAAACGGGTTTTTGACAGCGTAATTATATATACTTAGTGTACTTAGTGTGTTATCTATACAGAAATATTATCGTAAGAGACAGTCTTTTTTTGTCACAAGTTTTGGGTAAATTCAATTTATATGTAGCACCCATTTATCTACAGAGAATATGCAAATACTGAAGCAAATTATCGTTATCATCTCGCCGAGGTCGTTTAGAGGTAAGCGACGCCTAAATGGTGACAAGTTAGTTTGGTTATATAATTATGTTAGTGTATATACATATTCTTTTTTATTTGAAAGCTGGTGCTTCCCGTGTGGTCACATTTAAATTTAATTAAAATCGGTCAAGCGGTTTTTGAGTTACACTTCAATAACTGGAAAGTGCTACGCATACGTCGATGATATTATATATAGTTGCGGGTGAAGACATCATACTTTTATAGTTTATATTTTATATATATTTTTATCAGGAAAAAGTATAGTTGCCGTGGGATAATTGAGGTATCGGGAAAACCGTAATCCACGCGGGTAAAACCACGGAGCCCTACTAGTACTTCTATAAAATCGCACCACATCTCTATTTGTTTAAGTTATGGCTTATTACATTTCATGAAAATCCGTTTTTTTCAATGTTTGTCGCCCAGTGAAGTGGGCATAGGTGTACCTACTTATGTTAATAATCGTTATAATTTGCATGGCGATTGAACGGACGAACTTCAGAGTATTTGCCACGTTTATATAATGAGTATGGTGTTGTTTGTCGTGACCTGTGTCTTACAAACCGGAATCTCTGACTCCGTTTCGCCGTGTAATGGTGTTGAATTGTGCCGTATGCGTGTCAGTCTTGTAATTACCGATAATTGTATCGCTTCTTTGTGTTAGTTGTTTGAACGCTTATTATTATTACATATTATAATATAAATTGTCGGAAATAGAGGACATTAAAGTTACGAGTTTATTTTGTTGGATTTTCCTGTCTGATAATTTTACTAACCAATCTAACACACATGTTTCTCCGAAGTTAGTAACCAACACGTGACTTCTTAGATCGCTCAGATGCTTTGCTAATTCTGTCCCGACAGCAGACATACAAACCCGCCTGCTAAGGCAAGGCGAATATTGACAAGTCCTCAAAAATTGTAGGCAATGTATGCTTGAAATGGTGATACTGACCCGTTATAATTACTAACAAAGAAACCCTATTACGTTTCATGTCTTATCTTCGAATAAAGTCTTTAATCGGGCATGCAAGGTTTTCAATTCGGATATTCTTTATAGCTATATTTTATTTTTGTTCATGCATAACTCGGTGGTTTATTGAAAAATTTAAATACTTGAAAAATTATCTTAAATTCGATAGAATAAACATCCGGGTTGATCCCATACAAATTTCAATTGTCGGTTAAGTATTATTATCTTTATATTTTTTTAAATTTAAAATATTCTATGAATATACCTATGAAAAGTCTGTCGGTTAGTATAGGTTTTATACTATGTAACTATTCTGTATCAATACTAGATATCTAATCATATCATAATCATCCATAAGACGTCCACAGCTGGACTTAGCCTCCCTCATTGATCCCCAAAAGAACCGGTTGGAAGCGGAAAGCATCCAACCCCTTCCTGCCATCTTGGTCAGGTCGTCTATCCAGATCTCATGTCCACGCTTGACAGGCGGGTTGGCGATTATTTTTATTATAAGGCTACTTCCATTCAGTCCTTGTTGAAATCAATGGGGGAGGCATATTATTACATCTAGCAATGGACGTCCTATGACTGAGATGATGATGAATAGTAGATGAAGTAAAGGAAGGCCTTTACGTTCCGAAATCAGATGAAGGAAGTTTTATAAAAAGGCCAGTTACTCGACTAAACCGACGCGGAGGCCCTTGTATGAAAAATCTGATGAGCGTGAATGAAGCGAAATAAGTGTGTCGGATTCGTAACAATTAGAAGACAGTGGTCTTTGCCTACCCTTATTTTTTTTTATTTTTAATTTTTATTTATCAACATTCACACAAGGTCTTCAGGTCCCAAACTAGGCAGAGCCTATACTATGATAACCGGATGACTGATATACATACCTATATACATATACACACCCAGACATATTATGGGATAGAGGAGTGAATGCATGTCTTAACAATAGATGATACAGAACCCAGAAAACCCAAAAGACATAACCCTCACCTTCTAAAGACATTGAAGGAGTCAAGGAGCCATTGCCGCCGGTTGTACAGCTCGGTACGACAGGACAGTGAATGGCGAACGTGAGAAAACAAACGAAAGTAATTTAAGTGGTAATTTCACTGCAATGAAATGCCACTGTTACTTGTAACGGGACAGTACATCGTTATTTTAGTACCGATGCCTGGCACTGCGCGCATTTACATCACTTACGTGTATATGTAAAACGATGGTTGCACTAATCGGCGAAAAATATTTAAAATTTTTTTTAAATATTTCATAGGGTAAGATGAGTCGTTGACACTGTCTTTATAACACGGACTGGGTTAAGAAAAATAGCATATTTTTCATCAGCTGTTTACGCTTTATGAAGGAAGATAACGGATAAGGGATGACATTTCCTTGAAAAAAATTTTTACCATGAAATGGAACCGACTTCAACACTTCAACACATAAATTATTTCACACATTTGTGTGAAATAATTTGTCGATGTCGGTACCGTGATAGTTCATAAGAAACTTTTATCAAAATATTGTGCTCATATTCATCACTCATATTCGTGTACACCACAACATTTTCTTATCACTCTTTACCCTGTCACTCAGTTTCACTCGAATCAAGTAATAGTAATCCTACTAATTTTTTTTTTGTTTGTTTAACATTCACACAAGGTCTTTAGGTCCCTCTAACATCTAATTTTCAATGTTGTATACAAAGGACCGAATTCTAATCTAAAATAAATAAATAATTCTAATTTATAACCTCCTTCTTTGCAGTCGTTTAAACATAGCATGTCCGGGTAGTTTAAAAGTTTTTAACGATGTCCCCAAAGCCATACTCGGTTCTCGGTAGTACCTACTTACTTGAGAGTAAATTTAAACTTGACCTCTTTTTAGCCAACGCCGACGATGCAATGATACAAAGTAAAACGACCGACGACGACGACCCGACACGTCGCCTGCTGGTGAAAGTTGCATTTTTGTTTGAACCACAGATCTCGGTCCGTGTGAAGATTGACGTGCTAAAATCATGGTGGGCAGTTAAAAAATAGAATAAATTCGACGATATCCTAATGGAGTAATGAAAAGACCAAAAGTGTGCTGAAAATAATATACAATAGTTTAAAAAAATGCTTTTTTTATCCAAATGTAGGTACCATATGTACTATTGAGAGTTGTAGAATTAACATACTTATTTGCATATATTTAAGTAGCAGTTACGCTGCTACTCATATACGGATGAACTGATTTGACGTTTTCACGTTTGATCACGGGGCCCTGGGTTCGAATTTCCTGCCGAGGCAAACATTTTTGTGATGCGCACTGACGTTTGTCCGAGTGTTGGACGTTTGTGACATACAATAGTGTCAATTGAGTGTGAAAGCGTTTGTTGTATTTTAAAATGATCAATGACACAATGAGCTCTTTTACAAGACTCAATTTTAGTGTTCTAAGATGCAACAGAACTTGCATAAATTCAAGTTGATTGAAGTTTCAACTTAGTAGCTGATTTGCTTCGCAATATTTCAAGGTGCATGCTTCCCAGCTTTGCGTGTGCAGCTGTTAGATAACTAACTGATGGCAGTTATGAAACTAACCAGTTTTACTACGGATTTATAGTAAATGGCGCATTATAATGAATGAAGTGATCGAGGCACCGGAAACCCTAGACACGCGACTTATAGTTGTAGGTTATAAATGTTTTCAGTTCTAGCATATTCTTGAGATGACACAGAGCAAAACGTGGCAACACCGTCCACTTTTCATCAAATGGATTACTCTCTAAACAAAGATACATCTGCTTTTGATCTGATATACTATGCCATATGGACCTTCTGAGCAGGCTCAGAGTAGCGCAACGAGCTATGACGAGGGCTATGCTCGGGGTTTCTCTACGCGACTGAATCAGAAATGAGGAAATACGTATTAGCAAGAAAGTCACCGACATAGCCCCGCGGATAAGAAAATTGTAGTGGCAGTGGAAAGGGCACATAGCTCGAAGAACCGATGGCCATTGGGGTCGAAAGGTTCTCGAATGGACTGGCAAGCGCAGCATAGGACGACCACCGTCAAGATGGTCAGACGACCTATGATTGCAGGCAAGGGATGGATACGAGCCGCTTCCAACCGGACCTTGTGGAAATCAATGGGGGAGGCTTATGTCCAGCAGTGGACGTCCTATGGCTGAGATGATGATGATGACAATAAATTCAATTTCACTCGAAAATAGCATTAAAATAATAAATAATCACTATGAAAATTGAAGATAGATTGTAAAAGTTACATTTCGTAACAGGTCCTTGTGAAAATCAATGGAAGAGGCCTATCTATGTGCAGCAGTGGGCGTAGAATTATATATTTTGTAACTCTTGATCTGTATGAATACAGCGTAATTGTATTGTATATGAAAATACAGCATACCCATAGTCAAGCTGGCCTTGAAAATTATAACTGAGCCGGGACGGGCATGTACAAATGTACAGAGTCTCGCTCGAAAAGTAAGCATAGTAAAAGGAAACAAATCACGGGCAGAACAATACATTTTTATGCTTTAATACCACACAATGTTAATTTTAATCACTTCTTTTTTTCTTTTCTCAGCCATATGTGTCCACTGCTGGACGTATGCCTCCCCCATATAGGGGGGATTTGCCAATACTCGCCACGCTTGGCAGGCGGGTTGGCGAGCGCAGTATGATTTCCGATCCTCAGAAGGCGCTGCTGCCCACCTCCTGGTACGTTATCCCTTAGCCGACTCTTACGGCACCCACGGGAAGAGATGGGGGAGTACTATTCTAGGCCGGTAGCACCACGGCCACTATTATTTAATCACTTACCTACGGTTCAAAAAATAGTGTAGTGTGCTCAGCACTGTAAATAAATCTGTCAAAACTTTACGGATAAAACCGATGGTACGTTAAATGAACATTGTACACTTTCAAGGGCAAGATTTCCATGTCTGTTGACAAACCCTGCCGTATTACCAGTTTGTTTATATTCACATACATTGTATTATACATATAACTTATACAATACATGTAGGACTCACGCACACTCTTTCGTCTAGATATGATAGATAAATAGTAGTATTAACAGACTTCAAAAAGGAGACCTTTTTCAATTCGACTGTTTTTTCATAGGAGTATCGATTTTGATGAACCTATGTTCAAATATTTGAAGGAAAAAATTCGGCCGCTAGTGGGACTTGAACCCACGACTACAGAATACCGTCCTGTCGCTTTGTCCAACGAAGCTATAGCAGCCCATACCACTAGGGCCGAATTACTTCCTTCCTTATTAACATCTGCGGGGATGTTATTATTTTGATGAACCTCTTTTGTTTCAGGCTGCTGCATAATTACTGTCTCATACAATTTCATGTGGTGGGACCACATGAGATGCACCAGCCTTTAAACCAGTACATTGGGAGTTATATAAGATGGCGTGCTTTATTAACCTCGACAGAGATATTATTTGAAAGAAAAATTCGGCTGCTCGTGCGATTTGAAACCTAAATAGTGGTATTCTGTAGTCGTGGATTCAAATCCCACTAGCAGCCTAATTTTTTCCTTCAAATATTTTAACGTAAGTTCCGCCTACCATGTTGGTAATACAATAAACCATAAAAAGATAATGTTCTCATTATTTCACGAAGCGTTTTGCTTCTACTTTTATAATACGTGCTGCCAGGGAATGGAACTCACTGCCTGAGTCCGTGTCTGGTAAGCTACACCTTAGACTGCGTCGTCGCTAACAGCGGGTGAGACAGCGGTCAATCGTAACCTTAAAAACGGGTTTTTGACAGCGTAATTATATATACTTAGTGTACTTAGTGTGTTATCTATACAGAAATATTATCGTAAGAGACAGTCTTTTTTTGTCACAAGTTTTGGGTAAATTCAATTTATATGTAGCACCCATTTATCTACAGAGAATATGCAAATACTGAAGCAAATTATCGTTATCATCTCGCCGAGGTCGTTTAGAGGTAAGCGACGCCTAAATGGTGACAAGTTAGTTTGGTTATATAATTATGTTAGTGTATATACAAATATTAAGGCAAATCTTAATAACTATAGCTGAAGCCCTGCCATGCCTACTTTAGTCAATTACTGTGTTGCAGCTAGGCAGTGTCCTCCCTGTTTTCGAATTTGTTGCAATTATCATGGTGTGTTCAGGCAGCAGTCCTTGAGAGCCAGTGAACATTCTAGATCTAGCGTGATCATCACATCGTCACTGACCATCAAGTGAGATAGTGGTCAAACGCTAGATCTACACAGTATAAAAGAAAACATTCACGGGACTTTATTGATCATGTATCTCATCGAGACCGGTCTTATCCCATGACATGACATCATCAAGTCGTAGATACAGGACTGGAATCGTTTATAATTTCAACAATACAAACAATGGTCAAACGCTAGATGTATACAGTATAAAAACATATCTACGGTTAGCACTGACATTAGGTGTTATTAGGACAAAAACTTCGTACAGAATGTTTCTTTGTATCGCACACTCACACCCCGGCACTAGGATTCCCTGTGTTGCGGGGGGCATGGACACACACAAGCACAACACAAAAACATCTAAAACGCAACATCCATGCTACTCATATGAATGTTTTCCCCTGCAAGGAATCGAACCCAGGACCCTGGGGACCAGAAGTCATTGCACGTAGCGCGACATGTCACAGCGACCGTTTGATAAGCCTTTTTTCAGAATTCTGTTTCTATCACAGGTTCCAAGATACTGAAAGCCTTGTGCTCCAATTATTAACACAGTAAAACCCTCGACTCTGGTCCTACCCAGTGATGACGACGAAGATGGGTTCATTTTCATACCATTATCCCTGTTGCCCTAGTAACGATCTAAAAAAACAGTACGTATGTGTAACAATTTCCTTTTTGATGTCAAAAAATAATAAATTCCAATTATTTTATTTATCATTATTATTGTTATGATATGTGACCAGATATAAAATTTGATGAAACAAACAAATTATTATCATAATTACTTTTATAGTTTTCGTTATCTACCTAACACGTAAGTCTACATGTTATTATCACATGCATACACAGTAGTCACAAGAGGGCAATGAAGGGGTCAAACTTGGGAATAAATATAATATTTAAATAACACCAAGGTGTACCATATCTGTATGCAACTTAATATAATATTGAAAACAAGCCAAAATTTTCATCTCAAGATTTTATTTTTTTACTTTACAGATCTAGCGTTTGGCCATTATCTCACTTGATGGTCAGTTACGGCGTGGTCGAAGGTGATGACTAATGATGGTCTTTCGAACTTGACGCGCTACCCTCAAGTTTGACATCAAACACATCGCTATGGTAATTTCCAGTACCTACCTAGCTAACTTGGAAGCAGGTATTGAAAAGTACTCTACCATTGTAGTAGTAGGATGCAATGCCACAATGCTGTAAGTTTTATAACGGTGTTATCTTCACCGGAAGCTCAAGCCGTTAACGGGCAACGAACCAGCGTCCATCAGGTTGACAGCTGAAGCTGAAGCTTCCACAGCTATAGTCTATACATTTTTTTTTGTTATATAAATTGTTTACTTTGATGGACGATGTAGTCGCTCAAAGACATAAACCATTAATTTAAAAAAAAACATGCATTTTTCAATCTGGCACTGCACAGTGGAGTTAAGCAATATTTATAGAAAAAAATCTCCTAGTTTTATTAAATCAAGCAAGATGGGATAAACTTTACTTAAGTTTGTCAGAAACTCTCCCCGATTTTCTTTTGGGTCAGGGAAAAAGCGGAATACCTACTGAAACTTTATTTAGCAATTTCTAGTGAAAAGCAAGTAGCGAAGAACACTTTGTTCCAATTGCTCACTTGCACACTAATTTGAAAAAAATATATATTTCGTTTTCGTCTCACCTAACTCCTGCGATAAACTCCCAAAGAGAACTTACGTAAGCAGGGAAAACACATGGGTCATAAACTTTTTTTTAAATGTAGATCGAAATACAAGCATCTCGAAGTAGGTGTCTCCACAAATTATGTACCCTCAGGTCAGATCCCGAACTTTACAATAATTGTTAAAATTCATTACTGTATTTCACGGGCTACGTTATAAATATAAATAAATGTGTTGTTAAATGTACGTGTAACAATATTGAGAGGCAATTTCATTGTTGAAATTGTTGTTATATGTGCTTTGTTTTTGTTTCACGAACTTAAATGCACGTAAACATATTTCAGTGGTCTGATTACGAATCAATATAGTAGAAATGATAACGTGTTCTTATCAAAACCTGAAATAATCGAACTCACTAAAAACTGTCTATTATCCTACTAACTATTACTGATTATAAATGTGAAATTTTGTGTGCATGTGTGTATGTTTTTGTTACTTCTTCAGGCTATTTCGATGAAATTTGGTATGGAGATAGTTTAAACACTGGATTTACTCATAGGCTACTTTTATCCCGGAAAAAGTACAGTTCCCGTAGGATAGTTGAGCTAGCGGGAAAACCGTAATCCATGCGGGTGAAATCGCGGGGCGCTACTAGTACATAATAAAACTGACACGAAAAGAAGTTTGTACGTACATTCGATGCGTTATTTTATTAGCCGACTTTGACAAAATGAAAGTTATTAATTGTATATCATACAGAGCATCGTCAAGTGATTAAATTTAATTTTAAAAAGTTTCTGCTTTATTGTTTTATAGAGCATATTATAGCATTGAGGGATTACTATATAATAAAATATGATGACATAATATAAAATAACTACAATATTTTGTACTAACTGCGTTCCGCGGTTTCACCCGCGTGGTTTTGACGATAATATGACGAAAAGCAGTCTATGACACTGACAAATAAATTTCTACCAGTAAAAGAATTTTCAAAATCGGTTCAGTAGATCCCCTACAACCTCACAAACTACCTCTTTATAATATTAGTACAGATAAGGGACAAAATTGTACAATTATTGAAATGACACATGACAAAAAAAAAATTGCATCTACAAAGATTGGAATTATATATATAGCAGCATACTTATTTAGCCTGAGACCTTTTTTTACTTATATGCAAGCAAATACATTATTGACATTTGACTTATTTTCACGATTTAAATACTATCGCTTTATCCGTGCCACAGGCACAAAATACGCAAAAACGAATAACAGAATGAAATAATAAAACAAACGCAAGAGGAAAGCTAGTTACATAACTCATATCTCGCAAAAGGCTTGGGATTACGTCGAAACGGAATACGAAGAATACGAGACAGAATCTCTGTCGTGACCTAGATATCTCAATGACATAAGATCGGAAATATTTTGATTTGTGCGAAAGCTATACTAGAAACAAGTAAGTAAGTGAGCACATTCAGAAATAATACTGATTACTTGTTTATCAAATACTAGCGGTCCGCCCCGGCTTCGCACGCGTATAAAAATGTAAAATTATAGGGATCCCTATTTTTTTTGAACATATAATATATTCTACATCAACCGTGGATAGTGAAGCTTCCCAACAATGAAAGAATTGTTCAGTAGTTTCGGAGCTTATTCAATGCAAACAAACAAACAATCAAATCTTTCCTCTTTATAATATTACTAATATAGTATAGAATAGAGAGAGAGAATAGAGAGTATAGAAAACTAGTCTCTTAGTAGGTGGGATATGTAAGTACATGTGAAGGTAAATTAGGACATTTAAAACATGCATGAATAAAAAGTACATCCAAATTTAAAATCAGTTACTACAATGCATCAAGGATGCACTTATAAAAGCGACACTAAAATGATGAATATATGTCAAACTCTAGTTCCAAAATAAAAAGAGCGTCTATACAATAGAAGATACACACTACAACACACAAGCATACTACAAGCAGACTTCTATAATGACAACATATCACATAAACGAATAAAATTACGTTGTTAATGCATCTTAGTTTGTTTGGGATTCGCTCGTATTATCAAAACTAAATAAGGTAGAAATAATGTCCGAGAAATCCTAAGAAACTGGTACCTATAGGACAAATTTCGCATAGGGCACACTGTCAATGATATTATTCTCATCTGAAAGTATATCCGCGAATGTTTTCATGTGAAGGCGAACTCTACTAGTTAAGAGGTGACGCATGTTATTTTTTCCGATTATAAATATAAAGTTTTACAGCTGGCACCAGAATTAGTATCAGCTAAGGCTAAGGGCAGATCGAACGGTAACTCATCTCAATACGCTGAAAATACGAAAGTTGGCAATATGCGCCATGGGCCACGAGACTTGAAACACGAAGCGTGCCAAAACGCTATTACGTAACGTTGCAGATCAGATGCGGCTCATTCATGAGTGCCTCCCCCACATCTACCGATTCACCCATCTCCCTCCCCCTTCTGCATCCGACCACTCTTGAAGGTGGGACACCCACGCGAAGATTATTTTATGCAAATTTATAAGCAGATCTGTGGAATGACATAATCACGTTCATTAAGGAGGCTGACGGTCACGTTCCAGTAATTATGTTGAGGAACCTATCACTTATGTTTTAGACGAGCACTTGTGATGAGGTTAAGAGCATGCACTCTTTTTTAACCAACTTCAAAAAAGGAGGTTACTCAATTCAACCGTACATATGCTCACAATATTTTGATAATAGTTACTTTTGAACTATCATGGTACCAACTTCAACAAGTTATTTCACACTTGTGAGTGTTGAAGTCGGTTCCATGTTTTGATAACAATTTTAACAATCCCTCTTAACGATCGAAGTTTAGGTCACACTAGATCTAGAATTTCGACTGGCTTTCAAGAAGAACTGAAAGCAATAAACATTCTCTCGGTTGCTGCTTTAAGTACGCCACCCTCTACCAAGTTACCGATCCACTTTATTTTATGGAACAGATTGCAAACTAATAGGCGTTAGATGGGTCTGATGGTAAGCGCTCCCCATCGCATATGCGACGGGGACTCTGTAACACTAGGGAGGTTTCGATACGTTAGCGATCATTTTAAGATTCTGCTAACTCTGCTTTTGAAGAATCCCATATTGTAGATACTGAAGGAGGAACCTTCTTCCATATTTTGCAAGGTGTATGACAAAGACAATCGGGCACAGAATATAACTATATAAAAAAACCGTAAAATAAAGTTTTATATAGGACAAATTAAACAAATTAAAAAATCAAATAGGTATTTTTAATAGGCAACTATTTATATATTATAAATTTGCCCATTTAATAATAGAATATCTACAATATAGTAAAAATCAAACAGCCTGTACATAGAAATAATTGTATTACAACAACCAATCAGAGGTTACGTAAAAGAATTACAAACTGATAAAGAATCTAGCGTTTATGTTTGTTTTTGCGGTACCCATATAAACCAGAAATTACAGTAATTGGATACAGTTACACACATACTACATTCAAAATACATGAGATTACATGGTATATTTTATTGTGTATTTTAAGGGTTTGTATCCTGTATCTGTAGGCCCCACGAACGAAGCTACAAGCTGGTCAACCAGTCGATAATAGATTATTAACCGCCAACACAAAATAGGTACCTATATATCAATGGACTGAAGGTTAAGAAATATTAAGAGAAAACTATTTGTTGAAGTTTGATTTCGTTCATGTGGTTAATATTTTTGGAGAAATATAAATTTGCAAAATATGTATGTACCTACATACCTATATGTATTACACCTGAAGAATACAAAAACATTTGTTGGCCTGATTACATTGTGTACTTCCCTGATTACAAAGCAGGCAGTGTATCACAAATGTCAAGACCTCTGCTACCCGTGTGGGATATCACAACTTTATTGATAATAATAATTGCATGATACAATAATTTGGTGGCATGATAGTGATTGCTGCGTGTCAAACATAGGTAAGCGAAAAACAAAAACAGATCTAATTTTTCTACCTACAGGTTGCGCATGCTGATAATCAGTTTTAATTTTAGAAGCTATGATAGCCTCACATTAAAAGTGTCGCTCATATCGATGTCGATCTGTGGTCCTTAGTCCAAACTCCAGTTACAGATGAGGAAATTGGTGTAGGTAAAATTGATATTAAATATGTACACTTTAAGATGGTTGTAATTTTTAGACGTTGGGATTCAAACACATTGTTAATAAATCAATCGGGGCTTGGTCGAGAGAAAAATTCATACTTATTCTCTCTCTCTCTATTCATTTCATAAATTTATTTACCTTGATGTTTCCATCAAGTTGCATTGGTCGTGGTGACGAGAAGACTGAGAGTCGCGATCAAGCCCCAATTGATTTATTAACACTTTAAGATGGTATTGTATATTCTAATACCCCTGCCATACTTGCTGCCTAAGTTTGTAAAACTGTTACTAAACACACAATATGTTCAGGCAGCTTAGAAATCCAGTCACCAGTGTAGGATTCTCATGATTATTATAAAATCAAGCTTACAAGTGAAAAAGTCAACACCCCTTTTCATGATCTACCTACAGGGTTCTAAACTTAGAAAGACTGTCATATTAGGACAAACAGTAATCATAAAATTATTTGTGACATATTTAGACCTACAGGGTAATGATGAACATTTCTAATTCATTAAAATAAATTTGTCAAAAAGAATTTCAACTAGGCATTTCTAACAAAGCCAAGCATTTAGAGATATCATGACATCAACGGTGAACTCATGGACATATGTTTTCCACAAAGCCATTTGCTTGTGGAAAAGTTAATAACAATTTATATTATAAATTAAAATGGGATTTATATGCATGTTTACAATAGATTTTATTATCTTGTGGCAGTAATAT
This sequence comes from Apeira syringaria, assembly GCA_934044485.1. Lineage (NCBI taxonomy): Eukaryota > Metazoa > Arthropoda > Insecta > Lepidoptera > Geometridae > Apeira > Apeira syringaria. The sequence goes on along the minus strand of OW203665.1, from coordinate 8,776,359 downwards.
CTAATTACTTTATTATTGTATAAGATTTAATAGCTCTGTGAAAATATTATGTAATTACTCTATTATCTTTAAATTTGATTTTTATGTTATAGGTGGCAAACAAGCAGATGGGCCGCCTGGTGACAAACAAACACTTAACTGCTATGAATATGAATACGAGGGCATTTACTGAAGGCATTACGAAATGTTGCCAATCCTTTTTAAGACTGTTAACTCTCCTTTTGAAGAATCCCATATCGTAGCTACTCGGAAACACTAAGGGAGAAAGCTCATTTCACATTCTGCAGCTATTTGACAAAAACAATCAGTAGAATCGTACAGTATATGATTCACATGAGTCAATAAAACCGTGATGGTTGAAAAACTCTTCAAAACACTACTTGTATGTTTTATATATAGGTTAGAGTTCAATAAACAAGTCTTTTTTTGTATATATAATATATGTACCACATACCTAACCTACACTATAACTTATAATGACAATATTTTTTCATGTGAATTTATGAAGAAAGTTAGATTGATTCATAATTCTTGTGATGTTGACACATTATTCCATATATATTATTATTTATTTAATATACAGCTATACTTGTATGTTGTATGTATTCCTTCCGGGCTGTTTAGCCGTGGTCTAAATGAAACTTGAGTTCCAGATGTTTCATTGATTACTGCGGTCAACATCTTCAGTGGTTCAGGTCCGTGCGGCAACAAGAGCGTAGAGCTCTCCTTCGCGAGGCCATCTTGTTTTTTTTGACAAATATCATTTTTTGGGCGAACCTTACTTATTGTCACAAAACTAAAAAGGGCAATATATTTTTCTTCAAAATAAAACAGAAGGTTCCTAAGAACAAAACCTTCTAACTACAAAAGAAAAGGTAGCTACCCTGAACGGGCCAATAATTTGCCCCACCCTTTATATAATTCTACTGTACATGTGTATGACACTGAACTCCTCCTAAATGACTGGACAGATTTGAATGAATGTATTTGTATGTTTTTGTATTTCGTTTGGGTGGTGCCCTGGATGGTTTAGATTCACAAATCAGCCCTGCAGTTGGTACACAAAGTTTACCTCTGCAATGCCAAGGTGGACCTCTAGTATGTATGTATAGATAAGAAAGTTAGTTTTAAATGGTCTGCTCAGATGATTTGACCATGTAGAGACAATGAATGAACTGATGAAGACTGACTTAACATTATCATAGCTGAGAAGAACACTTCCTTGGAGAAGGCATGACCTCCTGGGGATAAATACAGGCACCTATGGAAGGAGCATACGGCAACCCTCAGTATTGACCAATATGTAGAATTCAGTAAAATGCCTAAGGACACAAATATGTCCTGTTATCTTAGATCAAACTATTAGATTAGAATAAACTAAAGACTGAAAAACTAAATTACAGGCTCAGGTTCCAATGCTGATTTTTGTTTTTAAGATTAACAGTAAAAAAGTACCTGCCTAAAATTTTACTCTCACCTAAAAACTATCAACTATTAAAAAACAGTTTTTTTTCTTTCAGAGAAAAATATAATTTTAACTATAATGGAAAGATTAGTTATACAACTTAAAAATATGAAAAAGTAGGTCAGTTTTCACAAATGAAACACAGGTTTGATTGACCTATTGTAGCTTTCAAATGTGTAGGACTGAGTAGCAGACATTTAGTAAAATTGGGTCATCTTTATAAATCTGATCTATTAATTGACATAAACAATACCTTTGCCTTTATCAGCTACAAAATAAATAGCCATATTATAAAAGTATACCTAACTTGGCCCCAAACATATATCTGATGAACACCCCTCTTCATTAAATAGGGCCCTGGACTTCTTTTTATCTGTCAATCTCTTGATGAGTAGAGGCCACTGTATGGCATGGGTACACTAACTAAATATAATACTATTTATCATAATCATCATCATGTCAGCCATAAGTCGTCCTCAGCTAGACATATGCCTCCCTCATTGATCCTCACAAGGACCAGTTGGAAGCAGAATGCATCCATCCCCTTCCTGCGTTCTTGGTTAGGTCATCTGTCCACCTTGCCAGTGAACATCCAATGCGCTTGCCTGTCCATAGTTTAACTCGAGAACCTTTCAACCTCAACAACCATCTGTTCTTCAAGATTTGTGCCCTGCCCACTGTCACTTCAACTTGCTAATCCGCTGGGCTATGTCGGTGACTTTAGTTCTTGTACAGATCTCATAATTTCTGATTTGATCTCTTAAAGATAGCCTGAGTGTAGCCATCTCCATAGCTCATTGTGCAACCCTGAACTTGTTTACAAGGCCGATAGTAAGCTTACCATATTATTATTATCTATACATCTATACAATATTAAAAATTAAATAAATTACTTTGGGCAGTTTTGGCTATTGAATATGATCTCTTCCAGGGAACGTATGCAAATAGAAACTGATGAGTTGAACTAAGCAGTAATGTAAATAGTATCATGGGTAGTTATCAAATATGTACATAAGTATTAAGGTTAAGTCAGTACATACCTGGGCCGGCTCTGCATATAATATGTACCGCCAAAAATGAACGCCATGTAAGCCCCCACGTAATAGAAAGCCACAGTCCAATTCTCTGTCATCCATTTCCGATAATCATGATGGATAAAGTCATTTTCGAATTCAAATATATAAGAGTAATTCGGAGTAATGTCCAGGTTATAAGTCATAGAAGACTCCATTTTTCTCAATTAACCGGTCGGCAGTCACTGGGAAAACGTGCACGGTACGCGGCTACAATTAGAACTTAACACTGATCATCACAGAGAGCGAATGGACTTAATTCTACGCTATCCGCCGTACCTATCGCTATATCACAGGTAATCAAATGTTCGTAATTCAAAAGGCGGCACGTTAAGGCGTGCTATCTTCGAGATATTATTTTGAGTAATGACCGTGCGATGTGGTCACGTTGAGTATTTATTCGAGGTTCCGACGGACGGGAGCAGCGCTTTGCCGTCAAAGTCGGGCGGCTCAATATTTAACTAGTTCATAAACTGAAATACGCTTCAAGCGAGAGGCTTCTCTGGACTTTGATAATATTGAACTAATTTACTGACAACAGAAACAAGTTCAGAATTCAGATGTAAGTTAAGTATGAAAAAACACCGCTTTGCTCTGCCAGCTGCCTACACCCGCACGCCACGTCAGTGATGCCATACGAAAAATGCTCTGTGAGCTCTCGCATTAGCAATATTCGCTACACATTTCACAATAACGAAAATAATTTCCTACTTGATTTGACAGTTTTACTATTTTTTACTACAGCTTTGGCATAGTAAAACAAGCGACAAAACTGCCCCATTTCTATGCAGTTTTCTCACTGGTAGGAAAATACGAGTCGTGGTAATAATAATTTAGCCCCATATAAAATTTTGGGTTTCATAATTCATCTTATAATAATGTATATTTTTAAACAACTATACAGTATACTTTATAAAAATATCTTGTAATACAAGCTTAGTATTGCAGTATTTTTTTAGGGGAATCAATAAGAAATTAAATTTAAATAAACATAGACAAACTGAGACTTAAATTTTCAAGCAGTTAAACTACACAAAATTTGCTCACGTTCATGTCAAACCAACTTAACAAAAAAAATTAAACATCGTCTGTTTGAGTTTGAAAACTATCTTAATCTTTGTTCTAGAACTATTGATCGTGCTGAGGCTCACGCCCACTGTCTGGCAGGATAACAACCTTAGATGATGAACTGAAAATTAATTTGAAACTGGTCGGAGAATCCTAGCTGGTTTTTAGATAACATTGTGTCAGTCTTTCTGATCTATGTTATATCTTTACTATTTTATTAATTCACTTCATTTCCGACTTTTGTGCACTGTAAGGAAGCAATAAAGACTCACTCGTGACGCCATACAATCTATAAATAATCTTATCGAAGATAATTTATATTTAATATAAGCGCATCTTAAACAGACTGTTATCATGCATACAATCAATAGCGCATATTTGTGCATTATAAACCATAGCATGGTATGTTTAGATATATGTTTTTTTGTTAGTCACGATATTCAACTGTGTATTTGATTTATTCTTATTAATAATAATTCTTATTATTAATAATATCAAAAATAATTTTATTGCATTCTTCTTCTTTCAGTGCGTCTCCAATATTGAAGGTTAGCTGTCAGCTCCGCATATTTCTTACCAGTTTTGGCCAGAGAAAATAGGTCTTCTAATCTAGCGATGCCTGCCCACTCTCGGACGTTCCTGAGCCACAACTTTCTTCTACATCCAACATATCATTTCCCTTCTAGTTTCCCCATAACTATTGTTTGAAGACGATACTGATCGTACCGGAGAACATGGCGTATGTTATACGTCATGCCAAACCTATTATTTTTTCTTCTCTTTACGGACTAGCGCACACGTCTCAATACTTCCTCGTTAGTGCTCTGTGGATCCAACTTAGTCGAAGCATGCAACGGTAGAAGAACCACATTTCTTATCTTCCACAGCCTAAAGATTTTGTATGAGACATAAATGAGATGCTAAAGCACGCTTTTCAGTAAGAAAATGCTACATTTAGGGGTGGTTGTGAGAAGTTGGCAGCACTGCATTACTCAATTTTTGGACTTTTTGACAACCATGAAAACGAGACAGTGACAGTGACAGTCTACATGCACGTCATTGGCATTTGTATGTTTGTATGTTGACAGGGCTGCGTTCGGCAGCTACATCGGCCAAGTACTGATGTATCAATCAATACATCACTATTTGGTTTCTTTAAGGTGATTGCTTGCAGCCAGCTAGGCACTGTGATACCAATAGATGGCGTTGATGTTCTATTTTAAGGAATTTTATTTTTTTATGAATGAAAATGAGCTTAAAACTTAGAACGAATACATTTGCCGGTTTTAGGCAATAAAATAAGCTTTTTTTAATCCAGTCAAATAACACTGTTTAACATTAAAGTGAAGGTACGGGATTTCGCCAGGCAACCCGTGTGCAATGTATCAATCAACAATAACACATTAGGTAATTAACATCTAATCAGTGTCACAAGTACCTAAATAATAGATGGGGAGATATATTTCTTAAGCCGTATCTCGTACTATTATACAAAAATATTGAGGCAGATCATAGCACGCACGTAAAAAAATTCTTTATAGCGGCCGTTGGAAAAATTGGCGCGAAAGAGGGCATCGCTTATTTGGAAGGCTATATAGGGTGTCGACTGTGACTGCTGCGGTTTCGTCATATTCCGTTGACGTGGTTTTAATATTAGGTATAATATATATAATATATCTTTATCATTAGTAATTGTATTAAACAATAAACGAACAACCAAAACAAACAGTTTCTTTCACTTCATTCACTTCGTTCACTCGCCCACACTAGGATTCCCTGTGAATTTCTTTGGGCACACACAATTACATATATAAGCATCAAAGACTCGAGATCGAGACCCGGGGCAAACATCTTTGTTCATCACATAACAGTTTGCCCTTGCCGGAATTCAGCTCTAAATCATAAGGTCAGCGACCACTGAGCCCCTGCGATCGTTGCATAAGCCGAATCAACTAAATAAAACAAAATAAACGAAACGTTTCGGCATGTCGCGGAATATTTATTATAACAGAATATATAGCAATAGGTATTTAATTTATTTATTCGTACATCTATCTTATAATTTAGTACATATGCGGCTTTAAACTATTTACGACACAATTTTTACCATAGTTGCTTAAGAAATTAATCACAGTGATACACTACTTATACTAGAAACAATTTCAAACATATTTTTCATCAATAAAATGAAGAAGACCATCCAGTTTTTTAACCTTTTGTACACTTCTGTACCAATCGGAAGCTTAGGCGGTGTTGGCAAATCGTTATTTGGATTTTGTTGAGAACCATTATAAAACGTATACATATAATAGGCAGGTGTTTCCCCGACGTTTATAACCTTGTGGAAAGTACCGGAATTCACGAAAATATGATCTCCGTCGGTTAGTTTATATGAATGTTCGTTTTTAAGCTTGTCGACTTGCTGCTCGTACACTACTTCACCTTTCAACACAGTCATTGTGACATTTATGATATCATAGGAAATGAATTTCTCTTGCGCGTAACCTGTAAACAATGACCAAAACAGATTATGACATCGTCAAGTTAAAAATACGTTTGAGCATGTTAATAAATCAAGACGATCTGAAAAAAGTTAGCATCATGCACTACCCTTCAGAGCTGTTCAGTCATCAAGTGCATCATCGCGCTTGCCATCTAAGGATGACAATAATAATTATTATAATCGCTGTTTTTCTTGTTATTGCACACAATTCCACAGCGTAGTTCATATAAAAAGTTTATAAAAACGTATAAAAAATTGTATTTTGTCTGGATGCATACATGCGGTTTTTGGGGCATAAAAGGCAAGTAAAAGTGCTCATTATTTTTACAAAAAAAAAATGACAATAATATAGCCATAATATTCAGTAAAAGGGCTGGAATCTGGATGCAGGCCGCTTCTAACCGGTCCTTGTGGACTTCAATGGGGGAGGCTATGTCCAGCTGTGGACATCCTATGGCAGAGATGATGATGATGATGATGATGACGATAAAAAGCGAAGTCTGTATCTACATAGGGAAATGGTGTGTTAGATGAATATTGAGCCGTCCTAATTCCATCTTTGAAGTGAAGTGCATATTGAAGTGGAGATTTATCTAATAAATGTGAAATGAAATGGTCTAAGTTCCTTTAGGTGTATTTTTTATTAAATCAAATATTTAATATTTTTTAATTAGCAGGAACACTCACGTTTTAATTCAGCTTAAGAATTTGCAGCGTGTGATACCGTTAAAACTATACCTATAGATTTCTTTTGACACGGTGGTCGGCTGGTTGACAATTTTAAGAAAATTAAAAATCCACGTTTGTCTACATGTAAGTATCTAGATAGTTCGCGATTCTTATTAAGAAATGAGATAATAATATTATACTTTATATAAACAGAAACCTATAAAATACAAAAAAACACTGTTGATCTTGTTATGGAGTAAAATACTATCGAAAATACGGGTGATGAATGCATTTCTACTTTTATCTTTCTGTACTTTACTCATTTTAGGGGTATCACCGTATATATTATTTCAAAGTTATTCTCAACATAACAAGATATAGAATATTGAAGGCAAGCATTAACTTTAGCTAGTATATAATGTTACTTACAAGAAGGATTCATTTACCTGGGAAATCAGCTAGAAACACGACATCAGTATAGTTACTCCAACTATGGACTTGCTGTCTTATTCCATCTAACTTTTCACGCCAAATCAGTGCCTCATCCAGAAGCGGCATTAAGTAAGATACACTTTCAAATGGAGACCAATCAACTTTAAGGATGTCTACTTTTGAATCGAATAGACGTTGTATGAACCTCCCGTTTAAAGAGCACCAGACATCAAAGTAAATTGAGAAATTCTGAGATTGGCTTGGATGATATGATTCTTTTATCAAGTTTTCTTCGACGCATCTGGCGTATTGATATATCATATCACCGTGTCTGGTCCATCTGTTGTTAGGAGTGAATACGTAAGGATCTATAAAGTATTCTGTATTATCGTTATTGTCCACAATTTTGACGATAACAGCGTGGGTGTCCCAAGTGTGGACCATCATGTCCCACGAGTAACCGTATAACCCATTCGTCCAATTGTTGTAGCCCTGTAATATTTTTATATGAAATGAGACTGTTCTTATAGTCAACAATCTAAGTCTACGCAATAGCTTTAGAGATATGTTCACAAAATTATTTACTTTTACATGCTTACCTTTATTTATATATTAAACAAGAATAAGTAAATTAAAAAAGCTTACTTTGGTTATAAAATGTGAATATGGTAAAAATGCTTGAATAGCAACATAAAATATTATCAGACATAATGTGCGTATTTTGCTGTTGTAACTGCATTCCATGTTGTTCATTTTATGGTCTTTAATATCACGAGAAGTGACTTCTCTTGATTCTTCGAATTCTTCTGGATCATCAAAAACATCATCATTATCGCTACTTTCTTCCAGTTGTTCATTTGATTCATCGCTAGGGGTCAGATTGTCATTGTCTGGACATTCTAACTTCGACACTGGAGAAGTGAACTTACAGTCGACCTTTTCCATTAAACATTTATTTAAACTAATGCCAATACTTTCTTCAGGTATTGTAAGATAAAGCTCAAGTTTGCGTAACAGTATTTTAGGCCAATCGAATGGGTAAAATAATGGCATAGTTGATAAGCATACCCATGGGAACATCCCTGAAATTAAATAAAAGTATTTTTGTTGAGCATGTCAGATATGTTTGATAGCAGTACGTTTTCTTTTAAGTAGCATAATAATACGATTAAAGCGAATTTAATTTAATACGTTTATAAAAAGTACGAGTCCAAAAAAAAGTCACACTTCATAGTCCGATATAGGGGTCAACCATTTCTGTAATCGAAAAATCTTTTCATAGGACTTAGAATGAATAGAGTGCAAATAGGGTAACCAACCGATGCTGAAAAGTCTGCTGTTCATAAGATGAAACATTGCACAGAAAATCATGGCGACATGTCTGGTCCTCGAGTACATCATCCAGATAGCTATCGTCAGGTCGAAAACGAACACAAACCAGTGCACTACGATGTAGTCCGTCTGGGATACTGTTAGGAGTAATCTGGAAACACAGTTAACGATTTTATTATTTAGCAATCATATCATATTATTTATCTATAATAAATTGACGATCGCCGTGGCTCAGTGGTGAGAGACATGACTTCTTTGCCTCCGGTACCCTGGGTTCGAATCCGGGCAGGGGCAAACATTTATGCGATGAGTGTAGATGTTTGTCCCGGGTCTTGGGTGTTTGTGTGCTGTGATTGTTTTTGATGCCTCCCGCGATACAGGGAATCCTAGTGCGGGGGTTTGAGTATAATGAATTTCTTATTAAAAAATAAAATGAAATCGTAAAATTAAAAAAAAAAAACTTAATTGTAACCACTGTCTTGTTCTCTAAATGTGCAAAAATAATATAACATTTTATGTGACCAAACTGAAAATACAATCCTATCAAATTTAAAATAAATAAACATCAGTGATGTATATTCTGAGGCTACAAAAATACAAACGAATTCAGAATCCGCATTCCAATTTTGAAGTTCGAAAATCAAAAAGACTCATATAAATGTATGACTTCTTTTTAGTTTTTTGTTTAGTTCAACGACACTATATATAGTGTGTGACGATACTATATAGTGTCGTATTCCGGTAACGATATTGATTTTTAATGGTTTAAATTGTAACTTTACAAAAAAGAATCACATTGCTCAGAAGGGGCTGCTGTCCACCTTTTGGTACGTGATCCCTTAGCAGACTCTTACAGCACCCACGGGGAGAGATGGGGGAGTACCTATTGGTAGAAAGTATCTTTACTCATATAGGTATTGTTACTCATAGGTATTAGGTACAACGTAATTAAACGTTGTTTAAATATTATTATTATTTACTTCCGTAAGTACGAACGCGAAAGCGTATCACAGGTAAATGTAACAGTGTCTAACATATAAAAATAAAATTAAAAATTGCAACTCATACCTATAATAATATTTGAAAGTAAAGTACATTAACCATTATGCGTTTTTCTAAGATCCATATCGCAGCTAACAGAAAGAACGGAAGACCTTGAAACTGATTTTTTTCGTTGATTGTAGCGAAGAATAATATCGACACGCCATCTTTAAAAAAACCGCATCGAAACTGGTCCATTCGTGTGCCCCAGACAGTCAGACACGCTTATCAAACTTATAAAACTTCTCTATTTGCGTCGGGAGTTTAAGAATTGTACGACAAAGTGTTTATTTTTATACAAACTATTAAAGTTTATAGATTCAGGCGTTACTTTGCGGAAATCCACAGCAAGAATATATTAATAATATTTAGTTTTAATGCCTCTTCAAGGGACATCCACAGGAGCTGATGACTCGTTGACCGCCGGGTACTCTCGTCCCGGCGGTTAAACTATTAATTATTCTATAATACCCAGCTCCTGAGTATGCCTCGTGAAGAGGCGAAACACGCGGCGAAGAGTTTCCAGTTACCGTAAGATTGCTGGAATAATTAAAAGTCGCGAATTAAAAATTATACTTTCTGTGGCATTACTAAACGCGCTTTTAGTGTTTATAGACATGAAAAACTCACACAAGGCCTACTGCTCGTTCTTGTGCTTTTTGGACATTCATCATCATCATCTCAGCCATAGGACATCCACTGCTGGACAAATGCCTCCCCCATATAGGGGGGATTTGCCAATACTCGCCACGCTTGGCAGGCGGGTTGGCGAGCGCAGTATGATTTCCAATCCTCAGAAAGCGCTGCTCCCCACCTTCTGGTAAGCGTCCTGCCCACCTTTTGGATATAACTGATATATAAATCGTTGACTTACTTAAACGGATCGAAAACCCAGTGCTCGCTGAGGTTTTTGACTGAGTAACCAGTGAGCCATTCCGCTGTTCCTTTCTTCATTCCCGCCATGAAGTAGAGGATGAAAAACTGGTATTTGAGCACGAAATAGTTCCAATAAGGCACAGTTATTTTGAACTTAGACGGATCCATGTATGCGTCGATGGACCTGCAACGATTTTAAATCATGTTTTATGTGCCAGCATTTTGGAAACTAATTCTTTTCCTGCCTCCAAACAAGGCGACTTTTCTTTTATTCATTTTCGCATAACGTAATTACACCAAAAATATCTTATTCTAATATCGAACTGGCCACTACGACCAGATCTGCACCGAAAAGCCTTAAAAGAGTTATAGCCTCTTTCCCAAAAGCACAGATTTTTGCTCTTGGGTATAGAGGCTATATATAATATGAGATCTCTTTGGTTTAGTCGGTTTACGGTTAAAGCTTTTACACAACTTTAAAGGTTCCAAATTCAAGTCACACTATCAAGTGGTTATAAGTTATAGTAATTAATGTAATCCAATACATTACTAGCTGGCTCAGCTCTAAATTTGAATTAGTTTAATTTAGGTTGGCGTGATAGTCTAAGTTTTACAGTATCACGTCTAGCAGCAAAATGTATAGATAGAAACGATTCGTACCAGTAACAATTAGCTTCCGTGCAAGTGAGTAGAAGAGCTATAAGACCAAAAAGGTAGCTGTGGTTGTTCCAGTAGCTCTTTTCGATCAGGAACAAGTACCAGTAGCACACACAGAACATGCTCGCACTGATGCGATACTTGTAACCTAGCATGATGCCGACCGCCCCTGTTACAAAAGTTGAAAAGATGATGCTATTAAAGTTATCACTAAAATATGTTGTGAATATCATAAACAATAGTAATGTTTTAAATTAATTGGTCACAATACAGCGCAAGGACCGGTTGGAAGCGGCTCGCATCCAGCCCTTGCCTGTGATTTTAGTCAAGTCGTCTCTAGTCACTTTAGTGTTCAAAATCTGGCATTTACTTCCACTCCTTTGCTATACATATTATGTATCTACGTAGAAGCTAAACGCTTCGTGCTAAAGTGAAATTACCATTATAAAAATATTTTTTATAATGGTTATTCTTTTTTTTCTTCTTTTTAAGCTATTGCATAGCTTCTATCGCGGGCCTTGAGCATGAAGACCGAATCCAGAAATTCCGTAACGAAAATAACCTTACACCCCCCACTCCGACCGGCACAGCGGTTTTGTCATCTAGCGATGAATAGCAGATCTTTTGATGAATTTTTTGAAATATCACGCTTGTCTGTTTAGTTCAGCAACTCTCCTCTAGGTGGCATTGGTTGTATCGGCGTTACTGCATAAGTTATTAATATAATTAATTGCATAAGTTGATAAAAAATGCTATGCAATAGCTTTACCGCGGCAGTCCCCGAGTGCCACACGTCTTTGTGAGAACAGTAAACAAACTAATCGATTTGCACGCGAATCGCTTAGATCAAATTAATTTCTCTATTTTATTCATTTTTTATGTGTTTAACGGCATACAATATATACATCCCACCTGATGCTAAGCGCATACTAGCGCCTACGACAAAATTATCTACTAGTTTTGAGTTTTGATAAAAGTTTCTGTGTAATCAGCTAGTAACAGTAGCGATAAGGCTAAGCTGTACTATCTAATCAGCTAGGAAAATCAATCTCATTGTTTCATGATGTGAAATGATCTATCAGACGATATATTTGGCCGACTGTACATATATTCATAGTCATAGTACATACATACAGTCATTGTCATATTCATAGTCATGAATAATACTAATATTTACATCAATACAACATCTAGAAGATATAGATGTGAGTTATTTACCGCACCATAAAACAGCGTAAACCACAGCCATGTAAGGCATAGGAATGGCTATTACAAACGGCACAAGGGGGAAGTGACAGGTGTCTGGATCGCCCCATCGTTTTTCCATACTTGCTCCGCCGCGCTCATCAGGAATATCGAAGAGCATCGCGATGCCTGAAACGATTGTAATTATCCGAAATGAGAAATACTCGGGTCACCACAATGTTCTAGAACAGGTACGACATTTATAAATCGATATTAATCTATTGTATTTCTATGCAAAATATAGTTTAAAACAATGACTCTAATAAAAACAGGTAAGCTCTAAGAACACTTTACTAAAAAGTGGACCAGATACAACTACAGACAAACGCACACCCACTTGTTAGTTTTATAATCATATGCTGCTAATATTATAAATGCGAAAGTTTGTGTGTATGTTCTTTCTTTTCTTTTTCTTCACGCTCAAACGGCTTCACCGATTTCGATGAAATTTGGTATGGAGATAGTTTAAGCCTTGGATTAACACATAGGCTACTTTTATCTCGGAAAAAGTTTAGTTCCCGTGGGATAATTGAGGTAGCGGGATAACCGTAATTCACGCGGCTGAAACCGCGGGGCGCTACTATAAGTTTACATACATATATATAATAGCATTACTGAATATTTTGAAAGCACAGAAAGGCATTGTTTCTTTTGCCTAATTATAAAAATATTAGTGAAAACGATGCGTTCTGTATTATACCTACTACCGGACTGAGTGAGACTAAAGCAAATTAGGTGCATAAACCTAAGTTATAAGGTCCACGTCCAGAAAGTTAGTGCCCCATCTCCGTTGATTTAATTAATATTATCATTGGTATAAAACAGCGTCTGACTGATGACTGTTTGAAATTCTCGCAACAGATTGACACCAACATATTTTTTTTCCGCAAGGGTTATATGGTAGAGCATCATAATCGATCGCCACAAGGACCGGTTGGAAGCTGCACTCATCCAGCCCCTTCCTACGATCTTAGCATAATAAAGGATATTTTTACATTCTAGAAAATACGTATCCCATTTATATCCCATGGGATATAAATTGCACGAAGAGGGTTGAAATAATGTCGGAAACATCTTTTATATTTTTTTGCAGTATTTTGAATTATCGTAGATAAATTTAGCTGCCTAAAATTTGTATCTATTAAATAATATAAATTTGAAAACTTTATTTTCGTTATTCCAAAATCATGTCCTATATGTATTTTTAAGCTCACGATAACTTTGACTTCTTTGGCGTCATTACGAACACAAAACATATTTTATATGGTGCTTTAAAAAATATACTTTTTTATAATACATACAAAAATTAGGATCTACGATCTAAATGAGTATTTAAAATTAAGGTATTAAGATTAAAATTATATTTCATCGTAAGCTTTCTACAAAACACGTTTACATCGTATTGGGTAGAACTTTGGAACTATGCATTGGTTCATACAGCGAAGGGCCGCTAGAATATTTGACGATCTTGAACTAGCCGAATCTCTGAAATCACTTGACTTCCGCCAAGATATCGGCTTAATCTCGATACTGAAAACAGCTTCACTATGGGAAAACAAAATTATACATAAATACTAGCTGACGTGGCAAACTTTGTTTTGCATAAATGATTAAAATGTCAGTGACACAACACTTCATTTAAATTCATCACCATCATCTCAACCATAGGACGTCTAATGCTGGACATAGGCCTCCCCCAGTGATTTCCACAGAACTGGTTGGAAGTGGCCAGTATCCAGCCCTTGCCTGCGATCTTGTCGTCGTTATCGGTGGCCGTTCTAAGTATATGCTGCGCTTGCCAGTCCGTAGTCTCCATTCGAGAACCTTTCGACCTCAATGGCCATCAGTTCTTCAAGCTGTGTTCTATTTAAATTACTTCACATCAATAAACGAAGGTAAAATTTATGGGTGATTGTTCCTACAAATAAATAAACAAAATTACTAGTAATCGCAATTAAAAATTAATCGAAATAGAATATAGCCTAAATTTTAAGCTGGACACAGTTACATAATACAAAATGTCATTAAAGTCAATCTAGTACTTTCGGAAATTAGCCCGGACAAGCGCCCTGACACGAGATTTTTATAAATGTAGATATAAATACTGCATGAGTACAATGATGTATAATATATAGTACCTACGCGTATAGGTCGGCCGCGTACGAGTTCCTACAGCTATCACGGAATGTACAAATCCTGGTTAACTCACCGAACAATATCCTTGTAACAGCCAAACTGGACGAATCCTTTGGTTTATGCATGTAGTCCAAGATTTTGTCAATACTCGCATCTCTAATGTTAAAGCCAAACTGACTCGCAAACTTTTCATTTGCCATCTCACAAACAACTGAAATTTTCTCTCTAATTTTCATTGTGATGCCTAAAATTAAAAACGGGCAAATAAATTTCAATATTATTTTGTATGTGCAATCTATAACCATAACCACATTAGTTCTGGTAATAGATTTCTGATCTGATCCGATGATCTGATCTGACCTTTATCCGCAAACAGGACGGCTACTTTTTGATATACTCTATAAATCTAGCGTAGGTATCACCACTATCTCACTTGATGGTCAATGACGATGTGGTCGAAGATGTTATCACGCTTGCATAATCTATGTCAAGCATACCATACCCACCAGCAGAATGGGACTTGATTGTAAAACGCATTTTGTCAATAATGACAAAATGCGTTTTCCAATCAAGTCCCATTGGAAAACGCCACACCTATGGATACTTTCTTTGGAGGTTCAGGTATAAACCTGAACCTCCAAAGAAAGTATCCATAGGTGCAGTGCAGTACTTCAGGCGCGAAAAAAAGGTGGTAGGTAGTTTACATAAACTGGCTATTGGAGTATTGCATCCATTTTCAGTTACAGGTAGCGCTGCCGCTGTTGAATGCAGCCTCTGTTGCAGTTTCTTTTAACATTATTTTTCTGCATATTGAGTGGAATTAAAAGTGCATTCGAGGAAAAAAACAGGAGTGAAATGGAGCTATACATTGCAAACAAAAGACACAACGAGACCACACGTGTGACTGAAAGTTGTATGAAACGGGCAAAAAAGTTCCATCGTGGAAAATGGTTCTTATTCTGAAGATTGCCTCCAGACGTTTCGGTCGCCATCTTGCGCACAATGGCACTCTCGAGGATTTATCCGTTGGCCGAGCAGCTTGTCGTGAGTGGGTATGTCACGTCACGATTGTGTGTGACCTATTCGCTCCTATTACGCACCGAACACGGAAGAACATGGTGATAATGATAGCCATTTGATTGTATGGCATACTCTGGCTTAAATTAAGCCTTCATCTGATGACCTATATGTGATTGGGCTGATTGGGACCACCCAGAAGCCATGTGTTGTGTTTCTGATGGATATCATAAATGCCTATATATTGTGGAGTACACACATAACATGAGTAGGTTTTATGATATGGCCGCCATGCCGGTGTACCATCATCATCAGCCTGTATCTGTCTACAGCTGGACGTATGACTCTCCCAATATTATGCCTCTGACCATTGGGCTCGATTTTCAGCTCTGCTTATCCTGTGAATTTGACCGGTGTATACCACGTACCTACATAAACCACGGGCGGAGCATTCACTTTCATCTGCATCCATTCTCTGTTTCCACCACAGAACTAACACAAATCGCCGCTGTTATTTCTTTTTCGATTAAATACATCACGCAAGTACGTAATTTACATTTAAAAATTTGATATTTTATTTCTCATAACGTTTTTCTTCTAACTAGTTTTGGTAAGCGCCTACCTGTGTGATATAATAATCCTAAACATATTTTCAGGTTTTAATGCATTTGATAATTAGAGAAACTAATAACAAAAACACATTAATAACATTAGAAAGCAGTAAAATCGAAAACGAGCGCGTGCCTGCCTGCCTATAGGTAGGTAAATTAATACAAAGATAGATTTAGATATAACAAATTAAATTTAATAATGTTACACATTAAATAAAATATAATTGGTACCTATGGTGCTTATTATCAACTTTTGTGTTTTGGGTGTCTCCGGGATTCTATAACAGTGTACCAATATATATCTATGATTAGTAACTAACATCCTACTGCAGTCCTACGAACTGTTCGTTCACAGTTGCTATTTGCATTTGGTGCAGACCGGAAGCTCTCAACGGACTTGATCGAAGAATATATTTCATATATTTAAAAGAACTTCGTACAGTAAGTATGGATAATGGATGAATGGATGGTATGTTACCGGCTGCAAATTCTATATGATTCTCAAAACTACCAAGCGGTTGAGCAGTGAATTCTTTGACAAGTAAATATTATATGTAATTTTTATGTTTAGTTTAATTGTTTCATAAGTAGGTAATTATTATGTGTGTATGCTCATGAGAAAAAATGCTGAGGACCTTTAATTGGCTTCATACAGCTATTCAAATATTATTGTAAAGGGAATCGCGAATAAGGAGCATTTACTGTAAGTAATTAAGTTTCATAGCAATTGTTAAAAACTAGGTATTTCATTTGTTTTATTGTGTGTCTTCATAAATGCATGTATTTTAATTAAACATACTACTTAGTTAGGTACACACCTCTTCTACAGACGATATTTTGTTGAAGGAAATAAATATATTTTTGACATGTATAAATATGTGCAGCCGTTTCAAGACTAAGAGGTTATAACCTGTTGCAGCCCTCCCCGGGAAGTCCTTTGCTTACAGTTCTCTGGTTCTAGCACTCACACCAAATTGTATCAAATTCCGTGCACCCAGCGGATATAAGCGAACAAATATCTTCTTTTACATACATTTACTATCTCATACGTGGTAAGAAAATCAGTCGTTACGCTAGATTTCATGTTAATATTAAAAGTGTAATGGGTACTTGCCAATTTTATTTCTTCTTCCCAAGAAGCTCACAAACTTTCTCCATGGAGTTCAATCCAACACTGGACTAGATTTCGGAGAAAACAGAGAAGGTAAATTATTCATAAATACCCCATTACACTGAATTGGGACACGATTACGCAAATAACGCGCACAAGTCAAATCATGTGTGAAACATTGTCATATGGATTTATCTGGTTCAGTGGACATAGAAAGGTCCTCATAAATATTTTATCATAATCGGGACTAGTTCGAACACTGACATGTGAATTGGAGCGTTCAATTTAGCAATATCTGAAACTGTACACTTTAGGTTAACAGATTTCAATGAATCAAATAATTTGTTCGCAAGCTTTTTCGTAAGTCCCACTATCCTATCCTACTAATATTATAAATGCGAAAGTTTGTGTGTATGTTTGTTACCTCTTCACGCTCAAACGGCTACACCCATTTCGATTAAATGTGGTATGGAAATAGCTTATACCCTGGATTAACACATAGGCTTTATTTTCATCACCACGCGGATACAACCGCGGGGCGCAGCTGGTAATTTATATATTTTCTGCAGGAAGTTATTTTTGGAAAAATACTGAGCTATATTGGTCAACAAAATTGCCAACAAGATGCAATTTTTGTAGTCCGTTCACAGGCACCTTTACGCATTTAGACTCGTTTCTTATGCAATATGGATATGTTTTTGTTTTCCACCACCACCATTTGTTTGATAAAGGTCCGTTATCATAAAGGCTGCGCCAGTTTTTTTTTTTTACCATTTAACTAAGAATTGTCAGTAGATGTATCTAAATTATTACAAAAACACTGCAATCATTAAATAAGTATCTTTTTATTAGATCGATCGTAACAGCAGATTTTTACAACCTTAACATAATAAATTATATCCCATATATTTATCTCTTTTTTACGTGTCTGCTGCTGGCAGTTCTTGTAATTATGTCGTGCCTCGATGAAATCAGCGTACCTACCTTGATACCTTATATCATTACCATCCTTGTGCGCTTATCTTAGTCTTTTTATATTCATGTTGCAGTTTTACGTGAGTAGTCTTAATTATTTAGTAGGTAACCTACAGTCTTTATTTATTTTGCTTCAGCAGCATTTAGTTTTTGTAGCCTTTATAACAGTTCTTAGTTAGTGTGTATGTAGGTTACAATTGACTAAATGCTGTTTGCCACATGGGGCATTTACGGCGTCACCGGTCTTTTGGCGAGTGCAGAGGGCACTCAGCCGATTGCGGGTGGGGGTGAGGGGGTAGCAAGGGCATCTCTAAGGTTCGGATCTCGGCTTGGGCTATCGCCTGCACGAGGTAGCGTCTCTGTGTGTGGTCGCGGTCTAAGGCGCGGCCGTTCGGTTAGGGCCTAATTAGTTAGGGAATAGTGGCTATTGTATTAGAGAAGTTACTCGCCAATTGAACCGTGGATATAAAACCACTAATCACCCATATCGTATGATATTTAATTAGCCTGCAAACATGCCGTTTCTATCTTATTGTTGAATATTGTTTATAGTTTATATATAGTCCGGTCCATCTAGAGAAAAAAATGAGTTTAGATGCATAAAATCAGTAGTAGTAGTCAGTTTTTGTCTGGGGTATTTTTATGATAAAACTTACCATTTTGCTGAAAATCGCGAAAAACTTTAACCTCGTGTATTTTTTTTTCCATACATGGGAATGATGGGGAACTTAAATTTTTTATTTCTAATTATGTTTTGAACAATTTTACTGATTTTCAGCTTGTGATTTTATGCACCTTCGAATATCTACATTGACCGGACTAATATATTCAAACTGGTGGTGTGGCCTTCGCTTAAATTTTTCGGTGTGATACCTATGTTCCACTGTTTTTTTTTGCTGCTAGG
Source organism: Apeira syringaria (assembly GCA_934044485.1). Lineage (NCBI taxonomy): Eukaryota > Metazoa > Arthropoda > Insecta > Lepidoptera > Geometridae > Apeira > Apeira syringaria. The sequence goes on along the minus strand of OW203665.1, from coordinate 8,757,244 downwards.
GATCTATCACGCTTACTGATGGGTATCTAAAAACAAAAAAAGGGCCTGAAACTCCTAGTAGTTCACGTAATTAAATAAGAAACATTATGTGCTTTAATAATTTATTTCTTCAATACTACAATATTCGATACATAGTTTCCATATGAATAAACATTTAGTTATTGTCAATCATATCATAATTGAAGTTTACAATTTCAACATACAACTGCTAACATTTTCAAACTATTTAACATGTATATAATTTTATTTATGAACTGGTTTTTCAGTTAAACATAAAGACATAGTCCGGTAGCTTTTGAGGCGGTTTTCACTGTCACGGGAGTGGTGATACAAATGGCAAAAAATAATAAGTGATTTTACAAAAAAAAATGGTCCTGGTAGAAAAGGAGCATAATGTTGTTTGTCAATGTTTAAATTTTTATGTACTTATAATTTTTAGACTTTCGCGATTCGTACACATTGTTATTAAATCAAACGGGGCTTAATCGTGAGAAAAACATTTAGTAATTTATTTCTCGTGACCACGACCAATGCAACTTGGTCGAAACGTCGAAGTAAATAAATTACTAAATGTTTTTCTCGCGATTAAGCCCCATTTGATTTAATAACAATTTATGTACTTAGTTCTAAAAACATTCTAATTCGTCGCCAACTTCACGGCTTACAATATTAATTAACATAACGATTAGTTTATTATGAGACTTAAAAAGACGATTGTAGCCTGTGTATGTCATTCTAATTTATATCTGTATTAATCGTAGACTGTGTCTAGTTAATACGTCGTATGAATTTACCTTTTAAAAACAAAATTAGTGATGTTGTAGAACCTAGATCATGGAGAATTTAGTGACAGTGTAACAAACAAATGTGATAATATTAGGTCATATGAGTTTGAGAAACGTTATGGGCGAACGACGAAAAGGGGCCACCCCAAACATTTATAGTGAAGTAACATATAACTACGTCTTACACAAAACGCGTAATAAGAAGCGAAACAGTAAATTGCATATCACTTCGAACTAGTCCTGTGGAGACCAATAGGGGGGACAAGGTCAGGAGCCGTTCTGTGCCTAAAACATTGATAAATATGTGTTACCTCTACATGAACGATCTCATAGTCACTGTTCTTATAATAGGGGAGATCTTTGGTCGAAGCTATTGTTTAGATCTCGGATGACCAACAAATACTACATGGCTAAAAAAAAACCCTCCTTTTCGCAGTCGGGTAAAAAGAAGCCGTGAGCTATGATCCACTGTCGTCAGCTTTCGGGTGGTCAAAATATCCTACTAAAAGTTAGTAGTTGTTAGTTAGTCAGTAGTTCAACTACATATCTTTGATAATTTCCATCTCGCTTTGCTACGGGATGGCCAAACGAGCCTTACTACAAAATTTTGCTAAAAGGAAGAATCTTGATAAAAAGTATAAACTCAAATACGACCACATTCTTAGCTATCTGATTGATAAAATGGAAACCATGGTAAAAAATTAACGAAGATTAATTTTGTTCATTAATCGAACAGGACTTAATCGCGTGAAAAAAATTCAGTAGTTTTTGTAGCGTGTAATCTCGTCCCTGTGCTTTTAGAGGTCTGTGACAGCCATACATTTTTACAAGACCAAGGGCGGATAGTTGGGGAAACTACGCGCTCTCGCCGATATTATCACCTGCATTTCTCCAGTCTTCACGTGACCACGACCAACGCAGCTTGGTTCGACGTTAAATACATTACTTTATGTATTTCACGCGATTAAGTTTCGTTCGATTTATAAACAATGTGTTCGAAAAAGTCTATATATTACAATGATCAATTTATGTACGAATGATGACAATTGCGTGATCCATCATAGACAGTATCACTCAACAACAGGTGAGATAGGTACTCATATGTCTATCATGGTAAATAAAGCTGTAATTTTGTGTCTTTTCTGCCTCCCGCGATACAGGGAATCTTAGTGCGAGTGTCTGAGTGTGGTAAAAAAATATTTTTTTTTTCTCTTATAACTCCCGTACATCCGAAAATTACCACCTAAAAGCTAACCGGCCTACACACCTAGTATAGCAGAACAAACTTTGGCATGGAATCAGTTACTCTATAAGCTTTTTTTGACTACTTTTTTGTACGACAAATGTAAGATTAGATTAATTGACGATTATATGGCCATTAATTATAATAAATATGTGTAAAAACAAACAATGAAAACGACGTCAACGAAAGAATGTTGTTTACTTCGTTAAATTTCAGTTTACTTGTTATTTGATAATTCAATTAAACACATTTTTTTGTCAAGTTACACTTAAAACTAAACAAATACCCAATTATAACATCTACACCAGATATTCAAAGTCTCTTCAAGGTAAAGCTAGCTTGTTTTTCTATATCCATAATTGGTTTTGAAACACATTGTTCAACATTGTATTTTGAATGGCAAAAAGTTTACACAACTGCTTACAGTTTACACAAGCTGACGTCAGTTAATAATAAACAGTGCATTAATGAGGGCACATACGTTCGAAGAGACAAAAAGTTAGGAACTACTAGTTACGCAAGTAAATGAATTATCTTATTTAATAAATTAATCTCATTACTATAGTAATATAAAACATAAAACTTACATCACAGTTAAACGCATAATTAAAATGTGTATACTAATCAAAATTTTAGTGTGTTTTGACACAATGTATAATATGAAAATGGATACATTTTATCAAATTATAATACACAAATTATATATAACAAACATCGAGACAGTATGGGTACATTACGTAAAAAATATTACAATATATTATTTGAAGTAAAAAATCGACTATAATGGATTTTTGAATCCACGACTTCAGAATACCGTCCTGTCGCTTTTCCATCTAAGCTATTAGTAGTATTCCACTAGCAGTCCGAATTTATTCCTTCATTCTTTTTTCAACATAACTTCCGCCTAGCATGATGTAATAAAAGTACATTACTAAATAAAATGTAAAAATACTACAAATGCGACGTTAATATTTAAAAGGTTAATGAACCGTAAAGGCAACACAGGTTGTAACGGGCTCTAGTGTACCAGTGACGGACGATAATGACAACCAGAGGGACAAAATGTATATTTCTGTCATAATCTGACATAATTATGTTGTGAATTTGGTAATACATCTATTTAGTTTTATTTAATCGTACGGGATATTCATTTTTATTTATTAATAACAATTATTGATTGGTTTAGATAAATTTTTTTTCGTTGAGTTGAGGTTTATATGTCATATACATAATATACATCGTAACCCTCTGCCCTATAATAAAGTATAAATAAAAATCAACAATACGTTTTCACTTTGAATGTCGACAGACACATCTGCGAATAGCCAAAGACTGACTTGCATGTCGACCGACTCGCTTCGAAATTTTATTCAACTCATTACTTAGTGTTATATTTTTTCAAATGGGTGTCTTAGACAAAATTTCGTAGACGAAAATTTCAAGACAAAACTGTTATCTCATAAGAAAACAACAATTTGTGAAATAAACACTCAGACAAAATATTCTCGGGAAACAGAAGTATAAGTGTATTTTCGTGCATATTTCGAGTATATAGCTATGAATAATTATCATCAGATAACTGTTGCAGCTTGAAGCAGTAAAGTCGATTTTACTACGTATATAATTGAAATGATTATACATAACTAAAAAAAAATTATTATAAAATTCGAAGCGTACTTCATACTGCTCCAACACTTACTGTAAATATAAGGTAAATAATTACATGTGCGAAAACAAGTGCTTTTCACATTCATCAATAAATATTATCTAATATATAAAAAGCATGGGTACATCCAGGTATTGACATGAAAAACCTTTAAACGGCTTTGGCATCGCGAATAAACGGTTTTCAGTAGTTACCTACTTTGTTTAAACAGTTTTCAGTGATAGAATAGTTGAGAACGCTGAAAATGAAAATTTTATATTTTATAGTTGTTTATAGTTGTGAAAATTCAAATATGCCGACAAAACTCATTTCGAGACGGTTACTTTCAATGATTAATGAACACGAAAATCTCGGTCGATCCACTATGATAAATAAGTTTTACACTTGCCAATAAACACAATACGCGACAATTATATCAAAATACTGACATCAAGTGAAAATTTACTATCTAAAAAAATAAATAATATTAAACACACACATGTTCAATGAAATATCGAATACGAATTGGCTCTGGAGAGATCACCAATACCTACATTTGGCATCGAGATATGTCTCACGTTTTTCAAAAATTGATTAAAAACACAACATTCTTTATCAAAACGGAATGTGACAAAATAACAATGATTTTATCAAACAGTAAACCTTTTAATAAAGTAAATAAGATCTAAATTTGTATGACATTCAATGTAACAATTACATTTATAAAATATATAATATTAAGATATGGCAACAGGACTAGCCATGAACTGCTTACGTAACATTCGAAAACTATATTTTCGAATACATTGGCAATATCTCAGCGAATTTCAAATAAGCGTTATAGATTTTAACACTTGAGGTATACGATCGAATATAGCGTTTTCTAGTTCTCTATCAAACTGAATAGGTTTGATTAAAGCATGATGCCTCTCTAACAGACGCTTAGTTCTAAGAAACGAGATATTTTGATTTATCTGAATAATGTTGATTACCGCAGGAAAAAGTTTTATTTATTTAATTTCTTTTTTAAATATATTCCATATTCTAAATAATATATTAACTTAATATGCTTATTCAAGGCCGTTTTCCCCTACTTTGCTTCCAAAAATAGAAATACAAATATATTCTTAAACAAATTATTATCCTTATACTGCGGTAGCCAAAATTATATCTTATTTTAACTATTTTAAATTCCATTCCATCTATAGACCATCTAAATCATCAGTACACGCCTTTACAGCAATTCTAACAATACCAATATTAGCATACTACTACGTACATAGTACACATACCAATCAGATACTAGGTACGTACCGAGAACATACTAGGTATTAACCAAGTACATACTGGGCAGTATAGCAGACAACAAATAAGATAACCAAGTATGTACTAAATAGTAGTTAACGGCATACTAGGGTATTTAGTGATAGCTGACATGTATTAGATACAACCCAGTCAGTACTGGGTTGGTATATGTACATACTAGGTTCTGCAGTATCAGTATTGATTCAATGATCGTAAATGACTCCACCAGGGCCGGGAAGTGCTGTTCTGCCCATCAAGAAGGTGTCGACCGCCCGTGCCGCTTGCCGTCCTTCGTTGATAGCCCACACAACCAGAGATTGGCCACGTCGACAGTCTACAAATAGAACATACTAGTTAATTCAAACTATCGCAGAGCGTCTGGTAACAGACGATTCCGACTACTTTTTTCAGAGAAGTTTTCAGAATCGTCAGTTTCGCACGAGATTAATATAATCAAAGAACAATTGTAATTTAAATATTTTTGGACCTTTTTCTTATACAAGCAAAATATGTGAAAACTCATTGTGCTTTCAAATATTAGAGATCCTTTCTGCAGCTCAGTTTCCTCGTTATGTCTGTTATAGTTCGGGTCCCATACATTTTTCGTGATAAAAATTATTCTATGTGTTGTTGCCGGCTATAACTAACCTATTTATCTCTGCTTAATGTTAGCTAGATGCGTTTGGCCATTTCGGTGTGCGAAAGTAACAAACATACATACATTCATCCTCACAAACTTTGGTATTAATTAATTAAAATGGAACATTAAAATGCACTCTAAGGGCATGTTTGTTCTAAAGCATCCTTGTTGAGTAGTGACTGAGTGTCGAGGAAATATAACTTTAGGAACAACAACTTGTCAATCTCATGGGGAGTAATTATCATCACAGATTCTCCCAGGATAATAAAATTCAACTAGGTATTAGATGGTATTAAATATAAGTTACAAAAATATAATTTTAATATAAACATAGAATATACCTAAAGTTTAATGGGCATAATTCAAATTACTTAAGAGTTTTTCTGCTATCGTTACACCGTTAGCTTTATAAAGAACTGGCGGTCCGCCCAGGCTTCGCACGGGTAAAAAAATTGAAAATAAAAAATTGTAGGGATTCCTATTTTAAAAAAAATACAATATGTCACCCGGGGATAGTGTAGCTTCCCATCAGTGAAAGAATTTTTCAAATCGGTTCAGAAGTTTCGGAGCCTATTCATTGCAAACAAACAATCAAACCTTTCCTCTTTATAATATTACTATAGATATAGTAATTAATGCATATAATAATTAATGTGTTAATTAGCGCTAATTGAAATAAATTCAAAGAATTATCTCTATAACATTATAACAGTATTTATTCTTTTATATTTTTTGGATATTGATTTATCATTATTCAAAGTTAAAATGACCGGTAGGTGAGCTGTTGTGTTGTTGTTAATATATTAGGATGAATGATCCTGATAGAACCAGTAAGGCCCGAATCAGAAATGAGGAAATCCATAGAATAACAAAAGCCACCAACATAGTCCAGCGGATTAGCAAGTTGAAGTGACAGTGGGCAGGGCTAACTCGAAGAACCGTGGCCGTTATCGAAAGGTTTTCGAAAGGAGACCACGGACTGGCAAGCGCAGCATAGGACAGTCACCGACAAGGTGGACAGGTGATCTGACAAAAGTGACAGATAAGGGCCGGTTGCGGGCCCGCTGTCATTATGGAAATCAATGGGGGAGCCATTATGTCCAGCAGTGGACGTCAAGTAGTCGATGTGATGATAATGATCGTGGTGAATTTTAGTATTCAGAGTTTCGTACCCAAAGGGTGAAACGGGACCCCTGTTAATAAGGGTACGCTTCTTTTTACGCTTTAAGCGCTTTGAGCACAGAAAACGTGCACAGTCATTTCGAAATACACTGACAGCTGCACACAAATTGTATATGACGTCATTAGCGTATGATAACTTTTCCGATGTTAGAAGTTTCGGGTTATTACTTTTCTTGCGATAGCAGTGCTGTATTTAATTTCTGGTGGGAGATATTAATTTTGTATTTGCTTTCTGATGATAGACGTTTCAAGCTATCAGATTTCTATTGATAAATGCCAGTTGGTGTATTTAATTTCTGATGGTAGATGTTAGTTGCGTATATATTTTCTGGTAATACATGCTAGTGGTGTATAGGTGGTGTGATCACTATTTGATAAGGACCTTATATACTATTTGTATTCTGGTAACAGATGTAGTTGGTATTGTGATGGTAGATGTTTTGAGCGCGTTTTTAGTTTTCTAGTAGACTTTTTGGTGTATAACTTTTGTTGCTGATGTAATTGGTGTATTTGTTTACTGGTGTTGCCAGTGTTGGTTTACTGTTATAATATTTTTTTTTAGCTTCTTGCGGTTATCCGTGAAACAGGCGGTTCATTTATTCTATAATATGATAAAATGCCACTGGTGTAATAATATATGGCTGTGTCATTGTTTCATCATGAATTGAATTTTACTTTTATCTAATCTCATACAAAACTAAAAATTATTAAAAAATCAAAACCAAAACTCGAACAGTCAACAGACAAGCAAACGATATAGATTTAAAAAATTACATTATGATACACCTATTCTATGGACTACACATAATTTGGTCTTACTCGCTCGTGTAGTGGTATAAAAAATTTCGCCTAATACGGCTCGTTTTTTACACACTTTTTTCTTTACACACAACACACACTCGTATTTTAAGAACCCTTATTATGAAACGGTTTCATAGACTACTAAATGTTTTTCTGGTGGGGTCCAGAAATAGAATTTTATTGTGACACTTATGTAAATTACATTTTTTTGGTTAATTCTCGGAGACTTACCGTAAAGCCACATCTTGGCCAAGCTGGAGGGAGGCAGTGAGGGCGATGACCTTGGAACCCTAACGGCAAATTCCGTTCACTCATCTGCCTATAGTCTAACAATTGATACGCAATCTAAATATGAACCCAACCAAAATATCTTAGTATTGTGTCGTGTTTACTTACAATTTAAAATAAACATTAGTTATTTACATAAAATAAAAAAACACCACGAAATTTTCATTTCATTTTTTTTGCCTACATGCTTTGCCTACGCATATTGTTATTTTTTTAATACTAAATTCCGTAAAATAATATTTATCGAGTATTGTATTTAAATTTACAGTAACGACAAGCTGTTCACACGAGGTCAAGTCATAACAATGATACAAAAAAGTGTATTTCTTATTACCTCCAGCTGCGAACACGTTGTCGACGGGTGTGCTGTATATATTAGATTTCTTCGTTTCAATGTTGCTGCGAGCGTCCAGAGGTAAGTCTGAAAAAATTTTTTTATGAATATGACGTAGGCCAAACTAACACGAGCATGATGCGTCATAAACTCTAGATATTAACATTGAATAGGTAGGCAGCCAAAGCATGTAATTAATTGTGAACGGCGTGGGAGTAACCGTTTAATCTCGACGTTTGCCCGCGTGAAATTCTTTATAAAAGATGTTTCTTTATCAATAATAATTTTATGCTTATACCTTTATTTGGAAGAAATATTTTTTAAATTTGGTTGCTCTTTGTTTCCTTTTATTTCATATATACTGTACTTTTAGATCTAGCGTTTCACCACTATCTCACTTGATGGTCAGTGACGTTATCACGCTAGACCTAGTATGCTTACAGGCTCTCAAGGACTGCTGCCTGAACACACTATGTGTTTGATGAGGTGAAAGGTTTTCTAACTTGATGGTGGTAGCTAGCCAGGCGAGTAGTCGAAAGTACCGTACCACGACACTAGGAATTTGATAACGGTGTTACCTTCACCGGAAGCTCAATCATTAGGTTGGAATGTAACCAACGTCCGTCAGTTTGACAGCCGACGCTCCCACCGCTTTAAGAGTAGTTTGAGTTAAATTGACTAGTAAGTAGTTTACTGAAACTCAGATTAAGTGTACCTAGAGCAGACACTTCAACTAAGTCTTATAACATTGAATTGTGGAGGTCTAGCGTTTAACATCATTCTCACTTGGATATGAGTGAGATTTGATACGTGGATACACGTTGAGCTTGTCGACAGATTTTCAAAGTTAAAGATGGGACAGAGCCGGCAGGCACTTTTTCAAAACGATGAAAGCTCGAGATGTCCAGAAACTATTTAATTGACAACGGACACTCAGCGCCCAGAGACTACCATGGCACAATATGTTTAGGTTATAGTTACCGAGTTGGTTAGCAACGTATCGCTCTGGGCCGAGGAAGCCCATGGCCAGCAGCACTAGCTCCGCTTTGAACACCTTCTCAGTCCCCGGCACCTCTTGCATCTCCCACCGGCCCCCCGCGCCCCGCGTCCACTCCACCTCCACTGCCGATACTCCACACACGTTGCCTTCTCCTGGACGCCAAACAAAAGAATTAGCAAATAATAGATGAGTGACGGAAAAATTGTTGTCTACTGTTATGTTACTTATTATTATGATAAATCAATAAATTACTTTTAATGTTTATATATTAATACTATATGCATACAAAAACACAGTACATTTTTTTAATAAATTGTAGTCTTCTTATTTTCTGACTAAATTCCGAAACAATAATTTGTTGTTTTAAAATATTGATGTAGTTGTAAGATGATCAAATACATAGAAAAAATGCTAACCGACTGGCCGGTTGGCGCAGTTGGTAGCACTCTGCCTTCTAAGCCGCTGGTCCCGGGTTCGATTCCCGGACAGGGCGAACATTTGTTTATATGAACATGTCTGTTTGACCTGTGTCTGGGTGTGTATAATATGTATATAAGTATATATATATCAGTCATCAGGTTACCATAGTACAGACTCTGCCTATTTGGGACCTGAACACCTTGTGTGAATGTTATTAAATAAAATAAAAATAAATAAATAAATAACCAAAAACCTATCTATTGAACTAAGGTAAATGATTTTATTAAGCTTGCTAGAATATTATATCTGTTTTAAAAGAATAAAAACATCATAATAATATAAGTTTGCCTATACTAACATTATAAAGAGAATGGTTTTTAATAATGTAATTAATAAGCTCAAATCTTACAGGAGAGCCATTATGTTTTTTTACTGTTAGATTGTTTAGTTACATTGTATTCACGCCTTTTCTCGTAGGGGTAGGCGGTGACCAAAACGTACCAATGGCTACGACCCGATACACTTCTTTCGCTTCATCCACGTTCATCAGACCTTTCATACAAGAGCGACGGGTTAGAGTGCTCTTGATTTGGCTCTTTTTTAGAACTTCCTCAATCTGATTTCGTAACGTTCGCCTGGCCATTCACTTCACTCATGTATGTGGTGTGTGTGTGGTGGTACCGGCCTAGAATAGTACTCGCCCATCTCTTCCCGCGGGTGCCGTAAGGGTCGGCTAAGGGATTACGTACCAGAAGGCAGCAGCGCCTTCTGAGGATCGGGAACCGCACTGACCTCGCCAACCCACCTGCTAAGCGTGGGGAGAATTGGCCCCCTATATGGGGGAGGCATATTTCCAGCAGTGGACATCCTATGGGTGAGATGACGATGTATACCTGTCGTCAATCTCCTTACATGACCAAACCATCTTGTTATCACGTTAAAATGAACCTCGAGATTGAGAGTAGATTCAAATTTGTATCAATATAATACAAGATGGCGAACATACCGTCATCCAGGAACTCCTTGGTGAGCGTTGAGAACTTCCTCGGGTCGTTGCCGAACTTCACTTTCACCTCCTCATGACCGTAGTCAACCCTGCAAATATACAAAACAGCAAATTGTACATGTAATTAAAATACAGTACTGGATATTGTAAAGTAGTTTATTAATATAGATCACCACCACCAGTATACAAAATATTTATATACAATACACACACACATGCATAATTGTCATACACGCAACAACATCAGCCTCAATCAGCCATACATACATAAATAATCATATTTAATCTTATTTTATTGTGAATGTAAATGACGGTCGCCGTGGCGCAGTTGTCAGTGTCAATGACATGACTTCTGTGTCTCCGGGACCCTGGGTTCGAATCCCGGCAGGGGCAAACATTTTGTGCGATGAGTATAGATGTTTGTCCCAGGTCTTGGTTGTTTCTGTGTTGTGATTGTGTGTGTCCATGCCTCCCGCAACACAGGGAATCCTAGTGCCCCCCGCACTCTGAGTGCGATAAAAAAAAATACAATATTACTGATTTATATTAACCGTGGGTAATAAACTACGTTAGTTTGTAGTTGATACATAATAACGATTAAATTATGTATTAAATAATGTATAATGTCAATATGTAGTAACACAGTGCATATTTTTCCAGACGTTTCGTCGATCACTGCGGTCGACATCTTCAGTGGTTCAGGTCCGAGCGGCGACAAGAGCGTAGAACTCTCCTTCGCGGCGTCTTCTCTGTTACTGATGTGGAGACACATAACATAACAGAGAAGACGCCGCAAAGGAGAGTTCTACGCTCTTGTCGCCGCTCGGACCTGAATCACTGAAGATGTCGACCGCAGTGATCGACGAAACGTCTGGAACATAAGTTTCACATAGGCCACGGCCAAACAGCCCGGAAGCAATACATACAACGAGAAGTATATTGTCAATAAGATAACTAACCTGAAAGTCCTCGGCCACTGTGGCCAGGGGTTGTCCTGTCCTCTGGTCTTTTTCGGTTCAGGGAGGATCTCGAATGTCGTGATTGTCTTAGCGCCTTGCCGGAGAGATGTTGCTATACAGTCGCATCTGTAATTATTAACACATAGCATTACAATTAATCGAATAATCTACGACACAAAACAATACTCACTTAAAAATACGATCTATTATGATCTCAATGTCTCTCTCCTATCGATATCCATAAATATGATATTTACTTTGCATAAATAGGAAAAGTATGTTTAACTAATCATATACGCTAAGCTAATGTATTAAAGCTCACTGTACACTAGCATTTCCGATCGAGTGCTCCCGAACCTTAAAAAGGCACTTTACGCTGTTCGTCCCAGTCCTCACTTTAGGATAACAGTTGTTGGGTCACTCTGAAAGCCCTTGTCGATATTTATATGTGTATGTACGTACAGTCGGCAACATATATGTTCTACCACCCTTCGGTTCAAGATTTGACATTACGAACCAATAAGGTTGATTTTCCCGCGCAATGATAGAAAGATGATCTAATTCTAATCTTGTTGCTATAGTGATAACAAAGAAACGTTTGTCTAAATCGGTAGACCGTTTTCTTTCTCGACTGTCCATAGACAAGGAAAGTCTCACCAATTGGATCTAAAATCAAAATGTGTCGTCAGAAGGTACGCCTACTAAGAAATTACAAGTCAAAAGGAAAAAGAAGTTCATTTACCCGGTATCACCACCTCCAATGACGAGCACATTCTTGTCTTTAGCGTTCAGTTCAGGGTTATCCTTCTGGTGATGATTGGTAGGTCCCATTTGTTTTTTCTGCCAGTTCTCGAGGAACTCCATGGCGAAATGAATGCCGTTCAGCTGCCGACCTTTGAGAGGAAGGTCACGCGGCCACGTGGCTCCCATGCATAGGACTAAGGCATTGTATCTGAAATAAAACAACAATAAAATACTTGCGTGTTGTTCGGCTTTAGAGCCAAAAAAGCACACATCTTCAGAATCAGTGTTGAAATACCGTTCAGACTATTGCAAATCCGCTGGGCTAATAGCGGTGACAGTATTTACGGAAGCTGCATTTGTGTCACAAATAGTAAAGCCCCAGCCACAATTCTTTATTCTAAAGCCTGTCGTGTTATATAGAACTTGATTATGGGCCAATAATAAACCACGTTTTGGTTCAAGTCATTAGTGGTGCATAAATTGGTCTTTTGCAGGATCTAAAGTAATCTCATGGTAGTTTACGAAATTTATATAATGGTATAAAAGGGAGTCGCTATCTGTAGATCCGTTGACCACACAACGGATTTAGAAACTAATTTCATCACGTTTATTTATTTTTATCACACCATTAAGTATTAAATCGCAATTGAAGGCCTTTAGGTGCCAGACCTTAGTTATCCACCGAAATTATCTTAAAATTATGTGCGCAATAGTAGATAAATAGTACTTACTCAGTGGCCAGTTCGCTGGCAGATATATCCTTCCCGACATCAACATTGCACTTGAATGAGATCCCTTCCTTTGTTAAGAGCTGTATGCGCCTCGCCACCACCTGCTTGCTCAGCTTCATGGTGGGGATGCCGTACTGCAGGAGGCCTCCGGGTCGGTCGTTGCGCTCGAACACAGTCACTAGGTAACCAGCCTAAGCGTCACAAAATTACAGCTTAATTTATTTTATACGCAACAGTTAACATAACAAGACTTTTTAACCAGTTTTACGCTTGACTACAATTTACTGTTATTCTAGAAGTCGCCAGTGCTATCAGCATGCCAACTGCCCATGCGTTTCCACGGATACAAGCAGAAAATATGGCTCTAGGGCTGCGCCTTCTTAAAGCTAGCGTCTTCTGCAGCGGCAAACAAGAGCACTGTTGCGAGTAGTCTCTCGAATAAGGCAATTCGAAGTTTTTAGTCCGCCTAAAAGTCTCTGATATGACATGTAGCCTATGACAATAATCGAGTCAGATATATAGAACCCAAAGCACAGAAGCGCTATATTATAAAACTCATTATCAACAAAAACAAAAGCTTTCACACTTACACCCCCCCCATTTCGGAATGACTTTAAGCACACTATCTGTACTAAAAGAGCTTAAAGCGCAAAAAGAAACGTACTCTAGGTGGGTCGCGTCTTGAATAATCGAAAGTAAGTTAAGCGCCACCTAGCGGAGATCTAGGGAAGCAAGATGGCCGTCACCACCGCCGTAATACAATTTTCGTGGACAGCTATGAATTTGCTGTTCGCTCGCTGCCAGTCGACTTGTCATTAACGCCATGCAACTACCAACGACTCTGTGATTTAATAAAGTATGTCGCTGAGAGTGCCTCTTGAATTTACCGCCACTTAGGTTATTTCTCGCTTCCACCCGGGCTCATCCCGAGGGAATTGCGACCCAGAGTCAAATCACTAAATATTAAGCCACGATGATCGTCAAATCCATCAAATAAGTACTAATCAAGAAAGATAATATCACTTGTGTAAGTAGCATAATCTATGAATATACATAACCTTAGAGCAATAAAAAACTCATTATATAACTATAATACCTTGTTCAGTTGGTGAGCACACGCCAATCCTGCGGGGCCTGAGCCGACCACAGCCACTGTTTTGCCATTTCTATGTTCTGGAATCTGTAAAAAATTACAATTAATAGCATGTTTATATTTGTTCTTTAGAACACGTAACATTAGTGATTCAAAAATAAGTTGCCCTAGTCTTTTCTAAAGTTACTGAGCCCGACAAGGTAATGATCGGTATTTTTTACTACTAAGACTGCAATTAACATTTGAATTGAGTTAAAGTTCGAGAGGCGAAATGAAAATGCATGGACTTTATTTGATACTTTTAGTTTTGCAAGCTTGCAAGGAAAGATATAATTAATGTTTTTTTTCCCGAATAATGCTTGGATTTAATTTGATTTAGTATTATCCAGTCATGTATTGCAAAGGGGAAACGGGAGAAGATACGGACAAATCTTGTAAATATACTTAAGTAACAAAATTAGTGTTCAATACTGGTTAAATGCACAGATGATGCGAAGCTATAATCAAAAAGTAGTTTAGTAAAGCATAGTTCTCCGACCGTGGGATTAGCAGCCACGGGCTTGGAACATTGCCTTGATTGTTACGCTTTGACTCATTATCAGTAGGCACCATTTCTTTAGGCGATTGTGAGTCTTCTTGTAGTATATTGGTCCATGGTAGTACAGTCTTTTGGCTGGGCTAAATGCAGGTGTCGTACCTCCGGCAGTATCCACCCAGCGTGGAAGGCGTTGTCGATGATGGCGCACTCGATGTTCTTGATGGTGACCGGCGGCTCCGAGATCCCCACCACGCAAGCGCCCTCGCACGGCGCCGGGCACACCCGCCCCGTGAACTCTAGACACCACAGACGCAACAATCCTTTATACACTATGGAATCTTAAGGCTTATTAGCTATAGTAGGCACATGTCCAGGGGACATATTAATCAGAGGAATTCTGTTTGACTACTTGATGGTCGGTGACGATAACGTCGAAGGTTTAATCACGGTAAACCTAAAATGTTTACTGGCTGACTGCTGCCCGATACACTCTTCGTTTGTTGATAAGTTAGACTAGCTAGAGGTTCCTAGCCGGTACCGTAGCGACATCCTGCGAATGTGATAAAGGTGTCGCCTTCACTGGCAGCTCGAGCCGTTCGTAAGGATCGAACCAGCATCCGTCTGTTTGACAGCCAACTCTCCGACCGCTAGGCATAAATAATAGAAAGTATATTACGAGTATAGTGTACAATGTTACCTGGGAAGTTGTTGGTCTGTAGCAGTTGGTGAAGCGCCTGCTTCCAGTCTCCCTTGAAGATGAGATCGTTCCACTTGGGGATGATGTTCCCGAGGGGACACCCGTGCCCGCTCTGGCAGAACGGCACCCCGCATTCCATACACCGCGCCGCCTGATACATTATACTCTATATCACCATACGTTCTACCATTTTAATAGTTGGGGAGGTGAAAAATGTGTATAGGAAAAAGTGATCATGAATTATATCTCGCTGTCTTCTTCTTATTTTCCTTATCCCACACTAGGTGGGATCGACAAAACATTTTTCTATTCCATTCTCTTCTATTATTAGTCATCTCAGTACTCACTCCTTTCATAAATATAATTCTTCACACCTTCTACCTTCACCAGTCTATCCATGCCTTGTCCTTCCTCGACCTGTATATCCATTCACGTATTAAGTACACTTTTTGTTATATTCTCTTCATCCCTCCTCATGACATGCCCATACCAAGCCAATATATTCCCTTTCAACTTATATATATACTGCTGCTATCTTCAAGCTTCCTCTGATATACTCATTCGTTATTTTATTAATTCTAGTCACACCAAACATTCATCTCAACATTCGCATCTCTATCTATTCTATCTTCTATCTCTACCACATGCACTTTATTTCATCCACCTCTTTTGCTGCCCAACTTTCAGATCCATACATTACGACAAGTGTCACTATGATTTTATAAATTTTGCCCCTGAGTTTCAAGGGCATTAGCGGATTGTAATTTCGTAATAATACATTCACAGAGGTGATCTTTTTCTACTTGTTCTCTCATTTATTTTGCGGAGTTTAGAAAAAAGCTTTGTAAGAAATGGGTATATTGCTGGGGCAATATTTATATTACTAGCAGTATTTTGATAACTATTATTTGAACAGTTATCTTGTGTAAATGATATACTATATAATATATGTAGTTATATGAAATATAGTACAATATAACCTGCACTCTGAGGCCGCGGCGAACATGATCTGGTGCATATATCTCGTCCCAGTCCCTGAGTCGCTTCTCCGCAGGGCGGTACATCATCGTCTCGCGCGGGTACTTTATGAAACCTCTGAAAACAACAACGACACACTTTATGTACATTATATTATTGATAGGTGCTGAGTCAGCACTGCCCTACCTGACTACTCAAGGATGAAGTATTCAATCGTAGCGCACTAAAGTATAAAAAAATAGACCTAAAGCACAGTAAACAGAACAGCAATTTCTAGATCTACATCTCGATCTAGTAGTGAACAGAATAAACGTTAGTAGAGAACTGTTCGTAGGAGTGAACAGGGACCTTACTATCAGCTTTGTAAAATCCATTCAAGTTCCGAGCAGTTCCTAAACCTGGCTTAAACCGCTTAGTGTAAAGTATACCATCACCACGGCATTACGCTCCTTTAAGTGAATGGTTCGAACATTGATATTCCAAAATGTGAACGGTTATTATTGTCTCTGGCATGTTTAAGCCAGCTTTTAGAACTGCTCGGAACTTAAATGGATTTTACAAAGCTGATAGTAAAGCCCCAGTTCGGTACCTCTGCTAGAATATATATGTAAATAGATATGTGTAAATTAAAGGTGCAATATATTATATTTGGAATTTGGCATTAGTATTATTATTATAATGATATTTTCTATTTTTTGTACCATAACTTTTATAATAAATATCTAGCGCCAATATAATAACTAAAATGTGTTAAAATACTAACAAATACCAGCAGTTTAAACATCGCATTGTCGCTAATTAGGTAACATCAATAGCGCATTCCTCGGAGCTGCACTCAGATCGCGCGCGTACTGTAGGTGGGTACGGGTTTCGGTTCTAAGCAAGAACTTTTAAGCCAATTCTAAGCTTCACTGTTATTACAGAGTACTCACCTAGTTTTATCTAGAACTTTCTCCAAATTCTTCTTATCAAGCTCGACATCCCGAATAGTCTCTTCGATGTCCAAAACTCCATTCCCGCCGTTGGTCTCCACCTTGGGCGGCGAGGGTTGTTTCAACGCCATCTGTTTCAGTGCGCGTTGATACTCGTAAGGGAACACTTTGATGAATTGTTTCGCTGGCTCCGGCCAAGTCTTTAGAAGTTCTTGTGCTATTATTGAGCTGAAAGGAGAAGAATACTTAGTTTAATGATGAAGGTGCACTGGCTACTGTCTCTTAATGTTATTTATGAATAGTTTTAGATAAACACAATTTCGAAATTTTATTTTTGTAGAGGCAAAGAAGCCGAACCCCTGAGTAACAGAGGTTTGCACTGGCACACCACTTTATTATATAGAGATATAATAAAGTGACAATACTGACTCGATGATAGAAAATAGTAAATAGTTATACAAATATTAATTTTTGCACAGAGAATGAAACCTTTTTCATTTTATAGAATTTTAGCTAGTTTGACTGACTAACAGAACTACGACCACTGCAAAGTAACTCACCCGGTATATTGTACGAATTCCTCAAGCAATGTTTTGACATCATTGAGATCATCCTCCAGTTCCAGAGGTAGTAGTTCCACCATCTCGTGGTTACATTTTCCGTGGAACGAGCCGTCGATATCATACACGTACGCGATGCCACCTGTGTATCAAGAACGTGTTTTAAGAGCGAACGATTTCTACGAGAACTTGTGATATACATTTTAAAGGAATGTCTACACGATAGGAAATTCTCGTGAGTTTGACACCTTATTATATAGATGTATTATATAATAAGGATAAGGGGCGCTCGCGCACGCGGTGGCGGTTCGCCTAGTACTGAACTAGGCGCTCTGACTTATTACGTCAGTAATTCCCGTGTTTTATAGATTCATAATGTGTCAAAACCACGTCAGTTTTAATAACAAAATTTCTTTGATTTCCCGTGGCCCATCTCGTGTGCCACCTACTGCATTAAAAAGAGATCATTTGTTGAATCGTTCTATACAGCGGCAAATCAGAATATGCGCGGTCTCGCCCGGCCTGAGCTCAATATTATAGTTTGATGTTCAGTAAGCAGGCATCAGTGGTTCCATAATGGGTGAATGAGCAGTGAACTGTGAGTAGGAAGTAGAGCGTAGCGACTAGCGAGTAGGGTGTAGTTACCGCTCATCCCGGCGGCGAAGTTCCTCCCGGTGAGGCCGAGGATGAGCACGGTCCCGGCCGTCATGTACTCGCAGCCGTGGTCCCCCACACCCTCCACCACCGCCGTGCAGCCCGAGTTGCGCACGCAGAACCTCTCTGACGCGATGCCCCTGCCCGTACACATAACACAAACAATTATGCTCTACACCACGCACCACATTACTTTGTTACTCTCCACTGCTTCCACATTTTTATTGCGTCCTGCCAAGCAAGCAATTAGATGGAATTTGTATGATCCAATTATGTGGCTCAGGGCATACTCCCGAAGCATATCCAGTGAAAGACCGACAGATTAGCGACACTGGTGTTATAAGCTTTAAGGTCAGGTACCCCTTTCAACTACGCGGCATATTTTGGTCACTTGCTTTATTCTAAGATCTACCTCTAACATGTGATTTAGGTGTACCTTGAAAACGAAAAGCTTGTTAAACATAGAACATTTATTCTGCGTACAACAGAGATTTGGAGGGAACTTATATCTTTCTTATATTTATAGGAACTTATATTTATCTTTCTATGCAAATCTTAAGATCTATCTGCCCTATAGTTGGTATAGTTGGTGTTTCAAAAGTCCCTATGCGACAGTGACCACTTTTCAGATTCTTAACAAGAATGCTGCTTAAAATAAACGAGTGAGCGGAACGGTGAAGCAAACTGAACTGATGTTATATATAGAAACGGTCCAGGATTTATTTGCATAGACAAATCTCGACATACAAAAACACGTGTATAAAATATAACACGAGACTATACTGCCACATAAATAAAAAAAACTTACCTGAAGTAAGCGCGTCCTTGCGTGGCCCCATACAGACACACATTCCCAACGATCACATTGAGATGAGACTCAAATGGAGACGCCTTGGGTGGGTAGATTATCACTTTGCCACCTGACAACCCTTTGCCTGAAATTATTAATTATATTTTAGACTATTGACATAATGATTTGATTAGTTATATAAAGTTGTACATAGTAACTACGTAATTTTGATACTCTATAAACCGATTTCCGACATTATTACCCGCGGCACCTTTGTATTTTAAATAAAGATAAATATATTTTAAAATCATATCATAAGGATATGTTTAAGATTCTTCAAAAAATATTTAAATCGATTTGAGAATCTCCTTTCACCAAAACAGTTTGAAAATAAACTGCTTTTCATATATATTGAATGGCATATGTAGGTACATACATTTCTTAGGTCTTATATTACAAACACAAATTTAAGATGAGTATTTACTTCATTATATTAAACTCATTAGAGCCAATGGAGTATGATCTATCGACAAATGTAAAAAAATAAACTTATAACCACCTAAGTAATACACATGAACATTGAATTTTTTTCAATACAACTAACTTAAAATATGTCTTGTATATTTCCTTTAAAATATCTATAAAACTATAATAAAAACAAAAGATGGCAAAAAACTATTATACAAGTTTTCCTTGTTTATTTTCAATATAGTAGTGTGAGACATACCAACATAGTCGTTAGCGTCTCCCTCTAAGGTGACCGTGATCCCTTTGGAGAGGAAAGCGCAGAAGCTCTGCCCGGCCGAACCAAGCAGAGATATGTTCACCTGGGTGTCGTCTGGGAGACCTGCATCGCCGTATTTCCTGTAACCAGAAAAGACGAGTTATCTCGCAAACTCATCAGTACTTGCTTCCTTTAATATGAGATTTACGATACATGGACAACTGCCAACAGCTGCTGGTCTTTTTTCTTCCTCCCCTTGCCTCATTCGATAAGCTTAGGGTTCGGTTCGAGACGCGACCGTCATAAAAACCCAGTTGTAGTGACAAACGTAGATAAAGCAAATGCAATGAACTCATGTTCGAAGCCTCTCTCAGCCCAAAGGGTTGACGACATATAAAAATGTTTAATTAGGCAGTTACATCTAAATTTCACTGCTGTAATTTTGTCTCTTACCCGGGGAGTTCCCAGATGAGCACAACTATACACTATATAACTTTAAACGACCTATAACAACTACTCGTTTTTATCTCACGCTGGTAGATATATTTACTTCTTCCACTTCTATGTATCACAAGTCATAGAATTCACACCTTTTATCTTCTTTCTCAGCCATGTGCGTCCACTGCTGGACGTATGCCTCCCCCATTTAGGGGGGATTTGCCAATACTCGCCACGCTTGGCAGGCGGGTTGGCGAGCGCAGTATGATTTCCGATCCTCAGAAGGCGCTGCTGCCCACCTCCTGGTACGTTATCCCTTAACCGACTCTTACGGCACCCGCGGGAAGAGATGGGGGAGTACTATTCTAGGCCGGTACCACCACGGCCCCACCCCCACCCTCACCTTTTATAAACAGAATAATTATTACCCATTCACCATCTCCACCTTATCGGCCTTGCTCTACCTCTAGTTTTTGTTGTATGTTTTTCTCTCTTCATGCAATGCATTTACCCAGCCAATCTAATGATTTCAACATAAAATATACTGAGCTGATAGATAAATGAATGTGGATACTCACATAGCAATATGGTAAGAGAGTGTAGATGTAAATGTTCTATCTTCGTTGGTGATGTTCATTGATATGTCGACACGTTTTTGTGTGCCGTCCAGGATCCCGGAACATTGCTCGATCAGTGAGTTGTCCAAACGTTTCTCCAGTTGGAAGTCCTATAATAACAATTGTAAAAAAGTTGAATATTCAATCACAGTTAACAGCTCATTCCTCAGCTCCTACTGTGTGATGAGAGCATAGTTAAAAGCCACAAACTAATAGTTCGTTGGTTAAAGGATACATTTTTATTACAGAACTTGCCAATTAAGTTTTATTCTATGTCTTAAGAGATGACGCTGAAAAGCGTATACTATAAGCAAAATGTTGCCGCATATTTTTTCAGTGTCAGCAACACAAACATATTTCACTAGAACAACCCATTTTAATCTTTAGTTTGTTGCATAGAATATAATTGTCTCTGGTGTTCAAATTAAACTGCATCAGTGTTGATAGTAGCTGGACTTCACTATTTGCTTACTTTGGATGTTAGCGAGTCGTCCATAGACGAAGAGATTATTGTTGGAACCAGTTAAAATTATATTTGTAATAAAATTATTAGAAACAATGACAGCTGTACCAGTAAAACAGAGTGTGAGTTATGATAGATATTGAGAAAATCAGGTCAAAAAAATATAAACAACAAGATTTGTGCAATCGCAGGCTGACATAGGCTCTGAAATCAGGCTCTGAGAACGTTTGCGCATCTGCCTCTATGTCTCAAAAACAGTTTGTCATGGAACAGAGTGACATAAGAAGATGCAAGGCGAAGGTGTTTTAGCGAGCGAGAGTTAGAGCCAGTATACCTGCGCCTTTGAGCCGCCGACGATGTTGACCCCGGGGCGCATGTGCAGCGCGTTCTTGAGGATAAGGCTGAGGTTGAGCATTCGCGCCTTGGGATTGTCGTTGTTGTCGCGCACCTTCAGCAGGTCCGTGCGCCCCACCAGCGCCTGGAACCGGCGCACGCCCACCGCTGCCATGTGCTCACGGACCTACGAATTCAAAATTCTAAATCATTTATTCAATTTAGGCATCAATGACGCACTTATCAGCGTCAATTAAGATAAAGTATTCGGACTCTAGAGCCATGCTCCTAAATAAACAGAGCTAGAAAAATAATCAAAAAACTCGATCGTTTCCCTTCTTCGAGTTCGAAAACTTGGAACTCGAAATATATAATATATATTTCGTTATACTATACACTTATTATGGATTATTATTTAATTCTTTAATTCTTTCCTTACGGGTAAGAAACCTTACGTGTAAATATCAAAGATCTAAACGTGACAACCAACATGCGTACGATTGGCTTCTTTAATCATCAATGGTACGCTACTAACTGATTAAAAAGCACAACATCTACCTATGATAACTGAATATAATGGGTATGAAAATTACTTTTTATATTTTAGGTTAAATACCTGTGCATTTTCTGTAATTGTATACATGCCATGTCTTACAAATAAAGAATTATATTATATTATAAAAAGAATTATATTCCAGTTTCAATGATTCCCTATTTGATTTAATGGAACTACTGATAGCTACATGAAGCCTCTCATGGATAATTGAATACTAGAACATTTTTTTTCTAGTGAGCATACACATTTAATTCCTTTCAAGTTAGTATAGTGATAGATAACATTGAGTAATCAGAGTACATCAACACAAGGAAATCAAACAAAAAATTAAAAATCTGAACTAATACATACATGCAGAAAAAAAAATCACTGCTCAACCGCTGTTGAGCCGACACAACACGTCTTGAGCAGAAAAGATCGAGATCCGTGCGTTTGCTGATATTATTGAGCCCATTGCTTTCTCTCCATAAGACTTCTTGCCCTATAGTTCGTGTTCACTACATACACATTTACGAGAGGGTTATTTCTCAGCAGATTACGAGGAGTGTTTAATTTAATATTTTCTAAAAACTTAGGACAGTCAATTCAATTTCATTAGTTCAGTAGTCGACAACATAAATATTTTGAATTTTCACAATTCATATGACGTCCTTTTCGTACCGAGGGTATTAATATCCAAATTTGTGTTCCAGTACGCTTCGAACAAATGCACAATATAGATTTTTTATTTATTTGGCACCATTAAAGATGCGAGATTAGTTTATTTTTTTTAAGTATTATAAGCTTGCTTTTATTATGACCACTGCTGTAATCTATTGATCATCAAATTATATATTATGGTATTATTTATGCAATTGTTACACGGCACTAACCATAAAATATATGCTTAAATTGATAATTAAGTCAGCCAGTCAGATTTTCATTCTGTACATTTATGAATTTTTACCTCTTCAGCCAACATGAATAAGTAGTTGATGACATGTTCCGGTTTCCCAGCGAATTTCTTCCTCAGAACCGGATCCTGCGTAGCGATACCGACCGGACACGTGTTCAGGTGGCACTTACGCATCATGGTGCAACCTGCATAATAACACATTTATTTAGAAAAACATCTCATTATATTGATCGGGCATAATAAGATAAGATAATTTATTCATGTTTCACAACAATGAGTTGGTACAGAAGCCCTACATAATATAAAGGTATCAACTTAGATTTGAAAAACAAACATTTAATAGCTTATTGTACCCCTGAGAAGTTATGTACCCAAATATAATCAGCCCAATACATTCTCACTGGAGAGATATGAGGCTACGTTTCAGTAATTATGGCTTTTTTTTTTTTTTTTTTTTTTTTTTTTAACGTTCACACAAGGTCTTCAGGTCCCAAACTAGGCAGAGCCTGTACTATGGTAACCTGATGACTGATATATATACTTAAATACATATACACACCCAGACACAGGTCAAACAGACATGTTCATACACACAAATGTTTGACCTGTCCGGGAATCGAACCCGGGACCAGCGGCTCAGAAGGCAGAGTGCTACCAACTGCGCCAACCGGCCAGTCTTTAATCCACTATATTGCTCAATGCGAGTTGGCCAGCCCAATGTCAGTTTCAGGCCACCCAATAGCCATCAACATGGCCTAACGATTACTATCTTATAACAATCAGACCAAGGGCTTAAGCGTGCCCTTCGGAGTACGGAAGCGCTCAGATGAAAATCCCTGAAAATGTCCCACATCGGTCTAGGCAATCTCTCAAGGATTGTACATGAAGAAAATTCTTTTTGTCAAGTTTATCTATATAGATGGTAGCGTGATAGGTATCTTGACTGGAATAAGTAAGCACGAAGCTCGATCATTAACCTACATTTAGAGATTTTATATAATGATAATAAATGATATAAACTTACCAAGCGCAATTAGTGGGGCGGTACTGAATCCGAATTCATCTGCCCCGAGCAAAGCGGCCACCATGACGTCGAACCCGGTGCGGATCTGACCATCTGCTTGTACCACCACTCTGGAATTCAAACAAAGCGAGTTAAAAGGCGAAGCAGTCGCGGCGGAACGATTGCTTGAAATAACTACCATCAGCAGTCGTCACAAGTAGAAACTATCTTCGAGGCTCTAAAGTTAGGTTCTACGTGTAGCAACACGAAAGTCTATCTATAAAAATTGTCAGCGAGCATAATACGTAAATAAGGGGACATGCCACAAACTTATGTGAGTAACGTAAGAATGACGACGAGTGAGCGAGGCAGCTATATAATAGAGCTCAGAATACTTGAGGGACTATGCAGATGTCATTCATTAGTATAGCAAGAACCAAGTGTGGTACCAAAGTATCGTTTTCTAAAGTTTTTATGTTTTCTACTTTTAGAGGGCATCGATTAATTACGTGAAGCGGTTTTGGCGAGATTCGACCGTCCCTCACACCTCGGTGAGATGTGAGAATTTGCTTGAATCTCTCGTATTTTAATTTTAGTCTGTAAATAGTTAACACAATTTTGATATTAAAACTGATGTGGTTTTGACACATTATGAATGTAAAAACACGCGAATCACTCACGTAATAAGTCAGATTCCGACTATAGTTTCAACCACATTCGGTGGTCTTTTTGCCGCCTCTTTTAACCGCGACCGCGGCCGAGAGCGCCCCGTATCCTCCTTGAAGAAGACCACCGAATGAGGTTAAAATTATAGTCGGAACCCTCTGACTTATTACATGAGTAATTCTCGGGTTTTAAGCATTCATAAGTTAACAAAATAATGTTTTTACAGTTTTAGAAAACATATTTGTAAGCAAATCCATATAATTATGCATATTATTACTGTTATAATGGGATGGGTATATAATGGGAAAGTTTGGATGAAATAATGATTGAAACTCAATTACGTCAGAACAGCTGAACAATGTTGCACAGATAAATATTAGATCACAGTAGAGCAATCCTTTATATTTCGGGAAATTAAATGGCACCCGTGAGAAGGGCTTCCAGTTACCACAGTTACGAGTACGTAACTGTGGTAACTGGAAGCCCTAGTCGCACATGGAAGAGCGGATAGTAAGCAATAACATGGAAGCTACCTGATGATTGTAAGCGAACGGTGGCACACATTGGAGAATCAACGTACAGGCGGGCCATTGTCATGGATAAGTTTCACGTTACGCGAATCCTATCCCTGCTTTTATTAGTGAGGAGCACCAACCTGGAGCGCAGATCGTTGAGCACTAGCACTTGATGCGTCTCTGCGACGCCGAGCTCCCACGGCAGGCCGGCGCTTTTGATTCCCGTCCACGAACTGGCGCCCGTGCCACCGTCGTGCCCAGATATCACTATGTGTTCAGCCTTGCCCTGCACAACAACCACATACATTTTCCTTATATATTTCTTGCATTTGACCAATATATCTCCGACGATGAGGTTAACCATATTTATAATCTACTTTCGGAGTATACAAGTAGGCCCGAGTCTGTTATAATAAAATCCGATTATAATTCTCGAGACACCTATGTCTTACAAAAAAAACACTGTCCTACAGGAATCGTGTTTAAAAGGAGCAACCATAGTGTTCTACTGACGCAAATTATGTTGTTATTTCTAAATAACTACAAGAATTATGACGTGTATTGCTTTGCGAATAAGAAGGCAAATGGCGATATTGTTGTCAACGGTTACATAGAATAAATATTAGAATGAAAGATTAATTATCTCTATATTTTATTACTAACTAACCTTAGCAACACCCGAAGCCACGACCCCCACGCCAACTTCGGACACAAGTTTGACAGATATCCTGGCACGTGGGTTTGCGCATTTCAAGTCGTAGATGAGTTCGGCCAAGTCCTCGATGGAGTAAATGTCGTGGTGGGGCGGCGGGGAGATGAGACCCACGCCGGGGACGGAGCAGCGAGTCGCTGCTATGTCTTCTGTTACTTTGTAGCCTGGAGCGGGAAACCACATATATAAACAATAGCTTGAGAAAGAGCTATCGCTATTTTGGCACAGTCGTATCGCAGTATAAAACAATTGAACTCAATAAAAAACTGTGATATTATATAGTGAAACGTTGGAACTTAGAGTTGATAAATTTACTATATGCAATATGTGCATTTCTTTAATTTTCGGCTCTACATTTTGACCACTATTTCGAAGTAGAGTTATAACTTCCAATTCCACCAGTGTTTGTGTAAAGAATTTTGTTTTAGTTTATCCAAACTCCACAGATGTCACTACTTGTACATTATTATATGTATTAGATATTTAGTTTACCCAACAACCACAAGACGGCGCTGATTAAATGCGCATAAAACTTTAAAAAAAGAGGCGAATGTGAATAATGCAATTTTATTGTGATTATCGCATTATGAAAGTACCTGGCAGTTCCCCACCCTCCCCCGGCTTGGCTCCCTGCGCCATCTTGATCTGCAAGTCGTCCGCGTGCGCTAGGTACGAGGCAGTAACTCCGAACCGGCCCGACGCCACTTGCTTAATGGCCGACCGCTTGTTGAACTCGGGGTCCTGTAATATACGATTCCGTTATTATATGTACTTCCTATCTCGCTGACAGACTGCTTTACCGGTACACTTTCGGTATATGCGCAAACGTTTACAGAGACTAACGTCAGAGTTCCAAAGATCAGTAGCGCTAATTTAGAATTTTTCAGGCAGATTACCTGAAGGAGCAGTGTTTTTGGGAAATTTACTTTTCCTACAGCACCTCAGTGAAAAGGCGACAAAACGAAAAACATCCAAATCGTCGAGTGATTTTCAAACTTTTGCAAGACTAGACTCCAGTGAAAGCGAGGACAGGACCGAGAGCGCGTGCTCTGCATGAGGAAGTGACTCAGAAGGTCACGAAACCGGTGGGGATACCCACTCGCCTAATTTGCGTAAGTCGGACCGTAGTTTAAGCTAAATTATTTTTCAAAACTGACACATCATCCAGGCATACATTTTCATATTTTATGTAGTATCGTGTATTGTATAGTGAATGGCATAGCATTAAGATCATAGAAAAAATGCACGCCAAAGTGCATAACGATTGGATTAAACATTAATTAATCCTAAATGAAATACTACCAAAAAAGGTTCAAATATCTGTATAAGAGCCCGGTTATCAGCTAAATTGAGAAAACGTTCTTGCTCATTGTTTATTGTTTCGATATGTATTTATTATTTTTATTAATTATAAGGTGTTACAACCAATTACAATAATTAATCAAAACTTAATGTTAAGTTATATCATTAACACAATAATTAAACGGGATCAAAGAATGGACCATTTTTATTAGATGGGTCATTATAGCCAATTCTGAAACTATAAGACATACAAAGATCTGTTCATAGGAATCATGTCAGTTAAGGATTCGAACCTGGTTGTATTGGAGAAGTTTTTTCTTTTTCAATATTTATATTAAACTATATTTGCTCACAGTGGACTTGATACAATAACGCAATTAATGTTAACGTTACAGCAGAAAGGAAAAAAAATGTTTATTTTGGTTACTTATTGCAATATATTTCAATGTCAATCGTCTAGGTCAATTTATTATGCAGTAAATGTTACTAAGAAATGTAATAACTAATATAAAAAAAGTAAACATCGTATTTCGTTTCTTCGTCTTCAGTGGTTACGCTGCTGTTTTTTTTAATCACAAAGACAAAGCAGGTTCTGCTAGGTTACAGTTTCACGTAAGGAACCTCAAAAGCAGACTGAATGGAAGTTGGAGATTGGTTCTCCCTGGCTGTTGCAGCTCTGTAAGGACTGACCTGATTCAAGTATCTCTCCGCGTTCTCCCCACCCTCGCCAGTGTTGGACTTGCCACCGATGCGGTTCATGGCGATGGCGAGAGTCGTGTGAGCTTCCAGAGATATCGAACCGAACGACATCGCACCTGGTTACAATCGTTCAAACATAATTTGAAAAAATTCTCATTAAATCATCTCTACAGCATTATCGAATCAGTGAACTTTTAAATAAATAGATTTTAGATTTTAAATACACTGAGAGTAGCAATACATTCAAATTAATTTAAATAAGAAATGCGGTTATAATCTGCTAATTATGAAAATATAGTCATGCTAAATTCCGAGAAGACCAACCTTTCAAAGAGTATATTTGAATTAGTATATTGCTTGGTAGTGAATAGGTGGTCAAAGATGGTATCACATTAAACTTTGAGTATAACCTGACTCCCACGGCTGACTGCCGAAATAACTGACAACAAGACAATAATCAGAACATTTATGACTATTTGACTCTTGTTCAAACTTCAGATTTTGAGTAACACCTTCTAGCACATTTTGTATTTTGTTGGTACTGCTAATTTAAAATTTAATTCGAGTTGTTACCGACCATAATAAATCATCGAATGATTCCAGGTTGCCAATTCCCTTATTTATTAAGACAAGCAATTCGTAAACAATGCAATAGTAACTCAAATGTAATCAATAAATGAATAAACTCTGCAAAAATATCAATTTCATCTCGATTGCATTGCTATAAAAATTAGATCTGTGTAGCCATTACAATCATACTCCAAGTAGAATAGCAAACCTAGCATAAACGTCAATTTATTAACAATCCATGGGCGATGTGCGTAAGAGAATTGATACCCTTATATTAACTTGGGGAAATTACAAACATAAATTAATAAATATGAAGAATTGGCTCTGAAAATATGACAATCTTGCTGAGTATTCTCGCAGTGGTCTTGGGACTATATGCAAAACAGTAGAGTTACAAGCAAAACTGGACATATGATTGGTTGTTATATGTTGGTACCTGTAGCGAATCTCTTGACGATCTCCGAGGCGGGCTCCACCTCGTGCAGCGGTATGGGCTCGTCCAGCCGCACCAGCTCGAGCTGTCCGCGCAACGTGCACGCGCGGATAGACTCCAGTGCGCTCTCTCTAATAATCACAAGGTCATTTTTAACTTTTGCATGATAGCAGGATATTTTGAAGTCGAGGTCGAAAGGTACTAGAGTGGAGACTACGGACTGTCAACACCACTAGGACATCCACCGACTTGAAAAAGGTTACAGGAAGGGGCTAGATTCAGGCCGCTTCCAACCGGTCCTTGTGGAGGCTTATTGTCATGATATTAGATCATTATCCTGTCTGTGACTTCTGCTTAAGTCATAATCTGTGAGACCATAGACTAGAAAGTAGTACTACGTAGTGGAGGTTATGTGATCTATGAATTGGCTTTAAAAATATGTCGGAAATAAAATGATTTGGTTCACTCAACATATAAGAACTTGTGCATTTGCACAAAACACTTAAGTCCAGTCGTAGACATGTAATGGCTGACTGATGATGTCGCCAAATATAGTGTATTGCAGAGAATAAAAGAATAACGTGAGCACTCGGTACTATATTCCAGAGTTATTTTTACAAGAGACATTCTATAGCAGAGAGACAAGTACTTAGACAACTACTTATTTTGTAATACAATATTATTACTTATTGAAACTTTACCTTAAAGTTATCTTAGTACTCTGCAATGACGATGAGGGTATGTTCCCACAAGACTAAATTAAGTTTGAAATCCAAGCACATAAATAGTGAGATAAGTAGCTCTCATTGAGAGCCAGTCAATATCTAGGTATTCCACTTTCAAACCTGGACAGTATACACCAAGTAAGATAGTATGTGAATATTATGTTCCATGTATTATAAGATATGATTTTTTTTCATTATTGTAGCACATACCTGAATTTGTCGTAAGCGGAGTTGCTTTTATTCAAGGTGGCTTCCTGCAGGTTCGCGATAGACATCGGATCGTTGATGTGTTTTTCGCCACCAGAGCGCCAGTGGTAGTTACCGGGGTTCCTTTTAACAAATACATAACAATCAGCGACAGAACAATTATTAGCCAGTTAATTGGATATAAGGAATACATAATTTCCATTTTCAAATCCCTTTCTATTATAGATCCCGACTGACTGGTATATATCAATTCTCTCATAACTACTACAATTATTTCATTTACAACTTGTCATTCCCTGGGGCTACTTTCAAGCTTCCTCTGATGTACTGATTATTTATCTTATCAATACTAATCAAACCACACATTTATCTTAATATTCGCATCTCTGCCACATGCACTTTTCTTTCTTCGACCTCTTTTAATCCAAACATTCACATCCATATAGATGACCTATCTCATTGTTGATCTATGATCATAAATAAACTATGAAATATTTTAAAATCTTAATAATCTTAAATTTTGATATTTTTTTTTGGATATTTTCAATTACAAATTAAATTACTATTTAAAAATGTTAACTAACCTCAACACGAGCGTGTCACTTCGTTCGCCATACGTCATCGCATGCCTATCGAAAATCTCCTTCGACAGAATCTCAAAATTGACTCCTCCGATCCTCGACTGAGTCCCTCTGAAGCACTTATCGACGACCTCCTCACTCAAGCCGACCGCTTCGAAGATTTGCGCACTTTTGTACGACTGTAGCGTGCTGATGCCCATCTTAGCCATTACTTTAGCTAGACCGGTCTCGATGGCTTTCTGATACGCATCATATATATCGTCATCGGTCAGGTTTGGGTCTAGAATATTATCGCTGCGCAGAGAAAATGCCAGTTCAAAGGCTAGGTATGGGCAGATCGCGTCGGCACCATAACCTAAGGAAGACAAGATTTTAGATTAAGCCATTGTCATAAGAACTTATTAGTTAACCATTGTTTATATAGGTTATATCGTATTATGACGTAACAAGTGAATCGAGATCATTATTGTTTACGTTAACAAAAATGATGGATTTAAATTGTCAGAATTATGTTGATACACTTTTAAAATAATGTTAGTTGAGTGTTGATATAGCTTTAAATTACTTTTAAGCTTTAAAAATCTACTAGTGTTTGATTCATATTACCATTAGTTTTATTGGGTAGCGACTATTGTAATACTTTACAAGTTACAAAATTGTGAATAATGCTAAAAATACTACTCATATGTATAAACGCCAATATTAAAGTGGAATGGAAAGGTCCATTCCACTTTAATCTTGGCGTTTATACATACGAGTAGTATTTTAAGCATTATTCACAATTTTGCATACAGTGTAGGTACTTTTACAGTACATTTGCGTATACTTAATGGTGATAGTGTAATAATATTCAGAGCTTAAATAATATTTCGTTTCAGAATGTAGGGAGCAGTCTTAAAGCGAGTGTGTCACTGTAGTACTCACCCAGCAACACACACATGTGATGCACTTCCCTTGCCTCAGCCGTCTCCACGAGAATTCCGACCTTCATGCGCTGTCGAGTCTCGATCAAGTGATGATGCACTGCGCCTAAAAACAACAGATACACCAATGAGCGTCAAACCAACATTTTATAACTAAAATAAATAAAAGAAAAACATGTAGATATATACATAATAAGAGCGCAGCCTATGTTTGTGGTTCTGTGAAAATTTGAGCATGTGTCAGTAAAACAGTTTGTCATTGAGCAGTGAACGAGATAGGTTGATGCGATAAACTTAAGCGAGTGAGGGAGATAGTTATATAGTCATTACGCCCCGTCCCTAACGACTCTAAATAAGCAGCATGCTACATGTAGCCAACTTCAGAGACACAAAAATATATATTGCGTACTGTATTTTCCTGTTACAATTGCAATATACAGTTGCTAGGTAAGATAACGCCAGCTAGGTTCGCTTACCAAGTGCAAGCAAAGAGCTGACTGGCACCCTGGTGGGTCCAGCCGCCCGATCGGATAGTACCAACAGCCGGTACCCTTCTAAAGCGGCCGCGTGCGCCTCCCCGGATATATACGTCAGCGCGTCTTCCACCCCGGCCGGACCGTCGGCGATATCGAACGTACAGTCGATTACTTTCGTCTGGAATCGTTAAAAAAATGAGTCAATATCAGCTAGGAGTTCACCATTACCTTACCGTCAACAATGCTTTGGCCTAACTTGAATAGATGAGACTGAATTGTTTTGTCCTTCGATCTCAGAAATAATACAAACTATATTGGGCTTATTTCACTATCAGTTTTTTAAATAATATAAAGATCCAGCGTTTGATCACTATTTCACTTGATGGCCAGTGACGATGAGGTGAAATATGTAAATATGTAATCACGCTAGACCTAGAATGTTAACTGGCTATCAGGGTCTGCTGCCTGAACACTATGTGTTTGGTGACAGGTTTTCAAATTTGAGGGTAGTAGCTAGCTAGGCAGGTACTCGAAAGTACTCTTCCAGTATGCTGGGAATTCGATAACGATGTTAATTCACCGGATGCTCAAGCCGTTGGTGGGGATGTACCAGATCGAGCGTCCGTCAATTTATTTATTTTATTTATTTATTTATTAACATTCACACAAGGTCTTCAGGTCTCAAACTAGGCAGAGCCTGTACTATGGTAACCTGATGCCTGATATATATATACTTATATACACACCCAGACACAGGTCAAACAGAGATCTTCTTACACACAAATGTTTGACCTGTCCGGGAATCGAACCCGGGACCAGCGGCTCAGAAGGCAGAGTGCTACCAACTGCACCAACCGGGCAGTCAAATTTGACAGCCGACACTCCCACCGCTGGGGTATCATCGCTTCGAATTAAGGCGACTATAGTATAAGGTAGTATAGACCTTCCATCCGCGATGCGTGGTCCGTTTAAGCGCGTCCAGGTCTGGCAGCGACAGTATGGGCTGCGGCAGGAAGATGCGGTGCACGAACTCGGCGCTGGGCTGCAGGATGTTGGGCGCGGGGCCGATCGGGCACAGCAGGGACATCACTATCTTCTCCCTACAAACAACAAACTGGTTGCATTCATATTTATTTTATAATAGATCACACATATGCAAATTGATATAAACCATGAATTGTTAATTGAAAATGTACGTGTGTTTGACACGTTATTAATGAATTATCAAAATGTCGATCTGATACGATACCTACTGCATTTAAATTACTTCACGTTAATAATTGAAGCAACGGTAAATTTTTTTTGGATATTTGTTCATACAAAAATACTAAAATCGCGATACAAAATTGGGTGCCGGGGATAGGAGGATGAAAAATAATTTACGACATATTTATTCTCAGACCCACCAAATATATACAAGAAATGTCATCAAAATCAGGCAAGCCCTTTTGGAGGAGTTCGAAAACAAACACGACAAGAGATTTTTATATATTAGATATCATTTCGACCATATGACTGGCCATATGCCTCCCCCATTGATGTACACAAGGAATGGATAGAAGCTGCACGCTTCCAGTCCGTCTACGCTAATTATGTTTATAGAGGAAAAATTTGTAATCTTGTTTGTAGTCTGTGCAACTTCTGAACCGATTTAGAAAATGATTTCACGACCAGAAAGCTACATTATTCTTGGGTGTTATAAGCGACATTTTAATTCTTATTGATATTTTTTGCCTCCGAGAAATACGGGCAGATTTGGTGATTTATTGGTGTGCACTCACTATACGGTTTTGTGTATTTTATAGGTATTTATTTTCGATGTTTCTAGTCGTAGGTGCAGTCTTTCCGAATTAATTGAGTCAAGTAAACGGCCAGCAGAAACGATCTACATTATTTATATCCAATGTGCTGTGTTGCGTTTAGTTTTTTTTATTCATTTTAAGCTTGCAATTAACCCCTGTTTCACTTGATGTGAATTGATAATATGGTCGAAGATATTCACTCCCGACTCGTTTAATGCTGATTTTAAGAAAGAGAGTGCATACTATATTGTTTACAATTATTGGAACATACCTAAATGGATCGATGGGAGGATTGGTGACTTGCGCAAAAAGCTGTTTGAAGTATTCGTACGGGAGCGGCTGGAACTGCGAGAGGCAAGCGAGCGGTGCATCGTTGCCCATACTGCCCAGAGCTTCTTTCCTGTAAAGATAAATTATTATTATTCTCAGAAATTTAATTATATTTTTTGGATATTGAGAAAAAAATCAAATAATCAACGTATTCACCGCGAAAAATCTCTGTGATG
The DNA here is from genome assembly GCA_934044485.1 of Apeira syringaria. Lineage (NCBI taxonomy): Eukaryota > Metazoa > Arthropoda > Insecta > Lepidoptera > Geometridae > Apeira > Apeira syringaria. Next base: position 8,722,773 of record OW203665.1, on the reverse strand, counting down.
TATTGATATTAAATTCTCAACGTATTCTTTTATAGAACATCTCATCAAACTCGCGATTAGATACTGGTTAAATGAATGAACTTTGACATGCTGTATAAATACGATATAAGAACCTCAGGAAGGGTGTGGATAAAAGTTGTAATCAAAATGGTGCGAGTCATACCGTCTCTTAAACATGAAAGGTTTTATTTATTTAAATAGTTTTACAAAATTATGTATATTGGTTGGACTCCCAAGAAAAATACATAATTTTTTTTTTCACTTGTTCTACTTTTAAATTTTTTAGAGACAGTATTTATTTATAATAAGCATAATAAATAAAAAGTTTATTTATTACGTTTTATGTAAGCCAGCGGCGCCACGGCGCACACTGAACAACATAGTCGGAAAAACTTTTTTTCGCCCGCTATAAGCATATATACAGCTGGCATAAAAGTGTTTTTACGCCGGCTTTAACTCTCTAAAAGAAAAGACCTACTTTGCTCGCACTTATAGACGAACCAATAATTGTTTTTCGAATAGTAGGGATGAAAAATATTTTTACTGAACCACTCACTTGTTTTGAATCATAGGCAGCAAGAGCATGTTGATAGATTCAATAGTGTATCCAAATAGGCCGAGACGTTTATCTGCCAGCCCAGTGATGGTTGACCCGTTATGTACCGCGACACCGTTCGTCACTATAGTGCGGCTGCCGGCCGGGGACACCGACTGGTGGATCTCTTCCATTGTGATCTGAAGCGAGAGTATTGGGAATTGACAGAAGGGAACCTACAAAGTACTAACTAACAAAAATTTGACACATTAGACATGAATAATAGACACCGATTTCCAGTGCAAATTTCTTTTTAAGCTGTAGTAAGTAGGTAAACTTCCACTTTGAAAAAGATGTTTTCTATATTCAGGCCTTACTTTGCAGATTAATTAAATTATTAATACCGGTCAAAATGCGGTGTGCGCCACACTCACTGACTCAAAAGAGGCAGAAAATTGCATGTGTTGCAGCTGGTCTGTATGCTCGCTGAGCAGCCTCTGAGGGATGAAGACAGGGCACATTGCTTGTTGGCATACAGCGTTTTTATTCGGAGTTATCATTTGACAAACATTTTGTTTATATTAAAATTACAAGAATTTTTGCTTGTTATACTGTAAAAAACATGATATGCTCCTGATATGATGATAGAACAAAACCTGGATATTTGAAAGATCATTTCGTTGCAAAGTGGTCTTGAGTACATTGCCAAAAAAAATGTTATTAGTAACATTTGCTTCAGACATCAGGATTTCTACAGAAAAGGCCAATAAACTTGTGTCAAAATTCTATCAGAGGGTTCTGACTATAGTAAAAATTCTTAATTGTATCAAAATGACTCTACATCTATTTTTCAAATTCTATTGGTTGTTAAAGTCACGCCACTGCGCAGTTTTTGGCACATAAAATTGGGATCACAGACCAACTGATTTTATATTATTCTATCTATTGTGTCAAATTTTCGGCGATTAAAGATTACAGCAAAGGCGAGATGGCCTCTTGGTTTGCACTATAGTGCGCTTCAGGACAATTTTACAGTGTCAACAAAACTGTTAAGTAAACACCAATCTAATTCTACTTCAATGAAGATTTTCCGTCCAAGATCTTCATTGATTACAAGCATTTTTGTTATAATTTGTGATTGATAAAGCAATTCTCAATTGTTGACACTCCCATGCTTTACCATTTATATACCAACTCACCATCTGAATAAATTAAAATTCATTTTTGATCCCAACCGAATCCCGTACGCAGCACAGAGAAACAGAATGTTAAATGTTAACAATTTAGAACAATACCAAATAACATGAAACATAAAAACAACTGCAGCAAAATTCATAAAGAGTAACGTCATAAAAATAAAAGTTTGAGTGTATATCTATTTTATTACCTCTAATTACTATTGAAATAGCTAATATATCTAAAAACAGATCACTGCGTATATGGTTCGTGATTTTCGTTCCATTTAAAAGTTGTCAAAAGTCACGGCACATAACAAAAACTAGTCAATTTTTAAGAACTCAGCCATACACGACACACATCTGGTTTTTAATATCACTTGATTCTATACGTTTTGAAATACCAAAATTGCAAATAGTTTTATAGATATTGAGATCCACATATTTAGCACATTGCATGTATTCCGCATGTGTGGTGCTAATGTTTATACCTTTTTGCGACGAAGTGTTACTTGTATGCATAACTGCATGAGAGAAAGTGAATAAGATTGGTTTAGTGTTACCTGTTCCCGAAGCCAGTCGGAGTGAGGTCGGCTACGAGCTATCTTCAACTTGAGTTCTACGTCTTGGATTATCTTCTTCTCTACCGTGTCGACCAGCAACATACGGCCTGGTTTTAGACGGCTCTGGGAACAACAATGAAAAATTATAGCATCCTTAATATATTAAAAATAGATAAGAATGGCAAGTAACGTTTAATTTCATTCTTGATCGAAGCATTCGTTAGGTTCTTTTCCAATACATAACCTTAAGAGATGCCAGTTCGATGGTTCTTATTTTTTCCTCGAAAAGATATAAAGGAAGCACAATACTTATGTAAGATGAAGTACTACTGTGTTAGTAAAACTAAAACTGGCCAAATTAGACTTGAAATCCAGTGCTGCGTCACAAAGAAAACAAAAGCTCTTATATGTACAGCAAATTCAAATATAACATGTATTTACCTTGTGAATAACTTTGTCCGGGTCTACATCGTAGACGCCCACTTCGGAGGCCATAACGAGTATGTTCTCGCTAGTTACGTAGAAACGGGACGGACGGAGACCGTTCCTGTCCAATATCGCACCTAAAATATAGAACGCAATACTGAAGAAGGACAAAAACATATATTTCTGATATTCAGAACACAATAAACAAAGTATTGATCATCTTTATCGACCCACAGCCCACATTGGCAACTGTGACAATACTAGAAATTGACTCAGCCTCAACAACAAACAGCCTCATCGTCATCATTATCATCAGGTGTGAACCTGCGTGACAGTGGTCAGATTTTTGCTTAGAAAATAAAATATTTTGATTCTTTGAAATGCCCAAGACGTGGTTTCTAATGTTTATGGCACTTTAATTTTTCTATAACTCTCTCAATTGAATTTTTTTCGGAAAAGAATGATTGACTATTCTCTCATCGCACACCAAATTACCACATCAGTTCATGGCAGATGAAACCCATAACTCTATTAGATTTTACTCTTCGGTTACATATATGACTACAAACTCACCGATATATCTTCCATCAGTGAAAGAGATCAAAGCTGGTCCATCCCAAGGCTCCATAGCGGACGAGGCCCATTGGTAATAGTCCCTCTTTTCTTTAGGCATTGTGATGTCGTTCTGCCACGCTTCTGGGACCATCGTCATGACCGCTTCGGGAAGGGACCGCTGACCGCAGTGGAGCAGGAACTCTAGCACACAGTCCGCTGATCCAGAATCAGATAGATTCGGCTCTACGACTGGGTACAGTTTCTTTAGTTCTGGAAATTAAATATACATACAAATAAATAATTATTGCTCAAAACGAAAAACATAACAATAATATAACATAAGCGATCCTCTCATCCTCCTCTCATTGGATGGACAAGTTTATTAATAATACTAAATATAGTACATAATATAAAAAATCTAGGATTCTAGTAGGATTGTTAAAAAATCGATCAGATCAGTAAATAACATTTTGAAATTTATTGAACATCAAAAAAAAAGAAAAAAAAAACATTAACAAAATGTTGTTCAGGTCGCAATGGGTTTAACTTTAAACACTCGCGTTGTCGACATCACAATAAAATTGTATCGGCTTCTTCCGGAAGCCTTAATCAATTATAAAATAAATTAAACTTCTGATAAATTCATTATTTGATACGTAGTCCAACTGAAAAGTAGATAATATTGTCCACTATGTATTTTGAAAATATGCAACCATAGGTCTAAATTTTAACCACGTTTGACAAAAACAGTAAATATTTATTACAATTCTAACAATTACTTGCCTATTTTCAAATGTTGCATTGGCTATAGATAAAAACACCGGCCATGTTGATGTTCAATCATTACATTAAATTAAATTTGTATATTGAGATAAAAATATATCCTTCCACTTAAATCATGTGTTTGGGTAAAATAAATTGAATGTTTTTAAAACTTACGATCACCGAACAGCTCGCTCTTCATGACACCCTCGCGAGCCTTCATCAGGTTTACATTACCGCGCAACGTATTTATCTCGCCATTGTGGGCAAGCACTCTGCAATATAAAATACGTACAAATTACTCTTTAACGGTACGATCTTCCTTTTCCGAATATTGAACGCTTAATTGACGGGCAACAATCACTACGTGAAATATATTGGTCATACATAGTCCGCTACGCTTACGAAATCGAGATAGCATAGCCCAATACGTTCCCACTGCTGGGACTGGAGCCTTCCTATCGGAGAAGAGTGTTGGCCATAGCCCATCACGCTGACCAATGCGGGTTGGCAGATAGGCTAGTCCGATGTCGAAGTTTTTAGGTCGCCTATTCTTCCTAAGGATTCTTATTGTACTAGAACAACCTTGAGGACCAAGGGGTTAGCGTGCCCTCCGAACCACTTGTTGAAAATGCCTCTAGTGGTCACCCGTACAAGTTACTACCGAGAAGTACGTAGCTTAACGAAGTTAGCTTGGTTATGATCGCACACATAACCAGCGCTTCGAATAAGATAAAAACAATTGTAAAAAATAATTAAAAATCACTATGGCCTTTATGATGCACTAGAAATTGAGCTATTTTTCATTAAACTAGGGTAGCTATTTGACATACGAACCTCAATGGATGTGCTCTTTCCCAGCTGGGGAAGGTGTTGGTAGAGAACCGAGTGTGCACCAGCGCCAGGTAGGTGGTGAACGCGGGGTTCACCAAGTCTTTGAAATATTCCTGTACAACAAATTTATGGAATATTACAACATACAAAATACTCTAAGTTACTTACTCCAAATCAATACAATAATGTATTATTTATTATATCTTCTACGAGTCGTAAACGAGGCAAAGTTTTTAACCGACTTCCGACAAAGATCCTTGCAGATGTCAGAATCCCACGAAACCGGTGAAGCATCGTCGTGCTACCCGACTTTGAATCGTAAGTTAAATCGTATAAGTCATTAAAATGTGTAATACGTTAGTTTTAACAAGGAAAAGGTACATTTGTGACGTGTACGTGATAGGGTCTAAGCTAGACAAAAACTACAAAATAAAATGACCACGCTTCGTCATTACAGTAGTGAGTAGCGTATGTAGCATTCGTGACAGCTCTGACGGAGCCGCGATTTGACACCTTAGCAGATATATGCAGAAACGATATGTATATTAGAGCAAAAATTCGCCATCTAACAACGTAAAAACATAGTGTTTTTTTAAATTAACACACAAACGTTTTGTCTGTTCACTACCTCAATTGATGTTAAATAATGATGCTGCCTACGATGGCGTCTTCCTAAATATACATTAATATTGTAAGGAGTAAAGATTTGTATGTCTGTAACGGATAAACTCAAAAACAACTGGACATATTTCAAAAATTCTTTCACCATTAGAATTCTACATTATCCCTAAGTAATACGGGACTAGGCAATATTTTATTTTGGGCAAGAAAAAATAGGGTTCCTTAGTAAAAGTTCAATCATGTCACCGTGCAAAGCCGGGACGAACAGCTATTGTTTTATATTTGGATACAGACATAGGCAATTAACTCCACTCGTCTGTTTTTGTGTGTATATGGTGGGGTCTTTTTAGCTGTCAAAGTCACGGAATAGGTGCTATAAAACAAAGGTCGTAGTTACCCATAGCTGGTTAGAAGTGAGTAGTCCCTTGTAGACGACAGTGCGTAGCGACAAGCTGCAGATGTAGAACCTCGCGCCCGGAACTACGATCTCATGTGACGCTCGCTTGCGGAGCACGAATATCTGAAAACAATCACACGTGGGGATCCACGATACAAAAACTTCAATCCTACAAGTCCTATCCTACTAATATTATAAATGCGAAAGTTTGTGTGTATGTTTGTTACCTCTTCACGCTCAAACGGCTACACCAATTTCGATGAAATTTGGTATGGAGATAGTTTAAGCCCTGGATTAACACATAGGCTACGTATATCCCGGAAAACGTATAGTTCCAGTGGGATAATTGATGTAGCGGGAAAACCGTAATCCACGTGGGTGAAACCGCGAGGCGCTACTAGTATAGAATAATTTTAATCTTAAAGTAAGACAAATTTACTAGTTTCGGAACTCGTGCTGTGCGTAGGAATTCTTATATTATCAACTTATTATAATATAAACATCTTCAGTTTCACAAGAGTTGACTCTCGAAACAGGATATTTACATCGAGGTAATAGGGAAGCTGCATGGAGCAAAAATCTTATCGATTTTAAACAAGTGTAACCAAACGATTCAAACATGCAGTGCTAGATGGCACTTCTAACGTGTGTTTTCAAAATGAAAGACCAACCAGCATACAGAATGAACATAGTTTCTGAATTCAGGCGTGTGTTTGGCAGCATCGTCGAAAAAGCCATAATATCTTGCTCTGACAGCAGATGTACAGAACAATATAAAAAAAGAAGAAATGTGCGGCGTTCACGAACTCAATTAGAGCATTGTTTGCTCCACACAATATTTGATCATAACCGTTCACGTCAACCTGCCAGACCAAATTATGCTCGCTGAGACCATAATCTTTCTATCTCTAGAATCGATCTAATCTTAGTCGGCTGTCAAAAGTAACATATGCAGTAGTAACTATTATCAATGTAAGTGACTTATTTTTTTTCTGTGACATACTATGGAGTAGCCGTTCGTGAGACGTCGATCAATATTTGGCCAAAGCAGATGCCGAACGCATCCCTAAACATGCCGAACACATCCCTAAACATGCCAAACTTTATGAAGGTTAAAATAGTAAAATTACAATAACTTGCCATCAGGATGGTGCTCGCTGGTTTAATACATCAAAAATTCACGGAAAAAACCCCTTTTCTAAAATAAACTCTTATTACTGACCGTGACATAACATATATTTTAGTTACAATCTTTTGAAGCAGGCCCCGACACTTAAAAACGGCAGCTTACTTTCCCGCCACCGCAGCTATACAAATGATACACAGATTGATATTTTCAAAGAGACTTCGTTACCTGACGCGAAAGCTGCTCTTCGTCCTTTATATCGCCGGTGACGAACACCTGGCGCATGTACGGCTCGGAGTTGCGAGCCACTTGACCTGGAACCAACATGAATCTAGTGGTAACGAAACACGAAGAGAACAAACACTGTCTATATGGCCGCCTATATAAGATTTCTTAACAAAGGTGGTCGAAATTCAATCAAATAGTGCCACAAGAGGAAGATGAACAGTAGATTGCTCTGATCCTCTGACTTCTGTCTTACTCATAAAGATAAAATATGACTTGCTTTTCTTCTGTTTAAAAGTCATCTCTAGTCTTCGGTGGCCCACCTTAACGCCATGAAACTGCGCTCGCCAACCCGCGAGATCCGCCGGTTCCAACCGGTTCGCATACGAACTACCCTTATACCGCCATTAAAACTTGCCTTATAGCATCATCTAGCAGATAACGAGCGACTGAAACTGTCACTAGAAGCAGACGTTGCAGCTGTCTAGTTAATTACTGCTCCCGAGACCGACTGGTTAATTATCTTAATTACAGGTTTCGAAGTCTCAGGACCGTCCATTTGAATGAATGAATGATTGACAATCATTTATTCAGGACAGAACTGCGCACAATAACATAAAGTATGAAAAAGATTGCAATTGGCTTGGAACTAAGATTAATGTAATAGTGTAAATGAATCTTGAATTACAAGGTAAACTTCAAATATAAATAGTTTCATTCCAAATGTTGTTTTCTGCAACATAAAGTTGATATTCTATATGTGACTGCAATGGTACTAACCAATAGTAGAGTTGTTTGTCGGCACAGTCCTCCAGCAGAGAACCTTCAAGCCGAGTTCTTCGGCGAGCTGCTGGAATTTGCGCTCGATATCCTGATGATGGAGCTTATCCAGGAAAAATATACCGGTAGCGTACTGTCCGAATGGGGGTAAATCGATCTGATGGCTGTCTCTGCAAAGAGTAAAAAATCATGATATATAAAACCTTTTTAGCCGACTTCAAAATAGGAGGACGTTATATGTTTTACTGTATTTTTTCAATGTATGTTCTGTTCTCGATTTCTCCCCCATTTTTGACCAACTTTTAAAATTCTTTTTTTGTTTGATAGAGTTTACCTCCGAGGTGGTCTCATTTAAATTTCATCTAAGTCGGACAAGCCGTTTTTCGTCAAAAAAAATCATCAAATATAAAACCTCTAAAGTACTAAATTCAACCTGTTTATATAATTCATATACAAATCATAAAACAGATCGATACAGAATACAGAATCGATAAATCTCATCATAAACACCACAATAAAGCTATTACGAGCATACGTCGCTAAAAGCTACCATAAGCATTCTTATCGGATAAACATTCCATATCTATATCTTTCTATGCTATAATAGAACTGTAAAGGGCAAAAAGTTTGCACACAGAAAATATTTTCATCATAACCAATCAAACAAGATAAAATATAATATCCGCCTGTCTGTCTATGTGTAGGTCTGAATCAACTCAAGAACTTCTTAGGATAATTAAATTCTATTTATTTAATTTCATACTGAAATATAAAAAAACTTGAATGAATCTTTATAGACACTATATCGAAATAAATTTAAAAACTTAACATTTCGATACAGCTCTTCTAGGACACCTGTATCGAAATGTTAATTTTCGTACATTAAGATACAGGAAGATACCAAGGAAGTTGCAATGCAGTTTTTCTACACATAGTCTGTGGACGCCGCGCAACACGCATGGGCGACCAGCGAATGGATTTTGGCGCTAAACGTTTGCAAATACATGCAAGCATATGTTGTGATTTTCATTATCTATTTTATGAAATTAGATAAAGTAGTGTATGAAACTGCACATAATTTGGTCTTATTATGATACAGTTTCATAAACTACTATTTCGAAATGCTTATCATTGAGATTTCCAGACCGGATATACATACTCCATTTCAATAGGACGTCAAGAAGCCACGTGAATATCCCTTAGCTCTGAGTCTGCTAACTCGATGGAGTCAGCACAGTTGGATTGTAGATATTAGCTAATGCTAACAACGAAAAAATATTAGTGAAAAATGACTATTTAATTGTATTTATCAACACGCATGCTAATCGCGAAAAGCTCAACGCTTGGGTGTCCCAGTTCTAGTATACATTTTTTTTTATATTAAAGTTTATTTTAAACCTTCAATATGTTCACGCTAAACTGATAGACAATGATAATAAGGGATATAACTTAATCAGCAAAGTATAAGAAACTAGCTGCGCCCCGCGGTTTTACCGTGGTGATGCTTGATAATGATGATGAATAGTAGCCTATGTGTTATTCCGGGACCTGAAGTATCTACATACCAAATTTCATCCAAATCTATTCAGCCGTTCTGGTGTGATTGAGTAACAAACATTCATCCATCCAAACTTTCACATTTATAATATTAGTAGGATGCATAGAGCTTCTTACAAGTGGAATGTGTACACCATTATCAGTCGTTTCGTAAAGGTCACAAGGTCAAAAAGAACTGAGCATGCGCAAATCTGTGACGTCACAGTGAGAACAGATGGAAAATATTGACCGAGTGACTTCAGACGTGACGTAAGCCTTTCTCTCACTTCGCAACAACACAAATAAATTGAATGTAAAAATAAGCAGTTTCATACGTTACATTTTCTATCTGCCGGCTAAGTGATTTTTAATAGACTTCAAAAAAGCAGGAAGTTCTCAATTCGACCCGTATGTTTTTTTTAATGTTTGTTACCTCAGGACTTGCGACTGGGTGAACAGATTTTGATCGTTGTTTTTTTTTTTATTTGAAAGTTTGTGCTTCCCGTGTGGCCCATTTAAATTTCATCATAATCGGTCAAGCGGTTTTTGAGTTACACTCCAATAACTGAAAAGTGCTACGCATACGCGGATGACATTATAGTTGCGGGTTGAGAAATCGGTGAACATACACAATGGCAATAAAATGGATCCCGTGAGTAGCAAAGGTCGCTGAAAAGGGAGAAAAAAATATACCAAAAAATGGAATCGACTTCAACACTCAAGTGTGAAATAACCTGTCGAAGTCGGTACCATCATAGTTCAAAAGTAACTGTTATCAAAATAATGTGCTCATGGTACCGACTTCGACAAAGTTATTTCACATTTTTAAGTGTTAAGTGGTTCCATTTTTGGTAAATTTATTTTCCTGAGTATAAGAGTTGACTTTACCAAGGATCTTTATCGTATATTTTTTATGTTTTTGGCTCTCTCTGTATTTCGGCATTGTTGCAAACGCGATCACAAGTAAACTGTTAGTATTTTGGGGGTGGATGAAATAGTTACTTCTTCTTCTTCTTCTATCAGCCATGTGCGTCCACTGCTGGACATATGCCTCCCCCATATAGGGGGGATTTGCCAATACTAGCCACGCTTGGCATGCGGGTTGGCGAGCGCAGTATGATTTACAATCCTCAGAAGGCGCTGCTGCCCACCTTCTGGTACGTGATCCCTTAGCCGACTCTTACGGCACCCACGGGAAGAGATGGGGGAGTGCTATTCTAGGCCGGTACCACCACGGCACCAATAGTTACTTATTATTGTCTAAATCCAAAACCGTCAAAAATACAAGGCAAATATTCCGTTATCTGTCCGTGTATCTTCATCCAAATCTTCTCCACTTCTCTGTGGCGAACTTTCTGGCTTATTTATGTGACTGCTGTAACGAAGTTAAACATCAAAGTCGTTTAATATTTTATAGGATAGTTTCAGATCCAGTCGAATAGTTTTAGGTCGTCGAACAACGCCATTCGTTCCGTATTTTAGCAGTTTTACGAGTTCACTCAAGCTTCAACGTTACTTCCCTGCCATGTCCGTGTTAGATCTTTATTCACAGCTACATTTACATCTGGACTACTTTTTGCATAGCCCGTGAATTATTTCTAATTACAATTACACAGCTATTGTTTTTTTAGAATCGTCTGGATTGGAGAATTAGAAATCGAATCAACAATCAGCAATTGGAATAAAACTAATTAATACTTGGAATTAAGAGTTGCAAGGAAACAATGCTGAGGTCTAGGGATTAAAATAAACAGCATTCGCTATAAAAAGATCGCTCTTAAAAGACCAGTAAAACTTGTATTCTATATTTAACCGGGTATTACGGAGAATGCAAAAAAACGCAGTCAATAATGATGTAAACAAAATTGGGATCTGATAATGAGAAAATCGAAGTGGTGAATAGAAATTGCTGAAGTACTTGGCCAATTTTCCAGTACGTTACAACAGACAATAATAGTGGAATTAAAAATTTAGTAATAATGGAATATATACCAACCCTTCATTCAGTAGCAGACGACAGTAAGTAGAAAAGAAAAGGTTTTCGACAGTAAAATCATCCATTCTACCTCAATAGCTTGAATATAATCTCACATATCAACAAAAAACGTGAGTGATGTCGTACGTAAATAGAATTGTTCGGTATACGATCACCGTGGATACGATGGAATTTTTCCAATATTTCCTTTCGCTTGCGATAGGCAGAACTGCGTACAAATCATCTACGCATTGATAAACTAGTAGGTACTGGCTGCCGGGCTTCAACAGACTACAATCTCGAGACTTATTTAATGAATTCTATGACAGAATGGATAGAAATAGATGTGTTTTCGACCGCCTTATAAAAGGAGGAGGTTCCCAATTCAGTGACATGTTTTTTGTGTATTTGTTATCTCAGAATTCTGTAATTTATAAATCAATCAGAAAAATTTAAATCAGTCTATTAGTTCCCTATATCTTAAAAAAAACAGTATGATGATATGATATGTATGCACACCAAATAGAATGAGTGTTAAAAAAATAACAGCAGGATGCACACCACATGGAATGAATGTTGAAAAGTTGTTCCTGATCCTGACCTTCACATGAGGTTTGGCCGAAAGATCGATACGCAGTTAGATAACAACTCTCATCACCACATAGTCGTGTTATCTATATTCGCTCGCGTGGGTGTATCGTAATCAGATTATGAACTCTGCTGGAGATAATTCGGGAGTGCCACTAATTAGTCGACATAATGACACAGAGCGTGACGTCAATTGATAAGAAAATAATTTTCCTTTGCGTCCGTTGGCGCCAACGCAATTAATGGAATGTGCAAGACATTCTGGGAACAGCCAAAATAGTACCGAGTGGCGAGAATTTTTAAGTTCTTATATACCGCGAACAATTAATTTCATAATATGCTTTGCCCGCAGCTTCGGTTTCATTATTGTATGTAGATATTTAAGAAGTTTCAAACACAATTCTTCTTAGCAAATATAAAGCCTATAGTAATTTTTAGACTTTCTCGATTCGAACACATTGTTATTAAATCAAACGGGGCTTAATCGCAAGAAAAACATTTAGTAATTTATTTACCTCGACGTTTCGACAAAGTTGCATTGGTCGTGGTCATTTAGAAGACTTCACGTCTTCTCGTGACCACGACCAATGCAACTTGGTCGAAACGTCGAGGTAAATAAATTACTAAATGTTTTTCTCGCGATTAAGCCCCGTTTGATATAAAGCCTATATAAAAGCTTCCAGGGTGTCATTTATATTTGTACCAAAATTCATTATAATAGGTTCATCAATTTAGGTGTGAAAGCGTAACAAACAAAATTACTTTGTTTATAAAATGGGCACTGATACTATGGTATACGTTATACGATCAACACTATAGAGATAGTGTTTTCTATCGGACGCATGATAATATATCAATGTATCATTTCAATGATTGTATTTTTATTGATTTCTGTCATCTTGAGTTTTTATTTATCATTCATCCTGTCGTATTTTTTATTTTCTACTAGCTTTGCTATAGTACCATTACGGTCGCTTGAATAAAGAAAATATATTATTACTAGAAGCGAAACCCGTTGTTGCTCGGGCACACTTGACTGTGTCTGTTCACTTTTAACTCTCTTTGATCTTCGTTCGATTGAAATTAGAATGAAACTGATGAAAATTCACTGAGTTTCTGTTTATATACTACCAACAATCGAAGTTTACAGTACAGGAATACTCTAGAAGATTCTGATATTTTCCAATTTCGGTAATCCAAGAAATTTCACGAATCACCGAAATCCAACCGTCTGTATGTGTATATTTGAATATTCTAGATTTAGTAAATATATTACGAAAGTTCACAAAATAATATTTTAATATTTTTATGCAAAAAATTCATCGTAAACATTATTAATTTAGTGGTGGAAACCATATAATGTGTAAAAATTATTATGATTACTGAACAGACATTGTGGTCACACTATAAGTATAGTCTTTCAACAGGCAGTCACCACTGCTATGCGTCGTGAATTTAAAACAATAGACAATCAATCATAAAAACCAACCAAGCAATACGACGAGCTATCACAGTTTTACAACAATAATTGTATTAGTTCAACCGCATACAACAGCATGATAAGATTTCCTCTACCGCGTGATAAATACCACAATAAACACTATTATCAACCGACTAACAAAAAAGGAGTACGCGAACTTCCTCCTTTTCGGTTCGGTTTTATTTATTCATTTAAGGTGTTAGTTACCTTAGAACTGTCTTGCAAAATTCAAAAGATGAAACAATTTGCAAAATTATTTTTTAAAGTAATTGAAATCAGTTGATTATTCCTCTATACTTTCCTGATAATGTAGAAAATATTATATCTTCATAGATTGATAGATCATTCTTTATTGCAACACAAAAACAAAGTAAAAGGGATTTGGGTGAAATTTTGTAAGTAGATACTTCAGGTCCGGAAATAATACATAGGTTACTTTTCATCATAATCATCACCACGCGGGTGAAAACGCGGGGCGCAGCTAGTATACAATAAATAATACTTATCAACATGTGACAAAGCACATGGCGTGATCCCTGTTTACCATCAGAAAGAAGCGAACTAGAATGCAGACGATTGTTGGCCGGACGCCAGAGCAGCCGCCAAAACGGGATATTTACAATACATGTCACTCAGGACGCTGAACCTATGAGAAGAAATTACCCATCTCTAATAATAATACGTCCCATATACTATGAATTACAGTTAAATTGTCAGCCAAGAATTTACGATACATAATAAAACTACGGGAAGATTTAAAATGACGTTTCGAGTGCGCCAAACATATATTGGCATTTGAGCGCGTTACATCTTATGACATGACGTACTAGCTGCGCCCGCGGTTCCAAACGCGTGTACTATACGGTTTTTTAACCATCTTTTTTCTGGGACAGCAGAAGCCTGGGTCTTCCTCCAAGTTCCCATTCATTTCTATACCAAAATTCATCAACATCGGCTCATCGGTTTAGGTGTGAAAACGTAACAGACGGATGTATTATTTATTTTATTTGTATATTTACGGTTATGATGCAGATAATCTGTGAATTATTTATTGGCTGATATTAATCAACCAATCGGGGCATAATCGCGGGAAAACATTTAGTAATACCTAGTCGTTACGAACGAGAAGCATTAGTCGCGGTCACTCTTCACGTACAGCCATTATATTCCTAGAATCGTACGTGAAGCGGTTGAAATGGGAAAACGAAAAAATATCAATCGAGAGGATGCGGTTTTAGGCTGGCTACATCTCGGAACTCAGTCATTTATAAATGTTCGCGTTGCAGCGGTTTTTGCCCCGATAAAACTGAAGATACTATCAGTTTTGTGTGTGCTTTTGCAAGGCTGTGACAGCCCTACAGTTTACCAAGATCAAGAGTGGATAGTTGAAGAAACTTCTCTCCGATATTGCACCCTGCATTCCTCCAGTCTTCTTCGTGACCACGACCAATGGGGGTTGGTCGAAACATCGACCGTATTTAACAATGTTTTCGAATAGGCCGAGCATAGATTCAGGATACTATGATCTTAGCAGACTACTTAGGGATTTTTCCGGCCTCACACCGGACTGAATCTGAACATGAAATTAGTAGACTTGACACCCTGACCTCCGCTTATCACCCCCAGACATTTTCATTCACTCAGTAAATGAGGTTTGTAGTGCCGTTCGTCATTATTTTGGCTCTAGTAGCATTCAGTTCTAGTCCTTCTTTCGGGCTGGCTTCGTCCAGTGAACATAACATTTCTTGTAAATCGTTCGATATTTCCGGTATTATGACTATATCATCGAGTTTTAAATGGTTTAAATAGCACTTGTTAATTTTGATACCTTTAGTTTTTCAGCCTATATTTTTTATTAAAAAATAATGTTATAAAGTATCAATATGTACTTGTGGGTTTTCTTATTTTTATCACAGGAAACCGATAACTATCGACAAGTGGTAAATTTGCTTTATTGTAAATAACATTTTGAGACCTCTACCTTATAAACGACGAATTTGGGTTCAGTACAGGCAAAGTCAATGAAAACGATACATTGTAATAACACGCTAGAGGCAAATGACCGACCGGCGACCTACTTCGAAGACCTGATCAATAATAAGATTATAAATGTACCTACATGTCTGGGTCGAAATGACGTGAGAGATACAATTAGCTGATGAAATATTCTTCAGCAATGCCGACTATATATTATTATATACAACTAAGAAAAACACTATTACAATAAGTTTTAGCCGTAACACGTCCACCAGTGAACATGTATTAGGCCTTAATGTCCACAAGGATTAGTCGGAAGCTGCCCAAATCCAGCCTCTACCTGCGATCTTGGTTAGGTTTATCCACTATTTTGGTGGACATCCTACGCTGTGCTAACCAACACGTGGTGTTACCAACTCGAGAACCTTTCAACATTGGCCATCAGTTCTACCAGGTATGTGGCCTAAACACTGTCATTTCAATTTACTAAATTGACTATATTAATCATTGACTTTTGTTCTTCTACGGATCTCCTCATCTCTAATCCAACCTCGAAAAAAAACCCCGAGCATAGCCAAGAAGAACGATGTTGAAGCGAATCTAGTGTTACTGGTCTTTGGTTCATTAACATTATACTTTTTTTTAATATTATGAGCTTGCACTTGACCACTGTTTCGCCTGATGTTATTTGAAGACGCGGTCTAAGATGTAGCACGCAAGCCAAGATTGTACGTATCGGGAAACAGATATTTGGGTAACGAGTTCCATTCCTAGGCAACAAAATAACATAAGACCCTAACTTGGGAAGTTCATCTAAAATATGAACTAAGCACAGGACATCATATTAAATAAAATAATATCAGTGTTTGCCAACATAAACAATTCTGAAGATGAATCATGAACTCACATGTTCTATTATTACAATTTTGTTTTTCATCTTTGTGTGCCGAAATGCCAAGCACATCGGATTTTTGTGTATATTACCCGAGTACTAAATCAATGGCATTTTACTGCTTGATGAACTTTGATCACTATGTCTTTACATTTTGTGTTTCATTTTTGTTACTGTACTTTTCGGCATACTAATTGTATCCTATTGGAAGCACAGAGGATATTTTTCCTTGTAGTCTGTGAAGAATAAATGAAATTTAATAATAATTGATGAATTAATCATATCAAGAAACTAACTGACCTGAACTTGCCATATAATGTCAGAATGATGAATCGAAATATCGATTCATTTAAAATACTTCTCGACAATGATCGACGTTTAAATTCATACGAAAATAATAATATCGCTGTAAAAAATGGCTTTACTACATAATCTCAGACGTACCAAAACCACACAAAAAATTTCATAAAGTTCAGGCATGCCGTTTCAGACGATTTCGATAACAATCACTGTGACACGAGATTTTAATATATTAGATAAAATGAATTTCCGATGATTTCTTTTTACATAGCCCCAATTCTTCGCTTCGTTTCGCTCGCTACAAGTATTTCATTTGAGGCGTATTTTTTATTGTATGGAATTCTAGTAGAGATTGACATTGCAATTGATCACGATAACTTAATACTTAAGAATTAAGCGATCATCATAATCGTAGTAATCTTATCGTAACAAATGCCGATAGATACATTTTCTACATTATCTGTGCTATCGTAAAACATCGTTATGCAGGACATTATCTCTAGTATCGTCTATATAATCTCTAATATAAGTGTATAAAATGCGGAAAACATATATCTTCCGTAAATTCAAGGAATTATTTTTGATCACTCAACTAATTTGATTTTATTTAACATGAAAGGGAAACATCTCTATTCAAATCGATCCATAACTGTGTGTGCTCCGACACGGGTTCTGAAGTAATAACCTTAAAAAAACAGACAAATGACCTTCTTTTTGAAGCCGTTTAATAGTTAAAGGTTATTTAATGATAAAGAGTTCAAGCGTAAGCGTGTGATCCAAAAGATAAATATACCTATATATATAAAAAATAAAATCAGACAAGAGTCAAACATAGTCCGTTTGTTTTTATCACATAGCGAACTTAATTTTTTTGATGGATTGGTCTCGCCTGATCAATCATGCAAGCGGTTAAAGTAAGATAGATCAGTCTTATTCTCTAAATATTAAAATACATGTGAGTAAGTAAGATAATAGGTATAGAGCAACGGTCACTAGCATTCTGCCAATGATACAGAAACAACGACCCCTGTAGATAAAAGTTCGAAATACGAAAACAAATCGTGCAAAATCAACGTTGAAAATGCAACGTCATGTAAATGCACGCTAATTAACAACATCCTACCCTTATCCCACACAAAGAAATTTAACCGTATTATATGAGGGAAAATTGACTATCGTGAGTCATTCTTGGTAAAATGTTAGTATAAAGACTTGGCTGTCGTTTATTATCTAGCCGCCTCTGGATGAACCCTGTTGTGTTCAATACCTTATGAGCAAGCTACTACGGCATGCTGTTCATTAACTATATTTCCCTACATATAACCTTCTCAAACGTCTACAAGTTGAGATGTGGTAGTATTAACAGTGTGATAAACAAAACACATGCACATTACACGAATTCAGCACGCGGCTTCAAGTATTGTTTGTGTGTGGGAAAATTAAGAGCAAATAGATGTATAATCTAATCAGATATAAGGTAAACTGCACTTTGCACATTCATAAATATTAAAACATCATAAACAACATATCAACTATTACTATACATAGGGCTGGTATAACATGTAGTGCTCAGTTCTTATCACACTATACTATGAAGACGAAAGTTCGTTCGTCCTTTGTCGTTTGTTTACTCCTTTACACTGAACCGGCTAACGGATTTGCATTAAACTTGGTATGAAGATAGCTTATACCTTGGAATAACAGATAGGCTACTTTTTATCCCGGAAAAAGTATGATTCCAGTGTGATAATTCAGGTAGCAAGAAAATTGTAATCAACGCAGGTGAAACCTCCGGGCACAACTAGTAGTTAATAAACTATAAGCACCGAAGCAGATAATAGGCTACATAATAATTTATATCGACTGCCGTGTTTACTTAGCGCCCATTATCCTCAGGAATTCATTGTATACAACATCCAGGTGATGAGTGCCTATGATAGTGTAGAAAGCTGTCTACATCTTCTGCGAAGCAGCATCAATTTCAATAACGGTTTATTATAGATACCGCTTAATTTATGATTTTTTTTTTAAATAAAACCTGGCGTTAATAGCTGTGATGTAACCTTGTAAGTTATCTAGAACGTTTTAAATATACAGGATTATTTTAAATCCATTAACTATATTTTTATGCATTGTATTATTTTTCTACTATGACGCAAAATAGCGCAAACTACTTCTCATTACACATAAAATTATTTAAATTAAAATAAGTAACTGTGTATTCGAGGCTCTTTTACTATTCGTACCACTTCTCGTAAATTCGGACTCGGAGCAAGGATGGGAACAAGCACTAGGCCCAGTTCTCGTCACATTTATGCCTAAATGTCTTCTCTGAATCAATGTAATATACTGTTTAATATTTATTTATTTTTTAAAATTTTATATCAAAGCTTCATGCTAGTTTTTATTAGATAACAAATTATGTTATCGAATAAAAACTAGCATGAAGCTTAATGGGACTTCTTTTTGCCTTTTTTATGTTTTTTGCGAGCAAGTACAACGTTGCAAGAAACTTGGAATATTCCAAAGCCCCAATGATAAACATTTAAAAGTAAACTATGCAGGTTATATACGAATGTCACGGTTCACGACCTAACCGCATGTCGATTGCGTGACAGCGGTGCAGCACTCCGTTACATGTGGTATAGTAATCCCTTATCGAGGATCACCCACTAACATAATCTTTACATTCAAGTCATAATTATAAATGAGGCTGTAAATTCATAAACAGTAACACCTTTACAATACTAGGTATTAGGACGGGGAGGTGAATGATAATTGATATGTGACTATTATCTTTTTATATAATATACGTTCCGGAGCAAGCCTCGTATCCTTCTCGAAATTGTAACAAAAAAGTCTCAAAATGTATGTGCGTAAGAACTGAATAAGTTTTACTTTAATACTTTCACAATAATCACACTAATATTATACAGATGAAAGTTTGTTTGTCGTTTGTCTGTATGTCGTTTGTAGATCTTGACTGGCTGGTTGGCGCAGTTGGTAGCACTCTGCCTTCTGAGCCGCTGGTCCCGGGTTCGATTCCCGGACAGGTCAAACATTTGTGTGTATGAACATGTCTGTTTGACCTGTGTCTGGGTGTGTATATGTATAAAAAAAGTATATATATAAGTATGTATTTAAGTATATATCTCAGTCATCAGGTTACCATAGTACAGGCTTTGCCTAGTTTGGGACCTGAAGACCTTGTGTGAATGTTGTCCCATATTATTATTATTATTATGTCTGTATGTCGTTTGTATGTTTTGTTATGTACTTTTACTTTTTTTTACATTACTTTACTTTAATTTGTATGTTACTCTTTTACGCTGAAACAGCTGAACGGAATTGATAGATTCATGCCGATTTGTATCGGTAAAGTGTATAGTGGCTTCATTTTGAAATTAAGTTAAAAATCCGGTTAAATTTACTGACGTTCATAATTCTATGATTCCTAAATATAATTATCAATATTACTTTGAGGAAAACTTTTCTCGCTACAGGCACTATTTCATTATGACAAAATAACACGCAAAGAAATACAAACCCTGAGCATGAAATTATTGAGTTGTTTTTCCAAAGTTTCCATAACCTGCGTTACGGTACAACTTCTCATGTTCTTACTTGTTACTTTATTCAATTTAATTAAGATAGGTGTTGCTTGACAAACTCCAGCTACTCAAACCTAAACACTCCGGAGCGCAGTGTTTAATTATATCAACACGCAGTACGTACAATAAGAAAAAAACGTGTTATATTGTAGTTTTACTAAAGTATTTTATGATGGTAAGCAAAATACGATCATTCAGCGATTCACAATAATAGCTTAGCGGTTTCAGCGTAAACTGTCAATCTGTCGGGTCTTAGATCTATTCCCACACTCTACTAGAGCTTCCGGCAAAGGGAGTATCAGCGGTAGGCTAGTTTGAAAAATTGATATTGCTCACTAAAAGAGGAAATTACCAATTGTCTCGGAGTCGTGTATTGATAGACCGTCACAAGAATTATCATCTTCATAATGGCGCGCAGTTTTACACAGAATGATATTGTATTATCACGTCACAGCATTGTAGACACACGATCATTATGTAAACATTGAAACTATTGTTCAACACGCTACAGACAAATCAGTGGACCAACCGCGCAAGCGCTATGGTTATAGATTTACTTGAATAAGCATTTCACGGTCATACTATTATTTAACCTGAGTTCGTTTCGACGATAAAAAGCGACCAAAAGAATAATTACTTTAGTAAGTTACGTAATCATACCAATATTATAAATGAGAAAGTTTGTGTGTTACCACTCCACGGCTTGATATATTTTAATAATATTCGGAATAAACCCGAAAAAAATATTGGTCCTTCTGTGATACCCCAAAATCCTAATTATATAATATTATGATAATAAACCACGGAACTCATTCAAAAATAAAAATAATAATAAAATGTTTTTATTGCGTTCACAAAAAATACATTGAATTCACTTGGGTGAAATCTCCTTTTAAGTAAAAAATACTTGTCATAGGCGATTTCGCTCTTGCCCAGATATATTTCTTTATTTTACTGTATGGGTAATATATAAAAACACAGTGTGAGTGTGGTGAGTGTTGGTGTGTGTGTGTTTGTATGTGTGTGTGGATACGCGTGAGTGGATAGTTTGTAAAGATGTCATGTAAAGAGTGTGGATTTAACTTGCCAATACATATTTAAAGGGGGGGGGGGGGGGGGGGGGGGGGGGGGTTGTAATTATTTAGTAAAAAAATTTAACTTAAGTATGTATCTCCAAGAGAGCCTCACGATCTTTATAACTTAATGAAAGTAACCATTTTGTAACTTTAACTTTACAGTTATAGTTGTTCATGGGGTATACATTTAATACTTTATTTATTTTATTATACAGATAAGGAGATTTACTATAATACTGACGTGTTACAAAGGTCGATTTTACATTACTTCTATTTATGACGAAAGTATTAGTAGTAAAAAAAAGTATTACAGAATTAATTAAAAAAAACCTATGTTATTTAAGTCAATATTAAGAATGAAACAAAACACAAAAACCTATTATAATCCTCCATAAGTACTACAATAAGATTTCAGCCATTCCTCTTTGTTACGTCTTTGTTAAGTTACTCTTTGACGCTCAGGCGGCTGGACGGGTTTATTGGTTGATATAAATTTGGTATGTAGGCAACTCAGGTCCCGGAATAACACATAGGCTTCTCTCATCATCATCACCAATCATTACCACGCGGGGAAAATAGCGGAGCGCAGCTAGTATATTATAATGTATCTCTATATCTATTTACATGCATATTTAAATCTAACTAACAACATCAATCTTCCAGATAGTAAAACAAATCAGTGTCTGAAAAAAACAAGGTAGAAACTGAAAACACGTGACGACATATGAATGTGGTCGAGTGAGAAAATCGCATAGTACACAGATACAAACGTCGGCCTTGACGGGAACTGCGCAGCGGTGGGCTGGTACATAACAGGCCGGTGTATAATGACCACTAATTTCCTCAGTACATATTAGTACTTAGAAAAAGTAACGGTCACGTCCTCTAGGGAGCTTTTCACGGGTTCTAAATAATCACTTTATCACGTGTCGCAGGTTTACATCTTATTACTATTGTAAATGCACAAATTGAAATCGATGGAAATTATTTTCTATTAAACTAAAAGTATGAAAAGATTTCACTAATCAACACTACAAGACAACAAACAAGAGTCGCTAACTAACACAAAAGTTGACCTTATAAACGGGATCTTTACCGTGTATTTTTTATGTTTTTGGCTCTCGATATTTCAGCACTGTTTCAAGCAATCACGAGTAAACTGTTTACTCGATAAATCTCCAGTTTCTAAAGTTTAACTCTTAGGTTGTAAATTTGTTAATCACGCCAATAAGGGCTGGACGGATCTTTCATTTGCGTGATTCATTTGATATTTCAATTGCCATAAGATAATAAATCTTAAATCCAAATATACTTGTACAAATCAGCGCTACATAACATTCACAACTATAATTATATTATATCGATTATACTGACTAGGACCGTCATAATAAGACTTGAAAAAAAAGCTTTGATCAGCACATAGGGTAGGTACTTTTTATCCCCGAAATATTGCGATTCCCGTGAAAAACTGATCTCGACTGTAATCACGCGAGTAAACTAGAACTAGGCTAGAATTAAGAAAATCTTCTAGGTTGCCAAGATTTGCGCTTCTGCAGCTACGTATGATCGAGTTTATCAAAGGAAGAGATCTAAGTACAAATATTCACCAACTCTTTACAGCCTCTTCTGGGATAGATTTCTGGGGATATTTGGTATTGTTAGCTCTAGGTTTTTTTTTTAAATTACTATCTCACTTGACTTTCAGAGACAGTACGGTACGGTTAAAAAATAGTACCTATTACACCTTCGTACCAAACCTATCAGTTTAAGTTTGATAAACACTGGATGCTTGGTTAAAGATTTTTTATTCTTAAGAATGATAGTCATCTAAGCATTATAAGAATGTGAAGCTCATTTTCGAGTGAACATTACACCCGAGATCCAGCTGATTGGCGGCCGACAATCACTCTCACCTCTGTGCTATTATCGTTTCAAGATTATCAAACTAAGAATACCCTATATTTTGTTACTGACACTGACGTGGTTTTGACACATTATGAATGTATAAAACACGGGAGTTACTCACGTAATTAGTCAGAGGGTTCCGACTATAGTTTCAACCACATTCGGTGGTATTTTTCAAGGAGAATACGGGGCGCTCGCGGACGCGGTCTCAGTTCGCCTAGTACTGGGTACTATATTTAGTATATAGTAATATGTGCTTGTTCGCTGAATAGTAATGTATGTATCTATTATGTACCTCCCTACATCTACAAATCGTATAATAGGAAAAATAAATATCCTTTTCTTAACCCATAAATCAATATTATCAGCATTAAGTATGGCTTGCTCATAATTCGCAAGCGTATCGAAGGACACGTTTAGTTAGCAATTCTAAGGATTATTTTATTTGCAGTGGACAGAAGATAAAATAGGATTCTATGCGGCATCATCATATGACCGTTTTCACGACGTTTTCGTAATTAGGTAATCATGATCTTTAAATATTGACTTTAACACGGAGACGTTTCGCAAACCCAAATTTAAAACGTATCCACATAGCTACGTAATAATATCTTCGAATGATATATTTTTATATTTACCATATGTAATATTTCTTTGTATTTACAAAGAAATATTACATATGGCATGCTGCTGGTGTGGAGATAGTTTAAACCCTGGATTAACACATAGGCTACCTTTATCCCCGAAAAAGTATAGGTCTCGTGGGGTAATTGAGGTAGCGGGAAAAACCGTAATCGACGCGGGTGAAACCGCGGGGCGGTACTAATTATACAGTATATTTAATCGGAACTTGAAGACACCCAGATTGACATATAAAGCAGCAAAAACACAAGGGCCCATATTTGGGGAAAATAGGATATGCAGTTGATTCAATTTCCTTACCACAAACATTCAAAGCCATTTCAGAAGAAATAAGTCGACAGAACAAGAAGTTACCCCACACGTACAACGACATAAAGAAATGATAGTCTCGTTGTAAACGTCCTTGAATTATTATATTAGTGACCCTATACTATCGTAGCCATAATGAGGGTTATCTTGTGTTGTAACGCATTAAAATCGTTTCGAGCGTCCATTGTGATATCACATCAAGAAAAATAAATAAGGTATTTGTAGTGATTCCTTGTTCAACGAAACGAAATTAAAATCCTGAAAAATAATATACGTAAGATAAATTCTCATACGCTTATATATCGCAAGTACTGCAATAAATTTGCCTTGCAGAGTTGTATGTGTAATAGAAGGTGGGCTTAGGTTTTTCTTTCAGTAGTTGTGGTTTATGGTCTCGGCATATGTAAGTATGGAGTCGGCTCTCTTCACTTGCTTAAGGCTTTCGGATGAAGAGAGACTTAGGCTAGATCGTAATTGAATGAATTAAAAAAAAAATTTGTCTAAGCATAAATACTTTGCAGTGGCAATACTATGTTGATGTGGCATTTATTCGGGAACATGTTATTTGCACATTCATACTATGCTTACATTACGTAAACCTATTCTTATGTTACTAAGCCACGTGACGATGCCAACAGATTATAACTTATCGTCACATTTGAATGATGATATTTTCAAAAATAGAATTGGTACAATGGTCATTTTCTTTTGCATATAGAACTTATTTTTTTCACACCTTATCTATAGAACTAGCCCATAATATCGGCCATGCGAGCTATTTCACAATTTCTTAGTCTAAGACCAGGCAAAATTCAATACGAAACACATTGTTAAAATAGCTCACATAGCAAATCTAGAATAAAAAGTGCTATGACGTGAAGTCCAGCGTACAGGCGACAATTTGTCATGGCTTGTTATCAACTCCTAACCGATGTAATTTACATAGAACAAATTGGAGCCATTCTGTATGTTGATTAGTATCTATATCGCTTCTTCAATCTGGATTTTGTTTTGATATCTATCACTACGTATTGGAGATCAGCACAGTAACATCTTATGAACATCAACAACTTTTGAATCCAATAACAATCATATCAAACAAAAAGGCATTTAATACTGTTATTTCATTGTACACATTATGGGATGAAAAATATTTAACGATTTTTTTAAAACAAAAATGGGCACAACCGCCTTCAATTGTCTTAATTCGTTTAATTAGATGACATGATTTTCAGATATTTTGATTTAAAAAAGCAAACTATTATGACAATTTCAATAAAATTTATATGGGAGTGTGGATGCAATGGATACAGAGGTAGAGGGACGCCGAAGTAGGTATGGATGGAGTGCGAGAAGAATGATTATGTGTGAGAAAAGTGTGGTCACTGAGATGACTAGGATAAAGCGGAGTAGAAAAAAAAAAGGTGTTGTGTCGACCCCACTTGGTATAAGGGTTATGGGTTAAGGATCTTTTTCATACTTTATCGATCTAACCTTTGACCACTATCTTCTCACATGGTCAGTGAAGATGACACTAGACCTAGAATGCTTACTGGCTCTCAATGACTGGTGCCTAAACAAACTATGTGTTTGGTCAGTGTTTCAAACTTGAAGTTGGTAGCTAGCCAGACAGATACTCGAAAGTACCCTACCACCATATGCTGCGAATATTGAAAACCTTCACCGGAAGCTCAAGCCGTTGGATGGGATGAACCAGCGTCCGTCACTTCGACGTTCCCATCACTGAGCTTACCGCTTGAACATCAGCGACGATTCTATTGCCCAGTAAAAGTTGCAATGGTAAGTCAGTTTCTGAATGAAACATGTGTTTGATATCTTTATCACACTTGGTCGTGAACCATGTCGAACCCATGCGACACGATAAATCACAGTGTATGACGCAACTGACCCCATACTTAACCCTGAGTACTCACATCATCGCTATTAATACATACCATTGATAGATATATCCAGGGGTCGGTAATTTACGACCCGCGAGCAGCTCTTTGGATATTAAGTTGCGCCTTCTAGTTCCATAGTTACATCATTAAAAAAATTAAGGCCCAAAACCCATTAAATCGTGCAATTGATTTATGATCGACTAGCATACTATCTGTCCTTTCACTCGGGCCTTACTCTACTCTGGTCTGGACGAGTTATCAGACAGATATAAAAAAAAATATATTATAATTTATTTTACAAAAGGTTTTAGTGGTTCTTTGTACACTGGCAAGTTTTGTAAATTTTTAATTTTGGCTCTTCCGTCGAAATCGTTACTGACCCTTGATATGGACGAATAAATCTTTCCAATAGAAATGTATTAGTTTTAACAATAGCATTCCAAATACTTAGACAAAAATGCTTGGAGTGCTAACCCCGGAGTCTTCAAGTCGCGAGTGACTAGCTAGGTTCCTTCTAAGTTTACGTGCAACACCTTAGACCGCGTCGTCACTTAAGCTTATAATAATTAAAAATAAACCTTTGCCGAGATTATGTGTGAATACTATAATTAACAAATTGCAAAACCTATTTGAAAAGATGGCGCCGTTTCTTGGCAGTTCTTCTTGGTTAGCCACACCGAGAAGAAACTCAACGTATTTATTTAAGGAACGCGGCGCGTGTTTGAATTTTAATGCTTTATTGAAATTCAAAGTGGGTCAATGATGCCAACATTGAATAAACAAGATTTTCGATTTTGACAAGGCACCTTATAATTTTGCACATCAAAACTTGCGCGTGATGCGTACTACTGCGTAGTTAGATCCGCGACAAGTTCATGAAGTGCTATTATCTATTTGTCGGGCGAACGAATAGACGAGTAGGTCATGCACAAATTCAGTCTAGATACATATATACCGGATTGTAGCACATCCTTGCTAACTACATAGCTATGTCTCCCTCCCGGCCAGATGGATGTCTCTCGTTTATACTCGGTTTTTAGTTGGGGATATTAAAATACAAGTTCAAAATCATGTTCACTCAAAAAGGTATTTCGCCGATTTCAATTATTCTTCTATCTTATTTGTTTCTCCTCTTGGAGTTTTACCGAATATTTAAAATTAAATGATTATTATTTAATTACCGAAACGGGGACAGTTTTGTTCAAGACTATTTCTCAGAACAAGTTGAAGCAAATCTTATTTTACACTGTATAGATCTACCATTTGACCACTATCTCACTTGATGGTCGGTGACGATGTGGTCGAAGATGTTATCACGCTAAACCTAGAATGCTGACTGGCTCTCAAGGACTGCGGCCTGAAGACACTATGTGTTTAGCTACAGTTTTTCAAACTTGAGGTGATAGCTACTCAGCCGGGTAAGTACTTGAAAGTACCCAGCTGGGAAAGCCACCATGCTGGGAATTGAACCAGTGTCCATCAGTTTGAAAGCCGACGCTCCCCCCGCTAACCTATCATCGCATCAAAATCGCTTCATAATCAAAATAAATATAAAATCGCATAAATCTATGACAAGCGTAGGCGCAATCCGTAACAAGAAATTGGCGACACAGATACCAACTGGGCATAAGGAGATGATTGTCTTGACTCTTGAGTGGATACTAAGTAATTTATAATGAGGAATGTTGTTTGAGATAACAGCCTGTGCAAACGAACTGTTTCTATTTTTGGCAAAAAGTTCAAATTCATTTATTTAGCTTGTGGTCCTAGGTTACGAGTTGTTCAAAGGTTACATGTTAGGTTTGGTATCACAAAAGCCCTGCTTTGGAAAGCGTACAAGATCAAAATAATTAGTACAAAATTGAAAGTAATAAATAAATAAATAAAATTAAATAGTTGATACAGTAGAATAATTATTTAGATTCAATGTTTTTGTCATTATGGAACTCATCAACAAAATAGGCTTTGGAAATTTATTTTAACTAGACACACTAATGAGTTTAAATAGGTCTTGTTTGTGAACCTTTTCTAGCTTCAACACATCAGTGATACACGGATTATAGACCGAAAAAAAAAAAGCAAAAAATGGAACCGAATTCAACACTCAAAAGTGTGAAATAACTTGTTGAAGTCGGTACCATGATAGTGCAAAAGTAACTATTATCAAAATATTGTGATCATAGTACCGGCTTTAGCATAGCACTTTTAAGTGTTAAAGTGGGTTCCGTTTTTTGGTAAAAATTTTTTTTCAACCTTTTCAGTGCCTTGCCTCAGTGCCACCTTTGCTACTCACGGGATTAATTGTCATTATGTATGTTCACCGTAGTCAGTTATTGGAGTGTAACTCAAAAACCGATTGACCGATTTTGATGAAATTTTAATGGGACCACCTAAGAAGTATCTCACTCCTCAAACAAAAAAAGAATAATGAAAATCGGTTCAAAAACGACGAAGTTATCCGCGAACACACATAATATATACATATACGTATTGTCGTGTACGTCGAATTGAGTAACCTCTTTTTTGTTGAAGAAAATCAGCAGACACAAAGCTAAGTTTACATAACTAATCTCGACATAGAAAAGCGTGTCTCTAAGAAAACTGTTTAGTAATAAAAAGTTAGCGTTCTAGTTCCAGAGTTACATAAGAATATCGATTTATCTTCAACTGCGGTTGGAAAAATGCCAAGTGTAAGGTTGTTCGGATCGATTGTTCCCTAAAATTGGAATTGTGCCAAGACATGTAGGTATTCTATAGAAGAAATTGTAAAGTATTGTAAATAAATCAAAGA
This sequence comes from Apeira syringaria, assembly GCA_934044485.1. NCBI lineage: Eukaryota > Metazoa > Arthropoda > Insecta > Lepidoptera > Geometridae > Apeira > Apeira syringaria. The sequence goes on along the minus strand of OW203665.1, from coordinate 8,693,791 downwards.
TGCAGTAGATTTGGTCACGATAACTTCTATTTTGTTATTAAAACTGACGTGGTTTTGACACATTATAAATGTATAAAACACGGGAGTTACTCACGTAATAAGTCAGAGGGTTCCGACTATAGTTTCAACCACATTCGGTGGTCTAGTAGTACTAGTACTGAGTACTAGGGGAATCGCGACCGCGTCCGCGAGCGCCCCGTATTCTCCTTGAAAAAGACTACCGAATGTGGTTGAAACTATAGTCGGAACCCTCTGACTTATTACGTGAGTAACTCCCGTGTTTTATACATTTATAATTACTTCTATTATTGTTTTATATCATAAATTGATATACACAAATGGAAGGGAGTGAAGATAATATGGAACATTATCCCACTAATATTATCAATGTGAAAGTTTGGATGGATAGATGGATGTTTGTTACTCAATCACGCTCAAACGTCTGGACGGATTTGGATACAATTTGGTATGTAGATACGTCAGGTCCCGGATTAACACATAGGCTACTTTTCATCATCATCATCATCAATCTTCACCACGCGGGTAAATCCGCGGGGCGCAGCTAGTATATTATATAACTAGACTAGATTTCCAATTTCCATTTAGTTGTTGGAATGTTTACAGAAACATGTCTGAATTAAATAAATGTTCTTGAAAAGCTTTTAAATAACTATTACAATGATGAAAAAGTTCAAAATAATTATAAATAAAATGTATTTTATGGCTTAGTTTAACTAAAGGTAAATAAGACTCAGAGCGTTCTTGTATCGCAAGGCAAATACTCCTCCGCATCAATCAAAATCAAATCATTCCCAGAATGCTGTTCACCAAAATTTAAAATGTCTGATTATCAATTTAACCGTCGGTCAAACAGTTTTTACCATACAGCTAACCGACGGTTAATTGATAATCGGACATTTTAAATTTTGGTGAACTCCACCCTTAGTCGGAGAACGGTTCCCTCCTGACAATACCACTTTTCCGCGAATAGAGAATATTTCACAAAATTCGAGTTTCCTGGAATTTTCCACAATGATCTGGGATGTCACTGAACAATCCAGAATGTTCTAGAGAAAATATTACATTATTTTAAAACTCAGAGGGTGAAACCTTCAGCACTTTTGTCTTAAGAAACCGTACCTTCAGGTAAAAACTTGTTTTATGGACGGGAGATAGAGGGTTAACAACCCCATATACATAACTCTGTTGATCGTACCGGGACTCATTTCTGAGTCTTAGCGGAACGCACATTGTACACTGTCTTCAATGATATTATATTGTAAACCACGTTCTAAGTAGTAGCAAAGGTTGTCTGGAAGAAATCGCTATATGCGGTAAGACCGCCCATTGTGCTGTACTACCTTAATTATTTTAGTATCAGGTAAAATTTATTTTTTTAAATGGTGTATTTGTGCAATAAAGAGTTATTGGCCCTAATTCTGTTAATCACACGAACTAGCTAAAATTCACTAAAATTCTTCAAATTGAAGTAGCTCGTATTCTTTTTATGCTAAAATTCAAATTCGCATAATTCCATACAGCGCTCTCACTAATATTAGACGAGTTTTATTCCATTGCTGGCCAATCGCGGGTAGTTTTAGTAGGCACCAAATAAGTGGCGACTTAACTTCGCTAAAACTACCCGCAAACTTAATAAATACATTTAATTTTAGTGATGCTATTGATAAGTCTCATACTAATTTAGACTTTATCGTAACCTTATAAGAACTGGATTAGTTTTAAAACATTTTAGTTTAGTTCAGTTGAATAAGCGAATCACTACCATTGCATTGTATTTTGATGATAATGAGGACATACCTTAGCTGAGCGCAGTAGAACTGGTGCGGTATGGCGGTTAAAACGCCCGCGCCGTCGCCGGTGTCATTATCACACGCGCACGCTCCCCGATGCTCCATGCGCTTCGCGAGGACTTCGGCATCTCGAACGATCTGATCACGAATAAACACAATTTATTGTTGAAGTTTACATAAGCGATCTTAACCGATCAAATGGGTTAAGCAACGCACGCTACGGTCACAGCTTGAATGGGTGACCGCTACTGGCATTTTAACAGAGTGAAAAGAAAGAAATCACATTTATTCAAGACACTCACAGCACACATTACACAAGAGATACATACATACAAATCAATATTCTTAATGTATTTTGTCTAGTACTTAATGTAATCAAACCACATAACTTTCTAGAATGTAATTATGAATTAATTCATTTCCTTAATTTTTACTCGTAGATTGTATTGCACCAACAAAGGTTTAGTTTAATTTTATACAAAGAAAAGCCGCATCTCAAGAGTTCTAAGACACAAGCCTTAGTTTGGAACTCGCTGGACACCGCTGTATCTAAAACATATAAAAACTGTTTTTCCGTGATTAAGAAATGTGTATTAGATTAGTTGTATATTGTATATTGGAATAAATTATACAAAAACAATATAGTAAGAACAGAATAATAATGATGTTGTGAGTGTCATGAATATGGGCCTCGAGTGAAGAGTGCTTCTCCATTTGATATTCTTTTTTTTATTAAACTTGGACCCCCGCACTAGGATTCCCTGTGTCGCGGGAGGCACGGACATACACAATCACATCACACAAACACCCAAGCGGGACAAACATCTACACTCATCGCACAAATGTTTGCCCCAGCCGGGATTCGAACCCAGGGTCTCGGAGACACAGAAGTCATGTCACTGACTCTGACCACTGCGCCACGGGGACCGTCAAAATTATTTATTCAGAATTATCGTTTTATCGTATTACGCAGTAAACTCGTTGGTGATGATGTAAACCTAAACACACCTTTAATAAGTACTATTAAATACTAATATTAAATATACTAAAATATACTATTAAATATTAATACTATTTCATTTAGCACAATTGAGGCCATGCCTAACAATGGCTGATAGTAAGGCACTCTTCTTAAATATATTCTCCCGGTTTCTAAAACACAGCTCGCAAACATATAGAATAACATTCTTAAATGAAAACATTCAAGCAATTTGATGTACAGCCAAAAGTAGGAAAAAAATATTTTAATGGGTATTCGGTGCCAAAAATTATTATTTATATTCTGCGGGGAGTAAAATGGCTACATTCCAGATAACTTTTCAATTAATTTATTCATAAAGGCCATATCTCGTCAAACCTTATACAAATTAGGTGTTGTTTGAGTCCTCTGCGCAGCCAAGAATCAAAGATTTCCTGGGCAGGAACTGGTCACTAAATATACGAGCGCTGATTTTTTATTTTATTTTATTAACATTCAACAAGGTCTTCAGGTCCTAAATTTATTATGATTTACAAAGTGTTTTTACAGAGTGAGTGTTAATTTTACAAATACGTGGTCTCATCTGATGTTAAGTGATGATGTGGTTTAAGATGTAGCATGCTAGTCTAGAAGGTATCTTTACATGTTTTTAGAGATTTGACTGTGTTATGCTTTCTTAAACAGTTTAATAGATTCAATAAAAATAATAATATTCATCAATAAATTGGCACAATATTTTAGGCTTTTCCCATTTTGTAGGGACACAGCAGCCAAGAGCGCGCCGACTGTCTTAGGACCTTACAGGAAAATGCAAAGTGATCAATTCAATGTTTTTACATTAAAATGGTTGAATGAGTATTGTGTGTACACATACCCGTGTATTTGTATGTGTGCCACATGAATACACAAACGTGAACACGTATGTGTATGTGTGCCACATGAATACACAAACGTGAACACGTATGTGTATGTGTGCCACACACATACACAAACGTGTAGGTACATTTATGAGTATGGAGGAAAATCGTTTGCATCATCCCTATTGCCCAGAAGAATCATTAAAATGGTACTTACTTTATGTGAACGTTTTCCGTCGATAGCAACCACAAATCCAACGCCGCAAGCCTCGTGCTCGTTCTGAGGGTCGTACAAGCCTTGCTTGGGCGGCCCTTCCCACTCCATACCTGGGACAAACAATGATGCTGAAGAAGATCTGAGTAATGTTATCTCAACTGAAGAATTATTTTACTGCCGGAAGTTATTTAAAAGCGCGTTTCTTTTTATTATTACGAGTGTATGATGAATTTGTCTAGTACTGCGCGGCTATAGATCGATAATAGTATCATAGTTTCGGATTTATTGTCGACAATAGTCCTTTTCTTAAATCTTAACTACACGATGATATTGAAATATTACTGCAAATTAAATTCTGGTGTGATCATGACAGGTGAGTCTGCCCCAGAAGAAGCTCAGGATTCATAAGAATGTATGCCTTTAAGGACCATCCTGGACACGCAGAGTGCTGTCATAAACTCTACGATCGCCAGGCTAATTGAAACAATGGAAAGATGAAACCAACGTCTCACCCTAAGCATGTTCACTACAGGACTTCTCAGAGGAATAACCCATCCCACCAGAGAAGGTTGAAGAACAAATCATTGACGGGAATGAAAGCAGTTGCCACCGCCGTTCCCTTGACTTCCGTTCGACTTGCTGGGCCTCCCATGGAGAACCGGAGATGTCCCCCGGCAGGGCTTGGTAGGCTTGCTACACAGCGATTAATGGGTCGAACGACACCTTGGATCCATGATTATTAACAGTATTCAATCCCCACCCATTAGAAATAATGGGCCGAGACATGCCAGACAAGAGCTCAACCCTGACCCTCCTCTGCCTACGCATCTGTAACAACTACTGCGCTAGTGATTGAAATCACCAGATTTAGCCATGAACCGCGTGGTCGCGTAGTAATAAAAGTGCACACGTTCGGTTTCGGTTCGCTATATTTTATCGAACAATAATCATAAAGATTTTTTAATTGCCTCAAGTAAGAGTGGACTTTATTAATTCTACAAGAATTAACATTATTATCGGAATATTCAACATGTATTTTATTTATTCGATTTTTTTAACAGTTACATGCGCCATGTCATTGGTAAACGGAAGTTTCTGCAAATAGGTGTTCTTCAAAAGCAGACAAATCAGCATGAAACCATTAACGCAGCAAATATGCAAATAAGACGGTAGACAGGTTTGTCTACTCTTGAAGAAGGCCTACCCGCAGAAACCTTGAGAACTTCGCGCATGTAACTGTGCCCAAATATCGAGCAAACAAAAATTTTTACCAAAAAATGGAACCGACTTCATCACTCAAGTCTGAAATAAATTTTTTGTTACGTTTTTTATTCCCTTTTCAGTGACCTCTGCTCTCACGGGATCAATTGTCAATATGTATATTCCCCGATTTCTCCACCCGCATCTATTATGTCATCCACATATGAGTAGCACTTTTCAGTTATTGGAGTGCAACTCAAAAACCGCTTGACCAATTTCGATGAAATTTAAATGGGACCACTTCGGAAGTTTACTCTCTCAACAAAAAAAAGAAATATATAAGATCGAATTAAGTAACCTCCTTTTTTAAATTCGGTTCAAAAGACAGAGTAAATATCCCGATAATAATGTTAAGTCCAGTCTTAGTGACCGTGTCAGTTAAAAAAAAAGATGATTATTTACATTATATATTTACAGAGACATTTTATCGTTCAGGAAATTTTAAGATTATTATTATGCACTATACCAGTCTATAACATTGGAATGCAATAGTTATTACATCATATTATGCTATAGTTATAAGTATAGACATTCACAAGAGTCTAAACATCATGACTCAACAAATTGAACAAAATATCTGTAAATATCTGTTACAGAAATTATCAGCATAATTAAGGTATTAGTGCTTATATGATAACATTCATAATCTCATTACCATAATTGATCACTTAGGCACAAAATAATGTTCAAAATTATCAAGTAGCTAAAACAGGAATTAGGTAATATTGCTGTTGTATCACAGAGTGAAACAATTGAACTCAGTATTGAGTACTGTTATTTATCTAGTACAACTGTGACAGAAATAAATACAAATTTGGATAGACTGTATGTGCATTATTCAATTGTTTATAGTATTGCCATATGCTGACTGTGACCCGATGAAAGTTATTCCTGCTTTAGTGCACTGTGTATAGTTTACAAATAAATAAGGTTAAAAGGAGTGGAAAGCAAAAGCTTAAATTAGCAGATAAACAACATTACTTAAGTAGGTATGTACCTTAATTTATTGGTATTATTTTATGTGATTAAGATTGATACTATCATTTAGATAAAAAGCAATAATAAACAAGATAACACTACATAGGTTGGCTGGGTTTTGATATAGTCTCAGGAACTAGGTATATCTATACTAGCTGTGCCCCGCGGTTTCACCCGCGTGGTGATAATTGATGATTATGATGATGATGATGAAATGAAGCCTATGTGTTATAACACATAGGCTTATTATACCCAAACCTGAAGTATCTGCATACAAAATTTCATCCAAATCCGTTTTGCCCGTGTGGTGATGAAAAAGGGTGATGATGGTGATGATGAAAATAAGCCTATGTGTTAATATATAGTTAACTGTGGTCCAAATTTCATCCAAATCCGTTCAGTAGTTTTTGCGTGAAAGAGGAACAAATATCTATACTCACAAACTTTCGCATTTATACTATTAGTAGGATGTGCATATTTGTACAAAATATGTCTTCGGATCACCCCATCCATGTAATTCTACTCAAAATATTTCAAATATGTAGACCAGGAGCGTTTGGAGACCATGGATGAATCTGCGACTAAATAACTACTTACTGCTTGCAAGGTATGACAGTGCCAAATAAAAAAACACTTTATTGCATACCAGTCACAAATACATAAACAATAAATAAAAACATATACCTAACCAAAGTACAATTGGCTGCCTTATCGCTTACAGCAATCTCTTCTAGACAAGTGGCTGATTTAAGTTACTTAACTTTTTATCTTTGATTACAGTTTTTTTGCTAATTGTCAAAATGGTTTATTTACTGTTACTGACCCAATCGCAGCTCAACTCAGGTTGCTCACAGGACATGCACAAGGTAAAAAATAATCTCTGGCACAGAATACACAGTGAAATATAATGTATAATTTCAAATACATTTCTTACATTTTGACTTTTGTTTTTTTTACGAAATTATGCACTTGGCTAAAAGTAGAAATGAGCAAATGTTTTTTTATGTATACACAATCATCTCTTATTTCACTTCTAGTTTTGAATTTTCCTTTATTATTGTAATTAAAACTAAAAGTATGTACTAAACAGATGGACAATTCTATTTTTTATTATTATTTTAAAAATATAAATATTGATGTGACCATCAGACTATTTAAAAAAAATTAAGTAAGAATATTTATTGCATAATGTGCACGTACATAATGTACCTGTATATATATAACTAACAATAAAGTATCTAGTGCAAAAATTCTGTAATATTTATTGTGTGTGGTTTTTACTTCTATAGTAAGATGAACAGACTGCATTATGCAAATGAGACACAATACTTTTTATGGTGTCATCATCAAAATTAGAAACCACAAACACATTTAGGATATGTTTCAAGATCATCATCAGCAGCAAAATATGATTCAAGATATTTGATAAGGGTGAAAGGGGCGGAGATAGTTCCATACCTACGATTTATTTGCAAACACATCAATTTGTGTTGTTGTTGTATCTGGTCAATTTTGACATCGACTCGAAATTACGTTGTTAAAAGAGGTCTGTCTTTGTAAGTGGAGTCGTGATAAATGGATGTACTTTCATAGTGGCTTATATTAAAACCCAACATATGCTTATACTGACATTGCTAAAAACAGTTGGTTGTTATAAGCAAAGTCGTACTAATCGGATTCTACTGTACATGTATTTTGACCTGAAAGGGGGACACTTTTGGGGCTGACAATGCAGTGTCACTGACTCGAGAATGCTACAATCTTTCTACCTCTTCATCAGCTAAATCATGCATTACATAATCTCTAACAGGTATTTGGATGTAGTTGTTTTTTTTTCTAAAACATTGTCAAACTCAAATATGTATATAAAGACTGCTTTCGGGACATAGATCAAATCTTGTACAAGCAATATTATGCAAGTTCCAAAACTCAAATTAACTCAACACTCATTGCTCAGCAAGGCATAGTCATTTTAGAATGCAACCCATGTTCAAAGCAAGGACCCCTTAACATATCTCATTTCAATACTATGCATATATATGCATAAATCATGCCTTGATAAGTTGATAACATGCTTTTCTACATAATGATCCCCTTAGCACCTGGTAGTCTGGCAGTAATATGTAAATATTACTGCTGTACTGAAATTATTTTATAAGAAAAGCTTAGATTTCGTTGTAAAATCTTGTGAATTCAATTACTAACAAACAATATATATAATAAAATAAAAATATTATAAATGTATATTTTTTGCTGGTTGTTCGATTAAATAGCTCCTGTCAATTTGTAAATATTCCAACATGGTTTTGCAGTTAGAATTTTGTTGTTCATACTAGCTGCATGGTGTTATAAGTCAAGTATATACACCATGACAAGTTAGAAGAGCTGAATAAAGTCTGGACTCCGGACACAAGTCTATAGAGCACAAGAAGTCTGGACAAATCTGGACGGATGGTAACCCTAGACCCACAGCTTCTATTTTTACTGAAATAACCTTGGTTATGTGTATATAAGAATATTTGTTGTATAATCTCTATATCCTTGAATAGCTTTATCAAGAAGAGCAGTTAGGACTTAAGTTTTATTTTGACGGCTCGATAAGTGCTCATGTTCCATTGGAGACTAAGTTTTTAGTTAATTTTATGTTCCTAGCAATTGACAAGGTTGTTGTTAGATTCTCATATTAATCATTCTCATTTTAAAATATATCGAAATAATACGTGTCAGTCCAATTTATACTGTGTAGTAATGTGAGACAATCATCATGAATCCAATCGAAATAGTTGATATCATTGAGCACTACATACATAGCAAATATTATGATTACGACTTCGAATTTTGTTTTAGTACTGTTTCTATACAGAATATTTTGTACCACGTAAGCATTCCACGTGGATTTGCACAGTTCTTATAAAATGCGCATCGCCCTGAGTGCCGACGACACGACAACGAGCTAACCGGGCACGAGCACCCATGGAATTATTTCTAGAATATAAAAAGAAAACCCACCTCAGAGTGCGTTCGTTAGATTTAGGAAACCGTATCCGCCGACTACACAACCTTAAATTCACACTTTCACAAAAAAGTGCTAACAAATGTTTTTAAGGAATGAATGATTCAGCAGCTACAGTTAGGTAGAGCACTGAAATTACCGGTAACGTGTAGTGACCGCTCTACGAATGACTAACACGACCGGCGTTACGCGATTGACTGGTGGATTGACTGACTGTGGACTGACTGAATCCATAGATCAGTGCTGCCAGGTGACCGTGTGAATTTCCGCCCAACCTTTTTCAAAATCCCTTTTCCTCCCAAAAAGCGTTTTGGGAGGAAAAGGGTTGTATAGATATTATGTGTCTTGCAGAGATTACATAAAATGTGGTTTCTTTTTGGAGTATACACACAGACCACAGAGTACAAAAGTACGTCCCTAAAAATGTAGGCGTGGCAGCCGGCAGTAAGTATCCATTTTGAAAATGCCATTTTCACTGGGTACAAAACATGACCAAAAACCGGCAAATCTCTCTAATTATGATAAATAAGAAGTATCAACATAAATGAACTACAAAGATGCAAATAAAAAAAAACAATACACGAAACATAATTTAACGATTTACTGTTGTTTTTTTACAAAAACGTTTCCTATCCTGTGAATGAAGAATGTTAGTTGGTGTTGATTTTTGTTTCTTCGTGAACTACATTGCTTTACTGAACACGTAGGTATATTGTATTTGGATTATCTGATGTCCACGGCAATTCAAGCAGAAATGTTTTAAAACCCAAAACCTGCGATCAAAGGGGTTTTTGTTTCCTTAGTTGACAGTTCGTAAACTACCAACGAGATGACGAGAATATATACTTTTAGTGTACTTTATTTTTCGGAGTATTCGAATACAGTACTTACAGAGAATATGCCTGGTTTAAAATTGTATTCACCGACATAATGTTATATACACGCTACCAAAACTAAACCGCAAATTGTACGCTTTTGTGTGCTAATGTCAGAGAAATCAGCTGATTGTAAATTTTTGCTATGTATAAATATTTTGATGAAGTTTGAAATCCTGACTTATGTTGAAATCGCTAAGTGCAAATTAGCAAAACACTGCGTAACTATCTATTCCCTGAACAAATAAAAGTTGAAAACTTTGGTTTGATATACCACCATCAAATGATGCATGTCAATTGGACAATTGAATTTGACGTTAGCACACTCGCTGCACTACCTCGTTTTCTTGAACATCGTATTCACGCTATAAGAATGCTACAAATGACGTCACACCACAAACATGTGCGGACACTGGCATCGATTCTGTTAATGCAAAACTAGCTAAACTAAACTAAAATTAAGTTTTGTTAGGTTTGTAAATATACCAGCTGTAAGGTTAATTTCGTAAACGATGGCATATCATTTTACATGTTAGTACTAATTAAAATATAAAGTCGTTTATATAAAAATAGTGAAACAATTTTGTGATATATTGTGTGTATATGAATTAATGTACCCAGATAGTTTCTTTTATGACGAAAACGAAACTGCTTGCTTAGTACAAATCCATCAGTAAATCGGCTAGTCGACTGGCACAATATATAAGTTTATATTTTACCGATACTCTCACTAACACAATAGATTATTTCTCCATTAGTCAATTATCAATAATCTTAGAAAACTGTTGATCCTGGATTACATAGGCTACTTTTTGTCCTGAAAATAATTATTTTCCCGTGGAATTAGCAAATAATTCAAAAACCTCTGTTACTCCTTAATGCTCAAACGGTTGTACCGATTTCGTTCGATTTGAAATTTGGTATGGAGATAGGTCTCGGAAAAAGTATAGTTCCCGGCGGATAATTGAAGTAGCGGGAAAACTGTAATCCACGCGGACCGGAGACCGGAGACCGCGGGCGTAATTAGTAAAGAATAGTTGTATTGTAAATAATAATAAAAGAAGTTAGAAAAAAACTAAGTGTTTCGGCTTAATTTTATGGCAACATGTCACAGAATGCCATCAGATTAAGTTTTGTTGTTTGTACGAATTGCCCGATAATCGGGAAAAACTTCTAATAACGGCAGCACCGAGCATTATTCTATCCACAGTTGGCTAAAAGACTCGTATCCAAAGCCGTAATCCCATAAAAAAATTTATCTATCTACAGACGAAAGCAGATGAACATAATTTAGTTGGTGTTTCTCTCCAAAATACTACCAAATTTAGATAGTTGAGTTTAGCGTTGTGAAATCTCTAAACTAATAACTTGATTTTAGTGAGCTAGTTTAGTTTAGTGATTATAATAAGGGAATCGGTACCAATGTCATATTTTGAACCGACTTGTAGCGTGAATAATTCAAATATAGTGATAATCTGAATTTTAATACCACAGCTTATGCACACACAGAGTACAAAATTACGTCCCTTCCCACTTAACCACCTCAAAAACACTGACTCAAAAAATCATGGTCATCCTAGTCATCAATATTATGATATTGTTAATTGCATCTCATCTGTGAAAAAATATTTTCAACCACCATATGATTCACTTGGACAAGAATGAACGCAACATTTTTGTGCCACTTTGACTCGTAATAGTTAAAAATACCGAATTGGCATGCAAACATGTAGTTTGAAAATCAATCATCACCACATAGTTAAGTAACTATAAACCAGCGAAATAATAAGTACTACGGTACGTAGTACTTATTATTTCGATGCTATATACTGACACATGTGACACATCACCATGATGCCGCTATGACACTTCAAAGACTATTAGAAAAATAAAATAAAAATAGGTTACTAACAAAAAGTATTATACTAGATATTCTTTTGAAGATATAAAAAAAACGTATGCGCTCAAAATGTCACTTAGTGTCTTTTTAACCTGGCAAGAAGAAATAACGAGACAGAGGGCTCTGTTGTTGCTTTCTCTCTCTGCTCGGTTTAGTCTCTGTAATAGGCACGACGGAAAATCGACTATGAGTCTCATAAAATAAAAGTTGATTTTCTTTAACACAGTTTTGGTAGTTTTCAGTCCTGAGACGTTCAGCGTTGTGTTTTCAATGAATGAACCGATGAATGAGTATCACTGAGAATGAGATGTTCATTCATTCATCATTTAACCTGTCTGATTCGTTCGGTCATTCAGTCGATCAATTTCTTACGATAGTGATAGACGTGATTATTTTTTGTATATTAATGTTTACGAAATAAAATCGACTTTATGCAATGATCGCATAAATCGTCGAGTTTATTTGTAGTACTTAATAAAATATTTATTAAATTATAAGTACTTTTAAGTCTTGAAATATACATATTCGCACTATTTCCTTTTATATTAACAAGTGTTCGAAGAAATAAAATAAATTACTTTTGCGCTTTTGACATACCAGCACTACCAGTGTTTTAGATATTCGATTGAAGTTAAAGAAATTAAAAATGAGTCTGAGTCGTTTATCTAGGTATATGAAGAGTGATTTGGTGAAAGTTTCATCGTGCGCGTTTATTTCGCAAGCCCGCGGACCTTGGAGGGAACTAAGTTCTAGCGGCGCGCTAAGAGGCGCAGTTGCCCAACACGGTACCAAGCCAGACTGGAACCGCGCCGTGAGCGAGGCGGAGAAGATTGTGGGCTACCCCACGTCCTTCCTGAGCTTGCGTTGGGTTCTTAGCGACGAGATTGCGAACGTAGCGCTCCATTTACGGAAACTGGTCGGCAGCAATCATCCCCTGCTCAAAACCGCGAAGTAAGCTTACCTATTCATATTTTTTATTAGGTGCTTCGCTGTATGTCATTCGACACACCTATATATATCTAATGTATTTCTGGAAATATTTTAAATTAAGCGGTGGAGTTCACTAATGCGACATTAGTAGTAGGTATTTAGTTATTGTGTATCCTTATCATTTGTATCGTTACTCGAATCGAATAAAATAAAACCTCATGTTAAAAAGACCTTTTTAAAAAATTTATTTTTTTATTCATTATCATTCTGCTGCACTAGCCACAAGCGTTGGGTTGGTGACCTTTACAGATAAATTAGTTCCTAATTAACTGTCAGTCAATTAAAAATTATACATTGACAGTGGGTTCCAACTACGTATACTAAGAATCTCAGAATGGAAGACGTGATTACTAGTATTATTACAAAAATATACTTACTTATACATGTTAAACTGAGTTTTATACTTTAAAACTTTACACGTAATTTGATACACCTTTGCTACCTGTTATCTTTTTACATGTATCAGGGATTATACACAGAGAAAAGATTTCAGACTATATAAAATTACGAAGTTCTGATCGTCGCGGGCTCTTGGATTATAAGTTGAATGCCACAGAAAAAGAAACATAATAAGCGGGAAAGCAGCAATTCAACTTCAATAGTAATTGAATAAAGTTGATTTGTCGAGCCTAATTATCGGAGATTACGCCGAAAATCTCGGATAATTAGGTGAGCGCACGTCGGCTTTACAATTGGCGCACCGAATGTTTGTCTATTTCGGTTAACGTGTTAGTAACATATTTTAAAGAATAAATCATAAATTTCTTGGTTTTATTTACTTTCCTAATTTTCCATATGAAAAGTAGACCTATTTAGACACTCTTACCATTTATTGGTCGGCAGGAGCATATCGGTCCATATCTCAAGATATGAACAACTCTACTTTTCTTGGAGCCGGGTGGTGCAACCTCATGAACTTACAACAACGATACAAAGCGATTAGTTGCTCGCTATTACTCTGGTTTACGTAGTACGTAAGTTAATTTTTACTCATTATTACTTTTTACAAGAACCTTTTTACTCACAGGAATTTGATCTACAATGGCAAGAACAATATGCAAGCCTGGGGGCTCATCGTGCTGCTCGTATCCAAGGCAGCAGGCCACAGCCCTGAGATACCCGACATGGAGCAGGACAAGGCTGCCGGTGTCTTGCACAGGTACACTTACCCATGTTCACCATCCCAGTACCTAGACTAGTACAATATCCAATGTCTTTTATAGCTCTAGCTATAAATATAGTATTAATAAATTAATATGATAAATCATTCATAACTATAGACGCCCGCCGCGGCGTCGCGACGTGACGTGATGTCGCTCTCGCCGCAATTTATATAGGTACTACCTGCATGATAGTTACAAACTCTCTATTTTGGCTCTGTTAACGTAGTTGACTGTTTGTACGTAAATCTATGCCCAAAAAAAAATGATGTGTGATGCCAACCCTAGCTGCTCGCTTCGCTCGTTCTAAGCATAATTGTAATCATCTTTTTGCAACACCTTTTTTTTTCAGCACACTCAGACCCCCGCACTAGGATTCCCTGTATCGCGGGAGGCATGGACACACACAATCACAGCACACAAACATCCAAGACCCGGGACAAACATCTACACTCTTCGCACAAATGTTTGCCCCTGCCGGGAATCGAACCCAGGGTCCCGGAGACACAGAATTCATGTCGATGACACAAACCACTGCGCCACGGGACCGTCCTTTCAGTGACCTATTTGTTTTCCTAACCTGTCGACGAGGAAGTCAGCGAACCGTAGGGAACTTATGTACACAATCAATCTTGACAATAATTTTAGGGGAAGTATAATTTAAAGGGAAGTACCATCGCCATTGTTGCCTTTTATAGGAATCCAAGGCTAGTTGATGAACCTTTAGAAAGTGGTCCGACCAGTGTTCATTTCCGGAATTATGCGAAAACTATTTCGATAAAGGTCGAAAACCGGTCAAGCCATCAAAATTACATACGATGAAGAAGATAATTTCACTGTCCGATGTATGTCCGGCACCTTTAATTTTAAGAATGGTAAATTACATGTTTTTATGACATTTATTTCCTGAACATCGGACATTGTTTTTTATTTTTTTGTAATTTCACCGGAAACCATTCCCTTCAATCGGAACACAGTAATGTATATATTACTTCCTAGGTAGAAATAGATATGGTGGCAGTACCTTCCCGGGCGAACCCCACACATAGAGTACTACTGCTCTTTAAATTGTTATATCAGTTTTAATCCTTATAACAGAGCTGCAGAGCCCAAAACTATTTTAAGTCAAAGTAAAAAAATATTTAATTAATTAAGGTATCAAGGACGCACTGCTTATCCTTGGAACATTTTCAAAATTTTAAAATTAAAGAGAAATGCAAAATCAATTACGATGAAAAGTTTATTGGACCAATTTGAAGTACATATGAACGTCAGTTTTAATAACAGTAATGATGTACCTACAATGATTTCAAAGTGAAAACCACAGTAGTTCTAATAAGATTAACAAACAATAGTCATCTTGCCATTACATCAACTGGTTTGATTATTCAAACTGGCTCGTTATGTTAATTGATAATCTAATCAATGGTTGGTGTCATCACCAAAATGATCCAAAAAAAAATTCTTTCATAGGTAAAAATATTGTCGTTTGATATTTATGTATTGTAAAGTTTAGTATTCGATAAGTTTTTCATTTGAGAGTAATTGACGATGTAGTCCAAGGTATCAGACGAGTAGCAGATAATGTAGTGTCAGTACTGCGGTCCGTATTGTATTGCGATTTTGTGGCGCATGTCGTCGGTCAGTCCAAACCAAGAAAACTTGTATCACCCTACGGTGCTCTCTGCATGCTATTGAAATTAAACGGTATATTTTCTCGGTAATTATAAAAATATTCTAAATTTAAAACAAATAAAAAAAAAGGAATATATTTGACGGTTGCCGTGGCGCAATGGTTAGTGTCAGTGACATGACTTCTGTGTCTCCAGGACCCTGGGTTCGAACCCGGCAGGGGCAAACATTTGTGCGATGAGTGTAGATGTTGGTCCCGGATCTTGGATGTTTGTGTGCTGTGATTGTGTGTGTCCATGCCTCCCGCGATACAGGGAATCCTAGTTCGGGGGTCTGAGTGTTATAAAAAAAAACTAATATTAAAACCAACTACAGGAAAAATTCTTACCTCGTGAGAGCGATTACATTTTTCAATGATATTGCTGACGAAATGGACTTATTTAATACTACTGTTACTCGGCTCAAAAAAACGTTAACCAGCAACTTTTTCAATCAAAAACGCGTAGTCGATATCACGATCGATAATTGTTTCGGCTTCTTCCGGAAGCCTTCATCAGGATCTTGAGTGCAGTGCGTTCGTCGCAACGTCCCGTCTCTGCTGCGACGAACGCACCGCACTCAAGCTCCTAATAAAGAGTAAGTACCACGTATACTTATATATACGTTATACCCGTAAAAACAGTGTAAAGTAATTATGAATGTGAGTTTTAATAAAACCAATATTCTTTTGGTGCATTGTTGTGACAAACATGACGAATGAATCAAACAAGGCACACACTTTCTAATGTCACGTCACGAACTTTGACGTGATTGTGCGTTGCAGATTACGCTTGCCATTGTCAACCGCAAGATGATCTACCCTTTCCAATAGAGCCATTCAAAACAAGATCCTTTAATTTCTCTTGCGTAATTATGCTTAGAATAAAATGCTAAAGCATTATGCGACAAAGCCATCAATTTTGACAGAAATATTAGAGCACAAAAATAAAAGGGGTGCGGCAATATTGAAAACATCAGTTTAAATAAACCAGTTCTTTTGACCATAGTAACTTACCTGATATGTCTGCTGTGCTTTATTAAAAGAGTTAAGATAGATGACGCTCCGATCCAACCTCTTAAACTGTTAAATAAGAATTTATAAATTAATATAACTAGGAAAGCGAACCTGTGTCTCTATGGCTTAGTAATTAATATCTGGGTCATAATATAGAAAATCAAGTTTGCGATCCCGATATGCTATTCTTTCTGTTTTCTAGGTTTTGGAAGCATTTGATATGTAGGGGTGGAAGTGAATAGAAAATACATTTAATGATCTAAATACATTTTCTATTCTCTTCCATCTTGATACCAATTTTAAAAAAATAACAAAGAAATAATACATTGAACTTTAGATACTTATCAGTTTTCGGAGATTTTTTGGTTTTGTTATTAGCGGGTTACCTAGGTAAAGGCAATCGAAAGTTCAGAGGTAACAAATATAAAAAAAAACAAAAAAAAACATACGGGTCAGATTGAAAATTTCCTCCTTTTTTGAAGTCGGTTAAAAATGAAAGATTGTTACGATATGTGTACATGGAAAAATATCACGCGGAAGGATTACACAGTCTATGTTTTTTATCTTTTATTCCTAGCAATTTTCAGTATAATTTGTATTATTACCTAAATAACAATCATTCTTTCAACAGTCAACGAGCTCTCGCGGAAGTGACAGAAATGATCCGCACTTCGCACCTGGTCCACAAGGGATTAGTGAACATGAACGCTCGACAAGTGATCATAGAGCAGCCGGACGACATGATGTTCGGGAACAAAATCGCTCTACTCAGCGGAGACTACCTGCTCGCCAACTCTTGTTCGGAGCTCGCTAACTTGAGGTAATTTTTTTAGAGGCAGACAAACGAAGTTTCTTCTCAAGTAATAAGTGGTCTCGAGGATGCGCTGCCGGCTTTTGATCATCATTGTCATCTCCATTAGCTCAGCCATGTGTTTTTTTAATGTAATAGTTGGCAAACAAGCAGACGGGTCGCCTGATGGTAAGCGATCACCGTCGCTTATGGATATCTGTAGTATACATGTAGTAGTATACATAATACATATAGCTGGACACAGAACTCATCCATTAAATTCCACAAGGGGCGGTTGGAAGAGGGCCGCATCCAACCACTCCTGTGATGTTGGTCAAGTCGTTTGTCTACTTTATTGCTGGATGTCCTATGCTGCACTTGCCATACCATAATCTCCTTTAGAACTCATCGCCCATCAGTTTTTCGTGATATTCACTGTCGGCTGTGTATTCAACTTTCTAATGCCACCTCAATGCCGATTGGAGCTCGTGGAGAAACACCGAAAGAGGTATTCTATATATCTCTCTATCTCAACATTTGTTTATCTCCAATTAGCTCCAATTAGCGGGATCAGCTATTGCAAATAAATTTAAAATGATGGCCAATTGCGGGGCGACTTATTTTACGTAAAACTACCCGCAATTTTAATAAATACGTCTAATTGAATTGCTGTTATGGATAAGTGTCATACTGATTTGGAATTTATCGTAACCGTATAAGTACTTATCTTACATGTCATATTCTACAGAATTTTTATTTAGTTTAGTTAAACAAGATAATAACTACCGTTGTCTGTACTGTAAGTATCTAATTCTAAGGTTAACGTTTAGAATCAAGTTTCAACTATGCCGACATATACATATGATTAAACAGAAGAAAGATGTCGTAATGGGATAAATGTTTTTGTTATGAATAGCGAATATATCTCATTAGATGCTGCTCGTTCGAAAACATCGGCTGTCTGTTGATACATTTTGCTAAAGTTCAGAGTGGTAACTAGGCAGGCGTCTTCGGGCACCATAGTTTCTGTCTATGCGTGTTGTAGTGAAAGTTCCATGACCTTCACCGAAAGTTTAAGAGGTAGATTTGATTCAGAGCTATATGGACGACGGGTCTGCTTACAACTGAACCATCATTGCGCCTTATATATGTACATTATAGTTGTAGGACTTGCCGGTTACAAATATTGCAATTTACAAATATTGCAATATTGAAAGAGTTGTTTGTCTGATCTCTGTAAAATTCAGAAATTGGATAGCATATACAAGGTCAACTTAGAAGGTCAAATGATGTCGACAGTTAGATATTATCACTGTGGCAATAAATCACCGTCAAACAAAATTCTATTACTGGAAAATATTTGCAATAACCGAACTGGTAACCGGTTACGTACCTACCGACTGTTATTTATTTCCGCAATACTCACGCATCACCTCACATATATTAACACTTTTATATCATCACTTATAGAGTATATTTTTGACCTGAGCTATGCAAGAATAGATATGTCTTTCTGAATATGTGAAAGTCAATGTTTAGAGAGCAAACTGTCAAAATATACCACATGTTTTTTATAAACAATTTTTCACCTGTAGGTATTCCTTAATAGCACCGGTTCTTCGACTGTTGTGGTTGAATTAACTTTCTCTTGGTTATTATAAACAAACGCAATGTCACGATATAAAGCTATTATTGTTTTAGAACAATCATATACCTAAACAGAAAGCAGATTTAAAAAAAAATACATATAAGCCGGACCGAATTAATTGCTATCTTACTCTAAAGGTAAGACGTTGTTTGGGCTTGGTTCGTACACTAATTTCTAGGTACTTCCTACCTACAAATCAAACCTATAGGCTATTTCACGAAAGAAGTCTCATTGGAGTGGCGGCGCTAGTTTCTTTGCTAAAAGATTAAAGGGCTATCGTTATACGTGGTGTTCCAGTTAGTTCCACTGATTGCCGCGGGACTCCTTTTGGGAAACGCGGTCTACTTCAAGTGTATCTACTTTTATTACCTTCCTTGTAGACGCTGTACTACAGCGTCTACAGCTAGTGTGGTGAAACAGTTATTTGTTTTACATGTTGGTAAAGTTGATTTGTAACCGACTCCAGAAAAAGGAGGAAGTTCTCAATACGACCCTAAGGTATGTTTTAAAAAAAAAATATTTGTTGCCTCGGAACTTTCGACTGGATGAACCGATTTTGCTTCTCTTGTGGTCGGTTTTTGAGTTACACTCCAATAACTGAAAAGTGCTACGCATACGTCGATGACATTATAGTTGCGGGTGGAGAAATCGGTGAACATACACAATGACAATTGATCCTGTGAGTAGCAAAGGTCACTGAAAAGGGTAAAAAAATTACCATAAAATGGAACATACTTCAACACTCAAAAGTCTGGAATAGCTTGTTGAAGTCGGTTCCATTTTTTGGTAATTTTTTTTTTGGGTCTGCATTTGGAGCTTTCAGTATTATACCTGAGCAAGCGAAGGACAAACACGAAGCGCTAAAAAACTTTACCCATGAATGAAACACAACAATATTCACCACACTACCACAAACTAACGAGGAACTTGCAAGGCGCACTGCGGGAAAGATTCTTTCACACTTTTCACAGAATTCTTTCAAGTTTCAACTCTTCTCTGCTTGGTCAGTTGTCATTAGCTTTGTCAGGTGCGTTCTCGAATTAAAAAAAAAATCTTTAATTCCACTTTTGTAAGATATAATTTTCCTGCTAGAAATGTCGATGAGTAAAACTAGAGACTCTGACAGGAAATTTCTTTTTTATTTATTGAACAATCCTTTCAGCCACGTCTCTCAAGTTCCTCGTTAGTGCAATAGTGTGGTGAAAATTGTTGTTCTTCACTCATGGATAATGTTTTCGAGCGTTTGTGTTTGGAAACCTTCATGCTCAGGGTTCTTCTTCTCTCAATCCTAGAGCCATTCGCTTGCTCAAGATTCAATCCGAGTACGCAAAAAATCAACTCTAGGTACATTTAAGCCAAAAAACACTATTAAAACTTTACATTATTTTATAAATTCAAAAATCTAGAGTTGTTAAACGAAAATCTTCCAATTCGCTCTATTTCGCACCAAGTAGGGTAAAGCTTGAACATATGCGTTCAACTAATGGCCTTTTTAAAACGTTCAACATTTATATCTGGTACTATGTAAATAAATAACCCGCTTAATTAACCATGTATAATCTACCACCAAAAAAGATTACTGCGTCAGGGATCTCATAAGTCTTATTAAAATGAAGTAAAAAAAAAAGATGTTCTTACTCGTATTGGGTGTGCTGAGGCCTGCACTGATGTGGACGTGCAGTGGGCACGGGGACGTGAGTGCAGGCCTTAGCACACTTGCAACAGTACACCAGCACGGAAATAAGATTTTTAATCTTGGCTATAAAAATAAACCTGTCGGTACAATAGCCTATTCTACGCATGATTTGATCATTACAATAACAAATATATTAATATAAAATCCCTTCCTACTTTAGATTATGTAAATATTGTACAAAGAAGATTATGGAGGTCACCTACATAAAATATGTTAACTAAAGTAAACTGATTTCGGTCACCCTGAGTAACATAGGCTATATTTATTAAAAAAGATTAGGGCTCCTTACTAAAACTTAAGTAACGTAACCCAAGGTGTAAAAAAGTGCCCTAGAACGTCTTTCGTCGCGTGCGCTGCGGAAACTATTGATGATGGAACAAAAGTATGTTCTACAATATTAAAGAACATATCAATATTTACAAAAAACTTCGCGATAAACAAAAAAATACAAATAAAAAATGTTAAAGTATAAAAAGTCTTATGTCCACCCATGCGAAGCCTGGACGGGCCGCTAGTCACTAATAAAAGTAAATGCATCATGCCCGTACCCACAAGGCAGTACAGCAGTTTTTCAAATTATGGTATATACCTTTAACGAAGGACACGCTTAGGAAGGAGGCGTTTAAATTTTTGCTAATATGTATTTACAATACAGTGGTTTAAGACTTCATTTCAAACTTTAATCCTGTTTTTAAGGTATCCGCAGTAAACAGCGCACATTTTTTTCAAAGTACAGCCATATAAGTTTTAAATATTTCAAGAATTCAGCAATCAATGGTAACCATGTACTGTAAGATCTCATAATGTGAAATTAGCATAGCTAATACATTTTGTTTACTGCCCCCAGTGTCATTTGTGTTGTTGAAGTCGGTTACTTCAAAAAAGGACAGGTAAAGAAGAAGGTTTTCAATTCGACTGTTTTTTTTAAATATTGTTACCTCAGAAATTTCGACTGGGTGAATCGATTTTGATGAACCCACTTGAACACTCAAAATTGTGAAATAACTTGTCGAGTCTGTGTTTCCCGATATGTACAATCCTGGAGTCTTCAAGTCGCGAGTGAATAGGTACCTTCTAGGTTTGCGTGCTAAATCCTAGACAACGTCATCACTTAACATCAGGTGAGACAGTTGTCAAACGCAAACTTATAATATGTAAAAAAAAAAAAAAAAAAAAAGTCGGTTTGACACCGACTTTTTTTTTTTTTTTTGTGCTCTTGACGAGCACAATATTTTAATAATATGAAGATACTTTTGAACTATCATGGTACCGACTTCAATAAGTTATTTCACAGTTTTGAGTGTTGAAGTCGGTTACATTTTTTTTGGTGAAATTAAACAAGGGTTACAAATGAGTTGAAGAGTACTACATATACTACGAGGTTTTAGGAAAAAAAACCCTCAAAATAGTAATATATGAAATTCCACAGGGTTTTTTTTATCACACTCAGACCCCCGCACTA
The DNA here is from genome assembly GCA_934044485.1 of Apeira syringaria. Lineage (NCBI taxonomy): Eukaryota > Metazoa > Arthropoda > Insecta > Lepidoptera > Geometridae > Apeira > Apeira syringaria. The sequence continues at coordinate 8,671,469 of OW203665.1, read as the reverse complement.
GGATTCCCTGTGTCGCGGGAGGCATGGACACACACAAACACCCAAGACCCGGGACAAACACCTATACTCATCGCACAAATGTTTGCCCCTGCCGGGATTCGAACCCAGGGTCCCGGAGACACAAAAGTCAAGTCATAATAATAATAATAGCTTAATAGCTCGACAATGAGGAACCGAAATATTGTTTTATATATATCTACTCAAGCGGCACTAATAATTGCTTACTTTATTACATCCTCACCTACACGTATTTGTTTTGTAAGAATCGCTACGTAATTTATGTTCATTGCACACGCAACTCTACTGATGCATGACTAAAATAAGCATCATATGGACAAGAATTCGCATAACGTAGATACAACCTAAGTTGATTCCGCGATTCCTACGCCTATCGAACGACACTTATTCATTATAGCTTCGCCCCACGGTTTCATTTGCAAGAGCTACTTTTTCCGTTATCTCATATATATATAATTATATATCCACGGGAAACTTACATTTTTCCGGCATAAAAAGTATCGTAGGGCGTAGTAACAAGTTACCTTCCAGTGTTTTGAGCAATGTGTTTATAGATCTATCAGTGAGTCACGGTTTCCATTAATATATATACTATCTAGGAATAAGAGATCTAGGAATAAAGAAGTTTCAAGGCTCATTTTTTTTCTGTTAAACAGGTCGAACTTGTGTATTTTTTATTTTTTTTATTAACATTAACACAAGGTCTTCAGGTCCCAAACTAGGCAGAGCCTGTGCTATGGTAACCTGATGACTGATATATATACTTATATACATATACACACCCAGACACAGGTCAAACAGACATGTTCATGCACACAAATGTTTGACCTGTCCGGGAATCGAACCCGGGACCAGCGGCTCAGAAGGCAGAGTGCTACCAACTGCGCCAACCGGCCAGTCAAATGTATTATTATTGTGTATTAAAGAACTTTAAAAAAGTTTCCGGAACATTTTCTTTCTGTGGGTTACGTATGTATTACATAATATACGAATACGTTGTTAATAAGTAAATAGCAAAATAAACACTTTCACAGAAACCAAGAGTTAGTGGAGTTGATGTCATCAGCAGTTCGGGATTTGGCCGAAGCGGAGTTCTTGGGCGAGCGAGACGAGCAGAACAATCCCCTGCCCTCGAGACCGCTCCCTAAAGAAGAACGACAAATTGCCACAGGTAAGTTCAAACTGTTCAAAATAAACGTAGTTAGATCAAATATAACTAAAAAGATTGATAAGAGTACTTATTACAACATGCAACATCGGTGATACTGCATATTAGAACCCGAAGCGATGTACCACGCCCAAACATAGACTCATTACCAAATAGGCAAATATTATTCAAAAAATATACGATAACTAGGTGCAGTGTATATATGGCTTATTATATATATATATATGTATATGTGGCTTATCTTCAACTGTCTTCCCCAATAGGACGAGATTGTTGAAAATTGAAAAGGTTGTATGTATGTTTACGTAAGAATTCCGTTACACATGAAACATTTTTGATTGAAAAAAATTTTTTTTTGGATTTTACTTTAAGATTTTAATATAAACCAATTAAAATATCATGTATCCTTGAAAAAAAATGTGGAAAAGTTCCTTGGATAATGCGAAAAAGCCAGTTTTGTTTTTAAACAACGTAATTATTAATTAAAAATATGCAGTCTTTTGAAAAATATGAAAACTATTTAACCTAAAGTTAACTGATAATGCGGTAATCCATGGATTACGTCGACCTAGAAGATTCACTCAAGATTTACATCTAAAGATACAATCAAAATCGCCTGAACCTAATTTTATAAAACTCGTGTAAGACAGCAAGAGAACCTACTTTCAAATTTTAAAAAAACGCGTCCAATTCAGTTCATCCGTTTAAGAGCTACGGTGACACATGCTTTAGGTGCTATGACCACACATAGTGGTCAATAAACAGAATAAAGACATTTTATTTTAAACAAAACTAGTCATTTTGAGTGAGCAACAGAACCACTCCCTTTGTAAGAACTAAGAAAATTATTGTAAAGTAAACGTCAATTTATCTTATTTTAACCAACTTCAAAAAAGGAGGATTAGAGCCGTATGCTTTATTTAAAAAATTATGTTTGTTACCTCAGAACTTTCGAGTGGGTGAACCGATTTTAATGTTTCTTTTTTTCTTTATTTGAACGTTGGTGCTTCCCGTGTCAAATTTCATCAAATTTCGGTCAAGCGGTTTTTGAGCTACACTCCAATAACTGAAAACTGTTATGTCTACTTAGACGACTTCCTAATTGAGAGTGACGAACATACAGAATGACAATTGATTCCACAAGTAACAAAGGTCTCTGAAAAGGGTGAAACAACATTTTATTTCAAAAAATAGAACCGACTTCAACACTCAAAAGGATGACGAACACCTGTCCGGCTCTCCCTCCAACCGAGCTATAATCGAATTCAACTAATTATGTGTGTACTAATTATGCGTTGACAATGCTCCTTTTAAACCGGTACTCCTGTTTATTTATGACTCTTTGTGTTTGCCAACTAAGTTAAATAGCGGATGTCCACAGCATTTGTTCATTAGTTGTTATGCAAATATGTACCTAAACACGCGAAACTTAAGAGTATTGTCACGTGGCTGATTAGTGAACGGTCAAGGATGTTAGAAACTTCATTCAATTAGAAATAAAACTCTTATTTACTATTTAAAACATTATCATCATCTCAGCCATAGGACTTCCACTTCTGGACATAGGCTTCCCTATTGATTTGAACAAAGACCCGATGAAATTAATCCTAATCCGCTGGGCTTTGTCGGTGACCTTCGTTCTTCTACGGATCTCCTCATTTCTGATTTGATCGCGTAGAGCAACTTCCGAGCATAGCCCTATCCATAGCTGGTTGTGCGACATTGAGCCTGCTCAGAAGGCCCATAGTCAGAGACCAGAACCGTTTCAGTTCCGTAAGTCATCACTGTTTGAAGACCTTCCTTTTCAAGCATTGTGGAATTTTGGTCGAGAAGACGTCGCGGAGTTTCCCGAATGCGGCCACACCACTATGACGTAAATCATAATGCATATTGAACATTGAAATTAGTCAATGTATTTTACAACTAACGAAGGTGATCGCACGCTTCATTCATGAATGGTAAGTTAATTGAAAGTGTGTCAAGCATTACCGATTTGTTAGCACAGCCACAAAACCTGTTAAGAGAATTTAATCTGTTTGTTTATTTCAAAAAGTACACAAAAACAACAGATTAATGGAGTCGGCTGTTCCAAATTTGGTAAATAAATAACGCGTGGTTCTGTACGGTCTGTTTATCTAGTGTCAAGGCTGATAAAATGTACAAGTAACTTGAAACAATCAGCTTAATCCGAATCTTTCATTTTTCGATTCATGAAAGTTTAAGATTCTGATGAAATAAAGAAGCGACAATTTGCCTTTTCATTCACTTTGCTAAATTCCCAGATATTTAAAGATAATATATTTCACAATGATTACATATTAACACTCAAACATATGTGATTACATTATAAAATTTCGGTCTTCATACTACCAAAACCACACATGCACCACGGAGCTGGAGAATCTACCTAAATAACTGACGTGTTTTTGGCGAAAAACTAAAGCACTGCATAAATTAGATTTTTTACATTTATTGAGGATAGTTATTTCTTATTTCTTTTAACTTTGTTAGATGAGTTTTCTATCCCATTATCGTTAAGACTTGTGCTCGAAGTGTAGAGAAAGTAATGTGTTTGCCATCTTTGTATTGCGGTTTCGGGACCATCGAGGCCATCAACACTGTTAGATATGCAAATATAGCTTGTAACAAAATCGATGTTTATGCGTGCGATGGATGTAGGTTGAGCAACATTATCTGTTAAAACCGCTAATGTCACGAGTCGTAAATCACGAGGATTTATTGAGACCACTTGCTATTGGAAATGAACAGATGTTCTTTTTATAATTTATAGGAAATTTTTAACACACAATCACATCACAGAAAGATCCATGCTACATTGATACATAAACGTTTGCCCCGGCCGGCATTCGATCCGAGAGCCCCGGGATCAAAAGTCAAGTCACTGACCACTGAGCCACGACGACCGCCATTATGTATAATTTTAAAGAATAGATTAAATTAAATTTTAACGCTTTATGTTTGTCCTAACTGTACGGCTTCGAAGCGCTTAACCGATCAATTAGGATGAGCAACTTACTCTGCGTCCACCTCAGACGGGTAAACGCTAATGGCCTTTTCAATTGAACTGTTTTGTGTTTCGATGGCAATGGTAAACGGTTAATATTGACATGGACCAAATACCTTGTTCCATGATATCGGTTGTTGTCATAGGACGACGTTTGTCAAGCCACGCCGGAAGCACTTGGGAGGTGTAAAAAGTCCGACAGTGGGTTGGTCACTAGCTTATGCACAGACCTTATTATTTACCCCGGGAAAATCTTTTAAGGGTACCACGGGCATGGGGGGCACGGTGGTTATGTGGGAGTCATTGTAGATCATAGCAAATACCTACGACTCTCTTTGAGAAGAAGGCTTCCACATATTAGTTACCACCCGCGGTTGTGCCCGCGTGGTGGTGAAAAACGGTGACGATGAAAATAAGCCGTTAAATATGTGTTAATCCAAGGTATAAGCTATCTCTATACCAAATTTCATCGAAATCGGTGTAGCCGTTTGAGTGTGAAGAGGTAACAAACATACACACAAACTTTCGCATTTTTAATATTAGTAGGATTGTAAGTAATGTTAGTCCCAAAGTAACGTCGAAGCTAATATTAGTCATTTTCTTCACTCCCCTAATCACAACGGCACCGTTTTGTATAAGGCAATGTTTTTAAACATAGTAAATAAGGTTAGTATACATAAGTAAATATTCGGCGTCTCGAAGCGTTTAAACAATAGAAGCCTTCGCATTCCTATCTAGTGGTTGGAATACTTTTTAGCGTGTTCAAATACAGATTGACCAAGTTAAGACAGATTCTAGTACAAACATTTTAGTTTTCACAACAAGGTTTGACTGATGAAAACTTTGGATAAGACATCTTTTTAAAAAAAATTGAGGGTAATAGTAATAGCCACACTGATGCATAATAGACCGCATTATCAATTATCATCAGACAAAATAGTCGAAGTGTGCCCATGTTGAATAAATAAATACTGTAATTACTATAGTGCTACATTAAAATAAGGCCTTTCTCCCGACCGGTGTATCCAATCCTTTATTCCTTTTATTGCTTTACCTATAAATAAACCTTGCGACCTAGAATACTATGTAACATTTAGTCTCGAGTATCTCTCTCATATAGGAGGCTGAATGATGTTTAGGTCTCATCATTCAACCTCCTCTATCGAAATATCGATGACCCTTAAACGATCTGGCTCTTATGTAAGAGCCATAAGCAAAATATCAAATAACTTATCACAGAATACTATAGTAGCGGTTGAATTTATGTTTATAATACCTTTTTAGACGATGCCTCGCCATAATATCTATCCGCTTTTCCACTAGCACACAGCATTCTAGCTGTGTGTTTATAGTCGACAGGTCGATCGATGATTCTAACAACACACAACTTAAAACACTGAACGGGTTGGTTGCTAATGCATGCAGTATATTATAATTTTTCATGTTCTTAGCTTAATCATTATTCTGTCTTCTACTTTCATATACATATATTATGATTAACCGTTCGAAAGGTATCGTCGAAGATACTCATTATTAAAGATCGATATTCTCATCATTTTACTTTCGCTCCTGTTTTAGTGTTGTGATTTTATCGACAACATTAATCATCTCAGCCATAGGACGTTTAATGCTAGAGATATGTCTCCCCCATTGATTTCCACGAGGACTGGTTCGAAGCGCCCCACATCCAGCCCTTGCCTGCTCTCTCAGTCATAGGTCATCTGTCCACCTTTTCAGTGGCCGTCCTATGCTGCAATTGCCAGTCCATGGTTTTCATTCGAGAACCTTTCGACCCCAACGGCCATCAGTTCTTCGAGCTATGTGCCCTGCCCACTGCCACTTCAACTTACTAATCCGCTGGGCTATGTCGGTGACTTTTGTTCTTCTACGGATCTTCTCATTTGTTTTTCGTAAAGAAACCACGAGCATAGCCCTCTTCATAGCCTCGACAACATTACCGTACTCCATTAAGTGTGATTGAAAGTGAGTAATAAAACACCAGGCTTATCGATTGAGACAAAAAGGAAAAAAACTACATGTGTTTTATTGGTGTCCATGGAAACCGATAGTGAAGCATAAACGTGTAAGTAATTGTAAAATAAAAAAAACTACTCATTACAATCAAACTCACTGTTGACCATTACTGGTCAGCTGTTTATTATTCCGTATTGTACCCAGGCAAGGAACTAAAACAATCTGATGCATGCGTAGACGTTGTAAGCATATCAATTAGTGGATGGAGAATACTGGGTGACGAAGTGGATTTCACACAATTGGTGTCGAATATCAAACGTCCTCACTTTCAATCTCATCAAAGACACTATCCATAGTACTTAAACAAATGCGCATGTGCATAAGCGGCTTTTGTCTACATATCGTTTTTTTTTCTCATTGATGAGTCGGCGAGTTTGTCACAAGACGTTTCCGATGACCACATTTAGGATGATCGTGCTTTGTCCGCCTTTGCGATAGATCACAGGATGATATATCTTTGTATATATTTCATTTTTTTTTTTCTATACTAAAAATGTCAGGCCATATTTACTCGTATAAAAGGGCATGTAATAAGAACCTGATGAAAGAGAAGGTTCTTTAACGGAAATCCCGCCTATCTTATATTATTCTCGGACTGAATTATATATTTATAAGATGTGTGTTTAATTTGTGGTATTGTGGCATTTATAGGAACCGTCCTATTTTTAATTTTTATTTAAAAAAACGTAGGTAGGTCTATGGGCCCATTTATAAGTCTCAAATGTCAGCCATTAAAAGGGTGTTAGAATTTCACATAAATAGTTAGCGACTATTACGGAACTTGCTTAGCATTTTTCTTAAAAGTCTCAATTTATATTTCCAGAATGGGACTGCATCTTGGATCCGCTGCCCATGAGTGGCGTGATTGGATGCGCTCGCAGAGAATGGGCGGCGAGACACGTGCTCGCCGCCGGAGCTCTGCTGGGCAAGTCCTGCTCGGCCACACTGAAGCTAGCTGGTCACGACCCTGCGTTGCACACACAGGTAACATGAAATGTATCAGGTCAATCAATTTTGTGGTTCTTTGGACCAACGCCTAATATGAAGCAACTAAAAAGCTCAAGGAAGAATTTGGTCGCTAGTTTTTCACTTTTACGGGGCATTCACCATTAAGCGCGCCAAGCACTCAGTGCCTTAAAACGAGAGACTTTCTGGACATTCCTTTGTTAGTTCCCTAAAATATACAACCCAAAGGAATACAGGACATTATAGACCACTAGCTCACACAAACGCACCAAAATTGGGTTTGTGATCTCTGGTACACAGCTTACAGTGCAAGCAAGCTGTATCGGTGCTGTCTAAAACAGATAGGAAAGCATTTCGTAAATTAGTTCAGACGCATGATAATTTGCTAAAAATATAGCGTTGGAGAGTTCTATGATATTTAAATAATAATTAAACTTGCTGAGTGTACAATTTAACTTGTATAGTGTAGAAAATGTTTTAAAAATCTTTGATTGTAAGAACCTTACTTTCAAAATTAATTGTCACTAAAAATCGCATTTGATGTGTTATTATTTCTCCAGGGCTACCTATTCGGATGTCACCTGGCACTGGCGTGGCAGGCGTTCCTCGACCTGGAAGCCTTCACGGGGCCCGAACCAGCCAGCTTCTCCCTCGTCGGTGCGCCGCTTGCCTTTACACTGGAGGCGCGCCCTCATCTATACAAGTATATAGAGGCGGGCAAGGAAAGCGTGCATCTCGTCGACTATCACGCTGTAAGTATTTTCCATCTTCTCGATAATGGTGATGATTCTGGCCCGAGAACTTGAATCTAAGTTTGATCAAGCTTTTGAACGTTATTTCTAATGAACTATACTGCTGAAGATGGTTTATTGCAGTAGTAAAACTAAATATCTATTAGCATAGTACAAGCATAGTAATATTTAAATTTTGAGTTCTAGTCAATATTACTTTCATGTATGGTTTAAAACGTGCACGTGTTATTTCGGAAGATTTTTGTAATTATAAAATATCGCTTTGCCCAGATGTGAACCATTTATAGACTACCAAAAGTAGACGTAATTTACTTTTAATGTTTTTGAGACTTGACATGATTTCGCCAATAGTGTCATTCATCATACTAATATTATAATCACCAAAATTTGGATGGATGTTTGTTCTCTTTCACGCCTAAACGGCTGGATGCGTTTGGATGAAATTTGGTATGGAGATAGCTTATAACTTGGATTGGCACATTTTTTGTGTATAACAAGGGGCACAGGATACTATGTTACATATATAGGGCCGTTTACTAGAGAACATTTTTTCTACATATTTCTTTTTCATTAGATTTCCACTTACCTATGCATTTATTTGCTTTTCTAGCTCTACACAGCGGTATTAGAAGGCGACGGTATAGAAAAGACGAAAGCGTTACAACGGGAACATATCACAAGAGCGTGTGAAGTACTCGAGAGCTTCCCCAACTGTGATGCGAGAACAGCCCTACTGAACATTATAGTAGCTATGCAACAAGACCATATGTAAATTGTCATAGCTATTAACATGATTGTAAGCCGAATTTTCTAAACTATCAAAGTAATTGGATACTCTTATTCCCAGTCATAGTTAAGACTAACAAAATACATTCGTCCGTTTTTGTCCATAACTAAACTACGATATTGAGTAATGCAATGTATAATGTTGTTCACTAGATAATAAGTTATCTTGAATTAATTAAAAATGTGTTTAGATTTTATATGGATGAGAAAAAATCTATCACATTTTTTTAAGATTACAGAGTGGACCCGCATAGTCTATAGCTGCAATATAAAGATTCAAATAAATATGCAACATATTTGACATATTATTTTACAGTAAATACTGAATTGAATGAGTAGTTTGATAAATCATTGCAAATGTAAAGTAGGCAATTTTTGTGGGCAAAAGCTTTTCTTAAACGTATAACTGTATACACGGTTTATTAAGTTTAGTAAGTTAGTGGCAAAATATTCATTTTAACTAAGTTACAATCCAACGACTTAATCTGAATGTAAATTTGATAGTAAATTTGACCTTATCTTACAATACAATATAAACAAACTTTATTGCACATAAGAGGAAAAAATAAATAAGTCACTTAAGTGAAATCATATGTAATTTATACGTAAGTAGATGACTACGTATACTTAATAATATTTTTTATATAAGCACACAAAAATAAGCGCATGTATTCCTTCCGCCAATTTCGGAAGTGGATTGAAGGAATTGTATCTCCCCAAATAAAAAAATATGCAGGGAGATACAATTCCTTCAATCCAATACAATTTAAAATGAAAATATTAAACCATTCCGTCCATAAGTAACAAGATTCCATAAAGTTATTCATCAATGGCTCCAATTTAGTTTCTAATGTAATTATAAGTAAGGACATTTTCCGGTTTATTGACCGACTGACCAACATTAAATATCCTCAATACTCCGACTTTTCCTCCATGTTTACGATGGGCCTTTTGCAAAAATGATGTGATCTTCGCATGAATCATATTGTATAAAAAATATTATATTGGCGAAAGTTGCTTTGTCGTTTGTTACTCCTTCACGCTGGAACGGCTAAACAGATTTGCATGAAATTTGGAATGATGATTTTTACTGTCTTTTGACGAGATGATGGTTCCGATTTTTCGATTTAGATTATTTTCAAACATAATCTTTCGTATTTTTTTCATGAAATTGTTACCTAAACCTAAGTCAACATTCATCTATCTCACTATTCATCTTAATTAGCATTAAAACAGTTTTTATAATTAGGAGGCTATATTCTATCCAGTCTACATAATATAAGATCATAAGACTTATCATACAGATAAGTGAAGTTATCTTAAATAGAAGGTTATGGTTATATTACCTTTCGACATTATTCGGAAAAGCATAAATATAAAAAAAAGTGCTCTATATCTATGTATCATTGCAACGTAAATAATAGCTCCTTATTTTCTTAATAGTGAAAATATAATATAAAGTTACCCAATAGTATTAATTTCATTGTGCGTTGCAACACCAACTTAGTTGCACAAATAATAAGAATGAAGACCCATTTAAGTTAGATTTAATCGTAATGACATAAAGAAAAAAAAAACATGAATAAAGAGGCCAAATACGAGAATATAGAAGTTAAGGAAATGATAATGCTCAAGATCTTAAATTGAACATACATATACATTACCATTGTACATCTTTCGATATATACATTATACAGGGTCAATTTTGTATACCTATTTATGCAGAAATTTGATAAAAATATACATGAAAAATGTTTTACATATTTGTTACCATTTGTGCATATTACGCGCTTTAGATCTACGAACAAACTATAATGCATTGTTTTTCTGATTGAAATGTGTGTTAAAAAAATGTGTAAAAGTTCTCAATTAAATGTAGCAACTCTGCTGTTTACTGAAACTGACTAAAATTGTGTCAAATACGAAGTTCTTGTTAAGTTTTTACTATGCATATATTTTACTACACCATATAAGAATGATGACTTATATCTTAAAGTCATCTACCTTTAAATGGTATTACCAATTTCTGGACAAAGAGAGATGAAGTCCAGAAGAAGCAAAACAACATAACAAGTGGATGTCATATCGTATTGACAATTGATAGAGAAATGGCAAAAGATAGAGCAGCAATCAACACTCATGGCTTTCATCGCATCGGGTTGACGACGGCGACGTTTCGAGCGTGTGAGACGTTCTCCTTTATCTGTGTGAGGCTTCGATCAGGAATAATAATATGGTATTCCTGATCGAAGGTGTGAGAAGTACACCCGCTTAGAGTTCACTTCGCACATTGGAGGTGGTTTATTTATTACTAGCGGTCCGCCTCGGCTCCGCACGGGAATTATAAAGATCCCTATTTTTTTCAAAAGAAATAAAGCCTATTTCACCCGGCTGAAGCTGTGTAGCTTCCTAACAGTGAAATAATTTTTCAAATTGAATCAGTAATTTTAGACCCTATTCAATGTAGGTAAACAAACAATCCAATTTTTCCTCTTTATAATATTAGTATAGATATATATTTAAAACTCACTTCAATATCTTAATCTATATTTCACCGAAAAGAGCCCTTGAATGAGTGAAGACAATGTCCTCAGAATAACTTTTAAACTTTGTGCAGTTATAGCATGGACCAATTACTCTAGAAGACTGCTAATCATCTGAGGAAAATCGTACGCCGGAAAAAGTCCATAATTTCGTATTAAATCTAGATGGCGCTAACCTATAGCCTGGCAATATTCGTATTGGCACTCGAAGGCGATAAATTTGGATAAATACAATAATAACCACGCTCAAAAGTTTCGTTTTATTTTTCAAATAGAAAACTATTGTCCTTAAATCGATTTTAATATATTTGTTTCAAATGGGTTATTTTACATATTTTTTCCGCTTTTCGAAAGATGGCGTGGTGATTGCTGGAGATGCGATATTTTGAACGCTACCTGTTCAAAATATCGCATCAATGGTTTTCCAGATGGCGCCATACATAAAAATAAATCGACAGATAAGGAATAAATCCTTTTGTAAAACTAGTACTTGTTTACCGATTTCTTATTTATATATTACAAGAAGACTGACAATTGCCCTAGAGAAAATCATGTCAAAAAAAGCTCATAATTTCAATTAAAACACAAGTTTAGGCTCGTCTGACTACAATATTTTACAAACCCACAATTTAATCCGCAACTTTAATGCATATTACCATTTATCGTTAGTATTAGTTAACAGCAAGAATGTGTTTTTTGTTATATTTACCGTGAGATTCGGATCACGCTAATAGTACAATAAAAACAAGCCACGTTGTTATCACTAGTTCGTGTTTCGGGCCGCACGGTGATACTATTTATATTGTACCGTTTACGAAAATATTACTTATGTCAATGTTGTGCTGTTACAAAGAATATGTTTATATGTATTTATTTTAGATACTTGTTTACCTGAAATATATAGACTTTATACTGCTTTTTTGTATTTATTGATTTTTTGTAGTTTATTAAATTAATTTAAAGAACACACTCGATAAATGTGTACCCACATTTATCGAGCTCACTTATTTGGATAATGGAGGGTAAAATTACTTCTATTTTTGTACTTATTTGACCAGTATCACAGGCGGGACGTAGGACATAGTGGTATTGGAGTTTTCAAGCCGCTCGAAGACCTTTTTGTTAAAAATATATATTATATATAATTGTCATTGTCAAAATTTAGTTGTAACTGTCATATAATTAACCAACTGGTTCACGTAGCCACCTAAGCAGAAAAGTGCTTCCGTGCGGGTACCGTCGCCGTCGCGGAGTTCAACAGCGTGTCCACCAGTCGAAGAGTGGCGTCACAGGCGGTCACTTACCCCTTCAGTAGCTGAAGCAGGAATAGTCGCAGTCGTATAGCACGATAGCAGCGTGAATCAATTGAACTTAGTACCAACTGTTATTTATCTTGTTTAACTGTGACACAGAGAAATTATAGTATGTACGGACGGTGGGTGCGTTATTCAATTGTTCATACTACTGCCACACGGTGATTGTTACGAAAGTAATTTGTGCTTCACTCGTAATACTCCTACGTCACCGTGTGGTACTGACCATCAAATCTTGACAAAACCCATACATGTTTGTTGAGAGAAACGTAAATAAAACATAATAATCTTTTTAAATTAATTGTATTAATAAATAATGGTAGTTCTATTTACATGACACAATCGATTACTATTTTGTTTTGGCAGAAGACAATAAAAAATATTGTTATACAATACAAGCTCGCGCACGCGGCTGCGTTCCTCACGTAACTGACTCTTTAAAACATTGGTAATAGAACCCAGGTTACAAAAATAAAATTAAAAAACAAATTTTTGGTTAAAAACGTACAATACTGGTCGTTTTTGGTTTGAAATGCGTTCATGTTCGCGAACAATCACACAGAAAAAGACATACATGCAAGCAGACGAACATACGTGAACAGTTACATAGTATATCACAGGTTTCTAGTGTGACATAAACTACAGTATAGCAGACAGTAAGAGCACTAGCGCGGATCGACACGACACGTCGTGAATATGAAGCTGCTGTCTGACGTTCTGGAGATAATAAGCTTAGAAAATAGCTCGCGTACGTCACTGAGACTTATTGCGGCATATGTCCAGATATTGGCTAAAATGACTACAATAACGATGTCAATTATATAAAATATGGATTGGTTTTGAATTTGGAACTGGTTCTCTTAATTACAATCAAAACTATGTACTTCAATCTTTAAACCATAAGTTCAAGTAACTTACAAAGTTTTTCCACTATCATAAACTTAGATAGATAGAAAACTCTTTATTTGCACACTATTTCAAAATTACACACATAATACTTAATATGTGTCAGCATCGATAGTTGAACAATTATAAATGTAAGTCCGTGTCTACTTTTTTCTCTTACTGCCTGTATACTGTATCAAAATGATACATCACATACAAAAAGAACGTTTTTCCACATCATACAAGTTACAAAATTTTGATGTAAAATTCTTTTGTTGCCAGTATCACTTAATTCTATATATTTTGAGTAATACAGGTTTTGTTGTGATTTAACATACTGTGATTGCTTTGATATGTCTTACCGCAATGTATTAAGAACTGAAAACAAAGTTGGCAACTGTTATGAAGATTGGCAAGAATTAGAGGGCATTTTACCAATGCTCACAAATGATACAATTTAGGCATTTTTAGTATGTCACCAAACACGACTCTATAACCATAAGACCGACGATATATCGCACCATTCGTTAATTTACTTTTTATTTCACTCCTACGTTACAATGTACATAGACCCCGATGTCTATTATTGCTTATTTTTTAAGTTTTGTTAGCCAAAACTTTTACCTATAATATAATTTCATCGTCCCAATAAATTTACCATTCAATAAATACGTACACGTAAAAAATATAAACTATATCGATAGTTTAATCTTTAAAACAAACTCTTCTCCTTAACGCTAATTATATATTAATAACTATTCATCAGTATGTTTCCATTCATTTTCAATATAATGCCTACTTTATAATCTTTCCAAGCGCCTGAATTTGTTTTCCCGTTCGCAAAAACTCTATCCTTATCTAAATGTATGATTTATTATTTGTTTTATTGTATGATAGGTTATCTAACTTTTTAAAAAAAGGTTCATCTACATTCGAATACAATTATATCAAACAATAAGGTCACAATTCGTTTTGGTATAACTTAGGAATCAGATTCTTATTAATATCAAATGGAACGAATATTATTATGGCTATATTGTATAGCCAAACACACAGGCACTCGATTTGATAAAGAAGGCTCCTTGAAACATACACAAAACCGCAATAATTTAAAAAACGCCTCGTAAAGCAAATATATTAAATATTAACGTCTACAGTAATACTAAAATGATTATAAAAAATGATTCGATAATGGTTCACGTAATACAATAATACAAATAAGTTAAATATTCTAAAAAACGTTTAAAATACACACGTCTTAACCTAATAGAAAAGCACTCGGTAGTTTCTCGCACAATACACAACGACGTTACAGTCATGTATAATAAAATAGGCAAAACAAACGTTCACTAACTGAGGAATGGTAATAAACAACTTAATTTTAAAACAAACGTACAAAAATATCGATAAACAAGATTTCCAAATGTGTCCCCTCCCCAGAGTCCCTAGACCTCAATATATGATGTGATGTTTTGTACTTTTGTTCTGGAGGTCAATTCCAGCCTTTCGACTATTCAAGACGTGATGTCGAAAGACTGGAATTGTCTAAAATACACTGGAGACCATTCTAGACAATATTTACCTTTCGACACTATCTCAGAAGAAAAAGTGACAAGGCCTAGAATCAGCCTCCCAATTATCAATAATGTAGGGTTAGTAGTTATGAGATCATCGCATCGCATAACACGTTATGCGCTTAATTAGAGAAAAAAAACTGACAAAATATGCAGAAACCTATACAGACTGCTATTACACAGAACTGCAAATAAACACTAACATTCGATCCGGTCGAGTAACATCGGTTTAAACTAAACGACAATATACAAAAAAATACCTACACTATTACGGTCACTAGGACAATACAATCGACACTAACAGTAACGTAAGACTAGCTGAAATGCGATAAACACTAAGATTAAACTTAAAATTACATCTTTGATTAAAAACTCACTCGGTATAATATAAAAAAATACTTCGTTAAAACGGTACTCAATTCCGATAAATGCACAAAGGAATATCGAAAAACGCAGAACACTTCTCAGATTTAACGTCGAAGAATATAAAAAAATTGACGCGCAATCACTCTTTATCGAATCGGTGGCGTCGCTTACGACAACATCAGGAACTACTACAACTGGAAAGCACGTCTTTTTCTACAAATAACTTCGCTACAGGGAAGGCATGAGCTTACATGGCTAGACAAGGGGTGCGGCCGGGGCGCGCGGGGGTGGGCGGTGGGGGGGCGGGCGGCCCGGGCGGCTTGCGTCAGGTGGGCGACTCCTGGTAAGGGCCCGTCACCGTACACGGGTGCATCGGGAATAGCGTCGTCCAGGACATCGTCGTCTGCGTATCTGTTCTTAGCATGATCTGCCCGCTCTTTCTTGCCGCATTGGTCGCCTCCACTAAAGCCGCTAAGGAAGCGTAACCCCCAGGAATCGTATCTTCGCCGCTTTTCCATTTCTCTCCCGGCGGATGACGCTCAGGCCCGGGAGTGGATGCGGGCGATACGGCGTGCGGACTCGGCGTAGGCGTCGCCGGTGGATTGAGACCTAACTTTTTCAATCTCATTTTTTCCTCCCACTCCTCCAGACCGTGCTTCGGCCGATTCAAATTCCTATGCTGATAGAAAACTAATGATATCCTCGTGGGATTTACTCTGTTTGGCGATTTGACGGCCGTGGTGGAGTGCATCTCGTGTTTCGCGCATTCGAACAGCACGCTTCCATGGCCTAAGGCGATCGCGACTCCACCCATCTGGCTGTCTTTGAAACAATCTAAATTATCCGAGAATTCCGTCACTTCACCGATGGGCTCGGCTTTGGGTGGTTCTGGTGGGTAAGGTATAGAAAACGGTGGAGGATATATGCACCAGTTCGGTGACGATTGGCACCAGTTTGGACTCTGGTTCTGGTAAAAGGTCGGTGCAAAGTTTGGATTATATTGATATCCGTAAGAGTTGTAGCAGTGAGAATTTCTGAGAAGCTCCTCTCGTTTGTACTTTTCTGCATTGTAATATGCTAAGCTATTGTAATCGTTATACGAATTTTCATAAGGATTGAAATGTCCGTAAGGATTGGATGAGAACGGGTAAGCGTTTGTCATTTGAGGATAGTTTCCGTAGCCCTGTATAGGAGCTTGATTTTGGTACGTATTTTGGTTGACTGCGTGGAAGTTATTCCCAGTGAATTCAGGCGTAGGTTTTATTGCCATATTTTGGTTGCCTTCATCGTGGCTGATGGTAAAATTGGTTTGCGTAGCGGAGGTCGGTGGTATACTAACGTTTGGTAATCTATTATCGTAAGGACTTCTGTGCTCATAGCCTTGAACCAAGTTCGGTCGCTCAGATGGAGGATATGGTTTCAAAAAAGTAGAATTCTCTATACCCTCAGGGTTTGTATGTTGCGAGCGAGATGGAGGTCTGGCTTTCGGTACCCGAAATAACGCGTTCTCACTCTCAGGCGTAGTTGGTTCTTTTGGTTTGGACGGATCCCAGTTTTTAGATTCGGGTGACTTCCATACACTTTTTCGGACATCTGGAGATGACATATCATTGTTTGGAGATTTCAATTCGGACATATGTGACGGGGCCGGCGATGCTGGCGTACTTTGTGAACCTTGGTTAATTTCTGTTAATCTGGGTGAGCTAGGCATATCGAATTCAGCTATCTTATTGGCAATGTCGACAATCAAGTTATTGTTATTAGCCTTATCTGGCTCAGGAGTTTTCTGGGTTATCGTTGGATCAGAATTGGTTTCGCTTCTATTCGAATCTGGACTGTAATTGTTTGGAGGTATATTTAAATGTGCTGTTGTAGAGTCAGGATCTTCCTTGACAACGTTACTAAATATTTCAGGGTTGTTGAAATCCGGCCACTGGTTCTGTGTTATTTGATTTGCCTGATTAAAATGAGGGTCTCGTTTTTGCAAACCTGCAGCGAAACTTGGTAGCTGGTTAGGGTTGGGATTTTGACACGTATTTTCTAACACCGGAGACTGTACGTGGTTGTGATTGTAAAGGTTTTGATGATGCAGATTGTAGCTCTGATCATAGGGATTATAAGGCGAATCTAAAACCGTACTTGAAATTTGATTACTTTGAAGTTGAGCGTCCGTAAAGTTATCAATCATAGTCGCCATATCTAACAATGCAGGGTTCCCTAAATTAGGGTTCATTATATTCTGATTATGCATATTAGGGTTGACAAATGCAGAGTTGTAGTTATTAGAGAAGGCTGAAGGGTTGGATTGGTTCAATGCTGGAGTGTGAGCTCTGGGTGAAGCACTGCTTTGGCTTCGTGGACTGGCATTATTCCTTGCATCAGGTTGTGGCGTTCTCGGTCCAGGGGTATTGCACTGAGGCTTTTTATTGTTACTATTAGGACTTTGCTGTGGGGTAGTGCTAGTAGAGTTGTTTGCTGTATCTGTGGTATCTTCATCTTTGCGCTTCTTCCCGTGTCGTCTGCAGGGTTGAAGTGGTACTGAACGGACGCGGACCTCCATTGGATATCTAAAAAATAGAAACACAAACATCAATTTTGGAGTTACATTAGATTATATTAGTGACATTAAATAAAAAAATCGTAGGCAATAAATAAGACCTCGAAGTTTCGACCAAGTTGCATTGGTCATGGTCACGAGAAGACTCGAGGTAAAAAACCGTCCCGATCAATTTATTAACAATATTTTTGAATCGCGAATCTCTAAAAATTGCAGTAAATGAGATTACTTTCCATGTCTTTTATAAATACACTTATACAAACGCGGTGCTAATGTTGCCGAACAGATTTTGTGACAAGATAAAAGAGCATTTTCCCGGCGGTTTATAAATTATTTTATTTCGGTTATTACACTGTACTATTTTTTTGTAATAATTGACACAATTTATTATGACGTTTAAACAGCAGATAACTTCAATTTCGCAACTTTAAGTATTTACATTGATTATGGTGATCCAAGAACCGGGTTGGGGCGAAACTCGCCATAGTTTTCAAATTCATATTGACTATGGTATCTCAATTGAATCTGGACTTATGTGCTTTTGTAATGTAAGTGAGTACTTACTTATTTTACTGAGAATTTATTTTAATTTCGGAAAGGCTGTCGCTGAAAACCTTTCTTGTAGTGTATTTTTAAACAATTACGAGCAAAGAAGGACGAGTACATCACCACTCACTTGTCCAGAATGTCGAGAGCTCCACTCTTGACCTTCTCCTCCTGGCCTTCCTTGGAGCCGAACTCGTCCGTGGTGTCGAGGACATAGAGTGGTAGGACGTGAAGCTGCTCCTCGGCAGGCTTGGCTGTGGAGCGATGCTTGGCGAGGGTGACGACCGCGGTGCAGCCGTTGTTCATGTTGTGAAGGTCGCGGTGCGCGTGCGCACAGAAGTCTATGCATGCTGTCACTCCTGGAAAGTTATGATAGGAGATGTTGATTATTTTTCTCTTTTTATACAGAATAAGCGCGCGTTGGCCACTATCGGCTCACGCCGGCCTAGAAGGTTGTTTTTCTTATATTTCGTAAAGGTTTTTCTCTTTCTGCACACTGATTGAACTGAAATTAAGACCTTATAGTTGGCTAATATCCAATAGTGAAGAATTGAGGAATCAGTTGATTTATACGATGTCCTACAACTGTTGAGATACGATGCTTACTTTCTAATCAGCAAGGAGTAGTCTATAATTCCGCATCTCTAGTGTGGGGTTATTCTGTCGGGCCACAAAGACTTCAGATCTTCTGACATCCTTTGACTAGGCCAAAGAACTTTTTGTTATTAACAAACAAATAACTTTTCTTGAGACAAAAATGATCGAGACTGGCTTCTTAATAGGCATATAGCGTGTCACGGAGAGTATTATAGTTATGGTTTGTTAGTTATTTGCATTCATCTGAATAAAAAAACTACTACGAAGCTTCCGTCATTTAAAATATGCTACACCATGAATCTATTACGAAAGTGAGCGACATGTCTCACCTGAAAACGGCCTGCCTGGCTTAAACCCCAATCTGCAATCTGAGGCCTCCTTCTCAAACTGGCATTGATTCTCAAATGCCTTCGGAGCCAAATTCATGTACAGCGGACTGAGTAATGTTGCCAGCACATGCATTCGTTCTTCGATCTCACTCTCCTCTGTTTTGACGGAAAGACGGAACTTCCGGACAGTTTTGGAGCGAGCGTACTTGCAGCCGTTGTAGTACATAGACCAGGAGCAACCGAAGCTGTATGATGCGCCGCATGTCTCTGGATCCAGCCCTGGAATATACAGAAAATAATAGTTAGTTAAAACTGTCCTAAACTATACTTCGCTTCGCCGCGCCCGCCGCCTGGCACGATCATAACTCCAAGATGTAGAACTGCAAATAAGTTCGAAACTGGTCGGAGGGTAATTTTCCAGTGAGTTCTAGTCGGTTCGTAGATTACAATTATGGAACAAACTCACGATAGTTTTAAGACTCAAATAATTATAACTGTCATAGGTAAGGACAATGTCTAGCTTTCGCGGATGCTATGACGTCACGGAGTAGTATAAAACATAACTGGACTAATGTAAGGAAACTAAAGTAAAGGTAAAAATGTA
The DNA here is from genome assembly GCA_934044485.1 of Apeira syringaria. Classification (NCBI taxonomy): domain Eukaryota; kingdom Metazoa; phylum Arthropoda; class Insecta; order Lepidoptera; family Geometridae; genus Apeira; species Apeira syringaria. The sequence goes on along the minus strand of OW203665.1, from coordinate 8,651,406 downwards.
CAGGAACTAAACCAGACTTTCTATTAACAATTACCAAATGATCAACATAATTTTATGATAACGAAGGTGTAGCTCATATGGCAGTAGGAAATTAGGAATTAGGCAGTAGGTATTCAAATTTTTATACTTATGAATCTAGCGTTCGACCACTATCTTACTTGATGGTCAGTGATGATAAGTTCCAAGATGTAATCACGCTAGACCTAGAATGCTCACTGGCTTTCAAGGATATGAACACACTATGTGTTTGGTGACAGTTTGTTAAACTTAAGGGTGGTAACTAGCCAGGCGAGTACTCGAAAGTGCCCTACCATCATGCTGGGAATTTAATAACTGTGTTACCTTAAACGGAAGCCCAAGCTGTAGTTGGGGATCGAACCAGTGTCCAGGGATCATATCTTTCATATGATAGTCGAGTTTGTACGAGACTAATACTGGAAGGCTTAGATATATTTCAAATACGGTTTGCATTAAATACGATCTATGTATGGCTCGTCTGATAACATAAAAGATTATAACAAATAGGAGTATAAGAGAAAATTCGAACCTTGACAAGCACAGGTCCTGTTTTCATTAGTGGCACAGCGCCTTGTCGTGGGTAGGCCATATCTGTTTAACTTATGTGACAGCAAGGTATAGTCCAGATCTGCTTCTGATTGTGGTATACCTTCCCAGGCCACTAGACAGACCACAATCCAGGATGTGATACATCTGTGTCCGTTTCGGAACTTCACAACCACGAGGACCTTCTCTGTGTAGTTGCCTCTTCTGATCACCTGGAAATAGTTTCATAAGATTGAGAACTTTAGGGGAATACGATTAATGAACAATAATTATTAGGTGGAATGCGTTAGTCAATACGCAGACAAAAAATGAAGTCAACGCGTCAAGAAAGCACTAAGTACAGTACATTTGAAGAACTATTGGGACTTTTTACAGCTGTAATACGTGACTAAAATGGTGTATTTTATTAAGTATTGCCATCCGGACGTGGTAATGCAGTCTGCATTTAGGCTACTGTTCATCAAAATTTACACATCCGACTATCTGTAGATTATGGTAAAAACTGTTTGACCGACACGACGGTTAACTTGATAACCGGACGTTTTAAATGTCGGTGAGTAGTAGTAGTAGCCTTAGGATGTGTCGCCTACTGGTAGCGGTTAATTATTAGATTATTTTATGAATTATATGTGCTTAAGTGTTATTTAATGTTATTTAAGTGTGAATAAACACCATAAAGGAGGAAAAGTGGAGTAAGTAAATGATTGGTAATTAATAAATGAATTAATAAAAAAAAGGCGTGGACTGCCTTTCATGATCTCATGCGAATACTATGACTTGGTGAAAATGGATGACTTGTTTAAGTATGTTGTCCCCAGCTAATCCGTTGTATTACCAGGTGTATCGATGAAACATTAAAGACTTAGTAGTTGACATAGTATTATACAATAAAATATAAATACTAGTAGCAATTACGGATCAAATGTGATGAGTACGTCGTTAGTAGTAGAACTAGTATTACAATCCAGTGAGGATGGCTAGCATAAACTATGGGTGGTCATCGAGGGGGGGGAAGGGCATAAAATATTTCAAAAAATGGGTACGTTCTGTAAGGTTACAAAAGTAAAGAAACTCGATCCATACACTCACCCACTTAGCCATCGGGCACCCCTGAGCGGTTTTCCCTTCTTTGCCCGTATAGCACACCTTCTCTATCCTCAGCTCTTTTCCGGAAAGGCCAGTACGTGTTTCCAGATCTTTCCTCAACTCCGCTAATGTCGATGCACAACCTAGAATGTTGATATCACATTTGAAATCCGAAAAACATTTATTATTTAAATAAAACTGTGTATAGGTGAACATACCTAAATGAGTATAATAGCTGCCCGGTTCTGGAGGGTTCTTGTCCGCTGGAAAACAGTTGCAGTCAGGCACTTCAGTTCTAGAGTTATTCCGTAGTCTTTCTAAATTCTCCAAATACTCTTTGGAATAGTTAAACTGGTTCTTCTCTGGCGGTTTTGGTAAGTCTGGCACTGGCGTGCTAGGTTTAGATTGTGTTTTGGAATTGTTTTTCTCATTTGAATCTTGGTCATCTTCTATTACTTCATCTTTTGTCTGAAGGCCCGGGCAAGCGCCATCTCTCAAGTGTTCCGGAGGTGGTTTCTTGGTAGAACCTTGTCGACAACACGAGTAGCCGACTTCATTTCTAATATGTACGGGACCGCCGTCACCGGCAAATAAGTAAGGATCGTTTCTAGGAGGCATATTGAAACTCATGTTTTTATATATTTTATGGCCAGGCGGTGAATGCTCAGATTTGATCTGCTCTATATAATAAGGCTTTGGTTCAATTAGCGTGCTCTTAGAGAGTTTATTTTCAGGCTCCTTACTTATCTTTTGATCGTTGAAATTTCTAGTATACTTCTGGAATCCAACGTTGTCTTGCCCTCGAGGTATTGGTTGATAGATCTCGGCAGGATCCGGGCGGCGGTCGAAAGAAAAATTTTGATAGCTTTGAAAGTTTTGTGATTTTTGTCCCATATTCTCTTGTTTAATCGTTGAAATAGGAGGAAGGACAGTGTTTTGTTGCGTCCTCGCTATCACACCATTTGGGTAGTCCCTGTAGTTATTCATAGTGACTTCATTTTGTTTCGGGTACGCATTTGGATTTATCATCCGTTGTGTATCACTCTTTAGCAGACGTTCGTCTTTATACTGATAATTGTCTGGCATTTCTAACTTAGGTATCAAAGGCGCTGAAGGATGACTAAATTTAGCGTCGTAAGTTTCTCTATCATAAGCTCTTCTTTGTGCGTTTGTATCTCGTGACGGATTACAGTTCTGCTGATTGATCTCTGACACCGGTCCAATTAGCATCTTCGATTGAAAATCCTTACTATCTTGCTGTTGATTATAACTTAAACTATCACTACCATAAGCTTCTGCATACTTTTGTAATTCATACGGTGTATTTGGGTACACGCCGTATTGTCCTCTCATGTCCGCGTACGACGGTAACTTCTGAGGAGCCTTGGAAATGCTCTTAGTAGCTACGTGCTTATCGTATGCTCTCGAGACTTCCGTCCCCCCCTCCCATACGTGGTGGCCACCACCTCCGAACTCAACCGTACCAAATGTGTGGGCCGGTTGTGAATAATTACCTGTGGCAGAGTGTCCCTGCTCACCTAAACGGTAATTATCTCGGAGATGGTGGCTATACGATAAAAAATGACCGGTGGTATTTCTATCATCGTTTACGGAGACCGTCCCTGACTTTCTCTCGTCTCCTCCCCGAGGCGGGCCTTCGCCAGGATCACCCTTATCTGGCGGCGTGTTGGTGCCGTCACGTGTATGGTTCTGTTTGTTTAATATCATAGTTTTCAGTCTCGAGTTCAAATTGACCCTGTCCGATTGCGAAAACATCTGTTGTTCTGCCTCATCCTGCCTCTGCTGCTGCATTTGCTGATTTTGCAATTGGTGACTTTGCATTTGGTTTTGCAATTGCTGTTGTTGTTGCATTTGCTGGTTTTGTTGCTGCTGCTGCTGTTGTATTTGAATTTGCTGTTGTTGATTTTGCATCTGTTGCTGTTGATTCTGCATTTGCTGTTGTTGTTGGTTCTGTATTTGTTGGTTTTGCATCTGTTGGTTCTGTAATCTTTGGTTATGCTGCCACTGGCGTTGTTGCCAGTCGTTTTGTTGCTGTTGGCTATTCTCCCTGTACTGTCCGCTGTTGAAAGCGCCCGGATACCCGTTACAATCTAGTGAAGCTCGCGGACCGTTGCTCCCCTGCAGGTACCCAGGCTCGGCGTTTCCCGAATGCTGCCCATTTGATGTGTTCTGTTCTTGTCTCTCACCGTCATTACTTGTGTCTCCTGCTCCATTCTCAGAATTACTATAATCTTCTGAATGTTCGTTGGTGTATTCTGCGCGGTCGTAATTCTGTTGGCTGACGGTATAGACCGGCGCTGCTGACGTTGGAACAGAATTCTGATACGAGGCGGCTGAGTTTGGCCTGGAGTCATTGCCTGACGTGGCACCCGGGGTGGAAGCTTGCTGGGTGTATTGTTGCTGATATTCGGTGGTATAGTGCGGGGCTCGAGGAGAAGGAACAGGGGTATATGCGCCGCGATTGGAAGGTGGTCGTTGCGCTGGTACAGCTTGTACTCCTGCCTGGTAGTAAGTGTTGTTTGTGACGTCAAAGGTCGTGGCGACGTTCTGGACCGTGTAGGTCGTGTTAGCTTGGTAGTGGGGTGACGTCGCGTACGCTGTGTGGTTGCCCTGGTAGTCGAGCGTCGTCTGACCTGTCTGAGTCGGAAGTTGCTGGATAAACTGGTTCTGCCAGCCTGCGGGTACAAAAGTAACTTAACAATAATTTCAAGTGGAAACTGAACAATCAAATAATAACAAACAAAAAAGATGTCGAAACTTATAATGATTTTATACCTTGTGTTGGGTCCGTCTGCCACGTTGTTGAAAATCTATTAGGATCTCCTGCGTAGAATGGCATCGGCGCCTGCAACAACAGAAAGAACTGATAGAGAATATTTTAAAATACTTCAACATTAGTGAAAATACATAGATCCTTGGGGAGACTACGTGGCCTCGTTTTTATAGTTTGTCGCAATTAGCGTGTGCGGCATAAAGAGGTAATGTAGGCTCATATAGATGTGTGTCGAGGTTGGTCCTTGCTTATTGTTTGCTGCGTGTGAACTGCCCTAACGTAATCACACGCTGACCGAGGTCGACAAACTGTCTGTTTATTCACAATAATACATATCTATATCGTTGGGTAAATTAATAATTAAGTATGCAGATTATGAGTTCAATGTTAATATCTCGCGTGGAGACAATGTTGTTTGTATTACGGCGCATTCTTGATTTCCGTTTATATTACGTAACATAGACTAGCAACATGTTTAAGTTTTGTTTTGAATCGATGATAGCTCAGCGGTGAGATCGTCACTGTTAACTTGACAGATGCTGGTTCGACCCCCACCAATAGCTGAGCTTTCACTGAATGCAACACCGTAATCTATTTCACAGCATGGCACTTTCCAGTATCGGCTTGATAAGAAGTTCACCGAGCCATCTACCACCGTCAAGTTTGAATAACTGTCACCAAATACACACTGTGTTTAGGAAACAGACCATCAAGTGAGATAGTGGTCAAACGCTAGATTTAATATAAGCCACTATGAGGTATAAAAAATATTTAAAATATAATTTTAGTTGCTCAATACAGACTCATGGCTCCAAAGCTATCTGCGGGTCCAATCCCGCAGATGTTTTTTACATATAATTATGTACATTGTACATGTAGCATTTTACAGTATGTCATTTGATGGTCAGTGACGATGTGGTCGTCAAAATCACGCTATATATAGAATGTTGATTGGCTTGCGAGGGCAACTAAACATGTGTTTACTCGCTCAATGGCGCCTACATAGAAAAGAAACGGTAATTATGCCGTTTTTTAAATTAAATCTTATCATAGGATGCTTACTGCTGGACTTAGGCCTCGATTGATTTCCAGTTACAAGAATCAGTACGAAGCACCCGACTTCCAGACCTATTCTGCAACCTTGTACGGCTCGTCGGACCACCTATACGGTGGACAGGCTACGCTTTCAAATCCATGGTCTCCATTCGGGAACTTTTCGACCTCACCAGGCAAGTTTTACAGGATATGTGACCAGCCCACTGTTATTTCAACTTACTAATGTACTGGGATGTTAGTGATTTTCATTTTTCTACGGTTCTCCTCATTTCTGAATCGATATAGAAACCAGGAGAAAAGAGATTTGGTTGCCTGGAAGAAATTGCTTTAAGCAATAAGGCCGCCCTTTGTATCACTGTATCTATATTTGTTTGTTTTTTTTATGTGTGTAGTTTTTAAATAGTGTGCAAATAAAGAGTTTTCTATCTATCTATCTATCTATCTCTCCCATATATCTATCTCTATAATAATGTTCTTGCAGATTAATACTAACTTGGACCATAGTAGAACTAACAATAAGAGTCATATCAGATTAACCATACGCAAGTAATAAAATCGAACCCACTTTTACTATTGGCTACTTATTACTCGTATGAGCACAACGTATAACAAGATCCTTTTCCATTGATTAAATTCTTAACTTCAAACTTGAGAAATTCCTATCAATATTATTTATTATTTCGAAGTTATGACAAAAAAATCAGAATAGGTAAGCGTTACCTGCATTTTTTTTAATATCCACGGCAAAGGGATATTAAATTACAGAAATAAAGCATGTTAAACGCTTTGCCGACAAGCTTTTTATGAAATTATATGAAGGTAAAGTAACTTTGAAACTCGTTCGAGTTTGGAAGCCTTTAATTTGTTGAAGGAACAACGGCTTAGGGCGGTGATACAAAGCATACAAACATAGAAATAAAAAAAAAAATGTTGCCAAAAAATTGAACCGACTTCAACAATCAAAAGTGTGGAATAACTTGTCGAACTTGGTACCACGATAGTTTAAAAATAACTATTATCAAATTATTGCGATAAGTTATTTCACACTTTTAAGTGTTCGAGTCGGTTACATTTTTTGGTAATTTTTTTCACCCTTTTCAGTGACTTTTGCTACTCACGGGAACAATTGTCATTGTGTATGTTCACCGGTTTCTTTACCCTCAATAAGGAAGTCATCGAAGTATACGTAACAGTTTTCATTTATTGGAGTGTAACTCAAAACCGCTTGCCCGATTCAGATATAATTTAAATAGGACTACATGGAAAGCACTACCTTTCAAATAAAAAAAATAATCATCAAAATCGGTTCACCCAATTTTAAGTTCAAATGTAACAAACATAAAAAAATACAAACGATTTGAGAAAATCCTCCTTTTTTTAAGTCAGTTAAAAAAACGTTATAGATAATGCTGAGGAAAGTTTAGTCTCGCGTTTATACATTTGCTGCACTTTTGATGCAGTTCCCGTATGTTTCTTTCGACACAATAAAAAAAAAATGTTTTACAGTGGTCAAAAAGTGAAATTCGTCTACAATTCACCTTTAATATTTCACCGCTTTTAACAATATATCTAATGACTTCCATAGAAGTCATCATCATCATCATCATCTCAGCCATAGGACATCCACTGATGGACATAGGCTTCCACAAGACCGGATGAAAGCGGTCCACATCCATCCCTTATCTGCGATCTTAGAAAAATATTAGATTAGATTATAAAAAGAAATAACACTTATCTTTATACAAAAAATATGACCACTTGAGTTCATAGCAATACATAATTTGATATTATCATACAAACATTTAATACCAATACAGACTCAGAGTATTCCAACAACGTCAATAATTAAACATTAAATTAATAATTTATAGGTCATAATATTGTGAGCAGATTACATCCCTCATGTAAGCGCCCTTACATGAGAATTTGAGTCATATTTTATGAAGGCGTGTACTTGTAATTAAAAGTTTGTTCTCGTACTAATGAGGCTCCATAATGAGATTACCGTGTTTATTGTGCAATTATTCGCTAGCTTTACGATTTAATGCGAAATTTGGTTCGTAAATATAGTGTTAACATGTTTCTGTTGCTAAATTTGGCGATTCGTACGTGAACCTTTGAGCACATTCAGACAATTTATAGTTGTCAACAAAACCTTTTGTGTAAAATTAGATATAGTCGGTATGATGAGTTTTGGCGATGATGATCCCTAGATGGCTATCAAACGGCGGTCGCGGATTTGACCCCCCCCCCCCCTGGTTTACAAAAAAGGTGGTTGCACCTTCTCTCTTGCAAGTCTGTTACAGAGACGCGTACGCGTACCGATCACTGAGCCGTGGAGACCGTCAATCCCTACTTTCAATTACTTAAGATTTTGTAGAATGTATTTATGTTTCATCTCTGTCTCACCTGATATTATGTAATGACATCATCTAAGATGAAGCATGCAAGCTTAGAAGTTATGTATTCTCTCTGCCTGAAGACTCCAGGACTAAGTAACTTATTTTATCAATACCAGTTCAATAACATAGTTGTTACCAAGCGAAACTGTCGTGGTTTATACAACTAATACTTAACAAATAAATAATTTATTGTTACTTGGCGCCGTTAAAATGAGTTATGACCGCAAATTCCCGGGACAATGCTAAGTTATTGGCCCATAACTACCAGCACAGTATAATTGCAGAACAGTTGTTAATCTTCATTCTACGTCTAATTATATCTACAGAAATAAACAGGGTGGTAGGATAGTTTTTAGTGCCACCTGGACTGCTTTCGGCAGCTTCATTGCCGTGTCATATTTTGCCCTAACTGCGAACAGTGGAGTTTACGTACTAATTTAGCGTTAATTGCTCCGCCCAATATTTGATCATGCCCGTTAAATTCAACCAGTCAAATCATATTATGATCGACTAGACCATACACTTTCGATCTTTAGATTCATTCAACTCTTGCTCTGCTGTCAAAAGTGAGATATATTTGAGTAACTATAACGTTATCTATCACCTTTCTACGGCCTTCTTCTTCCTCCTCGCTCTCAAACTCAAAATTGATGTAGAGGCCGTTCATGAGAAATCTTGATAGATATTGGTCGACTAATATTTCGCCAATGGACTTGCCGAACGCAGCCCTGGCTAGCCGACTACTAGACAGAGAAGAAAAATGTTTATTCTACATTAAACTATAAGTGGTACATAAGGTACATACATAAATTATTTAACACTACAAATCAAGAATTAATTAGGTATTCATAATGATTATTGATTTGTATTTGAAATGAATTGTTGATTAGGTGTACAAGAGCAGCATGTTCAGCAAAATAATTCTACAAGAACTAATCTTGCAACGCTGGCGCTGGTCAGCTTGCTCCTTCAGGTACCTACTCATATTTTTACTGGTCTATCTTAGGCGTTGCCAACGCACTTGTCTTTTACCAACGCCGCGTTGGTAAAAGACAAGCTTAAAATTTACGAATTTCTATCACTGTCAGAGTAGTCCATTGTGGCAACATTATGTCGAGTTACCTCTCGACCACAGGTTACGTACCAAATTCTACGAAAGATTCCACACTACGAAAATTTAGCCTATAATATTGATCTGCGTTTGTTGGACATATGAGAATGTAGCAGTGAGTTTACTTTATGAATTCACAATACGATTTTCAAAAGTAATAAAATTAATACTTTGATGAGCAATTGAAAAAGTATGCTAGACGTTTTTTATCTTTTTTTTTTAAACTTGTGTGTGTGTAACTAGACATGTCCGTAAATAATTTTCTCCCTAATAAATGAGTTATGAATGTTATGAAGTGCGCCTCTCTTTTTCCGCCATTGAACGTTATCATCTGTTTTTAACCATTTATTCAAGCAATCTGTATCACATCAAATTGAGGAAGGATTATTTTGTTTTTTTATGAAATAGGTGCCAAACAAGCAGACGCGTATACCTATTTCAATTTAGAATTAGACATTCCTTCTAAAATATAAAATTACTTTAAAATTACTTTGTAATTTTAGCACGATACGGTAATTCACAGGGCGGTTAATAGAACAACACAAAATATTTTTATGAAACGAAAGGCTGAACGGAACGGATGGAGTTACAATGATTTATGCATTTTGTGTTTTTTAAGTGCGATTTAACGGACGAATCTTAGAATCAACAAAAAATCTAATAAAATGCTAATAAAGTACTTAAACTGTGTAGTTTAATAGAGTGGAAGAGAAAATCACGTTGTAGCGACCCCACCTAATATGTGACGGGAGGACAAGAAGAAGAAGTTTAATTTAATAGTTAATTGGTGGCCTTTATCCAAGCGATAAATATTAATAGAACCATTCCAATATTTGTTATTTTTTTATTTAAAATAAAACCTGTGCAATATTATTAAAGCTACACGGTTTGCACTTTACGAGAATATACAAGTTTTTAGTTTCGAAATACGCTACAATAATTTGAGTGCAGTTTGCGACGGAACAGAAATTGGCAAAGTTTGAACGCGCTCCCTTAGAAATTAAACTTTCAACTCTCTCATTTATAGTACATTAACTTGGGTCGTTTGTAAAATATATTGAAAGATCATGCAGTTTTTATGACAAGCAATTATTTATAGTATTTTTATTCAGCGTTGCAATTCAACGGAGAACTTCCTTAATTTTATGGAACTCAGTTGATGAAAACTACATATTTTGTTAATTATTTCATATAAGTATTACAAAAAGAAATTTTATTCTGTATTATATCATATTTTCAACGATAATCTCAAAAACATAGCATTGGGTGAAACCTTTAGATGAAATGAACGAATGTGAAGAAAATGCCCGTCAACGAAAATATTACCCTACACTGCTTTAGATTACGTGTATTAATACATAGTATGCGATGCCTAGGGATACACGAGTTAGAAAAATATCTGAGACATTTTATCGCTGTTCTATAAATTAAACAGTCTATTCGAAATGCATATACAACTTGAATAGCCACTTCCCGGAAGAGAAACCAAGGAACGCCATGAGAATATAACATTTAACTGCGTAGTACTAATTCACGCTAATAAGTTTAACAATCGACGCGGAAAGATAACGGCCCACAAACAGCCTCGAACATTTTCGACTAATGATTCGAAAAATAGCCCTTTTAGTGATAAACGTTTTAATTACTGTAATAATTGGTATGTATTTTTTGTTTTGTAAATAACTGCGATTATTCGAACCTTACTTTTTATTAAAACATTACTCTCCAGCAGGCTTCAGGGCCATTTATATAAAACTTAATTTATTCAATCATACATTTTTTTATTTTCTTTATTTATCACATTCTAACCCCCGCACTGGAATTCCCTGTGTCGCGGGAGGCATGGACACACACAAACATCCAAGACCCGGGACAAACACCTACACTCATCGTACAAATGTTTGCCCCTGCCGGGATTCGAACCCAGGGTCCCTAGAACACAGAAGTCATGTCACTGACCACTGAGCCATGGCGACCGTCATATGACACAAAATATTTTTTTATGTAAATAGTGAACCTTTTATATACTACTAGCTGAGACGACATACGGTGTCCTGACTTATGGCGTTTGACTTGGCTGTCAAGCAGCTGACAGCTAGGTTTGCGGCATATGGTTACATTAGAAAAAATAATATGATCGTAATTTATATTTAAATTTACCAATGTGCATGCGCATTCCATTTTTTCTTTCATAGGAACCTTCTGATGACAATAGCAAATACAACAATCAAAGAATTTGCGAAATTGGTCCAGCCGTGCATGCGTCATGCCATGACTAAGGGAAATATATATATCAGTCGTCAGGTTACCATAGCACAGGCTCTGCCTAGTTTGGGACCTGAAGACCTTGTGTGAATGTTAATAAACAAACTAAAATAAATAAATAGGAATTCATTTGTATACATATAAGATATATTACGAATATGTAATGTTAATGTACAAATATAACCTTTGAAAAAAATAATCGTTTATTATAAAGTTATAATGTAACAGGAAGCTAAATTTATGAAGGCTATTCCTAAAAAAAATAAGTTATTTTTAATGAAGCAATTAAACGGCTCGTGACGAATGTCACAACGTCGGCGAGTATGGTAATAGCGTCTAACGTTGTGTTATGCTAATTCCCAATGTTTTTGTGTTATTAAACGGTAATTAGAGAATTTTACGCGCCATTTTTATGGCGCGTAATTAATTTTGTTACCAACTTTTTTTTTTATACAGTATAGATCTAGCGTTTGACCACTATCTCACTTCATGATCAGTGACAATGTGGTCGAAGATCTTATCACGCTAGACCTAGAATGCTCACTGGCTTTCAAGGACTGCTGCTCGAACAAACTATGTGTTGGCAGTTTTTCAAACTTGAGGGTGGTAGCTAGCCAGGCGGATATTCGATAGTATCCTACCACCATGCTGGGAATTTGATAACGGTGTTACCTTCACCGGAAATCAAGCTGTTGTTGGGGATCAAACCAGTGTCCGTGAGTTTGACAGGCGTCGCTCACCCCGCTGAGCTATCATCGCTTCAAAAAGGATCCAGATGATTACATAAAGGATCAAGCTGTAATTCTGTAAGCGTAAGTACGAAGTTAGGAATAGGAAGTACTAGCAATCCGGCCCGGCTTCGCACGGTTACATTATTGAAGTTTTAGTGGAGATTCTTAACTTTTTCTAGTAATAAATATAACCTATGATACTCATCAGGGATAATCCAGAATTCGAATTTATGTTGGACTTCGAAATCGGTCTCCTGTTATCCGTTAAGTAAGTCCGGTAAGTTTATCCGTTACAAACATACAAATTACAAATATTTCTTTTTTATAATATTAAATATTATTATTAGTGTAGGTACATATCCTAAAATATAATATTATACATGTGAAGGTTTGTTTCTTTGCATGCCGGAACAGCCAAACGGTTCTGAATTAAATTACCAAGAACTTGAATTTTAGGTTATATTATTGAATGGCACATAGCTTACTTTTTATCCTTAAAATTTACTGTTACAGAAAAACCGTAACCGTTTTATCCATGCGGATAAAACTGCAGGGCGCGGGAAGTTTTAATTAAAAAAATAAAATGAACATTTCAGATCTAATTTAACATAAACTACTAAGGCAAATTTTCAACAGTTATGAAGAAGGCTAATTGTCAAAAAAAAATTCATACGAAAACTCATTCACGCTGGTCACCCTCAGTCATGTCATGAGGAATCGAGAAGCACGAAGACGCATCCAAGAAAAAAACCCTAATATATTAATTAATATAATGTTATGTAGTGAGTGTCTAGTAATGAAGTATAAATATAAATGTATAAGTACCTACCTAATTGTAAATGCCTTGGCAGTTGTAATATTTCTTAAGTTAAAGCTAAAAACACTAAATTTTGCCTTTATTTTAAAAAAGCAACTAAATTCAGTAGGCACCCTATAACAACCAAAATGAACAAGGAGAGAATATTTAAATCTGACTTCATTATTTAGTTTCATAAAGCGGCATCGAATTATCACAAAACGTGTTCATAGCAGCAATTTGTTGTTATTTTATTCCGTATGCTAATGTTTCGGATAACATTGGTGTTAAACATATTTATAGTATTGGAGCAGATTAACTGTTATTTACGCATTCATTCATGTAAACCACACGGATTAACGCCAGGAAACTAATGTTTGGTTCGATATTATTGAAACTGCATAAATAATTTTATTTATTTGTATATATGGTAGATCGCAGGGCGGATCCATAATAGTAAGTATAATAGTAATAGGAAGGGCTCCTACTTATTTTTACGGAGGTAACAAAATATGAGAATTGAGTTGTATATAGGTTATTAGTGCAACATATATACATACCTCTTTCCCATAGGGGTAGGCAGAGACCACAACCCGACACACTTCTTTCGCTTCATCCACGCTCATCAGACCTTTCATACAAGAGCGACTGGTTAGAGTGCTCTTGACCTAACCCTGTCGTTAAATTGGAACGTTCGCCTAGACCTTTCTCTTCCAACACTACCATTCACTTCACCCATGTATATACCCGCTTAGTCCTTTCATTCATTCTCTCTACATAACCAAACCATTTGCAAATACTTTTCTTAATTTAAGTCACTACAACTTGTGTGATAAGGGAATGTTGTGGTGTAAACGATACCACAACATTTGCACTATTCTTTACCCTGTCATTCAGTTTCACTCCGATCATACTTCTCAGAACTCTCATTTAAATTAAGTACCTCAATCTTTAATATCTCATATAAGTTAGTTTAGGTATTGTAGGGCTCGAGTATGGTGTGTATATTGTCAATTGTATTTGTCTCTATTGTATTGTTGTCACACTCTTCGTAAATAAATCTGTTGTTTTACTTCTCACGCATATCTATCGCCATACGTAATTAGACCATAATTTCTATTTCCAGAAAAATATGTTGAAATATCGAAGAACTACATACTGTAACTCAACATAAAGTGTCACCAAAGATACTCACCATGGGTTGACTAGGGTGCTCCTGCTTCATGCCTGCGGTGGTGGCTGGGGCAGGACTGGGCGCTGCGGGGGCCGGTACGGGGGACGGGGAGGCAGCGACGGCGACTCCGGGGACTCCCACGCCGGGCGGCACAGGGACTCCGGCGGTGCCTCCGAGCGGCTTGCGACCGCGGTAGCTCTGTGGACGACAGAGAACCTTGTCTTCATTTGAAGGTCGAGTTTAAAGAAATATATCTGTGACTTGTACCAATGTGCATCTCCTCATACAAAGTTGTGCAATGTGTTCAGTCAACCAATGCACCATCAACTGCAAAGCCGTGCAGGATTTTCTGCTAAACTGTGCATTTCAATGGCTAAGTTGCGCAATATCTGCTACAGTAAGCTGCGTGGTTATCATCTGCTAAACGTTGAAGTGCCTTTTGATAAGCTATGTAGTGTCGTTTGTTAAGCTGTACAGTATCTTTTGTTAAGCTATGCAAAATTCTTTCCTGAGCAAAGCAGCGTATTCGCTGGACTATGCAACATCTTCTGCCAAGCTATGCAGTATCATTTGCTACGCTGTATGTTCTTTGCTGAACTATGTGGAGTCTTCCGGCAAGCACGTATTTTTTTTAGTTGAAGCTAAGAAGTATTCTGTGGTAACCCATGCAGTATTTATGTTATTGTTTGCAGTGTCTTCAGCTTAGCTCTGCCTTAAACCAGAGTTTTCTTTACTAAGCAGAACGACTTAGTAAAAAAAAACTGTGTGTATGTTTCACCGTATAATTGTAGAAACTAGATCGACAGTTTACATCTTATTAAACCTCAATAGACTTTTTATCATTATTATAGTGTTTTAAAATGTTGAATATATAGATAAAAGGTTAATTAACAGCATGAATATACATTTTCTTAGACTGCTTATCTTTGTTATTTTATATTCCCCATGAGGCTGGCGTTTGACTACTATCTCGCCTGATGTTAAGTGATGAAGCGGTCTACGATCTACGATCACACCTGTCTAGAAGAGACTTGTTTAGTAGAATCCTTTTTAAGATGACCAATTGGCTCTATTCGTCGCCTTAAAAACTAAAAAATCTTACCAACCTATTATCTATCTCTCCTATGAGCGTGCATTTCCTGCAAATATTCCTTTGATTGGATGGTAATAACTAGGGAGGCACTAACTATCGGTTGCACTACTAAATTGGAGATGAAAATAACGTAGCTAAATAACGTATTACATGCTGTGATTACGCGAAATAACGAGATATTTAATGGTTATTGGCTTGGTAATATAAGTAGCGGTTACATAGAGGAGCACGCAAAGGCTTATTTATTTTGTATACGGTAAAAGTATATATTATTTGATTAGATATACCAAGTATTTGGAACCACCATACAATTGAAGGTTGTTTGGACATGTAGTTTATTTATTCTTATTCAATACGAAAGAGATTTAGAATATAACATGAAATGAATTGAACCAGTTATACTTCACGAAAAATATAGTAATACGGTGATATTAGTGGTTATTTTTGCTCATTCTATTTTACCGTTTTCCGGCGTGTGAGTTAATTTATACAAGGTTCATAAAAATTATAATCAAGCGTCAGTGTAAAAGTATAAAGCTAAGTAAGTACGACAAAAAATAGTTAAAGAAATGAATTACTTTGCGTATATATATACTTTAAATATTTAAACGAATTTTAATAGTTTCGCTGTATCTTTCTTTTATAAAAATATATTAAAATATAATAATAAATAATAATAATAAAATATAATACTCTATCAAGAATTACAGTGTACCAACTCTTCTTACTCTATGGTCAGTAACGACGTATTCGAAGGAGGATTCACGAGATACAACGAAAAATGAAAATGCGTATTTTTAGGCACGTTGTTTTTAAGGGAACAGATTGAAGTAGGTACGTAAATGACTTTACGTGGTGATACTATTTACTTACTTATTAGTTGCCGATCATTTGATTAAATAAATAGAACGAATTTTTACAGACGACTTCTACCGGAGATATCGCAATATGAACCGACAAATCTTGTCTTTTGGATGATGCATTGATGTTAATGAGCTACGATAATCAGATTTTTATTAAAAAGTAAAACTGTACAAACTGATTTCCACTACTCATCCGTAGAACCTTTCAACGTTTTCATGCAAAAAATTAAAACACCATCAAAGTAGGTAAGAACAAATAAGCATTAATAAGGACAAATCAAACACGACTTGTCAAATCTTGATCAAATAGGACCATATGAGAAGCACCAGCTTTCAAATAAAGAATTATGTAGATAAAAGTTCAAAACACAAAAATAATAAATACGAAGTCAATTGAAAAGTGAATATTAATGCATTATAATTGAAGAAATTACACCATATTTTTTAATATCTATAGTTTACGATATATTTCCGAAATCTTCCTTTTCAAATCTCACAAAGATTGTGCATCGGAATATTGTATAGTTACTGTAACTTTTAAAAAGATTTAAGCAACATAATTGATTCCTCATTCAAATTCAATCTCACACTCTTCGTAAAGTTTAATTGAATAATGCATTGGAAAACCTCCCGTGCTCATAGCGGCGTGATATCGCGGCTAGTGATGCGCTTCACTGAATTCTCTGGTACAATGGCTTACAAAACTGTTGTGAAAGTATATTTCATCTCCAATAACACAAAGATATATAGTTTAGTCGATTTAAATTATTTAATGCCATTGTTACTAGCATTTGATAATGAAATCATTCGTAGTAATAAAAACAGTACTGTAATAGTTTCAAATGCAGTTCTAAGTGACATACAAACACATAGACCTTGTAAGTTGCTCTTGCTGATATATAGGTATAGACATACCCATTTTCAATGCTAGATCTTTAAGTTATGTCTGCTCTACTACTTTTAAATGACCGAGGTTCTCATTTTCTTATTTAATTACGAATTTATTATTTATGTTTCTTTACCTCAGATCTCTGTCTTTTATACCTAAATCTATTGAACAATCTTTTTTCATTTAAGAGATATCAACTTTTGGTTTCCTCTCGCATACATTTCACCATGTTCATTCATGGTTTTCAGTATTTAAGAAAATGTTTAAAATGTTCCACTAATGTTTCGGAACATCGCAAAAAGGTTTTGGCTTATTCACTTCCAAAATAAAGGATGATGGTATAACAGAGTGGAACGCAATTTCATGACAGAATTGTGGAAAGTATTGCATTTGATACTTAATCATTACTTGATTAATTGTAGTTAATGTAGTGTGCAAGTAACTATATGTACATATAAATAACTACACTTTTGTAGTGGTCAACTTACTCGAATGCAAGCAATAAAATATGTTTAATTTACTTGAGTAACTAAAAAGTAATAATATGACAAAACTTTTACAATGAAAAGGGCAATATAACCATAATTAAATTGATGTAAGAAGCTCATATGTAAACTAATTATTCATAATACTTATCTCAAATGTCACTATCAAAACATTTATGAAAAGTAAACAAATCAGTCAAGAAATGAAGATTTATGTTGAGCCATCGATCACATTGTGACGTAAGTCGTTTTAGAGATAAAATGAGAGGCATGAACATTTTATTATAAAATATAATTTCGTTTACAGTGAAGTATATATATTTTATATTCATTTACGTTGTTTGGAGAATATATACAACAGTTGGAAAACTACATCAGGGATCGAAGATGGTATTAACCTAGACCTAGTTATTGATAGATATCAGGGGTATCCTATTTAAAGTCGTCTTAGTGTCGAATTTTTAAACTTGGTGGTGATATTGGCCAGGCAGGCACTAGAAAGCGTCGCCACCACGACCACCTCTACAAAAAAATGTTATTAACGTAAATGAATAAAAACTTCATCGTGACAAAGTGCTTGCAAATGAATTGATACACATATTTTATAATGAAGTGAATGAAGTTTTATGTGTGAACTACAGATAAAAAAAATTGAAAAGTTATGCGTTCTGTGTCCAACTGTACCTTACATAACACAATTAGATCTAAAGCTTTTGTAAGGTACTTTTACTTGCGAGCGATGTTATAATTTTTTTAACGCATTGTTATTATTGAATGATTGCGTAAAATATGATATGATTTCTTTTCCGGTCCATTTGATAAAATCAATTTAAGATGTTTCCCAAATAACAATAAAGATCTTCGATCGCAGCTGTCTGTATGATGTAATAATATTTCATGTGCTTTAGACTCGGGTTTAGAGAAATATAATGCAGAGTATTTCTTTGTTCATTTATAAAAATAAAATACTAATAACGTTCTACAATAGTTTTCCAATTTCCGTTTTTCAATTAAACATACATCGCTGACTTAAGTTATTGGTTTTCAGATGTGTATTTTATGGTGTAGAAATAAATTTAATTTGATTTCATGAGTATTTATTAGAAACGTCTTAATACTGTATGAGTAAGTTTTGAGTGGCTACATAGGAAGTAACATTATGCAAACTCGTATAGTAAACCTTATTGCATGTGTTGTGATTATTGGAATAAAAATATAATCCCTAGTTGTAAATTAAAAAATAATTATAGAGCCTATGGGACATTTCTTCTAAATCTATTAATCACACAACCTAACTAAAATTATTGAAAGCCTAAAAGCTCCATATTCAATTTGCGCTAAAATTCAAATTCGTTTAACTCTTTTGGTACAACGCTATCCGTAATATTAGACTTCAGAGTTTTATTAAACTGCTGGCCAATTGCGAGTTGTTTTAGGCGGCACCAAATAAGTGACGACTATTTTTACTTTTTTTTATTAATAATTTTATTAGTTTAATAATCTGATATTAGTTTTGTTATTTAATTTTATCAATCATCTTATTTTCCATAAATTTTAGTCGAATCACTACCATTTTCAGTGACTCATAAAACGAGAACGCACTTATGATCTCACACAGACATATTTTGTTCCGGTTTCTTTATTATATATGTTGACACTCTCCTAAAACTAAACGTAGTATTGCTTACATGCTTGTAATAAAGAAAGGACAAACTTATTGTGATACCCATCAAGACGTATATACTTTTCTCAAAGACTTTTTGAATAATACGATTTCTTTAGAAGCTTAATTTGTAGTCCACCATCCCGTTTTAATTAAGCCTCAAAGTTTGCACAAACTTAAGGTGCATACACACCGTCACGTAGGCTGGGATAATAACTCAAAATACAGCCCGGACGACAAAGCAGGCTATACATTAAGAGTAAACAAAGGCCTTTTGTGTAACTCGGCCGTTCGGGAACAGAGCTTTTGTTCAACTTCGTGTAACTGGCTTTAGGCTTTATTTAATTGTCTTCGAGGGTTTAGTGTAAACTCGGCATAAACCTTTCCTCAGATGTGTACGTGGTTGTTTTATTTAAACTCCTTGCCATTACAAAAACAGCTAAATGTGCTGGGAAATTTAGACAGAAATAAATAAAAACTAGTTACGATTTTGAGGGCTTTAGTTAGTTGTAACTAATAAAAATAGTTTAAAATTATTTCACATGATGTAAAACGTGTAAAACAATGTTGCGGCCTAAGATGAATCGCGCCTGCTTGGTGCCTAATCAATAAAAAAATATAGTGAAGCTATTGAAAAGAAATTTAGTAGGTTCCAGTTTTAAGACTTCAAGTCAATTATCCGTAGCAGTCTATTAAAATTGTTTCCTACTGAATAGATAAAAAAAGAGTAAATAAAAAAAGCAATCTGTTATCAATGGTACAGAATCGCCGTTGCCATGGTTACAAAACTCAGTAAAAAACACCTACCAGTTTCTCGGAGCATTCTAGGTCTATCGTGATAACGTCTTCAACCACATCGTCACTGACCATCAAGTGAGATAGTGGTCAAACGCTAGATCTACACAGTATAAAAAAAATCTATTTGGTACAGTTTTTGGCATTAAACTTTAAAATTTGAAAAAAAAATTAAAGATTACTAAAACGAGACTTATATTATCTAGCAAGGCGCAAAATGTTCGAAGCTACTTTCAAGAAAATTTTAAACACATTCTAGTACCTGGTGTCTTGAAAACACTCAAGACAGTTCAAAATGAACGTATGAGAAACAAGAAGAGTCGCAAATGCCATCTGTTTCCCCTCAAACGGAGTTCACTGGAACTATACTATATAATCGTATAATATTCTATAATCTCACGGATTTCACTAAATCAAGGGTTACGATTAACTGCTTCATAAACAATACTGTTTATAATAGCGCATGTGTTTAGGCCAAGGTCACAGTTATCTTTGATCTTTTGGCAAAACATCAAAACCCGTAAACGTAGTGTGAAAATAAGCAGTGCGTCTTGTTTCTATGAAAGAACAGTATTGTAGTTTCATTACATTGGATTAAATCATGATTCATTTCAAAGCGATTTCAGTGAGGAAACAGGAAAGTGATCATTTAACTACTCTTGTATTATTCTATTACCTTGAAATTGTTTTAAATTTTCAAATTAATATAACCGAGTAAATGATTGGAAAAACCCATTCATTAGTAGTACTATTATAAAATTTATTATACATACACACGCACACACACACACGCGACACGACAGTCGTCGTGGGTGGTCACATGACTTCTGTGTTTCCGAGACGCTGGGTTCGAATCCCGGCAGGGGCAAACATTTGTGGGATGAGTACAGGTGTTTGTCCAAGGTCTTGGTTTTCTATGTGTGATTGCGTGTGTTCATGCCTCCCGCGGCACTAGGTATCCTAGTGCGGGGGTTCGAGTGTAATATATAAATACATTTATAAGAGATATTATAACAAAATATAAAACCGATTTTACATTCAGAAATGCATGCATGTAAAATCGTCCTCACAAAGAGATGTGTTCGCAATACTCGATCACGCTGATTGCCTTCCTAAACCCGGAAACTCTCAGTTGAAAATGCCACTAGCGCTCACCCATCCAAGGCACGATTGATGTTGCCTAACTCAGTCGTAAACTAAGCTACAGCGATCATATTTACTCATCTATATACGTTACGTATATAAAGGCTGGCAACAGCTAGAGTGCCTCAAATGTTATTTTAGTACCTGTAGTATTGTAATTAGCATATTGTTATAATAAAGGCATCGGCCCGTTAAAAATATGGGTTTTTTAAATAAATATTTGTATTTTTACATTTAAGCATCTTGAATATTATGTTGCCAACATTAATGAAATTGAAACTGATGGATTCCTCAAAGATGTTATACTGTTTAATAAATTATACTGTGTAAGCGTCTCTTGATACGATTTAATTCGTACGAAAATTGTAGATTTAAGAAATGAATGTTTTCAGTGAGAATGATTTATCGTGCTGTAAATTTACTTTATTGCACTATTGTTTGTTTTATTGAAATAAAAATGATTTTTATTTTATAAACAATTGCATTTTCATACATCTTTGAGCAATGCAATATCACTTTATGAAAAAATATTTTATATTTTTATTAAATGTAATTTATGTAAAATAAGATTTATTTTTAGATTGTTTAAATAAAATTAATATATACCACTATAAAATTAATGTGTTGTAAATACAGTTGCAAGCAGCATTTTATTTCATTTTGGGCAATGCGTAGAAGAGGTTTTTTGTGTGTTTTTTTGTCCTCCTATGCATTTGTATTGAAAGCTTTGATAGGGTCAAGTATCAATGTATTTTCAAATTTTGCTGCATCAAGTCGTGGGGAAAAGACTAAAACACTCTTTCTCTTTCCCCTTCAATTCATTTAAGTAAGTACTAGCAGGTAAGTAAATAAATATCACTGAAACTTTACTTGAAAAGTGTGGTGAGAAATAAAAAATGTTTGCTATTTCGGTTATTTTTTCTACTTTTCTACACAAATGCACTATCACGGATACTTATCGGTTAATAATCGACTATCCTTACTACTTACTACTTACCGCACACAAAAAGCGCTTATTTTGAATAAATAAAACAAAATGCAGATCTTCTCCGTCAAAGTTTCCCGCAAAAAAAGGTTTGTTTAAAGAAACGAACTACTATATAAAATATATAACTAACCTTTTTGGTAGTATCAGCAAGTAGGTAAGTATGTGGGGATATTTACAATATAGACGTTATCGGCGAATTTTATCAAAGTAGGTTGTTTTCCATCAAATTATGTAGCCGTTGATCGATGGTAGCCGTTCTTCGGAGGTGTGGCCACGACCCAATTAGATAGCGTTATCATGCAAGGGTTACCATCTACCTTACCGACGAATGTTTTGATTAAGGTATATTGAAGACTAGGTATTTTAGTATATTAAAGAACCTATTTAAGTGGTATATAAAAACGGTTGAATTTGAATGTTGAGTACCTACGCTTGGAAGGAAATGAATTTTAATTAATTGTGAGGTAACCTATAACGACTTTTAAGTTGATGAGCAAAATAAGGTTTTATATACTCGTGTTTGTAAAACTTTAGGAATATAGTTTACTTATATGGAAATAGAGAAGTTCAATGAGTGCCATTCCTTGGCATTGCAATTTATGAAAATGAAGCGCAACTGGATTGTATATGAGATTATCTTCCTTCATAAATGTATAGAACACGGGAATTACTCTCGTAGTAAGTCAGACCAACTATAGTTTCAACCACATTCGGTGGTCTTTTTCAAGGAGAATACGGATCTTCCCTCATTCCACGCTGCCCAATAATGGTTTTTATTTAAAATGAAAAAAATATTATAAAATGTAAAAAATTCCACAGCACTTCATATACAAGTATGAAATATGTAGAATGTTTTAAAGAAACTATCGGGTCTTTACTCGCACATTTAAATTCCAAAATGTTCTTATGACTTATCTTGAAATTTTTATCAATAAAACATACTCGATTGATTAACTAGAAAAACAATCAATATATGAAATAATATGTTTCCTATATGGAAAGCTAATGATGGATTTGTACATTTACTATTTTGTATTAGCATATAGATTTCATAAAAGATTCAATAGTCGTTGGAGATAGACTTGGAGGTTGGAGGGTAGGCAATCGGGGTCCAGACCATCAGAAATCCTCTAAAATGGGAGTAGGGAGTAATTATTGTTCTACTAGACAGTAGAGCAATAATTAAAACCTCGGCTGACTGCAGCTGTTATTACAATTATTATATGTGTGGACACTAGATGAAACCAAAAAGCTTTTACTGTGGTTTGACACACTATAGTTTATTTTAATCTATGATTTGATTCAAGTGATAGCCCTAGGTTAGAGAACATTCATCGGTTTACGTAATTAACTGCTCGCGGTCGAAATAGGCCGCGGTTAATTTAACTACAAGGAAAATGTCGGTCGTCGTCGTGACGAATTCGGGCTTGATTTTATCACAGTAGCGACACACATCTATAACAACGAGTTTTAAATATTTGAAAATGTTAATAATATTAATCGATTTGAAAATTGACGTTGACGTCTCAGGAGACCGAAGAGCTGGCAGCTTCCTCGCTCAACGTATTAGCCTAGCAATACAAAGAGGGAACGCTGGCAGCATCTTGGGTACAATGCCGCAGGGGCCCGTTTTAGATTTAATTTAGTTTTTATTAAATTTTTAAGGTTTTTATTTTAAGTTAGATTATTTTATTGCTATTATATTATATTATTGCTATTATATTATTTTATTCTAAATTATTTTTAAATTATGTTAATGTTACCTTGTTAATGTTGTGAATAAACAGATAAATATAATAAAATAATCTTAAAAATAAAAAATTGAAAATAAGGTCGAATATAAACCAAAGTAATATTTGCTAATAAATTAATATGTACGAATTAGTTACTAAATATATTTGCATAATTTCATCATCATCTCTGTTCTACTGTAAAATTTTTAGAACCTGGCTTGCTCGTGAGGCTGGAAGTCATCAAAGCTGCGTTCGAGTCAGTTCATGACTCTTGAGAACAGCTTGTGAACATGGTTTATATATAAGCGAAACGCGCGAGTCTGAGGCACTTCACCCAGGTCACGCTTATCAGATTTTTCTTAGAGATTAGCTTATATTCCAAGTTTCCTGCGTTGACCCTTCGATGAAAACGAAAGTTGAAGAGGATCTGAAAGACTTTCAGTATCGGTGAACCACCCTCTTTCAGAAGCTCTGATGTGATTGCGTCATCACCCGGCAACTTGTTGTTCTTAAGTTTTTTAGAGCCATCCTAATCTCGTGCAGGCTGCAGTCAAGGATGTCTTCGGTAGCATCAAGGTAGCTTGGCTCTTGAGTAATTGGCGAAGCTGACAGCAGGTTCATCGAGGAGCATAGCTGTCCATAGAACCTCTCGAACTCCCTAGCACCTCTGCGACGCTCACTGCCGTTATCTCTCTCTTCAGCTTAGTCATCCGGCTTTGTTCAATTAACACGTCTCTTGCAAACCTTACCTTAGACCTACTTCTTTAAAGCATTTTCTCTGTTGTATCGTATAACTACGAGCACAACGTGTATAAAGATATAAATAATAATTGAACAATATTTTGCATAATCAATTGAAGTTTATCGTGTCAATCTAAAGATAATTTTTTAGGTTATCTCGCCTAGGTTGTTAAAATCGATATCTTTTTGAACAAATTGTAAAATAATTCAAGTGAAAGAAAATTGATTAGTGTTAATACTAAGATTGATATCATATAACCTCCGTTAGTATATACTAGCAGAATTGAGCTACTGATTATGTTCTTACAGCTCTCATTTTTCAGCACAATTTATATCGTGCGAAGTAATAGGTAAATTATATTATGGAGACGGCTACCGTTTGGCCACTAGGTTTCTTGATGGTGAGTGACAATTTAGTAGGTATAAGATTTCTTATTATTTCTTATTTATTTATTAACATTCACACAAGATCTTCAGGTCCCAAACTAGGCAGAGCCTGTACTATGGTAACCTGATGACTGATATATATACTTATATACATATACACACCCAGACACAGGTCAAACAGACATGTTCATACACACAAATGTTTGACCTGTCCGGGAATCGAACCCGGGACCAGCGGCTCAGAAGGCAGAGTGCTACCAACTGCGCCAACCGGCTAGTCAAGAGATTAGATTAAGACTGATATGACTCTTCACTTATTTTTGATAGTGTTGGTTGAGGAAACTTATATGCGAACGTTCCGAAATCAGCTTGAGTAAGTTCTGATAAAGGGTGAGCAGGTCAAGAGCACTGTAATCCGACGCTCTTGTATGAGAGTTGATGAGAGTAGATGAAACGATGGATGTGTGTCGGGATCGTAGCAATTGGAAGGATGTGGTTTCTGCCTACCCCTACGAGAAAGAAACGGGTATATAATGTACCACGTCGTCACTTCACATCAGGTGAGACAGTTGAGCAACAGTTGAACTATTAACCAACATTTTTTTTGTAAGAATTACTGTTTATATGTGTTTTCAATACTCAATAATTATTTACATACATTATATGGATCGATGCAGGGTTTGAACGCATATTTTTCACAAAAAATAATTAAAATATCGTAACTCTGGTAGGTAGCAATATGTGTGGAGCGATTTATCGGTCATGGATAAAAAATGATCATTGAAGCTATCATTTTTTTTAATTTTTTTAATTTATTAACATTCACACAAGGTCTTCAGGTCCCAAACTAGGCAGAGCCTATGCTATGGTAACCTGATGACTGATATATATACTTATATATCATTATTACGATACGAATATTTTTTAAATTTGTTATCACTTTTGCCTCTTCTTCTATAAATTTGTTTGCTAATTTGTTAAATATTTTATGAAGCAGCTCGGTACTGTCGTCTATAGTTTCTCTGCGGTAGTGTCATACCTAGTCTATGTATAATTAAATTGAATTGCACGACGTCGTGGTTCATTTATAAACTTTTTGAAAACTTTTACATATAATCAATCACAAACTATATACGATGCTAACGCATATAACTAACAAATTTACATTATATATTTGCATGTGCTTGTGCGTGTTATACTATTGCATTATAAACATATGACTATACTTTTATTGGCATATTAGGTAATTAAAGTTAAAATTTACTTATATTTGGCTCAACGGGCATCAGCATTGCAATTCAACGTGGCAATGCAGCTAGCATTCTGGGCTGCCAACTGGTAGCGGGTTAAAACATTTTAGTTATCTATAGGCTGACAATAACCAGTTGATTGCTCAAATGTTTTTGTAGTAGCTGTAGTAATTGTAATTAGTATTTTATTTTAAATTAACTTTTGTGCACGTTTTTAAACTGACATCTTTGTAGCCTACATATATATCATTTACTCGCTGAGCGAATTCAGTTTCTTTTTAATCAAATAAAAAATAAAATATGCAATAATACTCTTCCGGGAAATGTTGCTTGATTTATTTGAATTTATTCTCTGTTCCATAAAAGCGCGGCGGCTGGAGGAGGTCGCTAATTATAAAATATTTTACATTCAGTTATTCAACAAATGTTTTAAAAAGTTTGCTCAGGTTTTAAAGACACCTTTCTTATGAAAAATGGTGTTGTAAAATTTTTAATTTACTTTTCAGCGTACGAGAGGGTATTATTAAAACCATTTCAAATATTGTATGTATTATATTTTGGAATGGATTCATACATTGTACCTAGGTAAATGACCTACATAAACTTATTTTTCTTTGTTATTACAGCAATCCGCACGCTTGTTGCGTAGTTAAGCTTTTCGAAGTCTTATTATTTACAGTGGGTCAAAAGGCTTGCAAGTGAGTATGGGTATACAATACAAATACACTTTATTGACACAAAATTACAGATATTACAAAAATAATATTTACAATAAGTAATGTACGATAGGTGGTCTTATCGCTAAGAGCAATCTCTTCCAGACTTAATGATCTCTTAGAGACATACTAGCGCTCAGCAGTGAAATGCTCACTGCTGAAAACACTGGGTGAAACTGCAACTGTTATGGGTACACCTACCACTTGACACGGTTTTAGATAATATTTTCCACGAAGTATTCCTCGAGTTAGCGGAGAGGTTAAATCGAGCCAACCCATAAACAAACCGTAGACAAACGAGCCAACAATTATTGCAACAACGCGAAATACTCGTAAATTACAATTTGTGACATTTACAATTTGAACCCGTTTTGTTTTCGTTGGCACGGAGCGTGTACGGGGAACTTTTATTGTGTTTCTATTCGTAAACATCGGTAGGTATATATAATTGTAATGAGAACGTTTACTTAGGTTCATGTGATATTTGCAACAAGCCATTCGTTTATAGCAATTAACCTTTAGGACGTTCGTGACAACAGTTACCAACGAGCTATGGAGAGGGTTATGCTCGGGGTTTCTCTACGTGATGGAATCAGAAATGAGGAGATCCGTAGAAGAACGCAAGTCAGCGATATAGCCCAGCGGATTAGCAAGTTGAAGTGGCAGTGGGCAGGGCACATAGCTCGAAGAACTGATGGCCGTTGGGGCCGAAAAGTTCTAGAATGAAGACCACGGACTGGCAAGCGCAGCATAGGACGGCCACCGACAAGGTGGACAGACGACCTGACTAAGATCGCAGGCAAGGGCTGGATGCGGGCCGCTTCCAACAGGTCCTTGTGGAAATCAATGGGGGCGGCTTATGTCCAGCAGTGGACGTCCTATGGCTGAGATGATGATGATGATGATGATGATGATACTGTCAAAGCCGAAAATGTATATTCCATACACAATAAACTTCAATTTCAATAACTGTCTTATTTTTGTCAGTTTCCAGTTTATTTGAGCTCAGTCAAAACAGAGAAACACAAAAATCGGCTAAACGAGTCATACATTTACTAAGGTTGCGCTTGACACATTTAACTTAGAAGAATAGTCTTATAAGAATAAGACAACCTAAATAGGATAATATTAGGCTGTCGCAAACTTGAGGTAAAAAAAGTATTATGCTGCGTATCGCATAGCATCGAGTTGCATGTAGTTATATTTTACTGCAATCTATCTGTGTGCCAAATATCATTCAAAACCCACAAGCCATCTGGCATGATGATGTATGTGTGTTGCTCTATCACAAAACAACCAAAGAAAACTTTCACATTTATAATATTAGTAGAATATAGTACGAGCAGTGTCACAGCTCTTTCTCAAAGCGATCACATATTAAAGTGGACAAATAAATGCATCAATGTATGTCATGTAGTGTGTAGTGAACAAGTGTAGGTGGCCCGCGACACGTGTTCGACCACGTTGGCCGACTATTCTCGTGCGAGCCGGGGGCATGCGAGCTTGGTGCGAGGGATGGCCGCAAGCGGGGAATTGTTTTGGAGAAGTTTATTTACAATAAATTATTATAAACTAATTACGACAGTACTTGGCAAACCGCAAGCACTCCGTATTCTCCAAGACCTCCGAATTACGTTGAAAATATAGTCGGAACACTCTAACTTATTACGTGAGTAATTCCCGTGTTTTATACGTTCATAATGGGTCAAACTACGTCAGTTTTAATAACATAAAATGTAAATTTTAAATTAACTAGGTGCGCTCCGCGGTCTTACCCGCATGGTGGTGATTGATGATGATGATGATGAAAAGTAGCTCCAGGTTTTGTATTGCATTTTATTATATGGGTTTACGTTCCTTGACTCATCTTCTTTCAAAAAAAGAAACATTTAGAATTTTTGACGCGAAAATGTATTCTCCAAATTAAAATGTTTTCAAAATACACCAAGTGAGGGAAACAAAATAAAGGATATTTAACGGTGGTTACGAATATAACTATGTTTTATTGGAGTTTGGAATATGAACTGCTAATAATAGTGAAATATTATTCGATGAATTTAATAAAGATGGCAGATATTGACGCAGTCAAGTATTTGTGAAAAGTGTTATTCCAGGGTGTAAACTATCTCCATACCAAATTTCATCGAAATTGGTTTAGGCGTTTGAGCGTGAAGAGGTAACAAACATACACACAAACTTTCGCATTTATAACATTAGTAGGATTAGTTCAATGAATCCGCAACCATGTCATGCGATATATTTATTTTTTATTTATTTATTTATTAACATTCATACAAGGTTTTCAGGTCCCAAACTAAGCAGAGCCTGTACTATGGTAACTTGATGACTGATATACATACTTATATACATAATATATACACACCCAGACACAGGTCAAACAGACATGTTCATACACACAAATGTTTGACCTGTCCGGGAATCGAACCCGGGACCAGCGGCTCAGAAGGCAGAGTGCTACCAACTGCGCCAGCCGGCCAGCCATCCAGATATACCACCGTTACGCACGAAGCGTTTTTGCTTCCACTTTTATAATGCGTACTGCCAGAGAGTGGAACTCACTGCCTGAGTCTGTGTTTCCCGATATGTACAACCCCGGAGTCTTCAAGTCGCGAGTGAATAGGTTCCTTCTAAGTTTGCGTGCTCCACCTAAGACCGCGTCGTCGCTTAACATCAGGTGAGACAGTGGTCAAACGCAAGCTTATAATCTTAAAAAAAAAAAACTAAAAAACTTATGTACATATAAAATATTTTTGAAAAAAGGCATACTAGACACTAAGGCTGCTCTCATGCATGCATTAAGGCTGCGTTCACCAAAATTTCAAATGCCCGATTATGATATTAACCGTCGGTCATACAGTTTTTACCAAAAATTAAATGTTCTTTTTTTTTTAATATTTTGGTATATAAATAATATACCAAAAAAAATAATATATCAATTAATATTTTGGTGTACAGCATCCCTAGTGTAGGTAAACAGCGATTAAACTTTGGTTTATTTTTAAATCTTTCTAAATTATTTCTACACATAGTAATTATTTCTGCATATAGATAGACTATTTATTTTTTAATAATAAAACTAGATAACCGCGGAACGCAATTATAAATAATTTAAAATATTTTCTATACGTTACTAATGCCATCTAGTAGATTTTTACAGAACTTATATGCCTCCAGATGTGACAAACATAATATGAAAATGGATAAGGCCCGTCATTACAAAGTCAACCGTTCCAGAAGGTTGTCTTTTGTACTTAGATTAATCCTTAACCTTCTACATTAGTCTATTGTACGTGAATTGGTTTCATCCGGACGATATCCATTTAATTCCATGAATACCAATGAACGTCTCTACAATGTACGTATTTTTGCTCTCGATGGCTTCTACGTTTCTATTATAGATACAGGTATGAGCATTATACTGAGTGGTTTGTGATATTTATAATTTTAGCCATATGAGGTTCAATGTATATAACGATAGAAACAATACACAATTCTAGCGTCACCTATACTATCTCATTTTAAAACATATTATGTAAGTACCTACAGATTATTCTATATTGTTGTCCAGAGGTTGGAATCGTGGTAGCTGTAACACAGGGAATCCTAGTACAGCTACCAACGACCATCCTAGGTGTATATATAGGTAACTTACTATCACTAAACTTTGTAACTTAGGATAATATCTATTAGTAATAATTTTTGATGAATACATTATTTGAATTTGAATGTTGGGAAATTGGTGGACAAAGTAAGGAACACGAGGGTGGTACGAACGGGCGTTACAAAGTACCCTTCTATCATGCTACGGATCTGATGACAATGAAACCTTCTCCGAAAGGTCAGGATGAAAGCACCGTGTGATTAACAGCCGCGACACTCATTACACCACGGTATGCGGTGTTTGCTTATTATTGGTGCGGTGGGCGTAGCATAAGACCTTATATTTAGTGCTAGTCTAATTCAACATTTAGGTAACTACTCTTAGCAAAGCAAATAAAGGCTTTAATCGCTTAAAACTGTACTCATCGTTAATCATACTAATACCATAAATGTGAAAGTTTGTGTATATGTTTGTTACCTCTTCACGCCTTAACGGCTTGATAGATTCGAATGAAATTCGGAATACAGGTACCTCATAACTTGGATCAATACATGGGCTACTTCTTATCCCGCAAAAAATATGGTTCCCTTGTGATACAACATAAAAATAATCCGTACTATAATATTAAAAATGTGAGTTATTGAGGTGGCGGAGCAAGCGTAGCCGCGCGAGTGAAACGCACCTAGTGCTATTATAAATGCGAATATTTGCGTGTGTGTTACTACGTCTGTTACCACTCAGCACTAAAACGGCCGAACAAAATGGATAACTTAGACCGTGGAATAATTAGAATAATTTGTATATCGAAAAATACACCATTCCCGTGGGATAACAAATTGTTCAAAACAGGCCACGGGAACAAGTATTAACGTTATTATCGGGACCTTGTATTTTATTTTTTTGCCTTGCTGTATATTTTGGCACAGTTACATTTTTTTTTTTTAAATTGGGAATAGGCAGGCGTTTGACCACTATCTCACCTGATGTTAAGTGATGATGCGGTCTACGATGGAGCACGCCTGCCTAAAAGATACCTATTCACTCGTGACTTGAAGATACCCAGGTCGTATTTTTTCGGAAATACAGAGTTAGGCAATGAGTTCCATTCGTTAGCTGTACGCACTAAGAATGTGGAAGCAAAACGCTTCGTGCGACAAGTTGGAACGTCCACCATGTATGGATGTCGCATTGCCGTCCGTCTGGTCGTCCTAAGATGGAATGGGGATGGCTTAGTTACATGGGTCATTTCATGAGTAAACGAATTTTTAAGCGGCAGTTTTTAAGAGTAGACTGTCTACCTTATTCTTTCAGGATTGTTGCGTTTAATGGTGTTGGCAATGGGAAAGGAAAACAAATAAACAAAAAACTAATAATTCTTGTATTAGTGACCATGCCAATTTAAAAGGGTAAGCCCATGATCAACGCGGTCAAAGCCGCTCGGCGAAGCTATATTATATATAAATTATAGTTCTAAAAGTATATATTATAATAAAGGAATAATACAAATCAATAATTATATATTAGAACGCACTTCCAATAGTTATGGGCGGAACATTTTGAAATAAACATTTAAAATAAATATAAATACTGAACCAATTTCCATGAAATTAAAATGCTTTCTAATGTAGCCCATATATGTAATCCGTACATTTTTGGCACTCATTAGAAACCAAAGCCCTTGCAAATAAAAATTAATATTGTCTTGATAATTCTAAACCCGTAAATGATCTGAAATAATGAACTACTTAGCCGTGGAAAATTTTCAACATTTTCTTTACATTAAACAGAAATACTGAAACAATTTGTAATGAATTGAATTGAATTATATGTATATAAGTATATATATGAGTATGTATATAAGTATATATCAGTCATCAGGTTACCATAGTTCAGGCTCTGCCTAGTTTGGGACCTGAAGACCTTGTGTGAATGTTGTCCAATATTTTGATGAAATTTTTATGGTCAAATTAAGGAATTCTATTCTATCAAATTAAAAATAAAACGAATGTCAAAATTCTGAGACAACAAACATAAAAAAATATAAAATTGAGAGCCTCGTCCTTTTTGGAAGTTGGATAAAAATCCTCATAAGGATAATGAAAGTATGTACTTTCATTCCATTATGTTATAGGGATAACAATACGTATGTTTATTAAATAATTAAATGATTATGGCAACAATTAGCAACAGCCATGTTTTGATAACATCCGCGCAACGATGTCCAAACATTTGGTATTATGTCTTGGAACTGTGATCTATTCGTCAATAGGTCGGTGTTTTAGCTCGAGCAACCCAAAAGATACTCAAGACCATCCCAGAAAGATATAAAATTACGACTTGCAGTTCCATAGGAAATCACTAAAAATTTTCGATGCATAACCCAGAAAAAAACGTGCAATCGATTTAAGAGCGTGCAGTATATCAATCTCTAAGGGAGATCCACTTGGGCCTTACACCTACTCTCGTGTCGACGTTTTTTCAGACAGACGCGAAAAATACTAATATGTATCTATTTAAATTGATTTTACGTAAACTTCAGTGGCTCTTACAACACTCTCAACACTAAGTTTAGTTTATTTTAAATTTGGTTCTTCGGTCTAAAATGGTTGCATAACTCAATAAAATCATGTATATATTATCTTATATGCGAATCAGAGAATCACACTAACTTATTCAAATTTAAGATGTATTAGTTTGGCGGTTCACATACGTGTACACAATTTTTTTTTTAATCTAAAGGATGCACGGACGAAGTAGGTTGCAGCGTCGGCGCTTTACTCGAGTGTTCACTAGAAACAAAGCGCGTACGCGACTGTTCTCGGCGGAATTTGAACAATCACTGATACGTGTAAACAATGACTCAATCAGATAAAACGTTTACTACAAATGATTTGTATGGTCTATTGTCAAAATACAACAATATTTATTAAAACATAATAATGTTGTGCTTTTTTAATTTTTAAAGATAAAAATCTTTCATCTATGGCTCAATTAGAATCATTGACCTTATAGTTAAGTTATAACGTTTCATTGCTTATTTTTATAGAGAATAGGCAAGCGATTGACCGCTATCTCACCTGATATTAAGTGATGATAAGTTCTACCATTAATAAAAATAATAAGGATGTAACCAATAGGAGTAAATTATGTTTGACTCTGAAGAGTTTAATTTATTATTAACCTGGTAACCTTCTAAAACGGTTAAATTACAAGTAATGTGCACGTATCTTTACATTACTCCTTTGTTCGTTTATAATTGAAAAAAAACTAATGTTCCGTAAGTAAAATGACCACCATCGTTCAACGAACAGCCACTCTTTAACGACCGGTTACAAAAGTGATACCAGTCTATTTTTTTAATTTGTATTGTTTTTTTCTCTTCTAATTCATTCATTTTATATAATTGTATTATAACCTTGATGGTTTAGCCACGCAGCATTGTTAGACAATCGTTATTTGCATATGATTTGACAAAGTATGTAAATATTATCAAGTATGCAGGCACAAGGTATATGAAAGTATTTATATGCGGTCTTTAATATACATTTATGTGTTGTTGTGAGTATTGTAATTATGACACATACACAATTAGCCCCAATATTGAATTAAGAATCATATAATGTTCAATCTTTCTAATTGTTAGTGTTATATTATATGTTTCTGGATGTTGATATAATCCTACTATTATAAATGCGAAAGTTTGTGTGCATGGTGTATGTGTGTAAATGTGTATGTTTGTTACCTCTTCACGCTGTAACGACTACACCGATTTCGATGATATTTGGTATGGAGATAGCTTATACCCTTATTTATAGGTTTATTGTCATCATCGCCGTTTTTCATCACCACGCGGGTACAACCGCGGGGTGCAGCTAGATTATCATAATTCGATTTATACATTAAGATTTTTTTTCATTTGGTGAAATGATAGGCACATTTAGATTTATACTTTCTGGTAATCTAGTGCGAGATTCTATATGAATTTCATACTAGGTTCTAATCATTCTGCATATTTAAATTTTCATCTGTTGTTACCGTAGAAAAAAATAACAACAAAATGCTAGCAAACACGTTTTACCAAGCAACGTCAAAACCATTGCGCAAAAAGGGTTCCAAGGTTCGATTGAGGAAAATCAACAGGCGTTCAAAAAAGGTTGGCTGTTGCGTTGGGTCAGAACTCATTCTAAATCCAAAATGTAGGAACACCTTATTATTCTAACAGGCATTCTACGTGATGGATATCAAAATATTCAACAATTCACACTAATATTATAAATGTGAAAGTATGGATGGATGGATGTTTGTTACTCTCTCAAGCAAAAACTACTGAACGGATTTGGATGAAATTTGGCACATAGATAGATTATAGTCTGGAATAGCACATAGGCTACACTTACAAATAGTAGCTGTTCCCGTGGGATAAGCAAATCATTCCAAAACCTTTGTTACTCTTTCACGCTCAAACTATTGAACTTGTAATTCGATGAAATTCGGTATGGAGATAGGTTTCCCTGGAATAACACATATACTACTTTTATCTCGGACATACCTAGTTCCCGCGGGATTATTGAGGTAGCGGGAAAATCGTAATCCACGCAGGTGAAACTGCAGGGCGCAACTAGTTACACAATAAGAGAAAGAAAGGAGCTACTAATTATTACACATTTACAACACTTGTGTAGTTGTTTAGAATGATACTTTGAATGGCTTTAATTATATATTTGACGATAGGTACCTATCCAAATCAATCGGTCGCTCCGCACCACACACTTATTGCTAAACCCAACCAGGATCATACCTATAAGTATAACTATATTGACAACAAAAATGTATGTATTATCATGTATTTAAGACCTGCATGTACATACAATATGCAATAAATGTTTAGTATTATACTTCCAAAATCGTAATTCGTAGTTTTTATGTGTGTCGGATCCCGAGGCAATCATCGGGTTTGTGAGATGTCGTCGTGGGATGAATTACCTCATCAGACTACAGTTCTTTGAATAGGTAATATCAATGAATTAATATCATTGAGGTAATATCGTTATCGCGGTATTACAGTAGCATACTGTTTGGAGAGAGAATTACAAATGTACAATGCAATATAGCCATTTTGCATGGAATGTTTTCAATCTCTCGTGAACCAAAAATTCCTATCATACTCCTTTTGCATGTATTTACGTTTTATACAAATAAAATCTGTACCTTTTAAATTTGGTGTTCTATAACGTATTTGAAATTCCTGCGAGTCGTACGTTGCACAGGTTCAGGGCTATTAAGAAAGAGAAGTCCAGACAAGGACACAGCCGGTTGACGTCACTCTGGCGCAGCACGGAGCGGCAACACCGCATCCAATATTTTGTAAATAGAACGCTGCTGTACCGATTGTTGAAAGAGCGAGAAGGAGTATTTGGAAAAGGAAGGAATGTGTGTCATAGAGTTAGAGTTATGAAATTTGAACTTTATACGATTGGGATTATGAGTTTCGGCATTATAATGATTATGGTGATTAAATTGTACAGTTATAGAGTTTGAAGTCTGTTATTGCGTTGCAATGAGCTGTTTGGAAATAATCATTCTACTTATGTTTGACTCGAGTTTGTCAGTCTTTACTTTTGGTTGATAACATCCATAAAATATTTGAATTTACGTAAGTTGTTTGTTTGTAGGTAAGTATTAGGTTTGTTACAAGATACCATACCAGTACTTATAAGTACATATTTGTCGAACAGCACTTTATGAAGTATATTTACTAAAATGGTAGAAACCAGTAACTGTATATGAAGAGTAAGTGTGTAAAGTATTACAAGTAATATAGATAAGTATGTTGTAAGATTAAATGTGGCAGCAAAGTATTGAATCCCCTCAAATTTCCTACTAAACAAACCCAACATAGCCACGTATCTAATACAATGCTTATTTATCACGCTGTAAAATATTAACGAAAATTAAATTTCGCGAACTTCATTAAATACAAGAATGATAGAACCAAGTACGAAATTTTAATAAATAAGTAAGTAGACGGTGGTAGGTGCAGGGTGGCATCGAAATCCTCCCGGGGTTGTTGACCCATCGACCGTCTCCCCTCCCCGCAACCCCTCCCACGACGTATTGAACCTTCAGGGATATGATGTGTCTTGTTCCTGAAGGTTCTAATTTTGAAATTTTTTGTCAGTGTAAAAAATATTCTTGTCAAGTGCGTGAAAGCAAAGTAGGAACTGATGTTAAAAGGTTCTAATTTTAAAATTTTAAGCCCTTATGAATGAATGTCATAATTTTTTTTCGCTCTGTAGGTACTATTAACTACTACTATTTAGAACACTACAAGTAATGTAACAAGATAAAAATTGTAAAATCTTGATGATATTCCAATCAAACATAATCAATCAAACATTACCATACATGACGTAGGTAGATCAACGAACAGCTGATCTCTGAAGATTCTAATTTTGAAAATGTTTGGTTTTGTTGTACGCTCAAACTATTCCCAACTACCTACTACGTTCAACTGACAGATGTAGGTCTACACTACAATGACCTCGAGATGATATTGCGCCATAAATACGAATACAGCATAAGAAATAACTACAAATAGAAACTTGTTACACAAATTACGAAAACATGAACAGAATAAAATAAAACGAGGCAGTTAAAAATAATGCAAAGAAATATGTTTATATAGGAAAATAAAACGTGCAGCACTAAAAGAGATTGCAACGAAAGGAGGTGCGTATGAACAGAAATGAACATAGATAGACTACTACATATTATGTATATTTACCTTGATGTCTTGCAAGACCTGCAAACAATCAAACGCAAAATTAGTGTTGTCATAAAGAAAAACGACGCCCTAAACTTACATAAGGCGTAAAAAATTGTCAGAATCAAAAAGCTTTATCACTTTAGGTAAATAGCAGCATATCAACACTATTTCTCTAAACTAGAACAGGTGTCGAGTTTCTTTTGTTCTTTTTATAATCCGTAGCGATTCGAAATATGAAATTGGTTTTCGAACTTTAAACCAGATTGTCAGTTACGCTGGTGACGCTGTCACCTGGCTTTGCAAGCGATTGCACAAATATAATTATATATCTTATAGCTATCTAACTATCAAGTCAACCTCTTTATTTACTAGGACCATTGTTCTATCTAAATCTACATACAAGATGCCTAATTTTTAATAATAAATCTTTCTGCTGCCGCAGACACGATTCCGTAGAAAAACCATTTTCTAAACCCTTGGCCACTATTGAATTGTCAAATAAAGATAAGAAAGTAAATAAAAAAAGTCTTATTAGAAAACCATTAATACTAGTTTTGCAGTGCAACTATAGGTAAGTTGGTAAAGCTAATACATGTAAATATGGAGCTATGGCTTCAATTAGATTTCACTGGACTTACATTGAGTTTTTACTCTCTACTACTTTATAAATAAAAGTTAATTTTAAATACTTACTTATATTTATAACAAAAATTAGTACTAAAATAATTAATCTGATGTACATTTGAATAATCTGAACAAATGATTAATATTTTGTCTTGCTTCAAAATGTATTCAATTTGGCGATTCGTGAATAGTCTCCATAGAGAGTTTCAAATTAATTCATCAAAATACTTCTTTATATCAAAGTACATATATATCTACATATAATTTCGAACATATTATAAACATATTAAAAAACAAATAGAGAGACGTTTATTATTTTATTCATATTTATTAGTATTAATAAAATAATAAACGTTGCTTAATATGTGCAATGCTACTAGACTGGTCCGTACATCGGATCATCAAAGATGCTGCATAGGGCATAAACAATGTCAGTGTAGATACATGTATGGCCATACGGGACTGACATTGTCGTTACAAGACCAAAAGTCCCTATATAAACATAGAATAAAACCAAATGAAATGACACCTTAAGTTGGTTCTCATTAGTGGTTCGTGTTTGAACCGAGTGAAAATACAAATGAACTTTAATCACGAGATTTATTGGATGAAAGTGACAATGAGAATGGATATGAAGTGACATTTCATTATGAATAAACACAGCCGGTAAGCCTGCGAGTTAGGCTTAAATTTAGTCTACAGAAAGTTCCCTAGCTATGGAAATGAACTGGCTAGTATGCGTAGACATCTGCTGTGGATTTTTTTCCAAATTAGCTCCTAATGGAGCAGAGAATTAGATTAGAAAGAGAATAATAAAAATCGATTAAATTTAATTGTGCTCACGGGTTACAAAATGCAACAAAACCATTTCACCGAAACGCACGCTATGATAATTTGTAGGTATACGTGCGGGTACCTAGGTTATCGACCGGACATGTCAGTTTACCCCCGGGTCACCGATAACAGACCCGGATAAGGAATCAGTGAAGTTCAACTGTTCAACTTATCTGTCGTAGGTCAGGAAATGTTAACTCTCTTTAGTTGAAGTTACAAAAAAAAAGCAGACAGCATTCGCAGTTTTTTTTGGTGTGTTTCTACAATCTTATAAATAATGTTCCGTGTGGAAATCAATGGGGGAGTCATATGTCCAGCAGTGGATGTCCTATGGCCGAGATGATGATGATGATGACTAATAATGTTATTTCAAGACTAGTTCTTTTGTAGTACAGATTTTCAACGAATTCTGCTATACGCATGGCTGCCAATCGACATATAGGTACTGGTAATGTTCCTATTGAACATTTTTTTGTTTGTTTAAACGCTAAATTAAGAGGTTTAGGTTTCAAAATCTGTCACCAAAACACATACTTCGTTGTAGCAGCTGTCCTGAAGTGTCAGCCCAGGTTTGAGGTTATTTTAAATATATTAGACCTCATAGCCAATGATCAACTTGTGAGATGGTCAAATCTCTTCTTCTTCTTCTTATCCATATCTCACAATAGGTGGGATCGGCACAACATGTTTTCTTCTTAGATTCTCTACTATGATTACTCGTCTCAGTGCTCACATCTTTCATAAGCATATCATTTTTCACACAGTCCATCCATACCTTCTTCGGCCTTTCTCTACCTCTATATCCATCCACATTCATGCTAAGTACTGTTTTTGTTATATGTTTTTCAACCCTCCTTATGACATGCCCATGCCAAGCCAATATGTTAATGTATATATAATGTATATAGTTATATACTTGCTGTTTGAATAATTTTGTGAGTAAATTTGTTATTTAAGTGTGGAATGTAAATATTTTTATTCAATAAAACAAATATAACGTTTTGTAAATATGTAACTATTTATTTTTAAATTTTTATCTGTCCTGTATCCCTCGGGGTAGGAAAACGCGAAAAGTAGTCGCTGTATCGACTTTGACTGAAATTTTGACAGTTATTTTTATTTTCACCTGCAAGTTTACTCATAATTTGTTACAGTTCGATTGCCATGGTAACCGCTGTTTTTACGTTACGTACATATTATATGCATTGGCTTTTAAGTTACTCATCTCGAATCGATTCGTCCAGTGCAAAGCAGTAGTTTAGCTGATAATAATATTTAAAAAGCCTACCAGCTATTTGTGACTAGTACTGCTCATGAAATAAAGTTAAAAAGTTTATTAAATGATCTCATCGCTCAAGAATCATATATTAGTTATTGTTTTAAACATTTTAATGAATGATTCATAAGAACGTATAGTACCTAACGATGATTCAAATGTAAATTATGCGAAGGAAGATATTCGTCAAAGTAAGTTTTTATACGGCAGACGGATTTATTATAATCGACCGTAAACTAGTACATTTGAATAAGGTTTTAGTTGATTATTCACGGTTTAACCGGTTCCTCATAGTTAACTTCTCCACTGTCACGAGCAGTTGACTTCGGTGAAATCCTTTTACTAATATATTCCATAGGCAATGTTTCGAGTCACCAAATTAACACATAAAAACTTAAAGACTATTTAGTGTATGTGTATATATTCGCTATTAGGTTGTTTTATATCTTAAATTAGTAATTAGTAAAGTAGTATTTAACCATAAAAATCTTTTAGGAGAACTAAAAGATCCTCAACGTCAAATATAGTCAAGTGTTTGATGGAGAAGTCTGGGGTCCAGAGTGCTGGTATTTACTAAGCACAAAAATCGAGCCTAGTTATTCAACGTGGCAATGCCACCTGAATTCTGGAGACTGCCGTCCAGGGTTTGACTATTAGATTATGGTTTAGTATTAATATTAATTTTAGTTTTTAGTCTGGTATTTTACTATATTATTAAATAAATTGAGTCAAGTAACAGCATTTGGGCGATCGTTTATGGTAAAATGTAAACCATAAAGAGTTTTTCAGCATATCTGTCATAAGACGTCCTTGCATACGCCTTCATACGACAGCAAGCCTTCCTCTGCGATTTTCAAAAACACCAGAAAGAGGCGGCTCATATCCAGTATTTTCTTGATATCTTGGTCAGGTCATCTGCACACCGTATCGAACGTCGTGCATTGCGCTTGGCGGTCTGTGCTATTTACACGAAAACATTGCAACCCCATCGCCTATCAGCTCTACAGCGCCTGCCTATTGCCATGGCAACAACTCAAAGTGGTAGTGATAGTGGTAGTGTCATGAGCAACGTATGAGATTGACTCCGGTTTTCTCTAACATACCTTCTATACCAGTATAGACTAAATATGTTAAAGTTTTATATGTATGTATGTATATAATTTGGACAATAATAATAATAATTTGATTTTTGATTAAATATTTATTTCTTCTTTCTCAGCCATGTGCGTCCACTGCTGGACGTATGCCTCCCCCATTTAGGGGGATTTGCCAATACTCGCCACGCTTGGCAGGCGGGTTGGCGAGCGCAGTATGATTTCCGATTCTCAGAAAGCGCTGCTGCCCACCTCCTGGTACGTTATCCCTTAACCGACTCTTACGGCACCCGCGGGAAGAGATGGGGGAGTACTATTCTAGGCCGGTACCACCACGGCCTTTAATATTTATTTACTTTTATTTTATTTAATTACATAGCTATAACATCACGTGAGACCAGTACAAGCTAAAATGGGATGCGATATCCAAGGATTTAAATGCAACGGCTCCACACTAGGCTCAAGCCCCGTCTCATGGAAACCATGTTAAATAAACCCATATTGACTAAACCATTAAGCTTTTTGGTTTATTATTACTATTATTACTATTGTTTTGTCCATTCGCTGAAAACTATTTTTTATCCCCCCCGGAACTATTATACTAAATACTCAAGACTCTGAGACGAAAGACAACATCCATGTTAATTACACAAACGATTGCCTCTACCGGGATTCGAACCGAGAGCCCGGAAGGCATGTCACTGAGCACTCAGCCACGGGGACTTTATTATCTTAAAACTTAATTGGTTGATCGACACAAGTCCAAATCGCCGTAATTTATCGTATATATCAGTAAATTACAGGTCTTTGGTCTGAAAATAAATTTAAGTCTCAACCTAAATATATTTTTTTACTTTCAGTTACCCGCCAGCCTAGTTTCACCTATAGAAACATAACCTAACATGTGAAGTAAACAAAGACCAAGTTTAACCCGTTTCTGAGAGCGAACATTCCTCGAAGATAAATGTACAGATAGTTTACAACTACAACAGAGAGTAAACATCCCAGACCTATCTCAAGACTTTGCAAACGATTACAGTTTCGGGTCCATCTGAACACAGAATATATAACAGTACTGTGGAATCGAGTATAAAACTCCTTAGAGACGAGTGTTCTAGAGAAATCCTAAAAGCGAATTTAAGTCTAGCGTTTAACTATTAGCTAATTAGTCGGTCAAAGACGATGTGTACGAATGAACTTGGTACTTGGTACTTGGTGGGTGCGTGGTGTACGAATGAATTAAAATGATTAACTTAGAGGATTGGCTATCATGGCATAGGGTATCAGAAATGTACTTGAACTCATTCAGTGTTTGGTATTTGCATTTTACTGCATAAAATGCAGAAACCAAATACGGAACAAGAGAATAGGTCCTAGGCTTGCGTGATCCATCTTAAACCGCGTCGACACTTAACATCAGGTGAGACAGTGATCAAACGCAAGCTTAAAATAATAAAAAATACCATAAATATATCACTACTCTTACAAATTTATTCCTAATGCCCGGTCAAAGATTCAATATAGTTACTATCTCTAAGCCCGTACGGGCACAGCAAAGTTACGTGGTGTCCGGTTCACAGGTAACGTAATAGATTGCACACCCGGGTCACAGAAGAAATATTAGTATACCCGGTGCAGTCTCGCCCGGTCGATATGTGGACAGCCCTATACGTCTCCTGTCTTGTAGAACAAAATTGTCGGGGATGTACTTTTTGAAACACATACGCTGCAATCTGAATACGCTGCCAACAGGTAACGGACAGGAATAGCTGAGCTATATATAGGTTAACTACTCGAGCTAGTAAGGCAATTTATTAGCTGTCCTATTGTAATTAGACTGTGATGCGTACCCTGATCAAACAAAAGCATTTGCT
Source organism: Apeira syringaria (assembly GCA_934044485.1). Taxonomy (NCBI): domain Eukaryota; kingdom Metazoa; phylum Arthropoda; class Insecta; order Lepidoptera; family Geometridae; genus Apeira; species Apeira syringaria. The sequence goes on along the minus strand of OW203665.1, from coordinate 8,608,591 downwards.
CAAACAATGACAAACACAGTTTTTGTGAAATCATACACAGCTTTTAGCGTGTACATATATAAACATCTTAAGCATTCAAGTCTTTCTGAAAAGTTATTTATTCTAAAGATTCAGACATATTGGTGTTTTTTCTACATAAGATAACTTTTTTTGTTTTTTAATGTTACCAGAAGTCCAGATGCAATATGTAGTCAGTCGCAAGCATGGCTGGATGCGGGCCGCTTCTAACCGGTCCTTATGGAAATCAATGGGAGCCTATGCACAGCAGTAAACGTCCTTTGGCTGAGATGATGATGATGACAATGTACTCGTACGGTAAGTAAATCTGATATACAAAAACTAAATACAAATACATTTATTTGACATAACAATAGGTCTAACAATACATGAACCCATTGGCTCCAAACTAGTGTTTTGGAGCCGAAGGCCTCTCCCTTAATATAGTACATATAATTGTATGTCAAACGCTCAGAATAGCTACATAGCTATTTAAAAACAATAATTAATTAAAATTAAATAATAGACTCATCAATAAAACACAATAAAATAAATAAATAAACTGCCAAAGGATCTCGTAGAAGATGTGGATCACATGCCAATACCATTCTCGGACAAATCACGCCGATATAATTAGTCCCGTATCATAATGCGACCCACGCATAGTTTTACACATCCACTTGGTTCCCCCCATGCCGGTAAAAGTTCACGAGTCGTCTACGCTCTGTCTACAGCGCCACTCGGATATATTTCACCCGGATAAGCACACAAATATGCTAGTTTTTTCACGATTATTTCTTTGAAGTTATCGTTTTTCTTTTAGGCTCTACATCATTCTAGTACAAATGATAGTAGAAATAATATTTTATTGCTCTTAAGTATACAATGTGAGGGCAATTGTGTACATCGCGAGCTCTTAGAACGGGTCAAACTGAAGTATACTATAATTATTTCTTTTATCTATGTACTTATAATCGGTACTTCTACCTATACTACTCATTACCTTCTTTATACGTGTATGTTTATTAGCATAACTATTTGTCAACCTTCTACGATTGACTATTTATTTTTGATATTTTTTGTCGTTTCCGATGACAGTATCTTATCTAGTAAAAATATTTATAATATTAACTCACTTTTATCAGCGGAAGGGACAACCGGGTCTTGCATTTACAGAACTCAAAAATGTGTATGCATAATATCCTTTTTTTACCCTGCTAGGAAACTGCATCTCAGAGAACATACATAAGCTTCCACGCTGGTCAATGCGAGTAGGTATGTACTATTTGGATAATAGGAGTTTTTAGACAATATTAAACACTTTCAACGAAGATTAGCAATAGTTTTATTGACACAACAACCAATACCGACGGGTTAGTGTATCCTCCGAAGCACGAAAATGATAAACGTTGCATAAATAATCGGTTAGAGTTACATAGTATAGCGAGGTCTTTAAACTATAGTCAATAATAATTCAGAATAAATATAGATCTATATTTACCCACAACCATTGAGATAATAGATATCTCGATGGCCGCAACAGGTCAATGCACGACATTGCTATTATTTATTCGTATCTGTGCTGCGTGTACCGGATTGTATGCGCCACACATACGGCGTTTCAATGATAACAGAAAGAAACAGGAAGCAGGCTGCTTTTAATCTTGTCTTGAAGCAACGAGCTATGGAGAGTGCTGTGCTCGGGGTTATCTACGCGATCAGGCATGAGGAGATGCGTAGAAGAACGAAAGTCACTGATATAGGCCAGCGGATTAGTAAGTTGAAATGTCAGTAGACAGGGCACATGACTCGAAGAACTGATGGACGTTGGGGTCGAAAGGTTCTCGAAGGAGACCACGAGCTGGCAAGCGCAGCATGGGACGGTCATCGACAAGATGGACAGACGACCTGACTAAGATCGCAGGATGCAGGCCGCTTCCAGCGATCATTTGTGGGGATTAATTGGGAAGAATATGTCCAGCAGTGGACATCCTATAGCTGAGATGATGATGATGTCCAGTAGTAGACATCACTGGACTGTAATAATAAATACAAAACAAACATGATGAAAACTATGTTGTGAAGTAAGAATAGTTAACTAATTATTAACCTTGTTTCCTCATATTTTGATTTGATTTTTGGGCACACATCCCACATTATTAAGCTTCGGCAGGAACTTTGAATTTTCCGCCTTATTCGCGTATTAGGCGATTGTAGAACTAGGTTTGACATAGACCTAGGGCTGCAATTGACTTATAATTACGGCTTTCCTGCCCTTGAATTAATGCATTTGTCCTGTATTGTCACAAAAATAATTGACATATTTCCGGCATTTACCCGAAGATAACCAGTTTTACCAAAGGTAAAAATTTGCTAAATAACACCGATAAATAACTAAACCTCTGGTTATATGCGAATTGGGCAGAAACGTTTCTTTAGGGATGTAGATTAGATAATAATCAATTTTAAGAAAGACGCGAAATTATAACACATTGAGCTGTAGAACGCATAGCAACTTTGTTTTCGTCACTTCTCACTGTTCTCCAAAACATATTGCACTGTCGCGTTAGGGGTGTGTCGCGAACACACCCTGTTACTATGTTTTTTATAGTCCACTGCCAATAGAAACCAAACCATTTTCTGAATTTAAATGTCTAAATATTGTGGGAAAGTTTAGAATCTTGGCATATCGGGGTGAAAGAGTTCACAAAACAAATCTCTATTTTCTATTCGAGCAAACGTCCCTGTAGGCGCGAAGGATTCGAGTTCAAGGGCGGTTGTCTTACCGCTGTCTGCAAGCCCGGAATCCCGAGATCCCGGGAAATATGAGGCAGCTCTTGGGACTTTCAATGAGTCCCGTGTTTGTAAACAACGATTACGGTAGCCATTTGATTGCTAATACTTGAACCGATTAAGTTCGATTGTTTGAGTTTGAGAGGATAATATTTGGGATCAAGAAGATTTATTTATCAAAAGGAAATCGTGATCCAAAAACTTACACTACTATTTGTATTGTTTGAAGTTGGAATTCTAGTTCAATTATTGTAAATATATATTTCACGGCATATCAGTTTGTATATTTTATTTTATTTTCCTCGGAAAACATACAGTGTTACAAAACTAATGTAATAAAATATAAGTTTCTATGATATATAATATAATTGTGTATTTTAAAGCTTCACTGAGGTATGCATGGAATTATTTATTTGGATTTTTCGGTACCTAAATCATCAATATGCACTTCAATATTCAATGCTCCACCTTAGACCGCGTCGTCGCTGAACATCAGGTGAGACAGTGATCAAACGCAAGCTTATAATCTTTAAAAAAAAAATGAGTAAAGTCAAAAAGTTTAATCTACCTAAATATACATGTTTTTTTACTTACTATCTCACTTGACGGCCAGTGAGGATGTGGTCAACCACTGACCGTCAAGTCCGATAGTGGTAAAAACACATGTAAATTATGAAAAGAAAATAGAGGAAGTTATTAACAATTTCCGGTCTAATTGAAAACAATGGTTAGCATTATGAAATTTGGAACAAGTAACTCGCCGCAAAAACAAATGCGATGACTGACTACAGTTTGCGATGGCAAAATTTTTTAATCACGTACACATTCTGAAAGCGCATAGGAGTACTGTCTTACAAATTGTTTTGTATGTAACGATTAGTGTCAGTAAAATTGGGTTCCAGCTCCAGCGAGGACGGTAGCTTTTGTTTACGTAGCGTGCATCGGACATGCAACATAATCTGTTGGAATGGCGTCGTCGGCAGACCGCGCGCCGGGCTCCGCGCTACCGCCGCCGCCGGCTGGGTGGCGAGCAGTCACGCGCGTTGATCATGTCGTGTGACAACCACTTTATTTCATTCATGACCACAGATTGTACAATACTAACTACGCCATGAGCTCACCCGCACCCACGTGCTCGAGGAAAGCTGATGCCTGTTTATTTACAAATTCATTGAATAAAACGTAAGCTAGTCTTGGTAAGTCAACACGCATTGAGAGCCTTGCAATCGCGCTCGGCCATACTAAAGAATCGGTTGAGGCAGGCACGGTTTTTAATATGCCAAGTCATTACTAAGTTCACCTTTATTGTTCATTGTCAGAACGTGAATAATCAAATAACGAGAATGAACGACTTGTGTTTGTTTCTTCAGGCTACCGCAAACAAAGTTTGAAAGACTGCGACACCCAAGTCTGCGACCACATCGTCACACCATCAAGTTAGATAGTGGTCAAGCGCAAGATCTGTAAAGTATATAATAAAAAATGGCATGAGCAAATCGACATGGGAGCGAATCGAAACAAGCTAATAAACATTTTCGGCAGTGCTATTCCCACTTACACTTCTTGAGGATTACGAGCTATATGCTTGCAAGCGGTGATCCAAATCAGTGTGGATTTTTGCTAAAAGTAATAATCATTCAACAAAACAGACTTTTACACTTTCACTATTTATTATGTTATATAGTCAAAGTGTTGAGTGATCTCGCCGTTCTACGACTGACTACGAAAGGACTTGCTTGAAATGAAACGTAAACATTTATTCAAGGTAAAGTCAAAACAAGTTATAGAATCACCTGGTTACCAAACTAGGCTCGCGGTAGCCCGTAACATGAGTTCCGGGACTCTTCAGTCGATGAGAAAATATAAATGATATGACTTTGTACATTACATTTTGCAATGGGTATGTGTTGATGAATCACCGAATGAAAGGAGTAGTTATTCATGCCCGCTAAAAATAAGCGGATTACTTATATAAGTCTTATGTAATTGTCAGCTATGAGACGGCCCCTGCTGAACGTGGGCCTCCCCCATGGATGGGGGATTAGCCAATACTTGCCACGCTATCTCTACATAAGTCATATCGTAATATATGTATATATAAGCCTTATAACTGCACTGAATGAAGCATGAAATGAAAAGTAATATAACCTAAATACACAATTCAATGTGCCCATTTCATAAAAAAAATCTAAATATGGCAACATTTGCTATTAGAAAGTCGCAAGTTTACCGGAGAAAGTTGGAAACAATGCAAGACCTACATAAACGCCCTAAGGAACTTTCATAAGCACTTTCCACTGTTTCACTGATAAGAAATGACAAACGTATGAGCAATGGTAGTAAACAGTTTAAAATGTATATAATTACTAATTGCGCGCCGTGGTCTTACCAGCGGTGAAATGGTACGAGGTTCTGACGATTTTTTCGTGTCCTCCAGTCATCCCACGGTAACAGTCAATATTTTCAGGATAAAAAGTAGCCTATGTCTTAATCTACGGTCAAATTGATTCTAATTTATTATGTATATAATATTCAGGGTAACTCGAGATGGGCTCTAATGTTTATGATGAAAATTTGAACATCGATACAGTTACGCTTAGTAAGTTTATCCACCCAATCGTTAATTACATAGGCATAATATACATATGAACATATAATAAGCCTAGATTAAATACTTTCGCTCAAGCGTGTGTGTATATTTTAAATATACATAATACTTTCTTGCAAGTTAATCGTGGTCATCAAAAATATGTCATGCATGTTTTTACACAATAAGTGCTTTTTTTGTGTGCCAGCTTTATGATTTTGCCACTTTTGAATAAAAGCTATAAAGTGTTATTTGAAATTGAAACCAATTCTCCTTATGAAGTACCTACTTCAAATCATTACCTATCACTTTGATAGATGCAAAAATTTCTGTATGTGTTTCTTCTCATTCGTAATTGAAACGGCTAAACGGATTTCAATTATATTTAGCTCAAATCTTTGATAGACCCCGGTGGAATAAAAATAATACTGTTAAGATTAATATACTACTTATGATTAATCAAACTCTTGATGATTAATGATGATGATGAAAACTAGTCTATGTGTTATTCCGGGAAGTATCTACATACCGAATTTCATCTAAATCCGTCCAGCCGTTTGAGCGTGAAGTAAATAGTGAAGGAACAAACACAAACATAAACACAAACTTTCGTCTTTATAATATTAGTAGGATGTTTATGTATATTTGTATATGTATGTATATTTATTATATATATATAATTTATTATTTACTCATTGATCTATTTCAATATTGTAATTCTGTTTTAACCTGTAAATCATGAACAAATTGAACTATTTGAATTGAATTTATTCTAAAAGCTAACCAGTTTTTTACGAGAGGCAACTGGAAATCGCATTTCGGGTGAAACAACGGGGCACAGCTAGTTATTTATATTCCGAAAAGCATAAACATTAATGTGTTTAAAAATGTCTAATATACATCAAAGTGACGCTGTAGACGACTCCTGGACGGTATAATTGCAGTTGATATGACTCGTAAACTCAATTAGGAGACTCATGAAAACGTCCACAATTCAAATTTATGAGAACGGTTAAAAGCTTTATGTGCTTTTATTTACTCATCAAATTCTAACGTTTTGAAAATGATTATGACATGACTTATTCCCATACGGATTATAAATTATTTCTACACTGTGATTAACTCCTGCGGAGATGCTGTCCATCGCTGATGAAGTCATTCACAACACGAAAGCAGAGTTAATGTAATAATGCTTCCTCTTATTTTAAAAAAAACATTCCTCACGATTTTAACTCAATGTAAGAATACTATACTCACAAAATTGTACAAAACTCTTATATAAAAAAAAACTTCATCTTAAGATAAGAATTATTCCTCTTATTTAAAAACCTTCACCTTACGATTTTAACTCAATATAATTATTACTCCTATTAAAAAAAAAATCACCGTAACGCAATGTCAAACCTTCATCTTACGATTTTAACTCAATATAAGAATTATTCCCCTTATTTAAAAAAAATAAATCACCGTAACTCAATGTCAAATACATTCATCTTTTTCAAAAAAACGAATTAAAAAATAAATTAAAAAATAATTCTTTGATTGAGTTAGAATCGTAAGATATTCATCTTACGATGAATATCGAAAGATGAATATCTTACGATTCTAACTCAATCAAAGAATTATTCCTCTTATTTAAAAAAACCCTTCAACCTACGATATTAACTCAATGAACGAATTATTCCTCTTATTTAAAAAAACATCATCATCAAACATCAAAAAATGAATGTGGTGTATTCATTTTTTGATTTTAATGCAATGGTAGCAAGAGGGTTGAGATTAAAACAAATTATTTTTCGACTATTTATAGAAGACATCGTTTGAGGGTTTTATACTATAGTCTCGTACAAAATCTCACAATAATTGTCAGTTCAATTCTATATGCTCAAGAGGGGATTCGAACCTACATGGGATAACGATACTTTATCTGATTTTCTAAGGAGTAAATCTATTTATAAAATCAGATAAAGTGCACACCAGAGTCATACGTTAGCGTGGAGAGGGAGATTCAATACATTTAATTTGGAATTTATACGTCATTGTTATGAATAAGTCAGTTACGGAAATGTCAACTATACAACAAACTGTCAACCGCAGTCTTTTGGTAGTTTGACTGTAGTATCATAACAGTAAATATTCAAGAAAACATAAGATGGAACATTAGAAAATGTAAGAAAACTAAAAGCAAATTTTCTAATCTAACCTTCTTAGTGGTATTGAGTATCTTATTTAACCATATAAATCTAAAATTGTGGGAAAAAATATAGTTCTTATAGAGTAACGATAAAGTCCAAAATATTATATTATATTATTTTTTTTTTAAACATTCACACAAGGTCTTCAGATCCCAAACTAGGCAGAGCCTGTACTATGGTAATCTGATGACTGATATATATATATACATACTTATATACATATACACACCCATACACATTATAAATTAGTATGACACATATCAATAACAATACTAAAATTAGATATTTTTATTAAAATTGTGCGTAGTTTTGAGCAGAATATGTCGTCATTTACTACATTAAAACTACGCGCAATGGGCCAGCCATTTAATGAAATTTGTTTTATATTAGAAATAGCGTTGTAAGGAGTTGTACGAATTTGAATTCTAACGAAAATAGGGTAAGAGCCTTTTGACTTAAAAGAGTTTTAGTTTGTGTGATTAACAGAATTAGAAGCAATTAGTATAGTATATTCAACGTTTGACGGTTCGGCTAGTTACACATAATAATACATAATTATTTTTGTTGATTTTATTACCAATAATGCAACGGGAGAAGGCGAAACGTGGACAAAAGTGAAAATTTATTGGTGTCCAGCGTAGAGAGAATTTTTCAATTACTCCTGGCCGGCGGCGGCGGCGGCGGCCGTGCAGCCGACAATATTGATTTTCACTTTTTATACGCTCGTCCCATCCACAGACACCATCAACCTTTTTTAAAATATCTACGTGATATGGTAATGAACGAATACGGCCAAGAAAAGTTTTTTATTTACGGAAAACTTTATTTAAAACGCACGAAGTGATATATTTGCAATATGTCTGGATTACATAGATTAAATCCCCGTCTATTTTCTGTCACTGAAAATATTTTAACACAGTTTTTGAAGGAAATCATCCATAATTATGCATTTTTATTTTAATATTACTCAAAACTAAGCGAAATTATCTTTCTAAATAATCTGAGGAGAAAACAAGGTAAGAATGGGAGACATTTCAGATATATTTTTCCATATTTATAAGAAAAATAATCGAATCTACTAATCTTGAGGTAACTATAGTAGTTCAGTAATTTGTACTAGTATTCTTTGATATTTGAAATCAGCGTGTATAAGCATTGAATAAGAAACCACAATCTGTGAGCGTAATACATCTCCTTACATAGATGTAAATGATTGAACAACTTCAAAACTTTTTGAAGAGTTCATCAAGACCTCCTTGCGTTTTTCTGTTGGATCAACAACAAGCGCTTTTAAATATATCGCTTTACTTTTTTGTAAAAAAATATAAGTATGGAGATTTATGGCATTCATTTACTTAACTGGCATTGTTATTGGTAGCTCTGAAGTGAATGGTTGCCTTTTTTCAACGATAAACGAGGCGAGGGCTTGACTCGAATGGTCTGTGTAAGACAAGATATTATTGACGTATTTTTTTACCTCTCAAAGTGTTTGTAAGTGAATCATGGTTAATTTTATAAACAGTCGAGATAATTCAATGATAAGAGAGTTTATCCCAGATCGTTTTTGACGCGACCAAAGGAATGATTATGGAAATAGATATTTCTAAAAGTTGACAATTAAGTAGTTGGTTACCTAAAAAGCATAAGTTTAAAACTTACTTGATGATCTAGGTATCAAAGAGTATAAATATAGGTAGATATAAAATAGTACAGTTGACTTAGTATAAATATTAAATAGAATGAAAACTTTTATTAATAAATTAAAATATATAGATTTTTATCTTAAAAGGTGAATTAGAATACTGCAAGTGAGTGAAATAATGACTGAATAAAAAAATGTGAAATTTTGCCGCATTTTTGAACATTCACGTACAAATATTCAGTGAACAGACGACCTGACTTAGAGCGCAGGTAGGGCTGGATGCGGGCCGCTTCCATCCGCTCCTTGTGGAAATCAATGGGGGAGGCATATGTCCAACAGTAGACATCCTATGGTTGAGATGATGATGACATAAAAGTTTTCTTAGAATGGTTATATTCAAAGGTCTTTTCAATGAAACCATTCTAAGAAAACTTTCATGTAAGTAAATGTACATTTCAAATGAAAGGTGTACAGTACTCAGCCTGAACCTCACTGCTAAGATACTATTCGATACACCACTAGTTATGTTTATCAACTTTGTTGCAGTCTAATAATCTATATATGTTTAACCGGTAATGACATTTTCATCTCAGCATCCAGCTTGGGAAAGCACGTTAATCCATCGGACACAGTTGTTGTCTGGAGACAGTCTAGTACGCTATGACTGACCTCGAGCTTGTCCGCTAAGCCGCGTTAGGAAAGCGTGGTTATTTATCATCCATAGTTCCTCCTTCAGGTTAGTGTCCCAACAGCGCATACAGCAAATTGTATTAACCGTTTTGTGTCTTTATCATAGATTTTCATTATGCTGCCAGTTTTTTGGTATTGCTTTAGATTTTGCTGTGTACATCATGTATGAAATTGAATAGTGTACCATCACTGAATCTACAAGAAAGTCTTAATACACATTGATCACTGATGCAGCCGACTGTTTATTTGTGGGTTTTTTATAGAGCTGTTTCTAAGTTATTTTTATTTTATTGATAGGAACGAGAGAACGTTATCTCCATTCAGCAGACGGTCCACGTGTTTTTATTTACATCACTATCAAACAGCGACCCGCTATATAATCGCATAGTATCGGCGGCTCTCAATGAATCGAGGCCATTCCACGCGAGAGTGACCTACATTTTTATTCGTTACGCACTAAATGGTTGTAGTAGAATCATCACTGCGTGTGGCAGCACTGAAAATGACAACACTAGAGCTAGTGAGTGACTACAACTCCGGCCAATTACCCCACGCAGATCTTTGTGTTTTAAATTTAGAACTAAAATTCAGCTGCGTTCTTTTTTCGAGTCATCGCATCGGTCAGAGGTCGTCTCAAGAGCGTCGATGTTTTTGAGGAATAAGGCGAATCAGAAACGAGGACGTACCTATAATAAGATAACCGTTATCTGCAGACGCTATCTAAATGTACTGTGTTTGTGTAAACTACATCGTGATAAGATAAGGTGCGAGAATTATGAATCAGGCTTGCTATATTTTGAAGTATATATTTGTGTTCAAACTTGGAATTACGTTCATCTGTTTGGTAATCAAGTTTAGTACCATATTTAAGTAAGTTGGTATCGTGTTTATATAAATTATTGAGATTTGTAGCGATGATAGCTCAGCGAGGGGAGCGTCGGCTGTCAAACCGACGGAGACTGGTTGGATCCCCGACAACGGCTAGAGCTACCGGTGCCGGTAACACCGTTTTAAAATTCCCAGCATGGTGGTAGGGTACTTTCGAGTACCCGCCAGGCTACCACCCTCAAGTCTGAAAAACTGTCACCACACACATAGTAAATTCAGGCAATAGTCCTTGAGAGCCAGTAAAGCATTGTAGGTCTAACGTGATAACATCTTCGACTACATCGTCACTGACCATCAAGTGAGATAGTGGTATCCAGTATTTAATAAAAAAAATAGAAAGTAAATAATAGCAAATACAACTAGAGCTTTTTTATATAATTATATTCGTAAATAGTTGAAGTCTGAAAACTATCGCGAGTTGCATCCATTCTTGTAATCTAAGAACCAACTAGGACTTACATAGTATACTGGGAATAACTTAAATAGTAACAAAATATGTGTTTAGATAGATAGATAACACTTTATTGTACAAGTACATCAACTTAAAATAACATTTATAAAATAACACATTAACAAATACAAAATACGTTGCACAATTGGCGGTCTTATCGCTAAGAAGCGATCTCTCCCAGACAACCATGTCCATGGTTGTCTCCCAGACAACCATGTGTGTTTATTACAATGATAATACCTCAGGTCTATTAGTAGTACGATTGGCTTTGTATGGTGACAAAATATTGAAAACTAAGATACCTACTGCACATACCTAGGTAGTATAGGTACAGAAAAGTGATTCTATCATTTCCATTACATATAAAACACAAAATTCCTCAGAGAAGTGACGCACGTACTCAATCATTTTACATATTGTTTAGTTCAAAAAATTAATAAAATAACGGGCCCAAATTATTTTTACCCTTCAAGTCATTTTTTTTGTTACATAGTCTGTTACCCTGAACTGTTATTTATAAATGTTGCCATAAGACACGGAAAGCGTTAAAGTGGGTTAAACCAACATTATCCGGAATAAGACTGTAGTGCGGGATTACCATGTTACAGGTACGTATATGACATATTTAACCTAGATTACCCAGTATTTTAGTCAATCTCTCCAGTTATGCAGGTTAGAGCGTTATATTGGTACGATATAATGTATGAACCTGTCAGATGGCGGACACATTGCACTATGGGGACTGTTAACTGTCACAAAATTAATATTAGTACAAAAAGTAGTTTAATCTGACCATTATATAACGCGTATGATTAAATTCTAATACTCATCAAAAATTACAACAATACATGTGTACAACAATTTACTTACCAAATACAATTAATATGTTTGAAGGCAATAGGGTAGATTTTAGAAAAAAATATGTGACTTAAGCAAACGTACATATTTGTAGTAAGAATGAGTGTTAGAGTTGTAGTTTGAGAAATAACACAAGTATAAAGCTTGCACGTCTGAATGCAGGCTGAATTCTGTACATGAAAACTAAAATCATGCCTACATCAAAATTTTAACACTTTTATGGAATTGAAGTACCTACCCACCTATGATGAAAAGGATATGAAAATTAAAAATAATAAGATGACAATTAATCAATGTAATGTAGAGCCAAAGATATTGAAGTAGAGAATCAAAGGAAATAAGTACCTATGGTCTGTAGGCAGGTAATGCTAGACAGGTATTAGGTACGTAAATCTTTCCCTCAATTAGGTATATTTCCGGGCTAAACTGTGACTATTTTATATTTTTAATTTGTATATTCTTTTAATATTCTTCTTTTATTCAACTAGTCGAATATTTCGAGCTAGGTTCCTTGCATGCAGGGTATCTAGTTCACGATGCCAGATCGCGGCGACCACTGGCTATAGGTATAGTTGTTAGGTATAGGTAATAATTTGTCAGATTCCGGATTTGATTGTTTTAAATTAAATTTATTTCTGAGCAATTATTTACCTTTAAATAAATGCTGCATTCCTACTTTATGACTTCACAATGCTATATACCTATGCTATTCTGTTGCCAGGGAGCTTATCGAAAGCAGTGATGCGTAGTTTTTAGGCGTAAGATTCATCGTTTCACGCATGAGCTAGCAATTTCCAAGCGTATATTTTGTGTTTTAAAATAACGGTTAAACTTAAAAAAAATACTAATAGCAATCATAAAATAATAAAGGAAAAATATTATAATTATGTCGCATCTATATTGTTCTCGTGTTTCAAAGTATAAAGGAATGGGAGAGGCATATCAAATTCTATCACAGATTTTAATTTCTAAACATTTTAGTGAGTGATGTGCATCGATGGGTCGCCGGCCGCGCCGTCATCGTATGATCGACTCCAGGCAGAGCACGGTCCACATCCATCGCTGCGTCTTGCTCGCGTGCCGCGGGGAGTATTGACCTTTTCACTAAAGCGATTTAGCGCAATCGAACCGGTTTTATTTTCCCATCGTAGATTAACTTACTCGAGGTGAACCTGCCAGTACGCACTCACTTATTAGAATGTATAACTCACCAAACTTCTTCCGAGCGCGGCTAATGAACGCGCGGCCGAAAAATCCAAGGTCTCACAGAAAAATTAAAAGAAAATAAAACACAGACCACTCGCGGCGCGTTAGTAAGTTTTCCAAAATTAAAATAGCGCGGGAAACTGGGCGGTAGTGATGTGCATCGAAGATCGGCAATCGATAAGGTTGCAGCGAGAATCGATAGGTTATGTTCTGTGCGCGGTGCGGGCCGGCGTCGTCGCACGTGACTGCTGGCTGTATGACGGAACGAGCGGCAAGCCGCCGCCCCCGCACCGCGCCACACCTCCCGCTACACCCACAATACATACGTACAACAAGTATGTAATCACGTAGCGCAGACGTTTGATAAACAAATTACATTTGAAACTACACGTACGTCAAAGAAGCTCAACTTTTATTAAATTGTTTAACAAGCTTGTATGAAGCTTTCGTTTTATTTATTATCTGTCCTTATTATTCTTAAGAAGACTCGGCGGAATGATGTAAGTTTTAATATGATTAGGTTTCGGATTCAGTTTTGACAGGTAAAAAATAATAATTTTCCGTTACGATATCCATATAAAAAACTCATTTAAAAATGCATATAAACTTTATGACACCACAGAAAAGGAATTCTAGGAAAATCACAAATTGACGCGCGGGTGAGTTTTCGAATTGACAAATAAAATATATAAAATCTGTAAAAAAAGGAGGTAAATTAGGTCAAAAGCAAATTGGTCGAGCTTTTAGTTAATAAGTATAAAAGTAAGAGTATGTTAGATTTGATTAAGGGATTTTCATTTCACGTTCACTTAACCTCTCCACTGCCGTAAAATAAATATTTCAAGGAAATCCTCTATCTAATATGTAATATGAGCACTATTGTGCATCAAAGAAATAATTGTGGAAAATTAAATTAGTGTAAGAAAATCGAACCGATTGTAACTAACTAAGAATTGTTATATTTCATTATATTGAGACATTTTACTACCCAAGCTAGTATAAACTTGTCGATTCACGTCACGACCTCGACGACTCTACCGGTTTGTGCCAGGCAGAAGAATTCAAGGCGAAACGTATTGTTATTTTTAGAACTAGTAATAATAGTAAGGCTGTGCCATTTATTACATTAATTTGGTTATATGGAACTTATTCTTATGAAATAATTGAATTTAAAAACAAACAAAAAAGTAACAGTTAGTACTCTTGTTTTACACGGCGTGGTGTGGTATTCGAATTTGTATTTTTTACGATTTATAAACGAGTTTATAAACTGTGGCATTAAAGTAGAAACTTCAAATTTGTTTTCATTAGTGGAAAATTAATGAGCAATTTCTTTACTACGATTTCCGTAGCATTGTAGCGTATCTCGTAGAGGCATTTCGCTCGAGCTACGCGCCGGTACTTATGCAAAACAGGCCAATATTTCATCGCTTCTCCGTCTAGTGCAGCCTGTATTATCATAACAATCGCTTATATGTACCTAAAGCTTTGCACATACCATAAATATACACATGCTTTTAGAAGCGAGCTTAACGATCTATAAATTTCTTTGGATAGACTGAAAATAACAGCCAGAACTAGATCTCAAAACAATCGATTTATCGAATCGAATAATTGTATCTAATTGGCATCATTTTTATTGGTCTATGTCGCGATGTGAGATAAGATAAATATGCCGCTCATTGCTTTCTAATTTCAAGTGAGAACATTCTAAATTGGAATTGTTTCTTTTTCTCGTAAACGTTGAGACGGCCGCGTTTGGTCTCATACGTTTATTTTTAATTTCAAGGACGTGCATGAACTTTAATGCGGCCACTGCTTTACGTAAAATGATCGTAGTGAGCTTCGGCCAGACAACTATAGAGATGTACCTACAATGGTGTATATATACATACATGTGGGGGTAATATTATTCAGCTGAATATGCAATTAAATGAGGGCAGTTTGAGCAGTGCAGTTAACAAGAGCGAGCGAGAGGCAGGACATCCACCTCTAGATATTATATTGAACAAGTTTATAACTACGTGTATTAGACGAACGAGTTCGTACAACGTTTTCTCATTTCCCGGGACGAAACTTTTCTAATATTATAGTTTCATTCATATTGTCGGTAGTTTCGCGGAGTTTTCTTTCGTCGAAAATGAAAGACTATTTCCATAACTATTATTTCGCTTTTATAGCTTTGTTAGTTTCTTTTGCTTCAAATAGATTTGTTAAAGTTTTGTATTTTATCGTTCGGAAATAATGTTTGTTCTTAGAAAGTGTTTGATTCAAAATGTTATAGCTGACAGCCGATATCAATCGTTTTCTTTTCCCAAGTTTTATAAATGTTATGTATCAAGTAATCTATTCGAAATTAAATATTTATATCTAGTAAATAGGAATGATACAGGGCTCACATTCTCTTCGAACATAGAGTATACGTTCGAAGCACATTCTATTTTTTGCGTTTGTATTTGCTGTGCTGGCCGACATGTATTTTGATTAATTACTTAATCAAAATATATGTCGGCCATTATGCAATTTTGGGAGACCCATACTTACATAAATATTTGCAACGAGTCGTACTAGTTACAGCTGGTTGTAACTTCGACAAGCAAGTAAAATTAAAATTTACATACCACAAAAATAATTAACAGAATTTTAAAGGACATAAAAACTACGGAAGTGTAATGTATGTTAGCTTTTTTTACTAAGCTAACATACATTACAGAAGGACATGAGACAAGAAGATTTTTTACATTGGTTTGACGGTGAATGACGGTGTTTAGAGGTAACAAACATAAAAATAAAATACAACTGAAATGAGAGCAAACTCCATTTTATGAAGCTGTTTAAAAAAATCAAGTGACTGTCATCCTCAAATAGTCATTTTTCATCATAGAATCTCCACTGCAAGACTGGAGAAAGCCACAAACTAATATATAAACAAGGCTTGAAAGTATTCGATAAGATACCATAGAGACGCAACTTTAACAAAAACAACGTAGACCGTACGTCATACTTCAAATTAGAGTGCATATTCCAGCTCACAAACCATGCTGCTACCACCGAGCTGGTTCCTAATATTGACACAGAAAACTGAGACACGCCTGTGCATAAATTGCAGAGCTCCATATAATTAAAAACCAACATTTACATTCGATTCGGTGTTCCCTCTATCGCGCTATCTACTGTATTTTCTTGAAGCTTCTGTTTTCTCATCATAAATATTCGAATTTCGTGAGAGAAATGTTGTTCCAATTTAATTGGAGTTTTCGAATGAAACTTTGCTTGTTGTGTTTTTCTTGGAGCATATACAGATAATTTTTGTTGTGTAAGATGTTCGCAAAATATGCTGTTTATTGTAAAGCTTTTCATTAACCGACTTATAAAAAAGGCGGAGGTTCTCTATACAGTAGTATGCTTGTTACCTCAGACCTCATCCCTCAGAAACCAATTTAAAAAATTTAAAAAGAGGATCGGTGGAAGCTCAAATTCTACAAAAGCACAAACATGATACAGACATGCTGCATCTGGACAATCACTTGCAAATTATACGGTATTACAGAACGATATAATCCCATAAAATAAAGAATAAACTCTTAGTGATTAACTTGATGACCCTTCATTTCAACCCAAACCTAATAATAACAGCAACCTTTGCCGCTAAATAGATGAAAAATAACTTAAAAACATTTTTAAAAATAACGAAACAGGCAGTACAAGTTTCATTACAAAAAGTTCTTTTGTCGTCAAAGTTGGAAAGTTGGCACAATGGGCGTAATTAAAAGTTAGCGTTAGGTCCCCTAGGTTGGCACCGGTGACGGCGGCAAGCCGTGGACCGCCAGAGGGCGCCAAACTTTTCAGATAAACAACTTCAGCTAAGTTTTTGTTGCACACAATCGACCTTTTTCTCCTAGGCATTATAAAACTTAGAACAATCAGTAAAATCACCATCACCTACATAAGTCCAATACGATCTTATTTGGTACGCTTCTGTACTAAATACTAAAAGTAACAACATCTCTGCATCGACGACTTGCAAAGGTTGCAGTCTCCGCTTACTGATATTTTTTTTCTGTGGGGTCATACATCTTAGTTTAGCTACTCTAAGCTAAAGCTTTATCCCATCCCACTAATATAGGTAAATGTGAGTTGATAAAGTAAAAAATAATAATAACTAATATGAATGTGATAAAGTTTGGATGGATGGATGGATGTTTGTTCCTCAATCACGCCAGAACGGCTGAACGGATTTGGATGAAATTTGGTATGCAGTATTCTTACGTAGTACTTTGGCACATAGGCAACACATAGGCTACTTTTCATCATCACCATCACCATCAATCATCACCACGCGGGTAAAGCCGCGGGGCACAGCTAGTAAAGTATTAGTAAAGATCGCTAAATTGTTTGGTAACGGAGGGGTCAGAATGTTCCTTTCTCAGGAGAATTAGGTATACATTTTAATAATAAAGTAAAAAAAATATTTCTATCACAACTTAACGTATATAAATTTAACCATATCTAAACCATAGATATGGTTAAATGAGATATCTATAAATTACGTTTTCAAGCCTAAACTACCGTCTAACTATCGACACACAATAACCATATATCTGCACCAAAATATCACTTTACAAATTAATGACTTACGATACGGAAATTAAGCTCTGTACGAAAGGGGGAAGTAGGGGGTAGACTGGCCCCTTCACAGGGGGTTGGAGGGGGCTAGAATAGCAATCTAGGGTGTCTGAATAGTCGAGGCGGTCGAATGAAATATCTCTAGCGGTACGGCCTGCCCATCAAGCCTACGAAAACGCAATTGCGCTTGATGCTAGTTTAAACGATAAGCTTTAGGTATACGTGTGGAAAGGTTAATATAGTCAGAGTTGGGCAATATAAATGCTTTACCTTAATTAAAATAGAAACTGTAGCTATTGGTAGCCTATAGATAACTCAATTTCTTTTTGAAGGCATACATTTTAAATACTAATTAAACTACATTAATTACGTATTTTAATTAAAAGGAATTTAAATACAGCCCACTCCTGTATAAAATTATTTTTTTTGTATACCTAGTAGCTATGTTTTAACTTACGCAAAATATAAGGCCGTAGACCACATGGGCAAAACACATAAGGTATATTTTTGATTCGTTCTGGATACTTATCAGATCTCTATTTCGAGCGGCAGTCTCTTAAAGTCCTAATTTCCCCAATAATACCAGCCCCAAGCCGGCCTTTGATTAGAAATGTCACATGATGAATCAGAACTAACTGTATTACGTGTCAAATTATGAAACAAATACCTCCTTTCCGGGATTCGTAATAGCACTTTTTGGATAAAAAAATCCACGTAAGTACTTATTGTTGGCATTAGCGAAGAGATTATATAAAGCTTTAACGTGTAATATTTCTATTATATGCAATATCTAAAAGATTCATCGCATACATTTAAATTAATATCACTGATTCAAATAATGATCAATCTAATAAGAATGCAAATGGATTCTTGGAGAACAAACATAATTCCATTATTATATGCGACGTCTACGTGATATATTATCAAGTTAAAATTAAATTAATTTCTGTACCTCGCCCTCCGCCTATTTCCTCACTTCCCCTGGTGTAACGCAGTATAGTTGATAACAGTGAATCAATTTACATGGAAACGGTTTTAGATTACTACAAGCCATTGAAACTAATTCTGCACAGTTCTGTAAATTCACAAGGATGCAATTAAATATGTAATACGAATAAAGCTCATGAAAATAATTGATGTATATTCAAATGGTTATTACACAAACACAAAGTTACAAAGTTAACTAAACATAAAAACATATAAGCACTGATTTTCAAACTAAAAGAATATGTGTATTTAGTCATTACAATTAATTAAAATTCCAGAGGAAATTATAATTAGTATAAGATAAAAATTAAACGATAATAATAATGAATGCATTTCAAATAAGTGATCACAAAAATATTTTCGAAATTAATAAAATGTGGTAATAGACAAAACTAGAACATTAATATTCCAACTAGACAAAGACCTGTAACAGATTCAAATATGATTAACCACAGAGTTTACCGCCACCAAAGGGTAAATGTGTTACATTATAATTGTTTAACAAATAACAAACAATTGTTTAACATTATAAGTGGAATCAGAATCTGATAAATCATTATTTGAACAGCATTTGAACTGGCTTGACAAGAAATCTCTATAGTTCGTTGTTGCACAAAACGCTGAAGCTGAGTTACTGGGCACACATCTATATTGCGTTTGCTATCAGCTTGATATATAGAGGATGTTTAATTATAATATCCTAAGTGATTTACGCGTATGTCGATAAAGTCAGGTTCAAGGATCACTTATCGGACGATCCTGGCTCCAGAGCGGGGTGACGTGATAACTAACACGATTCTCACAAATATAGCTCTGGATATACCTGGATGATGCCAGTTCTAAATTATTTTATATCACATTTTAAGTACGGGACTTAAAATAATGTAGAACTGTAAGCAGCCTACATGCTATAAGTAGATTTTATTATACACTTCTAGAACATTTGGATCATTACATAATCAGTAAAAATATTTTTCAAAAATTTTCAATTACCTACAAAGTTTTCAAATTGCCCTTAAATCAACGATTTATACGCGTATCGATTGAAACAAAGACAGTTTAGGTTTTTGTGAGTAAATAAATAAATGGTATTTTGTTTACGTTGCTGACACATGTGTTAATTATCAAATATTTTTGAACCGTTGAACCAAATTTGATATATATATTGGTATAGAGATAGATCAGCTCTTGGAGAAGGCCATATGCTATTTTATGTAAAAATTATGGTTCCCGTGCGACAACTGAGGTAGCGGGGACACCGTAGTAAAAAAATAAGTAAAAATAAAATTTAAAACCGTAGTAAAAATCGTCCATGCGAGTGGAATGGTGCGCAGTTGTATAATGCTCTCCGCTGCCGAGGATGAATAGTTTTCTATATTCAAAATATGTCCTGGGTACTATAGAGTTGAGACAAATTAATTTATGTTATCTAATAATCTAAAATACGTCCATCATAATGTCCTTAAGTAGACAATAAATATTTATTACAGTTTTATCGTCTAAACTAGATTTGTCTCCCATTCCGCTTCGTCGTGTTCCGACACAATTTCTGAGGAAAATTTAATTTTCCGTTCGCTCGGAAAAAGTCAAGGCTTTGTGTTGCGAAAAGGTAAAATTTCTGCTGTACTCTTTAGTATTTTTTTTTATTGAACAACCAACTTACCTGATGTTAAGTGATGATGCGGTCTACGATGAAAACTGCCTAGAAGGTACCTATTCACTTGCTTGAGTTTGATCACTGTCTCACCTGTTGTTAAGCGACGTGATCTAAGATGTAGCTAGCATTTTGCCATACCTGGGCTACCCATTTGCCGCAAGGGTCTATAGGCTTACCGTCTATTTTGAAAACGGACAAGAATATAACATCCATACTATAAAATTATGGCAATAAAACGTGATTTTATGACAACGTGGATATAATCCGGCCCCATACCAGGCTTGTAGCGTGTATTGGAGTATTTCGAATTGGTGCTGCCAATTGCCAATGCCAAAAAGTATGTAGTACTATTAATATTCTAGGGCAAATTACCTATAAAATCTTAACCTGTCACCTAGGGTAAGTAACGTTCTCTATGGTTTCAATTCTAATGGGTGGTGACTTCAGATTGAAAAGGTTTCAAGAATCACTTATGGGAAGGATATGATATCCTACAAATGTTATAAATGCGGAAGTTTGTGTGTATGTGTGTAGGTTTGTTACCTCTTCACGCTCAAACGGCTACACCAATTTCGCTGAAATTTGGTATGGAGTATAGTTTAGACCCTGGATTAACACATAGGCTACTTTTCATCATCATCGTCATCATCATCATCATCAATCATCACCACGCGGGTAAAACCGCGGGGCGCAACTAGTTCACAATAGAACAGAATGTTCTTGTCAGATATTGATTAGTGAAACTAGCAATTGACCGCTAGTGTGGTGAAAAGTATATAAAGTAAACCAGCACTTAAATATATAAATGTAACATACGTTTTTTCATGAACCAGATAATATGTAAATAGCTTTGGAACTTTCTGGAATTGACATCGGCCATGAATAATTCAACAAACACTAATACATAATGTATATTTTATTACGTAAAACAACGGTCCTTTTTGTACCTACCTAGGCAGACGTGCTGTCGGCTAGCCATTATACATTAAATTGATTACTTCATGAAAATAATGGAAAAAGTTTTAATTATAACCCAAATTTAAGTATGTACTTATACCCGACCTCTAGACAAGTGACCATAGATTTTCAGTTGTTACGATGTTATACAGCCTCACCTCTTTTATATGAATCACTATATAACAAACTAGCTCTGCCCCGCAGTTTTACCCGCGCGGTGATGATGATGATGAAAAGTAGTTGCCTGTGTGTTATTCCGGGACCTGAAAAACAACAATTTTATCCAAATCCGTTGAGCCGTGCTGGCGTGATTGAGTAACAAACATCCATCCACCCACCATCCATCCATCCATCCATCCATCTAAACTTTCACATTTATACTATTAGTAGGATGAGGAAAAAACAAATAAAAGAGGTATGAAGCAAAAGAGGTAAGTAGGTCAGATGATGACAAATCTGATTATCTTACTGACATCCATTTAGAACAGCGAAGAAAGAGTTTTTAGTTTGGGGCCTGATGTCTATACATACACAATCAAATTCCAAAAAAAGATTACCAATACGACCTATTATTATAATTGATTCCGTTAACGAACCTGTCATTAAATCCATTATAATCACAATTGTTATTTTTGAATTAAATTTAAGTAGGAAGATATTAGTAATTAAGTAATTTTTGAATCCACTTTAATTCATTCGTGTGCATTATTTTAAATACCAGTTTGCCATTTGGTAATTAATTCACTCTAATCCAAATATTTTGCGGCAAATAATTGTGAACCAACTTGCGTAAATCAGGTTCTGACTGTCAACTAACTAAATTAACTAAGTTCTGCCTTGTGTCAAATAACAAACAACACTAAAATCCTGATTTTTCTCTAGATAATTGAATTATTAAACCCTCAAAGTGATGGACTATATCACCAATATACTTGTTGCCATACCCGTAACATGTAGCTAAAAGTGGCCGTTTAGGGCTGTCACTGGTGTCTTATTACTGTCACGTCGAAAAGCATCGGCGCACTTGTTGCACGCCACTTGCGGCCGGCGGCGGCGCCGAGGCGTGGCGCCCTCGGGATTTGTAGATAAACGGGACTATGGGATGGCAACACTCAGTTTTTTGATGTCGGACTTGTTTGAAAGCAACTTGGGCGCTGTGGTATTGCATGAGGTCATCACTTTCAACACATTATAATCTTTTGTAACTCTGAAAAGTGAATTATGTAACGGTGATGATGGGCATCGGACATGCCCGAAACCTAGGTCGAAATACGTCGACTATACGTTGATAGTTGACGGATAAGCTGGATAATATACATTAATAATTACGTTTTTATGTATTGTAAAAATACACAGACACGTGCAAAACTATATATATTTTTTAAAATAATAACATGATTTTTTTCCCTTTGGTATAGTTCATGACTCTTACACTTAGCGCGCGAAGCTCTTAGTTAGGTGCGTGAATGTCGGAATTACAATAAAAAATTAGAATCGTTTATCGTATTTTACATACAGGAATAAATATTTGAAAATTCACATTGATTTATTTTGTATCATTCTATTAATTTCTGCGCAAGTAAGTATAATATGGTCAGGTAAGTAAAACGGTTATGGGAAGGGTAGTTACCTACATCAATATTAATAAACAAATTTAGTGTAATGAATAATTTAAAGGTAATTAGAATTTGGCCTGGAATCTCGCTTCCTTCATTTAATCTTGTTGGGCCAAATTTCGATTGTCGAAACTCCTTCATTACGGCCATATCCCTAATATCAAATCAATGTTCGTGATCGTTATAAACACAAGTTATGTAAGCAATGGAGACTTAACGAGTCTTAAACTTAACATTCAAATAACAGTGGTCATATCATTCAGAAGCCCATTTCAGTGTTATAAATATCTATTTGGTAGCCACACAAAGATATTTATAACATTAGACCCTTAAATATCGGAATAACAGAAACATTGAACGATCCCAAAAAATGACTATGAATCCAGGAAAGAAAATTGGATTGTACACACTTATGTAGGTTTGTAGGTACACAATTATTCTTTAACATCATTATTTTATATTATGATTTGTTAGAGAATAATGTATGTATTTTGTGAAAAGAATACCACTTTCGAGATGCAGACACACACCCCTTTATCGTGTCTTTTCGTGACCACAATAAATAACTTGGTCGAAACTAGACAAAATTATATTTTGTTATTATTAAATGTGCGCTAATAGACATAATAGTCTAATCATAACATGAATTTCATTCGCGAAAGTTTAAAACATTATAAACATTATTTTCTTTGGTAAATACCAAGAATATAATATAAGATGTAAATAGCATTCGAATTTTCTTGTAATTTATGCTTCTAACTCAGAGTGAACGTTAAATTTAATTTATGAGGACGTTGTGCCCTTATATTTCCATATTTAACATTAAAGTACAGCGAGCAAAACCATTTACTTAATGCTAGGTAGTATATTCATCTTTACATGGAGGGAAACGTTGACTTTGGAAATATTTACATAAAATAATGAAGGTAAAAGGTGGTAGAGGAGGAGGGATGAAGGGCATATAACAAAAATAGCACTTAACATGTATGTAGATGAATAAAGAGGAAGGCCAAAGAACGTATGGATGTTGTCTGTGTGAAGAATTATATGTTTATGAAAGGTGTGAGCACTGAGATGACTAATGATAGAATAGAGTAGAAGAGAAAAACATGTTGTGCCAACCCCACCTAGTGTAGGATAAGGGCAAGAAGAAGAATGAAGGCTTGTGAAATTGGCATATAAAATACACGTCAAATATGAAATTTTCCATTTCATGTCATCTCAAACTTTCTATTATGCATTATCTTTTCTATAGTTTGATGTTTGCTGCTATTATTAATTAAATATATATAGTGTTCTTTTATTAATGTCGGAAAACGTTTGGATGTAGTATTTTCTTCCTTTCAGCAGGTTTCATCAGGTCTCCTTTATCCGTCTACTGACAAGGTAGGTGTTTACGTCCTATGCTGCGCTTGTCAGTAGCATGGTCTCGACTCAACAACTTCTCATCTCATGTTCCTCGTTGACCATCAACTTTATATTACATCTCACCTGTCAACTGCCACTTCAACTCCTTGATCCATTGGGCGTTCGAAAAGGATTCATAGAGATGGCAAAGATATTGCCTACATTTATCTACTTTTAAAGTTCTTTGTGCAAATTTGACTTTATTTATGGGACCTATATGTCCAAGATCACTTTTCGATACAATAGCAATCAGTGGATACACATAAAAACGTTTGTCTTGAGATATCGAGGTATAAAGACATTAAACTACCTGTGAGTATCGCAAACGCTGCGCGGTAGAGAAGAAATCACCGATTGTAATTTTTCTCGAAGAGTCAAGCCTATAGTTTCGCTTTTCTATTTGTTAATCATTAAGGAAAGAAGGCTTGGATTCTTATTTTAAGCAAACAATACCAAATAGACGTCGAACCTAATTGTAATTTTTTTTTTAATAAGATGTATTAAAAAACTTTTTTTTGCAGTCGAAGTTAAAGAATTAGACATCGAAAAACGTGTTGATAGGAAATGTAATATTTTTCTAACCATTAGTTCCAATCTAACATTAACTATGAATCAAAATACTAGCCCTAAGAGGTCAATATATATATGTAGAACAACAACTAATTAAAAAAAGATTGTTCCATTCCATTTAAATAGCTATCAAAACTCTACGATGCCTCTCGATGAGGGAAGATTGCGAGCAAATTTCTTCACAATCGCGCCATAAAAATGTAATGGCGTGTTCAATCGGGTTCTTTCAATTCAAACGCGAATTCTAAGGTACTCTTTACGGAGGTTGGATGTTCGAGCATTCCAGACATTTCAGCATATTGGCTCGTTAGTAGGAACGTCGAGAATTCCAGCGGAGCGTGGACAGCAATGCATAACTGCTTCTCGTGGATATGAAGTGGAATTATAGGCTTCATCTCAAGGTATTGGTAAAATATTTATTTGGGGCTCTGACTATAGTGATCTTTTGCAAGTATTAGTTTCAACTTACTATTGTGTAGCTGATATAAACATCATCATAACAACCGTCGTTTGCAAGATATGCCATAAAAAAGGACTAAACACTTTTTAAGGCAACTTACGTACAATTTGAAATTTGTATATTTATTTAACATTTTGGAAAAATATATCTGCATAATATATAGAATCAATCCAATCCACAATTGGGGTGTTTTGTTCCCGCCGGTTGTAATCAAAGGAGCAATTTCGCAACAACTGCGAGCCAAATAAAATATTTAACGACCCTTTATAATGTTATAAAGGGTCGTCAAACAGTCTGAAAAGTTATAAAATTTTCAAATATCTGCCGGAAATTACGACTCGCGTGCGTACGTACGTATTAACGTATCTAATACTTATTTGAATTTTACGCGTGTTTTAGTTGGTATTTGCTAATACTGAAAAAGTATCTTTAAATTCAGTTTTATTTATAAAATAGTTAAGTCCTTCAACAATTTGTGGGAAATGCAACCAACTACAGCATAAACGAGGTAATAGAATGCATTAATGAAACTTTCAGGCAATAGTTTAGAGTAACTATCCAATAGAAGCGGGCGCGCCACCCCATCTCCCGTCTCTCTACCACCCAGCTCCCTACTACATCTTATATGAACGTAACGCCGAAAATAAATTAAAAATAAATCATGACGTTCTAATTTTGAACACCCGATAACGACTGGAATTTTTTTAATGAAAAAGAAAAGTATTCCAACATAACCTAACTTTTCATGTTTTGGCGGCAAACCTGCATTATGTGCAGAAAAAACAATAATAAAGTCTTGGTATTGATCGTGGCGTAGCGCATGCGCGAAACGGCAAAATTTGCAATTACAAAGTGCTCTGTGCAAATTTCGTCCGAGTTTATAATTCGGAGGAGGTCTCGAGCGTTGAATTTCGCTTAAATGCACACTGGAAGCAAGAAAGAGACGATTGAATCTAAAGCAAATTAAAGTTAGGTGCGCCATTTTCGAATATTCCACGTTTTTCATAAGAAGTTTCGTTAATAAACAGCTAAGAAATATTTCAAGTCGACTTGTTTTATTTATTTTTCTTTGGTATCAAGTTTTTTATGTTCAGGCAAGAATCGTCAACTTAATTTTACGATTTTTTATTATTGTTGTAGCAATGTCTTTCAGTTAATTGAGTAATTAGGAGGGCACCATTATACTGAAGTTCTACTAGTTATTCTCTCTCCACGCAGTTCAGTATTTAGCAGCAAACTACTACAATATTTCAGGGAATGCATGCCAGCTCCGCATTTTAAGGTTGTGATATTAGAAGTGTTATATACAGGCACATCAGATTACTTATCGGGTGGTAAATATCTGGACCACCCCTTCTCATGTTATATAACAAAGTTCAAAATATTCAATTCATTTTATTAGTATTATATGTGGTATCCAGCTTTACTCACGTTTATAGTCGAAGTCTCGACCTAGGTTTGTAAGT
This sequence comes from Apeira syringaria, assembly GCA_934044485.1. Classification (NCBI taxonomy): domain Eukaryota; kingdom Metazoa; phylum Arthropoda; class Insecta; order Lepidoptera; family Geometridae; genus Apeira; species Apeira syringaria. The sequence goes on along the minus strand of OW203665.1, from coordinate 8,581,538 downwards.
AAACGTGAGTTAAGCCAGATACCACATATATATAATAATGTGTCAAACTCACGAGAATTTCCAATCGTGTCATTGGGTTGATTTATATAGTTTAAAAATAAACAGGGCAGTAACGAAACTAGTTGCCAGAGTCTGTGTTTCCCGATCCGTACAAACCTGGTTACATTATTAATAGTCACGGTCATTATTACTTTTTACTGTTTCTACGAGTATAACGTGGCACTTACGCGTAGACGATATCACGATCGACAATTGTTTCGGCTTATTCCGGAAGCCTTCATCACCCGTAGAAACAGTATCAAGTAGCACAATCCTGGTGTATTCAAGTCGTGACGCGAGTAAATAGATAACTTTTAGGTTTGCGTGCTATATCCTAGACCACGTAATCAATTAACATCAGGTGAGACAGTTGTCAAACTCAAGCGTATTATAATACGTAAAAAAAAGTAATGCTCTTATTTACTCGTACAAGGTATGACTTATTTATAAATATTCTATGGCTATGATCTATAGGACTTCCACTGCTGGAAAGCAAGTATTCTACATTACTTTTTACAAGGAAGAATACAAGGTTGGAAGCCAATAAATCTAGACTACATATATTCGTTTTTTTTTTTTCTGCGTCAACATTTCAAATGATTAAATCGCGCATTTGTTGACATACTTTTTCTTTTCTTATGTCTTGTTTGATGGTTTAAAAATTGAATCATTAAAGAATTTGACATAATATAACTAAAAGAAATTGATCACATCGATAAGAGAATATCTTGTACTTCGCGTTGTTAACACAAAAAATAAAACTATGCTCTTATGTTTAACAACCATTATTGCGTTTTTGTTTTAAGAAAGAAAGAAAGAAAGAAATACATTTATTCATGACATAGGCAACACCACAACAGTAAAGAATATAAAAAGACATTTTATGGTTTCAAACATCTACGATACACAGAATGTGTAGGATCCTTCAATCTAATTCTACATAAATTGGTTAATCAACCAGGCAGGATGCCTAACATAGCTATGGCCTAGGTATATAGTATATCTAGCCTTTAGGAAGTGCAACGCAAGTGCAGGGTGGTGGGAGGCTAAAAGGGAGTACAAAAAGGGGGGTAGTCTGGTTGCCATAGCAACGGCAAGATGGCGGCGGAATTAGTCCGTCTGCAGCCTTTATGCGCCCCGTCTTCATTATGTCGAATTTCAATTTATTTCCGGATTGAACTGGTTGGATTAGATTTTGTATTAGTTCGGTGAGATTGCAATTGGTATGGTTTGTGTATTGCCTGTTTGATGGGCAGCGAGGTTGTTATATTTTTTGATAATACTGAGCATAAACGAACAGAAACTTATTCTTCTGCACTGTATACTATTACACAATAGAAAAAAAACAATTATGTATTGCAAAGCAAATACTAATATACACTTGGCTCTTGAAACGGAGTAAAATAATGGTTACGTTTTATAAATAAAAACTATTTTGCTTATTCAAATTAGCGCACATTTTGAGACTCGTAAAGGAGTTTTTATATGATTATATAGAAATTTATAGCATTTTATTACATCAATTCGAAGAACGTTACAGTTTGCAAGTTATAGAAGTGAGAAAACGACCTCAATAGAGATTTTATCGTACGGAATAAATGTGAACCACGTTCAGAACTTTGAAACAAACTCTACAACTTGGAATTGTCCGGCAGAATTGATTGAAGATGAATTAAAATTTATAGTTTGTGGTTCTATTTATCACATATGTCAATCTATTACATTCGAAGGGTTGAGGATGTAGGCCTTAATTTATTACAGTAGCTGTGGTGAAATACACCACGCTGATCCAAATTAGGTTGGCAAATATAATATATAAATAAATATCGCGTGTCACGGTGTTAGTAGTCGCACTCCTTTGAAACGGGTCGACCGATTATAAATATTTTTTTAAATATTTGGTAGGTATAAGAATAGGTCGTAAAGTATTTTTCACCCTCCTACCCCCACCCCCTTTTTTGTATTTGTGGGCTTACAATTTTCATATGAACGAATATCCGAACAATTTTACCGTTATTCATTGACGTGAAGTATTTTAAATGAAGTGTCGTGTCAATTTGACATTTCACAATTGGTTAGAAGGTAGTAGTCCGATTGGACAACAAAACTTCTAGATAAAATAAATAAAAGCTAATTTGTAGCTAAAATAAGTAAAATAAGAAGATTGTTATACAGTTACGATAAAATCCAAATTGGTATTTTACGTCCATTGATGATCTTAAGATAACAACCCTGACCGACGTCTTAGTGTGCTCTTCGACGCACGGAAGCTCTCAGATGAAAATACTAGCTACTAGCAATTACCCATCCAAGGTGTGCCTCAAGAGAAAGTAGCTTACTTAACCTAGTAATTAACAGTACTCCTAGTCAGTACTTTCACTAAGGTTTATTTCTTATTTTTTCTTAATAAATACGTTAAAACTCACCAAAATACAACACCAGCTATAAATACCGTTTTATTTATAACATGACAAGAGATATTATTCATTTACATAATCAAATACAATTTCTTTTGTGGTGTCTTAATTTGGCCCAAGAAAAGGTTTTTGTTTTTAAGAATTCCAATTTAAATAAGAAGAGACCTCCCGGACTGTTACCTTGACCTTCGGTTTATAAAAAGGTTTTGGGTAATATTGTTTGTAGTAAAGCCTGCTTTTGTTTATCTCGAGGAGTGAAGTTCGTTTGTCGATTCTGGGTCTTCTTATATTTTGAAAAACTTTTGAATGTATAAACGAAATCGAAAAGGTTAAAATTACCTGTCATTAATACCTAATCACAAAGAAGTATGTACAATAATCGCGGTTAAATCCGTTCGAAATAATTTTTAATTGTAAATTATTATTTAAAACTTTACTTCTAAAATTGCTAAAATTACTGTTAACAATTTCCAAAAGAAAAATGCAAATTCAGCAAACAAATAAGCCACAAGTTAAAAAACAAGCAATTTATTTTATAATATGATATATTCTTTTTTATCCTGTATAGATCCAGCGTTTGACCACTATCTCACTTGATGGTCAGTGACGTTGTGGTCGAAGATGTTATCGCGCTAAACCTAGAATACTCAATATAAACAAATCCAGAAGTTGCAAGTGACCTATAGTACAAATAAATATCATACTAATATTATAAAGGCGAAAGTTTGTATGTATGTGTAGGTTTGTTACTTCTTGAGGCTCAAACGACCACGCTGATTTCAATGAATTTGGTATGAGGTAGTTTAGACCCTGGATTAAGACATAACACTTTTCATCCTCATCATCATTATCAATCATTACCACGCGTGTAAAACAGTGGGGCGCAGCTGGTTAATAATAAACGCGATTAATTCCGCTATAAATAATTGAATTTATATTAAGTGAATTTGGTACAATTACCTGGAAAAAACTAAAGATACTGTCAGTGTTGTGTGTCGTGACAACCCTGTGCTTTTGCAGGGCTGTGACAGCCCTACAGTTTAATAATATCAAAAGTGGGTAGTTGGCGAAACTACGCGCTCTCGCCGATATTGCCACCCGCATTTCTCCAGTCTTCTCGTGACCACGACCAATGCAAACTTGGTCGAAACGTCGAGGTAAATAAATTACTAAATGTTTTTCTCGCGATTAAGCCCCGTTTGATTTAATAACAATCTGTTCGAATCGCGAAAGTCTAAAAATTACAATTGGTACAATTACTGTTGAAAATTTCCAAAAAAATTGTACAAATGCAAAAAAGTAAACACAATTTAGCGTATTTTCGTTCTGCAGAGCTTTCGACAAGTAATGACGCGGCGATATAACGGTGGCTATGTCTAGTGTCGTTACATACTTCCCTTTGTATTGCCAGACAGACAGGCAGACTATAGAAAAGAAACATATGACGTAGGCTTGTACTTTATCGTATGTATAGATATAGTTTAGCGAAGAACAATCAATATATTGTAATTTTTGGACTTTCGCGATCTGAACACATTGATAATAAATCAATTGGGACTTGATCGCGTAAACAAACATTTAATAATTTATGCTCAGAGATAGAAACATCGAGATAAATGAATGACTAAATTATTTTTTCACGCGATCGAGCCCCGTTCGATTTGGTAATAAAACGATATTATATAATAAATCAATTTTCAAGTTAATAACGTAAACATATATAACAGCCAGTCTTGAAGTTTTAGAAAACAATTTATTTATCACAGCGCTACAGGACTGCTATTGCAATTAAGAAACTTTTAAAATACACCGATCACGTACCAAGCTGTACGATAGAAGTTCCCTTGGAGCTTATTATTAAATAAGGCAAGTAATTCTAAAATTTCTGATTGTTCGCTATTTTTTTTTTCAGTTATGGTCAAAATATGACCAATGGTCGCGTATTTGTACCACTTTCTACTACAATAAGCCCAGTATGTGTTTTTCATGTCTATTTCATTAAGCGGGTAATGCCACAGAAGGTATAAAAGTTTGTATGAATACGAAAAAATCTGTTTTGAAGTTGTTATAGAGGCAGTAATCTCTGTGATACGTTCTAATACATTTTGTATATTTGTTGATATCACATCTAACAAAAACAGCTCTTGATACAAATTACTTGTTAGAAAAATGTGGGTACATCAATGATATTACTGAAATAGGCAGACAGGACACTAGGGGTCTTACTATCAGCTTTGTAAAAACAACGCTAGTTCCGAGCAATTCTGAAACCTGGCTTAAACCGCTTAGGGAGCTTAGTGTAAAATCATACAATCACAGTGACATCACGCACGCTCCTTTAGGCGAACGGTTTGAACATTGATATCCTCAAAGGTTATTGTTGTCTCTGGCATGTTTAAGCCAGGTTTTAGAACTGCTCGGAACTTGCATGGTTTAAACAAAGCTGATAGTAAGGCCCTAGATCCTAGGGCGTGGACCGCATAAATTAGGTTCATACCCACCACGTGTACACACAGAGTAGAGAGAGAGAGTTTGTAGTTTTACAAAGAGATGTTCTAAGTAATGTAGAGATCCATCAATGTCTGACGTCACAGTGAATAGTTCAGTAACTAACTGGGTCTCAAAGACAGCTGCCTGAAAGCAAGAGTAGTATCTCTAAAAGATATTCACTGAAGAAACCTATTCAAATTTTACATTAACTTTCCAAGCAAACCGGCAGCCTTGTTCTTTGTGTTTTTTTAAAGTAAAAACTCGGATAGCATTCTGCTTTGGCTGCGAAGCAAATGGATGAAGACATCTTGGAATGGGAAAACAAAAACCACTATCGCGCTCTAGGTAATGGATTGAACAGTGTTTTACTAATGTTTGGTTTCTTGTGGAAAAAAGAGTATCTAGAGTTGGGTATTTTGCATGTTTTAGAATACTGAGGGTATATCTAATACCAAGGGTTCGGATCCCGGCAGGGGAAAACATTTATGCGATGAGTGTAGCTGTTTGTCCCGTATCTTGGAGGTTTGTATGCTGTAATTGTGTGTAATGTAACTATCCATGCCTCTCGCGACACAGGGAATCCTATTGCGGCAGTTTGGGTGCAAGAAAAAAATACTGACGTTTAATAGCACGTAGCAGAGTATACGTATGCTGTGATGACTGCTATGGCATTTTCAACTTAGCTCTTGCTCACATCTTCTCGGAACTGTGGGTGATAAGGCTGGGTTTGTGGCTAGTCCAGCTGAAAACCTCAAGAAGCGCAAGTATAGTATCTACATTTGAAAATGGCTATGTATTTGAGCCTTTTGGGGTCGAGACGTTGGGGTCGTAGCTCCCGAGTGCACACATTGTAATCATAGTTGTTGTAGTTCAAGGTTATGATGCAACACGATACCATAATTATGGCTTTTATATTTTACAAAGAATAAGCATTGCATTTCAACGTGGCAATGCCGCCAGCCAGCATTTAGGAAAGCTTAGACACAGCTAGCGGTTTTTAGAATAAAACAAGTTTGTATTTAAAATATGAAATGTGTTGTAGTTTATATTTATACTGTTTTGAATAATTTAAATAGCTATTTTTTTCAATTTAGCTTTCTAGGAACCGTTGTTATTACATTCAAGTTATTTTAGTTGTTTGTAATTGCTTAATTTTTATGGATAGGGTGAAGATCTATGAAACTTTATATTTAATTCTAATTATTAATAAAGTTACGCGCATGTCAATTAACACCTTTACATCAGATATATTCCTTGAATTATTTAGTAACGCACGCTGCCTTTATTTTGTGGAGTACTTAATTACTTATTGACTCATTGTGATGTAAGACGCTTTACATATAAATATGTTTTAAAGCAGTGAGAGTACTGAGTGTTAGCCGTCAATCATACCGTTGCTGGATCGATCCTTAAACCACGGACAAGCAGAAAGATTCATGGAACGTTAGCTGTTTACAGAATCCACAACGTGATGGTAGGGTACTCTCTAGTATCCACAAGGCTAGTTATTTACCACTCTGAAATTTGAAAAGCTCTTATTGGGTCCTAGCAGATAAAAAAATAATATAAAAAGAGATCGCTTACCATGAGGCGACCCATCTGCTTGTTTGCCACCTATCAATTTCGGGCTATATGTAATTGTAAATATTTTGTAATCATAGAAAGCTCAAAACATTCAATTGTTTTATTTCAAGTGATCTCAGAACAGATAACTACTTGTTACAGGACCATTAACTAAACACATTCAAAAGAACCTACCATATACAAAATATACAAGAGAGCGAAAACATTGTCAACCACCAAATTGAAAGGGAAAATGTGCACGACCGGCCTTGCGTATCTTCTAATTATTAATTTACAATCCGAGCTCCAATTGAATAAACTACAGACCACAGCTGGTCTGTGGTTCAACCCCGCGGGCGAACCACGAGAAAAATCGCCGCAAATTCTCTCACTAATAATCATAGCGTATTGTATACTGTACATTGCTGGTGTGATAGGGTAAGAAAATGAAAAGACTATACGAACGGTAATTGAATCTTCAATGTATGCTGTTTCGGACTTAAAATCGCTAAATTGATGGGTCGGTCTATTAATCTCACTGAACCGGTGTTGTCCGGTTATCCGACTGTTGGCCATGAACTGCGACACGTTACACTCCTATATCCGGCACTACCGAAAGCGAGAGTAACCTCGTTTTTGTGCGCTGATTTATACGTGGAATGTAAATAAATTCAGTGGATTCCAGTCACAACACCGCATCGGGCGGGCTGCATAGTTTGTGAACACTCTGGGTTTCAGCTATATATAATCTAGGCTCTTTTAGAATGTAGTCATCTAGCACCTTGTGGAATTTAGGCTCTTGTGGAACACAAGTATAAAGTATCTTAACTTTAATATGTGATGTCTTACATTAGCCATTGAAAGATATTTTATCTGTGTTCTTTGAGAAATCTAATTAATTGTTAAGGGGACCTATTTTAGAGAGCTTTCCCCCCGTTTTTCTAGATACATATAATGCTTGCTTATAAGTGTACAAATTACCTAGAATTAGTCTATCATCAATAACAATATTTAATTCTTAGTACGTCCACCGCTGGACATATAATGCGTCTGTGGAGTTAGTAGAACTCTATAGGGGACCCATAATACAGGTGTGCTTAAAATGATCTTAAGTCATGTGTCCCCCTTGTCGCTGTAGGTCCAATATTGCGCTTGCCAGTCTGTGGTCCACTCAAGAACCTTTTAATTCAACTATCCACGTGTATGCCCTGGCTACTGCAATTTTAACGTATAAATAAAGCCGTCACCGACATAGCCTAATTAGGCGTTATGTTGGGGACTTTCGTTCGACTACTATTTATTATATCGAATAAAAAAGTCGAAGAGCTACATTTGGACCTGGCACTGTAATAGGTATCTTAACCGGATCTCCATGACGACCCGGAAGTGCTTTGTAAATACGCATACCTACGTTGAATAAGCTTGAATGAAACATTCATACAATGCACGAAAAAAAATCAGACATAATTATAACCTTTTTTTCAATTCCTCCGCTCGCATTCGTTTTGAATGCCGATGGAACATTTTTGACGAAGGACTTCAAATAAATAATTCGCTTCCGGCGGTGAAGAGGTTAATTAATATCTTGTGTTTATCTACATGATAATCACTACACTTCTGTAGGAATCCAGCAGTACCTACCTACCCATTAATTCGTCTTGGTCTTATAAGAAAATCTGGAAAACGAAGTAAATGACCAACTGCGTGGCTTAAAATTACTTAATTAATTGTATGTTTTCCCACAGAATAGCTGAAGAAGCATCGCTGCATTATTTGATCGCAATAGGTAGAACTTTTCATTCGACGTTAATATGGTTGAAAAATAAAATGTTGAGCGCACCTATACATGAACTCTAAAATGTTATGAAAGAAGTTTGTTAATGATGAGCATGTTAATCAAAACAAATGAAGAACACATGGAAAAAATAAGGTAACAAATAGAACAAGAAAGGAATGTAAAGTTTGGTACTCACGGGTGTCGTGGAAGAGCGCCCTCTGCCGCGGCCGCGCCGAGACTCGCTCTTGACCGTCTGCAACGTGCCGTCCGGTGCCAAAATAAGCTATAACAACACAGACACACCACATACTTAACATAAAGCAAATAAAAGTAAGTAAAATAAAGGAAAAGTTAAACACAAAAAAGGGAAAAATGAAAGACAAACATGCAATGGTAATGTTAGATGGCGACTGATTAGTAGTTTAGTAGCGATAGATAATGCTTGAATTTACAAGTAATCTGAACATTTTGTATAAATATTGTAACCAAATTTAAAATTGTCATTATGTTATTGATGTTGATTATATATTTATCTTGTATTTGGTATTGCGCCATCTATTGAAAGAAGCGTGAAGCTTGTGAATTCTACGTTGGTTGAACATAGAATGAGGAAAAGACCTAAAAGTTCAGCTATTTGCCACTAGATGGTGTCACTGAATAATATTTTTGTAGATGGCGCTAGCGGCATGGTGCATATTAACATGGGTGAAAAAATGTTGAATTGTTTGTCAAATATATTTTCTCAAACTCATAATGTGTAAACATTTATGTGTCTGTTTTATATGGGCCTATATTCAAAGTTATCCATGGGACATCCATGGGATATACACACATGCTAATATTTATTTTTTTATACTTCGTTTCCCGGTTCTTTACGCAGAGAATTTTATGTAATACTAGCGGTCCGCCCCGGTTTCGCACGGGAATAAAAATTATATTTGTAAGAATCCCTAATTTATTAAAAATATAATATACCCTATGTCACCCGGGGATAGTTTAGCTTCCCAACAGTGAAAGAATTTTTCTAATCGGTTCAGTGGTTTCTTAGCCTATTAAATGCAAACAAACAAATAATTCTTCTCTCTTTATATTATGAGTATCGTCACTCAATTGTTTTGCATTCCCGGAACCCATCCACCAACACTTAAACTTTATGGTATGGTATTAAAGTTCAAATTGACTTTTAAGTATTATTACGAATCTTTTGTATGGGTTTATAGAAAAGTGTTGTTTTTAGACTATTTCAAGTAATTTTTTAAATTTTTCCGTCAGAACCATCCTCGTACTTCAAGGAATATTTAAAAAATATATTAGTGAAATCGGTTTAGTGCTCTCGAGATTTGCGCTTAGCAACACATTCAGCGATTCATTTTTATATTATATAAGATAATCCGTTCATTACACGATGTTACGTAAACCCATAGCCTACACCAATTAAATTGGTTACTGGTAAAGATGTTAAATGAATAAATAAGCATAGTTTGCTGTCGGCAAGCACATGGCATCTGTCACACCTGGCGTTTTAGTTCGTTACTCCTGTTTTTGTGTTAGAACGCGCGACATTTGTCATGTTTCCGTTTCACTCTAATATCATGGTGTCCCGTTCTGGTTGGTCTATTCTCATTCAAATTGCAGTCTTAGTTGAAGGTACATGGAATGATTTTTGACATTTCATAAATAGTTTAATCTTTGTGTTAATAACCAATTTTATTTTTAAACCAGATGAAACATACACATTTGTAGTTTTTAATAATAATCAAGCTTTAAATAGAGCGTATAGTTATAAGCATAGACAGTTATTTATTGGTATATGGAGTACAGGTAGGTATTTAAAGTTATTTTAATTGATTTGATTGTTTGAAAGAGACAAATTTAAGAAACCAGCAGTTTTTACTAACCCTGTATATGTATGATATAGGTATGTATTATATATTACCTATCAACAAATCGATCGGATAACCTCTAAACAACTTAATTTGTTATTCTAAATTTTAACATTTGCCACCATAACTCTTTTAACAACGCTATAACGTTTGTCCGTAATTATTTTAATGAACGCACTCATACAAGTTTTGTTAATTAGAATTAGCGAACACCTTTAGCCAGCGGGAACATAGCGTGGCCGAAACATCTGTCACAGTATAAATGGCATTAATAGATGATAATTAAACATGAGAAGTAATAATTATAAGCACGAATGTTCTAAATTGCAGAAACGGCACAAAACAAGTAAAGGTAATATGCCTCAACTGGTTGTTCAATAAAAAGAGAAGTACTTAGTTGTTACCTATATATATGTTAACCTTTTGTACCTAACACTTTAGAAGCTAAACTAACTAAGATGTTTTAATATTCCGGTAACGTTGTATCTACATATATACAACTAGCTGCGCCCCGCGTTTTTACCCGCGTGGTGATGATTGATGATGACGATGATGGTGAAAAGTAGCCTATGTTATTTCGGATCCTGAAGTATATACCAAATTTCATCCAAATCCGTTCGCCGTTCTGGCGTGATTGAGTAACAAACATCCATCCATCCATCACATATTAATAGTGGGATAGGCAGGTAGTACCTACATGTTGGAAATTAATTTAGAAGACTTAGATAATAAGTATGTAAAACCTGTAGGCTTGTTGGGTCAACTATTAATGTTATATCAGAGGTATTAAAATTATTATCGGCAGTTCTTTTTCGTATGCAGAAAATATGTGTAAAACTACCTGTGCCCCACGGTTTCTCCCGCGTGGAGTACGGTTTTCCTGCTACCTCAATTATCCCACGGGAACCGGGGACCGGGTAAAATAAATAAGACCGGGATAAAAAGTAGCCAATGTATTATTGCAGGGTATAACTTCATTCCGATTTTCATGCCATTCCATTCAGATCTTTCAGCGTGAAGGAGGAACATACAGACAAACGATAAAGGACAGACTGACTTTCACCTTTATAATTTGAGTCACACCTTTAAAAAGTGTGAAGTGTGATGACTTGACGAGATTATAAGAAAAAAAACTTTTGGTAAATTCTTTTTCACCCTTTTGAGTGACCTTGCTACTTACGGGATCAATTGTCATTGTGTATGTTCTCCGACGTTGACGAACTGCAATTATAATGTCGTCGAGGTATGAGTAGCACTTTTCATTATATTGGAGTGTACGATAGATCTATACAGTTCATACAAAACTCTTTATCCAATAATCTACTTTTAGCTTGACATTCTCATCGTGCGTAAAGCGTGGGTCGGACCCGTATGTGAGTAAGTACAAAACGCAGGCGCGTTGGGGTAGGTCACGAGTGTCACGCGAACTTCATTGCTTCATTGAAGGATTGGTAGGAGCCAAGTTTAAGAACAAGTCATGGCACCGTTTGCGCTCTTGTTTATAAAATTATATTTTACTATACAAATTTTGGTACGGGGACAAATAAAACTCGGTCAATTCGATGGAGAAATTAATTTACTTGCACTGGCAACACCACTAGCGATACAAACAGACAATCAAGACAACTTAGTAGATTAATTGTCCTACTTTGTTGTACTAATTAAAATGAAGAGCCTTGTTCTATACGACATGTATATTATTAGAATAAAAAGAAATCTGGAGCTAAACCGCGGGCGAAATCTAGCATTATAAAACTAAATAACATACTGTTAATCTTGTAACGTAATACATCCTTTCTTGGTATTTTAAATTATTACGTATCTTATTAAAGAAATATGTTGCATATTGCCATAATTTTATTTTTCTGCTATCATAATAAAATAATGATAAATACTAAAAAAAAATCTATCAACTATAATGAGATGCGAAAAAACAATATTATTACATTGAAGAATTTTTTTTTTTTTTTTTTTTTTTTTTTAAATTTTGTGTGTGTGGCACTAACTATTAAACTAGGCTCGCAGGCCTGTGTTTTAATAATTAGGCCCTTCCCATAAAATAAATACATTTTTAGTTTAAAATTAAAATTATTATTATTATAATTATTATTATTATTATTATTAAAGCAATTGTCATTATAAGCAGGTCATACAGTCTTTTTAAAAATTATAATAATTTAAATTAAAAATCATTAATACAAAAATTAAACTCAAAATTACATCTTTAAATTAAATACATATTTCAACATTTTTCATAACACAAAAAATTTGTATATTCTGGATAGTCACGTGTCTATTTAATAATCTTAAAAAGATCTTCAGTCTCTTCGTATGTTAAAGCTTTCAGCCAATCTATCACAGCAGTTTTTGCTTTCTTTGAGTTAAGGGGATAAAGATGAGTTGCTTTGTTAGCCGTATTGTATAAACGAGAGCTGAGAATGTGAAAATGTCTTCCGGCCAGTGCTGTTCTGTGATGTCCTATATTACATATCCGATGTTTAATTCGCTTATCAGCGTTCAAATTTGCGTTATATGGAAGCATAGCATGTTTTCGAATTACTGCTTGCATTATAAAAAGCTTCCGCACAGAGAGCACTGAGCACTCGTTGTATAGTTGAACTGTAGGGTACCTAAAAGCCTTATTTGTCATTACTTTCAGAATTATTCTTTGTGTCCTCTCTAACCTCAGCAAATTTGTCGAGAAGGTCCCGCCCCAAGCCGTGATACAGTAAGCCAAAACTGGTTGGACCAATGCACAATATACCATTTTCATAGTTTCTTTTGGTGCTGCTACTCTAAGTTTTTTAAATACGTAGATTAGCTTTCTCACTCTAGGTATTAGTGATTGTAAATGGTCATTCCAGTTCAAGGTACTGTCCACGTGAACACCCAAATATTTAATACTATTTGTTCGATTTATAGTATAGCATGTACAATTTAGGTCTTTAACAGAGGGATTGCATGTGTGCGCTTTTATCTTAAGAGAAGAAATGTTTGGTCGTGACGAAACATTAGGAGAAAATGCGATATATTTAGTTTTCTGTAAATTAAGCGTAAGGACATTACTATTTAACCATGCCATAACCAATTGCAATGCCTCCGCAGCATGTGTTTGCACCAAGTCCCAATTTCTACCATGTATTAGCAGAGCAGTATCATCTGCGTAGGTAAAAATTGTACACATCGGTAGGGATAACTTACAGAGATTGTTTATATAGATGTTGAAAAGAGTCGGGCCCAACACGCTACCCTGAGGTACTCCGTAAGTAATGGATTTGTACGAGCTCATGCATTTGCCTATTTTGACGCACTGCTGTCGGTCTGTTAAGTAGTCTCTGAAAATGCTGAGCGAAAGACCACGAATACCTATGGTCTCCATCTTTTCCAGTAGAATGGGAACAGAAACAGTGTCAAAGGCTTTAGAAAGGTCTAAAAATATACAGATGGTTTTTTTTTTCTTGTCCAGATGGTTCACAATGTTACTTGTCAAATCCAGAACAGCGTCTTCAGTAGATCTACCTTTTCTAAAACCATATTGGTTATCGGCAATTATCTTGTTAGAGTCAAGGTAGTCTGTAAGTCTTTTATTTAGAATTTTTTCCATTATTTTATAAAGTGAGGTCAGTACAGATATTGGCCTATAGCTGTTTGCACTGTTTCTGTCTCCACCCTTAAAAACTGGATGTACAAGAGCCTTTTTAAAAGAGCGAGGGAAGACTCCTGTCGAAATGCAAAGATTGCAAACATGGGTAATACCAGGTATAAGGGAGGAACGCGCTAATTTTATTATTTTAGGAGGAATATCGTCGTACCCCGTGGCACTATCATATCGAAGATTAAGAATGATGTTCTCGACCTCTGAGTAGTCAGTGGGCATAATGGCCATGGAATCAACTGTATTTTCAGAGGCTGAGAACGTAACCGTAGATGTATTCGTGGAAGTATGGATTTTACTGGCCAGTTCTCTACCAATGCTGATAAAAAACCCATTGACTTCATCAACTGAGGTTTGAGGATCATTTTTAATTTTAAGAAGGGGTTCTGAGCAGGAAGAACCACTGTTTAAGTTTGCAACCTTTTTAATCGTATTCCACATTGCTTTTGGGTTATGCTTGTGTTTTACAAACTCTCTACGCTCATATTCCATTTTAAGTTTGCGTGCCTGTTTTGTGCAGTAGTTCCTGTAGCGATTATAGATGTTTTTCATCACTACATTATCAGGGTTATTTTTGGATACTTTGTGCAGCCTATCACGATGTCTTAGACATTTTAATATTCCGACTGTTATCCACGGTTTTATTATTCGATTTTTTCGCGAGACAACTGAATAATGGGTTTGATCTTGTACAATTGATGTTATGATTGAAATGAGACAGTCTGCAGCCATGTTAGCATCTAAGCAAGCAAAAATAGCAGAATAATCAGCTTTAGATAGGGAGGTAACAATAGCTTGTGTATTCATGCGTGGCTTATATATAATTTTTTCGGTATGTTGTTCCAACATCTCGACACTGAACAACACGGGGGCGTGGTCTGTGATATATGAATCTATAACTAAAGCTGTTACATTTTTGCTGTATGTTTTTATAATCAGATGGTCAATACAGCTTTTTTCGTGGGTTGGAACAACATAGGCTGGCAACAGACCATGACACACACAAACATTTAAATAGTCATCACAGTATGGGTTCTTGTTTCCGGGAGTTATATTTATATTAGTGTCTCCTATTATGGCTAAGTTTTTGAAAGATGATAAGGATGTTAAAACACTATCAAGGCCATCCAAAAAGATGTGGACATTGTTAAATGATGGGGAACGATATATAGCTACTATTGCCATGTCAGTGCCACACCTTATAACGAGACAGTTGGAGTCAAAAACGTTTGGCTCTGTGATTGTGCAATCTATGTCTAATTTGGTATATACTACGACACCATCATTTTGGTTAGAGTGTTACTACACTCTAACCAACCACTCTCTAATTACTACACGTTTCAGGTAATCTAAACACACTTGATTTAAATGCTCTAAAATTTACAATGCAATATCCACTTCTTCGTATTACCGACACAATGTACATGATTACATTGTCATAAGAAACATTAAATTTCAACATTAAATTTGAATTATGACTAAATTTGATATTAATAATTCGTTTTCGTTACGAGAAATCTTCGATATACCTATTCGTTTTATTGTTAGCTTTAGAGGATCATATAAACTTAATAAAGCTTTGTAATAAGCCTCAAAACCCTACGATAGGCTAAAAGCCGGAATTCTAGAAATTTTCGCTACAATAATCAATTTATATAAAGATTGCGGCTGACTATCCTACACTAACGTTGTCTATGTATAAATAAATGATTGAAAACTTCGTATTTGTATCTCGTAGTAAAAAAATATTCCTTTGTACTATGATTTTCATCAAACGAATACTTTTTTAGGCAGACCTCATTAAAGCTAAAGAGCTGCGTGCTTCTTTTTTGTCAGCGTTTACCTTTAGTCTAAATTTCGTTCACTACTAGCGTGACATATCGTTGTATTCATGATTTTTAGTTAACATACACAATTTTATCAAGTGCACAATTATAATAAGTGTAGACATTGACTACGTAGATATAATCTTAATGAATAGTTTAAAATGAAGTCTTTAATCGGTGGTACAACATTCTTACATTGGAATACGGAGGGACTTAATCAGGTCAAGAATAGGATACATAAATTTGTTTTCTACGAGGGAACATGAAATAATATAAGTACAATTTAAAATTATGACACGAGGCAATATAGGCCATAAAATTGTAGGTTAATTGCAACCGACATTATAAATACAAACGTTCCGAAACTCTTGCATCTATCGGAATTGTTTTACTGATGGATTGAAATGGCAGTTATTTAAAAGCGGTTACAGGCAGGTGCATGCAGATAATAAAGGTACAAAGATAATCTGGAACGTTAATCTCTACAGTGAAATAACAATACATGGTTAATTTGGTAAGGGTACAATTTTGCCTTGTTTCGCGAACCGTTAGTAAATTACAATGGCAATGAGGTGCGGCTAGTAAGCAACAGATGGCGTGCAATGTAATTTGCGGAACTACGGCGAACGCATTTCGACGAAATGAGTTTGAAACAGAATATTTAAAATGTAATTCAGATAGTGTTTCAAATAAACATAAAAATACCTAATTTTTTTGTGTTATTGGATATTAGCTTTGATGATTTAGTTCGCATACTTGTCATTATGTTTTTACCTTTACTTTTTTGTGTTGTTCGTATTGCCGTTGTGACTTATAGAGTATCTAATATAACATATTATATACAAAACTTATTTTATTCTTTGAATCCCCATCTCACACAATATGATAGAATAAGCCTCTGTATGGAATACCATACACATGCTTATTCTATCATAGTGTGTGATTGAAAATATTCAATCGGGGAAAAATATTAATAAAGCTCATTACCAAACGCATTCACTCAGCGGCCGCACTAGAGATTTGTCTAACCAACATATATAAATAAAATGTTTTCAAAGTTTACGATCTCATAAAAGGCTTCAACGCGATAATCAAGCATTGCGAAGAACCAATAAAATGGACAATCAAGGAGGCCTTATATTGGCCTTATAATGCAGAACTTTTAAAAAAGCCTGCAAAGTATCCTAGCCCTGCAAGTGGTGAAAGAATATCCCTGGATGGTGGTAGTTTACTTTTCAGCACCTGCCTGGCTACCTACCACCTCTAAGTCTGAGCTGTCACCAAAATACGGTATGCTCGGTTAGCTATTCTCATCATTCCGGGTCTAATGTTATTCGATCTTCGACCATCATCAATGACTATTACAAACAATATAATAAAAAATCTTGACAATCAACTAAAAGGAGATAGCATAACAGATACGTACCTATATGTGTACTTACGTACGAAATTTATATTACTATTTGCCAGATATTTTCATATAAAAACCTATACGCAGAATTATTCAGTCGAATAAAGTGATCTTACCACGTATCAATCATATGAATACCCAAATAGTGGAGTAATGCGGTTTCAGGGCAATTTACACCCTATCAGCCGCTTTGCACCCCTGCCCTTCAGGTAATGAATCCGAAAACACCTGTAACCTTGGGGATGACAGATCGATAGAGGGTGACGAGATCTGATTTGTTTATGCTGACTGCACAGATTCGGGAGGGTAAATGAAATGGTAATGGGTGACTGTGACGAGTGAAAGAGCGTCGCAACGCGAAAAAGGTGTAGTAATATAACACACTCTTAAATAGATATAATTGTGAATTGACATGATCTTGATGGCCCATATATAAGACAAGACAGATAGAACTATGATCAGACGGTACGGTAACCATGAGTTAATTCATGGTTACCGTACCGTCTTAAGCATGCCCAATTGGGAGAATAAAAAAAAATCATAACAGATAGGAAGGCAGACTAACAAAAATAAAAAAGCGTTTTGTTATACTCATTTTCTCGTATTCAATCTTAGACTGGAATAACACAGACTACTTTTATCTCGGAAAATTATAATTCCCGTGGGACACTTGAGGTAGCGGGAAAACTGTAATCCACGCGGGCGACATCGCGGGGCGCTACTAGTATTCAATAAATCTATATCGATAAGAAAAGAAAAAATAGAATAAGACTGTTTTCGCCTGACGCTCCACCTACCACATATCCGTACATAGATATTTATATCCAGAACGCATCCGATACCACATAGCAACTAGTCACACCATCTAGAGATCACGTAAAACTGTATTACAATAATAATTTAAATTCAATTATAAGTGATAAAGTCAAGGCATATTTTCATGTCAAGGCATATTTTCGTGTTACTTTTATTAAAATAATATAAAGGTCCAGGACGTGAATTTAAATTTATGAAGTTTGTCATCAGGGAAACCTCCACAGTGATAAATAAACATGTGCTGCTAGTTTTTTGGATTATAAGATGACATAGAGATAGGATATAAGATAACCACTTGATCGCCGGTGACACTTAACCTCATTGCAACTCTAACGCAAACATTTTTTTCTGAACTCAATTGTTACAAGCACTTTACTGAGAGCATCAATATCAAAGTGTTCTTTATTTTGAAACCACAATTTCGTCCGACAATTCAATCAGTCTCCAATCACGGCTTGTCAGAGCGACACATGTAATGTACTCTCCAGACGAGCCAATTTGTAGGACGCTGTTTTATATCAAACTTTTAAATCAGGTTTAGATATTTTTATAGATGATATTTAATGAACCCACTAGTAAACTATAATTTTGTAAGTATTATGATGAAGTATATATAGCTAAGAATGGATTCATTCATTACTTCTTGCTTCCCTATATATCTATATATTTTGTAATAGTTTGTAATAGTCGTAGGCGGGACAGGGGGTCATATTAAAAAACAATACTTTATAATATTGATATTATTCTGAAATTTAGCAGACCACTAGCTAACACTTGAGATATCATGTACCTAAATTAACAAATAAAATAGCGCTTACTTGTCATTATTTCCTATGATTTGGACACAAGTTTAGAATGCATCGAATATGTTCCGAGTTAAACTATCATCAAGAAACATGTGTCGTGAGATATATTTTGTAAAAACTTAAAGTTGTTTGACTTCTTGTTAAGCAATTGTTTAGTATGTTTAGTAGGAAGTTTTATAAAAAATATTAAGATTTAGTACAAACAACATCGGCCGATTTAGTTCGCTCGTGTGCCGTCACAAGGCCCGTTCAGTCAGTAGATTGGCTATTGTTTAATGCGGCCGTCGAGGACACGGCCGGTTTTTTTATCCTGTCGACGACGGAAGCTCAATTCAGTGCAATCACAGCGAGTGACGCGGGACGCACACTAGTTGGATGATCTCTTTTACTGTTACAGCGATACGGGCTCCACTAGCGGTGAGATTGAGGAACTAAACCGACTTTTGCTTTGTATATAAAAGTGTGTAGAGACATTTTTACGTAACGCCCTCCGGTGAATCTGTAAATACCGGTAGGGGCAAAGAGCACAAGTCCGTTAAAAAAATTAATTAAGGCAACTTGGTTGGCTTATACCACATTGAGTTGTATAGAGCTATCTTCTTAATAATAATATCTTGTTTCTTACTCTTTTACGTGGTCTGCATGTAATTATTTAATTAGGTGACATTTTCGGGGGTTCTTGGGCATATAGATGGTGCACACAACTGAGCAATTATTACAGTTTTAACTATTATATGTATGTACTATATATATGTGGCAAATATAAATAACACCCACTTACCTCTGAGCCACGTGGCACCGTGCCTCAGTGGTAAGAATCCCAGCACGGGAAAACATTTATGTGATGAGTATATTTTTCCCGGATCTTGGATGTTTGTGTAATATGATTGTGTGTGTCCATACCTCCTACAACACAGGGGGAATGCAATTGCGGAGTGTGAGAGTAAAAAAAATATAACCACAAATTATAAACGCCGTCATTGACTATATTATGCCACGCAACCACAGATAAATAATGAGTGTGTAACAGACCACAGAGAAAGTGTCTCTGTGTAACGGACTAAATCACAGATACACTATAAACGTATAAATGTGACGTTCAAATGATTAAGTCCAATTTGAGATGCAACCTCTTTTGGTGTACAACGCTGCATACTCATAACGTAACATCCTCCCCGTAGCATAGTTACACTCTCTGAGCACTGCACGTGCCGAAGAGTAACTACGCCACTCGTCCAGGACACGCACTGCAGACAACATTCGTGGTACGATCGCTGCTGACGCGCATCCTAGCATCATAACATATCCGCTTTAGAGCGGCAGAAGGCGGCACTGTTTATCGAATTGAACCAAGCACTTCGCTGGCACAGATTCACTCACAGGTGCTTGTGAATCGTTGCAGTTACAATCTAAATTCAAATTTTAACCAATTATCTTTTTTAACGCATTTATACTCGCTAGGATACTCTGTGCCGCGGTAGGTATAGACACATACAATGACTATACACAAACATCCAATGCCCGAGAACGAATATCTATGCTCAGCACAGAAATATTTGCCCAGGCTGAGATTTGAACCGGGTCGCGGTTCTAAAGTCAGTCACTTATCACTAAGCCACGGCGACTGGCGACATTGATACAATTTAATTTTATGTATATAAGTATATATATCATTCAGGTTACCATAGCACAGGCTCTGCCTAGTTTAGGACCTGAAGAACTTGTGTGAATGTTAATAAATAAATAAAATAATATAAATAGTATCAACAAAATAGTCATGCATTGAAATAAAATTCGCACAGAGTTATGGAGTGAGCTATGCTTGGAGTTTATTTTGTGTAAGTGCGTATGTTGTGTCTTTTATAAACACACTAGCTGCGCCCCGCGGTTGTACTCGCGTGTTGATGAAAAACAGTGATGATGGTGATGATGAAAATATGCCTATGTGTTAATCCACGGTATAAGTTATCGCCATATCAAATTTCATCGGAATCAGTGTAGCCGTTTGAGCGTGAAGAGGTAACAATCATGCACACATACACACCTACACACAAACTTTCGCATTTATAATATTAGTAGGATTATTGTTCACGCAGTCTATCCATACTTTCTTGAGCCTTCCTTTTTGTCTAAATCCATCCGCATTCATGATAAGTACTCCTTTTGTATTCAAAACATATAGTTTTTCATATCTTCTCATGCTATCTCCATACCAAGACAATATATTCCCTTTCAACATGGCTATTGTATTTTTCTTTTTTTTTTACTTCTGAATTTAACAACATAATTTTTATCACTAGCTAACTCTCTTTATCCCTAGCTAAGCTTTATACGTATAATAAAGTCAGACAAACAATGATTCAGATTCGACATTGGCATCAAAAGGACAACACAATCCGGAGAGCGTAATTCGTACAAAAGCTCGCCGTGATTGGCGTGACTCACAAAATACAATGTGCGAATGTGCCATCCTTCAGACGCGTGAGTCATACAAACTCGTTTGCGATTTGTTGGCCAACAATAAAATTATCGGCATTATGCAAATTTTCAAAACAATGAATGTTTTGAAATTGGAATAAAACATGAGAAACTGATTTTGTGTTTGTATATCAATCGACAAGTAAATAATTTCAAAATCAATTGAATGTAGACGTATAACTTCATGCAACGCTATCTCTAATATGAGACGAGTTTTAGCCAATTGCGGGTTGGTTATAGTTAGCACCAAATGACGTGTGGCTTATTTGACGTACAACTACCCGCATTTTAATAAAACAACCTAGTTGCGCTATAGTCATATGTGTCATACTTTATCGTAATTTGGATTCTAAATAGTTTGATTGCAGAACAAAATGATTACCATTACTCACATAAAAATAATAGTTTTTTAAGGTAAAGTAAAATTTCAATTGCTGCAAATGTTTATATTAAAAAAAAAAGCTTTCTTGGTCTGTCGTGATAGCATCTTCGACCACATCGTCACAGACCATCAAGTGAGACAGTGGTCAAACGCCAGCTCTATACAGTATAAAAAAAATCATTAGTTTGCAAACAGGAAAAAATACAGTCAAATTATTAACTCCTTTTTTAATAGGAAAACTAGTAGACTTTTCGTAAAATTTTTGTGTTCCACTGAATTTGTATGTAAACAAACGTTAGGGTCCTAAGGCAATTGAGGTTCAATGTCACTGACCGACCCCTATAATGCGGCCCCCGGCCCCAGGGTCTGGGTCCCACCGTCCCATCGTTTTCCTTATACGAGCTGACGGTTCACCGTAATGCTGCACTCAAACCCTTAAGAGGTCTGAGAATTGCCGCTTTGTGTTCAGTATAATGTACTAAGGGTCTGTATTTCAGTGGCCCACTTGTGGCTGTAATATTTGATACTGATGCTGAATAGAGGACCAATTATAAAATAAAAAAATCATTTATTTAGACATTTTGTAGCAATGTATCTTATTTAAGTTATTTACATATATGTATATTGGTGGGGTGGAAAGGTTCTCGAATGGAGAGCACGAACTAGCAAGCGCATCATAGGACGGCCACCGACGACAGACGACCTGACTAAGATCGCAGGCAAGGCCTGGATGCGGGCCGCTTCCAACTGAAATCAATGGGGGAGGCGTATGTCCAGCAGTGGACGTCCTATGAGTGAGATGATGATGATGATGATATTGGTAATAGTTAAACTATTACAGTAAGGTACATAATCCTACACTAGGATACCTTGTTTAAAAAATAAATTTTATTCGTAGCGTTTGACCACTATCTCACTGGATGGTCAGTGACAATGTGGTCAAAGGTGTTAACAATGCTAGACTTGAATGCTTACTGACTTTCAAGGGTTGATGCCTGAACACAGTGTGTTTGGTAACAGTTTTTCAAACTTGAAAGTAGTAGCTAGCCAGGCTGGTACACGACAGTACTCTACCACCATGTTGTGAATTTGATAACAATGTTACTGACGCTCTCTCCGCTGAGCTGTCATCGCTTATTTTATAAATATGCCAAGAACTTACTACCTTTCTTAATTACAAGGGTAATAGTTTTAAAAAAAATCTGACTTCCCGTGTATTTAAATAAAAAGTAACAGTTTTATGTATTCTTATATTAAATTAAATAAACATCGTGGAATTTGCCATTGTAATATTCTTTATTCAAGTCGGCAAGCAAACATAGTCAAAACAATAAATGAAACAATGCAAGAACAAAATTTAATATTAAAGTTGGGAGAGTTTTGACAATGAATATACTAAACACCTTTATTTATTCTAAACTTTATTCAAAACAATGGCCAGGTTCTCTGTAACGAAGTTAGACCGTAAATTAACAATAACTTACTATTTGCAACTTTAGTTTCAAATTGTAAAAGTTTCAAATTTGAAAATTGCAGTCTGGTCTGGGATTATAATTATAAAAAAATTACGAGTCAAACTTTGTATAAAATGAGTGGCTCGATCAACATTCTTAGAATACTCTAATTACACATATCATATTATTAACATAAACAATAATAGGGGAAACAAACAATGGAATTCTTTATTTTCGGCAGCAGAGAGTATACATTTCGTGGGCAAACTATAAGTTCACTCCTCTTTTTCGATTCCACTTACGAACGGCTTAACTCACGGCAATGCGACATTCACGCCCTATAGAGATTCCGCGTTCACGCACGAGCCGTTTTGTTTCCACATTTAAGGTTACAACTAAGCTAAGAGATGGAGGAGGAGTCCATTTGCTGAGTTTTATGTTTTAATTCAGTACAATCTGCGAGTCTTCAAGTCACTAGTGAATAGGTACTAGTCTAGACTTCTAGTCTGGCGTGGTACATCACAAACTACATTATCAGTCAACAACAGGTAAGATAGTGATAAAAAATAAAAAATATTAAAACGATAGTGCTCAAAATAAAATAAAATGTCATTTTCAATTCCAGTTTCAAGAGGATATTTTAACTATTTTATTTGTTTATTTCGAATACATTTTTCTTTTTATTTATTTCAATCACGTATTACACTTCCCTCTTTATTTATGCACTTTCTACTGTAAGATTTCGGAGTAATGGGAACACATTGCACTTTATTTTGTACCGCAATTCTCTTTTTCGTTAAGTTTTCATTTCTGTTTCATTTCTCGTAGTGCTTTTAAGTGTTATTCACACTCACTTTTACTTTTTGTTTTTTTTTCAAGAGTGCCGCCGAAATGTGCCGCCATTTTTAATCTCGGCGGGTTTCAGGTACACTTTTGTTAATCACCTGTGATATGTTACGTTGAGCAGCTGAAATACTGATAGTAATATATTTGTGTGGCAATATTCGAAGGTGCGGCTTTGGTGCTTTTTCGCCCACTTGCGTATTGCCTAAATGGGTCTCGCACATGTGAATGATATTTTGTTATTTACGCATTGAGTTTTGATTAGTATCTAGGCAATAGGGTTCTGAACAGCATTTTAGTTTTATCTCAAACTCTTATAACGTTCCGATATTTTTATTAAATATTTTTATAGTTCTTTATGAAACTGTTTCATAATAAGGGTTCTTAAAACACGAGTGCAAGTTAAAACAACGAGTAATAGGTGAGTTTTTTATAGCATTACCTGGTTTTAATCCAGGGTAGAAGCTATCTCCATACCAAATTTCATCGAAATCGGTGTAGCAGATTGAACGTGAAGAGTTAACAAACATACACACATACACAAACTTCCGCATGTATAATATTATTAGTAGGATGAATATTGGATTCCCATGAGTACTTTTAACTATAGGTATACAACGAGGATATTTCCAAAAATCTTCTTGTTTTTTTTTTTTTTTTTTTTTAAAGATTATAAGCTTGCGTTTGACCACTGTCTCACCTGATGTTAAGCGACGACGCGGTCTAAGGTGGATTAATTGTATCCAGCTGCAAGCTTACAGTCTATACTTTAAAACCAATTGAAGGCAGAATACTTGGTGTCCTGAACGATTTATCGCTGGCTTGGCAGTTGCACCTGTGATGTCACCACGTTTATCTCCGAATTGTGAAGAATGCTCACGTGTTATTCAAGTACGTACACATAACGTAAACAAACCGTAATCCTGACCTTGTTCAGATAGCCAGGCATTAATCCGGCAGACGCGCGCCAGACGCCGGGTCCCGCTCGGGTGCTGAGGGACTGATATCCGGACCCTCGGAGGGTTCACACCCGGACACATTTATTCCGGTCTGAGTTGGGCCGTATGCGACCTCAGACGGTGTAATGTCCTTTTTCCTTGTTCATGTGGGTGAGATAGATTTGTAACCTTTTTAGGATCTTCAAATTGTTTTTTTTTTATCTAAAGTTATGTTTGGTAAATGTTCGTTTATTCAATGTACAAGGCCTTCGAAATGGCTTTGGTCTACGATTCAAAAACTAAGAATAAAGCACTTCACTAGCAATCCGAAATTGTGCCTGTATTACTACTACATCCAACGGGATGAAAAACATTATCTGTCACGGGCTCAAATCCTCCAATAGATAATAGACAATCCATCTTCAAGTCACGAGTAAACAGGTATCTTCTAGACAGGCGTGAATCATCGTAAACCGCATCATCACTTAACATCAGGTGAGATAGTGGTCAAACGCCTGTCTATTGTGAATAAAAATAATAATAAAAACAGTCGATTTTTAACAGACTTCAAAAATTGAGGTTACTTAATTCGACTGTATATTTTTTTATTCAAATTATGTAAGTTCCGCCTAGCATGTTGTTAAGGTGATAAACTATAAAACTCTCGAATATATGTATTTTTTTATATGTATTCGCTGATAACTTCGTCGTTTATGAACCGATTTTGACAATCTTTTTGTTTGACAGAGTACACTGCCGTGGTGGTCCCGTTTAAATTTCATCAAAATCGGACAAGCGGTTTTTGAGTTACACTCCAATAACTAAAAATTGCTACATATACCTCGACGATATTATAGTTGTTGTTGAAGACATCGGTGAACATACACAATGACAATTAATCCCGTGAGTAGCAAAGGTCACTGAAAAGGGTAAAAAGTTTTTTTTTTCAGAAACAGGAACCGACTTCCACACTAAAAAGTGTGAAATAACCTTGTCGAAGTCGGTACCATGAGCACAATATTGTGATGAAAATTACTTTTGTGATCTATCATGGTACCGACTTCAACAAGGTTATTCACACTTTTGGGTGTTGAAGTCGGTTCCATTTTTTGATATTTTTATTTTATTTAAGAAATTTAATCGTTGTTGCCACTTAGCGTGACGTCAATGAAAAAACAATAAAAAACTTTTTTAAGTTCATTTTGTTCATCATTTGTATGTGTCTAAACTTATGAACAGATAGAATATTATGCATAATAATTTCAATGCTCACGCGTACTATGATTCACCACATTGGCCGATGAAGGTAAGCGGATAGGCAAGTGGCCAGGCCAATGTTGGAGTTGTCAGACTGCCTAAGGTTCCTCGATGAGATCTCAAGACTGTTTTTTTTTTACTGTATAGATCTAGCGTTTGCCCACTATCCTACTTGATGGTCAGTGACGAAGTGGTCAAAGATGTTATCACGCTAGTCCTAGAATGCTCACTGGCTCCCAAGGACTGCTGCCTGAATACACTATGTGTTTGACAGTTTTTCAAACATGAGGGTGGTATTTAGCCAAGCGGGTAGGTACTCGAAAGTACCCTACCACCATGTTGGAAATTTGACAACAGTGTTATTTTCACCGGAAGCTCAAGCTGTTGTTGGGGATCGAACCTGTATCCGTCAGTTTGACAGCCAACGCTTCTCCCGCTGAGCTATCATCGCTTCTATATCAGATATCTTAATACAGCAGCTAGGACCGAGGATTTAGCAGGTAGCGCTCAGTTAAAAAAAAACACTAGCGGTCAAATATGCAAGATATGACCACAGCGTTGCTTTACCTAGTTAGTTGGTTAAGATTTCAAAAGTAAGCTTCACTACAAAAGTTTCATCACATGTGTTAAGATCTGTAAACACACGAGTGTGAATCAAGACACTTAGATAAAGCAATTCCTGGGATTTACTGTCTTGGAATGACTATCTGTCGGTGGCCGTCCTATGCTGCGCTTGCCAGTCCGTGGTCTTCATTCGAGAACCTTTCGACCCCAACGGCCATCACTTCTTCGAGTCATGTGCCCTGCCCACCACCACTTCAACTTGCTGATCCACTGGGCTATGTAAGTGACTTTCATTCTTTTATGGTTCACTTCATTTCCGATTCTATCGCGTAGAGAAACCCAAAGTTCAAATAGAATACCTAAGAAATCTTAATTATTTCCATGATTCAGATGTCTAACAGCTGGTTTACCTATCTCTTCTATCTTTCTCATATGATGAGTTCTTTATTTCTTTGACCAATTTGTACAGATTTATTTATATAAAAATGGTAGTGGTCATCAAATTTTCTCAAAGATTACAAAAAAAATTTGGATTTTTCATAATGGCAACCATAACGCTACAAAACACTCATTGTTACACATTTTCATAAAAAGATGTTTCTCTTTACATTTGTAGTACCGAAAAGATACTTACAATTGAAATATATTTTACTCTTCTTTGTGCTAAATAAAAAAACTAAAAAATGTACGAAGTATTGAATAGACGGGGCACGTAGCTCGAGGCTACGAAAGCGCTACGACGTAGCAGTTCGCCAGCCTTTTTTTCTGCGAGAAATATTCTTTAACATTATGTGTTTTCCACGGAAACGGTATTTAAGACCGCGAGGAATTGCTACGAGTTCGAGATGTAAGCACGACGGGAAAGAAATAGACTACAGTGCTATTAATTTCTTAATATAAATCGGAAATAATTATTGCCTCTATTTAAAGAAAAATATACAAAAAGGTAGTAACTCATTTTTCAATTAAGCTAAACATAAATGTTAGAATTCTTGTACATTTATGATAAAATCAAAATTTCAATAATACCTATACCTCACAATACTATACTTAGATGTTTTGGTTTAATTAAACTGCGGGTACGTTTACATAAAATAAGCCGACATGTAGTTTGGTGCTCACTTGAACTACTCTCAAAATAATAAAACTATTCCTGCTTTAGGAACAGCATTGTTAAGAGTTATACGAATCTGACATTTAGCGTGAACAAAATAAGACCTTTCGTATTTTAGACAATTTTTGCTTCGCATTTTAAAGAATTTTACCTTATGCAAAAGAATATCAGAATTATCATCGATAAGTAACCAATAATGGTTCACCGTAGACCACATAATCACTCAACATCAGGTGAAAAGTAAAAAGAGAAGTAGCAAGTCGATTAAGAGATGAAGAACCCTCACCATGACCAAAGAGCGACTGATAGAAAACCATTATGGTTCCTTCATTGATTTCGACAAGGACCGGTTGGAAGCGGCCCAGCCTTTTCCTGCGATCTTAGGCAAGCCATCTGTCCACCATATTGTGGACTGTCCATACGTTGTAGAATAATTAGACGCTATAAATTGTTATTAAGCGCACAGCGACCTATGGAGAGGGCATCAGTGTAAGAAAAACAATCGAGCAGTCTCTTTTTCAATTTATGCAAACGTATACACAGATTCAAACTGGCCGCAAAACGAGGGAAAAGTATCAATGACAGCGCGAAATGGAAAGCACCACATTTAAATTTTGAAACCAAATTGAGGTGGATCTCCAAATAGATCGCGGAAGGAGGGGTTGAGAGGCGCGGGGCGGGCGGCACTTTCACCCTCGCTTCAAGGTCACGCGGACATTGCAACGGGACACACAAGGTTGTCGTGTGCGTCCTATGTATACACACGTCTGGCACTCATATATACGCAACTACGAGTACATAGCGCGAACTTTCCAGAATTCAGTTGCTAATGAATGTCAACATAACTTTGCAAGTTAAATTACTTGTAAATCTTTGTTTTTAATTTGAACGTTATTTTACATGACATGAGAGGAACATGGAGAAGAAAAAACCTTGAAATTGAAGAGATGGTGAACGAGCCCAATATCATAAGTGAAACTAAAGCCCACAGACTTCGCTGGCTCGGTCATCTAGAAAAAATGAAGGATACCCATGCTGTTAAACGAGCATACTTGGGACGGCCTACAGGTCGAAGACCCGTCGGCCGTCCCAGGTATCGCTGGAGCGATGAAGTTGGGAAGGATCTTCGCGAGCTCCAAGCCGATAACTGGCAAGAGATGGCTCAAGATCGAACAAAGTGGCACATATTATTATCGGAGGCCAAGACTCATTTTAGGTCCCTGCGCCATGCTGAATGAATGAATGAATGTACATGAGTACCCGCCCATAGCTTTAAAGACTTTTCATGGTTCATCTTAGTACGTTAGGTTGATATACAGGTGGTAAATGAGACAGGAGAACTTAAAATTTTAATGTTGTATATTTGAAATATTCTAAAGAGAAAAATGTATAAAATGATTTATGAAAACGAGGTAACGTTTTAAGATTCATTACTAAGTCATCGCTAAGCACTGAAAAACTTGGAAACTCAACTAATTGTTATTATAATTTATACACCTTACTCTATGGTCTGAAAATTTGGGGTCGAAGGTGAAACAACGTAAATATTAACTAACATTGAAGGTACCTTATCAATATGCTTTGGTTTGTTTTTCCCTTCACCAGAAGCTCAAGACGTTGCGTTGATGGGTATCGAACCATATAGGCCGCGCTCCCATCGCTAAGCCATTATCGCTTCAAATGAAATTCGCGGCAAAAGATTGAGCCTGTCACGTCAGAATCGTCTGTGTATTAATATATTTATTTGTGAATGGATGGCGTGATGTTATGATAGCGTGTCTAAAATATTATGAAAGAGATATATGGTAAGACGTATTTATCATCTCTATATATATTTCTTGAATGTATTGATTTACATATTCTAGATTGATTTCAATTGATTAATGTAATCGGGGTATATTAGATACCGTTTTAATTATTAAACAAATAAATAGGTCAGCGTTTGATTATTACATAATAATAATTTATTCGTGCAAACATATAACAAAAAGAGTACATAGCATGAATGTGGATGGATATAGAGGTAGAGGAAGCCCGAAGAAGGTATGGATGGACTGTGTGAAGAATGATATGCTTATGAAAGATGGGACCACTGAGACGACCAATGATGGAAGAGAATGGAATAAGAAAACATGTTGTACCGACCCCACCTAGTGTGGGATAAATTAAAATTAAATTCATTTATTCATCAATTAACACTGACTCATAACATTATCAATATAACAGTCACATTTTAAATTCACAAGAAGAAGAAGAAGAATTTAATCGTGCTCAAATCTTATTTACAATATTGTTTACAAGTGCAAATAGCCACAGCAATGGGATTCCCTGTATCGGTATCCTGGGGTCCCTCTTTGGTCTCCCATTTGTACATGGCTAATTCGTGCTTACTAATAATATGAATAATTTGCAATGATAATAAATATATAATATATATGTGTACTTATTTGTAAGGTGTGAGATTTGGTGCATATCTAAGAGTATTGTCCTTATTATCTCACTAGTTGGACAGTAAAGATGCGTGTGTGATCATTTGCAAACCTATAAACTGGACTAGCTTTTTACCATTTTTCTAATCTAAAACAATAATGGCTTGATTATTTACATGGCTTGAAAGAAGTATAGATTTTATAGTGTGTCATCTGTGAATAAGTAATAAGGTTGTGTTTTTATTACATTTCAGCGCTCTCTAGAAGCAAGTAACCTGAAACTGCGGTGGTATTTACCAATAAGCTCTTACAAAAAGTTCTGTTCCATATATAGTATAACTGTTGGACCACGTGTATGTCGCTGAAAGGAACCTTATTACGGACAAGGTCGATTTTATCCCTGAATCCTATTCAACCAACATATAACCTCTTTGTCGCAATAAATATTTTCGAATTTGCTTTCTACTTTAGCACGCAATGTCAAAGAATATTACAGCGATAAGGTGCTAAAGTGTTAAAATGTATGGTACCCGTTCACCCCGTGTAAATGTTGGTTAAATGACATCGCGGCGCTCGTTTAGGCCTATTGTAGTGTTACAAGTGGTATTTAATCTGTGGCGATGTTGGCCACGGAAACGCCCTGCGGGCTTTTGGTGTGCAATCGTTTCATTACTTTCTGTTTCAATGTTTTGCACTGGAATGCAATTTGATTGTTCTTCATTTCACTGGTTTGTTTGGAATGTGTAAAATGGCACTAGGTTGAAGTTTGCAGTTCGAAAGTGAATTTTTGTGAAAAATATTGTGAATGGGAGATTTTAACTTGTGCGTCTTTATATAGGGCTGTAGCTACGAAGGACTGTATTTAATTTGTTTAACGTAGATTAACTATGCACCTACTTCTCGTTATGGTGATGACTTGGATGGCTGATTGGTATCGCTGAATAGTAATAGACAACCTTGGCACCAAGAACGAGCTGGATTTTATAATTCTATTAGTTAGTTATTTAGGTGAAACAACGGTTTCATTATCATCATCATAGTCATCATCATCTCACTCATAGGACGTCCACTGCTGGAAATTGATGGCCTTGCATATTGATCACCACAAGGGCCGGTTGGAAGCTGCCCACACCCAGGCTTTTCCTGCGATCTTGTATAACCGAGGCGCTGCGAGGCGAGGCCAAGGCGCTGCTGCCCACCTCCTGGTACATTATCCCTTAGCCGACTCTTACGGCACCCACGGGAAGAGATGGGGGAGTACTATTCTAGGCCGGTACCACCATGGCCGTTTCACGGCATTATTTATAAA
The DNA here is from genome assembly GCA_934044485.1 of Apeira syringaria. Taxonomy (NCBI): domain Eukaryota; kingdom Metazoa; phylum Arthropoda; class Insecta; order Lepidoptera; family Geometridae; genus Apeira; species Apeira syringaria. The sequence goes on along the minus strand of OW203665.1, from coordinate 8,550,087 downwards.
GTTGGGAATCAGAAGTACTTTTATTTTATTTATTTATGTGGTGTTTGTAGTTTTCGAACGCACCCTATACTTTTCATTATGTTTGTTGCGTTCGAATACTTACGCTCTGAAATTAATTGTTATTGTTACTCTATAATCTGTAGTCAGCTGCTCTGTAAGCCCGGACTGCGTTCATAAACACACCCATTCCTAGTTTATTTCAGAATATAATAAGTACAGAAAGAAAGCTTGTAAAGAACGTTTTATGCTGCGTTTTAAACTATGGTTTAACTTACGCATATTAGTCAAGTGACTATCTGAATCACTTTTTATACAGAGCATGCGTTTTCAGCCGCGTCTGAGCATGCACAGCGATAAAGTAAATAATGACTATAAGTTTGCAACACCGGAACGCCAAAGCTTCATAAAAATACATTCTTTAAACAATTCAAGATAAAATCTGTCGATTATCGTTAAAAATCGTGTACATCAGACCGAAACACTCGATTATAGACTAGACGCGTTCGCAATTTGTCGACTCGGCGTAATTTCGTCGGGAAATTGATTTTTTATGCCATTAAAGGCGGGATGGTGTGCGGTGGGAGGGGTGTTACATGATGTAAGATGCAGACGACAGTACTCTGAGTTGATACAAATTACTATTCAGTCGTTTACTCACACATAGACACCAGTTCATTCGTATGCTGGGTGGTTTAAACATGCTAGTAAGTTGTTAAACCACTATATATGAGTAAGAAGTATGCGGTACTATTAATATGAGCAATACTGATTCCAGACTGTAGGTATAAAGTGAAAAACATTTCACAGTTCGTTTTTATACATCTTGCAATTGCAATACGGCCGATTCTTTTAATTTCATTATGTCAAATACCTCTTCTCCTATTTGTGTAAGTTTGTGTATAATTCTTTTAGTTAGTGTTTCCGTATTTTCAGCGTATGTTACGTTATGAACTGAATTGATTATCTTTTAAAACTTTACATATATTATGATTTTGAATTAAATAGTCAACCAGCACCTGTATAGATCGATGTACTTAGAATAAGGGCTTACGGGAAACTTAAGTCAATGACTCTTTAAATTCATGATTAATTAGCAGTCATTGGTGCTATTAATACTATTTTTATTAAAATAATATGTTTTTGACGGTATGTTGTCCTTTATAAAATAAAATAAACAATAGAATAGAATAGAATACTTTATTTGTATGAACATGGTATGTATACATGTACAAAAAGTATACAATGTGGTATTTATATTTAGCCAGTGCGAGACATGTCCTTGCCATATTTGGCATACAAATATAAATAATTCAATATGTATTTATAATTTAGTATAATTAAATTTAATATTACTATAGTTTTATATACCTACACTGTCCACTGAATGTCAGCTTGTTAGTCATTATCATCTTATACTTAGTTTACCGACGAATTTATCACCTAAAAAGTCAGTCAGATCATAATAATATTTATCAGCGAGTAATATTTTTAATTGTTTCTTAAACTGGTCAATATTTAATTGTCGAATACATTTCGGTACTTTATTGTAAATTATCGGTCCCATATTATAAACACTTGAATGTTTTAATAAATTTAATAATCCTCGCACCTATCTTTCAAACTGCAGTGCGTGAGTTTTGTTACTGTCAACAACTACATGTTGTACAAGAGGGGTGGGGGGAGAAAGTTATCGGATTTTCGCGCCTCGAGTGATGTGCCCTCAACAATCGGTGCGAAGGTTAACAGCTTTATTTAGAGTTGCCAGTATTGTGTGGTCAAGTGTTCAATTGTCCGATACTTAAGTAACTTGCGAGAAATCTGAGCGACAGAGTTTGGAAAACCTAATAAAAAGTACTCTTGTTAAAAGCGACATTGTGAAATTCAAGCCACTATTCTGTTTGCGCAGTGCTCGTATGGTACATTTACTAGCCATTTATCTAGCCTATTTTGCGAGCATATTTAAGTTATTTCACACTTTTGAGTGTTGAAGTCGTTTTTGAATGCATTAGGTATTCTATTATTCGAAACTTCGACTATAAACGTTAGTAAAGCCGGATACTACATCTAGAATAGTGTTGGAGTCGGTTCCATTCTTTGGTAAAAAAAATATTTTCACTTTTTTCACCTTTGCTACTCACGGGATCAGTAGTCATTGTGTCTGTTCACCGATTTCTCCACCCGCTACTATAATGTCATCGACGTATGCGTAGCACTTTTCAGTTATTGGAGTGTAACTCAAAAACCCCTAAACCGATTTTGATGAAATTTAAATGGGACCACACGGGAAGCACCGGCTTTCAAATAAGAAAAGAATGATCAAAATCGGTTCACCCAGTCGAAAGTTCTGAGGTAAGAAACATTAAAAAAACATACGGATCGAATTGAGTTACCTTCTTTTTTGAAGTCGGTTAAAATATCTCTGCATCTAGGTATACATTTGTGTTCAAGTACTTTATTAACTAGAATAATTTACAATTGAGGGACTTGCTAAATGTATTCGAGCTTAAAACTTTATGTCAGTTGCCCTCTTCAATCATCAATTTACCACAAAGTTGGGGTTGTTTTTATTTCGCCACAATGTGTATAGAGGTAATAGATTGGTTACCACGCCCTCTACAATATTGGAAAGGGCGCACGCCATTGTTGTTGTAATTTTGCTATTTTTCACAACTTAACATCATCATGCATTCCAATTTTTCGTAGTGGATACTCATCGCTGAACTATTAAAACTCAAAACAAACCAAATATTAGATTGATTTCAAAAACGTGCATCGTTTTTTTTTTAAATACAAACAGTACACTGCAATGCTAGTTATCTTCTAGGCCTGGTTTTATTTATTTCATATCATCTTTATTTAGTAGACAGTACGTCTTTTTCAAAACTCACCCCTTCATCAAATCAAACAATTCAGATTTTTTTATATCACCAATTTACCTTCATATTGATTAGTTACATTATCTCATCATTATCTTGCAAGCTTCCTCCAATACGTTTGTTTATACGTAGTAACTTTCATAATCTTTGGTGATCAATTATTTACTAGTTCTCGTCATCCCCACATGCTTATTGCATTGACGTTTCGTTTATGTTGCTTACCTATAATTGTAATTGTATCATCACAGTTTGGTAGAGCATGTTGATAATTAGCCACTCCCTTGGTGCCATTCAAGGGTTATTTGTATATGCAAATGTTTGATATTTCGAGACAGATCCAATGTTGCAAAATTATTATGTGTAACTAGTTTATTTACAACCTTTGCAATGGCTAGTTACAGCTAGTAACTTTTGTACTGACATTGTTCTAGAAAATAATAATCATAGATAATTTAGAAACCAATCCAACGAGAAAAGAATAAGCATCTATAAAATAAAAAACCTCCAACTGTACTAAAAGACGACTTCACAGGGTTGTCTACGAAAGTCGATCGAACGCGGAAACTTGCCGTATAGTATATGCAACTCTCATACAAATTCGTCTTATGGCACACAAACAAAAGCTCACGGTACCAATATTCATCAAAACAAACCCATACAGACGCACGCCGTCTGCCGAATTACTCTCACACAGACGCATAAGTTACGGGAATGAACTATCCTGCGTGTAGTGGTGTGTGTGAATGAGAGGGAGAGTGTGACGAAATTTCACTTTCCGTTTTGGCAACGTCGCACGTAGTCGCACCTCCCCGTTCGTCGACATTTCAACGGGAGCGGGGTGGCAACACCCGTAACTGACGACCGGCTAGTTCCAAACATGAATTTTCATTTTTACAACCGATGTGATTAAACAAGAAAGACATTCTTATTTCAAACGAAAAAAATATAACAAAACTGTCCCACGGCAAGCCATGATGGGATAACCAATAAAAGATTACCATGATGGTTCTCTTTAATTATTCGTTTTTTTCATATCTCACTGTGAATAGTACCATCAGGTAGGTACTTAACATTAAGTATGTTAGTGCCTACCTAATGGTGATATAGTGTTGATATCAATTAGGTACATAGAACGGGATACCTCGCAATTAACCCCCTTCAAACGGACTGCAATGAATACGTTTTGTATATGGGTTTAAGAACTATTAATAACGAGCAAAGCCTTTTAAACTTCTAACGTACATATTGAATAAGGAAGACATTATAATTTTGGCATGTGTTTGCAAAAATAATAAGACCTTCCCCTCGAGACCGAGTGTGTAGACTATAGAGACAAAAAAAGCGAGTAGTAAAGTAACGGTACTGTGTGTGGAGCATTTTAAATACATCAAAAGCACAGACGATTCTCGGAAGTGTCATCGTCGAATTCTGGAAAGGGAGAGTGTATATCTGTCCTTGTCTCACTACTATCGACTCACAAAGGGACGCGAATAGAATATCTTTCGTGCATCGCTTTATTATGATTCAGATCGCGCGCGAAGTGTTTAAATTGAAACTGTATTGTACGATGGCAAATGTAAGGAATTTACTTAATGAAATTGAAGAAGGGACTAAATTACAATATTTTTCTAGCCATTTGTTTAAATTATAAAGACAAGAAGTCTATAAAAATGTCAAGCAACTCAGCAATGAAATTTTGACCTAAGCCCAACATTTGAGAAGTGAACTTTAGTCCTAATACCCAAATATCTTTAATCGACTTTTCAGACCATGTTCCTAGTAGGTCATGACGTTTTTAGTATCATTTTAAAATCAGACTCAGCTAAATGACTTATGTTTTGGAACTTTGTGGCTTTCATAGATATAGCATAATAGTATCTATATAACTAGCTCATTACGTTCTTACTGCCATAATTTTTATAGGAAAATTAGGTATTATTATAATGTGTTTTGAAGAATTTTATGGGAAAAGAATTTAAGCATCGTAACTGGTACTCGCCATATTCAAAAAGTGTTTTTTTTGCCATATAACGTCACAAAAATCACAATTCGCTATTCTGAACACTAGGTACATCATGAACCCTTACACCCGTTTTTCTCTTGATGAGAAGTGACTATGGGCCTAGTGTGAGCCGGCCTAAAAACGGACAAAGATTTAAGATGAACGCCTCTGATCCTGGTCCACTAACTGTTGTATTGAGACAGACGACGAAGACATATTATTATGAGTTAACCCGGTAAGACGGCTAGAGGTAGTCATTATATTAAATTTTCACTTATTTTACTTTATTGCGCCTAAAATAAGTTTCCAATTCATGTTGTCAAATGAATTCTACAGGATCCACTGCATTGTTGTCAGAAACCCATTGCGTTAATGTTTCGCCAAGGTCATGAAGGGACGCGCATTTCACGTAGTACCACGGAGGTATCATTTATTAACGTATAGAGGGTATTTTTTTACTATTTCGCTTTCATATTAAAAATGTCTTAATACGTATGTGGTAATAACGTTGTGTACTCGTGTAAAAAATTTCGATTTCTAATTTTAGCGTTAGGTATATTTTTGTTAAATTAATTATCGGCTCTAATTGTGGGGCTGACTTAATTATTGGAAAACTAAGAGGATTCTGATAACAGACACAAGAGCAATGATTCTAGTAGAGATACCTATAAAATGTTGTTTCTGCATGTTTCTACCCACAAAAGATAAAACATATATAAAAGTGACGTTTTAGAAAAGTGTAGAGAATTGTGTTAGCAAATTGAATGTGTATATTTTTGGTACTCAACGAGGTGTCATTATTAAATTCATACACTGACAATGACTTAGATGTGTATGTGGGTGCCTGTTGTAATTTGTCATTCTGATCTATTCGTAATGCATTGTTGTCTCTCCGTTGCCTTTGCGAACAGTCGATTTCATGGAAATCCTCACTCTAAAACTAGATGCCGCCCACGTGAAAGTAGGTTTAAATGACGTATTTTTGTTTGCTGAATTTAATTTTAATGAAACAATGCAAAAAAATTAATTTAATCAACATATGACAACCGTTAGGAAACATATTCAGCGCTTTAGAAGGTGTTTCCTAATCTTCGATATAAAATGGTTTTGGTCTTATAGGATACTACCTCGTACCAACATATGAAGAGCTTCACGCTACACTGGTGGATCAAGGAGCAGATACAAGAAGTAGTACCCCTGACACAGTACATCACGTATTTCTCCTGATAGAACAATGAGTAACCCCTGAGGTTACTCACTATGCGACCTTGAGCACCACAGCTTGGGTCTCGGTCGACTGCTTTTGGGTAACTAGGATTTTCCTCATATTTTTAGAATATATCAAACCTTAGATCGCAAATAAATAATCCTACTAATATTATAAATGCGAATGTTTGTGTGTATGTGTGTATGTTTGTTACTTCTTCACGTTCAAATGGGTACACCGATTTCGATGAAATTTGGTATGGAGATAGTTTAAGCCCTGCATTAACATATAGGCTACTTTTATCCCGGAAAAAGTATAGTTCTCGTGGGATAACTGAAGTAACGGGAAATCCATAATCCTCGCGGATCGAACCGCGGGGCGCTAGTAGTAGGAAATAAAAATGAGAGTAAAATGTAATAAAAAAGGTTGATATGCAAGTTCACGGTTGTCCCGCAAATCGATCCGGCAAGGCTGCCCGCAGGCTACGCGGTTTGAGTTACGCGCCGGATGCGGCCGCGGAAGTGGCGTGCCGGACGCCCGCCATCTTGCTTTAGTTCTGCGCGCGCGCACCTCATAGCCGGATGCACTTTGTTTTTTTTCCTATAGAATGCGCGCACGAGCCTCTTTTTATCGATGCTTCTTGTTAAGTAGGGAAATTACTTTTTCTGTTTTATTTGTTATGAATAATTGAGGTGAATTAAATAATTTAGTTCTGCCTAAGGATATTCAATTGTTATAGAACATTTTATTAAAAAACTTTATAAAGTACTTACTTTTAAAAGTATCTACGGATTTTTTGAAATACATAATGAAAACAACAAATTTCGTTTGTATCATATACTAAAATCGTCATTCAATGAAATTAAAGTGTTATGCAAGTAAACACAGGGAAGAAAATTCCATAAAAGAATATTAATGTTCACGTTTGACAGTTTAGATGGCTGAATGAGGTCTTATTGTTGTCAGTTCGCAAAAAAATGAGATATAAAAGGGCCAGGTAAAGTCCTCATTGTGCAGTGGAGCTTTGCGCAAGATTCGACAAAAGCTGCGATTCCGTTGCGCAGGCGCACAATGCTTGATAAATTATTTGCTAATTTAGTGTGAAGATTGCACCTGGTGATATCGGCGTAAAATGTTATTGATTTAGTGGGTTGAGAAAAGGTTATTGATGGTCAATGACGAAGTGTTCGAAGGTTAAATCTAGATATTTACTAGTTCTAAAGTCTGCTACCTGAACACACTATCTGTTTGGTACCAGTTCATCAAACTTGAGGGTGGTAGCTAGCCTGTCAGGTACCTTTTCGAAAGTACCCGTACACTATACTATAATGTTCGAAAGAACGTCTTCCTAAATATCTAAATTAATTGGCAAAATATTTAACCTCAGATATCTTTTTAACCGAGTTCCATAAAGGAAGAGGCTATCAATTCAGATGTATATTTTTTGTGTATGTTCGGACAAAACTCCGTCGCACCATATACATTTCATCAAAATTCGTTGAGTATTTCTCTTTTATTTCATGAAAATATTCTAAGGATAAGAGTGGAAGTTCTTTACTTTCTAAGCTATGTACCTAACCTTGTCAAATATATTTTTATTTAAATTTAGACTCTTAAGCAGGTTTTTGAGAGAACGACATTGCAACTATCCTAATAATATTATAAATGCGAAAGTTTGTGTGTATCTGTGTATGTTTGTTACCTCTTTACTTTCAAATAGCTACAACAATTTCGATGAAATTTGGTATGGAGATAGTTTAGACCCTGGATAAACACATAGGCTAAGTTTCATCTTATCATCATCATCAATCATCACCACGCGGGTAAAACCGCGGGGCGCAGCTAGTGTTCAATATTTTCAAAATAATTGTATTGATTGTAATGTTTCGTCATAGGGTTATTACTTTTAAGTGTTTGTTAATGTAGAGTATTAAATGCGATATTTCACTTCGTTACTTCAAACTATATATTGATTGATTTAATGAAACTAGACAATTTTCTAATTGATTGTGTCGCAACCCACTATATTTATTTGTAAAAATTTATTTATTTATTACACATAATTACAGACACCATTACAGTAAATTACCAATGCGATGCCGTAAGTAAGTTGCGGAAAAGTTGCGGAGTCATAATTTAAACAAAAGGGCCTCCCGCAAAATTATTTCAGAGACAAGTGAAACTATATATGTTTAGTGGTTCATCTTAATAAACTTGTCAAAGTAAAATTCGGGTGAAGTCGATTTTGTTTTATTTGAAATAAATCAACTTATTTAAATAATTTGTACAGTATGACAACATTCATGACTGTTTGTTGCTATATTGTATTTACTTTGACAAGTAAGTTAGTAAGTAAGAGACAAAGACAAGTAAGTAAGTTATTTGCATAATATACAAACTTTATATCTTTAATTTATTTATATATTCGTTAGTGTAATAGGTTAATCCGTGCTAATGTAAATAAATAAATAATTTATCGCGCGTATATTCGTCACTTTGAAGGATCTCTTATAATTATTTTGTCTTCTAATGGTAGCATGAAAGTTAAATTGACATAGTTATTCAGCATTATTATCATGAAAAAAGTAATTTTATACTTAAGAAAACACGACAAAACACCGCCCAGAAACCCACATAATCCAGATAACAGGAAAAAAAGTAATTATAAAAAAATAAAAAGGTAAATCTTCCACGCGGCGTAATTAAAGAAACGGCAACAGCTTTAGAAGAGTACGGAGGGAAATGCAACGTCGCATTTTCGCCCTCTCGATCGTTTTCCGTGCCTCCCCGTCGCAGCCAGCCCGTTCCCCGCGGTGACTCATTCAACCTTTGGGCACGAGCCTCTTTGGGGAGTATGGGTTATTTGACGAAGCAGTTTAGACTTTAGACAGATGTCTTTCCGATATTGTATTTAAAATGACCATTGCACGATTGCTGATGATTCGCATTGAATGTCATTGATTGTTACTATTTGCTCGGTAATTGTACATAATATTCTAATTCTATTCAGTATATGTATTTCACATTAAAAACCGTTTTGAAAAATCTAAAATTATTTTTTGAAACCTCATGATTCGTCTTAAATTAAATAAAATTAATTGAAATTGTGCTGTTTACCCCACCCAGTTCCACGTGACTGCGAACACTAATCCGAGCGCATTGACGTCACAAGCTGATTTATCTGTCATACCATATTTATCCATTTATCATTATTTATCAATTTTCAAATCTATTTTAAACCAACTTAAAATAAAGCAGGAGGTTCTCAATTCGACCCGTATGTTTTTTTAATTTTTATTATGTTTGTTACCTAAGAACTGCCGACTGGGTGAACCGATTTGGATGACTCTTTTTTTGTTTAAGAGCTGGTGCTTCCCGCGTGGTCCCATTCAAACTAACTTGTCAAAGTCGGTACCATGAGCACAATATTTTGATATTAGTTACTTTTTAACTATCATGTAAGTATATAAAATAATTCTTTAACAAAAAATGGAACCGACTCCAACAAGCAAGCGAGTATTGAAGTCGGTTCCATTTCTTGCAATTTTTTTTTATATACGTACTAGATGCGCCCTTCGGTTGTACCCGTGGTGATGAAAAACGGTGATGATGAAAATAAGCCTAGGTGTTAATCCAGAGTATAAGTTATCTCCATACCAAATTACATCGATATCGGTATAGCCCTTTGTGCGTGAAGAGGTAACAAACATTTTTACATATATAATTTTTACATTCACATACACAAACTTTCGCATTTATAATATTAGTAGAAATCAATTTTTTTCTTTTCAATTCTAATTTATTTTTTCTAAATATAATTGTAAGAACAAAACCGGCTACACTCACGTTTTTTTATCGTATCGGGTTCAATGCTTACGACATTTGGGATGTGTAAGACGTCTTTTTTCATTGGCGTGAACCCGCTTGAACTCAGGAGATTTCGCACGAACAACTCTGTTGAGTTCACGCGGTTTTAAACAATAACTAAGTCTTCCTGAGATTCAATTTATAGGTTTTTTAAAAATATAGGTATATGACATTTAAAAATCATCATCATCATCATCATCTCAGCCATAGGACGTCCACTGCTGGACAAAGGCCTCCCCCATTGATTTCCACAAGGACCGGTTGGAAGCGGCCCGCATCCAGCCCTTGCCTGCGATCTTAGTCAGGTCGTCTGTCCACCTGGTCGGTGGCCGTCCTATGCTGCGCTTGTCAGTCCGTGGTCTCCATTCGAGAACCTTACGGCCCCAACGGCCATCGGTTCTTCGAACTATATGCCCTGCCCACTGCCACTTCAACTTGCTAATCCGCTGGGCTATGTCGGTGACTTTCGTTCTTCTACGGATCTCCTCATTTCTGATTCGATCACGTAGAGAAACCCCGAGCATAGCCCTCTCCATAGCTCGTTGTGCGACTCTGAGCCTGTTCAGAAGGCCTATAGTCAGAGACCACGTTTCAGTTCCGTAAGTCATCACTGGTAACACACATTGTTCGAAGACCCTCGTTTTCAGGCATTGTGGTATTTTGGACGAGAAGACGTCTCGGAGCTTTCCGAACGCTGCCCAGCCGAGTTGGATTCGACGATTGGCCTCTTTCTCAAAGTTGGACTTACCTAATTGGACTGTATGTCCTAGGTAGACGTAATGGTCAACAACTTTGAGAGTCGAGTTCCCAATTGATATGGGGGCGGGCGCAACATGGGCATTTGACATAATTTTCGTCTTGTCCATGTTTATTTTAAGGCCCACCCTTAGGGAAACTCTGTTGAGGCCTTCGAGCATCGTGCTGAGGTCTTCCATCGATTCTGCCATGACCACAATATCGTCGGCAAACCGAAGGTGAGTGATGTACTCGCCGTTGATGTTGATGCCGAATCCTTGCCATTCCAAGAGCTTGAAGGCGTCTTCCAATGCGGCAGTGAACAGTTTCGGAGAAATAACGTCTCCCTGTCTAACGCCTCTTTGCAATGGAATCGCCCTCGAAATTTGCTCTTGTACTCGGACCGACATGGTGGCGTTATTGTACAAACACTTCAACACTTCGATATACCGATGGTCAATACGGCACCGCTGGAGAGACTCAAGCACCGCCCACGTCTCGATCGAATCAAAGGCTTTCTCATAGTCCACAAACGCTAAACATAAGGGCAAGTTATACTCTTCGGTCTTCTGTATAACTTGCCGCAGCGTATGGATGTGGTCTATGGTGCTGTAGCCTTTTCGGAAACCGGCTTGTTCGGGAGGCTGGAAGTCATCAAGCCTACGTTCGAGACGATTCACGATGACTCTTGAAAACAGCTTGTAAACATGGCTCAGAAGCGAAATGGGTCTGTAGTTCTTAAGCAATGTGTTGTCACCCTTCTTAAAGAACAACACCACTACGCTTCTGTTCCATGCTTCCGGCGTTGACCCTTCGAGGACAACGGAATTAAAGATTTAAAAATAAACATACCTAATTTTTCAGTGCGTCTACCTATTCTTTAGATACGGAGAATGTCTGGACCTGCTTTTGGCCAAATTTTATTCTATTATCAAGCATAACTCAAGACCTGCTCCACTTTGGTGTAAAAATGTAAATAGGATCAATTTGAATATCTGCCAAAAGGTTATCTTGTATCTTATTTTGGTCACACATAACCATATTATGTAGATTCTAGACTGATAGTTAACGCACCATAAAATAAAACCTTTTTCAATAAGTTATTTGAATCTCGAACGTTATGTAATGGCAGATGTTATATCGATTTTTATTATAATAAAGTTTTTATTTGGTGCATAATGTTTAATTAAAATGGGCAAACGTAACTAAAACAATTCGGAATGGCAAGGTTTTAGCAGTATCACAAAACGTCAGTTTGAAGCTCAGGGCGTTTGTTATTGTAATGGTAAATGCGTGCTCTTTGCTACTTGGCCCGTGGTACCTATGAAGATAATTGGAATAATTAGTGTTTTACTGCTTTCATTTTACTGTAATTCTTATTATTTTTCTGTTTTTGAGATGGGTTCTAATTTTTCTGCGACAGGACGTTTTGTACTGCGTTGACCCTTCATATAACAGGGCTTTCTATTATATTTTGTCCATTACGTAGCCGGGTTATGATGCCATGTATATCTTTAACAATAAATAATTTTACTTTAACTACTCTTAAGTAATCTTTTTTTGTTATTTATTACGTTATATTACGTTAAACGGTGACCATATTATATTGTCACACGCAGCGGAGACTGGCTTATCTCTACAATTTTGGTAAAATAAAAAAAGGCGAATATTTTTTTAGTTCGATACTCAATGTACAAGGTAGCGCAATGATAGAATTTATCATATCATTTTGGCAAACAAAAATATTGTAATACTAACTCTCACTCTATCGAGTATCTCTTTTATTTTCAACTCTACGGGATTATAAAAAAGAAACTGGAAATCATAACAAAATAATTAACGTTGAAATGATAATACCAAAGCTTTACGGGTTTACCTCATAATTTGTCGCCATCCTGCATGTCTGTAGTTTCTGAAATGAACTAGACCCTTACCTGAAACAAATAAATAAAATCTTTAATTTATAGTTCAAAACAATGAAAGTTTAAAGTCTGAAATTAATATAATTATAGACAAATAAACACGACCTGACTAAGATCCCAGGCAAGAGCTGGATGCGGGCCGCTTCCAACCGGTCCTTGTGGAAATTAATTGGGGAGGCCTATGTCCAGCAGTGGACGTCTTATGGCTGAGATGATGATGATGATGAAACACTCAGTGTAAGTGCTACAAGAGCTGTTTGTGCATTTTGTGAAAGCACATGAAAGCATTGTCTCTGCGTAATTATGAAAATATTGAGCTAAAAACTATGTCAGATTAAAGAAAGCACCTTAGGTGCAGGCACCTAATTTAAAAAGTTCGCGCCCGAGTGATCCAGTGCCTTATCTCCCTTTTTTATTAGTATTATGTATTACGGTGTTTATAGTTTATATTTCGTTTCTCTTTATGACACTTCTTCGCATTCAAGGACATTTAAAGGTTAAGAAGAAATACTTGGAAGTAGAAATAAAATGTTGACTTTAATATTTCAAATTCCCGCCATAACCTATTCAACTTTGTTTGTTCTATGGAAAATATACGTCTCTTCGAATCGTTTAGTTATATTCGCAGAAAAGTGGTAGTGACAATGTGCCTCTTGTTCTATATTGATACAGTGTAAGTATCAATAGTTTTAATAGTAATTATATTTATATTTTTTGCTTCTTAGGTATAATAGCCATTAAATACGATTTACTAAAATGTAAATGTAAATCTACATCTACACAAGCCAAAAACTCAAAACTATCGACTCGACTATCACGATATAATCGCATATAATGGAACAATGCGATAAATCCATCGCTTGCAGCTGACGATCTAGCATATGGTGGTACTAAACCAACTGTCAAACATGTCAACTTCAACTTAGGCCTTACCACTTACACGTTAAAGTCTAAGTTACGGTGGCAACGAGATTTCCTGATAGTTACCTGGTCACAGCTGCCTACCTAGCGCGTGCGATAAAAGGTTACGTTGAAAGACGCAAAGAAAGGTCACTCGATCAATTTTCTCAACTATTAGACGCTGTTGCTTGCTACAGCTGATGGTAATAAAACACGAAGGCTTATACGTAGTTTCTTCACAAACTGACAAAAGGATGGAACTTCGGTTAGTGGTAAAATACATCATTTGTTTCTTTTAATACTGTATAAATCGAGCGTTTAATCACTACCCCACTTGATGGTCAGTGACGATGTGGTCGAAGATGTCATAACGTTAAATCTAGAATATTTCCTGGCTCTCAAGGACTGCTGCCTGAACTCACGATGTGTTTGGTGACAGTTTTTCAAACTTGAGGTCGGTTGCTAGCCAAGCGGGTACTGAACAGTGCCCTACCACCATGCTGGGAATATGATAACGGTGTTACCTTCACCGAAAGCTCAAGCCGCTCAAGACGCTTCATAGGTATTCATCTTAATAGATATACAGCGACAACGGTGAATTCTTTAAATTTTTTTAGTAGAACGTATACTGCTCACACTATCCATAATATGTCTGCTGATGACCAGTTTACGATCCGAAAATTAGTCGGACTGAAGTAGACAAAGTTGCCGCAATCAAAAATATTTTACTAGGCCGATTTATTGAGTATTATCGTAGGAATAAAGCTTGATGCTAGTACACCATAAATCTAATAACTATATTTTTTATTACGACGGTATTAATCACAACCTGATACATAGGTAAAAAAACAATGAATTGTATAATGCAATAATTACAAATGAACAAAATCAATATGTTTATTATAATGCAACAAGGTAAACTGATTTTGTAATAATAATTCCACGATTAGCACGCGTGTGTTCTTTACGCGTGTTCGTTACTATAATGTAAAAGATTCCCTAGAAACAACTTTCTACGAGTTAGTATTTGTTCCAGGATCCCATATCAGATATTAATGCCTCTGGGCCACGTTGGCTTCAAAAATGATATTTAATAATTACATACATCCGTGTATATTCATGTATACCTAATATGTATACCCAATGTAATAATTATACACTTGAGACCTAGAGAGAAATACCTATTATTTCATCAAATCATACTTCCGCCAAACATAATGCAAGGATTGCATTATATTTATTTTTATGGATGTTTATAAATAATATTATTATTATAAGCTAATAGAATATAAAACTTTTCAATATACAAAACGTGAACACAAGTTTAAAAGACATACGTTCCCACAAAAACACATCCTTTTGACAACATGAGATCCTCTATGGTTTCGAAAGAACCGACCGACCCATAGAATATTTTCTACCTGGCAATATCATAAAAAAGAGGTCAACGAACTCGGAACAGCTGCTACATATCAAAATGGCGGCCGTTTATGTCAAAAATTAATAAATGCATATTCGAATGATGGATCGTAGAGCGATTCTGTTGATTGCCCTAATTTTGTATGCGTACTGCACTAGGGTATCCTGAGGTTATTCATTTTGATAATGACGTTTAATTGAAAATTTAAATATTATGTCAACAGTTTGTAATGTTTTAAATTGTTAATAAGTAGATTAATTGAAAATGTGTCCAAATCGCGACAGCCTAAAAATTCCATGTTTTAAATTATGGCAAAAGTAAAGAAATGGTAAGGCGAAAAATTTAAAAAACTTGTAATTAAAAGTACCTACGGCTTCTTCGTTTTGTCTAAGTAGTGACAATGGTAGGTAATACTAATACAGTTTTGAATTGTTATCTATGAAATATTGAAGGTGATCACTGGAATTGACTGCGCATTGCAATTGCCCCCCGCATGGCTCAAAAATTGAGAAGTTTCACCCTATATTTAAATAATTTAACCCCTAAAGTGATGAAATTCATATGACTTTATGTTAGTGCTCATTCATCATTTAGTGAACTTCTGAACTTCTGTATATGTGCAGCGAATTCTATTCGAATTTAAACAAAGCTGTCGTCGGTTTAGTTTCTGTAAATATGGATAAGTCAGGGAGTCTTCTATATTATTATACAGTCATAAGTGTAGATGAACAGTTAGAATATCGTTTTCTTGAAAATTTGTATGGGCTCTAAACTCCAAAACACTAACATTACTCTACAAATAGTTGCAGCAGTAAGAGCGTGGAAGGAAGGTCATAAAACACTCCACAACGTTACGGTTAAATGGGTAAACGTATTGTGTATATGTCAAAAGAGTATAATATGGCTGACAGATGCGTATCAAACGCATCAGTAACGCTTACTCTGCGATATAATCAACTAATACTTATTAGGTACATATATATTTCATAATTAATTTAAGTACTCGAATATTTAATTGATTAATGATGATGTTTCAGATTACTATTATAATAATCAACCCTTTGTTGCATCAATATCGGATAGCTTCTTTGAATTTTTGATTTATATTTATTGTCTTTTTAAATTGTTTTTGGTTTTGAATTATCCATGCTATACAAATATATACATTTTATATAAAAAAGATCATACTTGATTTTATAAAAGGCAGGCGTTTGACCACTGTCTCACCTGATGTTAAGTAATGATGCGATGTTAAAAGATGCCTATTCACTCGTGACTTGGCGATGTCCTGATTGCATATATAAGGAGCGATAAATGCACAAACGCATTATTACAAGTGGAATCCTTCCAGTTTTGTCTATATGCGTTCTGTTTCTTCTTACTATTTACTAATTTATTCCTATTTCACCACGATTTCACCTTTGGGTAAATAGTGATGTAGTCTAAGGCTTAATATTGAGTTTTAAATCCAATAATATACCCATAACTACTCAGGCAATGAGTTGCACTCCAAGTATCGTGACTTGAACTTCCAAAATAGGGAGAAGTTATCACTTAGGTTATTTTTTTAATCAAATCATATATATTTATTGTCGTGAACATGGGTAAGTTTAACAGTTCTTGACAAGTATATAATAGCGCTTCATATTCTACTTTTCTAGGCATGCAAATGCATAAAAATTTTAAATTATCTCAGAAATAATCATGTCAAAATTCGCAAAATATCAAATAAAGTCAAGTTTATGAACCAGTTTGCTTCAATAATATAAAACAAATAATAACATGTCATAAATTAATAATGTCAGATGAATATAAAACTATTGACATTACAAAAACTTGTCTTGTAAATAAACCATTTCTTTATTAGAAATTAACTGACCCGTGCCTACTTCGTTGAGCGATAAACATTTACTACACACTACACACTACATTACTTGTAATTAAAAAAAATATTTTAACTTTTTGGGTTGTATATAGAGCATATTATTATGACACTGACAAACAATGTGGCTCTATTGGTAAAAGAATTTTCAATATCATGTTCAGTAGATTACACCCTACAACCCAATGATGTTTTACTAAAGATGACGTATCTCGACTGCGCGATGCTCAGATTTTGTTCCTTTACGACATAAACATGCTTACTGCGACAGATAATACGGTACAAATAATATAGCAAAGGATAGCTATATGCTTAGACTTGCGCTTGAATTATGGCGTCGTAATGGAAATTACTACAATTGACTTAATTTTGCCGCCTCAGTTTTCGCGCGCTTGTGCGACATCTACCTCATATAAACATATAATATCATTGCTACAACCTCACAAACTTTACCTGTGTAGCATAGACGTAAATAAGTAACGTTTTTTTTTAAATGAACAGATATAATCGATATGATTGATTTTTTTAAATATATTATAAGCTTGCATTTGACAACTGTCATTGAAAAATATTCACTTCTTGTGAAAGTCTGATTTAAAGTTATTATTGTAACTGGCATGAGGTCATGACCAAAGCGTACAGACAAAGCGTACAATATATTTACATAGACTAGTTGCACGCGTTTATGTCTTTTCTATGAACTATTATTGCCATTATTTTTCATTATATACGTAAAATATTAATTCACAGTTGAAATATACAAACTCTATTTTTAAATAACACAAAGAAAAAAAAATGGCGTGTTACTCGAGATATGATTAAAAATCGTTGTCTAAAAATTATACAAAAGAGAAGACAAACGTTACTCAAGAACTATAATTGATTTATTTTTCTACTTAATGAGACGTAGAATCCATTTCTTTGTTATTATGATAATATCATTCATAATATGTGTTAAAACCCCAAAAAATCATGAACAGGTTTTTTTTGACAGTTTCTAATTCAGTAACTTGTAAATGGAACGTTTAGATTATGTTTTTTTCCCGGTCAATCAATTCACTTCGGCAACAGACACATCCTTTTGGAAATAACTAAGTAAAACCTACGTGACACCGCAGTTAAATATAAAAACCTATATACACGAAACGCGAAACGACCACTGTGTCACTAAATATGATAAAATATACAATTATGTTTATGAAATACACGTTTAATATTCTCGTATATTTTTTGTGGTTTTTAGCTGCAGCATTAACAAATTATCTCACATGCATCATATTGTAAATCATCTCTTCCGTCGTTTTCAATGAAACGATAAGTAAAGTAACCCGAATACAAACATACTGTCGCCAAGTGTTTCCCGCGCTTGCCAAGAGAAAAAAAACAAAAAAGAATAAATCAAATAAAGGTGCGTTCGTGACAATGTTTGAATTTGGAACAGCGGAAGCGTTCGAAAACCGGAGCTAAATCATAAATTACATTTTAAAATTCCCGCCGGGATAGAGTTACGGAGGCGTTCCGATTGTTCCGTCAATTTTGGGCAAACTATTTTTTATTTACATGTAGTGTATCAGCGCTTGTATAATTGTCTAGACTTTATTATAGTAAAAGAAGCCATGACTGACTCGTTTGTAGTGTAAACTTCAAAGCTACGAGTTCAAATGATTAAGTCTCAGCAACATGTAGGTATTGTAAAGTTGCATTGTTTTATAATAAGCCAAATTATGCCTTGAAATTGCCCTGGTACATCAACGAACTGGACCTATTATAATATCATCACTATCACTGTCGGGCATCTTTGAAACTTAGCTCAATTACCTTCACCCCTATCTCCTTTCATAAAAACTGCAATTTCCCTATCATTTCTTAGGTCATAATAAACTAACCCACGCCCACCACTTTCACAAGATCTTACACATTTCATACAATTATTCGATGAAGGGTTAATAGTAGCAGCTCTAAGCAAACTGGTTCATCTAACGAAGACCAGTGATGTAGACCTGTCAGGTGCTATTAAGATTTCAGAGTAGTGTTAATATTGTGAGGTCTTTGAGTATTGGGAATGAAGACCAGTTAGGTAGAGCTATAGTTTGTTATGATGATGTTAGATAAAGTGTGAATATGTAAGGATCAGGTGGGACTGGTGAGCGGTGAAAGGGTCGGAGGCACAGGGGTCGTCAGCCTGCTGGATTGTTCGATGAGTGGCGCAATGAGCCTGTATGTAAATAAACGCAGGGAAATAGAGAGGTCACGATGACGTGTGCTAGGGGTAGTTATATAATAATGAATGAGAATCCGTCTGTTTTTTTAATTTGAAACGGAATTAAAAGGAATTCATTTAACAATGTTCTGTTTGAAATTATGTACGTATATTATACGGCCACTCAAAAAAATAATAACCTATATTAATATGAAAAAACTAAAATTTTAAAAAAGGAGGCGCCTGAGGAGCATTGGCCTCTCAAGCGTGGACCGCATAAATTATTTGAATGTAAAAAAATATAACAAAAAAAAATTACTGCTGATTTCTGTTCTCCACTAAAGAACTGGTCTCCACTCAAGAACTCGTCTACCACAATGGTTATCAGTACTGCGACAGATATTATCGACTCATTTTATAGTTACATCATTGAGTTTTTTTATTACATACAATATAATAAATAAAATAATATAATTAACATCTTTATTTATTTTCCATAGATCTCATTAATCATAAGATATGAGATACAGAGATATTACCAACAGCCCTGTTTTATCTATGCCCATCGATGGAATTTAACGTATGATATAATCTGATATAACGATGAATCATATTTTCTAACGAATAAATATTATTTATTCATACAGAACCCTATCTCGGCGTCGACTCCCACTTGCCCCATCCAATAGTCATCCCTCTGATCTAGGGTGTGCGTTCACTAGGTTACGCACCCTCCCAGGTACGCCTACTGAGGTATGCACTATGTACCAGTACATATGTATGGAGTCAGTATATGGGTCTTTTTGAATCTCGTATACTGCAGGTCGGAAAAACTTCCTTTTATGAAAAATATGCTACACGTTTGTATTATTAAGTACGGCCTGATAAATATTGGAATATGAGACATTGTAAATCGAAATGGAAGAATTGCAAGATCCCGGAAAAAGTTATTTATTCAGATTGGAGACGGTTTGAAAAAACGTTACGTCATAAGTATAGTTATAGAGAGGCAGGCGTGTAAGAAGAATCTGGTAAGTATGAATAAAGTAAGAGAAAAATGCGACGATAGCAACAGTGGAAATACGTGATTGCTGACTATTCCTATGGGAGACAGGCCTAAGTTTATATTTGTATGTATTTGAAATTGAGCTTATTTTAGATCAATATCATTATTTCCTGCGGAAATCTTATACTTCGTGTATGATAACTTGCAGTTATTGAATTGTACTCCTAGAGTCTCTTCAAAAGTTTGCACATGAATAACGTATACTCAACAAATTTACATTATACAAGTTTTTCCTGCGAAAATTGGGTCTGCCGTTGCTACAATCAAACTTCCTCTGCTATACTATCCATTATAGTCACACCACGCAGTCATCTAAACATTCGCTTCTCTGCCACATGTACTTTTCTTTCATTTTTTGCTGCCCTACACTCAGATCCATACATTGCGGTAGGTCTCACAATGGTATTATTAACTCTCAAACCACCGGTAAAAATCTAGGATAAGCAGTATCTGAGTGGACTACTAAATGAGACTTATCAGACTTTGTTCGTCAATTCGGGCACCCGAGGTTAAGGTTTTAGTTAGTAGACAAATCAAACATGGCAGCTGGCACTCTAGGATGACGAAATAGATGTTTGATAACAGATTTCTAGCTTAAAGTTATGAGTAGCCCTGGGCGTTGCATTATATCTCGATTTTACTTTTATCAAAAACTCAATCTAGTGTGGTTAGAGGCCAATACTCAACTCACAAAACACAAGACATTTAACTTTCCCTCTAAGTGTCATAAAAGTATAAAATATATATTATACTTTTATGAAACTTTGAACACATTTGTACAAAAAAAATTGCGGCATCATTTTCCCACTGACATAATTTCCTCAAAGCTTGAAGGTAAACCCTGGGTTTTCACAATGTGTAAATCCATACGTTAGTGTGTATAGGAATATGACTTATGCGTTAGTTAGTAGCTAGTATATAGTACATGAGTTTATGTTCGCTCCGCCCCCTTTCTAAGCCAGGCAATGCACGGCTAACCTATAAATCTTTGCTTATAAGCCCGCATAGAATGGAAGCGAGGTTTTATTCGATTTAAATATTAAAAATATATTATAATATCTGTCCGCAAATGTCCCATCCTTGAGCCACCGGATCTTTGCCATTCTGACGGTAAGCGACCTGACAGATTGACAGTGGTTCCTTGGAAGAACGGCAAATGCCTAGTGTAGGACGCAAATCGCGTCAGCACTTTTGCATCCTGCCACCTGAATCGCATCGTCCATATCCCAACAGCAGCTGCAAAGAATGCTGCTACAAATAAGTGGGCAAAGTACATGACTTTAGAGCAAAACTAATATTTTGTCCCCATTGCTGTTGTGATTATGGGATGGTGAAATGCAGAAGCAAAAGGTTTGATGAGTGAGATAGGGCGTAGAAAACAAGATTTGGCTGATGACTCCCACTCCAGCTCGTTCCTCGAGCAGAGGATCGTGACTGCCATCCTGGGTGATAATACAGCCAGTGTTTAGACCTTTACACCAGGAACTTGAAGGGGAGGATTATTTCGCTAGTTTATTTATATGTATTTTTAATCATGTACTTGAAATGTAATTTGTGACATTTGAATTATACTAATATTGTTATGAAATACACAAAATGGCTTGTTGGAACACTAATTTGTATGCAAGTACCTGGGTGTCGGTTTTGGTGTGCGCTATCTCAGGTGCGAGTTTTATATAAAAAAAATTGATTAGCATAACGTGGGTTATGTGTAAATTTTCATACAAAACGTTAAAGCCGTTTCAGATATAGCTTGAAGATATATAAAAATTGTTCGTTCAATTGTAGAATATATTGATATTATATATATATTCTTAGCTATTAGCCAAACATTGTCAGTGGCAACATTGTCACAGGCAACATTAATGTCCTACTGTCACTTATAAAAGCAAGCGCCCAGTCGATTACCGACACATTTTGTTCAGTCGTCGGTCGGTAAGGTGCTTGGGCTCGACGCTGCATACCGTAAGATCGTTCCATTCTAATTTATGCTGTCATTTTGTGTCTTTGTATAAATGTTTCATTTTAACATGTACTTGGTTAAACCTTTTTGTATAAGAATATCATTGTAATAAAATTTGACATCATGTTCTTTCTTATTTTTAATTTATACCACTTCTGATTTACAAGATCAGAAGTGGGATTCGCTTAAAAACACGCGACCTTGATCGTTCGCCATCTCTCTAGCTGCGAATAACTTTTGTTCGCATTACAAACCACAACGTGTTAATTACTTTCTTTGTTCTGTTGTTTGTGTGTTTTACAGTGGAAATATCACGGTTTGTGTGAATTTAAATTTTGAAAATTACTACGAGTCGATTATTCATTTTTGTTTGCTAAATTGTTTTGCATGCCGAACTATCACGTCGAGTACGCTATTGTCGCACTCCATTGCTTCCTGTGATTACAGGTGAAGCCAGTGCGTAGTCTGTCTAAATGCGATTGTTATGTGAAATAACAGCGTAATTAATTTGGGCAATTTCTGACCGTTTATAAATTCTCAAAGTACCCACAGTTTTATACCGTCGTTAAATGAAGTTGGTTTAAGCTCCCGTGAAAATTACACATAGCGCCTAGTATGTGAGATTGATACCAAGGAAGTAGAACGCTCTTGTAGTGTTACAACTGTGATTGTTTTTCAAAATAATTAATAGGTGTATATGTTTGTGCCATTTTTAATAAGTGCGTTTGTCCTGTTGGCTACTGACATTTGAAGCTGGAAAGCATAGTTCTGCCGATGCGGCATTAGAGCAGACAATCGTACGACATTCTATTGAGCGAGTACTATTATTTACTCAGTCATTTTTTAACGTTTTTTTTTGTGTTTACCCACAAATCTAAATTTCATTCCAAGCGATCAAAGTTGCTAATTCGGAAGGCTTATAAGTAAAGGTCAGGTAGGCCGAGTCCTAGGAAGGCGGACGTTTTACCAATACTGATGTAAAGACCAAGTTGTGTTTATTTGTTTAAAATAATTCGCAGAATTTCGGCCTGGCAGACGAATTCCCGATACATGTGTGCTCTGGTTTGGCTGGCGCATCCTCGATACGTGTGGGTTCTGGCCTGGCAGATGAATGCCTGTTGTGCAAGCTCCGGCCTGGGAGATGCATTCCTATTGGGTGTCGGCACCGACTTTGTGACTATTTCGTACCTCGACATTGTGGTACCCGCAGCACCGACTTTGTGACTATTTCGTACCTCGACATTGTGGTAACCGCAGCACCGACTTTGTGACTATTTCGTACCTCGACATTGTGGTACCCGCAGCACTGACTTTGTGACTATTTCGTACCTCGACATTGTGGTACCCGCAGCACTGACTTTGTGACTCTTTCGTACCTTGACATTGTGACTCTTTCGTACCTCGACATTGTGGTACTCGAAGCCCCGACATTGTGGCTATTTCGTGCCCCGACATTGTGGTACTCGCAGCCCCGACATTGTGGCTATTTCGTGCCCCGACATTGTGGCTATCTCGCAGCTCCGACAATGTGGCTATGTAGAGTTTGACGGCATTTCGTAATGCATATTAGAATCGGTATGAAAAGTGTCTGATGCAGTAAGATGTGTGTGATGAATGTATTGAAGAGATTTAGCTCACATAGGTATAGCTCGGAGTGTATTGCTGATAGAGGGCCTTGATTGTGTGATGAATGAAAAAATAGGCAACTACACATGCTGTTTTGGCGCGGCAAATTTGCGCTGTGTGTTTACTCTTTGCTTGTTTGTTGAAGGTGGGGTCTCGTAGCACACGAGTTCGGGTGGCAGCAGCTGCTGCTGCCGCCACTGCTGCTGTTGTTGCTACTGTAACGAATGGACGCTGTCGGGTGCTTCGATCCGCCTTTTTGCGAGTTGTGAGCCACGCCACATGAACATTTCTCAGCACAACAAAGCCTGAAGAACCTGCCGAGGACGTCAGGATATCAGGAGAGGCCGTCTTAGCTATTAGCCAAACATTGTCAGTGGCAACATTGTCACAGGCAACATTAATGTCCTACTGTCACTTATAAAAGCAAGCGCCCAGTCGATTACCGACACATTTTGTTCAGTCGTCGGTCGGTAAGGTGCTTGGGCTCGACGCTGCATACCGTAAGATCGTTCCATTCTAATTTATGCTGTCATTTTGTGTCTTTGTATAAATGTTTCATTTTAACATGTACTTGGTTAAACCTTTTTGTATAAGAATATCATTGTAATAAAATTTGACATCATGTTCTTTCTTATTTTTAATTTATACCACTTCTGATTTACAAGAATATATATATTATATAATATATATATATATATAATATCGACTGGCCGGTTGGCGCAGTTGGTAGCACTCTGCCTTCTGAGCCGCTGGTTCCGGGTTCGATTCCCGGACAGGTCAAACATTTGTGTGCATGAACATGTCTGTTTGACCTGTGTCTGGGTGTGTATATGTATATAAGTATATATATCAGTCATCAGGTTACCATAGTACAGGCTCTGCCTAGTTTGGGACCTGAAGACCTTGTGTGAATGTTGTCCCATATTATTATTATTATTATTATATGACATTTTCTTAGCAACTGGTATCTATCCCTATCATCAAGATGTACAAATAAAAACAAGTATTCTAAAACGAGATTCTGTATATGAGTTTTATATACGATGTTAAAAGCGCCCTTAGCGAAGGTGTGTTATGTGCTAAAACGCCACCGCGGGCAAGGGAGATTGTATGCGTGGGCACGCACGTTTTTGCCACTACGTTGCTTCTGAACGCACCCTTAACTTACGCACACATCGCTTGGCGTACAGCACGGTCATTATGTTGTGCCAGTTTTAATTTTAAAGTTTATACAGTGCTTGAATTCTTAAATAATGAATATATTTTTATTCATGTTTTTTAAAAAAAATTTAAAACATCGCAAGCCGTAACGCGCCCGCGTGTTGCGCAATTGTTTTTTTTTTTGGGATAAGGAAAGCGTTTGACTACATCTCACCCGATGTTAAGTGATGATGGGGTCAACGATGGAGCACGCCTGGCTAGAAGATTCCTATTATATATTG
The DNA here is from genome assembly GCA_934044485.1 of Apeira syringaria. NCBI lineage: Eukaryota > Metazoa > Arthropoda > Insecta > Lepidoptera > Geometridae > Apeira > Apeira syringaria. Next base: position 8,524,979 of record OW203665.1, on the reverse strand, counting down.
TACCTAATTCTTACCAAAGAAAAAATACCACTTGATGTGGTACACTTGGTACGTTATATACATGAGTTTTTTATGTTATTTTTAATAAAACTTTTTCAGGGTGTGACTTTTTTAAAAGTTATTGGCGAATTGAGCTAGTTATACATAGCAAGTTATACATATATATATATAGTGCTTATTCTTATATCAGTTATCTGATCTTTATTCTGCCTAAAAAGATCAGATATACCTACCACCGTTACGCACAAAGCGTTTTGCTTCCACTTTTATAATGCGTACGGCCAGGGAGTCGAACTCACTGCCTGAGTCTGTGTTTCTCGATAGGTACAACCCCGGAGTCTGCAAGTCGCGAGTGAATAGGTACCTTCTAAGTTTGCGTGCTACACCTTATACCGCGTCGTTACTTAATATCAGGTTAGACAGCGGTCAAACTTAAGCTAAGCATAACCTTTAAAAAAATACTTCATGGACTCAGCTTTTCAAATATTGTTAATATTTTTATGTAAAAACAATTAATTGTCTTAATTTTTTAATTGATCATTTGTTCTATACCTTAGTCGAAATAAAATAGCTAACTTTTATTGTAGGTAAAATATTGTGTAATTTTGTGAAGCATTTTTATTACAATTAGAATGAAAGTGTACTGCAATATAAAAATAACAACCGCAATGAATAAGAGGATTCTGACCAGACAACTACAAATCCCAAATTTAATAGCATTAATAAAATGCATCAAGTTCGTGTTTGTAATGCGTAGTAGGGTGCAACAACGCACCCCTCACGCGTAAACGCACACACGCGCAATATTTAATATAAAGCTCAGGCGAAACTAGGCCGTGATTGGTCGGCAATGGTGCGGATGTGTGCGTACTTACTTGCTTTTACTTGACAGGGTTATCACAAGCTGACAACACAAAGTAGTATAGGATGCATAATATAAAGTTACGTCACTTTCGCAGGTAGTAGACATAGGCCTTTAGACCCATTTTCTTTTTATAACTTTGATTTAATTGCCCACTTATTGTGCTTTGTACTCTTCATTAACGTTAATTGTTATTTCAGTCATAACAATTTTCAAAAGCATATAAATTAAATAAAAGTGTTATGAAATAAACAGAATTGTTTTGTATGATTGAGATATAAGTGTTTAAATATAATTTTAGTAACAGAACGAATATATTTTTTCATTTTACTTTAATTACATTAACATTAACTTATTAAACAAAATAAAAATAGTCAAAATGCTAACTGCAACATAATAATGCAATATTTTTGTTTTTATTGCACTTTTCATGCCGTGCACGAGATTGCACGTCAAATGGAACTCAGTTTTAGCTCTTCTAGTTGAAAATGCACCCAGACAGTGGTTAAACTTACGCAATTTTTTTATTCCATGCAGCTAGGAGAGTTAAGTGTATAAAACTGGGCGCCTCATTTGCTTCTGTTTCTAATTATTGAAATGGCTTTCGTACAAACATTCAAAAAATAAAAATATCAATGTATTTTTTCAAATGAGGCAGCCCTAATAGAAAAGAGGTCGTAGTTATTTATATACCGCGTATAGCCAGCATGAATTAGTTGCGTGCAATGGGGTAGCTTCGCTAGGAAAAAGTATTGATTTGTTGCACAGAAGAGAGCTTACGAGTCGAGCGCGAATTTATAATGTTATAAGTTTTTCTCTATTTCAAGAATTTTGTATCTTATGAAATACGTAATCCATGCTATTAAAACGCGTCAATTTCAATTGGAATCTTTTACATGATGTATAAATTATTGCCAAAGCTTTGACAATTGTCCATTATATCTTTTTACACATATTCCTTTTATATATTATTCGTGAGTCAATTAATTATTTCATATATTAATTTGCAATGAAATAAAGAATCTATCATTAATTTGATTTCAAAATATGTATAGAAATTTTTAAACGAATTTATTATTTAAGCGATCCTACTTCAAATTATTTCAAAAATATTAATATAATATATTAAAATTGGACACATAAATTTAACAGGTTTCTTTTGATGTAGGTATGTATTTCTATGACTCGGTGTAGAGTCAAACCAGCCCTCTTGTTCAGAATTGGTGGCAACTAACCACATCGATATGATATCAGACATCAGGTAATATATATTTCGTAATAAGTAGGTTCAAAATATTGCTCCACCAATGCAATATTTCTAAAAAGGAATGTTTTCATAAATACAAAATTTAAAGAAATTTAAATAATTCATATGATAACAAACTAATATATTTTCGTCAGTTGTCGAATTATTCTCATTCATGACTAAGATTTTAGATACTACTAAGAGTTTATATATATAATTAAAGGTATTAACAAAGAAACGTCTTTAATACAAAAAGTTACATATTACAAAAATCATTAAAATTATTTTATGGTCTGCAACGAAGCCGTGTGTGGTTTAGATTATGCAGATGCCCAAACCGGTCTGCCAACCGTCGTTTTTTAAATACTTCAATGAACACTGGTTTAATTCTTTATTCAAATATGACCCATCAACAAAAGAGATTTTATTTTTGATGTCAGTTAGACCCAATGTGATTTAGATTTTATAGTGGGATTTTTTTACAATAATGTTGGGTTTGTAGTGAGGTAAGCGTTTATTTAAATGAAGAAATTATAATTTTACTGAACTATAAGTTAACTCTAAGTGTAATAAGTAATTTGTGAACGCATAAAGCCACTAAAAATGTTTGCTTCTGCATTATTAAGCATATTCACATACCGTTCTAAATACCATTGGTGAGTTTGATGCTTCATTTGCTACATCACTAAATGGTCAGTGACGATATGATCGAAACAAGTTTCAAACCAGACCTAAGTGTCACTGTTACTAGTATACATTGAGTATGGCTGATCACAAACTAAATAATGTACTGTGACTGATTCGACTGATTTTCAAACTTTGGGGGGAATGCTGGCCAGGCCGGCACTAGAAAGTGTTTTTAAACAGCTGTGGGTTTAATCATAATTTTAATTTCATCGAAAGCTCACGCTTGTTTTTGAATTCGATAGGGCGACCGTCTAACTGACGGCCAATTATTATCGAACGAGGCAACACAAACATTAAGTTTAGAAAGAACTATCTAAATATAAAATGCCAAAAGATTTTAAAGGGATTTAATTAAGAATTTATTTAAACAAAATGAAAAGTAGGGATTAAACAAGCGTTGACGGAAGGATAACAAAAAAGTGAGGAACTAAGTGCAGCTGCCGTAGTACTACAAAAAAGGCCGAACGATCCGAACCGACTGGCTGGAATGATAGACACCTCTTATAAATTAAACCTTTTTAAGCACGTTTTACGAAAATGATTTAAAACTTTACAATAAACTTGTTGGGTTTAGAAACAAATTCAAGCTACTTTATATACAATTTACTGCAAATTGTTCTCATATAACTTAACTAAAAATGTATATGATATAATGTATGTGCTTAAATATATCGGCACCTGTGTTTTAAATGAGAGATTATATGCACCAAATCTATAGAAAAATTGTTGTGTTTATGTCAATTATTAATGCATATATCAAAGAAAGGACTATACAAATTCATATATAATATTTACCTAATAAAGATTCTCCAAAGAATCTCCAGTCGAAGAAAAAGAACATCACTACGCTGTCTGTAACTTTTTGAAGCTACATATTGTGATAAAATTGGACAGTGTTTTAATAATGTCACCCTCTGTTGTTACCCTCTAAAAATTGTACGAAATTTAACAAAAAACATTAATTTGTTATAATTGATATATACATATTCTAAATGTAATCTCTGCAAAAATATATACAATGGAAAAGTCTGTTTGTAACGTAAAATAACAGCTTTTTAATAAGTTCAAATCGAAATGTTTCTGGTTTGGTCTATGTTCCAAAACACGAATATATACATTTTCAACCGTCTCTCTATTTGTCTGTTTGTTACGACTAATTTCCGAAACGACTAGATTTTAACGGGACTTTATTTGCTGAAGATCCGATATTACAAGGAATGAAACAGATTATAAACAAATAATAACAATAGTTTAAGAAACTTTTAAAATACGCATTTTTAGATAGCCTAACAAAAAATAGGTAACCCTGGAAATCTTATTAAGATAACGGGACAAGCTATCAAAATTATCGCATTGTCATAGGTCCTTGATAAAAGTGCAAACATTCACATCAATAAGACGTTTTTAAGGGGGCGGAAATCAATTCCGAATTCGAATCAATCGAAAATTCCGTTACATGGATACATAGGTACATATGTACCTATGTATTATTATTACCTTAGTCTGTATTTATATATATAAATATAGACTAAGGTAATAAACGCGAGTTAATAATAAAAAATAGAGTTCCTCATAAGTAAAATACAATAAATTGTAGGCGCAGGTGAAACCTTCATCACTTACGCATATTTGAGTCTGAAAACTATCGCGAGTTTCTTCCATAATTGTAATGTAACAAACCGACTCTTTACCACGTGAGTCCTAGTCGGTTTGTTACATTACACTTACGCATATGCCTGAATACCTTTTTCATGAAATCAAGTTTACCATGACGTCAAACTAAGCTTTCTTGACAGCATTTACAAGGTTTGGGGCATACTTATATTCCAACAATTAAATTAAATTAAATGATTAAATGGCTTTGTCAAATAAACATTGATGTGGCCATCCCTATGTTCAGAAAATGTTTATGAAACTCTGAACAGTTCTATGAACAGTTTCGAAGGTGGCACTAAAGCCTTTTTCTTCAAGTTATGGTTAGTGACGATGTGGTCTTAAGTGAATTACGTTAATTCTAAATTTGGGTTTTTAAATAAGTAACTAGGTCAAGTATACAGTTATAGCTATTACATTAAAGATTACTATTTTACTACTATTTTATTTATATATTGTAGCCAATTTGTGACCTCTAACTTTCGGAAGCATGGGTATTATGTATGAATTTTTTTGATATACTGCACAGATCTAGGGTTTCACCACTATCTCATTTGATGGTCAGTGACGATGTGGTCGGAGATGTTATCACGCTAGACCTAGAATGCTTACTGGCTCTCAAGGAGTGCTGCCTGAACACACTACGTGTTTGGTGACAGTTTTTAAACCTTGAGGGTGGTAGCTAGCCAGGTGGGTATTTGAAAGTACCCTATCACCATGCTAGAAATTTGATTACGGTGTTACCTTCACCGGAAGCTCAAGCCGTTGTCGGAGATCGAACCAGTGACGATCAGAATTTTTCACCACACTAGCTGTCGATTAATATTTTTCCTCATCGATATCTAATAGGAAATTTCTATGTTACGAGTTTTTAAAATTCAAGAAAGCCCCTGACCTAGCTAATGTCAACGTGCCGACTAAGTTTTTTAGAGTTTCTTTTTGAACCCTTCGCTTCGCTCAGGTTTCAATCTAAGCTCTAACACCAAAAATCAACTTTAGATTAGATTAGATAATACTTTATTGTTACACCTTAAATATAAAACAATATTTACAATAAACATAAATTTACAAAGAGTGTGACAATGGGCGGTCTTATCACTAAAAGTGATCTCTACCAGGCAACCTTTGCATCATGAGAGGATCGAAATAAATTTAAATAGCAACTTTACCCACATGGAAAACAAATATGTAATTATTTATTTACTTACTGTAATAACTGAGGGAGATTTTACAATGGAAAACTAGGTTCTGTTTTAACGTGCATTTAGTTTACAGCTTTGTGAATGCCGACGTAGTGAGCTAAATTGACTAAAGCGGGAAAAATAATATTCTAATTTTTCACTCCGCAGCGGTTTAGAACGCTAATGCAAATGCGTCTATTCAGCCGACATTGCGCTTTTTGTTATAAATGCGAATGCTAGCAAATGCGAGATACAATATTTTATGCGGTGATTCGGTTGCTTTTCCAACCGTACATTTATATATGCATATCGGTAATATTTTTCTAAAGATTGATTTGTTAACGGTGACTTATTAAATGAATCAGTGATTGTTTTTATTGATATAGGCAAAGCCTAGTCTGGAGACCACGGGTATGAATAACCTCAGGTTATCTCTGTCAGCGTTAGATATAATTTTGATAAGTCATATTCTTTTTGTATTATGTATTTGCCATTTGTGTTTGTGTTTAACGCTGAAAATTTTATTTTTCATTTTCTTCATTTGTATGTTTATTATATTTTACATAAAACTCGCGAAACAGTTATAACCTCAGTTATATTTATATAGATAACTTGGAAATAAACCGGCGTCTGACTCGCATCCTGTTTGTTTTTGTGAACAAACGAACACAAACGCATTTACCGTTGACATACAAAATATGCGACTCCTCCAACGGGAACAACAACCTTCCTCCCCGGACATAAGGTCAAAATAACTGTAAAATTGTTAATTTTATGATTCTAACTGCACTACCAAAATTGTCAATTGTATTAGTGTGCATATGCGTGAGAATTTGTTTGAACTACAGAAATAGTATTGAGAAATGAACACAACTACGTAGTATTTGAAAGCGCCCTTTAAAAAGCGAATTTTATCTTACTACATTCTAAATAAATGGGTGGCCGACACGAACCCGACACATGAGTTTCTAAAAAAAAAAATTCAGTGGTTCATTTGAGCTTGAGTCTTTATGAACGTATACCAACTTGCCGTAAGTCATTTTATTCCCTAGGTGCATAATTAAATCAGTATAACTTTCGTTCGTAGTACAGTCAATGTTGTATTATGTTTTTGGCTCCGCTTGAAAATAATTGTTGAAGACACTGGCACATGAAATATGGGCCAGTGTCTTCAACAAGGTATTTTCAAGTTATGGACATTTGCTAAAATCTCAGCTCCACACTGTCTCTCATATACGCATAAGAATCATCTGTAAAGGAGAAAGAAGTGGGCACTTGTGTGTGAACAGTAATAAAAAACCAAGGAAGGAAAATGACGTCGATGAAAATGTCGAATCAATTTTAATATCAAGTGCCATTACAATTGTTTGGACCCATTTTCAAACCCCTACACTTAACCCTAACATTAATATGCAGCATGATTGAAGAAAGATCATTTTGAAAAATATAATATATTTCAGGTTCATAAATTAAAATTTCCCGTCACCCAATGTCACTTTAGAAATACGTGAATTAAAAAATATTTCCCTTTTTAAAGGTTTCAAAATTGTATTCAATTACGTGTGAGCCATATCAGTTTCGAATATCTTTGCTAGTCATTTTATTAAGACAAGTGACCGCTTACCGATTCTTTATCATTCATTCAAAAACAATTACGCCAAAATTCCTGTTAAATGTAATAGTGATGGCCCACATGCAAGACGCATCATTAATAAGTTGATTCGTGCCCGTTACGTCAGCTGATAGCACAAAAAGCGCGGGCAACATCTGCCGGGCCCGTGAATCACCGGCCCTTGGCGCGTGCCACGTAAAAAAAACAAAAAAAAATCAAAAGTGTAAACTCCCGCCGACCGTTATAATCGCTCGGCTCGATGTGGGTGGACTCACGTGTTATTTGGAACCACTTTATGAGTACGCACTTTTTTTTAATTGTCATTGATAAGGAGGCTTATTCCCAAATTACTCCAGGAATATTTCTAAAAACTACTCCACGAAAAAAATACTATATTTAAATATGTGTTTTTTTAGTTTCATTTTACTCCATGGGAATTTATTCTGTTCCTAAGTACTCCATTGTGCTACGAGTAAATCTATATACGCCTATAAGAATTGTAGATTAGCTACCACTGGAGTACTTTGAGAATAACTTCAGCTACCTATGGAGTAAAACGCAACTTAAATGAAATTTAGAATGTGTACATTTTTTTAAATTGTTTAATTAAATTGTAATATTAATTTTTTGGAGTAGTTTGAGAATTAATGTATGGAATCCTTATCTTTTTAGAACAAAGGAATGGAGTACTTTGGGAATAGCCCGATAAGGACAGTTCAGTCAGCGGCCTCGGGTAGATTTATTCGCATACTGTCATCAAATGATACTGCAAAGAAGTAGTAGATGTACTTTATGGTATATTTGGGTGGAGGGTGGTAACTAGCCAGGCGGGTACTCGAAAGTATGAAGCATCATGTAAACAACAGAAAAATATTAAACATTTACTTTCCATGAATGTAGACGAGTGAAGGTAAATAGATAAGTCTATAAAATCCAAATGTACAGAAGCTCCGAGTAAAAGTTTCAGTAGGTATTAATCACTTAAATAAATTCAAAAGAAAACAAGAAGTTCAAACCCGATTACCTACTCGCTGAATTGAAATTGGCTACAGGCACCGACAACGTGGAGCCAAATTGAAAAAAAAAATCACATAAAACAACATTGTATTCATACAAATCGAGAAACAACAAGCCATTTAGAACTCATAAATTAAGATTATTGTTCGTTTAACAACCAATACGTACTTTATATTCGCAAAATTACAATAAAGACATAAAAAGATATGTCGTTCCAACTATTATAATATTATTGCTCCATATAAACTAATAACATTAGACGAAGATCAAAATAAAATTACTGTCAGATTATATATATTGCCACTAATTTAAGCATAAAAGATTGGAGTCGAATTATATTTTACCCAGACAAGAGGAAAATCTTAAAATTATAATCGATCAATATAAACGCGTTCAAAGCTCCGGAATAATCATAGCCATGCTGCAAGCTTTACCAAATATTTAAAAATAATAATAATGTAAATAATAGAATATATTGAAAAAGTGAATTTTAATTTATGTTTTAGAAAAGTCCATACCTTGTACTTACCTATAGGTCGAATAAAAAATTAAAAATTGGGCGTTCTACTATCTACTATCTTTGAATCATTATATTCTATCATCAAATAATTTATAGGATACGATTATAGGTACCTTTAAAACATATACATTTTTACGCACAATGTATTTAAGTGAAGTTCTCTCCAGTAGTTACTTTTTTGCTGAATCAAAGGGAGGGGGTTTCTGCCCGCATGACAATTCTTACTAAATGCTACAAAACGCAAAAGTTTTTCACGCGCTTTTATTGGTTTTTACTGTATCTATGTATAATGGAATCTTTGAACGCGATTTTCACCACCTTCAAAACGTCAAATTAATTATAAACTTTGTACAACATTTTTTTTACCAAAAAATGGAACCGTCTCGACGCCACTCAAAAGTGTGAAATAACTTACACTTAAAAATTTAAAAAAATTCACCCTTTACCGTGACCTTTGCTACTCACGGGAACAATTGTCATTGTGTATGTTCTCCGATGTCTTCAACCGCAAATATAATGTCGTCGAAGTATGCGTAGCACTTTTCAGTTATTGGAGTCTAACTCAAAAACCGCTTGTCCAATTTTGATGAAATTTAATTGGAATTACCACGGAAGTACCTATACTCTATCAAACAAAAAAGAATCATCAAAATCGGTTCAGAAACGACGAAGTTATTCGCAAACAAAAACAAAAAAATATACGGTCAAATATGAATAATCTTCATTTTTAAAAGTCGGTTAAAAAAAGACGGATGACAGTGCAATAATTCAAATAGATTGTTCCATTATCCTTGTGAAGAACTCCAGGATCACCTAGTTTTTTAGTTCGACTATCTACAAAAGCGTGTTTTAAGTTTCTTTAAACTATTTTTTTCTTCACCTGCAGAGGAAAACGAAAAGAAACCAAATGAAATTTTGGAGAATGAATTATAACATTTCCCTGGAATCCATGATCTATATTACACCATAGGCGAATCGAAAAGCTAAATCAATAGCTTATAAAAATAGACGCCTACTATGAGCTCCATCCCGTAAATAATTGGCCCATTCTTCCAACCAGCATCAAAAGCGTACACTCATTTAATTAAAATATTTCTCATTTTTAATTGTATTGTATTCTTATATTACGATAGCCGACATGTATGTAGGTCACGCTTCAAAGACAAAAAGAACAAGTATTGTCGATTAGAGAAAAGTAAATGTGAAGATGTTGAACAAAACAAAAGGCCCATTAAAATAAAAAGAGGAAAGATTTATAGCTCAGTTTCATGGTAATGTTTATCGTGGCATTGTTTGCAAAAATTCAAAACACTATTAATGTTAAGGGAGGCATTTTTGGCATGGATTTTGTGTTTACGACCCAATGTGCTTGCTCTGTAATTTTATTATTCGTTTATGGGAAAAAAATGCCATATTTTTATAGAAGATGATAAGAAACTTTTTTATTTCTAGATTAAAAAATGAATAAACCCTAGAAGGGTTCCTTCTCTTTCTACGGAATCAACAGTGCCACCTTAGTAGTAACAACTATAGATAATATATGAATACTGCAAGTTGTCCGTCAAGCATGCCAAAAATTATTCAAATCAGGTAAGAAGATTATAAAACACCAGCGGACCCAACAGACGTTGTCCTGCATGCAGCGCCAGGTGTTTTTTTTCTCTCTAGTACTCTAAACCATCCAGCGTCATCTAAACGCATAAAAAAAAATCATTCAAATCGGTCCAGCCGTTTCGGAGGAGTTCAGTGACATAGGACAGTATTTGCATCTATACCTTCTATATAATATAATATTTAATAACTCTCTCTTACATAATGACATATTTCCAAAAAATAAGCTCTTATTTTGGGTGGAATTTCCATAAAAAATACCTTAGCAAATAAAACTAAAAGCTAACGCTAAAAGCTATTAATCTTAAATAATTCGTTTTGTCTAGATTAAGTCGTAAACAAAGACCTAGACTGAATTATGAGTGTATTATTGGTCTAGCGTCATAGCTAGATTTGGAGCCTGAATCATCGACTAGTGTTTCTATGTCACTAGCATCGTACAAAAACGCGTTTCTATTCAATTGCCACAACCGACTTTTTTAGTTGCTATGCGATTAGAAAAACTAAATATTCAGCTGTTTATAATTATCACCTGTAACAGGTGATATAAAAAATAAAAAAAAATTGCTAAAACTCGTTGCAAAGAGGTCGACTCGCTTTAGCGACACTTTCTGCGGTCACTACAAATATTGAGAAAGATTACCGAAACTGTCAATACCGATTGAGCGACGTCGTCATGTTTTGACAATGCCCAGAACATTTCTCTTTTAAAAATACATTATAGATTTAGCGTTGGATCACTATCTCACTTGATGGTCAGTGACGATTCGGTCGAAGTTATAATCACGACCAATACAATATAGCCAGGCGGGTATATCGGGACTCGAAGATACCCCACTTCCATGCTGGAAATTTCGATAACGGTATTAACATCACCGCAGCAGCGCCCCGCGGTTTTACACGCGCGGTGATGAATGATGATGATGATGAAAAGTGGCCTTTGTGTTATTCCGGGATCTGAAGTATCTACATACAAATCCGCCCAGCCGTTTGAGCGTGATTGAGTAACAAACATCCATCCATGCAAACTTTCACATTTATAATATTAGTGGGATGTATTCAATTAAATATGCACTATTCCATCTGTCGGTTTGTCTTAAACAAGTGGCAAAATCTATTTGGACGTAATGGACCCTAGATCTTTGCTCTTGTTTCCCAGTGTGTCAATTGTTTTCCAGAGTGCGTTCTAGTGCTCTTGTATTTAAAAATATTAACAAATTCTTTATTTAAATTTTGGGTATACATTCTTTTAAGGTCCACTATCAATAGCAGGTTTGCAGATGTGACGCAATGCAAATGTAACAACCGCCTACTTTCTAACTTCTTTATGTACTTACTAGTAGCGCCCCGTTTTTTCACCCGCGTGGATTACGGTTTTCCCGCTACCTCAATTATCTCACGGGAACTAAACTTTATCCGCGATAAAAGTAGCCTATGTCTTAATCCAGAGTTTAAACTGTCTTCATACCAAACTTCATTGAAATCGGTGTAGCCATTTCAGCGTGAAGAAGTAACACACATCCACACATACACAAACTTTCGCATTTATAATATTAGTAGGATTTCTTCTACCAACAGGCCCATCTTTGCTACTGGGCACTGTGGGCACATGCCTAAGGCAGTCGCGAGCCACAACCGGTAGGGCTCCTCGGTCCTTCCAGATCACTAAACGATAAACGATATTTATTACTGGTATCGAAATCTTATTGATTTTGTATGCAACAAACGATAATGACTGTCCATTTTATATTTTTTTAATTTACTTCCCTGCTTATTAGCTTTTACATGCGTGAATTTGGGTTACTTTTGTGGATTGAATTATATTATCTATTCTCTAAAATCACATTAAGTAATGTGATTTTAAAGATATAAAAATGAATCCAGAAATTATTTACTTTCTTTGCATAACAAAATAGTGGTCTGTCAAGGTCAGCATTCCAATGTGCCCAGCGGCTGCAATAGGTTAAAGACGGCTCTGTCTATAAACTTTTTGTATCTGCTTTTCAACTTTGACGGGTACTCTCTACATTATTCTTACTAAATCACTTTAAATATTGAACATATAATCGTGCACGATAAGAAATCGATATACACGAACACCTTTTTCCTAACAATGGACGCTGGGATCGATAAAATCGTAGAGGCGTTACGAGCGCGGGCGGCGAGCTCCTATTGGACGAGCGCGCGCATGCGCCATCTGTCACACACGTTGCGATCGACGCGTGCCCAGATAAACCCAACATGTGAACTTTACTTTAACTCTTCAGAAAAAAAGTAAGGCGGGTGTCCAAATAAAGGTGCTGTACGATGGCTGGGCGTACAGCAGCTGTGCATCGTGATTTGACACTTGGAAGCTAAAGCATTGACGTCGTATGTAAGACAGTTGTATAGCAGTCAAATGACACTGGTTTTGACGTAAAATGAAACACTACTGAGTTTGTGTACATAATAACCACTATCTCGTATTTCTCGCGGTAACGACAAATCCGCTTAAACTGTGTCTTACACCTGAGGAAAAGAAATCAAAATGTCTACAAATGTGATTAATATTTTTTTTCGAGCCCTGTTTTGTAACGTACATAGTTGTTATATTTTAAATTAACGCGTATCAGACATTGTCCCGTCCATTCTGCCTGGAAACACCCGCGAGCCCCTGTAATGTCATCGGCACCTGTTAAACCCTTAAACAAGAGGAGCCGTTGACAAAAGAAAGTATTTTAAGTATATACAAGTATGTATTTCACAACGGGGACAGCTGTACGTGGTGGAAGAATTTAATATGGCGACTGGCCGGTTGGCGCAGTTGGTAGCACTCTGTCTTCTGAGCCACTGGTCCCGGGTTCGATTCCCGGACAGGTCAAACATTTGTGTGCATGAACATGTCTGTTTGACCTGTGTCTGGGTGTGTATATGTATATAAGTATATATATCAGTCATCAGGTTACCATAGCACAGGCACTGCCTAGTTTGGGACCTAAAGACCGTGTGTATAAAAGAAAAAAAAAAGAAAAAAAAATATTAAAAAAAAATTACCAATAAATGGAACCGACTTCAACACTCAAAAGTGTGAAATAACTTGTGGAAGTTGGTACTATGATAGTTCATCATCGCAATATTGTGCTCATGGTACCGACTTTGACAAGTTATTTCACAGTTTTGAGTGTTGAAATCGGTTCCATTGTATGGAAAAACAAATTTTTTCACCCTTTTCAGTGACTTTTGTTACTCATGGGATCAATTGTCATTGTGTATGTTCTCCGATGTGCCGTGCCACTGTGCCATGTGCCGTGGTGGTACCGGTCTAGAGTGCCGTGGTGGTACCGGTCTAGAATAGTACTCCCCCATCTCTTCCCGCGGGTGCCGTAAGAGTCGGCTAAGGGATAACGTACCAGGAGGTGGGCAGCAGCGCCTTCTGAGGATCGGAAATCATACTGCGCTCGCCAACCCGCCTGCCAAGCGTGGCGAGTATTGGCAAATCCCCCCTATATGGGGGAGGCATACGTCCAACAGTGGACGCACATAGCTGAGAAAAGATGTTCTCCGATATCTTCAACCGCAACTATGAAATCGTCGTCGGGGTATGCGTAGCACTTTTCAGTTATTGGAGTGTAACTGAAAAACCGCATGTCCGATTTTGATGAAATTTAAATGGGACCACCACGAAAGTATACACTATCAAACAAGAAAAGAAACACGACTACAGGATACCGTCCTGTCGCTTTGTCCAACTAAGAAAAGAACCATCAGAAATAGGTTCATAAACGACGAAGTCTTCCGCGACCACAGATAAGAAAAAATATACGGTTGAGTTGAGTAAACTCCTTCTTTTTTTGAAGTAGGTTAAAAATAAATTAAAAATATGAAAATTGTTGGTACTTAATACTTTTCAGCGCACATATATGTCAGGCCAGGGTCTTAAATGTATGTTAATTTAAGAATAGAAGTATATATAAGTAATAGATGGTTACAATGTTCTCAATGAATTTAAGGACTTTAAAGCCTCCTGAACGAATGATTTGTTTAAAGCACTAGAAACCTATCAAACAATACGTTTTCGTACCAAAGTTGAAATAAAGCCACCTAATTCAAGAACTAAACAACCGTATCCCCAATCCTACCCGAAAAGCTTTACGGTGCTTGTTTTAAAACTAATTTGCTCAAGTTACTTCGGAGTCGGTAACTTATAATCGTAAATTAAGTCGGGAAGATAGCTTTCTCGCGAGAAAGTTTTTTCAGCGCCTAAAAGGTATCCTATTTTTTATTACAGCTTTGTTCTTTTGCAAGTTAATTCAGAAGTCATTAACGCTGGGCATTCCAAAGCTAAAGCTAGCAACAATATGAAATAATCTTTTTATCCTGCCAAGATCATAACTCTCAGATAAAGAACAGCAAATCAGTTAGGAACTGGTTGGAGAGTAATGAGTCACGTGAGTCCAAATCCTAATATTTTAAATGCAAATGTCTGTGTGTATGTTACATATTTAAGCCGCACTTTATTATCATTAGTGGTTCGTGATTAAATTACTAATGATAATACAGGCGACATTTATTTATAAGTTAAAAGTGTGAGTATGCTCTGGAGTTACATAACTGGTACCTCCTTCCCCATTCCCTCAAAAAACAACCAGACGGACTGCAATGCGACATCCATATATGGTAGACGTTCCACCCGGTCGCACTAAGCGTTATGCTTCCACATTCATAGTGCGTACAGCTAACGAGTGGAATTCATTGCCTAAGTCTATGTTTCCACATGAATACAATCTGGGCATCTTCAAGTCACGAGTGAACAGGTATCTTCTAGGCAGGCGTGAATCATCGTAGACCGCATCATCACTTAACATCAGGTGAGATAGTGGTCAAACGCCTGTCTATTGTGAATAATTAAAAAAAAAATAGACGGGTTGAAAATACCAGACTGCGCGGTAGGCAGGTACCGCGGTGTGCAGTGTGAGAAGTCATGTGACGTGACAAAAATCACATGCTTCTGATAAATATTAGAAGAAAAACCTTACTATGAACTACAATTGGCTACTGAATGAATTGTTTCATATTTCGTGTTTATACCGTCACCAAGGCTTTAAATGGAGATAATGTAAAATTATAGTACATTTATATGCCAATCATGTATTTTTTTTTTCTGTTTCTTTTATCACTCAGCGTTAAATGACACGGGTTGTATGACATTTGGTACAGATTTTGTGAGTCCTGAATGCGGTAAAAGCGGTCACATAGTGTATCAATGTGAAAGTCCAATGTCCATTAGTATATATCCATCGGCTTAAAAGATAACCACAGTGTTGATGACTAATTCAACAATATAAATTAAATATGCTGTATGATATATTAAAAAGGTTTTATTGAAAAGAAGACCTACTTAGGTACATAATACGCAATTCTTTTTTTTAGGCACGAACCGCAAATGAATAAAACGTGTACTTATTCTTTTCCGCGGTGAGTTGTTGATTTCATTACGTTTCAGAATACGAAATAGCTTCTTATGAAGTATTCATCTGAGACAAATTATTGGGACGATTCTTTTGTGTTCTATTTTTAAATAAATGCGCAGAACTTACGGCAGCGTAACTTTTTTATTTCCTCTATATTGTCGGGTTTTTAACTTATTACTTTAACTTATGTTGCTAAATTTTCAAAGCCTATTTAAGCTAACAAACTTCGCTCATCATCTTCTTTTTAATTGTATTTTTTTAAAAAATAAGATTAGTGTTTGTTACAATTATCTAAATTGAAATATTTATGATAATTGATTGTGGTCTTATCTGCATTAATACTGGTCACAACAAGCCAAACATAAGTAAAAATACAACTACAAGGACTTTCGGGTTTTCCGATAAGTACCGTAAAATTTTAGTATAAAAAGTAGCCTATGTCCTGCTTTTCCAGACTTATCTTTATACTAAATTTAATTAAGAACTGAGTGCTTAACCGTTATGGCGTGATTGAGTAACAAACATAACAATACAATAACTTTCACAGAGTTATAATATTACTTACTAGTCGAATATGCATGTTTTTTTAACATAAAACACAGTAAGGCTATAAAATTTTGATAATTCAATCGACATATTTTAATAATGGTTTTATAACGATTCTATTGCAGAATGTGGTCATAATATTTCGTTTCGGATAAAGTAAAAAAGAGAGCTAGAAACCTACGATATATTTGTGTAGATACGTATTTCTACAGAAAAGTGCGAACGATCTTTGCACGGGCTATTAATTTCTCTGTTGTTTTTATCGCCGTTTTATGGTAATGCCATCGTCCTTGTCTCGTTTTAATTATAACTTGTGTATTGCTCCTACTATTGTTTTTTATCCGTTTGGTTTTGACATACACCTTGATATATTGATATCTGATATATTATGAGTGATACACACATTACCACCGTCCAGGGACATTTTGTATAAAAACCTTAAGCTCAAAAAATGCTGGCCGGTTGGAGTTTTATGGAGAAAACTTATATAATTGCGCCTTTTTGGTTGATTCAAGAATGGAATTGGAATCTGAACATACTGGCTTATTGCACATATAATGTGAAGCCAAAGAGAGCAACACTGAAACGTATCATCTTGTAGACTCTTGACACTGCTATTTGCGTCACTTAATAATGAATTCAAGTTTTGAATACAAAAAATATCACTGGACTCGAAATTCGTCGACATTGAATAAGAGATCGGGTGATTCCAACTGAATACGGCATTGATATACCAGAATAATATTTTTTTTTATTTATGCAACAAAAACTAAATTTTGCACCGATTACTATGGAGTTGGATAATGCGGCCTAGATAGGCGTTCAAGAATTCTTATTACAAATCTTGACTCAATATATGGAATAAGTTTTGTAATAGGCACGTCCTTATATTATTATTATTTTATGAAAATGGGTAGATCAAGTAAAAAAAAAAATGAGTCACATTTATTTAGGACAACGAATCTGAAGTTAGTTACAATAGCAGCCTTACAGCCTGCGCATGCGTTGATATATTGAATGATAAAGTAAATAATGTCAAAGTCAAAATAATTAATTACAAATTTCATATAATGACACATTTATTTTTTATTTAATGAAGGCAATGAGGAAGATTACGTTTATATTAAAACTAATTAAAAAAATATATATTATATAACACTTGCTGGCAATTCACTCTCGTGTCTTTCGACATGCTTATAAAAAAGATTTACTGCATTTGAATCTTTCACAAGGGAATATTTATTTGAATAGCTTATCGATTGTTATTGTTAAATTTAAATGATTATAATTGTGACGCACCGCCCATAACATTGGGCCTAAAAAGAAAGGTAAAAAGAATAAAATCCACATAAAAAACGCAATACTCGAGCACCCAAATTAGCAACAGAGTAATTTTCTCTTTATTTCAGTTTCTTTAAAAATATAAAAGAGTAAAGAACAAATTGTTATAGGTTTCGCTTTACTATACCTACTTTGTTTTCGCTTGTATTGTAACTTTGCGTTAATTGTAACTTTGCTTTAATTGTAACTTTTTGTTAAGGTCTTTATCGAAGTGAAACCACAAACGTGAAAAAGTTATACTTTACTTTTCTTTAATATACATTTTTGTCACGAATAAATTTAATACAGCCGGGAAAGAGTAAGAAAATTTTCCACACTATATCTGACGGTCGCCATGGCTCCCCGAGGCACCGGGTTCGAATCCGGGCAGGGGAAAACATTTGTGCGATCAGCGTCGATGGTTTCCCGGGTCTTGGATGTTTGTGTAATGTGATTGTGCACATTCACACATTCTAGCATGAGTATAAAAAAAGTATCATCTACAAACAGCTACGGTATGGTACATTATGATACATAAAGCGTTGATATTAAGGCTTTGGGTCCTCGCGATACATATATCAAAGGCTCAAAGTCGCACAACGAGCTATGGAAATGGCTATGCTCGGGGTTTCCCCACGATATTAAATCAGAAATGAGAAAATCCGTAGCAGAACAAAAGTCACCGACATAACCCAGCGGGTAAGCAACTTGAAATGGCTGTGGGCAGTGCACAAAGCTCGACGTATTGATGGCCGTTGGGGCCGAAAGGTTCTCGAATGGAGACCACAGACTGGCAAGTGCAGCGTAGGACGGCCACCGACAAGGTGGACAGATGACCTGACTAAGATTGCGGGTAATGGCTGGATGTGAGCCGCTTTCATCCGGTCCTTGTGGAAATCAATGGGGGACGCCTATGTCCGGCAGTAGTCGTCCTATGGCGCAGATGATGATACATTTTTTTTATCACACTCGGACCACCGCACTAGGATTCCCTGTGTCGCGGGAGGCATAGACACACACAATCACAACACACACACAACCAAGACCCGGTACAAACATCTACACTCATCGCACAAATGTTTGCCCTTGCCGGGGTTCGAACCCAGAGTCCCGGAGACGCAGAAGTCATGTCACTGTCACTGACACTGACCACTGCGCCACGGCGACCGTCAATATATCTTAAAACATCCCACAATCAAAGCGAACACTCCCGAAATTGGTATGCTCATTAACTATAGGAGAATGTTGATTGCTTTATGAGCGAGAGAGAGATTGATAAGACAATTTTGATAAACTTTAAAAAATACAACTTATGAGAACAGTTCATGAAGTTAATTCTGATTGAATAAAATTTGATTTCATTTATTTATATATTATACCATATTTTTCCTTCATCAAAAATTCTGTTGGTAACGAAAAATGCGCTTGAACTGTATCTTCCACCAGAAAAAAGGAACTTAAAAAATCTAAAAATGTTATTAGTAATTACTTTTTGAGCCTACAGGTGATCTATAAAGTACATATTTTTAATATTTTAAATCGACACGTGTCAGGTTTTGTCCCGCCCTCTCTTCATGTAACCACCCGCGAGCCTCTGTAATGTCATCGCCACCTGTTAAGCCCTTAAATTAAGCCTTATTTAAATCTAGTTCATCTGAGCCTTTTAGGATCCTAGTTTACTAAAAGTACTCATAGTACTTTATCTTACACTGGCTGCGTCCCCAGTTTCACATGCGTGGACTACGATTGTCCCGTTTCCGCTTTTATAAACTAATGTATACCACAGGAACCATTTAGTTTTTAGGAATTAAAAGTATACTTTGTGTTAATGTTTTAAGAAATGTTCGTAGCGAATATGATTCAAATTCAATATTATTTACTACTAACTAGTTATTTGTATATACTAGATGTTTCACTTACCTTCTTCTCGGTCAACTTCTCACACCGTCGTTGCTTGCAGATCTGATGCGACTTGTCGTTGCGACAGGGCGCACAGTCACCGCAGTTGTCTTTGCGTTGGCAACCGATACATTCGCCACATCGTTTCCGTTTCTTTTTGGTCTGTGAATAGAATTGAAAATTGAATGAAACTGTTTTGGTGATCACTAAATGTATAATAATAATATTAGCAAGGTTTGGTCTCTTTTGATTATCAATGGTCATATTTTTGTATGTGTAATTAAATCTAGAATGTCAACTAGCACTAAGCACAGCTGCTTGTTTCATAGGTCATGTGTGGTGGCAGATTCCTTTATGAAATAAAATACCAATCCTACTAATATTATAAATGCGAAAGTTTGTGTGTATGTTTGTTACCTCTTCACCCTCAAACGGCTACACCTATTTCGATGATTTATTGTACGAAGATAGCTTATACCCTGGATTAACACACATAGGTTTATTTTCATCATCACCATCATCACCGTTTTTCATCACCACGCGAGTAAAACCGCGGGGCGCAGCTAGTATACAATACAATAGTTGACTAGCTGTTCCCAGCAGTGGATTATTGAATTTGCTGTTTAAATGATCTAACACGGTACCAGAAGGCAGGTTGTAACCAGAATGCTAGTGATACTTATAGATATTACAGACTGCTTGATATTAAAAAAGGATAAGGTTTTGAACATGTTTGGAATTTTTATGTTTTACCTGTAATCATGACCACAATCGCGAAATCCTTCCTATTGCGAAATTTTGTAAGTATAGATGTATGTATTGTTACTCTTTCACGCTCAAACGGCAGGACGGATTTAGATGAAATTTGGTATGTTATGTAGATACTTCAGGTCTCGGAATAATACATTGGCCACTTTTCACCATCATCGACATCATCAATAATCACCACGCGGGTCAGACCGCGCGTCGCGGCTAGAAATAAATAAAAAGAATGGTATCAAAATAGAGTTTGATTTTTTTTACATCTTTGCATGAAATGAAACTAAACGCAACTCACCGCTACAAAAGTTTGAGTATTATTAAGTAAAAACATTTTATAAAAGCACCGTAAATTAAGGCCAATAACATTGCAATTACCGTCCAGACAATAATTTCTGGCGCGAAATAATGACCCGCTTCGGTCTGCGCCGACGCATTCATCCGAAACCTGTCTGGTACTCCCGTTATTGACGAACGAATTGATACGAAAATAAACTAATTTAAATAATATTAAAATCGATTAGTCTTTAGAACTGATGCTCGAGAGCAGAACCTGCCTAATATATATATATATATGAAAATATGGTAGGCATGAGGTATTTAGTATCAGCCAATTATCAGACCGTAGCTTCCCAGCAGACACAATAAAGTGCTTGCTTGTGGAAGCTACCGTTAGTAATTTTAGTACTTAGAAATTACTATTCTTAATAATTGCCAAACACATATTGTATTCAAGCACCCTTGAAGATTCGTTAGTATTGTATGTATATGTCTAGTGTGAGAACTCTAGACTACATTATCTCTGAATAAATAGTGAAATAATGGTGGTTAACCTATCAATAAAAAGGTATTGGTGAATTTATCTAAGTATTAATTCAAACAAACATACATTTAATACCGTTTGTGACTGACAGGCAACGCATAAATAATATTTTAAATATAATTGGCCTTGCGTAAATGTTAATCACATTTAATGTTAAGTCATAACTGTAAACGCTGTTGGTTTCCTAAATAAATTAAAACAATTGTCCGATAACATATTATGAGACAAGACGATTCTAACATTTCTAGGAAAAATGGAGGTATTGAGATGACCTATCGACCTAACTTACTACTCTGCTCCAAGATATTTATTTCTTGGAAAGCTTTGGTCTAAGATTCGAGACGCACGTGATTTTATTCCAATAAAACAATGTTAATTTCATAAAATACATTATTTTAAATAGAAAATTGTAGACCTAGGATTTACAAAGTCATACAACTTGTATTGCGAAGGTTAATTTATTATCTCTAGTTAGGGCAATCAAAGGTTAACATAGACTAATTATTAATTGTTTTTGATAAAGTCGAAGTTACTTAAACTAATGACTACATTATTTTCACATCATGCACTACTACACAAAATCAATCAAAAAACTTATTAATCAGAAATATGTATTTTTTACTTATTTTAACCGTGTGTAAACTTAACTATGAATAAAATAACGACTTGAATACATTGGCAAATATGTATGCAAATAGGGTTTCCATGAACAAATTTCCTACAAGTATAAATGGTAACAGCTGTGATACGAGAGCAGCACCATTACTTTGTGCAATTTTATTCGTACACCATTCGGCTATCTCCGGCCGCCATCGGAGATTGAACAGCTGACGATATTCAAATACAGAATAGAATTCCACTGAATTTATTCGTAAATGCTTTTCTGTTGGTTTCGTGAAGGGAATATTCGTGGCAAATTATTATTTTAGGTAGTGCAGATACAGGGTTCAAATAAAATGGTTGGTGGTGGTTCTGATATGTCAACTCAACATTTGAATTGTCAAAAAAAAATAGACCATGAAACAATATTAATCTAAGTGTGAAGAAGGACACAATGAAATTGATATATGATAATCTTTTTCATATTTAAATTTTCTACGTCTTATATGCGTATTATTGCGTATACATATTTAACTCCTGATTATAAGCTTTAATAAATCTTGTGAACAAGTCTTTGTCATAGTATCTTAATTAAAAAATGAGGATGGCAGAACCAGCCTTGCTACCGAAAAACGAAATTACAACCCGTTCATGTATCCTTTATATATTAAAAATTTAAATTATATTTTTGTGCATTCCGTGAATAATTTGCATTATTTATAAAGTTGGGAATCAGAAGTACTTTTATTTTATTTATATATATGGTGTTTGTATTTTTCGAACGCACCCTATAGTTCTCATTATATTTGTCGCGTTCGAATACTTACGCTCTGAAATTATGTAATTGTTAATGTTACTCAATAATCTGTAGTCAGCTGTTTTGTAGACCCGGACTAGGTTCATAAACACAGCCATGCCTAGTTTATTCCAGAATATAATATGTGATCTGTATCTGTATCGCGATCCATGCTATATTGCTTTCTCTGTCTACGATGCTATACATGGATGGCGATACATTGAATGGCGATACATTAAATGGTTCGCATATGGACGTGTAGTTAGCATACTGATACAGATGATTTTCGGTGATAAATTTTTACTCCCAACTTCTAGAAAAATGATGGAATTTACAATATACAATGTATTTATTGCTCTATCGATACGTATAAGTTTCATTCATAAACGCGGCTTCTTTCTTCTAGGCTGCAAATGTATGAGAGTCTGCCATCCTCCTTTGTACACAAGTTTTTATAACAGCCTGACTAAAAAAACATAAAAAATACTTTATTTAATAATGTCGAGTTAGCGAGAGACCTCCTAAGTTAACGGTTATCAGTTGAAACATGTCCCTAAATTTTACATATATAAATATGTCTTTGTTTAACATAAATGTAAAACTGAACACACATTTAGTGGGTTGCGAGTCATAATCTGTCTAAATATTATGCGACGATAGTCAAACCGGCAGGTGCCAAAGTTTTATACCATAAACTAGATTTGACCATCTAGCATTTAATATAAATTTCTACATGTTTCGCTCGTGGAATCACTGTAACACAGTGCTTGTTAATCTTCTACCATTCTGGATACACTGCCAGCTGGTTGGAATTTTTGAACCATCAACATGCTGGCAGCAGCTTGTTGCTGTTTAGTTATTTTATTAACTATAGAAGCTATTGTGCTGTAAAGGCATCGGTTTTAAAAAACATGTTGCCGATCCCAAAATTCCAGGTGAAATATTGTCAGTTAAAATTTGCTTCCTGCCCGTGTCTCACGAGCTTGAAGGTAATAAGGTGATTATGATAAGCTATTCGCATTAAACAGGTGCAGCTGTGTTGATACTTTTGTTAAAACAGGAGTTAATAAAGATAATACTTGATAAAATAGGTAGTGTCTATACTTGCCAATGCAGGTTGCAAAATTTTACACTCCTATTTTAATTGATACGACTCGCACTTGATATCCAAGTGCCTGTATTAATTGAATTGAATTTACCGAAGGCGTCCAATCAGCTGTCATTGACTACACTTATTAATTCATTTTTGTTCCTTAGAAAAGTTCTAATCATACCCGTTTATAGACAGATGCAGTTTTTGTAGCAAAATGCCGCTTTTTGTGTCAACTTGCTTGAAGGTACAAAAATGTCTTTGTCTATTATATGTTTCTTAAACGGTAAAATGAAAGGTGCAATGATAAAAAAATATGTATTTTATGAATGCCCCGCGAATGTTAGGAAACAACGAAGTGGAAACGAAACTCACCTTTAGTGTTTTATTTATAACGTGACAATTTGCCTGTTTAGCAAATAGTCATCAAACCGGTTTATCGAACTACTTATTGAAATTATTGTTAGCTAAATTTAAAAAAAAATGGAAAGCGCATCAATAAACCCCAATAAAATTGCTGCGAACAAAGCGACAAATGGATTAGGTGGCATCAAAGCTTTAATTTTCTTTGATCAGAAAAATAGATGGTATTTTGTGTCGTTGTGACAGTCCAGGAATATTTGTATTAATATAGATCGCAGGATCGTGTAGAAAATGACAGGCTTTTCACTACCAAGTACATATTTTATAGGAAACTTCCTCTTAAAATAGTGGTGCACTGATCCACTAATGGGGGTCCACTAATTGGGAGACGCTTATGTCCAGCAGTGGACGTCCTATGGCTGAGATAATGATGATGGTACACTAATATTTATAAAGGCGAATGTTTGTATGTGTGTATGTTTGCTACTCTTTCACACTCAAACGGCTGCATCGATTACGATGAAATTTTGCATCGTGAATTGGGAATAGATGAGACTAGATTTTTCTGGACAGTTTTATTCATCAACCGAAGTGTATTTTTTGGAATTTAATTACAAATCTAGGGCTCATTTTGTTCTTAGAATCAATGAGCTGTCAATAATTACACCTAGTTTCAAGTTTGAGATCCAAGACTGGCACGGGCCTGCAACCCCTACACAGTCCCCCCCGAACAAAACCCAAACAGTCTATAGTACAGGATTCAGAGTATCCGATACTGAAGAGTTATAGTTATTCACTTGGATCTTTATTGTTAGAGTTAAGAATCTTTAGACATGTGTGCGAATGATTGTACATCGTGTTTTGAGATTTAAAAAAATATTTTATTTTAGTTTTATTCTCATGTCAAGCTTATTTTATAATACTTTGTGAGCTTTCACTATAGAAACAGGACATTTGAGGACAAACACCTTTTGTCCTCAAATATTGTATTATTTCTTTTTTTCTCTCCGTTGCTTTTGTACTTATTTATGTGTTAATACTGTAGTTACGAGTACAGTAAATATTGTTTGATATGATTTCACTGATAAGAACTTCAATAAAAATAGCCGAGATTTGTATGTACATAACAGATTTTGTATAGTTCATGTTACTCTACTGTAGAATAATAGGAAGCTTCAGTGTTTTCTTAAACTTCACTTTGACATAAATCAAGTAAAATATTCAGTTGTCTTCGGCCTTTCCTATCGCTTTGTTCGCTACTTCCGCGAACTTACGGATTTTCCCTTTGACTCATTCTAATGAGTAATGGAATGGATCGATCGTAAAAATAGGCTTTATTTGAAAAACAATACGAAAGAAATAGGAAAAAGTTGTGAAACTTTTCATCTTTCGATTATTTTTTTACTTGGATACATTTGGAAATAATATAAAATACTTGACTGTTTATTCAACCTTAAACCTCAAACTCTCCGCCACCGCAATAATACGTTATTTAGAAATCCTTTTCGAAACTGTACCTGGTGAAATATTACGAGGTGTTGTATAGTTACGTCATTATATTTTCATATATTCGTTATTTTTTTAAATATAATAAAAATACTGTATAACATCAAGAGTAAATAAAAAAGATTACTAATTAAAAAGATTATTTACGAACGAACAATGTACTTAAATGCAACTATATAGTTGCAATAGTAAGAGATTTATTCAAATATTTTATAGTTCTAGCCTGTGACCACTATCTCACTTGATTGTCAGTGACAATGTGATCAAGATGAAGTGAAGTTCACCCCATAAATACACTATGTTTCTGGTGACACTTTTCTAAATTTAGGGGTAAATAGCCAGGCGGGTATGGCTCGTCGACCATATCTTAAGCTCTCGATTGCATATGATGCAATATCTATATACATATACAACAAAATCGTTATTTATATGTACCAAATTAAGGAACAATAAACATATTTGTATTTGTAATATATATTATTCTAAAAACCTAGGTGTTACATTTAAATATGTATAAACTTCAAATAATAATTAAATTGTAACCTCGCTTCTGTTACAATAGTATGTTAACCACTTATAATCAATCATCAGATAAAAATCAGCCGAGTCATTAAAGCAGCTGGATTTAAAATTATTATTATGATGGTCATAAATTGAAATTTAAAAGTTAATAACATAGTTATTATAATGCTACCTTCTGCCATTGGGTTCGTTCGCGAACAATTTAAAAACGAGTATCGATTGCTAGCATACGATGAAGGTAACAAGTAACAAGGAATGGCCACTATTTTTCACTGGGTGCCAAATTGTCTTATTTAATAAGACAATCCATTCTGAAATAATTCAATAGTCGTTCAAATGTTATCATAAATAAACTTGATATTCCGCTAAAATAACAATTGCATTCGATTGCATTGTAGACAATTGAATTGTGGTAGAAATTAGATCTGTGTAGCCATTACAATTTTACTCCCGGTAATATAGCAAAACTAGAAAAAAACTACGATTCATTGACAATGTATAAGCAATGTGTTAGTAGAATTGATAACCTGTTAACACGAGCCTTAATCTCAGGGAACTTCTACTACTAATGTGGGTTATAGTTTTCAGCAGTCTTACTAGCAGCGCTCCGTAGTTTTACCCGCGTGTTGATGATTGACGATGATTAAAAGCATATATATATATAGCCTATATGTTATTCCGGGACCTGAAGTATCTACATACCAAATTTCATCCAAATCCGTCCAGCCGTTTAAGCGTAATTGAGTAACATACATCCATCCATCCATCCAACTATCCATCCAAACTTTCACATTTATAATATTAGTGGGATGGGATTTTTATATACCCAGTATAGTAAGCTGCTTGCACTCTTCTGCTATAATTTGCGAAACCGTATGTGTAATTAAAATTTCATTTTTTTTTTCTTTTTGTCATATTTAAAAAAATATTCCCCCAGAACCTTGAGTTTAGCATAGCATTTGTAAATTTGATAACCAAAAACATATTACTATTATTCTAGGTCTACGAATTACTCTTCACACGAGTCTGCTATATAAACCTCTGATAGAGTCTTATTTTTATTTCTGTTCCTAGATTTTCTTTGGACTTAATTCAAGCAAAAAGTATATATATATATATATATACTGTGTATAAAAACAGTGGAAAGAAGTTATTATGGTTTTGATAATGAAGAATTTATAGTTTGTATGGTGGCTAGAAAGCAAACAACATACTTTTTAATCTAATTACCATTAAAATTGTTTAAAGTGTTATTGATATGAACTTTGTGAACTATTGAGTATTATTTATTTTTTTATTTATAAAATGTAAAGTGCTTTGATTTTTTACGAAAACTAGAACGCAGTTATGGACCTATTGTTGGCGCAAAGTTGACATGTCAAGATTGCAATTTGGTGTTATTATCAGTAAATTATGTTTCTGCGGGTTCTGATTAAACTTTTAGTTGCCTTTAATGCGCACAAAAGTACTAGTTAGGTTTTAGTAGAAGAGATTAACTTGCACTTTATAGCTTCTGCCATCTTACATGATGTAACAAAGCTTGACACTAGCCATGCAGAGTCAATAAAAAAGTAAATATTACTATGTAAAGAAGCAAATGCATATTAAAATAAGCTTCTTACTTAACACGCAAGCACACTTAAAGATCCCATACTTCTTATTCCTCTGTAATACCAGGCAATTGAACTCGAGTACTATGCTATAAAAACGTATCTAAATGCTAGAAAAGGTCCAGTGTGCGACATTCTTTAACACAACAAATGTCATCGCTTCCTATTCTAAGCACCTTTGCTGCACCTGCCTGTTGCATTTTCTAGTTCGATAGCAATAGAGATGGGAGGAAATTATCTCGATAGATAAAACTGAAATCGAAATACTGATACTTATATCGATTTCTCAAAAATAATTGAACCAATGAGTATTTTATCGATACATATATTGCACCAGTTATGCAACAGGTCGCCTTCTTTAAAGATCTGTTTGAGGATGTGTTATGTATTTACTAATTAATACATAGTAATTCTAATAACCCGAAGAACAAAGAAAACCCTCCAAAAATTTGCTAAAATATTTTAAAATAAATCACATTTTTATAATCGACCCGCTTTCTTTTGCGGCCTGATGTATTTTTTTGTCCATTTGTTTATTAAATAAAAAAAAACTATACCTAGCTTAAAAATTCGGAACCAACAAAAAATTTAAAAACACTAATACCGTATTAATATATATGTAAATATATGGCGTTTGATACGCTAATGTGTGGGATAACCAATTTCTGCTTATATTTGTATCGGTTCATCGGCAATATGGATATGACAAATACTTAATATCCTCATCCTAAGTGACTAATTATGCACAATTTAATGCTTCGATTATTCTGTAGGATGCTTTAAATTGTAATATTTTGTAATAAGTTCGAATAACTGATACAATGCAAAATATGAATATAGTTCAGTGATCGTTGTATATATTGTGTGTGTCTGTGTGATCTGTCATGTTTACGATCTTCAAACAAAAGTTTAGGAGTAAGAAATCAATTTACAGCATTTACCTACGTCATAAATGAGCAGTTTTCTTTGACATAAGTTACTGCGACGTGTCCCGCCTCTAATTTTATTGTAACGTAATTAATTCGCAACTTCGTTAACGCCTAGGGCTCCGCCTAACTGCCGCCTAATTGCATTCGCCCAAATTTCAAAGTCATAAAATTTTCTAAGCAGGACACGCGTAAATCGCCAGACTTTAATTTGTGTTTTAAACGAGAGAGGAAGTTAATTTATTGGAGGAGCGAGAGAATCGGCTAACTATTAAATTTATAGCCGCGAAGACAGAGAGTTCGGCCGTTCCGAACTCCAGACCGGGAATAAAAACTGCTCCCCGAATAATAAAAGGTGGAATTACGGCGAAACTTTCGCTTTTTCGGCCGCTTTCGAATATCCACTTTCTGCGCCGTGTACTCGAATGAAAATTCAGGGAATTCTCATATCTTCCGTCGAATATACAGTTGGCGTTTCGCGAGTCCCGGGCGGCTTGTTTACGCAATTCGCCAATTCGTGGGAAGGGAGATTAGTTGTCGTTCGGGATTTTATTGTGTTCTCTTTGAACTGTGTATACGTGGCTAGATCATTTGGGCTCATTGTTTGTCGATACGTTTCATGGAAAAGAACGTGAGTGTAAGGATATTTAAGGAAGCGCTTTGTTTGGAGAAATCGAAACAGTGCTAATTCTAAATCTGACTGGATGCGGGCCGCTACCAAGCGGTCTTTATGGAGACCAATGGAGAAGGTCTATGGGCGTCTATTAAACGTCTTATGGCTGAGATGATAATGATGACGATGAATTCTAAATCAAGAATTATAGATACGCTAGAAAATTTGACTGAGGTACCTGTTTTTCGCTGGATATGTCATCGAGCTCCATGGGGCCGGTGTTCATGGGCGGTGCGCCGTGCATGGGAGACTTAAAGCCCGCCGTCGATGACACAGCCGCCACCTGCCCGCTGCTCTCCGACCCCACTTCCATGTTTGAGCAGTCCGACTCTGAGCTGTTCGCACGCATTTTCCGTCTCTCTTTCTTTCGGAAATCCGATCTCGTCGGTGACGACCCACTCCCGAAACCATTAGTCTTCTTATCGTAGCTGTTGTCGATTAACATTGGGTTTTGGAAGTTGGTATGATGTAAACCGTTCGGGGTGTACTTGTCTTGTAGAGACTTTATATCGAACGGCTCGTTTTTCAAAACGTGCACCACTGTCGGGCTTTGTATGTTCTGTATTATACTCCCATTTTGATGGAGTAATGTCCCATTCTGGTGTAAAATTCCATTTTGGGTAGGGAATGCGTTTATCGTGGCAATATTTGGTTGGTACAGCTGTATGTGCCGGTCATCTATGTAAGTCTGTCCAGCAGGTGTGAGTTCCCGCGCTTGTAGTGGCGCTGGGACAATGGGGTAGCTCCTTGCGTTGACGGCGGTTAGTGTATGGAATGTGGAGGCGTTCACCGGCGATAGCGTGGTCAACGTCGTGGAGAGGGGCGTGACTTGAGCCAGAGTGGTGAGGTGCGCTGGTGAGGACGGTGTTGTGAGCTGCGTGAGCTGCGTTAACTGACTAGGACTTGCGCTCGGGGTGGGGCTCGCTGTAACTGGCACAGGAGTCACGCTGGGCAACCCCGTCTCTGGAATGACTGTTGTTTCGGGGAACGTCTGGAATTGGCTTTGGAAGGACGGCAGCTTGTTCGGTATGGGCTGCAGTGTGACTGTCTGATAATCGAGTGGCGTAGAAAAGCCGGCTCTGAGGATGGCGTCCTTGGAATTTACCGTAATAGGCATGGACTCCCAAGGTCGATATTGAGCCTGGCTGGCGATGACGGAGACTGTATCACCAGTGCGCTCGTAGTATTCCCAGGCGGGGTCGAGCAGGCGCCCGTCGGCGGTGATGATGCGCTGCTCGTTCTCAGCCATGTCTCCGAAGGTGCAGAAGGGCGGCAAGTGCGAGCCGTCTGCGCCCGCGCCGCTCCGCAGCGCTTCACTCATTACGTCTTACCGCGGCGGTGCCGCATCGTGCTCTCGCACATAAACACTTACAAAAATAAGCTCTAAGTCTACTTGTACTGAACACTGGGAACCGCACTGGAACTTGGAATTTGTACTGTCGACTTGTCCGTCGCTTTCGGTCCACTACACACTTAAAGTTACGGTTATACGGCACACTGGTTTACACTAAACTAATCACAATCGTTACTTAAACGGACTAGGAAATAAATTATAAAAAGTTCTTATTGGGCATTAAACTTACGCGAAACTTAACGTCTAGTTATTATAAAAATCTTTGGCTGACTCTTTTACAAAATGCTCGAGGATTCGGTTCATATCAAACTTTAACGATCGATAAAATATTTTGTGCACTCGTTTAACGATTTCTATTATTTTGGAACGTTTAAATACTGGTCGTTGGTAGATTTCTTTTTGTTTTAGAAGGCGTTTCTTATTGTAAATACCGATCACTTCAGACTTAAATTAATTTGTACTGTTTGGGAGTTAGCGTATACTATTCACGATTTTAGCTTTATCGCGTCAAAAGGTTTAAAAAATAGTGCTTATATTTAGATTTTCGAAACGAAAGATATGACTGGAGGCTTTGGTTTGAAGAGTTTGTGTTGTTTGGTGGTTTGTCGCTGGTGCGGCGCATGAGGCTGGATGCGGGCTGCTACCCGCGCGGCCGGAACCAATCTGCGGAAAAAAGAAAAAGAAATTCAAATATGCCGGTGTCGGAAGTTGAAATAAAGTTAGCGGTATTTTATGTTGGAGATAATGTGAATTCGGAATGGAGGGAATAAAGGAAGGTGGAAAATTGTAAAGTTATGGCCAGGCTGGGAGCGGACATGTTTACTGCGGGGCGCCGCGCACGCGCCAGCCATGTTTTGAATTCATGAATCGATGCAATGGTGCGAATAACGCGGTGCTTGAACTTTAACTTAATTTAATAGAAAAATGTTATTCAGTTTTAATAAAGATGAATTATTTGACATTCTGGGACCCGAGAGCTCCTACAATTTTCATTATTTCTTAGATCTCATGCTTGATAGCATGTGGGACTCAACTACTTGGTCTTTTTTGTAACAACGAGGCATAGTTGCCTCAAAATTGAGCAATCCTGGTTAATTTTGGTACTCTGCCAACAGGCAGTAAGATGAAAAAGGTTTGATCTATAGGAAAACAGCAGCTAGTAAGATAATCACTATTATTACCTATACTGACTAGCGTCACATTGTTAGCGATAAGCGCTAAGCTATACTTAGTTATCACAGCTTTAAAAGCATTACACATTTAGGTATTTCCAAATATTTAACACATGCACTCAAAAGTTACAATAAGTCTCTTCGCGATTAAAATTTTTTGAGTGAGTATCTAATCACTTACTTTAAGCTAATTTAACCCTTATCACCTTAAAATTAAAATCCAAGCAACAATATAATTTAATGCTTGCTACCCGTGTAGTGCGTAAATATACATAACAAATCGTTAAGGCACCAAACAAGGATTCGCAAATCGTTTGCACCATTAAAGCCTGATAAAGCTCGAGCCGCGATAATCGCGTTGTCATGTGCCTTTAACATCAGTGACGTCATCGCCCTGCCCCCCACTCACACCCCGCCACCCTCGTAACCTGACCCCGATACTGCGTGCAACCTTTAGCTCGACTCGTGAAGAAATGCCGGGATATTTCTGATATGACTTTATTAATCGTGGCGGAATAGGTTCGATCACTTTGAAACTGTATAGTTTATTTGTAGTTTTACTGGAGGAAACCTTGGCATTAGCTGTTGTGTGTTGCATAGGAACTTTGTATCCCATGAATCTCAAAGCGAAATGAGGAATGGTGTAAGATTCAATTAAATGTGCCAAGATAGTGAGAAGTCATGATTTACTAAAACTGAATAAAAATGTACTTAGTTACAATTACACATTTTTTTCTAAATCTTTGAATCGGGAGCTTGTATTTTGAAGGTTTATTATTCAACTAGTCATTATAATTACTTACATATTATTGTATTGATAAAAAAATATGTTACGTAAGACTAAAGGAAAGTAAGTATAGTATTCTTACAAATAATTTAGCAAGTTACATTTAGTCCGTCAGTTGCCAGATGGACAGACGGTCAGACAGACAATTGAATAACGGAGTAACAGATGAACGTTATGGTGAACTATAATATGGTTATTTAGGTTTTAGTATTGTCCGGCAAAGAACAGTAAACAAAATCTTGATACAGATTATTCCAACGATTTCGTATCATAGTACAGACACTGTAGTTATTATCTTACCATCTGTAAAATTGAATTGGTAAGTAAATATAATTTATAATTTAAACCTTCAGACCACGACGAGCAAAGTATTTCATATGCATATAGCAACGACCTCGTTATCAATTTAGACAAGAAGGCGTCCAGTAATCAATTTACTTCAACTAGTACTTCAATTTGCTAGTAGCCATATTATATTTTCCTCAAATCTACTTGGGTCACTTTAAAAACAAAAAGACAATTTCTAGTTACCTTAAATACACAACTCCAACCTCATCAGAAGTTTCGTAAAAACACAAGTTTTTTAGCTCGTCTTATTCGAAAAACCTGCAATAGTACTAAATACCGTAGTATAAGGCACCTCTACAATTTAGTCGAATAATTCCATAGAACAAGTAAATAACCTATTAATAGAAGGGTACAGCAGTACTATGCCATGCTCTATTTCGGTTTAACTATTTTAAGGGAGTTCTATTTTTGAATAGTTTCGATTTAAAACGTTTCTATTTTCTCTGACACTGTCGGACAGACTTTATTTATGAATGATTTATTTATGGAAACAGAACATATGTATTATTAGATCATTTCTAGAAAACAAGCAATTTATTAAAATAAAAATGCTGAGTTATTTGCGATTTGGTTAGATATATATATATAGGTTAGACCCTGGAATAATACATAGGCTACTTTTATCCTTGAAAAAGTATAGTTCCCGTGTGATAGTGGAGGTAGCGGGAAAACCGTAATCCACGCGGGTGAAACCGAGGGGCGTTAGTAAATAATAAATATCTAATAATTACACAGTATACAATTTTCTTATCTACCCCATTATGAAAAAAAAACATTTCTAAGTAGCATGAACGGGCATTGGCAGAAATGAGACAATTAGCCACAGAAGCCATAATTTAAAAAGAATAAAATGAATATAACTAAGGAGTATGTATCAGAAAAGTTTTCGTGATCATTACTAATTATAATTAAAACATCACACTTAATATAATTACTTATTAAGATAAGATATACATTTTAATAAAGAACAGTTCAATTTATGTGTTTATGGCTTTTCTATAGGGGCGAGTGCATGAACAGGTAATTAGGGATACTTTTTTAAAATATGTCATTCATTTTCTTCCAAGAAGAAATAACCAATATTTTTAGGCTGGAAATTCTCGTGAGTTTGACACATTATTATATATATATATGTGGTATCCGGCTTTACTCACGTTTATAGTCGAAGTTTCGACCTAGGTTTCGAGCATGTCCGATGCTCATCCTCAGGTGAGTTTATGCTGCCAGATCGTAAACCTAGGTCGAAACTAACGACTATAAACGTGAGTAAAGCCGGATACCACATATAGATGATATATTTAGGCGTTATTACTTGAAGAAATTTTTATGAAATGTTATTGTTATGTTATTAATAATGTAAGTAGACCAAATAATTTTTAATTAGTTTTTCGTTAAACCTAAAATTCACAGACTTTAATGCAAAAAATTGGAAAATACAAACATGCAGGTTTTTTTTTGTTATATGTAATATTGACATAAAACAACCTACACATAACATGATTTTCATGTAATAACGGATAATATGTTAGTATTTTCTGCTCTCTTTTAATCGTAAACTTATAACTTATAAATATTAAAAGGTAGCAGAAGATAATATACTATTTATGTAAGTTCTACTTTTTAGTAATGCATCTAAAAATAAAAATCTTATAGTAATTTTCACAAGAAGCGATAAAAAATTATACAAATTATGTCCGTCTACGCAGTAGCATGTTTCTCATCCCTTGATTAGCTATTTTGCAAAAGATAATTAATAAGAAGACAAATATTTCAAACAACCTTATAAAACAGACTTTCTTAACTTTTAATTGTTTTATATAATAAGTAAAACATAATTGTATCTTTGTATTTTTTTGCTGGACCAGCAATTTATCTCTTTGGACAAGTTTCTCGTAGGATTTGTCATATTCAATTGCCTTTTATGTCATGGATTAAATATATTTTTATCTTATGATCATAATAAAAATATTTTAAATATTTAAGAGATTTTATTGTGTATCGCATTAACATCATGCTAGGCAGAACTTCAGTTCAAATATTTGAAGGAAAAAATTCGGCTGCTAGTGGGACTTGAACCCAAGACTACAGAATACCGTCCTGTCGCTTTGTCCAACTAAGCTATAGCAGCCTATATATTTTAAATATATACAATTATTCTATATATATATATTTTGGAATGTCGTACGGGTGTAATCGTATGCACGTTTATATAATTGTTTCTCGGGAAACTAATTCATTGCGCAAGTGGAGGGGTTAATAACGGTATTGGAAAATAACTTATATGTAGGCAGCATAGAAAAAAACTATAGTGTAAGGACAGAACACAATGTGTAGAAGTTTTTGCCTTCAGCTTCCAGAATCCAGTGTCAACTTTTCCCGGACCAACATTGATAACAGCGATATTTCTAAAGGCCGTACATCAAAAGAAATGCCCTTTGTTTAGAGTACAAAGCGAGAGTAAATTGCAACACGCTCGTTTCGACTTTTTCGCTTTTTTCGCTTCCCCTCGAGTGCTTCGTCAGTTTTTCCTAAAGGAAAAAGTAAAAAAGTTTACGTATTGAAGGTACTAGTACCCATTCTTAGTATCTGAACGTAGCTTTAGTTAAATAGAACATAGTTTAGTTCAAATATTTGAAGGAAAAAATTCGGCTGCTAGTGGGACTTGAACCCACGACTACAGAATACCGTCCTGTCGCTTTGTCCAACTAAGTCCTGGTTAACTAAGTTCTGTAGTCGTGGGTTCAAGTCCCACTAGCAGCCGAATTTTTTCCTTCAAATATTTGAACTGAAGTTCTGCCTAGCATAGCGTTAATGCGATACACAATAAAAATCTCTTAGAACATAGTTTAGTTATTTAGGTATCTTTATTTCTAGCAACCAATAAGACTGCAATGACATAAATATCTAATATAATAATGAGCATTACTATCGGGATATTTACAATGTAATTTGTGTTTTATTTGCTCGATATTTCGGCACAGTTCAAAGCGTCATGTTCACGAGTAAGCTGAATCAAATACTTACCTATATTCTAAGGAAAACGGGGACGGAATTTTGGGCTAAGCATACACTTATATATATAAGTTATTTTATGCTCCTACCTACTTAAACTTTAATATTATTTTGCTTGATACTGGCTAAATTCACAGGACGTGTGGAGCCAAGGTAAAATAAAAAGATTGAAATTCGAACGTGACGTCAACATTTGAAATCATTCCACGTTGGGTTGCGTCATCAGCACAGGACAAAAGAGCGATCAAATCGTCCCGACTTGTAATCACAGGACGAAACTCTTTGTGTACCGCCACAAAGAACGTTCGGCGAAAAAAATGTATTGAAAAGCTCACATGAAATCGGAACAAGACTGCCATTGCATGTGTGATACTGATAATATATGTGCATGACGCGTGCTGTACATGTGTGCAGCATGCTTCGAGCTGTTTATGTGTGTGCGTCAAGTGGGGAGGTGTGTGCGTGCGATAGTATCTGGGTCTCGGTTGTCAAGGGCGACCGTACAACTGCGCTGCAGCGAAAGCTTTGCGCTTTAAACTCGGCCTGTAATTACATAGCTTATTTTTAGAATCGGATGTTGTCGCTTTTTTGTGAAACGATGCAGTGTGTTTAGGTGACGCTTCGGTATCCTTGGACTGTGCTCACAGATTTTGTACCAGTTTAAACCCCTGAAGACGAGGAATCCAGAGTATTTTCGCAATGTATCGTCGGCTTCTGAGCATGACTAGTACTACTTTTCCGCTTCTTGTTAATATCTTTCAACACTTAATTAATACGATTTATTTTGTGTTGAATGTTTATATATAATTTCTTGAACAACATTATCAATAATAAAGCTCTCAGTCTCAGAAGCGAATAACGTTCTGTTTATTAAAAAAAATATGTTCACTATGCTTTCTTGACACTTTGGATGCCATGAATCATTATTTTCCAACGTGTTCGTATTGAAGCTTGCCTACGCGATCATAATCTATTAAATGGATTGATTCAGCGACTCGAATTGGCGACCATAATCCATTTCAGAAAATTCTTTCTGTTTCTATGATTCCCAACAGCTTATGAAAATGGATATCCACCGCATCAGCTGAATCAGTCAATTATATCATGACTGTTTATATTAAAGCGATGGTGAACGATTTAAAAAATATCATACCCTGATTTTACGACGTCACTCTTCATTGAAGAATTATACCCCCTTGTAGCACATACAAAGAAGGTAATAAAATCGATATTTTGAAGCGACTCTGTGAACATTCTCATGTTAGTAGCTCGAATGACTTTCGTCAAATATTAGTATCGCTATCGTATAAACCACTTGCTGCGCCCCGCAGATCCATCGGTGTGGACTACGGTTTTCCCGCTACCTCAATTATCCCACAGAAACTATTATTTTGTCTCTTATTCAAGGGTATAAAGTAAAAATCAGTGTGAAGGAGTAACATACATAAAAACGACAGATAATATATTAGTGTGAAGTGTGTTTGAGTCACTCACGTATTGTGAATACAATCAAGTGTCAATTGGACTAGATTACATGATAGATTGTACTGACTTCATTTGTTTTACGCTACGATAGGACTACGATTTCGACAGATATCCGTGCTCAGCTGAAGCCCACTTTACGATTTAATTTTGGCAACATCGTGATCAAAGCTAGAGCTGGTGGTTCCAGCTTCAAGTTTAAGAACACTAAATCAAAGTCATGCGGCTTGTGTCTTTGAGATTTTGTTAATATTCCAGCGTGATTTTACCTTCTGCCACATCCTCAAACACATAATGATCAGTGTGATAATGATCTCGCCAAGACCTATTCGTCAAAATATCTGTATACGTAATGATAACGTTAACACTTTTATATGTATTTCAACACTCGTATCCACACGGTTTCACCCGCGTGATTTACGCATTTTCTAGAACTTTTCGAGACATAGGAACCATTTTTTT
Organism: Apeira syringaria; assembly: GCA_934044485.1. Lineage (NCBI taxonomy): Eukaryota > Metazoa > Arthropoda > Insecta > Lepidoptera > Geometridae > Apeira > Apeira syringaria. The sequence goes on along the minus strand of OW203665.1, from coordinate 8,487,090 downwards.
TTAAAACCACTACCCTATATTTAATAGTCTATAAAATCTTCGTACCTACTGCTAAATCCGTGTAGCAGTTTTTTTAATACTATATAAATGTCGTTTGACTTCTATCTCACTTTCTTGTCAAAGACGATGTGGTCAAAGACTAGGATGTTTACTGGCTCTCAAGAACTGCTTTCTGAATACACTAAGTGATTGGTGACAGTTTTTCAAACTAGGTGGTAGCTAGCCAGACGTGTACTCGAAAGGGTACTTTCGAGTACAGGTAGGGTACTACCACTATGCTGGGAATTTAATAAAGGTGTTATTTTCACCGGAAGCTCAAGTCGCTGGTGAGGATCGAACCAGCGTCCATCAGTATGACAGCCGAAGCTCCCCCTACTGAGCTAGCATCGCATCAGTTAGCGGAAAAAACCATACTAGCTCATAGGTACACAAGCATTCGCGTTTTCAAATATTATTAGGATTAGGCTAATCCACTACTCGACAATAAAAAAAAACTATTTGATCAAGTTTTTTCAAGTGCTAACCAGCTGTGTACAGAGTATTACATCCGGCGGCGCTTGCGCATAATACCTGCACCGGAAACTGATATCTTCGTCAGCGTGATCATTCTATTGATAGTAATCTAGTGATAAATGTATCGATCGACTTGTGAAACTTCCGAGTATGTAGATTGTCATTATTTAGTTACCGAATTGCTAATAAATTTACTGGGTTTTAAAAAAAATAACATATTTATATAGAGACTCAAAGGCAGATATAGAAACTTAAAATTGAATTCGTTTAATGAAATACGATGAGAACTTGAAATTGATTACGGCGGTAAATTTAGATGGAGAAGATTTTTTTTTTCATAATTAATAGATTTTTTTTATTTATTATGAGTTTGCGTTTGACAACTGTCTTATTAATATTTCTAATTAACCGTCTGATACCACGAAAACCTAATTGGTTTTTGTATGATTATTTCATTCTTTGTCAAATGGTTCATTTATATGTGTGAAATTCGCTGCTAAACTAGCTGCCCATAAATTCTAAAATATTCATAACGTCTGTTCCAATCTTATTACTTATAAGACAACAACATAATAATTATAAGCTTCTTCGAGAATAAGTACAGTAAGCGCATTTATCTCTGTGGGCTCTGTAAACCTTGGCGCATGTGACGGTAAAACTGTTGTGTTGTCACTTAGAAGAGTAAGCAAGATAGGAACATGCGAAAACCGTAAGCGAGCGAACGAGACAGTTATATAATAATTTTAAGCTTGATCATTTTCTAACTAGACAATTTTGAGTATATAATAACAATTACCGTGAGGCAGCCAGTCTGCTTGCTTACCATCTAAGTAGTTAATCACTTTCTACAGTACATGATGACTTATAATAACTTATAAAACAGCAACAGAAAAACAGACAGACAAATAAAACAAACGGTTGATTGTCGTTACCCGTGGTTGCGTGTTACCCCCTAGCGTTTCTGACAAATTCTAGTAAACATTTAATTTTTACTTTTATATATATTTAAATTTTCCATGATGAACAGACTTTTTGGCTTTTACACATTACACTTTAAGTTTTTATAATATAAATTATATATGTATTATAATTTAAATTGCGGTTGTTTAATATTACTTTAACGCAAAGTAAAATGTCAAGTAATTGACAAAATGAAACTGTTCTAAAATAATGATTAGTAACCAGATGGTTTAGATTTGGTATATGAATTTAAATCGTGGAACGAACAAAATATGAATTTATGGATTTAAATTTACAGACGGCAGGTTTTTAGCCACTATCTCACCTCATGATAAGGCATGATGCGTTCTACGATGGATCGACTTGATTGATTAACAGAATTATCACAATTGTCGGGTCTCATTTTGGGAAAAAGAAAAAAAAAAGAAACATTTGATTTGATTTATTTTACAGCTTATGACAGAGTTCATTATTTTATAAAGTTTTGAAAGAGATTATTATTTAGAACTAATTAGCTATCGATAAACAATCTATCTGAAAATTGATTTCCGGTTGGTCATAGAGTTTGCTTATGATTGTATTATTACGTATTATCCAATAGCAATGGTGCCTGTTATCATTGATATCGGCTTGCCTTCGTCTCTGTCCTTGAGTTATCAAGCAAAGCAAAATAAGATAAGAAAGCTATGAGATACTTATTAATATTAAATAACTAATAAATTTAAAAAAAATTAAGTGCGTTGCATTGTTGGGTTTTAATAAATTGTTATTGAAATTCAATAACTAAACGAATTGAATTGCCCATATTTTGTACTATACACCGTTTTCGATTAGACGGATAGCAATGCGACATCCAAATCAAAACTATGTGTCTTTTGAATTCTTGTTTCTTACAGCAAATAATACTAAAATAGAGAACATAACATTATAATAGACATGTCGTTCAAAATAATAGGCGGGATTGAATCCGCAACAGTGCTACCGGCAATCAGGATGATGTACGTATCCTGTTCTCTGTATCATTACGACACATGTAATACTTGTGTTCATAGAATTGTGTGAGAAACGCCTACACGTTACCGTACATATTTATATATATGGTAACTAAATTTGTATAAACTACAGGAAGCTCTTGTGACTTTGTTCCCATGAGTATGAAATTAAAGCCTTCATTCACGTCGCTCATATTAAAGTTAATCATTCAACGGCTGAGTATAGATTGATTATGGAAACAAATATTCTGGTCATATTTATGTAATACATGTATTTTACAGTTGAGGTGGACTGATCCCTTTATTAAAATAAAATACTAATAACGAATTACAATACTACAGCTACTACAAAAACATTTGAGCAATCCACTAGCTATTGTCAGCCCATATATAGCTCAAATGCTCTAACCCGCTACCTGTTCGCAACGTGCCCAGAATGCTAGCAGCATTGCTAAGTTGAATTGCATTGCTGATTAGTGATTAGCTATGCATTTTATAATTATTTTCTGATATCTATAAATCATTTTTATTACAAGCAGTTGTCGAATTGATTCTGTGTAAAAAATGCGTGTTTGCCATTTCTGCTCTGAAAATTGAAAAAAAATACTGAAAACATGGTTTCGTAACAACTTTGACACATAGTATTTGCATGAAGATTTAATTTAATTTATTGTATTTAAATGCAGATTGACAATAAGTCAATTTGCATCCTATTTAAACTGTACGAGCTGTATACGAGTAAAAATAATTTGTAGAAAACTTATACACACTCGCGTATATATGATACAATATCATATTATTTATTATTATTAACATATATATTACAATATCATATACACGCATATATTTATGATACAATATTATGGTAAAATATCGTGTAATATTAGAATTAGAATTGAAACAAGAGGCGAGATAAAACATAAGAATGCTAACTCAGCAAGAAATTCCCGATATAAAGTTACGGTCCCATCTCATTCAGGCACTCGAACCGAGTTGAATAGAGACGCAGATGTGGCGTTTTTTACTGCCATCTTTCCCACACTACCACTTTTTTTGATGCCTTAATACTCCAACAATCTTAACACGGCACTTTCGAATATAAAGTTGCCGCGACTTTGATTCTTATATCTAGACAATAGGGAAGGTGAAAATTTGATATGCAATATTACAATAACAAAAATAATTTTGTTCGATACAGTTTTGTAAGGCATTTTTTTGTGTGCACGTCTGCCTTTGCTATCGGATGCGACATCGGAAATTGTGTGCTTTTTCTACTTGCACCTATGAAATGGAATTGTTTGAAGGAAGTCACATATGGATGATGGTTATTGTATGATTTAGTGTACTGTCTTTAACAACACTTAATTTAAATACATTACACAATTACGGCTTCCAGCCTTTGAAGTGTTATAGTTATTATAAAGATTTACTTCATATATTGTGATACAAATTAATATCACACATAAATAATATTGTAATTACTATGTATGGCTGGCATATTTATCCTATAAATTACTAAATAAACCACACATAAATTGAACTGTTCTTTATTAAAATGTATGTCTTATCTTAATTTTTTTTGTTCACACTTAGACCCCCGCACTAGGATTCCCTGTCTTAGAAAAAATAAATATCTTAAACCATAGTTACCAACTATCATATATAGCTAGTGGATTGCTCAAATGTTATTGTAGTAGCTGCAGTATTGTAATTAGTTATTAGTGTTTTATTTTAATAAAGGCACTATCATATGCATATTCTGAAATATGATATTTCTTTCTAAGCATTCGAGAAAATACTCTTTCAATACTTTTTACACAAAAACCAAGCGATTAAAATATTTGCAAAGTTGTATAACCAAAAATACACTATTAGACGCGAACATTCACCGTCGCGTCTCAGACCCTCCACCCAATGAAATATCCATCGCAATTACTTTCCACGAAACTTTTCTCTATACACTGCTTGTTCAAACTTTTTTCCAGACGAGAGTGAAAGTGCCCGGACAGTGGTGGATAAAATGAAATCTGAAAGAGTCGCGTTTACTTCTAAGTCCCAAGTCGTGAGCAATAAGAAGCGGATTATCCCACAGAGAAAGTATGAATCAACTTATGATATTACTTGTGGCAATAATCGGGGTATTTGAGAGGACAGACAGTTGAGAAACGTTTGATCGCGACTGAGACTTTAGGTCAACATTCATATTTTAAATATTGCTCGAGACATTTTCTAATATCCATGCTTTTCGAGAGCGAAGAAACCTTGGAAATATTCTTTCATGAACGTTGAAACTGGAAATCTTCATTTTAACCTTACTAAAAATACCTCAGTTTATCAACAAATTAATTTTAATTTATATTTACAAATAAACATTGTCATAACAGTATTCATATTTTATTGCTTGTTCCAATTATTAAATCTTATTGAAATGAACTTTATTTCACAGGCCCCGTAAGTTTATATTGGCACACGGTAAAAATTACTTTTTAAGTTTTTTTTCCCTCGGTTTCCTTAGTTATTCTCGTATCAGATCCCGATATTTCAAATACAACGCCTGAAGCAGGAATGCCTAGCGTCACATGCATTGAAACGCATTCCTATAAAGAAACAATTGAATAAAGTCCGAACCAACTATTGATTTTATGTGTCACAGTTGTGCTAGATAAATGACAGTTAATGCTGAGTTCAATTGTTTCACGCTGCAATACGGCTGCCATACGTCTTCGGTAGTAATTTCTGCTTTGGCCACTGTTTAATGCTTTTACGCTTAGAATGTGTGGTCTAACTTATCATCCAACTTTAAGATCTAAAACCTTCCTTTTTTCATTGTGCAAATGCCTTTATTAAAATAAAACACTAATAACTAATTACAATACTGCAGCTACTACAATAACATTTGAGCAATCCACTAGCTATTGGTAGCCTATAGATAACTCAAATGTTCTAACCCACTACCGGCTGGCAGCGTGCCCAGAATGCTAGCAGCATTGCCACGTTGAATTGCAATGCTGATTCTTAAAAAACCTTACATGCAATGTAATATGTGATAGCTCAGCGGTGGGAGCTTAGGCTGTCAAACAGATGGACGCTAGTTCGATTCCCACCTACGGTTGGAGCTTCCGGTAAACCTAACATCGTTATCAAATTCCTAGCATGGTGGTAGTTTACTTTCGAGTACCCGCCTAAATAGCTACCACTCTCAAGCTTAAAAAATTGTCACCAAACACATAGTGTGTTAAGCCAATAGCAATAGTCCTTGAAATCCAGTAATTAATTTATGTTTAGCGTAATTGCATCTTAGTACACATCGTCACTGACCAAGTCAAGTGATATAGTGTTAAAGATCTATCAAGTATAAAAAAATATAATAATCGCAAAAACATGTTATTAGACGAATGATTCTTCCTTTGCTGTTATTACTATAACCAAGTACAATTTCCATTCACCAATTGTAACGATTGACATTAAGTACCTACACAGCATCACGCTCCAAGATTGGTTAACAGCTACAAATCTGTCCAAATCAGAGCAAACGACATCTAGCGGTCTTCAAGATTACAGCCGTGTCCAATCGACATCTCTCAACATAATTGTCGTTAACTACCGATATGTGCCAGAGGAAACATAACTCGCTTGTTCAACTAAAAAGGAAGCGTAGCGTTGCACAATCTGACGTAGGTACCATACGTACCGCGGCGAAATTGGCCAATTTGTTTATTTGTTTTCATTGGCCTCACTGAACTTGAATCCCCATTATCGCATTCACGGGAGGAAGGCGTATTTATTAGATTATTCCGTGGGACCGGGGCTTGACAACTTGTCGTGTGTGCCTCTTTCGACTTTCCAACTTTTCCGTCGACAAGATTGCTTGTGGTAAATGTTAAGTTTAGGAAAGTACATCTCACTTGCATACTATATATACACGTTATTGTAGGTTTATCTGTGTTTTTCTTTGTAATTTCAGTATGTTGACTTAGTTTTTAACTCATTTTTCGTTAATTATAGAATAGACATATAGTACACATATATATAGCACACATATATATATAACATAAGCTATAAAACATAGTACTAATATTTTATAGCTTATGTTTATACAATCGGCGGTCCTAGCGCTAATGTAATCTCTTATAGACCTTTGTAATTTGGGTGGACATGAGTACATTGACAACAAATTAAGTAAAAGATATGCAACAGGATCTTTATAGGTATTATGTACCTATGCATATATTTAATTTCATGTTATTGTAGTAGCTGCAGTGTTGTAATTAGTTATTAGTGTTTTATTTTATTATTTCATGTTACGTAAGTTCATCAATGTTCTCAATACCAGATATTGTGGATTGATGTTAGTAAAATCTGTAGCGTTGAATGACAAAGTTGTAGGTAATATTTGAAAGTTACACCTATTCAACAAAGGTAGGTACTGTATTTGAATATTGCTGACTTCAAAAAAAGGAGGAGGTTCTCAATACGACCCGTACTGTTACTGAAAAGGGTGAAATAATTTTTTTACCAAAAAATGGAACCGACTTCAACACTCAAAAGTGTGAAATAATCTTGTCGAAGTCGGTACCATGAGCACAATATTTTGATAATAGTTTCTTTTGAACTATCATGGTACCGACATCGACAAGTTATCCACTTTTGAGTGTTGAAGTCGGTTCCATTTTATGGTATTTTTAGTTTTTATTTACTATTTATCATTATACTGTGCCGTAATAACACGAACTAGCTAAAATTCACTAAAATTCTTCAAATTAAAACAACTTGTATTCTATTTACGCATAAAGTCAAATTCGTATCAGTGCATACCTACAACGCTGTCACTAATATTAATAATTGTAACACAGTCAATACCTGATCCGGTAGTGAGAAGTGTAGTCATTCTATGAACCTTTTATTGTTAGATTTAAGAATTTGTTAACATGTGTGAATGATTGTATTTAATTTAGTAGAATATTAGACGAGTTTTATTCAACTATTGGCCAATTACGGGTAGTTTTAGTAGGCACCAAATAAGTGACTATTCAAATTACCCAAAACTTCCAACAAATTTTACAAAAACATCTAAGTTTGGTGTTGTTATTGATAAGTGTTATACCAATTTAGGCTTTATCGTAACCATACAAGAACTTCCAATACGTATCTGATGGACCAGAATTTTAGTATAGTTGTTGATCAACTCTGCGCATTCAACAGCGAATCACTACTAATATTAATTTACATCAATATTCAAATAATACTCCGTTCAAGTATTTGGAATTATGTATTAATAAAGTATAGTTATGCAAATAAAACTAACTTCATTCATTGAGTTTTTTGAACTTTTATAAATCTTGATAGTTACTGATGTCTCTCTTTATGTTGGCAATAATATGTTGAAAAAAGAACACGCAACATAACACACGATCAATTTCATTGTTTGAGTCATGCATATCTTTCATTCCCCTTTCCTATAGGTACTCTATTTCTACAATAAAAATGTCCGATTTGATGACACTTCATTCATTAAATCCATTTAAAGCGTTTTCAAATTCAAACAATACGAGATAGCATTGTTCTTTCAAAAGAATTTCACATTAAAAGCTTCAAACATTAAATGCTAATAATACTGAGTAGTTAAAGGCACTGTAAATATGCCCCTATCTACAACAAGCGTCATTTCTACCGTTTCTAACTGCCGCAAACTGCTAACTACATCCACGATAAAAATCGGCATTTCTCATGCTGCCAATTTGCAAACAATTAAGGGCTAAATTACGTGACATCATGCACACGAGGGACATACAAATGCGTCATACCGATAACTACGTCCTTTTATGAAGTCCTCGTCTCTGCGACACACTAGTTAGAATGGAATAGAAACAGACCCACGTGCGCTTAAGTTTTAAGAACGGCCAGTATTATAGATATAGAATCCAATTGGCATCAAGGAGTTCTATCAGTGGTACTAGACACAATTCCATAGACAAATTTGTGATGACTTCCTTTTAAAGTTGCAACACGTCACGTACAGACTTCAAGCAGAAAAACGGTAAACGATTCGCAAAAGCACACAACTAAAGCTCTGGCGGAAGCACGGGAACGCACACCGGGCTCACTTCACGCTCTACTGCCATGGCTCTATATACCTCTAACTAAACAATCCACAAAAAGAAGCGTCTATTCCACTACTCTTCCAGAACACTTGCACAGTTTTAAACTTTTGACGCACAAAACTTCGTACCTTCTCCAGTGGCTCGATCCATCCGCGCCTCCTTTTTTTCTTCGTCTCGGTGCCTCGGAAACAGAACGGTCCGAAGGACGCAAGCGAAAAATAAACAAAAAGGGAATTGTGAGTTCGCGATCGCGTCAGTAGTGCGCGTGTCGCGTAACGCGGCGCGAAGGTGTATAGCGCGCGTAAGTGCGCGGCGGCGGTCGGCGGCGGACTGGCGCGCGCGTCGCGGCACTCGCAGCTGCCGTGCGGGCCAATGGCGGCGCTCGACGCGCGGTCACGTGACACAGCCCCGCACATGCAGCCTTACTCTTTAACACGCAGATACAACTTTTATATTTCATAATTCTCTCAGAACCGAAAATAATTACATACTGGTATTGTCATTCGAATGTATTGATGTAATAATCTGCAACACCTGGGTTAGCATAAAAAATAAGCGTAAAAAATTGTAACGATACCTTACAAAATAAGACAGTAGCACACTGTTTACAAATAATAATAATACGCCGGTGTGGCGCCGCCCGCTCCCGCTCCGCGCCTCTCTACAGCGAGCGTAGCGCTACGAGCTACGCACAGCTGTCGCTGCATTTGGCGGGATTCGATTTGAAGCATTCGCTCAAAAGCTTCGATCTGTTTACTTGGAGCTTTGGCGGCGGCGGTTTATCGATCGACACGCAACTTTGTCTTCACTTTGTGCGTACGAAGCGGACATCCAAAGTCTTCGTGCATTCCTCTCGCCCTCTTCGCACTCGGACTGCGTAAAAACTAAGACGCCATTTAAAAAGGGGTTAATAAAATTATGGACCAATTTTCGCTTAGAGGGTGCGACGTCCGTCCCCGTTGGCGACAGGTTGATGTTTCCGATTGTTTTGCATTCAGGATGTAAGGTGTAAAGAGGGTCTGAACCCCAGTGCGTACTGGAGTCTCCTATACACAGAGCTATTCCCCTCGGTCGAATATTTGCACGAGGTGCCCCCTGGTCTGGATATTATGAGACACTTGACAGACTCTTTTTTTAATCGATCCCTTCTTTAGCGGGCTCTCTGCCCTCGATATTAATATCCACATGACTTCCACAGGTGATTTGGCCTACTTTTCGGTATGCCCCTCGACAAGAACATCACTTCATAAATCGTTTACACATCCTCTAATACTTAGGGTAGAAACGATAACTGGCAAAATATAAGCGTTTTAAGCACTCTGGTACAGATTTTAAGACATAGACTGAATTGTATGAAGCCATGTCTGAGAGATCGAGTGGCTTGGATATTCCGTTCTATTTGATGAGACCACTAGCTTATCTACCATCGCGAATTAGTCCTTGCTAAATTAAATCATTGCCTAAATCTGTGTTTCCGCAAAAATATAATTTGAGCATCTCAAAGTCACGAGTGAATCTTCTAGTGAGTCTTCTATGTTTTCTACATGGTAGACCGCATCATCCCTTATCATTAGGTGAGATAGTGGTCAAACGCTTGCCTATTCCCAATAAAAAAAGCCGCTGTGGTGGATGGTCATGGAGGAAGAAGGCACATGTTGTGTTTAAACCGAGACAGCGTATTGGGTTTCATAATTTGCATATTTATGTATAAACATTTGACGACCATGGTTTCACATACGTGATTCTATTCAAGTTTTCTCTTTGAAGCATTTAACTTGTCAGTGGTAACCAAACCGTCACACAGCCAGTCGTAGAGTACTTTTCGGTACCCAGCTACCACTTTGCACGCCTACAAAAATGAAAAACTTTCAAACACACATTGTGTTCAGGCAGCTATCCACAATAGTCAAGATTAGAAATTAGTATTAGAAAATATTACTTGCAACTATATTGAACAAAGACAATTGTTTAGTTAAGTTTATTAAGAATGTCATTATTCTAACAAATTCATTATTCGTTAAAAGGAATCTACTTTTTTTTTCCTGCGTTTGCGCTGTATGTTTTTTATTTTTTGTACTTACTTTGTATTTTCTTCATTTCCTTGAACTTTATGTATGAGAGCGCTCTCCTACTCATACTTTCATATTAATATGTTGATGATCTTATTTCTAGGTCATCTAGAAATCGGTAACGTTTTTATCTATATGTCAGCCAATCAGCCACAAAATGTCAATTTGTAGACAGTATTTTTGAATATAACTTTGGTGTACTGATTTATTTAATATGCGCGTCTATTCACGATAGCCTAATTGAAAAAAAATATCACTGACCACCACGTGAGATAGTGGCCAAACACTCCTACAAATTATATTCAAAAAAATTACTTACATGTACTATATTATAATAGATATCTATATATTGGTACATGATACACTTGTTGCGGCTTTGTTATATTGATCGATTTAACTATATAACTATAATTCAACACTAGAATAAAATCTTAAATAAATATTAAAACGAAACATAAAATAATAAATGCTAAAACTTAATTTAAAAGTTTTAGGACCTTTACCAACTGGTAGAGGATTGTTAGACTAACATTTAGAAGGTATGTAAATTTGTATAGTATATGATGTTTTATATTTTTATCAATATTATTTATGTATGGTATAGTCTAATATCCTGTATATTTAAACAAATGGATTGAATGTATCCTTGATCTAAAACTATAACCATAGAAGGAAAGCCCCAGAATCCTGGGGGAATCGCCACGTTGGATAGGCTCTATGCTCAACATTTGTTGCAATGTTATGGTTAAGCCAATGATATTATATGTTTATATGAGGTAGATGTCGCACAAGCGCGCGGAAACTGAGGCGGCAAAATGAAGTCAATTGTAGTAATTTTCATTGCGACGCATATTTCAAGCAAGTCTAAACATATGGTTATCCTTTTCTATATTATTTGTACCGTATTATCTGTCACAGTAAGCATGTTTATGTCGTAAAGGAACAAAATCTGAGCACCGCGCAGTATGAATATACGCCATCTTTAGTAAAACATCATTGGGCAAGCCAACACTCCTCTCTCATACACGGAGACCCGTATCTCAGAAGTTGAAACAAACTTAATCGTATTGCATTAGAACTGAAAGTTATTATAAATACACGAGAAGATAGGTACTGACTCTGACTACTTACTGAAAATGCCTCACCAATTCCAAGAAATCAAAGACTTCTATCACAGAATATAGAGTTATTGTTTAGAAAGGCCAAATTACACATCAACAGACGTCAGCTGACACGGATAGAATACAAATTAATCGCTGTTTCCCTTGGTCACAGCATCATGCGTGAACGGCTGGATTAATGTAACTAATTATTTTTTTGTGTTTGTTATTATCAGAAGAAGGTTCTTACGAATGAAAAAATTAAGAAAGTTCCGCGGATAATTTGAAAATATGTATAAGAAAATGTAACATCCATATTAAATTTTTTAATGTAGGTAACCCTCAAAGCGGGTTATGATTATTCACCAAAATTTAAACGTCCGATTATAAATTAACCGTCGGTTAACTGTATGGTGAAAAATCATTGACCGACGGTTATATAGGTAATCGGATGTTTTAAATGTTGATAAACAGTAGCCTTAATGTTACAATATGATGTTTGACATAACGGTCAGTTATTTGGACAGATAATGTATATTAGTTTTGTTTATGAATAGATAAATAAAGATACCGATTTGAATTCACTATTCATAGTTACACAGAACAGTTGACAGGGCAACACCAGTCGGGTCAGTTAGTAAATAAATAAAAATCATTTACTACAGGCTGATGTCTGTGCCTGATGCCTGAAGTCTGATGGCTAGGGTGCATAAAAAATCGTAAAAGAATGTTAAATTAAAATAAAAGGAATAATTACACTGTAAACAGAAAAGCAACATTCATTCGATACCTCTTGCTATGTCAGGTATTGACTTACATAATTGTTACTGTAATACTTTTGTAATGTTCGCACCTTGTAGCAATAATAATGTACCCTTTTTGTAAGAGTATAGTCCACCCACAACACAGGGTATCCTAGTGTGGGGGTTAGTGAGATTAATGACAACTTAACCTTTTGCGTATAGTTATAATTATAAATGTAGAACTTTGTGGATTATATAAGTGTCTTTATATTAAGCTAACAAATTGTGGAATAATAAACTATTATACAATTGAAAAAAAATCTCGAATTGTATTTAATATACTACTAATATTATAAATGCGAAAGTTTTTGTTTATGTGTTTTTGTTGTTACTTCTTCACGCTCAATTGGCTACACCGATTTCGATGAAATTTGGTATGGAGAGAGTTTAAACTCTGGATATATACTTTTTCCGGGAGAAAAATAGCATATGTAATACATATGCTACTTTTCTCCCGGAAAAAGTATAGTTCCCGTGGGATAGTTGAGGTAGCGGGAAAACTGTAATCAATACGGGTGAAACCGCGGGGCGCTACTAGTAATAAATAATATATAAACAATACGTCAACGGTGCACGCTAAAGTTACAGCAGTGAGTTATTTTTGTTCCCATCCTTGTGAATGGAAGGGAATTAGGAATATGTTTAGTGAACGCCTCTTCTAAGTACTAATCACGAAGGCTTATATTCAGCAGATTATTTGACCATGTCAATACATGGTTTGCATGGTCATGATTTTCAAGCCATTTAGGTCACACTAAACGATAATTGCCGACTCAACTCTATGGTTGTCAAACTTGGGCATTAACCAAAAACCTTGTGTCAAAAATAGCCAAATTCCAGAGAGCAGCAGAGCGTTCTATGTTGGGGATCACACTTATGAACAGAGTTAGAAACATAGACATTAGACGCAAAACTAAGCTCATAGACGCTGTAACGACCCTCTGCAGACTAAAATGGAAGTGGGCAGGACATATCGCCCGGAGCACGGACACCAGATGGAGCGAAAGAATCCTGCACTGGTATTCCAGGGACGGTACACGATCAAGAGGTCGACAAAGAAAAAGATGGCGAGACGATATAGTCGAGATCGCAGGAATAGCATGGCCGAGATCAACTAGAGACCGAAAGACCTGGACCAACATGGAGGAGGCCTATATCCTTTCATGGACGCCCGATTAATTTAAACGAGGTTATAAATATATATATTTCTAGTAAAAAAAAAAAAAAAAAAAAAAAAAAACTACGTTGTAAACTGTACATTGTTTTGGGCAATAAAAGGCTATTTTATTTTATTTTATTTTATTTATTTATTAAACGATAATTAGTATTAACGTTGAAGAAAAAAATCATCGATGAAAAAGTTGTGGGGACGATTGCCATACAACCGGTGATACGTATTTGTAGCCATTGGTAAATTTAAAATGAATAATTTCGCCTTCTTTTTTTATCGGCAAGCGGGTTTGATATGTTAACATTATAGCTATTTATTATTGTTAAGTAAATTCATATTACAATTCAAGCTGAGTGCGATTCCATATTTTTATACTATCCATGGTTCTACCCGAAACGGAACATAGACTAATAAATTGTGATAATTCGCTGAAATGAAACCGTCCTCACTACGTATTCCGAGAAATGCTTACTAGTGGCACAGACTACATAGAAGTTACTCCTTACATATACCCAATGAGACATAGCCTTTGCAAGTGACTCATCAGTGCTACGACTCATAGATCGCTACGGAAAATACTAGTATAGGCAAGCGATGATAGCTCTGCGGTGGGAGCAGCGGCTGTTAAACCGACGGACGTTGGTTCGATCCCCACCAATTGCTTGAGCTTCTGGTGAAGGTGTCACCATTATTAAATTCCCAGCATGTTGCTGGGGTACTTTCGAGTACCCGTTTGGCTAGAAAGTAGATACCCTCAAGTTTGAAAAAAATGTGTGGCAAGCCACATCGCCGCTGACCGAGGAAAATCTTCTTGCAAACAATAAAAAAATAATTAACCTCTCACTTAGTTGATGACATAATAATATGTGCAAATTAGACATAAACTAAGGACTTGCTCTCAAATTCTAATGCTAGAACAGCCTATCTGACCTCTAGTTTGATTTTCAACTAGGCGAGCACTAAAATGTATTCTATCTGGTGATACTTTCTTAGAATGTTTTTTTTTCTTTTTTTCTTTTTCTCCACAAACTCATTTATTTATTGTATTATAAATGTTTAATATAGAAATTTAATAAACATAACTTTTTATATATATTTAATCTAACCTTTCTAATCTAAAATGTCTAACAATGGACAAAAAAGGAACTAGAAATAAAAACTGCCTGCAGATAAAGTGCCAATAAGCTGGCAACATTACCTCGTTAAACTGATTCGTTGGCCGAGGTAAGTGCAAACTCTGTGGTCACCCGTAATGTCCATTACGGGTGACGTATTCTTTTCATCTTTCATTTAAAATACATTAAAAATTTCCGTATTGATACTTCAGGACTCCTTATTATGTACAGTACATAGTTTTTTTTAGTATGTCTATGTATACTTATTGTAGATATTTTCAGCATATATATTTTTTAGCATTAATGGATTATTTATTTATATTATTTATCGCCTCCAACAGGTGAAATAATATATAATATGTACCTAGTTCATTAGTATAATTCTGTAAGGTAAATATACTTATAAACATGCTTTAATTAATAAAAACTATATTTGAATACAGTAGAAGGCCCATGTTGTAATTAAGAAATGATAAAATTATACCGGTATAATTTTCTCCACAATTATACCGGTATAATTTTTTCCACAATTATACCGGTATAATTGTATACCGGTATTTACCACGTGAGTCCTAGTCGGTTTGTTAGATTACAATTATACCGGTATAGTCGGTACCGTTGGATAATTTGTATTAGCCCCCATTTACTGACGAGTTTGTAATGATAAATTTGCTGAAACACGCTTTGATTATCTTTTTCTATTTACAAGACTTGTCTGTTAGGTCTAAGTCCCACAGGCTTATAATATACTAACTGCACCCCGCGGTTTCATCCACGTCAACGGTTTGCTTGTAAAACTCCTTCACATAAAAAGTAGCCTATGTGCTATTTCAGAATATAATCTATCTCGTGCCAAATTTGGTTTAGATCCACGTAGCCATTCTGGCGTGATTAAGCAATAAGCATGGAAACACTTTCGGCGTCTATCGATATTTGTAATACTGAGGGTAATGTGATGGTGAAAAATGATGATTAAGATGGATTTGCATAAGTTCTAAAACGATTTACGAACGAAACATTCTATAGTCAATGAGGTTACGTACGGGTCACTTCCAACCGGTCTTTGTGGAAATCAATGGGGGAGGCTTAGGTGAAGCATTGCACTTCCTAAGGCTGAGATGAGGATGATGATGAATGAGGTTACTACCTGAAACTAAGAAGTTTCAACTGACGTCATGGGCAAGCGAGGCACTTTCCATCGGGAACACAATATGCTCGTGTTAAGTACAGTACATGAAATATGTAGATAATATAAGAAATATTGAATATATAACGAAATGAAACAACGCCAGTTTGTGGATATTTATGTCAATATTTCAATGGATTAAAATAGCGTTGCTTATTAAAAACAGAAATAATAAGCCAAACATTTTATTGGTGAAAAGTTACATAGGAAATAATGAGTAATAATGAAAAATAATGCTACATAGAGGTCCACGTAGTCACAAAACTTAGCAACTTGGTATTTTCATTAAATAATACTTCAGAAGCTTATTCCATATTCAACTTACAATTTAATATTCCTACAATTGCTCATAAATGGCTCAAAAACTCCTAAGCAAACATTCACAGTCAACATTAAAAATTAAAAAGATTGCAACGCGTGCAAACCTCATTCTTGCACCGCCAATTCCATCGCTCCAAAAGTGCGTAATATCGATTACTGGGCCCCTTGCCCTATCTTGCCTCTCACTCGCTCACCTCACGCACGCTTTCAAATACAATAAAAGCTTAAAAGCGAACGCAGCGTAAGCTCGGCGACTTTGCGCGGGAAACGTAACCGCCATTTTGTCGTTTTCTCCGTGAGATACGTCCTTTTTTCCTGCTTCGCGCTTCCCCCGTCGCGGTTGCTATGACAACCGATCTGTCACACGCATAGAACATAAAACGCTAGCATTGATTTTTTCCTTGCTTCCTCTTTACTACGTGTGTAGAGAGTTTCTGCGTGAATTTTTATTATTTTTTTGGAAGCGTTTCGTCGTCGTGTCACTTTCGGCGTTTGATGCTAAGTGCTCTCGGTTTCATAAAAAAGAATTTGTTTTAGTTACTTTCCCTTTGCCTTAGAAATGTTCATTTCGATAAAGATTGAAGTCATGCGAAGGCATTTGAGAACATTTGTACAAATTTAGTAGGACTACCTCAAATTACAAATATCTACTTGCTGCTAGCAACCATAGATAATACATTTATTTGGCATACTTGGTATGTAACGCGATGAAATTATAAGCTTTCCAGCTTGATTTCGTCGCGTTAGTAGATATTATGATAACTATCATAATAAGTTGAACGTTTGTAGGTACTCTTAGTCTAACTAGAAATGGCGTGAGTTGACCGTCAGTCTACTCATGCTGATAAAACTTCTAAGAGATAATGTCAATGAGTACGAAATATCGTCCCCAACTGGCTGGAAACACAGCTAAAATTAAGAAATAATAATATTAGTAATAATAGTAATTTATCTAGTTTTTATATGTGTTAGCTTGACTCCGCATGACGTTTGCAACTTGTCAGTGACTATAATGATAATAGATTTATTATTTAAGAAGTTCTTGATATTGACAGGGAAAGATTTATTTAAAAAAACGTTACAAATAAACATGTATTTATAGGTCTATTAGAGCTTCATATTATAACGAAATATATTTCTATATTGTAGTGTAGCTAACTGTTTCAACTAGTTTTTCGATTTATAATCGAGAAACTAGATATAAGTAAGTACATAAATAAGGCATTGATTTTCTTTAGCTTTGTTCTTTTTTTTGAGTGCTTCTATCGAAGTTAGATCGAGACGAACTTCGAGTTTTCCAACTAATACGTGATTACCCGATTTCAAAGGGAAGCACTTCAAAGGAAAAATCGGGTAACGCTGATAAATACCGTACATCGAGTTAAGCTTAAGGGAAAATTTGTTAAGGTAGGCCCGAGCCAAGGGTGAGGGCCCAAGGGTTGCGTCTTCATCCCTTCATCCCTTGCAGCCATCTCAAACTCACCCCCTCGTTAACTTGATAGAGGGAAAATATGTTGTCTTGTGGGGGCAGTTCTGTAGTAAATCATCCGGGAAAGCCTACTGTGCGTGTTTTATTTATTGATTTACAAAATGTTTATTAAAAAGATTTCAATACGAAAACAGAATGTTTATAATACAATTTGTTAGAAATATCTTTTCAGCAAGTTCTTCCCATAAATATGCCATATTAGCCCGCGGCATTCAATCACTATGTGTTGGTCAACTTATATTTATATTTATTTAATATTTTCAGACTTTCCACGACCGATGCCGAACGGATAACGTTTTTAAGATTACTTTGGGGGGTAACCAGTCTCACAACTGGATCTGGAAAGATAACAATGTTTGTTTCTTTATTTTTCAATAGGCCTTTATTAGGAAAGAAGTGTTTTCACTTATCGTCATGTGTTAACTTATGTTCATTTATCATATTATTTGTTATGTAGGTAACCATCTTTATTTTTAACTTTTAGATAATGCAATCATGTATAGCTCCACGCAAATAACGCTAGGAAACGAA
This sequence comes from Apeira syringaria, assembly GCA_934044485.1. Lineage (NCBI taxonomy): Eukaryota > Metazoa > Arthropoda > Insecta > Lepidoptera > Geometridae > Apeira > Apeira syringaria. Next base: position 8,468,739 of record OW203665.1, on the reverse strand, counting down.
TGGTCTAAGGGTTCCCAAGATACAGGCATTTCCTAGTTTGGGACACATAGTTAGTAAGGTCAATATGTGATTTTAAAAACATACTGTTTACATTTTTCTGTCGATGTTAAGTATATATTTTTGGTAATAAAACATTATCTTATCTTATTTCAAGTCATTACAAATAAAACGAAGGACATAATTAAAATTAAACAACTTTAAATGGTTTTATGCGCGTAAACATTGCAAAAACTAGACACGTTTTCAAAGCACCTTCGAAATCGCGTAAAAAAATTTAAGTGTAATTTTTTGAGTAATGCTTCTGATATTTGTGGAGTTCCTTTAAGCGAAATTCTAGACCTGGCGTGAATTATCCTGGGTTTATAAAATAAGGTTCACTGCCTTAGGTTTGGACACTATACTGACATGTGGTCCTATATGTGTGTTATGTCATATATCTCATTATCTTGCATGCAAGCTTAGAAGATATATTGGAACGTGATTTCTAGACTGTACTTACCGAGAAACACAGACCTGGCAGCAAATTCTACTACCTACCTACTATTCTACTACTTACCTGACAATACGTTAAATACCTATACACGTTCCATTAAGAAAGTGGAAGAATAACGCTTTCCAGCCTGAAGCGTTTCATATTTTATCCTTGTTGTGAAGAAAAAGTAATAAAACGAAAAATAATGTTATATATAAAATATTTATTTCTATTTATACAAAATATACGAAGAGTTGATTAGGAATAATGTCTCTTCGACATAGGGTGATGATGTAGCAAATATAATATTTAGTGATTATTCCGCATAAAAATGCTTCCGGTTATAATGCAATATGGCTTGGCGAATGTTGGGGGTCTCTCCCAACGTGTCGAAGAAGATCAGGTTGAATGAAGTGCATATTTTCATGCTGTACTGTGTATTTGCTGCATATATTTTCTGCTATAGGAAGGCGGTGTCTGTCACCAGAATTTTTTGGAAGCTATGATAGCTCTGCCTTTGGAACGTCGGCTGTAAAACTGACGGACACTGGTTCGATCCCCAACATGAGCTTGAGCTTCCGGTGAAGGTTATTTTTTTTATTCTGTCATTGATCACGTTTGACCACTATCTCACTTGATGGTCAGTGACGATGTGGTCGAAGATGTTATCACGCTAGACCTAGAATGCTCACTGGCTCTCAAGGTAACAACGTTATCAAGTTCCCAGCATGGTGGCAGGGTACTTTCAAGTATATGCCTCTCCACCCTCAAGTTTGAAAAACTGTCACTAAACACATATTGTGTCAGCAGTCTTTGAGAGCCATTGAGTATTCTAGGTATACCGCGAAAACATCTTCGACCACATAGTCACTGACCATCAAGTGAGATGTCAAAGTGAGTGGTCAAAGCTAAATCTATACAGTATATAAAAAAGCACCATTTAGAAAATTGCGATTAGCAATAATGCTTCTAGATGAAGCATTTCTATGCAGAACTATGATCTGGCTTTCCGCAAAGCAACGTATGAATCTATCGATTTTCTTTACGATATTCGTGACGTAGAAGTAATTCATTTATAATTATTTTATTAATTATTAACTTGCTTCTAAAAATAACTACTTTATATAGTCTAAATATAAAGTAATCTTATGCATATAATCATTATTTAACACCGTACTATTAAACAAACAACATAATTATACAGTTAAGGTACGGCTAGCATTAGTACTCAAGAATGCGTATTTCAGGCAAGTTTGATAGAGATGAATAACGGAAAGTGTTGTGAAGAATTAATACAAAATTATGGTCGCCTATTAGTCTTGGATACGATTATATGATTTATCAAAACCTAGATGGGAAGATAAGAAGTAAGTTTTTAGCTAGTATCTGCACATGGATACAGAACTAGCGATACTGTGTTCAAATCCTGTTGCAATAGAAAATATTATATTACTGGTTTTGGGATTTTTATGCTTTCGTTTGTGAATTGTGGCCTTATAGAAAATATTTTACTTCACCATAACGTAAATATATATGGCAATGCTATTGTTAATATAAGTCTAAGCAAAATTATTCTATTTATTCACAGATAATACTAGATACCTACATATTTTAATCCTAATAACGATATTATTAGCTCAGAAAATATCTGAAAGATCACGAAGTTGACATTTGACATTTATATTAATATTTTAATTACATTAATAATCATAATTCAATATTTACTTACCGTGTCTAAAAAGGTATAACAAAATCTAGATTTGAAAAAAAATGCTAATTAATAAATTTCATTATACCGGTGTATTAAATAGCGTTCAACAAAAAATTAGCTCCAATGCGAAGTTCATTAGAAACAAAGCTGTTGTTTTTCGAAAATTTAACAGTATTTTTTTGTCATAATGATAATAAAATGCATCGTGAATTTTACTAGGTCTTTACTCAATATTTATGTATACATATTTTAAATTGTTAAAATATTGTCAAGTTACCCTCAGGTCTGGAATGTAAATGAAAGAGATCTGCTTAAATTAATATAGATATACTTTATAAAAGTTTTTAAGAGAATAAAAAATTAAGGACAGCATACTGCCGCATATTTACTGTTTTAAAAAACTAAACAAATTATTTTTTAATAGCAGAAATGTCTTTACCAAACCATAAGGAACCTGGTACCTCGGACTTAGTAATTGAATGTATTATCTCACCTAATATTTACAGATAAGCACCTAATATTGCGACGTAGACAATCTACCTACATACAAAAAATATAACAAAAGCTTTCTAACCCTTACATCCGCGTTGCTGCTAATAGGATACTGTAAGATAATTAAATTCCAAGAACTGGCAGCGGAAAGATTAATACTCTGCCATGCATTTTCTTATACCATATCGATATTTTTAAAATTATTGTCATGTGTAACAGCTTTACATTTTTAAGGCGTCTTACTTACTTATGTACAAATATATTACCGCCACCTCGTATTAGGTAGCGGAACTAATAGTAAAAGGTTCACAGCATTTAAGTTTTAACATTTAGTATTTCCTTAGTTGTTGGTTGGTATTACAGTGCATTGACAACAACTAGGAATCCAAAAGACGTCAGTGTAGAGGTTCTGGCCGGTAGCTTGGAGAGCGACGAGTCTTTTTTGAATATATTTTTGCTCGCATCGAGAGGTGTAACCGGGAGGCACTGTGCATAATCCACTGCAAACTGTTGATCTGGAAATAATAACAGTGTGTATAACATGTGAATAGAGGATTTATTAATGCCTTTATATTACAATTAAACATTAGAGTTTATACAGTATGTAGTGTAATAGTAAATACATAAAGTATGTTTTATGTCCACAATAGAGGGATATCTCTCGTGCTTTAGTCTGTCAGGTGCTTCATGTTCCGCTACTCCATACAAGATGTCACTATCACTAAAAATTAAGTTTACGGAACTTATGATAGATGGCGCTTCTGTAGTATCCGTAAGTATTTTTTCTGTCTCCCAGTAAGCCTCAGGTTTTTATAGTTCCGCTACTCGATAGAAGATTTCACTATGATTGAACTAAATAAAACCAACGGAATTGTGTTAGGTACGTACAAAGTTGTTTTATTGATACCGAAGTTTTAATCAGTTATCTCTCAGGTTTCGGACCGACGAGATGATATGAATTATCTATGAAAAATAAAAATCTTAAAGTAGAAAAAGTTGTGTGCATGTACCGCTTTAGATTTAAAATAATGTATGCCAATTGCCTCAGTGATGATCACCATAATTTTTTTATTTTTTTTTATTCAGTATCCAGAGTTCTCGTAATATGACCCACTTGGAATTCTAGCGCTAACTCCACCGACAAGGTGGACTGATAACCTTCATCAGGTTATTTTTATTATATGATGTAATTGATTTCTATAGAAATAAGGGTGATTTGAGCCAACTTTCCTAAAATGGAGGCATATTTCAATTTTATTTTATTTGTTTTTTACCTTCGAACTCAGTGACATATGAACCAAACTTAGTTATAAAACGATATATTTTCCGATTGATCCAATAAAAAAATATTAAAATTGGTTTAGTGCAAAATTACACTGTTTTTTCATTTTCAAGAAAATACTGCACTACAAGGTAGACCTGAGATGACCTGAGTAACATCGCGGAAAGAAGCTGGATGCGGGCCGCTTTCATCCAGTCTTTGTGGAGATCAATGGCGAAGGCCTATGTCCAGCAGTGGAGGTCCTACAAAAAGATGACGGATGCGTGTCGAAATTCTGACTTTATAATTATAGTTTAGTTTTAAGTATTATTCGATTTGGATAGTGTGTAAGGCATACGTACGTGCAGATCTCTGCGCGCACCAGCTGCGTCATGTTGTCGGGCATGTTGACGACGTACTTCCAGCTGCCCTTGTTGTTGAGCGCGGCGCGCGGCGTGATGTACTCCGTGCGCACAGAGCACAGCGCCTGCGCAGACTCCGTCTGTCGGCGCACGCGCTCGCCGGAACTCTCTGCGCTGGAAACATGACACATATAATTACGTTCCTCATCGGAAATACAAAGAAAATTACTCAAAACTATAGAAATGGGAGTGGAAATGTGATAAGCTATGACAGCATCATCAAAACATCACAAAAGTAAAGGTAGAAAAAAATATTAGAATAATGAAATAAATTATCTCATCATATAAGAGGGTTAGGATTGTTTTTTTTTTATTAGAATCACATCCTGCACTAGGATTCCCTGTGTCGCGGGAGGCATCGACACAGACATTCACAGCACACAAACTACCAAGACCCGGGACAAAAACCTACACTCATCGCACAAATGTTTGTCCCTGCCAGGATTAGAACACAGGGTCTCCGGGAAGCAGAAGTCACGTCACTAACGACTGAGTCACGGCGTTCATGAATTGGATTAATATTTATTGGAACGTAAGAAGAAGAAGAATAAAATTCCCTTAGAATAGGTTTTTGATAAATAGAACGTCTAAAGAAGTGTAGCAGGAGCTGGAAATCATTTAATTAAAATAAAAATAAAAAAAAGCACACAAACAACCAAGACCCGGGACAAATACCTACACTCATCGCACAAATGTTTGTCCCTGTCAGGATTGGAACCCAGGACCCTAGAGACACAGAAGTCATGTCACTGACCACCACAGCCACGGCGACGTCAGAATGCCAAGGCGAAACATCCAGGCTTACCTGGCAAGTCCCAAAGCTATCCTGAGAGCCTCGGCTCCCGTGAGAGTCCGTTGAGAGGCGGCCCGCACGAGTTCTGCGTTGCGCCGCTTCCGACGTCCGACCGTGGTCGTACGCGTCGGGAACGTCACGGAGCGCTCCACCGTCACATCTGACCGAGAAGGCGACACGTACCTGGAAAGTATTGACGGGAGATCATGGCCGAATCCTCGTGGAAAACTGTTGTTCTCTTTGAAAGAACCGAAGATTTAAATCAGAATCATTTATTTTAACCATTTAATAGTGAAGATCCGAAGAACGATGGTAGAACCGAAGAGTTAAATCAAAATCAGAATCATTTATTGGCCATTTAACAATGGATATCCTGGCAAGATGTTTTTCAAATAATACAAACAGCTTTAAAGTTGACATAATTCAAACCATTTGAAATTATAGCCATTAATTAAACAAAATTCAAGGCCGAAATGTCATCATCATCATCTCAAACATAGGACATCCACTGCTGGACATATGCCTCCCCCTTTGATTTCGAGAAGGACCGGATAGAAGCGGCCCTCATCCAGCCCTTACCTGCCATCTTAGTCAGGTCGTCTGTCCACCTTGTCGGTGGCCGTCCTATGCTGCGCTTGCCAGTCCGTGGTCTCCATTCGAGAACCTTTCGACCCCAACAGCTGATTCTTCGAGCTATGTGCCCTTCCCACTGCAACTTTAACTTGCTGATCCGCTGGGCTATGTCGGTGACTTTCGTTCTTCTACGGATCTCCTCATTTCTGATTCGATCGCGTAAAGAAACCCCGAGCATAGTTCTTTCCATAGCTCGTGCGATTTTGAGCCTTCTCTCAAGGCGCATAGTCAGAGATCACGTTTCACACTAACAAAAGGAACATATCCAGAACAGTAATTTTACGGCTCAACTTAATGTTCCAAAACCATGGTATCCGAGGGTATACGATACCAAAGAAGGCAAAGTGAGCCTCGCTTTGCCTTCTTTGGTAGCATATACTCTTTTAACGAGAAATAACATCGAAGTATTTTTTTGGTAATTTTTTTTTTTCACCCTTATCAGTGGCCTTTGCTACTCACGGGATCTTTGTCATTGTGTATGTTCAGCGATTTCTCCACCCGCAACTATAATATCATCGACGTATGCACTTTTCAGAAGCACCAGTTTTCAAATAAAAAAGAACGATCAAAATTGGTCACCCAGTCGAAAGTTATACGATAACAAACATTAAAAAAAACATGCGGGTCGAATTGAAAACCTCCTCCTTTTTTTGAAATCGTTGACAAATAAAATAAGTGTTCTGGCTTCATAAAATTTTCTGTACCAGTTAGTATTGCTTCTGTAGCCATGCTATTAGCCTCCCGTTACCGCGTAAACCGGATGGAACCCGTTGGACCATCAGTTCTCGATCGCTTTATTAATTGATATCATAAACAAAAACAGTATATAATTAATTGGTGACTCACTTCCACCATTCATTGGGGTTATACTGCGTGACTCCGTTAGACGGTGGCGCCGGTCTCAGCCATTCGTTCTCGTAGTTAGGGTAGAAGGTCGGCGAGTCGAAGAAGTTGGTGTTGTATCCAGCACCATTTCTGAACGCCTGAAACATTTTTTTTTTTTTTTTTTTACATTCACACAAGGTCTTCAGGTCCCAAACTAGGCAGAGCCTGTACTATGGTAACCTGATGACTGATATACATACTTATATACATATACACACCCAGACACAGGTCAAACAGACATGTTCATACACACAAATGTTTGACCTGTCCGGGAATCGAACCCGGGACCAGCGGCTCAGAAGGCAGAGTGCTACCAACTGCGCCAACCGGCCAGTCTTGGCCATTAATTCAAAACAAAATTATTTGACCATCAACTGACGTTCATGTATGACGAAACTGATCAAGGTGACGGAATCAAGAAGAATATGCCAAGAAAAAAAAACTTAAAGTAGGTACATATTAATTCTCAAATAATAATAATCAATAAAGCAATTCAAATGACATATTTTACAATTTCATTAGTGAGTTATATAGTATTATTTCATTTTAGTACATACATTTATAATGTAACACTTATTGAGATCAATTGTAAAGGCATATGTCCAGCAGTAGACGTGCTATGGTTGAAATGATGATGATATGTATGAGTTGCATATATTTTAAACAAATCATACTACAATCATAATAATAGTACTAGGACTCTCTGTGTCGCGAGAGGCATGGACACACACACAATCACAATCCGATTACATAAACATCCAAGACCCGAGACCAAACATGCTCATCACACAAATGTTTGACCGAGCCGGGATTCGAACCCGGGGTCGCGGTTCCACAGTTTGTATCACTGATCACTAAGCAATTACGACCGTAAGTTTCAAGGTAAAACTTTATGATTTTAGCTTTATATCAATAAAATAAAAAATCTACTAATATTATAAATGCGAATGTATTGTGTGTATGCGTGTATGCTTGTTACCTCTTCACGTTTAAACGGCTGGATGGATTTGGATGAAATTTGGTATGGAGATAGCTTATACCCTGGATTAACACATAGGGTTATTTTTATCATCACTATTTTTCATCACTGCGGGGCGCAGCTAGTAAATTATAAACTGAATGAGTTTTTTGGTTCAACGAGCTGTGTATATATAAGCGAGAGTACTACTTTTAAATACCTTCTTGTCGTAGTCGTACTGGTTGTGTGGCTGCCATCCAGGGTTATAGTTAGGTGAGGAGTACCCGTGGAAACCAAACTTAGAGTAGTTTGCCGCTTGGTACGAGTTTATATTGTAAGGTGTGGGATCCACGGGCGACGGTGGCTGCAGGGGCGTTTTTTGAGTGAAAATATCTGAAAAAAAGTCAATTTCACAATTTTTAAAATTATAATTCACATATTATAGTCTAAAAGTATACACCTATTTATGCATTGGCTAAGTAGCTGATGACCGCGCGGCGTCTTCCTCCGTAAGAATACCTTTACACATGTACTTATAACTTCTATTAAAACTTTTAGGGCCATCTCCGAGACAGCGAATGGACATTAAAAGAATTGCTCATTAATGGTATACGATGTATATTGCGTTGAGTGTAAGTTTTTCACGTCTTTACTTGCCCTTGTGCCGGTCTATGGAGATGGGGGACTAAGGGTCTCAAGTTCCCCCACAAAAGCATCTTGATCCATTGAAATAGAGAAATATGTAAGAAGAAGTTTGATAGCAGGCGTCACTGCTTTATTTTGGTGACAATGTGGTGACAAGCAATAGTTTTAGCAAAAAAAAACCTGATGTATCCCCCCCTGTAAATATCATGATAATAATGTCAAATCACGCAATATTGTATACCCAACGAAGATTAAGATCCAAACAACTTGTGTTAGTGACCATGTCAGTTTCATAACGTATATTGCATGATTTGTTTGACATGGGGTAATGAGTTGGGCCCATAGTCAGTCTTCTTTAGAGAAGTAGTAGAAGAAACGAGAAATATACTCACCATGGTTATACCTCGTATGGAACTTTGTGTTATATGTCTTTGTTGGGTATAAGTTGTCGTTGACCAGGGAAATTTGGTCGACATGCGGTAGGGAGTTGGGTCCATAGTCGTAAGGGTAATCGTTCTTCTTTGTGGCGGTGAAGTCATCCCGACTCTCGTCTGAGAGTAGAGTGCGGATGTCATACTGCCCTGCTTCGATTAGGGAGCGGATTATCTTTCTGTAACATTAAACATGAAAATCGATAGTGAATAGGTTCCTTCTAAGTTTGCGTGCTCCACCTTAGACCGCGTCGTCGCTTAATATCAGGTGAGACAGTGGTCAAACGCAAGCTTATCTTTTAATAAAAAAAAAACATTAAATAATCATGGCAATACGTGAAACAGTGGTCAAACGTAAGCTTATAATCTTTTAAAATAGGCATTAATTTTGTTATAAATAACCAGTGGTCTACCCCAGCTTCGCATCGCTAAAAATTTCAAAATTAAAAAGGGTAAGGATCCCAAATTTAAAAAAAAATACAGCCTATATCACCCGGGGATAGAGTAGCTTCCCAAAGTGAAAGAATTTTTGAAATCGGTTCCACAGTTTTGGAGCCAATTAATGCAAAAATGCAAACAATCAAATATTTCCTCTTTATAATATTTCTATAGATTATGATAGAGATAGATTAATTAATTAAGATATACTTAGATTATTTTTTTCAAAGAACTGTTTTAGTAGTGATGAGGTCACATACACTGCGAATTTCACTGTTTTCTAAGATTTTCGCGATATTTTTATATTAAAATTAAACAACTTTATAGAGATTCCATCGGGTTATTTCAATTATTTGATCTCGAAGTTTCAAACAATTGAAACTTTGTGATTGGGACATTATTTTGTCAATGAAAAAGTTATGCAGAAATTATTTTCAGCTACAGCCTCAGGCATGCAATGAGACATAAAACAGTGGAAATTACTTAGAGGAAGTAACATTATTGGCGATTGTTGGTTCTTGTTGGGCTGTAGGTGATACTTGGCGGATATACTATCCCTAAGGTGGTACTTGAACCACTTGAATTTTTTTTAGGGAAGCAACACTGATCTGCTTGTACGCGAAACTCTGTTCAGTGCCTGAACCTGAAATAACTTTCGTTATAGTCAACGCATCGCAAAGATAATAAACAACGAGTTACGCATGTATACCATCCGTACAAACTATCATTTTTCTGTGTCACAATTGTGCTACGTAAGTGAGAATTAGTGCCGAACTCATTATTGTTTGGGGCTGCAATATAGCTGCGGTACTACTGAGGTATTTACCGGAAACACTCAACGCAACCGCAAACATACATTACTTCAATTAATTTATTCATCTTGTGACAATTGCATGTCAATTTACAAGTTTAATTTTTACTACACAAATGTTTATGTCTTCCTTAAAAAAAAAAAACTATTAACTAATAAAAATATTACAGCTACTATAAAAACATTTGAGCAATCCACCAGCTATTATCAGCCTATAGATAACTGAAATGTTCTAACCCGCTACCATTTTACAGCATTGCCACGTTGAATTGCAATGCTGATCCTTTGAGCCAGATATGTGCCAGCATTTTGGTCACGCGTCGCATCGATCAAACGCTCTGATAAGTTTTGGAAAATTCGATAAGTTCCCGGTCCCCAGGGGCCCAATGTCTCGACCCCAAACGGTTCAAATACCATAACCACTACCTAGGTTAGCATATTTTCGCTGCTTCTTTTTCCGCTTTACTACACTGAATATGTGATACAATTCAACAATGAACTTCATTAGTTTAAATACTGAAGAAAGCAAGCATTGCAATAAGTGATGATATTACTTACTCAGGGTATGGGTCAGGATGTAAACAATACGTAAGACCAGGTTGTGCACAGGCTGGCGCTCTACCGGGGGGTGCAGGTTCGAAGGCGCAGTTCTGTCCATATGGGCAGCTGTAGCCATCTCCACCGCGCACCGTTGTCCAAATAAGCTGAAAATTATGACAACATTATAATTTTCAAACTTAACAAATAAATGGTTTGAACAAATAAAGACTTCCTTAATTAGACTTCCGCAAATAAAAAGTTTTTGGAAATTTGGTTTAAAGTTATAAGTGCTGCCCCCCAATTCTCGACAGACTCTTCGATAGCTAACCGAATCAATTAGGTAACGACTAAATCCCGCATTACAGACTTTCTATAAAACTATTTCAAATATTCGTTACATAATTTTGTTAATGATATCAGTATAGATTAAAATATTCCACTACATTTACAAAATACATTTGTACAATAAAAAAGCTCCAAAATATAAAATGTATAAACAATATCGAATCGAATCGATTCGCTTTGTAGTCGACTGTTCTGAATCAGTGGGCTGAGTTCACAAATGCGTAGAGAAAGACAAAAAGTAATTCAGAAAAACAGAAGTATTCAGAAGAAAAGAAATTCCACATAAGTAAATTCTATAATTAGGGCGGCTACAGACGTTCGGTTTCCTGATCAGTAGTTCAGAATGGGAAACCTGAATGCTCTACTTACATACAAAATGTTCAAAACGTGCAAATGTTTTTATTGAATGAATAGGTTCCTTCTAAGTTTGCGTGCTCCACCTTAGACCGCGTCGTCGCTTAACATTAGGTGAGACAGTGGTCAAACGCAAGCTCAAGTCTTTAAAAAAAAAAAAAAAAAAAATTTGTTACGTTCGAAAAAAATAAATCGTATAACATACGTACTATAAAATCCCAAATACAAAAAACCGGGTGTTTTCCAGTGCGAGACATTTGCAGAATTATATATTTTAATAAAAGTTATTAGTGTTTTACAAGATTTTTATTATAAAAGACAGAATAACACAAATTAATCACAGCACTACACACAAAATACCTAGTTAAATAAGCACGACTTTCTAAACCCCATTAGTGGCGTGAATTTATTTCCCCCAAAGTTGCAGTTCGTGTTGTCTCTTCGAGCGGGAAAAATACATTTTAAATAATCTTTTCAGCTGTTTGCAAAAGCGGGACTATGTCGACTTCGCTGGGGACACCGGGACAGTCTGCCTGAAAGCGGGACTGTCCCGCTCAAAGCGGGACGTATGGTCACGTTAACTATACAGCCTTTGATCATTTGACAAAGTCAAATGAACCAATGTCACATGACAATAACTATACATATTAACGTAGTTTAAAAAGTATAATAGTACTTTAATCTACGCATACATGTGTATTTCAAACATTGCGTAAAATGACCTGACCGTCGAGAGGAACTCGGTCATCTAAGTACTAAACTTTATGTTACGGCTTATTGCACAGCTTTTAAACCCTCTGCGGGACGATTGATTGCAGAGGTAAGTACGAATACTAATGTCATACAATTATTATGTCAAGCATCTTAGCCGTGACATGTCTATTAACAATCCTCATTACAGGGTTTCAAAACTTTTACGATCCATACAAACTGAGAAATATCATGAAGCTTACTCAGGTCATTGTAACGTGTGGGGATTGTTGTAAGGTATAACAAATTCACGCATTCCATTAGTATGGTGATTAACAAAACTGCACCGTGGGAACCCGACATTTAGGCCCTATTTGGGGCCAAGTCAAAAGCTATTCCTAGTATCAATTTGATAGCATCGACTGACTCGATTTGTCTTGGCCTTTCTCAGTTGAAACTATTCTTAGCGTGTTTCTGCGATGCGTCAACATACTAGTCGATTTATTAAGAAAAAAATATCCAGCATTTCTATTTGCATGCATTATCACTTTTATTTATGTTTTTTTTTTATTTTCTCTTTAAGTCAACTCTCAAGTGGCCTGAGTATAAGAAGAAAAATATACGAAATTGGGTACTATCACTTCTTTGCGGTCTGTTTCTTGCTTGGCCCTTTCTTATATTTTCAATTATTTCTAGCCATTCCACTAATTTTGGATATTGACCCTCTTTTATAATCCTATATTTAAACTGTTCATTGTAACTAAAATATATAAAAAATAATAATTAGAAGGTATAAATGTATAAAACACGGGAGTTACTCACGTAATAAGTCAGAGGGTTCCGACTATAGTTTCAACCACATTCGGTGGTCTTTTTCAAGGAGAATACGGGGCGCTGCGAATGCTTCATTTCGGAAAAATCACAGTTTTAATACATATTAAAACTGTGATTTTTCCGAAATGAAGCATTCCTAGCATCATTATCTTATAAGTAATGTAGAAGATAGGTACCATTTGATGTTGATATTTATGACGAAACTTGTGTTTATATATTTTGTTTCTTTTTTCTATAAATCATATAATGTACTAAATAATTGGTTTCCATACATCTAATTACAAGAAAAATAAATGCGGCTTTCAAAGACTGCTGCCTGAACACATTGTGTGTTTGGTGACAGTTTTTCAAATTCGAGGGTGGTAGCTAACCAGGCCGGTACCCGAAAGTACCCTACCACCATGGAGGAAATTTGATAACGGTGTTACCTTCACCGGAGGCTCAAACCGTTGGTGGAGATCGAACCAGTGTCCGTCAGTTTTAAAGCCGACGCTCCTACCGTTGAGCTATCATCGCTTCAAAATAAAACGCACACTTTTGGTATTGTGGGAGGGCCTCTTAATTTTGTGAGTCAGATTAGATAGTCGCTTTCATTTACGTGATGTGAATGCCTAGTTCGCGGTTAGATTACTTCAATCGAGGCTCATACCATTGTTCTCTATTTCCACGAATAACACACCCAAGTTTGACCTTATTGTCGTAGCATTTAAATCTATTCATTTGACTAATTGATACTCTTGAAACACTATTATGAAACGATATTTTTAGCAGAGCGATCACGTCATACTTATATGTACGTCTCTACATATCCTATTGGATACATATAAAAATCATTCATCATTTATATATTTATTTATTTTTTCGTTAGAATCGCTAAACTCTAAAATATCCGTATGATGTAGGTACATCGACGGTTGCCATGGCTCACTGGTCAGTAACATGACTTTTGAGGTTCGAATCCCGGCAAGGGTAAACATTTATGCAATGCGTGTAGGTGTTAGTACCGGGTCTTAGATGTTTGTGTACTATGATGTGTGTGTCTATGCCTCTCGCGACATAGGGAATCGTAGTGCGGAGGTTTGAGTGTAAAAAAACCGTTTCAACATACAACATTTTTCTACTTTTTTCAGCCACCAGGAATGCTAAAAATAGGGATATATCCCTATTTTTAGCATTCCTTGTGACTGAATACAGTACGTATACATCATCATGTCAGCCCTAAGACGTCCACTGCTGGACATACGCCTGCTCCATTGATCGCCACAAGGACCGGTTGGAAGGGGCACGCATCCAACCCCTTCCTGCGATCTTGGTCAGGTGGTTTGCCCACACAGGGATATATGTAATACATACAATGTTTACAAAATAAATGATTAATAATACAATATTTAAATAAATGATTAATTTACTTATATACAATAATTTAGTAATATTTAAAACTTGTCATTATATAAGTAAAAAACACTGAAATAGCATAAGAGAGTTAAAACGTATAGTACGATTTGTTGCTGATAAATTTAAATATGGCCGTGGGGTACTGGCTTAGAATAGTGAATAGTATCCCCCCATGTCTTCCCGTGGGTGTCGTAAGAATCGACTAAGGGATCACGTACCAGAAGGATGGGCAGCAGCGCCTTTTGAGAGTCATATTTTATACTGCGCTCGCCAACCCGCCTGCCAAGCGTGGCGAGTATTGGCAACCCTCCCCCCCCCCCCCTATGATTAGACAACTAACGACCAAGCAATTGGGGAGGTCTATGTCCAGCAGTGGACGACCTATGGCTGAGATGACGATGATGATGAATTTAAATAAGTCACTCTACGTCCATAAGCTTTTGTGGGGTTCGAGGTAACTTCAAATGGGGTCTTATTGTGCACTTTACGCAACTTTCGGTAATAACTCAGCTGTGGGAGCGTCGGCTGCCAAACAAATAGACGCTGGACGATCGCCATTAACAGCTGGAGCTTCCGGTGAAGGTAATACTGTAACCAAATTCCCAGCATGGTGGTAAGGTACTTTCGAGTCCCTAAAATCTAGAAATGCTAGGAACAAAAATTATAGTAGTAGGGATTCCATAGTTTAACGTATGATTGTTTATAATTTTTTATCTGAATTCTTTAAAAAAAATATTTTTTCTACAAAAAGACGCAAAATTTTGAGTTTCTTAAGAATACAGAATTAAAGAACACTCCTTCATTAACATTGAGCATAATCATATCAATATTATTTTATGGGTAGGACTCCTCAGGCGTTTAGTTTAAAGGTCAACGATCTTAGAAAAAACTGACAGCCGAGTGCGGTCTTGACAAATTGATTTGATTGATCCTCAGTCATTAGTAGGTTATATGCAAAAAGCTTATGGAGGTTTCGTAAAACCTCCTTGGATAGCTCAGAGATATTGGCTAGTGAAACTTATCTCTCGACCTTCTGGGAAGTTTCGGTAAAGTCAAAAGCTTATTAGCATGATCATATTATTTTTTATCTTATATTTATATCCTGCTAATAACATAAATGAGAAAGTTTGTGTGTATCTTTGTAACTTCTTTACTCTCAAACGACTACACCGGTTTCAATGAAATTTGGTATGGATATAGTTTAGACCCTGGATTACCACATAGGTTATTTTAATCATCATTGTCATCATCAATCATCACCACGCGAGTAAAACTGTGGGGCACAGCTAGTTGTTTTATATTTTTTTTATTTATCGCCCTTAGCTAAAGTAGGATATATCTCAACAAGAACACGTCACTGTATCATCAGCTGTCCTTGACAGTCAGTAGTGATTGTCAATCTAAGTCTTCTTCCTAATACCACTTTCCAACGTGACTTTTAAGTATTATCAACATCAAATTGTTAAAAAACTTAACAACATCTCCTCAGATATTAAAAGAAGGAAGACATTTGGACACTAGTGGAGTGGCTACTATAACTTAAATGGACAAAGCGACAGGACGGTATTCTGAAGTCGTGGGTTCAAGTACCACTGTTATCCTTTTTTTTCCCTCAAATAATTAGAACGTAACTGCGTCTAGCATGTTGTTAATGGAATCCCACTAAAATGATAAAAAAAGTTTGGATTGATGTTTGTCACTCAATCACGCTAGAACGGCTGGATGGATTTGGATGCAATTTGGTATTGAGATAGCTTATATACTGGAATACCACATAGGCTCCTTTTCATCATCACCATTATCACCGTTTTTCATCACCTCGCGGGCAAAACCGCGGGGCGCCGCTAGTAAACCATAAAACTCATGAAAGAAAAAGCTTACAGAGTACGTACAATAAAAACAAGCACAGTTACGAACACAAGAGAACCCCCGTTTGTGCGTTTAATTCTACTCGTGTGAAAACCTGCTTAGTATTCAGTGTTCATAGAGATGTTATCTCATTGATTTCACTCAGATTTTGCGTTTATTGCACTTTTTATGTAACCGTTTTCTACAAAAATCGTGTTTAGAAAATGTTTTAAGTTGAAACTGTGATTATGAAATAAGGAGTTAAATTTAATACTTAGCCATTGACCTGGCAATAAAAAAAGCACACAGTTTTTTTCTCTGCTAGTATTGCTATAAGAGTCAGTTTGTTGATACATGGTTAAATCAAATAAGTAAGGTTTAGAAAGAAAACTAGTTGTTAAATTTCTGATAATTACCTACCTTTTTCAGGAGGCGCAGTTCATATTTTGGCCAATATTTTTGACCACAGGTCAAAAATAAATTGTAAACCTCTAAATTTAATATAAAAAAAATATTCGTTCACACTTATACACCTGCGATACACTCGATTCCCTATGTCGCAGAAGCGCACAATCACACTTTATAAACATCCAAGACCCGCGACTATCATCTTTTTCCGGGATTTAAGCTCAGGCTCGGGTTTAGAAGTCAGATCACAGAGAACTGAGCCACGGCAAGTCAGATAAATTTTTTCACCTACATTCTAGCAATACGTTGGAAGGTAGGTGAAAAAATGTATCAGAATTGCTGTTGGGCGCACAGCCCCACACACAACATTGCTGAATATTAGGCAGTTGAAATAATTTTGACGGTTGCTCTATCCAATGTCTAGGATAGATACATGAAGATGTTAATCGAGGGCATCGGTAAATAATCCTTGTAGACTTTTAAAATGACTCAAATACGAGGCGTAACAAAACTGTATCATTCGGTCTCCTAATGCAACTTCGTCGAAACGTCGAGGTAAATAAAATACTTAATGTATTCACGCGATAAAGTACCGATCAATTTATAAAAAAGTCATCAAATTAATATAACAAAAAAATTACTGTTATTAAAACTGTGTATTTACAGAAGCACATGTTTGCATGAAGCATGTTTGTTAATTGTTAAACATCAAGATTAAACCAATTTAAACGCATTTGATTTGCAAATTTTATAATATTTGATCCCAATGCCACAAACACATTTTAGTTCAGTTTGTAGATTTATAAGCCATTGTGAATAAAAAAAAGAAAAAGTACTGCTTGAGATCATCTGTAGCATATACGAGTATATATACAAATATTTACTTTTCTCTATATTGTTATGGTAATTTTCTTTCCGGCAGAGTCGTAAAAACAAACAGCTAACACAACACGCTAACACCTGTAAGCACAAAGCATACAAAAAATATGGAGCGAGTAATCTTACAGAGGTGTCGTTACATAACTCTCCTACGGACGTAGAGCCGAACCTTGAACCACATTGGCTAAAACGAAAAGGTGAACAATAACCTCACGTTTGCAGAACAATTAGACATAATTTTGCAACTCCTAATGTTTGTGTCATCACAGAAATGATAAGAAACAATTAATTACTAATAGTTCATTCAATGAAAGGTAGATGGCGCTGAGAAAAAAGATGCCCTCAGGTGTATTTAAAAAATATATTTTTACCAATAAATGGAACCGACTTCAACACTCAAAAGTGTGAACTAACTTGTTGAAGCCGGTACAACGATAGTTCAAAAGTACCTATTATCAAAATATTGTGCGCATGGTACCGACTTCGACAAGTTATTTCACCTTTGAGAGTCGAAGTCGGTTCCATTTTTTAGTAAAAAAATTCTATTACTCCATTTTCTGACCTTTGCACTCACGGGATCGATTGTCATTCCCCTCAATAAGGAAGTCATCAAGATATACATAACACTTTTCAGTTATTGGAGTGTAACTCAAAAATCGCTTTACCAATTTTGCTCAAATTTCAATGGGACCACCTCGAAAATATACTCTATCTAAAAATAATTTTGAGAATCGGTTTAAAAATGGGGGAGAAATCGGTGAACATACATAAAAAAATACATACAGTAAAATGTAGAACCTCATCCTTTATTAAAATCGGTTATTTAAGGAATCAATTCGGACGGCTTGTAGAGTGCTACTATAGCTTAGATAGCAAAGCGACAGGACGGTATTCTGTAGTCGTGAGTTCAAGTCCCACTCGATTTTTTTCCTCAATAGTTTAACGTAAATTCCCCCTAGCATGACGTTAATGCAATGAACCATGAAAAAACTTTAAGAAACAAAACGTTCTGATGTGGCAAGAGAAAATCTTTGTGAAAAATATGAATTTCAAAAGTTTACAATTGATTCTACCAAAGATAATTAAATGATGTCTTTTTTTCTCATAACCTATATCAACGCGCTAACGCAATGCTCGTTGGGCAAAAGCCGAACTTTGTAATAACCTGTAATAGCCCGCGTACGGGAACTGTACGCGTGCGGCACATATTAAGCGCATTTTTTTTTTATCATACTCAGACCCCCGCTCTAGTCTTCCCTGTGTACCTGTGTGAGGCTTGGACACACACAATCACAACACACAAACACCCAAGACCCAGGACAAACATCTACACTCATCGCACAAATGTTGGCCCCTGCCGTGATTCGAACCCAGGATCCCGGAGACCAGACCTGTATACGACCTTATAAATTCCAGATCGATCATCAGGTGGTATAGCTGTCAAACACCTGCCTATCCAATATAAACAACAATATAAACATTGGAAGCAATGATAGCTCAGCAGCTCAGATAGTTGCCTGTCAAACTGACGGACACTGGTTCGATTCTAACAACAGCTTAAGCTTCCGGTGAAGATAGCACCGTTATCAAATTCCCAGCATGGTGGTAGGGTACCTGCGAATACCCGCCTACCACCCTTAAGATTGAAAGACTGTCACCAAGCACATAGTGTGTTCAGGCGGCAGTCCTTGAGAGCCAGTGAGCATTCTAGGTCTAGCATGATAACATCTTCAACCACATCTTCACTGTACTCCAATCATTTCATAGTTCCAGAATATTTAATAATAGTAAACTAACGCATATGTAATAATATAATTATGGTGTAACATTCCCATGATGTATTATTAAACAGGTATTATTAACATTACCAAGTCACATAACAGAACGTAATCTGAACAAAGCGATCTTTTTATAACTTCCGATTTTTTACTATGATTACAATCGAGTTTCCTTGCCTCATATCATATAACGTGTCTTCCTATGACAAAACACTTGTTTTATGACGCACCATACTGTTACTAAATTATAATATAGGTATAGAAATCGCCATAAGCGATAAGACCGCCCATTGACTACCTCCCTTTAGAGTAATCTCGCTATAATTTATTAGTACATTTTTGGTAAGAAAGAAAGAATCATTTTATTGTATTGTTCGCCCAATTTACAGGCATTTTAGGGTGCCGTAGCTGAGGATAAAATAAATAGGAATAAGAGTTTATTATCTATCGTATGTCGCCATTGATTACTTATTATATTTAAGTACCTATGGATAATTAGATATAAATATTGCGTATATTATTTGAAGCGATGATAGCTCAGCGGTGAGAGCGTCGATTGTCAAACTGATGGAAGCTGGTTCGATCCTCACCAATGGGCTTAAGCTTTCCGGTATAGGTACCGAAGCGATGATAGCTCAGCGAGGGGAGCGTCGCCTGTGAAACGGACGGACACTGGTTCGATCCCAATAACAGCTTGAGCCTCCGGTGAAGGTAACACCGTTATCAAATTCTCAGCATGGTGGTGGGGAACTTTCGAATACCCGCCTGGCTAACTACCACCCTCAAGTTTGAAAAACTGTCACCAAACATATAGTGTGTTCAGGCAGCAGTCCTTGAGAGCCAGTGAGCATTCTAGGTCTAGCTTCGATCACATCGTCACTGACCATCAAGTGAGATAGTGGTCAAATCTATACAGTATAATTTTTTTTATAAATCTAAGCCTAGAGTGCCGCCGGCGACGGCGCAGGGCTTAAGCTACCGGTGGTTAGGGCTGCAGAGTGGGGAACCTCCGGCCAATGCCGTGCCGTGGTAAAGAGTACCGTTTTCGGCAGGTGACCCTTGATCTAACGTCTAGCGAGAGCCTCTAAGATGATTGTAGAGGCTCTTTGCTATTAGGCCGTTTGGCGAAACGACGTTATGTAAAATTAAATATATCATTATTATCATAAAATGTATCGTCCTCTCTAAGAGTTTGCAATATTTTTCTAGGAATAAATATTCTTATTTTGCAACCTAAAGGATTTCCACGATTTTTTTCGTTCGTGGCTATTAAGACATTTAATCTATAAACTAAACCGAGACCTTCCTGACCTTTCTCAAATTCTTGGCTTAATAGACATCATTGTCATTATAACGCGCTGACAGTTATTTGTCATATGTTGTCGAGTCTTTGTCATCACCAGTCGTGATGACAAATAGTCATCACGTCGTTTGCAAATATAGCATTGTTAACGCAGTGTTAACTTGATGATGACAATAATAACTAATCATAGCCTTCACCTAGTAGTTTGTAACTAATGGGTTAATTAGAGCAAATGATTGTATATCAGTTGCATCAAACAAGTTACGATGGGCTATGATATCTTGATCACATTGCTCAACTGTTTACTAATTCACCATTCTCACGCTTGTCGAATGACAAATTAAGATAGTGCTTTTCTAAAATAATGACGTCCTTGAACTTTATGAATGATTAGGTGCGACCCACAGTTTTACCCGCATGGAACACGGTTTTTCCGCTACCTAAGCTATTCTAAGGGAACCATAATTTAGACGGGACCAAAAGTTATCTATGTCCTTCTCTAAAATTGGTTGAGCAGTTTAGGTGGAAAAACGTAACGTGCGGAGTATGGTGTAACGTATGGTGAAGGAGCATGCAAAAGGCTCACAGAATGTTAAGTAATACCTCTGCCTATAGACAGATACTTACAGTTCGTAAAGAACTGCACTGCGCCCGTCACGCTGAAACATAAAGTTGGTAAGTCTCATGTGCCTGTGATTTCACCGGGAACCATATCCTTAAAACCGGAATAGAGTAATACTGTCTGCCAGTAGAAATAGATATGGTTATGCCATTTAAAAAAATGGCTAATCTGGAATACGTTATTATTTATCCCACAAAATGTACAAGATTTATTGGTATACAGGATGATTAATAAGAAATAATGAAGTAGCAGATTGCTGGTGAAATTTTAATAATGTATTTTATAGAACCTAGTTTGTTGAATTTATCATGTACATATTTGTATTAACCGTCCGCACCAGAGGAGGCTGGAGCGGAGCGAGGCGCGCGGGAGCTGTCACAAGTGTACAATTGGCACACCAGTCACCGGGACGCCCTCGCCGGCCGACAAGCAAATCCGCGCGCTCTCTGTGTTTATTTTAAATTCTAATGTTTTGTTTGAGCTTTTAATTTTCGCCAAATATACATCCTGGATACAAGAAAACCGCATTTTCAATCGGAGTTAAACCGTGTCAGCTACACTAGTCTTAAAAAGATATTTCATTCTGTAGTAGTGCTAGTATGCGAAATAGGTCTGTTACCCGCAAGATTTATTAAAAAAAATGCAAATTGCTCTTTAATATATATATATATATATATATATATATATATCTCAACACTTTACCTTCCCTTTGCTTAGGCCTCACATCTGTACCTGGAGCTACAGATGTGAGCTTTTATTTTCATATACAGAATAGTTCAATACTAATAGTGAGTTGTTATTTTTATTTTAATCTATAATACTTACTCAAGAACAGTATAATTATGAAACTTCTAGGTATTATATAAGCGACTCATACCAGTGCCCACAATGATTACTAGATGATTGCTTTCCGAATTATTATTAGTTTCCGGGATCAAAGGTGTTTAGAGTCTATAAGATACTATTTGAAATTAGTCGTATCCTGCTATTATTGATTTCAAAAGCTACCGCATAACTTACTGACGGCCTTGTCATAACTATATGTCTACAATTAATTACAATTATTTATGTCTCATAAACCGCAATATATTATTTAAAAAAAAAACAGTCTCAGACCACGCCCAGGCAATCGTGACTGAATTAAAATAATCAATAGCTAAACATAGAAAGTGTCCCGACTTCGCAAGGATAATCACGCGCAAAAATGCTTCCGAGTATTTTATTATATTTGCGAATGTTATCGGCGATCGGGCCGAGACCTTGACGAGTTGTCATATTTAATCGACAAATACATTTGACAAGTGACTTGCGATAGTTCGCATTGTTCCGGTATTGTTAATTTAGCAATCAAATTGCAGGTTGGCAAAAAGCGTTAATTATTATTGTCAAAGTAGTCTAATTCGTTGAATGTCTTGTTGAGTTAACTTTTTGGTTGAACAGGAAAAAACACTTGATAAAACATTTTAAACTATGATTAATACTTATAGGGCGCCGCCGTAGCAACAAATATGTACCACTAAAAAACTACTTACGGGAAATTAAATTCGGAGCAGACCTGTTATGGTATTTTCTATAAAACAAATGACAACAACTCACTGAAAAATTAATGTTATATCCCACCCCTTCGCCAATTTTTACAAGCTCTTGTGAAGAGCACATATCATCTCTATAGAAGACTATGTGTAACGACTAAATACGAGTAAGTAAATGTAGTCTATTTTTATTTTTTATTTTTTTATATCACACTCAGACCCCCGCACTAGGATTCCTTGTGTCGTGGGAGGCATGGACACACACAATCACAACACACAAACACCCAAGACCCGGGACAAACACCTATACCCATCTCACAAATGTTTGCCCCTGCCGGGATTCGAACCCAGGGTCCCGGAGACACAGAAGTCAAGTCACTGACACTGAACACTGCGCCACGGCGTACGTCAAAAAAATTTTCTTACGCCCTTCTTAGTTTATTTAGATCAGGTCTATTCACGCACATTTAAATATTAAGATATAATTGTCACTAACCTCGAAATTTGACTAAGTTACATTGAAGTATTTTGGAAAACTTTGAAGGATTTTGTAGCTTACTCTTAATAACTCAAAAAATACATTCTCGTATTGCTTAAAATAAATTTAAGAGAGGTCTGACTTAGTTCAATCAATATGAATTATCATCAGTTTTCATGTTATACATAGATATTGGATTTGGGGGGACTATTAACCAGCATTATGGTATATAATGAAATAAATAAATAACTTATATCACAAATTTTAAACAATTCTTAACTTCTTATTAACAATCTTTCCGAGTAAACATAACTATTGTACATACATATATCTACTGACACCTAAAAGCTAACTTTAGTACTACTTTTAATACATATCCTACTCAGAAAAAGTTAAATCGATGAAAACTATATAAAACAAAGAATTTCATAAACAAAACTACAATATTATTGACAGATCAGTCATATTTAGAGGGTTTAGGTTGGCCATATATCGGAACCCCACGTATAAAACAAAAATAAAAGATATTAAAAAAAAAACCAATTGCAGCATTTTAATCCGAAAACAAACACTCAAATTACACGCTTCACATCTTCAAACTTTACAATTGCATAACAGTTCTGCGTGTGACGATCCAGCCTCGCTCTAATTGCATACATTAGTTGACAATAGAGCCTCTATATCTAATTGTGCAGCCTACATGAGATCACTTCCGGCAGATATTTTAGAAATAAAATATCAACACAACTTAGCCTGTTGATTGGACTAATTTGTGTGATGCTAGCCTAGACAATTAGCCAATTAGCATCAATTCACATGCATACACTGTTTATTAACCTATCTTCAGGTGCTTTTGTACTTCTGCACATTTCAAGCTGAACTGATGACCGATTGATAGGTTCTCGAGTGGGGGGCCATGGACTAGCAAACGCAGAGTAGCATTTGCCATCGCCAAGGTGGACGTACTTGTAACCGGTCCTTGTGGAGATCATTGGAGGAGTCATATGTCCAGAAGTAGACATCCTATTGCTAGAATGGCACCGATAACTTTCAACATTCACTGCTTGGCGACCGATGTTATGATGATTCATTACTTTGCAATTACAATATTCCGAACCATAATTTATCGTTACTGAACAACACTTTCTCGAGTCATTTACATGAGTGGAAAAATGTTTAGTCTTTCGGCTAATTTAGCGACGGTTTCAACTGTGAAGTTCAAAGCATTCGTTGGCTGCCAATGATATTATAAAAAAATGGAGATGAAGTACTAGCCCATGGAGCGTGGACATGCACCTAACTTGCTTCAGTCTCAATTGTGCTAAACGGTGTCGTACCTGTTCCCGGGTCTTGGGTGTTTGTGTGCTGTGATTGTGTGGGTCCATGCCTCCTGCGATACAGGGAATCTTAGTGCGGGGGTCTGAATGTGATAAAAAAAAAAGAAATAAAATGAAAAATATTCTATTTTATAAATACTCAACATTATTATAAAGAGGAAAGATGTGATTGCTTGTTTGTTAGTTGTCTTGCATTGAATTCCAATAGGCTTCGAAACTACTCAACCGTTTTGAAAAATTATTTTACTGTTGGGAAGCAAACTATCCCCTGGTGACATAGACTATATTATATTTAACAAATATTATTTAAAAAAACAAAAGACCCGACTGCGTCACTATCTGACATTTTTATTAAATGAATTTAAGAACTTAAAAGATAGAAACAAGATTTTAATATGAATATTTTATTTTGGTTTTGAATTATCTTAGTTGGCAGTGTTCACTAACGCAGTCACACGAGCTTTGATGATAAGCCTGGACGTGAACACTTCTTACCGGATTCCTCGATGAGGATAGCCTGAATCCATACATCCGATTTAAATTCTTATATCTTTTTATTTCCATCGTTTCGCGAACAGTTCTAAGACAAAAATGGAGTTCTGTGGAGAGTCTTTGCTTGAAGCGATGATAGCAGTGGGAGCGTCGGATTTCTAATTGATGGATGCTGGTTCGATCGCCACCAACAGCTTGAGTTTTCGGTGAAGGTAACATCGTTATTACAAGCCAAATTTAATATATCATTCACCTCACTTTTTTGTGATTTTGTTGTAAATCAGGAGGTGTTGTCTGTTGTTTTATACTGATATACTTTTATAGATCTATAGCGTTTGACCACTATATCACTCGATAGTCAGTGAAGATGTCGACGTGGTCGAAAATATTATTACCTAGACCTAAAATGCTCACTGCCTCTTAAGGGCTGCTGCCTAAACACACTATGTGTTTGATGACAGTTTTTCAAACTTGATGGTGGTAGTTAGCCAGGCGGGTACTCGAAAGTACCCTACCACCGTGCAATACAGTTCATAAGCTACATATGAATAGTACTATTACATCACTTAACTTGGCATCCTTCATAAACGCAAATACTCCATTGCGGACAAACACCGCGCACGTTAGCCGATTTCAAAAAAGGTGAAATTGTTTTGTTACACCACATCCTTCTAACGTGGTTTTCCCATTGTTTCAACATTGATGTAGAGCAATAGCATATTGATGTTGTTTAGATATGCAATAGTTGCAGGCTCTCTATAGTAAGCTTGTTCAATTTTAATACATTTTATAAATACTAAGTGCCAAAGCAAGCGCTATGGATGACACAAAATTATGTATTATGTAGATAGGGCAAATGATGCGAAACTATCCTATCCTTCCTATCCCACTAATATTATAAATGCGAAAGTTTGTGTGTAAGCGTGTATGTGTGTATGTTTGTTACCTCTTCAGGCTCAAACGGCTACACCAATCTCGATGAAATTTGGTATGGAGATAGTATAGACCCTGGATTAACACATAGGGTACTTTTAATCATCATCATCATCATCATCGATCATCGCCACGCTGGTAAAACCGCGGGCGCTACTAGTAATATTATAAATGCGAAAGTTTGTGGGTATGTGTGTATGTTTGTTACTTCTTCACGCTCAAACAGCTACACCGATTTCGATGAAATTTGCTATGGAGATAGTTTAAGCCCCGGAAAAACACATAGGCTACTTTCATCCCGGAAAAAGTATAGTTCCAGTGGGATAATTGAGGTGGCGGGAAAACCGTAATCCACGGGGGTGAAACCGCGGGGAATCGCTACTAGTGTTCAATCAATTTAGAATTTTCGTAACCTCAAAAGCAAGCGCATCCGGATTATATAGGTCTAGCCGTTTTAGAGAGAAGCCAAACAGACAAATACAAAATCTTTCTGTCTTTGTTATTTTAGTTACGGCACAGGTTATGGCATATGTTCTGTAAACCATAGTCATTGACTTATTTCTTTGTATTGAATATAGGTAGCTGGTAAGTTGGATGGTTCGTATTGTTTAACATATTAATAACATGTTTTATCTAATCTCATACTGAAATATAAAGATTTAAAAACCAAAAACAGAACTTGAATGACAGTCTTTATAGATAATGTATCGAAAGAAATTTTAAAAGTTAACATTTCAATACAGCTCTTCTATGACAACTGTATCGAAACTTTCAGCTGGACTGATGGAGTTTGCAATGCAGTTTTTCTACATATAGTTAGTCTGTGGACGTGACACCACACGCATGCGCGACCAGCCACCAAAATGGATTTTGGCGCTAAACGTTTACAAATAAATGCAAACATAATGCTTTGATATTACGTAAATTTCATTATCTATTTTATGAGATAAGATAAAGTAGTGTCTTTCTTTTGTGTGTGTGTGAATCTTTCTTTTGAAAAGACGAGGGAAGAAAGTCATATTTTTAGGCGGATGACCCCAGGACGGGCACGGTTTTCATTACTGAAGACGACGAAGAAAAAGACGCGTACCAAACGCAGCAAACTTGAAAAATTCTAAATATGATTCGTAAAATCAACACAAAATTACTTTGCAACAGTCGCAGCGCGTACGGTATTATGTAGTACTACGCAATTATTCATACCTAAGTTATTCTTGCCTTCTGGCTAACAAGCACTCACGAAATCCTGTCAAATACTTATTACTTGGATTATGAAACAGGTCTTTGACCCGGACCTTAATGTACATTGCTAGCTTTGGTACAGTTGGATTCTGAAACATTTCAATTTTTTGTCATGATTTTTTATTGGAAATGAAACAGTGTTATAAAGAAATGTAATAAATGATTATAGCTAAATATTAAAAATGGATAGCTTGGACAAATGTGTTACATACTCAATCACTCATACAGGCTGAACGGATCTGGATGAAATTTGCCACAAACATAGACAACAGTCGGAAATAGCTTCTAGGTTACTTTTTATCCCAAAAAAAATTGGTTGTCTGTGAAGTCGGTTTACGGACGATAGATTTACGTGATAACGTCATAATCATTTATGACTTTGACTTCGACTTTGACTTCGACTTCGACTTCGACTTTGACTTTGACTTTGACTTTGATTATTTTATGTAATACAAAACTCAGGTGGAACATTACGCGGAACGTTACTATTTTTCATGAGTGTTGCTGGTATTCATCAATTTATAAAACGTTATCACGTCAAAAATATACGATGTAACGACAAACTGTAGTGCAAGCGACACATAATTTAAAACATACATACACGTATACATGCATGCGAAAATGTTTTAGTTTATGTATCCCTTTATCCATTAGCCATCCGAATTCGTTCTTTCGTTGTTTTAGTAAACATTTGACGGGATGTTATTTTCAAACAAATCTTTTTTGGGGTTAAATTTATGTTATTACGCTATTTTTGGTTTATCTGATTTCTAATTACATATTCAGAGAATAATTACATGGTTCGAACTCCGGAAAGTTATCCCGTCTGTTTTTATTATATGCAGCTCTTATGATCTTATTTATCTTATCTTATTATGATGAGTTTCGTCTGTAATCGCTACAAGTCTGCGGAATATACTCATAATATTGATGTAGTACGGACCTACCACCGGCGCCTTTACACCTATTTGAGAGACGATATGCATGAGCGAATAATTTTACATTACATTATTCTAATTAGCATAATTATATCGTCCATGTTGCGATTTAAGACAAACTTGTTATTTAACGACTACAAAGACAGGAGGAGATTATCAATACGTTTATTTTTACCCCAGATTTTTTTAAGCGGATTAGGTAAATGTTTTTTATTATTGTCGACGGCAAATTGATTTTAAGAAATCTAAATGAGATAGTAGACGCAACCAATCATTATGGTTGTGAAGTGAGGCATTGCGAACGTTCGCGCATGTATCAAAAGTCTACCGGTGAAACGGTTTGTCATCGAGTAGCGTGAGCGAGACAGGAAGACGATACAAATGTAAGCGATTGAGCGATGCAGTTATATTAAAGATAGACCTGTCCTTAGCAATCTAAAATAACCGCATGCAGCCAACTTCAGAGACACATGCTTAAGTTGTGACTACTATACTTGCACTCCCATGCTCTGGGTTTCATCAGAGGTTTCATAAGGTCTGAAGTGGATATAAATATTTTTATGACTGATAGAAAAACATCAACTAGTCTATCTTAGACCAATTTATTCAGAGACAAACAGCGTTCGTGTTGTCGTTTTAATTTTAACAACAAAATATAGAACTCTGGCTACCCGCAGTTTTACGCGCGTGGACTACAAATATCCCATGGTAACTATATTTTTTCGGAAAAGCAGCTTATCTGTTGTTCCAGGGTATAACCTATCTTCAGTTTAGATTTCATGCAAATCCGTTTAACCGTTTTAGCGTGAAGAAGTATCAAACTACAAACGACAAACGTCCGAAAAACTTTTGCCTTTATAGTATTAGACATTTAAATATCTGACTGGCATAATTAATCAATAAATAAATAATATGGGACAACATTCACACAAGGTCTATCAGATCCCAAACTAGGCAGAACCTGTACTATGTTAACCTGATGACTGATATACATACTTAAATACATATTTATAAATATACTTATATACATATACACACCCAGACACAGGTCAAACAGACATTTACATACACACAAATGTTTGACCTGTCCGGGAATCGAACCCGGGACCAGTGGCTCAGAAGGCAGAGTGCTATCCGAGCGACCTGACTATAACTTTGATTAAAGTAGATCTTAACCTAAAATAAGTATCACCTATAGAAATACCTAAATACTTTTATTTTATTTGATTTTGGTTTTTATTTGTTTTTTTTTTTTTTTTTACTACAATACTGGCGCCAATAGTCTCTACATACCCGTATCAACCCTATACCAAATACCATAATTACTAACATGCGTAATTATGTACCCTTTTGGAACAGAACAGTCCACCTACAACATAGGGTATTCTAGTGTGGGGGCTAGTGAGAATAACGACATGTAATACATATTATTATTAGGAACTTAATTGTCTACTCCTTGTAACCTTGTACTGATATTGAAGACCTTGTGTAGAATGTTGATACAAATAAAAATAAAATATAGTCAGAAAAGGAGTCAGATATGCACAAGTTCCACTTTTCTTTGCTTTTACGCGTTACTCTATACTCTGTTTTCTTAGATAAGTGTAAAAGTGTCTTTATTTATTAAAATAATAATATGGTCAAGTTGGTACAATTAACAGTCAAACATGTAAAATAGAAAATTAAAATTATAAACGAAATTATATTTTCTTCTTCTTCTTCTCCTCCTCCTCCTCCTCCTTCTTCTTCTTCTTGTTCTTATACCACACTAAGGTCGCGCAACATGTTCTCCCATTCTCTTTTATCATTAGTCATATCAGTGCTCACACCTTTTATATCATTCTTTCACAGTCCACCCATACCTTCTTCGGCCCTCCTGTACCTGTATATGCACCCACATTCATGTTAAGTTCTCTTTTTGTTACATTCTCTTCATCTCTCCTCATGACATGCTCATACCAAGCCTATCTCCTTTTCAACTTATTAGCCACTGGTGCTACTTTCAAGCTTCCTCTGATATACTCATTCCTTATTTTATTAATTCTGGATTTATATATATATATAATATATATTTGGATGTGCGGTGTGACTACACCGCACATCCATCTCAACATTCGCATCTTTGCCACATTTACTTTTCTTTCATCAACCTCTTTCGCCGCCCATTCAGATGTCATTCAGTACCATATATTACGACAGGTCTCATTTTGGTCTCATAAATTTTGCCCTTGAGTTTTGAAATACGGTCTAGCTCCTAACTTTATGCTGTATATCTAAGAATTGCATCAACTGTATTTTGGTTTGTGTGCCATAATAAATAAATATGTAAAACTAAGCTTCACTAATTATGAATGCAAAGTTTTCATTATTGACGTGATAACGTTTTATAAATTGATGAATACCAGCAACACTCATGAAAAATAGTAAGGTTCGGCGTAACGTTCCGCGTAACGTTCCACCTGAGTTTTGTATTACATAAAATAATCAAAGTCAAAGTCAAAGTCATAGTCAAAGTCAAAGTCAAAGTCAAAGTCGAAGTCGAAGTCGAAGTCGAAGTCGAAGTCGAAGTCGAAGTCGAAGTCGAAGTCGAAGTCGAAGTCAAAGTCAAAGTCATAAATGATTATGACGTTATCACGTAAATCTATCGTCCGTAAACCGACTTTACAGACAACCAATTTTTTTTTTCTTGAAAGTAATCAAATATGCCCAACTGATTTTGATCCAATTTTAAATAGACCAATCTGAAATTATACTACTCGTATTTCAAATCAAAATAGAATTTTCAAACACTGTCCATTAATGACGGATAGAACAATGCTGATGTAACAATAAAATAAAACTATATTATTAGTCTCCTTTTTGCAGTCGGTGATAAATACGAATCAAAAACCACACCCAAATCATTTATTCGCTCCAATTAATATCAATATTGAAACGAAAGATATAAATCTACGAGCTGTCATAACGTCTTATTACATACATATTTATGATATCTGATTGTCGTCCATTGAACAGAATTTAATTACGCAGTGACCATAGTGTAGGAAATCCGGTTATTTTTTATATTTACATACTGTATCTATAACCTATATCATAAATGATTTGCGCCAAAGAGATCATCATCTTATTTCAAACAATTGAATAACGCAAGTAGAATACATAAATCGTCTTTGACAGAATAATATCTTCTAATTAATAAATGTCTCGTGTCAGTGTGTTTGTGGTCGCACTCCTCCAGAACGCCACGACCGATTTTAATGTTTTTGAAGTGAAAACTTCTCGCAGCGTTGTGCACTTTTGTATGGGGAAAAAATGTTTAGCTCGCGTCAGATCCTAAGATCATCAGATCGTCAGATCGACAGGACCGCCGTTGAAATTTAAACTTAAATGTGTTACGAATAAGGAACGTTTTATTTCATAAAGTCGTTTTGTAAAAAATATTATTGAGTTCGGGTATCTAAAAGCCGATATTATAAGGATGGATGGATGGATGTTTGTTACTCAATCACGCCAGAACGGCTGAACGACTTTGGTGTGTAAATACTCCAGGTCCCGGAATAACACATAGGCTACTACATCATCGTCAATCATATTCAAGTTTTCACTTTTGCCGGCACTCCCGGAGTGCAACCGATTTTTTTTTGGTATATTTGGTATGTATGGGAATAGGTCAACAATATTTTGCACCCTCCTACCCTAATTAAATCGCAGAGCAACGTAGTCTAGAAGAGAGTGGTGATGGATTAATTTCACCAATAGCGTTAACGACGAAAACAACAATCAGATATTATAAAATACCAGAAAAGGCAAAAAAAATACACGATTAGGCATTCCTTTTGTAGAAACTTCCAAAGTTTTCTCATTTTAAATACTATCAAATATGTCTACAACTACAAGACCTAAACGTGGATCTTCTTCATTCAACTTTCCCGCCACAAACAATGTTAATAACTCACTTACAGCTCGTACAAATATAATTGATAAATTTGTACGAGCTATAAGTGAGTTATTCAATTCTTTTTTTTTTCATATAAACGCGCGAAAGGGACAATATAAGCATATTTTGGCAAGTTATTCAAGCCACGGAGCCGAACGTGTCTTCCAAAGGACGGAAGCGCTCAGTTGAAAATGCTGCAACGATCACTTCTACATTTAACCACAGAGTACGTCATATAACCCAGTGGACTGATTAAGATCGGATGAGTAAACTCTGCTACAACCGCTACTTATCTATATCAATAGTGCTTATAAAGTTTTTGTTTTTCAACAACGTGCGTTTATAAATATAATCAACCGTTACTGAATAGCACATAGTAATCGTTAGTCATCTCGGTACGAGACGACCGTGACCTTGGCGGACTTTCTTTTTTTAACACATATACTCCACGGGCGTTATGCAACGCACACAAGGTCGGTAATGCAATGGCTGAAGATGCTAGATGGATGTCAACAGGCTGTTGTTTGTCTACTGCGTTTGATTTTCACAAGATTTTATAGAGCTTCACGCTATTGACTTCTAAAGTTGTGACTTGCGGTTTAAAGACTTGTGTAACTAGTTTTATAATTAGAAAATAAAACACATTGAAGCATGGGTATATATGTATATATACGTATGTATGCGGTTCTAAACCATACCGTTTCATTTAAACTGACGTGTTTTGTTTATTTTCATGACAATGTTTTAAAAAAAAAACAGTGATTGTGAAAAGATTAGAGTACAGAGTAGAAAGTAGTAAAGAGTAGAGTAGAGACAATTAGACTAATTGTTGCCTGAAATCGTTTTTTTTTTCTCAATTTAATTGTTGCGAAAATTTATATATTTATTTTTTATCTATTTATATTTTTAACATGATACTAATACTTTTAAGATGAATGGTTTTTAGGAGTAAATCGTTTGTAAGGGACTGATTTTCTTATTCTTATGATGTTTAGGCATATAATTCTATATGTAATTTTTAGACTTTCGCGATTCGAACACATTATTATTAAACCAAACGGGGCATGATCGCGAGAAAAACATTTATAATAAATTACTAAATGTTTTTCTCGCGATCAAGCCCCGTCTGATATAATAACAATATAATTCTATATGTATGTCGGGTATATACTTTCAAGTAACCTATCTTTTGACCCGACTTTCTAGAAGATTTTGGTGTCTTCCCACTAGGATTGAACAGGTGTCTTCCAGGCAGACACAAACTCCACCTCATCGCCGTTTTACATGAGGTAACATAGTGGTCAAATGCATGCCTATCACGGTGTGTAATTGTGATGTTCGAGGTTCTGGATAGGAGCATACATGACACCGTTAAATTATAAAGCTGATGTAATAAGCTAAACAAGTTTTGATATATAAACGCATCGACTAACAAGGTCAGTTCTAGGTATCCTGCTTTTTTCTTCAATAAAGGATTTTTACAAGAAAGGATTATCTATTGAAAGGATTTACTCCAAATCAATTTTAGTTAACTTAACAACTTAAACATCACCACGAAAGAAAAAGTCTAGGGCCATAGGGTCTTAAGCGTTCTGTTAGAGATTACTAAGATTTCCTAATCTCAACCACATCATCACTGGATGTCAAAATAGGTACAGATTAAACGACATATATAATAAACTAATATAATATCCTATTGCGATTATGATTTTTGATTTTGATTCAATAGTTACAACTATTGAGTTGAGAATATAAACTGGATCCTGGATGCTTAAGGTGACGCTCTCCTCATGAATGGCATATAAGACAAATATTTTAATACTTGTCACTGGTAACACTGACCAGCCGCAAATAATTACCGATTTGCACGCGCTAACGTGTTCATGTCTATTTTTCTAGATATACCTAAAATATATTATATTCTATATGTTTAAAGAGTGTTGACGGTCTGAGAATTATTCTATAATAGAAACAAAAATAGAAGAAATATGACGGGGAGGAAGGTCAAGGATAAGTAACAAGATCCAAATAAAAAAGAAAGTGAATGACGTAGTGTAATATAGAGCGGCCATCAGTGACAGGAGCAAGGTTCTGAAAGAAAAAGGTCAGATGCAATCTCACATTTTGTAAACTCCATAAGTTTCATCAGCCATAATTATAAAGTAAATTAGTTAACTATCAGAGAGAAATATCGTTTCATATGTTGTTAACAATCTTGGCGCCAATTATGCATATTTAGTAATAATAATTTAATCAATCAGTCTGCAGATATGCATAAATGATTAGGCTTATTGAGTCTAATTTTATGCGAATATTAAGAAAACGAAAACTGTGCGAAATTTAACCGAAATTTTGTATAAGTACATCGCTAATTATAGAAGTATACCTATATCGTGATACCTTTCGTATAGTGTTACCGCTCAGTACTTCGTTATCGATAATTTATCGATGAATGAAAAATCAATAGTATAGTTGCCTATACTGTCGATTGTATATTCCAATGAAATTGACAAATTGATAATAACGTTGATAAATATAATTTCTGTAAATACTGTACAATCGACAGTGTTTTTAGATTGAAAGTATTGATATTAAAACTATCGATATTTCGGCAACACTGCTACCACGCTTTGGCCCGAAAATTTGGCATTAAAAAATATTTATTATGTTCCGGCAACAAAGAGCAAGTCGTTAATTGAAGTCTAGTTGGTTTTCATCCAGAACAGATTCTTAGGCCATCGGGTAAAAATTAACAGGAGGCCAAATCAGTTTATATTGAACAGGTAGTAGTTGCTGAGACACGTGCATTAGGTTACTTATTTTTTTTAAATATTTCACAGGTATCAATCTCGTCCGGTCGCTACAAAATGTAGCCTTACCCTCTTGTATTGAGAAAAATATTCTTCATATTCGTTTTTGCAACAGCGTCGCCGATGAGACAGGCTCGGCGATAGTGGGTAGGTTAAAATTAATTGGATACTATTTTTTATCAAGAACATCGTCCGTGTTGAATAAAATTTATCAGACTTATCAAATTGATTATACATACGAGACTAGCGCCGCCGTCCTGTCTAGGACGTGTTATGAAACTTTTAGCGCCATGATTCTAGACGATAATAAATCAAAGATGCTAAAAAGGACAGGTGAATTTAACATCGTATCTCATTTTATCGGAATTAGGAAAAGGTGGAGGTTCTCATTTCTCAATTATAATTATGATGTTTGTTAACTCAGAACTCCGCCATTTATAAAAAGACTGTGACCTATTAAGTCACCGTGACCCGGAGCAAGTCGCGCATGCTCACTTGAGTCCCGTGTGATACTGAAATGCCCATAAAAACAAAGAAGAAACTATACTAAACGTCTGGTAGACCAGGGTTTCTATATGGTAGAGAAGTTTGGGCACCACGCAAAAAGCATGAACAAAATTCACATTCAGAGAGCAGAAATGCTGCTGACGTGGTCCGGTGTTTTCGCCGTTAAAGACGACATCCAATACACGTAAGGAGTAGCTTCAGGATTAGACCGATCTTGGATGAAGTTACCGACTCCAGAATAAGATGGTGTGGACACGTTGTAAAACGATCCATTTTTGATGACGACCACGTCATAAAAAAGTTATATCCATGGCCACAGACAAGGTGTAGAAGAAGACCTCCGACATCCTGACAATATACAAAGGTCTCAAGACATTAGGTGCCTCCTTACTCCTCCGGTGAAGCTATCCCTCCGTTGAAGCTGTAAATGCCGGTAGAGGCATTCTCTATTAGTCCGATAGAAGGAAAAAAAAGTAAAAATGATGACCGCAACCGCTTTCCGGTTGCGGTCATCATTTTTACTTTTTTTGTGGCGCCGTATCATTATGAAAGCCGACCCGTATAATGGGAATTAGAAAAGAACAAGAAGAAGAAGATACTTTCAACTTGGTCGTAGTAGCGGTTTGTAGGTAGCGCAAGTCGGTGCTTTGCTTATAGCGTTTTAAAAAAAAGGTTCATGTAACAAAAGAAAAAAAAAATTTTATCGCGATGACACGATCGACACTATTTATTTCAACTTTTAACTCTACAGAATCGATACGTCTTACCATTATTTAGTCTGTGGTTCTATTTTAGCTTATTCAATGCTGGGAATTTTAATAACAGTTACGTAACAATAACGTAACGATCCAACCAGCGTCCGTCATTTTGACAGCTATCGCTCCCACCGCGGAGCCATCATCACTTCAGAATACACTAAAATAAAGTAATGAGCACAAAAAAGTAAAAATTAAAATTTAACAATATGTTTCTGTACTTGCAATCTTATTTTTAGCCGTTCTGTAAAGAAGTTAAACCAACTTTACCCACCTTCACCCTAGCGGCGAGGAGTCGTGACCAAGATTCGACGACACCTGCCCTTGCCACTCGACCTGCCAGCTATTGTTCGAAAGGTTACCTCATTACTTCCAAGAAAAGTACCACAAGTGGAACATTTAAATTTACTAACAAATTTTGCGACATTCATTCAAGCTTCTAGCAATATTGTTAAAACCTGGTTCTGAATCGGGCTACCTGTGTATGGTGGCAACTTAATGGCTTGAATGTTATACATTTACTGGCATTTTAAAAGATGTATTTTTCTCACTTTTAGTTTGAGACCCCACTGTTAATGATGGAGCATTATATAAGAACGTGCAGTATATTTCAAACTAATCAATCTATGCTATACTATTTGTATAGCGTGGACTTTATTTTTGCCAATCAACTGACAACTACTACTAACGATAAGTAATTTTTAATAGGATTATTTCTTTCTTAATTGGCTTTTGCGTACTGCAACATCAATTTAGAAAATTACGCAAACACAAACACACATTATGTATAGAATCTAAATGTGATGTATCTAAGTGTGATGAATATGTGTTAAACAAATCTCTTGAACTCTCTCAGGTGAAACTACATCCTTGAGACCGATAAACATTTTATTCTATATTTTTATAAGACTAACTATGTCTCCGCCCGCGTGTCTGTCCGGACTCCCAAGTTTTGTCATTTGTAGTAATTTACAGTAAGGCTTAGTACATTTTTGTGACGACTGATTATAATTAGTCAAATACTGTCAGAGCTATTATGGCGTGAAAATGAGTGGTATGGGTGTTGTCTAGTGTAATTATTGAAACACGTACTCTATGTGTGTTAGTGTCCATGGTGTTGGTAGTCAAGTAGTAAAAAAAACATACGAGTGTTTGTATTTTTAGTCCAAAATTCTCGATAAGATGAGTGGAAGTTAATGTATTTCGGCACCAACCCACTTATATATACGTATATGAAATCTTACGAGTATCATTCGATGCTACATAAAATACGAGCAGTCCCTTTTTTATTGGGAATAGGCTGGCGTTTGACCACGTTTGACGCGCTCACCTGGTGTTGGTCATCAGGAAGTGCAGGGAATAACATATGTGTGTGGTATACAATAACATATTTGCTAATATAACGCTTATGGCAGTAATTTGTTTCACTTCAGTGCGTCGTCGTCGGTAAAGTATGTCATTCCATTTTGCAATATAATTTATAAACTGTCGCGGACTCACGGTCACTAACACAAATATTCACATTATTAACGGTATTTTCGGTGTGTAGGTATATCTTCTTTGATATGAGTTCCGTAATGTTTAAATAATAATAATATGGGACAACATTCACACAAGGTCTTCAGGTCCCAAACTAGGCAGAGCCTGTACTATGGTAACCCGATGACTGATATATATACTTAAATACATACTTATATACATATACACACCCAGACACAGGTCAAACAGACATGTTCATACACACAAATGTTTGACCTGTCCGGGAATTGAACCCGGGACTAGCGGCTCAGAAGGCAGAGCGCTACCAACTGCGCTTACCGGCAAGTCAATAAAAAATTATAAGAGCAAAAATGACAAATAAAAATACAAAATACTTTATAACCGAGCAGTTGAGTTGAATTTTGAAGTGTAAACTTTTTTTGCGGCGTTGTGCACTTTTGTATGGTGAAAAAAAAGTTAAACTCACATTAGGACATCAGGACGTGACGTCATTGAATTCGTAAGACGAAGGGAGAGGAGACCGCCGATGAAATTTAAACTTAAACGTGTTACGAATAAGAAACATTTTCGTTTATTGGTAGTTTTATTTAATAAAGTCGTTTTGTTAAAAGTATTATTGAGTTTGGTTATGAAAACGCCGATATTATAATGAGAAAAGATTTCATTGTTTCAAAAAAACGTCATCATGTTCTATGTGTATATGTACATAAAATCAATGAACTTAAATACCTATGTTCTGTTTGTGTACGATAGCGCAATAAGTGTATATTGTATTTTTCCACATAAATGATATGTACTTTTATACTGATAAATAAAGCAATTAGAAATTATTCCCTAACCATTCCACAATCTTCAAAAATGCACAACTTAATGTTCAAGTTTTCACTCCCGCAGTGCAACCCGTTGTTTTTTTTCTCACACCCTTACTAAGATTTCCAGTGTCGCAGGAGGCATGGAAACAAACAATCACAGCACACAAACAAATGGCATAAAATATGTTTGCTCCTGTCGCGAATCGAACCACGTAGGGCTCCGGGGACCAGGGGCCTAAGTCTACTATTCAATATGGCAATAATAAAGTAATTTTTCAGTATTTACCACGCGATCCCTAGTCGATTATTAAATAGACACAACATGACTATCCCAAATTTACAAGTATTTTGTGTTATGAAAAATGTTGAGATATGTATTTAATTTAAAGATGTAATTTTGATTTTAATTTTTGTTTCAAAGATTTTTAATTCAAATTATTATAATTTTTAAACAAATAGACTGTATGACTTGTTAATAATGACAATTGCTTGAATAATAATGTTATGGTAATCCATTATTAAGAATTATGTTAGCTTTTTAATGTATAATTTCTAAGAATAATTTTTAATGTTTCATTGACTGATTATTATATTATATTTTTTAATTTAGTTCAGTTCAAACAATTCAACGGGAGGATTTTAAACTCTTAAATGTATTTATTTAACGGAAAGGACCTAATTATTAAAACACAGGCCTGTGAGCCTAGTTTAATAGTTAGTGCCACACACACATGTACTGTGAGAAAATAAATAAATGATTTGATTTGGTTCGTAGATTACAATTTACGAGAGTGGATAATATTTAACTATGAAAAAGTTATGAAGAAACAGAAGTTCAAAGTATGAAATTAATAAAGTTCCCGATGCACGCATGCAGTAGACAGATATGTCGCAGTATACTTTTTCCGCTTGGATTTAATCAGTTTGATAGGTAAAGCCCAAGCAAACGATATTGGCAAATCATCATTTCTATTAACATAAGTTTATTTCAAATGCCTCTCTTAATGTTATGATATTTCGGTGCATATTTCATTCGATACCTAAAACAGCCTAAACTAAAAGCAAACTACGCAAAATCAAAACTACTGTTCCGAAGACCGAAACTTTCCGAATGTCATATAATTATAATGATGACGGACATTTCAATATCGTATTAGCATTTTTATGGCAAATCGTAACGCGATACTGAACACGAAGAATTCGGTCAAGTGCGAGTCTTGAGAGCAAATATTTACTTACATAATAACATACCTAAAACATTCATAACTCCTTTGCCAATATTTGATTATTTGAGATGTAGAGATGTTTGATCTTAATTCGTGGTTACGTTAAAAATCTAATCATGCTGATTAGGGTACATGCCATGAGTAAGGTTAGGAATCGAATCGGAGAAACCAATTTCTCGGGACGTTACTAGTACTAGTACATTTTGTATTATGTTATTTATTATTTAAACAGCATCAACTTTACATTTAATCTTTCTGCTGGTGCAAATAAATGTCTTAGTGGAAAAGTGTTTTAGTAACGTGCGGGTACTCATACGAATCGCCGATCCAGAACATAAAGCAGGTCCCGTTGATTTTCGTCATCGTCATCATCATAATTTCAGCCATATGATGTCCACAGCTGGATATATACCTCCCCTATTGATTTCCATAAGGAACGGATGGAAGCTAATCCTGTAGAAAGTTAACGCCTATAAGAAAAAAACAATAATAAATTTTTTTCTACATTTCGAATAAGTACAGTTCTATGTGTACCTACATTTTAAATAATCTTAAACTATTTAAACTTTTCATTAGTTATTATTATGTCAAATGTTGCTTCTTGTTTGTATAATATCTAATTTTGTATCAGCATTATAATGATTACGTTTTTCTCAAACTTCTGCATATTATTACGATTAACGTAAAGTTTACGATTTAGCAAGTTCAACAGTATGCAATATTAATACATTATATAGGTGCATAATATTCCATGTCAACTGACTTTCGATAATGAGGAGTCGCCGAACGCCAAAAAATTGATTTTCATTCAAAACGACGATTGCATGTGAAAATTTTGCTTACTAACATTATGAGGAGATTAATACCCTTCGATTCAAAGGGTTTTTGCTATGAGACGCGGGAGGTGCTTAGTTGCGTACTACTCAAATGTTTTGACGCAAATTCACCCCACAGAAAGCTGTATTTTTTTTAACCTACACTAGCTGCGCCCCGCGGCGTTACCCGCGGTGAAATGGTACAAGCCGGCTTCATTTCGAATTTCATGTGAATCCGTTCAGCCATTTCAGCGTGGAGTAACAAACATACAAACGACAAAAGACAAACAAACTTTCGCTTCTTTATAATATTAGTGTGATAAATTTTACGTAAACACATTTATTTCTAGGTGGGTGAATAATTTATACATGTACTAAACGTTTAATTTTTTGTTGCAGGATCAACGGGAGCCGGCGCGGCGGCACAACTTTTGGCATAAGAGTTGACTTAAGAAACGGGATATTGGTAGGATTCTTCGTAAACTATAGGTTTAATGTTGCAATGGTTGCTGGTCAGGTATTCAAAACGGTTGTGTATGCAGCAGATAAATTATTGACTTTTATCGTCGATACGGTAAAAAGAGTGGGTGGTTTGTCCTTCCACAGTTCTTGAACGACACTAGAATCACAAACTATATTTATTATATAGAGATACCTAGAGTTCGTTTCACAAAAGGAGTCCCGCGGCAATCAGTGGAACTAACAAACAAGCAAAGAAACTAGCGCCACCCCCGAGGGACATCTTTCGTGAAATAGACTTGCACCCTACGGCCTACACTTGAATCAACTCGAATAGAATCGCACAGATTCGTTATACGTATTTATCACAGATTAGAACTATAACTTGTGTTGTTAGCAACAACTGTGTAATTTTGATGTTTTTGACCCTCGATATTAAGGCCCTGTTGCAAGTCAACTTTTATGTTAGTGACTGTGACAGTTTTGCTATGGCGCCATAGATAAGTAACTATATACTGAGGTATGACGATTTGAGAAAATATTGCATTTTCAGTAGTTGTTAGTTAACCTTTATAAAGTTCAATGCCCCGTACTGGAAATCCTTCGACCCAAATAAAATCAGTGCAGGTTTCGTCAAAACCTCGATCTATGTCACGTTCGCAAATGTTTTACTGTGATTTATTTAGTGAACCCATACATCGCGTGTTGACAAGCCTTTTCAAGTTCACACGTTGATCTTCCGCGGTGATAGTCAGCGTAGCAGGCGATGGTTCCGCGATATTTCGTGGAGTCTTGCGTAATGAGTACACGAGTTGCACGCGGCGTTGCCACTATATTTGCAATATAAAGCGTATAGATATAAGTTTGTTTCATGAATCGTCTCAAATTGGGAAATATAACCAGTTATTTTTGTCTATTTTCAATAATTATTTGAAGACGTATCGTTTCTGACTTGTAGTTATTGCGGTTTTGAAATTGGTGGTCACATAATTACTCAGCGTTTGTTTTTAACTGACTTTCAAGAAGGAGGGGGTTCTCAATTGAGACGTTTATATTTTTTATGTATATTCGGGCATAGCTCTGGTATTTGTGAATTGAGTTAAGAAGCTGTTTTTTCAAGTTTTCGCTTTGACATGATGATTGATCCCATATAAATTGGCTAAGTATTTCTGTCTCATTTCAAAGAAATGTTGGGAATGTTCCACGGATAGTTGTGGAAGTCGGTTAGGATAAGTTGTTTTTAAACTATGTACATAATTAATCCCATTAAATTTTATAGTTTGTGTATTTACATACCTGCTTGTGTATTTACATGCTGTCTATTGATCTTATTTCTGATTACCAAAATTAAGCCACTCCAGTATAGTCTGGTCTTCTGACCACCGATTACAAAATTAGTGTGGATTGGCGCACGTGCAATTCGTCTTTTGTCGTTAACTGTACCCACTTATTCAAATCTTGACTTGCACTTTTTAAAGACATGTTGCCACCGCGGTAGTTATGGCATGGCCTTCATGGTAATTTTAAAATTAGAACTTTATAAGTATGACTCTATTAGTCATAGACAAGTCGTGATAACTGATTTCACATAGATTAGACACACACCCCCGCTGTGACCGAAGGACATGAGAAGGAAATTGTCTTTTTAAATTGCACAAATTTCCAAGTTAAATTAACATTTTGATTGATTTGCCACTTGATTCATAACATCGCCTATATCCGGGTCATTTTTGTGATGACACGTGTTTAAGTTGCTTTTTAAACGAAAATAAAAGATATCTCTTTAACTAAACAAAAGCTTAAGTACTCTTTAGCATTACCCCTTTAATCTAGCTTTTGTGCTATGAAGAATCGGGAAGCAATCAAGTTATTTTTTTTATATCATGTACTTGTATGAATACTAAGGCCCACTTACGCCAACCAAATTTTCCGAGATTTTCGCTGAAAACTCGGATAAATTTGTGCAAAATTGTGATTTGATCCAAAAATCTCGGATAATATTATTTGATGCAAGTGGGCATTAGAGTAATAATAGTCCATGATTATAAATTTATATGTATAAATTGCATATTATTATGTAATATACGTAGGAAGACACATATTTTAGAAAATTAAATGAATTTGACACGTTTTGCCATTTCCATATCTTGAATTCCTTCTATTTTTTTATTTTTTTTGACGTGATAACGTTTTATAAATTGATGAATACCAGCAACACTCATGAAAAATAGTAACGTTCCGCGTAACGTTCCACCTGAGTTTTGTATTACATAAAATAATCAAAGTCAAAGTCGAAGTCGAAGTCAAGGTCGAAGTCAAAGTCATAAATGATTATGACGTTATCACGTAAATCTATCGTCCGTAAACCGACTTTACAGACAACCATTTTTTTTATTATTAACTTTCACACGAGGTTCCCAA
This sequence comes from Apeira syringaria, assembly GCA_934044485.1. NCBI lineage: Eukaryota > Metazoa > Arthropoda > Insecta > Lepidoptera > Geometridae > Apeira > Apeira syringaria. Next base: position 8,425,597 of record OW203665.1, on the reverse strand, counting down.
ACTAGGCAGAGCCTGTACTATATATGGTAACCTGATGACTGATATATACTTATATACATATACACACCCAGACACAGGTCAAACAGACATGTTCATACACACAAATGTTTGACCTGTCCATTAATTTTGCAAATCAGATTATTCTTTTCAAATACTTCCTTGTTGCTTTTTTACTTGAAAACTTTCGCCACAATTAATATTCACGCATCAAGATAATATAAATAACTGCCGCTCTTGACGAAAAACAGCATTAGAATATAATTTGTACTGTACAAGGCGAACAGCGACCGCGTTCGCGAAAGCTCCGTACTGTCCTTGAAAAAGACTATAGTCAAAACTACGGACGGAACCCTCTGACTTATTACGTGAGTAATTCCCGAGTTTTATACATTCAATGTGTCAAGACCACGTAAGTTATAATAACAAAAATGAGTAGAGAGTATAGAATAAGGAACTAATATTTGTGACATCTGACTTGTTTATAAAACTCTACTGAATAAGGGGAATAAGGGGGCATTTATAAATATAAATAACGTCACACGGATTTCATGACTTTTTGACCCTTCTCCTTGTCACAGTTGGTCACGCTTGTGACCACCCCTACTCCCTGGTGTGACACACACTAAGCTTGAAATTATTAGATAAATGGATGGCCCCTAACTAGATAATATAAATAAGATAATTTAAAAAAATATATCAAATATATGAATTAATTGAACACTCACCAGTACGATGGTTCGTATATGGAAACTGAGTCGTTTTATTCTCGTTGCCATTGTCGGATAGTCGTTTTATCTGCAAAATAAGTAGTAAATATATAAATAAGTATATAGATCTTACGTCGTACTAATATCATTTATGTGAAAGCTTGTTGTATGTTTGTGTGTTTTTTACCTCCTCACACCTTACGCCTTAACGGCTTTCCAGGTTTGAATTAAATTCGTAATGTATGTATGTACCTTATACCTTTTTTATTTATTTTATTTACACTCAAGCCCCGCACTATGATTCCCTGTGTTCCTGTGTGATATTTAATTAATTAAATATGTCCTGTAAGATTTCTTTTTTGTGGCAATAAACGATTTAAATATTTATTTATTATTTATTTATGTATGCTACAAACAAACTTTATTGTTCACCTTAGATTGTTTAATAATAGATTACATTACAAAAAAATATTTATTGTTAAACCTTAAATATAAAACAATACTTACAATATATATACATTTACATACAGAGTGTGACAATGGCCTTATCACTGAAAGTGATGTCTACCAGGCAACCTTTGCATGGAGAGGATCTATAACGAGGGTGTTACTTAGCTTAAAAATTTAATAATGCTTTTGAAGTGACATAAGACATGCAATGTTGTATATTATGTAGAGTGACTGACGTGCATCCCCCTCCGCGGTCATTCGTCTCCGGTACTCGCGCTAGTGCACACAACTGTAAATTAACTTTTAAGTTCTGATATAATCGGTCGGTCGACGTGGCTCAGTGATCAACGACACTGACTTTGGAACCGCGACCCCGGGTTCGAATCCCGGCCAGGGCAAACATTTCTGTGATGAGCATAATGTTTGTTCTCGGGTTTTGGATGTTTGTGTATTGTGACTGTGTGTGTCCATGCCTTCCGCGACACAAGGTATCCTAGTGCAGGGGTATGAGTGTGTGATAAAAAAAATGTTTAAATTTATATTTACCTAATATTTCTGGACTTATTTATTTTTTCCTAAAAGCTGGGACTTACAATAGGGTAGAGGTCCCACACTTACATGAATATATTGAGTAACTAAAATGTAAATCCAAGAAATGTAAACTAAAATTAAGAGGATAAATCCAAGAGTGTAGAGTCACCATAACTCTGTGGGTCACGGTTACTAAACTAAACAATACATGTGTCTAAGGGCACGGTGTAGTAATGCGTCATTATATCATGTGGGACACGTACTCCTGCGCAACTTGCAACTTTTATTGTACAGCCTTATTTATGCCCTTTTATTACACAGTGAAGCAGTATTTAGATTTTTTAATAATTATATTATAGCATTATTTAGATATTTTCATTACAGACATAAGAGTAAGCTTGCTTTTTTTTAGGTTATAACCCTTTTTAAGGGTAAACATATCATTATAAAAACACTTTCTCAAGATAATGGAAAAATATAATAAAATGTATTAATATTTTTTTTAATGCGGTACTAGCGGTAACCCAAGTAAGTCAAGTAGTGACCGCAGAGCTTATCTAACCGTTACATCTATGCAACAACATAATAAAGTTTTTTGATAAACTACAGAGTTCTCGTGCGGTTCGACGCTAAAACTGTGACGCTGAGTGTAAATGTTATATAATTTCATTTATTATATTATTTTTGTGAGTGTATGTGATTAGATAAATATATTTTCTTCTTCTTCTTAAAATTGTGAACGCAGTACCTATACAAATCCACACGGGTACCTACATAATAAAATCGTTGGTGTCTTAACAAGTTCTCATGTGCAATAATAGCGATATTTGCGCTAGTAGAATAAATCTGGTCATACGGATGAAGAATAATTATAAGGTACTCATAACTCACATATCAGAGATTCTCAAAAAATAGGCAGATAATAAGCATGATCGTGGTCAAAAAACCTACTCTTTATATTTACAACAAAGCAACGTTAAAAAAATGTTATATAATCTGTCAGCACAAGAAAACTTCCGGTGCAAATCAGTGAAGGTGAGCCGGAAAGTGTTCACCTTTTTATAGTTAACTTAATGAAGTAAATACTACTTGCTGTTCATTACTGTAAAGGTCTCGGCCAGAACTGAGACCTGAATAACCTGAATTGAAAATAAGTAATTAAATTATATAACCGTCGAACAAGTGACTTGTCCTCTTGAATACCGAAAAGCTATCACTTTCATGTCCATCATTTGCATATCCATGGGCACATTTAGATTATAATTTTCCTTGCATTCTTTCATATGCGGCTGCGACAGCGTTAAGAAATACTAATTATAAACTGTAAACGACATTTAAAGTAATTCAGTCTTCTATTTCTTATTCGATACAAAATATATTTTTGAGTATTTTTTTTAATTGAGAATTATATAACAATGTCTAATAATACAAGAAGAATTATATTTCAAGTATATTTGTATTTAGCATATCATAGTGGTGGAATGTGGAGAGCATTAATTGATTTTATCAACTTTTTTATACCCATGTTCGTGCAGATATATGACTTTGACTTTTAAACCTTATCTACAAGGTTCTGGGTTCTTTTTACTTTAGTGACAATAAAAATAATAAGTAACGCAAGTTATATTATAAGTCTTATGAACAGAGTACCTGTGGATCAATGTTATAATATTAACCATTACTATTCAAAGAATCTTAATAAATTCGTCAATAAAATAATTGTCACCCAACATTTTTACATGGAAAGAAGACATTTTAAGTTTAAGTCTTTTTCATTACTTCAGGGTTAGAGCCTTGTTGTTTTGCCGTTTATATATAAGTTTAAGATACCAGCTCGTAAGCTGAATTAGCTACAGACAAAAAAACACTAAATAGATGAATGCTCGTTGTTACTTCGAATCCTCTGATGCTAGCTCTCGTCCTATTAATTTTATATTTATTCGAAATTATACAGTTTCGAATGTTATAACCGAATAAAGGTTAGTTATCTAACGTACATGCGATTTATCATGCTTAAATAACTTTCCAATATTTATGAGTACATATTTTAATTAGTTAAGTTCACCACCTTAATACTAAATGAGAGATTTGTGTCGTCGATAAAACTTAATGTTGGTGAGGCATTCAATCATCATTTAGTTAGGGTCCCTCACATAATAAACATAAATTAATCCATTGACAGCAATGTTAAGACAAGCCTTTCTCAGTCCTTATCAATATCATTTAAGTGTGATAAATTCATAATGTTATAGTCACACTACCGCTACCTCAATTATCCCACGGTAACTAATTTTTTTTTCCAGCCTATCTCCATACCAAATTTCATCGAAATCGGTACAGCCGTTTGAGCGTGAAGGAGCAAGAAAGACTTTTGAATTATTTATTAATCCCACGGCAACAGCAATTATTTTCGGTATAAAAAGTAGCTTATGTGTTAATCTAGGATCTAAACTATCTCCATACCAAATTTCATAGAAATCGCTGCAACTATTTGAGCGTGCAGGACTAAAAAACTACTTACACACAAACAAGCTTTCGGCTTTATAATATTAGTGGGATGGGATTAATGTTATGAATCAATCGATCCATTTTATGACATTAGTATTACGAATGTTTGCACGAATTTGACCATGCTATGTTATGAAAAATGTTGACAGCCGATATGTAACATTTCAAATTTAAAGCTATCATAATATATTCATCATTTTATAGTTACGAAATGGCAATAGGCCACGAGTTAACACAAATTTTAATTTTAGGTTTTCTTAGAACTTAGTTTAATCCTATTTTTACTTATTTACTTAAGGCCATTCGAGTATCTGCGGAGGAAGCAAGAGTGGTACGCCATAGGATAGAAGAAACTGGAAATTAGTTGTCTGCCTATCTCTCCGGAAAACAGGCATGCATGCATTTACATATAAATTTAGGGAAGACCTTACCATATTATTAAATTGATATAAAGGTATAGATACGTTGGCAACTACGGGGGCGTGGCCAACACATTAAGCTTATATTTTAAAGTATAATAATGGTATATTATCAACGAAAAATAGTGTTAATATTAATACATTGAAGCCTAGTTTTAATTTACTTACCTACCCTAACTTCCCTTTCTTTTTTCAAAATTAAATTTCATTATGTATTCGATTTTGTGGCTATATAGAGTGATCAGTAGCGCGTTGAAGTCTTTTGAAACGAAGCATATTATGAAGCAACATTGTCTATGAGTTATATGATTAATGCATTAACATGATGCTAGGCGGAACTTACGTTCAAACTTTTGATGGGAAAAATTTGGCGTCTAGTGTGATTTGAATCCACGACTGTAGAGTATCGTCCTGTACTGGTCTGTATTCTGTAGTCAAGGGATCAAATCCCACGAGTAGCATGGTGGTTAATATTAGAAGACTGTCATGAACACCTTTGTGCCTAAAGTCAGATCGAATGATTTTGATGAAATTACATAAGAATTCAGTGTATGTGTATCAATTTCATTAAAATCATTCGGACCGTTTGAGATTGAAACAGTAGCTATATTAGATTTCTTGCTCATAGGAGCACTACATTTTTACGGAATAAAAATGTGTTAATACAGTAAAATATGGTATGGAGGTCCATACCAAGTTTTCCGTAAAGAAGTAACAAACATAATTAAATACACACAGACAGACTTTCGCGTTTACTTATTTACTAGTAGTACTCCGCCTTTTCACCGGCGTGGATAACAGTTTTCCCGCTACCTCGATTATTCCACGGGAATCATACTTTGTCCGGGATCCGGGATACAAGTACTGTGTTATCCCAAAGTCTAAATCCTACCAGGATACCAAATATCATTGAATTCAGTACAGCGGTTTGAGCGTGAATGAGTAGTAGTGGAATAACAGTTTTTGAATTATTTGCGTATCCCACGAGATCAGCAATTATTTTCGGAAAGAAAAGTAGTGTGAAAAGTAGAATATGTGTTAATCCAGGGTATAAACTATCTCTATACTAAATTTCATCGAAATCAGTACAGCCGTTTGAGCATGAAGGAGTAACAGACATACACACATAATTACATTATATAAAACTTCACCTTTATAATATTAGTAGGAGTAGGATAGGATTACATTACTATAAACTTGCTTTTAAATGTGAAAAGTAGATAGTGGTATTGTGTTTATTTTTTTATGTATGCAGATATTGTTATTAAATGTAAAAAAAAAATCAGTTCATTTTAACGATGTAAATAATTAAGCTACTGTGACGCAATTCATAAACGTAAGTAAAAGATATTATATATTTTTTATTTTTTATTTTTTTATTTATCAACATTCACACAAGGTCTTTAGGTCCCAAACTAGGCAGAGCCTGTACTATGGTAACCTGATGAGTGATATACATACTTATATACATATACACACCCAGACACAGGTCAAACAGACATGTTCATACACACAAATGTTTGACCTGTCCGGGAATCGAACCCGGGACCAGCGCCTCAGAAGGCAGAGTGCTACCAACTGCGCCAATCGGCCAGTATAAAAAAAGTACAACTATAGCTTTGATAGCAATGCGACAGGACGGTATTTCATAGTAGTGGGTTCAAATCCAACTGGTAGGCAAATGTTTCCTTAAAAAATATGAAAGTATACTACGTTATTTTAATATTTATTCATTTGTATCAGCAAAACCAATTACACTATCATAATCTAAGCGACAGAAAGTCCACTGCTAGACATATGCCTCCCCCATATAGAGGGGATTTCCCAATATCCCAACGCCCAATATCCCTCGTCAACCCACGCTTCACAGGCGGGTTGGCGAGCGAGTGTGATTTCTGATCCTCAGAGACTGCTGCTGCCCTTCTGGTTCGTCCCAATCCCTTAGCCGACCCTTACGGCACCCGCGGAAAGAGATGGGGGAGTGCTATTCTAGGCCGGTACCACCACGGCACTATTAAAAGTATACAATTATGTTGCCTTAAGGCGAATCAAATTACAAAAGCATAATGTCAATATAATTATACGTGACTAGTACATGCAGTTGTAATAAATGACTTAAAATACTAGTCAAACATATATAAAGTAATATTTTAAGTTGAAACGTAATAAGCCGCATTTGGTATTTCACCGTCTAACTAATCATAGTAATATTGTAACGGCGAAAATTTATGTGTAAGTTTGTTACTTCTTCACGCTCAAACGACTACATCGATTTAGATGAAATTTAGTATGAAGATACTTCAGGTCCTGGAATAACACATAGGCTACTCTTCATCATCAATACTCACCACGGGCGCAGCTATACAACATAAAAATAAAATGGGGCCGTTCCATCACTCCATTAAGAATCACTAATTGGGATTAGTATTCCCAAAGAAGCCTGATATCGTTTTAGTCGACCGGTCCCAACGCCGGGTAGTGCTCGACATCAGCATTCCACATGACGAGAACCTCGAGAAAGCTGAGAAGGACAAACGTAACAAGTATTTCATGTTCACCTGATGACCAAGATGCTCACGAGGTAACCAACATGTGGGCAGGTGACTTAACGATCATTGTCCCGATAGTCGTTTTCACGAATGGCTTAATATTGAACAGCCTCGATCAAAATCTTAAGAAGCTCTCGCTAGACGGTTGGATCAAGGATCACATGCAGAAGGCAGTACTCCTTGACACGGCGCGTATTGGAGTAGGTTCTTTACTCTGCAGCACTAACCAACCGATAGCTTGGGCCCTGACATCAGGTCAGGCCGGCGGAATTCTAGGTTTAGATGTTTCAAAAATATCTTTATTAATTATTGTTTTTGATAGTATTGTTAAAAACTAGACCTTATAAAAAAATCAAATAGATAGACATACATAGAAATAAAATTTACTGAGTTAAGCTTAAAACAGTATAATAATATGCAAAATTTCCGCAAGAAAAAAAAAACGTATAATCTTCGTGTAATACGCGGATGCTAAATTCTAATATTAATTTAACGGTCGTGGGAATTATGCGATAAACACGTAAAAACCCTTTTGTTAATTTAATGTATGTTATACTTCATGATAATAAATCCTTAAATCTATTATTACTGACAATTAAACGAAAACAGTTTACGAAAAAACCCTTATTCCTGGTAGTAGACCTCTCCTTAAGTAGAAATAACTTTTAAAGTTAATAGGAAAACTAGTCGGATTTAATTTTTTGCGTTGATTTTTAACAATTTCCAAACCACTGTTTTAATATGATTCACATAGTAGCGGGTTTACGTATGTAATCTTAGACCATCAACTTCGTCAGCTCCGTGGTCATACCTAGGATGGGTGACCACTAGTATCATTTGAGTGTTTAAATGATTGCGAGGGCACGTTAAACAGTCGGCGCCGGTTGTTGTCTTAGGATGACAGTCGTATAGCCATGCTGGAGGCCCTTGGGTAGTCTGAACCTTCGAAATTGAGCATGCGATTAGATTAGACTATCTGCCAACCCACATTGACCAGCGTGGTGGATTATGGCCAACCCCTAACTACTGTAAGCCCAGTTTTGAAACCCATGGGCGGCTTGAAATGTCCATCAATAACGTGTAGGAAAGTGAAAATAATTTGTAAACTTCCTCCGATGTATCGGTAGTCCGATATAAAAGAAAAGCAAACCTTCATGTTTAAAGACAGAAAAGGTTTGCTATCTTCAAATATTAATTTTCTCACCAGAACCTAGATGTACGCTCAATAAGTCGCTGAATTGAAGAGCAAACCCAAAAGGGAATTTCGTACGAAGCTTGTAACTTGCTCCCAATTATTTGATACAACAAAACTTTAAGATTTACTTAGACTCTCTAAATACACAGACAGTGTTGTTCAAAAGTGAAAAAAATATACTGGATAAGAATGTATATTCATATCTGGCCATACACGTTAACAAAATTAAGCAGATAAATATCGAATATACATAAATATATTCATCTAACTTCTTAGACAGGTGCAACACTAAAGAAATTTATAGATATGAATTACATTAAAGCCCCAAAAGCTAACGAAGAAAAAAGAAATGCAAAATAATATGTTAAAACAAAAACCTACCGTATCTCCAATCACTAGGTACACAGATATTTAAAAAAAATCAAAATTGGAACACCTCGTAAATGTCAAGCACGGATCTCACAAAGTCGAATTTCGATACGGAGAACGGTTTACGATGTCGCATAGCTGTATACGCGGGTTGGTAAAGTATACACGCGCGTTTGTCGACGTACGTTTTGTTAGGTGTTGCGTACGATACTGGCAGTCAGCTGGCCGGCCGGTCCAAAACGTGTGCTAATCGCGCCAACACACCCCGCATAATCATGCGGGAAGTACATAGAGATGTTCGTTTGATTAAATACGATTATTTTATTAGTACCTGGGACGATTAAAAACATATTAAAATAATGCATACTCAAATAATTAAGATAATATAAGAGAGAGAGATAAATAAGCATTTTTAAGCTTGAACAACAAAGGTGATTTTTTATAAGACAGTAGTTTTGTATACTTTACAAATACAACAAAAGTTCTTTAATTCGATTATTTACGCTGGTGTCGATCGAATCGAAATATTGTTTTGTTTACGGGTTACTTAGTTTTGGTAAATATTAATGCTACTAGTTATTTTTTGAAGAAGGGGACTTGTTAATACGAACGTATTGTCATAATAATTGATTGCGCACAGCATGTATATGCTGTGTCAAAATATTAACATATTATCAAATAAACAATTATAATGTTCTAACTTCGAAAATATTGTTTATGAACATGAAGCTAAGATACTGTTACATTATTTTTTTATCTATATAGTTCTTGCGTTTGACCACTATCTCACATGTACTAACGTTAGTTGTCACACTAAAGTGGCACATTGTCACAGTCAAGCCACTCTCGTAATGCAAGTACCTGACATAACCAACCTAGCCACCTACTTAGAAGTCAAAGAAAGCAATACTCGCGACAATATCGTACTTGTGATGCTGATCATCTTCAACCATCCTCTTCTGTAATATTAACTTTTCATTTTAGAGTAAACGAGACGACTATCTATATTTTTTTAATAACACGTGTTTAGGTAATCGATAATAAATCATTGATCAAATTTTGGCAATCAGATGGAACACGTATAATTTACGAGTGAATAATACATTTTTTAATAAACTTATCTTTTCTGTTGCAGCGAACAAAAGATTTCGTGTAAAACCATTACATAAATGAACCCATGGCTACTTATTTGTGAATCACGAAATTAAACTGTATAATAACCGTTTGTGTCCATTTTGTATAATGTGCGTGAAATTTGATGACAATTGTGTCTATATGCAGCATGCGGTTCTTTTTTAACCGACTTCAAAAAAGAAGGAGGTTACTCAATTCGACCGTATATATGTTTTTTTTAATTTTTATGTGTGTTCGCGGATAACTTCGTCGTTTATGAACCGATGTTGATGCTTCTTTTTTGTTAGATAGAGTATACTTCCGTGGTGGCCCATTTAACTTTCATTAAAATAGGACAAGCAATTTTTGAGTTATACTCCAATAACTGAAAAGTGCTACGCGTATTTTGATGATATTATTGTCGCGGTTGAAGACATCGACATCCCGTGAGTAGCACAGGTGACTGAAAAGGGTGAAAAAAAATTTTTTTAACAAAAAATGCAACCGACTTCAGCACTCAAAAGTGTGAAATAACTTGTCGAAGTCGGTACCATGAGCACAATATTGTGATGATAGTTACTTTTGTGTGAAATATCATGGTACCGACTTCAACAAGTTATTTCACACTTTTGAGTGTTGAAGTCGGTTGCATTTTTTGTTAAATTTTTTTTTTTTTTACATTGTTGTCTTATGAGTTGTTAGTTGTTCCATATATATATATATATATATACTACTCATTGCTATTCAATTCTAAGACATAAAATATATGGTGTTGAAAAGAATAGGTACTGAACTCTCTGACAGGATCAGAAGATATTTTCATTATGACATGGGATTTTAATTAAAAATAGCCATAGATTTAATATCCTTTATGTCATTTGGTAGTTTGTTGTATAGCATAGCTCCATCGAACATAATATTTTTCAACCCATATTCGATATATTGCACACGGGTTGCCTTGGTAAGTCTCGGACCCGCAATGTTACACACTTTGTGCCGCAAATCATGTGTTACTAAACTTCCAAGGGAGGACTAAATAGAAGTCAAAACCTTCGATTCGAAAGGAACTACACTTCTCATTAGCTAACAAAGTATCCTCCGCATGCAGGAGTATCGGATTTCCTGAACGCCTGAAGGCTGTCCATTCAGCTCAGTGAGATCCGCTGGCTTTGAGCGGACAATGCATAATGGACGCTATAAACTTTTTAGCGGCGTTAGATGAGGTCACCTGTTTGCTATCATTTTATTCATGTCAATAAAAAAATGATGATCTGACGCACAAGGCAACACAAGTACCTAGATGCATAAGACCAATGTTTCTTGATATTTTGGTCAAGAAAAGGGCTTGGCGAAAAAGTATCTTAAGCAATGAACCTGCTGCGCAAAATTTCAGTAAATGGAAATGTTCATTGTTTATGGTAAACTTACTATGCCCTGCGGTTTAATCCACATGGACTAAAGTTTTCCGCTACCTCAGTTTTTTTTTACCACACTCAGACCCCGCACTAGGATTCCTGTGTTGCGGAAGGCATGGACACACACAAACACCCAAGACCCGGGACAAACATATACACTCATCGCACAAATGTTTGTCCTTGCCGGGATTCGAACCCAGGGTCCCCGGAGACACGGAAATCATGTCAATGACCACTGCGCCACGGCGACCGTCAAATCACGGTTACCTCACGAGTAGCATATTTTTTATATTAAATTATATATATATATATATATATATATATATAGCTGCGGGGTCTACCGGACCGCACTGTGAATTTTTAGCGGTCTTTTTTTATCAAATACAGACAAAATATAGAACAACCTGCCCTATTCTGTCCTTGCTCGGTTTTTTTTTACCCCTACCTAGAATTGTAGGGGGCACTCCGTGTTGTGGGAGGCGTGGTGTACTTACACAATTACAGAATACAAGCATCCAAGACCCGAGACATCCATGCTTATCACATAAATATTTGCCCTTGTCAAAGGGGAACCCATACATCCCATTATTAATATTGTAAGCATAAAATAATTGTGAGGATGAATGTTTAAATATTTATTGAATCCCGCCAGAAGGGCTGTAAACCTTACCTTTTATCCCGGAAAAATACAGTTTCCATTCAATAACTGAGATAGAGGGAAAACAGTAGTCCAGGCGGTGTAACCGCGAGGCGCAGCTAGTCTAAATTATATAATTAACTTTGTTATTTTTATTTAAATTATACTATAACTATTTTTTACTAAGAAAACATCCGTACAACATACTTTAACTTGGTATACATATACTTCAGGTCCCAGAATAACACATAGGCTACTTTTCATCATCATCATCAATCATGTTCAAGTTTTCACTTCTGCCGGCACTCCGGGAGTGCAACCAGTTGTTTTTTTTTTTAATATTATTTGCTAACCAGTTCATACTTACACATATTTGCTGAATATTGCAAATGTCTGATTATTTCGGTTTAAAAGGTTCAGTCCTTTGAAAGTGAGATAGATTAATGTTGAGACAGAGCATTCAGAAAAAAACCTCTATCGAAAAAAATGTGTGGGGGTTTCACAGTCCCCAGGAGGAGGCGTTCGTCACCCCGTAGCTTTAAGGCTTCAGGGAGTTAAAAGCTATGAACAAAGAGACCCAGACTTGATACCAATAATACTAGAAAACAACATTAAGTAACCATTGCATAAGCACCATTGTGAAAGCGTTGTGAATCACAGGATAATATAAGCGTCTAGTACAATTCAAATTAGTATTCACCTCGTCACCTATCATGGCAATTTAGATGATCTTACTCTAGATTTCTCTCATATACGCCAAAAAGAATCGTTGTAAAAGAATTGAGGCTTTCCCTTCGAATTCTACGTACGATTCTGACGAGTTGAGAATTTTTATATTACATTTCAGACTTAATTCCAACCAGGCTATTGTAGTATAGACAAAAATAGTAAGAGTTGGTTTCCATTGAATTACAGATCAAAATAAGAATATTCTAAAAAAATAATGAGCTTCATGAGCGTGGAATACAAATCAAATTAGTGCGAACGTAGACAAGTATTTCAAATTAGGCAATCTTCTAAAATGCGCCACGTCACGAAATCTTTGTCAAAGGGTTGACTGTGACGATGCTGCCATACAGAAGACTGTTGTTTTTCGTATACTCCCCCACTGCCGGATACAATAGGTTCCACGAAACGGATTCTTTACTTACTTACCTTCTTATCTTAAATGTACCATCTCACTATTATAACGGGTAGCAGAGTTTATTACCATATTACCTTAAGTTATAAGTATATACTTAAGTATAAGGAGCTCTCTCGGCCATGACTTTCTGAGTCACTATCATAAAAAGGTACTCTATGGTCACTATTTCTAAATAGTGCGAGACGGGACGTTTTGACGATTGCACCGTTCTTAAGATCCTGATGAAGACTTCCGGATGAAGCCGAAACAATTGTCGATCGTGATATCGACTACGCGTAAGTGCCACGTTATACCCGTAGAAACGGTATAAAGTACCTGTTAATAACTTGGAGTCATAAACAGGGAGAGTTCACTGACTCTCGACCGCGCATGTACGTACAATGATGACGCGATATACCTACCTAAATCGTGTGCAATGTACAGTTAATGACACTCAATCACTTTTCCTAACCTGCCCTTCTCATCCAATGAGCTGTTACGAGTCCCTTCATGTAAATCACAAAATCGTGATTATCGACCAAGTAACTATGTACTTACTTTCCATTGTGTAGTTTTTTCTTACAATGCGCACGCGCTCAATCTTCGTCGCAAAGGAATCGAGATCCATTACGCAAGTCGCGTGGGAACTCGCGTACATACTGTATACTGTGAGTCCGGAACATGTTTCCGCTACCGTTGTGGTCTAGATTAGTACAACATCTTGCAAGGTTTATATTATGTAGATGCTTTATTTGATTGCATAAATGATGATTGATAGGCAATATTCATACGTATCTATGGAGAGCAAGCAATAGCTACAAGTTACTTAGTAAACGCATCGGCGTACATCAATTTTTTACAACTATAGGATTAAAAAACGGCCAAGTGCTAGTCGGACTCGTGCACGAAGGGTTCCGTACCATTATCTAAAAAAAACGGGGTAAAAATCATGTGTTGTATGGGTGCCCCCTTATATATTTATTTTATTATAATTCATTATTTTTAAAGTGAATATATAACTATTCCGTATATATTTCAAGCGACTACCATGTTGCCGTTATCAATATCGAGCAAAAAAATCTCGTTTGTTGTATGGCAGCCCCATAAATATTTAATTTATTGTTTTTTAGTATTTGTTGTTACCGCGGCAACAGAAATATATCATTTGTGAAAATATCAACTGTCTATCACGGTTCATGAGACAGACTGGTCACAGACGGACGGACGGCAGCGGAGTTTTAGTAATAGGGTCCGTTTCACCCTTTGGGTACGGAACCCTAAAAATGAGGTAATTGCAAGAACCCGTATAGTAAAAGACTGTTTACATTTAAGAATCCATTTATTATAATAATCACATATACAATAAATAATTTAACGAAACGATGTGTAGCTCTACGATTACCTACCACATATAAATAATTTTATCTGGCTTATAATTATGTACTTATAATACCCGACTTTTCTAATATTTTGGAGGCAAAATTCTCAACCCATTTTGAGAATTCGATCTTCACCAAGATGACAGCATCCGAAAGATCGGACATGCCCAAAAACCAGGGGGTCATCCGCCTAAAAATATTGTTTTGAATATCGCTATAGCTTTCTCTTTTTTTTCTTCTGTTCGAACCTGAGAAAGCTTTAACAAATATTTATTAATAAACTACAGCTTTAACAATTAATCAATTGTTGAAGCTTTCTTAGGTTCTAAAAGACGAAAAAAAAACCAAAAACTATAGCAATAGTCAATGCAATATTTTAAGGCGGATGATCCCCAGATCGAGTGGTATTCATTGGATACTGAATGCAAGTAAAGCCGGGCAATATACAATCACGCGAGAACTTTCACAATCTCCCATTACCGTCAAAATAATACCATATTTTTTTATAAATTTTTATATATAATTGACACGAGTGAAGATGTTGTGAAGATGAGTATTAAGGTACTAACCAAAGTCATATCAAATAACATAAAGGCCTATAAAAAAAATACCGCTTCTCCTAAACCGGTCTGTTTTTTACTAGTGTCCATGTGCTGGTACTTATGCCAATTATAATTAAGACTATTTTTTCTCAGATATATCAAAGTATTTTTTATTCTGACGGTAACGGACCTCGATTAAACAAACGACATAACTTTTTTTTCCTTTCATAGTTCTAAATTGGGACACAGTTAATTTGTATAAAGGTAAAATTTTCTTGTATAATCAAAAACATACATTCGTATTTATTACGATGAAAATGTTATTTATAGAAAAATGTAGTTAAGAAATTATTACTGCTATCGCCGGGAAGAACGCAATGATGGCAACATCAGCAAATGCTTGTTGGTATGTACATAAGTACGACTAACAGATGGCCAGATTTTCATGATATATGGAATAGTTTGAACTGAAATATTCCTGTTAAAATTTAAGGTATTTATCTACTTACATCCTTGGCTTGGCATTTGAAGGCGCCCAGGCATAGATAACCCGTTTTCATTTCCCAATATTGTGTAAGATAAATATTGAATAGACCAGCCCCTATATATAATATTGCATATAAAGTGAGGGACAAATTATTTGGAATCGAATAAAGCTACTAAGGTCAATTGAGTAATTGTTACACTACTTTATTCACTTCACATAAACATTTAATTCTATCACATCGAATGACATACAAATACAACAGAACATATATAATTTATAATCTAACACTTAAATAACGAATATCAATACTTTTAATACTATTAAGACAGAGCAACATTAATAATAAATATTTCACACAATACCTTAAGTGCAACAATTTAAATAGGTATACACATTGTATAAACTCTTCAGTGCAATAAATATATGTACATAATTGTATAAACACAAGTAATTTTAAAATCAAATAAACACTTTATTACCTGCGTAGATGCGTCGATAGCGATGCATCCGATATCGAACATACCCATAAGCCAATATTCCTGAATATATTATTGCTTCAGTGTAAAAAAAAACTTTTATGTAATTTGCCACTACAGAAGCTATAAGCTAAAGTAGCTAGTATAGCTTAGATGACAAAACGACAGGAGAGTATGCTGTGGACGACTACAGCATACTGTCTTGTTGCTTTGCCATCTCAACTGTCATCTTGGGTTCAAATCGTACTAGTAGCCGAATATTTCCCTTCAAAAATATGAACGTGAGCCGCTGGTGATGTTAATGCAATAAAAACATAGCATTTTAAGTACATATTCTAAAACCGTATGGTAGCGGAAACCGACCCAGATGATCAGCCTTCTTTATGTCCAAAGCAGCTACAACGATTACCAGCAGAAGTAGGATGTGATCATCTCGACTACTCCAGGCTTTTAAAAGAAATAACATCGTTGAAGAAAAGCCTTGGATCTGTTGTGCAAAAGCTAAGAGACGTCAGAAAACACAATTAGTGAATGTATAAAACACAGGAATTACTCACGTAAATAGTCTAGAGGCTTCCGACTAGTTTCAACCACATTAATTATTACGTGAGTAATTCCAGTGTTTTATACATTCATAATGTGTCAAAACAACGTCATTTTGAATAACAAAAACATTCGTGAAATTCGTGATCCGATCCCTGTAACGTGAACTCAAGTCGTAGCGCGCCAAACGTATCGGTAAGCAGTTCTGGCTCAGCCATGCGGACGAGTCACCCCCACAAGACAACTCGCCAAGCGTCACACTGTTTGGCCCCGCCCCCCGCCGTGCCATCGATGCATGTGACGTCACGTATGAGCGCTTCGACACCTGCACGTGCCTTCTCCGAAGCGCCCATCCGTCTACTGGCACTCAACCCGTGGGACCTAGCAACGGAATGCACAGCCCAAGCGTAGTGTTAGACTACGAAGATGAAGAATCAGATGGATAGAGATGGTTTCACTCTAGTTGAAAAGAACAAGAGACAGCCCACTATTCGAAATAAATAGGAGGGCTCCACCTCCGACGGGACCGAACCCTTGCTGCGTCTCGAAATGCCAACGACCCAGCTGTATATATCCCGCTTGCACTAGACTACGGAGGCGGATGAAATGGTAGAATAAATAAATATTGACAGAAATATATATGTATTTTTTTAATTTGAACGATAATTGAATTTCCGTTAGACGTAATGGACATAAGTTACCTAAGAGCACGTGCGATTATGACCGTTATTTCTATTAAACTTTCTTCGATGTTTGCGTCTACATGTATGTGTGTCTTAATTTAGAAACTCACAAAGTGACACTGACTATAAGTGAATCAGAAAGGAAAACGTCACGTAAACAATCAGCTGTCCTTATCGGTGCATCGGTATTTCTTTTATGTCTTATGGCAAACACATAATTACATATATATTTCAACAGAATAGCAATTGGTCCTTATAAATATTATCTTAGTCCGTTAATCAATGCGAGATTAATTAAACATATTGTTTATCGTTGACATTGATTATGACATACATTGAAAACATAGTATTTATGGTGTTGCTTATTTGTTAAGAACTCCCGAAATTTCGGTACTTTTGCAAGCGTCACAACCACGAAGAAACTGAAGTCTGCACTCGAAGAACAGAACGAATGGGTTCATTCCTCTAAAATCAAATCCGATATACAAATATTTGGATTTGCTGATAATTGTTGTGTACAGTTGCAGACGTAAGTTTTTCTAACACTGGAAACGTCGTCAAACTCAGATAAAAAAGCAGGTAGTCCGATATATATGGCACTTGTTTACAGTCTTTAGTTACTTGTGGTTATGGCGCTAGCAACAAAGCGAAAACAGAGAAAACACAGTAAATATTCCACTTTTTTAAAGTGTTATATTAGCGAAGGTGACAGTGCAAACACATACATTTACATAGTATACGGAGTAGAAACTGTGTGACACTATACAAAAAATACGGCGGGAATATTGAGTTCCGTCTCAGAGATATTTCAAAACGCAACGACATCATACGGTACGAATAAGTGCATCCTTTTCTGACGCTTACGAACTCCATTCGTTAAAGTGAGAGAGATCGCCAATGTGTAAGAGTATGCGTAAAGCGTTCGAAAGTTGTTGTCTCGCTCTAGCAAAAAACATAAGAAGAGAAAGCGATTGCGAGCGAATATAATTATGTTCTAGCTCCAAATGTAAGAAACCTACTATTTTTGTGAAAGAAACTGACGAGATGAGCAAATTTGTATGCCTTGTCGTCATAACGTTGCTACATAGCAACTGTAGAGCTACTGAATGACCTTTTGCGGTCTTTCGCGCCTAGTAAAGTTAAGAAACTTAACCTGGAATGTATTGAGTAAATATAATACCGGTATAACTTCAAATTAAGCTTTTATTGGCACAATTGGCTAAATTTAATTATCAGTACTTGGGTCTACCAAAGATAAACTTCAACTTGGATATAAATCGCTAAAGAGTTACTGATTTAACTTCTCCAGAGGCCGCAACAAAAAATATATAGAAAAATGGAGTATAGGCACTATGAGTCCTAGAATTAGAGTTGAATTTTGGGCTACCTTGGAAACTCTCAATACACGTAAACAATTACGTCTATCAGATTTAAATAACTGAACCCAAAACCCATCAATAATTCAATATATAATGAATAGATTGGGTTAAAAACTTATGTAGCTCACTCTTGATATCAGAAATTGTTACTGCGTACTATGTCACTTCCAGGATTACTTAATACACTTTTGCTCGGGCCTGAGATTAAGGTCGGATATATGCGAAGACTTAACTTCGGGTCAAGGGCTACCGTGATTAAGTGATTATTAGGACAATAGATACTAATGGATCCTCAAACCTGGAAATATATATTAAATTTACTGACAAACCTTAATTTGAGACTAAAATTGCATAACGCATCTGTAGCTAAACGCGTGTTTATTTCTTTATATCACTCTACTCTGAGAGATTCGGTTTAAGTCATATTGGCTTAGTAATTACATACATTTTTGTAATACCTGTCCTTCATAAAACCAGTAGATTCTTTTTGTAATTAAGTCTTGAGTATTATCGGTACATTTATGAATGATAAGTGTCACCCCAGTTTTACAACAAATAGCTGGCAGTATTTAATTTTAGTAATTATGAGTATATAAGAAAGTAAAATAAGTGAAAACACTTAACATTTAAAAAGACACAAATATCAACCAACCACCAAAATTACATTAAAGAAAACATGTAATCCTATGAAAAATTTAGCGTTGACAAAAGAGTTCGCGATATTTTAACGTGATTCGATTAGTGTAATATAATTCAAAGTTTTAGTCGATTAACTTATGTACGTCCATAATTTAGTCACTTAAATTCCGTACGCCTAAATTTTAGTCATTTGACGTCTGTACACCCAAAATTTAAAAAAAAAAAAAATCTAAATTATATATCCGTTTGCAATTTCAAGACTGAAAGTATTTAATATTTTACTTACCCGTCAAGTTGGGCAATCGCCCCCAAAAACAGAGTAAATTATTTAGTAACAAAATTAAATTCACTCAATTTATACTAAAAATGCATAACTATAACTACATTCTAGCGAAACAGTACCGCATTAAAATATAATTGAAAAAACAACATTAATATATAGGCAACGTAACATAAATCACATTTAATAATCACCAAACTTAACAAACAGTAGGTACACTAAATTAACGGAAATCACGAATTCATATATTATTTTAAGCCCTATCTATTCCTTGATCCTTAACATTTTACAGGAAATGTAAAATAAACGGCAACTTTTTAAGAAAAAAAATTTAGAGAATGACGGCACGATTGCGTAGAAAATCTTTCATCTCATTTTTAATAGAATAAATTACACTAACAATAGATATTTGAGGGCACACATTTTTTTAAGCATCCTTATTTTTCGTGCCACAAATTATTTTTTGACATATTTCACGATAAATATTTAAAAAAAATTAATATACAGTGATGAAAGTACAAAACAGGTTCCAAATCAAGGCAATATACATGAAAGGCATGCAATAAATACTCGAAATATTCATCTGCGATAATTTCGATACATCGGTATAATCATGAAAAAGTTGGTAAACGTTCAAAAACTTTAGCACATAAGCAGTCAATCGTTTCTCAGTCTAACGCAAAAATGAAATGCAAAATACTTCCCTGTTCATTTCAAAAACATAAACGAAGCCCGCATACACATCTGTCGATTATAGATCAAAACGTACTGTAATACAACCGACTGTTAGGTTAGGCATACTTTAATCATCCAAGACACGTGAATTCCATGCCCGGAGTGGCGCTTAAACGAATACCTTTCGTGTATTATACGCCCGCATAGGGGTTTAAGCCGAGAGGATACATGTGTTATACACACATAGTGGCGCTTAAGATGCTAGGATATATGTGTAATATGCGGGTTGTTGTGTAATATGCGGGTTGTTGTGTAATATGCGGGTTGTTGTTTAATATGCGGGTCGTTGTGTAAACCGATAGGAAACATAAGTTACGGGCTCGGATTAACGTTTCAGCAGATGGGTTACATGTGTTATACACACGGAGTAGCGCCTAAGATGACAGGATACATGTGTAATACGCGGCGATTAGCGATTAAGTCGATAGGGTACCTGTTAAACGCGCAGTGACGTATTAACCAGTAGAACAAGTATGTTTTACGTGTTCCACCAGAACACATGCTCAATCTATAGGACACATTTGTCCTAAACTGTACCGCATTATTGTCGCCTTATTCAAAAGTAATACACATTACTTGAACGCGTAGTGTGGCCATATCAAAAATATGGCTAATATGTATTTAGGTACTAGGAAAGCAGAGTTGGGCGAGATATAACAATCGAGACATATGTTTGCGGCTTACAACTAAGTCAAGGATATATAATCTTTGTTTATTTTTGCCTGGTAGTTATGTTTAATAAGTAGCTGTTGATCCTGTATAAATGACAAAAGATTACCAAATACTAATCATAAGTTTAATACAAAAACTAAATTCCTTCAACAGTGGCCAAATGTACAAAACACACAGTCCGCAAATCCATTAAATTTATGAAACTAAAGAAACATATACGCAGTTATATTAAAAATGGCCTATTACCATGACACATGTATAGTATATAAACTAAATTCGAGGTATATTTTAACACTAACACACGTTTAATCATCAATATTTTTTTAAAATCGATAGAATGTAGTCTAGAGCACTGAAGCCATAAATTTATATCTACCCGTTTATGACATAATACACACAAATTTAAACTAAAAACTAGAAACCTAGATTAAAAATCAATTGACATTCATTTTTTTATTTAGCAAACTCAAAATTTTGTCTTAAACTAAATTTATTTAGTTTTACTACGTTATTATTTAGTTTTATGTCATAAAGCTCTATGTAGTTTGATGGCGCGCGTGGAATTTACGCGTTTACGCATCTATCGAGAAGAAGCCCAATTACTTGTTAGATATTTTACTAAGTTTTTTTTATGCTTATTACTATTTTTTTCATAAATATATGAGATACTGATTATCAGTGAAACAACAGACAAAACACATAGAGGAATATAATTATAATAACTATTTTATGACTGTGTGAATCATTTACATTGGGTATTCTTTGGTAGATAATTGGATAAGTAATTAAATAATATTTTATAAAAAAATAGCTTTTCCCTTCACATGACAAGGTTGGAATTTGCCTGATAATAAAACAGACATTTGCAATTTAAATGATTCAACAGCTGTGAGACTAGATCATTGTATTTTTTTTAGGTACATGCGATATGTTCCTAACAGTTCACACTTGACGCGAACCTTTCGAATTAAACTAAACATTCAACATTATTTTCAAATGGGGATTGACAACTTTAAAATTTATCTAAACAGATGGCGACTTGTCAATCTAGCCACATTCATCTTTATTTGTCACGGGAAATGAAGAAATTACACGATATCAACGCCTATAGCACGAATGACTTTGAAACCACGTATTATTATCGTCAAAGTATAAACAAATGAATGACGTACAAATTGCCAGCAAAAACCAAATATACGATCAATTTCTGCGTCAGTATTAGACTAGATAACAACATAGTTTGTACAGAATTCAATTTTTTCACGCTTGAATACGTTGATGTTATGTTTTGAAGGACCACAGTAATTTATAGTAATATATCTCGGCCTCTTAGCTATAATAACTAAGCTTTAGTTGAATATTTATGTCGACTATGGTAAAAAACTGTCTCTAAATTTTTATCATCTGATCTACACATAATGACAGATATTGAATGTAGGAGTGTAATAGACAGAGACAGTGAGAGAGACCTGTCTTATGATCGCTTCCAGCGCCAAATGCAAAAAGATTTCTGTTCGATCCCCATTCAATCATAAAATCAATAAACACAAAAAGAACGCAGGTTTTCACCCATAACACATACAATCTTATTAAACGTAAGAAAGCAAAAACACCATGAAATTATTAAAAGTACTATTATTGTTTTAACTGCGATTTAAATTACGTATATTCTTCAAAGGGTTCCGGGACTCTGCCTGACTTTAAGAACAATTACTTGTTGTAGCCGTACACGCACACCATCTATGGAAAGGTGACTGATAAAGTCACGAAAAACGTGATACTGAAATATATACGTAAGTTAATCCGTAATCATAACAAATACCCTGAATAAATTAAAACAAAATATAACTACAAATAAAAAATAAAAACAAAAAATAAAATTATATGGGTTACAAATCGTACCGTTTGTCACGTCAAGTGTGGAGCCACTGTTGTTACGATTTGTCATTGGACTAAATGAGTTACCTCGTTTTATTTTAAATCGGTTCCGGTACCTAAGGTACCATGTTGAGTATGTTCCGGTGTTCCAGGGATTCTTTGAGAGCATAGAACAGTTGCAGTTGTTGTTCCGGCTTTAGATTGTATACCTGTAAATATATTTTATGAGAGTTATTATCACAGCATAATAGTTTATTTAACATGTTTTTAGGGGACTGGAAAGTATAATGTGGGGAATAAGCTTTGATTTCCTTCGATTGTAGCTAATTATAGAATTCATCACCATCATTTCAGATTTCAGTCAGAGAAGCCCCAACATGAGCATAGTTTTTCTTCCATGATCTTCACAATGGTCGCTTGAGAATTGCGATTGCGTGCAGTCAGTCTTCTTTTACGACCTTTATTATGTACGTCTGACCACCTTATCTTCAACGTCCTAAGCTGCTTGAGACAGTACGTCGTCTACACTTATCAAAGAATTAACCTATAGAAATGAAGACAATGAAGAATTGAGACTTTCGTTTGTACCCTAAAAAGCCGCCAATTTTCACCAAGACATAATGCGCTATAGCAGCCAATATTATGCTGAGTTGGGGCCAATTTGTGACATTTGTAGTACTTTTTTAAATCCCTTCATAACTTATTGTTATTGATTGCACGTATTGTTGTGATGGCCGTGGTGGTACCGGCCTAGAATAGTACTCCCCCATCTCTTCCCGCGGGTGCCGTAAGAGTCGGCTAAGGGATCACGTACCAGAAGGTGGGCAGCAGCGCCTTCTGAGGATTGGAAATCATACTGCGCTCGCCAACCCGCCTGCCAAGCGTGGCGAGTATTGGCAAATCCTTCCTATATGGGGGAGGCATATGTCCAGCAGTGGACGCACATGGCTGAGAGAAGAAGATTGTTGTGATGATTATTTGTACAAAACTGTGTATGTATGTCACAAATATACTATTTCTTTCTTTCCTTTCTTTTCTTTCTTTCTTTCTATATAACCGTGTAAGTCATTGTTACTCGCCGCACGACATTTATCGATGACAATCGACTAGCTTCAATTGTTATAAACTTAAATATTTTATTATATTATTTATAAGTATATGTATAAATTGCACATGGCTAGTGTGAAATAGGAAAGATGTGAACAGAAAAGTGTAGTTATTATTCACACACTTCCTTCTACTAATAGAAGAATGTTATGTGTGATAGGTATGACTCAATGACAGCAAAGAACAGTGGACGGCCTTTTCAGACGAAAGAAACAAAAAGATTTCACCAAATTTCCCAGCCGACTAAGAGCCACAAAAAACTCGTTTTTACATTTATTTATTACTAGTAGCGCCCCGCGGTTTCACCCGCGTGGATTACGGTTTTCCCGCTACCTCAATTATCTCACGGGGACTATACTTTTTCCGGGATAAGAGTAGCCTATGTGTTAATCCAGGGTTTGAACTACCTCCATACCAAATTTCATCCAAATCGGTGTAGCCGTTAGAGCGTGAAGAAGTAACGAACATACTTACATACACACAAACTTTATAATATTAGTAGGATAAACAATTATGTATA
The DNA here is from genome assembly GCA_934044485.1 of Apeira syringaria. Classification (NCBI taxonomy): domain Eukaryota; kingdom Metazoa; phylum Arthropoda; class Insecta; order Lepidoptera; family Geometridae; genus Apeira; species Apeira syringaria. The sequence continues at coordinate 8,401,261 of OW203665.1, read as the reverse complement.
TTATATTTGATATTTTTACTTCCAACTGTCAACACGTAGAGATGGGCAGTTTAGGCAAGACCCAAGTGAAAAAAATAGACATGGTGCACGCCCATGAATTATCGCTTTATGGGACATTCACTTTTGTAAGATAGATGGCTTATATAAGATAAATTGCTTATATAAAACAGTAAATGATATTGTAATAATACTTTTGCTACGAACCAGGTCTTTGTCTAGTACACATAATGAGTTTACTATCTATAAAAAGGTACCTGTTGCAGTAACTTCTGTGGCGTGGCGGTGCGAATGAAGCTTGTTATGTAAACGTTGACGAAGGTGGCCATCAGGAACTGGCAGTCGAAACGGTCCATGATGCCGCCGTGTCCGGGGATCACGTCACCAAAGTCCTGTAATCATGGATATTACCATTAGTACCAATCGCTCACAACTATAATTGTAATCAATCCGGTTACTAGGTTGAGGTAAACCGGGTAACGCACCGATAATATTTTTTTGGAAAAAAGTGTTTTTAATTTACGGAATTGAAAAAGATTCAATAATTTAATTCAAACGCAAGTTTCGCTTAGAATGCTTCAATATATGTAATGAATAGAAATTATTTTGATTAAGTGTATGGTCCGTATGGTCCTTTGGATATGTTTTAAAATTGCAATATTGGCAATCGGTTTACTAGTTCATAGTTATTTGAGATAGATGGCGTTATAAAAAAACATCTCAATAAAATGATTGTGTTTGTGTACTTTATGGCAGAAATAAATTCCAACTGCTTGTGGAGCTCTGCTTTACGACAAGACTCTGTAGTTGTGAGTTCATATCCAAAGTTCAAACTATCGTAGAAAATTTATAAAACTTGACATAAGTTAGTAAGTTATTCTCGTGAATAACTTATATATCAAAACAGAAACGTTGATTTACTCAAGCTGTCACAGTATACTTCACTATTACTTATAGTAACAAAAACAGCTTAAGAAATATATAGCCTTATCTTTTATTTCACAATGAAACGATTAACATATTATGTTTATCCATAAACTAAATCGTACATAATAGGTGTATATTGAAAAGTGTACCTTAATCTTGAAAGCCCTCTTAAATCCTGAAGCAAAGAATCCTCCAAATGGTCCGATGACAGAGCTGAAGATGCTCAGCGCCAGAGAATGGATCATGAATGGGTACATGTTGAATTTCTCCATGCCAATCTGTGGATGTGACAAATCATGAAATACTATATTTGTTAAATTCCGCCTGGTAAGCGAATACGATACGTTGCGAATCCTTTCCCTTCTCTGTTAACTCTCCTTTTGAAAAATCCCATATCGTAGCATAAGGTTTTAAACTGACATGGGCAATTATGAAAGATTTAAGGTATTTATCAGGATATATATCAAGTATTATATTTGCTTTCATTTCTCAATATTATGTCAGCAAGGTTTCATGCCTCATATTCACAAATAAATAAAACTTGTGTTTACGTTTCGAGGAAATACAGATGGAGGAAGCTTAGTCCACATTTTGCCGGAATATGACAAAACGGAACGGTTTAACCTCACAGTGTGACCCTCATAAATCATTTATATGTAAACGAATTACTTTTGGGGAGGCAGTGCCTCAATATGACAAGGTATTACAACCCAGACCTAATTAATTCGCTTCTTCTACTTTTGCATCACATTCATATAGTCAGTTCAGGTCGTCAGGTGCAGGTACTCTTAAGCAGCCTTTACTAATTATACAATAATCAATTCATAAAATCTTTAAAAGTTTTTCTGTTATTCGTTGCTCAGCAAAGCTGGAACATTTCCACGACATAAATTGCCGGCCAGGCTAAATGGTTAAGTATACAATGCAATATGAAAGTATTTACTTCACAGAGAAAACTTCCAACTACGTACAATAACAAAATTGACAGTTTTTTATTCTATAGGGCTACAATAAGGGCTAACTCGCTCACCATTCGGTATAGATATCTGTAATTCTGGTGGCATTACGATACGTTGTCGATCTTTTATATAAAGCTGTGAACTCTTCTTTTGAAGAACCCCATATTGTATTTTACTAGTCGGGAACAGCGAGGGAGGAATCTCGTTCCACATTTTGCGGGTGTATAGCAAAACGATCGGTAGTATTACCATAATTGGAAATTCGGCAATGTAAATTGGGAACAAGGTGTATATTCCATTAGCAAATTTGTGGTACTTACAATCTTCATCAGAGGCTGTACGAACTGCGGGGGCGTGTACTCTTGAAGGCGGAAAAGCAGAGACGGTTCACAGTCCATCGTCATTCGGCCGAGACTTTCAGAATACTCGATGGGACAAACCAGGTAAGGGTATTGAGACATCATGTAGGAAATCTGTAAAGAGGAAAAAATATTTTTTTATGTCGGGTATAAATGGTTAAAGTTATTTAAATTAAAAACGCGAATACTAGGGTATTAGCGTTGTTAATTTACCCAAAGTTGCAGACTTGACATCCCAATGTCAAGTCTGTTTATTTCACGTTTATATACAATCTATGCAAGGCCGAGTCGATTACAATAAGTAGTAGTAGCTGTCTACTAAGTTCATATTCAAACGCAAGCTTATAATCTTTAAAAAAATAAAAAATAAATATTGAGCTGATTTTATGTTGAATCTATCCATCCATAGCGTATGATAATATTAAGTTTCATTGACTTTACAAATGGTAACACAGTACGAACCTTATTTACTTACCTCTTTCGTGGTATGAACATTGAAATGTTTCAGTGAATCTATGATTGAATCAACATTGTATCAATATGGACAATTTATGAATTAGAAGACTACCAAAACTGCCAAAATAATCGTTTACGAACAGAGCTTATATTCATATTGAGTTGACTATAAACCCTGGGCTACAGATGACAATGACTCGTTTTCAATACATTCCACCATCCCATTAACTAGTCAACATGCATTATTTTTGTACCATAGATATAATTCCAGGTAACCTAGCCAGTCTTTAGATAATAATGATGGAAGAAACTCACGATATATTTCAAACTCGCAATCATATTAGAATTATCTATGGGTCTATTAGAGTTAGAAAAAAACAAAGACATTTCACCGCTTCGGAGTAGGTATATTTTTAAGAATTGATGTCCTTATTTCGAGCCATCTGACTTACCAATTTGAATATCAATGAATACAGCTGTTACAGACTTGAAAATCCATATACACAAACATATATTGCATTGTGAAATATTTAATTTGGTTTGTTTGAACAACTGCAGCAAATTTGGTTAAGATATGTTTTCTTTACCAATTCAATTATATGAATTTAAAACAATCAAAAAAAGAAGTACAAGCCTCTGTCTGTAGTCGCAATCATGCATGATTACGAATTATGATAAAATAAGTTTGTATAGTAATTGTTATGTTGATGTTGTCTACACTTATAGTGTGTATAAATAAAATAAATGTACACACGTACAAGTATTAATTGAACTTATTGTATATATCTTTCTCAAAAAATGTATCATAGATAATAATATGCATCTACCGACGTTAGAGTCCTGAGACCTATACCTCGGGTTCCGAGCCTAGTTTAGGTTTCAGGTGCACCATTTATTACAAAGTGTCATTTATCTATGAACAATAAACACCTTAATTGTTTTATATTTCGTAGAAACCATCTCTACTATGGGCTGTCGTCATCAGCCATAAGTCGTGCATAGCTGGACATACCCATTAATCTGCACGAGGACCGGTTGGAAGCGGCGCGCATCCAGCCCACTCCTACTTATGGCCAGTGTTGCGATTCACTGAGTTATTGATAACTATATCAGGTTTTCGATGCAAAATAGTTCACTAACCTATAAGTCCTTACTCATTTAAGAGACGAGGTAGGTATATTGATAAGAAAAATATAAAAAATTGTACAATTAAAAATTATGAAACTTCTAACGATATTTAACGCTTCCATGATTAATTTACAAATCCCGATGCGCACGCACAAGCTTCGTTTGAGACATTGCTCGCTCTTTACTTAAGGACTTAGTAGAATTAGACTAAATATTTATTTATTTTATGAACGGAAGACCAATACAAACAGCCATCTATACAATGTACAAACGTAATGTTCAACAATTATTTTTTTGGGGGCAATTATAGGCAGGGGAAAATCTCCGTAAGTTCTTCCCGGTGCATTGCCTTAGGCTCCAAACCTGTTTGTGAAGGTGAATATTGAAACCGTGAAGAGACGTCGTGTGAAAGTATGGTTTTGGTACAAAGTGTGCTATTACTTACCACCAGTCCAAAGAGAACAGTAGAGAAACCTCCACCAATGAAGCCCTCCCAGGTCTTTTTAGGGCTGAGCTTGATCAATGGAGTCTTTCCAAAGAAGAATCCAAAGACATATGCCATCACATCGTTGCATATTATCATAGACACTGGCACAATGAACCAAATCAGACCTGTAAGAGTTAAATTGTATATTAAATTGTATTATCGGTATCCGTCTTCAATTTGTAAGAGGTTAGTTTTTAAACTTTAGACAAGTGTTTCTCCTTACTTTGTGTTCACTAACGATGTGGTTAAAGATGGAACTACGTTAAACCTAGAATTTTGACTGGCTCTCAAGAACAGCTTCCAAGGACACACTGTGTTTGGTGACAGTTTTCCAAACTTCAGAGTGGTAGCTAGCCAAGAGGGTAACGGAAAATCCGAGCTACAATGCCTAAATTGAAGCTGAGGATCGAACCAGCAATCGTCAGGTTCACAGCCATCACTTCTACAGTTATAATTGCTTCAATCACTAGACAAATGAGCACGAATCACGGTCCTAATCAAAACTGCAAATGGCGTCGTAATACAATTGAACAAAGGACCACAATTGATAAGACTTAGTCTTTACTCAGTTCAATAGTTTTATTCAGTATCAATATGCAGAGGAAATTTATAATTTGATACGTGCGGCGATTTTTAACTGTTTATACAGTCTTGCATATCGAGTAATATTAGCATCTATGTATAATAAAACTAACGTAAAATCGTATATAAATTCGGAGCTTCAAAGAATTGAATCGAGAACAAACTGTGATGCAGTACATCTATATGCTACATACACACGCAAATTAATGACTATTTGTGCAACAGGGGTCTAGACCATTCGTAATTAGTGCTGCAATCTGCAATTCAATTATGTTACCTTTTCGACATTTATATTAGTTAAACCACAATTATCATTTTGTGGCGACATACGTGGAATTCTTAAAGTAGGTACATTAAGACAAATAATCTTAACCTTCTCCCCGCAACAAACTTATAAAGTACGCATTATTTTCACACCATCTCTGGAAGCTCAAAAACGTCACACGATATCTTTGTGGAATTATCCTCAAATGAACTATGTTAATTGATCTTTGAATTTCCTCGAAATTTTCCTCGGCTGTGAGCTTTGAAATCTCATCACGCTATATGAATTTAGCAGAATGAGGATTCGAGAGGCACTAATATATCTATCTTTTTTTGCTTACAATTTGAAACTATTTAATGCCTCTCTACATTGCGAGCACCTATCATAAATCTAATCATCGGCATACCCGCAGCAGCTCACAATCAGACATAAATAAAAATTACTACAAGTTGACGTAATTCCCATTTGCCGTATATCACTCAATCGAATTGCCAACAGCAACATGACCGACCCACTTGCTGGAAAACGGGTGTGTTTACGCGATGTTCTGTATTTACCTTAGTTGATTTAAGTGTTTATTTTTAGTCTAGCTATTGGATGCAATATTCACGCTAGGTTGTGCGCGTTAATAGGACAAGAACAAAAAGTAGCAAAGTAGACTCGCATATAATATGTTTGATGACCGTCTTCCCGCGTAATTATAACAAACTAGTACTTAATAACCAATTGCTAAGTACACAATTTTGAGTCTTTTCAGCACACTTTATTGAAAGACCTACGAGTCTAATAATAAATAATATTATTAGTAGGATAATTAAATTATTACTTATCCTACAAATATTATGAATGCGAAAGTTTGTGTGTATGTGTGTAATGGTGTTTGTTTGTTACCTCTTCACGCTCAAACGGCTACACCAATTTCGATGAAAATTGGTATGGAGATAGCTTATACCCTGGATCAACACATAAGCTACTTTTATGCCGGAAAAAGTATAGTTCCCGTGGGATAGTAGAGGTAGCGATAAAACAGTATTCCACGCGGGTGAAACCGCGGGGCGCTACTGGTAATTTATATTGTTCGAAACTGAATTGAAAGACCTAAAAGGCACATATTCCTTCGAGTTTCCGGAATGGATCTTCGAATTTTTATTTTTGTTTACAGAAACGTTATTACGACACTCTGTTAAAACATTAATCTTACCGACTTTTACTGTTTATGTAGCAGCACGATTTCCATAGTTCAATTCTGTACTCAACACTTCAGAGAATACATTATTTAATGAATTCATGTATTTGTACAAGTCATTTATGTGTAAATGTTCAGCAAAAATAAATCTTAATGGTTTTACATAAAGCAGACTTTATATTTGCCAAACAACCCGAATGAGTTATTATAATAATCACATTTACATTACACAATTTTAACGGCTTGATTGCGTAAGTTACATTGTACATACCTACACTATTTCAATTACGTCCTTTAATAATACTAAGTACCAGGGCGAACGACGTGCTCTGCGTTATTTTGCCTGGGATAATGACGCGTGAAATTCAATCGGCAGGTACTCAAACTATAATATATATGTATTATCTGGCTTTACTCACGTTTATAGTCGAAGTTAAACTTGTATTTCGACGAAGGTTTCGGGCATCTCTGATCAATGTCGAATCAGGTGAGTTTACGCTGCCAGATCACAGCGATCTGGCAGCGTAAACTCACCTGGTGATGGGTATCGGACATGCTCGAAACCCAGCTCGAATTACTTCGACTATAAACGTGAGTAAAGCCCGATAATGCATACATTAATCTGTCAAACTCGCGAGAATTTCCAATCACAAAAAGGTTCTCATACTATTAAACAAATATTCTTTGTATAAGGCATGCATGTGTAGGGCATGTTTTTACTATTATTATTATTATTTTAGTTTATTATTATTCTTTACGTGAGGGCTGTTTTGGGGGGAATATAATACACTTTGTATCTCTGAAACAGAAACGATTTGGATGAAAAATTTGCGTACTTTTTAACGTGTTTACGCTTTTATATATATATAGATACTTTCTATATCTTACTATACATGGATAATTTTCATAAACAACTAGATATGACATTCACAAAAATATTTTTCAAGCCGTTGCTTCACAGCGCCATCTCGTAGACGCCTCGCGAAGCTCGCTCGGGTGCCGATAAATGTACCGTTACACAAAGATCAATTTGCAGTGCTGTTTATGCCTTCACAGTACAATTTTCATAGAAACTACAGATACCTCGGCTCCAAACTAAATATAGTATCAAGTATCGTTACACATCACAACATTAGCGTTCATTCCAGGTTTTTTATAACAACAATGCCGGGGGCAGAGATCAAGAAGCTAATAGCATACGCGATGACTTTACAATGCCATTGTTTGGAAGCTTGCATTGCTACAATTGTTGATCACAAGTTAATGTAACACTTCAGAGAATACATTAATAAATTCTTTTTCAAATAACTTAAGAATTATTCTAATAACTTTGACAGCGGAAGACGAATGGAAGAGAAATAGCAATGATATAATTATGAAATGGAACTGCAGTACATTCTAAGATCACATAACTACAATTATTATAAATTAATTTTATTATTATAAAAAATAATAAAAACAAAACTAACTCACGATGGAATCGGTACCTTGTAAGCTTGCGTGCTACATCTTAGACCACGTCGTCACTTAACACCATGTGAGACAAGAGTCAAGAGCAAGTTTATAATATAAAAAAACTGGACTAGATACAACTAAGGGCAAACTCACACCTAATTGCCAGTATTACAAGAGCTAGGCGTATTATTTCTGCTTAGTTATGAAAATATTTGCGTGCTCCAACTACCAGATTGTGTTAGGCGCATGAACCTAATTTCAAATAAATTCCTCCTGAGTCCTAGTGGACTCACTATTTGTCATGTACAGTTGACAAATAAAATTATCTACCAGTTTTGACAATACTTTTTGTACAATTGACAAATAAAATGATTTACCAGTTTTGACAACTTTCTGTGTTATCACAATAGTAATAAAATATTATTGCACAGGAAAATGAAACTTGTAGTTTCATGATGTCAAATAATGTAGCATGGTGGACGATATAATGTATTTGGGCGACTGTACCTCCACCATTTTGCAGGCGTCTGCAATAATAATATTCTACACTTCGACTGTTATATTGACGTGCGAAATCCTATAAAAATGATACAGAAACACAAACGCTATTGCATCGATTATCGCTCACTTAGGTTGAGCTCAGCATAAAGTTTGGTTATCGCCAATGCGCTAATGGTAAAAATAATTTGATGCCAAAGCAATTTAACATCAACAAAATACAACCTAAACATAAAATGTGGTAGACCACAAACTTATACCTTATCAACCAGATAATTAAATCTACTTTTCAACAGTTTACTTAAACATTTTCCGCTGAATCATACGGGCAAGGTAATCTATTTCAGAGCCAAGTTTCCAACGTAACGAACAAGATGGAAAAGCGTGGGTCGTAGTGAGGAGAGACGCGAATTGCAACGGTCTAGCGCCATTTTACTCTAATTCCTTTGAAGTACGGAACATCCTATTATTATATATCAGACACGATTTGATTATGTAACGCGTTGTAGAGAAAACGTGTCAATTGAATTCGCTCTACATTACACTGTCTTTTTGAATTTTTATTATATATGGGCATATGTATTTTGTCTTCTTTTTTCGATGGTAACATGGTCAGTACAATTTAAGCCGAAGTGAAAGACAACGCTATTAATAATCCAAAATCCCCTATTTTAACCCATTTGCTGCCAAAGAAAACAAGTTTATTGAAAAACCATTCTATAAAAAAAGCTATTGGCTCTGATACATATAGCTGCAATGAGAAAGAGTTGGAAAGAACATATAATTTTCCTTGCTAATGTCATTGTAGTGCACAAAAAGTTGGCTGCAGTATCTACAAATGGGGGACGATCTTGCCCCCACAAATTAAAATCGTATTAGTTACTTAAAAGTGAGCCTAGACGTTATATCGGGAAATTCTCCGAAATTATTACATGTGAAAACTTCGCAATATAATATCATACGTTAAAGACGCACCACCATTCGTACCTCAAAAAATTAGTCCATATACCGAAACACAAGTCCATATTTACCCACCTAGTCACCCACAATACTCACACCCTTATTACCCGCCCCGTTACAGATTATATAGCAGACCCATCCCGCCCTAGTTACGGATGGTTGAAAGGCTTCCATGTCCGTGACAATGTTGACTTGACACGAATAGGTGCCGGTACAATACTATCGATGTATAGAAATGAGACATAATACTGCTTGTGGTCTATAATGTTGAATAAATGTGTGAATGTTATAGAACAACTAGTATCTGGTATTGAAGTATCATCTAATCAATAATAGTATCGCGCCGCATTTTAGAGGTTTTATATTTATTCTTCTTTTTCTTAAATTATGGCGTCATCATAGAGTGTCACTACTCGTATCTATTGCATTAAGTACATTACTATTTCTTATCACCGATGTATCTCGGATAAAAATACCTAGGCAAAGTGTAATCGATTTTTGCCAAACCCTATTGTGTCTAACAATAGGGTTTGGCAAAAATCGATTACACTTCGGTACCGATAAAGTTAATAGTTACTAACCGTAACGTGCAAAATATCGGATGACCTAAATGGGTTGGCGGTAAATAAATTATTAACCGACTATACTGTACATCATTATGTACTAATACTTAAAAGTACTTAATACTCATTCAAAGTCCAAATTTCATTTTTAAATTGCACATCTATTGTTTCAGCCGCTGGAGAAACTAGTGTCAGTATGTTTATATTGCTGTTTACAAATACATTTTTTTTAATATGATAAAAGTCTACGGTTTTATTGAAGAAGCTAGAAAAAGAAAATACATTTTTATTGCTTAATATGTCTACAAGTTTGATGCGACTATATATACAGTCTCGGGGCATGAATTATGACATTGTATCGATCATTGTGTTAACAGTCAAATAAGACAGTTTTAGGAACCATAACCACCTAAGCCTTTCGTTGAAGCTAACATCGTCATCAAAGACCCAGCATGGGGGTAGGGTACTGTCGAGTACCCGCTTGGCTAGCTACCACTGTTGAGTTTGATAAACTGTCACGAAACATATAGTGTGTTCAGGCAGCAATCCTTGAGAGCCAGTAAGCATTCTATGTCTACCGTGATAACAATTTCGGCCACATCGTCACTGAAAATTAAAGCGACAGTTTGACCACAACCAGTCAAAAGTAATCTATAATTAAAAAAACACAAAAGACTTCTATACGTTCTACAGTAAGTTTTAGAACACTAGTGTCAATTTTCAATCTCCACGGTTTTGATTTGCGTCAATAAAGTTCTTAGCTTGTACTCCATATGAGCTATTATGCCATAGTGATCACACCACACAGTAGCACCTACCTATGCAAATTATGATATGACAAAGTAATATTGCAGCTAAGGCACATTTACGTGGCTAAGTGTTGCAATTAGCGAACATAACATTAATTTTCCTTCTCTCAGAATGTTATGAGGATCTCGGTAGTCTAGTCAAATAAAATAGCCTTGAAGCGTGGCTCAGGGTTTGAAAGCACGCCAAGATTTTGTTGCATGCAATGAATAGATACACTAAGATTGTAGCTATGTGGAAACATAGACTTAGGCAATGAATTCCACTTGGTAACTGTCGAATAACCCCTTTATCTGGTGTTAACCAGATGTCTTAATTTAATTTAACCCTGTACATGAATAATATCATCCACTTTACATTTTATTTGTCTTGTGACACAATTTCTCCACTTACACACGTTAAGTTAGGAACAAACCATCAATTATAAAAGGTTTTATAAATTAAAAGTAACAAATTCTTCACAAGTTTATCTACAAAGACGGCTAACCTGCGGGACTAGACAAGATGCGCTTTCCCTAACCGCTAACGATGAACATTCGTTCTCGTTGATCATGTGTTATCGCTTTGAAGTTTCAATCTCATACATTTTTATGTTCTCTCTGGCGTTAACGCTTACAGGGATAATGCCAATAGAATCTTTTTCGCAAGGTACTAACAGGAAATCTAACAAAACAATAAAAACCCTGGCTTTCGCAGGAAGAGGAAACGGGTTGAAACAGCCCTGATGGTCAGAGGCGTGCAGTGCCATAAAGTTAGGTCCCTTTTTTATATGACCCTAGATCCATTGTCTGAGAGCCTCTTGAACAATTGATCTAGGGCCTTTGCCTGTAAGGCTGTTATTTTACTAATCATTATTTCCGTTTGAGTTTCTCGGTACCTATCTACTTAGTTATCAATTATTATAAGCATTATTTATGTTTCAATTTCAACTATAATTATTATTTAATAATAGTGTACAGTATTATACCTAATACATGGTTACATATTGCAATAATGATTTTACCATCATTGCTTTCCTATGACGTATAATTAACTTTCTTATAAATCCACTGTTACATTCGAAGATCCGCATACGTGTTACCACTTTTTTTAGAAATGTATGGGCTTCTGTAGGCAAAAAATTGTGAAATGTACGTTATGCTCACCTTCGAAAATGTTCTGTATGATAAGGTAGCTCTGCGTGACCACGATGAGAAGGGCCACGTGAGTCCACGCGAACAAGCTAAACTGACGCATATAATACCGCTTGACGAGTGACAGTACGAACCAGACGAACCCCACGCAGTACAGACTGAACGAGATGAACCGGTGGTACGTGACAAGGAACTTGAGGTAGTCCTGTGGGAGAAAACAAGTTATAATATTTTAGAAGCCAACCTGCCCAAACATATGACTTGAGGACAATTTTACATTAATTAAATTAATAGCTTTCTGCAAACTTTCGTGGCCTTGAGGTATAACAATCATTGTAATCGCATAGTAATTGGATTAAGTAAACGTTGAACTAAGTGGACGTAACCTGGTTTCCGATAACTAATAGCCTATATAAAACCTTTCACAGATTGATCGATTGTACGTAGCATGTCTGTATGCATATATGTATATGTTTATCTATTATACATTGAGACAGTGATTCCTTTAATGAATCCTACTTAATCTTTTATACATACACATATCAAATTATTTCATTTAAATAGATATGAGGCACTTATCTATAAACGTACGATTTGATAAGATTACAAATTTACTCCGGTTATTGACCGCAATGCATAGCAGATTATGAAATTTGTGTATCATAAGTTACAACTCAGCGTAGTATTTGGTAAACATGTGTTTACCTACAGTGAGTAAGGAATACTGGTTTAGTTTTTGGTGGCAGGGTACTACCGCCTGGCTAGCTACCACCCTCAAGTTAGAAAAACTGTCACCAAACACATAGTGTGTTTAGGCAAGCAGTCCTTCAGAGCCAGTAAGCATTCAAGATCTAGCGTGATAACATCTTCGACCACATCGTCACTGACCATCAGTCAGTGATCTAGGTCTATACAGTATAAGAAAATGTGTTGAAATTCTTGTATCGAGTGGAATTTATAACGGGTATAGTCTATGTGGTATTCCAGACATTATCTATCTCTATGCCATCCGTACTTTCGCACTCATAATAGTACTGGTAGCGTCCCGCAGTTTCACCCTCATGGATTACGGTTTCTAACGGTTACGGTTTCCCACAGTCCGGGTACCTTTTTTCTAGGATAAAAGTAGCCTATGTGTTATTCCAGGGTTTAACCCATCCCATACTAAATTTCATCGAAATCGGTGTAGCTGTTTGATAAGTACGGTGAGCGTGAATAAGTGACAAACATACACACATACATAGAAACTTTTTTTCTAATATTAGTAGGATATAAGATGATTGTGGTCTCAAATGAGCAGTTTTATACGGTGCTATATCATCAAATAAAACTGCTCATTTGAGACCACCAAGCCACTTAATATGTTTGACGTAATCAGACTGTTAAGCGACATTTCAAGGCGACCCCGAAGACTTCAAGCGTGGTTCCGGGCAATGAATATATATTGTGTAAAACTGCTAATTAAAACGAGCACCAACCTCATTTTACATCTTTATATACAGCGGAACTTTACACGAGCTGGTTGCTACTTAACTAAAACACTACTAATTAAAGATGTGGTTCGTACATTCTTATTTTTGAGTCGATGTCGTAGTGAAACGAGCAAAGACCTCTTCATAGCTTGCTGTGCGACCATAAGCTTTCTTACAAGACCCATAGATACCACTTCCGGGTCGTATGCCGCAACTGGTAACACAAACTGATCGAAGACCTATGTCGTAAGTCATTATGGTATTTTAGACGATAGAAGATGTTGCAAAGTTTTCCGAATGCTGCCCAACCGCGATGGATTGGACGATTGACCTCTTTCTCAAATTAGAGAGTTGCCTTATTAGCCTGTTTGTCCTATGTACATACATGTATCTATTAGTTAACAATTTCGAAAGTCGAGATATAAACCGATACTGGGACGTGCAGAACGGGGGCATTTGAAATATTTTTTGCCTTGGACAAGATAAACATTTTATAATTATACAAATTATATGTTTTTTTTATTATTTATGTATTACACTCAAAGCCCCGCACTAGGACTCCCTGTGTCGCAGGAGGCATAGACATACATAATCACAGCACACAAACCACCAAGATCCGAGACAAACACCTACACTAAGTGTTCATTTTATGGGAACATCTCGTTTTATCATCGGTTATATCGTCAACAGAAGCAATTCCTACGGTTTTATAAACACCTATTTTGAAAAATTGTAATTGATATTTACATCATGCAACAGATCATAGATTAAATAATAGTACTAATAATACCACCACAGCGTCGTCGATTGCAGTTATATGTTTGGTATTGTTATATATACTACATTGTTCATATGGATCTATTGTTTGCACGACACCATTCATACACTGTTTATAGAAATCAAATTGGCGACACAGAGCGATTAAGACCTGCAAAATCATAGTAAAGATTTAAAAGATACTTCGGAAGCAACTATCTCAATGGCGCGCGCTTAGTAGCGCGAGTTGAGAAATTGCTGGGCCGTCCAATTTCGTAACCACAATGTGATTTTGCGCAAACAAATACTGGAACCTAACCAATTTATGTCTTTCTGAGGGCAAAAAATGGGCCTACAGAAATTATAAACTTTATTAACGTGCGGGGGCGCCCGCGGAGGTAATATATTTGTTTAAATTACATCCGCGTATGTATACATATATACATATAATAAACAGTAAACAGTGTAATAAACAGTATACTCGTGAACATGGCGCATGAAACTGTGCCGAAATATCGAGCAAATAAAACAAATAAAATACATGGTAAATATCCCGATAATAATATCAAATCTCGTATTAGTGACCATGCCAGATTACAAACTTAATCTCATCACTCCTCATAGAAGTAGCTTACATCAAAAATATACTGCTAAAAACTCACCGTCCTATTGATGACGACACCAAAGTAATCAATCAAGTTCTCTCCATAGAAGAAGTAGTTGGAAGTGAGAAGGAAGTACCAAGAGAGCGACCGGAACCACGGCAGACCGTGTACTCGATACACGGCGTATCCAATGTTGATGATCTCCTCGAAGCATTTCACTTGCACGCAAAGGACCTGCAAGTACAGAACAATATTTACTACAAAGAAACAAAGAAGGAAAAAAAATAAGCCTAGATAAATAAATGTTTATTTAAGATATCCACACTGCACTAATAATTAACACACACGTTTTTATTTAAAAATAATTTTACCAAAAAATGGAACCGACTTCAACACTCAAAAGTGTGAAATAACTTGTCGAGGTCGGTACCACGAGCACAATATTGTGATGATAGTTACTTTTGTGAACTATCATGATGACAAACATCGGGACAGGTGAAACTAAATAAAAACTTGTAATAAATATGTCATGCCTTCTTCTCATTGGATTAGGCAGGGACTATGTACGTCTGCTATCTCGATCTTAAACAGGACCAACTAGATAAATTTGAGCACCTTCAAAATGTCTGCATTCGGTAAATGTTTCAGTTTTGTTCAAAGCTCAAGTGGCGTCCCAGTCGCCTTCGACGGAACACACATTATACTCTCCTTGGTCTACCACATTCTGATTAACTATTTCACTCCCAGTTATTTAAAAGCTCGCTTTGCGTTTTTCAACAGATAACTTGCACTTTAACACGCCAGTACGCAACGGTGTTCTACAGCTTTTTCAGTGCAGGCAGTGCTCAAGCCACAAACTTTTATCTGTCCTCTATTAGCTGAAAAGGTATTTTGCTGAATTTCACCCTATTTATCTTAATATTTTTTATGTATATGTATATATATATATGATGTATATATATTTAGGTACATGTGACCAGACAAGAACGTCAGCAAGGATGCCCCACTTGCCATCACCATAACCACGACGACTCTGCCAAGAGTGCATGACTAAGAAGAATTTTCATAACTCCATAATATGCTGCCTTTTCAGAATCTTTAGATAGTTAATACTGGCAATTGTGGCCAGCAAACTGGGATGTGTATAATGTCTCCTTTAAAACTTCTTGTGTTTACCATACAGAAGTTCGAAAAAGAAATTTTTTTAAACTACTTGTTTATATTAGCCTAATTTACTATTTTAACTTGTATATTGGAGTTAAGTTAATCCCCATTTTGTTTGTTCAGAAGATTTTACTATAAACTTTGGTATATACATACTATTTCTTCTTTTTTCTGTAGGTGCATCGTCTAAACTAGTCTATGATCTAGTATTTTAAGGAGTTTGACAGATGAGAAAGTTTCAAAGGTAAAAATAACATATGTAGATGTCAAGTGATTTGATTGTGTATTTAATTATGTCTGTATCCATTTCTCAATTTTATCTGGCCCATTTTGGAAAAGCTATGACTCTTGTATTTGATCTTTACTGCTGGTAAGTATGGCAATAGCACAAAAAAATGTAGCAGATGCAGTCTGATGAATGAGAATGTGCAGTACATACTGTAATCATGAGGGCGAGTGGACCACCGTAGATTAGCAGGCAAAAGGCTCCAATCATAAGCCAGGTGAAGATGCCTCGAATCACCCAGTTCCTCCATCTATATTAAAAACAGACACACTTCTTTCATTTCAGAAAACATTAAAAATGGTGAACTTCATTAGCTAAGGTAATATTTAGGTCTGGCTACATAAGACTATATTTTTGACCCAATATTAAATGCCAACATGTAAATGTATGCTATAACTATAAAACATGTTCTTTTACTTTGCAGGGCTCCAGAGGATATAAGATGCAGAACTACTTTACATGAAGATGTTAAGTATAAATCACTTTTGAAAGAATGTAACTTGTAGGGAAAAATTAACAACAGTAGAAACAGTGTATAGTAACTATGAAAGTGAGTTTTAATAATATTATACAGAATTAACAACTCGCCTAAAACTAGAAAAACTGTGCCAGCAACTTAAAGCCATACTCTGCTATGTGAAGGAGTTGAGATAGCTAGGGTAATTGGCGGGGGAAATGCACAATACGCCCTAAGCAGCATGTCAGTGCAGGACTTATTGCCCCCACATAGAATTCTAAAACTTTCTACCTCTTGATTTGGCCAAATCTTGTTTACTTATAATTGACTGCTGCCAAGGGCGACTGCACCCCACCTATGCATTCTCATATAGTTATGTGTTGAATTCCATCATTATGGAACATGTAACATAATGATGGTATATCTACCATAACTATTTGAACTAACTAATAGGAACAGTCTGTTTCTGCAATATTTTTTCCTGCAAGTAATTTGAATTGTAAGTTCTGCATAGCATGATATTAATGCAATAAACCATAAAACTCTCCAATGCGACTACCAACAGGTAGTATGCCGCTCCCTGGTTCAGAACTCTTCAATTGTAATGTTAAAGTCCGTTTAGCACACTTTATATCAAACAATTTAAAACATTTTAATTAATAATGGAAGTCATTAAGAATAGTCATGTTAAGTTTATGTCATGTTTAAGTTTGTTGTTTTGGTTTAGGTTACGTTATTATATTCAAATTAGAAAATTTTGAATTTCAAATGTATTGACAATATCAAATTTAATCGATTTGGTTAGTTATTAGAATATTCTGAATTAAGAGGCTGGAGTAAAGAAGTCATGGGTGGTCTCTTCTAATCTAAGCTTGTATAAAGCAATATGTCTAAGACCAAATTCATGATTAATAAAATAGGTGAGATAGTGGACAGTCAACACAAGTGCCAATAGAAAAATGTGTCATGCCCAGTATACCAGGCCCATGCCACCCCCGCCTTTCCTGAATTCCACACATAATAGGAATGTCATTGTAAGTGATTAATCTATCAGCTAGTAAGAGTCACAACACACTTTTTTTTATGTTTGTGTGGCCAGCTAACATATTTTCCACCACTGTACCAGCAAACTTTTTATTTGCGAAGAAAGATAGAAGCCCTTCTAATAATATCATAATTCCTTGTTCAATTGCCACTGGAAAAATGTGTCATGCCCAGGAAACCAGAGCCATCCCACCCCCTTTTGATAGCTAGGTAGCAGGATAATTGGCTGCAGACAAATATGAATACATAATGCATAATATGTGAGTAGCGGAAGCAATTTAAATTTACGTATGTAGATGTAACTAACTATAAGAACAACATTGTTACAATTTTTTCACAATAAAGAATATTGATTCATTGATTGATTGATTGACCTCCGCCTTCCTTAAATTCAACACTTAATAGAAATGTCATTGTAAGTGATTAGTCACAACACACTTTTTTTAAGTTTCTGTGGCCAGCTAACATGTTATCTACTAATGTATCAGCAACTTTTTATTTTCAAAGAATGAAAGAAACCCTTGTAATAATATCACAATTCATTGTTTCTAGTTACTGTAGCTGTTTATAATTATAACTTTCTAAAAATGTGCCTCATTTGTGGTAGCTTAAAGTTTTATTAGTAGTAAAGGTATTTTATTATTATTTTCTACAGCCACTTGAAATAAATGAATGAGTATGACATATTTAATATATTTCAAAAAATAATTTGTATACATATATATAATAATCCTGAATATTTAGGGGAATCAATATTCATAAAATTGGATAATGAATTAATACTGATTCACACACTTACGATAAAAATAACAACAACTAACAAACCAATAGCAGTAATGGTGCTTGCATAAAAATACTCGAAGAACATTTAAGGAACCTATCCCAATATATCGATAACCTAAAGAAAACATACCAGTTCAGGTATTATTTTATACAGAAAGCAGATTTACCTTGACGATAAACCAGACAGTGCAGAGTCGAGGATCTCAGGAGTCTTATCGGTACCCTGAGGCAACGACTTTGCCATTTCGTCAACATACTTCTCTTCAAGCCCCTTCTCCTCTTCTGAATCTACCTAACAATAAAATTACACTTTAAAGAACATCAAACTCACTTAAAAACTGGTTATAATTGAGAAATAACTTTATTTACGTGATCGGACTCTCCAGCGGTTTCCATTTTCTCGTTACCGTCTCCTTGGCCCCGTCGTTGTCTCAGCTCGCTCATATCGGTTGAAAATACTCTCAAAACACTTCACAATTTAGAATTCGTAACAGAGTAACGCAACTCTCAGGATTTAATCATTTAATAACGAGAAGACGTTGTATTCCGTGCAACTTGTCAAAAAATCAATAAATACAATTTATATCAGTGCTGCCAGCGTTAAATAAAAATATTCAGTAATAAAATAGTAACTACTAGAATAGTAGAAAAAAAAACAACCGGTTGCATTCCAGGAGTGCCGGCAGAAGTGAAAACTTGAACATGATTGATAATAAAAAGTAGCCTATGTGTTGTTTCGGAACCTAAAGTATCTACACCCAAATTTCATCCAAATCCGTTAAGCCGTTCTAGTGTGATTGAGTAGCAAACATCCGTTCATCCATCTATCCATCCGAACTTTCAGATTAATAATATTAATGGGGCACCTAGAAAACATGATGACGTTCTTTTTGAAACAATGAAATCTTTCCTCTTTATTATATCGGCGTTTTGATAACCGAACTTAATAATACTTTTAACAAAACGACTTTTGTTTGATAAAAACAAACGAAAACATTCCTTACTCGTAAAATATTTCAGTTCGTAACATATTAAAAATCTTTACTAGCAGATTGAAAATTTTTGTGGTCATGAGATTTAAGAAGCAAGCTACACAAGATATGTATATGTATGTAACTATTATAGCGAAAGTATTCGAAAAAGTGTTATATAACAATCTCAGTTACTATTTCGAAAAAAAATATATACTTTTTCGGAGAACTAAATCTGCCTTGCATAATGTCATGATGGGACTGAAAAATAAAAAAAAAAACAGGTAATGGCTCTATACATCGGCACCAGCAGCAGCAGCAAGTGCATCCCCTTGCACCCTCCTGGCAGGAAATAAAGTATAAAGAACCATTTTTTTTAAACAATTTACTGTTTGAACGAAACTGAAGGATTGCTCTTTTATTACCACTTATTTGTTTACCACCTTGTCAATAATTTTGGTATCTATGCGCCCGTCGCGCGTTGTCGTCGAAACTGATGGTGTAGTTTATTGATGTAGATGCAAATGCATCTCCGTGAAAGTAATCCTGGCGGCGCCCATGACTCTATATATGAATATGACAAAAGCATTCGATCATGTACATCACATTAATGCTCCTTCTAAAACTAAAAATATATGGAAACAACGCTTTAAGCATTATAAAATTATCATCCGAAAGCATAAAATAATTGAATTTGGCACACACTTTTTTATTATGTGGAGATATTATTTTAATTTTTTGACAGAAAAGAATGGAATACAAATTAAACATATGTATAACAAAAACTAATGAAAATCTTAATGAAATTCTGTTATGTTTCTACTAACAGAAATTCTGCTAGCAGACTTATAGAGACCTATAATTATTTGTATAACTATCCGAGATCCTCGGATCAAATCACAGTTAATTCCTGCAAATTTGTAAATTTTATCGAGTTTTTGGCAAATCAAACAATTTATGTGTTGGCAACTTTGTTACGTCAATATACTAACGTCAAATGTGTCAAACGAAAAGCAAGTCAGCGTCATTCATTCCTAAATAAAATAAAACGTAAACGAAACGTAAACATGGACAGTGCAAGAGACACAGATGATTTTGATAAAAATATTGAAAATGTTTGTACACCAGTTATTTAATACTGTTTTGTTGTAAATTGTGTGTTAAAATGTATAAGTGTCATTTCATTTTCAGTTGAAAGCTACAGTCCGGAGCTCATTTGCTAAGATTTACGCAACTTTGAAAGCGAGGGAATTAAAAACTTTGAGGCAATTGGATGCTATTCGTAAACAATGCGAAGAAGACAAAGGCTTGATGAGTAGTTGTATTCAAGACCTCCATATATATTTTGGTAACGAGTCTAATTTAGTTGAAAACATTTATAGTTTCGGTGTTATAGATTTTGAAAAGTTTAAGTTTGATAGTAAGATTTTTACATTAGAAGACTATGTCAGCCCTGAAGATGATCATATGTACTCGTATAAAACTATCGAAGAGTTGACGAAAGAGGTAGAAACGAATTTTCAGATAGAAGAGGCAGCTCTGAAGCAAATAACAGCTACGGACGACTGTGTATGCTATGTTAATATTAGACCAGAAGATGTTTCAAAACAGTTTAGAGAACCGCCCGTATCCCCTAGGAAAGTATCCTTAGAGAAGACATTAGATACTAGCAAAGAGGCTGAATGCACTGAGACCATAGATAAAGAAAAAAGTTTAGAAGATAAAAGCTTTAGTTCAGAATCTGAGCCTGATGTTAAAAAAATTGAGCCGACTGATGAGTGGCTCAATTCTATTAAAAGTCAAACTGAAACCGAGCCAACCCAAATCACAGATGTGATGGAACACAGTACTATAACTTGTACTTAATTGGATGCATTGATATGGTATTTACTGCAATTTTTTATTGATCTGGTAGAGGTAATAAAGTTTTATATTTTATCACAAATTGTTCTAACTACAACTCAAAATATTTTAACCTTTGTCTAGGAAATCTATATTAAAGATGATGGCTATGTGTGTCTATACATAACATAGTTAAACACATCAATATTAATGGCATCCAAATTCACATCTTGCCTTTCCTTCTATTTACTTAATTTCTCTCTGTACTCATTGACTGTGTGTGTTAAAAAACTGCAGTAGCAACTTTATAAATGTGGTTGATTGGGAGCAATCGGCATGCACCAAGTGAAAAGACCTACTGGTGAAAAGTTCTTGAGAGATATTAAAAAATATAGACTCTTACATAGGTACCCTGTCACTAATGTTCCTGTAGATGGTATGCTTTTTTATTTTATACTATAATAGCGTTGGATCACTACCTCACTTGATGGTCAGTGAAGATGTGGTCGTAATTGTTATCAACTTATCGTGGTAGTCTTGAGATGCTTACTGGCTCTCAAAAACTGCTGCCTTAACACACTATGTGTTTAGTGACAGTTTTTCAAACATAAGGGTAATAGCTAGCCAGGCGGTACTCTACTGTGGTAGGGTACTTTCGAGTATCAACAGTCATCGAATTCCCAGCATGGTGATGCTGGGAATTTGATAATGGTATTACCTTCACTGTCATCAAGCTGTTGGTGGAGATCAGACCAGTGTCCTTCAGTTTGACATCTGACCATCCCACTGCTATAAAAATCCCAAATGCATAATACTCATAACATTATTCTTGAATAGAATGTCTAGAATATATAACAAGTTGTGTGTTATTTAACCTCATTAAGACTGAAATCGCTTTAAAAGAAAATAACTAGGAAACAAGGCATATTGGCACTATACAGATCATGAAGCAAAAATAAAGCTCTGTGATACCGATTCACCAAATTAAATGTTACTGAACTACATATTGTGTGATATAATATCATCATATTTTTCAAGAAGCATTTGTTGACTTCCATGTAGTGACTAGCTGTGACCCGCGGTTTCACTCGCGTGGACAATAGTTTTCCCCTTACCTCAGTTATATGTCATAGCATGATGTCATGTAGTTCAAAGCCTTCCTCGTTGTTCAAAACATTGTTTCAATTCCAACAAGTAGTTCTTGAGCTCAGCATGTTCAACCAAACAAACAAACAAAAAAAAACTCTACAGTATTATTATATAAGGATAGATTAGCAACATTCTGATTCTAAATTGTGGTTTCCCATCCATCTTAGTTATCCCAAGACCACACAATTTCCAGGATAAAAAGAAGCGTATGTACTATTATATCTCTACTAAATGTAGGTGAGAAAGCAGTTCTGGTGTGATCCATTGATCTATATGGCATCCATTGAGTAACAGACATCTATCCATACAAACTTTCGCATTTATGATTGTAGTAAGATCTTGTTGTGATGTTTAAAGATCTATTTAGACCATGAAGGTTTTATTCAGGCTCTAATACTGCCTTTATTTACAACATTCTATATGAAAAAGTAATAAATTAGAGGTGCAATTACGAGGTAGGTGCTAGAAGCTTAATAACAAGGAATATTAATTTTACAGTATTACGAGTAAGATAAGATCCTAAAATGAAACAAGTATTAAAGCATCAACTTATATTGTTAATATTTTTACAAATGGCGTTACATGATATTTATACTAATATGCATTGACTTTCGATTATAAACCCTAATGAATAAATATACCCTTTGCTTTCATACATTGTGTATAGCAAACATTACTAATGTTAAATTGAAAGTCCCAATATCGAATTCAAAAGGCTTGCATGGCTTATAATGAGTATAAAAGTTCATTATCACTTTAAAAGTGTGTATTTTGACAAAATTATCCATTTAGAGATTATATCTTGCCCAAGAACAAACCAAATGTACAGCACCTATTTTTTTTTCATTACCTACTTAAATAAGTAGGTAATGAAAAAGATATATAAATATATTTTATATATTATATAAAATAATATATAAATTTATTAATTGAAATCAATTAATAAAGATTTTTTTTGTTACTCCATTGATGCATGCTAAGCGTCAATACAGTTGATAACATTTTAATTTACAGAAGAAAAAAGTGATTTCAAAGTTAAATAGGTAACAGATAACATTTGATGTTTGTACCATAGCTTACTTAATTAGCAAAGCCATAGAACAGAGTTTTATCGTGGGTTCAAATGACATATAGTGGTACAAATTTATTCCTTTAAAAAATTTAACAGTTGCTCAATTTACCAAGTGAATAGGAATATTTTTTCTTTGACAAAATACTGAAACCCACACAAGCCTTTTGTTTTATTTCGCCCACATAAAAGCGTAATACTATGGTTTTTATGGCACTTACAAATGACATACACATTTTACAATTCCTACAAAAATTCCCACATTTGGATGGAATATGTTATGGATACAGATATTCTAGTTTGTACTCGACTTTTTCACTGGGTTTTGATGGCACGAAGAAAAAGTGCTGTTAGGAAGGACCACTTAATTAGTAGGTATTAACTAAAATGTGATGGTAGATAGCTAGGACAAAGTGAATTCTATGACTATATGGAGTGTAGACGATAATTTGATATAAAATAAAACTGCGTTCTTTATGTAACTATTCAGCTTCGTAATTAACATTATTTTAATTCATATCTCAGTCACATCTACACCTAAAATGACTACATGACTATTCTTAGGCACTCGGGTGTTTTAGGCCACATTTTATTAGTTCACATTAAAATTATTGTCTCAAAGTGAGCTACAAACTAAGAATTTTTTCGAATATACGATTAATTTAAGAATACTGCAATCAAAATCATCTACATTGATATTTTTCTCATTGATAAGTTAGTAAAGTAGATTTTAATAAAATGGGAATATAATGATAAGAATGATTCCATAATAGGGAGTACAAAATCTAAAAGGACAACTTAATATATACTCGTATAGTGTGTATCTAAAGCAATTATGAATAAGTTAGGGACTACCTTATATTGTATGTTGTTAAGGCTAATATTATACATTTTAAACAAAATTATGAGTACTATACAAGGCCGAAGTCCGTGCAGACCGCTGCGACGTCGCGGTTGTTTTGTTTCTCAGCATTGTTCGCAGCCATATTCAACTCCACCAGAGTATCCACACTATTTATACTGACCCCTTTCAAAATCTTCTGAGCAGCTAAACTCGTAAAATTAAAACTCAAATCGCTAAGGCTCGGGAAGTTGTAGAAATCCTGGTTCTCTTTCTTACTCTCTTGACTTAAACTGTATCTCTTCTGTTTATTATCCAAACAGTTAATTTTCTCTGCTGAGGTATTGATGTCTTTTAGCTGCTCTTGGTTTTTGAGTGCTAAGTTCGGTTCTGATCCCAAAACCGTCGGTTTTTGATCGATCGCTTTCGTTAACAGATTTGCAATAGATTCTGTGCTCATTCTGTTGTTCACGTTGGGGTGTCCGTTTAGCATATGCAGTGCCGCTGCTTTCTTCAGTAGATCGACGCTTTTCAATTCGCTGTTGGAATTTATATTCGTTTGTAGTCCACTATTCGTTGATGATAGAGAATTCTTCTGGTACCGGAGGCTGCCCAGAGATCCGATGATATTGTCGTAACTCTTGGTAGGCGTGGATGGATTGCTGTTGGCAGTGGTTTCTATATTATTTATATTGTTATGAATTGCAGGAGATGCCGGATTCGAAGCCACCTCGTTCGTATTATTCAATTGATTTTTATACACAAAACTATTATTATTAGTGGCACCTATTTGTAATGAAAGCTTACGATTATTATTCATACCCGTGTCGTTTATAGAGTTTTTATTGAACTTGTTTTCTTGTACTTTTATCGGTTCCTGTTCTTGGTATTTCTGTTTATTCTTTTCGACACTGACGTCGAACGAGGTTTCAGTTGGGTTTTTTGTCGTTGGATTCGTCACTCCGTTTTGGGAGACAGACACGACTTGCCTATCATCGTTGATGATATAAATGTTACTCCCGTTACTGGTCTCTGTTACTTTACCGTTCTCGAACGTGATGACTGATCTTACGGGAGAATTCTGTACATAGACTTTGGTGTTAGTGCCGCCACCGTTTTGAGACATGGTATTCGTGGTAACTTTTAGTGTGATTGAATTGTTAGAATTGGAACTTGCGAGCATCGTTGTAGAAGGGTTCTCCACCTTGGACCCTAACGTTTTGTTATGCAAAGGGGTAGCGGTTTTTTTGGGCGTGTTTGGACAGTTTTGTGGCATGTTTCGGGGTAACGTGCTTTTACCGTTTTTTACTGTTTCTCCGCCGACTATCGGCGGTTTGGTTCTGAATTTGTGAAGACTTTTTGGAGAGCTTTGAAGGCTCTGCACTTTCACGAGAGATTGTGCTCTACTAAGACCAGGAGCTCCTTGCGCGTTGGCATGACTAGGCGAAGGCTTGAGCGTGCGATCTGATATGTGCGATTCGAGACTCGAGTGACCGCTGCTACTCGTATGATAGCTCCTTTTCATGAGAGTGTCCGATGTGCCGTTTTTTAAGTCTTTTCGTGGCATGCGGTGCGTGCCTGTGCTTTCTAGACTTGACGGGCCGCTAGTGGACATGATGTGATCTGAGTTGGAGTAGTCTACCCTCCTCAGGCTTCCACTGGAGCTGTCCCTAAGCTTTGGGTCGCTGTTTCTTTGCGGGGAACAGTAATGATCGAGGATAGTTTTGTTCGTAGAGCTCCTGCTGAGAGTGGATCTTGGAAGACTTCCGGAGCTGGGGCTGGAGTTTCTATTTGGAGAATGGTCGTAGTTTCCCACGGAACCTGCGATACCCGATTCAGTTGAGAGATGTCGCTTATGTCTTCTTGGAAGTGTCGATGACCGATTACTGATTTCCGAACCGTCGTAATATGATGAAACGAATGATGTCTGACTCTGCAGTGACTCCTGAAAATAAAAACATAATCACATAATAAAAACACAAGAAGGTTTTTTTATTCGAAATTTACACAACTTCTTACCCTGAGATATGTAGGTATATTCAGGGGTTATATACCGTTGGATGACTTTAATGGATCCAGATAGTATTGTATTGTGCCAAGTCAATTTTCTTTGGAAGTCCATGGATTTAAACGATGCAGTCAAGTTAGTTAACTCGACTGCGTTATTAAGTTAATAGAAGTCAATTAACTAGTTCTACGATTGCGATTCGGAACTTGGCTTGATTCTTTGATTTGGCTCAATTCGATACATAAAGACACATATGTACCATATGTTCCATATGTACTATGCTCATACACAAATTGTGAATAGGTATATGAATTTATGGTTATTTTAAGTGTTATCAAGATACTGCTTGCAAAAATGTAGGTACTTCAAATGAAACATCCACAAACTCAGAAAGCGTTCGTTCCCAAACCGATTGGTCAAGTTTGATGATAGTGCATGAAAAGAACCGTCGATGTGACTTTTTAAGGACTATGCGTGATCTCAAGTAGGTCATATCAATTGGGAAGCCGCTGGTTACCTTTGAGTTGGTTTGCGTGGCGACGCAGTGCAAATGCACTGCTTTGGAGTTGAACCACTCGGTGGGCGGGAACTGGGCAGAGAAGGTGCTCATTGCGCGCGTCTGCTTGCTGCGGCCGCTTCGTCTGAATAAGCGGGAGAGCAGGGACACTTTTTCTGGAACGAAATTGGCGTCGTTTATAAAACAAAATTGAACCCGGAAAAACAATTGGCGTGCTTGCATACTTATCTACATGGTGATGAAAATTGTATATAGGATTAATATGGTGTGTTAAGACAATAAATAACTTGTCCATTGTCACTTAGACTTACAATCCCTATACATGTAGGTGGGTATGTAGATATAAATATGTTAAGGGTATCCTAATGAACTATATAATTTCAGCGAAGTAAAAAAAAAACCTTTATAAAACCCCGAGTTATAAAATGTGTTAAAAGAAAAGGGTATAGAAATTCTGTAAGTGCATCAAAATTTTTGACCGTGTGGCCAAATAATAGAAAAAAACTACTAGATCTACAGGGATACGTCTACTTACGACATTTCATATAAAAATCCATCTCCTATTCATATATTGCATATAACTACATAGCGTAGGCGTATAACGCTTCGCCCTTTTCCCAGAAAGCAGAGATCGCGGATTTACACTTGCCGGGAATACCGTTCATATCAGAATATTCATAACACTCCTGTCTTTTAAGAGTAGGTTCCTTTTCAGGATTGCCCGTTTCTGAAACGTCTCCTACTCCTCCTCTGATCAAAATACTTTTGCCATGGTGTTTCTCCTTCAGTACATCTATCCGTACTCGCCTTATTAAATATTTATTTATAATTTTATTTATTTATTAACATTCACACAAGGTCTTCAGGTCCTAAACTAGGCAGAGCCTGTGCTATGGTAACCTGATGACTGATATATATATACTTATATACATATACACACCCAGACACAGGTCAAACAGACATGTTCATACACACAAATGTTTGACCTGTCCGGGAATCGAACCCGGGACCAGCGGCTCAGAAGGCAGAGTGCTACCAACTGCGCCAACCGGCCAGTCTTAATACGTTAAGTAGTTACATTTTTACAATATTTTCGATCATATCTAATTACAAGACAAAGCCTCCATAAAAAAATGAAGTGAGTCTTATGATACAGAAACCAGACAGAAAGAAGACAGCAAAGTGGATTGATTACCAGATATGATATTATTCGAGGGAGGCTTATCGTACTCTAAGGATGGATACATACTTTTTAAAGCTCTTATATCCGCTAACTTTGATATCTACATCTGTCACACCTATCTACTATTAGTCCTTGAGCCCGCTCCAACGTTGCTACGTCATATGACGTCACGATAAAAGGCATGGCACACGGTCGGAAGAGTTGTGCGGAGCTTTTATCAGAAAATTATAGTACCTAAAGTTGGCCGGAAGTCGGAGAAAATCCTTCACTTCCGGTCAAAATTTTAAGGTTATATTTACATCATATAACATGAGTACCACACAGGTGGCTACATTCAGCCCTGTAATCATAGAGAGAGTAAACGTAAGTCCATATCTAATCCTACTAATATTGCATACTACTTACTTGACTTCAATACATTAATTTCAGGACTAGGTATAGGTGGAGTACCTATCGATCATAGAACAATTATTAACTTGGGGTGGCCTCGAATGGAGGCCACGGACTGGCAAGAGCAGCATGAGACGGCCACCAAAGTGGACAGACGGCCAGACTCAGATCGCAGGTAAGGCTGGGTCAGGGCCGCTTCCATCTGGTGCTTGTAGAAATAAATGGGGGAGGCATATGTCCAGGCGTGGATGTCCAATGGCTGAGATGATGATGACTAGTAGGTACCTACCACGTAAGTTTGTAAATAAGTCGGTATACTTA
Source organism: Apeira syringaria (assembly GCA_934044485.1). Taxonomy (NCBI): domain Eukaryota; kingdom Metazoa; phylum Arthropoda; class Insecta; order Lepidoptera; family Geometridae; genus Apeira; species Apeira syringaria. The sequence continues at coordinate 8,372,641 of OW203665.1, read as the reverse complement.
CTTGGCGACGCAGATTCGACGCTCGGCGGGTAATCGGTGGACGACGAACTATCCGTCGTGTTCGCATTCTTGTGATGAAGACTTCTAGTAGACGCGCATCTCTGGAGGTACTTGGTTGAGGATCCGAAGATACGAAGTGAGTGACGCCGGTCCAGAGAACGTGGGGCTGGGAAGGACGCGCTGCGCCGCTTGTTTGGCCTGCCGTATAAGATTTTGTCGTTGGGGTTTCCTGTAATTGAAAATGTATGTGTATGTTGAGAATGGTTTATGTATTAAGAAATAGTAAAAATAATACTTATGTGAGATCTTTTAAGATCTTAATATTTCAAATCAAGTTTTAATTTAGTGATGGATCTTAAAACACTGTCAAGTGATATGTGTAGGTATCTGAATTATTTGCAATTGAATGCGAGCCTTCGCGATCAGTTGAACGTTAAAATATTAACGTCCTGATAAAAAGCTGCAGTATGGTGGTATGAGACTATACAAACTACATACTAATTTCAACAAACACTACAACATAAAGAAATCGGAAAATTCCTGTTATTCAGCCAGCAAGACCTTCGACGTGTCCTACCGCATTTCAATCTCGCGGGATTGAATGACCTGCGGGATTGCAATCCCTAGTCCTAATATAATAACTCTTATCTAAAGACAACAGACGTCTGGCCTGAGTACATTAGCGATTAGTTTAATATGCTAATAAATCAGCAGTTAAATTCAATTTGTGACAGCAGCGTACGTTCCTAACCAAATTGATCCTAATGGTAAACGCCGCCGCTACAAATGCTCCATTGCTCACTGCTGTTTTTAGCGAACTTCACGTATACTCTTGTTGTGGACTCAGGCTCGGGTAGGCTTCTACGCCTAATTAGGCAATTACATAAACTGTCACATACACAAGGAATTATAAATTAGGGTTGCGACTAATATTCGGCCTCTTCTACCATGGTTTGCAGAATGGGTACCTAATAGTGTAGTTCAGGGACGGCAAACCTTTACGTATCAACGTGCGATTTTCTAAAGAAATGTTTATTGAAATCACAGACGTGCCATGAAATAGTTTTGAGTTTGTAATGTTTCAATTAAACGCGTAATTTAAATGAAATTAAAATTAGTGTGACTTCTGCTGGTGGCAGGCAAGATGACAAATAACATATGTTAGGGTTGTAAGATGTTACTTTTAGCAGAATGTATGCTGCATCCTGCGTCATATGATACCTACTTCACACTGTTTTTTTGTAATGCATAATGAATTTTGTGTTCAGTGACGTGCCCAAAATATCGTGTTGCGTGCCATTACTGGCACGAGTGCTATCGGTTCGCCGTCCCTGGTCTAGTTGCTAGTCACCATTCGGTCGAATGGCAAATAGGATGGAAGAAATTCCATAACAAAATTTAAAGAAATAATTACCTCTGTTATAAATGACTATTTGCTCATTTCAGTATAACCTACTTTACCTATCTACATTTTTGTTATCCATTAAAATACACTGAACATCTGAATATCAGTGAATTAGGTCTTAAGCTGAGTCGGAACTCATATTAAGGACACTCACAAAAAGATTTCTATTTGTTTCTTGTGTGTTACTTTTATGTAATGTGTGCTGTGAGTGTGTGAATAGTAGTAAGTAGTTATATCTTTTAACTTATAATATATAATTATATTTTACTTATACGTAACTTGTTTATTTATTCATTTAACTTATTTATTTTACAAAATCCAGACCGATTCAACTTTTGTGACGTGAAGAACATCCATAGAAACTACAAATTTATGATACTAGTCTAGCAAGTTTAGGATAAAAGTTTTCCTATAGTATATTAACAGCAATTTTATTTGGTACAGACTTTAACATAGGTTTAGGTATAATATCTATACAAATCATAAGAAAAGTCATCAATAAAAGTTAAGGTTGTGCATGCCTGTTTCATCGGAATGTATTTTTCGGCCAGTAGCCGAAAATATTATTTGCTCAACACTAATATGTATAAATTATGTCTACACGACTTATACCAAAATTGTGCTTCCTACCTCATGATCATGAAACAAGTTAACCGACTGGTAATGATAATAAATGAAGTTGCAAAAAGTCACGAGCTTATGACCATACAGAAACAGGAAACATTAAATGAAAACAAAAAAAATGTTTCCTTGCAAAATTTTATATCACGGAAACGCTTTCTTTGCTATTTAATCGGTGTTGACACGTACAAAGTAAAAGATAAAGGAGGGCACGATCATGTCAGGCCAGGACTGAAATGGTAGCATAATTTAAGAACGTAGTCTAAAATGTATCAATAAAGAATGTTGATTTTTTTATTTCCTATTTGTACTTAATAGATTGACCACTGGATGTAAGTACAGATTTGAAACAAAAAAAATACCATTCAAGGTGAGACTTGTAGCTACTTGTGAAGAGTTCCATACCATTACACAAGATATACCTACAATTATCTACATACTTATTAAATTAGATAATTATGTTGCCATCATATGGAAAACGCAAAAACACAGATAAAACACGTCTGTTTAATAGCTATCACCTATACCTATTTATATATATATTAAATTTATTTTTTGGTTCGTTATTTTATAGTCAACCAACAGTTAAAAAAATTATTACATACAATGTTTACCTTACACTATAATACAATGGCTTAATGTATAACCAATTATAGGCTAACACCTCATGCATTATAAAACAGTTAATGCTTAAAGCTTTAAAATATAGGTAGGTATAAAAGGTAATTTTTCAATTAAAAATCTGTGGCCTGTTTCTATTTATTCAGTTTTTTAAATGTTATTATTTGTTGCAATAGCGGCAGTAGACCGTGATAAATTGACAGTTGTCTAACTATTCCAGTTAAAGTCCGGTTAGATATACACCGCGTAGAAGAACGGATGTTCTTGGACCGCGGTGTTTTAGTAATATGGTTCTGTTCCCTTCGGCTACGGAACTCTAAAATAAAGATAAGTCACGACTTTTTGTTGTGGTTGTAGAAGGATGTGGTAATTTTTCAGTTTACTAGGTACTAGGTACATGTGGGAATATCCAAAGAGGTCAAATAACTATTTACAACATGCACGATTGTATTACAGACTGAGTGTAAAGCTGTATCAAATCGAAGCATTTCAATTCGATTTGATTGTTTCATTAACATCTTTAACATCATCAAGATACGATTTGAACCGAACGTCTGGAACGTTCAATTGTAAACATTACTTGTACAATTTATTGGAAGGAGGATGCAGTCAGCTGTTCTGCTTACAGTGAGATGTTGTTGCAATGTTTCACTGTCAAGGTTTATGCTGAAAGCTCGTTCGTATTTCAATTTAAAGTAAATAAATACATGTTAGGACTTTCAGTCGCCCCAGGTTGTTTCAAAGTTATTGAACAAATTGTTTAGGAATCATAAAGCAGGTATGCCCAAGAGTAAATGTTTATTTTGTGTGTATCATGAAAAGTTTCAGGTGTGGGTAGTCTGTACAAAGCTTAGGTAATTGTAATCTACGAACCGATTTCAAACTCAAAAGGCTTAGGTACCCGAAAAATCATGGGTGAAATGAAAACGCAAGTGTTTTTAAGTTTGGATTTTACGCTTGAAAAAAAAGGAATTTTAGTAAAAAGCCTGAAATTGCTTATTTTTGCTACTACTTATCTAGTATGTTGTAGTTCTATCATCAATTTCTATTATTTTGTTATGGTAGCTTATGTCGTCATTTTCGTTTTTACATCCACAATTGATGATTACAGACATAAGTAAGAAGTGGCTTATGATATGATATAAAGCATTTTAAAATGTCCGTTCCCGCTTCTCTAAATTAGAAGATGTACCTACCTAAGTACCTACGTTAGTACGTTGCGACCGACATTACATTTATTAATATAATTATGTACCTAGAGTTACAAAACATAAGTATCTGTTTTGTGGTATAGTTTTGTCATTGGCGCTTGCGGGGTATAAAATCTGTTTTTTTTAAAAAAAGCTCGTGCATTCAAAAAGTTTGAAATCACAGCGCTAACTAGCGACCGTGATGACAGATAAGTACTTTCCTATCATAAAGAATTACATGTGCAACAGTCCTAGGAACTTCGATATAATTTAGTCTTTAAAATACAAAACAATAAATACCTACTAAGAATTTCAAGTTATACCTATCGGTTTTAAAACATACTAAAGCCATTAAAATATCGCATCATCCGAGTGAAGCTGGCGCATGACTCATAAAGAGAAGAGTTTGGGACATAAATCAAGCAGACGCTGCGATCACAATGTTCCCGACGCGACGCTGCGCACGAGATTCTATCTGTTTCTTTTTCAAACAATGACGCGTCGTGTTATTTGATCGAATTGTGACTTTTCTTAACTAGGTACAATTCTTATCAAATTAAGAATTTTATGGTTTATTGCATTAACAACATGCCAGGCGAAACTTAAGTTCAAATTATTTGAAAGAAAAAATTCGTCCTATCGCTTAGTTAGACAAAGCGACAGGACGGTATTCTGTACTCATGGATTCAAGTCCCATTAGTATTTTTTCCTTCAAATAATTTGAACGTAAATTAAGAATGTTCTTAATACGTACATAATATATTGTGTATATATATTCGTGTAAAATCTCAATTCGGTTGTAAACTCAAAACTCAACTTTAGTATACTTTATGGATGAATATCTACTATCACCAACATTTGACCACTAAAGAAATAAAACATTAGAAACAAACACTTATATTATAAAGGTGAAAGTTTGTATAATGTGTGTATTTTTGTTACTCCTTAATGCTGAAACGCTGAAACGGCCCGGTAAAAGTATAGCTCCCGAGGAATAATTGAGGTAATGGGAAAACAGCAGTCTGCGCTGGTGAAACCGCAAGGCGCCGTTAGTTTTGTTATATTTTTTTATAATTAAAATTGTATGAATATGAAAGTAATCGATTTGCTAACGCTAAAACTCGTGACAGTCATGCTATAATTGGAACAATTTGATTCAATTGCAGTTTCAAATCTCATACGAGTTTTCGTAAAAGGACCTACCCTCAACTAAAAAAAAAACCATCCTATTTTAGGATCAGAATTGATACGTTTTATATTAATCAATAAGAATTTTCGTTTTTACGTAAATGAGTCTTAGCAATTTAGATACAACATCACAATCACTTTATCTAAAGACTAGCAGCGCCCCGCGGTTTTACCCGCGCGGTTTTGATTGACGATGATGATGATTAAAAGTAGTCTGTGTGATATTCCGGGACCTGAAGCATCTACATACCAAATTTAATCCAAATCTGTCAAGCCGTTTGAGCGTGATTGAGTAACAAACACCCATCCATCCAGCCATCCATCCATCCAAACTTTCACATTTATAATATTAGTAGAATAGGTAACTCCATAAAACTGTTGCTAGTTTCAAGGATGGAGGTGTGTACAACTCCACCTCGTAAGCGAGCACTATCAAGATCTCAAGTTCTCCGCTGCGAGCTATTTCCATTGGAATCCCTAACCATTAAAATACCTTCCAGGTCGCGTGTGTCGGTGTTACTCCACATACACAAATAAACTGGAATGTCATGCATAATTTTAGCGCACCTTTAGATAAACATTGGATTTCTGTGAAACGCACTTATACTCACTCAGGCTCACCTTTGAGGATAGGCAAATGGATATAACATCACTATGCATAGATTTTAGATAGAAAAAGTATTATATTAGATGCGAGCCCGCGCCTGTTTAACCGACTTCAAAAAAAGAAGAAGGTTAAGAACCGATTTTGGTGACTCTTTTTTTGATTGATAGAGTATCATCAAAATTGGTCAAGCGGTTTTTGAGTTACATTCCAATAAATGAAAACTTTGACGTCTATCTGAATGATTTCCTTATTGAGTGTGACAATTGTCAGTCAGTAACGAAGGTCACGAAAAATTTTGAACAACAAATGTATACCAAAGAATGGAGCCGACTTCAACACTCAAAAGTGTAAAAGAACTGGTCGAATTGAGCACAATATTTTGATAACAGTTACTATTGAACTATCATAGTACCGACTTCAACAAGTTATTTCACACTTTTGAGTGTTGAAGTTGGCTCCATTTTTGGAAAGCATGTTTTACTCATTTGACCAAAAGCGCTGTCGATCAATGAATAGAGAAAATAATAGGTATAGGTCATCAGGTATAGGATGTTATAAAACTTTCGTGAATCGAATTTATGTTTATATTCGTTATCGGGTACGTAAATTATATAGAACTAGATCGCGATAGACTCGGTAATCCAATTTAACAATGTGGGTAATAAATATTTTTTTTTATTTCTATCTCGCTATCACCTCAGAATGTAAAACTAAAGGTTTCTTGCCTGAATCTGTAACCGAAAACCCTTTTTGGAACACTGATATTAATTTTTTTACAAACTATGCTAAATACTATTTTTTAGTTGTTGATAAGAAAGTTCTTAGAATTTTTGTGTTATCATAGTATTGCACCATTTTAGAATCTTGATGAGTTGCGCTTACTTTAGTAGTAACATGCCGTTCGACCCTTGTTACATTATTTTACACAGTAGCATGTCAAATTTGATTAAAAGTTAAATAATTCTAAAATTTCAAGAAAAAAATTGAAAAAAATATTTTTTTGTATTTTAAGTACGAATGTATTGATCCTATTTGGAACTGAAATTAATAGCTATGTTACTTAGGTCCATCTCAGCCATGGGACGTCTACTACTGGACATAATGCTCCTCCATATAGGAGCGATTTGCCAATTTTCGCCACGCTTGGCAGGCGGGTTGGCGAGCGCAGTATTATATCTGATCCTCAGAAGGTGCTGCTGCGCACCTTCCGGTATGTGATCCCTTAGCCGACTCTTACGGCACCCGCGAGAAGAGATGGGGGAGTACTGTTCTAGGCCGGTACCACCACGGCACTTACGTACAGTTACTTAGGTAGCTGGTAAACCCCCCCCCACCCCCCCCCCCCCCCCCTGGCGTAAATGTTACTCCCGGCGAGATTCGAACCTACGGTCCCCATGGACCAGAAGTCACGCCACTGACGACTGAGCCACGGTCACCGTCAATTTAAGTGAAAATACAACAACTTTCAACACATTTCATCGAGAACTATTTCTTATTTCGAGAATTATTGTATTAGACTTTCGTGTAGACTCTGATTTCTGATTCTGATTCTCTACAATGTTTTGATGCTATGATATCGCTGGAAAAAAAACCTGTGTACATTTTTATACATGTACTTCCTTAAACATAGTTATGTACTTATATAGTTACAGTTTAATAGAAAAGTACACATTTCAACGGCCAACTTGAGTGGGTATTTAGTTGAGTACGTTTATATAAGATGCTTGACGGTAGGCAATAATCCAAAAGCATACAAATGCCTAATGCGTTTGCACTAAAATAGTTCGGATGCATTGCACGTTGAACTTGGATTAGCTGGTGTTGGACCGAGTCTATGTATCTGAGCGGGAATAGATCGGTATTTTCTTAAAATAACAACAGAATCCGATTCTACTTTTAAAACGCTTCTGTGATTTCTTTTTGTCAGAAAATGAATTCTATTGAATATGCTACAGTTTCTCATTCTCTGAAGAAGTCTTAGCAAAATGCAAGCCATACCAAAATACTGGTTTATTTTTTACAGAAGAGAGCATTTTTTTATCATGTACTTACTAAGATACAGATTATAAAGTGTAATATAATTAAAATGTTTGATTTTGAAGTACAAAGCGGAAAAAAATAGAGTAATAAGTGCAATAAAAGGTTTAGTTTTAGTAAAGCAAGATCCAAAAAAAACACATCACGTTTTTTTATGGTTCTCGCTTCCCACATTTTATAAATAAATTAAATATAAATGCGCGTATAAAACAAATAGGGAAAACAAATGACGAATTTTATTCTAGAAATTGTTCCTTTGACTTGAGCGAATCGCTGAAATAAATAAAAAAAATAATATATAATTTGAGAAGAGAAAAGAAGTAAGAAACTGTTAAAGGTTGATATGAGTTTCTTTGGTTGTCTATCACTTTAACGTTGGTAATATTCCAAGCCCAACTAGTATTTTAATAGCATTGAGCACAGAATACGTAATAGTTTTCAGTTATAATCTGTACACACAGCAAGATGCGTCATTCCAACGAGGCTGGGATGCAAATGCAACAGCATTCTTGCGAGAAGCATTTCTTCGGTGGAGTACATGTTTGAGTTATTATCAACAAGAATCCACTTAGCCGATAAGTGTGGAAGCAGAAATTGTTTGTAGTCAGTTGTGCGCAGAGCAATAATAAAATGCTAAGGCATTGAACTTCAGCTTCAGAAGTACGTAACTACCTGTACTAGTAAGATGACGTCAGTAGGTATCTACATACGTATGCTTAGTAATCCATTAATTTTATAAATGTAAAAGTTCGGATAGATGGATTGATGGTTGGATGGTTTGATGGTTGGATGGTTGAATGAATGGATGGATGGATGAAGGGATGGATGGCTGGATGGATGGATCGATGGATGCATGTTTGCTACTCTTTCAAGCATAAACAGCTAAAAGCTTATACCCTGTACTAATACATAGGCTTACTTTCATCATCACCATCATCCACGTTTTTCATCACCACGCGGGTAATACCGCGGGGCGCAGCTAGTGGAACATATTTCAGTAGGTACACCTTTAATTTTGATTCATGTGTATCTATAATGAATAACCGGCCAGAACGTTCCCACTGCATGAGCCTTGTTCACAGAGGTATCGCAATGGCCATATCTCCTATGCTTGCCAATCACGGTTGGCGGATATGATGAAAAAAAAACAACCGGTTGCACTCCGGGAGTGCCGGCAGAAGTGAAAACTTGAACATGATTGATGATGATGATGAAAAGTAGCCTATGTGTAATTCCGGGACCTGAGGTACCAAAAAAAACAAATTTCATCCAAATCCGTTCAGCCGTTCTGGCGTGATTGAGTAACAAAAATCTATTCATCCATCAAACCAAACTTTCAGATTTATAATATTATATAGTAGGCCACATAGAATTAATGCGATGACGTTTTTTTAAACAAAAAGTCTTTCCTCTTTATAATATCGGCGTTATGATAACCGAACTCAATAATACTTTTAACAAAACGACGACAAACTTAAGTTTTAATTTCAACGGCGGTCCTGACGATCTGACGATCGGACGATCTGACGCGAGTTTAACATTTTTTCCCCATAAAAAATAGCACAACGCCACTGAAGAAGTTTGCACTTCAAAAATGACAACCAATGGCCAGTGTTGCAGATCACCTGACAACTCGCAGCTAAACGAATCTAGTACTATGAAAAAATATAATCCCATTAAATAATATTATGTTTGTACTTGTACAACTGAGTATATCTTGGCGTTTCAGTGGAGAAGGACGTTATAGCATACGTTGGAACGAAGAGAAGAGTTTATTTTATTATATATGTAAATATGTTTATGTAAATGATTGAATATTTCTTTTTTTATGATCGTCATAAAACATCTGTTAGCAATACTGCGCAGACGCATGGTACAAAACAGCCAATAGTTCACACGTGCGCCTTGTTAACGGTCCGCCGATAATGAATTCGGAATGCGCCTACACAAGTCTAGACTGAGATTGAGGGAGACTTTCCTTTCAAAATAAATACTAGGTGTCTATTTGAAAAGAGAATTAGCGGTAATTTTAGTACAGATAAAACAAGATGTGAGCAGTCTGGAAAGTTGACGTATCGTAAATTTATTTAAGCAGGTAAAATAGTTAGCGACCTTCATTCACACTTGCCACCTTTACCGCCATTTTTAAGGTCGTCAATTTTTACACTATTCAGTTATTGAAATTTTACCTATTGAATTGAAATTACACAGCCGCATTCGGCTTACGAGCCGAAGGTTGCCAACGCCTGGGCTAGAATTAGACACAGGGCTGCACTATCAATTGCATCACCAAACGACAATGAAAACATTTTATGATTATACATAACTAAAACTACTATAATTAAAAAGACTATAAGTAGGTAAACACAGCTCATTAGTGACATTCCGGTCCAGCAACATGCTTACATGCATATATCTCCCGTCTAATTAAATTAGACGAAATTAAAATAGAAACTGACTGAAAAGAACCCCTCTCGTTATAAAATGATGCAAAGTAAATGCATTCGCATTCCAGCGGTGACCCACATACTGGCTTCAGCCTACACTGGAGATTTCAGATGGAACATAAAGTCAGTAAGGAAACTATAAAGATCGCGTCCCGTGCTCTTGTCAATCCATTTTTAAAAAAGAAGCAGGTTCTTAGACATAGACATAACTTTATTGATAATATTAATTACAAGTCAATTTACATACAGTTACATGTTTTTCATGTAATTTTCATCCTTATTGTTTTGTGTATTCTCGGGCCTGAAATCGAAAATGATTTAAAATAACTATTTTTTATTCTATAGTAAATAAAGCCAACCTTAGAGGCTTGGACACGATACTTCGTTTCAGAGAAAGGAGTATTATAATAATAATAATAAATTTATTGGTGCTAAACATTATTTACAATAATGGAATTATTTACAAGAGTAGTTTAAGTAGTCTTATAATTGTTGTCTAACAATTAAAATAACTGCTCTAACAACCAAGATCTTATGATTATGTTCTTAACTCGAAATATGGCATAAAGTGTCCTCCGAAGCACGGAAACGTTGATACTAGTATTGATCCCATTTACCTACGTTGACTATTCAATTTTCTTGTCATCAGCCCATCCTGCTATCAATTATATTTAACGCGTTAAGCATTAATTTGTCAAACCTTTGTGTTTATCCTTAAGATACTGCGATATTTCTGTATGTTAAATGTTCCAGTTAAAATAGCTGCCTATCTCATTAAGAACATTCATTTATATTATGGCGATATTGATCTGGTCTAGCTTCTGTCGTTGAAACATGACGTGTTAACAAATTATTTTAGATATATACGGACGTATAAACAGTAAACACGATGTTGCATAACTAGTAGTAATAGCTGCTATAACTTATGTTACTAAGCATAAGTACATAGTAGTAGCTCTTATGACAAGTTAGAGTTATCTTTATATGTTTTGTTATCTATGTTTTAAACTAGACTAACATCCCCGCGGTGTACCCTGCGTAGCGTCATAATAAATTATATTTAATAATAAATTACATTTGTTAAATCAGTGGCTCTCAAAGTTCACTGAACTGACACTGGTTTTTTTTGCAATACTCGTAGTTGGCAAACAACCGATTACCATCGCCTATGGATATCTATACTGGGGGCAACTATATGTTTTATATTTTATCCTGACTACTTTATGCTTCCATATTTCTGACACGTTCATAACTAAAAAAAAAAATTTTTTACCACAAAATCTAAAATTATTTAATATATAATATTATACCAGTGTTGGCAAATATAATACAATTATTTCCATAATCAATATGAACATCAGAGACCTACGCTAGGCGTTAACCTGTAGGTATTATAGGTGCATTCAATTATTATGCGCTTTCCAATAATAATGGAATAACTGATAAAGAATAATGCACTGGATGTTATATCCAAAAATATTTACGGCGTAAGAAACATTGGCCTATTTGCATTAAATTTATCCAATTACAAATTATCATCACACATTTGCGATTGACTGTTTGATATACGTAAAGGATAAATATAACGTTCAGAGGAAGCTCAAGCCATTGGTGGGGATCGAACCAGAACGTCCGCCACTTTGACAGGCGATGACATTACGATAACATTTTTGTCTAGCGATAAGCTCAATAAACCCAATTCATGTAGCTGCGAGCTTCATTCAAGCTCGGTCAAATGCAAAGATTTTATTTACTTAATATATTTTCTTGATCCTAGAGATCAGTTAACAATAGTTTTCGGAAAATTTAAGTATGTACATATTTAATCAAATGAAACTAAATTATATCAAATAATTTGTATAGCCTTTTATGCCTACGGAGGGCGTTGTTGTCTGTACTACAGTTTTATTACTACAACAGGCAACAACGTTTCAAATAAGATATGTTTCATAATATTTTTAAGACTTACGTAAATTGTGTTTCTTGTGTTTCTGTACAATATGGAATTGTTTTGTAAGTGAAATTTTTGTGATTTCTTTCTTATGGCAATAAAGTTCTTCTTATTATATTCTTATATGTCGGTCGTCACACGCGCGATTTCCTGAATCTAAAATGTATTTCTAGCTCTAATCATTACCAAGTTACGCTGTTAAATAAACGACTCATGATATGAGGAAATCGAATGAGGTTCTTCCTTTTCTTTGATCACTGCCATGTCTCCTTATACTATAATGATCCAATTTGATCTAGCGGCCACACGCGACTGCTATTAATAATTTTAGAAGTTGGAATCGGAAGTGAACAATTCATTTTAAAGATACGTCTTGTTTCCGTTTCGTAATGACTTCATTATGGTATTGTGATGTTAGATGTTTTTGATCGTCTTATTTTGGGGTCGGAATTATTATTGACATAAGTATGCATTTTTAAAAGTAATAGGACAGTTTTCAGGCATTTTGAATTGTTCCGTTGCGTTAATGAGCAATAACGTCTGTAATATATAAAAGGAAACCGCAACCGACTGATTTATTAATAATTAGCTCAAAACTCAACAAACGTTGAGTTTGTGCTTGGAGGGAAAAATTGTTTTTTCTCTGTATCGCAGGAGGCATAGACACACACAAAATTGCAGTATACCATCATCCAAGACCCGGGACAAACAACACTCATCGCACAAATATTAATCCCTGCCGGGATTCGAACTCAGGGTATCCGGGGAGCAGAAGTCACGTCGCTAAGGACTGAGCCACGGCGTCCATGAATTGGATTTATATTTATTGGGACGTACGAAGAAGAAGGATAAGATTTGCTTAGAATAGGTTTTTGAAAATATAACCTCTAAAGAAGTGTAACAAGAGCTGGAAAATTTTTAATTAAAAAGAAATAAAAGTTTGATGTAATGGCTTGAAGGATTATGGGGAAATCATATAAATAGATGTAGCTAGAATGAACTAAATAATAAAATTAGCTACATATTTATTTTATTTATCTGAATAGTTACGTACTTTAAAAACTGTATTAAGAGACTTCCACTACTTAATTCTTCTGTAATACGTTTTCAGCATATGCATGAATTTGCGATAACAACAACCTAGAAGAATTCAAATTTTTAATGAGAACATCAGCGTGACCCAATTTAACAGCATTATTAGGAATAACTCAGATACTGATCACGTCTTGATTAAATTTAAACACGATCACATAAAAAGCTTTACCCTTAAAATAAAAATAGTTTAATGAGTACCTCCTCCTTATTTTGAATCGGTTTAAAAGTATTTATGTGCGGGGCATAGAGCTAGACAGTAAAATAGCAGCACGGTGCTCGTTATATGGAAATATTTATATGTTAGCTTCAATAATGTTACTTACGTACACACTATCGATTGCAATACTTACTATACCGATGGCGTTTTAATGTTTTAGTGTCGTTCGCTAATTCTCACGTTGCTGGCTTTTTCACCTCTAATTTATAACCGCGACGCCTCATAGAAGATTTTGCGACCCCTGAGGGTCGAGAGCCATGGGTTGCGCAAAACATGCAATTATGCTAATTAACTAAGTGTGATACTGTGATTGGTCTTTTTGTTTTTTCATTAAAACGTTAAAATGTTAGCGTATTGTGTAAATTTTATCAATAATAATATTCTCAGAATAATGTATGATGAATTTCAATAATATTTACCTAACGTAAAATATTTAAATAATTTCTCAATAATATGTATCCAATGTTAAAACTCCTTCCATAGTTAATCTCCGCCATTCGCGTCCTCATGAGAGATTTATCAATAATGATTCTAAACAATGGCTTATCTACAAAAAAGCGCCAATCGTCTGTGTAATAGCTGAACAATTATAGAAACTCTGATCTTATCAGCTTAGAACCGTATCTGAATAAATATTTTTATAACCCGCGATAAACTTTGTGAGAAATCTAGGCTGTTAGCACTTAGAAAGACAAGGTACCAAAGTGTCCAGTTTTTACCAGAAATTGCTATAGTGCTAGGCGGCGATGTGTGAAATTGAGCAGCGTCCTTGAATGGCCATTATTACTTAATCTTTGGTTTACGCGTTTACTTGTGAAGATTGGGCTCAGTCGCTGAGAAACAAATGGATTTACCTACTAGAAATTACAAAAAATGATCAATGGGTGGGGGCTGAAAACATTAGCAGTAGTGCTCGCAAACTTTAGCCCATCGACATATTTGTAGGTGAAGAGACAAAAATAATATTGACTTAAGTTCATAATGGGATTTTTATTAATTTGGACTTTCAATGCTCTTCTACTTTTAGCAATGAGCTCCATGGCTATAGCCACCATTTGGAACCAAGCTATATCACTTCATCTCAACCATAGGACATCCACCGCTGGACATATGCCTCGTATATATATCAGTAGCAACGAAAGCTCAAACCAGGGGCATCAAGGAATCGCATAGAAATCAAACCGACGACCATCAGGTTTACAGCTCACTACCAAACCGCGATGCCATCATCACTTCACTTAGACATCATTGCATATGATGGTTATGGTGGCATTACGCTGTTGCTCTGCAAAGAGACTAAAACGTCTTATGTTTAATCATTATATGTCAGAAACGGTGGCTTTTACAAAAAAATATTGAGATTTTTTTATATGTAGATGATCCACAATTTTTGTTTGCATTCATTTTATGATGCAATTTACCATTTTACTGAAAAACGCGAAAAATCAATTTTTGTGACCTTGAATAAATATTTTATCCAGGTCTGTATCGATGAGAATTTTGAGCATTCATTTATAATAGTGTTCCGAACATACATAGCAACTTTAACGCCATGTGATTTTTTCTAGCTTACTATTTTTAGGGCTAATTCGATTGTACTAAGAATAGTTTACTGGCTTTATAACATAAATATATATACAAGGCACGTCAAATAAGACAATTTCATAACAATTACGAATTCATAAAACCCAAAAGTTCACTAATCAGAAAATGATTTATAACATTCATGTATTTAAAACAACATAGTTAAAAATATTTTCATTAGTTAATCAATAATTAGATTTAAAATAAGTCGAAGTACAACCTAGAATGAAGATTCCACTTGAAGCAGATTTACGAATTCTTTTAACGAGTTAAAGGAGGTTAATCTCAAAGAAACATTTTAAATATGATTCAATCATCGCAAACAACGTCAATAAGAGATATCACACATCACAATAGCATAATCTAGACCCAAATACCATCGGATATCGTGTGTAACTTCCATATACAAAATGTTTTTATAAAATTGGAGTAAGAACGAGCACGGAAACGGCCTGTGGTAGTCACGCGACGAACTCTGACGTAATCTGAGGCCTAGTCTGAATAATATTCATATGATTAGCCTACAAATAAAATAGGCAAAAAAGTCGGACCTAGTAGGCTATTAGAATATATATGATTTTATGTGAGTAATAGATAGCTCACAAGAGTGAGTCCTTTGGTTATGTTTCACTAGAGGTCCGCCCCGGCTTCGCACATGTAAAAAATTTCAAATTAAAAAATTATTAGGATCCTTATTTTTAAAAAAAATATGTAATATAATGTTACCGATGTGACGGTAGGTTTCACTAGTATTCTATTTATGTCAAAAAGCGAGGGTAGTACGAAATACAAAGTAGTATATAAATAGTGGCAACCGTTCCGAAATGTTGTCATGGTCAATTTGATGAATTATAAATTATAGATCATCATTTAATAACTATTTCACTTGAACGTCACAGACGATGTGTTCGAAGGTGGAACCTAAACTGCCTCTCCAGATCTGCTGCCTGTAAGTACGAGTACACTAAAACTGTTTGTCAGATCTGTGACTAAAACCATCATAACGATTTCCTTTGCCAACTGCACTCCTCTTCATCTACCTTCTAAATACATTATTTGTCTCCGATTTCTATGAACTCACAAGCAACTGTTACTAAATCGGCTCAGACGTATTTGCACTAACAATATAATAGGTAACTACTTTGCTACGCAATAGATATATAGTAATAGTCCTATTAAATAGTCTAGCCTATATAATAGTCCTATTAAATACTTCAAGAAATGGAAACGCGATTGCGCTTACACTCAATATACATAATCTTGTGAAAGCTAATTGTGTCAAGCGAAATAAAGCGTTAGGTGTTAAGTGCTATTCAATCATAAGAGGCTAACAAGTTAAATAATACAGGCAGTGTTCTACAAAATCTGTGGAATGGCAATCACTTCCTTATTAAAAAGCCCCAGAGATTTACCTTAGGTGCTAAGCTTCTAACGGTATTTTATATTATTAAATGAGCGATTTTTCAGTCTTATCTATTCATCTTTTGTATCTCAGAAATACCTCTATCGACTTAAAATAAAGATTCGTAATCAGATACCGATTCAATTTTGAAAAAAACATACAACGGTGAGTGTACTGAAGAGCTCTTCAACTTAATTCCGGCATCACGCGTTATCATCGCACTAGCCGACACAGCTTAGAAGCTCATCCACATATATTATTGACTCATGGGTGTCACTGTGCGATTCTACAGATCGTTCTTGCCATACACCTGTTAAATGTGGAACAAGCTTCCTCCCTCGATGTTCCCAAGTAGCTACAATAAGGGATTCTTCAAAAGGAGAGTTAACAGAGTCTTAAAAAGGATTGGCAAGCCAATTTAGCGTAACGCGACATGTATTACATACAGATATCCTTGAGACGGTGGTAGATTAGCATCTGGCGACATGCTTGTTCGCCACCTATTACATTAATAAAAATACATATGTATATACCCAGAATTAGGTGACATCCAATTATTTATTATTATTAACAACTAAAACGATTTACAGAAAAAACAATTTCATTAACATTATTTATATTAAAATTATTAATTACATTCAAATGCACACAGTACCTTTCACTACATTTTTTTAAAAATATGCATTGTGATAGCTGCCTGGCTATCCAAGATGTTCCGATCCAAATCTGTTTAGAGGTATCCTTAAGAGCCAAAAAATAATGCAAGGAAGCTCATCCAGTTTTTGGGGAACGAAACAGCGTCCATCAGATTGACAACCGATGAACCCACCAATGAGCAATGATTGCCTCATGTGTGAGTGTTGAAGTCGGTTGCATTTTTTGTTAAAAAATTGTTTTGTTATAGTTCACAATGTAGGAAGAGATCTGTGGCTCACCGCAGTCTTTACTGATTGGTACAGCAGTACCAGTACATAATCACATAATGGTCTCGTAGACCGCAGCGCGAGATAATTTAATCTAGAGCGGGGCTGGACCGAAACATCGGTTGTTTAGCAGAAGTTAATCGGGCAGAACCTGCTTCCTTGCTCTGGAAAGCGAGTTGAAAGTAGGTGAAGATATTTTAGCGATTACAAATCTACTTAGCATTCGAAATATATTCGATAGTGCATTAAAAAATAGCAAACTCAAAAAACGAATACAAAAGTAAAGAGAATTTAACATCTTAAAGGTAAACTTATTGACTCACATCGTATTGTGACCCCTATCTATAGGTGATCTATACCGACCATCCTATTATGACAGTTTGCGCCCACGTCACTTTTTACAATATCAGTTACAATACTACAATACTTGGTTAGTTATGATTCACTTAGCTGCAATTTACACAGTAATAAGTACATTTTTTTGACTACATTTTAAATTTATAGGAAAATTACAGATCGTTAACACCAATATCCAGCCATGTGACGTCTACAGCTATACATAGGCCACACCCGTTAATTGTTATTAAAAATGCTAGACCTCGCTATCCATTAGGAGGGGCATATCTAAGTATATTTTCCGAATACCGATCGAGAAATATCGACTGTCAAAAATATGTGTGTTTGCCGGTTCACTTATTAACTCTTCCGTTGAGATTTACACGGGCGAGTTGGAACCTTCCTTTCATAATCTTCATTTGTACCTATGTCTACCTACGTAGTACCTATGTACCTTGTCACTGCAAATCCTATCCTGCGCTTGCGGTGGTCGGTGGATCTAAACTATGTAATTAAAGCAAATATATTCAACCAACTCTCAAAGTAAGAAGAAGTTCTCAATTCATTTGTATGTTTTTTGGGTTCCGTATCTCAAAAGGAAAAAACCGAACCCTTATAGGATCACTTTGTTGTACGTCTGTCTATCTGGACTCTTATTCTCAGAAACTGGTGTCAAGCTGAAATTCATATCAGATACTCAGGTCTACTGTCCCTTAGAGCTGTGAAAAAATCAAACTTTGAAGCCAACACAATCAAAAGATACAACGGCTTATGCAGCAAATTTTCGACACTCGCAAGGGAATCAAAAGCTACTTACCTACCTTCCCGTGTACTCAAATCGTGAAATTTTGTATAAAGCAACGTAGCAGCATAGCAGCACAGATAAAAAAAAAATGCGAAAAGCATTCATTTTTACTTAGGTATGTTATATAATTATCTACAGTTTTGTACGGAACCCTCGCTGCGCGAGTCCTCGCACTTGGCCGTTTTTTTATGATTGTCAACTCAAAAGTACGACATTTACAATTGAATTGGAAAATTCTTCGTAATGTTGTGATGTCTTTAAGTATGCTGAGTACATTATACACGTATGTAGAATCTTTGATTCCGCTTGTCCACACATTATTTTCTTCTCAGTACGGCGTAAGATGTAGAAAGCAACTTAAGAAGGGACCGAACAAACACTCAGGCAATGAGTTCCGTATTTATATAGACGTATTATCCGGCTTTACTCACGTTTATAGTGGAAGTTTCGACCTAGGTTTCGGGCATGTCCGATATCCATCCTCAGGTGAGTTTACGCTGCCAAATCGCGGCGACCACTGCGACTATAAACGTGAGTAAAGCCGGATAATACATCCATATAAAATATGTCAAACTCACGAGAATTGCCAATCAAAAAATGAGTTCCCTCTTGATATTATGTTTAAGTGGAAGCAAAAGGCTTCGTACTATATGCTTATAAAGTGGCGTATACAGATTTGTGGCCCATTATCGGCAATCGCGGCTTTATATCGGTCCGTGATCGCGGCGGTCTCAAAGCGGTCATTAGTGCTGTACGACTCCGCCCAGATATTATCGCTGGATACTAAGGTAAATTGATTTACGCAGGAATGTTCCTGCGTTGGTCCTTTAACTTACACAATACTTTGTTGCAAGTTAAGATAGGACTTGCAATAGTGGCGGATATTCTGTTAAAAACTACACTTCAAACACGCTAACTACAAACTAGCTAAATTTCTCATAAATTATTTTATATCCAGGAAATTATTATTCGTTTAGTACCTGAGAACGTTATCTCTATGTAGTAGTAGTAGTAGTATTTATACGAAGATTTGATGATAATTGATATTTAATAACAGTTCTCGATGCGGTTGGTTTAATAATACAAATATTATCTTACGCATGACCCAAAAGAAAATAAAAATAAAAATTAAATTTTATTTTTTGAAAAAATTCAAATAAAAATATTACTAAATAGTCACATTTTTAGACAGTTTAATTAAAGAAGAAAGGATCTTCTGGTGTAAGACAAACGCATTTGTCGCTATGATAACGCTTTTATTACGGAAAAATGTGATCGAAACAAAATATTTCTTCAGTAAGAAATTAAGAAATGAAATATAACTTTTTTCAATCAGAAATAACCTTAATGAACTGTTCTCGTAATTAGTATTATTTTAAAGTTTATCAGTCAATTGTAAACTTAGGAAATGGTCAAGCCTTAATCTAAAATATGTACAATTTAAAAGTACCTTCTAGGCAGGCAAAAAAAAATTGTAAAAAATTAAGATATATATTTACTTTTCTACATTTAATAGAAGAGGGATGGCATGGTGACGACGATGTTGAATAATACAATGTCACATTTTAATATTAAAAATAATATCGGCTTGAACATTGGCTAGCAGCAAACAATGAAGCTTATTTACTGCTAGATATTATCCTACAAAAAAAAAAAGTTATTGGATTCATAAGTTATTACATTCAACTATAAATGAGCATATACATGTGTGTCTGGACATGGACTAGCGATATTATAGGTAGGACGTATATTTGAATACTTTTTATAATAAAAAACACGCCCATAGATCTTACCCCCCGTCGCTCTATGTGGCAGCTATTTTGTTTTTTGTCTTGAGATATTCCCTAAGTGTTCAGAAAAAAAACATATTCCTCCCAATTTTGGTCCCTTCCAAGATAAAAACAGGCTTATTCGAAGGGTGACAATATTTACTATTGCTAAAAAATGAGAAATAAGATTTCACATTTCCTCAACTAAAAAAATATAATATTCGATGAACTTGACTTTCGCACAAGATCCAGGTCAGTGTGTGTCACCGCCCTAACATTGTGTAAAGTATATATAATAACCATTGGTGCAGGATTTATCTTTTTTTTTATGTACAACTAACTATGGTATGAGTGTGTTTTCCACTTCGCACTACCGTGTCAACTTAAGTCTTAACGACCTGCTAACTTAGCGTCTCGTACTTCCGTCTGTCAACACAGGCATTACGATCGAAATCACTTTTCATCACAGATTGTAACTAAAAGTGAAACTGAGTTGTCATATTGCGAACAGCCGGTCGTTAGTAGTTATACAAAAACTGACAAATAGTAGCACCCGCTATATATATTTAATAGGTAACCTGGAAAACGTGGTTCTGTCATATAAATTACTAAGTGCGCCCCGCGGTTTTACCCGCGTGGTGACAATTGATGATGATGATGAAAATAGCCTATGTTTTAATCCGGGGTCTAAAATATCTCCATACCAAATATCATCAAAATTGGTGAAGCCATTTGAGCGTCAAGAGGTAACAAACATACACACAAACTAATATTATAAATGCGGAAGCATTTATAATATTAGTAGGATAGGATAGGATTAAAATATCAAAGTAACAACACTTCATTTAAATCATTTCACGTCAATTAATGAAAGTAAAATTGTTGGGTAATTGTTTTATACAAAAGAATATAATATAGTATAAATAAAAACCTATATTTTAAGTTGGACAACGTCATATGTCTGTGCGACATGTCATTAAAATCAATCCGCTAGTTTTAGCCCGGACAAACATCGTGACACGATAATTTTATATATGTAGGTAGTAGTCAGTTTTCTCGGTGGAAAGCAAGAAAAGATGATCAAATGGTACTTTCCACCACAGACTAAATAGATAGAAAGTGCTATGATTAGCAGCATGGACTTGGCTAAAAGCCGCCGCATTATATGCTAAATATGCATGTATGCTATTCAAAATTTGGTCGAAAACATTCGCCCACTTGTGGGATTTGAACTTACGTCTACAGAATACAGACCTGTCGCTTTGCCAACTGAGCTATAGTACCACTCCACCAGCCATCCGAGTTTACCTTTTGTTAGTGTACCTTTAATTGTATGAACTAAGACAGCTGTCAGTAATGTTGTTTTATATGTAGTCAAAATAACACTAAAATATGCACTTTATAAAGACAACATTAGAGCAAATTACATGTAATTTTTAGACTTTCGCGATTCTAACACATTGTTATTAAATCAAACGGGGCTTGATCGCGAGAACAACATTTAATAATTTATTTGTTTGAATTATTCGTTTATTCGATATTTGATTCCCATAGAAAAACTCTCCATCGATTAATCGTGATCGATCGTAATCGATTAAAATGAAAGATTGTAATAAATCGAATCAGTGTTGAATCAGCAATGTTCGTTTCTCACATAAAAGGTACCTGAAACATTTACATTTAGTATTTTAATTTTACTAAATGTTTTTCTCGCGATCAAGGCCCGTTTGATTTAATTACAATAAATTACATGTGTCGATAACGTGCCAGATATTGGTCAACAAACCGTGTTGATGAGATGCAAAGTCCGGAAAATTTGAGAAAACCAGACCGGAAAACGGACCTTCCCAAGGTACAGAATGCTGATAACGATCCACTCTGTTATATAGAAACCTCCTCGATGGTAAACCTAAATGTAACTGATACGCTATTAACATAAACACTACACGGAATTACGTAAAAAAAAATTACGAGAGTAGACATCGCCTTTTCCAAACGAACTAGTATCGCTATGCCACTTTTTTTCCCATTCGCATGTACGACACTTGGTAATCACGTTTAGAACTCAACAAGTCAATTATCATACTTATGCGTTCAAGTTTAAGCTGAGAATCGATTGATAAAGTCTGTAGGAATGAAGAGTAAGTCTGATTGGGACAGTTTCCTTTGCGGACTTGCTTTCCACTGATCTCTTTGCTGACATGTTCATCAGCAATTTTTAGTTAGCATGTCAACAAGACTCTATACCGTAGATATAGAGTTGAATGTTTCATGCCACAAGTTTGAAATAAGTTCGCTGAAAACATGCATGGCCTTCACCAGATTGTTCTAACTACCACTTACGCTTGAAAAGATAACAAATAAAACTGTAGAATGTTCTACTAAATATAGGCAGGTACTGGTATTTCTAATATCATACTTTGTTTTTCATTACTGTCTCAATATCATAAACCAGACAAAAAAATCGCAAATCATTAAACTTCTTTCGGTACGATACCAAAAGACATTATAAAACATTATATTTATTTCAGGTCACTTTTATGTGAGAAACGAACATTGCTGATTCAACACTGATTCGATTTATTACAATCTTTCATTTTAATCGATTACGATCGATCACGATTAATCGATGGAGAGTTTTTCTATGGGAATCAAATATCAAATAAACGAATAATTCAAACAATGAAAATTCGGGTGATTGTAGAGAAGTAAACGACACACCTAAGCGTTTAGCATGAAGGCAAAGAGGAAAAAATCTTCATCATCAACGCTGTGGGAAAACAGTGACATCTACTCTTTCTTGATCATCAGCTTCAAATTTACATATCTAGCGGTCCCTAACTTAGATTTTTTTTCTTAGGCTGAGTTTTTTGCCTTAATGGAAATTATCACAATCTCTACCTTTTAAACAAATGCAACTACTTACATGCCCGCCGGTATCACAACTACCTGATCAAGTATTTTTTTCAACATTACCCACAATTTTGTACATTTCTTTGAGAATAAGATGTAGTCGGCATGAAAAAAACAGTAGTCGCTTAAGTATGTCCAGAGATTATATTTCGGACCGTAGCGGACAGCAGACGTGCTCATATTCCGCAGTTTATTTACCGTTAAAAGATAGTTTCCTAAACAAATCGGCGCAGTCACGAACTGCCGTGTGACCGGATTGACCTTTCGAGGTCCCTTCCAAGAAAATGGTTCAATGTCATTTCACGTCAAAACGAAAAAAATATAATTTGATAAGTGTGCGTAAAGATTACTATACAAGAATTCCGTATGGGAATATTTGGGTTAGATACGGTTTAGTTGTGAGTATACAAAGAAGCTCTGATTATTACCTACAGTTAGTAGTGCACGAGTCGGTTTATGATAATATATAAATAAATGTAGTTTTCAATCTTTAAAAAGACCGACTTTCGAACTAATCCGTGGAACATGTTCAATTGTTTTTTCATAATAAAAAGAAAAACTTAATTTGATTTTGAGATGTATATACTTATTTTATTTTTTTCAAATCTGATCATAAATGGAGTTCTGATATAACTGAAAAAAAAACTAACCGATTTAGGAATCTCCTCCTTATTTTGGCAATTAGTAGAAGAGTCCCGCCCCACCCGCGTGGACTACAGTTTTCATGCTACCTCAAATATCCCAGAGTAAAAAATCAAATATTCCATTTTTCGAAATAAAAAGTAGCCTATATGTTATTCCAAGCCATAACCTCTCTTCATTCCATGCAAATCCGTCCAACTGTTTCAGCCTGAAGGAGTAACATACATGTAATACACATGGCCAATAAACGATTCTAATTTCACGGAACATCAGATGTAGGGTAGGTTGTCCATCGAGAAAATAGATAGACGATCTGAAGAAGGTGGGAAATAAATCCAGCAGTAGACGTCCGTATAACTGTAATTTTCAGACTTGCGCGATTCGAACACATTGTTAATATATCAATCGGGACTTGATCGCGAGAAAAAAATTTAGTGATTCATTTACCTCGACGTTTCGGCCAAGTGCATTGGTCGTGGTCACGTCTTGGACGAGTCTTCTCGTGACCACGACCACTTCGCTTGGTCGAAACGTCGAGGTAAACAAATAAATGTTGTATGTATTACTTCCGGGCTGTTTGGCCGTGGTCTATGTGAAACTTGTGTTCCAGACGTTTCGTCGATCACTGCGGTCGACATCTTCAGTGGTTCAGGTCCGAACGCGACAAGAGCGTAGAATTCTCCTTCGCGACGTCTTCTCTGATACTGACCACGGCCAAACAGCCCGGAAGCAATACATACAACATGCAACGCCAGCCGTGAAAGCCTTAGAGTTTACATAAATTACTAAATGTTTATTTCGCGATCAAGCCCAGATTGATTTATTAACAATGAGTCCGTATAACGTTGATGACGATGAATCTTAGACTGATCTGGGAGATTAAATCAGAGTCAAAGGATGAATCATAATAATTTTATGAATTCATCCTTAATACTTGGGGACACCTTAAACATCCTTAGACATTTGGAACGATAGCCTGCAGCTCTGCTATAAGTAAATATAGTATATGCTGCTAATACATACAATGCTTGTTTGGTAGGATTTAACAATCATTATTAAATGCCTAAATTGCAGACGAGGATTATCTGCAATAATTCCATCATAGACTGATTGATTGTTTGAGTAGGAAGCCTGATATTCATTGTTCAAACTAGGCACGTCGCCAAATGCTTATGTATCGGAGCTTCACTCGTGAAATATTAAAATGTCTGCGTATCAACTGTTTCTGTACACGAATGTGTGTAAGATTTTGATTAAAATATACACATGATTTTTTTAGGTTCATGGAACTCAGTCAAATGCAAGTACTCAACTAACGTATAAGTTTTTGAATGTATAAAACACGGAAATTACTCACGTAATAAGTAAAACGGTTCCGACTATAGTTTCAACCACATTCGGTGGACTTTTTAATCAACTGCAAGAAAAGAAGGCGGTAATTCAATTCAACCCTATACATATTTTTTAATGTTATGTTTTAATGGTTCTTTTTTTATTTGATAGAATATACTTCCCAGGTCCCATTAAAATTTCATCAAAATCAGACAAGCGGTTTTTTAGTTACACTCCAAGAACTGTTAAGTGTTTCGTTTATCTGGATGACTTCATTGTGGGTAAAGAAACCGGTGAACACACACAATGAAATTGATCCCGTGAGTAGCAAAGGTCACTGAAAAGGTGAAATAAAATTCTTTTCCAAAAAATGGAACCGACTTCAATACTCAAAAGTATGAAATAACGGTACCATGCGCACAATATTGTGATGATAGTTACTTTTGGGAACTATCATGGTACCAACTTCTACAAGTTATTTCATACTTTTGAGGGTTGAAGACGGTTCCATTTTTTGGTAAACAAATTTTTCAAGGTTTCTCAAGGTTCTCTCAACGCGGTCTCGGTTCACCTAGTACCAGTACTAACACCAGTACCAGTACTATAAAACCACGTCAGTTTTAATAACATAACGAATTAAGTCCCAAATTATACTTAAAGGTTTTATTCCTTTTATAAATTTTACAAACAGCCTAGATTTTATTTCAGGAAATCTCTTTCCTAACGCTTCTTTGAAACTAAGCTCGGTAAATCACTTGTATAAAGAGAAAAAACGCTGAAAGCGTATCCGCTCAGACCAGCAACCCTACTACAAATTCACGACGCGTGCTTTTTGTTGACCGCCGACTCATCGTTATAATTATGAATCTAGAATATATGACTGAAAATGCGCCAAGTTTGATGATTTAAAAAATGTTGTTTTCAAATCGGAAATTGGATTGTTCCATACAAATTTCATCAAAATCAATCCGTTCAATTCACTGTTCAATATTTTTATTTAATATAAAAAGATGTTGAAAATATTTTACGGAGTAGAATTCAGTATTTTATGGCCTTGAAACTTTATAATCTTATGTTTATTATGTCATATATTATTAATAAGCACGTTCGCAGTAAGCGTATGTGTAATATAATAATATTATAACCAATTATAATATATATTATATTTAGCTATGTCTAAAAAAATTCACGGTAGTCTTAGAACCGGCTGGGACTCACGTAATACACCAACATTCTAGTAAATTACTCTCCGACCAATGATGATGCATTCCAAGCCGATTTCGACTACGGCGACCATTTGCTGTTTCTGGGTAGTTACCGGTGCACAACCGGTAACTACCCAGAAACAGCAAATGGTCGCCGTAGTTCTCACATGGCTGATATACCCAATTTTTGCAGTAAATGTTCGAGAACAGAAGCATGTGAGGACGTTATTAACATAATTGTATGCAATGTTGGAAGGTGGTCTGCTCTTCAATCGCTCCCGCTCGGAGTCAAGTTCGCAAATGGGTCTCCGACCAATATGAAAACACGAAGAAGACACAACAAACATAGTGTGGCATAAACCCTCAGCTAATGCAAATTAGTTCAAAACTGGTCAGAGAGCAATTTTCCAGCAAATATCACGTGAGTCCTAGCCGGTTCGTAGATAGACAAAACTTGCGACAGTTTTGAGACTCAAATCAACTCAACTTTAATCTCCTCTAAGGTCCTTGTTACCAAGTACGACGTAATTAAATAATTGTTCCAATATATATTATGTTGTCATTTTAATACGCTTTAAGTTTGAGTGATCTGTAAAGTTATTTAGTTCCGGCATTAGTACCTGTTTCGGCATATTTCTGCCTGATTTGCATATACACGAACCAGTTATAATAGGAATTCAAGTATTAATCGAATTATTTGCGTGAGAATTGTATAAACGTTTGACCTGAATAGTTACCTGAAATATTTCTAGAATTTTGTACGCTATAGTTATTTTACCACACCGACAAAATACTAGACTACGTTAACTAGAGTTTTTCTAGAGAATCAAAGAATGCTTAATAAAACAAGCAGTTTCGATGGATTTCTATAGCTTTAAAAACAATTTTAAAATTCGCAAGCCAATCCTTAGTACAGGTCAGTGGCGCAGCTAGAATCAGGCCATTGCAGACCTGGCCCATATAGTGTGTTATTTTGTTTTTCAGCAGCTTGCCTTGCGGGAATCTAGGCTCTAAAATAATACGACATGAGCGGCTCAAAATAGATTTTCCCTTGAAACATTGCAAGCGTTTGTCAAGTAAGTTTTCTTTAAACATACAGTAACTTTGTTAGTAACCCAATTTTAAAAGAGTTTATTGAACTGTTGAAGAAATATTAAAATCGTGGTACATAAGTTACAGTTACTTTCGTGTTTGGTTTACGAGGTCAGCAATACGGTCAATAACTGACCCAGAGGTCATAAAATTGCAGAAAAAACCTGTTTCGCTTTAATTGCCCCAAAGTTGGTTAACAATGGCTCCTTAAATTTTAGAATGGCAGAAAGACCGTTATACGAAGAATTGTGTAGCGTGGGACTTTGAGTTGCGCTAATAAATATTTAAAAACAGTTACAAATGAGTCACGTTTGAAAATATCCTTTTATATCAGCGCTGCTGGTTTTGAATGGTTGCTGTTTTGTTTGGTTGGTTGGTTGGAATGGTTTGCTGGTTTGAATTTTGAAGTGTCTGTTAAGCCATATCTATCGTTCCGATTTGAACTGAGTTTTCAACAGCAACAAAAATATCAATAACTAATCACGTATAGGTACAATCATGAAGATTTTTTTTCTAGCGATGATTTTCGCATACGTGCAACCAGTTTTATAATATACATAAGATTACGGATATATTAAAGTCCAATATAGATCTTGCTTAAGCTAAAAGTCATCAATAACAATATTAAACATTCAATATTCATCTTATGTTTGTGTATAGACCAAAACATATTTAACATTTCAGATGTTTTGGTGCGATAATAGCTCAGCGGTAGGAGCGTCGGCTGTGTAACTGGCGGACGCTGGTTAGATTCCCAAGGATTGAGCTTCCCGTAAGGTAAAACCACTATCAAATTCCCAGCATGGTGATAGGGTATTTTCAAGTAACCCGCCTGGCTAGCTGCCACTCTCAAGTTTGAAAAACTGTCACCAAACACATAGTATGTTTAAGCAGCAGTCCTTGAGAGCCAGTAAGCATTCTAGGTATAGAGTGATCACATTTTCGACCACACCGTCACTAACCATCAAGATCTTATAAGGTATAAAATAAGGGTATATTAAAGTCTAATTAATTTTTGCTTTAGCTAAAAGTACAGAAAAGGGTATGTGATCAATAAAAATATTAAACACTAGCTGCGTCCCGCGGTTTCATCCGCGTGGTGATAAAAACAGTGATGATGATGAGCCTACATTCGCAAATAATGTGGCTGGCAAAATAATGCTTAAACTAGATCCTGGAGATTTTAGATTACCCCCTACAATCTAACAAACTGTTACTCTTTATATTATTAGTAGGTATAAATTGAATCTTACGTTTCTTTAAGGACCAATACGTCATGTTTATGTCGTAAGGGCATAATTTGAACATAGATGACTCACCAAACCAAACATTACATAAGCATATCAAGCCACGTAACTTATTTCTTATCTCGAATCCACAGTAATGACTTGACTGACCTTCTGCCTTCTAGTCTAGGTAGCTCACGTATTATTAAACCTTATGACCTTAACCTACGCCACATTAGTTAACGCCATGCGCCAGTTAAAGCTGACATAAACAGTCGCGTGCTCATGGCTGGTTAACCATCCGGCAGTCTTTAAACCCTTACTGCCTTATGAAACATGGACTAAGTGTGGATTTAAAATCGGATTACAAAGAAAAAAACATATATCAATGGCTACTGCTCACCAAAATTTAATAATTCCGATTATCAATTTAACAAAATTTTCTTTTTAAACTTGTCGTAGTCGAAAACTTTGCTATTTATTTAATTTGAAATTTAAATAACGTTTGCTAAGCCAGATCAAAAAGTCCAAGTCTCATGACAAGTCTGAATCATTCTTACAGCTATTTTTACAGGATCGTCGCTTGGCTCACTAACATTCCTAAGAGCCACGACACAGAAACGTCTGAAATGTGATTAGACCACGGTGAATAAGATGTTGGCGCCACTGTTGCTGCCTTTTTTCTTGGAGCTCTATAAATACGCCGTTTGATTCAACTTTATCACAATATCGACTACGCGTAAGTGTCACGTTATACCTGTATAGACAGTATAAGTAACAGTGAGCTTTAATAATACTTTGTTACTTTGAAGTAACACCAGAATTGCCTTCAATATGTTGTCATTTCAAAATTAACTATAGTTCATGTTCTACGCTATACAATATGGTCCTTGACTCCTCGTCCTATGTCCTCAAGCGTAGGTATCAAAGAATTTGTTTAACTTTACCATTCTTAGTTTATGTTTATATATCCTTACCTCCGTCCATGATATCAGACAAGTTAGTCTGAACGCACTGGTGCGTGATCACTCCATCCCTGACAGTCGCCATCTCCCCGTAAAGCTGATGACGAGCCTCTTGATCAGACATAAGAATAGCAGAAGGAAACAAAACTTTAAACTCTTGACTGAGTTCGAGAAGATGGCGAATAATTTGAGATGGTATGCGCTGGGGTAGAGGAGCCTTGGTGAGAACGGTATAAAAGGGAAGTGTGAATGAGAAAGTTAGAAATAAAACCTAAGCAAACGTGTTCAGGGAAAATTGGAAGCTTTCCAAAGAACGATCGCATTATGAGTGCTGTTATACCATTGAGTTAGGTGAATAAAATAACAATCGATGACGCAAAAAATGGTATAACAAGATCATATACAATGAGAAATGCAATCAGTAGTATTCTTATTCTTATTCGATTTGGGGGGTGCCGAGTCCTGCACTGACGTCCCGCTTGGGGTGTTTTGTGCATTCCCCCCGCCAGCCATTACCCAAGCCATCCTAGCTCCTTAGCGGAGCATGGCCCTTGGTCGCTGGCATAGCTGCTCCAGTGGTACTCTTGGTTGTTCGCGAGACAATGACGAATCAGTTATCTGCCTACATCCGAAAATTTCGGGTGACTTCTGCATAAAATACTTGTAAAACTGTAACAAGTTCTTACCTCCACAAATAACGTCAGCCAGGTTTGTTTGTACGCATTGATGCGTCACTGCTCCATCTCTGACTGTTGTGATCTCGCCGTAAAGCTGATGAAGAGCTTCCTGATCAGACATCAGGATAGTGCGTGGTGATGGGCAGTCATCATCAAAACTGCTGTGGTGCCGCGAAGATGACCTTGATCTGGAGCGACGGCGTCTGGAAGGATGTTATGCAGGCGTTTATATTTAATTTAAACTTACTTTTCTCAGAGGTTTATGGTAACATGCTTTCATCAAGGTAGTATCCACATAGAGGTTCCTACTTTTTCACTAGTCTAAGCTAGTCCTTCTACATTACATTATTCTTAAAAAGGATTGGCAACGTATCAATAGGTAACGGTGATTGTTTACTAACATGTGGCACGGCTTGTTATTTGCCACCAGGTACATAAAAAAGAATTACCTACATTTTCGAATACAGAAATATTCCTTTATTTTTTAATTTTATCAAATGCTTAAGTAACCTATTATAATTAATTAGTAATAATATTGTAGGTATTTGAGGCTAGTTCTCAGACGTTTTTTCCTATTAAACTTTTGAGCACACGTTTTGAGCTGGTTTTATCTTCAAGTGTAAAATATTAACAAAACAACACAGTTATTAATGACAATATGTCTCTAATAAAACACTCGTAATGATTTGCAAGATACCATATTTTTTGAGTTTTTATAAGTTGTCCTCATGTTTATAGCATTATGATGCTATACTATTTTAAACCTTACCGTTCAAAACTCTAGGTTGACAGACAATCTATAGCAAATTGGTCAATCTCAACCGGATTTCGTATTGTAATTTGGTGGCGTCAAGTTTTTTTAGGCTATTATTAGAACATCATGTTTTATTTACAATTTGACGCTGATGACAAAAACTTCTAATTTCATGGGTATTTTTCATAATAATTCTTCAATTAAGGCGATTGGTAGGTACATCATTGATTAGAAGCCGTTCCGCTCTTGGCAACCTTCAAGGGCTAGTGTTGATTTATTTCATGCAGAAAAAAAACGTTATAGCGAAGACGTTTATTGATAAAAAGTACAAACACTACCTAGAATCTAAATTGTAAAAGGTTAAGAATATGTAGGTGCGTCAGATTCTTAAATAAAAAAGCGTTGGTAAATATTACCACGTTTATACAAATACAAAGTATACGATACAATAAATTCTTCTTTGAGCAATAGGCGTGCATAGGGCAAGGCGCGCAGAGCGTTAGGGGCCTAAAGAGTTTTATGATTAATTGCTTGGCCAAAGTTACGCTCAAATTTGGAACGAAAATATGTGATTTGAATCCACGACTACTGGTTACCGTCTTGTGGTTTTACATGACGCTATTCTGTGGTAATATTAGTTTGTGGTAGTAGTTAGTATTCGGTGTGTTCTGTGGTGTAATTTTACTTCATCAAACTTGAACGTAAATTATAGGTCTAGCTGATTAAAGGGGCTAGATTCAAATATGGCATACAACAGGCAAAGTAAAGCCATGCCGGTTCTAAAACATCAATGAGTATAAGTAGCTAGAATATAGCCCAACTTGGTGTCATGTCCAAAACCTTAGGCCTATCCAACATAAATAAACAATCGATATTTCCTTAACACATCGCTTGTTTGTTGAAAAAACGATATAACTCAAAATTTCAGTTTTGTGGGAAAACGCATATGAAGTTTGACATAAAGGACATAAAGGAGATTAATTTTAATTCATGTTAGGCATATATCCACGAACAACGGAGTATACAAATCCATGTATATTCAGACATTTTAAAAATAAACCAGTCGCAATGTCAAGTATTGCACCAAAACACAGTGTATATTAGCTGCGTTCATTTCGTACGCAGAATGCGTTCAATTTAATACCTACAGCATAACCTAAAATGGAGATTGCAAATCTTGAAATGGCAATGTGAGTCATGTAATTGAAGATTTAATAAATATTGAACACGCAACGCGTGAAGATTCCTGTTCTGGCTTGTTGAGTGACTTGATGAATATGTTTTGTTTGGGAATGAGATGCAACCATTAATTACTTTTAATTTTGCATTATGGTCACAACGCCTTATCATTACATTAATAAATACGTGTCGCAGCAGTTATTATACGCAATGAATACACCTATTGAACTTAATATGAATACTATTTTATAGGTATAACTATTTTAAAGATGAAAACACCTAATTTATTTTAGGTAAAACTTAGCCGCGTCGTCACATGCATCTTACCCATACCTACACTTTAATGCGTCTCTTTGTATATTACATAGACAATATTTGTCTATGGTAGGTATATTATAAAAATGAACAGTGACAGAGTTATTCTTGTAAATTTTTAGAAACATATTTAAACTTTTTGTTAGGACTACATCACGCAATATGAATAAATAAGATATTTCGAATCGAATGATTCCTATAAATTGGGCAACAATGCGCTTTTTTTCAATTTCTTTTTTATTTCACTAGGATTCCCCGCAGTAGGATTCCCCGCACTAGGATTCCCTGCGCGGGAGGCATGGACACACACAATCACAGCACACAAACACCCAAGATCCGGGAGAAACATCTACACTCATCGCACAAATGTTTGCCCCTGCCGGGATTCAAACCCAGGGTCCCGATGACACAGAAGTCAATGTCACTGACCACTGCGCCACGGCGACCGTCAAATATTATCGATCAGCGATTAATTCTAGACAGTGATTGTTAACTGTTGAATAAAACGGTTTGGAGTTTGACAATGGAATACTGTACAGCGAGTTGTTACATATTTTTAAAAAAAACTTACGTCTTCAATGTTACAGAACAAGGTTTTAAAAATCCCTGCCGACTAGACGAGACGACCGGCAACAAAACCATAAAGTACTCAGGGGTACTTAACTTACTCAGGTGTGACTATGAAGAACCCCCTGGAAGTTTGGTAGATCTTCCCCTCCTGCATCAGCTGTGCCAGCGTGTCGTACACAACCTCTTGCGAGGGCGTTTGCATTGATGGAAACTTAGAGGATAGGGATGTTCGTATGCTTTCTAAAGTTGCTGACTGCCCCTGGAACAAGATAAATTATTGTTATTAAAGTGGAAACTTCTTCAGAGGCGTTGTGCACTTTTGAATGGGGAAAAAATGTTAAACTCGCGTCAAATCGTCACGAGCGCCGCTGAAATTTATACTTAAATGTGCTACGAATAAGGAACATTTTCGTTTGTTGGTAGTTTTATTTAATACAGTCGTTTTGTTAAAATTATTATTGAGTTCGGTTATCAAAACTCCGATATTATAAAGAGGAAAGATTTCATTGTTAATAAAAAAACGTCATTATGGTAATTCTTTGTGTCCCACTAATATTATAAATCTGAAAGTTTGGATAAATGGATGGATGGACGGATGTTTGTTACTCAATCACGCCAGACAGCTGAAGGGATTTGGATGAAATTTGATATGTAGATACTTCAGGTCCCGGAATAACACATAGGCTACTTTTCATCATCATCATCAATCATGGTCAAGTTTTCTCTTCCGGGAGTGCCGGCGGAGTGGGAAGGTTTTTAACTAATACAATAATTAACCTAATTATTGGGATATTTCGTTAACTTGTTCACTTGTGAACATGGCGAATGAATCTGTGCCGAAATATCGAGTAATAAAAGCAAAAACATGGTAAATGCCGATGATAATTTCAAATGCTACACTGAAATGCAATTTTATGTAGCAAGCCGTAATAATTTATGACATGAAACACACAGATGAAAAAGGTCAGTCTTGATATTTTCTGAAGATGAGGACTGCCTTAGTTATAGTGATTGATTTTCAGTAGTCAACCGGTAATTGAGCACAATAATAAGCATAATTAATTAGAAGCGACAATATATTATTCTCAACAAAACGGAATCGGTGTAAAACCGATGTGGTTAGAATGCAGCTGATTAAAAAGAATACAAAAAAAAACTTTACTGACAAAAATGGTGTACAAAGAATTAGTGAATCAAAGGCTCCTGAACTAGTGAGACTGTGCTTCAGGAGCCAAAGGCTTCTCCCAGAAAAGACTTAATTTATATCAAGTATACATAACTAGAACAGCATATGGTACCTTCTTAAAATAAATAATTATTTTATTACAAAAATTATGTTATTTTTGATTATTATCAAACTTCATGTTGTCAGTTTATAAAAGCCACATGCGGCCACAATATCGTAAGTGAATCAACGCGCTGGCCCCTACAGCATTGTGTTAGTTAAGCGTGTATAAAAGCTATTTCACATGCTGTTAAAATATTAGTTAATCTCTTTTACACTTTGATATTTATCTCATGAAAAATGTATGTGACATTAAGCAAAGTCGCGATAAACATCAGA
This sequence comes from Apeira syringaria, assembly GCA_934044485.1. NCBI lineage: Eukaryota > Metazoa > Arthropoda > Insecta > Lepidoptera > Geometridae > Apeira > Apeira syringaria. Next base: position 8,338,009 of record OW203665.1, on the reverse strand, counting down.
ACAACATAGCTAGAACGCCTCTGGCAACTATACATCAAAACCATTGCCACAGACACCTGTATCTAACCTTCTTGGGTTCACATAAATCAATCTGCATTGCCATAACCGAAAATAATGGTTTATATTAAGCCTTCAAGGAGTCATGCGGTGGTAACACCTACAGGCAAATATTCGTATATATAAGTAGGATTCCCTGTGTCGCGAGAGGCATGGACACACACAATCACAGCACACAAACACTCAAGACCCGGGACAAACATCCACACTCATCGCACAAATGTTTGCTCCTGCCGGGATTCGAGCCCAGGGTCCCGGAGACATAGAGGTCATGTGATAGTCTGGCAGTAACCATTGCGCCACAGCGTCTACGGCGGCCACGGCGACTTAAAAAAATAAGCAATATGAAGAAAGTACTCGCTTTAATGAAAAAAAAAAGACTCATCCTGACAAAGATTCCATCATCAGATAAAAATCCAATCACACTAGCCCAGACGTGGTGGTTGCTTCTACTACATAGTCAGAGATTACATTCTAAATGCAACCGCAAGGAAAATTAATTCAAATCAAAATTCAGTTCCTGATTTGCTCACGTCTGTTACATTCTAAACAACTTATATCGAAATTTGAACATCAATCACTTCAATCTAGATCTCCGTATTAGGCAGGATCTTTTTGTCGACGACCTTCTAAATTGAAACTTGGCATTGAAATTTTATTTGAACAGATAAGATCTGTGTTTTGTCCGGTTTTGAGTCAATAGGAAGTCATAATTGAATTTATCGTGTGAAGTCCATTAGTTCCGGAATATTATTAATATAAAAAACTTTCTTTGAAAGTTAAATGAATATCAAATATTAGTTCTTATAACTTTTGCATTATTAATTTTAGGTAAAATTTATTGCTAAATCATGGATTTAGCATGTGAGCACGTGAAATAAATTACTTAGAAATATTGTAATTATTAGTATGACTTTGTGAAAAGATACTGAGGGTACTTTTGTTGTTAATTTTTTAATATTCTATAAATCTAGCGTTTGACTAAATTGTTTGATAATCATCTCCAGCCGTTGGTGGAGATCAAACCAGCGTCCGTCAGGTCAGCCGACGTTCCCACCACTGAGCTATCACCGTTTCAAAAACAGAACTCATAGTTTTCAATATGTTACAAAGTGTAATTGAATATGCCAGATTTAAACCTCACTTGAGTAATGTGCGATAAAATGTATTGCCTAAAGCTTTCGTACTGGAAATACTGGTATGATTTAGTTAGATTTAAACTCACGCACAATAAAGTGGGTGTTTAATTGCTATCTGCGACAGATTTCAAAATTAAGTTAAGCTATTATTACAATACATGTATTAAGGATCGGGTGGTAAACAACCCAGAATATCTGATATTTATATACATAGTCCATCAGATCGACTTGACAAATATTATAAATATTCATTAATTTATAGTACACATCAAAAATATTTACCTATGTATTAGAATTTATATAAAAATTTGCTCTAGATCTTATTAGTCAAATATATGCACTACACCTACCGTCTGCTCCTTTCTGTTTCTGTACACCTAAAGGTTGCCTAGAAGAAATCTTTACAAGCGATAAGGCCGCTTATTGTAGTAGCAAGTAGTCATATTTACGTTTATGTTAAGTTTTAAGTATTATATTTTATTTCTTTTTTGGTACTGATAATAAAGAGTATTTGTATTACAAAAAGTTTTCCACTAATATCACAAAATTGAATGCACTGTAGGTACCTACCTTAGTAGGTAGGTACCTACAGTGCATTCACTACTTGGCTTTTAATGAAATAAACTTTTTCTTCATCTTTATCTAACACGTTTGTTATCCTAAGTCAACAAGCGGGATGGACGGCTTAATGCGTCCTTCAAATCAAGGAAGCGCTCAGTTGAAAATGCAACTAGAGTTCATCCATTCAAGGTGTAATCTATTTGTAGGTTCCTTTACCCAGTTGATAGATTGGGATCGCATAGTTACACTCGGCCTTGAGCACTTCGTAAAATTTTTATTTTTTTAATGACCAAGGATTCTATAACCTAAATTCGCTAATCTAAGAACTAGTTTTATATGAATATGTAATGTACACATTATTCAACCTCACAGAGACCTTTACATTATACGATTAGTATGGGCGGAGCCTGCGACTTATGACAGCGCCAATCTCTTGTAGAATGTGGATGACACAATGAGTTCAAGTCTCGTTTCGAGCTATTGTGCAATAGTGGCACTTGTTCTACGTGATTATAAGGTATGTAATAAATCATGTTGAATAATTCATACAAACGATATTGGTCTCTTTTTATTGAGTTCTCGTGAATAATACAGAAGATCTGAGAACAATTCTATTACCAGAATTTAAATTTGTTTTAAGTGTAAGTATTAGCACGAAATTTGGATAGATATTATATTATTATGAAAATGAAGATAGGGTACGTTAGATCACGTAACTAAAAACAGGACGAGATACAACGACAGGAAAACCTAGTTGTTAGTTTGAGACGAGCGGTCTAGGTCTAGCGTGATAGCATCTTTGACCACGTCACGATCAAGTTAGATAGTGGTCAAACGTTAGATCTATATAGTATAAAGAAAACCCCTCAAAGTTTATACAGATGATCATCAACGTTTATTTAAAATGAATAAGCTAGTAAAAATTTTCAGAGATTTGTCTTGTAATGAAAAATGTATGAATACCAAAAAATTAAGAATATCAATAACATAAAAAAACCAAGAATACCTCATTGAGTAGTTTTTGGCTTTGAATTGCCAAGTAGCCTTGATATATTTGAACTTTAAAATATATTATGATGTTGCTTGTCTGCTTCACGTATTTCTAGTTTCCATCATAAAATAAAATGCCATTCCGAGCAGTTCTAAAACCTGGCTTAAACGTGCCAGAGACAACAATAACCGTTCAACTTTGAGAATATCAATGTTCGAACCGTTCGCTTAAAGGAGCGTAATCTCGTGGTGATGGTATGACTGTACACTATGCGGTTTAAGCCAGGTTTTAGAACTGCTCCGAACTTGAATGGATTTTACAAAGCTGATAGTAAGGCCCCTGGTCAAGAGCACTATAAACTGACACTCTTGTATGAAAAGTCTGATGAGCGGGAATGAAACGAAAAAAGTATATCGGAATCGTAGCAGTTGGAAGACTGTGGTCTCTGCCTATTGCTACGGGAAAGAGACGTGAATATAAGAATGTATGAGTTTTATGGTTTATTGCATTAACAACATGCTAGGCGGAACTTACGTTCTACCATAGCTTAGTTGGAGAAAACGACAGGACGGTACTCTGCAGCCTGCAGCCGTGGGTTCAAATCCCACTGGTAGTCGAATCTTTTCCTTCAAATAATTTGAACAAATGAATGTATGTTTTTAGTATACTTCGCAGTTCTAAGACAACGTTACACCGCAAACAAGACAGGTGGCATTCCAGTCCGCATTCTTAAAGTTCGTCTAGATCAGCATTCCTAGCCACAGATTTCAAATTCGAGTTGAGCAATTGTGGCAGTTGACAAATTAATGAAATAGTTTGTTCGATTGTCTGACTTATTTGTGTTTCACAAGTTGTCGATGTTATAATAATAATAATAATTATATGGGACAACATTCACACAAGGTCTTCAGGTCCCAAACTAGGCAGAGCCTGTACTATGGTAACCTGATGACTGATATATACTTATATACATACATAAATATACTTATATATATACATATACACACCCTATTATACTTACTTACTTATTCGATGTTAATGATATATATATTTTTTTTTATAATATGGGACAACATTCACACAAGGTCTTCAGGTCCCAAACTAGGCAGAGCCTGTACTATGGTAACCTGATGACTGATATATGTATATACTTAAATACATACTTATATATACTTTTTTTTATATACATATACACACCCAGACACAGGTCAAACAGACATGTTCATACACACAAATGTTTGACCTGTCCGGGAATCGAACCCGGGACCAGCGGCTCAGAAGGCAGAGTGCTACCAACTGCGCCAACCGGCCAGTCGAATATTATTATTAATTATAGAATATTATTATAATATTTTTATTAATTTATCGTTATCGTTAAAATGTTCGTTTTTAAGGAGCACTTAGAAGTTTATTAACCTCTAACTGAATAATTGCGCAGTTTACAGTCTACTAGCTGCGCCCTGCGGTTGTACTCGCGTGGTGATGAAAAACGGTGATGATGAAAATTAGCCTATGTGTTAATCCAGGGTATAAGCTATCTCCATACCAAAACATCGAAATCGGTGTAGCTGTTTTAGCGTGAAGAGGTAACAAACATATACACATACATACAAACACACTTACACACATACACACAAACACAAACTTTCGCAATTATAATATTCGTCCGATGGGATAAGTAACTATATAATAATTATACCTACTATATTAACAAGTTAGTAGGACGAAAGCTGAAAGAAGAACAAATGAACCTCGTTTTGTTAAAAAAATATAATGATCATTACTTATCAAGAAACCAATATGAAGACAGAATTTTAATAAGACCATCGTTATTATTAAAAACATATGCGCGGGTTCCTTATTATTTGACCTAGTAAGATCGAGGTCAGCCTATAAGTAACTTGTCAACCATAATAGTTGAACACTACGAACAAACTTATTCTTTGGTCATAGATTGACCATAACATCCAAAAATTTTGCAACGACATTGTAACAAGGTCTTTTATAAATCTCAATGTGTCAGCTACTCAAAATGAAGATGACTCTCAAAACAAATAAACGCATCTTAACTAATATTATAGAGCTGAAGAGTTTGTTTGTTTGTTTGGTTGAACGCGCTATTCTTAGGAGCTACTGGTTGGAATTTAAAAAAATGTGTTGGATAGTCCATTTATCGAGGAAGACTTTAGGCTATATAGCCTCACTTTACAATGTATAACTGAAGGGAAAACCGTAATCCACGCGGGTGAAACAGCGGGCGCAGGTAGTAATAACATAATTGAATTAAAGTTAACGATATATATGTACCTATTAAAAGCTGTGAGATCACGAGTTACCTGTTTTAGGAGTGTATCGGAATGTGTAAAAAAAAACACTGCTGAGAATGTCTTAACCACTTGGATGACCTGTATACATTTTGAGTCAAAAGCCGAAGCGTTTTGTAACGGGATAAGTTTATGAGCGTTAACAACGCCATATTGTCGAGACGATTTGGAAGCGATGATAGAACAGCGGGGGGAGCGCCGCCTGTGAAACTGACGGACACTGGTTCGATCCCCAACAAAAGCTTGAGCTTTCGGTGAAGGTAACACCGTTATCAAATTCCCAGCATGGTGGTAGGGTACTTTCGAATACCCGCCTGGCTAGCTAACCCTCAAGTTTGAAAAACTGTCACCAAACACATAGTGTGTTCAGGCAGCAGTGCTTGAGAGCCAGTGAGCATTCTAGATCTAGCGTGATAACATCTTTGACCACATCGTCACTGACCATCAAGTGACATAGTGATCAAACGCTAGATCTATACAGTAGATATACTTATATAAAAAGAAACGAATACAGGATAAATGAAATATCATTTCAGTTTTATCTGTATAGAATTCAAATCAAATCAAATCAAATCAAATTTATTACAGATCAAATACAAACCAAACACATTTATTACAAATACATTAATCAACCCTATTGTAGTGGCAGGAACGTAGTTTCGCTGAGGGCCCCAAACTAGGCTAAGCCTGTATCTTGGGCACCCGTTGATATTATTAAGTCGAAAATTTCAATCTCCGTCTAGTAGACAAATTATTATTTGGATAAACGTCAAATCACTATTTAACAAATGGATAGGGTGGTATTTTAAAAAAAGCTTCTCAAAAGAAATTAACAATAAACATAAACTACGTTTTATCTATACTAATTTATTTCCACTACTGATCCGTGGATTATTAAAAACAATATGACAACTTCCTCTATTATTATAAAACAGATGTACCTAGACTCCTTAACCACTTGGTCCTCCCTTATACTATATCACCAAGTCAAGGTTTTCTTTCCATAAAACACTATGATCATTGCTGGAAGCAGGAATAACATGCGTCCCAATCATCGTATCGCAACACCAAAAACAATTGAATAACACACGCACCGTCCGTTCAAACTATCATTTCTCTGTGTCAGATATACTAGACAAATGACAGCTAGTACTGAGATCAATTGGTTCACGCTGTGATACGTATGCACTACGATGGTGACGCGCCGGCAGGGTGGTCATTATTACCTGACTGTGAAAGAAGGAAGTTTATGTTTTTCGTGTGTAGGTATGTATATTATATCGTATAAGTATATAGTAGTATATTTTTTTGGCACACCCTAGAGACAAAACGGCTTGTCGCATTTTTATGTGAGTGGTGACAATAGATTCGCCTTCGTCGTGACAGTGACACTGGGTACATCAAAATAAAAAAATAAAAGAAAGGAATTTTGGCGCCAAAATGTAGGTATTCTTGAAAAACTTGAATGTTTTCATAGTACATTGAGTGTGGAATCAAAATAAAGGATTTTTAACGGTGATTACGAAGATATACATAGCTTGTATGTTTTATTGGAGTTTGTAATAAGAAATGCTAATAAGAATGATATATTCTTCTATGAATTTAATAAAGGTGGCAGATATTGAAGCAGTCGGGTTATATTGTTTCTTTTATGATTATCTTGGTTTTATCCTGCTTCGCCAACATAGAATTATTCAACTAGTATATCTTATATGTGTCGTCTTACATAGGTATATAATTAATTTATATTAGTTTAGTAGTATAATTAATATACAATTAGTACAAAATACAATGTACATTTTATGATTTGCAATAAAGAGTTAATCTATCTATCTATATATTGAATTGGCCTTCAGAGCACACAACACCGCAAAAGTATCCACCATAAACAGGTTCCGCACACTCCCATACCGACATCAGCACGTTTTTTAAATTTCATGGTCAAGAGTCATCACACCGGTACCAGCAGTAGGACCACTCTGACGGAAATTGGTTATTTAATATGTAAATGCTGTAAAAATTACGATATCTTAAGATTTTATGATTTAATACGGATAGCGGTAACGTTTTTGATTGAATAGACCAATCGATAAGGTTAGATAGTGAATGTAAAGATTTTGTCGGATGGAATACGTTTATATTTTTTTGACTCATCGTCATCGTCTTTATCTCAGCAATAGGACGTCAACTGATGGACAAAGACCTCCCCCATTAATACACAAGTACCGGTTGGAAGCGGCCCGCGTCCAGATTCTGACTCTAGTTCATGTGAATCTTGAACTGAGTTTTAAAGTTGTAACTGAACTAAGAACAATAGGTTCTAATATACATACAAGTCGGGTCAAATATCCATCGCAAAATGTGAGTTAATGATACAAACAGTCAAAGTAAATATGGCTAATGTGCCGCTGATTGGCATTTCATACTATATACCGATACATACCGAATACCGTTTCTAAACTATCATAACAATGCTTGTTATCATGCTGACTTGCATTTTGTTTTCTATAAGCACCCGTGATTTATTGAATACTTTAAAAATGATTATTGTTCCAAAATTGTGTCAATTTACTAGAAAGTTGAAAGCAATGAGCATAGAATAGCAACGTAACCTAATTTACTTGAATTTGTCTCAAATCACGACAAAACTTTGTAGATTTATAGATATACACAAATTGACCAAACAGAATCACGCGTGAATAATCACTTTCTCCATGTAAAGAAAATATTTTGAAAATATATTTTTTAATCAATTAATAAATATATTGCTGTCGGCAAAATCTCTTTAGACGCGAGATTTTAAAAAAAAAAAAATTATTTAAAGGGCTTTGTCGCTGAGCGACCACACCGCCCTGTAAGATTACAACACAAAATGATATACTAAATCCTTAAATCAACGCTTAGCTAAAGCTAACTCGAACAATTTATATAACACTTTGGCTTCCACTGAAAATGGATACACTAAAATACTATTACAGAGGCCAACATCCATACCTCTCGAAGCACTAAAATGTCTACATCTAACGCGAGATAAATATCGAATTGTATAAAACGGGTTTACGTTGAACTAGGAATAAGCGAGATCCTCTCAACTGACAACAAAAAAAAGCATTGGAGTCCCAATATATCAGATTCTAATTGTAAGAAAAGTGAGTATTTATTTTCGCTATTGTTCCTAAGAGCCGTTGCGTGGTAAAAACATTTTAATTACCTGGGATGTAAGGTCCATAATGCAATCGCAGAGTGCCTCTGGAAGTGGTGTAAACTGGCCCTGGTGAGCTGGCGTGACAATGCAGTCCTCGATGTCACCTGGAGACAATTAAAATATAATGTTATTGTTTTATGAATTAAATTGGAACAGACAAGATGGCGAAGTTGGATCAAACAAGTTCCATAATGCTAATCCTAAGACTAGCGTTGATGAAATATAGATTATTGATTAGTTGATGTTGAGATGCATCTAATTCGGCAACTTCAACAAAATAAAATGAAAATAAGAAAGATAAATAACCTAAATTAGGTGCTTTGGCTTTAGGGGTATGATAAAATGACGTGCCATAAAATTACAGTCTGCAAAATCCTCTAACTGCGAATATAAAAGCCGTGTTTAAATAAACATTCCAATATAAGCTCAAATCGCCCAGTTCCAGGAATAAGGCCACATTTACATAAATTGTAGTGGCGTCCCCCAGGGTACGTGCGCAGCGTTGGACACTATCCAAATCAAGATTCGGTATAAGATGTAAGAAACACGAGGGTAAGTATTATCATAAGTATATGGCCTAAAGTCAGTCTCTAATGTTACTCTACACAATGATGTTTTACTAAAGATGACGTATATTCATACTGCGCGGTGCTCAGATTTTGTTCCTTTACGACATAAACATGCTTACTGCGACAGATAATACGGTACAAATAAAATAGAAAAAGATAGCTATATGTCTAGACTTGCGCTTGAAATACGCGTCGTAATGAAAATTACTACAATTGACTTAATTTTGCCGCCTCAGTTTCCGCGCGCTTGTGCGACATCTACCTCATATAAACATATAATATCATTGACTCTACAACCGGTTTTTTAGAATTACACAGGAATATATTATATTCAAATGGCGAGAAATTGTACCAGGATTATGTATACAGGATTTCCACAGTAGAAATACAATAATTAGTGTAAAATCAACATATTTCCTACTTGACAAACTATGTATTATGTCAATTTGACATAATACATAGTTACGTGAGACATATGAAAGGTTACGTGAGTCTTTTAACAATACGGAAAGATTTTAAAGTAAACTGATATATGTTGTCTGACACAATATCAACTATTATTACTTTCATAATGTTATATACAACGTAATTAAAAACAAATTGGATAAAATCACTAAATTTCTTGGGTGGAACATACGTTTTACACCATAAGTCCTAAGCAAAAATGTCTGATCTTTTTTAGAAAATTATCTCTTATTTTATTTGGATATAAAAATAGATTAACAACATGGTAATGTTAATTAATATAATGTTATGATTTACCATGCCTATCCTTATTTTTTAAACGCAATGGTAGTTTTTTTTTATCGATTTCGATAACGTATTGTTACGCTAATAAATCAAACTCTATCTTTTTTTTTCTTAATAATAGTTTGCGTTTGATTTATTTTTTATTTTTTTATTCACAATAGGCAGGCGTTTGACTACTATCTCACCTGATGTTAAGTGATGATGCGGTCTACGATGATTCACGCCTGCCTAGAAGATACCTGTTCACTCGTGACTTGAAGATGCCCAGATTGTATTCATGTGGAAACACAGACTTAGGCAATGAGTTCCACTCGTTAGCTGTACGCACTGTGAATGTGGAAGCAAAACGCTTGGTGCGCCAGGGTGGAACGTCTACCATGTATGGACGTCGCATTGCAGTCCGTCTGGTCGTTTTTTGATGGAATGGGGAAGGAGGTACCAAGTTATGTAACTCCAGATAACTGTGGTAAAATTATCTTGGGGTCGGTACATGTCATTGGCACATGTAACCATTATAAAATCATAAATTTTTAATGCATCGACATTATTTAGCGCTCGTAGATTTTGTGTTCGCGGTGGCTCTTTGTTTATGCCTTGGGCCACATAATTCTATGCGGATGTATTCTGGAAAAATGCCCGCAACAATATCGCCTTCGTTATGAAGTGGCGACGCTATATCTAATTTGTCTGCTTCTGTCGCATATATGTCACTTAACACTTCTATATAAAATTCAATTGAGTAATTTAAGAGATTATGGGTCTGATTTAAATGTTTATTTGACTGATTGAAACGTTTATTCCAGAAACTTAAAATTGTTGGGCTAATTTAAGAGTTTTAAGACAGTTTTTAAGAATTTATTTAACATTTCCGTCAAGGATGTGTTGATGAAATCTCAAATCTGTTGTGTTTATTGCTTAGCTGTGGTTGATATATAAATTACAAAACTAATTTATTAGTAGCTTACTCTGAGAGCCCGTTACTTTTATATATTTTTTATTGAAGAAACTTAAAATACACTATTGTTAATAATTAATAAATCAATTGAGACTTGATCGCCTAAAAAACATTATGGATGGAGTTCACCAAAATATATACGTCCGATTATTAATAAAAAAAAAGTAAAAAAAAAACTAACAATTTGCACGTATGTCTATATAATAATTAAAGCATTTGCTGGACATATTTTTTGGCTCAGAATTAAGTAAAAAGAGTTTTATGTTCTACTTGAAAATATTTTACAGTAAACTCGTTTACATAAGGCGTTTGTTGTATATGCCTTTGAAAATCTGTTATCCCAACATGGCTTATTCACTGAACAAAATGTATGGGAAACAATGGAAATATGGAAGGCTTATCAACGCAATGCAGGCGGTAGCGTTGAAACAATACTGCTCACAGAAAATTTAACTGCAGTAGGATATAGGTCAGACCGCACTTCCTAGTGCCTAGTTTAATAAGGCTAGACTTGCATTAATTGTAATACTGTAATAGAAAATTAGCAAATTGTTATTGGTTGTTCATTTGTTTTCTTTGGTCGATATTTCGGCACACTTGCAACCATCATTCTTGCGAGTAAACTGAAGATTCTCTGTGGGTAGGTGTTCTTTCAGAGCAGACAAACCTGTCTACCCTCTTCATTGCTGCGTTAAAAGGTGTAACCATTTTCAAAATACAAAACAAAATACAAAATACATTTATTTCTTAAATGGTGCACTTTTTACATGCTTTAACTACTTAGACTTATAAACTATGACTATAATATTGCGTATGACATTCACATATGTACACAAATAAAAAAATAAAATAAAAAAAAAGGTTTAGGTAGGTGTCAAGCAAGTCACTCTAGCCCCCACACTAGGATACCCTGTGTTGTGGGTGGCTAGTCACGAAGTTTATAGCCATGAACTATAAATATAAGAAATGTTAGGTAATAAGTAACTAAAAAGTAATAACTAACTAAATTTTAGTCACTCAAAATTTAATTTTGATCTCGACACACATAACTTAATGATAGATCAGTCCGTCACGGCTATAAAATATCATAATTATAATACCTAAGAAATATCGCAGTAAAGTGGATACAAATCAAAAGTCCGCGCATTTATCAACAAAGTGGTCAGTTTCATTAATACTGACAACTATTTGCTCGCTTGCTCTAATAGGTCATATTTATCTTTAATACCACGTATTTATGCTCCATCATTTTCTAGTTTATACCACTAAGGTAAGGTTAATGAATAGGTAAGTTTCTAGTGATACCATATTTGGATACAGGTTCCATGATTATTTGCGCTTATTCTTTGAATTACAAAACAAATTAAATTATTTTCTACTAAGTGTTTAGTTTTCAGGGACAGCTTATGTTTGAGTTGGTAATATGAAAGAAAGCGTTTCTAATTCAAGCACTTCGTGGTAACGACATCAGCAGGGGACAATAAAAAATAATATCGGTAGTTTTCTGAATTCCATACCTAGCTTGACCATGCAATAAAATCACTTATCAAATATGTATATAAGCATAATATTTTTATTTTTATTTTATAAAAATATTATAGAACTTTATTATATCCTTATGGGTTTAATCATTTATATTGAAGAGTATTGTTCAGCAGTAAATTATTATCATAATGATAACCATAGGATCTACTGCTGAGCATTGAGGAAATGGCTGTTGGATGTGGTCCGCATACAGTTTCCTCATGCGACTGCGACTTTATTTTGTCGGTATGTGGTCTCCAGTCCAGGGGCCTGACTATCAGCTTTGTAAAAACCATGCAAATTCCGAGCAGTTCTAAAAGCTGTTGTTGGGGATCGAACCAGAGTCCGTCAGTTTGACAGCCGACGCTCCTCCCGCTGAGCTATCATCGTTGAGAAAGTAGGAAAGTAGGGAAGAAAATTGGATGGCTAGTGGAGTGCTACCATAGCATAGAAGGCAAAGTGATAGGAGTATTTATATTTATATTCTGTATAAATGGGTTCAAATCCGAATAGTAGCCAATTTCTTACTTCAAAAATTAGAATTAAATAGCCTATTAATTAGTATAATATTTAAAAATTCATAGCGAAGTTTATCCACGCCATCTTAATCGACCAAGTTACGAAAAAAAGCATTAAACCACCTTAATAATCATTCATTTCAAAATTATTCTTCACCCGTAGCGCCCTGCAGTTTCACCCGCGTTGATTATGGTTTTCCCGCTACTATTCCAGAATCTAACCCATGTCCATATCAAATTTCCTCGAAATCGGTACAGCCATTTGAGCGTGAAGGAATAGAATAGAATAGAATACAATTATAGAATAGAATTATATTTATTCTTATGAAGGAGTAACAGAGACATTCGAATTATTCGCTTATCCCACGGAAAGAGCAATTATTTTTGGGATGAAAAGTAGCCTATGTGTTAATCTAGGGTCTATACTATTTTAATACCAAATTTCATAGATATCGGTGCAGTTGTTTGAGCGTGAAGGAGTAACAAAGATACACACATACAAACTTTCGTCTTTATAATATTAGCGGGATATGCTAATACCATTTTAGTCACGGGACACGTTGATCAATCACTTACAACACTAGTTGTAAGAGAGCTCTTTCCCTGTCGGTTGAATATGTAAACAAAATACATACGATGTGGCATTGATTACTGTGTTAAAATATTACCTTGCTTGTGTCGAAATTTAATAAGCGTTCATAAAATCATAACTCGAAGTAGGCCGAGAAAGATGGTAGCCTTGGGGTATGTCCCTCTACTTAAATCGTGCAGGTAACATGAATGCGAAAGATTGTGTAGGGTGGGTGTTCCACACCACAGATAAGAATTACAGATTTAATACAGACAATGAATAAACGTTAATATATTATATGTAACTGGCCTATTAAACAATATAAGTTTTGGTGTTTACTGTGGTAGGTACTTCATTTTATACGATTTAGGTGTCAGATTATTCCGGGACTAAATTAGAGTTAAATAGAGCTAAATAGTCAAAAAGAATTGAATGTATGGTTACAGATGTGAAATGCCCGGAAGGTATTTTAAGGTATTTCATTCATTTATTACGTTATTATATTAAGTTAATATTTGATGAAGTAAAAATATCGGCTGCAGTTTCACTTTGAATATATGATTAAGTCGGTTAAAAATGGGCCGGTTCTTACATTAGATTATATCACATGTCAACGATACGATTACCAAAATATATGCGAACATTTTGAAATCAATAATTTATAACTGTAATGACTTGCAAGTTTGAAGAATCTTTTGAAATATCATTGAACGATCTAAAAACAGTCGAGCAACAGTCAAGTCTGTGGAACTATGTCACAGTCGTTAGTTTGACAGTAGCAACGTTCCAGCTTCGATGGTGTTGCTTACCAACCTTCTGATAAATCGTTAGCGCGATACGGAACGTTCAAAAAGTTACGTTGCGGGTATAGTTCAATTCCGTTTCAGCTGTTATTTTTTAATGCGATTGCCCTCCAGAGCATTCTCTAGACTAAATTTAGGAGTAGATCAGATTGGGTATATTCTTGAATGGCTGCTAGTACATAGAGTAAAAGTCAGGATAACTATCTATTATACGTAAAGCTCCGGTGTTATCGATACATTAATACGATCTAATGTTGACGCTACTGTAACGGAATTTTAATAACGCGGTAGTAACACGATAAAATACCTAACTAAAAAAAAGACGTGTGACACTCGGGGACTGCCTCGGTAAAGCTATTGGATAGCATTTTTATCAACTTCTGCAATAAATATATTAATAACTTATGCAGTAACGCCGATACAACCAATGCCACCTAGAGGCGAGTTGCTGAACTAAACAGACAAGCGGAATATTTCAAAAGTCATTAAAAGTTCAGCTATTCATCGATCGATGACAAAACTAAAAAGTATCACCGCTGTGCCGGTCGGAGTGGGGGGTGTAAGGTTATTTTCGTTACGGAATTCCTGGATTCGGTCTCCACGCTCAAGGCCCGCGATAGAAGCTATGCAATAGCTTAAAACTTACAACCACAAATGGAGTCGAGCACTGGCGACCAAATCATAATGCGAATTTCGTAATAAGACCGTGGAGTTTTGTGGGTGTCGAATGCAGTTTTAAGTATACCTACCTCCCATTCGAAACACATATCTTTCGTGCCTGCGGGTGGGATGGGCCAAGGTTGTCCAGCACGGTCTGTGTGGTCATTAGCGGTTACTGTGAGTTCACAGTTCTTCATGTTGTAGATTTATACACTGCTCATAAGTTCTGCACGCTATTTCATTTCAACTTGCTGATCTATTGGGCTATATTAGTGACTTATATTCTTCTACGGAACTCCCCATTTCTGATTCGATTAAAATGCACTCAGGCTACTTTTGATTCTGAAAATTTATGATATTATTAACTGAATACGCCGCATTAGTAGAGTACTGCGATCTTGCATCGTGACAGTGTTATAGCAAATACACAGGTTATGCAACAGTTACTACGTAAATACACAATTCTCAAGGAAAACACAAAAACAACGAAACTATAAGACCTCCAAACTTGAGACTTTTTCTTGTCTAATAATACATCAGACAAAATCATAATGAATAACAAAAATAACTATCGTCAAATTAATTCGCCATCTAGGCGTCGTCGCGGTGGCTACAGTCGTGAAACCGTTTTTTCGAATATTTACACCACATAAGAAGCCTACTTTCGAAGGCATCTTATGTGGTGTAAGTGTTCGCAAAAAGGTTTTCACGACTGAAGCCACCACCGCGACGACGACGCCTAGATGGCTTCTTCCGAATAAATTTGACGATAGTTTTTTTAGTTATTCATTTGCGTTTCGTTTTCTTTCTAAATTCTGGTGCTATTTGAATGTTATACTTATGATTGTATTATTTGTGCCCATTTTGTCTTCAATGCTTTGTCTATTGTAGTTTTGTGAATGTCAGAAATAAGTGACTTTCTTTCTTTCCTACATCGCAAACAATAACATATTATACGCGATAAGTACATGTACTTAATTAACTTGAGCTTTCATTAAGCTTGACTTTAATGTTATAATCCTTAACAACAACGCGCTCGCGAGCATCGTAAATACCAGACTTAACGACAATTTTACGCTTGTTACATTTCGTGGACACAATTGCAATTCCGAAGTCGAAAGATTTTTATGCAATATTTTATGGGATTATAATTCATGCAAAATGATTTGGATTCAAGATTATTTCGTTATTTAAATTTTTTTTGTATTTATTATTATTCTATTCACACCTTTGAGTATACAGCCTCCGCTCCTCTATATTTTATCTAAGATTCACTCTAACTAAAATTCTGCAAATTCCGTAAGCCTTTCATCTACCTATCTATCATAGGCAATTGCCAAACTCGTATAATTCTTAAAAAAATATATATGTAAATAATACTTATAGTGAGACAACTCAAACGTCACTGTTTCCTTTTATTTGTACAGACTTCCTTAATGCATTAAGTATTTTGATTTGGAATCTCGGAATCGGCGATTCAGACCTCAATTTGTCTTTCAAAGCAATGATTTTGAAATTTACTTGTATGTGATGCTGAGTTGATAACTTTTATTTACACAAATAAAACCTATGAAATGCTCACGGGCTTTAACAAAACTCCGGGAACCTCGTGATTCTTAAAATTACAGATCAGCATGTGGAATTGAGTAACCGTATCCAACCACAGGCCAAGGTCTGACAGTTTTAATGATATAGCAATATTAATGACACGCCTCCAAATGAATCATGATTGTTATTAAACAGAATCATTAGCATTATTAACGCAATTATTATATCAATGTTCAAAATAAATTGATTATGCGGGAAAGATTAATTTAGTATTAAATGACTCGATGCGCTGATCATAAGTTATTTGAGGCGATCAAGTCGAATGCAAATATTTACGTGTGCTTACTTCATCGACAATAACTTTGCTTAGAGACGTATTGATATTTAGAATGTTAATAAACTCGATAATAAACAGATAATTATTTTAATTCATAATCATTATTACAGTGTGCCATATTTAGTGAGCGTTAGTGACATCCATGTCGAATAGAATAAAATGCTTAAGTTTTTATTGAGGTGATTTATATATATGTTAATAGGTATAAGAGTAAACGTTTCTAGAAAACGGAGACTGAGGGCCCCTCCGGTGAAGCTGTAAATGCCGGTAGAGGCAAACAGCATTAGTCCGTTAGATAAAAAAAGAAAAGAAAAAAAGGAGACTGAGGGCTGATATAACTGTACCACCGACGTTTCAATGTATCTTAGTAAGAATATCAAGTTTGTCGAAGTCGTATGTTGTATGTATTGCTTCCGGGCTGTTTGGCCGTGGTCTATGTGAAACTTTTGTTCCAGACGTTTCGTCGATCACTGCGGTCGACATCTTCAGTGGTTCAGGTCCGAGCGGCGACAAGAGCGTAGAACTCTCCTTCGCGGTGTCTTCTCTGATACTGGTATCGACCGCAGTGATCGACGAAACGTCTGGAACAAAAGTTTCACATAGACCACGGCCAAACAGCCCGGAAGCAATACATACAACATGCAACGCCGGCCGTGAAAGCCTTAGAGTTTACTTTGTCGAAGTCGTTTACGAAAAAAAAAATAACAATTTACCCAATTCTTTCCGTGGCTGCTATGTGTTACCATGTGTACCCATGCTTCATTTAAGATAAATAGATTGTGCAAACTTAAGTATTCGTGGTAATAGAGAAGTAAGGACGTTTATGTTCTGATGTGTATTTACACTTACTATACATGTATTTATTATTTCTAGTTACTATGGTTTTGTTATTAGTGGAAAATCACATATATTATAGCGAAATTTGCAAGCTTGGAACTGCGCCTGGTAAGGCACATTTTCAAGATTATAATTATATTCGATGTCTTGCTTTGATTGATAGCACTGCACTGTTGCAGTATACTTAACTAAGTCATTATAGTTATTATAAATTGATAAGCTATTAAGCTGCGACCGCCTCTTCGTGATGCTAATAACCATTGCAATTTGTAACATAACCAATTACTTGTATAAATCGTATCTTGAACTTCAGAACTCAGGTTTTGGTGTAATTGTAGAGTTTTGAAGGCTTGTGAATCGCCTAACTTATCATCTTCTATGTATTTAGTTACTATCTGCCTACGAGTAAACGCTTTACGAATAACAGCTAGGTGTTGAGGTGTCATTAATTATTATTATTACCATCTGCTTAATGCTCATCACAATTCGTTAACGAGCACAAGGCGTAATTACCATGTAATTATGTTAAACATCGCATAACATTCCAACTGCAAAGCAACAAAGTTTATTTCGATCAAACTGTCAAGTTAAGTTAAGTATTATTGACAGGTGCTGCACTGCGCCCTGCGGTTTTCCCCGCGCGTATTATGATACACCTGTAACCTCTCTAGACCTCAAAGCTATTTTTTTTATTTATAATTACGCACTGGATTGTAATTTCCGTAGCAAAATATCTTTCTAGGAAAATAATGTTAGACCTGATTCCCATAGCCGCTGGGCCGCTATACATCCTCTAGAAATCTATTTTCTCTTTGGAGTAGCAGCAGAGTAAGTTAATATAAATTCAAACGGTTTTGTTGCGCCGCAGACTTATTTTGTTGCCGGCAGGACACACATCTGCTGCTTTTGCTCTCTTCACGGCACGGAATGTTTAACGCCAAACAATTTCTAGAAATCCTCACAATAGACTGGTCATAATATTTTCCAACCGAACAGAAACGTTCCATGTCTTTTTATTGCCAGAAATGAAAATCCACTTTATCACGGAATTATTATCGCCTGAAGTTTCCCACTCGTAATACACGCAAGCTCGTTAAAATGCACCTGAGCGGAAAACTTGCCTCCAACTTGCTGGAAACTAGAAACGATAAAGTTACCATAATGCTATTATTAATTGCCAGTCCTGAAGTTCATGAGCAGTTAATGTTCAAATCATTTGCATTTACCGTCTCATGCAACTATAAATCACGCTAGACCTAGAATGGCTCTCAGGAACTGCTGCCTGAACTTTGGTGACAGTTTTTCGAACTTGAGGGTTGTAGGTAGCCAGGAGGGTACTCGAAAGTGCCCTACCACCATGCTGGGAGTTTAATAACAGTGCTACCTTCACCGGAAGCTCAAGCTGTTTTTGGGATCGCACCAGTGGCCGTCAGTTTGACAGACGACGCCCGCTGAGCTATGATCACTTGGATTGATTCGTAAATTTTGATGCAGCGTAGTACCATTATATCCTGGTTTATTGGAAACGACCATTAAATATTTTTTTAACTGAAACGATAAAGTGTTTCTAACAATTGAAATAAAGTTTTAGCACGCGTTTTTTGATTATATTTTCTTTCACCGGTTTTAATAATTAGTTTTGCTGCAGATCTATTTTTAAATTTTGTTTATTTTTTTTATTCATGGTCAGTTCTTACTTTTAATGTAAATCTAAAAAGTTGAATACTTATTCAATATATTCATTTGAGATTAGTAATCCTGAACTTTGACGCAGTTCATGTATCCGTCAGTGTTTCTTTAAAATATATGTTATGTAATTGCCAATAATTAATATCATACAAAAAATTGCTTATTAACGACCTGCATGTGCCCGTGAAAATATTTCGATATTTTTGCGAAGATTTTTTACTAAGCCACGTATCCTCTCTGTGTCTTCACTTCTTTTTGTACTTTTTCTATACATCGAAATTTCAAGCCGGGAATTGGGTGTCAAAACAATTCTTTCTTGTTTCGATGCCCAATGTAGTAATGAAGTAATCAGAAGTAAGTTAACTTCTGATATCGGTCGAAAAAAGGTTCTTGAGCATGTACTTGCAAAATAAAATGTTTTTGGGATATTGTTAGGCTGAGTGAAGTCATAGGTTATCACAATCTATATTATATAAATTCAATACTATTTGATTTGTGATCGTTAATCCTACTCTAAGTGAAAGTGGCGTACAAACCTGCGCCTGCAGGGCTATATGCCAGTAAGTTATATGGTAGGTATGTGTAAGTATAATACCTAGGTATTATACTCTCTGAGATAGAACAAAAAATATACGTACTTCTCTTTTTTAGCCGTAGAATATACCCAGGTATATTCTATCAAATTTTCGAATTAAGAAGTAGCAGAATTCAGTAGTACTAAAAAAAAAGTTATAAGAGCATAATATTCCAAATGTCATTCAAACCTATTAAGCCGTTAAGGCGTAAAAAGACAAGCAAACAAATTTAAGCATTTATATATATGATTTTGGTTCTTTAATGGGATAAGGTGACGGAACAAGCAATAGGCCCACAGGGTGTTAAGTGGTAATCTCTGCCTTTAGACAGATACAAATCGTAAAGAACTGTACTGCGTCTTTCACCCTGAGACATAAAGTTGGTAAGTCCAATGTGCCTGTAATTTCACCGGAAATCAACCTTCAAACCGGAACACAGTAATGCGAAAACTACTATCGAGGTGTATGTATCTCGTGTGATCGCCTAAAAATAGACTGCGACAATTATTGCTACCTTATGCTAGGCGTAATTCTCGCATTATATTTCATAGAATTTGTGTTCAATAGAATATGAAACAAAGGAGGCAAATTGATAAATGTTCTAAGCAATTTCATGTAACTTGCACGAGAAACTGTTTTTTTTTTCATTACAAGTCACAAAGCAAATAGTCAAGTTTTGTCTCAAACTAAGTCTGAAAACTATCGCGAGTTTCTTCCATAATTGTAATGCAACAAACCGACTAGGACTCACGTGGTAAACACTGGAAAATTACTCTCCGACCAGTTTCGAACTTATTTGCAGTTCTTCATCTGGGAGTTATGATCGTGCCAGGCGGCGAGCGCGAGCCTCAGCACGCAGATGAAGAACTGCAAATAAGTTCGAAACTGGTCGGAGAGTAATTTTCCAGTGTTTACCACGTGAGTCCTAGTCGGTTTGTTACATTACAATTGTCTCAAACTATTGCAGCATTAGAGGTCAAAATCGCCCAATTGAACACCGACTTTACGATCACAAAAAACATGAAGTTCTGAAAAGATCCACTTTAAGTACAACAATAGAAATACAATGTTACCACTTTGTCTATGTATATGTATGTATGACTCAATTCTCAAACTTTTGTTTCGTAGAATCAGTTTGCCACAAGCACGCCTATGCACTTAACGAAATGCCCTTTCTTTAAAAAGTTGGGTCTTTAAGACCTAGTACAGAACGAGCTAGTTGCAGGATTTTATTACAAAAGCATTTCGCAGTGGTTGTAAAATATGATTAAGACAAACAAGACTACCCGTTTGTGGGACTAATTGAGCAAAAAACATCAGGTTTCATGTGAAGCAATTATTAGTTGCAATGTAAATTATTTTTTTGGTTATTGAGATAGGCTTGGTACCAGATAAGTTATTTTATCAAAATTATGCTTCAGGCAATATTATCGTTACGCATTGAATTTAAGACTGTCAAAAGCTTCAGTATCGTTTGTTTATTTTGGAGAAACAAATAGACATAGACATAGACTTTATTTTGTGACAAAAAACATTATAAATAAGAACCATCTGTTTCAAATTAATATAGGTAGGACATAAAAACATTTGTTTTTTGTCACAAAACCAACCCCAAATCAGCATAGTGCTGGTATACAAATAATATATCTATTTATCTATCCATCTTCAGCTACTGCAGGAAGATTGACTAACATGTTGTCCTCATATAACGAATGCATATTTTTTTCGTTTTGAAGTATACAAAGTTTTTTCATGAGATTGGGCAGGCGCAGTGATTGCTGTCCGTTTTCGATAACCTTACATCCAATCAACAATGTCTTCACTAATATATACTTTAGTGTGCTTTATAGGCTCAGTAATACCACAGAATAAATAATAAGTAAAGTAAGCATCATAAATAAAGAACAAATTGGCTTTAACAGCTTGTTTAACTACATATTTAGTAGTTAAATAAGAAAAAATTAATAAAGGTCAGGCTAAAAGTACTGCAATTATTGTCACTAAAAAGGCATAATTTGCAATATAAAATGACCTAGAATCAACTGGTAAATAGCTGGCTTTGAATTGTATCTAGAACAATATAATGATGCTAAGATAAAATATACGTTTAATTTGGTACCAAGCTTACCAACAGTTTGGTCCAATGCATACAGTAATTAATTTATTATACATTTATTTAGGCGAAAGTCACCAACATAGCCCAGCGGATAAGCTTGTTGAAGTGGCAGTGGGCAGGGCACATAGGTCGAAGAACTGATGGCCGTTGGGGTCGGAAGGTTCTCGAGTGGAGACCACAGACACACAAGTGCAGCGTAGAACGGCCACAGACAAGGTGGACAGACGTCCTGACTAAGATCGCATCAATTCAAAACTTTGTAAACTTATCGATGACAACGCAATAATTGAAATAGTTAGTCCCATTATCCTTACCAGGAGCTTAATGATTACTGCTTATAATTTTTAATTCGACTATCTACAAAAGCGGGGTTTCTTAGTTTTATTAAACTAATATTTATGAAGCTGTCACGTCGCATAAGGTAGCATGCCATCAACCTCCCCTATTTTTAATAGCTTTAAATATTTTCTCCTCCATATGTTTTAAATTCAGAGGGAGAATGACTTGTGATTTATTTATTTTATTTATTTATTATTCCAAAAAATGTACACAACATTACAGTTAAAAACCATTGCGCCGTGACATACAGATAAGCTGATAATGAAAATTACCATTATAATATGATCAAACCACGGGAAACATAGTTTGAATGCCATTACAATTTGTATCGTGTTTAAAAAAAATATGGGTTATTTTTTTTTACATATTATTTGTTTGCGTTTGACAACTGTCTCACCTGATGTTAAGTGATGACGTTGTCTAGGATTATATTATTGTTATATATAAGCATGTCTTTCTATTTATGTAATAATTCATTCTGTAGATAAATAATTTCTAAAAACTTTGATTAAGATGATTTTCGAAATTATCTATTGATACGGATGACATTCTTGAAATGATAAATTGCCATTTTAGTTAATATAAATAATGGTAACCTCTTTTATTAGGCTAACTATCTTTCTTTTGTATTTGATGTATCTATGCCCAAAAATATAACGTTTTCCGAATTCGGTTCAAAACTGTAAATATTTCTCGTCGGCAAGTCAAAACAAACAAAATCACTCTCCGTTACGTAAACAGTTACGTTACTGAAGCACTCATAAGCCCACGACTAATAGTGTCATTATTCCGTTCTAGCTATCAATTGCCAATCAACCAGCAGAGGGCAACTAAACCTCTCATACAACCACATAGAGTCACGTTCCTGAGATTACCGCGGGCCATAATAACACATTATACGCTCCCATACTCTTTCACTGACCAGTACTAACTACCAGTTGTTTACAAAAACTAACACGGCCCAGTAGAAAGTGTCGATGACCGAACAAATATCAAAACGGCCGAAAAATATGGGCAGTCGCCTCAGGTAGAGAAATTGATTTAGATTCTTGTTAACGACGCTCATTAGACACCTCGGTGACCTTTGCCACTTAATTATTAGGCCCATCATTGTTTGCGAGAGAGAAATTTCATAGTTATGTAACGGTTCCGTGGTTGTGAATAGTCGTGATCGCACATCCCCAATTCAATGGATCCTGCAGATAACCTTTAAGGCTCTCGGAACGCTAAACTCGGAATTCAATAATTCACAGTTCGATTTGAATGCGATTTGCCGCGACACTATCGCCGCCGAATATCACGACGTGACAGTGATGTCGTGAAATTATTATCGTGATTTCGTTTCGTGATGTGCCGCAACGGGCCTTATTTAAATATCCAGATGACCGGTCTGCGACAAATCTTCGACCTGAGGTCAGATCTATCCACAATAGCTTTACTTTCGTTTCGCCGTCTACAAACAAGGTCAACATCTCACAAAATTGCCGTTGTTTTCCGGAGAAAGATGAACTGATGACCGTATCATGCACATATCCGAAACAAAAGAGCCCGCCGAAACGCACTCGTCTGTAAAAAAAAATTCCGCGAGAGACGAAAGCTCGTTCTCATGGCACACGAAATCGGAAGCAACAGTTTTTTCCCCGTCTAATGAATGTAAAGTCGAGTGTGTGAATATGGCAGTCTCATTATGGTTTAGGATTAGAAACTATCACTAGTGTGAACTGGAGCGAGGTGCGCGGTTCCATTGTTGCAAACAAGATGTTCGTTATCACTCAATAGAAACTTCCTATATTTTTTATCGGTGTCGTTTTTACTTTCTACAGCGGTATCATCAGTGGTGGAAACACATTCGCCGTTACGGTGTTAGGTCGCATTTGTCTCCATTAAGAAAACGACAAAAAGCAATCAGATACGTCTTAAAAAAGATGACTAAAGATTCAATTAGCGTTAGCTTCCTATATGGAAATGGAGACTGATTTTTTACGTTGAGAGAAATCTAGTTCAAACATGAACCAACTGTAATGACCAATTTGAGTAAAATAAATTACTTCTTTCGATAACTATAATACAATATACGCTATAATTAAATATTCTTAACTTAACACACTTAATTAAAACAAAAACATTTATCACAATCAGACCCCCCCCCAAATTCCCTGGATCGCGGGAGGCATGGACACACACAATCACAGCACCCAAACATCCAAGACCCGGGACAAACATCTACACTCATCGTACAAATGTTTGCTCCTGCCGGGATTCGAGCTCAGGGTCCCGGAGACACAGTAGTCATGTCACTGATACTAACCACTGCGCCACGGCAAACGTCATACATAAGTACATTATCTGTATCCATACAATTATTTGATTATATTTTATTTAACATGTCTCATTAATTATTTATATTACTATGTACTTATGTATCTATTACTTGTATATTTCGTTTTAATTTTTAATATTTTTGTATAAAATAAATTTTACTTACTGTATTTTTTTATACAACTTTATAAATCAATCTAATTATTTTTTAAACTTCAAAACACTAATTAAAATAAAATTACATTAAATACACTAGTATTTAATGTAATTAGTTTCTTTGAAATTAATTAAATGAATCGATTTTAAATGAGAATTTGGTGCCTGTCTATTTAGATTTGAAAAACGGTGCTGGTAATTATTGTACATAGCCGGTAGTACAGAACGGTATGGAAACCTAGAAAACTATTGTGATGGAGTAACAAAGGAATGACAGGTCTTGGATGGGTGGATAGAATACCACGTCTGTTCACATCTTATGAGTGAGGAAATCGAGACCATCGCGCTCTAATAGCGGCAATTTCGAAAGATGTTTTTACTCCTGGTACAGTTTGCTCTAGAAAATAGTAAAAATGGAGCAGTGCAAGCATGGCACATTTTGAAACGATGCCAGTTCAGCGGTGGGAGCGTCGGCTGTCTAAGTGACGGGCACTGATTCGATCCCCACCAACGGCTTGAGCTTCCGGTGATGGTAACACCGTTATCAAATTCATATAATGTTTTTGCTCCTCCACAATGAAACGGCTGAACGGATTACATGCAGTGTGGAATGATGATATCTTATATCCTGGAATAACAGATAGGTTACTTTTTATCCCCGAAAACGTATAGTTCCCGTGGGATGAATGAGGCAGCAGGAAATCCGTCGTCGGGGCAGGTTAAGCCATAGGGCGCAGTTAGTCTAACTATAATTTGGTTGCGAAATGCAGATAAACCGAAGTGACTAGTCAGTATAACTACTAGTGCTAGTCTACTTTTAGTAATAAGGCCGCCCATTGTCACATTCATTTTGTAATTGTATATATGTTGTAAATATTGTTATATATATTGTTATATATTTAAGGTGTATTAATAAATAATTTTGTTATGAAAACTGACGTGGTTTTGGCACATTATGAATGTATAAAACACGAGAATTACTCCCGTAATAAGTCAGAGGCGCGCGAGAGGAGGAGGTCAGTACCAGGCAAGCCGCGACCGCATCCACGAGCGCCCCGTATTCTCCTTGAAAAAGACCACCGAATGTGGTTAATTTAATTATCACACTTAGACTCCCGCACTAGGGTTCCCTGTGTCGCGGGAGGCATGGACACACACAATAACAGCACACAAACACCCAAGACCCGGGACAAACATCTACACTCATCGCACAAATGTTTTGCCCCTGCCGGGGTTCGAACCCAGGGTCTCGGAGACACAGAATTCATGTCACTGACACTGACTACTACGCCACGCCGACCGTCAAAACAGTTGAAACTATAGTCGGAACCTCTGACTTATTACGTGAGTAATTCCCGATTTTTATACATTCATAATGAATAAATAATTTTCTAATCTAATCTACTACCAATTTGCCGACGTAACTTACAACGTCTATTAATTCTCTTCCATCATCTCGTTACGAATGTTGTTATTTAATTTAATGTCCAACGAAATGTTAATGTTACAATTTGTAAAACGTAACGTGATACTTAGCGATCCAATAATGAATGGTTATAAAGCTGTCAACGTAAGAGATGTAATCTACGAACCGACTAGGACTCACGTAAATACGTAAATACTGGAAAATTACTCGCGATAGTTTTCAGACTGAAATTACGAGATGATTATTTTGGGATACATTGTATTGTCCCGGCTAAACCAGTTAGTCGTTATAGACTATTTAATTATTTTTTTGCTTTTTTTTGTTTAAGTTTATTACAAACTTACGCCTATATAATATAATATGTGGGATTTATTGTCGTTTTTTTGCAAAAGTTAAATGTAAGTCAACCCGTTCGCAGAAAATTGCAGTGTTTTGAGGTTTCAGCTTGAATTTATGTTAATAAATAAGTAAATAATTTCTTTGAAGTGCTTCATTATGTCAGCCATAAGCCTTCCCCGTTGGGAAATGCTTCAGTTTCCCATATATATATATATGTATATATAAATTATTTAGAATTTTATCTACTTATAAAAATCGTTTTAAGTACCTGCGTATTCCTGGTTATTTAATTCAAAATTCCTTAGTTTCTTCAACTAATAAATAATTTTCATTATTAGTAAAATATAAAAACCTAAGCTACATATTGCACTCTTCCAAACAAATCCCGCTAATCTAAAAAGCGTTAATTGACCACGCACATAACAAGCAGTTAGCACAAAGAAAAGCACGGGTCAACGAATCAACTGCTAACGGTGTCCGGATGTCAAGCAAACCCGTTTCGAAACCGTAAGAACTATAAACTAAAACGACAGATAGGAATAATAAAATATGTTATGTGTTTGTTCTGTTTATGATGCTTTAAATTCCGCAACTCTTTTTTCGCACGAGCTTTTGACATGATAGTTCAGGGGGGGAGCGTCGGATGGAAGAAACTGCCGGACGCTGGTTCCATCCCCACTAACACCTTAAGCTTCTTGTGATGGTAACACCGTTATCGAATTCCTAGTGAGGTGGTAAAGTCCGCTCGAGCCTCCCTGGCTACCTACCACCCTCAAGTTTCAAAAGTTGTCACCAACACAAACACATAGATAGTTCAAACAGCAGTTCTTGAGAGGCAGTAAGCTTTCTAGATCTAGCGTGATAACATCTTCGAACACATCGTCACTGACCATCAAGCAAGATAGTGGTCAAACGGTAGATACAGTATAAAAAAGAGCATTGCCAATTGACCTAAGATTTGCGAATGTTAGGTTGTTAACTGGAGTTGGGTCAAGCTTTTGTTACTTCATGTAAAAACACGTACTGTCGCGTATCACATCTATTTGAATAAAAAGTTGCTGAAAATTTGAACATTACTAAACACTTTATAATAGTCATACGGGTATAACGCGACACTTACGCGTAGTCGACATCACGATCAACAATTGTGCGTGAAAAGTGCGAGACGGGACATTATGACGAACGCACCGCACTCAATACCTGATATAGGCTTCCGAAAGAAGTCGACACAATTGTCGATAGTGATATCTACAACGCGTAAGTGTCACTTTATACCCGTATAAACAGTACATATAAAGTAAGAGTAAGCGTCAGTTTTTAAAATATTACTAAACACTTTCTAAAGCAAACGATTCTGTTCCTGATTATATTCAACAGTTACAAAATGCGTAGGTAGTCATACACGCAACTAGAAAACATTGTCATAGATTAATATCATCGTCAGGATCATTTGCGAATACCATAACTCCGACGTGACACATAACAATTTTGCAATGTCTCGGCAAATGTAAAAGGAACAAAATAACATTTGTCAAAAACTTAACGCTATCAGATACGCATGCTAATCACGCGGCCACTTTTGCTTTCTTTGATGTCTGCTCGAATTCCACATTCACTTTCGTCAATATCGATCACAGCACACTCGTCTCATGATGGCCATCGAGATACTTGTCATGTGTTACTGCTATTACCACATAACGTGTTCACGTTAGATGTAATCTATCCAAAACCAGAACCGTCCAATTTCGGGCTTCTATTTATTTAATGGTCGTCAAAGACGTCAATACATGTGTTTACTTATGTCCGCTCTGTCACAACATCGTCTCCATGTGACAATCGTTGACTGGTGAAAATCTGCAACATGTTCCCGCGATTTGCATCAACCACATTTAAATACTAAAGTTGTAGGACAGGAAAAGCTCAAGGGAAAGCGTTCCGTACTCGCAAAGGCATGACGTATTGAATGCATAATAAAATTTAACTTTTTAAAGAGTTAATGATGGAGTAGAGCAGATTAATGATTTTAAATTGCTCATTTAAAGTCTATTGCTGTGACATTTTCCCAGCGTAATCGGATTCCTCTCATCTGTTGGCTGTAAGTGAATTCCATACAATTACTGTACTTTCTAGAGTTCAGGGATTGTTCAATGGCCGAGTAAAAGCCAGGGTCATGTGTGTTTGTGTCGTGACAGTCCCCCTCATTTATGGAACTAAGTGGTGGTTGCGAGCACGGGTTATTGTTTCCGTTGATAGAGTCCAGGCTTAACACACGCACTTTCTGACTTTATCAGCTCCACAGTACCACAATATTATGTAACTGCTTGTTATTTTGAACCTGGGTGCTTTAGAATATATTATTTTTTGTTGAATGATAACTAATAGCTATAGTATACTCAATATCTTAATACAATTACTCACTGAAAGAGCTGGCGGCAAGTCTTAAACGGTAATTTATTTTACTTAAGACGATTTTATAAAAAACTTTATGCATATACATTTTATAGCAAGAAAGTTACTACTTATCACTTTATGCAATGCATGCAAGCTCACTTATATTTTGTTCGACTACGACGCAGTAAATAGATTTTAATTATTAATTTGGCTCCTTCTGACCTTTATTTGTTTTATGCCCCCCTATGGCGTGAAAGTAACCGTAAGACTTTGTCTCACAATATACGCTCGATTAAGAAAGTTTCACTTGTTAACTAACATTGGGTAACAGTTGGTCATATTGCCTATGTAATGCCATTCATACGGTATCAAATGAACTGCTTAATTGAACACCACGTCTGGTCGTCTTATCTGAACTCTTTCAATCACCTATCACGGCTAATACGTCCAAACTAGACAAAGGCATTGGCTAATTTGCTTGTCAGTACAAAATAATCAACATTGATCTAACATCGTCAATAGTCTCATTGTATCAAACTAATATGAACCTTATCATTCTATATCACAATATAAATGACTTCATATTTCGTTACCTGAGTCGGGCTCCATCGTGGCTGCTGTTCTTATGATTACTACGTCAACAAAATTCAAATTTGTATTTTGCCTCGTTATTTATAAGTTCTATTTTACTGTGACTACGTAATAGAGCTTCTTCTAGTCGGAAGAGTGTGTCAAATGAGAGTCAATTTGATGTTTGAGGTCGTTGTATGGCGTCGATAGCCCGAGGTGCAACTCATTAAGAATACTTTCGCTGTTCTCGTGACGTGCATTACTTGTTCTTTTATCGCAACTGATATAATGTCTACGATTCGGAAATAAGTCCACACGAGTTGTAATCGTTCAACCGTTGTTTCCTGTCCACAAATTGTTATTTCGAAACGGCAAAATCTCAGTCAGCTTCGACACTGACATTTGATTGAAGAAGAGGAATGGAGGCGTGACAGAATCGTGACTCCAAATCCGGATACAAAGGAAATAATATCTAATAATGTGCGCTTGACAAGGAAATAACATCTCTTTTGGGTATAAAAGACCTTTCAAGTTCGATAAACCGATTCGCTTTGAAGAACTAAATTAACATTCTTTTCTAACGACCCCAATACAAGCCGTAATTTCGAATAGCCAATCAGTCAGTTCAGAGATCTAAGAAAAGTTAGATGGTGTCCAAAAGTCACGATATGATGCTATTTTTGAAGTAAGATTTGAGGCATCCGCATTTACTGCGCCCAAAATTCTATTTGCAGAGATGTTCAATTGTTTAAACTTTGAAAAATAAACTTTAATTCAATTGAAGTAGAAGCCAACTTGCTTGATAAGCCATAATAATCGTGTGTCTTAAAATGTTTTAAACCGCTTGCTTTTGATGGATGAGTTTGCAATACAAATGACGACAGGTGATGTACGACCAGTTTTATAAGAATTCCAAATTAAATATGATCGATGCATTCACAACCAAATTACTACAATAATACGACTTTATTTTGAACTTCTCACAAAGTCTTTACTTTGTGCATCTGTCTATGTATGAATTTAAGTTTTGCTATTATGTTTCGTAATTTATTTTATGTAACTGATATTTACGTGGTAGTGCTATACAAATTGTAAAGTGCTTCTTGTCAGAAGCTTAGTTCAAATTAATTGGCACGACACGTCTTTCATGAAGTTTTGTTGAGTAGTAGTAGTAGTTTATTTTTAATATTTTGAAAGTAAAATGAGTGAAGTACTAAAATTTAAGTTATGTACTTACAGTACAAAATGTGCTATGACACTTGCCTTTAAAACTTTTTTGCCATTGTACATTTGAGACAGTAATATGTTGATTATTTATCGTCGCAAGCCCCATTTCAGCAGATCTTAGTATTAATGTCAAGAGTATTTTGATTGCGTTAAGTTTTTTTCTAATTACTCCTTACAACTATCCGTAGGAACATACAAGAACCAGGACAGACATCCGTGCTCATGACATTAATATTTGCCTCTGCTGGGATTCGAACCCAGGGTCTCGGAGACCAAAAGTCATGTCACTGACCACTGAGCCACGGCAACCGTCAAAAGTATTAATTACAATTACTTTTAATATTAGCTGTTAATTTTAGGTAAGCTGAGTACATCAACACATGACTATATGGCGTCGCACCTGTATCCCAGAGGTTATTATGATCTTGGCATATCTCTTTTCTTTCATTCATTTTCCTGTTCTTTATACACGCCCATCTGTTCAGTAAGACCAGGTCTATTTGCAGTTCATTGTCAACTTAAAATGAACGCTGAATTCGGCGACCATTAATAGTGCCTATAAAACATATTAGCCTTCTGAGCAGCCTCAGAGTCGCTCAACGAGCTATGGAGAGGGCTATGCTCGGGGTTTCTCTACGTGATCGAATCAGAAATGAGGAGATCCGTAGAAGAACGCAAGTCGCCGATATAGCCCAGCGGATTAGCAAGTTGAAGTAGCAGTGGGCAGGGCACATAGCTCGAAGAACTGATGGCCGTTGGGGCCGAAAAGTTCTAGAATGGAGACCACGGACTGGCAAGCGCAGCATAGGACGGCCACCGACCAGGTGGACAGACGACCTGACTAAGATCGCAGGCAAGGGCTGGATGCGGGTCCTTGTGGAAATCAATGGGGGAGGCCGTTGTCCAGCAGTGGACGTCCTATGGCTGAGATGATAAAACATATTAGACAATTTCTATCCAATCAATCAAATGTTCCCGGTAGCCAAAGGATTAACGTTGGTACAAGTAATCATTCATCTGCATTCTTCTACAGGTGCATTCATTTCTTCACTTTTATTCATAACATATCACGTTCACTCAGCACTCTCGTACTCTTAAGTTCCGTGACCAATTTCCCACATTTTGTGTACCTACACGAAACCCACGTGCCTTTTCTGGAGATAGTGAAAGTCATACTTTGTTTTACAATCCTTTTGTGTGTCGTCACCATAGTTCTTGATATGGTCAGCTATGTCCCATAAGCTTTTGAAAGCTTAGCTCATATTTAATTGCTGTGACCAATTACGATATGTCATGTCATGTCATAGACTGTAACTAATTTATTTTATGTCAGGAGTACCTGTGAGCGTGTGAATTACCAAATGTTATGTAACTTTCTAGACCATGATGTCCTGTTTTAGTTTGTGCAAATTGTTCAACATGTGTTTTTATCTTTGATATAATGTTCAAGTGTCTTTTTGAAGTGGGGAAGTCTTTTATGGGGAAAAAATGTTAAACTCGCGTCTGATCGTAATATCGTCAGGACCACATTAAATGTGTTACGAATAAGGAACAATATCAAATTAAAAAATTAATCACATTTTTAGACTTTATAATTTCCTTTCATCTGTTGTTCACAGATCAAGCACATTTTTCGTTACCGCTTGAGTTTTTGATGAAAGAAGCATAAGGTCGCACGAAAATATTTTCGTCACTAATAAATTAGCGAATAGAATCCAAATTTGTTTAATCATAATCAACCTTCATGAACTGTTCTCATAAGTGGTATTTTTTAAGTTTATTAGACTTGTAGGGCTTTCAATGATATAAGCTGAAAAGAGTCAAAATTGTGTATTAAGCAAATGATAAACCTAAAATCTTACAAAATACGCAACTGACACAAATTAATTAGTTATTTGAGTCTGAAAACTATCGCGAGTTTCTCCCATAATTGTAATGTAACAAACCGACTAGGACTCACGTGGTAAACACTGGAAAATTACTCTCCGACCAGTTTCGAATTTATTTGCAGTTCTTCATCTGGGAGTTATGATCGTGCCAGGCGGCGAGCGCGAGGCTCGCGCTCGCCGCCTGGCGAGCTAAGTTCGAAACTGGTCGGAGAGTAATTTTCCAGTGTTTACCACGTGAGTCCTAATCGGTTTGTTACATTACAATTAATTAGTTATGTTTCATGGTCATTAGGCGTCTTGAGCTAGTTTCGGAGATTTTATTTAAATATTAATGTAAATAGCGTCGTTTATCACCGGATGTCGTAGTTTATCTCTCTCCATGTTTACAAATAGCACTGAATCAGTTGTGGGCGAGTCATATTGTCACTTTAGGAAAATGCAAATATAGATTTAAAGAGGAAACATTAGTTTAAGCTTTCTATCGTCGACAAGGTGCTTATGATACTGATGTGTCATTTGTAAGTAGCGTTTGCACTTTCCAAGACAGTGAGATGATTCTTAAGTCAAGGGGTCAAAATTATAATTAGATTAAAGTGAAATTTAAACTTGAACAACTATTTAGTTGAGTCATGAATTGCTGAACTAGAATTATCTTTATTGCTCTATATGAACACTGAAAATAAAAAGAAAATTTTATTAGTTACTAGCTGGTCTGCAATCAATGATATTATATGTAGTTAAATATCATTGCCTGCAATCGTTGTACTGCCGTATAAACTATCGAATGTCAAAGTGACACGACACTTCATTTAAATTATTGCACGTTATTGTTTGGCGGTTAAATTACTTGGATATTTGTTCATACAAAAATACTAAACTCGCGATAATAGGTATTTCAGTATGAGATTAGATAAAATACTTTTTCGTGATAGTGGCGGATCTTAACACATTTTTTTAATTCAGACCTTTGCAACGACTATTTAACAGTTAATTAATTTTTGATTCTGCTATTAGCACTGTTATAAGTTATAACCCATCATGATTACAATACTTCATTTTTATATATACAAAATATATTTTGTTTTAAGTTTCAATATAAAAGTTCCCATCACTTATTATAATATTATTTCTATAAAACGAGTCAGGAGTCTTATGTTTTCTAGTAGGTGTTTTTTTTCTCTAATTCTACCAAAACATATTCAAAAGACAACATTACTTAGCCCTTCTCGCCATTTTGCAAGTGGCCTTGACCAAATTAATTCAAAATTGCCCATTCTTACCACAGCACGCGTGTGGATGTCAGTTTTCGCAAGATCGCATGTAATTACGTAATACAGAGAGGAGTAGAGATGTCAACAGCCCAAAAATGTACCTAACATTCTGTTGAACCTTGTCATTGGCAGACTCCTACAATGGCACAGGAAGTATCTTTCACATCTTAGACTTATCATTCCTTATTTATACCTCTATATCGAAAGAGGAAGTTCCTGGGTGCCTCGAATTCAAATGTCTCAAATTTAGAAATTGATTTTTTTTATGTAAACTCTAACGGCTTTCACGTCGGCGTTGCATGTTGTAACAGTAACAGAGAAGACGCCGCCAAGGAGAGTTCTACGCTCTTGTCGCCGCTCGGACCGGAACCACTGAAGATGTCGACCGCAGTGATCGACGAAACGTCTGGAATACAAGTTTCACTTAGACCACGGCCAAACAGCCCGGAAGCAATACAAACAACATCATTTTTTTTAGTTATAATTATAACTTATAACATGATAATAATTTAGAGAATCGATGACACCTACAGCAGTGCGAAACTGCGTCGCAAATGTCAACACCCCCATGCGAAATAGATAGGTAACTAAATTGTAAGTTTAACAACTTCTGACTTATTAAGGGCCACTCCGAACAAGTGTAAGTGGTTCTTAACATTCATGGTTATTCAAGTATGTGGCTTAAAAAATAATAATAAAATAATATGGCGAACTGTATGAGACTCATAGTTCAATGGGGAAGAAAGCACAAAGCATTTTGCAGATGACGTTTGGTTTGCTTGACCCACATAATAAAGCTAACATTGTCTATTTTCCGTTTTCTGAGTATTTGATTTTATCTGGTTATTTATTTTATGAACGTAGTTTTTTTTTTTTTTTTTTTACATATTATAAGTTTGCGTTTGACAACTGTCTTGTTTAGTTTTTAGTTTGTCTAGTTTCTTGATGTGCCGAGTACACAACATCGAGTTATTCGATCCATTTAATTTTGTAGAATTTTTTCAACTTTTCATGTGAAAATCATTCAGAAAATAATGAAGTCTAGTTTTCTTTACAATTTCTTTCTTAACGCTAGATCTACATGGAGTATTTATATACAGTAATTATATTAAAGTCATGTTGAAAACGCTGAGTAATATTCAGCAGATAAAGTACTTTATTTAAATCCACGGAAGGAAGTTTCAGCTTTAAATAATGGATGAGCAAAGAAGAAGGATTGCTATGACAGAGTTGTTTATGGTTTTGCTTGCGTGTTTGATGTCACATGGGTGCAACATGCGTGAAGGTCGTGTTTGATAAATAGCATGATAGGGTAAATATAAAAAAATGTACTCCTATATAAAGGTCGCATAATGATATAGTGCTTCTACTAAGAAGCGGTTTTTAGAAGCCGTGTTTTGTGAGATCTGTCATACACTATACATTACATATGATTCGCGGATTCGCTTAGCGTATTACGACATCATACTTCATACTACCCTGCTAAAGTTATAAAGGCGAAAGTTTGTGTGTATGTGTGTATGTTTGTTACTTCTTTACGCTCAAACGGCTACACCGATTTCGATGAAAATTGGTTTGTAGAAACCTCAGGTCCCGGATAACGCATACTTTTCATCATCATCATCATCATCATCAATTATCAGAACGCGGGTAAAACCGCGGGGCGCATCTAGTTCTACTAATATTATTAACGCGAAAGTAAGTGTGTATGTTTGTTACCTTTCACGCTCAAACAGCTACACCGATTTCGGTGAAATTTGGCATGGAGATAGCTTATACACTAGATTAACACATAGGATTATTTTCATCATCACCATCGCCACGCGGGTATAACTGCAGGGCTCAGCTAGCACATAACATTGCTAGCTGCGCTCTGCGATTATCACTCGTACCATGGTTTTCCCGCTACGTCAGTTAAGCTACAGGAATTAAAATTTTCTAGGACAAAAAGAGCCTATGTCTATCTCCAAGGTTCCATCTTACTCTATACTGATAGAATAGACCGATATAAACACATATAAATTACGTAACTAACCTATCCCAACCCCTTCAATCTTAATTTGCCAAGATGCATCCATCAAATTGACAAATAAACCAATAGCATATAAGTCTATTCACGCAGCTATAAACCAGAACTATACCCAATCGAGTCATCATTCATCACAGCCTGGCATAGTTTATATCACAATCATAACTTATTGTGTCACAATGGCACGGCTAATTACGTTCTATTCTTTATCTGTGACGTAACAAAATAGTCCGGAGTGCGTTCTCTATCCAGGCAAACTCTTCACTAAAATGTACTAGGTGCGTCTATTTTTTTTTTCTTTTCTTACGGACTAATGCTATTTGCCTATACCGGCATTTACAACTTCACCGGAGGGGGCTAGATGTGCCTAAAGACGCAGTACATTCTTGTGCCAGAACAAGTTTTAATACTTCATAAGTATGAATCGAAATGTCACAATAATTGTAAGCAATAGTTGTACATTCCTTCCTTCCTTCTCAGCAATCGGACATCCACTGCTGGACACATGCCTCCCCCATATATAGGGGGGAATTGCCAATTCTCGCCACGCTTGGCAGGCGGGTTGGCGAGCGCAGTATGATTTCCTATCCTCAGAAGGTGCTGCTGCCCACCTTCTGGTACGTGATCCCTTAGCCGACTCTTACGGCACCCACGGGAAGAGATGGGGGAGTACTATTCTGGGCCGGTACCACCACGGCACATTAATTGTATGTAAATAAATAAAACCCGACGGTACAAAATAATTATTGATGTTGATATTTTTATATTGTATAGAGTGAAAAAAAATACTGACAAGTTTGTAGAGAGTGTTAGACCTCCATGGCTTCCTTTTTTTAGATACAGACGGCAAATTTTAATAGGCAAATGTAATTATGACACAGGTCTAATAGTGTATAAATGCGGCAATAAGGGCAGGTATACTGTCACTACAATGAACGGATATATATACTTTTAAGGAGTCTAAAATACATTTAAACAACTAATGTTACGTCATACAAAAATCGTTGTACATAATACGTTTTAACATCGTTTTTACAGGGTCGCAGAACGCACTCCAGTATGAAGTGGAGCCCTCAAAACGACTGTTATGCTGTGCCACAGATAAAGTAACTATAGCTATGAAGCATTTACGATTATGCCTAGTAGATATTGTTAAAACTGTGACTCTCAGAAGCATCTAAATGTGTGGCGAAAACGATTTCTCGATTATTAGAGTCTTTAGAAACGGGTATATAAATCCAAAGTGACCAAACAATATCGCAACACTCGTTAAAGCGATAGTTAGCATTTGCTTGACAAATAAGACATTTATAGGTTGGCAACAGCTGGTAGGTTGAACAACTGGTATTGTATTAGCTGAAGAATTGTAATTAGCTCGTGATTAGTGTTATTGTATAACACGAATGTATAATGTTACATTTAGTAGGAAGTGGCCTAGCAGTGTAACACAGGGCTATCCCAATACGCTGCTAAGTACAAAAAAAGTTAAATAGTGATACGTTCTTACGTTCAAATTATTTGAAGGAAAAAAATTGACTACCAGTAGGACCCACGACTACAGAATACCGTGCTGTCGCTTTGTCCATCTAAGCTATGGTAGCAGTCTACTGGCGGTCCGAATTTATACCGTTATTGAAACATCTGAGGGGATGTTATTGTATGAACAATTATTTAATAGAACTGCTATCAACATTACAGTTGTTATCGTATCAAGCGAAGGCACTCTACCTTTATTCTAAGAGTTTTTTTATGGTTTATTGCATTTACAACATGCTAGGCGGAACTTACCTTCAAATTATTTGAAGGAAAAATTCAACTACCAGTGGCACTTGAACCCTTGATATGTTCCTTAAATATTTATTAAAGGTTAATTTTATATCGTGTCTGTTACTGACTTAAGGACTTGTGACTCTGTATTCTTTTGCGATGTATAATTGTCACTGTGTTTACTTCAATAAATAAATGATGATAATGTCACTCATCATTCTTTATCGGCGTTTGAAATGTGACCAACGCTTAACGATGGTTAAGAACTAATCGCCCCGCGCGTTTTTACCTGCAAAATTACATTAAAGTTTGTATTTTATATTATTGCATCTTTTTCATTTTCTGTTATTATTTTCAAATAAAATAATTAGGTAACATTTTATTTCTGCGGTGAACTCCCTGTTAGTCGTTCAGTGTTCAAACCACAGTCATGTACTCTACCTCCAGGAAAACAAGCGAGCTGTCGCTTTGATTTGATTTATTTCCCCGGATACAACTAACCTACGGATATAAGTAATTCACAATAATATCAATAATACCTGCCTGGATACCTACTTCCTTACGCACGCTCTCACGGAATTATGAGTGCGTTACGTACGCGCATGTCCCTTATGTAAAACGTCGTTAAAATGGCCCAGGATGTTTCTGAACGATTGTGGTAGGACGGAAATGAACAAGACACAATCAATATATTTTTAAACAAGTAGAATTATATAATTTTATCAAATTATATTATTTTAGCATAATCGTCCCGAGAAGAACGTACGACACAAGAATCATTTCTTAGTGTAGATTCTGCACGTCAATATTTAAGTGGAATTTGTATACTTTTTACGATAATAAATTGAATTGAATTCAATTGAACATTCGAATTCTTCAGAAGAAACTATCGTCTTCTGCAGCAGTGGACGTCCTATGGCTGAGATGATGATGATGATACTGCTACATTCTGGTGGAAGAGAGTGTAGCGGTATCATCATCATCATCATCTCAGCCATAGGACGTCCACTGCTGGACATAGGCCTCCCCCATTGATTTCCACAAGGACCTGTCGGAAGCGGCCCACATCCATCAGGTAGCAGTATGTTGACACATAATATATTTAAAATATTTACATTTCTTATAAGTATTTTTCATTAAGTCGCTTATACAAACGCATTCGATTAAACTTTCCACACCGCCGAAAAAAGAAATGGAATTCTATTGTCTAGATGTGACATACACGAAAGAAGCCAAATTAATAGTTAGGGTAACACCATTTGCTAAATGGACAATTTTCTTTTCAGCTTCTTTTGTAGAAAGTCTGACGTATCTAATAAAGTTTGAAAAAATACCACTGGTCACAGTTCATGAATGTTAGTTAATTCTGATTGAACAAAAAAAGTTGATTTCTTTTGGTAATTTATTAGCAAAAGTTTTTTTATTCCCCGAACATATTTTTCTTTCGAAAGGTTCTCGAATAGAGACTACGAACTGGCAAGCGCAGCATAGGACGGCCACCGACGAGGTGGACAGATGACCTGACTATCCCTTAGGTCAGCTACCTACTGTGTTTTTTCAGATATAAACATTTTATTTATTGTTATTACAGATGATTTTTTTCCTCTTCCTCTCCTAGATGCATTAATCTAAAAGATAATCTAGTTTTACTATTATACACTTTAAGCAAAACAAAGACAGGAAAATGAGCTTATCCATCAAAATCTTGGACTCACAGTGAATGTTTTCTGTGGGAATCCAAAACATTAAGATTAAGATTCTTCGTACACCAGATACCATCTAGACCTCTGCATAACTGATACGTATCTTAAAAGCATTCACAGGATAGTTTAGTAGAAACACTGACACAATAAACATATTTTATTTTTCTTTTACACCCTCAAATAGCAAGCCTGCGCCTCTAGACGTCTGCAGTATCATTATTGAGTTGATTTTTCATTGGCCTCTATCGAGCAAAAAACTAGTTTTACAATCGGTTCACAAATGACGTAGTTCTGTGTTATCAAAAAAAACATCCTCATTTTACCCGACTGCGAAAGAAGGAGGGTACATAACCCTCCTTCTTAAGTTTGGAATAGGAAATGCTAACATTAATGAAATACTCGTGAGTTTGACACATTATTATATATATGTGGTCCTCAGCTTAGTTTACGCTCACCTGAGGATGAGCATCGGACATGCTCGAAACCTAGGTCGAAACTTCGACTATAAACGTGAGTAAAGCCGGATGCCACATATATATAATTAATGAAATATTCTTGAATAAATTGAATACACATGGCAGATTGACGCAGTCGTGGTTTTTTTGTTTCTTTTAAACAGTTATCTTGTTTGGTAATATGTAATACCTCATTTGTAATATCAGCACATTGCACCAAGTGGGTAGCTTGCACACTCTCCTACTTCTAAGAGAGGAAGTTTCCGGGAACTAGTTATTGCAACAACCGGGATCGAATTTTCGATGTGCTCTTCAAAATATAGAATCATTGTATTCTAAGAGTAGGATAAATTGCAAGCGTTTCTTGATAAGCCATATATAATTTAATAGATAAAGATTTTAATATTAAAAAATATAATAATAATGAATTTATAAAAGTAATACTTACATGGCTAACAAAGTTTGATTATGATGGTATCGAGAAAATGATTTGATAGGAATTTGTATCAAGTTAAGAACGCTCCCGCATGCACACACACACACACACACACACACACACACACACACACACACACACACACACACACGCACACACACACTCACACACACACACACACACTACACAGTCACATCTATGTAGGTACTGAATATGCGCTTGATCATATTTTTTTATTTTTATTAAGTGATTTATATTGTATACTTTGGCGTACATAAAGGAGAAGCCATTGTATCCCGAAACACAGTGCAAACTAGTTCGTTGCGTACTAGTTGTATTTTGTATTTGTATAATTTCTCAAGCTTGTTAATAGCTCCACCCGCCCTCTACCAGACCATCTATATCCTACCCTCTGTTATTCGTTTCTCATGACTGAGAGTCGTGACCACGTCCTCCAATAATCTTCTTCTGGATCAGCGCCATCTCGATCTGTTACCTGCAGTTTAGTATCTAATGCATAGGAAACTCGAGAGTAGAGCGTACATGATCAGACCAACACAAAATCAAGGAAAGAAATTTTGGCGTCACAGTCCAATGACTGCGACTCCAATGTTTCTTTCCTTCTATTTTGTCAGTGACCTTCAGCCTCTCCAATTGTCATCATCTAATCTGGCATTGAGGCCGAAGTACTCGAAAATTTTGTATTATACTCATATACGCGTTTACGCGTATGTACGCATTGTATAATCTAAACAATCCAGAAATGATACAAAGCACCAAAATCTTTTTAATTGCAGATTGTGCAGGTCGATTCTCATCGCATTTATTGCGTGCCCACTGTCCCTATGAATAATTTATATTCAAGTACAAGAAAGCAAGATGAGGATGTAAATTCTCAGAAAGTAGACGTTCTATAAACTACAGGCTTAGGTAAGTGACAACTCGAAATGAGATGCAAGTTCAGTCACCACTTGCATAGGTCACTTTATTGCTGTGCTTTTCACCAGGATAGCCATCTTTTGTTTAGACTTGTGTGTTCTTTATTTAAGTTTTGTTAAGCAAAGCTAATGCTATTCCACACAGACACAATATTTTCATGTTTATCACATAAGTATCAACCATAACTAAGTTACACCATTACGAATGTTGTACAGCCCATAATTTAAAGTATTTAAACGCATTAAACTATTTTTTTTTTCTAATAAACAAACCTATTTCAAAAACTACGCAAGAACGCACTAGAAATAAAAAATAAACATGAATAGGAATGCAACCTTCTGATCTATTTGGAGTTGGCGACAAGGCAAACATATCTAGCTCGCTCAAGCAGTTCGTCCTCAAAAGCTAACTTACGCGTCAATGTAAATGCTCCTTTAAAATAAAATTGTATTCTAATAAAATACTTTCTGACAGTAGTTAATTTTATCAATAATGTTATTTACAATACTTAAATGTGTTTGGGCTTATACCTATAGGAAGGAGAGTTCTACGCTCTTGTCGCCGCCCGGACCTGAACTACTGAAGATGTCGACCGCAGTGATCGACGAAACGTCTGGAACACAAGTTTCATTTAGAACACGGCCCAACAGCCCGGAAGCAATACATACAACATGCAATGCCGGCCGTGAAAGCCTTAGAGTTTACACTTATACCAGTAGTTTGGTGGTTTATTTTTCTATGGATCACGGGGAGCGAAACTTTTTTTGGCTGTTATACTCTTGTTATGTGTTGTGTGTAATCTTAAAGATGCCTTCTCCTCGGGATGAAAGCCTTTCATCATGTCATATACATATAAGACATCAATGTGTACGTCATGTAAATTTGCACAGCATAAAATTATCGTTATTATGGCTATCACCATCGCTCATCACATCTGAACATGTTACTGTCATCGGTACAAGTGTTTGCTATGCTTTGTTTAGAAAGTTCTGACATTTAAGTTTTCATATGCTGAACTTTAAACTGAGTTTGCTGATTCAACTTTCCATACACGGGTAATAAAAGCTAACGATTAAAAATGTTGTTAACGCGTTGTTTCCTGTGATAACAATATTCTTAGAAGATCTCTTCTAAATAAGCGTACGAGCACTATCAAACACAAAAATCGTGACATTTTTCAAGTTTCACAGTTGATCACAATTTTTACAATTACACCTTTATTACAATTACTGCTCAACTTCATCTTTTCATATTAGCAACACATTGAAAGTGCTTACGTTACAATCACCAGTCACTAAAAATACTATAATATATTTAGCTAATTATAATATAAAAACACGTGCAAATAACGTGTTTTTGTGGAAATTCCCAATTTTTTTTAGTATGGTATATTTTGTCGCTCGATTCCTAACGTAACAGTATTTATTTTCTGGACAACGTGTTTGAACGTAATTGACTTTACGTTAAAACTATCCCGTTTCGTGTCACTATCTTTTGAAACTAATATTGTAACTTCAATTTATTAAGGGCTTAAAGTGCCGATGATATTACATAGACTCGCGGGTGTTTACAGGCATAGAGAGCGGGCAAATCCGTATACATGTTGATTTAAAATATTACAAATAAGTATGTACTTTAAAGATAACCTAAAGGCAAATAATAATAACTAATCACATTTTTAGACTTTATAATTTTTTTCTTCTGGTGTAAGACACAAGTGCTTTCGTCGTTACCGCGAGAATTTTAGATAAAGGTAAAATATGGTCGCTTAAAAATATTTTTTCACTAATAATTTAGCAAAATGACACAAAAATATGTTCAATCAGAATGAACCATCACGAATTGTATGTATGGTGTTATTGTATTTTTAAAAGTTTATTAGACATGTAGTATTTTCAACAAAATAAGCTGAAACGACTCAAAATTGTTTATTTAGCAAATAGTCAAGCATTAATCCACAAGGCTATGTCTCCCCATCTCATCATTTCATTAGAGTGCATGTTTTGATTCTGTTTGTCATCACATCACGCACTTTGTAATGTAATATTGATCATCATCATCATCTCAGCAATAGAACGTCCACTGCTGAACATATGCCTCCCCCATATAGGGGGGCTTTGCCAATATTCACCACGCTTGGCAGGCGTTGGTGAGCGCAGTATGATTTCTGATTATCGGAAGGCGCTGCTGCCCACCTCCTGGTACGTGATCCCTTAGCCAACTCTTACGGCACCCGCGGGAAGATATGGGGGAGTACTATTCTAGGCCGGTACCACTACGGCAAATACGTAATATTGATAATAAATAAAATTTACCACGTGCAAATACTCACGAAATGTCAAAGTAAATCAGTACATGCTTTAAATTCATAGCACGAAAGCGGTCAGGCAAACATCTTATAAGGTAATACCGTTTTTTGTATCTATTGCTCGAGGATGGCCTTCTGGGACATAGCACCATCGTGCCTTCTAGTTGCAATTTTACTGTTATAATTGGTTCCGTTTAATATGGTCATACTGTATAGCGAATATAAAATTATCTTATCTTCCGCGGCTTCTGTTGAAGTCGTAAAGTTATTTGATACAAATCAGGATTGCGATTCAACGGAGTAATACTGCTCAGACTCTATGTTTACTGCCTAACACGTAATGATTTACTTTATCTGTGTGATCTATAGGTTGGTGAGTGCTTGCAGGTTGCTCAACACGTAGTCGCCGGAGTCACGAGAAATTTCGACCACGACCACGGCAAAACAATTTGGTCCAAATGTTAATAAATGAAGACAAATACTTTTGATATAATGAAGCCCCTTTCCATATTATCTGTATATATAAATATGAATCCCTATTCCCCTTGGGCACGGCATTACGCGTGAATGGCTGGACCAATATCGCAAATTTTTTTAGTTTGTGTTATAAAGTTATAAAAAGATCTTATGAAAATAAACAACTAAGAAAGTTACACGAAAAATTAGAAAATTTAAAAATAATTCACGATCATTACTACCTTTCTAATATTACCTTTTTAGTGCTTTTGAAAATATAAACATTTTCAACGGCGTTTAATATAACTGTCATTTTTGACATTTTTTGACAGGTGGTTAAGAAAGAACCACGTCTGTCGCGTCAGATAATAAACGATATTTTCAAATTAAGAAAGTCTACAAATTTCTATAATGATATTCTAGTGAGACTGGACGCTCTTTTTTAATACTGTATAGATTTAGCGTTTGAACACTATCTCACTTGATGGTCAGTGACGATGTGGTCGAAGATGTTATCACGCTAGATCTAGTTAACTCACTGGTTCTCAAGGACTGCTGCCTGAATACACTATGTGTTTGGTAACAGTTTTTCAAACTTGAGGGTGGTAGCTAGCCAGGCGGGTATTCGAAAGTACCCTACTTCCATGCTGGGAATTTAATGACGGTGTTACCTTCACCGGAAACTCAAGCTGTTGTTGGGGATCGAACCTGTGTCCGTCAGTTTGACAGGTGACGCTCCCCCCGCTGAGCTATCATCGCTTCAACGCTTGTTTTTGTAATAAGTGCATCAGCTTAAACTAAATAAAAACCTAAGGCTTGACATACTTACTTCTACTATTTAAATATCTCATAATAAACACACTTTGGTATTACAATTTATAGTAACCATTGTTGATGGCGGTCTGAGGGTTCATTTGTAGATACAAATATAGCCTTGTACATATAATATGATATTATTATAATATGATAATTATTTCACAACAGCTG
Organism: Apeira syringaria; assembly: GCA_934044485.1. Classification (NCBI taxonomy): domain Eukaryota; kingdom Metazoa; phylum Arthropoda; class Insecta; order Lepidoptera; family Geometridae; genus Apeira; species Apeira syringaria. The sequence goes on along the minus strand of OW203665.1, from coordinate 8,293,273 downwards.
TTATTTAACCGCACTGATAATTTCTTAATTAAATTTCTTAACTGATCTAGAAACTAAGTACTTTTAAAAACATTGTCAAATCAGAACTTAAGTAATAAAATAAGCCCATTAGCCTACAAAAGCACCGACATGTTTCAAGTTATCAATATTTGATACCATTATAATATTCCGGCATGGCACCAATTCTAGAATATTAATTATTTACTTATACCACCATGCAAAAATCTACGATAACTAGGATAAAATCTACTTTTCTACGTATTTTTCATTATTTATAACTATTATACAAGTCATGTCTGACATTTCGTAACGGTTTCTTAAGGGCATCAGTTTCTCGAAAGAAAGTAAAAGTTTCGGAAGGCGACCGACAACCATATCTCTTGCCTCACGCAGAACTCAAGTAACAGGTATTTTATAACATTCGGATATTATTACAAAGGTATATGACCTGCTGGTTATATGGAAAAATGCTGGTTGCCATCAATAAACATACATATTTGGTAAGCTTAGAATAAAACTATTTTTTCACCACACTAGCTGTCAATCCCTAGTTTTACTCATCGATTTCTGTCAGGAAAATTCTAATATATTCACGAGTAAAAAGATATTATAATTCGAGAACGCACCTGACAAAGCTATAATGTCAACTCGCCGACTAATCAATCAGAGATGAATTCAGTTGAAATAAGCCAGTGAGAAGTGTGAAAGAATCCTGTGAGAGAATATTTCTCCCTTGCAAGTTCCTCTTTAATGCTAGTAGCTTTTCGTGTTTTGACACTGTCGCTTGCACAGGTTTCCACCCAAGCACTCACGCCATATGTGCCGTGTTGGTACCGCCCTAGAATAGTACTCCTCCATCTCTTCCCGTGAGTGCCGTAAGAGTCGGCTAAGGGATTACCTACCAGGAGGTGGGCAGCAGCGCCTTCTGAGGACCGGAAATCATACTGCGCTCGCCAACCCGCCTGCCAAGTGTGGCAAGTATTGCTAAATCCCCCCTATATGGGGAGGCTCCTATGGCTGCGATTAATGAATGAATGAACTTTACCTACATGTACAACAAATAACTACAGAATATGATCCGATGAACTTTGTACGGCCCATAATAAAAAGGGCATTAAAAACGCCTATTGGAAGTAATCCAGTGGCGGTTCTCATACGTAATTACCGATGACAGCTTTTACACGACTGCGTCAGATAGGGGTTGACTTTTTTGAGGCTATTTATGCTTGTGAATGCAGCGAAAACAGCTTTATGAGTTTTAGTTTCAGAGGTATCCATAGATACGTCTTAATTGTAACAGTGACTCTGGTCACATCAATATAGATAAGACATAAAATCAACATTAGTTTACATTGTTCAAGATTATTTTATTTTTTTCCTAATTTTATGGTATTGTTATCTATTTCAAAGAATTAATCTAGATATACCTCATTCTTACGGCCCGACGACGGCGGCAAAGTAAATATTTCCTGGAAATTATTTTGTTTACGGAGATTACAAAATTACCTAAGCAATACAATAACACAAGCGTATGACAAATTTTGGTAAAATTCTTTTTTTTTCATATTCAAAAACTTGTCTGCATACTCCCGTATACTTATAGAAAGATTGATTTCCATTGATTGATTGACTGACCAGATTCCTCACTGATTTATTGACTAATTGACAACTGACTCATGGAGGGTGCGAATGATGTATAGTGTTGAGTTAACGATGAATAAGGAAAAATTGAAAATTGCTGGATTCGAGTGGAGCAAATAATAATATAAAAACAAATAAAAATACAAATTTTACTTTTCGGTGTGCTCTAGTACTGCTATGCAGTAGTGTGTATGCTCTTAGTATAAAAGGATGGTGCAACCGTTTTTATTCAGGAAAATATTAAGAATTTATATTTAACTCATGTTAATTAAGTGATGTTAATTATTAAAGCCCAAAAGTTTCTCCTCTATTCCATTACTTACTTACTTCCACGTACCTAATGGGTATTTTATTGAAACTTTATTTAGAGATTGCGGGGAGTAATAATGAAGTGAAGATTTGCTATTTTTGCCCCATTTTACCACTTTCCCACACTTGTGCACATTTACAAAAACTTAACAGTTAATAATCCACTATTATTACACAGTACGGGCTTAACAGGTGTCGATGATATTTCAGAGGCTCGCGGGTGTTTACAGCCAAAGAGGGGACAAATCCTGATGCGTGTTGATTTGAATTATTACAAATATGTACTTTACAGAAGGCGGGCTAATAAAAAAATACTAATCACATTTTAATTTCCTTTATTCTGGTGTGAGACACAGTTCAAACAGATTTGTGGTTACCGCGAGAATTTTTAACTATTTACTAATAAATTTGCTAAATCGGAATAAATCTTCATAAACCGTTCTCATGGTATTTTTTCAAAGTTTATTAGATAGGATTTTTCACAAAATAAGCTGAAAAGACTCAAATTGTCTACTTAGCAAATGGTCAAGGCTTAACACCACAAGAAACACTCAATTTGGTAAATAAAAGTTAATCGAATCTTGTTTGCTAAATTTTCCCGACACAAACCAGTGTCGTGCCATTCATATCTATCTTATTATTGCAACCATGAAGGTCGACTTTATGAAAAGTAAAATAAAACTGGTTAAAAAAACTCTCCATATATACACTTAATATAAAAAAATAATTAATAAAGTTTACGTACCACTATTAAGCTGTGGTAAAAACTGACCACACCACATATCAAACGAGAGATTCAATAGGTACTTAAAAGAAATCGAACATCGCGATAGCCTTTACAAAAATATAAGGTGATATTAAAGTTATTTAAAGGCAATTATTGCACTCAAAAAGCATTCGAAATGTATTTAAGAGGTGAATATACTTATCAGTAATTTCTGACACTGTGATTAATGTAATGTACGGTTTGAATTTACTTTAATAAGGCGATGTTAAGGCTTGACCATGTGCTACCAATGATGTTTTACTAAAGATGATGTATATTCATACTGCGCGGTGCACAGATTTTGTTCCTTTACGACATAAACATGCTTACTGCGACAGATAATACGGTACAAATAATATAGAAAAGGATAGCTATATGTTTAGACTTGCGCTCGAAATACGCGTCGTAATGAAAATTACTACAATTGACTTAATTTTGCCGCCTCAGTTTCCGCGCGCTTGTGCGACATCTACCTCATATAAACATATAATATCATTGATGTGCTCAACAATTTTAAGTCTTTTCAACTGATGTTCAAAGTCTTAGATGCCTAATAAACTTTTAAAAAAATAGAACTTATGGGAACATATTTGATTTGAGGTGCTAATTTATTAGTGAAAAAATATTTACGAGTTACAATATTTTTTTATTTAACACATTATCGTAGTATAACGACAAATGAGCTTAAACTGTGTCTTACGCCGGAAAAAATAGACAGTTTAAAATGTGATTAGCAATTTCTTTTTTGAACCTATGTGTGTGTAAAGTATATATCATATTTGTAATATTTTCAACTCGGATCAGGATTTGTCCCGCCCTCTCTGCCTGTAAACACCCGCGATATCGGCACCTGTTAAGCCCTTAATGGTTTTATCTTGCGTAACTTTATAAGTTTACTGAAAGTTAAACTTATTTTCGTTTTATATCTTTTCTTACGAGTATAGTGTCAGTTAATACTTGTAGTACAAAAATAGAACTGAGGTTTAAGAAAATTGAAAAAAAGTTAGCTTGCGCTTGTTATAAACACGTGATATAAAAATGTGCCTACGAAACTCAGCTCAGCGTATACTAACTTTAGTTTAGTGGTTTCGTTTGTATTTACATTAAAAAGCACATTTTACTGTTTTATCCAACAAAAAACAATTGATTCGAAATAAGGCGTGAAATTGTTATTTCACGTGAAATTGTTAAACTTTTAAATGTATTTTATAACGAAAAAAAGGCTCTGTCGACTAGTTAACGTTAATTTAAAACGTTACCTAGTCCACATAGGCATTTTTTTTACGTTATAAAATAGATTTAAAAGTTTTTTTTTCTTTATTGGATTCATACCACATCGCTTTATAGTATCTCTTAATAACCATGTTACTTGGCAGATATAAACGTTATCATGCAAAATTCCCGCAGGCTCTTGATTATAATCTTAATGGAGGGATCGTGCATAAAACTGCAAGTAACAGAGATAATCTACGTGCTATTACTAGTTTAAATATTTCAAAGTCAGTGTCAAGGATTTTCAAGAATTTATATGATAAAGGATATATCATTTAATGCTATACATATTCCTTCATTCGAGTACAATATTATTGGGGATTTATTTAAAACGATGGATACCTATCAATAACAAATTACAGGTGCTACTATGGTTTTACATTACAACATATTGACGATGACGTTGCACAAACAATTTTTTCCTCTTCAACTTGTATTCGGCTACGGATGACATAATTGTAACCACTACAAGAGCTGACAATCAGACAAATGTATCTGTTCGATATAATAAAAGAAAAAGACTCATAAAACAAAGCAAGATTTGACAAATTGCACATTTTTAACCGGAATCGTATAGCAGTTGTGAAAACACGAACTTTAAGAGAAAGCACAACTTGTCTTTGTCATGAAATGTCGCTTCAGTCATGTCAAAGTGACAGTTTTTGTCGTTACAATCAATCACGTGACCTCTATCTCGAAGTGAAAAATGGGAAGAGCATGTCTTAAACACTTTCATGTGACCTAAATAACTATGTGATTAGTCAACGAGATCACTTTTGTTTTTACTTATACTTGCCCTGGTTTTTTTAAATAAAAAGTGACAGTTTCATTTGCTGGAAGGATATTGTATAACTACCTATATTGTTTCGGTCACTAAGTTAATATTAAATAATGTCGTGCTAAAGTATGTTGTTTCCGTTAGCTGAGAGGATAATATCTTGAGCAGTAATTGAAGCCTGTGCGCTTTATTTGGAGTTTGTTTATTGTAATAGGTGGCAAACAAGCAGACGGCCCGCCTGAGGATGCTACACTACGTACATGCTGCATTTATTTTTTATGCAACGAACGGCAAACAGTCATACGGTCCAATAGGGTTCCAATTCTCTTATTTATTACGACGAGCAATTCACAAACAATGCAATAGAAATTAAAATGTAAAATAAATAAAATAGGTATTCCGTTAATATAAAAATTACATCTCGGTTGCATTGGGGTGGAAATTAGATCTGTGTAGCCATTATAATCATACTCTTAGTATAATAGCATGCAAAACTAGCAAACACAAAGATTCATTAAAAATGCATGAGCAATGTTTTTAGTAGAATTCATACCCTGATGGTACACTATTATCCTGCCCTGACTGCTGCAACACAGCTAACGCTAAAGCAGCAGTCAGGGCCACCTATGCTATTATGTACGAAGTTTAATAACAATAAAGAAATTTGTATTTTGTATTTTGTATTTTGTATTTGTATTTTGTATCGTCGCCTGTGGACATATGCAATACCGTTAGCCCCTTGGATGCAGACTCTTCAGGACTTTGGATTCTCTTATTAAAAGACTTCATGTTATAAAAATGAAAGAAGGAACTGTGTTAAACGGATGGTGTGGTAAGTCCAAGTCTGCGATTGGGTGATCATTAATACAATGTTATATGTCTTTAAATATTTAAACTGGCTAGTTGAAAATGAGGATGATTAATGAATAAAATGAAATTTAATGAAATTAATTTTATGTGCAGAGGAGTTTTGCAACTATTGCTTGCTATTTATAATATGTGCTCCAAATCTCAGTAAAAATATCAGTTTAAATTAATAATTTTATTCATCTTCATCATCAAAGAATATAAATCGATAACTTAGTAAGCAAAGTAGGTACTCGTTTTGTCGTGGCTACAAAATTTTCCAAACCTGTAGCGCCACCTAGATTTAACCTGGAATCATGAGGTTTTTTCCGGCGTACGATTTTCTTTAGGCGATTGTCAGTCTTCTTGTAGTATATTGGTCTATGCCCTAAGTATAGCTTTCTCCATAGCTCTCTTTGAGACACGTAGAAGGCTCATAATTGAAGAACAATAATTTTATTCGTTAGCACAAAACGGGGAACCACGTGAGTCCTAGTCTGTTTGTAGATTATAATTACAGCCTTAAGATTATCATAAATCTAAACATCTAAGCACATATCAGATCAAAACAAAGTAAGTTGATAGTTTCCTTCTAAGTTCTAACAATCATCTAACTCAATGACTGTAACAACACCGTAAACAGCACATTGTCGCGTCAATGTCACATGACCTAAAGAAGATCTGCCTATTATCTCGACTCACGTAACACAACAATGCAGCACTAGCAACCAAACCTAATTACCATTAATGACGTAACGTGCGTTGTTAAGGAGATGATTTGCATTATCGGTAAACAGAACTGTTTTGGCCTCTTCTTGATATTGAAGTTTGGATTTTACGTGTGTATAACACGGGCTTACTTTTCAAAGTACCTATCGTTTTAGCAGTTTCTTTATTTAAACTGTATTGGAGTGACAGCGATAGTGGCTGCTATTCTTTACTTAACTATGCATGTTGCCACCTTGCGTCCTTATGTGCTATGTTTGGCTCGTTGGTAGGTCAACGTATTTCTGTCTGGTTTTCGCCAGACAAAATTGATTTTCTGCTCTGGTAACTCCTGTTACTCAGAGACCATTACCATTTTTATGGATTTAGTGGACGCAGTAGGTACCTATCGTGCACGAGCACCTGGCTTTGGTTGATTAACGAAGTTTAATAATAATTATCATAAATGGAAATTGTGTGGTTGGCACCACTTTTTGATCCTAAGGAGCGTGTCATTATTGCAGCACCGTTATTAACATTTCAAATAAAAAACAATACTCTCTTATGTAAACTACTTTCGAATACCCGCCTGGCTAGCTACCACCCTCAAGTTATCAACCACAGTTTATGAACTGTCACCAAGCACATAGTGTGTTCAGGCAGCAGTCCTTGAGAGCCAGTGAGCATTCTAGATCTAGCGTGATAACATCTTCGATCACATCGTCACTGACCATTAAGGTAGATAGTGGTCAAACGCTATACAAGATAAAAAACAAAAAAAATGTTGCTCATACAGTTATACTAAAATCGCGATAAAAATATGAGGGTACAAGACGATCAAATATACTTTACGAACTATTTTCAGATCTATCAAATATACTGAAAAAACCCTTAAAAATCAGGCAAGACGTTTCGGAGGAGTTCGACAACAAACACCGTGACACGACATTTTTATATAATTAGAAGATTACACAAGAGATTGCACACGTCAACAAATTGACCATAGTTTGAACCAAAACAACACCTATTCACCCATCCATCACCAACGAATCCGGCAAAAACTTGAGTTCCTATATAAAACAGGCTCATTACGTATATTGTTCCCACGATGCTCACGTACAAAGACAAGCTGCATGTGGGTACTTTGTATGAATTGTTCTGTAATCTGCTTATTCTATATGCATCGTGGTGCCCCCACGCAGCGGCTCTTTGCATCTATTTCAGGGCTTGCAACACTCCAATAAAAACGTATGGACATACGCTTGTTTATTTTGTATAAGGTCATAACTTAGATATAGATCATGTTTAATTGGATATAGTCGCGTCTTGTTTGTTGTATTTCAGAAGATATATTATGAAACTACGTTATCTTGTTTTCTTTTGCGGTTTATCTCTTCTGAGAACAATTGCATTCGTGGAAGTCTTTCATTTTAAATGTACCATGAGTACTATGACAAGTTGCTGTATTAAATGTTATTTGTTTATACATACCTATATACATTACTTATGAGTAATGTAATGGGTAAGCCAAAAACAACGAAAATCCTACACGAAATAGTGTTCTTATGTATCAGATACTGTGTTCGATGTAAAGAAAGCGATTTATAGCAAAGACGAAATTTTGTTGGTTTTATGGAGCAGCAAAATCACTACCCATTTCTCTAGTAATTAGTTTTAAGCAACTAGTAAATTTAAACAATTCGTAAGTTGCAGGTTGCATACATACAATAATCTTAAAAAAGTAATGGTTGGTTATGTTGTGAGATTGTGAGCGTGAATCAAATAAAATTAACTAACACACAATCATTATCGATTTATTCGACTTTTATAAGCATTATTTTTCTAAATATGTCAAAGTCCCTCAGTTCTTTTAAGCGCGATGGCATGAAGTAGATATACAAGTTCTCATTTCATAATAAAAGTAATAATAAATTTCATAAACAAAAGTTAAATATCTGCCAATATACATAAGTGTTCAAAATTACAGAAATAAATTCGTACAATGAAATTTAATACGAAGAAATATGAATATATCATCAGCGACTATTAAGGATTAAATACCATGTAGCAACCCTGCCGAGCTCGTTAACCGTGCGCCTGCGCTGCTCCCACCCGCGGCCTTGCAAGGACGTATTAAATTATGTAAGCATTAATCCGTCGCAGCCTCTTGTTCTGAATACCATACAATAAAACATTGAATAAAAACATTCTGCCTACTAAAAGTTGACTGAATAGCAATGTCAGTGAATACGAGTAAATGTTTTCATTCCTAATAGCTATACTCAGACTATAGAACTACTGCTTGACGCCTAATTATAACACTCGTTGTTTTGATTACCTCTATTGTTTAATATTGGTTTTAAGTAAACCCATATTCTAACGCATTATTATAAATAGACTAATTTAAGCTTAGCTTCGAGAGCAAAACATGTACATAACTACAGTTTTGCTAGTTTATAATTTTATTATGTTTGTCATCTGTCTATTTGCGGCGTGGTCGATATTAAAATGAGGTACAATTATTAATTGACCTGGAGCTCATCGAATTTTCCAAAATTTATCAGAGCATTTGATCGATGCGACGCGTAACCAAAATGCTGGCACATATTTGGCTCTTCGAATCAGCATTGCAATTCTGCGTGGTAATGCTGCTAGCATTCTGGGTACGCTGCTAGCCGGTAGCGGGTTAGAGCATTTGAGTTATCTTAGGCTCCCAATAGCTAGTGGATTACACAAATGTTATTTTAGTAGCTGCAGTATTCTAATTAGTTATTAGAGTTTTATTTTAACAAAGGCATCTGCCCAATGAAAAAAAAAGGTACAATTAAAGGGTAAGTACATCGAAAAATATTTATTGTATAAAAATCTAGTCAAAAGTTATGCATGTTTTTCAATCATATATACTTTGGTATTAGAACCTTTCACTTAATTGGAAGACTGTTCACATCTAACTATTATATATAAATATGGATTATATGGGCGAAAATTTGTTTGCCATTTGCATGTTTGTTACTCTTCGCGCTGAAACGATTGAACAGATTTGCAAGAAATTTGGAATGAAGATAGATTCCGGATTCCAGGGGAGAAGCTAATAATACACAAGTTACGTTTATCTCGGAAAAGCTATAGTGCCCGTGGGATAGGTGAGGTAATGGGAAAACCGTAATCCGCGTTTGAAACCCCGGAGCACAGCTACTACGAACATTAATTCAAAAAAATGCCAACCAAATTAAAAGTATGTCAAACAATTTGGAAGACGGCCTCTATCAGTTATGTGGTAACAGAATCTTTGATCGAATCATTACTGAACAAGAATAGTTACTTTTATTTAAAGTCAAGTGTTAATATCATCTTTAATCAAAACATTCTTGAACTGAATTGCGAGTTGAGAGTATTTATTTTATGTAAGCAAATATATCTTGAGTTGATCATCGAGAATGAGTTATCGACGGATTAAAGCTTCTTGAAACTGAATGTGAAGTCTTGATATCATTGCAGTCAACATAAACACTACAACCTTTTACACTTAATAATTGCGATGTTTAAATATGTGTCTTGCAGAAGGATTGTGTAAAATTGTTCAATATGTAGGTCAGTAATGATGACATAGCTTATAAGTTTCATTTTTGTGATGAAACGGAGCTTATTTTTATGCATTAAAATTAATGGCATCAAATATCCTCCCAGGGTATAATTTAGATGCATTGCCAGTGATTTTAACTTTACAGTTTACACTTAACATTATAGATTTACGAGCAATGTTTTTCACTGAGATATATTTGTTCACATTTCTACTAAGAGTATTTTGTTAATAAAAATACCATTGCAACAGAAGTAAGATGACTTTTTAATATACTATGTATTTCATAACTATGGTAACAATCATAGTTGATGTTGATGAAATTATAACAATTCAGTTATTCAGTTATGCGCAAATTGAGAATTTATTTTTTTACACTCTTCATTGAACGTTAGCTAAAACTCCAGGCAGAATGTTCTTAGAACATTTCAGGAAAACATAATTTAATTTCTTTCAATGTTCTATGTTTTTTTGGCTACAAAGACAAGTAACGATGCTTGCGGAGCTCAAAACCTATGATTAATCTGCAAGGTTTTTACAAAGACAAGTAACGATGCTTGCGGAGCTCAAAACTTTTAATTAATCTGCAAGGTTTTTACACAGACAAGTAACGATGCTTGCGGAGCTCAAAACCTATGATTAATCTGCAAGGTTTTTACAAAGACAAGTAACGATGCTTGCGGAGCTCAAAACCTATGATTAATCTGCAAGGTTTTTTGATAGCTGTTCGTATTAATGGAAAGACGCTATCCTAAGAAAAAACAGGAAGGAGTACCTAGTTTAGGTTAAGTAAATTTTTTTAGAGCAGCTCCTCCCCTGACATTGTTATGTTTTATCCCTGTCTAACTTCCATTTGGAGAAGAACATATGTGCAAGAATAGCATAAAGTAAAATAGCACTTACCCAGTCCACAGATGAGATAAGTCGGTGGAGGTTTCAGAACAGACCGCGAGTACGCACACCGTACTGTCTCTAGGGCCCTCGGAGCACCAGCCACCAGCAGCACTCCTGGAGACACGTATCCAGCGTACCGCAGCTCCGCAGTAGCTGCTGCTAACGCGTCCGCCCACCAACATTTTGCGTTCGCTGCTAGGAAACTCTGTGGAAGAAGGAAATATATAGATTAGAAAAAGTTTACTATTAACAATCAAAAAAGTATAAAGATAATCTATTGGAAAAATAAACTTGATTTTCGGTATTCTTTTTTCCCTCCATATTTTATCGATACATGTCCACTGCAATGTGTCAAATACTAAGGGATCCACAAAAATGTCCTTGAGGAACTCCCTACCCCCTTTTGGCTCTGGTATCACTCTTGGATGATCTTGCGATTTGATTAACCCAGATTATTTGTTTGAGTATGATAGAGGATAACTTGGCATTCATATTTCGGCTTTAGGTTTGCCTAAATCGATTTTTAGTTCACTTTTAAGAATCACAAATCAATTAACAGCATTTAAAGAATCTAGCTCTTACAGTAGCTGTATTGTGGTCTTTTTTGACATTCGTAGAAGTAACTTATTTGTTTTCGGTCTATTTTTGTGAAAGCCGGAATCAAAAGTAATTAATTTCACCTTACTATCTATAAAATACGAGTATAATATCCACTTTACATGTTTTTATTAGGTGGTTATATTCATTATCATTTAAGATTTTGACGTCTATCTAAATCTATTCACTAACAATTAAGATTTTATGGCATTGTTTGAATACCAATCACAGATAAAACATCCAATACCTATTCAATTGTAATTGTTTTCGGTATTGAATGAATTGTTATCTTCATAAGATATCTAAATGTTATCTTCATCTGTCGGTGAAGTCTAAATAAGTATTACGTTTATATGAAATTGATACAGTGTAAAAGTTCAACTTTATTAGTAAGATTACACTTCTTAGCACTAATTCTAATAGCAAATTGCTTTAATATTAGTACTAATAATGTTGAGGAAGGTCATTTTTAAAGTTAAATGTACCAACACATAATTGTACTTAGTGTGTAGCTTATATGTAGAAAACGATAAACGGTACTAGGTATATTTTATGTACGATTACATAATATCCTATTATACTACGTATAGAAAATAATCTTTAGATTTTATTCAGAAGCAAATAAGTCTTTTGCATAAAACGCTCATCACTCGACTATGACTGCTCTAAATTGAATTTAGTAAATTGACGTTTTCAAATTGGTTATGAATGTAGTGTCCACTTTATGTAAAATTAAACTTGGTGAATACCATCTGAATACCTTAGAAGGCGGGTGTAATTTTATTTGTATTTTTGTGAACATTCTAGGTCTAACGTGATAACATCTTCGACCACATCGTCACTGACCATTAAGACAGTAATCAAACGCTAGATCAGTACCTACAGTATAAAAAAATAATTGGTTGTCTGTAAAGTCGGTTTACGGATGATAGATTTACGTGATAACGTCATAATCATTTATGACTTTGACTTTAACTGACTTTGACTTTGACTTTGACTTTGACATTGACTGACTTTGACTTTGTCTTTGACTTTGACTGACTTTGACTTTGACTTTGATTATTTTTAGTAATACAAAACTCAGGTGGAACGTTACGCGGAACGTTACTATTTTTCATGAGTGTTGCTGGTATTCATCAATTTATAAAACGTTATCACGTCAAAAATCTGACAGATCAATGTACGTTCGGTAAGTACTGTGTAAAACTTACCTACATGCATGAAAAACATCACCCACATTGTATATTTGTTTTGCAAATACATATTTCTGAAGAACCCGTAGTTAACTACAAAAAATATTTGAAAGTGATTACATTAGCATGCTTATTCAGATCATACTCTTTGATTGCTTTAGTAATTTACAATTTACAAACCAGTTTCTGCATTTAACGGTTCGCACAGTCATCTGTATATTGTATGCGTATTTTTTGGAGTCCTTGACCATAGCAATATGGCATTTCGCATTTCACAACGAGTTCTTTAATTTGCGAAACGAGAGTAAGGAGTTAAGGTTATCGGATATTAAGCGGCAAGTATTTATAATGGATTCGTTTAATTTAACCCATCGCCTGCCGCTAACAGAGACATTGTTGGGAAATATAATCTAAATGTGAACATGGACAGTGGACACGCACGGGAATGCCTGAGTTAATTTAAAATGCCGAGACGTTAATGTAATTTTAAATATAAGTGAGGTGTCAGTGTTCGTGACTTGAAGAGGTCTTATGTGGTTTTTGATGCTTCATATGTGATTTCTTTATGATTCACAATTTTTTTATGGTTCATTACATTAACATCATGGTAGACGGAACTTATGCTCAAATTATGGACATGGGTTCCCCCTTTCTACTATAGCTTAGACGGCAAACTAATATTATTTCTTTATGGTTATCAAAAAATACATAAATTAGTACCGATAGTAAGCATAAGACTAAGGGGCCTTCTCTAAGATATCGAACTTTTTTAAGATACAATGTTAAAACCTAATATTAGTCTTAAATAAACAGACAGAGTTCGCTGGCGTTTACAGAAAGGGCGGGATAAAACCTAATACGTTTTCATTTAAAATATTATCAAAATGTAATTTAGAGCAAAAAAAATTACTAATCACATATGTAGAATTACTAATATCCATTCTTCTGGTGTAAGAATAAGTCTGTCGTAACCGCTAGAATCAATAATAATAAAAAACTATGGCCCCGCAAACAATTTTTACTAATAAATTAGCAAATTAAATCAAGTTTTGTTCAATCAGAATCAACTTTCATGAACTGTTCTCATTAGTGGTATTCTTTTAAGTTTAACTAAATAAGTTAATAGATTCAAAATTGTCTATTTTGAATCTATTAATAAATCTATTACATCGTCACTGACTATCAAATGCGATAGTGGTCAACCAGTATCAGTCTATGTCTATACAGAATAAAAAAAAAACATTAGCATCCACCATTATTTATTTAAAGGAAAAATATACCAATGCTCAAAAAGTTCTCGCAGTATAATTTCATACGATCAATAAATAGCATCACTGAGCTTAAAAACATGCTCACAGCTTATATTAGAGACGGTGTCAAATTATGATGGTCGATTTTTAATGTATTTAATATATCTAACACCTAGTCATTAAGTGTCTAGTTTGTCCATCATAAGAGAAGCCTAAGGCCAGTAGAAAATAAAGCTCGGAAAGAGAAAGTATATAAAAAGTTAATAGCTACTCGTTCCCACACATATTCAATAATTACAACATAATATTATGAAGAGATTAAAAACAGTGGTTTGAAAGACTAATATAATTAAAAATCTTGTACTTGGGTATAGGCTAGGATAATGGCTGCTATAAAAACATGTAAGACAAATTGAAAATTTAATCTTACAATGATGTGTAATATAATGATATGCATCTTTCAAGTGCACTCTTTTCTGATTGGTCGGCGAGTTGACATTAGCTATGTCAGTTGCATTCTCGAATCGTAAAACTTTTACTCACTTGTAAATAAATTTGCCTTTGAAATATTGATGTGAAGTACACAAATTAATCACAGTTTAATTAAGCACTCACTATCAGAACTATGAAGAGTTTTAGGGCTTATTGCATTAACTATATGCTAGGCGGAACTTACGTAAACGTAAGCTTATAATCAGTAAAAAAAACGTTCAAATTATTTGAACTCTCAAATATATTTGAGAGCCATCTGCTTTTCGTTTGGCTGCAGCTTACGCTTGGGTTCAATATGCTATGAAACGCATTACTACCATTGTGGTACTGCAGTTGATCAACTCTGTAACCACGGGCTTTCTTCAGCTAGAAGTGCTGATCGAATATAACGCCATCATTCGTTAGCTTGGCTAGCGCCAATGTTGCAGCTGTTCTTGAACCGAATGGTCTCATGCGTGACGATGAAAAAAGATCTGACTGCATGACACTTATGACTACTTATATATATATATATTTTATCACACTTAAACCCCCGCACTAGGATTCCCTGTATCGCGGGAGGCTTGGACACACACATTCACAGCACACAAACATCCAAGACCCGGGACATACACCTGCACTCATCCCGGAGACACAATAGTCATGTCACTGACACTAACCACTGCGCCACGGCGACCGTCAAATATTATCTGTACTAGAAGAAGGAATCGTCTGTAACCAAAGACCAGATTCCCACTCAAAAACAGCAAGAATACGACCACGATCTGCGATACTACAACACGTATTTAAAAGATTATTCAATAGCATGGGATAATATTATAAATACGTTCGCATAAAATAAAAAAAATATGCGGCTACATACAATATTTCTTTTATACACTGATTATCATATTTAACGAAAGTAACTTATGGTTTTTATTATTTTTATGCCATCGCTTAATTTATGCACTTACTTCAAATATAAATAGTAACTAGCATATTATTTATATATAAAGTAATGCACCTACTTATGAAATAACATAACAATTATGTATTATGTAATTTATACTTACTGACGCTATAATTTAATGTACATAAGCAATTTGTTATCCAATAAATAAATACAATCTTACAAAAAGGATTCACCTTTGAATGATGTCTTTATGTATTTACTCCACTTAAATCGAGGTATTCACGTTTAAAAGTTTAATGAATCACGATACGGCCACGTGACGTTCCGAAACAATTTCTGCATAACTATTGCCTATATATTATATTTACTTAAGACTAGAGGCCCGTCCCGGCTTCGCACGGGTGGACATAAGATTTTTTTATATTTTTACCTATTAATTATATATTTTTTGTTTATCGCGAAGTTTTTTGTAGACATTGATATGTTCTTTAATATTGTAGAACATACTTTTGTTTTATCATCAATAATTTCCGCAGCGCATGCCGTCGTGAAGACGTTTTAGGGTACTTTTTTTACACCTTGGCTTACGTTACTTAAGTTTTGTATGAATCCCTAATCTTCTCTAGCAATAAATATAGTCTATATTACTCAGGATGAATGTAGATTTCCAAGGGTGAAAGAATTTTTTAAATCGGCACCGTAGTTTTTGAGTTCATTCATTACAAACATACAGACACACAAAAATACAAATTTTTGACCTTTATAATAGCAGTGTAGATACAACCTAAAATATAAATAACAAAATAGCAAGAAAACCGCTGCCGCTTAGCCTTACAGCTCACGTTTTAATAATATCGCCAAATCAGGCTATGACATCATTGAAAGGTCAAGCCCCTGGCAGATTGACGCATGACGTCAGTGTGTGGTTTACCTGTCTTGAGGAATTCAAACGGAAACGATCACCTTAGCGGTTTGCCTTGATGGCACTTAGAATTAAACTAAAAACTACATTAGTCTCAATGCTTTACCACAGACGAAATCAACATCATTTTTTTTGTAATTATTAAGGTCATTCACAGAATAACCATCGGAGTCGTAGCACTGTCTAATCAAAAGTAGTCTTATTTTATGTATAAAAAACATGGCATTAAGTAAGACATTATTTTAGAAGACGGAGATCCTTGGAGTACCATATTTCTTTTAAGTCACCGTGTAATAATGAAATTATTGTATTGAGTTATGTTTTAATTTCAAGTGTGTTTTTCAATGTATCTTCTATTTATTGTTAAATTTATAATGTTATCTATGGTAAAAGCATTTTTATATTTGTCCATCTGTATGTATATTCGTGTAGCACATATCTGTACTTATTATATAAAACTAATATTAATTGTTGTTGAATCGTGCCGTGATGTAATTTAACTGGGACCCAACGGAAGACCAGCGCTGGTTTAAAATCTAGCATATGCTGAGTTGGGGACCAATTTATGACATACACTATATCTTTCTTTTTGTTATTTTTTTTCTTATTGTGTTCTCATCACCTGTGTGTCATGTCATAAATAAACGTATTTTCTTTCTTTCTTCTTTCAAATTGTTTCATATTCAGCGCAATTGTCCAAACGTCAGTTACGTGCAGCTGGCGATGGCCGACTGCCACGATCATAACTTCCAGATGAAGCTGCAAATTAGTTCGATACTGGTTGAGAGTAATTTTCCAGTATATACTGTATATACCACGCGAGACCTGGGTGGTTTTTACATTAATATGTTGGATAAATTTCACAAACGTTTTCAGACTCAAGTTGCGATACTATTTTTGTCGTTTGTAAACGCTACAAGCACTTTCGCGTAACACACAGAGCGGCTACTACAGAAGTTTGTATGTAAATCCCGCTATTTTTACATTGACGCTATTATTTAATATAGGTATTACGTCTTTTATCTCATTCGTTCTAAATTCAAATACATATAAAGCTCTTCAAATTTAAGTGCTCTATTACAGTAACCAGCCAGTGTAACTACGATGATATAGTCGTAAGTGATATAAACAGTTTTTATTGCTCGCATTACGCATAAATACGTAATGATGCATTTTGCCGGGAGTCGAACCTGCACTCACACGGGAACAGGCAACGGACCGTGACAGCATTGTGTCTGTTTTTAAGGAATCGCACAGTAGAATGTGATTCTCACGTTAAGTATCGCATAATGAAGTGGAATTGTAAGTTATCTATTAATTTTGATTAAAAATGCAAAATTACGCGCCTTTTGCTCATTTTCTCATTGTAAAAGTTAGGTTATAATTGATTCCGTGCAATCCTTGGATCTAAAATTATTCATATGCGTCATAACGAGTCCAAATTATGTAAGATTTAGTGTTGAAAATATTTACAGGGACACAGATGATATATCCAGGAATATGCTTATCAATAATTTGCAGCCGCGACAGCGTCTATGACAGTTAATCCAAATATTTTTAAGCTCATTTGTACTGTGATTTATAGGTGACAAAGCTTGATTTTGTATGCATCATTGCTTTCAAAGTTGACTTTGCCTCAAGCATTAAGATCAATAATGTTGGCGCTTGTATACTGTCTAGATCTTCACCAATTTAAAGTTTTTCTTAGAGCATATGGGTTATATGCGTATTTTTTTTGTTATGAAACAATAAATTAGACAGACATTGTATTTCAACCATGGTCAAGGTAGAAAAAATCTTGGGGTGGATCTTGAGCCCGTTATCTTCTGGATTGCCGATCCTCTGGCGAATATTACGTAAGATTATAATTCAAATATGAATTTAAATACAATCTCACTGTAATTTTATGCTATTTTATTCCTTTCAATATATTGTATGTTGTATGGTTAATTTGCATTACACAGTATACAAAACGCAGAAGGAAGTTCCCTAGTCATGAATTTCACATCATCCGACTAGAATGTCCGAACTACATGATCTAAAGCGGGCATAAATATTTCGTAGCAACAATCGTAAATCTCAATCGACGTTTATGTAAATATACGAATCAAATTATTCTAGTTCTGTAGTGTAAGGTAGGCTTAGCGTCTTTATAAATCGGCCGCGTTGTGGCATAGTAAAATCGTAAAAGTACGTTAACTTAAGACCTGTAGGAGATTCAAATGCCATTTACAGGCGGACATGCAGGGTTGACCTTTTTTATTAAAATATCTCCATAGTTTATTATACCTCTACGTTTTATAAATACGTATATATTTAATATGCACCAAAATACTCACATCCACATATATCCAATGTAATGTGTATTATAACTATGGCATAATATATAGCTATAAATACTCCACATATATCCAATGTAATGTGTATTATAACTATGGCATAATATAAAGCTATAAATACTTATATTACATGTGGAGCATTTAAATGTTTCATTAATTTATACATCAGCTAAAAGGTCCCAGAATTAATGATACGAGGTTATGCTTTCACGAGGCTAGTGTGAGAACCTGATAATTCTTTGCACTGATTTTGTAGATTAAATTATTTTAACCTTTAGTAAGATACAGAGCTACTCAGTAATATAAATTTTGTCATTATAAATGATAAAATTAATAAACAAATAATCTTTATCATCATCATACTTAACGGATACTTATCTACGACACAGGTAAAGATCTCAGATAACCATTCACTGCAAAATTAATTTTATGCTACCTAACTATTAAAATATAGAAACGCTTGAGTAAGAATTGTACGGGACATTAAATAATATTACATTTTTAATTAGCCCCAACTAAAAAATAGTCACACTAGAGATCCTGGTAAGGATAATGGGGCAAACTAATTAAAATGAGTCCATTGTTATCGGTCCTTGATAAGTGTGCATAGTTTCAAATTAATCCGTCGTTTAGAAGGAAGTTAACATCGCGTTCAAAGATTTAAAAAATGAGTAATAATTATACTAGTTGCGCCCCGCTGTTTCACCAGGGTCGATTTCGATTTTCCCACTACATCAATTATCTCACAGGAACTATACTTTTTCCGGGATAAAAGTAGCCTATGTTAATCCAGGGCTTAAACTGCGTGAAGAAGTAACAAACATACACACATACACACACACTTTCGCATTTATAATATCTGTAGAATAGGTAGCTACCGGCGAAAAAAAGCACATAGCGCAGCGCGGCGGGCGGTTCATGTCAGTGCAGTGCACACGAGACGTTAGATCATATTGCGGCCCTGACTAACGCTAGCTTAGTTTGCTAGATATTTACCACAGAACATTATGTGTCACGTACGTCGGGCACGCACGAATACTTACCGCACTTGGTTGTACGAAGATGACATACTTTTCTTTTTATACTATGGCTAAGGCTACAGTCTACCTAATCTGTGGTTGGTTTTCACAGTCATGTTATGAAATATTACTTTATGCCGCGATTTTCATTGAGTGTGGGTGCAGTTGATGATTTTACTGAGAATGGCGATACGCAATTCGTCGTTTGCTCGATCAGCCACGCCTGCCTTATAGTGCCTAAGCAATAATCGTTTAGTTCAAGACTCTGCAGTGCCCTTTTAGGCGCTATTTGCATAGAAAGCGCCCGAACCTATAAGCAATTCTATATAAAATGTGTCTTTGTATAAGCTGGTAAAGTGTTTGACACAATCTCGCGCACAGAATTTTGATATTAAAAGAGTTTATTTAATTTTACGAAATACTTTATAAGTATATTCTTTTATGTATAACATACCTATGTATATACAGATTAATATTTATTATTAGCCTACGTATTTACTGTTCCTATTTATATTTGACCCATTACAAAATAGGTTAACTTAAATATTAAAAAAAACATTTACTTACTGCATTGAACTGTGTGACATAAGACGGTAAATATTACAAGTTTCAACAGTTTGTGCATTTCAGATGTAAAATCATTACTGTTGGACATATCAATTAAATAATTGTACAAAAATATATGTGTATTCTACTGAATAATATGTTATAACCTTTTTGACTAAGAATTAGAATTATTAATGTTTCTCTGACGATGCTTGTATTGAATTAATTTGATGTATTGATTATTAAATTGTATTTTGTAGTGTGAATTGACGTATTTAAGAAAGTGTCATTATGAAAAGATTGTTAAATACTTTAGAAATACATTGGTTATTCCTAATAAATTCAGGAAAATAAGTGAGCACTTTTTATAAGCCATGTCATAGTATATATATATATATATATATTTTACGATAAATATCGTTGTTGACCTGTGGTACTCATAAAGTTTTAATACCATAAAAGTATCAGAGCTACAGTTGCCTCTCAGTAAGCACGCAAGCTCGTTTTAAAGGTGATCTATTTGAACTTATGCGGGTAGATCAATAAATCTCCCAAGTTACGACATTTTACGAGCTTTGTGCTATTGACGTGAGAGGTCGGCATGTCAATTACGACACGTGTAAAGTGTCAATATTTGAAATATAAAATCTACAGTTGCTGGTCATCTCTATTAACCTTACTAGTAGCGCCCTGCGGTTTCACCTGCGTGGATTACGGTTTTCCCACTACCTCAATTATCCCACGAGAACTATACTATTTTCCGGGATAAAAGTAGCCTATGTGTTAATCCAGGGCTTAAACTATCTCCATACCAGATTTCATCGAAATCGGTGTAGCCGTTTGAGTGTGAAGTAACAAACGTACACGCATACACACAAACTTTCGTATTTATAATATTAGTTGGATGATCACCGCAAACAAAAAAAATCTTCATGAAGCGGATCTAAATGTGTCATTCAACATGATCAAACTATTCATCATCGACCATTTTGGCTGCCATTGACTTTAGTTTTACTCCAAGCGATGCCCAGCAACGATTTGAGATTTCGGTGAACGTTACATTGTTATCGAATTTATAGCATGGTGGTAGGGTATTTTCTTGTATCTAACCTGGAAGAGATACAACCGATTTGAAAAATCATTTCACTGTTGGGAAGCTACACTATCTCCGAATGACATAGGCTATATTATATTTTCAAAAAAAGGAGGGATACTTATAATTTTATAAAGAAATCCCGTGCTAAGCCGGGGCGTATCGCTAGTACTTAATAAATGTCAAATATACCTACCTAATGTTGCAATGAAGTGTTATTTAGCCTTCTATCTAACTTGCTAGTATTCAGGCAGCTGTCCTTGAGACCCAGTAAATATTCTGGGTAAGCGTGATTTCACATATTACCATCAAGTGAGATAGCTAGATATTTAATGTATTAAAAAAGAACAAACCAATCAATCAAATTGCTCAATTAATCAATCATTTAAATCCATTAAAAATAACCTGTCTGGAATAGGTCAACGTCAGTGATACGATAAGAATGCCAATTGTGCTACTTATGCTATATATGTTTATCAATTTGACAATATTATGCAATTATTTTGTACTGGAGTCATATTAAATTTTTTTATTTTAATCAGATTTATATGGGCGAGGGCACCAAACCACCTTGCTGACAGATAATAATAAATACGATCTTAAAGTTAAAATTCAGACAAGTCTTATACCCACATTTCCTGGATTGCGAAATCGGGACAATTGGTGACCCTTAAATGAAAGCGTTATTCTAAGTTTAGCGACCATTTCTGATGACGTCACAAATGAAAAGATTTTTTTAGCTATTATTGAAATTGGAATTCTTCTAAAATAAAGCTATGTTAAGATACTTCGACCTATAGGGGACTCTATTAAAAACCTCACGATGTTTTTTTTAATCCGCAAGGTTTTTTATAATATTTTATTTTTATTTTTGTGTACAAACTTATTCAAAAACCAATAACGGCTAATTGCAGATATAAAAGCCGCATTGGAAACATCATCATTATAATGCCTTCGGGTGGAATGTAGGTACTTGATCATTATAATGAGAAAAAACATATTGCAAAAATAAAAATAACAAAAATATTTTAATCCAATACAGTTAATTAAGAAATTAATTACACAATTTCAATTCGCGATATCAAAGTGAGATGCACATCAAAAACATGAGTAGGTATTTATCTATATACATCATTATATATCATTAAAATAATTATATATCATAATAATCTTTATATATATTATATATCATCATTAATATCATTAGGTAGGTACTGGTTTCAAGGATAGCGGCGCTGCCAATCTTTGATGGATAAATTGAATTGGTTCATTAGTTTCTTGACTATAAGCATCCTTGGACAAATAGGAATGATCCCACGATCATTTGCCATGTAAAAATGTACCTACAAGCACTAGAAATTGTTTCTCTTCCAACATAAATTCATTGCATGTTTGAGATTGCTTCATAAACTTTACAACGAAATTTATTAGGGTCTTCCATGCAATACACAATATTTACATTGATTGAAATTTACGAGCTAAGATTACACAATAGTACGTACAGTTAGATTGGTAGTGGTCATTGATCTATTAAGGGGAGTGATATACTGTGACACTGGAACAAGCAATAAGATAATTGGGCATAATAGTTGCCGTTAACTTCAGATTATGCAAAGCCAATAGACCAAAAAGTTCCACAATATTTGACCCAATTACGGTAGTATTTTATGACCCAATCATCGTCAGAGGTTGAAGATTAATTGCTTGTGGCACATGCCTTCACCAATAATCACCATAAAGTGCTGGTAGCTACTTTCACCCAAGTTAAACGTGCTTTGTATTATTTTAAACTCTAATTTATCAGGAGTGGCCGTTTAAACTTAATAATAAACTAAAATATATATATTATCTGTGTTCGCGGATAACTTCGTTAACCGATATTGATGAATCTTTTTTATTTGATAGAGTACACTTCCGAGGTACCATTTAAATTTCATCAAAATCGGTCCATCGGTGTTTGAGTTGCACTCAAATAACTGAAAAGTGCTACGCATACGTGGATGGCATTATAGTTGCAGGTGGAAAAATCGGTGAACATACACAATGATAATTGATCCTTTGAGTAGCAGAAGTAACTGAAAATGGTAAAAAAAACATTACCAAAAATAGAACCGGCCTCCACAATTTATTATACACTTTTGAGTGTTGAAGTCGGTTCCATTTTTATGTAAATTTTTTTGTTAAAATTATTTACTTAAATATACAATTGGCGACCAGGTAACCGTTGCGTAGTCCAGATGATTTTTTTATATATTTAGGTAGTGAAAAATACTAAATGCATTGTTCGTCAGACGTTTTATAATAAAACATATGAGAGTCAACGTTCGTCTGAAGAAATCTTATCTGCCAAATGGCAAAAAAATAAAAAAATCGTTATCTCTGATTTAGGAGCAAAATCCCCCTAATTTTTTTTTCTAGGAATCTGACATGCCTATATCATAAAACTAATAATAGAACTTAAGTAGGTAGAGCGCAGATCATGGTGGTAGCTAGCCAGGGTACTAGAAAGAACTGAATCTCAAGCCGTTGGTGGGTTCGAACCAGCGTCCGTCAGTTTGATAGCCGACGCTTCAACCGCTGAGCTATGGGTTCAAAATTGGATGGTCTCTTTAGCGGTGGTTGAATGTTTAAAAGTTAAGGAACTGTCACAATAAATAGAATTCTGATGCAACGGCTTGGTTATCAGAACAATAATGTAATCACTCATACTTTAATGTGCGACCCGAATAATGTTCCGGCTATTTATGTGTCAATAGATTTGACCCACGCGCTGGTTAATTAAGATTCATTGTCCAATAACAATGTATGTTCATAATTGTATTGTATAACAAATGACATGCGTGTCTATGGTAAAATATTGAAGCAATGATTTGGAAGCGACACAATTCAATCCATTTGCTGATCTATATGTACCCTGTAACACAGTTCTCAACTAGTACTGGGACAGGAGCTCGTTATTCGAGAAGTGGTAACTTAATTTAATGTAAGTTAAATTAAATTAGATAAGATCTTTAGATCATAAGAGATCACAAATATTATTATTGAGAATAAGTGTCACTGTGTTTTGTGAATAAATAAATTTATCATTATCATTATCATTATCATCTATAAGAAAACGAGGAAATAGTTGTTGAAGATGAATAATTGTATATATATTAGTGTTAATTTATGACGCAATATCTATATATAATATACATATTTAATATTTCTTAGAACTCCTTTGGATGCGGTAGCCTAAGCTAATGCATTTAATTTTTTGGTAACAATTTTACAAATTCGATGTTGATGGCTGGTCTAACAGGAATATTTATGATTTTTACTTCACCGCATGTGTTGCTTTTGACCAGGGGCTTATCCACCTAAAATTATTGCTTTGTCTATTGCTATTGTTTCTACTATAGATATATATATAATTTATTTATTAATAATATAATAAATTATTAATAATTAATCAATTGTTGAAGCTTTCTTATAATCGACGGAAAGAAAGTCGAAAACTATAATAGAAATAGTCAAAGCAATGTTTTTAGGCGGAGGAGCCCCAGTAGCCGAGTAGTAATCAAAAGTAGTAACCAGTAGTATTTATAACCTAAAAAATTACTATCATCATAACTTTAAGTAACATTTACTTTTATTATCAATGCCAATATAATCACTATTACCCCGTAATTCTCTAAAGGCTTGTCGACACAGTCCTTATCAATAAGCGAAAGTGAGTTACTTCAATGAAGTCTATCAATGGTGATATATGAATGAACCGACCGGACCAAAATACCAGACCTTAAGAAAGCTCAAACCAACATTCCTACAATAACACGCTGTCTAGAATTCGACGCTCGAAGGAAACCGCCTATTAGACTTATCTATACTTTATATATTTTCTCTCCTTATTTAGTGAGTAAGTTGATATTTTAGACCTGAATTAATTCATTTCATAACTCTTGATACTGGCTACTGAATACTTTATGTGGCAGGTAATTATCTAATATACCATAAATTAGGTAATTTATTAGATGTAAGAGCAGGAAACTGTTTTATGCACTGGTATTGCACTATCGTACCTAATGTAATACTGGTAGGTGTTCTATTACTAATACGTGATTCAACAACTTAGATAATTCCGATTTCAAATTATTTTCTGATAACTATGATTGTATTGAAATGTGTATAAGATGAATGTGGGTACTGAATAAATTAATATAGGTATAAGATATATTTTTGCTATGGGCATTTGCAATCATTCATTTTCCTCCTACAACACACAAACACCTCAATAACTGAAAAGTGCTACGCATACCTCGACGATATTATAGTTCCTGTTGAAGACATCGGAGAACATACACAATGACAATTGATCCCGTGAATATTCAATACTCAATACTCAACATTTTATTGCATTCATATGAATTTACATGCAGATCTTAGTAGCAAAGGTCAAAAAGCTCAAAAAATTAAACTGACTTCAACACTCAAAAGTGTAAAATAAATTGTCAAAGTCGGTACCACGCGCATTGTGCGCGTGGTACCGACTTTGACAATTTATGATAAATATATTTTTTGACAATTTTGATTACAGGTACTTTTGAACTATCATAGTATCGTGTTCAACAAGTAGTTTCACACTTTTGAGTGTTGAAGTCGGTTCCATTTTTTGATAATTACTATATAGCGATATGAGAGGCCCTATGTTCAGCAGTGGATGTCCTATTACTGTGATGATGTCTAGCATTAATAACTATCTCACTTGAATAAAAACGAACACTAGCTGAGGGCTATTGCACCAAAATTAAAATCTGTCAAACATACAGTGTGCTTAGGGAGTGTCCAGACATGATGAATGCGCTCGCGCACCGTACGCACGCGCGCAATTGGCGTTCGGGCGCCCGTACATGAAATGCGCGCGAGCGGCGCGTGCGTGGCGTTTGAGATGCGCATTCGTCAAGTGTGGACTCAGCCTTAGACAGTTAACTTTGAGAGTCTAACTTCAATCTAGTTTTAGTGTGGTTCATATTGCCACAGACCATCAGGTATCAAGTAAGTGAGAACAATAGCTATGTATAGTTATGGGCTGTTCTTGCGGTTTCCTACGTATTCGATCAGAAATGAAGAAATCCGTAGAAATATGAACGTCACCGTAAAATTTGTTTATATTCTCTTTACAAATGCTTTTATTTGGTTTAATAACTTAATAGTTTAATGGAGACAAAGTGTAGATCCTGCTACGTGCGAGCCTGGTGCCTGAGATACATAGGTACTAAAAAAACAGATACTATAAAAACCTCTCTTACAGGTCAATCAGGCTCCGATTCGCGGATTAACGATATTTCTCACTAATAAATGTGATTAAAAGAATAAATTTTAAGATGGAATAAATAACTCATAAACGCGTCGTTATACATGAAATGAACATATTGAAGTATTTTAATAATAAATTATATAAAATTCTCGTGTCAGTGTTTATAACGGAACTCCTCCAAAACGGCTGGACCGATTTTTATTACTTTTTTTGTGTGTAATTTGTTATATCTGAGAATAGGTCTTAAAGTATTTTTCACTAATCTACCCCCCATTTTTTATCGCAGTTTTAATAATTAATCGTTGACGTGCAGTAACTTAAATGAAACGTCGTGTCATTTGGATATTTCGTTAATTTATATGGCAAAACAACGTTTGCAGCGATATACTGTATATTCTGTTTAAAATTTGGAGAGCGATTTGCACATTGCATGTTATGGTCGTTTTCACATGCGTAAATAGATAGGACGACAATATTTTAGCAGAAACAGCTAGAACGTTAAAAATGTATTCATTTTAATGGCGAAATAAAATACCTATTCAGTTTCTAAATAGTCTCATGTTTTTAGCCAATCTAAAACAGATTTTTTGCAGTTTGATGTATGCTGTGGATGATTTTTTTGTTTTATACAAATGGCCCAACGCCAATTAGCAAGTGGCCAGGGCGCATAATTCGAAAAACTGATGGCCGCTGGAGTCGAAAGGATTTCGAGTGGGGAGGTTGGAGGGGAGGAGGGTGGAGACCCCCATGGTCTCCAGCGGCAAGCGCAGCGTAGGATTTCCGCTGACAAGGTGGACAAACGACATGATTAAAATAACAGAAAGACGCTAGACACGGCCCGCATTCTATGTAGATCACGATGTATAAGTAGTAAAACGGTAAACATATAAAACAACTAGTAGCGCTTGCGGTTTAACCCTCGGGGATTACGGTTTTCCCCCCTAGCTCAATTATCCCACGGGAACTATACTTTTTCCGGGATAAAAGTAGCCTATGTGTTAATCCAGGGCTCAAGCTATCGCCATACCAGATTTCATCGAAATCGGTGTAGCCGTTAGAGCGTGAAGAAGTAAGAAACATACACGCATACACACAAACTTTTGCATTTATAATATTAATAGGAAGTAGGATAACTTAAACGTTGAAAGTTCAAGTCTTTACGCCTAGTTCGAGTCAAGCTCATCAGTAATTGTCATTGATAAGCACGTCTTACAGAATTCTATGACGCAATGCAGGCCGCACAACTATGATATAAGCTTCACTTTCAATTGAAGTCCACACTGAATGAACACAATACACACTCAAGAACTAGGACGGTAAATTGGTAACATCAACACAGCGAACCATTTCACTTGAATCATCAAGTTGACCAGGCCAAGTAAATCACAATTGGTCGGACAGTGAATTGATTATATGAGCTCGTTGCTATGTCGTATCACTTGTTAGGTAAGCTAGCTTAACCTATTTTGATAATTAAGTAAGCTCACCGCTGACACAAAAGCTTTTGTGAAAATCTAAAAAAAAAAAATGTATCACTCGGGGACCGCCGCGGTAAAGCTATTGCATAGCATTTTCTATCAACTTATGCAATTAATATATTAATAACTTATTCAGTAACGCCGATACAACCAATGCCACCTAGAGGCGAGTTGCTGAACTAAACAGACAAGCGTAATATTTCAAAAAAGTCATTAAAAGTTCTGCTATTCATCGATAGATGGCAAAGCTAAAAAGTATCACCGCTGTGCCGGTCAGAGTGGGGGGTGTTAGGTTATTTCGTTACGGAATTCCTGGATTCGGTCTCCACGCTCAAGGCCCGCGATAGAAGCTATGCAATAGCTTAAAAGTAATTATTTTTATACTGTATAGATCTAGCGTTTGACCACTATCTCGCTAGATGGTCAGTGACGATGTGGTCGAAGATGTTATCACACTAGACCTGGAATGCTCACTGGCTCACAAGGACTGCTGCCTGAACACAACTACGTGCTTGGTGACAGTTTTACAAACTTGAGGGTGTAAGTAACTTCGTGTAAAATCGACATCAAATCTAATTAAAAAGACGTCCATACTACCACATCTTTATTGATACACAGTTCGAAAGCAGTATAAAAGCCATAATAAACAAATTACTTAGTAAACGCTGATTGTGTTAAGCGACTTAACAAAGACGAATGTCCGTCGGTACCATTACTTCGTGTCTTTTAACTGCTTACTCGATTAGTGAGTGGGCCAATTATTTTGGATGAGTATTTGTACCAATTGAATTGAATGGCAGCGTTACGTTTCTTATTTGATAAGATATCACATTTTTTTCTTGGAAAGAAGAATGAGTACCAGGGCTGTTATTATTATTGTGTTATTTTTATTTTTCAGTGTAATGAAAATTCGTTTTAAACTAAATATACGAACGCTTAAAAGTATCCACTGTATATTTTGGATAATAGTTTTTAAGAAACCATTTATTTTCAGCAGCGGCTATTGCCAGAATATGACGTATTTTATTTTCAAAATACGTAACTGCTACCGTATTGTAATGCCCTCCAGTGGTACTCGATATTCATAGGTGACAGTGATATCGAGCCTACCATCAGGCGACCAATCTGCTTGTTTACCACCTATCTCATAAAATATAGGATTATTGAGAAACAATCTTATTACTTTACAGGCATTCGAGTTGGAATGGTTCTTAGCCTTTTTAAGGAATTTAAAATCGATGTCTCGAAATAAAGTACATAAACTTCCATACAGGCAGTCAAAGTTCCTAAGGTTCATTGTTCGGTGTCCTTCTGTAGCAAGATATCAACCTGGACAGAAGAAGTTATGAAGCAACAATTCGCAAGTATAATTTGCAAGTTCTTTTTGCAGTGGTAAGGTCCAAAACATTTCCCATTTACCGACAAACATTGATTGCAATCCTGTCAGCAGTAACACGTTATCGAAGCAATTGTCGGCTTCATTCCGGATGGTCGAATGGGTGGTAGTACTATGGAAAGTCGACTGTTATTCACAGTTTGGAAGCTGTTTGCAAAGTTTCCAAGTAATCTGGACAATGATTGGGGGACAACGGTTTTATTTTGTTTCATTGTTTGCGAGTTGTGTATGGTAACATACACAACTCGCAAAATATGGTAAACATTCTATTCTGATTATGATTATATAGCCTGTTTTTGTTCACAAGAAATAACGATACTTAGTATTTATAAGATATAAAATATCTTGAACAAAAAAGCTTTGCAGTTGTATTTGCAAATAAGATAAACGTTTTCCGCGTTGCCTGCGCTAATATTCCAAACACAAGAGTTAAAATGTTTATCCTACATTTCCAATCACCCCGTCTACTAATAATAAATCCCCGACCTCGTCCAATCCACCCGAACACTCTGAACACTGCAATCGGTGCGAATTACCTTAGTAATTTATCGCCAATGAAGAAAGCAATCGAGTTTTATGCCCACGCCGAAGCTGCCAGTATCGAGTGAATTGGATTATTTATTCTATCGTATCGAAACTGTTCTGTGAATGATCGATTTGTTGAGACTTCAGAAATGGCAACATATTTACGTTTGAATAGTCACCTCTATTCTTTTTGCATATTTTATAATATATTTTTAATATTCCATATTTTAATTTTTTTAAATTTAAACTTACGTTTGGCTGCTGTCTCAGGTGATGTTAATTGACGACGGGGTCCAAGGTGTATCACGCAAACATAGAAGGTACCTATTCACTCGCAACTTGACTCCGGGGTATATAGAATTCTCCAGTTTTGCGTATAAAGAGTGACTGTGCAGTACATTTATTAAATATTATTTGCAATGGTATGCAGTAAAGAGTATATGTGTTGTATTTGAATGTATGCTCCAATTAGTATATGAAAGGAAGAAGGGAAAGGGAACGCAAGTACTTAGGTGGAGGAATTAGAAGTACAATTTATTTGTAAAAGTTTTTTTAATTACTAGTTGTAATGCTGTCTTGAAATATTTTTCTATGAAAGTATAGCATTTGATTAGATACCGTTAAACGATGCCTGAGATATGCCCTTATGTACTAAATATATCATTTTTTTTACTTATTATAAGCTTACGTTTCACCGCTATCTCACCTGATGTTAAGTGAGGTAACATAATATCGACAACTTCTAAGATTTTTCTATATAGGTAATGCCGTCAATTTGATATGGTTTTTAAATTCCATGTATTTATTTAATAACATTCACACGAGGTCTTCAGGTCCCCAACTAGGCAGAGCCTGTACTATGGTAACCTGATGACTGACATGTATACTAATATACATATATACACCCAGACACAGATCAAACAGACATTTTCATACACACAAATGTTTGACCTGTCCGGGAATCGAACCCGGGACCAGAGGCACAGAAGGCAGAGTGATTTTTGATTAAACACACAAAGTTTGTGATTTGATTTAACCATAAAGGTTTCTTCTTTTGTATACTATGAACGGCACAATAATACATTGTTATAAGTCAGTATACGTATCGCAGTTCCATATTTTGTGTGTGTCTTATTTTTATAAATAAGATAATAAATATTTTTTGGCCCTATATTGATTCAGCCACGCAAGTTTTTCTACGAGAATCGATTGCTTGCGGCAGTGAAGAGACAAGGAATGAAGCTACCTTCATGACATCACACGAATTAGCCGTATGATGAAAACCATTTTCTGAGCAGTAATGTGATGTAACTCAATGATATACTATGTTTATATGAGGTAGATGTGGTGCAAGCGAGCGGAAACTGAGGCGGCAAAATTAAGTCAATTGTAGTAATTTTCATTATGACGCGTATTTCAAGCGCAAGTCTAAACATATAGCTATCCTTTTCTTTATTATTTTTACCGTATTATCTGTCGCAGTAAGCATGTTTAAGTCGTAAAGGAACAAAATCTGAGCACTGTATGAATATACGTCATCTTTAGTAAAACATCGGATGTAACTAACTAACAACCCAAACTTTTCTCTTACTACCTTCTCAAACTTTGCCAGAGAAGGGTAACTTTCTTCCATTGATTGAAGACAGTAACCTAATAAAATACGTCAGCGCTGTCTGCCGCCTAATGTTATTATCCGCCCTTCGCCCTTTATCGTAGGGCCTTAGAAGAAGCGTTACTCCTCTAAGCGTAGGACTAAATTGTGAAGTGGATAAGCTTTGTTTGCTTAAATAGGCCCAGTATGAAACACTTGAAATCAACGAATAAAAATAGTCCCTACCACAATAGTAAATGTGTACTTGTATTGTGTATGTTATACTAGCTGCGCGCCGCGGTTTCACCCGTGTGAACTACAGTTTTGTCGCTATATACATTAATTATCCCTGGGAAGTATAGTTTTTCTTAAAAAGTGCCACGTGTTAAGTTTACGTGATATTCCGGGGTATAAGCTATCTTCATACAGAATTTTATGCAAATCCATTCATACGTTTCAGCGTAAAAGTAAGTAACAAACGTACAAACGACACACAGACATACAAACTTTTGTGCTTATAATATTAGTGTGATAACAAAAGTCACAATAAAAAGCGCAACTGCTGTACATCTGCGCAATAATTTACATTTCAGCAATAGGACGTTCACTACTGGACATAGGCCTCCTTCATTGATTTCCACAAGGACCGGTTGTAAGCGGCTCGCATCCAGCCCTTTCCTGCGACGTAAGTATATACTAAGTCACTAATTAAAAAATAAAATAAAAATTACTTTTTAGTTACCTATTACCTAACATTTCTTATATTTATAGTTCATGGAAGAGACTAGCCACCCACAACACAGGGTATCCTAGTGTGGGGGCTAGAGTGACTTGCTTGACACCTACCTAAACCTTTTTTTTTTTTAAATTTGTGTACATATGTGAATGTAAATATACTAATATAAATGAAAATACGCAACATTATAGTCATAGCATATAAGTCTAAGTAGTTAAGCATGTAAAAAGTGCACCATTTAAGAAATAAATGTATTTGTATTAATAAAATGTTTTTTTCCGAAATGTGCGTAACATTCTTATACCTAGTCCAGGGCCACTCCTCAAGTTGCCGAACTAAAACGCCACATCCAATTTTCTAACATCTGCTCTAATCTCAAGTACGGATTCACCACTACCAACTTACTGAAAACCCTCTTGTTCCTTATTTCCTAAATTTATGGAGAACATTATCGTGAGGAGGAGGTCAGCTTAGAGGTCTACAGTTAATGGTCTCAGTTACCTTCTTCAACAGTGCACCCTATCTGTCAAAAGCAGGGCTCTTTAAGTGACTAATGGATCGACCCTTAGATTTTGGCCTGTTTTGTTTTTTGTGCAAAAGCTTCATCTAACTTCGGCGAATCGCACATGGTACGTTCTTATTTTTCTCGGGCACATGAATATAATATTTTCCTATGAGTTTCTTCAATACGTAATAATTAATAGTACGTGCGCCGCGTCCGCGTACGTCTTTCAAAAAAAGAAATCCTTGAGGAAACATAGATCGTATACTAGCACTAGCTACAAACTATAGTTAGTTTTATATTACTAAATACTTACATACTTTAGTACTCCGGCATATATAACGTTTTAAGAGTTAGGTACAATTTCAAGCGTAATGTGCTCCTAATTTCAAGAGTATGCTATGGAAATATCTAATAATAAAAAACTAAATAATTCTTTAGTTTGGCAACGACTAGAAGATCAACCGGTAGTGGTAATTATTTTTGATAGTTAAAACACGTGCACACACATGCGTTTGACGACGGTCGCCGTGGCGCAGTGGTCAGTGACATTGACTTCTGTGTCGTCGGGACCCTGGGTTCGAATCCCGGCAGGGGCAAACTTTCGTGCGATGTTTGTCCCGGATCTTGGGTGTTTGTGTGCTGTGATTGTATGTGTCCATGCCTCCCGCGATACAGGGAATCCTAGTGCGGGGGTCTGAGTGTGAAACAAATAATAAAATAAATAACTGTCTCACCTGATGTTAAGTGATGCCGTTGTCTAGGATTTAGCACGCAAACCTAGAAGGTACCTATTCACATACACATACACACTCGCGATATATATATATATATACATACGTATATGTATATACTACAATTTTATTATCCTTTTGCTTCTATATTTTTTCTACACAATTCGTTTGAAAACAAAATTTCACTACCGTACGAAGCCGGAACGGACCATTAGTTATTACTATAATGTAACTAAAGTGCCAAATTTATACCAAATATTGAAGAAATTCCCTCAATTTCACTAAGAATTCAGCAATACTCCAGAGCTATAAATGTAGCTTTTCATAGTAAATACAAAAAAAGAGAATTGGTTAAAGAGGTCCACAGTTATATCGTTGAGCATATACAATAATCATCATCATCACCTCAGTCATAGGATCGCCACTGCTGGACATATCCCACCCCCATTGATTTGCACAAGGACTTGTTGGAAGCGGCCCGTACATAATGTAATGTCTGTTTTTAAACTGTAACAGTCACTAACATAACAGTTTTTTTTAAATATATATATATATGGGACAACATTCACACAAGGTCTTCAGGTCCCAAACTAGGCAGAGCCTGTACTATGGTAACCTGATGACTGATATATATACTTATATACATATACACACCCAGACACAGGTCAAACAGACATGTTCATACACACAAATGTTTGACCTGTCCGGGAATCGAACCCGGGACCAGCGGCTCAGAAGGCAGAGTACTACCAACTGCGCCAACCGGCCAGTCAAAGTTGACTTTGGAAACGGGATATTTACCGTGTATTTTTATGTATTTGTCTCCCGATATCGTTAAATACCCCGTTTCTAAAGTCAACTCATATGTAACTGTTGCTTTCGCGCTTCGCGAACAAAGATTTCTTATAAATTCGAAATATAAACAACGCCTTCAAAGAATACGATATCAGGTTTAATAGCGCGAACCAATGTCTCAAATATAATGACTGTTGTGGAGTTTTCAATCAAGTCTTATCGACCGCAGTCTCATTTGTTGATTAGGGTCTACTCGTGACCCTTGTACTTGTGAACCCGTAAAAGCGTCCGCAATGAAATGAACTTTCTTCAGAAAGTCCATTGTTATCAAAATGGTAGAAAATACCCATTAATACAATGCAGTAATTAAAACTCCTCGAACAATAACAGAAATATGCATATCGTAACAACAATAGGCATATTTCGTACACTGCCTTTCACGAACAAATATAAAGCATGGTAATTAATTTTGCACACTAAAGCATAAAGGGACTTTCTTCGACGACGGAAAACAATTTTAACAACGCATTTGGGCGATTTGTTTGGCTCTTATTTCAAAGTGTTAAGGTAGCTAATGAACTTTCAAATGTTTATGACAGTTGTACGAATAAATTAGCTCGGTGAAACCTGTCAGCTTCTGTCACTCACGCCCGATGTCAGGGCCGTGTCAGAACATGTCAAATGATGCCAGTGATCGCTACCACATGAGTGACGCTTACATTGCATGCCAAGATAATGGGACGAAATTCGAAATATAATTAACGGACATTGAACTCCCAGACAGTTCATAGAGCAATTATATAAAAAGCGTTTAATTTGTCTTAGTGATATTAGCATATTAAATATGGTGGCTAAAAACTGACTCGTTATATTTATGTAAATAACTACCAAGAACCATACGAAACCGGTATTTTTATTATAAAAGTTAAAATATTTATGTGTGAGTCATCTTGATTCTCATATTCAGTTTACTTACATATTATAGCAGTTACTTACGTGTCGAAATATTGGGGGACGGGGGAATTGGGAGCTGATCAGTTGTGCTAAAATTTATCAGAGCAAGACGAGATCGTTATACCGTAATTTTTTTTTAAAGCAGCAGGGGCTATTTACATCACGTTTCCAAAATTACAATCGCCTCAATTAGGCGTGAACTCAACTATATACATTATATAAGGCATCCAAGATGCCAAAACTTAAGTCGTAGTATTTGACTATATATTGTATACGTAGTAATGTCCTGTAATGTATATCCTACTCCTACTAATATAATAAATGCGAAAGATTGTGCAAATAATAAAAAGGGCTATTAATTTCTATATACATATCCGTATGGTCTAATAATAATATACAAGTTATTTTAAAGAGTTGCTTGCTGTCATTGACACCATCCAAATACATCATGTGTTCTTATTTGCTGAAAGGTCAACGATACCTGTACTACTCCAAGTCCACCGCCGACAGAGACTTACTAAACATACTATACATCGTAGAAAACTACATGCGAAGTCACCCTTCGTATCGTGAATAATTAGCGGAAGTATATGCAGAGATCGTTAGACAGACGCTACCTTTCATTTGTCTTGCAGTGTACGAACTGGAGATTAAACACAATGTCAGCAACTACACTGACGTTTGGAAACGTTTATGCAAATAAATCGAGTTTTACTTTCGTTGCGTGCCGTTGCAGGTACGGTCAACATAAAAGTACATTACTACTATAACTTGTAAAGTTCCGGACATGCTTGTTGCTAATTGACGCTTGTCTATTCACAATGTGACATACGGAATACGAGCGTGACACTGATTTGACAGCACTGGTGATCATAATCACGCGGTGTCAACCACGGAACTACGAGTATGGCGATTTGCTTTTGTCTGTCATTTCTTTAAGTGTTTCCCATCTCTTAGGAAAGATATAGATCGACGTTGGGCATAGGAGCACACAAAACAAATATCACCAACAGAAAGTCTGCAATTTTCCTCTTCGCATCTAGAAAAATAACGCCTTTAGGATTCTGGTGAATTTAGGGTTCTGGTGCCTTGATTTTGCGACCAAACAAGTACGCCGATGCGAAGACAGGTAAATTTTGCGGTTTTTAGTGAACTAAAAAAATTTTTAACTATCTTAAATTACATGGTTAATTCGATACCGTGATAGTTCACAAAAGTGACTATCATCACAATATTGTGCTCATCGTACCGATTTCGACAAGTTACTTCACACTTTTGAGTGTTGAAGTAGGTTC
This sequence comes from Apeira syringaria, assembly GCA_934044485.1. Taxonomy (NCBI): domain Eukaryota; kingdom Metazoa; phylum Arthropoda; class Insecta; order Lepidoptera; family Geometridae; genus Apeira; species Apeira syringaria. The sequence goes on along the minus strand of OW203665.1, from coordinate 8,256,837 downwards.
CATTTTTTGGTAATTTTTTTTTTCACCCTTTTCAGTGACCTTGCTATTCACGGGGTCAATTGTCATTGTGTATGTTCTTCGATGTACTCACCCGCAACTATAATATCGTCGAGGTATGCGAAGCACTTTTCAGTTATGTTGGAATTTTACTTAAAAACAGCTTGTCCGAGTTTGGTGAAATTTAAATGACAGAAGAAGACTCTTTCAAACAAAAAAAGAATCATCATAATCGGTTCACACATAAAATAAATATATATATAATGTGAATAATATACATGGTCGAATTGGGTAGCCTCCATTTTTGAAGTCGGTTAATAATCAGCTTCATTATGACGCTGAATTCGTAGTAGCACAACGAAACCCCGAGTATAAAAATCAGAACCTCTAAACTGTTCATGAAATTACCTAGCTTGTTCCGAAAATATTAGCCATAGAATAAATACAACAGCTAATTTCAATACTATTTAATAATATCTCTTCAGGGAAAATCATTGGCCACTTAGTAGAGAAAATTCATCTCTGCAGGCGAGGCCGTCGAAGATTTCGGCGGTTATTTTGCTACCTCCCGCAAGATACGATTTTGAAATGTTTTCAGTACAATGTTTCAGGTTCACGGCTTGACTGAGTGCATCAGTGCATAGGGGTCGACGGGGAATTTTTTGAAAAGTAGTATGTAATTTTTACACATATTTTAAAATATTTTTGAAACAGAAAAATCCTACTAATATTATAAATGCGAAAGTTTGTGTGTATGAATGTATGCATGTATGATTTGTTACTCTTTCACGCCTAAACGGCCGAATGGATTTGGGTAAAATTTGCCATGGAAATAGCTTCTACCCTGGATTAACACATAGGCTTATTTTCATCATCACCATTAACCCCCTTTTCACCACCACGTGGGTAAAACGGAGTTGGATTAAATTTGGTATGTAGGTACATCACGTCTCGGAATAACAAATAGACTACTTTTCATCATCATCATCATCATCAATCTTCACCACGTGGGTAAAACCGCGAGCCGCAGCTAGTCTTGTAATTATAGCAACACAAAGCAAGATGAGTTCCCAGGGCTAAATAAAACGAAACCTAAATAAAATATAGGTTTAGTACTCAAGGGTCGTAAAGTGCTCGAAAGCGTGCTCAATGAACTTCCACAAGAGTAATACAGGAATGGAAAGCATGTGGTCATGTGCTAGAAACCCTGAAACAATGCCTATGTCGGCGCTAGTTGTGGTGCGCCGCAGTGATACGAGCCGTATGAGCAGCCGATTTTTTTTATACTGTATTGATCTAGCGTTTGACCACTATCTCCCTTGAAGGTCAGTGAAGATGTGATCAAAGATGTTATCACGGTAGACCTAGAATGCTCACTGGCTCTCAAGGACTGCTGCCTGAACACACTATGTGCTTGGTAGCAGTTCTTCAAACTTAAGGGTGGTAGCTAGCCGGGCGGGTATTCGAAAGTATCTTACCACCATGCAAATTTTTTTTGCATTTTTTTTGTCGGAAGATTTGTTAGGTAATCAAATGTCACACCACTTTTAAAATGATGCTGTCATTGTCTGGAAGTAAAAAGCCACTTGATTTCTTATCATAATTATTTGAAACCTATAAGTGTCATAAAACGGCGTAAACTTTCGATTTGTATGCAAAAACAAAATAATGAATCATTTAAGATTTGATTCCTCATTCACAGAATAATAAACAAATGACAATAATTATGTACTTTGAATTTGAGTAATAAAGCGCATGCAGCGGAGTTGGTATATGAGATCTTAATTGATCAATTGCTTTAAATCGTATCATTTGCTAAATAGACAGTTTTGAGTCTTTTCAGCCTCTTTTAGAAAGTCTATTTTTTTTAAAGTCATAGGTGGAAAACAAGCAGACAGGCCGCCTGATGGTAAGCGATCACTATCGCCTATGGATATCTGTAATAAGGTCTAGTAACTTAAAAAAAATATTACTTATAAAAAAAGTTCATAAATGTTAATTCTGATTGAACTAATTCTGATTTCATTGGCTAATTTAGTATTGAATATATTTTTTGCAAATTATATATAATATATATTAATTTTTTATGGGTCCGTAAGTAATCTGTAAATTACCTACATTTTAGTCATATTTTAATCAACACCTTCGCCCCTTCTGCCTGTAAACAAGCCCAATTGTGTCTTGTGTCATCGGCACAAGAAACTCCTTAAGCAACTTACTCTTTGCTCATAACTAGGATGGGCGACCGCAAGTGGCCTTTTAACAAAGCGCTTACGTGCTTTGGGGCTAGGTTAAGTTGTTGGTCCCGGTTGTTGTCTTACGATAACAGTAGTTAGGCCATGTCGGAAGCTTTTGGGCGGCTTGATAACCCCTATATTCAGCACTAGCCTATGTGCCAACCCGCATTGGACAGCGTAGTAGATTATGGCTAACACTACAGTAAATAAATAAATAATTTGTAAAACAGACAAAAAATTTAATTTTTTTTTATACTGTGTAGATCTAGCGTTTGTCCTCTATCTCACTTTATGGTCAGTGACGATGTAGTCCAAGATGTTATCACGCCAGACCTCGAATACTTGCTGGCTCTCAAGAACTGCTGCCTGAACACACTGTGTGTTTGGTGACAGTTTTTCAAACTTGAGGGTGGTAGCTAGGCAGGCGGGTATTCGAAAGTACCCTACCACCATGCTGGGAATTCGATAACGGTGTTACCTTCACAGGAAGCTCAAGCTGTTGTTGGGGATCGAACCAGTGTCCGTCAGTTTGACAGGCGACGCTCCTCCCGCTGAGCTATCATCGCTTCACCATCTGCAACCCACAGCCTCGTGTGTACCTAATGAGAAACTTAGCTTACTTGTATATTTATTGTACATATACTCTATTATATAGTAGGTAGTACCTAAAATCTGGTTATACGCTCGGTTAATACATTGTTGTGCAACTGGCTGCCAGAAAAATCTGACAACCTCGGCTTGTAGCGTACTTAGTGATTATTTGAGTTGGTAAATAAATATGCTACCCTCGCTTTCTGCGGAATGAGTAACTTACAGTATACACCAAAGTGAAGTGTTCTTTTTATCTTATTTCTATTTGTAGTCATTAATCCATTTGATTTATAATAATTATATTAAGCGAAGGAGGATTTCGATAAGGAATCGCCTTATCATGTAGCATTTTAGCATCCAATCTGCAAGTTAGAATCTTACTATGATAGTTTTATATTTGTTTAAACAAATTTTATAAATTATACAATTACAAGAAGGTTTAATAATGATACTGTACAAAAAGAACCATCGACATAAAATATTGTCAATTTGTCACGACGGTATTTCCAAATGGTAACTCAGTATGTAAGTAGGTAGTACAATTATACGCTTCGGCAATCTACTCTGAGCTTACCATATTTCTTACTAATGTCATAGTATCCATACATTGAAAATTATATACATGTCTTGACATAGGTGTAGGTAATACTAATGCTGATAATGCTATGCATAAACTGGCTTATTTAACACATTTGTGCTGTAAACGTACGAAAAAGCAAAATAGTACTTATAAATACCAATTGTTATGCTATGTTACACCATTTTACTTATCGATTTAATCAGAACTATTTAAACTAAAACAACAAATTGTTTTGAAAGTTTTAAAAGGCGGTCCTAGCCTCTAAAACGACTATAATGCTATGATTATTGTAACTTAGATTGTAACGCTGAGTTGTACAAATAATGTATTATTAACCGTACTGGTTTAACACTCAGAAGCAAGGACTTTGAATCAAAAACACTCTTTGTGAACTTGAAAATCAGCTTTATTGCTTTAGTTGTTATTGCTATATATATTTAGAGGTACAATCTTACTTAACAAAGCCTACAGCGGCACGATACAAGTTACTCAGACAAAAGTCGGAAAACGAATGGCGGCATACTTCCAAAATGCGTTGCCTGTTCGCTTACCCCCCACTGTTATACTCTTGTTTGTGATTGGTCAAGTCCTCTTGAACAAATCACAAGCAAGCCGCCGAAGTCTCGACCGATCACACGAAATCAATACAATCTACTTTAAATCTTACAACTTTATAAAAATGAACGTAGTTAGTCGAAAAATATATAAATAACTTAAGATATAATTTTGATAATTATAACAGTATATATATATCTATGATAATAAAGAAATTGAAAAATCAATCAATCAATCAATCTAGTACCTAAACTAAAAGGATAATCTTTTAAATATTTTTCAGACGGAATTATAAGAAAGATTACATTTAATCGAAAACGAATACATTAAAAATCCTACATATACACCCATTACCTAATTAATTGATAATAAAGAGTTTCATAATAAGTATATGATTAATTTCAAAATTATTATGATTATACAATCATTTTGAAAGATTGAGAATGAAATGTTTTAAATTATATAATCTTTTTTTTATGCACAAAATAAAAACAGTGAACTGGCTTAACCATGGTTAATATACATATAAAAGATAGGAATCATTTATTTGCATAACAAAAATATTACAGTAATATATTACAATAAAATACACAAAGAAATAAACATGATTTGATAGAATAAAAAAAAGCTAAGAAAGCTGACACAACCCCTTTTAGTTATAATTAAAGTACAGCTTAAGCAGGACAGTCATATAAAAATGTAGCGTTCTTTTTCCCTCTAATGGTGGGTGCGATGTTAAAGTACTTGATCTGAAATATTTCATTTTTTATGTTCCAGAATGTAACAAGCGGTTTCTCTCCAGTCGTTTTTCCTAATTCGAATCCTCGCCTTGACACTTTTATGTAAAATATTGTTGTATTAGTATTCCATGTTAACGGCACTACGATCGTTTCTCTGACATCGTATACATATAGATTAATACGCGTTTCAATCCAGTTGTACCAAACAATTGTGTAATACAGAAAATTTCTCTCACCCTTTAACTGTATTTCCAAAGAACTAGTATCATCCTTCTCTAAAGCAAACCGTGTTTCGAAATAAGATAGTTCACTATTCTTTGTCCTCGTCACGTTGGAATTTGCTAGGTCCGTATCGATGTCAAAAGTGACCTTCTCACTTGTAATTACCTTCTTGCACTCAAAAGTTGACGGTTCATCTTCTGGTGTATAATCTTTATGTGTAGTTTCTGTAACACTTGCTACGAATATCTCTTCAGTGTCTTCATCACTGTAGGAGCCTGCAAGGTCTGTCATTTTTAATGAATTGTCAGTTCCGGAAATATCATCTTGAAAAGTTGGTAAACAACTTGAAAAACTTATGTATAACAGAAAAAGTAGCACATTTGGAACAATCATCTTACTCAGTGTTCAGTTATTAAGTACCTCATACAAATTATATTTTACTTATTTTGATAACAAATACAATACCAAGATAACATTTGAACTGCTGCTGAAAAGCGTTCGTTACTCGGAAATATCTACGTATGTATATTATGTACGTCTATGATGTCGGACCTAAACGTACATAATATACGTATATATTTCCGAGTAACGAACGCTTTTCAGCAGCAGTATGTTATGGTAAAAATGTCCCCATCAATATTGACCGTGAACTTTGGTAGATTTACTTTTATTAAAAGAGCGTATAAATAGATGCTAAAGGCAAATGTTTTTCGAAGAACATTTATATCAAATACTACCGAATGAGAATGCAGTTTATGAAATGTATTATGATAGGCGTGTATAAGAAATATATACATTGGCTAGTTGTCGCATAGTCACCCATGGTTATCCGAAAAGATGCGTCGTAATAGAAATTCAAGTAAAACAGGAGCTTTTCAAATGAAATCAAATCAAACCATATTTATTGTCTCACAACTACAGCATTGCCACATAAATAAATACACAAAAACACAGAAAAAAAAAACAAAAGGAAACAATACAATAATTGAGGACAAAAGGCGCACACTCAGCATTTGCCGCGCTCACATATAAAGTGTGCGCGGCGCTGGTTTTCAGTGTACTCCGCAGCTCGGGCTGATGCTGATGACTTTTCAACAATCAGTAAGCCTATCTCAACGAATACTTTTTAAGCAACCCTGTAACACAGTCAATACAAGTATAGGGTTCAGGGCTATCCGATAGTGAGAAGTGTAGTCATTGTACACATGTGAATGTATATTGAACATACAATTGAACAACAACAACAGAACAATTGTGAATTGAACACTGTATTTAGTTGATGTAATAAATTATCCTTATCTTATCTTTATCTTAACTTATGTTGTAATTATCACTCTAAAGTTATACGTTTAGAGTCAAATTTGTAACCTAGAAATGAAAATCGCATCATCTAACTTACGGTGTCAGACACAGATCAGTCTGATCCTGATCTGTGGTGTCAGATACCTTGGCGGTTGGCCACATGGCTACTGTGCTTATTCGCTCCCGATTGAATACAATCGAGGCCCGAAAATAAGGTTCAACAAAAATTTTAATTGCAACGGGTTCATCAAAACGAAATGTAACGTTTTCCTAAATATTTTCCTTTCCAAGAGGATCTATTGTTTTCTCTTTAAATCTATATAAATTGCTGGGTGTGCAAGAGAAAGAAACGCAAAGAACAGATAATGAAGATATTTTCATTTATATCGATTTTTTTTCGGAGCCAACCCTTTTATTAAAATAAAATGCTAATAACTAATTACACTACACAGCTTTTACTAAAACATTTAAACAATTCACTAGCTGTTAGCAGCCAATAGATAACTCGAATGCTCGTATATAATAAATGGCATAACATAAATAAATAGACCGCTACCAGTTGGTAGTGCGCCCTAAATGCTAAAGCAGCATTGTAACATTGAATTGCAATCCTGATTCGTTGAGCTAAATATGTGCCAGCATTTTAATCACGCGCCACCTTTAGCAAAAGCTCTGAATTTTTTTTGCATTTTTGTGTGTGACACTGACATTTAGTTTCTTTTTGACGCTTACGTGTAGTTGAGATGTGAAAGACGGTACGTTACGACGAACACTCTTTATGAAGACTTCCGAAATAATCCAAAACTACTGTCGATCTCCATATCAACTTCGCGGACTTGCACCAATTAAATTATCCGAGAATCTCCGATCCAGTCATGATTTTACCTGTAAATTTGCGATTTAATCCGAGATTTCAGGGAAAATCTCGGTTAATTTGGTTGGCGCAAGTGACCTATGTATCACGATATACTCGTATAAACAGTATAAAGTAAAGTAAGTTAATAAAAGAAAAAAAACGTTTTAATCGTATCCATTCTTTTGCGTCTTTTACGCATTTCGATCAGCGCTTCACGAAAAGGTTTTCGTAAATTATTTTATTACCGGTTGTCGAAGTTATAAAGGACTGAAGTAGCACAAATTCAATTGAAATGAAACACTGCGGGATGGCTAGGTAAACAAGTTCTACGCGAACGAAGTCGCGTGCATAAACATACATACATATATTATTATTATAGCCCGCATTAGAACAAGCCAATTTGGTCAGGCCACCGAAATATTTGTATCAACATGTTTGTGTTATAAAACGTAAGAAGATAAGAAAGTGTACCTACGTTTGGAAAATACTAGGTGACACTCGCGAAGTCACTTGTGCGATCTCTATAATATGAACTATTATCCTCTCTCATCATCATTCAGCCATAGGATATCCACTGGTGAGCCATTGGACAGCCATAGGGCCTCCCTTATGGTTTTCCACAAGGATGAAAGCGGCCCGCATCCGGCGATCTTAGGTTGTCTGTTCACCCTGTCGGTGGCCGTCCTATGCTGCGCTTACCAGTCCGTGCTCTCCACTCGAGAACCTTTTGATCCCAACGGCTCTTACTTCTTCGACTTATGCGCCATCCCACTACCACTTCAATTTGCTTGGCAGTCAAAATAACGAAATTCCAATTAAAAAGTTATTCCATAACCGATTCTGTGATTTGTATTTGTATTAGCACTGCCCCTATATCTTAAAAACGGTTTGACGTATAAAAAAGATCCAAACGGTTTGACGTATAAAAAGATCCAAAATTGAATTTGAATAAAGAATGAAATTCTCTACAATGTTCATACTAATACACAAACGATAGGAGGCAGAGGAAACGACATATCCTCAAATAACTGATTTTTGAGACCTTCAACCTTGCATATCTAAGGACGCTTATGTGACTTTTGAGATAACATTTGTAATGCTTAAATGAAGGTTTATACAAAAAATCTCCTTATATTCCGTTAGATTCCGAAGTTGAACCCCCTTTTTTTTAAATGCAATCACTTCTGTTAAAAATGTTCCATCCCTATGTATGGAGTCGAAGTTGGTTTATGTAGTTTCATACTAATATATTATTCACTAGCTGCGCCCCGTGGTGGTAAAATTACGTGGTTTTGTCGATTTTTATGTCTTCCCGTCATCCCACGGGTAAAAAAAGTAAATTATAAGCTATCTTCATTCCAAACTCCATGCAACTGTTCTTAGTCGTTTTAGCGTCAAAGAGTAACAAACAGATAAACATTCGTCTTTATAACATTTTAAGTGTGCTATGCTTATTTTATGATATGCGTAAAATACACAGTCATATTTATTATTTAAAAAATATCGTGTGTTTATCATGATATCGTAGCTTATGTTTTGATGCTGTCTGACCCCTAAAGTAAGAACTGATAAAGGTATATTGTTCGTACTGGTGTCTTTTTACTACATCAAACACTTTTATCGAGGGTTTAAGTATTCATTAGTACGGGAGGGAGTATTCATTTTATTAAAGGTTTAAGAGGTATATCGATTACAAAGACTCGCACGTGTTTACAGGCAGAAGGGGCAAGACAAATCGTGATACGAGTTGATTGAAAATATTTATAAAATCGTACAGATGCAGGTAAATGTTTAGACCAGACCGGTGATCTGTAGCTCATCACTCTCACTGTTCTAAAGTTGCACAGAGATTTTGTTCCAAAAGTGCAGTGAATCATTAACGGAATGGTCTCTTATATCGAAAAAATACGCTGAACGAAACGATAAAGTAACGCAAGTGTGAAAAAAGCCTAATCTGTTCATACTCCCGTTAATGCTCTATTGGATCCACGTGTTCTCTAATCACTTGTTATATTAACTGTGAAAAAATAGCTTCTATTATTTCATTATCGGACATCAAACAAGATGCTACTGACTAAAGTGATACTTGTCATCTATATAAATTATGCTTTTGGGCTATCATTACAAGCAAAAGTTTCGGAACATAAGATAGGCACAAAACAATTGAAAGACGCCGATGAAGATATATTTAAAGAAATAATTCTCGATGAAACAAAAGGAGCTAATATAACTGCTAGTGCAAACAAAAGCAGCCTAAGTGAACGAGGAGTTACAAAAACAGATACTGATAACAGAATAGGCACACAGATATTAACTGAGCCACAAGGAAATATTCAACCTTGCAGTGTAGATGGCAAACGGTTTCATAAGTTCTTAATGGCTAAAGGAAAGCCTTTTGTCTGGGAAGGCAAGGTAGTTGTACCAGAACCTTCATCAAAATCAGATTCCAAGGAAATAGTTTCAATTACTTCAAGCTAAGAATGGTGAATAAACAAAATGAAAGATTGGAGCCGAAAATTGTATCTTGCTAAAGATGGTACAGAAGTCAATGTAAATGATATATTATGCTAAGTTTACCAAAAACAAATAGAAGAAAAACAATATTTACATTATAAACAGAAGAACATATGTATATATTTAAAGTTATAACATTATGGGAATGTATTTTCTTTTTATTAGATAAGTGGTTAAACATACTTTATGAATGTACTTGTTTTACCGTATTAAGTTGTACGATTGCGTTTATATATGTTTGTAGCTATTGAAATGGTAAATAAATTATGCATGCTAAACATTAATTGAATAGAAAGTATTTAAAATCAAAACTGTAATTATTTTGCCCGTTAACAATATAATGTATTCCAATTTGGAAGTTGAAGGTCCAGACAATGACATGACAACAAACATCCAAGACCCAGGACAAATATTTTCATCACACAAATGTTACCTTCCCTTGTTGCAAAATGTTGCTAATCCCTGCCGGCATTCGAACCCAGGGTAGGACTAGAAGTCATACTGACGACTGAGTCACGGCAACCGTCATATTTCTTATAACTTAAGTAGCAATCGTACTGGGATTGAACCCTTTGTTGTTTTAAATATTGCAGGGATCAGTGTGTTATGGGTTCGTATTATAGTAGAAGCTAAATTTACAAATCTATAATTTGAATTAATTGTATGATAGGGTGGGGATTTGATGATAGTGGATAAGCAATTTAAGTTCCAGTTGTCCAGGTGTCAAACATTAGAACAACCGACATCATTCACCTGTTTTTTTAAAGATTTTCCTTGATATCTTAAAAACTTCAAAAACCGATTTTGATAATATTTAAAAGTGATCACCTCGGAAGCGTACTCTTTTCGTCAACAGTTGGCGGGGAAGTCGGTGAACATATTATTTTATGTACATACCTACAAAAAAAACATACAGTGAAACATAAAAACTCCTCCTCGTTTGAAGTCGGTTAATAACCCTTTCAGCAATATAGGCTGATACATGTTTATTCAGCTGTTTGTTTTTGATGTGCAAATTCCTCATTACATGAGTTTACCTTTCCGGGCTGAAAATCAGCGCTGTAAGTTCACCTGCAGCAATATGCTGAGCCCGGACCATTTTAGGCATAACTGTACATGACAGCGATCTTTGTTTCTATGTTATTTATTCGTTATTGTTTTGACCTATCAGTATTTTGTACTTGCATGTATTTTGTAATATTTTAATTATTTGTTTGCTGTTATGTTATTGTTTGCCTTAATAAATGTTTTCTTTCTTTCTTTTCTTTCTTTTTCTTGGTATTTAATATCTTATATTCCATAAATTTCACGGTTAACTTGTTGAATAGAAAAAAAAACTTGCATAAAAAACGCTCTGCCGTGGATGCGCTAAGAGATATAAAGATCAGTTCACTTGTATTGTTAAAATACGTTTCCGCCAGAAACTGGTTGTTATCGACTATAGGAAAATAATAGGTACCTATTTATGTCTTTCGACTAAAGATATTCATAACAACAGGAAGCCTCCAAGATTTGTTAGACAATGAAGGGTGCATAATTATTATTATTAAACTATTATGCTTTTGGTTTCTAAATCACGCCGGTTAAGAAATATATCAGATCAGAGCTAATATCACATAGTGACAGAAATAATAGTGCTATAAGCTTAAATTTCGCTTAAAATCAACAACGCTTACGATAATGTAACCGAAATAGGAATCACTATCGCGGCGATGCGGCTGCTAGTGCGGCCGCTCGTTAGCGCGCTAGCGTTTTAGAAACAATTGAACTCAGCACCAACTGCAATTTATCTAGTAGGTACCTACAGCTGGGGCACAGAAAAAATATAGTTTGTAGGGATTGTACTTGCGTTATTTCGTTGTATATACGACTGCGATACGATGATTGTGACGCAAGCTGTTCCTGCTTCAGGTACTGCTATTAAGTATTTGTATTGCCATGCTTTATGATAGTAATGATATCTTTGTAATAGGTTCACAAATCAGCGCGTTCTCTAATGCTTGGTAAAATGTAAAATTATGGAAACAGGCCGCGTTTAGATCTCGGATAACCAGTGGTTATGAATTATCGGCAGTTAGCACGCAATTCTCTCGTCGGTGGCGGTAAATTAGATGGTTTTTAACTGCTGTTTACTTAACCACCGTTTAGTTTAATTAGTGTAGACGGCCGTGGCAATGATGTGTGTACATTTGTTAAGACGAGAATCATAATACGAAGGGGAGCAGACCTGAATAAGTTATATTTTTGTTTAAATGATTTCTCTGATGAAGTGCATGTAGGCGAGCATTTCAGCCATAGGACGTCCGCTGCTGGACATATGCCTCCCCAATTGATTTCCACAAGGACCGATTGGAAGCGGCCTGGATCCAGCCCTTGCCTGCGATCTTAGTCAGGTTGTCTGTCCACCTGGTCGGGGCACGTTTCTGTGGTGAGTTTCTTCATACCATCATAACTCTAAAATGTCTCATGATTTCGTACCTTCGAAGTATTGGCTATATTTCATGTATGTCAATATGGTTCATTGATAGATAGGGAAAAAAATGATTAGATAAAAAGGTCCACCTTGAAAAAAACCGTAAATGTAAACAGCGTTTTACATAAATGTGTCTGACTGCGAAGACGATGAACTATTACAACAAAGTTTTCATTTTAGTTAGATTCGGAAGTCATTACGCTATGTTTGTTAAACATTAAATAGTAACAGCACGATGACGTCTAGATGTAGTAGTAGAACAATAGTTGGCCACACCGACTTGCCACTGTCTGATTTTGTAACGAATCGCGATGATTTTAAGGCATAATATTAATCATTTTTTATATAAGTGAATCTTTATTATACTATGAGCTGTCTAAAATGATGTGAAACTAGTGTGTTACAAAAATATGCTTAATTTTCAATTATTTTGGGTCATTAAGAGTGTTTATTATATTGTTAATATAAAGGCATTTGATATTAATACATAATTAAAATTTATAGCATTGAGAACAATGCTTCTAATTCTGGGCTGTATACTCAAAGTTAATCACACAAACAAACAAACAAAAATTAAAATGAAAAAGGTTTTAATCTAGTAAAATTTAAATTATAGGCGCTTTCTCTAATATTAGACGAGTTTTATTCAATTGCCAATTGCGGGTATTGAGTGATATTCGGCACTAAGCCCGCAATTTCGATAAAACTTAATTTAATATTGTTATTAATAAGTGTCATTCTAATTAAGACTTTATAATTAACTACCATATGGTAAATGATCTAATACAGCGCGATAGCACTACTCTTAAACTTGCTTAGTCGACGTATACGGACACTAGCTTCGCGGACTTATCCGAACTGATTATGAGTTTTCCGTTATCCCCTCAGAATTACTTACACAATACTTTAATTTTATTATTTAAAATCGTAACATTTTTTTAAAATCTTGGTAGATGCCTACGTTCCAAATGTTAGCCCAATCCGGTAAGTGGTTTAAGTCATGAATGGATAGTGATCTATCAATCCTATTTCAAGGTCGTCACGGATCAAGATTCGATCTAAATAAATTGAGTTTGCTAAAAACTGCAACCGACTTCAACACTCAAAAGTGTGAAATAACTTGTTGAAGTCGGTACCATGATAGTTCACAAAAATAACTATCATCACAATATTGTGCGCATGGTACCGACTTCGACAAGTTATTTCACACTTTTGAGTGTTGAAGTCGGTTCTATTTCGTGGGAAACATATTTTTTACCCTTTTCATTGACCTTGCTACTCATGGGATCAATTTTCATTGTGTATGTTCTCCGATGTCTTCAACCGCAACTATGATCGTCGAGGTATGGGTAGCACTTTTAAGTTATTGGAGTGTAACTCAAAAACCGCTTGTTCTGATTTGGTGAAATTAAAATGAGACCACCACGGAAGTATACTTGTATCAAACAAAAAAAGATCCATCAAAATCAGTTCATAAACGACGAAGTTATCCGCGAACACACTGAAAAAGGATATATATACGGTCGAATTGATAAACCTCCTTTTTTGAAGTCGGTTAAAAATGCAATTGCTATAAAAGTCGTAGCGAAACTGTATAAAATCAGGAGGCGGCGCGATCCCGCCCTAGCTAGTCGCGTGGGCGGACTCGCACCACAGAATATATAGCCACCATTAAACAGTCTGATGGCTCTATTTAGTTTTATTTCTGTATGGCAACAATTCCAACAGCGACGGTTATGGTTTTTGCAACAGTTAAGCTGTTTAAAATGTGTTTTCCAGTTTTATGATGCTATTCATACGCTAGAAATGAAAAATTAGCAATTATGAAAAATAAGTACAAATGTCATCAACATGCGCAATCATCTCAACCATAGGACATCCATGGCTTTCTTTATATGAAAAGTGCCTTAATCGAGAGTATTCTTAGCTAGTTTATATATATAGCCATTTTGGTCAATTTTAAGGCAAATTAAAATTTATATTCAAACTCAATGATTATCATTTTATTGACAAATATTGTATAGAATTTAGGGTAACGCTCAAAACGGACATAAATATATTTCATTGTATCATTATTTTTTAAATAGCCGCATAACTGAGGTGACGTAAAATCTATTTAGTTTTTTTAAACATTATTAGATCTAACGTTTTACCACTATCCCACTTGATGGTCGTCGAGGTTGGTCGAAGATGTATAATCACGCTAACCCTCTAATGTTTCCTGGCTCTCAAGGGCTGCTACCTGAACACACTATGTGTTTGGTGTCAGTTTTTCAAACTTATAGGTGGTAGCTAGTCAGTCAGGTACTCGAATGTATCTTACCACCATGCTGAGAATTCGATAACAATGTTACCCTCATCGGAAGCTCATGCCGTTGGTGGGATCGATCCAGCTTCGGTTAGTTTGACAGACGCGTCGACCGCTGAGCTATCATCGCTTCGGTTGATCTATTATTAACTTTCGAAATTAACCTTGTTGAACTCAGGTACTATTGTAACAATACATATATCACACGCGATGATTTATATCTCACCACTTGATTTGTTATTAACTGATCGTGGACTAGCTTCTTTAATATTGCGTAAGGTTGTGGTTGTATATTGAGAAAATTATTTCATGATTTTGAATGTATATAACGCGGGAATCACTCACGTAGCAAGTCAGAGGGTTCCGACTATAGTTTCGACCACATTAGGTGGTATTTTTCATGGTCAGTACGGAGCGCTCGCGGACGCAACCGCGTCCGTCAAGGTCTCAAAACCACGTCAGTTTTAAGAACGAAATTTCTTGATAACTTTATTGTTATCACAGCAACAACTGACTGTATTACAAAATATGTTTCCATTACGTAAATTAACTTTATTATTTGGATGTTTACCTTGTATTTAATTTATTTTATTGGCAAATATCGTGATAATAATGTTAATTTTTGTATTAGTGATCAATGACCATGTAGTTTTTTAAGTGTAGTAGCACACTATTCGAGAGTTCGTCCGGAGAATTACTGCCACCATATCTATTTCTACGCATCCGGTTTATAGCAATGCGAACACTACTGCCTGGCAAAGAAGGGTAGTTTTCAGTGAAATTACAGGCACATGAGACTTACCAACTTTATGTCTCAGGGTGACGTGCGCAGTGCAGTTCTTAACGCATAGCTTACCACTTAATATCCTGTGGGCATTTTGCTATTTCCGTATATCCCTTACCTTATACTATAAAAAAAGGTTTTCAATTACATATTTTAAAAACAATAAAAGAAAGACTAAAGTTGGCACATGTACAGGAATATACTATTAACTAAAATTAAACTAACAAAAAATTACGCAGCTTTCAGAATGTGCAATCTCACGTCATAGGTACTTAAAAATGGTGTGAAAATATTATGCCTCTCTCACAGACCAACGCGCGGGTATAGAAAGGTTAAGTACCATAAATTATTAAAAGTAGGTAGTGGCTGCTCGTAAGGCTGCCCAGCTTTCGCAACATCATCGAAAATTGCAACTTGCGACGTTTGCAAGCAGGTGGCTGCTGCTGAGAAGCTAACAATTACAAGTCACCAGTTTCCACGGCCCTGCAAGCGAGTCCCGGCTAATGATGTCACAGTTCATCCGATTGTATGCAATTATGCCCTGTCTGTGCAATTATGTGTTCTCTGTGCAATTATGTGTGTTCTCTGTGCAATTATTCACTGTGCACAATTTATTACGTAGCGCGCTTTTCCCGCCCGCGTCGTGACTTACCCGCGGCTTTCTATCACAGGCCAGTCCTCTGGTATGGATTGCTTATTGTTGTTATGTTTTTTTTATTGTCGCTGGCCGCTGTCGCTTATGCTTATTCAGTTCTGCAACTATTTAAGTACATTTTTACTACTTCTAATGGAAAGTCCTTCACCGATTTTTATTATATATGGTATATACGTAACATAAATGGGATATTAAAAAAAAATGGTCATGATTAATATTTGTTGTGATTCTATTTCCACCTAAAACCATTTCTACAATATACATAAGTTGTACATTGTAGAAATGGTTTCCTTCTGTTAACGATAAAATGCAAATAATTCTCTTAATGCCAAGACGCAGAGTACGCAAGAACGTGTTTATCAAACTTTTATATTACTGTTACATTAGGTAATGTTTAAAACGCGCCCGCTAACACGTGCTCTATTTTTGCGTCAAAACAACTACCACCAATTAGCTAGGCTAGGTAAAACTAGCTTGGCTTATTGCTCTTGCAAAAAAAAAAAAAAAAAAAAAAAAAAAAAAGGCTTATATTAGGGAGTTAATTGAAACAGGAACTCCATTTTACTGCATCTTAATTGCTGCACACCCGTATCTACATTTTTACCGTATGTAGAAAGGTTTCGTTTATTCGTCCTTGCCTCCAGTTTGCCGGTCACCGACCGCGATGCAGTCAACTCTATGAATATATTCGATTATCCGATCCATAATCGATTATGCTTGGCTCGATGGGAATTCGCATGAGGAAGCACTGTTTGTGTAAAAATGTTTATAGGTAATACGTCTACGAATAAAATATTTTATTATGCATGTTTTATGTATAGCTAATTACTCGAGCACTTGGTAGTATGCTGAGATGTTTCCTATTTGACACTGACACCTAGGCATGTGTACCTACTTGCTTTAGTTTAATTAGTACAAATTAAAGCATCATTTACATGTATGTATAAATACTTTTTACTCACATTGTAAAGTGTAACGCTTTCTATGTAAATATCTAATTTTCGCGGTAATTTTACTCATACTGGCAGCACTTGGTAGAAATTTCGTGGCGCGAGTTAGAGCGAGTGGTAACTCGTCTTGGCTCTGGACAATTGAAGCGCGCGGACGTTGCATTGTTGAGCGGATATGTGTATAAAATGTGTAATGTATTATTCAAGAAATATCCAATTCTGAGACATAGCGTACCGGGATTCGAAAAACACTTAAATAATACGCCTATGAATGATAGATTGTTGCTGATTTTATTTTTATAAGGCACAGTAGGATTATCGGAAGTGGGAAAGACAGTTATGACAAGGTAGAAAGCATAGTCTATGGTCTATATAACTAGGGATATGGTAACTAGTGATATGACATATAATAACTTAAACAACCCCTATCTCAAATAACTCAGCCACCGTCGCGTTGGCAATATTACTCCTTTTTCCTTTCCATAGATTTAATCTCATTCAAGAAGCATATTTTTATAATATTTATAGATCCAGTGTTTCATCACTACGTCACTTGATGGTCAGTGACGATATGATTGAAGGTAGACTCACTAAATTTGTAGTCAACATTATAAGTTGTCATTCTGTTCTTAAGAGTACTTGCTCCCTGCAGAAACTGATTTCGTAATAGAATTTCAAACTCGAGGGTGTTAAGTAGTTAAGCAAAATCTAGAAAATCCCTACCACCATGCTGCGGTTTATTAATTTAGTTTTGTGTATACCAAAAACTAAAACCTGAGTTGGGGATCGATCCAACGACCTAACTATCATCGTTTAAGAAATAAATAGAAACCTCTTACTTCAATATGACTAATGGTTTGCCGGTAGGGCAAATACTATCAATTAACACCGCTCCATCACAGCGCCGGATAGAAAGCTCTACATCCAGCGTTTGATTAATTGTTTTTTACAAATTAATATCTCCATAAGTGTTTGTTTATATTTATTAGTACCAGCTCTTGTTTATACATTGTTGGAACGCTTATTGATCTCGTTAGTAATTTATGATCTGGTTCTATCTGGTTTTATTTGATGCATTACTTTAGCATATACAATGTTAAGCAACTGTTTTAAAATATTTTTAAAACTGCCAAAATGATTTTGTTTAGTAATGAAATGTTTACAATATTTTTTACTGAATTGAAGCAGGAAGGAATTCACCGCCGAAGGTTTAAATTTTTAAAAGATTAGAAAAATGAATGGGTTCTCAATTTCTTCTTTGTCAGTTAACACCACAATAAACTTTAAAATACCGCTTTAATAAATAACACACTTCTGTTATTGTATGCATTTCATGCTGCCACGTAAATCATTTATTAAATAACGCGAATCTTATTAATAAAACAGTTGAGATATATTTTATGGGAAGCAATGTTAATAAAACAGAAAATATTAACGTAAGTAGGCATCGATATAGTCCAGGCATTGCGTTCTTAACGCAAATAAGCCGGCTTATTTGTTAACGTTTATTAACAGTAAATAAAACCCGTTGCATTCATACAATCATTAGCATAAATTTAGTTATAACTGTTTTTGCAACAGTTTGAGTAGGGTTTTACAACAATGTCACGACACGCGCGCAGCACTGAAAATTCCTGAAGTATTTACACAGGTATACAGCTATTAACTTCACACAAGGTCTTCAGGTCCCAAACTAGGCAGAGCCTGTACTATGGTAACCTGATGACTGATATATTCTATACACACCCAGACACAGGTCAAACAGACATGTTCATACACACAAATGTTTGACCTGTCATAAAAATATAACAAATATAGATACACTGTTTATCATTGACATGAAGTATTGTAAATGTAATGTGTAAGCTAGTAATACATAATAATTACAAGCATAGTAAATCGTTAAAATGCTCATCATGCATTCACAATCACATGCTCTATCTATATTTAATACCTATATATATATCCAAAGCCCGTGAGAGCCATTGTACCTGCAACGGGACTTGACTTATGAGCAAGTTCTGAGGATTATGCGTTATAACGATAGCAGATATAATCATTGCGTCACAATGCGTTATATTATAAGTTATAACGCAATTTTATACAATAAACTGCAATTAGATGTCGTAATGTTGATGTCTTCCTCGTAATAAATGAGCAAATAACGTCGTTTAGTTTTTTGTTTATTAAATATTTTAGGGTTGCCAAAAAAAGTTAGCGGTACAGGTGTAGTATTAATTTATTTATTTGAACCCCAACATAATGTACACTGATACAAGAATCCAAAAGAATGCTTAATGAAAAATGCTAATTGTCACTATAATTATAGGAGAAGACAGCTTGAGTCGAAAAGGGAGCGATTAGTACAGATAGCCACTGACATAATTATCACAGTTAATGTGCAATTAGATTTGATAGGTTTACCATAAATTTACAATACACAACAGAAGAAAATTTTCAATTTTTCCAATATTGGAAAAGTAGACGGTTAAAGAAAGTACAAAATACAAATCCGGATTGTTTGATCGCCAATTTTTAGTTTGCCAAAAGTTTCAACGAATAGGTCCACTCTGTCGATTTGCGATGAAATATTACAATCTCTAACTAAATTTATTGAGTAGCGTATTTAGGCCTAAGTTTGTAAGGCCTAAGTTAAATTTGTTTGATAGATTCTTGAGCAAATAAAAACTGAAGTTAAAAATTTAACAATGCTAGTTCGGAGCGTCAAGCTACATAAATAATTTTGTCGATGCAATGCGTACATATAACAATCGAAAATAAAAACAATTACCGATCGTGATATCGCAAAAAAAACATTTCAGATGTTTGAATAACTCATTCTTTTTTCAGAGTCGGAGTATAATTGGTAGCAGCAATGCCCCGTTGAAACACGGATTCACTCGCGTGGACTATGGTTTCCAGCTTAGGAAGCAGCATCGGCGTAGTGATTGAAAAAAAAATACACCTCTAATGTCTGGTTTGACTGCTAAAGCTATTACCCTACAAATCTGCAAATACCCTTCCATTTTCACGTAACCTGGCCCATCAATCAGACTTTCTGAATGTGCGTGTTAACTTCACACAACCCAACTTTGCTAGCTATAAAAAGTCCACACTTCATTCATTCAATCGAATTTTATACCAATTTCTACAACCGGAAGTGTCTAAATCGCGTAACATTCGCATAACGTGACTTATGCTTACAAGTACAGCAGTTTGTGGGTAAATGTTATTGTAGACTTTAATGCTTTCATTGTTTTGTTTTCGCTATTAAATGTTTTAGAGACTAGTGTGGAATAAAAATCATGCTTCGGCCATTTGTTAGGTAATATATTAAGTTATTTTTCTATTATTTTGTAGCATCGATGTGGTAACACAAAATTGATCCATAATATTCTTTTCAACATACTTGCTGAGTAGTAAAGTGAGCCTTATTACATCGATTTTAGGCCCACAGACCGAGCTTTAACACACACGTGCGTAATAATAGGATACACTAGTATAATAAGTTAAACGAGTTATTTGCGAGTAAACAGAGCAGTTTCAATTTTATAATTAAACGATAAAAGTAATACAGGTTTGCTTTTACCTCCCAAATGTGTTGAAAAATGTCGTATGAAACTCGTGAGCTCTACTCATTTCTATCGTGATATATTATAATATTTACATTACAACCAATATTAGTAATATTTTAAGATGAAAATATGTGATTGTTTGCATTGTATAGGCTCCGAAACTACTGAACCGATTTGAAAAATTATTTCACTGTTGGGAAGCTACACTATTCCCGAGTGACATAGGCTATATTATATTTTCAAAAAAATTCGGAGACATTTTAATTTTTAATTTTTTTACCCGTGCGAATCCGGGGTGGAACGCTAGAACGTAATAAAGTATGTGTTGTTAACTTTTATCAATGAAAGCACTTAGTATGTACATATAGTCGACTCTCTAGTAATAATACTGTGCTAAATCCTAGACAACGTCATCACTTAACATCAGGTGAGACAGTTGACAAACACAAACTTATAAGAAAAAAAAAACAACTCGATGAAGTCTATTCTTATAATTATAATAAAACATTTAGATAACTAGCGTGGTCAGTTCTAAAAAATAATAGACTTCTTAACTCAGTATCTTATAGTCCCAATTTCTTGTACAAATTGAAATGCGGAAGTTTATGTGATTATAATTCCGCTTTATAATACCGCTTAGTGATAAAATAACTGCCTGCTGATTGAGAACGCTCGATACCCAACCATATCTCTTAGATTCGTATCTTCCATACATTTTATTTTAAAATCCATTTTGCGGAAATACAGATTTAGGCAATGAGTTCCATTCTTTAGCTGTACGCACTATGAATGTGGAAGCAAAACGCTTCGTGCGAAAAGTTGGACATGTCATGTCATGTCATGATGTCATCACATCTACCATGCATGGATGTCGCACTGCCCTGACTTTTAATATCAAAAAATTAGAACACAATAAACAGTAAAGATTATAATATATAATCTTCTGGGTAGGCGTGCTCCATCGTAGACTGCATCATCACTTAACATTATGTGAGAAAGTGGTCATACGTTTGCCTATTCTTAATTTAAAAACATTAAAAAACACTGCGTAAAAATTGATCGCAATAAAATTCCAACCTTGCATAGGTATACTGCCCTATTTCTAATACAGGTGCATTCTCACCAATAAAGTGAATGTAGATCGGTATTTCACGCCAAGGCTCGGAATATCACGAGGTTACTTGCTAATTATTATAAATCGAACTGATTTAAGTGAGAACGGTGTACCATTTAAAGGTCTTTATTATTGTAGTTTCAAGTGTTTGAATAGTTGCATTTTATATTAATTTTATTACTAAGCGCATTTCGATAGGAGTAACGTAATTTGATCTTTCTCTCGAACCATCTACGAATACCAGACGGACGAAAATGCAGTGTCAATAAGATTGATGAGATTCCATCTCATTAAAGCGTTTTACTTCTACATTCATAAAGTATACAGCACTTTCGTGGAATCTAAGTGTCTTGAAGTCACGAGTGAATAGCCAATTTAAGATCAGTGATACGGTGGTCGAGGACTTAAAGAACCTAGCTTAGAACCTTAAAAAAAGTTCACATTTTGAACAAACAATACTAATTTAATTATTTTTTTGTATTACTAACTATGAATTTTGAGTTCATATATAAGTGCATATTTTAATACAGATATGGTATGATACATTAAACAAATTAGTTGTGATCAGCGCTATGTAAGCGCTTACTCTAGAATATATTACAGAATATTGCAAAGCAATTTACTATAAAACCAGTTAACTATCTAACATTATTGATAATACCGCGGCCGTTGGGAGCACAAATGATTATAAATCTGCGGCTACTGGTTACTACGTAGTAAGGTAAATCCAGGACAGGTAGCAGTGGCATTAAAATAAAACGTTAACACACGTTTGAATAACGACCTAACATTAAAAGTAGCAGTCGTGACGTCATAAGCCGTACGCTAATTATTTTAAAAATCAGGGCAGAACATCGGTTTTATTAAAAAATACAGCAATGACAGAATACCTTCGTGATGTAACAACGTTTGTTACGAATCTAATTAGGTATTATGTTTACAACTTATTTGGAAATTACCTAAGGATTATGATTTGCAACCTGGTGGCATTATGTAAGGTTAGCAGGTTACTTGTGGGTCGATGAATTATTTTTAGGTAATTTATAACTGTTATAAATGTATCAATTTCTCATGCGACACCAACTACTCGAAATAGTCAAAAGTTAAACTATTTATGTATATAAAATTATACTTACCTACTTTTCGCATGTACACACATGACAGTACATCACAGATCCACGTTTAGCAGTAAAAACTCTCGATACTTTTTAATTTTAATATTCTACAAGCTTTTGATTAAATCCATAATGATAAGGTACTCATGAACATCCCAAGAAACACTTATTTTGGAAATTAAATGTCCTCTCGAGAAATAGTATAATACATGAAACTTTAATTAGTTCCTCTTTGCACGGAAAAAGAGTATCTAAGCGTGTAAATGAAACCTAAAAATGCAAACTTTTTTATCACCTTCGTATAGTTGAACCGTAGCCTGCTAACTGTACATATATAATTGAAGAAAAAAATTGCACGAACCGGCTCCAATGCCCAGGGACCGTTAAGTTTGAGTCAACAATACTTTTCGTGAGTTACTCGTTACCTGATTGAGATAATTGCGATCATATGTTACTGAGATTGCATAATTGTTTTTACCTACTGTGTTATTAGTTTTAAAGGTCGTATATAAATAGCAGTTAAATCGCTCTGTTATGTTATTGGAAGATCATCACCGGAAACTAGGTAAGAGAAAATTAATAGGTTATAAAATTTTTTAATACAGTGGAGTCTCACTAATCCGGGACTAATAAAAACTACGGGGTGTCGGATGATTGGAATGTTCCGATTGTATAGAAAAAAATCATAGGTTTATAATATAAATAAGGTAGTCCTATATTGCCGTCTTGACATAGCACAACGAGGTAGTACAGCAGTACGAGAGTAGAGAGCGGGGTGGCATGAGCGGAGGGTGTCGGATTATAGGACGTGTCGGATCAGTGAGATTCCACTGTACCGACGACATAGCGAATTACTTTTTTTTTATCGTCACCTGAAGTTTGAGCGTGTTGTAAGTAAGTGTATGCTAAATAGACTCTGAATGAGTATGTTAATCGTAATGTTATTAGTTAATATAAGCGTGTTACTTAAAACTATGAGCTGAGAATGAGCTTCGCGCGGCGTTTTTTCAGGCAAGACTTATACAAAATAATATTTTTTTAAGCATCAAGTCGTTATGTCAGATGGCTTAGAGATATAGAAAAAATAGTTAATTTACAATTTATTTTTTACAATTATGTAGAAAAGTATAGGACAATATAATTATGATTTGCAGCATTTTAATTATGAACAGATTATTTTTAGAAGAATTAGCTATCGATAGGCTGGCAACACATGGTGATTTGGTTTTTTTTAATACTGTTGCGTTTGACCACCACACTTGATGGTCAGTGACGATGTGGTCGAAGATGTTATCACGCTAGACCTAGAATACTCACGGTTAAATATTATTATAGTAATTTTCAATGCAATTAGATTAAAGTATTAAGCTGAAATAAAGACTCATTAAAATTGCGCCATGAAATTATTCCTCCAAAAGTATTTTAGACCATCAACTTACTTAACACAGTCCAAGTTATTTCTTTCTATAATTCACCATTGCTTGTTGTTATCTCTTACCTGTAACAAAATAAATTAAATTGGTAATATGATAGTTTCATTTTAATTATATGACTATTTTGTAAATACGAGACATAAGTAAATAAAAGTCTTTTTTAGTCGACACTTTAATCCTGTGGACCTTATTATTTAAAATTGAATACTGCGGGTTAGAGCATTTGAGTTATCTATAGGCTACCAATAGCTAGTGGATTGCTCAAATGTTATTGTAGTAGCTGCAGTATTGTTATTAGTTACTAGTGTTTTATTTTAATAAAGGCACCTGCCCATTTTAAATTACATTGCTATTTAAAATTTTCGTACAAGGAATGTTTGCTATTCAGTTTGGCATCAGCTGTCCCTAACAGCTGCGTTTTATCACTCTAATTATTATAAAGGCGAAAGGGTCTGTGTATGTTTGTTACTTTTTCACGCTCAAACGGCTACACCGATTTCGATGAAATTTGGTATGGAGATAGGTTAGACCCTGGATTAACACATAGGCTTATTATTATCATAACCATCATCACCGTTTTACATCACCACGCGGGTAAAACCGCGGGGCACTATATGACAATTTAAGACTAAAAGTATTTAACAAACAAACATCTTGACTCATAATAACGCATAATGTTAACGGTAATTCGTTTCAGTATTACTTAAAAGATGCCTTTATTTTCCACTCAATTTATGAATAAAACATATTCTGCCAAAACATGACGTAATTCTGTAACAGTCGTATCAAGTTAAGGAGGCCAATTCTGGTGTGACCGACATAATCTTTATGACTGGAGTTAGAATTAATATGATATGAAAATATATGTAATTACATGAATATCACGCGAATCATCGAGAAAGTATCACAGTGCTAGAGACTATTTATGTAATTAAACAAAATACTGTATGAATACCGAATGCAACTGATATAGCTAATGTCAACTCGCCGACCAATCAGAAAAGAGTGCCTTTGAAAGATGCATATCATTATATGTATTAAACATCATTGTAAGATTAAATTTTCAATTTGTCTTACATGTTTTTATTGCAGCCATTATCCTAGCCTATACCCAAGTACAAGATTTGTAATTATATTAGTCTTTCAAACCACTGTTTTTAATCTTATTAGACTTATTTAGACTAACCGGTTGGCGCAGTTGGTAGCCTTCTGAGCCGCTGGTCCCGGGTTCGATTCCCAGACAGGTCAAACATTTGTGTTTATGAACATGTCTGTTTGACCTGTGTCTAGGTGTGTATATGTATATAAGTATGTATTTAAGTATATATATCAGTCACCAGGTTACCATATTACAGGCTCTGCCTAGCTTGGGACCTGAAGACCTTGTGTGAATTTTGTCCCAGATAAAAAAAAAATACATTTTAAAGGAATGGTCCCGAGTTTCTTGCTGTTTCTTCTCCGTAGTGGCTCTATAGATTTTACAACGCGTGCTAAGCGTCTTTTTGAATTATTAGTCAATCTTTCGACGTTAATAATTGCGTCCTGAAAGCCTATATTGAATTAATAATTTAACTTTGACAGTGATGAGAGCAGAGATAAGTGATAAGATATATACAATGATTAGTTATTATTATAGACAAGTACAAGAGACTTCTAGTAATCGTGATATATGTATAGTACATTTTAAATGGTTTTTCGAGGAATGTTTTGTTTGCAGTATCTAAACTAGTGCAGTGCAATAAACTATTTTATTTTTTTAAGCGAGCTTAACTCAAATATTTTTATGATGGTAATTTTATTTTCTTTATTTCTATTGTTAATCAATATTATACATCCAAAAGGTGCTGTTGATACTTTTAGATTTGAATACTCTGTTCTCTTCTGTTTATCATTCAATTGATAAAATTACCAAGTGACCATTCTATAACCTGTACCAGGTCGCTAACGAGTTTTGCTTGTACTTGTAAGATAACGAAATAAATTGTAAGTATGATAACTCATGCGTCGTAAGTTGACTTTCAATTGGAATTTGGATTGATTGATTTTCTTGTTTGAACAGACCTTTATTCGTATATTTATGCCCTTTCACAAAAACCAAGACGTGAGGTCCAAATTTAGTAGTATGATGAATACTGTCCTGTACAAAAAGCAATCATATTTAAATGGTTCATACACTGTTTGAATATTTTTACTACAAACATTTAAACATATATGCATTCTCTTACGGAATTTATTTTTCTTTTCTTTTCTTAGTGGGGTGGGTCTTTTATGTTGGTTAAAAATCAGTAATTTTCCTAAGGCATAAAGATGGAGACATTTCATAGAGATGTCTTCGATATAATATCGATAAGCCTGTGGTTGGCTACCGACTTGTGAACAGAGTTAAAATAAAAATTCTATTCACGTCTTTTCAACATGAATTTTGTTGAAAGGCATGACGCTTGTATGAGTCACGTCGTGAATGACCTCAAATCGGTCAGATTTGGTCAGAGTTTTGAGTGTACAGAAGGCAAATTAATGCACCTATTCTTTAGTGGCCTTGCCAATCGTGAGATTTGAAGGCGTTGCTTGAATGGATTGCCTTTAGAGAAGATCGCTTTTATAGGTAGCGTGAATACGTGGGAACATATTCAGTTACGTAATAATAATAAGAGATGCGCTCAGGTCATATTTTTGGGTACGCAACTAATTAATTGGAATATTATATACTAAGCGTTCATGACAGAGCTTACACTAACACCATCTCTACCATTCAGCTAGGTTTAACAACTTTAGGTGATTACTTACTCGATGGATGAAAGCTAATAGCGTTTTCGATGAAGCGTTTACGTGATTCGGACCTCACGTTACGCCGCGCCGTCCGTCATGTTGTTGATTTTATTGTTGTCACGGCAACGATTGCTAGGCCACTTCAGAGGAGTTGTTCTTTTTATTTCTTTTTGTATACTGTATAGATCTGGCGTTTGACCACTATTTCACTTGATGGTCAGTGACGATATGGTCGAAGATGTTATCAGGCTAGACCTAGACCTATGCTCACTGGCTCTCGAGGACTCCTGTCTGAATACACTATGTGTTTTGTGACAGTTTTTTCAACTTGAGGGTGGTACCGGCTATCGTTCCTAGTTAAGGCCGCGGGATTTGGTATTCCCCTTTTTTTAGGATTATATTCAGGCTGAGGAAAAATGTATGATAAAAACCCGTCTTTTCCATCTAACATATTCGATTCACAGCGCTTAGCTGCGTCCTTAGCTGTTTTGACGCCAATAAATCTATGAAAATGTAAAGAATATCAGGGTCCCAGAATAGTCAAGGAGTTGTCTTTGAGACAAGTTAACAATCTAGATATTTTCAATGAACAAATTACACTGATACGTCAACGGCCGTGAAGATAATAGTGTATCGAACTCATCAAAGAAGTTATTATAAAGTAGCTTATTCAGAATATTAGCAAAAACATGTTTTCAGATCTTGTTAGGTGTTAGTTGGTGAGTACGTATTCATAATTATAAATGGTGGTATATAAACGTGACATTTAAGACTACCAGTACAAAAACAAGAGATTAGTAAAAATCAAAAGGATATTAAGTAGTTATATATATATATATATATATATATGTAGGATTGGGATATTAGTGAATGTAAGGTAGCAACCCCAAGCGGTGAGTGAGAGGAACGAAAGAGGATGTGAGCGAGAAAGAGGAGGAAGAAAGGCAAGATGGCGAAAGTAAAGTAACAGTGTAAGATGAAGACGTAATATTAAGCTGCGCATAAGCACTATTTCTTTGTTAAATTACGGTGAAGTGTAAAGAGAATTAAACGAAGTCAAGCGAAGAAGAAAATCATTTTATTTCCTACAAATTTGGGGGCTCGTCCGGGATCCACGTGCTTTTACAAGACGGCGGCTCGTGGCGTGGCGTGGCTTTGTGCAACATACGACGAAAAAAGTACAAACCAAATTATTACGACGCATTCATGAAACGACGAGACGACGGAACAATATTAGAAAAAATGACGACGGAGAACAAAGATAGTGCTTTTGCATATATAGATAATATGACGAAGTTTAGCGGCGGCGACGACCACACCTATACGTCAGCAAAATGGGCGCAAGATATAGAAGACAATGCAGAAATATTCGGGTGGACAGCTCACCAACAATTAATTATAGCTCGTAGATCATTAACCGGCACGGCCGAATTATGGCTAAGGACGGAAAAAGTGCATAAAACCTATGAAGAGCTCAAGGCGGCAGTGATTAGAGAATTCCCGGAAGTAGTCAATAGCAAAGAAATGCACGAATTAATGGCGGCTCGAAAGAAACGCCACAATGAAACGTGCTATCAGTACATGCTAACTATGAAGGAGATGGGTAAACGTGCAAAATTTCCAGACTACGTCGCTATTCAATACATCATAGATGGAATCCCTGATCTAGAAATGAATAAAGCTATTTTGTATGGCGCTACAACGTATTCTTCATTGAAGGAGAAATTATATCTCTACGAAAATATCAAGGCAAAGAGCCAAAAACAAGATCAAGTCGAAAGGTCAAAGAAGCAGAATGTATCAGCATCATCATCTTGGACTAACAAGCAGCGCTGTTATAATTGCGGTGAGACGAACCATAAGGCAAATCGCTGTCCGAATGGCATCAAATGTTTTAAGTGTAATAATTATGGCCATATTGGGTCGAAATGTATGAATTATGTCGATAAAGCGGTCGTCGGTAAAAGTACTGCGTCGATGCAGCTGGCGCCGTCAACCAATCGACAGTCTCACAGGACTTACGAAACTTCACAACCAATCAGAAGCAAGGCTCTTTTCAGTACGACCAATGAGAGAAGCGATACGGACCGCCATGACGGAATCGCCATAGAAACGGATGTTGTGAAGGAAAATGTCATGCAAGTTGTCAATAGTACAGAAAACCGAAAACAGCGTCAAAATTGTATAAAATCAGTGAAATTAGGTGACAAAATCGTTAACACATTGTTCGATACCGGTAGTGAGGTTAGTATAATCAGTGAAGACCTTTTCAAAGAGTTAAAAGTGCCGCGATGCGAGGATCGTACGATCTTAACCGGACTTGGATTGTCACAAGTGAGTTCGTGTGGAAAGGTCGTCGTAGAAATTGAAATCGATGGACAAATTTATCCTAACGTAGTCTTACGTATTGTGCCTACGGGCTGTATTCCGTATAAGTTATTATTAGGCCAAGAATTTTTGAATAGTGTTGTTATGGTTATACGTGAGGGTGCTGTGCTGTTATTGCCGAAAGACGAAGAATGGTTGTTTCGTGTGAACTGTTGTGTGAGTGAGGTTGATGTTGCGGGTCATATTACCCACCCAGATGTAAAGGAAGACGTGAGGCGGCTAGTAGAAGACTACAAGCCTCTTCAAACAAAAGAAGCGCCAATCCAGCTAAAGATTGTGTTAAAAGACGACATACCAGTGGCTCAGCGACCTCGAAGAATATCTCTGGCTGAGCAAAAGTTGGTGGAAGAACAAGTTGACGAGTGGATTAAGAAGGGTATAGCTCAGGTTAGTTTCTCTGAATATTCTAGTCCACTAGTGTTGGTGAAGAAAAAAGATGGGTCAGTAAGAATATGTGTAGATTACAGATTGTTAAATAAGAAGATAATAAAGGATGAGTTTCCTCTACCAGTCATTGGTGACTTGATTGATAAGTTGAAAGATGCCAAGGTATTCAGTGTGCTAGACCTTAAAAATGGATTTTTCCATCTCAAAATAAGTAAGGAGTCTATACCTTATACATCTTTTGTCACACACCATGGTCAGTTTCACTTTTTACGTGCTCCTTTTGGACTGTCGGTGTCTCCGAAATATTTTATGCGATTTGTTAGCATAATATTCAGAGAATTAATTTCAAGGAATATTATGATGATATTTGTGGACGATATTATAATTCCAGCAGTCACTGAAACTCAAGCGTTAGAGAGGCTGAGCCAAGTCTTAGAGGTAGCTTCTCAGTATGGGCTAGAGATCAACTGGAAAAAGGCTAAGTTGATATGTAAAGAAATTGAGTTTCTTGGTCACATAATAAAAGATGGTGAGGTGCGTCCCAGCCCCGACAAAGTACAGGCGGTGGTAAGGTATCCAGAACCTAAAAATACTATACAAATACAAAGTTTCATTGGTTTGACATCTTATTTCAGAAAGTACATCAAGGACTATGCAATGATTGCCAGACCATTGACAGATTTAATGAAAAAAGGAGCTACTTACAAGTTTGACGATGAGCAAAGGGAAGCTTTCTCGCAATTGAAACAAAAGCTCATATGTGATCCAGTACTAAAGATTTACAATGATAGATTGCCTACAGAATTGCACACAGATGCATCAAGCCGGGCGTTAGCCGCAATTCTATTGCAACAGTATCCAGATGGTGGGTTACATCCAGTACATTACATGAGTAAAAAGACAAGTGAAGCGGAGAGCAAATGCTCTAGTTATGAGCTTGAAGCACTTGCGGTAGTCGAAGGAGTGAAGAAATTCAGACACTATTTGTATGGAGTTCATT
The DNA here is from genome assembly GCA_934044485.1 of Apeira syringaria. Classification (NCBI taxonomy): domain Eukaryota; kingdom Metazoa; phylum Arthropoda; class Insecta; order Lepidoptera; family Geometridae; genus Apeira; species Apeira syringaria. Next base: position 8,226,292 of record OW203665.1, on the reverse strand, counting down.
TCAAGATAGTCACAGACTGCCAAGCTTTCGAGCAAACCTTGAAGAAGAAAGATTTGACACCTAAAGTAGCTCGATGGGTATTTCTGTTGGATGAATATGATTATGAGATCGAACATAGATCAGGTAGTAAAATGCAACACACAGATGCTCTTAGCAGAAACCCATGGACAGGAACAATAGTAAACTTACACGATGGGATTAGGCAAGCTCAGGAGACAGATGAAGAACTAAGCGCAATAAGAGAGCTCATACTGAAATATGGGAAGTATCGAGACTTTTGGATAGATAATAATGTCTTATATAAAGGCGAAGCAAAGCATATAGTCGTCCCAAAAAATATGGAAAAGGAAATTATCAGAAGATGCCATCAAAATGGTCACTTTTCTATGAAGAAGATGAAAGAAATAATAGGAAAAGATTACTACATTAAAAACATGGACAAAGCAATAGAAGAAGTTGTACTAAGTTGCATACCGTGCTTACTAGCAACCAGAAAAGAAGGTAAAAAGGAGGGCTATTTAAATCCAATTGATAAAGAAGATGTGCCACTGCATACACTACATTTGGATCATGTGGGTCCTCTGACTGAAACAAAGAAATTATATAACCATATACTTACAATGATAGATGCATTTACCAAATTTGTGTGGATATTTCCTACTAAATCTACATCAAGTGCAGAAGTACTTAATAAACTCCAGATACACCAACAAACATTTGGAAATCCTGTTAGAATCATCACTGATAGAGGAACAGCATTTACAAGCTCTGAATTCGAAAGATATTGTCAAGAAGAGGATATACAGCATATCAAAATTACAACCGGAGTGCCGCGTGGAAATGGACAGGTGGAGAGAATTCACCGCATACTGATACCTATGCTAACAAAACTTTGCATCGAAGATAAGGCGAATTGGTATAAACATGTAAGCCGTGTACAGAGAGCCATTAATAGTACCTACCAAAGAGCTATCAATACAACTCCATATCAATTATTGACTGGAACAAAGATGAGATATAAAGAGGACATAGATTTAATTAATTTATTACATCAAGAAGCCATTAATCTGTACAGTGAGAACAGGGAAAACTTAAGAATTAAAGCTAAAGAGCAAATTCAAAAAATCCAAGAGGAAAACAGGAACACATACAATAAGAAAAGAAAACCAAGTTCAACATATGAAGTAGATGACTTGGTGGCCATACAAAGAACTCAATATGGTCCGGGCCTAAAGCTAAAACCCAAGTACCTCGGTCCCTACAAGATTGTCAAAGTCAAAAGGAATAATCGTTATGATGTTCAGAAGTTATCTGATACCACAGAAGGGCCGAGTAAGACCTCAAGCTCAAGTGACCTTATGAAAAAATGGCCATCCAGGGATGATGATATACGTTAGTGAGAAACTTTATTTAAGAAAGTATGATCGATTCTGCTTGTCAGAGTATAGTGTCGATAGCAGCACAGTGCTATCACATTATAGCAGATAACACCTGTTAGGTAAAGGTTATGTGTACCTACTATGTTTTTTTCTAGTATATAATTCAGGTAAATATAGTTAGTGCTAGAATTTTCTATGTAATCATAATAAGATGCTTAAAAAATAAAAGCTAAGATCTTTGTAATAGGCAGTATCATTTATTATTTTCATAGTATAAACCTGCAATTATTATGTTAATATGTTGTATAAGTAAGGTGTATACAATACCATATTACTTCAATGGTTGTTGAAGAAATGTAACTTTAATTGTCTCTGTATAAAATAAATACATAGAATTAATTTAGTTAAGTTACCCAATAGTGTAAAAGTCCAAGTTGTTACTGCGGATAAAATGTAATTCAGTTTAATCTTTTAAGTTAGCATATAAGTTGATTTAATTCTAAGACTTATTGTGTATGAATGGTGAAGTATCGTGTAAGAGTTGTGTGAACTAGAATGAAAGGAGTATGAATGATGAGGTATACATATCTGAGGGCAGATATTGGAGTCGGATGGCCGAATGTAGGATTGGGATATTAGTGAATGTAAGGTAGCAACCCCAAGCGGTGAGTGAGAGGAACGAAAGAGGATGTGAGCGAGAAAGAGGAGGAAGAAAGGCAAGATGGCGAAAGTAAAGTAACAGTGTAAGATGAAGACGTAATATTAAGCTGCGCATAAGCACTATTTCTTTGTTAAATTACGGTGAAGTGTAAAGAGAATTAAACGAAGTCAAGCGAAGAAGAAAATCATTTTATTTCCTACATATATATATAATTAAATATGAATAAAATCTCACCCCATATTCCATCAAGCTAAGTGTTAAATGATACTGTCTCAATCTGCTTAGTCGATGACCTTTGAGCAAACCTTGCCTCTAATCACCAAATCATAGCTGGTTAGTAAAACAAGCACAATCAATCGAGCGAACACAAACTTTAAATTATATTTATCAGCCAATCAAAATGTAATCTCCACAGCAGATCTTTGATAATTATAATTCAATTCAGTGTAAAGTGAGCTTCACTTGAATGTCAGTGGCACTCAAAATTTTTATCATAATGTGTAATAAACTGAGGGCAGCAGTACTTTTACTTAATATTTGAGTATGGCGTTTCACACTTGTTTATTTCGATACATTTAGATTATAATTTTTCTACAATCCTTTTGTTTGCTGTGCTTTAAAGAATAGGCATGATTTATGTATTCTTTACGCTTTTAATCTTAATTTTAATTACTATTATGACTGTATACAGTAGCGACGAGACGTCAGTATTAGAACACCTAAACAAAAAAACTGACAAAAAAAATATACACAGAGTGCTAGGGTAAAATGCTTCTAAGTAAATGCAATTCAATTTGCAATGCAATTGCAAATTGTCAAAACCCGTTCGTATAGGATTATGGCCGTCACACATACGATACACTGACAAATGTCTGCATGTTGTTTTACAATGGGGAAGATTTAAAGTATTTCTCTTTGTGAAACGAGCGTGCGGACGCGAAATTCTGAATCAACTTTTTTGTGTGAGCTCAGGACCGTCACCTAATTATTTAAAATCTTATAACTACTTAATAATATTATAATAATTACTATTGAGTGTCTTGTCACTCGATATTTCTTGATCGACTTGAGTTCTGCACCACATGTTGAGAGCCACTGTCCAACAGCTTCGTAAACATTATGTGGAGGTCAAAGTGTCAATAACACTTTCTTGCGGAAGCAGATAAAAGGCATTCACATTTAATATTAACCACTTAGTAAAACAACTCTGTATACAAACAATCTTGCTGCCACTTTAAAAGAACTTTTAACATTTATACCTACATCATAGAAAGGCGCTGTCTCTCTCGATGTTTTGCATATCCTAAGCTAGAACTATTATTCGACTGTCCGGTTGGCGCAGTTAGTAGCACTCTGCCTTCTAAGCCGCTGGTCCCGGGTTCGATTCCCGGACAGGTCAAACATTTGTGTGCATGAACAATCAAACAGACATCTGTTTGACCTGTGTCTGGGTGTGTATATGTATATAAGTATATATATAAGTATGTATATAAGTATATATCAGTCATCAGGTTACCATAGTACAGGCTCTGCTTAGTTTGGGACCTGAAGACCTTGTGAGAATGTTGTCCCATATTATTATTATTAATATTATTATAAAGACTATATTAATTAACCTCGCTACTGTCTAAGTATAAGAGATTTCATAAACCATTATTAAAAATTCAATGATCAATTTAATTGATCGTTTTTTGTTTTGTTGGTTGGCTTTCAATTGAACTTTCAACAATTTGATTAAAGATAGATTTTTCTCATTCTAAACTATATTCAGTCCTATAAACTGTATTCATAGTATATTTTTTACATCAGATGAGATAGTGGTCAAACATTTGCCTATTCTCAATGAAAAAAGTAATCATCTCTTAAAATCCTTCAATCTGATCACGACAAGTTTTTAAGAAAACTATTGTTATAAAGATCATTTGGTGCCATTAATCGGCCATTTTATTCGTTTTTAATTTTGATACAGCCAGTGTCACTTTCACAATTATTGTGTTGAATCTGAAGACACCTCTTAATCTTAAATCCTTCAAGCTGTTAACTCTACAGAGCGTGCCAAACGAATTCTTGCACTCGGAAAACATAACCCTCCTTCTAGCGCAGTAGGGTAAAAAAACTTAATAAATTTAATAATAGGTCGGTTTTGCACGAGACATTCAGACCTTACAAGAGCAATCGGTAAAGTTTGCAACTAAGCTACTCAATTGTATGCTCAATTTCTCACTAAACTTAAAGTACTTCAAACAGCAAAACTTAGATTGCATCGAGGAGGCCAAAGTAACCGTTCGCTTACTTTAACTTAGTATAGAAGCATACCTGGTAGAAGATACACTGTGTTTGTGCCGAACGCATCTATTTATATAGAGTGTAGGCTTTGAGTATACAGCCTCCGCTCTTTATCTGAGAGTGTAGGTATACTTTTTAGGCTATTATTTTATTTTTATTACTTTTTAAATATTGTTTTTAAGGATGCTTTTTTTATATTCTTTCATGACTTTTCCTCATTAGGGTTTCATAAAATTTTATGATAAGCAACAAGGCATTGTTAATCATTAGGCTCCCGAGAACAAAATCGTTGTGCTGAAACTTTCTGTTGTAAAATGTCAAGTAAGTTTTTCTTAATATTATTAACTATGTTGGTGATAGTATGTTGATCAGCGCAGTTAGATAAGTGTCTGCTATGTTTAGTGGTTTTTAAAATAAAAGGCTTAAGTGTTGCATACAATAAGCTTATCACAAACGATTATTACTACTGTGCACATTATTATATCTAAAATATCTAATAATCTAATTCAGATATAATTAAGTATATATTAGCAACTAGTTTTATTTAAATTTTATTATGCTACTTATATTCAAGTAGATATTTTGCATATTAATAAAAGCATAACAATATTTTGTAAAATGAAATGTCATTTTATAGAGGGTCGTTCGAAAAAAGTATGATGCATATTGCTAATTCTTTTTATAATCTAATATTTATTTATTTATTTCAATTATAAGCGCTTAAACAATTCGTGTTAACGATTTATTAAAAACAAATTTACATTACACCTATGAACATATCGAAAGAGTAAAGGTTGATTTCATTTGGTTTCCGATTCAAATATTTAATCCAGTTTAATAATTACAATTTAGTAATCATGACCTTTTTACAAGCTCAAATTATGGGCAATTAAGATGTAATAATTTGCAAATTATATATAATACCCCGTATAATTAATAAATTCTAAGCCACTGATTTACACTTAACAACCAAATTGACTTAATTAGCCTTTAGCAAATTAAACTGTAGAATTCCCCTAGCACCTAACTCCAATTATGGTTAAGTATAGGTACGCTTAAAATATTTACACCTAAGTGATTATGTAAAAAGTACCCGGATGTTGTGTGACCCGCAGGCGACAGATTGTAAGAATAGGCTGACATTAAGACTCTTCGTACACTATGCTACGCAAATCTTGGATACTAATGTTGTATACTATATTAGTATACACACACGGCATTGAATCGCAAGACGTGAATTGCCTATTCGACCACTACTGACGTAGCGGCTAAACAGATTACACGTTTACAAAATATCTGACACAAGTGACAATCTGAAAATCGCTGCGACTTATGTAGCGACGATCTCGGCAGGCAGGTAGCCCCATAGATGATACCTAATATACTGAGGTAGCCCACGAATGGCGCGACGCGTGTCGCGGGACGAATGTCGGCGACGCAACTAGTGTACGAGCCTCAATGAATTTGTATGGCGGTAGTCGCTTGGAGACTGAAACCGTCGAGTATCGAAGATTTGCGTAGCATAGAGTACGAAGGGGCTAAGAGGGTCTATACCACACACTGTTTTCGCGTTGTAGGTATTAAGCAAATGTATTGCTATCTCAGCGTTTCCCCTAACCCCCTATGCAACCGATAGAGAGAAGAGATATATTTTATAGGCAAATTTTTGATACAATTTACGTTCCCGGGCAGACCTCTTTACTCTCTCTGAATTGTAAGAAAAAAAATGTTATTGATGTAAATAACTTGAGTATGATGTATTTAAGGCCTGTACCTGTGATTGATTTTGTCAAAAAAGTTTTTGGTTTTTGTAAAATATTGACTTAAATAACCAGTGTCAGCGCAAAAATTGACTGGTTGTGGTTCTTGTAACTTTAAAGTGATATAGAAAACTGGAAAAAATAGAATGTATAGGCCTAGTAAGTGATGTGTAGAATATCTGAAAACAAAAACGAAATCAGATTAAATTCAAAAGTAGAAAAAAGGTTTTCCTATTTGTATGGATAATTAGGGATATCCTCACTGCACCGATGTATAAAAGTAATTGTATATTCAGTCCGTAGCTCAAACCACTGTACGGGCTGGGGCTTGACTGATCCAGTTGAGAGTAGGATTCTTCTAGTCGTTGATTTTAAGGCGATGCAAGGCGGTCTATTATTTTCTTATCTGTTTGAATGATTAACACATAGCCGTAGTAGCTTAATATTAAATATTCTGTTAGGTGTATAATGATGTTATTACAACTGACGTGCTTTTGACACTCTGTGAACATACAAAACACGGGACTTCCTCACGTAATGGTAAGCCAGAGGGCTCAGACACTTCCAACTATATTTTCAACTCAAAAGAGTTGAAAATATAGTTATAGAGCGGAGCGCTCGCGGACGCGATCGAGGTTTGCCTTGTACTGAGTTCAGTGCGAGACAGAAGACTAAAGCACAAGGCTAACCGCGGCCGCAACCGCGAGCGCTTCGTACTCTCCTTGAAAAGTACCACCGAAAGTGGTCGAAACTCTAGCGGGTACCCTCTCACTAACTTCGTGAGTAATGTGTCTTGTAATATTAACACTACCTACACAGTAGTAAAAATATGAAATTAATTTTACTTTCACATGTCACTCAATCTTGAAATAAATACAATAAGAAATGTTTAGCCTAGGGTAACTTTTTTCTCACTCAGGGTCAATTCATTGTACGATTTGCAGGCATATTCATCAGGACATCTATACAAACTTTCACTTAATCCTTTTGTTTGCGGTCGTCAAAGGTTAATTATAAGCAGATGTCGTTTGACCGAGCCTTCTAATCAAACCTATTGTGATGTTGCTGATGTCAAGTGGGCATTGATCAAAGTTTTTTAAATAGCGTTAATTGTTAGACGCACTGGCATGCCATGTTACTTAAAGAAGCGACGACAACATACAAAGGGAAAAAAAGAAATCAGATACAAAATCATATACTGGCACTGGTTTCCAACAGGGCGTACGCCCTATTCACGTACGCCCAATCGTTACTAAGCTTTTTCTGTCTGGGAGCGTAATGTAATACTTTCAGTATTAATTATTTAAGTTCGGGCGCAGTACAGTTTTAATTAATTGTATCTGTCTATAGGCAGGGGATACCACTTAACATCGTGTGGGCCTTTTGCTTGTTTCTTCACCTTATCCCATAAAAAAGTCGATAAATAAGGTTTTCAGTTTTTTCACAAACAAAATTATTTTCTTTTTTTTATTAAATAAGTGTAGAAAAGCTACACATATGACTACTGTATTTAAATTGATTACATTTATTTTGAGATAAGCGTAATCAAAATTTTGTAATGTAGTTTTGTAATTTTCACCCTAAACTTTTGGTGGAAACCTTATGTTGACTCGTCGTGTAGGTATCCTTAAGGGTTGGTAAAGATAAGAAAATGGTAGAAACAGGATAGTATCTTAACGTCACCTTGATTTCACAAAAATAAAACCTGCTTAACATGTTGTGATGCTGGAGGTGAGAAAGAATGGGGTTGAACTTCAGACCCAGCAAGCACCTGATTATCTCAAGTGGTCAGTAAAATATTAAATGCAATCATAGTGAAAACATAACCTAATAAGATTTTTTATGACGAACCTGACATTTAAAATTAATTAAAATATTAAAACATCTTATACGTAATCTTACATCATGTATAATTGAAAACGAATTAACATGTGTAAAAAGTTAATTACTCTGTTTATCTAAAAGTTCCAGCCCAAGCAGTAAATTCATCATCATTAATACTGGATTATAAAACAATAATCATTAAAGAGTCGATGATATCAAATATTGCGACCGCGGGCAACTTTGACCGGAAGGCTGATATATTTAATCTCTTTTTATCTATCTACGGTCAATTATATCTATAGAAGAAAATATACAGCGAATCAGTACTTTAGCTTCACACATTTATTTTGAAGATACATGTAATATTGGTTGTATTACCCATATTTGCCTGCTTGTGGAGTTTAATAGAGAAGGCAGCAGTAGAAATATTGACTGCTGAAAAAATTGTAGTGATATTTACAAGGGACTAAGTTTAGGTGAGGCAACTACGTAGTGATCTAGTTAACAACAAATCTTGCAGAAATGCAAGATTACTTTTTGGCGGGAACTACTGCAACACCTTTATCGTATGCAAACTGGGCAGCAATATGTAAATATCACTAGTTGTAAAGCGAATGATTTTATTCCTAAAGAGATTTTCTGGATAAATCGTTTTATAAAAACTTACTTAATGACATTACCAGGAGAACAGCAACGCAATATCCGCGCGGTTGAGTTAAGACCGTGTTGCCGTGACTAGCTGTCATTGGCAAGTAGGACCTAATCTACTGCTTTAGTCTATACTGTACACAATTACAATCATTTACAAGTGCAATTAAATATGTTAAGTAACAAACGCATAACTGAAATGGTCAATTATTAGATTGGTAGAAAGCACCCCAGTCACGACTCCTCGGAAGAACGTTGTAATGCTATACGCTGGACGCCCACGATTGTTGATTCGGCCATTTAATAGACGTTCTATAGAAGTATTTTATTTTTTTATACATCTAGTGTTTGACCGCTATCTCACTTGATGGTCGTGAGGATGTTGTCGAGATGTAATCGCGCTAGATCTAGAAGGCACAGACTCTCAAGTACTGCTGCTTAAATACACTATGTGTTTGGTGATAGTTTTTAAAGTTGGGGGGATATATGCTAGCTAGGCAGGTCCTCAAAAGTACCCTACCACTATGATCGAAATTGATAACTTAACTTGAAATTACATATTTTTGTAACAGTTTGTAGTAAAATTTAATGAAAGTATAAAAAGGTTGACGGTCTATTATTTGTCAGCTGATTATCATCTCGGCCATAGGACGTCCACCGCTGGACATATGCCTCCCCCATTGATCTCTACACGGACCGGTAGGAAGCTGCCCGCATCCAGAATTTCTGTCCACCTTTTAGATGTCCGTTCTATTCTTCTCCGTTCTGATGCTCTTGCCAGTCCATGATCTCCATTAGAGAACCTTTTGACCCCAACAGCCATCAGTTCTTCAAACAATGTGCTCTGCCGTAGCTACTTCAACGTGCCAATCCCCTTGGCTATATTGGTAACTTTCGTTCTTCCACGGATCTCCTCATTTCTGAATCAATCGCATATACAACGATCGCATATCGAGACACCTAAGATCCTGATGAAGGCTTCCGGATGAAGCCGAAACAATTGTCGATCGTGATATCGACTACGCGTTAGTACCACGTTATACCCGTAGAAATAGTGTAATGTGAACATGTTTCAGTTCCGTAATTCCGTAAGTCATCCACTGGTAACACACACTGCTTCATTCGATCATTATGATATGTAGTTATGAAAATAAAGAACTTAGTGATCACCTTTAACTTTTAATAATTACTCTTCCCAAATACGAACACGTGATCGGCACGAGCTATCTATTCAGCTACTATGTTCATATGGAAGAGTTATTAATCATTAACATTTAGGAACGTGCTTGGTGGTCGCTTTCTTGCTTCCGATGGAGAAAGGAGTTATGCAATGTAAGGTCTATGTTTATTGTTTTTTTCCCATTTGATAATACCCTTTTTCAACTTGCTGGTAAAGTGACCGTATGACTGAGAACTACGTCTCAGTTGTTATCTCAAGATAAAAGATGTTAGGCCGCATTATAGGCCCTTGGGTAGTCTGAAACAACGAGTATACCCCTCTCTACATGCCTCTTTGAGCTTAAAAGGCATCTGCCCGAATACTTTCTTCTTTTGAAGAAACTATAGTCATTAACAAATATATATATTATATAAAAATACTTAAGCAATCATTTAATTTACAAGTCACAGTGTAAAACTACATATACCTACATTATTCCTGGCGCAACTAATTCGCAATTCACAGAACATTTAATTACAGTAAAACTCAAACATAAAAAATCACATAATCATAATAATTGCAAGTAGAGATTGCATAATCGATAACATTAAAAGTGTTATCGATTACAACGAATCGATTACGCAGTTTCGCCGCAGTGGTTAGTAAGGGATAGAGATTGCTTGCAATAAAAATAATCGCGATTACCTTTATACGTCCAACATGCTTCTTCCGGCGTTCTTTGGTGTCATCAAGCATGTTTGACAACTTTATATTATAAATGTAACCATCGATCAAAGAAATTACGACTTACTCTCTTAGATTATAAGAACCTGGTATTTTTATTGTGCTACAATTAACTTTGTTGATAGGTGTTAAGACAATGCCAACCAATTTCAATCTCACTTACATAAGTTTTGTAATCGATCAAGTGCTAATCGTATGAGCTGGAAGCTACAATAGCTTTATTTATATGTTACATAAAAGCCCTTTCTAAATTTAATAGACTTAAACCTGTCCCTATAATGATAGTTTTAAAGTTTGGGAGAAATTGTATCAACTATTTTGGTAGGTCGTTATAATCGTCTGTCAACTTTTACTTCATTTTGCTCGTTACGGATGTCTATTAATTTGATTAATGATAAATATCATATAGACGAAAGAGTTATGGTGCAAAGAGGTGCGGATTAACTTCCTGCGGAACTACTATATGACGTACAAATGGGCACTACATATCTATCTTTTAAAATTAACAATTTTTGACGCCCAACAAAGTGGGCATCGTTCAACTAGTCATTAATAAATAGAAAATCAAAAATGCTCGTACAAAAATCTCGTGTCACGGTGTTTGTGGTCGCACTGTTTACAAACGGCTCGACCGATTTTAATTACATTAATTAGGTATACTTATACATTTTAATATTAATTATATACCATATAATTTCATACACTTGGTATAGGCATATGATTAGGTCGTAAAGTATTCCCCACCCCCCTCCATTTTCTAATCGCGATTTTCTTATTTTCATATGCACAAATATCCACAGACAGAATCAATGTGGGAGGCAGTGTATGTGCAGTGGATGTCCTATAAATGAGATGATGATGATGAAATAGTGTAGCGAAGGTTAGCGTTACTCTGACATTTCATTTCACGTTTGTCGGGAAAACTAGTATCTAATTATTAACATGAAATTAGAACATCAATTAATTCATCATTTTCAAATATCTCGGTGATGGAGTCGCCTGCAGTAGTTATGAAATATGAAGCACGAGTCATAATTAAATTGAAGGATAAAATATTTATGAAATAGCTTAAAATTTCCTCAATACTAAGCAATAATTTTCTCGCGATCCGTAACGGCTTTGTACTCGTTAACGTATTCAATAGAAATATTAAACAAAAACAATTAAAAATGAAATGAGCCACGGCCTTGTAACGCTGAAAGCGATTATAAAAAATCAAAGATGTGTCAACGGTAAAGTCATTGTGGTAATTGATTTAACCCTGGCAATAAGAAAACAAAACAAAACAAACACTAGTATGCTTACGTCTAATTGTCTAATCTGTGGTCTTCGCTTAATCTGTGGTCTTCGCTTAATCTGTGGTCTTCGCTGTTGGTACATCAACTACCTATACTTATATTTTTCGCATTAAATTGTAAATTTTTGTTATGTACTGTCTGAAGATCCTTAAATAAATTAAAGAAAATAAAAAAATATTACATATATAAATTGTCTCGCTTATATACATATATAACGTGTATTATGTACATGTATTCGTCTGCAGCCATTGTCCAGCCACCGAGCCATCGTCAGCCGAGTATGCTCTGTGGTCAAAATGTGCTGTATAACTTGACAGTTTGCACTTAAATCAACAATTTCATCTATGAGTTTAACATAAAAACATTTTTAGCGAGTGCAGGGTAATTTTTCAATTGTCTTGTCAATACTGTATTAAACATCTTCTACAAATTTACGCATCTTACATAGCGTCAAAATTTAATATATTATTACTTCACTTCTCTCAGCCATGTGCGTCCACTGCTGGACATATGCCTCCCCCATATAGGGGGGATTTGCCAATACTCGCCACGCTTGGCATGCGGGTTGGCGAGCGCCGTATGATTTACAATCCTCAGAAGGCGCTGCTGCCCACCTTCTGGTACGTGGTCCCTTAGCCGACTCTTACGGCACCCGCGGGAAGAGATGGGGGAGTAGGTACTATTCTAGGCCGGTACCACCACGGCAACTGTAATCCTTCCAGAAGAAATAAGGTATCCCAGTAAAATTTCAAAGAAATGAAACATGATATAAACGTATATTGACATATAGTTCTGTATGAAAATTGTCTGTCCAATGAATGAATTCATTTAATTGCTTCATGTAATGAAAAAGCAAAACGTGAAGGGAATGAAAGAAAACCTTATGAAACAAAGTTTATTAATATTTCCATGCCAATAATAGTAAGACGGACTTAACGAAACATTCAACTTTAGAGTCAAGTTTGAAAAACAGTCACCAAACACATAGTGTGTTCAGACAGCAGTCTATGAAAGAGACTAAGCATTCTAAAACTATCGTGATAACAACTTGACCGAATCGCCACTGACCCTCAAGTGAGATAGTGGTTGAACGATAGATCTATACAGTATAAAATAAGGATTAAGAGGAAACGTAAGATAATGTATACCTATGTATATCGTATCATTCTAGTGTTTTTAGATCGATTAAGTATCTTGTTATTACGCCGTGGTGGTACCGGCCTAGAATAGTACTCCCCCATTTCTTCCCGCGGGTGCCGTAAGAGTCGGCTAAGGGACCACGTACCAGAAGGTGGGCAGCAGCGCCTTCTGAGCATCGGAAATCATACTGCGCTCGCCAACCCGCCTGCCAAGCGTGGCGAGTATTGGCAATTCCCCCCAATTGGGGGAGGCATTTGTCCAACAGTGGACACCCAATGGCTGAGATGAATAAAGTATCTTGTACTTTAACCATATTGAAGAGCTTCTGGAAAGGGGCAGTCTGGTTATTTACTTTTTAAAAGACACTCTTGTTACAATCTGAAGAGAATTGTTAAAGGAACCAGAAAAAACATGGTAAGATGCCCATAACATGTATTTTGTTATTATTATATCTGTATATTTTATAAAACTTGATGATATAAATAAAAATTAAAGTGGTCAAACGCAATCTCTTCTGCGTAAATATACAAATATAATATGTACATAAGGCCAGCGCTCCCTGTAATTGAAAATCAAATCCCACTGATCGAGCTCCACGCACGTCAGAGGTGTTATTTTATTTATTTGATCTCTGTCTCGAACGGAAATTGCCGCCGCAAGAGGATAAAATCGTACAAAACAAACAGACAGACCAAGTGTCCGGGATTTGTTTCTATTGTTTCAACGGTTTAGTGTGGAAATAGACGCTGGGACTATAGTTTGAAAGAGGAGCTTGACTTCGGTCGTAACAATGCACTTAAGTTAAATAACACAGGAAAACAAAAAGGAAGTAATGGAAAACAAATAAACGATGAAAAAGGACATCCATATGAAAAAAGTAATCGAACTTTGTACTTTTTATTTTGGCTTCACACGATCTGTGCTTTTAGCAGTGTGAAGTAAATAATTACCAAGTTAAATCAAATTTTCTTACATTGAGAAGAAAGGCATAAGCTATAAGTTTGATTCGTAACACAACTTCGCCACAAATCTAGGAAAACAATCAAACGCGTAGGAACCTGTCCAGGGCTTTTAAGCACTTGATTTTTGTAAGGAAAATTTAATCATGCAGATTGGAAACTTCTGGAGAGAGCGTATATCAAATTCATATGAGGGTGAAAGAAGCCAAAAATTTGAAACAAGATTTTAGAAACCAAGCTACTTCTTTAGGAAAATAAGCGATGCTATTTATAAAACAACTGGGGTTTCATTCTATTCTAATTTCCACTCTTCGACATAAGATCGACGAAAAAATGGTTCATTCGGCCTATTTTTCTATCCATCTCATAAACTCATTGACTAACATTCTACAATTTCTTCTATTCGTAGTATGAGGCATATATACATATATATAGAAAAGTGTCATAGATGTGAAATCAGAGCGTATCTGCAATTCGATATTCGAATTGTAGGTGTGCATTTCAAAACATACCTACGTTAGCCAACGTTGACCAGTTAAGAAAACTGTAGCCAACGGCCTTTACGGGTGGCATAACTGATGCTATTGTAATGCTAATATGCATTGAAGTGAATGTTAAAAAAAAAAAAAATTAATATGTATAAATATATACAGTTGTCAAACGCAAAAAAAAACTTTAAAAGTTCTGAGCAACAGACAACTTTAGCGGAATACCAAATTCAGATATGATTACATTTAAATTACGATTGGATTATTTATGAGTTGCTTGTAATATAAGAATTGGCACCCAGGATTATATCTATTGAAAGAAAAATAAAAAGACTTGAGTAAGGAATTCAAATCCTTGGTGGTACGTACACATTATGAAAATAGAGGCAAAACGCAAAAATGCTTATTTTCAATGAAGAGTGCCCTACATAATTATATTGTAATTAGCAGCCGTCTCGAAATGCATGGCTTTCCAATGGACCTGTTATGAACGATACTATACGCAAAGTCTAAAGTTACAAAGTGATGAAATGAAGTAAGAACAATCTTTAATGCGCACACTGTTCAATGATGGTAGGTAACTATGTAGGTACTACGTAACGTAAGCTGTATGATTTATACAAAGAGACCGCATTGACCTCTGACCCGTTGAAATGCAGTGCTTTCTATGCGGTAGCGTCTTGCGGACGTGAGGTCGGCTGGTTTACTTTAATTGGGATTTAGGTCTGAGAGAGGCTTCGGATGTACATTTAGTGTAGGTTTAAAAGTATTCGGCTCGTGTTGGGCAAGTTATTGGTTTTTTTTGTATCACACTCAGACCCCCGCACCAGGATTCCCTGTATCGCGAGAGGTATGGACACACACAATCACAGCACACAAACATCCAAGACCCGGGACAAACATCTACACTCATCGCACAAATGTTTGCCCCTGCCGGGAATCGAACCCAGGGTCCCGAAGACACAGTAGTCATATCACTGACACTAACCACGGTGCCACGGCGACCGTCAAATCGTGTCGTGTAAATCGATTAGATTGCGACTAGTTCTTATTTTCCACATATATATTTTCTTTGGAATTCACAGATATATAGAGACTACTGATATATAATATTGCAAAAACAAGTCAATTTCTACATTTTTTTTTACATTTTGAAGTCGAATTATTACCTCATTTACATATCTTTTCGCAGTTTCATATCAAGCGTTGATGTTTTGGGACCCAATCTAATTAAATAATGAACACGAAAGAAATAAACTACAAATAATAAAGAAATGTACTAACATCATCTTTGCCTCACCCCCATATTTTTCTCTTTCTCTTCCATTCCCCGCCCCCATTTCCCCTCTCACTCACCTTTGTTATGTGATTTATTTTTGGAAAACTTACAGATAAGGCCAAATTAAGTTCTTGAAATAAAATACATGCATACTCGTAGCTTATGCATGCGCTGAAGGTCAATTAAACATAAAATTATATATTTATCCGAAGTCTCTCTCAGACCTATAATAATTAAACTTAACATCAGGTGAGACAGTTGTCAAACGCAAACTTATATAATATGTAAAAAAAAAAAAAAAATTCAAAAGTTTATATATGTAAAATGCAATAAAGGCAAAGTCGACAATGTACCACTCATGCAATTAAATAATTATGTAGTTTTTGTAGCACCCATTTTATTGCAAACTAGCGATTCGCCCCGGCTTTGTACGGGTAAAAAAAAACAGAATTAAAAATTATAAGGATCCCTATTTGTTTTCAGCATTTTATATAGCCTATATCACCCGGAGATAATTTAGCTTCCCAACAGTGAAATTGGCTACGTAGTTTCGGAGCCTATTCAATGCAATCAAACAAACAAACCTTTTCATTGCTTTCCGAATTTCCACTTGCCATTGCAACATTAATTGTCATAATTATTTATATATCCAGTCAATTTATTTCTAAATTTATTTTTATTATGTCTATATTACATATTATATCTGTTACTCGTCCAAATAATATAAATTAATTTTGCATGTTGTCTACACCTTTAACTGCTGTGGCATTTGCCTCTTAGTGTGTTAAGTGCAATCCTTGTCAACGCATTAGTGTACACAGTGTTGGTATTATAATAAATAAATAAAAATAAATAAATAAACCTTTCCTTTTTATAATATTAGTATAGATGTACAAGTAAACGTCATTTTTTACACTGATTTTTCTGAACCATGATTGGGTGCCAGTTGTATAGCTACTAGTTTTCGCCAGATGTAAGTCTATCTGAGTGCGTTTCTAAAGTAAGGAATCTAGCTAATTACGAATGAATCTGTCATCCGATCGCATCCTTCTCCGGCTTTCGCTTAATTGCTTGCATTGACATAGGATTGAATCACGTCACTGGGCCAATGTAGATAATCCGATTTCACATTATAAAGATGTGTAATTAAAGCCTGTCGGAGTGAGTTCGTGTGAAGAAGGGTCTAATTTTTAATAAATTGCTATGAAATATTACATTTACACACAAGGTCTTCAGGTCCCAAACTAGGTAGAGCCTGTACTACGGTAACCTGTTGACTGATATATATACTTATATACATATACACACCCAGACACAGGTCAAACAGACATGTTCATACACACAAATTGATTAGAGTCAACTTAGAAAGGGTATAAATAATATGCTGAATGTTTTTTTTTATATCCGCTCTTGATCTTTTGGCACTGATAAACGACCTTTGATTACGATTATCCTAGTCCTGGATGAATACGTTTAAAATTTAATATAAAGAGCTGGATAGGTATTTTCAACAAAAACTTCAACGCGATTGTCGCCATGGCTCATTCGTCAGTGGCATGACTTTTAGTCCCAAGGGTTCTAGATTCAAATCCCGGCAGGGGCAAACATATTTATGTGATGAGCATGGATGTTTGTTTGGTCGGGTCTTGTTTGTTGTGATGTCAATGTGTGTGTGTCCATGCCTCCCACGTCACAGGGAATCCTAGAGCAGTGTGAGTGTGATAACAAAAAAAATAACGTGAAGGGATAAAATAACACTAAAATGTTAACGTAGGTTCAAAAATTGCAAACAAATTAGCTTCGTTAAGTATTTATGTTAATATAAGCGATATTTATTTGATTGTATTCTATATAAAGACGGTATAATTGGATAGCATTCCGCTCTTAGGGAACCGAGATAAACATTTCCCGAATTGTAAAGTAGATGTCACTAATTTTAATTTATTTATTAGACGCTAGAACAATGAATATACATAAGACAATGAACTGTAGCAAGTACCTGTTGAGCTCCTTAGATAATTATCATATTGTCATAATAGGATCATGACTTCATTCTACTCACTTTGGTATTCTCCTCGCATATCTATGTCTATCAAATTATATGCATTGACTTTGAAATTAAATCGTATCACCTACTCGTAAGTATCGGCTGACAAAACATAATTGTGCGTATATATTATCCTAATTAGTATTCTATTCTTGTGATCGTAGATCATAAAATTGACTGCAGAAGCATGGTGAGACAATCACCATGGCGCCAGGAAACTTGTCGTGAAATAAAAACCGTATCACTGTCAGATTGTGGACTTGCAAAATGTGGGTTACTCATAAGACGATATTACACTAATAAGGCGTACAACTCTGGACTTTTCAGTCCATGTCATAAGGTTGAATATGGTGTGATGAATGTGATGCTAACTGTGAATGTGTTAACTTTGTCGCAGTTGACCAGTCGGGGTTGAATTACGGCTGTCTGCATTCAATTACTTGGATCCTATGTGATAGGTTAGTGCGAGAATTATTTACTAGTTCTGGGAACTTTTGCAGAACTGAACATATTTCTGAGAACGTTGCTCAATCGTTAAATCGCATATTTTAGAAACAATACCTACTAATTTTAACACTAACAATACTGACAGAACTTACAGACGAAAAATTTTAATCAATAATTAAACATACTAATTTAACAGGCATACTGTGATGTATAGGATACTAGCTGCGCCCTGAGGTTTTACCCGCGTGGTGTTAATTGATTATGATTAAGATGACGAAAAGTAGCCTATGTGTTATTCCGGGACCTGAATAATCTACATACCAATTTTATCGAAATCAAGAAATAACAAACATACACACAAACATTCGCCTTTAAAATATTAGTAGGATTATGTGGAAGAAAAATATACTTTGAGTGTTTCAAGCATATTAATGTGTTACCTGTTTGAGTGAAATGTACTGTAAACAGATTGTTAAACAATTTTTTAAAAACAGAACCCCCCCCCCAATGTCTTTCTGCCTCTTCTCAGTGGACGCTGTATTCATTTAAGAACGCAGTGCAAGACTTTTTAAGTATAAGTCATTGTTTGACGTTCAATAGATAAGTGCATACTGTGCTCTTTTTTTACATATTAGAAGTTTGCGTTTGACAACTGTCTCACCTGATGCTAAGTGATGACGTTGTCTAGGATTTAGTACGCAAACCTAGAAGGTACCTATTCTTTATATTTTATATATATATTATATATATTTTACTACTTGAAGACTCCATGATTGTACATATTGGGAAACACAGACTCGGGCAACGAGTTACATTCCTTGGCAGTACGCATTAAGAAAGTGGAAGCAAAACGCTTCGTACGTATAGGTGGTATATCTACCATATAGCGATGGCGAATTGCCTTACGTCGAATCGACCGATGATAGAAAGGGGATGGTGGAATCAGATCGTGTAATTCCAGTGCACATTCTCCGAAATGCACCCGATAGAAAACCGATAGCATGCTACTCTACGCCGGTGTTCAAGGCTCTGAAGCCTACGTTCTACCAAAGAGTTACAGCCGATGATTCTTGTCGCTATGGCTATGGATAGGCTCGCCTCTCGATTGACTCCAGAGCTTCTAGTTGGTATTTGGCTGACACATCCCAAAGGTCACTACTACTCCATGCTCAGGCACAGGCCTCCTTCAGAGGAGGAATAACTTACGTTATGCTTATTGAATCGTAGTTGTATAAACAATTGAATAACGCACGTACTCTCCGTACAAAATTTTAATTATTTGTGTCACAGCTGTGCAAGATAATGAAAGCGATGAAGCCTTTGTCAATTGTTTCACGCTGTAATACAGCTGCGCTACCACCACTACGATATTATTTCATACTACGGCCACTGAATGTCTAAATTGAATAAATAATTTATTAATATACATATTAAAGAGATACCTTTGTAATGAAATCCGCTATCCGTTCGTACTTTGGACCACATCTCTGTGGGTATTAGTGTGCAACATCTGATTTAGTTATTCAGTCCACTCGAATGTAATTAAACGTTGCACAGATCATGTTTTCGATGCTCTTCAGATTATTTCATGAATGAACTCATTCTATTTCTATCCTTTTCAGTTGTAACGTAATCAAGCATACATTAAAAAATGGTTGCCTTTGCCATATCGATATCTTGGCCTCCTAATACGATATGACAATTTCGATATTTCCAATTTTTTTGAAGTAAAATTTGGCTACTAATGGGATTTGAACCCACGACTTAACCCTGCAATAAACCATAAAAAACTTTCATAAGAAACTTCATTGAAGGTAAAAGACGGAGAGGGGGGTAAAAAATACAAGCCAAATAAAAAGGAAATGGTAAGTGCAATGATTTGCATCAGACACGAGCAAGGATCTTAAAAAAAAGAAGATGTTTTAACTTTGTATTAACCAGAAATTAGCGTTACATAGATTGCGTTATCTTCGCATTTTGTTTTTGTTACAAATCAATGAAAGTAGATGCCGCGAAGGAGAGTTCTACGCTCTTGTCGCCGCTCGGACCTAAACTACTGAAGATGTCGACCGCAGTGATCGACGAAACGTCTGGAACACAAGTGTTACTTAGACCACGGCCAAACAGCTCGGAAGCAATACATACAACATGCAACGCCGGCCGTGAAAGCCTTAGAGTTTACATTTGTCTTGATAGTTTTCAAACTTTTCATGGTTTCAAGTAAATATCCATATCCATAGTCTTCTAAACTATGCCATACTCTCGTTTCTTTCCGATGCATTTATGGAGTTCTATTTATATCGATCGTTTTTGATCTCGAAAACAGATAAGGAAGCTTCTCGTGTTGATATTTTGGTCGATGTGTGTGATTAATGATAATTTATTGGCACTCAAAGATGCGTTTTGTATGCTCATAAAATGTTACGTGGTTTTCATTCCCGGCCCGTATCCGGTAGAAAAATGGGTCAATGTTTAATTTATAAGAATTATTATTTAATGTTTACGATATTTTTTATATCCGTTTAACTAATTATGTATTACCGTTTGATGTAGGTATCTTTAGTTTTAGAAGATTTTTCTTTTTAAAATAGGCGATAAGCATACGGGCCGCTTGATGGTAAGCGATCACCGTCGCCTATAGATATCTGTAACTGAGAGCACTGAGATACCTTGCCAATCGTTGTTAAGGCTCTATTAACTCTCTCTCTTGGATGGATTAGGAAACTGTAAGCTCAATATAACACCGCGAAATGTAACGAAAATAATTTAAATTTTTAAATTTTGCATACATATATTTTTGCAGTATATAGATAGGTAGTTGCATTTTTAGCCGAGAGCCGATGTTCATAGTTTGCATTTCGAATGTATTTATATTTTAGTAACTGTTGTTAATAGTAGTCTGTTTTCCATGGTAATCATTGTTTTTGGCCGATAAATGCTATCAAAATCTTTTATAATATCAGACAAATCCACAGCAACTCGTAACAGCCTATCTAGTTGTAACGTTACAACAATAATAATAAAAATCACTATTATACATTAACTTTACTATTATTTTATATCAACTAAGGTGTAAACCTGTAATCCTTTTATAGACGTATCGTAAAACCAGCACTTTACCGATGGTAGCTGACAAGTGCTCGTCAGCTGGCCATCAGTTAACACTTCAAAAAGCTCTCCCAAA
Organism: Apeira syringaria; assembly: GCA_934044485.1. Classification (NCBI taxonomy): domain Eukaryota; kingdom Metazoa; phylum Arthropoda; class Insecta; order Lepidoptera; family Geometridae; genus Apeira; species Apeira syringaria. The sequence continues at coordinate 8,204,989 of OW203665.1, read as the reverse complement.
TGCATTCAGTAAGGCGAGAGTGTAGCCCGTCAAACGATTGACCAACACCATTTGTGACTCGTCTATGTAGCACTAAAACGGTGCTTTGATTGTATTGATCCAGTTGCACGCCCAAATATTGAATGCTGTGAGAGCTCGATTCTCCCTTGTACGTTTGGGACGCCTTATAACTACGCATGCTCTTTTGACCATAACGATCGTCAATAGTAGTATTAGTAATTCTAAAATTTAATACATCTAAGGCTAACCGCGAACGCGTCCGCGAGCGCCCCATATTCTCTTTGTAAAAGACCCCCGAACGTGGTTGCAACTATAGTCGAAACCATCTGACTTATTACGTGAGTAATTCCCGTGATTCATACCTTTATAATGTCTCTTATATACAGATACGATAAAGTTTTAATTTAAAGATTCATATTGCCTCTATTCTTCACCTTAAGAAAGAGCCTGAAAACCGGAGGATCATATAAGCAAGAACGGGAAAGTCGCCAAAATAAGTTCGAGTGTCTACACAATTAGTTATTGAATATATTTCGACTAAAACTAGTCACTTTTGCGTTAGTTAAGTGTTAACACAAAGGGGGTGAAAGGAAAAGTCAAAGATAAGGTGCGTACAGCTGTGCGAAATTGAAACATAAAATTCATCTCTTAATAATAGGTAAGGTTGGTTATGCTTTATTCTGTTTAAAAATTAAACATTAAGTATTACTTATACATTTTTTTTTTGTAACGGACTAATTCTGTTTGCCTCTACCGGCATTTACAGCTTCACCGGAGGGGGGGCGAGCACAGATGGTGCCCAGCCCGGTAATTGCTTATACAATTAACACATTTTTTTAAATAGCAAATGGTACTTATGTACCTGCGGAGGGATAGTCGATTATATATAATAAACTAGATACAGTACTATTTTTATATAGTACTGTATCTTCATCTAGGTAATTATTCAATCTTCACACTTGAGGCTGCTGGCATAAACTAAGCGTTGATAGTGATTTAATTACTGGCATGTGTACTAGAAGCAGTCACTGGATTGTTGCAAGTGGGGTCAGGTTGACCGTGCTTATCCGCGCGTTCGTGAGTTATGAGTGCTATTATGACACAGCTGCAATGCGTCGTCCCAACACCAATAAACAGTACATAATGTTGGCGGAAGTACGTAAACGATGCAATACCTACTGTATATATTTTATAATGCACTAGCGGCCCGTCCCGGCTTCGCACGGGTGGACATACGATTTTTTTATATTTATACCTTTTATTGATATTTTTGTATAACGCAAAGTTTTTGGTAGATATATGTTCTTTATGTTCTAGAACATACTTTTCTTCTATGCATGCGACAAACGACGTTTTAGGGCACTTCTAGCTTTAGCTTCTAGCTAAATATAGCCTTTGTTTTTTCCGGAGTAACGGGTGAATGTAGCTTTCAAATGGTGAAATAATGTTTGAAATCGACAGTCCTTTTTGAGTTTATTCATTACAAACTTAACTTTTAACAAAAAGGGGAAAACTTTGTATTTTTGTGTGTTAAACACACACAAAAATACAAAGTTTTCCCCTTTATAATAGTAGTGATGTATAAATATAACAAAGGAGTAAATTATCTGCATTATTTGAGCGTTAATGACGACTGCTTGATATATAATTCCTCCAGTGATTTCCACAAGAACCGTTAGGAAGCGACCCGCGTCTAGCCCGTTTCTTGCCCCCCCTTAAATGAGGTCTGTCACGCACTTGCCGGTCTGTGGTCTCTCCTCAAGAACGTTTCGACCTCAGTTGCAATCAATTCCTTGAGATATGTGTTGTAGGTGTTGTATAACTTAACTCACCTGAAACAGTAGATATCCTGAATCGTACATCCAAAAGTCATCTGGCGCGTTGCCCGGCTTGGTCAGTTGGATCGCGAGGCAACGCTGCAAGATTAACTGGCAGCGTTGCCCGCCCGCCCCGCGCCCGCTCATGCCTACGCGGGCGGCGGCATGCTCTGAAACATAAGAAAACATGACGTTAGAAAAAGATACAGTTAAAACATTGTCAAATTCTTCAAAAACATTTAACAACAATTATTGTTCATCTGCAATTCACACTGACCGCTGAAAGTTGCCTCTCAGTTTTGCGCTCTTTCCCGAAATTGAAAACAAAATCATGTGCAGTTTTAAATTTGTCAAGTGAAGACTGAGGTATGAAAGTTGAAAAGAGATCACACGAAACAGTTGAATGTTGGACTTTGATTGAATTCCAACAGTTCCATAAAACAGGAGGTATTAAACGTCACTTACGTTGTCTACCTATAATGCTTAAAACATACCTAACGTACTTAAAGATGTCAGAAAATTACGCGAATAGACCTTTTTATATGCGTGTCATGGTACATATACACAACCGATTAGTTTGATCACATTTAACACAACACTCGTTATTTACATCTAAATTTCATTTCATTTTTGTTTTCTTTCGTTTTCTTGGTATTTGGATCATTGTATTCATATAGTTTAGGATTTATTAAAATGTTCTAATGTAGGTACGTACTGTATTATTATGATTCAGGTACTGTGCCTATTTTGGGGAAGACACTGTCTGCTGCAACACAGTGTATACTAAAGCAGCAGGCAGGGCTCTCAATGTGTATTTTGTTTTAATTTTTCCGTGAATAAAGAAATTTGTATTTGTATTTGTATGTGCTTGGACAGTTACAACGGCATTAGTTAGCACAGTTCATACTAGTCATTTTGTATTCGAATACGTAGGTTACGTGTACTCGTATGTGGTGTATTTATTAAAGCTCCGCAAACAGAACAGATTGTTGTAGCATACGTACGTTTAGAGACGTTCCTACATTATTAACTGTTGGGTTAGCCAACATTATTTTGTTAGCAGCAAACATATTATAGATAACTGCACATAGGTACATTACACATAGACCTTGCTACAGAACATTTTTTCTCAATGTATAAATGCCTTAAGAACGAATGACTTAGTGTAAAGAACACTCGTTTTGCGCGTTTTTACATTTTAAAAAAAAATGTCGCTCTCAAACCCCGCACTAGTATTCCCTGTGCCGCGGGAGGCATGGACACACACAAACATCCAAGTCCCCGGGACAATCGCCTTTACTCATTGCACAAATGTTTGCTCCCGCCGCGATTTGAACCCAGGGTCCCAAAGACACAGCAGTCATGTCACTGACCACAGAGCCACGGTGACCCTCAATATCCCCATTATTTCAGTTCCCATTTTTAACTGTATGTGAGAATACTGACGTGATATACTTTCATTTTACAGTTGCGCTTATGAGAAAAACATTACACATTGGAAAACCATTAGTACCCAAACTAGGAAACCTGTGGTATGGCATACCAATTCCTCCCGCCGGACACGAAGATTATTCACAATATATATAATTATATATGTCATATTTTTTTTATTAAAATATCAATATTTGTAGTACACATAGCAAGTGATATGACTTCATTTTAAAATGAAATCCAGGTTAAAAACAATGTCGTCTCTGTAACCGCAAACGATCTTGTAAGCGATATAGGACTCGCCTTGTCCTCAAACTGTCATGTCAAGGGTCCGGCCGCGGTTCTTATTATCTGATATCAGCTCATGATATCAGTGTTCGAAGAACTTGCTTACTAGAAAATGTATAAAAAGTAAACCAAAGTAACTTTGGAAGGACGTACCAGTTTTTATATTTTTGGACGAAAACTTTCAACAAAAATGAAAAATGTATTCATTACGTCATAAACAAACAAGTTATTACAATTTCATCTTCTGCTTCTTCTTTCCCTTATCCTACATTAGGTGAGGTCAGAAAAATCATGTTTTCCTCTTCCATTCATTCCAGTAGTCGTCATCTCAGTGCTCACACCTTTCATAAACATATCATTCCTCACACAGTCCATCCAAAACATTTTTTATATTTTAAGCCAGTATCGCGGGAACCTAAGTAAGTACGCATATAGTTTTTAATTACCTCGGAAAACCTCTACACATATATATTATGGTATGAAATACATAATTAATATTAGTATTTTCCCTAAACCTAAGGTAAATATTATTTTTATTATAGAAAGAAAGAAAGAGAGAAAGAAAGAAAGTGTGTATGATTATATGTTTATTATATTAGACATGCTGTTTCTTGTATTACCAACCTTCCAAACTTTTCATATATTATTTTCGTCGTAGATGGTTGCCTGGAAGAGATCGCTTTAAGCGATAAAGCCACCAATTGTACTTTGGTTGGGTATATGTTTTGTTATTGTATTGTAACAAACCGACTAGGACTCACTAGAACTGCAAATGAGTTCGAAACTGGTCGGAGAGTAATTTTACCACGTGAGGCCTAGTCCGTTTGTTACGTTACAATTATGGACGAAACTCGCGATTGTTTTTAGACTCAAAATGTTTTGTTATGTTATTGTTTATGTTTTGTGTGACCGGTGTGCGATAAGGTGTTTTGTATTTGACTCATCTATCTCTGTTTGGAAATTCCAACTCCACTTAACTATCACTTAGCTAAATAAATTGATAACATTAAAATCTCACTTACAGCGACATATAAACACATAAACGGGTGTAACATAAATATTCAAATTATCATAAAATTATAATGGCCAGTATTTCTTCCCGGCGAAGTAAATCAACGAGGACTTACATAACATGCAAAGTGCATGCATATTGCGGTACAGATTAGGATAAAGTTATTACGCTTGCTGCTTAAGTCATAGAAGATAATAATAGTAACAATACAACGTCTTTGCGTTATCGTGTTTACGACTGATTCTAAAACTTCACCGCTACGCCTGACATACAAATTTGTACTCTATGATTGTTCCGTGAAGCTACATTTTTGTGTAGTAGTTTGGCTTAACGTAGCGTTTGAACGAAGCTTTATTCATAGTTTGTTAGTAAGTTTAACGCTGAAAATATTTGTTTTATGTAATTATTCGTCTTCCGCCGGTGGTAATTGAGAGCAGTTCTGTAATTGAAACCTGATGCCTTATTTGGTTGAGACGATATCTTATCAGGAAGCTTTTATATCAGTTTGAATGATGAATCTGTGAAAACAGATTAAGGTTAATTAACGGTACTTTAAAATTTTAGATAGCATAGAAGAAGTATTCAGAGTGACAAAGGTAATAGATAACTCTGAATGAAAAGTGTTTTTTTATTAGACACTGCATTGACGCAGGAGTAATATTTGGCAGAGTGGGAGTTTATGTGCAAGCGTATGTGTCGATTGACCCGCGCCAGTCGCGCCAACCACACGGCACGCAACGGATTTTAATTTGCAGAAATCAAAAAAGAGTGTTGAGGTCGGTTTCATTTTTTGGTAAGACTTTTTTTGAGTGTTGAAGTCGGTTCCATTTTTTAGTTAAAGTTTATTTTTCACTCTTTTCATGGGACCTATGTTACTCATGGAATCATTAGTCATTGTGGTATAGGTATGTTCACTGATGTTTTCACCTACAACTATAATATCGTCTAGGTACAAGCACACACTTTTCAGTTATTAGAGTCCAGCTCAAAAACCGCTGGTCCGATTTTCATGAAATTGAAAGAACATTAAATGGAATGGGACCACACGGGACGCACCAGCTTTCAAATAAAAAAGAATCATTTAAATCGGATCAGCCAGTCGAAAGTTATGAGGTAACGAACATAATAAAAATAACATACGGGTCGAATTGAGAACTTCCTCATTTTTTGAAGTCGGTTAATAATTTAGTGTTTTTGTGTACTATATTTTGATTGTAACATCTAAACCTTCCGACATTACAATTGTTAGCCAGCGGATATTTATCCCGCATTGTTTTAACATCCCGTGATTTTACCGATACAAGGGTTCATCATTTTTTTAACAGAATCTGTCAAAAATGATGAATCATCTGATTATTTATGAGATCGTTGTTTTATACCCACGACAATCTGTCTGTCCGGTTACCCTGTTCGGAATAGATCACCAAAAAGAAGTTAATAGCAACAAAAACATGCAACATCAACCCACATATTCCCTTTTACCGTTCGCGTGTTTTTATAAAAAAATTCTTACACTCCATTTTGAGAATTAAGGTCGTACCACACTGGGCTTCTATTGTCGGCTATTATAACGGCATCAGTGCCAATTGTAGTATTGTGTAACGTGTGCCTTAGTGTTACGAGTGTGCTCTATGTCACAGATAAAATTAAATCTTCTGTTTGAATTCCGCATAACGCCTTTTTCATCACGTCCATATTTGATTTATATTTTCCGCGGGACTTTGGAAATACTCAAAAAAGGTTTTCTAATAGAAGTTGATCAGTGCCTTTAGTTATTTAAGCAACACTAAAGCATATGTAAACTCTAAGGCTTTCACGGCCGGCGTGGCATGTTGTATGTATTGCTTCCGGGCTGTTTGGCCGTGTTCTATGTGAAATTATTGTTCCAGAAGTTTCGTCGATCACTGCGGTCGACATCTTCAGTGGTTCAGGTCCGAGCGGCGACAAGAGAGTAGAACTCTCCTTCGCGGTGTCTTCTCTGATACTGAGAAGATTTCAGTAAACGCAGTGATCGACGAAACGTCTGGAACAAAAGTTTCACATTGACCACGGCCAAACAGCCCGGAAGCAATACATACAACTAAAGCATATGTTAAATGTCTATTTATTTAGCGATTTATTAAAATTTTCTCCAAAAAATCCTCCTTAAATATACGAAACTTCACATCCTGGATTAGAATCGCATACAGTGATTTATAGCATAGGTGAAAGCTCGTGATTACTGTCATTGGGCAGACACACACATCAATTACACTAGCACCACTAATGATAGCGAAACTCTATCAAAATCGGGAAAAGTTTAGAAAGAATGCCTTGAGGCAGCCACCTACACTTATCATTAAACTTTAAAGTTAAGCATGTGACCATAGAGGTTACAGCGAGCTAGAGAAGCTATGCAAGCTATAAAATTGACGAATATATAACAGTATTAATGCCAGCTGGCGACACCACTTTTACATAAGTATGTCTCGTCCTCTTTTATTTTCAACATTTTAACGTAAGATCTGAAAAATGTGCATTAATATTTTTTTTACATTTTAATGGTACTTCTGAACAATCCAAAACGTTTTTCGTTGTTTTAATAATTGGCGTTAGTATGAAGAATGTTGAATCAAACTACTCACAAACCACGAATGAAGTGCCTATTGATAGAGCTCTGTTTGTTGCTTACGAGATGACGCTATGAAACAACTTTTAAAAAATTGTTAATTCAGTTAATATATTTATAGCCTAAAATTTATAACCTAAGCAACGTTATGTATGAATATTTTCATTATTATTATTTATTAATAATATTAAAATATTTAGCATTGAAACCATATAAGATAAAAATGTGTGTCTAGATAGATGAATACTAAAGCTTGTTAAAAGATAGCTAGTTATATTGATATATGTACACTTTAATTAAGAGATATCTTTTGTTCCAAATTAAACTTCTATTCTTTCTATTAACCCGTGTTACATGCTTGCAAAGTATTCAACGTCTCACGTTTTATAATCAATTTTTTCATAGTAATACCAATGGACGAAGAATATATCGTAGCAAAAACAGCCAGCGTTTTATGAGTAAAACTTCACCCACAGGCACAGTAAGTGATATTTCACAGATGTCTTCACGGAAAGCAATGGGGCTACAGTCACATCTACTTTGCTCTTATATTTCACATGTTTGTGTATCCCTCGTAAATCTTCACGTGATTCGTCGAATAATAACTTTCACTATTCATTTTACTATGCAGATAGTAAAGTTGATGCGATTAGGTTGTAAAATGGAAATGTTCCAATTTATATGATCAAAGGTTTACGCGAGAAAACGCATGACTAGATGACTACCGCTATTATGTTTATTCGTTGTCACTGTTACTATGCAGACTACATCAAGATAATCAACCCGCGATGTACTTTGAATTCGACGGTCGCCGTGGCGCAGTGGTTAGTGTCATTGACATGATTTCCATGTCCCCGGGACCCTGGGTTCGAATCCCGGCAGAGGCAAACATTTGTTTGAAGAGTGTAGATGTTTGTCCCAGGTCTTAGATGTTTGTGTGTGTCCATGCCTCCCGCGGTACAGGGAATCCTAGTGCAGGGGTCTGAGAAAAAAATAATATCAGTTGGTCTTTTTCATCAGGGAGTGTGTTTTATGTCTTATGAGCTCGTACTTGCTTGATGTCCTGAGAGTGTTATTTCGATTTCACCTTTGACCCACGGTAGCACTCGATTGAAAATTCTTGTCAGTTATCTAGTCATTTTCTTAAGCTGTATATAAAGGTATTCAATATTATCATGTCGAAGCGATTATAGCTACGCGGTGGGAGCGTCGGCTGTCAAACTGACGGACGCTGATTTGATCCCCACCAACGGCTTGAAGGTAACACCGTTATTAAAATTTCCAGCATAGTGGTAGGAAACTTTGGGGGAAGTGCCCGCCTGGCTAGCTACCACTTTTAAGTTTGAAAAACTGTCACTAAACACTAACCCCCTTACTTATAAACGTTCAATAAGCTGCGAATAGTAATTCAGTGTTTTGTTCCGTTCTTTCAACGTCAAACTGTCATATAAGCGACAAAGACAAAACACTGAATAACTATTCAGAGGTTATTCAACGTTTATAAGTAAGGGGGATAGTGTGTTCAAGGTCCTTGAGAGCCAGTCAGTAATCATTCTAGGTCTAGCGTGATAACATCTTCGACCACATCGGCACTGACCATCAAGTGAGATAGTGGTCAAACGCTAGAACAAAATAAAGCAGTATGAATCAATCTGCCGATGTTTCGATTAAAAATGAGGGTTACAAATGTTTCTGATATAATACACCTGTTTAATGATAGTTTGTCAACCAGTAATGAATATTAAGCAAGAAATCTACTTAAAAAACACACTCCTGAATATGGATATGTCGTTTTGCCAATTGACATAAAGTAATATTGAGATAACCTAGGTTTCATAGGATGACATTGGTTAGCCGTCTAAACGCTTAAGCAAAACTAGTTACCCCCAAGCAAACAGAATTTCATTTTTCAGCTGTATTTGAAATGAATTATGAGAATGCTTAACGCCAACTATAATAAATATTTATAAATAACACCGTAAGTGGGGGCCATCCATAAATTACGTCACGCGGATTCTGTGACTTTTTTGTGTGACGTCACACATGCATTTTTTAAGATAACATATTAGTTTTGACGAAGACGAAGTTATTGGCATAATATTATATTCACCTTCACTAAATAAATCTAATTTGAGTTTTTGTCTTCAATCACATAGTCGTTTATCGAGGACACGTTAATGGTTAAATGCAGATTTTCACGAATTTGACATGTGATCTCATCACATTTTCTGACAATTTATTCAAAAAGTACCAACTTGATGACATTCTAAATTCTAACTGTTTGTAGGTACGCCACAACGACACAGATTTCATACATCAAATCAGTCTATATCACTAGAACTGGTTGTTAAATTAAGGTTCAGTTCTGAACTAGATCAGATACAAGCTGTATATTAGCTAGGTCTCGTGGGCGACAAATGTCAATCTCGTATCTACACCAAAGTTATTTATAAACTGTTTCCATTGTAGTCGCGACGAGAATTAGTCAACGTCTCACCAAGTGACGCGTATATAAAAGAAGGTTTTACCGGGAATTGATTTGATATCTTCACACTAGGGTTTAAACTTTGTTTTTACAAATTATGGCACTCTTTACATAATTCTATTGTGTATTATTGAAGTTAATAAGAGAATGAACGTGCATTCACGCCTGTATCTTACATTTGTGAATGTGTCTGTAAATGAGTGGAATTTAAATATGGCAAATCTTTGCATCTCTATTTATCTGCAGAATCTCTAAAATAGTCAGATGTTCTTGCAGTAATTAATCAAAAGACAAAATAGACAGGGAATTTCTGGATATGCATTTACTCACACCTTCACACCTTATTCTCTTGTACTTTCTTGATGTGGTCATGCATTAAAATACTAGAATAAATAAATACAGGAGCGTGAAATAAAATTCAATATAAAAATCAAATATTATTTTATTAAAGTATTTAAAGTATTTATTGTCTATATATACATGAACAATTTTTATATTGCTTGATATAAGACACTGAAATTATTATCCGAATCTTTCTTTTGTATTTTATACATGTAAGTATCATACAGGATTTGGAGTAGATCTTATAAACTTCAAAATATGAATTAAAACCAAAACCAAACGTTAATGCATGAATATTCAGATGACATTCATTTGTGTATATTGAACTTTATCTTTTTATTTGTTTTTATTAAAGATTGGATGCGTTCCCCCCTGTGAAATTAATATTATTTTCCTACAAGAACTTTTTTAATAATAATTTCATATCCTACGTTTTATTCCACATCATGGTAATCTACAGAATTTTCGTACACAACTTCATGGAACTACATGATATTTCTAAAGATTATTTCTCAGCCGTTTTACCGTTGAGTGTTAAACATACTACAAATATCTTATAGAGAAAATTTCGATGAAATTGTGACTAATATTGTGTACCGCTTACAAAACAGTAGTGAGCGTATAAACCAATGGAAACGCACACATCAATATACCAGTCCATCGCAGTGAATGAACGACAGAGTGGGAGTTATGTACATAAATAAAAATAAATCGTGTCAAGTTACTGTGCTCGCAATCAGATTATAACAATATTTATCTTATCATAATATATAGAAGCGTAAGCACCGTTCTTAGTAGACTTTGAACCCATAGAAAATATTTCTAGCGAGAATGTTCCTATAAATATGTAATTGTCGCAGATCAAAATCTGTATGTATAGGAACAAACTATTGATACAATAATATACGTACAAGTTTTTTACATTATATTTATAAGTGTAGAGTATCATAACTATTAAGTCAATTTCATGGGTAAGAGAAAACACTCTTCAAAGAACGACCCGTAAAGTTTTGTAGCCGTTGGCTAAGGCGCTGGATGCTTGGATAAGGCGAGTTCACTGCGCATTTTTAACCGACTTCAAAAAAAGAGGAGGTTCTCATTTGGACCCGTATTTCTACTGTATATACAACGGGGAGTGTTCTGAAGAACTCTTCAACCGTCATCATAATTTTATCAACAGGGCATCGCTTGAAGGCTAATCTATCACATCACCGATAGTGTTCCATACACCGGAAAATGTGGAATGTGCTTCCTCCCTTGGTATTAAATAAATATAGGGTTCTTGAAAAGGAGAGGGAACTAAGCTCAAATCACAGATTTGACAATCAAGACTATTATTAATTGGCAATGGCAAGGCCCACAGTGTTTCGGATATCCATAAGCGACGGTTATAGCTTACGGCAAGGCGGCCCGTCCGCTAGTTTGCCACTTAAGAATTTTAAAAAATTGATCGATAAGCAATATGGATAGTACCTTTATATAGAATTTCCAATTGTATTTTAATATGTTTTTATTATACATAGTAATTTAATTCATTCTACCTTCAAAGTATTTGAATTGTGATTAAAAATCTGGAACATATTTAAAATAATAGAAAGTCGTGGAATTTTATTTGAAAACTGTGTAAGGTGATTTATAATTGTTTACAGTTTTACATTGGATTCCGAATGTGTCGATACCTGATAATGTCAGATAAAGATAGAAAAACGATAAAAATAAACATATTTTGAAGATAAGTGTCTATTAAATGTCACAAAATGCATTATTTAAATTGATAAAAACATGATTCTGTATTTGAAACGTGTAGATCTGGGATGTGATACATTGTTTGTACTTTGTATAGATTAGCGTTTTAACAACTATCTAGCTCCTACAGTTTATATCAGAATACCAAAAGAAGTCACAGAACCTTTCTAATCTTGACAAGACTCAAGTGCTGTTTTATTAACTAAGATATTTTATTTTTTAGGAACTTGCAGCATTAACGTCATTAAGGTCGCCACAGTGCGCCGTGGCCCAGACGTCTCAGTCGCAGAGATCTGGTCCCCGCGGCCCCGGGTTCGAATCCCGGCAGGAGCACATATTTATATGATGTGCGCGGATGTTTGTCCCAGGTCTTGGATATTTGTAGTGATGTCATTGTGCGTATCTATTCCTCCCACGAGAAAAGGAATCCTAGTGCGGGAGCATGAGTATGATTAAAAGGAAAAACTAATAATGATAAGGGAATTAAATTTTGGATTAGTAATTATTTCAATTATCTGGTATTGTATTTTCACTGTTATGATTATTATTATAGTATGGCATAATAAAGGACAATCTAACACAGGACTATCTAATCATACTTAAAACTGTGTCATGTTCATGGTGGCTTTGATTTTAAAAGTTCAGATTGAAGCGCGAATACGGTGAGTGACAGAGAAGCGTTGCGCGCGCTACTCCATGCGACAGACAAGGACGCAGATACATTTTTATGATTATTGGGTTATATAACAGTATAAGTACGGGGCTTGGCTCGGCAACCCATGTGCAATTTATCCATCTACATATTATCTAACATAAAATACGGGCCGATACCTTTATTAAAATAAAATACTAATAACTTTTTTTTTCTTTTTTTTTTCTCAGCCATGTGCGTCCACTGCTGGACGTATGCCTCCACTTATTACAAATCATTAATTAATTTAATCCTTCTCATCATTATATATAACAGATAAGCGTATATATATAGAGCAGTATTTTACACCGTTATCCTGGCTTTTCTTCTCCTAGCGCAAATATTTTTGGATAATAAATAATGCAGTTCTCGGGCTGGTTCATAGATAACCCAACAGTTATGATGTCACATTGACATTCAGCTCACAGGCTCGGATGTAACGGTCAACGTCCGGTAATGGGGATTGCTTTTATACCTTGTGAGGGTTACTGGTAATTGTTTGCGAAACTAACAATTACAATTGGTTTACAAAACAGTTATTCAAAAGAGGTATGAATAATTTTAAGACTTGTAGTGTACTTGCTGCGCCCCCCAGTGTTACCCGCTGTGAAATGGTACGTGATATTGACGATTTTTGTGCATTCTGGTCTAATAGGCAAGTCGGTGGATCGAAATATACTTCGAACCTTACAAGTATGACAGTGAGAAAATAAAAGTCTACCTTGTTTTTTAAGCTTTATACATATAACTATAGATGGTCAGTGACGATGAAGTCGTAGATTTAATCACGCTAAACCTATATAATGTTACTGCGGCCATTACGGACACCTGCCTAAACACGCCCTGTGTAGTTCTTGTTAATCTTTCAAGTTTGCGGGTGGTAGCTAGGTGGTTCTAGAAGTACTCTACCACCATGCAGTGGGTGCGACCACGTTGCGTTGATGCGGATTGAACCAGCGTCCGTCAGGTTGACTGTATCCTATAAGTCGTTTTTTTTACAGAAGGGATGACCCCTTCTGTAAAAAAAACGACTCTATATTCCAAGAACCCATGCCGAGTTCTTGAAGTATTGATAGAGCGTGATGGACCCATATCACGGACCGATCACATTAAATCGGCGGTTGGAGGCCTCTATGCACACGAGTGTACTAGGATGACCGCTAATAGAGCTATATGGCGTGACAACGTGAGGGTCTTTACATCTGCTCTTCCTACTCACCTACATGAGGACCACAACCGCTCCGTCAAGAGTGTAACGACAGAGAAAAAACTTTTTTTACAAAAAATGGAACCGACTTCAACACTCAAAAGTGTGAAATAACTTGTTGAAGTCGGTACCGTGATACTTCAAAAGTAACTATTATCAAAATATTTAGCTCATGGCACCGACTTCGACATGTTATTTCACACTTTCGAGTGTTGAAGCCGGTTCCATTTTTTGGTACAATTTTCTTTTTCACTCTTTTCAGTTACCTTTGCTACGCACGGGATCAATTGTTATTGTGTATGTTCACCGATGTCTTCACCCGCAACTATAATATCGTCGAGATATGCGTAACACTTTTCAGTTATTGGAGTGTAACTCAAAAACCGCTTGACCGATTTTAACAAAATTTAATTTTTTTTTATACTCTATCAAACAAAAAAAGAACTATCAAATCGATTCATAAACGAAGAAGTTATCCGCGAACACACATATAACAAAAATATATTATGTAAGGTCGAATTAAGTAACCTCATATTTTTAAAGTCGGTTAAAAAGTAATGTCCGATCCACTAGCCTAACTCCGCGACATACTCCGTAATCAGATTCATTTTCGGATATCACCACACACGTATTGCAATAATTAAGTAACGGTACCCAACAACGGTGCATTTGCAATATGATAATGGGTAAGTTATAAAATTGTTTACGCGGTATGTGTGTCGTGTTCTGCGAAGTTTAACCTCGAAATATTTCGAAAATGAGGTGAATATTTAAGATATTTTGTAGTTATTTTACTGTATGAAAGAATATAATAACTGTATTTGAATTTTTTCTTTTTACTTGTTGTCTTGATTGTCTGTCGCTTTCTTCTGCTTTATTATGTTCTGTTGGTGTTTAAAGCTTTAAGCTAAATTAGGAGAATTATATTACAATGAAATAATTACTGATACATAAATTTTATTGAGTCTACCAACTATTCATTTTTTAAATTATTTATAGTTTATAGCGTTTTACAACTATCTCAGTTGATGATTGGTGACTATCTGGTTGAAGGTAGACCTAAGATGTTTACTGGCTCTCAAGCACTGCTGCCTGAACACACTATGTGTTTGGTGACAGTTTAACAAACTTATGGGTGGTAACTAGCCGCGCAGGTACAATAAATTACTCTACCACCACCTTGCAGTACCCTACCACTAAGCACTTAGCAGCAGTAGTTGTCATTTGTCATTTGTTGTATTTGTCATTTGTGTTGTTGATGACGTTGGGAGCGAAAGGTTCTGGAATGAAGATCAAGGACTCGTAAGCGCAGCATAGGACGGCCATTCCCAACCGGTTCTTGTGGAAATCAATGAGGGAGGCATATGTCCAGCAGTGGACATCCTATGGCTGAGATGATGATGATGAGATTCACTATTGTTACAACGATGTTGTAACAATTTAGTTCAAGTTTAGGCAAAATAACATTATGAGCATAGGTGCTAAGATAATTTAAAAACCAAGTTTAAAATTTGAGTGAAGAATAAAGTTTACGAATAAGTAGATCGGAGTGAACAAACTCATAAATTCGTTTTACTATGAAGCCGGAGAACCGAAATGACAAATAGTTGCACCATGAAAAGTTTGAAGAAGTTTTATGGAATCCGTAACGTTGATGAAGTTGTTGCCAACTTCTTTCGGCGTCTTCGTCCGACTCTGGTACTGTCCATGGGACACTGTTCAAAACTAAACGCAGCGTTTCTAATAAATTTTTAAAAATCGAAATCTCCCCATCAAAAACCCTAACTGCGGACCAGACATATTATGTCTGCTCTGCAGTCAACGCCATTTTGAAAGCAGACATAGTGTCTGCTCTTAACGCAGTCAACCAGGGTAGAAGTATATTTAGTGGTATTAATTATTATTTTATTTCAATATTAATATCAACTTATCTATCTACAACTATTTACACATCTCAAGTACGGGTTGACCAACGTTTTTTTATTTTGTTAATTTTTAGACTGGAAGAGATCGTTTTCACCGGTAAGTCTGCCCTTTATACTGTATTGTTAGAATTAAGATGTATTTTTTTTATATTTTCCTAAATGTGTACAATGAAGTGTTATAAACTGTATTGTATTGTAATGTATTGTATACTAGTTATCATCATATTCATGTCAGCCAAAGTATATTCACTGCCGGACATAGGCCCCTCTCATTGATCTCCTCTAACATTGGAAGCTATATGTATATATATACTAGCACCTATATATACTAGGTATGTTCCATTTCTGCTTCACTATTTAAATAATTGTATATGAACTGTAAATACACAAAAAGATTGGACCTCATAATAATATTTAATTTAGAACGCGGCATTATATATAAGTAATTATTGCCGTTCATAAGTTAGGTGCGTTCTGGATGAATTTTAGTTTCGTGAGTTTTCTTAGAGAGAAACACAATTTTTAATCTTGTATTATTACATTTTCAGGCTAAAAAGAAAAAAAAAACAATGAAAGTCTCCGAAGGCTGGCCAGACTACTAAGCTGCGATAATCGCGTCAGATGCAGAGGTTCAATGTTCTGAAGATGGCGGTCAAAGTAGTGATGATGACTGATGCCTTATTTTAATAACTTTGAGTTTTACTTTATATTAAATATATATTTTATCCGGCTTTACTCACGTTTATAGTCGAAGTTTTGACATAGGTTTCGGGCATGTCCTACGCCCATCCTCAGGTGTTTACGATGCCAGTGGTCGCCGCGATCTATCAGCGTTAACTCACCTGAGGATGGGCATCGAATATGCCTAAAATCTAGGTCAAAACTTCGACTATACAACACAAAATAATAATGTGTCAAACTCACGAGAATTTTACTTTATAGTTTGAATCTGCTGTCCATGAGAGCCAGTTGACATCGTGACTATCAATTGAGATTGAGGTCAAACGTTAAATAATAAAGTATAACAAATCATATTTTACGTAGTAGGTACGGCATGAATGTAAACTCATTAGATGATGACAGCTTGACAAATTCTTCGTACAATAGCGAACAATTCCCCTCTGAATTCTACACGGAACCCTCCGGCGTTGGGATTAAATTAAATTCTTTATATCGCTAAAATTATAGCTGACACTGCATTTTTAGAATAGCCCAAAAGGGCGAGAATTGTTAAGCTAAGTTATTTTTAATTTCACCGCATACATACAAACTTTTGCCGTTATCATATTACTATTATAATAAAAGAAGATATTAAAATTTGTCAGTACATAATAACATATTCTTGCTTAAAAGCCAAATCCTTGAGCGTTTTAAAAAATTGGCAGATGACTGCCATCCAGGAAAATTTGTTGCCAACATAATAAAACCAACCTACTTAAGTCCTGACATAAATCTGTTGCTGTGCCATGTCTAGTGCAGTGCTGCCAACATTAATATCACAATAGTGACGGTCATTGTGGGAGGTTTTCAAATTGGATGAAGTTAAACTGCTCTATAAATATAATTGTAAACTTGTCACAATGAGAAATGCTGCTGCATTTTGCATTGTCTTTAATTTTTATACCATACTATATTTCACTAGGGACCACACCATCCTCGTGGAATGTCGCCAAGCCTTTTCGGGTGTGAGTATTTGATCCTTAGACCACCACGAATAAGATATTATGAAGATATTGTATGATGTTTATGATTTATGTAATTGTGTACATCGACACGTGCCAAGTGACAGTAATTAGAATTGCGTATGTCAAGATTATCTACATCGTCATGTCATGATGCAAAATTTAATAAGTACTTATCGCTTGTTTTACACTCTATGTGCATACATGTGTAATATGGAAAACCAAAAAATTCCTAATATAAATTTCAATTCAAATTTAAAAAGCAATGAAACACATTGAACACATATATCCCAGACATCTTCAATTCTTATCCTACGACTCAAAAAAAATAACAAGATAAAAAAATTATACAACATGATTTTAAAAAAACAATGTAATGTTAATTTACTCGAAACTGAACTTGATGATGTTTTACCACATATTTTCATAAAATGTATCGATTAAATTGATAAGGTAATAAAACATCTGCAAAATTAACGCGTAATTAGACATTTGTTGCTAAAACAAATATTTCAAAGACCAGTAATTTCCCATATAATTATTACAAAATTACTTACTCCACGTTGCGTAACATTTTCCAAAGGAATAATTACGTATTTTAACATATCTAGAAGTGTTAGAAATCTTAGGCCATAAAACTTGATTGGACAATAAAACAGACTTGACAACCCACAACTTATTTAAGGCTATTGCACACTTGAAAATATGGGTTTACTTGCAAAACTGTATATTTATATATGTGGCTACTTTTGGTTTCCTATGAAGATATTTTTTTTATACTGTATAGATCAAGCGTTTGACTACTATCTCACTGGATGGTCAGTGACGATGTGGTCGAAGATGTTATCACGCTAGACCTAGACTACTCAGATAGATAGATTATTAGCCATAGTGCTAGTAAGCACATTATAAAATTCTAAGTACTAGCAACGGACAGATAAATAGCCCGGAAGCGCTCATATACTGATATGAGCGCTTTCAACGGAGGGCATCCG
This sequence comes from Apeira syringaria, assembly GCA_934044485.1. Taxonomy (NCBI): domain Eukaryota; kingdom Metazoa; phylum Arthropoda; class Insecta; order Lepidoptera; family Geometridae; genus Apeira; species Apeira syringaria. The sequence goes on along the minus strand of OW203665.1, from coordinate 8,186,760 downwards.
TGCACATCCATGGGCACGGTTGTGTTTTTATACTCTGTAGATCTAGCGTTCGACCACTATCTCACTTGATGGTCAGTTACGATGCGGTCGAATCACAATAGACCTAGAATGCTTACTGGCTCTCAAGGAATGCTGCATGAACACACTATATTTTGGTGACAGTTTCTCAAACTTGAGGTTGGTAAATAGCAAAAAGACTCGAAAGTACCACCATTCTGAGAACGGGATAACGGTGTTACTTTCACCGGAAACTCAAGCTGCTGGAGGGGACCAAATCAGCGTCTATCAGTTTTACAGCCGAAGCTCCCATTGCTGGGCCATCATCGCTTCAAAGTTGTTGTCTTATTATAGCAATCGTAAAGCCATCAGAGGCTCTTGGGCGGTCTGCAAACTCTATGACTAGGAGGCAGAGGAGTAGCAGGAGACGCGTATAAAAAAATACATTATGACAAAATCCTGCAGGGCAGGAGTACCAGCTACTATAAAGCATGTATGCCCAAGAATGTGTGAGAATCGTAGAAAGTGAAAAAGAGTTAGTCTCTGCCAATCTACCCCAAAAGGGAGAGCGTGCTTATATCCACGTATGTATATTAATTATATATTATGTACCTACGTATATGTTTAATAGAGTCATCTAACTGCATGACCTTCGTTCGTCAGCCACACATGCTAATTACGACCCGTGTAACAGGGACCTCAACTAAAAAGGATAATAAACGCGAAAATTATGTTTCTTAGCATCAAGTGTTGGGTAAGCCACAATTTGTTACGAGCGTAAGTGGCCGTAAAGTGCGCCTTCATTAGGCTGTTAGCATTTAGCTTGGGTAGGTTCGTAAAAACATTTCGAATTCCTTAGAATTTCTGCACCTAAATCTTAAATAAGTTCAAAAATTCATGGTCAGAGACACTATCCCAGTTGCATAGTAGGCCACTCAGAAAGTATTGGGATAATAAGTTTTTCATGTATGACAGACTGGCCAGACAATTACTACTTTAAAAATATTAATATTTATAAGTAAATAAGTTCCAATTTCAAAATTTCCCTCCACATTTTTGCGAGTAATTTAAATTATCGTACCTATCTCGTTGAAACATGGACCTGCGCCGAGAGCATTTTCGCGCTATTATTTATTTATTTATTAAACTAGATTTTATTCTAGCTATGATTTCTTAAAGATTGATTAGTGATTTATTGAAATGCTGCCCTGACATTGTAAACAAATTTTAAGCAGACTCGTCTCGGCGTGTTTATGACATCATTACAGGTGGTGAGTCCTAGATTTATTAATACGATCCAGAAACAAAGCGCCAGTCGACGGTTTAGGTGTTTCAAAACGAATCAACGCCTAAAAATGAAGCGATCTAGAAGCGTAGGGAAGATTTTGACTGCGAGCTTTTTTAATTGGACTGGCTTTGTCCATTCCTTTACGAAACCAAAGAAGCATTTAAGCCGAATGGTATACTACCAAATGCTTGTTAAATCAAACGGGGCTTGATCGCGAGAAAAACATTTAGTAATTTACTGCGGGCTACTGCTCCACCTTGACAAAGTTCCAGCGCGCACTGTGCTCAAAACTTCCTTTACACACCGGTCAGATTTCTGGGTCCTCTCTTTTTTCAACTCTGACCTAGCACAGTGTAACTTCTTGTTATTCCTGAAAATATAAATTCTTTTCAAAGGGTTACTATTTTCTTTCCAGGAAGATGCACTGGCCACCTGATTCATTAAAGGTCTGATAAAGACCCGGTCAAGTGTACAAGAACCCTAAAACAATGCAGGATTAAAACTGTGAGGTTACTTAATAAGTTTCTAATAACCACAACAAAATAAAACGCTTTTAATAGCTTAGTAATTTACAAAATAATTTCTATTGCAAGTCAATAAAAAAATACTATGCATATCAAACATAAATCAGCATGCTATAGAATCTTTGAAATACTGTAAAATAAGGGTGTTCGCATACATGCGATAAAAAGCGACATGACTCACGGACGCGACAACGGAAGTATCGATTGTCAAGGTCGCATCCCACTCGCCGCGCAACCGCGACCGCGACCGCCCTATTGTTTCAGAGACATTGTATTTTTTTACTCCATTTACCTATATTTAGATGCTTTATAATGAGAGGAAATACGCAAAGTTAAGGGAATTAGTTAACTTGATTGATAATGGTTGCTAAAATGTTTGATTGGAAATTCTCGTGAGATTGATACATTATTATATAAATGTAGGTATAAAACCTAGGTCGCAACTTCGACTTTAAACGTATATTATAAATTGCTAAAATGGATTTTGTAAGTGACTTTATTGGAAAAGATAAGTAATAATTCATTTCAGGTTATTTATTTTTGGCATTAATGATATAACAATTACCGGTTTTATTTTATTAGTTTCACCGTCTACAGCTTTACTTCCATTAAAAAAACTGGTTAACACTTTGAGATAAAGAATGAATATAAAATCACTCACGGTGGCGATTTTATCAGTTATGATGCCATGAGGGAGGGAAAAATTACTAAGTCTACAACACCCAGGCTTAATTTTATGTTATAAATCAATAAAAATGTACATAAAAAAGGTGTTTGCCAGCAATAAAAATACGTGGATTTTATGAAACCTTTTATGAGCCAAACAATCAAACGGGTCGCCTGTGGGTAAGCGATCATCCTCACTATATCAAATATAGTAAATCTAATTTATAATAATAGTAAATGCTATTCACACGCGTAAGGTACAAACTTAGTTTAAAATGAAACTGTATAAAATGTACTAGGATTTATTCGCACCTTCAAAATCAAAAGTGTAATATTAACGCGTAAAATGATTTGTTATTTCATTTCGAAATGATATTCATCTATCTTTTTATTTGGTTTCAAAATCACCTCAAAAAAATATTCGAGAAAAGCTATTATAACTATTTTGGATTTTTTATACAAGTTTCCGAGAATTGAAGAGCAAATTCAAAAGTACTCAGATAATACAGGTTTATTTCTGAGATTTTAAAAATGCTGCAAGAAACGTTTCGCAGTTAAACACCTTTGTTATATAAAGTTGAGAAGCTTTTTCTAGCTTCTATATTAAGCTTTCTTTGTCATCACCATACTTCTATAAACAATAGGCTATATAGGTAAATTGTATAATATATATATAATGATTTATTTATTTTATTTATTTATTTATTTACAAAGCCTTCTACACGCTTAACAGTGCTTCGCTATCCAGGTATATTGTGGTAGGATTTCTTAATGCTGAGTCGAACCCTTTTTACTGCTGTAAGACACAAATTTTACTTTTGTGTCTAGTATGTGCGTTAGTGTGCATCAGTGTGAGGGCATGAATACGTGTATGTATATTTAGGTAGGTTCTATATTCCTATCTCCTGGGTGATTAATTATGTATCTTACTGTAATAATTGTTGTGTGCTGAAGCTGTTAAATAAACGATGTTTTATGTCTTATGATATGATTTACGGTTCAAAGAAAATTTGATCACCTTATTTCCATTTTAAAAAAGCGTTTTTAAAGCAAACAAAAACGAGTTCAATGGAATATAGAATTCACTATGAAATTCAGTAATATAAAGAATGAATGCCAGCCTTCGGGTCATGGTGGTATCGAACCGATCCCGAGTGGTTCGAATCCAACCTCTGCAAATTAACAATCATCATCCTCTTGGTACAAAACAATAAGAACCCACGATAAAATGTTTTTGTCCAGCCAGATATAGACGAAACACTGTGATCCAGCTTGAACTTTAGGTATAAGTGACATAATAGTCGTGGAATATTTTCAATACCCACCTGGCTAGCCACCTTCAAAATTCCGCAAAAAGTGTCATCAAAACACAGATATAAGAAGAAAACCGGCTACGTTTCCGACGTTCTTTTTCATCGGCGTGAACCGGCGTGAACCGGCTTGGAATTCACGTCGCACAGTTCAACACACAAACGTGTGAGTGTAGCCGGTTTTTTTCTTGTGATGCGTAATACTCAAGGGGCTTTTGGCAGTTTCGAGAGGCACTCAAAATCTAGTATGATTCCACTTTCAACTGCATCGTCACTTACTATCGAATTAAATATCTGGTAGTAAAATGCTAAGTGCCACTAATATTTTCAGGCTGAAACGCTTGTTCCCGTGAGATGACGGGTATATACAAAAATCGTCAATACCATTCCACCGCAGGCAAAAATGCAGGTAACACCTCAGTAAATACATGCTTACCCTGTGAAACGACCTAGGAAACCCTTTTTTTATTCCATAGTATTTATAGTATGTTAACGTTTTATATTTCTATGCAAATGAAGGTCTTAAAGTTCTTGTAAGCACCTTGGGAGCTCGTGACATTGTAATACAGAGCTTAAATTGCGTAGCACAAATCCTTCAACCGGTAAAACTAGATCTTCATTTTTTTCACCTGTAACTGTGTATCAATCTGTGGTTCAGGTCAATTCAAGAATCAGCTTTAGATAAAGCCGGTTCCACACTGAGCTAGTGCTGTGCAAGGTCGGCCGCGGCCGCAGTGCGCACAGACGTGCAGACGGGGGGTATCGATCGTATCCCGGCCCGTCTGCACGCACACCACCCAGGCGCTATGCGCCTTTACAAGACACGATCGTGCGGAAGAGCTTATTAGAGCTTACCCAGGCAGGGATTTAGTTTTGCTTTATCTATAGAATGGCACGCAGCAAAACTTCAAATGTGATTATGGTCGCAACGCTAAGTCAAGTAATAATTGCGTTGAAAACAATTGACAGCAGTTCAGGTAATTCATACGTGTTCAGCGTAAAACCCAAATCTTTACTAGTTAAGCTTGCGTAAATTTAGTATAAGGTCATTTCACTAGATGGCGCAGTAAGCCCTTAAAACACGCAAGCATTATTTACATGATGTTAATAATGTACAAACAAAATCAAGAAAATAAAGTTGACACTGTAAATCCCCCGCGTGGAATAAACAGAATAATGTCACTCCTAAAATAGACAGTAAATTCGTAAATCAAACCAGTTCGCTTCATTTCTAAATCTAATTATTTACGCATTAGCATTAACTTGGGTAATTGAAGTGTTCAATAAGGCTTCAACCTGGACAATAATACTGACAGAAGTTGAGAAGGAGATGCTGTGGGGAAAATTAGAAGGAGCGTCAGGTATTGAATGATTGTAAGTAAAGCTTAATGTTGTATCTATTGGTGTACTTGTAAATTTATTAAGTTAACCCTCGTAATCGTAGTGTATTTATTATGTATCTTATACCCTTGCCTAGCCAATGGAGTGTCTTAAAAAGACGCGATCGTGCGAATTGCCAAGCTTGTTGGGGCTGAGATTATAATTTACTATGCACGACGTAGCAGTGTTACTATGTGCAATGTGTCTATAGCTGCGTTTATAATATTTTGCAGTTTAAACATGTTACTCTAATCAAATTGATTGTTTTTCGAGCGCTTTTAGACATCGCGTTCGTACGTAAAACGTGTAAATAGGCTCTCATACGGGAGTAATTTTAGGTTATGTTAGAGACTAATTTTTCATGAACACTTTCTGGTCCCATATAAGTATTTAGTAAGTAACAATTTATATAAAATATATTATTTATTGCAAACAATGATATATTAAAGGAGGGAAATTATTTTTTGGGGCCTCTTTAAAGAAATGAAATCGTCCACCCTTTAGACTTACGCAAAGACAACTACGCAGATATATAAAACATACTTAAGGATTAATTCACCTTAACAGTGGAAAATAGGGATGCAGCTAGTACGACTTGTATTATTAAAGATGCAAGCATAGAAGCATACATAATAATTATTTAAATGACTCTGATTTTGAAAAAAGTAATAATTAGAGAATCATTTATCGAGGCTTGGTTGAAACAAAAGGTAAATTATAGTCATAGTGTTATAGTTATAAATTATACAAATAGTATGAGAACTTATAAAAAAATAATTTATGTTACGTTGTCACGTTAAAAAGTAAATTTACTCCAAATTTTTCATGATAAAAGTCCAAATCACATAAAAACGTTCAGAAAGTCAGTTGAAAAGGATGAGGCTTTGTAGGTGGAGATAGAATAACTAAGGCTTTATTTGAATTTATATTCACCACGGCTCAGGCACGTCTGCAGGTTTGCATGCACTAGCAATAACCTAGGGCGGCAAATCACATTGCTACGTGCCTGTATAGAAGTTTAAATTAAACTAATTTGAATTTGGAATATGAATCTCAGACATATTCTACTAGTAGGTACGTATATTCAAAAGGACGCCTTAACTTTTATGAGACATTTTTTGTCTGAGTGATAGTATCTTTTTTGTTGTCATTTACTGTAAATGCTTCATTTTATACTACACACATATTATATGATCTATGATATAAAAATCTCGCGTGACTGTGTTTGTTATCGAACTCCCTCAAAACTTGCCTGATTTTTATGATTTTTTTGTGTACATTTGGTAGGTTAGAAAAATACTTTACGACCTACGTAAAGTATTTTTTACCTTCCTAGCTCTACCCCCCCATTATTGTCTGTATGTCATTTGTTTATTTAAATTTGGGATTAAAATGAAGGATAGATAATTTATCTCTTATAATTTATATTTCGTTTCGTAAATCGTATTTTGTAAACACCTCTTCAGTTGTTTGTTATCCCAAGCAGTGGGGCCACGGTGCGATTGTAAAGGGTGGCTGTCAAGGTCACAATCTGTAGTATGTAACTCAGTTCTTCTACTCTTTTTGTACAGAATTCATCACATACGAAGTCTAATCTAGAAAAATGGTGATTAGAAAAAAATGTCAGAAGATTATCAGTATATTAGAAGATTGATGTAGAGGACATTGATATCATGATTATGATTAACATCTATTTGATATAGTAATTGGTAAAACGATATAGATAACTGAAGCACAATTATTTATAAATATGCTGATATACAATTATTTATATTTTGTATTTGTAATTTCTGAATACATATTTTCTGTTTTGTAATTATATATAAAAGCAAATGAATATATATCCAATAAAATACAATTACTAATTTTTTAAAAGAATTAATTAGGTATATATTTATCTGTCAAAACTGCCATAACGTCAGTTCTCTAGTTTCGAAGATTAGCTTGTGCATACTCTCAGATAAAATAACCGAGCGGAGGCTGTATACTCAAAGTGCATACTGCCTACATACAGACAAAAAACTAGGAATGCTTTTTACTCTTTTTAAATTTTTTAAAGGCACACTCTAATTTACTCTCTCCTTCATTTAACTGCTAAAAAGGTGGAGATATTTATGTTACTCTGGACAGAACTCTGTCATTTATGAACCCATCTGAAAGAGTGGTCTTAATTTGTAATGGTTAATTTGTTCCGCACAAAATTCGTAGAAAATGATTTAATATGTTTTTAAACTAAGTAATGATTCCTTTATTGTTTTATTGTAAGCTTTATCATATTTTAGATAAGAATCTCATTATTATTTGCAATTCTCAATCGTGTCAATCTACAAAAGGAGATTAGATACTTGTTCGTTATATTTTATTTGAAACTTGTAAGGAAGTCGCAAGTGATAGGTATCTACAGTTTTATGCGCTGTTTTATGACTCTTTTACGATTTGCTTTAAATCCGCTTTGACTAGACTAGGTTTATAGCCTTAGAGACTATATTCTAACACTAACTTAAATGTAATTTGTTACTAATGTTTTGAGATAATGATTTAATATAAAGCTGGTGTCCATTATTTTACTACGCGGCGTGGAACTCAAAGGAAGCAATTAAATTTTCACACATTTTCGCATAGCTTAAAAGTATTATGTATTTTTTTTTTCATTTATTACACTCAAACCCCCGCACTAGGATTCGTAGTGCCGCGGGAGGCATGGACACACACAATCACAGCACACAAACTGGGTGTTTGAGACCCGGGACAAACACCCTACACTCATCGCACAAATGTTTGCCCCTGCCAGGATTCGAACCCGGGGTCCCGAAGACACAGAAGTCATGTCACTAACAACTGAGTCACGGCGACCGTCTTAAATGAATGGATCATATGATAACATCGATAACATCCAGATTAATATTTTTTTTGTTTTTGTGAACCAAATGCTTCAAAAGTTATTCCGATTTAACCGGTTCGAGGAATTTCCAAAGATTAGTTTTGGAACCACTGGCCAAAGACAATACAGCACTTTTTAATATTTACGAACTTAATACTCCCACTTTCCTAGTTACTTTTTAAATATAAGTCCAGCGTTTAACCACGATGCCGCTTGATGGTGTGTGACGATATGGTAAAAAGTGAAATAACGCTAAATCTATAAGGTTCAATTAACTTATGTAAAGAGCTTCCTGATAATACTGTGTTTCTTGACAGATTTTCAGTCTTGAGGATTGTAGCTAACCAAATAGGGTTTAGAAAGTATGCTATCATTCTGCAGATTTTAAACAATATAACTTAGCCCTGCCTAACGTGCCGTGGTGGTATCGGCCTAGAATAGTACCTACTCCCCCATCTCTTCCCGCGGGTACCGTAAGAGTCGGCTAAGGGACCACGTACCAGAAGGTGGGCAGCAGCGCCTTCTAAGAATTGAAAATCATAATGCGCTCGCCAACCCGCCTGCCAAGCGTGGCGAGTATTGGCAAATCCCCCCAATATGGGGGAGGCATATGTCCAGCAGTGGACGCCCCATGGCTGAGAGAGAACCTAACCTAACCTTTACGCCACTGCAAAAGAATGCTCTGCAATCTTTTATCTTATGTGGTTGACCCGATCGCATCTCCCATAAACTTGCAAAGTGGACGGGTCTCTTCCTATTTTTCCGAAGTATGTAGCTACAACATGGATCTCTTCAAAAGGAAACTTAACAAATCGGGGGTCTTAACGAGCCCGTAGTTCTACAGATATCTAATTAAAGCGATGGTCCCTTACCAATTAGGCGCCCCGCCTACTAACTATCAAGCTATTGAAGAAGAAAAAATCATTTGCGCGTGCATATTGCCTTTTACTAATAGTACATATAATATTAATTTTAACATCAATATAGTCATAAAAAATATCAACCTTCTCAATGTTTTACTTTAAACTGGTACTTCAATGTCTAAGCAGAAACTACTTGCTCGAAGGACCGCTTAACACGTGATTGACAGTGCGTGAAGCGACATCCCTGTTGACAGATTGACATTAACCGACACGGCCTTGTCAAGCCTACCACTGTCAAATGTCCATTTGTGTGTAAAGGTTAGTGTAAGATGTGAAGCAGAAGTAAGTTTTGTTTTCATTCGACTTCAAAAAAAGGAGGAGGTTCTCAATTCGACCCGTATGTTTTTTTAAGATGAAGACACCAATCAAGAAATTAATTATTTAAATCTTATCCAGCTTAAAAATGTCTGTGCTCCAAAAAATATGGAGCTATGGCTTTTTTTCTAATGGGTATTAAAAACTAAGGCGGTTATGCTTTAAAGGAACAGCTGGTCTAAGAGTTTTGTGCTACGTTATATTATGCCGTCAATGCTTCACGTGTCTTGTCAAATTAAAAGCTTAACAGGTACCGCACACTTAACAGGTATCACATTTTTAAACTTTTTAACATCTTTCTGGTGTAAGACATAGTTCTAAAGCAATTTTCGTTACCACGAGACATTTTGATAAAGGGAAAATATGGTCGGTTGAGATTATTTTTTTCTAATAAACAGAATTTTTTATATTTTATTCAGAATAAACCTTCATAGACTGTTCTCATAAGTAGTATTTATTTAAGTTTATAAGACATGAATGGCATTCAACAAAATAAGCTAAATAGAAAGAAAGAAAGAAACCATATTTATTTATGACACTCACAACACACATTACACAAGAGATACATACAAAAACAATATAGTAAGAAGAGAATAATAATGATGTCTAAAAATATTTTTTTTATTTTTAAAAAGACACAAAGCTGTTTTCTAAAATTCTTTCGTGACCTGTTGGTCTAACTCTTACTGATGTTGGCGTTTTTTCCAGTAGGTATTTTCGGCAGTTCTATGCATCATTTTATACCTGGTCTTGCCCTACCCCTTTGTTTCTTGAAAACATCTTGTGTAAGTGGGTCTTGAAATACACTTGCGAATCGCCTATTTAAAGGTTAATAAAATAATTTGAGTTGTTGTAATAATGCTACCACCCGTTTAAAATACGTGATATTGATTGTATGTCTTGCTTAGATACATATAAAATGTGTCATAGCATGGCTTACATACAATCATGGCGAACATAAACTTTACGTCTTATAATATATTTTAAACGAAGGTTACTATACTACTAAGAACTATTGCAGACCTAAGAGTTACGTAACCATCTGCAATAGATCTTACTTAAGTGTGCAATCTTCCTTCCTTATCCCACACTAGGTGGTGTCGTGTCGGCACAACATATTTTCCTTTCCCATTCTCTTCCATCACAGTCTTTGAGTATACTTGTTTGTTTAATCTGAGATAACATTCATCTCAGTACACACAACATCTTCACACAGTCAATCCATATCTTCTTCGGCCTTTTTCCACCTCTATATCCATCCACATTTATATTAACTACACTTTATGTATTTAATTAATTTTGCAATATTACAAATAAATAACATTTAAAGCCAAAAACCAAAACTAGAAATGCCGTGTGTACTAGATGTGGGGTTGCATTCACTAGTCTATAGTCTATGGAAATCGATTAGGAGGGTGAGCTATGAACCGACTAATTGCATGTTTATTAAAACTTGCTTGTTTCTTTCAACACCGTTTTTAACCTGTAAGCGTCTGCGTATATTGTATATAAATGCTATACTCACTTATTAAGTATTAAGTCAATATACTATTATATACATATTTATTATAATAATAAAACAATTTACATATACTTAATATGTATAAAAACTCCAACCGAATCTCGTTCGCATTGTCACTTATTATTTATTGATGGAAATACTTGTTCGCTTTTAGCTAATATTAATAACTCACTTTGACCTTTCCACTAATATATGCACAAGACTAATCAATTCATATAATTCCAACTTGTATTATACAGGTTATAATTTTAGTGAAAGAAATATTTTACATTATCTATACGAGTCTAATATGAGATTTACGCGAACTTGATGTGACGATTGAAAATTGTGTCGGCTTGTCAGAACAAGAAGAAGCCGAAACAATTGTCCATCACGATGTAGACTTCGCGTTAATGTCAAGATAAGCCTGCATCTAAAGTTGTAGTCCCGGGAATGTAGGCAGTAATTTAAATAAATAAACTAACACCTTACGGGTTGGCGGTCAGACCAGAAGTCAGGCTACTATTAGAGAAGCCAAAATGGCTGACATGATAATGAGGATGATGGAACCGAATCGCTCCAGTATACCACAATGCCTGAAGAGTAGTGTGCTTGAAGACAGAATGCGTTAGTGATGCGTGAACCGGGATCTGTAACTATGAGCCTTGTAAGCAAGCTCAGGGTCGCACAACGAGTAATATGCTGTCGGAAGCTACGAGATCGAATCAAGAATGAAGAGATCAGTAAAAAAACAAAAGGCACTGATTTACCTTTTGTTTGCCCAGCCCAAGGTATTTGTGAGTTGAAATAGCAGTGGGCCTGGGCAGGGCATATATCCTGCAACTGGGAGCCGAAAGGAGTAAATGTCTCGAGTTCATGGCGACCACGGATGTTAAGAGCAGCGTAGAACGTCCACTTGGTGGAGACTTGGTGGGCCGATCCAACCTTATAGAATTATTCTCACTTAATGAGGGAGGGTCATGTACAGTCGTGGAAGACCCATGACGGAGATGAAGATTCCGTCGAGTACTATATACTTCTACATCCCTTCAACAACGAAATACTTCACTAACCATCTGTTAGTTGTTTTAGCTAAATGGAAGCTATGATTACAGTCCCTTTGTAACCGACATCAAAAAAGGAGGAAGTTCTCAATTCGACCCGTAAGTTTCCTTTTATGTTTGTTACCTCAGAACGTCGTTGATATTATAGTTGCGGGTGGAGAAATCGTTGAGCATACACAAAGACAATTGATCCCGTGAGTAGCAAAGGTCAATGAAAAGATTTTTAAAAAAACTTACCAAAAAATGGAACCGACTCCAACACTCATAAATGTGAAATAACTTGTTGAAGTCTTGAATTCGGTTCCATGTTTTGGTATTTTTTTTGTTTTGTTAACACTTTTGTCATCAAAGCCAAATTCATCTGAATGGTTGACAGAATAATGTTTTGTAGAACGACAGCTTTTTGTAGCAGTTTATTTTTATAGTTCAGGAGGTGACTATCACAATTCCGACGACAAAATTGTTTTGGCCGTCAAATTTTAACTAATAGCTATGTCTGAACGTTTATTTCGGTAATAGATCTTGCCGTTTTGTCAAGGTTAAGTGGCAAATTAACTAGGGACTTATATCTTGTTGCTTTTAGGTAATACGACTAAAAATTATTGGACTTTGTGAAATCTACTTGTTAGTAAAATTGTCTCTTTCACATGTTTTATACTACATAGATCTAGCGTTTGACCACTATGTCACTTAATAGTCAGTGAAGATGTGGTCGAAGATGTTATCACGCTAGACCTAGAATGCTTACTGGCTTTCAAGGACTGCTGCCTGAACACACTATGTGTTTGGTGATAGTTTTTCAAACTTGAGGGTGATTGCTAGCCAGGCGGGTACGTGAAAGTACCCTACTACCATCCCGGGAATTTGATAACGGTGTTACTTCCACTGGAAGCTCAAGTCATTAGGGGGGATCGAAGCAGCTTCCGTCGCTTGACAGCCGACGCTCCCACCGCTGAGCTACCATCGATTCAAATGTGTAGGACCCTTAACTTACCTGGATGATAAGAACTATAAGAGATGTATGATTATTCAGTAAACCAATTTAAGATAACAATAGAGTATTAAGAGCGCGTACCAATAATCCAATTATTTTGTTGTAAGTAGCCAATTTATCTTGTTGGTCCTTGATCAGACAATAACTGTGACAGTAACAAACCAATATAATCACAAAGACAATAAACGGTTTATTCCTTCGAGAAAGTTCACGTATTTTCACCATTTAAAGCAATATTTGCTCATAAACTCGTTGATGGTATCTTGCGAAATTGCTGTCCCTTGCAGCGGTATTCTAATGGGCAAGGGTTTGAGTGATACCCGCCGTGGAAAATGGTGAAAGTATAGGAGGACAGTGGAGAATTCTACAGTTTTCATAGAATATTATTGGAGTTATATTTTCAAGTTTTTTTACCGGTTATATGATCAATACAGAAAAAATATAGAAAATAAATTTCAGTAAAAACTGTTTGCGGTGGCATAAATCTTATGAAAAGTAATAACACAGTTTTATTCTTATTTTGCCCTTGATATAGTGCTACTGATAATAATGTAACGTCATATTAAATCATAGACTAAGATTGATAAATATGTTATTAACAGTATCTTAGAAGTTAAGCACACTACAAAGGTTTATGCCAATTTCATTTTATTTAGTATTGCAGTACCATCGTTTAATTTATACTTTTATCATCAAATGAAATCGATTATATATGAAGATATTACTTGTTCAGTTAAGTGTGACTACATATAACTGAAAACGTAAAATCTTATTAATGATTTACGTATTAGTATGAAATAAAAGTATAAATACGATTGTTACAATATTTGAGCTTACTTTATATTTTGAATTGAAAGAGGTTTTATTTATTTGACTACCACTCAAGAAGTCGATCTTCTGTGGGACCTAATGGATCTCGCCGTTAGTTTAACAACACGCCAGGTCTAATGATGTCAGCAACCGTAATAAGTATCTAAGTTGCATAAAGAATTTTATCTAAACTCAATGAAATGTAAAGGTAAAAAAATTGAAAACAGAACTTGAATGACAGTCTTTATAGCCAATATATCGAAATAAATTTAAAAAGTTTACATTTCGATACAGCTCTTCTATGACAACCATAGAAGCAATATGTATTGTACGTAGAACATATTACTTCTATGATGACAACTGTATCGAAATGTTAACTTTTTTCCATTATGACACAACTTCAGCTGGACCAAGGAGGTTGCAATGCTCTTTTTTCTACATATATAGTCTGTGGACGTGGCGCAACACGACACGCATGCGCGACCAGCGCATCTAAATGGGTTATGTTATGGCGCTAAACATTTACAAATAAACGCAAACATTATGCTGTGATTTTACGTAAATTTCATTATTTTATGATTTTAGATAAAGTAGTGTTTGAAACAACACTTAATTTGTTCTTAAAACACTCGTGTAATACTATTAAACTTTTTTAACTTACACTAGTATTTAAGGAACCCTTAATATGATACAGTTTCATAAACTACTATTTCTTTAGGTCGTGATTGTTCACGTTTGGGGCGTCAGCTTTTTTTGCATATTTAATATAACTATCTAGTGCTTCTTCGCGTCTCATGTGTATAGTGTCCGCGGATTTTTTCTGGGTTGCAAATTTAAAGTATTCATATTCGTTATAGTAGAATTACGCTAAAGATGCCCATGGCTTGTTTTATCAACCTCTGCCACCTGCAACCCTGCTGCCCAACATTCAGATCCTTCCAAACGCTTATTACCTACATGATTAGCAAATCAGTTAATAAAATATAGCTTTAACATTAGTATTAATGTAAAATAATGCGGAAAAATAAATATACCTCAAAAGATTATACCATACCCATTTAAAACATACTTATATTACACTAGCTGCGCTCCGCGGTTTCACCTACGTGGTGATGATGATGAGCTTATGACACTCGCACAAGCAAGACTATAACTAAAGGGTAGTAAAGTGTTAACTATTAAGCGTTTTCTTAATCGGTTTTCAAATTAGTCGCGGCAACTTTTCTAGGAATAAAATAATCAGTGTAATTTTTATAATCGTATGAAAGCGAGTTGAATATGGTGTTGTTTTATTATGTACACATAATTGTTATATTATTTAAATTCAATATATGCTCAAATTATTTTCGTGGGTAAAGGAATAATGAAAATAAAAATAAAACCTTCTATTGTCTAATTCCTACCAGTAAATTACATAGAGGTCATATTATACGTATATAGTATTGCGTAGAGGTCGTATACTATTATATTAATATATACACACCAAGACCAAGACCCAGCACCATATGCATCGAGTTAAACGATCGCTTATATATGTTTCTCAAAATTGAATGATGATGGTCTGATAGCATGATCAGTGATCAGCATTTCCATAAATATATAGATGTTCAGTAGTGGGTCCGGCATCTTATGGCTTGGATGTGGTGGTGAACCCGTTTCTATGTTTAATTCTCAAGGTATATTTTGGTTCCATAAATAAGAAATAAAGAAGGCTTGTGCTGTCTAAATATTGTAATTACTAGATATTATGCCACATTCTGTTTTCTATCTTGCGCCCTAACTTTTTCTTCTCTGTTGGTTGTTCCGTAGTTTTTTTAAACTGAATATTAGTAACTAATCTATAAACAAAACATAAACTTTTTGCATGTAGACAGCCGTGAGATCGTCACGCCCCTGAGCTTGTTGGGACAGCTGATCTTATTACTTAGTAAAGAAGGTGCGGTACAAATTGGTTACTAATATAGGAAACTCTGTGGAAAAAACGAGTTTATTAAGTGCGAGTACATCAAAGTTTATCTCTTATATCTGTATGTCTATTGCTTATCGCCACTGATCTTGGACAGTCTGAAACCAGGTTTGACATCAGTTATCCGTGTTTTCTGAAAGGCATCTGACCATATACACTAGTTATTGGTTTTACACGTGGGTAAAGTTGATATTTGGCGTAGGAGCTTTGATTAATACCCGAGTAAGCACGAGGATTCGAAACAAGAAACGACAAAAGCTTTACCCATGAATATAACACAACAATTTTCACCATACTAGCACTAACTAGCCAGGAACTTTCAAAGCTTGCGTAGGGAAGGATTCTTTCACAAGATTCTTTCTCACTATTGTGCAGCGTTCCAAGATTACTCTCTGATTGGATGACGAGTTGACATTCATTTTGTCAGATTTATGATTCTTACATTTTCATAAAACATTTTAATTAGATACCTATATTGCCTCTTACTGCATGTATACGATTTGTTCAACTAAAATATTCATTAATGAAGCTTACAAAACAGTATTATTCTTAATTTAACAGTATTAAGGATAATAATAATTATCTATTTATAAATTTTCTATTTTCTTTTTGAAAGTGCTCGAATTTAATATACTTTTTAGTCACTTGAGAATAAAATATAATTTTTCCGTCAGAAATCCATGAATAAAACTAGCGATTGACGGGTACGGTGGTGAAAACTGTATTTTATTTTTCTATTGTAATGTAGTATTCAGATTAAAACATTTATTTTCCAGAATGCTTTTTACAAAAGACATTGTATTATAATGAATAGTATGTTCAACTACATTTCATCACATAAAATAGTAAGTAAAGTAAGGAAATATTACAAATATTATTTTCAAGTAAGGAGTTTGTGGAATGTTGTTTCTCTTTAGTTCATATTTTTAACGTTAAAATTTCATTAAACTTACATATTCTAAAAGAGTAATATGTAAAGATAAGAAAGGATCCGATAAACTTTATTTCTCACAAAATGATATTTTAAGTATATATATTGTTGATATATGGAACGCGTGTTATGACGAACAATTATAATTGACTTATGTAAAATGAGATGCCATGCAATAATTATAAAAAAAAATTATTACTTTGTATCACGTTTTAACTTATTTATATATAACCTTAAATTTACCGCTTAGAAAATCAATAATAATTTATCAGCTAGTATACACTTTATTTTACTTTTAAACAATTAACTTTTTGATTTCGTAATAGATTTTGATAATTGAATATGTTTATTTATTTTTGAATTTATGATTGTAGTCATATATAGTCATGTAGTCGTAGAATACTATTTTGTATAAAGACGTGTTAGCACCACGTGGGCACATTCTTTGTTTAGTTAGCCTACTACGAGTACTCTTTGCTTCGGTCTAAGGACTGAATAGGTTTGGATTAGTTTTAATAACCATTGCACTTTTGAGAATAAATAAACTTTGTAATATCTGTAATTTATGCTAAAAAAATAAGGCCTCCAACTATCAGTTTTTCGTAGATGATACATACATAATTCTAATGATCAAATACATGCTTAGATAAATATTCTCTTTTCAGGGAAACTCAATTTTTATGTTGCGGTTCTAAGCCAACAAGGCACTGGCCTTGTTGGTAGTAGGTTGTATAACTAAATTGTGTATGTATGAGAAACTATGACTTGTAAAAAAAATAACCCGCATCTCCACACCTCCACACTTGGATAAATAGACAGGTAGATATAACCAAATGTAATTATATACAATTGCGATGACAGTGTGTAAACTGTCATTGGGCAATATTTGTCAAGTTGCAAGACTGGTGTCGGTCGAGTAGTTACTCAATATTTAACACTGAAGGTAGAGTTTACAGTAATGACATTATGATATCGTCTACAGTTAACAGATATAGCACAATGCTATAGCAGTACTATTGCGTCCATTGCTGGAACTTGGTGTCCGTATTCCACCACTAGGGCTATGCTCGGAGTTTCTCTACGCGATCGAATCAGAAATGAGGAGATCCGTAGAAGAACAAAAGTCACCGACATAGCCCAGCGGATTAGCAAGTTGAAGTGGCAGTGGGCAGGGCACATAGCTCGACGAACTGATGACCGTTGGGGTCGAAAGGTTCTCGAGTGGAGACCACGGACTGGCAAGCGCAGCATAGGACGGCCACCGACCAGGTGGACAGACGACCTGACTAAGATCGCAGGCAAGGGCTGGATGCGGGCCGCTTCCAGCAGGTCCTTGTGGAAATCAATGGGGGAGGCCTATGTCCAGCAGTGGACGTCCTATGGCTGAGATGATGATGATGATGATGATGATGATTCCACCACGGTGGCTAAGCTGTATGTAATAGATAAGCTGATATGCTAATTAATAGCCAGCCAAATGTCAGAGTTTTCACACCGTACCCTGTTGACCAGTTATGATTGCATTCGTAAGTAAAAACCGCCACAAACGTTTCAACAATGTACAAATCAAGGCACAGATAATACAATTCGGAAAGTATCGATATGTGGCTTTTTCGATACTGACATTTATTATTTATTTATGTCTCTTTACTTTATTTCTTTCTAAGGCCTACTTTTTAAAATATTGTATTCATGGACATCAATAATAAAAATTATATCTGTGACAACAGAGAAGACGCCGCGAAGGAGAGTTCTACGCTCTTGTCGCCGCTCGGACCTGAACCACTGAAGATGTCGACCGCAGTGATCGACGAAACGTCTGGAACACAAGTTTCACTTAGAACACGGCCAAATAGCCCGGAAGCAATACATACAACATGCAACGCCGGCCGTGAAAGCCTTAGAGTTTGCAAAATTATATAATAAAAAAAAAATAAAGATAATTAATTCTAAGTCTAGAGTGCCATCGGCAGCGGGCAGGGCACAAGCTACCGGTGGGGTTGCTGAGTGAGAAACCTCAGGAAAATAAGGAATTTGCTGAGCCTCTCCTTCTCGTGTCCGCCAACAATGTGCAATATGCACATGGAAGCATATAATTTTTCTAAGTTTATGACAGAAGTAGCAGTCATGAAGAAATCTCGCTTATATTTTTTCAAGAGGATAAAGGGGCACAAAATTATCAAAACCATCTCACACAATTAATGGATAAAATCCATTTTTTTACAAAAATGTTTTCTACTCTACCTAGGGAAATATGCCTGAGGCATATTTTGCCAGCCTGCACACAGGCATCCTCCTTTGTTGTACATATTTACTATACACATACAAAGACTTTGTACAAATATAAATGGTTTGTATGAACGATGTTGTTCCATGAACCAACACTTGTAATTAATCAGCTTTGATCTAAGTCGGCGAAATCGATGACTTTTCTCCTCCTTGATCTGGGGTAAAACTTGGATCACGCTGAGTTGGCGCTAACGAGCCTAGGACTGTTAATCATAACCTCATAAGTTTTAATACCAGCGCAGACTAGATATTTTGTAGACCGAAAATGAATGCGCAGTATGTAACATAGGAACGAAAAATGTACTAATAATAAATAGTATATTAATAGAGCATTTGAGTTATCTCTAGGCTGCCAATAGCTAGTGGATTGATCAAATGTTATGGTAGTAGCTGCAGTATTGTAATTAGTTATTAGTGTTTTATTTCAATAAAGGCATTTTCCAGAAAAAAAGACGTGTGGTACTAGGAGACTGCCGCGAGTGCCCTAAAGCTATTGCATAGCATTTTTTATCAACTTATGCAATTAATATATTAATAACTAATGCACTAACGCCGATACAACCAATGCCACCAAGAGGCGAGTTGCTGAACTAAACAGACAAGCGTGATATTTCAAAAAAGTCATTAAAAGTTCTGCTATTCTTCGATAGATGGCAAAACTAAAAAGTGTCACCGCTGTACCGGTCGGAGTGGGGGGTGTTAGGTTATTTCCGTTACGGAGTTTCTGGATTCGGTCTCCACGCTCAAGGCCCGCGATAGAAGCTATGCAATAGCTTAAAACGAAAAATTATTCCATGGCACGTAATGAGCTGTCTATACTCCGACATGCGGAAAAATTTAGATCACGATATTCGTATAATTTGTAGGAGTACCAGACTGAAAGGGACATTATGCATTCAATCAATGCAGCCTCGTCAATTAGGCTCAGTACCACAGTAGTGACTGCGATCTAGGAAACAAATGACGTACTCGTATCAACAATCCCGCGGCGAAGGAGCGAAAGCTCGGGCCGGTTTCTCGTTTAACGTTTGAGTCGCATGGATGTTCTTGCATTTTCTTGTTTACCACAGAAATTCAATAACCTCTAAAGATTTTGTAAGTCCGAAGACATTTATTATAGTTTTTTAAACATCGTTATATTTATTTTCAATAAGTTCTTATCAAAATGTATTTCGTACAATCTAGCTACATTTATGACCTAACAATAACATAACATAGCAATAAAATAGCCCCGGGAGTATATTTAAAAAAAGTTATTATTTTACAATCCTTTTTTTTACAAAATAATATAGGGACTTAAGCGTTTGACCACTATCCTACCTGTCGTTAAGTAGTGACGCGTTTATATATAATCCTACTAATATTATAAATGCGAAAGTTATGTGTATGTTTGTTACCTCTCACCACTCAAACGACTACACCGATTTCGATGAAATTTGGTACAGATATAGTTTTTTTTTTTTTTTTTTAATATTTACAAAATCCACAGCTCTTAAATAACAGTTTGATGTATGTTATTCTTACCTACAGCCAAAAACGGATTTCCATTATATAGGTATAACATTAATGTAACAAATGTAACAAACTTATACCCTGGATTAACACATAGCTTTATTTTCATCATCACATTCATCATCGTTTTTTATCACCACACGGGTACTACCGCGGGGCGCAGCTAGTTATGTGTTATGAATGCAGTTTATCTTATGTAATAATGTAACGGTTCTAATGAACGAATCTCTTTTACGACGAATATCTTTTACCGGAAAATTTTCAAAACTGACAACATACCCTTTCCTCCACCCTGTATAATACGTGTTAAGTGACCGGTTTTCATTAAATTATTATCTCAACTGAACAATGTTGCAAATTCAATAGGAAATTGAACACGATTCGCATGCATTAATGTTGGTTTCAAAATACAAGTGTAAAGTGACTTTAACTTCAGTGACGTAAGAGATAAGTATGAATTTATGCCAGCATTCTCTCTATCTGCGAGCGATCTTTAATTTAATTTAAAATTAACGCCTATTTCTTGTGTGTGTTGTCTACAACAAAAAGCGATGACGATATTTCGGTAGTGAGTGCCGACCGTCATCAGACGGTCCCTGGATCAAACCGGAATATAAGTAATACTTTATTAGAAATTGATACTTATTAAATACTAAAATAATAAACTAAGCCTAAATGTTGTTTTTCAAGCTACCAACAATCTAAATACCTTCAATACTACAATACCTAACCGAACCTTTAATTTTAACAATTCAATTTAATCAAGATTTAAAACCAATGGTTTATAGCTTCCGTCCGCTACATTCAAACCAAGATCTACCCTCCGGAGCTTATGTAATTAAAATAGTAGGAACAAAAGAACGGAAAAGTAATGATTTTCATAAAAGAGTTTGCCAAATTAAGTCTAGCTCATTTGCCAGATTTAGGCTTCACCCTTATTATCCGATATACTTTAAAGAATATTATTATTGGAAAAAACTGCATACAGCATGTCGTTAAACAAATTATATAAATATGAATTTATATTAGTATGCTCTTAAATCACTTAATATTTAAAAATATCAAAAATGTTATTTTTTCCGTAAAACAATTTACAACCTCTGCTTTATAATAAAAAGTTAAGGAGGGCCCGACTTAATACTAAATGTAACGAGACAGTACAAACTACAAATGAGGACATGTCAAAACAATAGCCTATAAAAACCATTTCACTCTTCCATTGTCCTATCTATCACACGTTAGACAGAGACAAAAACTTACCATTCCAATTATGCAGGAATGTACTGAAGACATTCCGCTAAACCTTTTATCTCCAGCCACCTACATGCAATTAGCAATAAACATAGCTCAGCATTCAAACGGCTCATAATGAACGTCACACGTACTTGTTAATTCTTAATAACCAATCACTTCTAAATATAAATATGACACTTTTCCTATTGTCGGTATCAACTGCTGCTTTAGATCGAGCTTCATTTTATAACGCCAACGGAAATGAGGCAATGGATGATGTGGAGGATGCAATTTTGAGAGAAAGGGAAAGGGCAACGGTAGAGAGACGCTTAAAGCAAATCCGAGCGGAACTGATGGCGATATTTCGATACAATGCATCGTTACTGCTTTCTGTGCGATCTAATCAGAACATAACATATTAGGGTACTGTCGATACTACTAAGATACTGTTTGAGGATGTTGATATACTATAGATTGCACAATATGATTTTTAAATCAACTATTTATTTGGAATATACTGCACTACTTGTAGGTATGACATAATTATTAAATGGGACTTTATTTAATTATATAATTAATAATTATGACTCTTAACAATACTACAGCTACTGCGAAACATTTGAGCAATCCACTAGCTGTTGCAAGCCTACAGATAGCTCAAATGCTCTAACCCGCTATCAGTTGGCAGGGTGCTCAATAAGGAAACTTTGATTAAGTACTTATTATTTTTAATATTTAAAAGTCGTTTTATGCTCTGAACAATTTTAAGCCCTATAAGCATGAATATAAGTAAATATACTTCCTTTTACAGGAATAACTAAAAACAAAAAAGTATTCCACTTTAAAATCTAGGTAGTCGAAATTTCACGCTATATAATACAAGAAGACTTTCAGGAGAAAGCAAACATCATTAAATCAAACAATGGACATGTGAATTAGATTATTACAGCTGATAATAGCAATTCTTCAATAGAAATAGAAGAAGTAACTCAATTTAATACGAACGAAGCAATTTGTATTGGATCCAATATTTTATACCCAATGTTGAGCGTATGGTTTGAAAGGCTAGAGAAAGTGTGATTGACACAGGATGTACTAAAAAGTGAATTTGAAGTTGATCTGCCTAAATACAGAATATATTGTGGGTGTTAATGTAAGCCATGAGGCGACCTTGATATTGAAAATGCGACAAGCCAAAAATGAAAGTGTAACTGATTTCTTTTCTCTTTCAACGGTTACGTCTGTTATGACTTAACTTATTCGCCTAGACATTTATTTTTCAGTAATCCTTACATTTATATTTGAAATTAGGAGTTATTAAGTCTATCTAACCGAATTTTGCCTACTGGTAGAGTAGGCAAAGTTCGGAAAATGATGGCATCATTGCCACGTTGATTATGAATATTGGGCAAAATAAACATTTAGCCATCCCGACAGGTCTTTAAATTATAATTATATGACAATTCATTTTATTTTCCATTATCATTTCCCAGGGTGTATTTATTGTTAGTATTTATGTCGACAAATTTTTTTTAAAAAACCCGTGTTTTTCTTCCCCATTTTGGGATCCATTCGCGCCAATAGCTATTTTTGATGCGTATGAGATAGGCGTACAACTTTATCAAAAGCTTTAGCAAAAATAATGACAACTTCAAGTTACATAAGTCAATAGATATAAATTAACGACATAATTCAAACAAAATACCAATTCATTGTCACAATAGGAAACCCTACCGCTTACACCGATTGTGATAATAACATGTCGCAAGCCCTCGTAACTCGAAGAACTGACTCGTTTAAATAGCAATAATCTATCATTGGCATTGTCTATTGCCAGTTCGAGATCACTGCCATTGTTGCAGATACTTGAAATGCAAGTGAAAACAATAACTATTGTTGTTCCATCGGCTTTCAAGTGTTTCAAAGTTAGGTGACCTTGTTAGCTCATTGACTCTCCAACTTGTACTTATAAACGGGTCAACAGCGGCATTGGATCAATTTTTAAAATTGTTACATAACTGATTTAATTTTCAACCCTTACAATGCGTATAGCAATAAATTATGGGATAATCGTTGTGATAATTAACTTTGCAATGATTTGGTGATCCTGTACCATTTACGATGGATTGATGCGTGCACTTTTAGTGTTAAAATAAATGAATCATATAGAAGTCAAAATCAATTTTCTTGCCATAATGTTAGCAAAATATATTAATGTGAGGCTAAGCAATATATTGTTTATTGTTTTTTATTTTTGTAGAAATGTTTTTGGCAGTGCATATTTTAAAACATTTAAATTATTTGAATTTTATTTATGTGAATAGCTTTAGCCATGAGCCAACGCAAAACAGAATCACAAAATGTTTACTCTTTATGTTATAGCTGCCCTTCCACGACCTTATTCACAGCTATCTCGGTCAGGGAGGTGTTAATCGAATTACCAACGGAAAACCAAATATAATTGGACAGAGGGAAACTGCGGAACAATGCTGTACAAGTGCATTCACAATTAACAACTGCACGGGTTTTAATTGAAGCCAAATCATTATCTTACCCTGATCTTAATTGAATGAATAGGTACGATCCGTTTGGTGATAACTGGGCAAAGGTCAATGGGTAATTGTTTAACATTACTGATACTATTTTCACTAATGATGCCCAATTCTTAAGCTTTATGGATCTATCTTACTTGATGGTCAGAGACGATGTGGCTGAAGATGGAATTACGCTCGGGCTAGAGTGGTCACCGCCTGAACACACTGTGTGTTTAGTGACATTTTTAAATTTGTGCATGTTAGCTAGTTGTTGAATCTTAAGGGTACTAGCAGTACCCTTCCACCTTGCTATAGAATCTATGACGACCTTACCATCACCGGAGCTCAAGCTGTGGGTGAGTACCTAAATAGTACATAATCTTTAATGCCTGCCATGAGTACGTTAGTCTTTTGTTGTTTCAGAATATAATGCAGCATTTAATGCTATATGAGAGAGAGCCAATAATATATTAATGTAACTAACAAATGATCTCTCGTAAGTGTTTAATATTAAATGATTTTCTCAATTACCACTAATGATTTAAAATGAAAAGAAAGAGAACAGTAACGAGAAATATTAGAGAGATGTTCAAATAATTTATCAATTTTACACTTTCTCCGATTAAGTAGAAAATCAGTGTAACTGTGTACTATCTCGAAGACGCTTTGAGTTTCATCGCAGTCGATTACACAATAGACCTCGACATAATTCGTTAAAATCGTTATAATGCACGTTCATTCACAGCCAAGCACTTCAATAGTCTGTAAACAGATGCTGTCCGTCCGTCGTCGGTCAATATTTACAAGCTATTCAAACAAACCAAGGCTATTGCAATGAAGGCCACTTACTGAATAGGAACAAAATGCTGACAGTATTTAGTTAATGAATACATGGCTCACACTAAACTGGTTAAATTAGAAGCCTCAACAATCAAACATCAATAAAAACGTACAGCTAATGACGATAATACTCCAATATCAAAAGCATCATTTGAAAGTACTTCAAATGAATATCCAGACTCGGGTTTGTGTGAAGGTAACGTGATCTAAGCTCAGACAAATGCATTAGCTTTTGTATCAAGTGCTCCATTATAATTACAAGTTATTTACAATTTCCAAATAGATGATCTCACGTTTAATTAATACGTTAAGATTGAAGGCATTTGCTAAATATATAGCTTTGAGTCTTTTGAGCTTATATTGTTGTAATAAGTCCGAATAAATCCTCATAAATTCTTTAAAACTATCACTTTTGAAGCAGTTCATGAAGTTCAATTCTGATTGAACAAAATTTGAGTTTATATGCTTTTTAGTGAAAACATAATTATCATCGGCGATCATATTTGCGTATACATATATATTTTTCTGGCTTGCTACCACCCTCATGTTTGAAAAACTGTCACCAAAAACTGAACACACTGGTTCAGGCAGCATTCCTTGAGAGCCAGTAAACGTTTTAGCTCTTATAAAACTAGCATCAGCTTTAGCAACTAGCAATAGTATTGAAAAATCTTTTATCATAAATTCTCCCAGTAATGACAAATGCGCTTGAACTATTATAACTAACACCGTAGATCATCTGTAAAGTACATTTTTGTAATATTTAAAACCAATACGCGTCATGATTTGTCCCGCCCCTTCTGCCTGTAAACACGCGAGCCTCTTTAATGTTATCGGCACCTCTTAATTCCCTTAAGAAGCTAAATCGTGTTCTAAAGGCTGACACTTACCTCCTTTAAAACGTGCCTACGTTACAAGGCATAATGTATCAAGTGTGATCTCATGAGTAAAGTAGTTATAAAGTTTACATACGTTTCAAAACATGCGAATATTGCTGACTACGGACAAGTGCTTACACACACAAGGTCGATCAATATTTGATCCTGTATTATTTGTTCATAAATTTAAATGATTGATTAGCTCACCGTAATAGTGATTTGTTTCGACATCAGTTTCGAAACGTTTTAAAGCGATATTAAAACTAAGATTAAACTTGTCCTTTGCAGTAATACGGCCATTGTTTTGTTTTCCCATGAATATAATCTTTGCTATTTACCATTTATTAGCAACATCGTTTGATGACTTAACAAATCGATGTTAGCTGTTACATCTTGAGATTTTTTTTTAAACACTCAAGCCCCCGTAATAGGATTCTTTGTATAGCAGGAGCCTTGAACACGCTCAATCACAGCACATAAACATACAAAACCCGGAACAAACACGTACACGCATCACAAAAATATTTACTCCTGCTGGGATTCGAATCTAGGTCCCCGAAGACCCAGAATTCATGTCAGTGACCACTGAGCCACAGCGACCGTCAAAATCATCATAGTTTACTCATCATGTTTAACTAACAATTTAATATTTATCTTTGCATCTTGGCATTTGTGAAGAACTGTATACTTAAATCGTACTATCGTACCGATAATCTCGCCAGTGACATAAATGGTTACGCTATCGTGTGAAATCGAATCTACCAAAAAAAAGTTGGTATCTCTATGTGTGTGACTAACATTGTTAATTCCGCTTTCTTGCACATGGTAAGTACAAAATCGATTCAAAGTCGCATGTTTATCTCGTTTCATCTACGGTTTGACCCCATAATTTAGGCCGGAATACCGCTATGAGATGCATAATCTTCCGATAATGTCATTATACTATGACGTGACTAAATTAACTGTATAGAAAAGGCACACACATGCAATTACTATTATGTTTCGTAATAAGTTGATTGTTTCGATTACATTATTACACCTCGAATATTACCATTCATAGCAGGAAGGTATAGCTCTTTAACAACACCTTGGGAAATTGGATAGATCTTATCAAATAGAATGTCGCCAAGTAGGTAATTGAAATACGAACTAAATCAATTCATTTGAATTATGGAACTACAATCGTTTCGTAGAATACTGAATACGTGCCCTGTCTGCTAATTAAAACTTAAGTGATAAAATCGTTTATAGATAGAGATAAATTTCTTATTAGATTACAATTTGACCTACTTTATATTATAATATATTGAGAGAGAACGTGTTTGCATGGTCATTATATAAACATTTGAATAAAGAAGCAATAGCACGTACTAACTATCGATTCTCTGTAACACCTAGATAAAGGTATTTTGTAGCTGAATTCAATTTTTTTACGATGTGATACGGTCACGTTACTTTTTCTATAGTAATTAGTACTCCGGCCATGTATACGACATGATGCTGTCATTGACAACAGATTCTAGTTATCATATTTATTATTATTATAATGATTTAATAAAATGGTTCTCAATCACAGCACATAAACATACAAAACCCGGAACAAACACGTACACGCATCACAAAAATATTTACTCCTGCTGGGATTCGAATCTAGGTCCCCGAAGACCCAGAATTCATGTCAGTGACCACTGAGCCACAGCGACCGTCAAAATCATCATAGTTTACTCATCATGTTTAACTAACAATTTAATATTTATCTTTGCATCTTGGCATTTGTGAAGAACTGTATACTTAAATCGTACTATCGTACCGATAATCTCGCCAGTGACATAAATGGTTACGCTATCGTGTGAAATCGAATCTACCAAAAAAAAGTTGGTATCTCTATGTGTGTGACTAACATTGTTAATTCCGCTTTCTTGCACATGGTAAGTACAAAATCGATTCAAAGTCGCATGTTTATCTCGTTTCATCTACGGTTTGACCCCATAATTTAGGCCGGAATACCGCTATGAGATGCATAATCTTCCGATAATGTCATTATACTATGACGTGACTAAATTAACTGTATAGAAAAGGCACACACATGCAATTACTATTATGTTTCGTAATAAGTTGATTGTTTCGATTACATTATTACACCTCGAATATTACCATTCATAGCAGGAAGGTATAGCTCTTTAACAACACCTTGGGAAATTGGATAGATCTTATCAAATAGAATGTCGCCAAGTAGGTAATTGAAATACGAACTAAATCAATTCATTTGAATTATGGAACTACAATCGTTTCGTAGAATACTGAATACGTGCCCTGTCTGCTAATTAAAACTTAAGTGATAAAATCGTTTATAGATAGAGATAAATTTCTTATTAGATTACAATTTGACCTACTTTATATTATAATATATTGAGAGAGAACGTGTTTGCATGGTCATTATATAAACATTTGAATAAAGAAGCAATAGCACGTACTAACTATCGATTCTCTGTAACACCTAGATAAAGGTATTTTGTAGCTGAATTCAATTTTTTTACGATGTGATACGGTCACGTTACTTTTTCTATAGTAATTAGTACTCCGGCCATGTATACGACATGATGCTGTCATTGACAACAGATTCTAGTTATCATATTTATTATTATTATAATGATTTAATAAAATGGTCATCATAATAAAATGGTGGCTTGAGCAGCATGAAAAAAGCAGATAATAAATCCGCAATAGATTTAGCAAGACACTATAGCACACAGACGATTCACATAAATGCACAAATATATTCACAGCCATGGACCACTTAAAAACACTAGTTGCGGCCTGCGGCTGCATACGCATGGACTATAGTTTTCCTGTTACCTTACTCTCCTATGAGGACGATACATTTATAAGGGATATTAAGTAACCCCGATGCTTCTGATTTAAGACTCTAATCCATCTCTGTGACAAATTTAGTTCAGCCGTTCTGGTGTAATTGAGCAACAAACATTTAGTATTTATACTCGTTTAAGATTATCGTTTTTTAATCTATAGGGATAATGTACCAGGAGGTGGGCAGCATCGCCTTCTGAGGGTCGGAAATCATACTGCGCTCGCCAACCCGCCCAAGCGTGGCTAGTATTGGCAAATCCCCCTATATGGGGGAGGCATACGTCCAGCAGTGCAGTGCAGACGCACATGGCTGATAAAAGAAAGAAGAATCTATAGCGCTGAATATAAGAAATATTTATTGATCTTACAGAAACAATTTAATGGTTCCTTAACAAACAGTAAATTGACATTTCACACATACAAAAAACCTTCGTCAGTTCGTATGTTATTGCTAATATATGTAAATAATAATGTAAATATGCCTCATTACTAATATACACATTTGCTTAGCGTATATATTTACGTTATACTATCATGTATATTGGTTGTTCAGGAAGTTTAAATATATAATTTGGAAGAAACCACAAATCATTTATTCACGAGGTTCACGTCAACTACACTAGTTGATGTCATAATAGATGTGTCAAACGCTTACATATTCTCAATAAAAAAATACATAAAATTACGATTTTTAATACGTTTTTCAACGTATAAATTGCTTCATCATTATTTTTTTCGCTCTAAGATGGAACTTTTTATGAAGATACAAAACAGAAATGAGAAGATCCGTAGAACTAAAGTCACCGACATAGCCCAGCGTATTAGTAAGTTGAAGTGGCAGTGGGTAAGGCACATATCTCCGAAACCGAGAGTCAATAGGGTGGACACCACTCAAGTGGAAACCACAGACAGGCAAGCGAAACATTAATTGGCGTCCACCGATAATTTGGACAGAACCTGTCAAAGATCGCAGGAAGGGGCTGGAGGCGTACCACTTCCATACTTCCAACTGGTCCTTGTAGCGATCAATGGGGGAGGCCGTCTTGTGGCTGATAGTGATAATGATGATCCATGAATTTCAAAAATGCATCAGCATCATTTCGCTGTTAAAAATGTACAATCCTGGAGTCTTCAAGTCGCGAGTGAATAGGTACCTTCTGCGTGCTACGTCATCACTTAACATCAGGTGAGACAGTTGTCAAACGCAAACTTATAATATGTTTTAAAAAAAAAAAAAAAAAAAAAAACTCCGCGACCGTGTCGGCCAACAAAATATACTCCGATCATACCAATGATTCCACCACCAATGATTCTAAACTCTAAAACTACCTATTTCCTTTTCAATTTCGCTACCTCGACGACCTGATACTCGCTCGTGCTGTCTCGCTTTGTGCAGAGAAAGTTATACCAAATTGATGCATAAACGTTTGACAGTAATCCAACGAATACATTACGATTGATAAAACTGTTGACTGCTATATTTCCCTAGCATCAAACCCGTGTGATTGAAAATGATCGGCAGAATACAAACAAACGAATTTCTTTTCGTATTCAGTAATTCGATCATCTGATCAATTTTGGAGTGATGGTAACGCACGAGTGCGTCGGCCGATACATTTTTTCAAAGACAAAAAAAAACACTTCAATGATAAATTGATATTTTGCAACATAACAAACAATCACTGCAATTGTAATATGGACATTCTATCTTTCTAAGAACTGTAGAGTCACTATCATAGCGTTCCGACTTTCGAGTACGTGCAGTATCCACATAGCACAACGTTGAGAATTATAGTTATAGTATAGGCTTATTAATAACCTTGCCACAGTAAATTATACGAGGTCTACTATCTGACCAACTTCAAATAAGACACTTATTGTTTATGTCATTAAAACACAAGTTTTAATTTTGGTATTGGAGACACAGAGATACTTTATACTGTTATGTTTAATTATGAACGTGAGTTTTAATAATATTACAGAGATACATTTATTATACATTCTAGATCTAGCGTGATAACACTTTCGATCACATCGTCACTGACCATCATGTTAGAAAGTGGTTAAACGGTAGATCTATACAGTATAAAAAATAAAAATAAAATACTCTCTGTGATTGTAACTGACGTAGTTTTGACACATTATGAATATATAAAACACAGGAATTACTTACGTAGTAAGTCAGAGGGTTTTGACTATAGTTTCGACCACATTCGGTGGCAGAGTGCTCACGGACGCGGCCGCGATTCGCCTTATACCTCTGACTTACGACGACCTGAGTAATTCCCGTGTTTTATGTATTCACAATTTTTAAACACATTATTTTTAATCAGCTGTTGTTTCAAAACACCGAATGCCTTGACTGTCTTCCTATCATCACGTATTTTATGGCCTTTGATATATGTATTTATTATTTGTTGTTGGTACAGGAGGTCGGTAGAGCACAAGGTTACGATACCAATGTTATGAAATCTAATTTTCTTCATACTAATTTTTCTACATTTTAAATTACACATGCAATGTTATGATAAAGCTATAAGTATATTGTCTATTTATACAAAACAAATGTGTTACCAGTTATGGCACCAAATGCTTGTCTCAAATGTTATCATAAGCTTCGCAGCAAACTCAAACTCACACTACATTTTGCAAAGAACTATGCAAGGGCTGATCCAGGAGTGGGGGAGGTGGGGATCACGACCGCCCCCTGGACTTGAGGTCCACTAGTTGTAGGAATCATATAGACTCAATCCTTACATAAAATATGCCCGAAAAAAATTTGAAGTACTTCAATGACGCATGTCCTTACTATACGAGTACATAGTGAGAACAGTATACTAAGTATATACAGTAAGTTAGTACATAATCATTCTATATACGAAAATAGATAAGTATGTACCTTCAAACAAAGCAAGTGACTTCGGAACGTAATTAGCATATTATATATATAATAATTTTATATTTGAAATAAAATATCTGTTACCAGACCAGTTTACATTTTAGTAAAATTAATTCTGTGATATTACGACATAATCTTTGCTAGATAAACATCAACGGTCCGTGCCTAATGACCATAAACACATCATTACAATACAGTAACACCACCACATCATCAGTTCTTAGGGTCATTATCGCATGACTAAAAAACTAATTCTAATGAATGTAATAAATGTTTTTAAAACTTTTAATAAATCCCAAATGTTCGCATGTACTAAAATTATTAGTATTTTTACGATTAAACCCCGTAGCCTGGATAAGGACATAGAGCATTATTCTTATAACTTCTTGACACTTGATTTTTGTCTCTTAGACCAAATATACAACAAAAAAAATTACCAAAAAAGCTACTTCTTATTTTGAAGTCGGTTAATAAAAATTACACTATTTTAATCTTGCGCAGAGTAATTTACTTATTACTTTTTTGTTTTTCTACTTTATAGATCTAGTGTTTGTCTATCTCTCTTGATGGTCAGTGACGATGTGTTTGAAGATGTTATCTCACTAGACCTAGAATGCTCAAACTTATAGAAAAAAAAAATATACGGTCAAATTGAGTACCCTCCTTCTTTTTTTGCAGTCGGTTAACAATAGTACCCTTACCCTTAATCTTGCGCAGAGTACTTTACCCACTTGTAGTAAATTATTCTCCGCAAGATCAACGCTAAAGCTTAGAATACAGAAACACTAAACAAAGTGCGAACATATTGACAGCAGCAATACGGAATAGGTGATTGACACCGGTGATTCTCAGGTTCGCTGACTAAAACATTTTTATGAAGAACTAGTAGCGCCCCGCGGTTTCACCCGCGTGGATTACGGTTTTCTCGCTACATCAATTACCCCATGGGAATTATACTTTTTCCGGAATAACAGTAGCCTATGTGTTAATCCAGGGCTTAAACTATCTCCATACCAAATTTTATCGAAATCGGTGTAGCCGTTTGAGCGTGAAGAAGTGACCAACATGCGTGTGTATGTTGGTCACTTCTTCACGCTCAAACTAACTTTCGCATCTATTATATTTGTAGAAATTTCATGGCTTTTTTATGGCAAACTAACATTTTTTTAATATTTATTTATGGACAAGAGCTAGGGACCAAATCCGACTTTGCACGAGTTTAATTTAAATGAAAAATTAAATTTAAGTCGTTATATACATAAACATTTGTATAAACAACCTAAATAACATATATATTTTTTTACCACAAAATACTTGTCAGTTTCAGTGGAATAACTAGATCTCTAGTGGACAGACGACCTGACTAAGATTGCAGGTAAGGGCTGGATGCGGGGCGCTTACAACCGGTCCTTGTCCAAATCGATGGAGGAGGCTATGTCCAGCACTGGACGTCCTATAGCTGTGATGATGAACTAAATCTCTGCCAAATATAACAGGAAAATAGTTACCCACGCGGGTGAAATCGCGGAGAGCAGCTAGTTAATATATAAGTAACTGTTAAAAACGACTATTCAAGTAAGTAGCTTACCTAAGCCGGTGTTCGTATAGCAGTGAATGGTGTAGATAATGACAAATCGTTACCATGAAAGGAAAAGTATTTCGGCAAATAAAATGGTTTTGTGTTTTACCCAAGCACAAGTACGTGTTTCGATATACATACTTCTAAATCAGGAATTAGGTATAACACTGCTACTCTCTTTGTTTGGATGACTAAATTTTAGAAATAAAGTCGTGAGTATCAAGTCGGCTTTTTGAACGGATGGTAGGTACAGTCTTAAAATAGAAACCGATAAATACCGATGAAAGGTCTCAAATCTGTTCAGAGTTCACGACTTTCGTACACATCAATGAATACTCATAATAATTTCTCCACAAACAAAAATAGATCAAGACAACTTACGCGCGACGACGAGAGCGAATTCGGTATCAAGTAAAAAACGATAACTGCGACGTTTTTTGCGAACACCACATTTTTTGCTCCAGTTTTTACACATCTGATAGATTTGTTAAAGAAAAGTGACCGAACATATGGATGGACGGACCTTATTTTCGGTCGATATGACAATTGTTTTTTTTTAATCTTTATTTTTTATACAGGATTTTTTCTTAGAGAATATGACACCCTTATTAAATTAATTCAAAATAAGCTACAACAATTAACTAGCCCCAGTCTTCACATATTCAGTATTTAAGTGTTGACATTTTTTATTCAAGTTTTTTAAACATAGGTACATACTTAACATCTCTCTACAATACAACTTTATTCACAGCTCAACCATATCTACCTGCGGCATTAATATTAATTGAAATGTAATCATTATGTTTTTGAGAATGGCACAGATAATTGTAATGAAATAAATCTATTACTTTTAATTTGATAATTCGGAAATGAGAACACCTTTCGTAACGTTCTCTTATTGTTAACCTCAGATAGTTATTCTATGCTTTAGATTAAAAGTTATGTCGAAAATCAATGGATTTGCTGATTATGACGAGATATAAAGTTACACGACTATAGTTTAGTTTTGTAACCGACTTCTTTTTTGTTATCTATGCCTGAAGTCGTTTTTTTGAAATATTATCATTGGTTTTAGTTTTTGTATTGACAAGGGCAAGGACTGTCTCAAGAACCGGCAGACCATGTCTCGGGTGCTGTTTAGATTCAATTACATCGATCGGTACTTGTTTTTTTGTATGTCCTAAGTTACAATCGGTATCATATCCAATTATAGGGTCTAAGTACAAAGTTACAAGTTCCTATTTTCAAACGCTTTCTTTATAGAAACCGTGATAAAAGATCGAGTACCGTTTCTGAAATGTTAAGTAGCGATACTTACGGGAACGTTTAACAGCACTTTTACGCGATGGCAGACCCTTACAACTGTGACTACAATGTCCAGTCCATCCGTGTGAGACAAGTGAAAAATCCAGTCAAGAACACTCAACACACCACTCTGAAAAGCAAGTTAGCACTTCACGAAAGTCCTGTCGCGGCGGGTCCGTCTAAACCCGTTTGAGGATATCAAATTCCGGTTCGAGAAGGTCACTTTAAACACCGAGCGGACGGGGGTTGCACAGAATCTTCCTGATCAACTAGACGAGAGTCGAGGGAAGTCGAATAGGAAAGTTTCGTGTAGAAACTTTTTTCGCGATGTCGAACGGAGGGCGACGCGGCGCGAACGATACGAGTGTCGCGAACGGCGGCTCTCTGCAGACTGACACGCGCTTGGTTTTCCACCAGTGTGCAGTCAAAGCCTCCATGTCGCTACATAATTATTTGTATGTGTTGAACACTTGCAGATTCCTCTACTGCGACACTATTGCGACGCGGTGAAACTTTGCATTTAATTTCCATTGCTGCACCAAATACATCTTTAGCAAGATTCTTATTAGAAAATGTTCAAAGGACGTTTATCTATGCAATGGTGTTATTTTAGGACATATGAAAAGTACGTCTGAACGAGGTATCAGGTTGGCTCATTTATTGTTATGGGCCTGCAGTCGAGTGCATGGTGCATAGTTTTATGAAATTGGCTTTTTGTTCTCACCGTCTGCTCTCCGGGCGGCGGCGGGTCCTAAAGGTACGTGAACCTCGTAAAGTCTTATCGCTTTTGAGCTTTGCTGGTTATTTTATGAATGTAATTTTTAATGGTAGAGCAATTTAATATCTTATAATAATCTGCAGTTAGTCATTAAAATTAACGCGAACTTTTTACACCACCTAGATTCATTAAATATTTAACTATCTAGAAGCCTGTTTGTACTTTATGCATTATGTAAAGCGTACATTTTACAAACCCTTTCTGCTTTTTATGTAGGTAATTCAATTTTATGGATAACATTAACAGGTCTTGTTCCCAGTATACCCATGGACTAAAGGAAAGTCTTTTAGTGAGTCGGTAATCCATTATGCTTCTAACTCAGTCGTTGGAAGAATAATTAGATTTTCGTAAAACAAATGCATGTGCTATTTATATTTATATAAATAGATACATAAGTACTACTACTTATATTTATATAAATCAAATCAAATATTTATTTAATCAGAACTAAAAACAATACAATAAATAATGAAGAATCGATGACACCTGCAGTAGTGTAAAACTGTGTCGCAGATGTCAACGCCCCCCTCCGAAATAGGTACATGCAGTTCCAGTTACAATAAAATATACATATAGAAACTAGAATTAAATAAGTAGCAAATAAAAACTAATTATAATTAGCGCGACTACGCTAGGGTTTGTGTGTGTGTGTGTGTGTGTGTGTGTGTGTGTGTGTGTGTGTGTGTGTGTGTGTGTGTGTGTGTGTGTGTGTGATATTTTTATTTGTCAACTGCAAGTAGGTCTTCCGTGTCCTTGTAGGACAGTGATTGCAACCATTCGATGTGTCGAATGGTTGCAATCACTGTCCTTTCAATTTACATTTATGTAATGCCAAGGGATATATGTTTAACTGTACATACATAATAGATACATAAGACAAGTTTCTAACTTTATGTCTCAAGTAACGGGCGCGGTGTAATTCTTTACGAATTGTATCTTATCCCATGAAAAGAACGTTAAAAGTTAGGAATAGATCCAATTGGGCATCTCTAAAAGGATTCGAAACAATAATAACAACCTATTAATTTCTCAAAAAGTTAAAATAAAAGTAAATATAAAATAGACTAAGTACATATTATAAACTACATTATACTACACAAATTTACCTACCTTCTACTTCTTCCGCTACCAATTGGTAAAGTTCGGTAAAATGCTGGCGGCGTTGCCAAAAATTGTAAATAACAACTAACTATAAACAATTAAACTAATATATAAAGTTATTTATTGATAATTTATCTATATATTCAATATTATAAAAAAAATATCTATGTATCTTAAAACAATGTGAAATAAATTATTAAGATTATTTAGTTTTAAGGCATAAAAAATAATTCAACTCTTCTTAAACTATATTGATTTTTAACTTAAGTTATCAGTTTAAGCAAAAAATCGTAAAAATGTAACTCGCAAACTGTACATGTATTTTTTTTAAGTAACTATATTCGTTAGTATATTTCTAATTTATCTTTATACTAATAAAATTAGCGGGTCCGTGCACAACGCTAAAAAAAATAAAGACCCTTCATTTACGTTGAAATCGAATATATGTACAGTAGAATTGAAAATGAACTTACTATTGAATACAACAAGTTCAATTAAAAAATCAAACAAAAATGGGTGTAAAAATAAGAAAGAAATCTCTATATTTTTAAAGAAGAAGATAATACGTCAAAATAATACAATGATTAAAAAAACGTTACATAACAAAACATCAAAGCTAAGTATATTGTAATGTTGCGTAATGCCAGAAATGAGTCCCTACTCAGCATCATGCGAGGGCTTGACAATCTTTTCGCAAATTTTCAGCAGGAACTCATTGACTGGCATCACGAACGCAAAAGTGATTTAAAAAACCACCATTACCAACCATCATTGCCGGGACATACTTAACATTCATTCAGACAAATATTATCATTGTTTTGAAGACAAAGAAATAGAAATACCGCACTCTAATCGTACAGACTAAAATGGTGCCTATGAACTACTTCTCGTCGAAATATTAGTCGGAACTAAGCTATTTTAACGGAAATTATGACAATAGACCTCAATTATATTCTTTAATAAGTATAACAGTCCGTTATTTTAAGCATTTCTTATAACTACTGTCTTGTTCCATTTGTATTAAAGGGAAATAAAAAAATTACGAAAAAAAAAAATTTTTTAACTTCTTCTTCTTAGGGTGGGTTTAGTAGGTATTTTTCACTTCCTTTCTTCTTGTTTCTTTTTATAACTATCAAACAGTACCTAATAAAAATATAAACTATCAAATATATATTTATTATAGTGGTGATAAACTAATATAAAAGAATAAACATTATATTAAATATACAATATTTAGTGTTAATAAAATAATATTATAAGGAAGTAAGGGTTCTTTTGTACATTTTGTTTGATTAATTAACTCTAATCCTACTATTGTCCGATTCAAAAATGCCTTAACCCGATAGTATTGTTAGCTATCACGGAGTAACATAACCAAACTTGTAAGTAAAATTCTAAACTTAATACTCAGCTATAAAACTAATACTTAACTTAATACTAGCTATATAACCTAACAATGTATAATATAAGGGGAAAACCACTGGTGCTGATTCTGTTGTTCAATACAACTACAAACTACTACTAAAATTGTGTTAAATACTATTTAACTATTTTTATTATTATTATCTTATTTTACTAATTCCAAATTAGTATGACACTAACTTATGTATGAATAACAACACAAAATTTGAAAAAAAAAAGATCTGTATGTATTAAAAAAGTAACATTAACCTTTACTCTAGTCGTTAAGTATATAAGAACAATAGAAAAATGATTGTCAGTCGACGCATTTTTGTGACCATATATATTATTTATTTCTATGTATAATTGTACTTTCTTTTTTCATGGTTGTGATTATTTTTTTAATGATCGATATTGAATATCACTAGATTTCATTTTTGCTCCATTTCGAAAGGTATGTTCTCAGGCGCATGGGCCAGTTGCAGATGCATTATGATCAGTACTCTTCTCTCTTAAAGAAGATCCCGTATCTCACCAGGGAAGGGAAAATGGTTACTTATACAAACAAACCATGGTGGACAGACAACCTGACTAAGATCGCAGGTAAGGGCTGGATGCGGACCGCTTCCATCTGGTCCTTGTGGAAATCAATAGGAGAAGGCATATGTTCAGCATTGGACGTCCTATGGCTGAGATGATGATGATGATAATGACTAAAAAAACATTTTTTTTTAATTGAAAGTTTCCAAGCCTTCCTTGTTGAAACCAATAGGGGAAGCTTTATTATTATTTATATGAATTATCCGGCTTTACTTACGTTTATCGCGGCCACCGCGATCTGGCAGCGTAAATTCACCTTAGGATGGGCATCGGATATGCCCGAAACCTAGGTTGGAATACTCGACTGTAAACGTGAGTAAATCCGGATAATACATAAAATAATATTTATATTAATATAATAATATTTGAAACGCACGAGAATTTCCAATCAAAAATAGGGGAAGCATTAATACGTCCGGCAGTGGACGTCTTATGTCTCTAATGATGATGAAGATTAACGGCAACCAAGCATACAGTCCGCCTGATGGTAAGCGGTCACCATCCCTTATAGACGTCAGCAATACTGTTAGTTTCGATGCATTTCCAGCACTATGGAACTTTGTTCATACCCCCTTTAAAACAACCTATTTTGTATCGCTCTAAAATAACAAGTAACGTACATATAGCAATAAAATAATCAAACTTAAAATAAAAACCTTACAAATTTAATAAAAACTAAATTAAATCTAAAATGATGACACGATTAGTATAAATGTAGTAATGATCTATACAGAAAACCGCCATTAGACTGTCGTAGGAACTAAAGGTTGGTATGCCGCCTAGGGCCTAGAAATGTCGAAATATCGGACCTCTCCCACGGCCTAAATAAGTCAAGTATTAAAATAACCTGGTGTCTATACGGAACTCGATGTTGTTCCGCACCGATAGTACGCAGGTCTGTGTGCTCGTGTAAATGCTGATTTATTGACAGTATACTACATTAATGTCAGTAGCCACTGGTCAGGACTTGTTAACTAAAGCAAGTCTTATGAGATTCCTATCGCTTATTGACAAAATATGGGCCGGCCTCGATTGCTGTCTTTATTGATATCTTGCAATCATCTTACCCAACAAGAACACTTGAACAATGGGTCTTCCCCATAATAGGGACGATAAAATTATGTGTTATTGAACACTGATAAATTCAGTAAACTATAATTAGCAGTACGAGTTAAAAAGAAGTACTTATTGGCCTAAAGGTTAGATTGTAATTTTAATGTGAGGCCAAAAATGGAACCACAATAACAAAAAAAATCTTATTTTGTTTACCGTCACACATAGACAACTGCAAGACCATTAGTCGTAATACGCCACTGTTATTTCTACCAACGATGCATTATCGACTTTTAAAAAAATTAACAATATTGATTCCCTTTTTGAAGGTTTCCATATTTAAACTTTGAGGTTAGAGCGAAAATGACATTATCGTGCGGCCAAAGATGACATTGAAGTAAGAGTGAAGATAAAATTGACTTTAAGATAATACCGAAGATGAAAGATTGGCGTAGGTACTTGTTTCTAAACTACATATTATAATGTCGTATGTAAATGAATTACACTGAACAAACGGTCAGTGGTGACAAACATTTTGAACAATAGATTTGAAGTAGATTGCCGAGGCTCCGTTCACTCAATGAGGCTATTCTGCAAACCACTGTGACGAAATGTTCTTGTGATCGCACGCCCTTCTCTGTTTCAATAGGGCTATCAACTTAGTTTAGTACAATAATGTTTATTATTTAAAGAAAAAAAACACTATTGTGTAACTTCCACCAATATTTTGGTGTTGCCATTATATATACAATTGAATAATTAAAGCTTCTGCACATAATTACTTTCAGTTGTCTATGCTACAGTAATTTATCCTATCCTAATAATATTATAATTATATTATTTATTATAATTTTATTTATATTATTACACACGTGTGTGTATGTTTGTTACTTTTTCACGCTCAAACGAATACACCGATTCAATGAGATATGGTATGGAGATAGCTTATACCCTGGATTAACTGGCTTATTTTAATCAACACCATCATCACTGTTTTTCATCACTAAGCGGGTAAAACAGCGGGTCGCAGCTAGTTAGATAAATGTCAGTTCGAACGTCGATATCGGCTGCGATATTTACGATTTCATAGCATTACGAGTAGAAGTATAGTCATCAGGTACCTACTTTATGTTTACTAATAATATAAAGAGGAAAGATTTGATTGTTTGTTCATTTGCATTGAATAGGCTCCGAAACTACTGAACAGATTTGAAAAATTATTTCACTGTTGGGAAGGTCGTTCACTATCTCCGGGTGACATAGGCTATATTATATTTTCAAGAAATTAGGTATCTTTATAATTTTAATCTTGAAAATCGAATTGAATGATACCCGTTCGAAGCTGGGGCGGAGCGCTAGTGTATATATAAATCTCGTGTCCACGGTGTTTGTGGTCGCTCAGTCGAAACGGCCAGACCGATTTTAATGGTTTTTGGTGTATAGGTAGATATTAGGTAGATATGAGAATTTGTTGTTTTTTTTTTAGCTCAGGACGGAAAATAAAGTGACAAAGTTCTGATTTAACAAAAAATACAACCGAATCCCTAACCTCTTTTTTTAAAATCGGTTAAAAATGTCTTGTTTTTCTAATAAGCAAAGGAATGATTGGATATGTAAATATATAATGTAATAGTTATCTTTTATAATGTTGTATCGTCTGAATAATCTTTTTCTTCTTTCGTGTATTTTACGGATACAACAGTACTGCGCCCCTGCACACGACAATGACCTATGAATATAAAACCTTGATAACCTGACATGGAATTTGAACCCTAACTATAAGGTAAAACAATAAATAAAACTATTTGATAGATCAATAGTGATGGTGGTACCGGCCTAGAATAGTACTCCCCCATCTCTTTCCGCGGGTGCCTAAGACTTGGCTAAGGGACCACGTACCAGGAGGTGGGCAGCAGCGCCTTCTGAGGATAGCAAAATCATACTGCGCTCGCCAACCTGCCTGCCAAGCGTGTTGAGTATTGGCAAATCCCCCCTATATAGAGGAGCCATACGTCCAGCTGTGGACGTCCTACATGGACGCTGGACATAGCCTTACCCATTGATTTCCACCAGGACCGAATGGAAGCTGCCCGCACCCAGCCCTGAACTGCGATCCTAGTCAGGTCGTCTGTCCACCTTGTGGTCGTCCTGTCCTGCGCTTGCCATTCCGTGGTCTCTATTCGAGACCTCTAGGCCCCAACAGTCATCAGTTCTTAAAGATAATGTGCCAATAAATTATAATTTAGGCATATGATTTATTTTCATACGACATATTTCATAACTTGGGGACTATTGTGTTGTTTTACTAACAATATATCACTGGAAACTCAATTCTCTGAGGTTCAAGTTATCATAATACTTGCTGTGGAATACTCGCATTCACACTCACACCCTCGCACTAGAATTCCCCTTTATTGTAGGAGGCATGGACTCATAATACACAAACATCCAAGACCCGAGAACAAACATATATGCTCATCACATTAACGTTTGTCCCAGCCGGCATTCGAACCCGGGGTCGCGGTAATAAGTCATAGTCATTTTATTAATAACATTTTATGTGTTACAGGTCCTATCAAAATAAAATTTATATTAAGGAAAATACAATATAATGAAATGAAATTTATTTAGATCATGGCATATGATTTTTATATTTAATCATTTAATTGTAATCTCATCTTAGCTTTTAATATTAAACATAACTGCTTTCTCAGAACTTTCTTATATCTCGTGTCATCGTATATATAATGTAATGGAATGTATTTAAATTTTGGAAGTCTCTAAATAAAACCTGCATTGATATTTGCAGGTCATCACGCTCCATTAGTCCTAATGTGTTACACTAAACAAAAGCCAACCACCAAAAAAAAACTCACGAGCATTGTAATTTGCCAACAAGCTATCTGTTTTACCGTTTGCTATTTGCATATAACAAGTGCAGTTACTAATGTTTACTGAAGACAATGTGATTTCAGTCAGCCATAATTTTCGTTACGCTAATTATGTTGCGACACACAGTTGGTTAGTTTGACATACTTGTTGGGAAAGACGGGCGGCTAGTATCAACACTGTCCATGAATTATGCGTAGTGTAGGTTTTGACCTCGTAATTGGGACGCCATTTAAGAGGATTCTAAATGTTTTCAAATTGTAGGTAAGCAAACAAAAAAACTGCTATCTCAGCGTTCCTTCCAAACCCCTATACAACTAACTGAGACAGTTGCTGCTCATGAGATTTATAGGTACATTTCTTGATAAAATTTAAGTACCGGATAAACCTTTCTTTCCTCTCTACTGCTACACAGGGAAACCTAGTGCGGAGACCTGAGTGTAAAATAAAAGATCGCAGGAAGAGGCTGGATTCGGGCCGCTTCCAACCGGTCCCTGTGGAGATCGACGGGGGAGTCATATCCAGTGAACTTTTTATGGCTAAGATGATGACGATGATGATCGTAGAAGTCATACGTTGTATGATGCCCCTTAATAGCATCAATAGAGCACTTCCGTGCTTTGGAAGGAACTTTAAGCAGTTATTGTTTGAGGATAACAGTTGTTAGTTAATTTCGGAAGATTTTGGGCGATCTGAAAACTATGACATTAGGCTGACCACAATCCTAACTACCAATCTGGATTAGGAAACATTCTACTCGGAAAGGAGGGCCCTTGCATTGATATTATAAATTATATAATATCAGCAAACAACAAGCAGAAACAAACTTGAATTCTAGGTATGCAGTAAGTACCTACAGAGAAACTACATGATCGCCTCACGATTTCAGTCTGATTTATTTTATGTTTAGCTTTTCCTTGGTACTCAGTTAATGTATTAACTACAACCGGCTTGTTGCCAGTGTAAAATCTGTTTAGCTTACAATTCTCTTTTCAAATATATAGGAATTCAGAGTCAGCCACAGTTATGGGTGATGTTAGCAGAAAACGAGTAGCAACTGCATGTATAGATTGCGTTCAGGACACATTCTAGTCGCACATCTGATACGAAAAGCCGCGTCACTGAACTGCGTACTTTGTGATAAGCCTGAAGATGTGTATCATGTACTCGTGGAATGTGTTTGGAATCAAATTGAATGAAATAATATATTGGCTGAGCTAAACATTAGTTCGAATAATATAA
The DNA here is from genome assembly GCA_934044485.1 of Apeira syringaria. Taxonomy (NCBI): domain Eukaryota; kingdom Metazoa; phylum Arthropoda; class Insecta; order Lepidoptera; family Geometridae; genus Apeira; species Apeira syringaria. Next base: position 8,143,209 of record OW203665.1, on the reverse strand, counting down.
GTATTTTTCATACTTTGTTGTCTCTTTCAGACTCAAGAGCAGCTAAACTTATTTATAGATTGTTTTTTTTTAATTATTACTAAAAATTCCTAATATTGAATTATTTGTAGAATATTTATGTAATTTTTAAGGCTCTATTGGGCTGGCGCTTTTGAGTATTCAAGTCGGGTTTTTTTTATTTTTTTATATATAGATATTTCTTTATATTTTCATTCATTAATGAGGACTTTTGAAATAACTTGTTGAATTCGGTACCATGATACTAGTAGTTCCAAAAATTAACTATTATCAAAATATTGTGCGCATGTTACCGACTTCGAATAGTTATTTCAGACTTTTGAGGGTAAAAGTCAGTTCCATTTTCTATTTTTTTAAAAATGTCACCCTTTTCAGAAACTGCTACTCACGGGATCAATTGTCATTGTGTATTTTCACCGATGTCTTCACCCGTAATTATAATGTAGTCCAAGTAAACGTAACACTGTAATTGGAGTGTAACTCAAAAACCATTTGTCCGACTTTGATGAAATTTAAATGGGACCACCTCGGAGGTTACACTCTATCAAACAAAAAGGTGGATTTTGGGAATGGGTCCAATAGTGGGGGGAAAATCGGTGAACATACATAAACAAATTTATTCATTCATAACAGCAATAGGTCGTCCACTGCTGGGCATATGCCTCCCCATGTAGGGGGATTTGCCAATACGATTTCCTATCCTCAGAAGGCACTGCTGCCCACCTTCTGGTACATGATCCCTTAGCCGACTCTTACGGCACCCACGGGAAGAAATGGGGGAGTACTATTCTAGAAGAATATTATATAATATAATAATAAAGAACAGTGTTCGATCAGTTTAGGTATTTGACTTCCTTGTAGATAAACGTTATTATTCTGCAAATGATTACGCTAATGAGACTTCATCATCTCCTCCCCCATCTCCCCCAATTATCTCCACAAGGACGATTAAAAGCGGTCCGCATCCAACCCTTTCCCACGATCTTAGCCACTTCGTCTGTCCACCTTATCGGTGTTCGTCGAACGTTACGCTTGCCAGTCTGTGGTCATCACTCCTCCTCATTCTAAGGATCCATTCATAGCCCGCTGTACGAGATTGAGCTTGCCTATAAGGACTATGGTTAGAGAACACGATTCGGTTTCAGTATTCACTGGTCATCATCTCAGCCATAGGAATTTGGCAATACTCGCCACGCTTGGCAGGGGGGCGGGTTGGCGAGCGCAGTGTGATTTCAGATCTTTAGAAGGCACTGCTGCCCACCTTCTGGTACGTCTTATGGCACCCGCGGGAAGAGATGGGGTAGTACTATTCTAGGCCGGTACCACCACGGGTATCACTGGTAACACACACGAATTATAGGTATGGGTATATAAAACAAACGTATTCGATCAGTATGTTTATTTAACTTCCTTATAGATAAATATTATTATTCTGCGAATGATTACGCTAATGAGACTTAGTTTAAATATTTTATTATAAAATATTAATTAGGTCGGTACATATTATATGTACACTATGCAACACTTTATGTTATAACATCAGTGTGATGCCTTATTATTTGTATATTAGGCTTATTATTATTATTATTTATTTATTTTTAACATTCACACAAGGACTTCAGGTCCCAAACTAGGCAGAGCCTGTACTATGGTAACCTGATGACTGATATATAAACTTATATACATACTTATATATATACCCATATACATATACACACCCAGACACAGGTCAAACAGACTTGTTCATACACACAAATGTTTGACCAGTCCGGGAATCGAACCCGGGACCAGCGGCTCAGAAGGCATAGTGCTACCAACTGCGCCAACCGGCCATCAATATAACCGGCCAGCTTATTAGTCCAATATAAAATAATAATAAAATATGAGGACACTATTTAATCCCAATTATTTTTAATTATATTCTCCACGGTTATCAGCACTATTGTTAAAATTAATAACGAGACTATTTCTATAGTTACGGGGCTTACGTTACGTCGATTTGTATTTATTACACTTTGTAAACTCAACCGGATATGCTTAAATGGACTCCTCATTACTTACCATACTTACCTACATTTAATTTAAACAATATTTTAATGTATTTCTAGAAGTCATAAATGAAATGCCCATAGCGGAGTTTACCCGCCGCGTGCGATTTTAAACTAATAAACTGAATAAGTACCTCGCGGTCTTACCTTGGATGGGTGATCGCTAGTGGAATTTTCAACTAAGCGATTTCGTGCTTAGTGCTTGTATGTATCTTTGAGTAGGTATAAATTAATTAGCCTGCCGAATGCGCAGATTAATAAGCCACGTGACCTTAGCGACGATCCGATCAACTATTCTAAAACTCGACTATTCTAAATTGACTGGCCGGTTGGCGGCGTTGGTCTCAACCGTTGGTCCCGGGTTCGATTCCCGGACAGGTCAAACATTTGTGTGTATGAACATATCTGTTTAACCTGTGTCTGGGTGTGTATATGTGTATAAGTATATATATCAGTCATCAGGTTACCATAGTAAAGGCTCTGCCTATTTTGGGACCTGAAGACCTTGTGTGAATGTTAATAAAAAAGAAAAAAAATATTCATCGCATACGCTTACGAATAATTGAAACAAATTGATAGCATTAGGTGTGGCTAATATGTTCATATACCTTCGGACACGCACAATGAAGTCAGTGGCTTCATCATATTATGAAATTGTCGCTTTTCTCCATTACAGCAGCTTTCGCTCATTTCGTTCGCTTCGCTCGTGTCAGCGAAAACAATATAGTGTGTTCACGTCATAATTCTGGGTACAATCTGGGTGCATTAGTGAAGCGGTTATCTTGAGTGGCAGGGCACGGGCGCCGCGCCTTTGTGTGGATCGTAGAATGGCAAATGTACCCCTACTAATGTTCTATTTAGGTAGCATTGGACGACCACCTGGGACAGCAGACCTGACTAAGATCACAGCCAAGGGCAGGATGCAGGTCGCTTCCAACCCGTCCTTTCTAAAAGTATTCTTGTTCTTTATTTTGGCTTCGCATTTCGTGACCGAGTGTCATGTTAATTATACATATTTTTCTTATTTATATCACTATGATTTAAAGCCCTCGATATCAAGGTTATCATCTCAAAGTTACGATTCAAGGATGCCATCTATCATCATTCATCATAAATTTAGCAACTCTTATCGGTCACTCTGATAGCAAATAAAAGATACAATATTTTTATTCAGACACAATTTTCTTTGGCCTCTGTTATCTCCGAATATTTACTTTTACCAGATAAACATTATGTACAATATACATTAGTATCTTCAGAATAATTCCTTAGGTAACGTCATTTTTATTAAACCAGGATATTTATTGCTAGAAAAGGCCTACCCCATTCATGATTTACATTAATGATGACGCATTTGGAATCGTTATCTTTGGATAGTGAAACACTAATGTACCTACAATTGTTTTAGTGAATATGGCCTTAAGTAACCACCTCTAGTTGCTCTGCAATACTGGCAAGATGAAAGCTCACAGACAGCTTTAAAGTAAATCGAAAGGCAAGTCAAAAAGATCATCACAGCGACTCTGCTAAAACGCAGGGTTCAGAGACTTAAACATCGGTGGTGTAGAGTTGTTTGCCTATCGGTTTTCTATCGGTTACATTTATAGAATGTCTATTCCAGCCTTTTTATTTTTTGATGCGATGAAGGAATAGAATTTGCCTTGCCCGAATCTGTGTTTCCTGATGGGTACAATCTTGGAGTCTTTAAGTCACAAAACAATAGGTTTCCTTTTAACTTCTAGGCTTTCGTGCCACACATTCGACCACGTCACCACTTAACATAAGATTCTGGAGATTTTTTTTCACAGTTCACCGTAACAAAAGTGTAACGCCAAATGCACGGTTTCATTTTTAATATTTTTTATGTACGGTTTCACGACAAGCGCTACCTGATTTTCTTCGTGGTGCCACATGATACCCAGGTGAGACAGTTGCAAATTGCTAGGTACACTTTTTGTTTTTCGTATTTTTTCGTATTTCGTAATATATAATAATAGAGTCAACATTAATCTTGAAAGCTTTTATAGCTGTGAGAGCACAGCAAAATGTATATAGGACCACACTATACTTTGTTATATTAAGAGATAATACGTAATACATACAGCTTACGTTCGTAGTCTCCATATTCATTCCTGATTTAAATCCTAGCAAATAGCAGTAGCACTCTATGTGAGAGTTCACCCGGGAGAGAACTGCCACCATATTTATTTCTACTGCCAGGTCTTCGCATTACTGTGTTCCGGTTTGAAGAATATGGTTTCCAGTGAAATTTAGGCATATGAGACTAATCAACTTTACGTCTTATCTGTCAGAGGTTACTTAACATCATGTGGGCCTTTTGCTTATTCCGCCACTTTACCTTAAAAAATCGTCCACCATAACTAGCAAATTCTTTTAGAAGTATTAACTTAATGTGCCGCTATCTATATAAACACACTTGCGAATCTCTGAGGCAATAACATTGAGTCATTGTAAAATAATAATTATTCATATAATGATATAATGTGATTATTACGGAGGCATCTGTCAACATAGTTTTATTATTTTAAGAACTTACTGTAAGCTCGCCTCCATTCGGAAACAGCTCACTGTGTATTCGGTTCCATTTGGAAACAACTCACTGTGTACTCGCCTCCCTTCGGAAACAACTCACTGTTCAAGTGGTAGTGGTGGTAAGGTCCTGTTCCCATGATTCTGTCGACTTGGAGGTTCAAATCGTGACCGCCTGCCCTGACCTTTGTCAACCGCGGGACATAGCAGATATTATGCTTGTTAGATCTCAACTGGCTTGTATCTGGGCCGGATGGCAAATTAACTATGTGCCATAGACACGCCCGTTTATGTAAGCCTTGATAGGTTATTATATTAGACTGTGTCGCCCACTTCAGTTTTGTAATTGAATAAATTGGTGCAAAGGGAAAGTTTCAATTTCGATTGGAATTGCATATAGTTGCAGTTCGAGCTAGTGAAAAGGTTTTTGGTATTTATATACAAATACAAATACAAAAATACTTTATTGACATAGTTTGTGTACAAACAAATAGTGAACCCAAAGACTCCTGAACTAGTGGGACTGTGTTTCAGGAGCCAATGGCCTCTCCCAGAAAAGACTTAGCTTACGTCAAGTAAATACATAATATATAATATAAACAGCTATAAAAACGACTTGTTTAGTGTGTGTGTGTGTGTTGTGTTTCTGGAAGTGTTATGAATGTGTGTATTTGTGTGTGTAATGTATGTGTAGTAATGTATGTAACTAGGTCTTCATCATCATTGTCAGCCTGTTTGTAGTCAACTGACCACTGCTGCACTGCATTTAAGCAGCCACTCAACTTTACTCAAGTACACATTTTATTTCACATGTTTATTGGGTCTCAAGGACTGCGCCCTAAATACATTGTTTGCAGTGTTCTTTTTTCAAACTTGAGAGTCAGGCAGGGAGGTGCTCTAAAGTACCCTATACCACCATGCTGAGAACTTTGCAACGGCGTTACCTTCACTCAAGCCCAAGTCGTCGGTAGGTTTCGAACAAGCGGCGTCTGTCAGTTTGACAGCCAACGCTGTCATCGCTTCAAAAATTAAATACAATGAGAATCTCTATATGTATAATCTATTAAAAAATTACCTTATAGATCTGGCATTTGAAAAATATTTCACTTATTGTTCACTGAACATGTGGTCGAAGGTGGTATTACAATAGAATATTTACTGGAAAAATACCTGATCACATTAGTATTTAGTGGAACATTTTCAACTAACTTGAGGGTGGTAACTAGCAAGGCGGGAGAGTACTATTTAATTAAGATTTTACCTTCACCGGAAGCTGAAGATGTTATCAGGAATCGAACCCGTCAAGTTGACGATGTGAGGTGAGGTGACAGGTTGAGGTGTACACCTCTGGGCTGTCATTGCTTCAAGCTCAGTATTAAATGATTAGATTGTAAAGCTCGCAATGCGAGAAACTAGTTCATATTGAAGAAAATATTTACATTAAAAGAACTAATAAATTTAACATAGCAAAATCGTTCTTGATATTTTGTAAGTTTTATGCATAGCGTTTATACACTGTTTCAATTGATGGTAAGTGATAAAGTAGTCGAAGATGTAATGATGTCATAGAAGACAGTTAAATGTTGACTGTCTGTCAATACCACCTGACTGATCAAACCGTGTAGCTAGTGAACGTTTTTTAAACGAGATTGGAAGAGAGCCAGGTGAGTGATAGAAAGTACCCTACCACCATGCAATAAATAACGACGACGTCAATTTTAGCAGTAGCATTGTATGTGAGAGTTCGTCCGGGGAAGTACTTCCACCATATGACCACCATTGAATATGTAAATGTGTTGATGTGTGTGACTTGTTGTGCGATTTGGTGAACAACTGTAAGTGCAACAAGTGTTTTATTACAAATAAATAAATATCTATTTCTACCGCCAGGCAGTAGTGTTCGCATTACTGTGTTCCGGTTTGAAGGGTATGGTTTTCGGTGAAATTACAAGCACATGAGACTTAACCAACTTTATGTCTCAGGGTGCGCAGTGCAGTTCTTTACGGATAATTTTATCTGTCTTTATTATAGGTAGAGGTTGCCACTGAAAATCCTATGGGCCTTTTGCTTGTTTTGTCACAATCACATAAAAAGGTATCTAATTTTAAATGATCCAATTCGACAATTACATTCATGACGTGTTCAAAAAGAAGTCGGTGAGTATCTTATTTCTTTTTAGTTCACTCAGGTTTGCGTTCCTGAGTCATGAGTCAGGATCCGAGATCTTTTTTTCGGGACTTGATTCAAAGGAGATGACTCACATTCCAAGTTTATTCTTTTTGGGGTCAATGATCTCATCTATGTTTTCTTAAATGAGATTTTCCGATGAATAATTGGATTTCCCTGTTTCGTCAACGTTACTAGAAAAGTGTGACTAGAATACTAAAACGTTGGGGAAAGGTTTGTTGCAAAAGGCAAGTGCATGAACACGTATGATTTATTTCAAACAATAATAAATGCGTTTAAATATTATAAAAAATAGGGTTTGAATGGAACACTTTTTTCTAGAAAAAAATAGTGTCGTCGGGAATTTCTTCAATTAATGTTTTCAGTGTTCCGTACTTCAAGGTTAAAGATAACTCTTATCACTTCTTTATCTATCTGTCTGTATGTCTTACTGCCTAAATTTCTGTCTTTCAAGATGCGTTTTTATTTTTCAGGAACGTGTAAGTGCATTTATTTATACATCAAATTGTTCCAACTGTATCCGATCGTTTAGAGCTGTGGATTAAATAACAATGTGAACATTCGTACACAATCAAAAGATACCGATATTTATACCGTTTATTGTATCGATATCGTTTGACTTTGGATTATACAGTTTGGAGAGAAGAAAATTCTAATACCACAAGGTAAAAATCTGATAGGTACGTATCTGTAATTATAGAAATAAGTGTACTTACTTTGTTGTAGAAACTGACCTAGACTTAGGTTGATATGTGCGATGGCAAAAGGCTTATCACGCAGTGTGCATGATAGCATAAATTGAATGCAGGAAGTATCATCATGATGATGATGATGATGATGATTAATACACATGCAGCTTACTCTACCAGAACCACGTGTTTTGCCTTGCACGAGGCATCCTCAGGACGTGTTGACTCGGCGAACATCTCCGTCTCCGACGTTCGCCGCCGATACTGTACATTTAATATCATTCTGTATAAGAGTGACTGCACTTGCACTTGGCCACTTCATTTATTTACTCAAGTACTTACGTTTCATTTCCCGGAAATCGAACAGGTTTGATTGAGTCGTTAGATTTTTGATTAGAAACTAATGACAGAAAGCAGCCATTAACATCGTGTCGCCAAGTTCAATGCTTGGATAGATCGTCATTTTGACATACAATATACATGTAATGCAGTAAAGAATGTCCATAGAAGAGTCTAATACCTAAATAGTTCCAAAATCAAAATTATTTAGTTTCTATGAACATAGACAGTATCAGTTACATAAACTACAAGATAATTATATATTTTGGAAATAAAAAGGAAGAATTGCTTAAGATTCGAATTCCTTTTTTATAAATATCAGAATAAAATCTTTACGTATGTGCAGAAATAACAGTTTAGCTACAATTTACACAAGCTTGAAATAAATATATTAGATACCATTTTTCTTAGGTGAATCTCTGTTTCCTAATCTAGGTCTCTGATGAGTCTAAATGGGTTGCTGCTATCTGCTGGGTTACAGAGATCCTCTTTACATCACTTAATCAAGAAATCAAAATATGATATTTGTGCTTAAATGCCTACATATTTTGTAATTCATGCAAAAGTCTGTCTTTGCTCTCTAGTAGATACATTTTAATACAGCATATCTACTAAAAACAAAACAGCTGTAACAGTATTGTATCATGATCATCATCATCTTGCTAGATATATACCTGCTATTGGTTTCCATAAGGATAGGTTGTAGGTGCCATCCTATGTTGCGCTTGCCAGTCCGTGGTCTCCAATCGAGAACCTTTCAATGCCAACGGCCATAACTTCTTCGAACTATGTGCCACCTTGACCTACTAATGTCACTGGTCTATGTCAGTGACTTACGTTCTTCTAATGATGTCCTCATTTCTGATTCGATCGCGTTGTGGCCGTAACATGCTACCTGAAACAGAAATAAAAATATTAGTTTATACAAAGAGATAGAAACAAATAAAGAAACAAATTCTTACTTACCGAAATGTCGCCATGTAAACCTCCCAGCGCCCGACGACGATAAGAATGACCTTGCAGCGACGCGGCAGGCGCCCGCGTCTCGCCGCTCGCCAGCCGTCCGGCCCACGACAGTGAAAAACATAGTTCCGACCTAACCGCACGTTGCCCGTCGTGATACCGTTCCGTGTACATAATTGTTATTATTTTTGTCGTGTGTAATTTAACAAGCAAATAAACATTTATACCCACACTGGTGACCCTCCAATCCTGGATACTACCCGGAGTTATTATTGTAACAACAATTGAAAGAAAACGATAACAAAAATGTCGACGGACGGAAAAAACCCAGCGACGACACCAACGGCATCGACGGCTTACATGGCGCCAGCCGACTTATTTCGTGTAGGCGTAAAATTGCCTCCATTTTGGCCGGAAGAACCTGCAGTCTGGTTTGCACAGGTAGAAAGTCACTTTCTTTTATCGCGAATTACTGATGACAAAACAAAGTTTTATTACATTGTGTCACAGTTAGAACATCGTTTTGCCGCCGAAGTGAAAGATATAATAATTTCACCACCTGTCGGTTCTAGCTATGAAACCCTAAAGACAGAACTGATTAAACGCTTATCCCAGACGCGAGAAAAAGAGGTGAAACAACTCCTGACACATGAAGAACTTGGAGACCGCCGCCCTTCACAATTTCTGCGCCATCTGCGTCATTTAGCCGGTTCTGAAGTACCGGAAGAATTTTTAAAAACTATCTGGACAAGCCGACTACCTACTCACGTGCAGACAGCCATCGCATCTCAGCCGCGCACTGATTTAAATAGCTTGGCCGACTTGGCCGATGCTGTAATGGACATAGTGTCGACAACCCCGCATGTAGCATCTACTTCTTTTGCTTCGGGATCAGCTTTAGATGTTATGTCAAAGCAAATCGCTGAGTTAACGAAAAAGGTCGAAACACTAATGCAGAATGGTCGAAGACCTCGATCTCAGACCCGCGGAAGCCAGCGCAGCCATAGCAACACGCGATCGCAATCGAACTATCGTCGTTTCCCAACATGTTGGTACCACCACAAATTCGGAACCAAATCAACCAAGTGCGTAAAACCGTGTGACTTCAAGCCGGAAAACAACCAGGGCAGTCGCTAATGGCGACAGACGATTGCCCCAGCTCAGGTCGCCTCTTCGTCACAGATCGAAATACAAAGACCCAGTTTCTCGTTGACACGGGCAGCGACCTCTGTGTCTTTCCAAAACACCTGTTGCGACAAAGCCGACCTAAAACTGAATACTCGTTGTATGCAGCAAATGGTACTAACATAGCAACTTATGGATACGCACATATGGTACTCAACTTAGGACTGCGTAGGGACTTTCCCTGGCGATTTATAGTGGCTGACGTCACGAAGCCAATCATCGGCGTCGATTTTTTATCTTTCTTCAACCTGATAGTCGACGTCCGAAACAAAAGACTTATAGACAACACCACTACACTCGCTTCATCAGCAAAACAAGTATCTTCGTCTGTCACAATTTCATCCGTGAAGACAATGGCAGGTGACTCAAAATACTTAGACATTTTAAGAGAGTTTCCTGAAATTACGCGTCCATCAGGCACCAATCGTATCTCCAGCCACCACACCGTTCACCACATTAAAACTACACCAGGACCTCCAGTATTCTGCACTCCAAGACGTCTTGCTCCTGATAAGCTTAAAATTGCCAAACAAGAGTTCGACGCTATGCTCAAAAATGGAACAGTCAGACCCTCGGACAGTCCCTGGTCATCTCCACTACATCTAGCACCCAAAAAAGATAACGGATGGAGACCATGCGGAGACTATCGTCAGTTAAATGCAAGGACGATTCCTGATCGCTACCCCATACGTCACATACATGACTTTGCTCACAACTTTTCAGGCTGTCATGTATTCTCTACAATTGATTTGGTTAAGGCCTATAATCAACTACGCGTAGCAGAGGAGGACATATGCAAAACCGCCATAGCCACACCATTTGGACTCTATGAATATCCATTCATGAATTATGGATTAAGGAACGCGGGCCAAAGTTTTCAACGTTTTGTAGATGAAATGACCCGTGGGCTCGATGAGTACTGCTATGGATATATAGATGACTTCATTATATTCTCACCCGATGAGATAAGTCACGAAACTCATCTCCGCGAAATTTTCACCAGATTGAAGGAATATAACATGGTAATCAACCCATCTAAATGCATTTTCGGTGTACCAGAAGTTACATTTCTCGGATATACAGTTTCAGCAGATGATGTGAAGCCGCTGACAACTAAAGTAGAAGCCATAAAGAACTTCCCCATCCCAAAGAACGTCAAAGAACTTCGAAGATTTTTAGGGATAATCAACTTCTACCGCAGATTTATACCCGGTGCAGCAACACACCAAGCACCTTTAAACGCTCTACTTACTGGATCAGTAAAAGGATCGCATCCTGTCGAAATATCAGGCGAAACGCTGAAGGCATTTGAAAACTGTAAAGAAAGTCTTTGCCAAGCAGCACTCCTAGCATTCCCCGACCTTGAGGCAAGACTAGCTCTCATAACAGACGCCTCGGATACGGCATTAGGAGCCGCATTGCAACAACATAAAGACGGCAATTGGCAACCGCTCGCATTCTTTTCACACAAGTTAAGCCCCGCTCAGCAAAAATATTCTCCATACGATCGAGAACTGCTCGCAATTTATGAAGCGCTAAAATATTTCAGATATATGGTTGAAGCTAGACACTTTACGATATTCACGGATCATAAACCCTTGTGCTTTGCTTTCCACTCACGCAAAGACAAGTGTTCACCTAGACAGTTCAGACATCTAGACTTCATCTCTCAATTTACCACCGATATTCAGCATATATCAGGAAGAGACAACGTAGTTGCCGATACACTGAGTCGTATCGAAGGTATAATACAACCTGTAGATATGACGATGTTGGCGAAAATACAAGAAAACGATTCAGAATTGAAAAACTTGCTCAATGGAGAAACATCACTGAAACTGTCAAAAATTTCAATTCCCGGATCTGACACCAAACTATACGCTGATTTTTCTACAGATATAACTAGACCATACGTACCCAGAGAAATGCGACGCCAAGTATATGAAAGCCTGCATTCACTCAGCCATCCCGGCGCCAATGCGACTTCAAAACTTGTTTCTCAGCGTTATGTATGGCCAGGTATACGCAAAGATTGCCGCGATTGGTCTAAGAGTTGCAACGCATGCCAACGCGCAAAAATATCAAGACATGTGTCTTCTCCTTTAGGCACTTTCAAGATACCACGCGCAAGATTTACTCACCTGCATATCGACTTAATCGGACCAATGCCATCATCTCATGGTTTTAAGTATTGTCTAACCGCGGTAGATCGATATACCCGATGGCCTGAGGCGATACCAATCATGGACATATCTGCAGAAACTGTTGCAAGAGCACTGCTATCAGGATGGATTGCCCGATTTGGATGCCCATCTGAAATAATAACTGACAGGGGTACACAATTTCAATCTGCTCTCTTTAAGTACTTGTCGGAAATAGCAGGATTTAAACACAAAAGTACCACATCATATCACCCAGCCTGTAATGGACTAGTAGAAAGGTTTCACAGACAGTTGAAAGCGGCAATAACTTGCCACGGAAACGAAAACTGGACTGAAACACTTCCATTGGTATTACTAGGAATACGATGTGCATACAAAGAAGATTTACGTACATCTTCTGCTGAACTAGTATACGGTGAAACATTGAGATTGCCCGGAGAAATTTTCAATCCGAATACAAACACAACAACTGATGTCACAGACTTTACTGCAAGGCTTAGAGAATTTGCAACCACAATCCAGCCACAACCAGCATCAAGACACTGTAAAAAGTCAATATTTGTATTTAAAGATCTTTCAACCGCAACTCACGTTTTCTTGAGAGATGACGCTCATCGACGTCCACTGCAACCCGCATATACTGGACCGCACCAAGTACTAGAAAGAAACGATAAAGTATTCAAAATTATAGTAAATGGAAAAACACTTACCGTTTCCATAGACAGAGTAAAGCCGGCATACATACTTGCAAATACTCCAACAGCAAGCTCTAACCAGCAAGCCACGCAACCACCACCAATAGAACCACCTGACCAGAAAAGACCACCTGAAAGGGAGTACAGAACACGATCCGGGAGAAAAGTAGCATTCCCGAATTATTATCGCCCGTAGCCGGTCTCTGGAGGGGAGTGTGTGGCCGTAACATGCTACCTGAAACAGAAATAAAAATATTAGTTTATACAAAGAGATAGAAACAAATAAAGAAACAAATTCTTACTTACCGAAATGTCGCCATGTAAACCTCCCAGCGCCCGACGACGATAAGAATGACCTTGCAGCGACGCGGCAGGCGCCCGCGTCTCGCCGCTCGCCAGCCGTCCGGCCCACGACAGTGAAAAACATAGTTCCGACCTAACCGCACGTTGCCCGTCGTGATACCGTTCCGTGTACATAATTGTTATTATTTTTGTCGTGTGTAATTTAACAAGCAAATAAACATTTATACCCACAGCGTAGAGAGACCCTGAGCAATCATAGCCTTCTCCATAGTTCGAATATATACGTGTCTTTGAAGTTGCATATAAAGCCCATTGTTAGACGTTTCGGATATGTCATCAATTGCTGATAACACACACTTCTCAAAGACCTCAGGTCTTTGAGCAGTGTGTGTGTGTGTTGTGTACTTTAGCCAAATTTAATAATGATTTTGTAAGAAAACAACATACTGCATTGTACTGTACGGTGCGAATAAAAGTGAGAGAGAAACGGCAGAATAAAAAATAACATCTTAAGATGTCCTTTCTCGATTTCAGCTATCGTTCAGATATAATAAACATTTCTTATGTAGGTGCCTAGTACCTGATAATTTTATAGCATCAGTTTATCTGCCACAAAATTGTTTACGTAGAAAGTAAAATGACAGTGCCAAGTGTATCATAGTTATTTTATGCCATGACTGCTACTTGACTCTTAGAATATAATAATTGTCTGTATGAGGTTATAGTAGGAACGATAAAATGAAGGAGGTTGACATGTCTTAAAACAAATAAGAACTTAATTTATTTCACTCTCTTATTTATTCGTTATTACCATGATAGTTCAAAAGTAACTATTATCAAAATATTGTGCAAAATATTGAACTCGGTACCATAGCGACTTCAACAAGTTATTTCACACTTTTGAGTGTTGGAGTCGGTTCCATTTTTTCGTAGTTTTTTTTATCTTTTTCAGTGGCCTTTGCAACTTACAGGATCAATTGTCATTGTGTATGTTCACCGATGTCTTCACTCGCAACTATAATGTCGTCGAGATATGCGTAGCACTTTTCAGTTATTGGAGTGTAACTCAAAAACCGCTTGTGCGATTTTGACGAAATTTAAATGGCCACCTCTATCAAACAAAAAAAAGAACCATCAAAATCGGTTCATTGAAGACGAAGTCATCCGCGAACAAACATAAATAAATATACGGTCTAATTGAGTAGCCTCCTTTTTTGTTGTTGAAACCCAGTTAAGTTGGTTAAAACCCAGAAATATTTGATTCAGGTTTTATAATATTCGTACGCTTTTGCGGAGCGTGTATGACTTCCGCAGCAGTCGAAATCATAATTTGAACTCGTAATGAATGTGGAAACATTATCCCGTGTAAAGAGGAAACATTTGTTTTTATATTTATTGAGACTTGTATTTAATAAAACGTGATACAAACTTGGCCCGAATTACGAGAAAAGTCATGTCATTAATAAATATAAATATTGTTATTAAATCAAACGGGGCTTAATCGCGAGAAAAACATTTAGTAATTTATTAACCTCGACGTTTCGACCAAGTTGCATTGGTCGTGGTCACGAGAAGACTGAATTACTAAACTAAATGTTTTTCTCGCGATTAAGCCCCGTTTGATTTAATAACAATGTGTTCGAATCGCGAAAGTCTAAAAATTACAAATATAAATATATTAAATATGCTAACCTGGTTCAAAGATAGGAGAAAGTACCTTCTCCTATCTTTGAACCGTTTGGGGTCGAGACAGTAGGACCGTGGGGTGGGAGCTCATCAAACTTTAGAAAACTTATCAGAGCGCTTGATCGATGTGACTCAAACTATCAGCATTGCAATTCAACGGGGCAATGCTCTGCTAGCATTCTTGGTATGCTGCCAACTATTAGCGAGTAAGTGCATTTGAACTATCAATAGTCTTGAAACAGCTATTAGTCAGATTAGTCAGGGTAGGATATGCTTTATCCTACTAATATTGTAAAGGCGAAAGTTTGTGCGTATGTTTGTTACTTCTTCACTCTCAAACGGCTACACCGATTTCGATTAAATTCGGTAGGTAGATAATTCAGGTCCCGGAATAACGCATAGGATACTTTTCATCATCATCATCATCATCATCAATCATCACCACGCGGTTAAAACCGCGGGGCGCAGCTAGTATTATATAAAAAAATGCTATAATTCCCATTTATATGATTAGTAGAAGCTGCTTTTGTGTAAATATTACATTAATTATTCTACTTGAGAACTGATCAATATATATACGTATCTTTTTATTCTTCCCGCCCTATTCCTAATTATTTGGGGCCGGGCCACCGGCAAAATACTTATATCTGAATCGATCGATCTATCTGGCACAGGATATTCTTTCTGGGTTGTCAATGTTAATACTTTCACAAAGAGGCTGGTGGTATGCCCCTCCTTTATTGTTTGGTGCTGATTTTGAGTACCGTTTCCAAAGAGCAGTTTTCTGCCAGTCCCAGAATTCGCCCTACCATCTAAGTCTTATTTCTTTGAGCTTGTCGATAACAGGTGCTATTATGAATCAATAAAGATAAATAGGTAGGTATAAAATAATACCGATATTGATTACTAGAGAAACTAGTGCTTGTGTGAGTGCGCTTGTTCTCTCAGTGAAACGTCCGGGCAAGGCAAACCGCTTGCCTTTACACGCAGACTTTACTGTCTCCATGATTCTAGTTTGATTAGTATTCAGAGTAGCTTCGCGTTCATTCAGAGCGAAACATGTAGGGACCGAGTTTCCCTCGCCTGTATGAGAGCACAAAACACAAACAAACATAAACATACAAAGACAAGTTTTTAGTCATCATCATCATCATCTCAGTCATAGGAAGTCCACTTTGAGCTGGAGAAAAGCCTCCCTCATTGATTTCTCAAGGATTGTTTGGAAGCGGCCCGCATCCAGCCCTTACCTGCGATCTTAGTCAGGTCGTCTGTCCATCTTTTCGGTGGCCGACCTATGCCTTAACAACAGGAGAGATCGCGGTCAAACTTTCCATTATAAACAAAAAACAAATTAAAAAAAAAAACAACCGGTAGGACTCCGAGAGTGCCGGCAGAAGTGAAAACTTTATCATGATTGATGATGATGATGAAAAGTAGCCTATGTGTTATTCCGGGACCTGAAGTATCTATACATACCATATAAACCATATAAATTTCATCCAAATCCATTCAGCCGTTTTGGCGTGATTAAGTAACAAACATCCATCCATCCATCCATTCAAACTTTCAGATTTATAATAGCAACAAAATAATATTAGTGGGGCACCTAGAACTAACATGATCAGGTTTTTTTTTTCTCATTCTCAAATCTTTCCTCATTATAATATCGGCGTTTTGATAACCGAACTCAATAATACTTTTAACAATACGACTTTATAAAATAAAACTACCCAGCCAACAAACGAAAATGTTTCTTATTCGTAACACATATAAGTTTAAAATTTTACGGCGATTTACTTTCACTCCGTCTTACGAATTCGATGACGTCACGTCCTGACGTTCCGACGATCTGACGCGAGTTTATCATTTATTCCCCATGCAAATCTACACAACGCCGCTGAAGAAGTTTTCACTTCAAAAATAGTGGTACAGTGAAGGAGCATAAATGATTTATTCCTTTCTATGTATTTTTTGTTCGATGTATATTTTGTTGTATTTTATAATAAAGTTTTTTGACTAATTACTATCATAGTCACCCTACACCCCACTTATCTCGACAGGTCTAGTGGGCCGGTCTCACTAACCAACCTGCCCTTATGTGTGCTGACACTCACGACTCAACAACAGTTACTTTCGATGCCTTCAATGGAATTGCAAAAATAGACTAGACATAATTGCCACGTTTAACTGGTGATTAGGGACTTATTTAATGACATTTGGAAAGTGATTAATCAGACGCTGGTGTGAAGGACCGTGTGAGAACCGCACGTGCTCTTGACACGTCCATATAGATTTCAAACTCGTTTTTTACCAGTTTAACATACGTAAATCTACCGATTACCGTAGTGCTCTAAGGCTAAATGAATTGAAATTGTTAATCCAATAGGTTAATGCTGTGGGCACTCTGGGTGCACAAGAAACCGATGGGTTAATCACTATCACTACATAATATAAAACAAAGTCGCTTTCTCTGTCCCTATATCCCTATGTATGCTTAAATCTTTAAAACTACGCAACGGATTTTGATGTTGTTTTGTTATTAATAGATAGAGTGATTGAAGAAGAATGTTTATATGTATAATAACATCCATTAAATAGTGGAGAAATACTGTTATACCCATGCAAAACCGGAGCGGGCCGCTAGTAATACAATATATGTGAGTAATTCATGTGAGTTAATTAACGCATATTTTTATAATCTGATAGAATTAGCATGCTCCACAATCCTTAATAATAGGACTTTACATGTAAGAATGTATATGATTAAGTAAAAAATTAAAACTAAGCAGTTCTTAATTAATTATTTAATTTAATTTAGGCTGATAGTAGTCAATGTATGGTTCAACTGTTATCGCCATAGCTGCAGTATTGTTATTAAAACTGAAGTGTTATTGACACTGAATTTTTACACATTGACTTACTCACGCACTTTTGGACGCGGTTGCGGCCGCAAGCGCTCTTTACCGTCTATGCAAAACACACCTGAATGTGGTTGAAACTATAGTCGGAAACCTCTGACTTCTACGTGAGAAATTCCCGTGTTTTATACGTATATTCATATTTTAATGAGGTTAAATAACTTAAGCCGTGGTGGTACCGGCCTAGAATAGTACTCCCCCATCTCTTCCCGTGGGTGCCGTAAGAGTCGGCTAAGGGATAACGTACCAGGAGGTGGGCAGCAGCGCCTTCTAAGGATCGGAAATCATTGCTCACTGCGCTCGCCAACCCGCCTGCCAAGCGTGACGAGTATTGGCAAATCCCCCCTATATGGGGGAGGCATACGTCCAGCAGTGGACGCACATGGCTGAGAAAAGAAAAAAAAAAAGAAATAACTTAAAATGGACTTAATGGCGTATATTTTATTTATGCTGGTCCCAACTTTTAAAAACAAGGGGCGCGATTGAAAACAACGTCAATGAAAAAAAAAACTGCGAAAAGGACCCACCAGCAACCTATTATAAAAATATTGACATATTTTGTTTAAAATATGTCCAGTCCAACAAGATTATATAAACAATGTATATGTATAGGTAGTACAGACGTAGCCTATACATATGTATATGTATAGGTAGTACAGACGTAGCCTAATTTAAAATAGAAACAAATGCGTTTGGACAAAATAATGGTGTTGTGAAATCGGGAAGGGATCATTATGTGTTAGTATGTTTGTTACTCAGCCCTAAAACTTTTGAAGCGGTGTGAGCGTCGCCTGTCAAACTGACGGGCGCTGGTTTGATCCCCACCAACAGCTTGAGCTTCCAGTGAAGGTTACATCGTTATCAAATACCCAGCATGGCGGTAGGCTACTTTCGAGTACCCACCTGGCTAGCTACCACCCTATAGCTTGAAAATCTGTCACCTATCATAATTATAGTGCGTTCAGGCAGCAGTATTTCAGAGCCAGCAAATATCTAGGCCTGTTAAGATTTTCGACCAAATATTCATCACTGACCATCAAGTGAGATAGTGGTTAAAAACTGGATGTACAGTATAAATAAATAAATAAACAGTAGTATGGATTTGTTTCAAATTTGATACATATATTTCCAAACCAAAATAACAAATAGGAGAATACAGAGCCTGAGAATGCGGCAAAAACCACAGGGCACAACTAGTATCAAATAAGCACCGCTAGAACGAGTTATTTATAAATTATGACACCATTAGAAGCAACTTCAATATTTCTAACGTAACATTAATTTTTATAACTTCAACAAATTACCAAACTCAAAGCAAACCAGCTGCCCTAACCAATGGTTAAAGTTAAATACGGGCCATCCTAACCGGTCGAACCTGCATTTCATTGATCTTCCACGTGTGAATGACGGTAGGCAAACATTGTAGTTTTTATGTGTTTATTTTGACAGGTAAAAGCCCACGTCTTTGAGTATGTTAACTTATACATTTTACACTTTAAACGTAACCATCCTTAGAAAAGCATTATCTAAATGTATCCATATAAACGCGGATGAAGTGCTGAATTAAATGATACACATCGGTATTGAGCCGCTAGCGATTTATTTTAGCTTTGTATAATATTTAAATTGTATATATATGTAATAATTAAGCCTAGTTAATGTTAATTTTCAACAATAAATGTTATGATATGAGTCGATACTTTTTCGGATTGATATTTTGGGTACAATACGTTATCCTTAGTATGAACATATCATGCTGATTGTTACGTTATGTTTAAGTTAACTTTAGGCCACCGCGAACATTAAAATATTATTCAACAACTTTAAAGTAAATGTGTCATGATGATTTTGAATTATCTTTCTGTATAAAACACCACGAAATACCTAAATGAAAACATTATCTTGTATGAAAAAATATATTTAAATATGCGGATGTGTAGATTATTAAGAATTAACTCTGAAATAATTTAACATATTAATAGCTATAAAAACCTCATATGATTTATCTTTTTTCTCGACTGCCTAGTCTAGATAACGTTTTGGTTATATCCTCAATGAATGTATCTTTGAGTTGGGTGTAAATGTGTGAACTCAGGTATTTAGTAAATGTACATGAGTAAGAAATGTCGCCCAAGATAATAACAATGAAGCACAAAAACTATAAATACATTTATGATATTGAAATATTAATAATATTTTTTATGCAAAATTGCCATTGAAATTATAACGCAAACACGTGATTTCACCGAGATCCCGATTACACGTAATACCGTGTAAGGTGTAAGTTCTACGTTATACTTTCTAGTAAAGGGCAAAAAATACTTTAAACAATAAAATCCATTACAAGTAGTTTTATTTCCGCGTATACCCATCGCGAAAATCACTAATATATCATTATAAAGACAACAGTCACCATATGCCATATCATAGTATCTAATGATTTTATAGTATTTTTAACACTAACTAAATTTATCCAGTACGCAAAGTAATCTTACTTAATTCGCAAATGCCCATAGAGTTTACCCATTTCACTCGTTAGCAAGATAGGTGCACCATCACAACAGAATGGGGTCAAGAGCTCCTCACGCAGTTTCCTACACTGTACGCTAGGCAGGTTCTCTTAGGCACTTACGTTGTTGTTATTGTCATGTTGGTAACAAAATACAAATGAATGAATGAAATTGTTCTACTAAAAAGTATTCATTTATTTATTACAATTGGATCGAATCGAGGCGTTAAAATTATTCTTTTTAACAATAATGGCGACAAACGACTTCAGTCGCCCGATTCTTTTACTTTGATGGATTGTTTTTTAGTAATTTTCATTTAAAAATGGAACAATTTCAATAAAATTACTCAAAATAAGTATGAACTGTGAGGCATGACCTACTAAACAAAAAAAAACACCCAAGTCCATTCATTAGTGGAGGAGTAAAAAAAGTTCATTAGTAGTAGGAGTGGAGGTGAACATACTAAAAAAAAAGTCCGACTAATTTAGAACCTCCTCCTTTTCTGAAGTCAGTTTAATTTAAACTGAACAAGAAACTGGTCGAAGAGTAATTTTCCCGCAATAATCACATGAGTCCTTGTCGATTCTAAAATAATAGTTTAATATATTAGTTCGAACACTTGAGGAGGTTGAATATATTTAAATGTCCTTTATAATAATCATATAAAATAAAAAAGCTAGGTTATGCTTGACTTTAAAGGTAGTTAGGCTAACGTTCAAAATTCAGCTGGCATCTGGAACAAAATAATGTTTATATATTTGAGATTTTCGAACTGGCAACTTGTTTTGTCATGCAATTATTACTATAGGTATTTTTCCCACATTTAAATACTAGTGCACCTAAAAGGAAGCATTATAGCTGATGATTATAAAAAGAACTATTATATTGGTCTCTGAAGTGTACCGACGCTGTTACACAATAGTTAGTAACTCGTAATTTTATCTACTTAAATTTAAGTCATCTAATGACTTTTTTCATTTGCCTTCAGCAAAGCACTAAAGCTGAACATCGTTAAATATAATCGAGTTTTTCGACCGCAAAATAAAGTTTGCCATATAACAAAATAATAAGTGGTATGAAGTATTGATATGGTCGTAAATATATGATCATTTTGTTATATTACCAAATATCTGGCGTTATGTCACTGGGTGGAACAGTTCGCAAATATTTTGGCCCAAGATTAATGGGCTCGTATGCTAATGGAGGCTGTATGGAGTTGTGTGAATGGCTTTCAAATTCTATTTGTGCTATTACAATATTATTTTTATCTTTAAAGGAATCTCTGCGACAATCGATCGATTTTGCAAGATTTAAGTTATATTAGCAACATAATAAGCGTAAAAAGGGGAGATAACAGAGCTTTGAAGCCTATTAACTCCGTAATACAAATACTATACAAGCGATTTTTGCAAATGGCCCGTCTGATTAATTGCCATCTAATTAATTAACAAAACAAAATACAATAAAATATATTTTCTTCAGTGTAGGCATCTGGGACTTAAAGACTACCTCCGCATTTCAAAACGAGAAGAGCCTCTACCCAGAAAAAGCGGCAAGAAACACTGAGAATAACCGCCAGAAACATGACTGGTTATTGTCAAATGGGTTTTAGAATGTGTGAATTACAGTGTATATCTATCGCTTGGTGGTAGAGTACTGCCGAGTATCAGTCTGGCTAGCTACCACCCCCAAGTTTGTAAAAACTGTCACTACACACATAGTGTGTTCAGGCAGCAGTCCTTGAGAGGACATACTGGACATACGCCTTCCCCATTAATCTCCATAAGAATCGGTTGGAAGCGGCACTCCAGCAGCGGTTGAAAGAAGTTGCACCAGATAACATCACAGTTTGTTTTCAATTAAATTGTAATGATACGATACTAAGCTTAGTCTTGTCTTGTAGACTTTTATGCTCAGGTCACTGGTATGTCTGATAATAAATTAATAAAAAATTAGAACTGTATACAAGTATACAAAGTGTATGTAAGACAAGTTATATGTAAGTATATACGTGTATACAGAGTGACACTTACGCGTAATCGTTTCGACTCTTCTCGAACCTCTTACCAAGATCTTGACATCAATTTATATTCATTATATCTGTTGCTAAAACCAAACTAATTCAAAGCGCTACTTACA
Organism: Apeira syringaria; assembly: GCA_934044485.1. Lineage (NCBI taxonomy): Eukaryota > Metazoa > Arthropoda > Insecta > Lepidoptera > Geometridae > Apeira > Apeira syringaria. The sequence continues at coordinate 8,120,816 of OW203665.1, read as the reverse complement.
AAACGCTTAGCTTAGATCAAGCAGACAAGACACATTACAAACACACAAACATTCATCAAACATAAATGAAGTTATATCACCGCTTCTAGACCAATTAAAAGGCAAGAGGATAGGCCATTCATTCGACTTGCCTATCTATTTGCTATCGCCCGAAGCATAAAGAAAGGAACCTCTTAATCATGGGACATTTCTCATCAGCGGAATTGACGGTGGTCGGTTACTGAACTGTTATTATAACTCATAACTTGGTAAATTGCTATCATAGTTGGGTGACCACATTCGTAATCTTCTTATTGGTTAACTGCATTCGTTATGTAAAATTTATGTTAAGTTGAAAGGCATATTAATTGTGTATTTGTCTGGCCGGTTGGCTCAGTTGGTAGCACTCTGCCTTCTGAGCCGCTGGTCCCGGGTTCGATTCCCGGACAGGTCAAACATTTGTGTGTATGAACATGTCTGTTTGACCTGTGTCTGGGTGTGTATATGTATATAAGTATGTATTTAAGTATATATATATCAGTCATCAGGTTACCATAGTACAGGCTCTGCCTAGTTTGGGACCTGAAGACCTTGTGTGAATGTTGTCCCATATTATTATTATTATTTGTGCATCTGTCTTACAAAAGCAACCTTCGACTTCATTACTTTGACGCTGACGTGGTTATTGCGTGCCATTATATTATATTTTTGATACTGTATTGATCTAGCCTTTGACCACTATCTCACTTGACAGTCAATGATGATATGGTTGAAGATTTTTATCACGCTAGATATAGAATGCTTAATGGATCTCAAGGACTGCTGCCCGACCACAATATGTGTTTGGTGACAGTATTTTCAAACTTGAGGGTGGCAGCTAGCCAAGCGGGTACTTAAAAGTATCTTACCACCATGAGCATTGTGCATTCTAGTCATGTTTTTTTATTGGATAGGTGGACAAATGAATTGATGGCTCGCCTGGTGGTAAATATTGGTAGTGATTCGCTTATTCAACTGAACTAAACTAAAATGTTTTAAAAGTAATCCAGTTCTTATAAGGTTACGATAAAGTCTAAATTAGTATGACACTTATCAATAACATCACTAAAATTAAATGTATTTATTAAATTTGCGGGTAGTTTTAGCGAAATTAAGTCGCCACTTATTTGGTGCCTACTAAAACTACCAGCAATTGGCGAGCAATGGAATAAAACTTGTCTAATATTAGTGAGAGCGCTGTATGGAGTTATGCGAATTTGAATTTTAAAGTAAATAGAATACGAGCTACTTCAATTTCAAGAATTTTAGTGAATTTTAGCTAGTTCGTGTGATTAACAGAATTAGGGCCATTTTTATTCGCAACAATTCATCAAGCTATCGATGATGTGCTGTCGGTATTTGAAAGGGGATCATTTATACTCTTTCCTGCTCCTTACTTGTGTCACTTCGGAAATACTCCAGCTTGCATTTGGTTCAACAGAATAGCAGTACGAAAATGCTGAAGTAAAGTTATGTAACTCTAGATTTTGATATGAAGTTAGTGAAATTTGAAGATATACAGCTTACATGAACAGTGCGTACGTGAACGTAAGTTTCCAACATTGCGTTGGATGCGGCAAATAAGTACTTTTCCATTTGCTCGATTTAAACAACAGTTTATTTATTGGTTTAATCCCACTATATTTTATAGTCTTATCATGAAAACTAACGTGTTGTATAAACAGTGACAATAAAAAAAAACAGTACGCACTCAGGTAAATAAATTGGTTCATTCCAACTATAGTTTCAACCACATTAGTTGGTGGTCTCAATCTATGAGCTCGGGTCGTACGCATTGATAAATCTATTGTTTTATTTTCCTATATAAAGTCGGTCATTTTATTCTGGACCGTTTAAAAAATGTTTGTTGCCCATAGTCCACATAGCGTATAGTCTACCATATATGGCATAAAAAGGTTGCGTGATTTGATAAATTGTTCATACTTACTTCCTCACGCCTTATATTTTTACGTATGACATACATTTCCAACTCATCTTGCCAAATACAAGGACGTTGCCAAATCATCTAATTTGAAGCGAACACGCAGACCAATCCATCAGAGAACAAGAAAAGTATTTAATCAAACTGCAAGCCATGCAAATACTTCATTATGTTGAAACACGGTTCTTGAAATCTATTTGTAATTAAACGTTCGGAAACGATCACATCCGCCGTTCCGATTTTTGTTAAATAATAACTAAGTCGATACGAGTATCAATTGAATTTGTAACCATCGAGAGATAAGTACGAGTGAAGTCTTCTGTTACACCGAAACATTTTTTTTATTCATCGCTACACTTTAATGTACAAGAGTTCAAAAACATATTTTTGAATTTATTTTTTTTTACATATTATAAGTCTGCGTTTGACAACTGTCTCACCTGATGTTAAGTGATGACGTTGTCTAGGATTTAGCACGCAAACCTAGAAGGTACCTATTCACTCGCGACTTGAAGACTCCAGGATTGTACATATCGGGAAACACAGACTCGGGCAACGAGTTCCATTCCTTGGCAGTACGCATTAAGAAAGTGGAAGCATAACGCTTCGTGCGTATAGGTGGTATATCTACCATATAGCGATGGCGAATTGCCGTAAGTCGAGTCGACCGATGATAGAAAGGAGATGGTGGAATCAGATTGTGTAATTCCAGTGCACATTCTCCGATATATACATATACTTTTAAAACTTTTTGTCATTTGCTTTTGTTACAGTGCGTGCGTAAGCGTTAAATGTAAAGTATTGATTTGACTAGGCGTTGCTAGTGTAGGATAAATAAGATAGATGGCAGTATGTCAGCGCGGATGGCATGGAAGGCTTCTGGATAAAGCTGAAACAATTGTCGATCGTCATATCGACTAGATACACCTAAATTCATATTAATTCATTTTTAACAGAACGATAGTGTAGATGAGCTTTAGAAAAGTTGTTGTCATTATTACGATTCGGTGTAATATTAAACCAAAGACAAAAAAATTACAGATAATATCTAATTAGCATAATATTATTATATGAATGTGTATCTAGTCGAACGAGACCACCCATCAATCATGTGTTACTTAAGAGATCATTTGCCTTTATAACTGTGTAGGTTACAATGTAATGTAATGACAAATAAGGTTGGTACTTACCTACTTTCTTATAAAATTAATGTATACATTCGTATGTATACATGCACATTGCCAATAAATGAGTGAAGACAATTTTCAAATTTTTTAGAAAACAGAATTTTACCAGTTTACTTTATTTCACTATCACACTTATATAATATTATAAAGGCGAAAGTTTGTCTGTCGTTTGTCGTTTGTATGTTTGTTACTTCTTTACATTGAGACGGCAGAACGCATCATGTATGAAATTTAGGATGAAAATAGCGCTTGAATACACATACTTAATGACTACTAGTAGCGCCCCGCAGTTTCACCCGCGTGGATTACGGTTTTTCCGCTACCTCACTTATCCCACGGGAACTATACTTTTTACGGGATATAAGTAGCCTATGTGTTATATCCAGGGCTTAAACTATCTCCAAACCAAATTTCATCGAAATCAGTGTAGACGTTTGAGCGTGAAGAAATAACAGACATACACACACACAAACGTTCGCATTTATAATATTAGTAGGATTCCCGTGGCATGACGGGAAGCAAGAAAACAAAAATTTCAATAATTATTTCAATTTATATTAACCGTTACATTTTTTATGTATCTTAATGTATTTCAGACCGAATAATTCATCACACAGTCACATAAAACCTTATTTGTATTACTGTTGCCCCTAAACGCAATATTTCTAAGTTGTGAGTTCGTTAAAAGGCCCAAATCTGTGTGGGATGTTAAAGGTTCGTTAAAAAACCTTATCATATTGTTTAGTACGTATTTTACGCAATAAATACATGGGAAACGAAAAAGTCACACGAGTCAGTTTAATTTTGAAAGTGTTTAAAGTGTGTGCGTTCTTATACTCAAGTGTTTCATATCTGTGTCAGGTCATCGCGAGTGTTTACATGAGCTCTTAACACAAAAGAATAACAGTCATTTTTTCTTATATTTGTGCATTCCAAAGGTAAGCATAATAAGACAAAAAGCAGTCACAGAAACGAAAATTATATTAACTTGCTAGATAAATAATAATCTCATACTGAAATATTAAAAATCAAAAATATAACTTGAATGACAGTCTGCATAGACAAGCCATCGAAATAAATTAAAAAAATTATATTATGATATAGCTTTTCTATGGACAAGTGTGTCATAATGTCACTTTTTTACCATTAAGATACAACTTCAGCTGGACCAAAGAGGTTGCAATACAATGCAGTTTTTCTACATATGTATAATCTGTGGACGTGGCGCAACACGCAAGCGCGATCAGCAAATGGATTTTGGCACTAAAATTTACAAATAAATGCGAAAATATGCTGCAACTTTACGTAAATTTCATTATCTTTTTTATGAGATTAGATAAAGTAGTGTGTTAAAATGAACATAATTTGGTTTTAAACACTCGTGTAATGGTTAAAATAACTCTACTACGGCTCATTTTTCTAACTTACACTGGTATTTTAAGGACCCTTATTATGAAACAGTTTCATAAAGTACTATTATTAATAGCATACAACTCAACACGTAAATAGGATAAGCAAATAATCAAATAACAATAGATTAACATCTAAAAAACGATGTATTGCAGTGTTATGACATGCCAGCAACGCACGTAGGATTTAAATAACGTCCATTTAACCGACTTCAATAAAAGGAGGAGGTTCGCAATTCGACCCTTATGTTATTATTTTTTGGACAATTTATTTCACACTTTTGACTGTTGTAGTCTGTATAATTTTTGGCGAATTTTTTTTTTCACCCTTTTCAGTGACCTTTTCTACTCACGGGATCAATTTGTCATTGTGTATGTTTACCGACTTCTTCACCCTCCATTAGGAAGTCGTCCAAGTAGACTTTTCAGTTATTGGAGTGTATATAACTCGAGAATCGCTTGACCGATAAAATTTAAATGGAACACACGGAAAGCTTAAAAATAAAAAAAGAATCATCGAAATCGGTTTACCCAGTCGAAAGTTCTGAGGTAACAAAACGAAAAAAATACGGATGGAATTGAGATCCTTCTTCTTTTTTTGTAGTCGGTTAAAAAAGGCGGCATCGATTTAATATTTAAGTGACAGCGATCAGGCTAACATAATTTATAGTGGACTACGGTGTGGTAGAACGTAGAAAATGATCTTTTTACGTCCTCGACCTCATAGCTAGAGCACGGGCCTTTTAGTTAAAATAGTATTGTCCTTAACTGACCTTACTGGCCTAAGCGGGTATGATTGTAGCCAGTGCAACTAATGTACGGAGTATTCAAAACGCTTACTTAACCGGGACCAATGGCTTAATGTGCCTTCTAAAGGAAGGAAGCGCTCAGTTGAAAATACCACTAACGATCACCAATGCAAGAGGGTGTTGCTTAACTTAGAAGGCTGGTAAGCCACAACAGGCGTTTTCTATTGTAAATAATGTAGTATTCCCCGACAATTTGTATCAGTGCACATCACACACTTTAGATAATGGTTTTCCCGAAAACCTTGTATTTAAGGAAAGCATCCCCACCTTTAGTATTCTGATAAAACAATCATAAATATTTTTCACAAAAACTTAAAAATTTTGCAAATGACTGGTAGTAACTTACTAAGTTTGTAAACTGACTCGATGTGGGTGGACTTCAATAGATATAGGTAGGTATATAGGTATGTAAAGTTTGAGCAACTGGTTTTTACACTGTGCACATTCAATATCTTTCGAAACAATTTTAATCTTAATTAATAAGGTGTGTAGTACTTTTTCTTGTATCTATCAGTAGTATAACTATGATGTACTATACTCTTTATATGCCATGCAAACATTAAAAAGTGGTCGTAGTTGACCTTGCCTGTGCGTGCGACGTGAAATCGAAATGAATATGATATTGAGAAACAAAAATAACACACAAGAAAGCACTTAGGATAAATTTAAACATTGCTGTAACAGAAAAACCCTGATCTCCACACTAGGATACCCTGTGTTGTGAAGATCAGTTATCAGTAATATATTTAGTTATTTTGTGTTCGGACGAAATGACAAGTGGGCATTAGCAATAGTTTAGGATTGATAATTGGATTTGCAAAAATAAATTAAAAATAAATGTTGAAAAAAAAAATGTCTCTCAAAAATATTTCAGAGTTGACAATTTAAACATTAATTATGAAGACAAGCATATTGGCAAGGTCCAGAGTAATAATTGTTGAGGCATACACATAGACATCTAGGCTGTCATGGAAAACACTTATTGAATATGTCTGCAAAAGCTTAACCGATTTTCATATTCATTGTTTTAAGTTGTATTACGTTTATTAAGAGGTGCCGATGAAATTACAAAGGCTTGCGGGTGTTTACAGGTAGAAGGGGCGGGACATATCCTGATGAGTTTTGGTTGGACTAGAAATAAAATGACGCTTTTAGACTTTTTAATTTTTTTTATTTAATATCCTTCCTTCTGGTGTTCAAGAGTATCGTTACCGCGAAAAATTTCGATAACGAATAAAAATATGTTATATGGAAAATATTTATTCCCTGCATTAGCAAATGAAATCAAATTTTGTGCAATCGTAATTAACCTTAATGAACTTTTCTCATAGGTGATATTTTTAAGTATGTTACTACATGAAATACTCTGAAAAGAGTCAAAATTTTCTGTTCACACAAAACAATTACCTTGTATATAGTATCTATACCTGTCAATGTACGCGCCTCATCCTACAGATACGAGTGAACATAGCCGCGCCCCTCCACGCAAGCTGACTTCACTTCAGCCAAAGACGACGAGCAGAAACTACTCATATCTTAAGATTATTATGTTATTTTTATAATTCACCTTCATTAAATACTATTTACAACCAATATCCGTCGTATGTTCAATTCTCTACTTTGTCTATGTAGCATATTGTAAAGCCTTAATTGCTCGGTTGTTATTTCGATGAGTCTGTGACGTTTACCATAGAATATTTACATAATAGGTAAGCGCTTGTCAACTATCTCATCTGATGTTAAGTCATAATGTGGTCTACGATGGATCACGTCTGCCTAAAAGATACATATTCACTCGGGACTTGAAGACACCCAGAATGTATATATGACCATTACGTACTGTCACAGGCAGATAATGAATTACACACGTTAGCTGTACGCTTATGAATGACGAAGAAAAACACTGTGCGACAAATTAGAACGGCCACCGAGTATGGAAGTCGCATTGGCGTCCGTCTGGTCGTTCCATGACGGAATGGGACAGGGGAAATCAAATTATGTATCTCCAAAGCGCACTCCCCGAAATGCATGCAAATGTTTTTTTTAACCATTAGTTACCTTAACTCTGGATCAAGAAACCAGCCCTAGATATGATTAGTTTAATAAAGATATCGGTTCTTGCCCCATTATAAAATTATATAATACAATAAATTAAAACAGCCAGTGTGTATATTTAGCAAAAAAACTTAAATAGCTTTATATAATATGAACTAACAGTGCAACTAACCTAAAAACTTAGGTTATCTAGATTGTTAATAATATTATATCGGCAACCAGCTCACCCTGAAATGTCTTTGAGAGCCAGTAAGCGTTTTAGGTCTAACATGATGACATCTTCGACCACATCGTTAGCAGACCATCAAGTGAGATAGTGGATCACAACTACCCAAATTCAAACACTAGATCTATCATGTAAAAAAAATTCTCAAGTCACAGGTCGTCTTTCGACAAAGGCCTCCGCTAAATATTTCCATTTTGATCCATTTGACTAACTATTGTTTATATTTATTTTTAATTCATCCTCACAACGATTGACTTGGCTGACCTCACTTCTTTTACTGTCTCTTGGATACCATTCTTTGATATTTTTACTCCATTTAACCTTCTCTTCTCTTAGCATATGTCCGGGCCACCGCCATTTATACTTGCCTCATTATGCGTCGACAAATATTCAATCAAACATTTAGATGACGTAACAGTGAGTAATAATATAAATAGATTATCTATGTATGACCATTCTATAATGATTGGTGCAATTATAATTAACTTTATAATCAGTACAACGTGATATTCAATCATTCATATGTAACTAAGGTAGGTACTTATTTATTATTGTGCAAAATTTACATAATTACTGTCTGTAAATGTGTCAGCATGTTAATTCGGCAATTCGTTAGTTAATTTTTTTGAACGTGAAAACAGTCTTTTATAGAGCAGCAGGGTAAGCGAGATTACGGAAAAACAAGAGTGGGCGAGCCAGTTGTACAACAATTAAGGCAGGCACTTAGCGACTGAAAAATAATTAGCACAGGTAACTTCGGAGTCTCAAACTTCAGGCCTGCTGTACTTTGATTGAAACGTTTTTTTCGTAAGTCGATAATTAAGATCGGTAAGTAAGAGATGAGTGTGGTCTTCATAATATTTTAACGACATAGGTTGAAGTCATCATATTGTTTCGAATTGTATTAAATTATTATCATTACAATATTTTTTAAGAGATAGTATAGATAGATAGATAGAAAACTCTTTATTTGCACACTATTTCAAAACTACACACATAAAGAAAGCAAACAAACAAATATAAATACAGTGATACAAAGGGCGGCCTTATCGCTTAAAGCGATTTCTTCCAGGCAACCATTTTGAAGTCTAAAATTATAAACATACATTTATAGCTAAACACCTATAAAAAGTACACTATACATAATAATGTATGTAATAGTTATTTTTAATTGGCGTAAAGTTGTTGAAAACTTTAGTGAAATGTTATTGATGGCTCTACCAATAAACGACGTTTGGATGGCGAGATTTCAAAACGAAACATGAAATTATAAGGCGACTTGACGTGGGTTTCTGTTATGTCCAATTCGATGACCAGATGTAGCCGCTACAAAACCCAATGTGTCTTTAGATCCGGTACGTCGTTAAAGTTTATACGTTTTATATTCTAGTACCTACATAATATATACATACTTTCGCTTTGCAATAACTCAGTGAACAATCATTGGTTGTTTTCGAACGAGCAATCAATCGAGGAATCAATATGTCAAATCTTTGACCATACATTCGGACAAAGAGAAGAGTGAATTTGAATGTGACTAAATATATTTTAGACAGTGACGAGTACGATATATGAGAACTTTTGTGTAAAAATTATATATTTTATTTTCAAAGCAGTTTTTACACTGATTATTTTTGTTATTGTTAGTTCTGGTTACGGTTTTTATTAAATTAATTAATTTAATAAAAAAATATGAATAACAGCCAGAAATACGAGACAAATTATGTTGGGGGGGAAGAGCCTTCACTAGGCTACTCATTACTTGAATCGATGCATTACAGTTACTTTCTATCATAGTTTTATCTTAAGCTTAATATTTCTGACGTTAGGCTCTGTGAACAACTGTCATCGAACAGAGTAAGCGAGATAGAAAGATCCCAAAAATGAAAGCGAGTGAGTGAAAACAGTGACAGTTATACTTAGAAATAATATGTAGGTACTATAGTACATATTATTTCTATGCAGTTATACAACAATTGAACCTATTGCCTAGAGAATCAAAATTAGCTACTGCAAAGCCACAGGCACACATACAGGCCACTTCAGAGACTCAAACTTACATTGTGACTACTCTAGATATCTGTGCTGTAATTACTTCATTTATGATGATTAACTTTTCTGACCGGCATTACGCAGAGGAATATAATTCGGCAATGATTCCGTAATAGTTTGTAGTTAGACACTTGGCTACCGGTGCCGTGGAGACCAATCTTCGAGGCATTATAAGATATAGTAAACACTAGCTGCGCCCCACGATGTTACCCGCGTTGAAATAGTACTTGGTATAGATGATTTGTGTCTTTTCCCGTCATCCAACGGGAACTGGACGGGAGCGGGTTATTCCAGAGCTATCTTCGTTTCAAATTTTATGCAAATCCGTTCTACTGTTTCAGCGTCAAGGAGTTTATATATACAAATAACAAACAGACATACGACAAACAAACTTTCGACTTTATAATATTTGTGTGATAAGTCAAAGATCCAACAACCACAGCTAATATTCAATTAAAAAAAATATCTATCTAACCAGCCGCGATTCTATGTCCCGCCCTATGACTTGGTGAAGCGACGACATACTGGTAGCTGGCAGCAACTTCTAGAAGAATCCGAATCGGGCTCAGTGACGTGCATTAGGAAAGGCCTATGTCCAGCCGTGGACTGATTTCGGCTCATTATAATGATGATTTTATGTCTTCGCTATGTTCTGCCATGTAGATCGAAAGTATCAAGATGTCAAAGACGACACGACAATCACTTCACGTCAATCATCGGCGGGTAAATTATATAGATACCAGTAGCGCCCCGCGGTTTCACCCGCATAGATTACGGTTTTCCGCTACCTCAATTATCCCACGAGAGCTATACTTTTTCGGGGATAAAAGTAGCCTATGTGTTAATCCAGGGTTTAAAATATTTTCATACCAAATTTCATGGGATTCGGTGTAGCCGTTTGAGCGTGAAGAAGTAACAAACATAAACACATACACACTTTCGCATTTATAATATTAGCAAGATAGAATTTGTTCTTAAAAAAATACTAAAATGGCAATAAAAACTGGGGGGGGGGGGGGGGGGGGTGGAGAAAGGAGGATTTTTTTTATTCGATGATAGCTGAACGGTGGGAGCGTCGGCTGTCAAAATTACTGACGCTGGTTCAAAGCCCACCAACACCTTAAGCTTCCGGTGAAGGTAGCGTCGTTATCAAATTCCCAGCAGTACTTTCGAGAAGCCTGGCTAGCTACTACCCTCCAGTTAAAAAAAATCTGTCAATAAGCACATAGTGTGTTCAGGCATCTAGGTTTAGCGTGATTACATCTTTTAACACATCGTCACTGACCATCAAGTAACGCTGGACCTATAAAGTACAAATAAACATACAGATAAGCAAAGAATTACATGATGTTTAAAAAATTGAACCAAAGAAATAAACGAACGTGGAAATTATACCTTACTGTTCAATTACACCAGTTACCGCACAACTATTACTAACTAACTACATACTTATTCTGTCGTGTGGGCTGTGACCATATTATGGATAATGGATAACACGTTTGCTTTTGTAATGATTTCATTTTAAATAAACATATTTGACAAATAAATTACGATATGCTCCGAAGAATATGTAACGAAATTGGGTTGGTAAATGTTATAAAACCTACCCAGCTCCAAGCTGATTAACTATTTAAAAGATTAAATTATAATTTAATACATCTAAGGATGTATTTGGTTACTCATGTAAATCATTTCTCTATTAATTTATATATATCTTACTAATTAAACTGTACTGTACTTGGGCTGTTTCAAAAATAGTGACATGAAAAATAATTTGATATATTCAAACTATTTTTCATTTCACAATTTTTGGAAAAGAAGATTATTCACAGTTTTCAAAATGTTCCCCGCCCAACCCTATGCATTTATGCATTTGGGCAAAAAATTTGAAAAACGTATCTTGCGGTGGTCATAAAATAAGCACTGAAACTTTTCGATAGGCCTCTGCAGTGTTAAATTTTCGACCACGAATGATTTTTTTTCCGTAAATAAAACATATTCGCATTGAGCTAAATCTCATCTGTACGGAAGTTTCGTTTTTTTTGTCCGGGCGCTGAGGCCCGGCCCGCGACTACTGTGGCTGTGCAATAATGCCACATATTTTTCTTCTTTTCATAATTTAACTGAGTTTTTTTTTCTTTATCCCGAAAGTTATCATGTTAACTAGGTCTAATACAACTTAAAACTAAACTTATTGAGTCGCATCAGTCTGCGACTCCTATTGTTCACGTGGGATGGCCCGTTTCGACCATCCCCCGTCAAGTGTTCTGCATCCTTAATAATTGACTTGTTTCTATACATTAGGGGGCTCTTAAGTTGCTTAACATACCCTCTGTACGGAAATTAGGGTAAGATATTTGGTACCCCGCAAGTTGTCAAACAGTTCCAAACATTGTTGCGTTTGAAAATATTAACTATTCCCGTGGGAAAGACGGGTAGATGTAAAAATGCAAACATTTCTCAAAAATATTTTTCTCGACATATTGTCATTATTACAGAATTAATAGATACCTGACTATAATCTATCGAATCAACCGCACGAATAATTCGTTTATCACTTTCGGTTTTCAAATTATTTAACGTCTTTATGACCAGTTTTATTTCCAAACAGTATTTGACGTGCTCAACACCGATAGTTAACTATAATATATGAATGTTTAAATAACTGTTCCAAATCGTAAGAGCTACGACATAATGCTTTAAAGTTAAATTAATTAGTTTTTGAATATTGATTTTAATTAAATTTTAGATGCAGTTAGTGTATGAGTGAAAGTGTACGCGCTGTGTAGATTTTATCGTGTGCTTATGTCAGTTTTGTAACAAAATGGTTGACCGTTAAATATAGTTATAGTGAATGCCTATGACGTAAATTGGACGCAAAATATCGTTAATATTTTATATGTGTTGCATGCTTAGCTGCTGCATGATATCAATACCTACTATCACAAACTATATAAGATGCTAACGCATCCTACTATTCTGTTGATTGTATAAGGTCTGAGGTTTTTTTTTAATAACAGTCTGAAAAAGTAATTCCATTATACAGGTTGAGCCATTTAGGTGGATCAATATGGGCAAGTCGGAAACTATAAGACATACAAAGATCTGCTCTTAGGAACCATGACATCGATTTAATATCATGTTTCATAGTGACATTTACTACTTATGACCGATACGATTATGATCGATGACGATCGACACAGAAATAGAATTAAGTAGAAAAAAAATACTTTATTGCCACCGGGCTCGTATTACGAACTCAGAACGAGATTTTTTTTTAAATGCCTTTTTTTGTAACTGCAATCTATGGCATGGTTTTTAAGAAAAGATGTCGTGTAATTTCACACTTGGATGTCTTGGAACTTTAAGCTTGTTCATATTTATACGATTTATAAATAAATTGAGCAAAATTGTAAAAAATAAAACAGCCATTTATAGGATACCAACTGCAGTCTGGCAACCTACTGTTTCACCTCCGTGGACCTCGGGTCTCACAAAGATTTTCTTAGTAAATTTGTGTGTAAATGTTTTATTATCCTTGAGCTTTAACTACATTTTTCAACTGGACATGTTCTAATTATAAGTCTTCTAATTTATAGTTTACATAACCGCGAAATCAATTATGTAAAATCTTCGAAATGCCATTTTTCAGCCGAATATCGTGGCAAGTTTCCGAAATGTTCAGATTAGCATGCCTTGTTCAGGCTGCTGTCAGTAGTAATGAAAAATAGCCATGATAGTTATGATTAAAATAAGCCTATATGGTAATCCAGGGTATAAGCTATCATCATACCAAATTTCATCGAAAATGGTGTAGGCGTTTAAGTGTGCAGAAGTAACAAATATACACACATACACTCAAACTTTCGCATTTATAATATTAGTAGGATAGAATAGGATAGTGTGACACATAAATATACAATTCTGCATTTATAGCGTATGGGTTGATTCAATAAAGTTAAAAAACGCCTACGCGTCAAAATCAGGTCAATACAGATATTTGATACTTCGCACCTACTCAATATCGCGGCTCGCAAATCAAATCTAAATATTCGAGCAAATATTGCTATAATCTGCCAAATTTGGCAAATGGCCATAAAACCAAGCCTCTACCGATTGCCCAAATTGGGTCAAACTGACTATCAAGTATTAAAAATTTTATGAAATGTTTGTAGCGGAGTTTACTCGTGCAAACATAATCGATCATCTGGGCTAAGCAATGTACTGCTCAGTCATGCCTGGGATGGGTGACAGCTAGTGGCATTTTCAGTTTTTTTCGGTGTTCAGTTCGACTGAGCAATTCCGTGTTTTGAACGGCACGTTAAGGCGTCGCTCCTAGGTATGATGTTAGTTCCTAGAGAAGACATACTAGATACCTACTAACAGTGTAAAATCTCAGTTCCCAGAAATAAAACTGCTTGCAACACATATTTTGAGCAATACAATGAGTATTCAATTTTATTTTTTTAATTGATTTTTAGTTCGGATTCCCCATAAATGCGTAATGTCTATCTGTTTAACTGAGCTGTTTAGTATTCGTAGACTTTTCCGTAACGCCTGATGAAAACACAATACATTTTAGTTTACACAACTTTCCGTGCTGCTCATTCGAAACTTTAATCTACTGAAATTAATGAAGCTATGGAAGTTTCACATAACTTTTTTGCATGACTTTATAACCGTACAACTCAAAATTGTATAATGAATACTTGTTAGCTGATTTCATTAGTTCTGACTCAAAGTATTTGAACGCTGTTTTTTGGTTTTAGTATAAATACATAAAAAGAAACATTGCACAATTTGATAATTGTGCAATTTGATGTTGTGCATTACATTGTCATTTATCAATGATAATGTAATGATAGATGTATTGTTATTGTTAATAAAATAAATAATTTTAAACTAAGTACATATTTCCTTAAATATAAGTAATGTAATAAAAAAGTGGCACAGCATAAATTTCATTTCATTTATTTTTCATTTTATTTATCAACATTCACACAAGGTCTTCCGGTCCCAAACTAGGCAGAGCCTGTACTATGGTAACCTGATGACTGATATACATACTTATATACATATACGTAAATAAAATTACATTCTACGTACCTACGTAGTATTAGTAGGTAAGGTAGGTAATGGTAGTAGTTAAGTACCTAGGACGTTGTTTGCAGTAAATTGGACTACAAAAAAATATATTTAAGGTAAATATTCTGTCATAAATTGGTACAATATTGATTTTAATTAATAACACCAGCACAGTTTAACGGACCTGAATGAAATTTGGCACAGAGATAGATAGGTATTGTAAATAGGTTTTTCTCTCTGGAAAAAAATTATGGTGTCGGAAAAGCAGTAGACCGCGTGAGTGAGACCGCGCGGCAAAGCTAAACATACCTACTCATAAACCGTGTAAGTTTTCAAAGCATTTCTTTTTTTATATTTCGGTTGATTACTGCTAGCCTTTCATTTATTTTTTATTAGTTTGATTACTCGTGCATCAGTAAAAAAACTAAGCAAATGGCAGCATGTACGCCCTATGACTTCACTTGACAGATCGCGCAAGCCACGTCCGCTATTTATGCCAATCATGGGTGTTACAAATTAGCAGTGTGGCCATCTTTACGCTGTGCTGACAAAATGAAAAATTTGCAACCAAAAGCATCAACTTTAAGGAGCAGCCAGAATTATATAGACCTAGAAACAATAACGTAGCTTCTATACCATAAAAACAGTCTTCTGCTACTAACTGTGAAACTTTTTAAACGTGATGTTGAAAATGAAGAGCTCAACCTTTTTCAAAGAGCTTTTATTTGGAACCAGTTTGAAATTTCAAACGAATAAATAGTTTAGTTATCGGCCTATAAATGTTCTGAGATATGCACGAGTTTATTGTTCTGAGGTTGGCAAATATTTAAAATATGTAGCCCAATTTGAGAACCCCGTTCCTTTTTTGAAAGTCAGCCTGTAATCAGATTAGTAAATACGTAGAGTTAGGACGAAACAAACCTTCACAAGAAATTCCAGCTTTTCTTAATTACTTCTATACCTAAATAAAAATGTGAGTAATTTATAATTTTTATTTTACAGGCTATTCAGTCTTCAATACCTTCGATTCCATTGTATTTCAGCCATGATAGCTATGCCAATTACTATTAACGAACTCGATAAGAACAAAAGGCAATAAAGAGGGGCTCACACTGATATAACTAACAAGGCTTTGAACGTATGAGAACGCTTACGTCACAGTCGGAGGAAGTGTGAATGAAACCTAATCGGATCTGATAAGATCTGATGAATTGTTATATCACTACAATCGGGGCTACACGCTGACGTTTGATAACGGATATGTTTTTTTATGTAATACGTGGCAAACAAGCAGACGGGCCGCCTGATGATACGCGATCACCGCCGCCTATGGATATCTGTAATACTTGGGGCAGTACGATACGCCAACTCTTTTTAAAAACTCTCCTTTTGAAGAATCCCATATTGTAGCTACTCGGAAACACCGAGGGAAGAAGCTCGTTCCACATTTTGCAGGTGTGTGGAATATGTATGTAGTAATGGATTGTTAAACAAAGGGTTAAAATGAGTCATTAAACACGAGGTAGTTATATTCCCTGGCTTTAGCGAGGAAGTAAATAGAAATCGAGTAATGAGGTAAATAATAATGGTTAAGCGCAATGTGTTTACACTCTACTTTTCACCACGATTGCGAGAAAATAAAATAACTCAATATTATAATTAAAACTTGTTTCCTGTGATCGCAACGCCACGCACGCATTCTACCAAGGAGATCGTTGCTTTTAGTTCCATTTTTAAAAACACATGCACGGCAAAATCATGTAAGCTATGCTGTGATGATGCAACTCGGCGGAGTTTCAACCTAATACAGGCTTTTTCGTTTAGGAAACTAATTGGTAACAAAATTTTTTTTTTAATTTATCATCTTGCGCTAAATATGCCAATTTAGCTCCGCTTTGGTACAGATGGGGAAACATACTGCAAGTCTAAATATCAGTAACCTGCTCGGTATATGTATTAACTGTCAGTATCGACATAAATAGACGTCTGTATGACTTAGGTATGTCCATACTTACGTAAAGTTTTTTTGGATATATTTTGCTAGCTTACACAGTAACAAGCAGAGTTTACACTTAATTATTACGTCTAATAATAATTTATTACATGACTTTGCGCCAGCCCGCCGAGCACTACAAACTAAATTTTAAGTTACTGTGCAATGCATAACGTGCACTCAATAAGCAATGACGGTCGCCGTGGCTTAGTGTTCAATCACCTGACCTCTGATCCCTGGGCCCTGAGTTCGAATCCTACCAATTATTTATTTTTATTTATTTAATAATATAACAATAAACCTTGATATACTGCAGTATAAGTACAAATGAATATGATCTTCAAAGATCTAAATACAACGGCTCCAAACGTGGCACTCCTCGTCGAGGAAACCATATCGTGTCCACGCGGTCTAAGATGGAGCAATATGGAGCACGCAAGCCTATAAGGATATTTTTTTCACGAAGATGTTATCACGCTAGATCTAAAATGCTCACTGGCTCTCAAGGACTGCTGCCTGAACACACTATGTGTTTGGTGACAGTTTATCAAACTTGAGGGTGGTAGCTAGCCAGGCGGGTATTTGAAAATACCCTACCACCGTGGGGATTTGATAACGGTGTTACCTTTACCGGAAGCTCAAGCTGTTGTTGGGGATTGAACCAGTGTCCGTCAGTTTGACAGGCGACGCTCCCCCCGCTGAGCTATCATCGCTTCAAGACAGGTTTATCATTTAGGATATTCTTTATAGGTACCTATAGAGAATACTAGATGTAATATACATATATAATAATAAATAGAATATACCTACAATGCTTATAATAATAATGCTCTTTACTTACTAATAAATTAAGAGCATTGGTGTTGAGAGAGCATTAGGGTCTTGGACGTTTGTGTAACGTGATTGTGTGTGATGCCTCATGCGACACAGGGAATTCTGCGGGGGTGTGTGTTTGAAAGCGTTTATTTGCATTACAATTCGTTGCTAATGACTGTTCTGTTGCTGTTAAGTAAATAATTTCACTACCATATTATTTACAGCTTCGATCATGTATTCTTGATCGAAGATATACAGCCTTTTGGCGGAAGATCTTCCATTTGGTGCATCTTCCGCAGGCAGGTATTTATATGGGGTAAAATAATCCTATGCCTAGAATTAAAATTAAAAGTTTTAAAAATGACAACAACAATGTTTCGTGTGTTTTTATCAATAAAAAAGTTAAAATTAACCTAACACCGGTATCCATATACGTAGACAGCGACAAGAATAAAACTAGTATTTTGCGCCTTAATAACCCCTGGTGATAGGGATCAGTTTTCCCAAAGCCTAATTCGGCAAAACTCGACGATCAACAGAAATAAGCGTCGGTTTACCGGTCGTCATTATTAACTCGAAACAAATAATAGTTGTAGGTACAGTTGTTTTGCTTGATATAACGAACTCTTATGTATAACTGATGATATTCAACTCGGAAAGTGATAGGATGTGTCAAAGATCGTGAGGTCACTTCATAATGGGCTATTAGGTTCGTATCACACCGAGAACAATGTAAATAAAGATATTAAATTTATTTTAAACGATAATTAAGATTAAATATTCATGATGAAACCCAAACCCGATATAAATTTAAAATTTACATATATTAGGTTTAAAGAACTTTATTCTCATACGATGGCCGTTGGGGTCGAAAGGTTCTCGAGTGGAGACCACGGACTGGCAAGCGCAGCATAGGACGGCCACCAACCAGGTGGACAGACGACCTGACTAAGATCGCAGGCAAGGGCTGGATGCGGGCCGCTTCCAACCGGTCCTTGTGGAAATCAATGGGGGAGGCCTATGTCCAGCAGTGGACGTCCTATGGCTGAGATGATGATGATTCTCATACGAAATAAATTTCACTTACAATGAGATACATAGAAATTTACAAAATTAGCACAATTTATTGGTCCTTGGCGCTTGTTGCGATGTGTAACTTAAGTTTGTTCTTGAATGCATCTATACTTTTACTTGTTTTTATTTCACTTGGTAGCTTATTGAAAAGCTCTGCTCCTTCGCTCAATAATGTCTTCCTTCCGTTATTTGTCCTTGATGCAGTCACTACAATTTTATACTTATCTCGGAAATTGCGTGAGTTATTTTTAAGTGTTAGTTTTATATTTGATTTAATTGTCTTCGTAATAATTTTCTTGATGACCATGCATGTGTTGTATATATATAATTGTTTTGTATTTCGAATCAAATCAATTTATATTGATGTAGCTAAAGTACGAATGAATTCACTAATAAAGGTTTGCACCATATATAGCGCCACAATTCTAGGAATTTAAATGCCCAAAACTTATCAAAACCTGTTCAGTCACCGTGGAATAGTAAAATAAATAGACTGGCTTACGCTCATGCATGATGAGCAAGTGTTGAGTGAGTGAGACCTCATCATTCATAGAAAGTTTGAAGTTTTAATAGTCATTAAAATTATATACACCAAATAAACCAAACCATTGATGACCGTTTTTGCGACCGTTAGAATTCAAGTGGCACATTCACACCATTAAACCCCATAAACAATGATCGTTGGCTGTTTAAAATCAATTACGTAAATCTATAAAATTGCTTTTATTGATTGGCGAAAGACCGTACCCGATTTGTTTCTATTATCGTTTAATAAGAATTACAAGGCATATTTATGAAGTCGACTTTTTCTACGATAGAAATTGATAGTAGATATATCGAAATATATTTGGAAAGCATTTCAGTGTTACGAGAACTTTTAGTAGTAACAGAAGGGAAACTTCCGAGTGCAATTGATATATGAGATATATATGAGATAATATGATTCCATATATGAAAATAAAAAGGGAGATTGCTCCTCGAGCGAGCACCGCACAAATTATGTTCATGCACGTAATTTCCTTCAGGAGCATTTAGGCTAGCAGTTGAGCAGTTTGTATGGTTCAGAATAAATAACTTTATAAATAGGCAGAAATAATGCTTACTTCTGTTTTTACAAAATAAAATATCTCGTGGAAAACACAACTATTATGTGAATTTGCCTGTTGTAGTTGTATCTGGTTCAGATTTTAGTTCCTTTTCCAATAATATCATTGATAAGTAAATATTTATTGGCCTGAGTGAGGTAGACCTAGGAATAGTGCCTTATATTATTTTTATATCACTAAAATCTGACGAATTTGTTTTAGCGCCATCTACTAAATACAGATTGAACTTTCTTTGACATGATTCAGCAAATCAATCACATTTTCAATTAGAAATAAATTACCTAATGTACCTATCTCCTATTCTGTCCTTATTGTTAACTCAAAAATTATTTCCCTAACAGGAGAAATGGCTGACGATGCGAGAGTGGGTCGATCTGTTAAGATTCTTTTTTAAAGTCTATCACGGAGCACTGTGCTCCGGTGGGCACTCAAGAATATATATTCGACCCGCCTGATAATTTAGATTAGAATCAGTTATTTCTATACGTGCATCCCAAACTTTACCCAACATAATGACATAACAGCTTTTGTATCTGAGACACATGCCATCCGGTAATTAATCTGTGGTCCAATTGAACCTGCACGAAGCTCTGTTCGATGCGTGTGCGCAATATTACCGATGGCGGTCACGACGATCGTTTTGAATATGGAACGAAAATATAGTAGGGATGATGGATTAGAGTGACCTGGTTTTTGTAGTAGATATATTGGTCATCTTTTTTTTATCTTGACGGGACAAGAAAGATTTCGTAGGCATTTAGAACTTTTTGTCTCTGTATAACAGTAATAAGTACCTACTTAACTTACTGGCGTGAGAAACTGCGTTGTTCCATAGTCTACAGGGTGTTCCACATAAACAGAAGACTGGACACAACAGTGACTAGGGATGTCATCAGTGTTCAAAAATTTTATTGTTTATGGTGCATTTTTAACGTGAATCCGCAAACGCTCTTTTTGTAAATATTATAAGCTATTAATATGTTTATACAGTGTCTGACCTGATAGTAAGTGATCGCATATTTCGGGATACATTTTTTGCTTCTGCCCACAACTCGATGCAACAAAACCTGGTATTGGCTAAATGCACATTAAATACGAAGCTAATACGAAAAAAAGTAAGTAGTTAAAAAACAATACAAATAGACATCCACTCCTCATCCGTGGCACATTGTCAACGTTATCTTGAAAATGTAGAACATCAATGAACCACGCATTATTAAGGATATTTGATAGATTTTTTATTATTAAGGATAATTCAGAAACTGCTGGTAACATCTTATTCAAAGTTTAGTGACCAATGACCACATGAAAAGCACCAGCTTTCAAATGAAATAAGATTTATCAAAATCAATAGGTATCTAAGAAAGTAGTTCTGAGGCAACCCACAGTTATAATAATGAATCGATCTTGATTCAATTGTAGATTCAGTGACGTAACACGTCAGTTTTCGTAGTTTGTTAGGATCCAACTTGTGAATTTCGTACAAAACCGACCTAAGCCGAGCATAGGTTCAACATAAATTCAGGCCGTTATGAACATAGCAGACTACGCAGTTTTGACGTTGTCTTATTGGCATCGGCCCGGCGTCGTACCGGACTGAATCTAAACATCAAATTAGCAGGTTTGACACACTGGACACCACTGCATTGTGACTCACATTGTGTGTCACAGTCCTAATCACGGAGACTTACAAATGCTTGAATATCTCTGAAAATTGTTGATATATGTATTAATTGTTAATATATGTACTTATTTAATTAAATCATGTGTTGAAAAAAGATTTACTCGAGTACATATATCTCAATTTATATTCATAACGTCTACGACTTTGTAACGAATTGTTTTCCATCATTTTTGTTGTCACTTTGAGGTCAAAGTGGGTTTAACTCACGCTGAGATGACCTCAAATAAATGTGATCCCTGACATCTGTCAAAACCGTTACCTGTACATCACGGAACTAATACAAAACTTCGGTAAGTAACCTAAGGCAGGTAAATAGACTTCGTTTCACAACTTCCTCTGAGACCCACAATTCCGTGAAACTCGTGTTGAAAAATCATAGCTTGTGAACAGAAGATATTCACACGATAAAGTCTTGCTACCGTACTGTGAACATAAACAACTTACTGACCCTTAAGTTTAAAACAAGTTTTAGACCAATAAATTTTGGCTATTATAATGCCATAACATAATGCCATAACGTATTATAATTTGTCCAGTTATGAAAAAGTCACTAATAAAAAGCATTCGCGACACCTTTTGAAACTTTAGCACACTCCAAAGATTTTGAAATGTATGCGGATATTATTTTATATTTCGGTTGTGTGCCTATAATTTATAAAAACTAACAACAAAAGCTCGAGCCAATGAGATAATTCTTTTATCTGTGATTTTGTATATGACTACTTTCACAATATTGTATCTTTTTAAAAATAAATATAACGTTATTTATACATTACGTCTTTAAAAAACACATACATAAGCTTACGTTCAAATTATTTGAAAGAAAAAATTCGGCCGCTGGTGGGACTTGAACCCACGACTACAGAATACCGTCCTGTCGGAACGTATACCGTAACTTAAGTTCCGATTAGCATGTTGTTAATGCAATAAACCATAAAACTCTTACATACAAGCTTTACCATTTTACCATTATTATCTCCTAAGGTCAAAATTTAATTCTAAGTATAAGGAATTAAAAGTTTCGATTTTGATTCATAATCATAGCCGATTCTAAAGAAAGCAGTGAAATGCAAATCACAATTATCAAACTATCGAGATAAATATCTTGCCTGTCTGCCACTCGGCAGGTGGTCTTGACCCTCAACTTGACCCTAAAGGGCAGCTATTATCTGACATGTCAATACATTGTGGCGGAACATAAGAGAAAATAAAGACTGCCAGTGTATAATACATAACATTATGCACATACAAAGCCGTTTGATGTGTTCTAATATGTGTTTGATTCTAATATTATAGGGAAATGCGAATTAGTTGCTTGTGTATAGTTATTATTTAGTTACTATTTGCTGTTGATCACTCAGAACTCCCGCCAAACAGATTTGTATACAATTTTGTACAAATATTCCAAAGATCCTTATTCCATAAACCTTTACAGTTTCTGTGAGGCTAGTGGGACTAGATTTCAGGAGAAGTAGCGGGAATAACGTTATCTACACGGGTTTTTCTATTCGGAAAAACGAAAGCGTCACGAAAGAAATTAGAAATAAATATAATTAGTTCTTATTCGTAAAATAGCCTGCCACGAAATATTTTATTTGCGGCAGTGAAAATAAAAATGCAGAACGACAGAGACAGCTCAAAATGTTTCAATCCAATCCAGCAAACGTGCTAGCATTCTGAGTAATACTCACGCAGAACACCAGCCGCATTTCCCCATTGAATTGTAATTCAGATTCCTTAAACCAAATGGTTCCTCGATCAGAAATAAATAGTTTCCAAAATTAATTATTATAATTATTACACTACCGACGTTACATCATTAAGGGCGTATAAGGTGCACATTAAACAGGAGCCTCTGTACGGGTGTTTACAGATAGAAGTGGGACAAATTAGACTTTTTAATTTTCTTTCTTCTGGTGTAAGACACAGTTCAAGCAAATAACCGCGAGAGTTTTTGATAATATGGTCGCTCGAAAATGTTTTTCAGTAATAAAATAAAAATCGATAAAAATCATAAGCGGATTTTTTTAAATTTATCAGTAAGTTGGGACTTTCAACAAATAAGCTGCAAAAACTCAAAATTGTCTATTTAGCTAATTAAAATAAAAAAATGAAACCGTAATAAAATTAAATGTTGATGCACAACGTATTTCGTGTATCATTTTTGAAACTTTGTATAGGAGTCATTTTACTTCACTTTAAAAAATAAAACCTTTTCAAGCATTATATATATTGAATTTATGGTTGAGTACATTTTAGATAACGAGTTTTCATAATATCATCCTAATATCATCTCAGAATATAACAGATTAATTATACGTTTTATTTAAAGACAACAAAAAGCAGAACAAAAGCTTACCAAGAAAATATTTAGTAAGTGTGTCATGGCACATGCGTGCGATTTATGCTGATGATGTTGATGATTATGATGATGATGAGCTCGGTTGGAATTGCTGGCGTAAATGAAGAACCATCTGTATGAATTTTTTGACTCACCGCGTCAGAGGTCTCTCTAGTCAA
Source organism: Apeira syringaria (assembly GCA_934044485.1). Classification (NCBI taxonomy): domain Eukaryota; kingdom Metazoa; phylum Arthropoda; class Insecta; order Lepidoptera; family Geometridae; genus Apeira; species Apeira syringaria. The sequence continues at coordinate 8,096,840 of OW203665.1, read as the reverse complement.
TCTATTTAGGTAACAAAAATACTGAATGTAGGTATATTATGAATATATAAAACACAATAATTACTCACGTAATAAGTCAGTGTTCCGACTATAGTTTCAACCACATTCTTCCAAAGGTTTTTTCAAGGAGAATACGGGGCGCTCGCGGACTCGGTTGCGGTTCGCCTAGTACTGCATGTAGGTATATTTGTTATTTGTTCTACAACCTTTGGTCTTTTACAAGGAAATAACAGCTTTTAATCATATCGAAGTACATATGCACTTTCTTTGTCTGAATCGTGTACAGATTTATTTCTGTCGTTGCCAACCACGCCTGCGCTGACGCCCCTTCGAGAGTGCATGATATTAAAGCTGCCCATTCACGCGTGATTTTTTACAATAGAAAGTAATAGTTGTGATTTGTATATGGTTCCATTAAAGGATATATCATCATCATCACAGCCATAGAACATCCATTGCTGGACGTAGCCTCCCCCATGTTTTTTTAACCCCCCCTGGGTTTGGTAAGCCTGTTGGCGAGCGCCGTACGTTGATTTTGTCCTCACAAAGCGGGGCTGCCGACTTTATGGTACGATGACCTTTAGCCGGCATCCACGGGTAGAGAGGAAACGGTACCAACCTAGTTCAGTACCCCACGGCAACCCCCAAGGCTAAATACATTTTATAATTGCAATCATAATTGCAGAAGGATGCATTATTATTATTTTCAATTCGTTCTAATTATTTCTTTCTAACTCATATCAAGATTCACTCCATGGTTTCATCATAATATTCCAATTATCGCTCCATAATTAGCAATATACCCTTATTTAAAAACGCAATCCCCTTACACCCTATTAGCAAAAAATTGTCAAGTACCGCAATAATCTATCCACGACTGCTTTTGTTAAATCCATTCATTACTTGGTATTCTAGTTTTGTATTCAGCAACAAATTTGAGGTTTCAGTTGTAATGGAGTTTTAAATAACCGACTTCATGTTAATATAGGATTATGTAGAACTTCACGATACAGTGCGAGGAGTGCTTTGACTATGTGGCTGTAAGTTCATGTTTATAATAAATGAATAACTCCCTTACTAATAAACGTTCCATAACCTCTGAATAGCTATTCAGTGTTTTGTCTTTATCGCTTATATGACAGTTTGACGTTGAAAGAACGAAACAAAACATTGTATTACTATTCGCAGCTTAATCAATGTTTATTAGTAAGGGGGTAATTATAGGTGCCATCACTCGTCACTGGGTAACCTCAAATTTTCTTTAAATCAATTATTTTCTCTTGTATCTATGTGCATACATTCATACACATTTGGACGTGAACTAAATGGACCGCGATTGACTAAACGAGTACTAATTTTACTAAATTAAACTAAAATATTAAACTATTAATTTTGACTGTTATACAAATTAAACAACGTAAACAAAACTAGAAATTTCGTATTAGTTACTTAGATTGGATAGTAGATGCCTGCTTTACACTGTTTCTACGGGTATAACGTGGCACTTACGCGTAGTCGATATCACAATCGACAATTGTTTCGGCTTCTTCCGGAATAAGAAGGATTCTTCTTCCTTCGTTTTTTGCATTTTGTATTTGGTGGCGATCGCCACCAAATTTATTAGACCAAAAATATCATGATTAGGAATTGTTGGCAATAACCTATCGCTTTGTTCTATGCCATGAATATCCGCCTTAGACTATAATCTGATGTTTTTAATTAGGTACCGCGCGTGTAACATACAACAATATGTTTCCTATCTCGACATCTCCTTACCTAACCCGGGGCGTGGGGTGTTCTCATAAATTGTGTTTGTCCTCAACGTAACAATGGTCAATTGTACCGTCAGCAACACAACCAAAGCTGGGTTCAAAGGTAAATGTTAAATCATAGAGTAAATATAAAAATACTTTTAGTATATTATTAGTTTGGAAGTGCCTGTTTCATCCTGAAACAGCTTTCAAACAGCAGTCTACTACAGCAATGATTAGTGCTGTAATTACTCGTTTCACACAAGCGATGTCATTATATTAAGCGATGTCATTGGATTAAGAATAAATAAAAAAAACCCAGTTGACTTAGGAATCAAAGATGTTTTATAAGTTTGCCGTTAATTTGTAACATTTATAAACCCTAAATACGATAATACTATAAACATGATAGACAGATACACACAAACAGATCAAGGACTGTCACTTGTTAAGAACTTTACATAATTACCTATCTTGTTTTCTTCCTTCTCAGGAGATATAAAACTGTCACCAAGCACATAGTGTGTTCAGGCAGCAGTCCTTGAGAGCCAGTGAGCATTCTAGGTCTAGCGTGATAACATCTTTGACCACATCACTGACCATCAAGTGAGATAGTGCTCAAACGGTAGATCAATACAGTATAATAAAAAACTGTCGTTAAATCTCTATGGTTTGATTATATTATCTAATGTAAACTTTAAATAACCTCTTTTTTTAATATCTGTATCTACTGTCGTTGCTGATCCTACATTGTTTTTCACACCGCATATTATGTTTGCTACCGCTACCGCACGCATCTTATATCTACCTTCCGACATTGCACAACGCACCGCAAACGGTCTGTTTTCTCCAGTTTTACTATATTCTACACTGTGGCGAGAGCTACCGGCTATTTCCAAGCCCAATCTCCGTTTTCCATATACTTTTTCTTTTGAAGTTATACTCCAATTGACCGTCTTAAACACCATCGGAGTGTGAAACAATTCTGCCACAAATCAGTATTGTGAATAAGTTTGCCATGTTTTGAATACAACTGTCACTTGTAATTAATGACAAATTAATTTACTTAGAAGAATACCCATTTACTTAGAAATGACGACTGAATATTTTATAGATGAAAAATTGTCTTGGGATTTGGAGTCATCCGCTCTTTTTAGCAGTAATTTTTTTTTATAATGGAAGGATAATAATAAAAATTCAATACTTATTCTTAGATGTCGTTAAAACCTTTTTTATTTGCACTATTAACTTACTTTTCCGTTTGAATTCTAAAACTCAGTTTGATATTCTATAAACGTAAATAAAAATAGCTGTTAATTTATTAAGTCCTACTTAAAAAAATAACAGCTATTTTAAATCACAGCCTACAATGACAAACAGATTTTATTGTTTTACAAAATAGCTGAATGAAGAATTGGTGTGTGTGACAGGAGGCTGTACCCAGCCAATGAGCTATTTTTCTTCTCTTCTTTTTTTCCAATGGGGTAGTTAAGAGTCACATAATTCGTCCGTAGAAAAGTGATCCATGGTAACGAGTTAACGACCCTTATCATTTAGGTTCATGCACCTAATTTGCTTTAGTTTCAATCGGGCCGGCAGTTATGTGACACGTATGGTTCTCAGATTTTTTTAATATTCAGTCATAAATAATGCCTATTGCTTTCACAAAATGCTCAAATAGCTTTTGTAAAACTAACAAGCGTGTGTACGTTTGCCTGCTGTATGTTTAGTTAAGTAATAAGTCCCCCGATTTAGATTTTTTCCATAGCATATCGAGTAAATAGTCTAGCGATTCAATAATGAATAAATTACGTTTTACAAACAGACTTTCTACATAGAACTATTTCAAACATTTGAGTTAAGGACATCGGTCTAGATAAGAATATTCCATTACATTTACGAAATATATGCAAATTTTCAAACTTAATATAAAAATATATCGATATGTGGTGATCTCCTGTGTGTCAACCTCTTCGCCACCTCAATGTACTTCTAGATGCCAACACTGATATTAACTTTTTTTGACAATTTTATTGGAAGGCTATTATGAACGCTTGTTTGACATACTGTGAAAAACAGTACCTCATACCGACATATGATTGTTAATTACTTTGTTTAACAAGTTATATAGCTATTAATTAGTAATTATTTTTACTTTGTGTTTATTGTTACTTTATTATTGTGATGTAATATTCTACAAAATGTTGTCATAATTGTAGTTGCTATCGTGCGTTTTTATCACAATAAATAAACTGAGAATATTGAATCAGATCGATTGATTATTGAATTTCGTCTGTTAGTAGTGGAAAGTGTCTATCTGTCTTTTTAGGTAAAATCTTTGCTCTATATCCTCTTAGCTAATCTTACATTACTCAAAATGCTTGCCGGCTCTTATTCTATAATCTAGAAAGCTAGACCCGATATGTGTAAACCTAGAACAGAGAAAATTATCACACTATCCCCCTATTCAAGTGTCAGCTAATGAAATAATACGGTTTGTTCTAATGAAAGTGAGAATCAGATGGCGGTAGGATGTAATACTGTGTGTCAAAGAATTTTCACTGCGACACGGTCTCTGCTATAGTATAAAGTTCTATTTTTGATTTTTAAACATACTATTCATTATTCCACCGTAGCCCGCATCATCACTTAACATCAGGTGAGATAGTGGTCAAACGCTTGCCTATTCCCAATAAAAAATAAAAAAAAATCATTCCTCTGACAGAAAATTCTGACTCAGACTCGTTCACAGCTTGATTAACTCTATTTGCTATGTTAATGGTCGAGCAACTCAAGGGAGTCATCGAATATAGCAAGAAACATTCTGAAAAACACATGGGTTAGGTAGAGAGTAAAGAAAAGTAACAGTTTTAATGCATTTTTTATTTTTTATCTTACTTCAGTGTCTCATTTAATTTTTTTACCATGTTGGTTTTGATATGATCAAATTCACAGAGCTGACATCAGGTGGGGTTTCATACGATGACCGGCTGACTGGCGATCGAAATTCAATCGTAAATTATTTCTACACCTCAATACTATAAATCTGTGATATCGCAATAATACGATCTATGATTATATTTAGGATCTATTTGATAACTCAAACGGAAGTCCAACTAATTGCCTAGTTAATTGCATATTGGCAGCTGCCACTGACGTCAACATAGAATACTTGATAGTGTGAACTAATATGTCAGATTACGGTTTAATTGTTATGTAATGAATTGATTTATAGGTTTGGGAAGTTGTTACTACGAGTAATATCAATGCTACTTTATGCTGTTAAGGTAACAACTAGTCTCACACACGTAATACTAGCTATGCATCTCGGTTTTGCCGTTACCTCATTCATCCTACTGGAACCAAACCTGTTCAGGGTTAAAAGGTAGCCTATGTTCTTCTCCAAGGTCTCTATCCGTATATCAACATTCATCAACATTGGTTAAGCAGCTTATTCGTGAAAACATAACAGACAGATGGAGCATACTTTCATATTTATAATATTATTAGAATTTTATCGTATCTCAAAGGGACCATCAATTTTTTCAAGATAAAAGAAGGCTATATGTTTATCCAGATAAGGTACCTACCTACATTATACATTTCATTAAAATCTATCAAGCCGTTAAGGCATGATATGAAGATAGTAGGTGACAAACATACATACACACCAATTTTCGCATATTATATTATTAGTCGACAGTATTGAATAAGACAATCATTATAATTACTTTTTTAAAATAAAAGACTTCAACGCGCTCGAAGGTGTTCCTTAGCTCGAAGGGGTGGAAAATAAACTGTGGATAGATTGGAACACCTCTAACTTATGGAAATTTGTTAGCAAACACTAGTTCAACAAAAATGTAAGTTTAAGGCCTGCATGTATAGTTTATATATATACAAATATAAGTTATTTTGGTAATTACCGCTGGTTTGAGATGTAAAAAAAGAGTTTATTGGGGTTATTAAAGGGTGAAATCACCCTTTTCAGTGACATTTGCTACTGGCGGGATCAATTGTCATTGTGTATGTTCTCCGATGTCTTCAACGGTAATAAGAAACGTATAATTTTTTATTTTTTTTTAACTAGAACATTCTGTTTTTTATTGAATCTTCATTATTTATGAATCTATCAGTCCCATTCCGCGTATATGTATAGTAACACACTTCTATAATACTAATCCGTGCAAACCTGGATCGCAATCTGACGAGTATCTAGTTTCGTCTCCACATCTTATCCCACAATTGATAAACAAAAGAGATTCCACCGACGAACTTTTCGACAGTATTCCATCTTGGTAGTTCTACCACCGAACGGATCGATGTCGTCTTAATGTTTACTTATACTAAAAAGGAGGAGGTTTTCAACTCGACCAGTATGTATTTTGTTATGTTATGTCAAAAGTTCAGAGCTATCAGCTCTGAACTTTTGACTAGGTGAACCAACTTCGATGAAAGCTGGTGCTTTCCGTGTTATTCTATTTAAATTTCATCATAATTGGTCAAGTGGTTTTTAAGTTACACTCCAATAACTGAAAAGGGTTACGGAATGACATCTTAATAGAGGGTGAAGAAAAAATCGGTGCACATAGGTACACAATGACAATTTAACCCGTAAGTAGCAAGAGTCACTAAAAAGGGGGAAAAGAAAAATACCAAAAACTGGAACCGACTTCAACACTCAAAAGTGTGAATTAACTTGTCGATGTCGGTACTATGCGCACAATATTTTAATAATAGTTACTTTTGAACTATCATAGTAACGACTTACACAAGTTATTTCACACTTTTGAGTGTTGAAGGCGGTTCCATTTTCGTCGGTTTGGTTTTCGACTGGCCGGTTGGCGCAGTTGGTAGCACTCTGCCTTCTGAGCCGCTGGTCCCGGGTTCGATTCCCGGACAGGTCAAACATTTTTGTGTATGAACATGTCTGTTTAACCTGTGTCTGGGTGTGTATATAAGTATACATATATATATCAGTCATCAGGTCACCATAGTACAGGCTCTGCCTAGTTTGGGACCTGAAGACCTTGTGTGAATGTTAATAATTAATAATAATAAGAAAAAAATATTTTTGTTTTTTTTTCGCAAATACAATGTAGGATATTTTAAACGATGAATCTAAAAAGTAATTAAGGGTTGACAATGTGTGGCAGTACCATGGCAGAAGCCCATAGGCGATGGCGACCGCTTACCATCAGGCAGGCCGTATGCTGGTTTGTTGCTCATGACTGAAAAATAAACAGTGAATTATAAAAACCACAATACTACGGATCGGTTTAATCGTTTTTAGTTCCGTGACATATCGATTAATAATAACTGTTGCGTTTCTATAATCGGTACATCACGAGAAAATTCTCTTTTGAAACAGTGTTTTGTTTAAAGATTGTTCTTAGTTCGGAATTAACGGCTCTGAAACAAAAGGTTTCTCAGAATACCATTGTCTCAAGTGTACAGCGACAAATATAGACACTATTTTTATCTCACAAAAGCGGCTATGTTTATTGAAATGGGATCGTGGGTAATTATTTCAGAATATTAATATACTTTCTATGCCATCCTACTAGCATACTATCTTTTCACGTCTCAAAAAATTCATAGATAAGGTATGCCAGAATATAAGGAATAAGTTAAGGTTTATTAGTGTAGTACTTATGACACCAGTGATGACTTACGGAACTGAAACCTGGTCTCTTACTATGGGCCTCGTGAGCAGGCTCAAAGTAACACAACGAACTATGGAGATGGCAATGCTCGAGGTTTCTTTACGCGATAGAATCAGCAATGAAGAGATCCGTAGAAGGATGAAAGCCACCGACATAGCCCAGCGGATTTTCAAGTTGGAGTGGCAGCGAGCAGGGCACATAGCTCGAAGACCTGATGGCCGTTGGGGCTGAAAGGTTCTCGAGTGGAGACCACGGACTGGCAAGCGCAGTATAGGGCGTACACCGACAAGATGCTGAGATGATCTGACTAAGAGTGCTAAAAGAAGCTGGATGCGGACTGCTTCCAACCAGTCCTTGTGGAGATCAATGGGGAGGCACATATGCGGCAGTAACACTTATGATCGTATTAAATAGAATTTGAATATCGCAACAGTCTGACAAACATAATGAAAGTTTCGCAAATTCAAAAAAAAGAACAATATTAAATGAAAATGAAAATTTCAGCAATTGTAATTAATTTTTTAATAGTTATTAACAAATTAATTACAATTACTAAAATTTTCATTTAATTGTATGCTATAATAAACATATTTTCATAGTTCATACCTATTTGAAAAGAATGGCTGCCTAGTTTCTTAGTAGTCTCTATGACAATTGAAATATTAGTAATATTAATTGGTGTCTATAACTGCGTTCTGGATACTTCATTTGAAAAATGAGGTATCCAGAACGCCCCCGAGCTCCACGGTGGTACCTGCAGTAAAATGGTACGTGGTATTGACGGTATTTGTGTCTTCCAATCATGCTACGAGAACCGTCAATATTTTCGGTATATGTATAAAGTACTTTATGTATTATTCCAGGGCATAAGCTATCTTCATTCCAAATTTCATGCAAATCTGTTCAGCCGTTTCTGCGTGAACTGCAAACGAACTTTCGCCCAGATAATATTAGTGTGATTAATAACGGCAATGTCTGAAGTTTGTAAAAATGCACTTAGTTGGATAACACACCATTCAACCAAAATGAAACTTAATCAATAATTTTCTTCTGGATGAGCGCTATCTCGATCTGTTGCCTGCGGTTTGTAGAGCCTCATGTACAGGGATCTGGAGAGTGGAGCGTATCTGGTCGGACCAACGCATGGGATTGCGACTTCGAGATCTCTTTCCTTCTATTTTGCCAGTGACCATCAGCCTCTCTAGATTGTCACCATCTTTTCTGGCTATATGACCGAAGTACTCGAAAATTCTTCTTAGGTATGTCGATAAAAGTCTGACTTTAATCTGCAGTTTCTGAAGGATAGATGCGTTGGACCGACGTGATGTTCATGGTATTCGCAGCATTTTTCTCCAGCACCACATCTCGAATTCGTCAATGCGTTTACGGTCTGATGCTTTTAGGGTCCATGTTGCCATTGCTGATGGTGGAGCCCAAGTATGTGAAGTTATTTACTACTTCTAGGTTGAGCGCCCTAGTAAGCTCCAATTTTTTGAGCTCGGTCCACTACCATGACCTTAGTCTTAGACCTATTTATGAAAGTCCAAATTCATTGCTGACTTCCTCTACTCTATTAAGCAGATTAATCATTATATAACATATTTTTTTATTTATATATAATATAGCTGTATATACATGATATATTTCAGGTAACAAATTCATTGAAACTGACCGCAAGGAACCTTTAGGCCTAATTGCAATCTTCAAAATTGAAAACCAATATTTAAGTTGAAAAGATCACTGCACACAAACGTAATGAACAATGACATAAACTATTTCACGATCAAGATTAGAGAGGAATTCGTTATGTTCTAATCTTTATTTTGAAACCTCTTTCATCTCAACCCAATGAAATAGGTCAGTGTCTCGTTTGCAAACCTATTTGCCAATACCTAAGCATGTAATGAGCAAATAATACGATTCGAAATAGTTAAACAAAGCTTCCTATTAGATAAAAATCAGTACCTATTTTTCAAACAACACATAAGCACATAATTGAAAATTTCGCAATTGTTATTACATTTGAAGTCTCTGTCCAATCGTAATTATTGTGAAATGATAAATTACGTAGTAGATATATATATACATATATATATATATATATATATATATATGTAAACGAAAGTTTGATCTAATCTTATGTATGCAAATAAGTAAGTATGTGTTTAAACGTGGAGTGAAGTAAGTAGGTAACTACTTAACTTAGGTACATACAGTGATATCCGGATGGCTTGTGTGTGATTAGTTGCAAACTCATTCATTTCGTTGTAATCATAATGGTTCACGTAACTGTTAATGTTTGCAGCGTTTAACGAACGTATGTGTAATTGTGATTCTGAATTTATGAATTCAAATTGCAAAATTATGAATTAGGATTTATGAATCCTAATTTATAATTATTCAATTTGCATTATAAGAAACAAAATTATAAAATTCAAAGGGAATTAAAACCCTTTGAACTTTATATTGATTTTTTTTTAACAGTAGTCATTGGAGCTCGTGTGTACAGATTCTGACCATCTTTGTGACCTCAGAATTTTTATAGTTATTGTACTTAACATACTTTTCATTAAAATGTTTATTACTTATACTTATCGAATGACTTCAGAAAAAGGAGGAAGTTCTAAATTAAGTTTCTTGTTAATTTCTTACCTCAGCACTCAACGATTTATGAGCCAACTAGCTGCGCCCCGCGGTTTCATCCCCATGAGCTACGGTTTTCCGGCTACTTCAGTTATCACAAGGGGACATTTAGTATTTTCGGGATAAAAAGTAATCAATGTATTGGTTAGGTTATAAGGTTTTACATTCCAAATCTATCAAGCCGTTAAGACGTAAAGAGGTAACAAACACACATACACACAAACCTTCGTATATATAATATTATTAAAACTCACGTTCATAATCTGACGGTCGCCGTGGCGCAGTGGTTAGTGTCAGTGACATGACTTCTTGTGTCTACGGGACCCTGGGATGCAAACATTTGTGCGATGAGGGTAGTGATGTTTGTCCCGGGTCTTAGATGTTTGTGTGCTGTGGTTGCGTGTGTCCATGCCTCCCGCGATACAGGGAATCCTAATGCGGGGCTATGATTGTGAAAACAAAATTGCTTTTCACTGTATAACGGTACAACGTGACACTTACGCGAAGTCGATATCACGACCGACAATTGTTTCGGCTTCTTCCGGAAGCCTTCACCAGGAAAAATCAATCAGGATTCCTAATTAAGTCCATTTAAGTTTAAATTTCAACGGCAGTCTACTCTCCCTCTGTCTTACGAATTTGATGACGTCACGATCTTAACGCGACTTTAACAGTTTTTCCCCATACAAAACACAACGCCGCTAACGAAGTTTCACTTCAAAAAGAAAAAAAGGTACGCGCGCTATTTACCTAAGCTATCGTGAAAACCTCGCCTTATAAGTTTATCGTATCAATTTATCTAGAAGGACCTAATTACTTAGACAGGGGCGTAGTGTACTTATTGCTATCATGTAATTTAAGAACTTAAATGTTTGAGGAAATTCTAAGAAAGGGCCAGGTCAAGAGCTCTCTAAACAGACGCTCTTGTATGAAAGGTCTGATGCGCGTGGTTGAAACGAAAGAAGTGTGTCGGGATCGTAGCATTTGGAAAGCTGTAGTCTCTGCCCTGACCCCTACGGGAAAAAGTCGTGAATATATATATGTTAAATATTTTAATGATTTACTTTTTTTCATGTTTTATTCTAGCGATAACAGCACTCATCTTTTCAATCAAAAGCCAAGAGATCCTGACATGGAATTTCTTATTATTGCATATTTTATTTGATGGCTAGAAAGCGTCTGGTGCAAAATTTTGTCACAAGAGAATTTTGACGCAAAATCTAAAGAGTAGTCAGTATTTATAACACATTTATATAATAATTGAATAATCAGTGTAAATGGATATATAACTTTGTGAATACAAATTAAAAATGTTCTTATGGCCGCTCTGCACTCATTGCATAGAACACCATACCACCACCAACACCAAATATTAGACATTATCTGGCTGTTGGTAACAATAATATCGCGACATAAATCAGATGGTTGTCGCGGCTCAGTAATCAGTTACACTGACTTAGGAAACCGAGGCGACCCCGAGTTCGAATCCCGGCTGGGGCAAACATATATCTGTGATGAGCATAAACGTTGTTTGCTATTAGGTGTTGAATGTATATGTATTGTGATTGAAGTGTGAATGCTGTAGTAGCTGTACTATAGTAATTAGTGATAAGTATTTTATTTTCATAAAGGCATCGTGTAAAAAAAGTATGATGTATGATAACGTATGTACAAGTATACAAACAGTATACAAAAAATATAGTATAGGCTATTAAAGAATTATGCTGTCACAACGTGAAGCCTGTACTCCGAAATACAAGTTATACGAGTGCAGAAATTCTGCAGGGTAACGCGAAGAGATCTGCACTCTAAACTAAGTGAAACTTGTATTTCGGAGTACAGGCTTCACCTTGTGACAGATAGCATAATCCTTTGTTAGCCTATATTAATTTTTTAAGTATACTGTATAGATGTAGCGTTTGACCACTATCTCCCTTGATGGACAGTAACGTTGTGGTAGAAGAAGTTGGATAAAGAATCCTTACTGTTTACAGCTAATACTGTTTACAGCTAATACTGTTACAGCGTCCGTCAGTTTCACAGCTGACGCTCCCACGGGTGAGCTATCATCGCTATCAAGTTTTGCTAATAATTAGATTTCGCGGTAAAATCTATAAAGATGGCTCTCGTCAACCTCTTGATAACTTATCCGCTTGTTACTTATTACATAAAGGAAATAAACACCTTCCGGTGTCATAGACGATCATAGACAACATAATAACTGGACGTAATCATGCCTCAATCGGTTACCATTTATAAAAGTGTCGTTCTCTTTATTCCGAATGAATGGCTCCTACCGACAGATATAGATGCATAAATTATTATGGACTAAATATATATAATTATTTATGTACAGTTCGTCTGTTTTTTTAAAATATTTGATGGATTCAAAGTTTGAGGGCTGAATTGAGAGGTGAGGCTTTGCGTTTGCGGCAGGTATTCACAGATACATTTATGGATTTTTTACGAATACATGTTGTACTATAAATTATATGTATGGGCTTGTTATAGATTAGCGGATTTGTACGTAAAGCTTAATCAGCCTGTTGAACACCAAAGCCTCTAAATCAGACACTTTTTCACTTTATTAATAAAAAAAACACCTATTTGCATCATCATGTATTTCAGGGCCTTCTGAGCAGGCTCAGAGTCGCACAACGAGCTATGGAGAGGGCTATGCTCAGGGTTTCTCTACGTGATCGAATCAGAAATGAGGAGATCCGTAGAAGAACGCCACCGATATAGCCTAGCGGATTTGCAAATTGAAGTGGCAGTTGGCAGGGCACATAGCTCGAAGAACTGGTGGCCGTTGGGGCCGAAAAGTTCTTGAATGGAAACCACGTACTGGCAAGCGCAGCAAAAGACGGCCACTGACCAGGTGGACAGACGACTTGACTAAGATCGCATGCAAGGGCTGGATGCGGGCCGCATCGCCTAACGCGAATAGAAAAACCGCCAGTTAAGAAGTTAAATATTAAAAGGAAGATAATAAAAAAACCTGGCCCAGAAGATTAAAATGTTCAGAAAGAAGAAAAAAGACAAAGAACTGACAGTAGGATACCAATGTGTAGATGGACATCCTACGCTGCATAATAATTGCAGTAAAAATCTGAGTCCACACCGCTTGTCCTACCAGTCCTTATGGAGGTCAACTTGGACATTTTATAGCTGAGGATTGACACAGTCGCGGACGACCTTAGGTATACCAAACGTAAGTCAAGTAACGTAGTGGACAAACGCTAGCATATTAATGATAAATAAAAAACTATATGTACTTATGTTTGTCCACTTTTTACTGTAGTATGAAGTTGATGGCTGCAACACCTTCAAACTGCGGTTTCTCAATGATCGAAGATCAATTTTATTAACCGTTCATGTATACTTCCCGGGGATACTTGATATGTGGAATACATAACATTGCTAATTCTTAAAGCATTTTTACATCAGCAACTGTAAAGCCAATGGCAATAGACATAGACTCATACGAGTATATATATTGTATGGACATAGGGTTTCCAGCACAGTTTTCGTAGCAGAAAAGTTTCCGCAATACCAGCAACTTTGTCAACTTTTTTAAAATAATACATATCAACGTAATAATTTCATAAATCCGCATTGCAATTCAACGTGGCAATGCTGATTTATTTTTAGCATTTTGGGCACGCTGCCAGCCGGTAGCGGGTTAGAGCATTTGAGTTATATCATCATCATCATCATCATCATCTCAGCCATAGGACGTCCACTGCTGGACAAAGGCCTCCCCCATTGATTTCCACAAGGACCGGTTGGAAGCGGCCCGCATCCAGCCCTTGCCTGCGATCTTAGTCAGGTCGTCTGTCCACCTAGTCGGTGGCCGTCCTATGCTGCGCTTGCCAGTCCGTGGTCTCCATTCGAGAACCTTTCGGCCCCAACGGCCATCGGTTCTTCGAACTATATGCCCTGCCCACTGCCACTTCAACTTGCTAATCCGCTGGGCTATGTCGGTGACTTTCGTTCTTCTACGGATCTCCTCATTTCTGATTCGATCACGTAGAGAAACCCCGAGCATAGCCCTCTCCATAGCTCGTTGTGCGACTCTGAGCCTGTTCAGAAGGCCTATAGTCAGAGACCACGTTTCAGTTCCGTAAGTCATCACTGGTAACACACATTGTTCGAAGACCCTCGTTTTCAGGCATTGCGGTATTTTGGACGAGAAGACGTCTCGGAGCTTTCCGAACGCTGCCCAGCCGAGTTGGATTCGACGATTGGCCTCTTTCTCAAAGTTGGACTTACCTAATTGGACTGTATGTCCTAGGTAGATGTAACGGTCAACAACTTTGAGAGTCGAGTTCCCAATTGATATGGGGGCGGGCGCAACATGGGCATTTGACATAATTTTCGTCTTGTCCATGTTCATTTTAAGGCCCACCCTTAGGGAAACTCTGTTGAGGCCTTCGAGCATCGTGCTAAGGTCTTCCATGGATTCTGCCATGACCACAATATCGTCGGCAAACCGAAGGTGAGTGATGTACTCGCCGTTGATGTTGATGCCGAATCCTTGCCATTCCAAGAGCTTGAAGGCGTCTTCCAATGCGGCAGTGAACAGTTTCGGAGAAATAACGTCTTCCTGTCTCACGCCTCGTTGCAATGGAATCGCCCTCGAAATTTGCTCTTGTACTCGGACCGACATGGTGGCGTTATTGTACAAACACTTCAGCACTTCGATATACCGATGGTCAATACGGCACCGCTGGAGAGACTCAAGCACCGCCCACGTCTCGATCGAATCAAAGGCTTTCTCATAGTCCACAAACGCTAAACATAAGGGCAAGTTATACTCTTCGGTCTTCTGTATAACTTGCCGCAGCGTATGGATGTGGTCTATGGTGCTGTAGCCTTTTCGGAAACCGGCTTGTTCGGGAGGCTGGAAGTCATCAAGCCTACGTTCGAGACGATTCGCGATGACTCTTGAAAACAGCTTGTAAACATGGCTCAGAAGCGAAATGGGTCTGTAGTTCTTAAGCAATGTGTTGTCACCCTTCTTAAAGAACAACACCACTACGCTTCTGTTCCATGCTTCCGGCGTTGACCCTTCGAGGACAACGGAATTAAAGAGCTTCTGAAGGACTTTCAGTATCGGTGATCCACCCGCTTTCAGAAGCTCTGATGTGATTCCGTCGTCACCCGGTGCCTTGTTGTTTTTAAGCTGCTTCAGAGCCATCCTAATCTCGTATAGGCTGATGTCCGGGATGTCTTCGGTATAGTGCCGGGTCAGCTTGGCTCTTGGGTCTTTGGCCAAGCTGTCAACAGGTTTAGCGACCGAAGTGTATAGCTGTCCATAGAACCTCTCGATCTCTCCAAGCACCTCTGCTTTGGTCGACGCTATACTGCCATCATCTCTCTTCAGCTTAGTCATCTGGCTTTGCCCAATAGACCTGTCTCTTGCAAACACTTTGGAGCCTTTTCTCCGTTCGATCGTATCTTTAATACGATTTGTACTAAAGGTACGGATGTCGTGTCGCAAGGATTTCCATATTCGTCTATTGAGCTGCCTATATGACGCAGCATCATCGGATGATTGCAGTTGCAACGAGCGTCGTTCAGCCATGAGGTCGAGGGTATGGCTGGAGAGTTTTTGAGGTCTATTTGTACGGCGGGGCTTAAAGAACTTAGACCCCACTTCGTGGACAGTTTCTACAAACCTGTTGTTGGTCTCGTCCACCGACGCAAAGTTCTCAAGGCAAGCAAAGCGATTGCATAACTCAAGTTGAAAGCTCTCGGGGTTTTGGATATGGACATTTTGAGGTCGGAGCGTGGATTTCATCAAACGGGACCTCTCAAGTTTAACATTAATATTCAATGTGCCTCTTACCATGCGGTGATCACTACCGGTTTTGACCATGTTGATCACAGAGACATCATTGAATATTTGTTTCTTGGTGGTCATGATGAAATCGATCTCATTTCTTGTGGAACCGTTGGGGCTCGACCAGGTCCATTTCCTTTGAGGCGGCTTCTGAAAGAAAGAGTTCATCATAAAGAGTCCCTCTTTCTCCATGAAGTCGGCCAGCCTCTGTCCCCTAGGGTTCCGTTGTCCATAACCAAATTGCCCTACTCTCAACTCTCCATCACTTCTTTCGCCCAACTTTGCGTTAAAGTCCCCCATAACAACATTGTAATGGGTCTTGGAGGTATGTATGGCCCTACTAATGTCCTCATACATAGCCTCTACCTCCTCATCGGTTCCGAGTTTCGAGGTCGGTGCATATACCTGAATGACCTTCAACGAATATCTGCTTGATATTCTGAGTATTAGGTATGCCACCCTGCTCGAAACGCTGTCGATGGTGATGATGTTGTTGGCGAGGGACTTGCGAACGAGAAATCCGACACCACCTTGGGACTTTTGGTCGCCTTCCCGGTAGTAGAGCAAGTTACCGGATTTGAGAGTTATGGTGTCCTCACCCTCTCTACGGACTTCACATAACCCTAAGATATCCCAGTGTAACTTACTCATTTCTTCTTCCAGTTCGACGATCTTCTCGTCTGCCAACAAAGATCTTATATTGTGCGTTACCAGGGCCAGAGGTCGTTTTTTCAGGGAGTGGTAGCCGGGAATCTGCCGGAGATTCTTAGCACCCCCTGCTCCACCGTTACACTGGCCGCTACCGGAGCCAGCATTAGCGGAGCTGCCGGGGACTGGGGGCCTGGTTTTATTTTGTACTGTCATAGGGGGGGGGGGTTGCCAATACTCGCCACGCTTGGCATGCGGGTTGGCGAGCGCAGTATATAAAATACGACCCTCAGAAGGCGCTGCTGCCCATCCTTCTGGTACGTGATCCCTTAGTCGACTCTTACGACACCCACGGGAAGACATGGGGGGGTACTATTCTAAGCCGGTACCCCACGGCATATTTGAGTTATATATAGGCTACCAATAGCTAGTCGATTGCTTAAATGTTATTATAGTAGCTGCAGTATTGTAATTAGTTATTTGTGTTTTATTTTAAAAAAGGCATCAGAAAAAAAAAAGACATGTCATTACGCTGCTGCAATTCATTCCAATCAACGCAATCGAGTGCTACAAAAACTGTGACAGATTCTTTAGCGAGAACTTTCTTTATTAGTAAATTGTGGAAGTAGGAATAATTTGGGACCTGAAGACCTTGTGTGAATGTTAATAAATAAAATAAAATAAATTCGTTCGCATAAATGCTCGGATCTTACAACTAAATGGTCGCTTAACTTGTCGGTAATAACGGCCATTGTATGAACAGACCCTACTAATAGATTACTATAAATCTGATTTAAGCATATCGCTGTGTTGGTTGTTATCCTAGTGGATGTTGACTTTGATGACATATAGAATTAATGAGCCATTGAGCTACGTGTGTGTAAAGCTGGAAACTAAGTATATAATATACTTAGTTTCCAGCTTTACACACAATATCACAACATCAACATCAACACAATAACAAATCTGGAAACTAAGTATAATATACTTAGTTTCCACCTTTAATATTGCAATTTTTCGATCGCATATCCAAAAAGAGCTGATCCATTTGGATCGGAGGATTTCTCTAGTCTTAAAAAGTTTTCATTTTTCTTATCCCCTAAACAGTGGACTAGAAAACACTGAAACATTACGGCATTCTTATTCCGCTGTCTACCATATTATTTTAATGAGCCGCTAAGAATTAGTATAAACCTAGGATCGAGTATCAATCTTTATGGTATAAACACAGTTTAGGGTAAAACGAGCCTGTTTTATTTAAAATAGCAAACACCTGATCAGATCAAATCTTAATATTCGAATGCAAGCTTTCGCAGTGATACTAGCTTAGCTGTGGGAGCGTCGTCTGTGAAATTGACGAACGCTGGTTCGATCCCTTCAGCGGACTTCAGCTCCCGGTGCGGGTAACACCGTTATCAAATTCCCAGCGTGCTTCCTCATTGATATAGGGTACTTTTGAGTACCTCAGTGTAGTAGTGAGTTCAGGGAGCAATCCCTGAGAGCCAGTAAGCATTTCTAGGTCTAGCGTGATGGCATCTTTTCCACATCCACATCCTCACTGACTATCATAGTGAGATAGTGCTCAAACGGTCTACTATTTATTTCTGTACATGGCGACACTGATATAAATTGTAGAATACTGCTATATAACTGAAGCGCCTGCTTGAAACTATTATATCTTCGTGAAGCACGTGTAGATTTTTATGCAGGGGCAGCAGCAGCCGTCGCGTCCGCCGCAGCAGCCTCCACAACAAGGACCGCAGCCAGATCTATCTATATGCATGGTATAAAAATACGTTATATATATATATAACGTATTTTTATACCATGATATTGTTACATGGTATACGTACGTTACGTAACGTATTGATAAAATACGTTATATATATATAACGTATTTTTATACCATACATATATATATCCTATTTCAGACGAGATAATTTCTTCGCTAACTGAATTAACAGATACCCAGATTAGATACAACTTTTTTTTGTTATATCGAGTTTGTAACCGCATGTTCAAATTTCACTCTTAGAGTCGAGTTTGTGCCAATCGGTTAAATACACAAATTGAAGATATATACAGAACTAGCAATGGAAAGGTTGGCTTGTCACAGATAGCATAAGATTTACCTCGAGTTTTCTATACTTCTATACTAATATTATAATGAGGAAAGATTTGATTCTTTGTTTGTTTGTTTGCATTGAATACATTGCTCTGAAACTTCTGAACCGATATGAAAAATTATTTCACTGTGCTAAGCTAAGCTCAGCTACACTATCCTCGGGCGGCATAGGCTATGTGGTGGCATTTTCTAAAAATTAGGGATCGTTATTTATTTATTTTTTTCTTTTTATAATTATTACCCGTGCGAAACCGGGGCGGAACGCTAGTTAATAATAATTATATTATTGTTCTTGCTATTACGCCTACGTCTCAGAGTTTTAATGTCAGTGAAGTTATGATGGCTCAACATTTGCTATCAGGCGCCTGCTTGGCTAGTGTCTTGACAACGAATGCATTGTTTCGGCAGGGTGCCAATTCTCTTATTCATTAACACAAGGAATTCATAAACAATTATAAACGCCTAATCTGTTTCCGAGCAATCCAACCTTCGTCTCGTATGGCAGCGACTAGGAACTTCTTTGCTATTTTATGATGGAATTAACACAATGCTATAGTGCTTATTATATCTAAATATAATCACTAATAGTCTTGGTATTCTGCTAAAATAACAATTATATTTCGATTTCATTGCATGTATTGCGGTGAAAATTAGATCTGGCTAGCCATTACAATTACCTAATCTCCAGGTAGAATAGCAAAACTAGCAAACTCTATAGTTCAAATGTGTTAGTACAATTGATACCCAGGCTTCATGAAGGATTAGTGTCGTCTTAATGTCGAAATTTCCTAACGTCAACAAGAACACTAATCCTTAAAGGAATAGGCAATGCAACAATATCTTGTTATTTGTAAATAGTACCTATTCAAACATTTTTAAAAGCACGCTAGCTATATACCTAGAGTGCTATACCTATTAGTACCTAGCTTACCCTTCGCCCACTATGGAATAAAAAACATCAGGAAATTCATTGACTAATCATGTCGATCGTTAGGGGTAGGTACTGAACTAAGCTGAGGCCTGCTATACGAGAGAAAAAGACGTCGTACGAATAAAATGTCGTTAAATTAATCATGCAAATACTAGTTAATATTTTATGCTTAAAAGATCCACAATGAGGAATCATGCTAGTCCTAGGTTCATGGAACACGTTATTTACAGCTTATTTACTGATAATATCTTAAACATATATAGTATCATCGACGAATAATTTCCCACGATACGACATACTAATAAATAAAGTAACATTGTGCATGTGTAACTTGTGCGCAGATTTACCACCGTACTATCTGCACTATTTCTAGCCGCTATCTATCTGGGGAGGTCTCTGTTATCCGAGATACAAGTTATTAACTTAGTTCGGAAACAGGACTTTCTTTTGATGGCTCGGTGGCTGGACAATGGCTGCAGACAAGTGCGAATACATAATGCATATGTAACGGAAGCAATGTAAATTTACGTATGTAGATGTAACTATCAATGAGGACAACATTGTTACCATTTTTTTGCAATACAGAATATTGATTGATTGATTGATTGATACTTACCATTCTCCAATGGGCAGTTTATAATCAGCTTCAATTGCAAGAAATTATTACAAACCTTTACCCTCCACTAAGCTTCTGTAAACAATCGCAGCCTAACACACTCTTTTAATCATTTTCGCCCATCTGGTTAATTTATTAGCTCGAAATTATGGAGCATTGGTAAGCTGTGCTTTTCTGTAGAGGTGTTTTGGTCACCCGCAGTTCGTAAGTCGTCATGTTTCATTTCTTCAAAGAACGGCACACAATGGGTAATAAAAGTACGGGTGTTTAAAAGATAGAACTTTGATATTTTCACATTTAGTTACTTTAGTTGTGTGCAAAGGCATGTTGTGCTATCAGTATTCAAATCACGGTTAGGTATCTAGGCTCTTTATAGCTTTATTTTTTTATGTATTACCTACAGGTTTTACTAAGCGCTAGCTTGCATCTGAGGTTCTAATATAATATTCCGCAACAATGTTATTTGTATCAATTATGGTGTATAGTGCAACACAGAAAATTATTGTAAAATTTAAATAGTTACAATACAATTATTTGATTTTGATTTGTTTTTTTTTTTAAATTGCCATTAAAAAATTAAAGAACATAACCTCCAAAATAATATGAACTTTCATACAAAACTTAGATAGCTGGGTAGGTAATGGATTAGTCTAGAAACCTTTAGGATTATTGTTGCTATATCAATGAATAAACTTTTTGTTTCATTATGTTATTAAAACTGACGTGGTTTTGACACATTATGAATGTATAAAACACTGACTTATTTCGTGAGTAACTCCCGTGTTAGTTACTCACGTAATGTCAGAATGGACAAGTTTTCACTGACCATGATATAAAAGTTGCATTTGCATAGATATGCAAATATTACACAATTTTACCTCATTACACTACAGATTAAAATATGATTAATATGAGATATTATTTTTTATATTCATAATTTTTAATGGAATAAATCGGCTACTTGTGGGATTTGAAGTCACGACTATAGAATACCTTCCTGTCGCTTTGCCATATCTATGCTATATTCCGTTTCTTTTTTCGTTTCCGTTTCATCATGTTGTTCTTAGCGCCATCTACGTTTAACGGTATGAACTATAAATAGGATTGGTATTTATTTGAATAGGCGATCAACATTGCATTTTTTCCGTCAAGAAGTTTGAACGTAAATTCCACCTAGCATGATGTTAATGCAATAAACCAAAAAATTATGTTACATTCTCATTTTTATTAGATTTTATTAATAACTTGCTTGACACCAAACATACATATTTTACAACACTCAATACTTACACATTATCAAAATACTTACTTACATACTTTTATATACGTTTACTTGTTGTATTATAATAAGATTTAAGGCGATTTTTCTTGGCGTTCTTGGTCTTTCGTCCTTTATTTGTCCAGTATGTATATGTAATGCATATATTTGGTATGTATGTAGGTATGTGTTTGGTGGTAATGTATATATTTTAACAATACTTTTTTATATAATGTACCGCTCAAGCGATTGACCACTATCTCACTTGATAGCCAGTGACGATGTGGCCGAAGATGTTATCACGCTAGACCTAGAACGGTTACTGACTTCAAAGAATTGCTGCCTAAACACACTATGTGTTTGGTGACAGTTTTCAAACTTGTGGGTAGTAGCTAACTAGCCAGGCTGAACAGCATGGTAGGGTACTCTCGAGTACTCTCGAGTACCCTACCACTATAATGGGAATTTGATAAAGTAAGTAAGCAAAAAGTATTTATTTGTGGTCAGCTTACACATTTAAAATAAATGCTATACATATAAAAGCAAAATTAAACTAAAGCTGACTAGAAAAAGGACAAAGCTCAGCCTTGATGTACTACATCAATAGTAAGCTGATTTCCATGTGTCCTTTTTCTAGTTAAGTAGTTGCTGCAAATCAATATTTAAAACCTTATAAAAGTATTAAAACCAGAATAAGAAATAGTACCAAAAATAAATACACAATTAATAATATTTTTTTTACATTTCGCTATCTGAGCTTCGCTGTATTGCTCATAAACATTATTGAAATGTGATTTCAAATGTAGATTTACATAAAGGCTTTCGCAGTAGTGGAGGTGATTTCCGCATTTTCCGGTGAAGGTAATAAAATAAGGATATTGCCTTTACCGGAAGCTTAAGCCGATGGTGGGGATCGAACCAGCCTCGGTCCATTTTACAGCCGACGCACCCACCGCGAGCTCCATCGCTTCAAAGAGAAATAGTATATAAAGATAATATAGATAGCAATATGTGCTTAAACTCAGGCGCAAACTATGTGGAACAATTAAGTGGAAGAGTCTAAATCCTACAGAGAATACTTGTACAAACAACTATGCCTTTTAGTGTATCATTTTACTTTATATTATTTGATGCTTGCAAATATCTTAAGACTTGAGTAAGCATTTACAAACCTTACGAATTTGCTTTTGGTACCACCCATTTAGAATACGTAGAACTGTCAACTTCTTTTCGGTTCCAATAGTTGCTTATTCCAAGTTGAACACAGAATTGAAATCAAAAAAGCACTCAATATTCACCCCAATGCTCATTTGTCCTATTAGCTTGGAGCCCATGCAAAATTCTGTTTCCAAGGTCAGGGTGTATTACAGTAAAGAATTTCACTGCTCTATCCTGCAACTCTGGAATTGCACCACCTAAACTGTACAACACATTCTCAACCAGTCTACTGCGCTCTTCCTTTGTCATCTCGTTTGTGTATAAATCTCTCGCTTGCTCAAAATTATCTGGATCATCTTGATAAACTTCAATCAGCTCACTTCTCTTCGGATCTTTGTATGGAACTGGACCATGAAAAGTGTTTGGATAATAATTAGGACTGTCCCTTCCATTATCTTTTTCTGGAGGTCTTCCGTCTCGATTGTAAGCCAAAACTGTCTTTTGAAGAGGACAATTTACGGGTATTTTATTGAAATTTGCTCCAAGTCGGTAATACTGAGCATCCCTATATGCTAACCTACGAGCTTCGTACACTTTATCAGGTCCTCCAAGAATACCAGGTACTAGATTTGCGGGACTGAAAGCAAGTTGCTCTATTTCAGCGTGATAGTTTATGGGGTTTTTATTCAATATAAATCTACCTAGAGGTCTCAAAGGATACTTCTCTAAAGGCAGCACTTTTGTCACATCAAAGACATCGAATCCAGCTGTTTTAACCTCTTCAAAAGTAAGAACTTGGATGCTCACTGTCCAGCTCGGAAAATATCCTCTACCAATGGCGTTGTAAAGATCTCTTGTCGCGTAGTCAGGATCTACACTAGCTATTTTTCGAGCTTGCTCAGAACGAAGGTTTCTTATGCCAGCATCAGGCATGAAGTGGAATCTGACAAAATGTTTTTCTCCGTGATTGTTAACTACTTCAAAAGTATGAATACCAAATCCTGGCATATGTCGGTAGCCATCAGGAATGCCTCGATCTCCAAACACGAGCAGGAACA
The DNA here is from genome assembly GCA_934044485.1 of Apeira syringaria. Lineage (NCBI taxonomy): Eukaryota > Metazoa > Arthropoda > Insecta > Lepidoptera > Geometridae > Apeira > Apeira syringaria. Next base: position 8,073,141 of record OW203665.1, on the reverse strand, counting down.
TATGCAAACTCTCAGGACGTAAAGTCAAGAAATCCCATAGCGTGTTTCCGTCGATCAAATTAGTGGCTGGATTGCGTTTCTGTGCTCTGACAAACGTTGGAAATAGTAACGGGTCTTTGTAAACGTACATGGGAGTGTTAAAGCCTACGATGTCAAAGTTCCCATCTTCAGTGTAAAATTTGATTGCGAATCCTCGTGCGTCTCTAGAAGTATCAATGCCGCCGCGTTCTACTACAACTGGGGAGAAACGAGCTGCCACTGGTGTTTTCTTTCCCACTGCACTGAAGAGATCTGCTTTACAAATATCTGTGATGTCATGCGTTACTTCGAAATATCCGAACGCACCTCCAGCCTTTGCATGAACAAGTCTTTCAGGGATTCGTTCTCTTACCAGATGAGTCATAGTATCCATAAAGTATTCATTGAAAATAAGACGAGAATTGAGAGAGTTGGTTGCATCTTTGTACTCAATAGGTGCGCCTGCACTTGTCATCATCACGCCAATAGGACCCTGTAAAATGATAAATTTAAATCAGTAAGCAATGTAGAAAGGAGTTTAAGTCCATTCTTGTATTGCACAATACATGAACCTACATAACAAGTGTCATATAGGTATGTTACTTACAAAACCATTTTAGCTGTACGAAATTAAATTATATTCAAGGATATACAAGTTAACTTTTACGGTTTCCGTAGTTCCACGGGTAAAAGAACCATTTTAAATAACCGTGTCCTTTACTGTATCTTAAAATGACACATTGAAAAAATAATATGTTCCTACTCATGTCATGAGAAAGTCTAAATAGAAATCAGAAATCATTTATTACTAATGGACGTATTATTATTACACAAATAAAATAATAATAATGTGTATATACATTAATAAGAATATATACGTAAAAATAATATTCTACTTCTATAGTAGAATATTATATATACGTATATGGTCTTATACCCAATAAAATTACATAGGGTTACAAAAATAAAGGTTTTCATGAAATCCGTCTGTATAGCACCCCCCAAAAATATGACTGATGATAATATATATCTATCATCATAATGGGAAAACTGTTTTATGTGTGAAAAGCAATGGAACCCTAGACTAAGCGTGGACCATCATGCCCTTGGCAAGTTTTCATGAATCACATATTATCCATTTCTACGATTGCCAAGCTTTATTATTTTTACGATGTGCCTTAAATTAGCTAAATATTCAGATTCAAAGTAACATACCATTTAGTAATTATCGTCTACGTTATAAAATACTGTAATTAAAAGACATTACAAAATTCATTAAAATGATACCTGTATTACGATAGAAAATGTATCAAAATTTTGAGACACGAGTAATATTTTGTAACACCTACTGATAAACTTAATCACAAAGTTTTATTGTAATCTAAATGTTTTGACAAGCATCTTATTACTTGTCCTAAATCATGGACTTACTTGTAGTGTAGGCCGATTTTAGAGACTTAGGCCTAGACATTATAATAATTGCTAGTGTCGGCTTTAGATTTTTGACAATTTTGATAAAACTATTAGCAGACATTTAAATTGCTTTGGCACGTGTAGTGTTAAAAAAATAGACATATAACATTGTTTAATTAAGTTGATATATCCAGATGATCTTAATTTAACAATGGTCTAAGTCTATTTTTTTAAAAATTTATTTTTTTCTTACTTGAGTAAAAGTTACAATACTTCTAAGTACTCTTCTATAATAGAAATGAACAGCTCAAGTAGAGCTGTTCATTTTCTGATATATATCATATATAGCTTGTAACATAGCCTGGTAAGAGGTAATGTCCTAACAATAGCTGTTATAAATAGGTTATTGAATATTATTGTTGTTAAATCATTTCTTAATGTCGTGTGATATGGGATATAGATGTATTGTTTTGACATGCCATTGTTATGCAATGTAACGAAATGTTTAATAAAACATCTGAATCTGAATCTGAATCTAAGATAGTAAAACTATCCAATATGATAGGACAGGTCAAACATTTGTGTGTATGAACATGTCTGTTTGACCTGTGTCTGGGTGTGTATAATATGTATATAAGTATATATCAGTCATCAGGTTACCATAGTACGGGCTCTGCCTAGTTTGGGACCTGAAAACCTCGTGTGAATGTAAATGTGCCCTTTTCTTACCTTCGTCTTCTGTTTGAACGTCACAATTTGCTGGGCAGCCGGGGCTGGTCCTTCCTGGACTGCTACAGCCATCCCGAACAGCAGCATTGTCCCTAAAGCCTTCATTTTCACAAATTTCAGGTTTTCAAGACATTGACACCAAAAGACTAACAATCACTTGACTTTGGGGGCGATTGGATGTCGAAAATTATGTGGTAGCAATATAATAATTTCAAGTTGGAAAGATATTGTTGTAATTCTACTCTCCTTTATGTCACTTATTTAAGTATAGCCCAATGCACGTCGTACGATACAATTTACATTATAATCTCGAAAGTGTCGGCCTTAACCCGATAGGATAAAAACCGGATACACTAGTTTTTACTTATGACATGATAACTTTTATTATTAAATGTAATTTGGGCGATGTATTAGCCCGAAGATAGATCGAAACAACCCGTGTTGCACCCAAACGTTGCGCTTTATACTTGGCTTAGTCGACCTTGCAATGGCCGAGACAGAGTTTTGGTCCGTGGCGAATTTCTTAACTGGCAAAAAGTTATCAACTAATACGCAACACTCGATTATTTATGTCATTTAGTTAGGCCATGAAAATTTATTTCATTTTATCATGACTTAACTAGAGGTTAAGAGGAATTCATTGAGAACAATGAAAAGTAATATTAACTGTATAAATAGTGTGCAAATAAAGAGTTTTCTATCTATCTATCTATCTATCTATCTATCTGTATGGTAAACTTTAGAGTCTAAAAATTAAAAAATAGAGACAATTGAAAAGAAATTGAGACTTTTAGACAATTGAAAATACAAATTCGCGGCGACGACTATAATTTATAAATCTTATAACCAGTGCGTTATAAAAAATGTTACGTTCTTTTCAGTGAATAGTGTAAATGTTAAATATAGATCAACACGCTTAGACTAAAAATTATCGGGAAGCACAAGTCAGACAGAAAATTTATTATTTAATCTCATAGTTTGAGCGAAGTTTTTCCTCAGAAGTGGTCGATGTAGCATGCACAATAGATAAGTACATGATTGTGGTAAATAAAAATGGCGCCGTTCCCGAATAGTGCTTTTCGATAACTATAGTTACGCTCGGTCTTTTTCGGTATTATTCGGAAAAACTCGTAGGTTCAAGGATTGAACTGATATAGGAGCTACCACTGACGATGAAACACATCACAAAAGAACGCTTTTTATACCTGACCTACCTCTCATATTTTACACATTTAAAACTCTTGGTGCTACGTAATATTTTTTTTTTCTGTGCACTACCTCCTTCCGTACTCGACTCATTCCTAAATAACATAAAATCACCTTTTGTTTGTTGACTACACGCTGTCAAAATACACTCCCTAGGCCCTAGAACATCTATCAACTGCAGGTATATAATTATTTGTATTGTATATATTGTATACTAGTGGCTCGTCCCGGCTTCGCACGGGTGGACATAAGATTTTTTTTATATTTTTTCAATACAATACAATAACTCTTTATTGCACCAGTACACAATTTTAAAAAATAAACGTAACAAGAATCTAAAATAATTAAGGTGGTACAGCACAATGGGCGGTCTTATCGCATAAAGCGATTTCTTCCAGACAACCAGACTTTTACCTTTTATTTATATTTTTTTGTTGTTTTATTTTTATTAATGAATAATTATATGAATTGAAACAGTCTTGAAAACAATATAATTTATTTGGATAAGGATTTAAACACAAGTATAATTAACATGGTCAAATTTAGGCCGGTATTTCTATTATCTTTTAAAATGTAAAAAGTGGTTATTGTGTCATAACGATAATAGTCGGACATATGGTATTGCAAAGTTTTTCGTAGATATTTAACAAACAAACATTCAAACATTCGCATTTATTTTTCTCTTATTGAATTTTCTAATTTTGACTGGCTAATAAATATTAACATTCACACAAGGTCTTCAGGTCCCAAACTAGGCAGAGCCTGTGCTATGGTAACCTGATGACTGATATAAATACTTATATACATATACACACCCAGACACAGGTCGAACAGACATGTTGTTGGTTATTTGACGATTTGTTTTGACAGTGCAAGCTGCGGATAGGTAAGGTTTAGGACTCACGGTTTTCCGGCTTCTCTTGGACACTGATATTTCACTGCACTTTGAAAGTTTTGTGTATATTTCTTGCGAGCGCGTATAAGGGCGGCCGCCGGCGCAACTTGAGTTTTTGTTGTTGTATTGAAACTGACGGCGGAGTTCTGTCACTGTCCGCTGTAGCGGCGTGGCGCGGTAGTCGCGCATGCGCAGTGCTTGGTGTTGCCGCGCCAAATATGAATATAAATTGGTACTGGGATGGGATTAGGAAAGGGAAGCTTGAACATAACCCCCCCACTTGAAACGCTCCTAGGGGTTTCACAACTTAAATGAAATGGAGTCTTAATAAGACTAAATAAACAAAGTAATCATGTGGTGCTGAGTCCAATTAATATTACTAGTGATAAAAGGTATACATAAGAGCAGAACTAACTTAATAAAGGTAATTTTTATTTTCTTAAGGCTAATTAATAATACATTTAGGATTTTATAATGATAAAGGTAATGGGCAAGTCTTATTAACCGGTCTACGAAGTACACCGTTAGCGGTACGTAAGGTGACCACACGTACTACGCCGTCAGAACCAGGGTGAAGCTCCATCACGCGACCAAAACGCCATTCTAAAGGGGGCAGATTTTGGTCTACGATAGTCACGATATCGCCTATTTGTATATTGGCCTGGCCCTTGAACCATTTGGATCTTTGTTGCTGGGTATGTAGGTATTGGGAAACCCAAATTTTCCAAAAGCTCTGTGTAAGTTTTTGCAACATTTGCCAGCGTTCTCGAGGCGGTAGGTAAGTTTCTGTAAGCGGCATCTCAGGTAATGATACCAAGGGGCCTCCAACAAGAAAATGTCCAGGAGTTAACACGTCCACCTCAGCAGGATCACTAGATAAAGCGCATAACGGACGCGAATTTAAAACTGCTTCTACTTTATTGAGCACCGTTACAAGTTCTTCGTACGTTAAAACTTGTAGCCCTACCACTCGCTTTAGGTGGTGTTTCATAGACTTAACTCCACTTTCAAATATTCCACCAAAATTACTCGCTGTTGGCGGATTCGTTTGCCAAACTATATTACGTTTCGCGAGCTCTGAACTTAATTCCAACCGGTTGGCCAATAAGAACCGTTGTACCTCACCTAAGTATCGCTTGGCTCCGATGAAATTCGTGCCGCAATCAGAAATTATTAATTTACAGAGCCCTCTACGAGACACAAACCTATTTAAAGCTGCTATAAAGGCGGGTGTGGACAACTCCGTGACTAGATCAAGGTGTATTGCCTTTACTGCCAAACACACCATCACACAAACGTAGACTTTATAGGTATGAGCGTTTCGACGTCTACTTTCTTTTACTACATAAGGCCCCGCGAAATCAACCCCAATATTTTGAAAACAACGCGTAGGCTGCACTCTTGGCAACGGGAGATTACCCATAAGCGGGTACACTGGTTTAGGGTTAACTTTGAAGCAGGTGACACATTTAGCAATGCGCGACCTAATAAGGTTTCGTATTCCTAGAATCCAGTAATTACGTTGTATTATGGACTGAAGCGTGCGTGGTCCGCAATGGAGGTGAAGTCGATGATAAAAATCTATGATGAGTACTGAGAGGCGCGAATGTTTTGGTAACATTATGGGATAAATTGCAGATAGCGGAAGAGGTGAGTTTTCCAACCGTCCCCCCACTCGTAAGAGCCCCAGGTGGTCAATAAACGGGTTAAGTTTTTGAATAGGTCTCGCGCACACTTCTCGGCATGCAACGGCTCGTTTTTCATCGGCAAAGAATTTATTTTGTTCATGTTTTACGAATAATGATAACGAAGATTCCAATTCTTGCGTCGTTAAGCCTCCAGACACCTGAGTACGTTTCCGTGAACGAGATCCAAATCGCACACACCAAGCCATAACACGCTGTGCTTTAGACAGAGATGAACAATGTTCCAATAATTTAGTTACAGGGTGCTCGTCATCACTGAAAGTGGATTCCGCTGCATGGACCAGGTGAGTTAAATTTCTTGTTTCTGGTATGTTCTCTGTTGGAAGTCTTTCTAGGGATTTGGGCCACTTGGACTCTTCGCAGGTAAGCCATGATGGACCAGACCACCAAAGAGAGGTAGAGACTAACTGCAAGCAGGAAAGGCCGCGACTACTATGATCTGACGGATTGTCGTGAGTAGAGACATGGTGCCAGTTTTCGGGGGCTATATCTTCGGATATCTTCACAACTCGATGTGAGACGAACGTCTTCAGTTTGTATGGCTCAGTGTTTAACCAGGCTAGAACTGTAGTGCTATCAGTGAATGCAAGTACATTTTTAAAATAAACATGTGGACGAAGCAAGTCTGCCACGTGTTTTAGCACACGAGCCAGGAGAACAGCTCCAAGAAGTTCGAGTCGATTTATAGTTAAAGATTTGATCGGGGCTACTTTTGATTTAGCCATTACTAAGCTCACAGTAACTTTCTCGTTTTTGATACATCTTAAATACACGCAACACCCATATCCCTTGGAAGACCCGTCACTGAATCCAATTAAGGTACAAATCGAGTCTGGGGGCAAAATATATCGTGGTATTTTTACTTCATTTAAGTGACGCAAGCCTTCAACAAAGATTGACCACTGGTTAGCCACATCTGGTGGAACTGGGTCATCCCAGCCTAGTTGAAGTCTCCATAGATTTTGAATGAGCAACTTCGCTAAGAGCACCATAGGCGTCAGCCAGCCCAAAGGGTCGTAAATACGGGCTATAACTGATAAAATTGAACGCTTGGTATTCTGAACACTAAGTCTCGATTGAGAATATGTAAAAACGTCTTCGTTTGGGTCCCATTGTACACCAAGTACCTTCAGCATCTGCTGATTGCTGTCATCACAAAAGGACTTAGGTGTTTGACAGTATTCAGATGGAAGAATTTCAAGGAATTCGGGTGAGTTACTAGTCCATTTCCTTAATTCAAATTTACCGCAATTTAATAATTGTATTAATTGATTTTTCAGATCCAGAGCTCCTTCAAGAGACGAGGCCCCAGCAGTAATATCATCCATGAAAGTATCTTTTCGAATAATTTCTGCAGCTTGAGGCCACTTGTCACCGTGATCATTAGCCAGTTGATGCAGCGTCCGAATCGCTAAATATGGTGAGCTACTTACGCCATACGTGACTGTTTGGAGTTCAAACTCTTGCACATCTTCGGTAGGCGAGCTACGCCACAGAATATGCTGATATTTGCGGTCTTCAGGGCGCAGTTCTATGTTACGATACATTTTAGATATATCTGCCGTGAAGACTACCTTATGTAATCGGAATTTCGTGATAATATCCACTATATCAGTTTGCAATTTCGGACCAACATGCACAATGTCATTCAATGAAAGTCCATTCGTACTTTTCGCACTTGCATCAAACACCACTCTAAGCTTCGTGGTGGCACTGTCTGGTCTAAGTACACAGTGATGTGGAATAATGTAGTTTAAATCCTTGTCGGTTGGCTTGACTTCTCGCATATGCTTCAAGTCCTCGTACTCTTGCATGAACGTGGCATAGTCACATTTTAATTTTGGATTATGAAGAAACTGTTTTTCCAGGTTGTATAGTCTAGACAAGGACGTGTGAAATGAACCACCTAATTCCTTATGATTCTCCTTTAGTAAGATCGGCACTACGTATCTGCCATCGTCATTGCGTTGTACCAAGTTAGTATACAACTGTTCGCATGCATCGTTTTCGGGATTTTCTATTTTTAGTTGCGGCGGCTCCTCTACCTCCCAGAACTGCTTGACCACCTTATCTAAGGTAAGTGTGGAAGCCAACAGATTCGTAGTCAATGTTGGGGGTCGACACTCGGGGTCGAGCTTCCCCGTTATTATCCAACCGAACACACTATGCAGAGCAACCGGCAGTCCGGGGCCTACTTCTAGGCGTCGGCCATCGTAAATGTGGTGGAAAAGTTCCGCACCGATTAAAAGATCGATATCGGCCGATTTATCAAAATTGCTATCTGCTAAAACTAAGTGCTTATAATGTACTTTAACCGTTTCAGGAACTTCTACGGAAGGCATTTTATGCGTAATAGTTTTCATAATAATAGGTTGCAGATAAAAGTTTGGTTTATCTGAATGTTGCGGCTGGATAGTTAATGAAGTCATACCTTTTATTTCATGAACAGCACTTTGACCTAGACCAGCTACGGTTATGTTACAACGACGCAGCGGTAAGCCCAAGCGCTGAGCGCACGACAAGGTTATGAAGCAGTCTTGCGCCCCGCTGTCAATAAGTACGCGAATATTCATAACACCGTTGGGGCCACGAGCCCGAACTACGGACGTACCTAGGAGGACTTGTGCCCGTCCGTGTCCTAAATAGACGTTAGAGTTCGTTGAGTTAGTAGCCACAATCGGTTCCGAAGAAGATTCGCGAATCACAGGAGCGAACGAGACCACAGGATGCGCCGCAGTAACGCCTTGATCGCGATGTAAAAGTGTGTGATGACGTCCATTACACTTAGTGCAACATGATTTTGAAAAACATTTATCAGCCGTGTGACTGGGCCTTAAGCAGTTTCCACAAAGATTTTTATTTTTAGCTATGTTTTCCCTTTCATTGAGATTCATATCGTGAAACACCGGACACTTGTAGATCGTGTGGTGCGAACATCCACAGCACGCACAACTAGCGTACTTATTGTTAAATCCTGAAGTCGCTAAAGCGTGGACTTCAGCATTTTGATGATAATCGTAATTATCAGAACAATAATTATTATTTATTGAGGGACCTGCTTCCAAGTACGTCCCTGAATTGGGGCACCGATATACCTCCGAATAAGTTGATTCTGAGTACGGCCCTGTATTTTCGTTATCTATGCAATGTGTGGGAAACGACTGACGAGCCGCCCGCGTTGGATAGATATTATTGCTGTTATTTTTACGAAGGCTCTGTAGTGCTTTACCGTTATTCATAAATCCCGCACTTGGTTCACTAGCTTCGAGAATTTTTATGTAACCTTGTAAGAATGATAACAAATCCGTAAAAGTAGGTATGTTCTTAACGTTCTGTAATTCGAATCGCTTTCGCGTTTCAGAATGTAGCTTACGGGATGATAGATAAAACAAAATAAATTCACCGAGATTTTCAATTTTGAGAGATTTTAGTGCATTGACCGATTCTTGGAACAAACTTGTAAGTTCGCGTAAATCATGTAAATCATCTGACTTAAGTATTGAGTGATTGCATATTTTTTCTAGGTAATTAACTGCTAGGATCCTTTTGTTTTGATAACGATCGACTAGCGCATCAAAGACTATTTTGTAATTGTCGGCGGTCACCGGAATGCCCTTGGCGATAGACAGCGCCGGCCCAATGAGACACGACAACAAATAATGAAACTTTTCGATGTTGCTAATGTTTTGATTATTGTGCACCAAAGATTCAAATGTATCATAGAAGGTTTGCCAATGTTCTATATTTCCGTTGAATTTTATCAAATCGATTTGTGGTAATCGAGCTTGGGAAATAGGTTTGCAGATTCCGGCGAGTTCTCCCCGCATTGTGGCGGGACCCTCATTCGACGTCGATGGAAGAAAAGCCTCAGCGGCCTCCATGACGGCGTAATACATGTTGTCAAACGCATCTACTGCCTGCATATCTATTGCGTCGTTAGGATTAATCAAAACTTTCACCGAATTTATTTCACTAGTAATTTCCAAGTATTCGTGGCGCAAATTATCTAGGCGTTTATGCCTACATTTGAACTGACCTAGTTTTGATTGGTCGGTCGCGACAAGACAAGACAAATCGTAAAGTATTTGTATTTCTCGAAAAGCGTATTCTCGTTGAGTAGACAAGAGCTTTAGACGAGTTTCATTTTTTGTAGGTATATCTCTAGTTGTAGTACCCTTATCCATTGTGAAATAGTAAAAGAGTAACGAGTAAGATTTGAAACAGCGAACCTAGGTAGGTATGTAGGCACCAACGCGTACTCACTGTTATACGGTAATACCTACCTACTGATCTTAACATCAAATGATACACCTTAAATAAATACGCGTGAGTATATTTCTTATACTAATTACTTATGAACAACGCATAATACAATGATAAACACTGAGTTAAGTTGCTGCTACGATCTACGTCCTATTACAATATTATTCTATTAAATCGTGTAAGTAGGTAGATATTTACGTTCGGGTTTGGAAATGAACAAGTTTTACGCTTTGAGGTTAATTGAACACTCAAACACAACAAATCTAAAGGCACAATTAAGCAATAATCAATGATTTTTGGACTGTAAACTATACGGAGTATCTTATATGTAAGATTTGAACCCAGCACACCATAGGAAACTTTGAGTAAATTTGGCTCGAAATGACCACTTTTAATGTTGGTTATTTGACGATTTGTTTTGACAGTGCAAGCTGCGGATAGGTAAGGTTTAGGACTCACGGTTTTCCGGCTTCTCTTGGACACTGATATTTCACTGCACTTTGAAAGTTTTGTGTATATTTCTTGCGAGCGCGTATAAGGGCGGCCGCCGGCGCAACTTGAGTTTTTGTTGTTGTATTGAAACTGACGGCGGAGTTCTGTCACTGTCCGCTGTAGCGGCGTGGCGCGGTAGTCGCGCATGCGCAGTGCTTGGTGTTGCCGCGCCAAATATGAATATAAATTGGTACTGGGATGGGATTAGGAAAGGGAAGCTTGAACACATGTTCATACACACAAATGTTTGACCTGTCCGGGAATCGAACCCGGGACCAGCGGCTCAGAAGGCAGAGTGCTACCAACTGCGCCAACTGGCAAGTCAAATGATAGCCAGTCATATTGATATGTTCTTTAACATTATAGAACATACTTTTGTTCTATCATCAATAGTTTCCGCAGCGCATGCGACGAAAGACGTTTTAGGGCACTTTTTTACACCTTGGGTTACGTTACTTAAGTTTTAGTAAGGATCCCTAATCTTTTCTAGCAATAAATATAGCCTATGTTACTCAGGGTGAATGTAGCTTTCGAATGGTAAAATAATTTATGAATTCGGCATAGCAGTTTTGTGTTTATTCATTACAAACATACATAGACACAAAAACACGAATTATTCCTCTTTATAATATTAAAATAAATATAAATAATATTAATCTAGATGTAGATAAATACTGCTCGTGTGATATTATAAAAATAGACGAAATAGACCCTTAAGTTAATTTTAATCCATTAGCATAACAAGCAACTTCTTCTCTCAGCCATGTGCGTCCACTGCTGGACGTATGCCTCCCCCATATAGGGGGGATTTGCCAATACTCGCCACGCTTGGCAGGCGGGTTGGCGAGCGCAGTATGATTTTCGATCCTCAGAAGGCGCTGCTGCCCACCTCTTGGTACGTTTTTAGTACCTTTTTTTTTTTTTTTGACCCGGGGAAATCCTTTATGGATACCACCGCCCTGGGGAGGCACGGTGGTTATGTGGGAGTCCCCGCCAGAAGGGCGGGTGTACCCACTAAAACCCCGGGGTGTTCCACCTACGTCGGCTAGTGACGGGGGGCACGGTTCCGCTTGCGCACTATCCGCAGCCCCCGCCGACGCCGCTGCCCGCCTTGCGGCAGGCCCACCTCGGGGAAGGGACTAACCTCCCTCTCCCCCCAGCGAGACGCTCCGGAACACGTCGGAGCGTCTACACCTCGGAGTGCCTTTGAGTGAAGGTGCCGAGTCCCCCAGAACCCAACACCCCCGGCACTCAGCGGAGACGGGGTGCGGGCTCCATCCGAAGATAGAGCCCGGACCCGGTGTCCGCTCTCTCTTAAGCGCGAGAAGGAGACTGCGTTGTTATCTCCCTCTCCCGCCTCTCCGCCTCCCTCTGTGAGACCACATCGAGATATGATCTCGCAGCGGGAGGCCCCCTGCTGCCTCTCTGCAGCTCGTGTGTCGTGGGCTGTCCCCCCCATCCCCCATTCAGAAGGGACGAGGGGAAGAGACCACGACTCCTCCAAGGACCTCTCGTCGTCGGCCGTCATCGGTTATGTAAACGACCGAAGAGGAGAGGTCACCGCCGTGCAAGAGACCGAGTTGAATGGGACGCACCACCTAAGCATCATCCCATCCCAAACGGTCTCCCTACTCCGCTGCCTCTCTGCAGCCAGACGACGTGGGCTGTCCCTTCCAGTCCCGCCCAATCGGATTGGAAGAGAGAGGCCACGCCATCCTCCTCCCTTGGGGTCCGGGCTGTGAAACAGTCCGGACCCATACACCATAACGTCGTGCGCCGTCGCCCCCGTCCCCCGAGTGGTCGGAAGGGGACGGAAGAGAGGGCCCACTACACCTCCTTGACATCCCGTCGTCGGCCACTGTGGTGGGTAATGGCCGAAGAGGGGATGTCCGTCCGGGAAGGGTTCCCGGACCCACTCGCAGCTGCTCCCGCAACCGCCTGTCCCCTCCGCATCACCTCTGCTGATCAGAGGCGTATGCGGAGAAAGACCCACCTCGTTTGGGCTGAAAAATAAAGTAATAAAATAGACATACATACAAATATACATAAATACATAAATATGATATAAATAAACATACATAAACTATACACGCGAGTCGCCGGGCGATGTCTAGTTACGTCTAATTCAGAGGAATTAGACCAAGAACAGGCAGCACCGCGAGAAGGTAATCGCCAGACTTGCCTTGAGGATCATCACGACCTGCGCTTCCCCCAAGACCGTAACCTCCCTACCCATCACGGGATGAGTAAAGAAGGCCTGGACTTATCCAAAACAAGCAACGTAAACGCTGCAAGCATAGGCATAGCAACTATTTAATGGATAAACCCAGACCCGCCCTGGTACGTTATCCCTTAGCCGACTCTTACGGCACCCACGGGAAGAGATGGGGGAGTACTATTATAGGCCGGTACCACCACGGCCAAGCAACAACTATAGCTATATTTATTAAAGTAATTCAGTAGGTATAAGTTTGTGTATTGTATGTAAGTTTGACCCTATCTTTTTCCATTTTTTTTTATAATTGTAAATAAGTAGCAGGTACTCTCAAACTTTCGTAGCTCAGTAAGGAAGAGCCTGTACTCCAACCACGACACAGGTCTTACCTAGTGTGGAGCACAGTGCCCCCAAAAACACAATCATTTGTAAAATTCAAAATCAAGTACTGTCGCAAAACTGTCATATAATTCTTTTTAAAATATGCTAGTTTCGACTAAACTCGATGTAACATAGATTTAAGTTTGTTTGTTATCAAATAAATTATTTATTTATATCTCTATTTTATTTATTATGTATCATCTAGCCGTCCGCCTGGCTTCGCACGGTTAATACATATTTTCAAAATGAACAATTATAAGGATCCCTATTTTTTGAAAATATAATATATCCTATGTCGCCCGGGGATAGTGAGCTTCCCAACAGTGAAAGATTTGATGGTCAGTGACGATGTGGTCGAAGATGGTAACACCTAGAATGCTCACCGGCTCTCAAGGACTGCTGCCTAAACACACTATGTGTTTGGTGACATTATTTTAAGCCCTCGAAAGTACCACATTGCTGGGAATTTGATAACGGTGTTACCTTCACTGGAAACTCAAGCCGTTGGACGGGATCGAACCAGCGTCCGACAGCTTGGCAGGCGACGCTCCCACCGCTGAGCTATCATCTATTCAAAAATTATTGAAATTTTTAAACGAAATAGCCTAATATCTAACAGAATGAAGTGAATGGCGGCTGCAACAATTTTCTAACACTTCATGGTCTAGCGCGTTGTGAAATATAAATAATCGGGCCAAACTGATGCAACAGAACATAGTATTTGTTATTCAATATTACAGTATTGCATATTTAATTACAAAATGCAGTTTGCATTTTATCCGATGCCACGTCACAGCTAGCACGCAACTTTTTTTGGATTTGTATCGATATTTTTTTATTGCTTTTTTTCTATTAGTTGCGACACACACTATTTTTTATTTATTTCACTCAAACCCGCGCACTAGGATTCCCTGTGTATATTGTTGTGTGTGTGCCCATGGACACACACACAACAATATAATTATACATAGGTACAAATATTCACGCCTCTTTCCCATAGGGGTATTCAGAGACCACAGCCTTCGTAATGCTATGATGTATATGATCATATCATATCGTGAATGCTGTAGCTACGCCTACAGCATTAGTAGTTTAGTAGAAATCATTGCGGTAATTATTTACATTTAGGAAAGCCACTATCGTTATCGCATGATTCAATTGCAGCATCAGTCTGCTAAACAGTTCATTGTACCGGGGATAGATGGCGTTGAACACCCTCATAGATTTCTTTAATAATCAATATCATCATTAATAATCAAAAAGTGCAATAGACCATAAAAAGTACTGCTAATCTGCTCATAGGGAACTAATATAATATAATTTAGTTTGCAAAACGACAGAACAATATTCTGGTGTCACAGGTCCAAAAACAGTGATAAATCTTTAAGTCTAAAAATTTCACTAAATTTTCGATTGTAATGGTATTATAGAATTTTTGTTTTTCTTGTTATTTAGGTGTATGAAATAATAACAACTCGCTTTTTATTTAAAAGTTTTTAATATGTAATAAAAAATAAAATGTTTTTCATCCTCAATGGTATAAAAACTTAAATTGTTCTATAATTATTCTATTCTATTCAATTGTTCTAGTAGTAAAATAACTACTCGTATATAAACGAATATTATATTATGAAATTTAGATGGTTCTTGCATTTAGCAAAGCAACTTTCCCTATTAAAACTGTATTCCTACTAAATTAGAATTCACATCTTTCAGCCACTAATGCTGCTATCTGGGATCCCAAATCAGGATGTATATCAGTAAATGTAGCAATCGCCCTGTGCTGGACGTCTTCATCAGCGAATGCTAACGAATCAGCTATGTTCGTAATCATACTCTTACGCTCTTCTTTTGTCATTTGGTTCGTATACATTTCAGCGGCTTGGTCGAAGTTGTTCGAGTTGTCGTGTTCCACTTTCAGCTTCAACTTAGGACATTTCGGATCATAATAAGGAACCTGTCCATTGTAACTATTTGGGTAATAAAAAGGCGCGCTCCCTCCATTATGATGCACAGGAGTGTGCCCATCACGGTTGTACGATAGCATAGTTTTCAAAGGGCAATTAACCCGTATCTTGTCATAGTTGCGTCCTAAACGATACCGCTGTGCATCTTGGTATGCAAATTGGCGGATTCTGAAAATGTTGTCTGGCGCCCCAAGTATTCCTGGTACTAAATTTGAAGGACTGAAAGCGATCAGTTCTTCATCAGTAAATAAATTCGTAGGATTAGTGTTCAATATTAGCTTTCCTATACGTGTCAATGGATACTTATCTGCTGAAATTGTTTTTGTAACATCGAAAACGTCAAATTTGGCTTTACGTACATCTTTAGCAGTCAAAATTTGAAGACTTACATCCCAACTAGGGAAATTTCCTTCTTCGATTGCATTATAAAGATCTCTATTTGCGTAATCAGGATCTGTCCCACTTAATTCAGTCGCCTCGTCCGCAGACAAGTTTTTAATACCTTCATCAGGAGTGAAATAAACCCTACCAAAGCATGATTCACCATTATCATTGTAGAATTGGTACGTGTGTATGCCATACCCAGGCATGTGCCTATACCCATCATTCGTGGCATGATCGCTGAACAGGTACATGAGATAAAAAAATGAGTTAGGTACCGAACTGAAAATATCCCAAAACATTTTATGATCGTATAAATTCGTGACTGGGTTCCGTAATTGAGCTTCGGTTGTTGACGTAAACAATGCAGGATCTTTAATATACGTTATGGGTGCACTGGAACCGACTATGTCAAAATTGCCATCTTCAGTGTAGAACTTTATTGAAAATCCTTTAGTGTCTCTTGAGGTATCTGGTGCCCCCTTATCTTTAGTGGCTAGGGAAAATCTAACAGCGACTGGAGTTTTCTTACCAATTTTACTGAAAAGCTTGGCTTTGCAAATGCCCGTAATGTTGTTTGTCACTTCAAAATAACCAAAAGCTACAGTACCTTTAGCAAATACTACTCTAGCGGGGATTCTCTCGCGTACAAAATGAGACATAGATTCCATGAAAAATTCATTGTTGAGTAGCTGGTCATTCAAAGTATTTATTTCTCTGACTTCAACCGGAGCACCGTTGCTGGTGGTTAAAGTTCCAATCGGACCCTAAAAGTAAAGAACACGTAGGTACATATTTAAATGATAAATCTTAAGGCACTGTACATAGCATAATCGCATATTTTAAAAATATATTGGAATTCATGTGCATTTTTTTAGTATATTTGGTTCACCAGAAATGAATGGTCAGGAATCAAAATACAGTTACTCCACTGATCAGAAAGCGAAAAGTTACTCTTCTGTCATTTTTATTTTTTCTAAAACAAGCTTATATTATAAAAAAACGTATATTCTCCAAAATAAGAAAAATATTCATAGACAACTCAAATTGTTAGTTAGTTAATAGCATACTCAACAAAGTATCAGGATTTTTGTTGCATTATCCATAATAATTGATTTTATACGAATTTACTTCTTTTTACTTCTTTTCAAGAATACATTGTTGTACGGTTTCCGTAGGATAATATAGTTTACTGTCGGACTGTAGGCCAATTAAAAAAAAAAAAAAAAAATTGAATTAACCGCGCCCCAGCAGATTATACATATACGTTGAAAGTATTATCAATCCTATAGTCGCAAATGTTTATTTAAGATGTTATTCATGTACGTGCGCCCCGCGGTTTCACCCGCACGGACTACGGTTTTCCCGCTACTTCAATTATCTCACGGGAACTATACTATTTCCGGGATAAAAAGTAGCCTATATGGTAAGGTTTTAAGCTACTTTCATTCTAAATTTCATACAAATCCGTTGATCTGTTTCAGCGTGAAGGAGTAACAAACACACAAACGACAAATAAACTTTCGCCTATATAACACTAGCACCCGCGGATTCCCCCGCATGGATTACGGTTTTCCCGCTACCTCTATTATCCCACGGGAACTATATTTTTCCGGAATAAAAGTAGCATATATGTTAATCCAGGGCTTAAAATCCGTACTAAATGTGTTCGAAATCTGTGTAGCCGTTTGAGCGTGAAGAAGTAACAAACATACACACATACACATAAACATTCGCATTTATAATATTAGTAGGATAGTAGGATTAGTACATTAATGTGATAACATATTCGAATATGGCATGGCTTGAAAGCTTTAATTTAGCCACGATTATTTTATAATATAAAAACGGCTACCGATCTTCTTTCAACCAACTACGTAAGGTAAATTGAATAAGGCAATTATTATATGAAGTTATTGAAGCTACCATTTATTTCGTCCTTTGTAAGCTTTCTATGCACCTGTTTATTACACAGCACAATCTTTTTGAATTGTGTTAGCATAATTAAATATTGTTTTTAATCTGTCTTGTATTTCTTTTTAAACATATATTTTTTTAGCTTGCGTTTGACCGCTGCCTCACCTGATGTGGTCTAACATGGCACGCAAGCATACATTTTATTTACCAAAAAATGTAACCGACTTCCACACTCAAAAGTGTGAAATAACGAGTCTTATTCAAGAAGCGCGGACCATAAAATATCGCCATGCGGATTAACTTTTGGCCTTTATCGTAGATTGAAACTAACCATCTTATCTACGTAAGTGAATTCGTTATTCTGTATTAAAAAAACTTTAACCAATATTATTTTTATAGTAAAACTTACCCGTGTCTTGATTTTAAAGTTACTAATTTGGTCTGATGCCGGATCGGCGACGGCAGATGATATCATCATAATAAATAATAATAAAATCATTTTAAATTTGTTACAAGAGGACTTGTTACATCAGAGAAAGAGAAGATAGTTGTAGCCAGGTGCATAGGTGACTATATATATGTATATCCACTATTTACACTACTTCCAGCTGTATTTGTCGTGAGACGTGGTTCTACATAGAATGCATTTTATACAGAACTAGTGTAAATACTACACTACCACAAGTCTAAAAATAGGGTTTTATTTGTTTATAAAATAGTATACCCTGCAAATTGTGCATAATTTACTTTACGTCTCCGTAACTAAAAAAAATATTTTTTAAATAAGTACTTGAAGTTTATAGATATAATATTGTACTTTATGATAATATGCAGATATTATCATTATGGCATGCCTGCATGAAGACGCTGCTGCCCACCTTCTGGTACGTGATCCTTAACCGACTCTTATGGCATCCACGGGAAGAGATGGGGGAGTACTATTCTAGGCCGGTGTCACCACGGCCACTTAAAAGCGTGGGGTAAACTATACTGTTTTTGTTTGTGTGTTCCAGGTTCCGCTTTACTGAGGTGGACATTTAACACCGCGGCGGGTGCGTAGAGGAAACGTCACGCGCATAGGCAGGATCCAAATGGCCTCCGACTTGATACCCAGAAAAAAGTCACAAAAAATTAAAATACAGCACTTAACGTTCGAAATTAAAATTAAAATTTCATTGATTCCTGAGTTGTCACTCGGCTCCCAGATGTATTTTTGGCTAATACCCAACCTGGAAATCTCATTGAAAAGGATCACAACCGTGAAAACAAAATTTGATTATACATAATTATTCATATCCGTGCTTGAGTTATAGCAGACAGACAGACGGAAAATAAATAAACACTATATTTTTGTTTGATTGGTTATTCTTAGCATCCCTGGCCGGATTATGTAAAAATACTTGCTATGTACAGATTTTTTAGCTTTTTTAATTTTACACTATAGGCAAGTGCGCGCTGATTTCAACCGGTCTCTGTGGAGATCGATGAGGGAGGCGGAAGTTTTGTTTTAAAAAATGCGAAATAACTTGTCGAAGTCGGTACCATGAGCACAATATATTGTGATGATAGTTACTTTTGTGAACTATCATGGTACAGACTTCAACAAGTTATTTCACACTTTTGAGTGTTGAAGTCGGTACCATGAGCACAATATTGTGATGATAGTTACTTTTGTGAACTATCATGGTACAGACTTCAACAAGTTATTTCGCAATTTGAAATGACTTGTCGAAGTCGGTACCATGAGCACAATATTGTGATGATAGTTACTTTTGTGAACTATCATGGTACAGACTTCAACAAATTATTTCGCAATTTGAAATGACTTGTCGAAGTCGGTACCATGAGCACAATATTGTGATGATAGTTACTTTTGTGAACTATCATGGTACAGACTTCAACAAGTTATTTCGCAATTTGAAATGACTTGTCGAAGTCGGTACCATGAGCACAATATTGTGATGATAGTTACTTTTGTGAACTATCATGGTACAGACTTCAACAAGTAATTTCGCAATTTGAAATGACTTGTCGAAGTCGGTACCATGAGCACAATATTGTGATGATAGTTACTTTTGTGAACTATCATGGTACAGACTTCAACAAATTATTTCACACTTTTGAGTGTGGAAGTCGGTTCCATAGTAAAAAAAAGTATGCTTGCGTACTCCATGTTAGACCACATCAGGTGAGGCAGCGGTCATACGCAAGCTAAAAAAAATATTTGTTTAAAAAGAATTACAAGACAGATTAAAAACAATATTTAATTATGCTAATACAATTCAAATAGATTGTGCTTTGTAATTAACAGGTGCATAGAAAGCTTACACAGGACGAAATAAATGGTAGCTTCAATAACTTCATATAATAATTGCCTTGTAACTCATAGCGACAAGTGTTTATATGAATGCTATAACTATGTTTCTATAAGCAATACACTAATTATTATACATATATATGTATTATACATATATATGTATTATCCGGCTTTACTCACGTTTATAGTCGAAAAACTTCGACTTCGGATTTCGAATTCAATCATTGGTTTGGTAAAAACGGCTATAAAGGATCTCGTACCAGAAGGAGGGCAGCAGCGCCAGTGGATATAATCAACATACTACTAATAAAATCAAC
Source organism: Apeira syringaria (assembly GCA_934044485.1). Classification (NCBI taxonomy): domain Eukaryota; kingdom Metazoa; phylum Arthropoda; class Insecta; order Lepidoptera; family Geometridae; genus Apeira; species Apeira syringaria. Next base: position 8,052,924 of record OW203665.1, on the reverse strand, counting down.
TCGCCTGCCAAGCGTGGAGAGTACTGGGTAACCCCTCCCTAAAAATATGAACACATTTCGCAGACTTTCTATTTCAAGTGTTCTAAGCATAGATGTTTAGAACACTGTTGCAAACCGAATGGGATTAATTTATATTGGACTATAAGGGATACGTTCCTATGTACAAAATAAAAAACAATAATCTTAAAAATATTTAATAGATGGCAAACAGGCAAACGGAGCGCATGAATGTAAGCAATCACTTTCGCCTATTGTATAAGTATAGGTTTTTAATATATGTTATTATGTCACAGTTTGCCTCCTAAAGATAAGACTTCGTTCCGATAAATGAATACATTTTATATTGGTTCTAATAACTTTTAGCTATTCCCATGCCAATCTTGTATCCTAAATCAGGATGGATTGCTCTAAATATATTAATGGCTTTCTGCTGCACGTATTGATCCGCACGCCGTAATGAATTCACAATATTTAATATCATTCTTCTTCGATATTCTTCTGTCGTGTCATTTGTGTAAAAAGCGGTGGCTTGTTCAAAATTTAATGTATTATCCTGTCTTATATTTAGAAGTACAGGTTTGTATTTGTCCACGTAAGGGATTGGTCCATGGTAGGTATTGAGAAAGTAAGTAGGAGCATCGTCACCATTGTAACCAGCAGGTGGAACTCCATCACGATTGTATGTAAGAACATTTGTTACAGGACAATTCACAGGTATTCTATTGAAATTTGCTCCTAAACGGTACATTTGAGCGTCTCTGTAAGCTAGTTTACGAGCAATAAAGAATTGATCCGGTGCCCCTAATATTCCGGGCACTACGTTTCCCGGAGAGAAAGCAAGTTGTTCGATATCACCGAAGAAATGATCAGGGTTTTTATTTAAAACAAAATCTCCAATTAGTCTTATGGGATATAAGTCTTCAGGGAGTATTTTCGTTACGTCGAAAACGTCAAATTTAGATTTTTTTATATCTTCGTAACTTAAGACTTGCACGCCCAATGTCCAACTTGGAAAATCACCTTTCGCAATTGCGTTGTAAAGATCTCTGATTGCGTAATCAGGATCAGAAACAGCTAACTTATCAGCATCTTCTGCAGACAGATTTATGGTTCCTGATTTCGGTATCATGTGCCATCTTACAAAATACGATTTTCCCATCTTGTTGTAAATCTGGTAAGTGTGAATACTGTAACCTGGCAAGTGCCTGTAGCCGTCAGGGATACCATTTTCTCCAAACACATACATAAGAAAAAAGAAAGCTTCAGGATGCGAGGTCAGAAAGTCCCAAATGATTTTTGGGTCTTTTAAATTAGTCACAGGATTTCTTCTTAATGCCCTGGCAAATGATGGAAAACTAATTGGATCCTTAAACAAAAACATGGGTGAATTTACTGCTGCGATATCGAAATTTCCTTGTTCAGTCAAAAACTTCACTGAAAACCCTCTACCATCTTGAATTGTATCTGGTTCTCCTATATCCATATGGGCTTGAGAGAATCTTACAACAATAGGAGTTATCTTTCCTATTTCGCTAAATAGATTGGCCTTACAAATGTCAGTCACATTATGTGTAACTTTGAAGTATCCAAGTGCTCCAGTTCCTTTGGCGTGAACGACTCTTTCTGGAATATTCCGTCGATTTAAATGCGAAAGTGTCTCCATAAAGTACGCATTATTGATATGACATGAATTTAGTGCTCTTGTTTCTGTGACTTCGACTGGACAGCCATTGCTGGTTGCTCTAATCCCGATTGAACCCTGAAAATTATTAACATTGATGTGTTGACATATTGAGATTGCATTTTTTATTGATCATCACCATATCAGTTGTAGTATAGCCACTGCTGTGTATAGCCTACATTATCAACTGGTCAAGGATCGCATGGAAGCGCCCTGCTTCTGACTTCCTCACGCGCTATTTATCGGGCCACTTGTTTACTGACGAGATAAATTGAGTCTGGACAGGAATTGAGGTGAATGCGTTTTTTATTTATTTTGCTTCAGGTCTAATCTGTAGTTACATAATACATAATATTTTATAAGACAAACTATGTTCACTAGCAATGTACGTTATAAAAACAAGCTAACTTTTGAAAAAGAAACGTTACTAGCTGCGCCCCACGGTTTTACCCGCGTAGGGATGATAGATGATGATGAAAAGTAGCGTATGTGTTTTGTATGTAACCAAGTTTCATAAAAAACCCATTCAGCCGTTCTGACGTGAATGAGTAACAAACATCCATCCATCTATCCATCCAACCAAACTTTCACATCTATGATACTATAGTGGGATTATATTGAGACCATTTCGTCATTATCAAAATATCTCTATAGTGTTAGGCTACAAAATACCATAAAAATTTTAAGTGCAATGTATGTTATTATTTTAGCTAACTTATGTAGGTACATATCTTACAGTATAAAGATATTTTTCAAAATGACGAAATAGACACCTAGTCTATTTTGTCATTATAAATATTAAATTAAAGTAGTAGTTCTTTCATCAATTCAATTAAATGGTATTTTTCAATGTGTGCTAAAGAAAAGATGAAAAGTGCTAAAGATTTCAAGATTTAGAATATATTTAATCAACACACATAAAAAGAACAAGACGTGAGTGATGTCACTATTATATAAAATTTAATAATGTGTAATTACAGAAGATTTTCCAAAATGTCCTTCTCTCTTCTTGTCTTCTCATATGTTTGGTAGAATAGGTCTTGGCTCAGAATTTTGCTAAATTCCAATGCAGATATACTATCGGGAACTGATTTTCAGCTAAGACCCATAGGTAATAGGAACAAACCACTTAATTAATATTGGCTAAGTAACTATGAGATAATCAATCAATCAAAATCATTAAATATTCTTTATTGCGAAAAATGGTAATAATGTTGCATAACTTATAGTTAGTTAACATGTACATACATATTAATATGCTTACATTGAAATATTACATTTTTTATTAGGTATTCTGTAGGTACTCGTATTTGTCTCCAGCCACTGTCTAGCCACCGAGCCAAATATAATAATGTTAAAATAAATATAATAAATAAAAAACTACCATAAAAGACATAAAACAATATACAAAAGTCATTTCTAAATAACTAACTGCACCATGCGGTATACCACCACCACCCGCAGTGAAATGGTACGTGATATTGAAGATCTTTGTGTCTTCCCGTCATTCCACGGAAACAGTCAGTATTTTGAAATGGATAAAAACAGCTGATGTGTTATGCCAAATTTCATGCAATTCAGCCGTTTCAGCGTCAAGAAGTAAGATACACACAAACGACTTACAAACTTTCGCCTTCATAATATACCGTGTGATAGTTGTACACATAATTATGTAAACCAAATTTAAACTAAAAATGATGACGCTGATTACAGACAAACATTTAAAAGAGACACATAGTATGTATAAATTTGACTGGTCGGTTGGCGCAGTTGGTAGCACTCTGCCTTCTGAGCCGCTGGTCCCGGGTTCGATTCCCGGACAGGTCAAACATTTGTGTGTATGAACATGTCTGTTTGACCTGTGTCTGGATGTGTATATGTATATGTAGCGTCAGGGTCCGACATTATTTAAAAAATAACACAAAAGTCTTCACACAATCACTTGGCTTATTTCAATTAAATAAACCTAATTAACTTCACATTAATTTAAATTATAATTCACTAAATTAATCTGCACTGATTATAATAAACTACCCGACACTAAAATTACTCAGCGACTACGTAACGTGTGCACTGACCAACGGTCGACGAACGAATGAACCGAGTCGTTCGCTCGCGCTGCCTTTTATACCACTCGGTGGTGAGATTGAAGTTAGTTCCGCGTTTGCCCGTTACACTCGCAGTTTTCAAAACAATGACGGTGGCGCCGTCACGGCCATACTGACGTACGCTCGTCCTCGAGCGTCTTCCGAGCATCTGGGAACAAGACAACAACCTGTTCGTTCATCCTGACATACTAGTGTGATCTTTAACAAAAGGTTTCAATAATGTGCTGGTCCGGTTAACCCTTCAGCTTACCACAACTACTACGTTATTTCATCAGTATTAAAACTGGAGACGATTGTGCTAGGCCGGATAAATATCCCTTTAGCGAATGCTAGACCGGACATCTGTCCCTATAGCCAAACATGCTAGACCGGATAAATATCCCTTTAGCGAATGCTAGACCGGACATCTGTCCCTATAGCCAAACATGCTAGACCGGATTGCAATCCCTGTAGCCGGAGGGCTAGGCCGGACCGCAACCCCTTTAGCCGAGTCATTGGACCGGATTTTCCCTTCAATGACTCTTTCCTACATTTTTTTACTTCCTACATTTTTTGTCACTCTTTTCTTTTTTTTTTTTTTTTTTTTTTTCTATTAATTACGGTCGTCGTGGTGTACAATGGCATCAGTTACAACACTTATTGATTCGGGTAAATCTGATGATGAACTTTCTATATTATTACTAATAGCGCTCAAGGTACGTGAACTAGCCGATACAGTGCTATTAACAGACATAGTGTCGCTACCGGAAAGTTCATCCTCAGCATCACCAATCACAGGTACGTTATCATTATCACGATCAGTTTCATGGACAACATCACTCTGGCTAGCATCCGCCGTCACGCAATTAATACCAATTTAATACCACTTATCTCAATCACTCCATGCGTAGCTCGGGAACACACGTTGACCTGTTTGCTGGAACTGGCGGTAGTGCACGCAGCATCTTCCTTTTTCTTGTATCGCATGGGGCAAGCGGAGGCTACGTGGCCGGGGTCAGCACATACGTAGCAGGCGACAGATGCACGAGGATTCCGTGGAGGGGCTGAACAATGCGGTGGCTCCCCCTTGACTGCCACTGAAGTGTTCCTTGCGATGAAAGCGTTTCGCGTCCGGACCAGTCGAACCGATGTCTTCGTTACGTCTTTTTAACGTGAAGCCGCGTAACGTGCGAAATAACTGGCTTTTGTCGTTTATAACCACTGAATTTAACTCTCGACGAATCCTGTCATCACACTGCGAAAGTACGGAAATGGCAAAGCCTGTCATCACCTTCTCTGGCATATTCACTTTGGGAATCTTTTCGATTAATTGTCATAATCGCATTCCCGCTTCAGCAGGGCTCTCTTTGCCGTCTAACTGAAATTTGATGATGTGATCGAAATAGTCTTGCATCATCAAAGGCTTTGCAAATCTTGATATCAGCATCTCTTTGATCGCAGGCCATGATATTTGGTCAGGTTTGATATTTGTTAGACACGTTGCCGTTGCCGCACGCCCCTTAAGAGAATGTGTTAGGGCTGGAATTAAGTCGATTCCTTTAATTTTCTTCTGCTCAATTATCAATTCGTTGAGTGTGCACCAATTAACGACGTCGGATTCAGGATCATCCGGATCGTAATTGACAAATTTTGTTGTTGCATGCTGAACAGGCTGACAAGATGTCATATTTTCAGCGATTTTTTTGAAGATCGCTTCCATACCAGTCGAGAATAACATAATTTGCTCCATTGCTGCATTACTCGGCGCATTTGACTGCGGTGATTGTTGTGGGGGTAGATCCCACTTCTGATGTAGCGTCAGGGTCCGACATTATTTAAAAAATAACACAAAAGTCTTCACACAATCACTTGGCTTATTTCAATTAAATAAACCTCATTAACTTCACATTAATTTAAATTATAATTCACTAAATTAATCTGCACTGATTATAATAAACTACCCGACACTAAAATTACTCAGCGACTACGTAACGTGTGCACTGGCCAACGGTCGACGAACGAATGAACCGAGTCGTTCGCTCGCGCTGCCTTTTATACCACTCGGTGGTGAGATTGAAGTTAGTTCCGCGTTTGCCCGTTGCACTCGCAGTTTTCAAAACAATGACGGTGGCGCCGTCATATATATCAGTCATCAGGTTACCATAGTACAGGCTCTGCCTAGTTTGGGACCTGAAGACGTTGTGTGAATGTTGTCCCATATTATTATTGTTATTAATTGTATATATTTATAAAATGTTAAATAATTGGTACTCCCCGGACAAAACAGGTGAAAACGGCAAGCGGTTGCTTCTTAACTCGCACTGCAAATGAAAACTCAGCAAAAAAGCCAAAGCAAGGTGTGCCAATATTTTATAACTAGCCCTAAACTCAAACTTGTATGTTCGGTTTCTAGCAACTATACTTTGCTTAATAAACTATCCGAGACACTATCGGTGCAGCAAACGCGTATTTTTTTTTATGTCGTAGGTGGCAAACTAGCAGACGGGCCGCCTGATGATGATAGCGATCACCGTCGCCTATGAATATCTGTAGTACTACGGGCATTACGATACGTTGCCAATCCTTTGACACAGTTAAATCTCCTTTTGAATCCCATATTGTAGCTACATGGGAACACCGTGGGAGGAAATTATTAAAATGATTAAATGAATCTGACAATGTGTCTAGTTTAAAAAAAGTACATGAATGTTTCTAAAGAAGAATATAAGTGGCAAGGCGCTACAGTTTATGAACTTTGCTAATACACTAATGTTTCACTATGGTATGTATTGTAATGTAAAAATAAATAATGTATTAAATAACAGGATATACTTAGAGGCAACTGTACCGGTGTCAAGTTAGCGGCCAAAAGTTAGCGGTCTGCGATAATTCGACCACGTAATTCGTAACGTAGACGTCACAGAATATAATGACTAAGTAGGCGAAAAAGAAAGAAGAAGAGAGATGGTCTAAAAATCAATCAATCACTATCGTAAATGACTAAAAGTACTGCGGTATTTCAGAATGGTCGAAAAAGTCCTTATTTGTTAGGCCTCTTGTCGTTTCTTGCAAACGAAAAGGTGTGCTGATAACTTTTGTGATATAAGCTTTTTTACGTATATCGTGGAAATTACTGCCCACGTTTACAAGAATCCCAAACGTAGCAACTATGTTCTTATACTTTTAATATATCTATAAACTATTCGATAGCAAACATTTAAAATGTAATATATTTTTTTTTTAATTTCAAATATAATGAAAAAACAGGCCCATGACTCTCCCACATCTACTGAATTGACAGTCCAGTCACTTTACCATTAAGCTATCGACATCTCTTTCTTGTTGCGGTCGTCTCGACGATGTGAGCGCAAATTCAATTATCAATCATTGTTTTAACTGGGGTCTAAGGCAGTATTCATTGGTCTGCAAGCTCGTATGTAGCCATAGATGACCAAGAGAACAGCTTTTATCAACTGAAAACTCCTGTTTGAATGCCGCAGCCCTTTCCAACTATTTTCAAAGCACTAAGTAATGCTTGCCAAGCGATGCTATGTCATCCAGTTAACTACCTATATCTGACAATTCAAAGAACAGGCAAACCTGTTTTTTTATTCGGCTGAAATTCTAGCACAGATAGGAATTTTGTACTTGTTACCCTCATAGGTGCAAGGCAAGAGGACAGGTAGGAAAAAATTGTATCAATGCAGAAATAGCGCAGCGCAGCACATAGGCAAGAAGTAGATGTAAATGACGCTATCGGTGAACTTACTTTAAAAAAACATATAACCTCCTCCTCCTTTTTTAAAGTCGGTTAAAAAGGGGTTACGTTACGATCAAAGGAAATGGCGCCGTCACATCTTCCTGAGTCACATGTTAGGGCTGGCGCCGCGGCTTATTCGGCGGAGCAATTGAAACGGCGAAAATATTCTAACCTAGGTAGTGGTTACATATTTGAACCTTTTGGACCTGGAGTTCATCGGATTTTCCAAAAATTTATCTGAGCGTTTGATCGATGCGACGCGTGACCAAAATGCTGGCACATATTTGGCTCAACGAATCAGCCTTGCAATTCAGCGTGGCAATGCTGCTAGCATTCTGGGCACGCTGCAGGCCGGTAGCGGGTTAGAACATTTGAGTTATCTATAGGCTACCAATAGCTAGTGGATTGCTCAAATGTTACTGTAGTAGCTGCAGTATTGTAATTAGTTATTAGTGTTTTATTTTAATAAAGACATTTGCCCTTTTCTATATAAAGAAATGAAGACTATAAATATTAAATGGTTTTTTTCGGATCATAGCAAATGTATTTAGTGAATTTATCGGTTTAATATTGGAAATAAACAGGCTTATATTGTTACTATTATTTTATTATTTAAAAGATATAGGTACTGTATATTAGGAATCGCGTAGGAATCGAAGATTACGAGGTTAATTCGCTAGTTAGTAGTGTCTGAAAAGGATAACTAGTAGTAATTACATTGACAAGTAGGAGTAATAGGTACTAGGCAAGGGAAGGATGCAGGCTGCTTCCAACAGGTCCTTGTGGAAATCAATGGGGGAGGCCTATGTCCAGCAGTGGACGTCCTATGTCTGAGATGATGATGAGTAATACTAATAGCAATTATGTACTTACATAAGTATTATTCTTAAAGTTGGAAAGCTGATCAGATGCTGGATCAGCGATAGTCGTTTTAATTACACCGACGGATATAAATAAAATGAGTAACATGTTTTTTAATATTTACCCTACTACCTATGACAAGCGCAAATATAAAAAAGTTGGATTGCCTGGTGTATCACATTATATACATAGTTTGTTTTGCACCTTTTTAATAATTGTTGAAAACAAATGACATCATGGATAGCTGTCTATATGGGGTTCCGTACTTGCTTGGCTAGAACCATCATATAGGTTATTTAAATTAATAGTAATTATACGAAAAGCGTGAGCATTCCCAAGCTTGGGCTGATGCACTGGCGTCTATACCCAATAAGTTCATGCTTCTTTTTTTTTTTTAAATTCTCTGTTTCTTTTTTCTTTCGTTCTTGTTTTTTTTTCCTTTCATTTGTTTTCAAACTTCTTTTTCTCTCTTGGTTTTTTCTTATTTTCTAATGCTGGTAAAATATTCTTAGAAATCAGAAGTGGTATAAATTAAAAATAAGAAAGAACATGATGAAGAATTTTATTTCTATGTTAGTCTGTTACAAAAACGTTTCACCAAATACAGATTTAATAGAACATTTATACAAAGACACAAAATGACAGCATAAATTAGAATGAAACGATCTTACGGTATGCAGTGTCGACCCCAACCACCTTACCGACCGACGACTGAACAAAAATGTGTCGGTATTCGACTGAGCGCTTGCTTTTACAAGTGGTAGTGGGGATCAATGTTGCCAGTGATTGCCTTATAGCTAAGAATATTATCATTAAATATATACCACAGGCATTACTTATTGTCTACTTTTTGTTGTTGGCAATCACTTTATTTGCTCTGTTTATGAAATGTATATAGTATCCCAATTACTCTTGAAAAACTGTGCATATCTGTAGCTAAACCAGGAATCACTATCACAGTCGTAGAGCAGTAGAATCGCAACGTGAAACAATTGAACTCTGCATAAACTGTCATTTACCTAGTATAACTGTGACACAGAGAAATGATAGTTTGGACGGATTGTATGTGCGCTATTCAATTATTTATGCAACTACGATGCGGTGATTCTATTATAACGAAAGTTATTTCTGCTATAGGCTGTTTCAAAAACATTACCGTTGCCATATTCATAAAGAATTGTAGCCATATAGTGGCATCTGCAGCTAACATATAAAAGTAATGGTTCACTATGACATGTAATTCATTTATAAATACAAATACAGGAGGCAGAAGTTGATTCAGTGTAGGTAATTATATAGGAAACACAATAGCAAATATTTCAAAGCGAAAGTTAAATATCTTGATACAAAGTGTACCTCGAATGTGCAACAAACAATAAAACAACAGCTGTAGAATATTTGCACTCGAGAAAAAAGTCCTATACCTACGAGTATGATGAGTACAAGTGTGTATACATGTATGTATAAACATAATTATGTATATGAATATACAGTGTATATGTATATATATCAGTCATCAGATTAACATAGTACAGGCTCTGCCTAGTTTGGGACCTGAAGACCTTGTGTGAATGTTAATTAAAAAAATAAAAAAATATATGAATGCCACACAAACATTATTGTTATAATATCAACTGCAAATAATACATATTAATGGAATTTCACAATAGTGTATAAGAACCTCAGATATGATATGATGTCATTATATTCAAAACTTTGTATTTTTGTAGTACTTATATCTAATTACTTCGATGGTCTCAAACAGTTTCATATAATCTGGTATAGAATACGAGTATATACAATGGCTTAGGCCACTGAACACTAAAACCATGTACACATATACATAACATATAATTATATCATATTTGTAATGTAACAAAACGACTAGGACTCACGTGGTAAACACTGGAAAATTACTCTCCGACCAGTTTCGAACTTATTTGCAGTTCTTCATCTGGGAGTTATGATCGTGCCAGGCGGCGAGCGCGAGCCTCAGCACGTAACTGGTCGGAGAGTAATTTTCCAGTGTTTACCACGTGAGTCCTAGTCGGTTTGTTACATTACAATTATGGAAGAAACTCGCGATAGTTTTCAGACTCATATATCACATTTATTCGCTGATATCTTTAGGCACCAGTGTATTAGCCTAAATTTGGTAATGCTCTCGTTTTTGGTACAATTACTAACAGTTTAAATAATCCCTTTGATGTTTCTAGCTAAACAACCAAGGTACGCCATAATTATAGCCAATCTATGATGTTATTTGTTACATGCAATTATAAAAAAAGTACGAAACATACCTACCACGTATTTAATGCAATACACTAGGCAATTCAACTTTTATACATTTGCACTTGTTATAGGTAATATGTTATAGCTGTCTTTTTTTTAAAATCATTCTACTCTTTCTATTTATGTCCGTCGGTGTAATTAAAACACTTATCGCTGATCCAGCATCGGATCAGCTTCCCAACTATAAGAAGAATACTTATCGTACATAATTGCTATTGATATTACTCCTACATAACAATGTATTTAGTAAAAAAAAAATCCGTCAAGAAAATGTATAACGTAAGTTTCGCCTATAGAGCATGATGTTAATGTAATCTTTTGTGTGTATGTGTGTATGTTTGTTTCTTCTACACGCTCATACGGCTGTACCGATTTTCATGAAATTTGGTATAGAGATAGGTTAGACCCTGGAATAACAGATAGGCTACTTTTATCCCGGAAAAAGTATAGTTCCCGTGGGATAATTGATGTAACGGGAAAACCGTAATCCACGTGGGTGAAAACGCGGGGCGCTACTAGTAAATCATAAACTCTGAACATATTTAGTAACTAGCAAATGAACTTCATAATTTTCGATTCCTACGCGGTTCCTATTATGTATCTTTAACTACATTTAATCAATATATATCTTTATAGTCTACATTCTCATTGATCGTGACAGAAACCCTTCTCGTGCATAGGCCTCCTCCAACATGTTCCAGTCTATTGTTAGCTTTTTTATCCATTGATATTCAGATTCAATGTTTTCAATTCAGTTTTTTCTAGGTCGTCCTCTTCTTCTTTTTCCTATGAGACCTACCAACATTATTACCTCATATGTCCATCTTTAACATCTATTCCTTGCTATATGACCGGCCCCCGCTATTTCTGTATTGATTAAAACAGGTCAACGGTTTATTCCTATCTCTTCGTCTTATAAATACATACATCATATTTATGTTTTTTTTTTTTATGTGTACTTGAACGTGCTGATGTTTGCCTATACGAGATAGCATGGCCCTAAAACCGCATAAGAACAACAAGGCACTCCGGTTAACGGAATTATAGCAACACTGCAAAGCGACACTTAGTCTACAGAGGTTTTATAACACAGTCATGTTCGAAGTCATGCTCATCAGAACAGAAAAATGGAATCCAAAATGGCGCAGTTTGTTTGTTAAAAGCCCGCCTCAGGCAAGAAAATATTCAGATTACGACCTCGCGTCTTTCCTGATTCCCAATAGCGACTTCGAAGCAGTAGCACTTTATAAAGATACCATACTTTGAGTTTGAATGTTCGTTACACAGATCTAATCTTATAAAAGCCAGTTGCGTAATTAAGGTTGCGAAATAAAATTAGTCAATTGAAAGTTGTTATACATTTTTATTCAAATTTAATTATCTATTCGTTACAAAAATTAAAGTAAAACTGGCATGCACTTTATGTACATTCGCGAAGACACTGTTAAATAACGGTCACTATTTAACTACACATGATTGGTATCTAATTTTATTTTATTTATATATTATTTATTTACTTAATCCAACAGCGTCACATTAAACACGTATGGGACATGTATGGGATTTTTGTTTCGGTAACCAATTTGTCCTTTGTCAAAAAGTCTCGCAGTCGTCAAATGTGCTTGAACTGAACCAGAAGAAATTAAAACGTCTAAAATTGTGATTAATAATAACATTTTTAATTGTGAAGCCCGTGGGTCATTTGTTAAGTACATAATTGGTACATATAAATCAATATACATCAGGGTTTTTCCCGCCCTCTCTGCCAGTAAACACCCGCGAGCACTGATCAGAAAGCGAAACCCGCGAGCCTGTGAAAAATGTCATCGCCAGTTAAACAATTAAATGTCATTTCAGAGAAAATAATTGGTAACATACTATCACGAAATTAGGCATGACGGGCACGTTAGAAACTTTTAGCCATTCCCGTGACAATTCTATACGCTAAATCTGGGTGGATTGCAGTAAATATACGGATTGCTTTCTGTTGCACATGATAGTCCGCCTGAAGCAATGATTCGACTATTTCTGAAATCATTCTCTCACGATATTCTTTTGTTGTCTCATTTGTGTAGAAAGCTGTTGCCTGATCAAAGTTCATTGAATCATCCTCTCTAATATTTATTAGCTTGGGCTTATGTATGTCCACGTAAGAGATCGGCCCATGGTAAGTATTAGGATAATAATTAGGGGAGTCCCCGCCATTGTGCCCAACAGGTGGAACTCCATCACGATCGTATGTGAAGACGTTTGTTAAAGGACAATTCACAGATATTCTATTGAAATTTGCTCCTAAACGATACATCAGAGCATCTCTGTAAGCAAGTCTACGACTCTTAAAGAATTGGTCTGGTGCTCCTAATATACCCGGTACCACATTTCCCGGGCAGAAGGCAAGTTGCTCTATATCAGCAAAGTAATTATCAGGATTTTTGGTTAAAGTAAATTCGCCTATTGGTCTTAGTGGATATATTTCTTCAGGGAGTATTTTTGTTATGTCAAAAACATCAAATTTAGCTTTTTTTACATCATCATAACTTAAGACCTGTAAACTCACGTTCCAAGTTGGAAATACACCTTTCTCAATTGCGTTGTAAAGATCTCTCACTGCGTAATCAGGATCAGAAACAGCTAGTTTCTTGGCTTCTTCTGCAGACAAGTTTTTTTTACCCGATTTAGGTATAAAGTGCCATCTTACAAAATATGATTCTCCATACTCATTGTAAACCTGATAAGTGTGAATACTGTAGCCTGGCATATACCTGTAGCCGTCAGGGGTACCATTTTCTCCAAACACAATATACAATAAAAAGTAGAAACCTTTGGGTTGTGACGTTAGAAAGTCCCAAATCATTTTTCGATCTCTTAGATTGGTTACAGGATTTCTTTTCAATGCTCTGGCAAACGGTGGAAAAAGATTAGGATCCTTAAACAAAAACATGGGTGCATTTAAAGCAACGATATCTAAATTTCCTTCTTCAGTCAAAAACTTCACAGAAAGTCCTCTGCCATCTCGAATGGTATCTGGTTCTCCCTTATCTAAATGTGATTGAGAGAATCTCACAACAATAGGAGTTTTCTTTCCAATTTTGCTAAACAGCTTGGCTTTACAAATATCAGTCACGTTATGTGTAACTTCGAAGTATCCAAAGGCTCCAACCCCTTTGGCGTGAACGACTCTTTCCGGGATTTTCTGTCTATTGAACTGCATAAGTGTTTCCATGAAGTACGCGTTATCGATAGGACATGAATTTAATCTGGTTGTTGCTGTTACTTCGACTGGAGCGTCATTACTGGTTGTTAAAATACCAATGGGACCCTGAAAAAATAGTTGACAATACTTTGTGTTTTTCATGTTCTATATATTCATCGTTTTAGCTGTAGGTCAACGACTGCTGGACATATGCCTCTAATATTGTCTTACACATAAAGACCTTTTTGAAAGCAACTTGTATTTAGATATTTACCACGTTACCCTACGGCACCCTGTCAAAAAGCTTTTGAAATATAAACCGAAACGGCATGTATTATACTTCTTTGCACTAATTTCCTCGCTCCACTTGTGAATGGCATATACCAGCAGTTTTGTACAACGATTGTGACGTAGTTTTGCCAATTACTGTGATCATGTGTTCTTAGGAATGGCAGAAGCCTAGTTTTATGTAGTCAGTAGTATATATATAATTCTTTTGCAGTCTCTTTTTGCAATCAACTATTGAATTAACACTCTAAATCAAACGGAAAAATTTTTTTTAACCCTTCTCAAAGAACTTTGCCACTCACGGGATCAATTATTGTCATTGTGTATGTTCAGCGATTTCTCCGCCCGCAACTATAATATCATTGACGTATGCGTAGCACTTTTCAGTAATTGGAGTGTGACTCAAAAACTGCTTAACCGACTTTAATGAAATTTGACCACACGGGAAGCACCAGCTTTCAAATAAAAAAAACTATCAAAGTTGGTTCACTCAGTTTAAAATTATGCGGTAACAAACATTAAAAAAAACATGGGTCGAATTGAGAACCTCCTCCTCTTTTCGTAAATCGAATAATAATGTACATTGTATAATTAAAGGATAACAATGTAATATAGTACAGATTTAATAAAATTGGTCCCAATCGCATATCGTGACTTTGTAGAGGTGGAGAATACAATGCAGTATTTTCTTCTAAATCAGTGGTTCCCAAAGTTGATTGGGCCACAGCTCATCTCAAAATTATCATCATCTCAGCCATAGGACGTCCACTGCTATATAGGCCTATATGACATATGCCTCCTCCATTGATTTCCACAAGTTCGTCAATCCACTTTGTCGATTGTCCTATATCCCTATCGCTTGCCAGTCCTTGGTTACTGCAAAAAACTTCGGACATCCAATGGCCATAGGGTTTCGAGCGATGTGCCCTGCTCATAAGTTTCTAGCAAATAAGGTGTTTTTATTCTATCCGAGATTTTATGGATGGATCGAAATATTCTCGAGTTGAAATTACGAACTGGCAAGCGCAAGATTGGGCATCAATGTAAATAAGTCTATGTTTCCATTGATGAGACTTCATATAACCTATCTTGTCTCTTCCAGGAAGGAATATGTATCCGTCGATTTCCCTATGTCAAAAATAAACCAAAAATGTATATCAATATTATGAAAGAACTTACACAGGTATTCTTCTTAAAGTTGGGAAGCTGATCCGAAGCCGGATCAGCCAATATCGCTTTAATTGCAATGATGGATATTAATAAAACAATCATTTTTATGGAATGATTTTACCTACAACCTTTGATAAGCACATATATTATTCAAATTCAGTGTGTATTGCATTTTACAATGACTTTATAGTTTCACCTTATTTAAATATTGTGCAGTACCTACAAATGACGTCATGTGCAGCTGTGAGTGCTGGAATTCCTTTGTGGTTTAGAAGCCATTACAATATAAAAATAGTATAAACATTTTTGATTCACTCATTTATTAGCAATGATATTAAATGTTTATATGAGGGTAAATAAGCTTCTGTATCTGATTAACTAATAGGTAAGAAAGTCAATGCGTGACTAGATAAATTATGCCTGCATTTACCAACCAACCAACCCGCAGAGGAGTGAGACAAATAGACCTTCTCTTAATCTCATGTGGCCTTCAGAAATGATTGGGGAAAACCGAAATCGAGTTACTAACCTCAAATTTAGTATGAAGTCTTTCTATTCGGTAAATGAATAATAAGTAGCTATAAAAATCATAAACGATCAGAAGAAATTCTAAAGCTCTGGCTTACTTCAATAATTAATATCTTTGTGGCATTCGGTCCCCGTTAACATCTTGACTTTGAAACATCCCTGTCAAAGAAAAAATTCTGGGATGCGTCCGGATCGACTGTCGCTATGTATTTAACTCTATTTTTTGCGAACCTTTACATTTAATCGCAAATTCAGGATTGACTATGCGATAATGAGGGCTTATTAGTGCAATCACAATGTGATCGCACTATACTACTAATCACAACTTTCGGTCTATATGAAACCAGTCGGCGATCTACCCTCGTTTGAAGCGTTATTTTTAACCACTAGTTAAACCCTATGTGTGTTAATCAATTAATCCAGAAAAGCTAAACGGATCTGGATTAAATATGACACAGAGATAGATGATAGCGTAGAATAACACACAGGAGACTTTACGCCGGTAAGATATCGATTTACGGAAAACCGTATTGAACGCGGGTGAAATCGTGAGGCGCAGCTAGTATTGTAAATATAAAGCCTTCGTATTAGTACCTGTAGCATTTGAATCAATTATATATTCTTGTTTATTATAATGGTTAATATATTTAAACGCATCATTAGTCGCTATTTTTATTATTACTATTATTGTGGGCAGCAGCGCCTTCTGAGGATCGGAAATCATACTGCGCTCGCCAACCCGCGTGCCAAGCGTGGCGAGTATTGGCAAATCCCCCCTATATGGGGGAGGCATACGTCCAGCAGTGGACGCACATGGCTGAGAAAAAAAAAAAAATACTTTGAGTATACAGCCTCCGCTCCTCCTATTATATCAGTAAATATTTTTGTTAAAATGCCAACCATGTAAACTCATTTTAACCGGTTTCTAAAAAAGGAGGAGATCTCAGTTCCCAAGTTTAAGCTCCTCGAAACTGTCATTTAAAAACAAGTTCAAAAAATATTCTATCAATCAAAATACACCTAACAAGATATCTATAGAAATGTCATTAATATCGGTATAATTACAAGAAAATGTAAATAATTATCCGCAGATGGAGTGGGAGTGGACTACATATTTTTTTATTTAGTCAAAGTCGAGGTTCACCTCGACTCAAAATATATTTATGTAAATGTTTTTAGCGTTCCGTACCTCAAAAGGAACCCTTAAAGGATAACTTTGTCACCCGTCCGTCTGCCTGTCAAGACCTCTCGAGAACGCGTGTAAATAAAATTTAAAATATTTTTAAATAAAAAAATTAAATTTAAATGATATACTCAAGTACAGTCTATCTAGTACTACAGTCTGTCTAGTACTACAGTCTCTTGAAGCTTTGAAAAAATTAAACTTCTAAGTAGACGTTGCCGCAAAAAACGTATAGGTATTTGTACGCTCTCAAGGCACCTAGAACTATAAAATTTGGCAACGAATGCCGACTTACACTATTACGAGGTAGGTAAACAGCTATGTATAAAACAATTATCAAATGGTGAAAAAGCAAGTTTTGTTTTTCCAGCGGTATACCGAAATTCTAACATGTAGGTGTAAAGTATATAGGTACCGCTTGCTTTAGCTTTTTATTGAATCTAGTGGATATGAAGATTAATCCCTATATTCCTTGGTCACGCCATAACTTGAGAACGACATTACCTAACACAACAAGTTTTCTAATACCTTGTAGATCATCATCATCATCATCTCAGCCATAGGACGTCCACTGCTGGACATAGCCTCCCCATTGATTTCCACAAAGACCGGTTGGAAGCGGCCCGCAGCCAGCCCTTGCCTGCGATCTTAGTCAGGTCGTCTGTCCACCTGGTCAGTGGCCGTCCTATGCTGCGCTTGCCAGTCCGTGGTCTTCACTCGAGAACCTTTCGACCCCAACGACCATCAGTTCTTCGAGCTATGTGCCTTGCCCACTGCCACTTCAACTTGCTAATCCGCTGGGCTATGTCGGTGACTTTTGTTCTTCTACGGATCTCCTCATTTCTGATTCGATCGCGTAGAGAAACTCCGAACATAGCTCTCTCCATACCTTGAGTAGAACCAGTAGAGATGGTTCCAACGATAGAAAAATGAACAAAATTACGCAGAAAATAGGAAAATTCCGGATTTTAGTTACGAAAATAATATAATATTAATTCCTTGCTCAGGTGTTTGTCCCGGGTCTTGGATGTTTGTGTGCTGTGTTTGTATGTGGCCACGCCTCCTGCGACTAAAAAAACTGTATAATAAGTATAATATTTATGTAATAAGGTTGCGAGTGAATAGCTACCTTCTAAGTGTGCGTGCTACACCTTAGACCGCATTCTCACTTAACATTAGGTGAGACAGTGGTCAAACGCATTCATTAGAAAAAAAACCTAACTTGAACAATAATTGTTAATCAGTTCTTGTAATGATATAACAAAACGGAATGCTTTTAACTGAACACTTTGTATTAGGACCTGAAAAGACCATTGCTAATGTCTTCAAAGAATACAAAGTAGGTACCTACTTTCACATAAAATCAATCCTCGTTCATCCAACAATCCACCTCCTTCTGCATTGTACATTTACCTTTGTGTAAATTGTTTCATTTCCTCAGCCATTTTTTATGGATTTAAACATCTATAGTTTATAAATAATCTATATCGATAATCAACATTGAATAACTGGGGAGGACTTCAAATTTTATTGCATGATTAATAATAGGAATAAGTAGTTTTATGTACCTAGGAAATTAGGTAGTAAGAAATTGTAGGTACTCCATACTCGGCGGATGATCACGTCTCGAAATTTGAACGTTCCTTTAATACACTAGGTACTTAATTTGTAGTTCCTCAGTTTAAGTGTGAGGTTTGGCGTACGGGGCCAACAGCTAACAAAATCTAATAGAGCGTAGGTTTCAGAGCCATGAATAACGGCGTAGAGTTGCGTAAAATGCGAAGCCAAAACGAAGGGGGAGAAAAAATTACTCCACGTCTATTAGTGTTCTGTGATCACCATAGCCTCAAGCGTAGATAGCGGTGCGTTTCATTTTGAGCTCACAGTACATACATTCGTACGTAAGGATTTAGCTGCTGTTTCGAGATGAATTTAGTACTGACAGTGTTGACGCTCGTAAGCAAATTGGAACGGATTGTGTGTGTGAATGCGTGCGAGTTCTTTAAATGTCAGTTCCCATTATATTCATATTAATTAAATAATTCAATTCTTCATCAATATTTCACAGGCACACTAAATGGGTAATTTTTTGAGTCAGTTAAAATTGCGTTAATAATTTGTTGTGGACGGACTACCAATTTTCCGGCAGATTCTCTAAATGAGTCAGGTTTTTTACTCTAAGTATATTGTTACTAATCTATGTGTTTGACAGCGCTCACACGTCGTACTCGTGAGCGTTCTAAGCACAGAAAGATTATGGTCATATATATTTTGTGTGCAGCTGTCAGTGCATTTCAGAATGACTTTAAGCACGCTATTTGTGCTTAAAGCGTTTAAAACTCAAAAAGAAACGCACCCTAGATGTCTACTTTATCTATGGCCTCAAGCCTCGAAAAGTTGTCTTGTCTGTCATCTTTGTCAGTCTGTCACAAAAAGCGTCAAAATCGTCAAATCGTCAATAAAATTACTACCTCTACTTAAACAGGTGGATAATTCCTTTATTAAAATGCAAAATCCTTGAGTTAAATACGACCGCGTCATATGCTCCTAGTTAATATTAATGTTGACTGTGTTTATTAAAAGCTAACCCAAAAATGGCAAGGTCGCCAAAGGATGATCCAAGATACAACAAAACATGGAATTACTGCGCGGAAGCGACAGAGAACTGTGCACCTGGCGCATTGAATGAAAGAAATCAAACACCGATCACATCAAATTCGAATATGTTGCCTGATAATAGTGTCTACGTGAATGCAAACTTCAGCGATGATGTTTATTTGAACAAGAAGCCATACAACGTGCCGACTGTTGATACCGCTGGTAATAATATGGAAGATAAGGTTCCTTTTAACAACGTGCCACGGCCAAATCAGAATTATGGAAATGCTATGCTCAAACTGGGTAACGGGCAGCTGGTGCGCGTCTTTATCGACGAAAATCACCAACACCTTATCTTCCCGATGTCCGGTCAGTATGAACTATTCAACCCTAATCAGGGAGTTCTCGATCCCCCACTACAGGCGCCCCAACAATCGCGCCTCTACACTTTAAACCAAGAATTTACTACTAACAACAATGTTAATAAGCCCCCACTATCTGTTACTCTAAATAGTGGTTTTCAAGATATTAATGTTCAACCCCAGAAGCCTCAATCGTCTAGTTTTTTCAACGATCTGTTGGGTAACTTAGAACCTACCACAACAGGCACATACTCACCATTTGGACAAAATTACCCTCTTAATCATCCAGATCTTACAAATCTTAATCCTTTGCATAACAATTCTGTTCTGGAAGCAAAAAACTTGTCTATGAAAATGGACAATTCTCCAAAGAGGAATGAAAACAGCCCTCTTGCAGATACCAGTAACAAAAAGCGCATTGTAGCTGAAGTGAAACCAATGCGGCCTTCTTATTCAGATGTGCTAGCCAAGAATACAAAAATTGCTCAGCAAGCCGAAGTGGCTCATAAATCAAAACCTCAAAACATTGAGACAAAACCAACTAACAACAAACTAAATACCAAACCAGAAAAACTTTCCACAAAATCAAAACATGATGAAAGTAAACTTAAAAGTGATAAAAAACAAAATTCTAACACTATTTCTTCCGGTAGCGAGTCTGGTGATATCTACACAGATGACAATGAAAAGCATCAAAAGCCAGGCAAAAAGTCTAAGAACAAAAGGAGCAACATGGCAAGAAAATGGTCTTCTCTTGACGATATCACTAATGAAGAAGACAACAGTTATACACAAGAGAATGAAAGCCAGTTTGTGTTTATTGAAAATCATGAGAAACCTAAAAAAGAGAAAAAATGTGACAAGTCCAAAAGTACAGACAAAAGTTCTCTCTTGGAAGATGATTTCAAGTATGATGAGGAGGATCTTAATTCTTCATTTTTCCAAGAAGGCCATGGTGACTCTGGTAAGTCTAAGAAGAAGAAGGATGCACGTGGCTACCACAAGGCAGCCAAAACTGTGCTAGACAAAAAGAAGGCTACTCAGACCAAAGTGAGACGGAACAAGCCTGGCTATGTTGGAGTGGCTCAAAACTATTTGGAGCATTGGGGTGGAGCTTCTTGGAAGGCACTTGGGTGGTTCTTTTATCTGCTATCAGATATTTGTGGCATGACCCTGCATTTGTCTTTTGATCTGTAAGTACATAATATATTATTATCTTTTGTTTGCTGTATGCAACATCAGATGCCATACAAAAAGCATTCAAATTCATCATGTATTTAACACTCATAACTAGCTTTTGTTATATTTTGTGTTGTCATGACGTATGTCATGGAGGTGGTAAAGAACACTGTTACCTGAGCGGGGATAGTGATTTATGTTGATTTTTATGCTTGCATCTTGCCTAAGTGACAAATTTAAGTCAGTACATATTGCAATACAATGCAGTGTTCTTATTATATCATCTCAAAAAATTAAAAATGAGTTAAGTTTGTGAATGTATATAAAAAAAAACATATAAAAATTATATTTGCAGAGGTTCCAGTCTAAACTAAAATTAACTGCAATGTAGTTCATTTCACTATGCATTTTCAAGTGATTATAAGTAAGGTCCAATTGAGAACCTCCTCCTTTTTTGAAGTTGGTTTAAAAGTACTCACAATTAAGTAAATAAAAGTTGAATGTGTTATATACATACATGTACATAAGTGTTAGTAAATCAATTCATGCTTAATCATAACTTTCTTACATCCTGTAAGGTGCCTAGGTGTAACGTAACATAGTTAATTGTAAGCAACATCTAGCAGTCAAACTAATATCTACAATTTTAATGTCATTATGTGAAATCCTATTAGAAGTATATTTACAAAGTATGTCAGTTACTTCTTGTAGCCAGCTCTAGATAGTATGTCATGCACATACAATACCATAGCACTTTATTATAAACCAATGCAACAATTTGTAACACATGGGACCAAAGTAAGGTGTTTGTAATGAGTAATTTTCTGAATCAAGAGCAAAGCAAAGGATACTAAGAGACTCTTAAGTATGTCGCTCGAAGTTAAATAATTGTGGTACAGTGTGGTACACTCTGCTTCCTTCATCCCCCTCTGTGAAAAAAGTAAGTAAGAGATGATTTTAGTAAAGATGAATATATAACCAAATTACAAAATTTACAAATACAGTTACTGTAATGACTGCTTCTTTTTCATTTTTCCATGTAGATGATAAAATTTATGAAAATTCTTAGTATTCATATCTTTTAGACATTTTATCTGCTGTACGCTACAATGGTCAGTCTTACCGTTATAAACATCTTCTCCAGTCAGCCTTTGGATAGGTAGTATACATACAATTGGATGTATACATACAACCTCATAAATTCCGACTCAAAGTATGCATGCAACAATTGCAACAACCACCCATTAAAAATGGGGACTGAATACTAAAGAGACTGTGTGTGGCTGATGTTTATAGAACTAATATTAAAACACTATCTGCGCCCTGCGGTTTCACCCACATGGGCTATGATTATTTCATCAGAACCAATAGGTGGGCTCGTCAGCTATCAAACTGACAGGTGCTGGTTTGATCCCCACCAATGGCTTAAGTTTCTCAGCATGGTGGTAGGGTACTGTTGAATACCTGCCTGGCTAGCTTCCACCCTCAATTTAAAAAAACTGTCACCAAACACATAGTGTGTTCTGGCACCAGTCCTTGAGAGCCAGTAAGTATTGTAGGTTTAGCGTGATAGTATTTTCAACCATATCGTCAATGATCATCAAGTGAGATAGTGATCAATTGCACCATAAGGCCTCAGAAAGTACAAGAATCACAACCGGACTGCATAAGGCCTAAGGACCAACCACATACACCACTAGAGCAGCTATGCCAGCGACCCAGGGCCATGCTCCGTTATATTAAGGAGTTAGAATGGTTTGGGTAGTGGCTGGCAGGGGGAATGCAGAAAAAACACCCCAAGTAGGATGTCAGTGCAGGACTCAGCACCCCCAACTTTGAAGTGGTCAAAAGCAATTGCATGCTAGATCTATATAGTATAAAAAAGAAAAATAAAGCACCATTTATATTAATTTTCTCCTCATTCCAGCTGCACCTCAGTGTTCACTCAAACATATGTGAGCTCCCAAGCAGTTTGGCGAAGCGGCAAGGATTGGTTTGCAAAGATCGGCGACAATAAATACTTGATGTATATTGACAGAAAACTTGGTCATACAAAACTAGGCTTTTGGCGGAAACTGAAATGGTTTAAAAAAGGTAAGAACGTTTCATTTCAGGGTAATTTCAGTAAACTAGCGTTTGCTCTATATCTAAAGACTGAGGATAGCCTCAGTCTTTTGATCTTATTACTTTTCTGGTTGGGTATTATCAAGTAATCAGCAATAAGATTAATGATGTGATGAATGAATGATGATGTGAAGCCGGGGCGGACCGCTAGTGTAACTTAAAAAGGAAATCGGTATACGGACAGCAGGATTGGCTATGATTTTAGAAATATTCATATTAATTAATAACAATATTATAATATACGAAGAGGAAAATCCCTTGAAACGTTCAGTAGATGATGCTTTTGTTGTGTTCAAAACATTGCCAGAGATGTCATATTTAAGCTTACTGTGTCACTGTGTAAAAATAAATAAAGTGATTTTCCTCGATCCTAAAGTTATACAGCGCAAAATTTTTATTATTAATTATTTTTTAATTTAAATTTGGAAACATCCTAAAAGGCCTATATCTATATATAGGTAAAGGCCGATATTGATATTTTTTGAAAAAAAAAATATTGAACTTATCCCTAGATGGTGTTGATAAATGTGAAATGTGTTGAGGTGATGCTTCTTTTATATATTTCATTAGGCCTGCAGAATTAAATTCATAGCATCAAACTTTTTATTTCTTCTGTTCGACATATGCAGGTGTCCTCTATCTTGATAGATATTAAGTGACGAGTGAGATGGATTGTCCATGGGACAGACTCAGGCAATAAGATTTAATTTTTTTAGTTGTCAGGGACGATGTGGTTGAAGGTCATCGAAGGGAATCATGCTAAACCTAGAATTTTAACTCTCAATAATACCGGTCTAAATACAGTGGATGCACAAAAGTACCCCACCCGTCGATTTAATTACAATCTTACGTACACCGAAAGGATAAGTGGGGATAGAACCAGCGACGACTGTTAGATTGACAGCCGATGCTCACGCCGCGAGGCTGGCATCGCTTCTACTCCCTAGCTGAACACATGAATGTGAATGCAAAACGCTGTATGAGATTCTGTGATATAAAATGAGTAGGTACAGATGTCGCATTGGTGTTTTTGTTTCAATTATACATAGATCTCTAATTCTTATTTATTTTAAAGTATTCCATATAGAGTGATGGTCGAGCTTTGTTGGACACCTAAAGGGTGGCGTTATATGTAAAACATAAGGCAGGTGTGATATATCGTAGACCGTGACATCACTAAACATCAGGTGGTCAAATGACTGCCTATTTTAATAAAAGAAAACGTTTAAATATTTCTGGGTTTGAAATCACTTTTGATTTTTCAGATCTATACGTATACATATAAATCATAAAATAATTGCTAGATTTTTTATCGAAGATATTGGAGCCATTTTTGAAATGCCAATTATAAATATATAATCTCAAAGATTATTATAAACTGAAGTAAATATCAATAATAATAGTTGTTAGAACTTTTTCAATTATTACATAAGATGAGAGCATTTGTAGCAACTCCCACAATACAGTTCGTTCTGATATGGACTTTACTTCAATAGCAGTTTGATCCATTTTTGCCCTCCCAGTGACTAGTAGAAACCTTAACAAAACAAGAAAATATTTGAAAACTTATATTTTCATTAACCTTATGATGATCAATAGTGACTATAGTGAGTCCAATGACAAGAATGAGAATTGAAGTTGGTATTGAAAATTTCTGTTCTATTGTATTCTAATTAAAGTAATATTTCAGATGACGATAGTGACTCAGTCGGCAATAGTGACAAGTTGAACACAAACATACCTCTACCCGCGACAGGTGAAGAAGCCATGAAGCGATTGTTGGCTTGCAAAGGGAAAGATCCTTACAGGTATGTTGAATTTGTAATTTTAAACTTTCGTTTTAAAGATGACTTATTTCTCTTTAATGTAACAAAAAACAGGGACATCTACAGATAAAACAAAGAAAAAATATGTTGTTTCTGCCAATATACAATATAATATATATTCTTTGAAATCACCCTCTTCTACACGCTCAATGAGTTTATGATTAGGTATATTAGTATGATAAAAATCAAGACGCTTAATTTTTCATAATATTTGTAGCATACTGGGCGTGAGTGTGACGTGTACGGACGACGAAATCAAGCGTTACTATAGACGTCAAGCGTTTCTGGTGCATCCAGACAAGAACCAACAACCTGGTGCTGAAGAGGCTTTCAAAATACTGCAGCACGCTTTCGACCTTATTGGCGAGCCGGTGAGTGATATTTGTATTAAAAATTTGCAATTATTTACAAAATTAACAAATTAACATCCTTTGTAAGAACCGGCTAGAAGCCTAGCCGAAGAATCGGCTATAGGACTCACATGATTATTGGAAAATTACTCTCCAACCAGTTTTGGAACTAATTCGCAGTCTGTTTGGGTGGGAGCTATGGTCGTGCCTTAACATACTTATTATATTCCTTATATCATTCAATAAAGTATGCATGATCAGCCGAATACGGTCACACAGCCGGGACAAGAGTCTTTCTCTCAAACTGGAGTGTTGATCATCATAATCCAACACACCAGATTTAGATCTAGCGTTTGACCAATATTTTTTATTATAATATAACGATCAAATTATTTGAAGGAAAATAATCGTATTATTATATTTTTTATATAAATAAATAATAATTTATTGAGCATTCTAGGTCTAGCGTGATAACATCTTCGACCAAATCGTCACTGACCATCAAGTGAGATAGTGGGCAAACGCTAGACCTATACAGTATAAAAAAAAAATGAAAATAAATGATTTGATTATTTTGGTTTGTTAGGAGCGGCGCTCGGAGTACGGGCGGCGCACGCTGGAGTCTCAGCACGCGGAGGCGGCGTGGGGGGAGCTCAGCGAGCTGCTGGCCCAGCTGCACGACAAGATGGAGTTCGCCGCCAACACCATCAGGTACCCACACCGACACGTCGGTCCCTCTGCGCTCACTACACTGATCAAGGGCGTATTTCCATTAACCAACTTCAAACTAGCTAAAACTTGCATTGTGGTAGGGTACTTTCGAATACCCGCCTGGCTAGCTACCACCCTCGTTTGAAAAACTGTCACTGAGCACATAGTGTGTTCAGGCAGCAGTCCTTGAGAGCCAGTGAGTATTCTAGATCTAGCGTGATAACATCTTCGACCACATCGTCACTGACCATGAAGTGAGATAGTAGTCAAACGTCGTAGATGTATACAGTATAAAAAAAATTCTTTATCATGAAAAAGCTGTTATTTACCTAGGTTAAAATAAAAAATCGTATAACTACTTACACCGCTATCTGTAATCTATATAATACGGGTAGTTTTATTAATTTTTAATATCATGTTTTATAGTAACATTTACTGCTTACACGATTGACAATAGAATATAAACAATGTAAGTTTTTTCTTCAATACGAATGCAGATTTTTCTTGTCACTAAAATCGATAACATGCTGCCTAAGAACAGATCTTTATATCTTTTGTCCTTGACTAGTACATACTGGCCTACTCTGTATAGTTCACATGTGGTAGAACAAAACGAACAAACACACTGCAGTAACAGTGTAGTATTTTAGACATTTAGATAGTGTTTACAATACATGGAAAGGTTGTGTAGTTGTAATTGGACTTCAGGTTTAATATAATGTATAATAAGTGTTCTTGAAATGTCATATTTGTAGCCTGCTGTATGGAGCTATACCTATTATAAGTAAATAAACACGGCCAGCTAAATAGTAGTCTCCATAGAAAAATACTAAGACATTGTCCAAGTAGAAAAATAAGCATCATCACCTATCACGAATATTGAAAATGGCATGTCCTTTTCTATGGCAACCCATTAGGGAAACCAAGACTGAAAAGGGTTGTCCAAGATGTTTTTAATAGGTGATCTTCTAATTATAATTATGCATTACAGGGTGTTTACGAGCTGTTGCTCAAAAAATTTCCTATGAAGTGAGATTAGCATTAATTTTTATATCAGGAATTATTTTTATTATAGATTTTAATTTAATTAATAATACATTCCTATTCACCTAGAACGTCATCAGATGTGTTATCATTGGACCTAAATAAAACTTGAATTTCCATAATTACTCTCATACAACTCCAAATTTACATTGCAAGGACAATCTTATAATGAGAGCCCTCCACGAACCTTCGAGAAACAAGTCAAAATATTTCAAAGGCAAAATCTATTGGTATCCAGGTGCTGAAGAAGCTTGCTGGACCAAAAGTTATAAAATATTCTATTGAATAATATATAATGAAGCATAACTAAGAACTAGTTTATGAACTTAGGTACCTTTTCTTCAAGGATCATAATATTTCATTAGCCTTTTGTCATTCATTGTTTTTGTGATGTTCATCCTTTGTGGCCCATTTCAAGGAAACAATTTTATGCGCACACCTTTATAATCTGCTTTAAAGGTGGCTTGTATTTTTTTTTTAGTTCACAGTGTGTTTGTTTATGTGTGAGCGTCGGATGTCGTTATGCCCGCAGATGTACGAACTGCGGGCGTCGCCACAAACGCGTGGCGACGGACCGGCCGTGCTACGCGGCGCGGTACTGCGCACAGTGCAAGATCAGACATTCTGCCAAAGAGGTAATTACACTTATATATATCTAAAGACTTATATACTAGGCGCAAACCATCTAGTAATTAGCCGAAAGAGATACAACTTCTTTCGTGTTCAACACATATCCGCTATTTTGCGCCGAGGCATAACGCGCTCTTACTGGTCGGTGCAACACGTAACATGCTACAATTGGTTAGGAAAAAATACGGGATTATAATCTCAAGATGTCAATAAAAGACAGAAACAATGAAGTCATCGGGGAACTGTTAAAATTAGACATACGCTAATATATATACTAATAACTAACAAATAAAATATTACTCTCGAATAGTTTGTTAAGTAAAGTAGAATTTCATAGAAAAATAGTAATGTTATACAAGAAAAAAAGAGAGAGAGAGAGACTCAGTTTGTAACTTCACTTAGTTGTTTAGTTACTTTATGTAGACTAATTCCACTGTTGTATAGTGCGCAGTCTTTATTTTCAAAATTGTATAATTTGTTATAAATCAAACAATCAAAAAATGGATCGTTGAGTCTGCAGTGTGGAGTTTTAATTTTTTTTTAATTGTTAAGTAATTCTGTGTGTGCTCTTTATTTAAAACTTTAATCGGTCGGTTGTATCATTTGTTAGTGCAATATCACAACATAGTTACGGAATACGCTAGAAGTGCATTCTTACTCTTCTAAACTCGAGTTTACTATATTTGACGGTTGCCGTGTCTCTGGTTTCGAATCCAGGCTGGGGCAAACATTTATCTGATTTTTTTATCGAGAATTAGCAAATGTTTGAATAGTATTTCATCTGATGTTAAGTAATGATGCGGTCTAGGATATAACACGCCTGCCTAGAAGATACCTGTTCACTGATAAGAGTAGATGTTCGTTATCTCGTGCTTGAATGTTTGTGTTATGTGATTATGTATGTTTATGCCCCTCGCGTCACAGGGGATCCGAGGGTGTGAGTGTGAAAGTGGTATGTTTTATGTGTTATAGGGTGACATCTGGGCAGAGTCGAGTATGATGGGGCTGCTGGTGATGTACTACGCCTGTATGGATGGAGCCGTCTACCAGATCACACAGTGGGCCAGCTGTCAGGTATTCACAGTACACATGCTTAACGTCACATCCTTTTTTGAAATGAAATGAAAGCTGTTATCAGATGCATGATACATAGTAAAAGTTTACTTGTAAAAGGCTGAAGTTTTTTATACTTTATAGATCAAGCGGTTGACCAATATGCAGTGATGGTCAGTGATGATGCAGTTGAAGGTGTAAGCACAGCGCACCCAAAATGTTTATTGGCTCTCATGGATTGTGTTGCCTCCAACACCCTACGTGTTTCGTGACAGTTATTAAAACTGGATGGTGGTAGCTATAGCCAGGTACGAAAGTACCATACCACCGTACCGTGAGTTCGATCATGGTTTTAACTTCACCGGAAGCTCAAGCCGTTAGTGGGTATCGAACCAGCTTCCGTCTGCTTGATAGACAACGCTCCCACCTGAGCTGTCAGTCTTCATGTTTTTATAGTACTTTTAAACGATTCACCACATGAAGGAAACCGCAAAAAACTCAATCCATTTTTACCCCTAAAATATATAAATAAGTGGAAAAATGCAATGTAAAATAAATAATTGATCGTTTATTGAATTTTAACACCAACTAATATTATACATAAATATTATGTATAATATTGTTGTTAATAATATCGGCAATCTCGGCATTGCTCTTGCAATGCCGAGATTTTGGTAAAATAAAGAATCTGACAGTACGTTATTTGTTTTGGTAGAAAAAGAACTTGAAGCAACTGAGGCCGGATTGCCACTCGGTACAGTATCGCATCGTGTTGGGGAACAAAGCAGCGACCCCTGATCTCAACAATCGACCCTCCACCGGGTATGTACTTGTATATTTTTTAAGAAGAAAAGCCCCCAGTTTCCTGGTGACTGTTAAAACTCAAGCTAACGTTAGGCAGCGCTTGAAGCGGTTATGTGAATTTAACCGATCAACCAGTTAAACGAAGCATCTTTAACATATGTTGCCATCCCTAATTGCATGATTAACTGTTATGTTAATTGTTATGTGGTGTCATGACTCCAACTCTCAACTGCGTAAGGCTGACTCTTTATTGTCCAAGGACCAACCATACATACCACTGGAGCAGCTATGCAAGCGACTCAGGGCCATGCTGCGTTACAAACAGGAGTTAGAATGGCTTGGGTAGTGTCTGGTGGGGGGAATGCACATAACACCCCAAGCGGGACGTCAGTGCAGGACTCAGTACCCCCAACTCTAATAAGAATAAGATGTGGTGTCATTTTTTACAGCATTTCCGTACTATAGCCGACACTTAAAGGCGTCAGTAGGCCTAAACAATGTAACATTCCACAAGCGTTAACGCTAGCGTAAACATTACATACATACATTTTCTATGAGATTGACACTTCAAAGCGATATATCACGTTATTAACGAGAACAAATATTCATCGTTAGCGGTTAGAGAAAGAGACGCGATGCATCTTGTCGAGGCCCGCAGGTATCTTGGACAACAGTTGTTAAGCCATGTGATTCTGGGACAGTCTGTAAAGTGTAACTTGGGTTGGCCGCTAGCCTATCTGCCAACCCGCATTGTGTTACCTGCGTTACAACTTAACATATCATATATAAATTTATAAGAACACCGGATACAGTCACGTTTTTTATAATATTGGTTTAACGCTGACGTCGCGGCGACGGCTTCGTCGCGCACTGAACTCCACGTTAGTGCACGACTGCACGCCTATGAAAACGGATGTCTAACACGACCGAAGCGTTTTCGGCATAAACCTGATACGATAAAAAACGTGACTGTAGTCGGTTTTCTTCTTCTAATGTGATATACGAATGTTTTCAAACTTTAATATCTAAATTTATGGGACTATATTTATTATTTTTCTATCGAGACAAAAATCTGTGTCCTTTGGATCCGCTCAGGATCTAAAGAACACACATTTGGATGTATTGACCTAATTGATATATTTTAATTCCAATTACTCGAAATGTTATTTGTGATTGGGGGTAAAATAAATATTTTTAATATTATATACCATCGTCTTCCTGTGGAAGTAAATTTGCAATAGTAATTTTCATGGGAATCAGTTGTTGATAACTGAAACATCATCTAAAATTCGATGGGATGTTGTTTCATGAGAAGAATCGAATACTGCTACGGCCATTCAGTGTTGGTAACATCTTGAGCTATGCAAGGTGGTAAGGCGTTTTCTAGTATCGTCAGATTGGGCACCTTATAACTGAGCATCAAACTAAGGTATTGGTCAAGTACTCTAAAAATATTGCTCTTAGGCCCAATCTTTATGACCGTCTTATGGCCCGCAACATCTCATTCATCACTAGTATATATTATAATATCACTGATCGCACCCAGTAATGTGGGCTTATAACTCCTCTGAAACTTAATCGTACTTATTAGCCTTAATCCACATTGTTCCAGTCACGACCCGAACCTCGAAGAGTTCCTTAACAACCTGTACAACAAGTCTACCGGCGTTTCCCCCGCCACCCCCGCCCCGCCCGCGCCGCCCAGCGAACCCGCCGATGCGAGAAAGCGCCGTAACAGGAAGACTAAAGCCTAACCGTCAAGAGAGCCCCTATACATATTGCCACTCAATCTTTACACCCGTCTGGCGTGAATTCGGTAAACATCCATAAACTTAATTGTTATTATAAAGTTTTTTGCATACCCAGAAACTTGCATTTTCGGGTTTTAGATCGACAAGTCTGTTCTCTTAGCAGCTTGAAGAGTTTAATCTGAAAAATTGGCCAATAATGTGATCACACGGATCAAAATAAATCAATGGTATTTCTTTTTAAATCTAAATTATGAAAATCGTATTCTAGTCCGGTTTTTTTCTTACTCAGTAATAGTAATCAGTTTTTCAACTGATTTTATGTTACACATGTAATATCTAACAGCATCGAATAAAATTACTGTTGAATTTAAAATGAACATGTGTTCAGTGCTTGTTTCTTAGGCTTTAAATTAAATTGTACATCTGTTTGTCCATGGAACGCTGTAAAGTGTCTATGTTGTATTCTCTGTAGGGTTAGACTTTGTAAAATCTTTGACTTATAGGCATATTCTATTCACATATGGAGCAAAATATACAAATGCAGCAGTGAGTGAAATAGCACAATGGAGTTATTAATATTTCTTAGGCAACAATTTAGCATATCCAAATCATTAGTTACATATTTGTATAATTATGTTATAATTGCGCGGATTTTATCATTACTTTTTGTGTATTTGTCAAATACTAAAATATAACAAATCAGAAAATATAATCTACACATAGCTATTTTATACAAATATTTGTTACATAATATCAGGGAATATCAAAAACGTGTGGTATTTGATTTGATTCAACGAATAGAAATCATGTTGTATGTATTGCTTCCGGGCTGTTTGGCCGTGGTCTAAGTGAAACTTGTGAAGACCACCTTGTGAAGAACTCCAGACGTTTCGTCGATCACTGCGGTCGACATATTCAGTGGTTCAGGTCCGAGCGGCGACAAGAGCGTAGAACTCTCCTTCGCCTTTCCTCAGTAACAGAGAAGACGCCACGAAGGAGAGTTCTACGCTCTTGTCGCCGGTCGGACCTGAACCACTGAATATGTCGACCGCAGTGATCGACGAAACGTCTGGAACACAAGTTTCACTTAGACCACGGCCAAACAGCCCGAAAGCAATACATACAACATGCAACGCCGGCCGTGAAAGCCTTAGAGTTTACATTTACGAATAGAAATCATGTTTATTGTTAGCCAAATACGACGAATCAGACAATACAACAACCTTGTGCTTGTTTTACAAATCCAACTAATCAAGGATTGCAACAAATACAAGTATTTTTGCCAAATATAACACATCAAAAACAATAACACTACAGAGAATATCGATTAGACAATATAAGTATTCTCAGATTTGTTCAAATACATAGAAAATGATGTGATTGATTGCCAAAAACAATGAATCAGAAAATACAACAAATTTACACAGTGTTTTATAGTTTTAAGTACAAACAATCAGATACTAAAACACCAATTTAGCTATTTTTGGCAAATGATTTTACATCATTGATTTTTTGTTTACCAAATACAACAAATCTGAAAAAAACTGTATTCCAGTGTACAGAACAAAGTACATTATTATGTAAATTAAGATAAAAAAAGAATCCTCGTCAGACCGAACACTCTGAGAACACGCCTTTCCAATAGCAATATTACTATATAGATTAACAATGATGATAACAATAAATCTTTCTATCTACTATACCACATGCCAAGGAGGCAATCTAGGCAAAATTGATCGAATGAAAAATAATTTAGATAAATTACTGACGTACCTATTAGGTTAATATTGTGTAATAACTGAAAGTAATACTTTGATTAGATAAATAACATTAAGTTTGAGTCTGTTTTTTTTAAATTATGTGATATGTAGGAGATAATTTGAAATAAAGATTTGATCATGATGAAAAAAAGTATTAATTTTAATGAGTCTATAATTAATGACCCAGAACTGTGAGTTTCATTTACTATTATTGATTCAAATACATTGTATTGTTTTGTTTTGCAAAGATCGCGTTTTTTTTTTCGTTACGTTATTAATTCTGGTCATCACTCAAACTCGGTAAAATTCAAATTACTAAAATTATTTTCAACGCTATATCTAATATTAGGCTAGTTTTAATCAAATGTGGGTAGTTTTAGTAGGCACCAAATTACGTGACGGCTTATTTTACTTTAAACTACCCGCATTGTAATAAAAAGATCTAACATCTAGTATTGTCATTCAAAAGTGTCATACTAATTTGGACTTTATCGTAAACGTAAAAAAACTATTTTTTTAACATCATTTTAGTTAATTTCATTGAACAACAATAACTACCGTGATATATATTATTATGTAAAATGACCCCGTCTTTTATTTTGGCGTGATTGAACAATCAAGCTTTTGCCAAGCATGTTATTTTTTATAACTGACAAAGTACACGTCGGCTATTTCATTTTACTGTATTTTCTCAGGAAATGTTTGTTAATTTAAAGTTTCACATTGCGTATTTTTTTAATTATATAAAAACTTAATTATACGCAGCAGGCTCTGCAAACAAACACATTCGATAGAAAAATACCTTTATACCATTGATTGATAATTGTTATGACTCACCGAAAAGTACAATATGTGTGTGCATTTTATTACTAAATAATGAATAAGTATGAACGAGTGACGTACAGAGATAACATCTCGATAAAGGTCATATTTTGTTTAATAACTGATGAGAGATATTTTGCGTTTTGATTTTGTATGTTGCCTGGAATTGTTTTTTTTTTTTTTTTATCAAAAATAACTTATTGTATAGGAGTTTTTAACGAGTTGAATTTACTATGCTCGGTATCACTTTAAATTTATTGGAGCGTGTTCAGAACCTGGGATTGCTGGTTGGTTCTTTCATACAATATGAGAATTAGTTATTTTGCAATATAGAAAAATCAAAAGCGAATGAGTGTTAATGACCAACTGTTATTTTACACCGAATGAGGCGTTGATAATATCTTGTACGCTCTTATACAATAAGTTGTAACTTTATTGTATACCTAAGTATATCCCAAGTCCTGCACTAGTTCACTGCCTGTACCAGAGATTATTATTGTTAGGCTAGAGGCAAATGCCGAGTCCTAATGTTTGCAATGCGTAGACTTCGCGCTTCTTGTGTCAATAAATGATGTGGAAATTTAAAGATTTTGTCTCATTTTATGATCATGCTTGTCAGTGAGAACGCGTTAGAGGGGATGCTTACTTGCTGAATTATTAATGCACAGCTGAAATAGATTGTGTCGATCGCTGTCTCACCTGCGCACTGATCGATTTGATTCAATATTGTTCATATGTTTCGAAGTTCTTAATTTGAACATGTAGCAGTGTGCCCTGGTGGTACTGGCCTAGAATAGTACTCCCCCATCCCTTCCCGTGGGTGCCGTAGGAGTCGGCTAAGGGATCACGTACCAGAAGGTTGGCAGCAGCGCCTTCTGAGGATAGGAAACCATACTGCGCTCGCCAATCCGCCTGCCAAGCGTGGCTACTATTGATAAATTAAGATAAATTAATTGAAGTTTTCTCAGTGCCTCTTCGGCCATTCAGTATTTTAATGTGATTAACACATTTTCGCAGCAAAAACTTACGACCAATTGCAATGTCGTACGAATGTCACGTGGTCGATTTGGAAAAGTTAAACCAAGATCATCACTTGAACTTTTCTAATTTAGTTCTAATTAGAATCAAATATGCGAGATATTTGATATTTTGATTTATCTCCTAAAGAATCACCATGACAACTGTATTTACTGTAAATAAAAAAAGAAATATATTTTATTTACATAGAATTGATGAATTTGTTCTATGAATAAGCCTTTCATTTCTGTGTAGCCATCATATTACTTTTAAAAAAAGTCGGCGACTCAACATATCTGATATTTAAAATACGACGGGCTGCACTCCGGGAGTGCCGGCAGAAGTGAAAACTTGGACAATACCGTTGTGCGTGGTTGCGCGTAGCTGGCTGTAGTACAAACACATACGCACACCATACATTTTCTCTACTCTACTCTCCCAACGTCTACGTTTTACGAATTTTCAATCACGTGTCCTAACGCGAGTTTTACAATTTTTTACGCATCCCAAAAGTGTACAACGCCGATACAGAAGTTTTTACTTGAATAAAAACAGTGCTGTATTTGTTAATTTTGATAGATTTGTATTTTGATAAATTATTTTCTTTAACATTATATCCACCTACATAAATCACACCTTTTAGTCAGCGTGCGCCGATTTATCAACGCATCAAACGAATATATACTTTTATTCATCATCTCAGCCATAGGATGCCCACTGCTGGACATATGCCTCCCCCATATAGGGGGATTTGGGTCGTCACTCCACATTTATTTTTATTTATTTATTCTTAATACAAATCATTCAAGTACATTGGCAGACACTGCCCAAAAACCAAAGTTAGGTTTGTCTGGACAGAGCAGTTCTCTAAAACATTAATCTATTACCTACATCAGACAACAATATTATTATATATATTATTAAACATCTGCCCCCCCCAACCCCCAATTCGGAACTCTTCGATAACTAACTCAACTGTTTCGGTGATAAATAAATCCCGTATTACAGACTCTATACAACTATTTCAAACTTTACTTTTTTTTGTTCACGATATCTATATATTTCATTATATTGACGAATAATGTTCAAATTTTCATCGCAGCCATAGGAAGACCACTGCTGGACATATGCCTCGCCATATGGGGGGGGGGGGGATTTATCAATACTCGCCACGCTTGGCAGACGGGTTGGCGAGCGAAGTATGATTTCCGATCCTCAGAAGGCACTGCTGCCCACCTTCTGGTTATTTTTATTAATCACCATTAAATATGGCAGCAACGTACCCATGATAGGGAAGGATGGCGCTTGCTCTTGTCAGAGGCCAAGATCCACTTTGGGTCGCTGAGCCAGCGGAGTAAGTAGTACCATAAAATATAGCCTATGTGACTCAGACATTTAATAGCTTTCTTTTGGTGAAATACTTTTCATAATCAGTTCAGCATTTCCAGAGATTACTTCCTACAGATAAACTTAGGAACGTCGCCTCTTTATAATATGAGTGTAGATAAAAAAATATACAATTCAACAATAAATATTGTTTTATTCCATCGAAACGTCATCTTTTCCTCCTGCAGTCGTTACAATACAGTTCTCGTATGTCCATTTGGGGAACATACGCTTGTACAAGTTCAGCAACACAGTGTCCTGCGATTTCAGCTGACCGTCGAAAACACACTTCATGTGTCCGTGAGTACCTGGAACATTATAAAAATAATATCAATCAAGGCGAGGTTTTCCCGACAGTTTAAGTAAATAGCGCGCGCATCTGTTTCAAATAAGCTAGGAATGTATGGGAGAGATCAGTGATGACACACGCGAAGAAGAAGAGGAAGTTCCATAGATTAATACTAGATCACGGTATAGTTACTATTGCATGTGTCACTTTTGACAGCCGGCTAAGATTTGATCGATAGTAGAGGAAGATTGTGGTCTGAGATGTTGACGTAAACGGTCTCTAATATTGGGTAGGGCAAACAATGCTCGAATGGAGTTCGTGAACACCGCATAGCCGCTGTCAGAGCAAGATATAATTTGGCCGATGGAGGTGCCAAACGCACGCTATTGGTAAAACACTAGAGCATACAAGTGAATCCAATCTTCAAAGTATCATAAAAACATACCTAAAGGTTCCTTGATGTGACCAGTCCTTCCATATTTGGTTCTCAGTTTGCATGGTTTGAAGTATATCACATCTTCTCTATTAAAGAACATGAACCGTACCACCGCTGACTTCTTGTGAACCTTAAATGGATGACCAGAGAGCACAATTCTCTTTATGATCAATCTGTCTGGATTGCAAGACAGCAGCACACCTGATGCCACTAGTTGCAGCTTTGTATTCTTTTTCTCCTGTGAAAATAGTAAATCCATATAGTAGACATATTCGAAATTCGATATTCCAAATCTATCGAGAAATTACAATGCTAATGCATCGTAATTCTCCTAAAGATTGCCAAGTTTAATTGGCAGTGGACAGGGCACATAGGAACTGATGGTCGCTGGGGTCGAAAGTATCTCGAATGGAGGTTACGGACTGGCAAGCGCAGCATAGCCTAAGATCGCAGAAAAAGGC
This sequence comes from Apeira syringaria, assembly GCA_934044485.1. Taxonomy (NCBI): domain Eukaryota; kingdom Metazoa; phylum Arthropoda; class Insecta; order Lepidoptera; family Geometridae; genus Apeira; species Apeira syringaria. The sequence continues at coordinate 8,015,278 of OW203665.1, read as the reverse complement.
TGAATGTGGGCCGCTTCCAATCGGTCTTTGTGGAGATTAATGGGGGGGCATATGTCCAGCAGTTGACGTCCTATGGCTGAGATGATAATGCATTGTGCGTATATAAAAATAAACGAAGTTACAAAAGTTTCGCATAGTTGGCGCCATCTTTGTTGGCATTTCTAGAAACTATAGACAACGTAAGTGTGTGTCTCTGAAGTAGCTTACACGTAGGTACGCGCAGTAGTATTTTATTAATGCTTGTCTCAATTAATGTATAACAAACTATCACTTGCTTATACTCGTCACATCTCCCTATCTCGATAACAAGAGACTACTAAGAGACTTTGGGTACATGTGAAAATGTTCCCAAAAACTACACAAACAACACAAACTTTGATGGCTTTAAAAAGTCCTAGTAATAGATCACTACCTGACCCGTACCCACATCACTTGTTAATTTTAAAGGACTTACTTTTATGTTGTGTTGGTATATATCTACACTTGTACACTAATATTAGAGGAAAGATTTGTATTCTTGTGGTTGTAACAAATAAACTCAAAACATACTGAATAAATCTTCCACCATTATAATGCTACATTATCCCTGAAGGTTATATTATATAAAAAAATATTTTTAAAAATATTCTCCACCCGTGCGAAGCCGGGACGACCCGCTAGTCTACAATAAAGAGTTTTTTTTTTATCTATCTATCTATAAATATTCACCTTATTTCAAACTGTTACAAACATCAGCAAACTCCGATAAATCAACGCATCGGTTCGTTTTTGTCGGGATTGAAAAAAATATTATTAATCACAATTAAATATGGCTTGTCAACCAGGCATGTAGGCTACAGGTGAAAGAATTTTCAGAATCGGTCCAGAGATCCTACAAACTTACAAACTTTACCTCTTTGTAGCTCATGTAATTACTTTAAAACATAGTTCTTTTTAACGCATTTACACTCACATTCCCGCACTAGGATACCGTGTCGCGAGAGGTATGGACACACACAATCACAATACACAAACATCCAAATCCTGAGAACAAACATGCTCATCACAGAAATGTTTGGTTGTATTTGAATCCGGGGTTTCTAAAGTCAGTTTATCACTATACTTACTTTGAAACATAATACTGAAGATGGACTGAACTGAATCGGCGCAAAGAAAGTTGCTACGCACGTGGATGCCGGCTGGAAAAATCTTTCATACTGAAAAAAAAAAACATGAATACTACCTTCTTATATAATTATACTACAGCGCTATTGGACTATAGTAAACAAAACTCAATATGTTTATTAACATGTAGGACTTAAGTTCTATGTTAAAATACAAAACCTAGTAAATAAAAACAGCTGTCAGGGCCGTTTGCAGATTCTCGAGTAAACAATTAGATCTGGCACTATTTTGCATTCAGTGATATAATGTTAAAAATACTCTATGTTGACACAGAGCCAGTCACAGAGAAGCTAAAAAGATATTTTTTTTCATACAGTGACCATGTCACCCTGTACATACACATCACAAATTAACAAACAGTATACGCTTAAATTATTGTATAATAGAGTTTTGCCAGTATCTTCCCTTTTACGGAAAGCGGACAAGCTAGGATACTGTTGCAAATACCCAGGTAATAATAATTCATTGATGTAATAATGTGTCAGTGTGCTTCACAATAATCACACTCAATAAACATTGTGAAAATAGACACAGATAGATAATATAAAATATACCAAAACATCTATTCTATCCCTCACCTTGATGGCATTTTTTTTCCCCACCCATCTGGCTACATATTACAACCTACACATATGAGGCTAGGCTCAGAAATTTCACGAGTAACTGAATTAAGATTTAGACAACAAGTAATATAGCATGAGTTGGCCTCACTGGAGGGCACACTTTTCACGTAAAATACCCTTCAACCAATCTGCTGAAAATCAGTCACTGATTGTACGTAAGAAACAGAAAAAGTCAAAAATGTTACCTTATGCTTACTTCCATTTGTGTGCTGACTGAATATGGGATTAACAATAAACCTCCTATAACCAACTTGGAAGATCAACCTCTCTTTACTTTTGATAGGATCATCACTTGCTCCAGTTCGCTTCAGGACCACATTCATCAGTGACATCTTTTGTTCGTGAGGCAGGATACCAAAAATGGACAATGGCACATTTCCATTGGAGGATTCAAACGCCGTCCACAGATCTTTGCGAACATCTTTTACGTGAATTGTAATGTAAAATCCATGCTGGAACAAAAAAAATGCTTTAAAACATTATTGAATTAACAGATATACCAAAGTTATTAGATTTTTTATAGAGATTTTTTGTTTAGGGACTTCTATATCTTTTCGATATGATATGTCAGTCCCATCGTGCCTATAGAGGCACGATGGGACTGACATATCATGTCGTCCCATCATACTGTTATTCTAATTCATCCTACATACATTTCATAAATTTTTATTGCATCTTCTTATGCAAGCTTCGCCAAAATGTGAGTAAATATTCCTATATCATAAGTAATCAAGTTTAAGGAGGTCATCAAGGCTTGCCTGTGACTTGCGCTGCAGACACATTCCGTCTGCATATGAAAAATGTCATATACCACTATTGTCCGCGCGAGCTCCAAAGAATCGGGGGCTGAGGAAAGCGGGCGCGTGTGCGCCGCGGCCGCCCGTCGCTCTATACCCCGCACTCTCCCAGTACTGGTGTCGATCTTAACTCGAGGGCACGCGTATAGAATCATTGTTTTTAATTTAATTCTCATTTATTATTGAAGTACTTGGAGAAAGTGACGATAGTACATGAATTTCTTCGAAGTACTGAATATTCTGATTGCTACAGGATTATTTGGATTTTACGTTCATATCGTCAATTTTACACTAAATGTTCAAATTCTAGAAGTCAGTTTTATACCTTAAAAGCAACGTAAATATTTTTTTAAAGTAACGTCATATCAAGCCCGGTAAGTTTCAGAATACAGGTAGGATTTTTTAAAGGTTACACACCATATTAACAAGACTGTCTTCAAGCTCTTTAAAAACGCGCCTCCTAGTTCGATCATAGTTTTCAAACTGAAATATACGAGCATAATCTTCAGGTAAATTCTCCTTAGGATCCCAAGTTGAGGTTCTAAAAGATTCCAAGCCTCTGTATCTCATGAATCGTTCCCTTGCTGGGGCATCCTGTGGAGTATCCACTTCATCAGGAAACTGCTGGTCTTCTCGTGCCTCAGATATCTTCTTAAGATCTTCATGTTCTTTGAATGAGTCATATTCATTGTCATATTTTTCATCCTTTATAGGTATTTCAGAGGTAACTGTATCAGTGTCATTGACCTCTTGATCTTCGTGTTCTGATTCATCATCCTCTTCACAAGACATGAACTCGTCATTATCATCACTTTGGCTATCATCTTCAGAATTTTCACCCTCTGCATCTGATTCGACTATCCAAGCAGCTTGGTAGTCTGACCAGCCCTTAGGAACCTTCTTGATTTTTTTCTTTTTAGTCTGAAATGTGATAATGCAACATTAAAACATGTTGCTATTAAGGATAAGTAATTACTATGCATCATTAATAAACATGTTTTGGTATCATTCCCACTTGCTCTTTCAGAGACACACAAAGTGCCACATTTTTTTTACTTGTATCATATCAACAGCTTAAGCATGTATGTTATTTGAATGACCTGTCTTGGATCTTGATCAAACCTATTTTGGACTCTGATAACTAATAAGATTGATTCGATTGGATTAAAAATTATGTACGTTTTGCCAGCCAGTGTTATTAATTGGAATATACTTTTAACAAATATATTCAAATTATAAGCTCTCTAAATTTGAAATGTACAAGCAATATTGAATAAAAATTATATGTAATCAAATTTAGAATTAAAATATATCACATCGATATGTGATATATTTTAATTCTAAATTACAAAAATCATATAAAATCTACATGCTTCAGGCTATATTACTCCAAATCCTGCATTTACCTCTGCATTGGCTATCTCAATTTCCTCTTCAGTAGGCCATGTCTGTTCTGCTTCCATAGGATCCGGTATATTCTCTGTTACAAGACTCTCCTGCTTAGCTGGATCTGCAGTTTGCAGTACTGAAACCTTAGTAGCTTCAGCTTCCATTCTATCTGGTCTAGAATTCTCTTTACCAGTAGTCAGGGGGTGAGGATCATCGAGGCCATCAATTCGTGACATTTGAAAGTCACCCAGCCCAGTAATGTGAACTAAACCATTTACATTTAAAGGCATCCCTCGTAAATAGCCACTGATTTTTAGTGTACCATTATCATTCTCAGCTTCAGGTGTAAATTCTACCTCCTCTACTAGCATGTAGGGTCTCTTTTCTCTATGATGGATGATATTGAGTTTCTGATTGCCGATCCTACGTAGGACATTCATGCCATCCGAGCTTTTGTCCAATTGCATGACTTTTTCCTCTGGCAACCATTTTGATATTAGCTTTTGTACATTCTGTTTTTCTACTGTACGTTTCTTTGGGTGAACTCCTTCGATATCCATAGCTACTACAATAGGTGTGGGCATGCCTTGAGCCATTGCCAGGGCTAGGACTTTCTCTCCCCATTCATCCACTGGCGTATCAAGAGCTGAACTAATAAAGAGTGCTGTGTCAGCAATTTTAAGAGCATCAAGAAGAGCAAATTCATTATCAATTTCTGGGCAAATGAATGAGAATCTCTGCTTGAAATTTGGCAATCTGAAATTAAAGGTCAACTGTTAATTTGAATGAGTCAAGCACAAGTATCAAAACAGTTCTAGTACAAATATAGGTAATTAGCTACATCTCACAGTTTAACCAGTGTGGAAAGAAAAATTGGTGATGATGATGACGATGAGCCTATGACATTCACAAATAAGCTGGCTTTCTATATAGGTAAAAGAATTTTCAAAATTGGTTCAGCAGATCTAGAGATTACACCCTACAACCTCACAAACTTTACCTCTTTATAATATTAGTGTACATAAATTTGTAAGATATTCAATTATGCATTAAAATAGTTATAAATATTATTATTTATATAATTGACATTGAAATATTATTATAAATAACCTTATTATTATTGTAGAAGCCTTCCATAAATTAACCTTCAACTACCGTCATATGGTCTCACAGACCGCTGCCGTTTTCGAAAATACTAGATTACACTGTTCCCCCTTTTCCTCAACCCAACCGTCTCAGTACCTTTTCGTTCAGTTGTGTTGCAATGTGCAGTTTTGATGAGTAATTTGAGTTTGAACTTGGACAGTAGTCTCTCTGACCACACGTCAGAGAAAAAGTAACTTATTAGAATTGCTCTAAGATGACTTTGACATGGATACTTGGCCCTGATATGCCAAACTAGGTGGAACCTGAAGCATAAGACTTGTCACACTATGTCACACTTTGCTTACCCCCTCCCAACCCCTAAGTGTGATGTAATTTATGGATGGCCCCTTACTACTGTTGTTGTCACTTTTACATACCTATATGGATTACTTTATTAATACAAAACCTAAAAGTAAATTTGACTAGCCTAGTATAATAATTTAAATTATAATCTTTTCTATTGTATTTCAGAACAATATAGGTAATAGGTACCTTAAACAACAGTGTGAACAAAGAGCCTGAGCCTTCTTTATCCTTAAACTATGTTTCTTCCTGTGTACATAAGCAACTCACAAGAATATTTTAATGTTAACTACAATACCCACCCAATATGTAAAATGCCATTCGGAGATTCAGTTATAACAGCTCCTTCTGAACAGGTCTTCAATATCACCAAAGCAGATTGCACATCTAGTTGCGCGTTCAAAGGCACCACACAGATAAGAAACGGTGGGTTTCTGGAACCACCAAGAGCCCTTTTCTTGGATAAAACTTCTTCTCGTTTGTTTTTGCGAATCTGCAGTGCTTGGTGACGACGCTCGTCTTTCTTAAGTATGTGACGGTTGCGACGTACATACTCTTTCACGTTTACTTTCCCTGGAATAGCACCAGACAGTGACATATGCAACAGTGTAAGAAAAAAATGTATACCAGTTACTGATGATAATCCAGAGGTGAGGTATAATGAAGCAACTCAGAATGCATCAGTGACTGCTATTACTCAATAAATTCATATAATGTACACAAATGTATTAAATCTAAACATTCAGGTATAAGAAAATGATAGTCTAACCTTTTACAGCAGCCGATACGCTCCGTTTTGAGCGATGTCGAAACTTGTGTGACTTGTTGCTCTGTTTGAGATTTCCAGCACGATGTGCTTGTTGCATTTTCAAGAATATTATGTGTCTAGCTATTAGCAGTATTAAATAATAACATTGGCGATAAATTTATTTACAAAATCACGCATGGTCCATGGCGATGGATGGGAATGTTGGACATTGACATTGACATTAATTGACATTGACATTGATAGCGATCAATTTTTATTCAACATCCAGTTTTTATTCGCCTTATTTTCAAAAATTTCGATTATTGTCACGCATGTATTTCGTTTATTTTGGACATTCTCACCAAAAACATAGTCTCTCAGTAACGCGCCCAATATTTCAACGGGATACATACAATAATCAAAAATAATAAATCAATCAAAAGTAACAAGGGTACATAATTAAAATACTAATGGTATTTTTGATTATTGTATGTATTCCATCGCCGGGGAAATACTCTACAATGTAAACGTCCCGTTAGTGTGCGGCCAATAGATAGGACGTCATGCATCATCGAAATTACCCGAGATTGCTGCTTAATTTCGAAATAAATCACTGGTAAGTAAGTATATTTTTTTTACACTGTATAGATCTTGCGTTTGACTACTATCTCTCTTGATTATACAGACGATGTGGTCGAAGATGTTATCACGCTAGACCCAAAATGCTTATATTAGGTATGTCTTTGGTGACAATTTTTCAAACTTGTGGAAGATAACTAGGCGGTTACTCGAAAGAAGTGTGAAATTGATAACTAACCTTCAAATGTGTGTATTTTATCTTTTTCAATAAATAGATATGTAAACTAGGCATATAAATAAATATTTTAAAATGAACCGTGCGTTTGAAATGGGCAAGGGAACAGTTAAAAACTCCCAAAACCAAAACGCTTTTGTTCCGCGTTCGTTTTGGCACAGGTGGCGCTTTGAACTGTTTTCGTTCACCGTTCGAGATGCATGAAAAGTGTTAAAAACCAGTATGATACCTTTAGAAGGGCAGCATTAGCATTATGGATATCATTCGTCGGGCTTCATTCGGAATAGTCTCAATGACGATGGTAAAAGAGCTCACGGTATGACACTTATTCCCTGAAAGAGAACAAAAAATACATTATTATCATTATTGCCGTTTTTGGAACTGGGGCCATACTATCAGCTTTGTAAAAACCATGCAAGTTCCGAGTAGTCCTAATGCCAGAGACAACAATAACCGTTCACCTTTGAGAATATCAATGTTCAAACCGTTCACCTAAAGGAGCGTGATGCCGTGGCGATAGTATGATTACACGCTAAGCTGCTTGAGTCAGGTTTTAGAACTGCTCGGAACTTGCATGGTTATTACAACGCTGACAGTAAGGCCCCAGGCCAGCTGCTGATTTCTAAAAAACACGTAACCTAAGTATAAATGAGCCATCTTGTCTATGATCTGAGCAAAGTAGTGCCAGTTCGTTATATAAAAATCAACTAAGAAATAAATAAAACCTTTGTTTATATTGACACTGTTTATTTTGAACTTCTATGGAAAGAGTAACAAAAGTGTGTTTCTATTTCTATTAAGTCAGCGTTACTACTTTTTGTTAAGAAATATAAATAAAGATAAAGAATAATTCTTCATCTTTATATAAGTTTTCTATTTGTTAAAAAATGTACCTATATTGAGTTGAAGTTAATATCGTGGCAGCACTTATACGCCAACATCACAGGTCACGTGACATGACGTTGTGGACGTGTCATTCGCAGACAGCTCGTTGGCGGCGTTGCGCAGACTCTTTCTTGCGAAAAGTCCTATTGGAGTGTTACTAATGAACAAATGGTGAATGGTTTTGGTTGAAATAATCAGATATTGTTATAGTTAGGATAGTTCTGTTACTATAAATCAAAATGGGAAGTGAGTATTCATCATAAATTACGTTGAAAATTGTGATTTTGCGTGAACACGTATAAGCCTATTATTCTTGAATTCATTACATGTTTATGTTTCTTGAGCTGAAATCTATAACTAAAGCTCCTATTTGTTGTCTTTGCAGTCAAATTCCTTGAAGTTATAAAGCCGTTCTGCAGTATATTGCCGGAGATCGCGAAACCGGAAAGAAAGGTGAGTCTTCGAGTCTGTGTCCTATTATTGGTTCGATATCTTACGAGCCAGTCCTTGTATCTGCTGATGAATCGTTTACTGTCCTTGTTATAAGTATATTTTTTTTGTTACAAAGTAATAGTTCTCATTAAACATTCCACGTCAAAACCGTAAGTGAAAGTTCCTAACCCCAAAGTGAGTAGAATAGATAACAGTAAATTCATTTGATTGATGTTGAAAGGCGTTTTCTAAGCAGATTTTAACTGAGTATATATTCTTTTTCAGATCCAATTTCGTGAGAAAGTATTATGGACAGCTATCACACTGTTTATTTTCTTAGTATGCTGTCAGGTATGTCATATTTTTTATATTATGATGAAGGTAGCCATATGTTTCAATAGGAAGCTCGAACATGTTAAATCTTCGGTATATATTTGTATTTTATCAGATACAGATATTTGATTTGTTGATTTATGTGATGATGTAAAAGCAATTGCAGTATGTTTCATTTATTCTACATAAAATCTTATCTAGGTCATGTGAATTTTATTTACTTAATGAAAAGGAACAAAAACAACCCAGTGAAGTTCTAGCATACTTTTATTGTGGTTTATTTTTTGGAGTATTTGAATACAGTGTTTACACCCAGTTTAAAATTGTATTCATAGAGATAACGTTATATACACGCTACCAAAAATAACTGCAAATTGTAAGCTTTTGTGTACTAATGTCAGAGAAATCAGTTGATTGTAATTTTTTGCTAACTTTATGTATTTTGATATCGTGATTTATGTTTAAATCTCTAAGTGCAACTTAGCAAAACACTGCGTAACTGCGTATTCCCTGAACAATAAAAGTTGTGTACTTTGTTTTTATATACCACCATCAAATGGTGAATGTGAATTGGTCAATTGAATTCGACGTTAGCATACACACAGCACTACCTCGTTTTCTTGAACATTGTATTCACGCTATACGAATGCTACAAATGACATCACACCACAAACATGTACGGACATTGTCATATTTTGAACCTACTTGTAGTGTGAATAATTCAAATATAGTGAATAATCTGAATTTTAAACCACAGCAAGTGTGTTCGAGATGGACTATGGTACAGTTAAAAACCCCCTAAAACAACCACATTTGGTGTTCATATTGACACAGGTGGCATTAGGAACTGTTTTCGTTCACAGTTCAAAATGCATGAAAAGTGTTACAAAACACCACCATGATCTGCCACTTTTGACCCACCTCCAAGGCAAGGTCTTTTGTGATCTTTTTTGACAACTTTAGGATTGACAGTTACAGCAAATGTGAGTATATAAAGAAACATGAAAAATTAGCTAGTGTAATGTTTTCTTTCTTTTTCCATTAAGAAAATGTAATTCTCATTAAGATTCAATCAAATATTAGGGGTATTGAAACATTTTTGTCACTAATATTCTAATGAATTGTTGTAAATGATGTTGTGTGTTGTTCAATTTGGGATATATTGTTTTTGCTACAAAAGCCACATTTCCGAATCCAACATTTGTTCAGTTATACACTGCCAAAAACTCTACTTGTCCATCTCAAACACACTTATACCAATATTTTGATTTGTCAAGGTCAAAAACATCATCTTGCATTTCTTATTAATGGGTTATTTGTTGGAGGATAGTTAAAGACTTGTCCGTCAAATTCTTATCAACATAACTGCATGTCATCAATGGGTTGTCACTAAGCTGGCCAGTCAATAAAGTCCAAAAATAGTAAATACCATGCTTATGTTGGCAATATTTATTGTCTGATAGATTAGGGAAGGGCACAAACAGAATAATAACCATATCTTTCTACCTATGGTATCTTATATCCATAATTATGTCAATGAATATGAATTAAACATTGATTTTTGCTTCAAATTTGGGATACTATGCATACAGCATGAGTCATAAACTCTGTTGTTGGGGATTTTGCATGAACAATAAAATAATAAGTGAGCTCGCATGGCAAATGTGTATTTATTGACAATGGAATAAAAAATAAAAGGCACATTGGCATTAATTCCTGCAAGTGCACAATTGAAGACTTTTGCACAAAATCATTATCAAACATGTATTCAAAAAATAGTAAAATAATTTCATTTTTACAAAAACTGTTAAAAATTATACTACATTCTTTCAATAATGATATATGTTTGTGAATGATGAATTAAAAAATGATCTTTGCATATTATAATAACATATTAAGTTTAAAAACTGCTTCTGGTCCTATAATATTGTCCACATAAACTATGATGGATATATACATTTCTTAGAATACGGCTAGATACTCAAAGCAAAGCTGATGATGTGTCAAATTGAAATGCATCTTATCAACAGTTTGATATTATGTCATTAATCAAGAGCCTACATATTTCACATTATATCTTATCAAAACTATTTTGCAAGTATATATACATAAAAATCATATGCTTGCTTCTTGGAGCAGAAATAAAAAATTAAAGATTTTCAATTCGTGCAATGGTATTTCCTTTTATATTTGACTGTTGTGGTGGTTCAGTGATACTGCTCTACAACCTCAGGTTTGCATCCAGGATGGGTCAAACATTTATCTGATAAGCATCTTTTGTCTTGGGTCTAGGATGTTAGGTTAATCTTATAGTGTGTGTCCATGCCTCCCACGATACATAGTATCATAGTAGTCGGGTTATACTAGGCAAAATCCAATATCTGTGATCCGTTACTGTGACTTCAAAGTATCTGTGACGAGTACCTGTGATAAAACACTAGGTGCATCTCCCTTTTACATATTGATTGCCATTTATAAAATTGTAGGTGCATCTCTCTCTGACTTATTGATGAATGCATGCAAGTATTTGCAAGAGCTTTTGCTCTGTGGTTACATTCACACTTGCAACAGACAGATTCAGGCTATAATCAGCTTCTGTCACTGTGACAGTCCGCAATTTTCTATACCTGTGGCTTTTACCTGTGCTGATAAATACATCGCAACCTTATATGCTAGTGCGGGGGCATGTGTGTGAATGCATATTTCGTTTGATATTTAATTATTACATTTATTGTTTACTTCACTCTATGAGAATAATCATATACACCAGTTTTAAGGAATCTCATGTCTAATCAGCCCCTGATACGCAATGATTGATAGCTAACCTTATGTTATACCTATGTAAACAATATAAAGTAATAATGAGTGTAAGTTTTAATGATATGGTTCATACATTTAATATTTGGTTTTAATTGAGCACATAAAATATGTCTTGAATGTAATGGAGTATTTTAATCTATACTTCTATAATAACGAATTTGTCTGTAATACGGAAATTATCCATAACCACATTGATTTGGTTAGGTGAGCTGGACAGAATATGTTTACTGAAGTTGTGACAAAGAAAGTATACTTGCTTTGTCTCACTCTTCATCCACATTTTGATGAAAGATGATGATGATTGTGATGAAACTTTTTCTGTAGGTCTGTCTTCTCTTGGTTCTGTTTAGCTTGCACAAGTGTTATTTGTATGTATATTATACTATAAAACAAGCTATTCTTGTATACAATGCTATGGCTAGTTAGTATATGATATGTAAAGGAAATTAAAAAAATCTTAATCTACAAATGTACATACATGTGTATCAATTTGTTGTGAAGTAAGCTATCAATCACCATACATTTGTCATGTTGAATATATTAATGAAGTGACCTTTTATGACGTGTTGTGAAACAAAGAAACAAAGATTTACTTTACCTTTCCATTCTAAAATTCATAGACTCCTACCATTTCTTCCAGATTCCCCTGTTTGGTATCATGTCCTCGGACAGTGCGGATCCGTTCTACTGGATCCGTGTGATTCTCGCGTCGAACAGAGGCACACTCATGGAACTCGGCATCTCCCCCATTGTCACATCAGGTCTTATAATGCAGCTGCTTGCAGGTGCAAAGATCATTGAAGTTGGTGACACTCCAAAAGACAGGGCTTTGTTCAATGGTGCTCAGAAATGTAAGTTCAGATATTTGTACTAAATATGCTTTTAATATGAAGTGTTCTTAATTTCTTATATTATATCTGTTCTTGAGTATCAGTTGGTTTCCATTGGTCATGGCATCAAGCTTGAACGGCTTGACCAATTTAGATAAAATTTGGTATAGAGATACTTTTTGTTCTAAAAAAAGTATAATTCCCATGGGATAACTGAGTTAGCGGGAAAAATAGTGCACGCGGGTGAAACGGGGCGCAGCAAGTTTTTTATAAAATTCAAATATGTAATTGTATGTGTTCAGTATTTCCCAAATTTGACTAAGATTTGTAAATGTTGAGTAGGATATTTCACAAGCTCTTCACAAGCTGAACCCACACATGAAGACATTTTGACAACTGTTGAAATTATGAGTGATTTTTATGTATCAGAATTTTGGCATGTTGTGTCTATTGGAGTAATGCTGATGCTTAAGATCAATAAATTCATTTTTGTCTTCTGCAATTCCATTGATATACAGCAAACTGAGTTGAGCTCTCTGTAACACAAACAGACCTTTCTATTTACTCGTTTTTTTCCACTACAATGTCATTTCTCTTCCAGTGTTTGGAATGGTGATCACAGTGGGCCAGGCCATCGTGTATGTCATGACTGGCATGTATGGAGAACCCAGCGAGATTGGTGCCGGAGTGTGTCTGCTCATCATCATCCAGCTCTTTGTAGCCGGTCTGATAGTGCTGCTGCTTGATGAACTCCTGCAAAAAGGTTAGTGACAGAGCATTTCAGCTCAAGCTGATTAAGTAATGTTAATTGTATTCTTGGTATTTTTTAGTCTAATGATAAGCGCGCCTTCGTTGCCGTAAACTTATGGCGAGAGACAAACCCAGAGTTCTATACATATTACTCCAGTCCATAGTCATAGGTCAGAGGATACATAAAGTATTTGTCATTTATTGGAACTAGATTTTGGTTTGAAATTTACCTCATCCTCATAGTAGGAAAATCATGATGTAATTGACTGCTAACAAAATCAGGACTGTAGGGTTGTTGTTTTTGAACGGTGTTGGATTTTAGTTTGGTCAAAATGTCATTGTAATGCAGCATCCAGTAGCATTGTGTTAACAATCTGCTGAACCCATAAATACTGAATTTGAAACTGTTAAAAGTCAAAACTGTCAAGTTTTTTTTAATAGCTGCTAAATATTAATTGTTTTCATCAATTCAGGTTCAATCCGGCTTGACTAGGGTGCTGTGTTATGTTATGATTATGAAGCACCATTTTTCGTAGCCATATTTTACACATCGATTGGATAGTTCTGCGATGTTATGTATCACTGAGCTTCTTGAATTCACTCCAGCTGCATTGGATTCCGTGATCACTCATAAAAATTGTTATTCTTTATTTGTAAACAGTACTGAATGAATTAAAACTAATTACTACATTTTACAGAGGTGGATGAAAGAAAAGTGCATGTGGCTGATATGTGAATTTTGAGATGGATGTGTGGTTTGACTAAATGATGGATAATTGATGATGATGATGATTTTGAGATGGATAAAGTAAGGAATGAGTATATCAGAGGAAGCTTGAAAGTAGCACCAGTGAATGATAACTTGAAAGCGAATAGATTGGCTTGGTATGGACATGTCATGAGGAGGGATGAAAAACATATAACAAAAAGAGTACTTAACATGAATGTAGATGGATATAGAGGTAGAGGAAGGCTGAAGAAGGTATGGATAGACTGTGTGAAGAGTGATATGTTTATGAAAGGTGTGAGCACTGAGATGACTAATGATAGAAGAGAATGGAAGACAAAAACATGCTGTGCCGACCCCACCTAGTGTGGGATAAGGACAAGAAGAAGAAGAAGAGTTACTAAATTTTGTTATATTTCATGTTTTTGTTTCAGGATATGGTCTCGGCTCCGGTATTTCCCTGTTCATTGCTACCAATATCTGTGAAACTATTGTATGGAAAGCATTCTCTCCTGCAACCGTTAACACTGGTCAGTATACAAAATAACACATTGTCGTATTATATTAAAATATGCCACCAAAAGTTATTTATTACATGTTACATTATTTTATACCTTTTATACATTGTCATGTTTGTTTTCCCGCTCTTAGGACCACTAATAACAAAGAATTTATCAAGAAAGTTTGTTGGACTTGTTGGAAGTGATGATTACCCAGAAGCAGTGAATTGGGACTGCCAATATGTGATTAGCTAAATTGAATGTCCCTTTTTATTACATTAATTCATTGATGGTATGGTAATCAACTGATGGTATTGCAATAGAACCTTTGTCTTTTGTTAATTTTATGCCAAGTTTGAATACTTCATCATGATTATTCATAATTTATAACCAATGCCAGTTCTTGATAATTTGCAAATTACCATTATTTTAATGTAAAATAATTTCTTCAGTTAGTCCGGTATTAAAACATATATATAATTACATTATTATACAGCATCCATATGTCACTAACTCTTCAATATTAGTACAATTATATACTAATATCGACCATAGCATTAGGATTACTCATAATTATTCTTCTTTAGACATTCGTTCTTAATAACACTTTTATTGTGTTGTTTTTTTTATTGGGAAATATCTTATTTAGTCTCATAATTGAGGAATATTATTTATCAGTGTATCGGAGCCCTGAGTAAGACAGGTTTATTGTTCATAACTCCAGGGCACCAGCTTCTCACAAAGCAGGATTCATGCTATATGTCACCGTCTGTCAAATGAAATTCTTTCCAATCAAAGCCACAGCTAAAAGTGGCTGGGCAAGCAAATATATAAATATATATATGTATATAATGTCATTGTTGTTTTCTGTTGTACAGGTCGGGGTACCGAGTTCGAAGGCGCAGTCATTGCCCTGTTCCACCTGCTGGCCACACGACCGGACAAAGTTCGAGCTCTCAGAGAAGCATTCTACCGCCAGAATCTTCCTAACCTCATGAACTTGCTCGCTACTGTGCTAGTCTTCGCTATAGTCATATACTTCCAGGTAAATTATACTACAGAGCCCACTTGCGCCAACCAAATAATCCAAGATTTTCGCCGAAATCTCGGATCAAATCACAAATTTTCAGGCAGGATCAAATTGTGATTTGAGTATGAAGTGCAGAATGACGTGGTTTTGACACGTAACATATACGCCAATTATTGCATTATCATTGGTTCTTGATAATGATAAAAGATTACGTTTAGAACTTTAGAGATTCTATTATAATATAGATACAGGCAAAGATAATGATACTAGCAACATGTTAAAAATACCAACAACTTAAAAATGCCTCATAAATTGTCCCCAGGGCTTCCGTGTAGATCTACCAATCAAGTCAGCCCGGTACCGTGGCCAGTACTCATCATACCCAATCAAGCTATTCTACACCTCGAACATACCCATCATTCTACAATCAGCGCTCGTTTCCAACTTGTATGTCATCTCGCAGGTCAGTATTCTGTTATATTATATCCCACTTATTCTTTTTTTCCTTTATTTGTTTTGTTTATGCCGTCGATTAAATGAAAGTTACTAAAACAAGATATAGTTTGTATTGAAAACAAATGAATAGATGATTTCCATTTACATAGTTCATTTTTCTATAGTTATTTTCACCTATAGAAAGATGATGAATCTCACCAAATAGCTCCAATGAAAGACCAGCGTTGGCAAGATCATGCTGAGTTGGGGTCAATTTGTGACAGTTTATTTATTAAATCATTTTTGTTATTATATATTGTATAATATTTTTATGTCACATGTAAACTAACTGGACTGGCCGATTGGCGCAGTTGGTAGCACTCTGCCTTCTGAGCCGCTGGTCCCGGGTTCGATTCCCGGACAGGTCAAACATTTGTGTGTATGAACATGTCTGACCTGTGTCTGGGTGTGTATATGTATACAAGTATATATATAAGTATGTATTTAATAAGTATATATATCAGTCATCAGGTTACCATAGTACAGGCTCTGCCTAGTTTGGGACCTGAAGACCTTGTGTGAATGTTGTCCTATATTAAAAAAAAATAATTCTATTTATCAAGCATTAATTGCCATTATGTGTGGTAAGATACCTCGCAGTTTAATAACCCAAAATTCTTCCACAGATGTTAGCAGTAAAATTCAGTGGAAACTTCCTAGTCAACTTACTGGGAGTGTGGGCTGATGTGGGTGGCGGCGGTCCGGCTCGGGCCTACCCTGTCGGAGGTCTATGTTACTACTTCAGTCCCCCCGAGTCCCTTTCACATATCGCTCAGGATCCCTTCCATGCTGTTCTGTACATCATCTTCATGCTGGGATCTTGTGCCTTCTTCTCTAAGACGTGGATTGATGTATCCGGATCTTCTGCTAAGGATGTGAGTATTGCTGTTTCTTTTTTTCAGTCTACACACTATAATAAATTTGAAGAAAAGGTAAAAAATATCACACTAATTTGTATGTTTCTATTTCATTAATTTTTGTTTGGTTCAAAAGACCATTGATAATGGTATTCATATTAAAGAAAATGGTTTTTTGGTATTGAGCCCCCAAGTGGCTTACATAGCCAATTTTCGTTTAGAAAATTTATAACATATTTGTTTTGTAAGATACTCATGGATACCCATAATTTACAATTAATTTCTCCAACGGGCGATCGTTTCAATCAATGATGTTTAGCTACCATAAATTAACAATAATTATGTTCCGTCATAATCGGAAACATGCAAATGAATTGCTCTCGATTTTGTCCTACATTTAAGTGAAAGTTTACTCTTAACTTGGTTGGTAAATTTCGTAACATTGATGTCCAAAACACTTGAACAGTTTTTCTATTCAACACTTCTGCGGAGTTAGACTTAACAATGACACTACTTTCGAAAAGAAAACTGAATAGTTTGGACTTTAAAAAAGCTACAATCAATACAAGTACAATACGAGTATTTACAAGTTTTCTTAGATATATTACTATTATAATCACGTACGACTGACACAGGAATTCACACTTTGCAATTTAATATTAATGGTTTATTCTATTTAACTTGAAACAACAATAGACTAAAAACCTAAATGAATATTAAAACTAAAAATAATTACTCCAAAGTACTGTAAATATAAAAGTCGTGAATTCATAGAGGGAAAAGTTTTAAAAAAAAAAATATTATAGGCTTATGTTTGACCACTGTCTCACCTGATGTTAAGTGACGACGCGGTCCAAGGTGTTGCACGTAAACTTAGAAGGAACCTATTCACTCGCGACTTGAAGACTCCGGGGTTGTGCCTATCGGGAAACATAGACTCTGGCAGTGAGTTCCACTCCCTGGCAGTACGCATTATAAACGTGGAAGTAAAACGCTTCGTGCGGTCCCCGGAATGCTGGCAGCATTGCCACGTTGAATGGCTAGGCTCAACTTCTGTGCAAATAAAATCTAAAATAAACGCAACATGCAATTATTTTTCTGTTTAATCCATTTTTGTTAGTTGCTTTTCTTTTTTCCTTTTGTGTGGTTTTATTACATGATCAGTCTTACGACTATAAGCAGATGAGATGCAGAAGACCAAAGTTGCTTTTCTTAATTTTATTTTGTAATGTGTCAGATGAACCAATTCATATTTTATATTTTTCTTTATCTTTTAATCAGAGAAATTAGTGATTATTATATTTTATTATAGTTTTAGTATCCCTACTTTGAAAATTATATACATAACACTGTACATAATTTACTACTATTAAAGTGTAATATTAATTTTGACCATGCTATGCATAAACGTGTGATGGCTACGTACGAAAAAAGAGATTGGACCTCTAAAATTAATTATTATATTACATTTCACTATTTACTACTTTTGATTTAAAGAGGACTACATTAAAGTAACAAATTGTTTTGATGTTGTAAAAGGCGGTCCTATTCTGTAAACGAACATAATGTATTAATAGTTGAGTTTCGCAAATAATTATGTATTTATGATAATGAAAAATCATTACTCCGTAGATATTTGCCCACTAGTTGGACTTTATATGTAGTGGTATCTCTGTTAGTAATATCTATAATATCTGGCGTTCATCATGGCAGCACTGATTAGTGACACTGAAATTAGCACCCGGGATCCCGGCTTCGATTCCCGGCTGGGACAACACATGTCTGTGATGAGCATAGTTTTGGATGATGAGGGTATGGGTGTGAGTGCGTCTGTTTGCTGATCTGTGCAGTGTAGCGAGTCAAATCAATAACTCTAACCAAATGTATCTCTCCACAGGTCGCCAAGCAACTCAAAGAGCAACAGATGGTGATGCGCGGCCACCGAGACAACTCCATGATTCACGAACTGAACCGTTACATTCCCACCGCGGCCGCATTCGGAGGCCTTTGCATCGGAGCTCTCTCAGTCCTAGCCGATTTCCTCGGAGCCATCGGATCAGGAACCGGTATTCTGTTGGCCGTCACGATCATCTACCAGTACTTCGAGATCTTCGTTAAAGAACAAGCAGAAATGGGCGGCATGAGTACGCTACTCTTTTAAATCTAAATTCGAAGACAGTTTATAAAGGATTAGTTTCTTTGAGTGAACTGTGTCAGTGTGCATGACAACGCGTGTGTGGGTGATGTGCTATTTATATTAATGAACTTTATAATAAAATAATTCACAAGTACAGTGTCTGTTTTTCCATAAGACCCGAGCATTGTAAAAATTCCATTGCTATTTGTTAGTTTTCTCATCCATTCAACTTTGTTAAAGGTGTTCTTGCAGATTTTTTTTATCGTTTTAAGTTAGTGTCCAATCACACATGTAAAATTGTTTTCTTTACTTTGTTGTGAATATTGTTAATGCATATTTGGATTCTATTGACAGTAGAATATTGGCATATGTGATAGTTTGTAGGTTTTTACACTTAATATGTGAAAGAATTAGTAAATTAAACATTTTGGAACAAAATCTGGTTATATTTAATTTGAATTACAAAACACCACATATTATCCAAAATACCTGTGTCAGCGATTTCGTACTAATGTTATAAATGTGAATGTTTGTAGTTATGTTTGGATGTTTGTTGATCAATCACGCCTGAATGGCTAGACAGATCTAAATTAAACTTGGCACAGAGGTAGATTATGGTAATGGAAATAGCACATAGGCTAATTTTTATCTGGTAATGGTAACTGGAAAACTAGTTAGCGCTGGTGAAACCGTGGGGCGCAGTTAGTACATTATGATCGCTACGAATACCTTTCACCAAAAATGTGAAATCAGCGTTTAAAAAAATATGGTTAAACAGGAAATGAACTGCCTGCCTGTCTGTAAGGAGTTATTGAAATATTTTTTTAACAATTTAAGTGCTTTGTTTGATTGGAAATTATCGTGAGTTTGACACATTATTATACAGATGTAGTGTCCGGCTTTACTCACGTTTATAGTAGAAGTTTCGAGCATGTCAGGTGAGTTTACGCTGCCAGTTCGCGGCGGCCATTGCCAATTTCATTTTGAAGAATTTTAGCTAGTTCGATCGATTGACCGAGTTAGGGCCATTGTCGCAGATAGGAATAAGCAGATGTCACGGTCTTCGATTTCTTGCTTCCTTCTCTCTGATCAGATTCTTCAGACGCGTAGGAAAATATATAAGAAATATGATTTATTTTTGGGTAACAAATGTGATTGGACACTCTCACTTGATGGTCAATGTTGATATGGTCGAGGTGGAACGAGTCTAGACCTAGACTGGTAAACTACGTACTTAGTGACAGATTTTCAAACTTGAGTACGATGGGCGTCAATTGTAGTATTTTCACGTCCAGGTATATAAAAAGAGTATAATTGTTGTTATGTAACTTTATTCTCCTCACTAGACATGCAAATACATATACGAAAAACAATTTATGATATTTCCGAAGATACCGCAACAAAACCATTTCACTAAATAGTGGTAACATATATGTACAAAACAATCGGTAAGTTATCAGAGTCTGAAAACTATGTAGGAATAGCGTAATTATCGAAGACGATCAGGGCCAGTTTTAGCTATATTTACTATTAGTTGTATATACTGTCGAAGGTTACAGAAACAGACGAAGTTAATATGGAATAAGACGAGACCAATTTTAGACAATATTGCGCGTTTTCATTTAAAAAAATTGGTAGAAACTGTCTTCTGAGGGTCCTTAATCTAAGACTTATTTCCTCAGATAATGTCACAGGGTAGAGAAAATGATTGATCTCGGTTCATTTTAGACAATTCTATCCCATCGAATGCCTAGAACTGTCCCCACTCTATTAATAATTCTAGCCATTCTATGGGAAAATAAGTGCGCTCGAACAGCCGCCTGGTAAAACAATAACATACAAGGAATATGGTAAGACGTATTCGATCTAAATACCCGAACATATATTTAACGGTGCCAAATTAATTCGTAAGTAGAACATATGTTTTACATGTAAGTACTAAGTATATATAGTAGATAGGTATTTTTAATATATATTATATGGCACGACAATAAATCCCAACATCCGCAGCAAGCGAAGCTTAGCATAGGACACGCTATATTGCTTTTTTTTTCTAACGGAATAATGCTGTTTGCCTCTACCGGATTTACAGCTTCACCGTAGGGGAGGCTGTAGGTTTGTTTTAAGCATAGCCTCTCTAAGACAAGGAATACGTACCTACATACTTAGCTTTTATAGTACATACATTTTATACAAGAATAATTCCAGTTTCCTTTTAATCACAGAAAGCAGAATAAGTGAAATTATTAAATATACCATAGTAGACAAGTCGTACCTATCATCTTATTATTATTATTGGATGTTTTTAAATTTGGCGGTGACAATAGTGTTTACTGTACAGTAAGCACAATTCATATTTGTTGTTCTGAAAATAGGCTTTATGAAAATTTGCGCATGTAGGTCTAGGGGTGATGTTCCACCCACCCTGCTCCATAGCAGAGTCGGATGGCGTCCATGATGGCGGATGGCAGTCAAATGGCGTCGGGCGATTCAAGGAACATGATGTCAGGCAATGTCGACGCTCCCGGAGCGTCGCCGTCGCCACGAGACACGCAAATTTCGCCTGCGATATCCCCTACGACGTCGCGGGACAAAGGTCTTCTCCAATACATGGCTTCATTAAGACCAATCCCGAGTAGTTCCAAAATAGCTAGTGCGCTAGTAGCTACATGCAGGCAACTCCAGATACATAAACGCCCGTTGTGCCTACTGTACTTTATAATCTGAGTGCCGATTCATAAACTACACAGTTGGCATAATATTTATTTTTATATAATCGGGCTAATTCAGCCCTTGTTTTTTTTTCGGAGACAATTTCAAACAGCAACTAGACTGGAGGTCAATTCTTGCGAGTTTGAAACCTTAGACATTCATCTCTTACAATTCGTATGGCTATAATTGGGCCCTATAGTCCGATAAAAACGACTTATACGATGTAGTACATAAATCAAACACTTTTACACACATGAATTCAATATACTTAAGTATGAGTTAAAGGCACAGTTTAAAACAGGTAATCGGCAGTTCGAAATAGACCCTAAATCTAAGTAAAGGGAAAAACCCTTAAATGAATTCTAAAACGCTGTTTATAATGAAAAAACTGGCAAATCTTTACTTCAAATGTTGGTAATGGTAGGTATCACATGACACGAAAACTTACATACTATTCAATGATCTTCTATACACATAGAAGTCTGTATAGAAGGTCATTGATACTATTACTATTCTTTATTGCTTCATTGAAAGTCGGGGTAATGGAGATGGAGATAATAGGTTATTATTTATCTAAAAAATACTCGTATGAGAAAACCGCGGAAATTCACTCAAAAAAACTACAACGTGGAATAATTTGAGATTATGTTATCGGCAATTCAATAAATTAGAATAGGTATAATAAAATTGAATAAGACAATAGTAGACCAATAAAATACTCCGAAAACAAAGAGCTAAAATTATTACGAATAGACTGGAGACGACATTCGAGTATATTCTTGCTTTTTTGTTACTCTACTTAAGGCGAGGTTTCCCGACAGTCTAGGTAAATAGCGCACGAACTTATCTGTTTAAAATAAGCTAGGAATGTATGAAAGAGAGAGAGAGAGAGCAGAGCGATCAAGCATAGCTCCGCTATGCTAAGCAGACGTTGACAGCGGTCACGGTCAGAATGAGCTGCTGCAGAGCGTCGCGGCGGCCTAGCCAGCTGAGGTAACGTGACACTGCGCGGCACTAGAAATTTAACTGAGTTAATTCGTACCTATTTATATAGGTAAAAAATCATGAATATAGCAATAAAAATCCTAAAACTTTCTAGACTATGACATTAGCTACGCAACAATGTAAGTTTTGTATGAATGTATTATTTTTGAAGATCATTTTATATTTTGAAAAGTATGTACTTAATTAAAAAAATAAAACTATGGAATTACATTGTTGTGAAATCTAAACATTCCTTTATATTGGACCAAAGTTATCTCTATGTATATCTAAATGTGAAATAGAGCCCCAGAGTCTACTTTGCATGCCCATACATTCTCTTATCTTAGCAAGTGTTTATTATCTGTACAGATATCGAAGTTTTATAATTCACCATTGCAGGGGGCCAAATTTTCTCCATTTGATCTTTCTTCTAGTCTAGAATCATAATAGGTAGACTGGATATTGTAGTACATACCTATCGGTTATCATATACGTCTCAACTCGTTCATGCCATTCGAATTACCTCAAAAAAAGCTAGATTTAATGATTTCCAGTATATGGTTAACAATTGCAACCTTTTGCCTTTATCAATCAATATAGAGGGGGACGTAAAGTTAGAAAAAGAATGGCCCATTCAATCGACATATTTTCTATATAGAGAAATCCAATTCAATCCCTCAATTGCAACATTTGTTTACATAGCGAGTTTGCACTTATTACAAATAAATGTTTGCCAGCTAGTCGTATTTCGCTGAAGCGTGACCGGCTGCAAGACACGTCACTAACACGTTTACAAATTAAAAAGAAAACAACATCGAAACGATTGCGCTGAACGCAACAATCGGAGAAAATGTGCTTCTAAAATAGGTCATTATCAAATTCTACAAATTAGAGACCATAGTAGTTGATCTGGCGTTTATTACGTTACGTTACTGAATTATGAATATGATCGTATACAATAAGTTACACAATACCTATTCAATAGCGGTGTGGTTATTTAATGGTAGACGTTAGTACCATGTTTGGCTTATTGGGTGCTACCGCAAACCTCGCCGTAGTTCAAACTGCGCGGGCGCAAACTGACAATAGAACATGCACTAAATTTTCATATAGCAAGTTGGAATTCTATTAACAGTAAATTATAATGATTAACAAAAGATATACATATTATTGTATTATTAAACTTTACATGCCTTCCATTTGTTTGAATTAAATTTTACATATAGAAAATAGAATACCGTTTAGAAATAACCCTTCCAACATCGCGTAAAAGAAATTCTAGGAAATGTATAATCTGCTGTGACGTCCACACTAATGTGCCGCATGTGAAATAAGGGAACTGGCACTAATTAAGATTGCCTATATCAGCAGAATCTTAGGACTTTTAACTTAATTGTTTTGTTTTATTTATGATGACCACTGTGCTTAATTTTCGTGACAATTACTTTTTTATTTAGGGAGGCTGATGAGTTAGTACATATAAAATATGTGTCATAATAATGATTATGTATAAAACCATTAATGTCATAAGATATTATGTCTATTGTGATTGTACATTATAATATTCGCAGCATACTAACAAACCTCTAAACAATTTCTAATTCTGCATACATTGTTATATAAAAACTGAAGAAATTATTAAAAAAGCAATATCACTATAAATTTTTTAGCATAATAATTATATACAAAGCTACACAATCTAGGCTAGGATTTCTATATACCTCGTAAGATTGTATATATCGTAGTGTAATATTACTGCAATATTTTTATTACAATGTAAGTGTAATTAGTTGTGTGTGCTACAATTATAATAAAAATATCAAAAAGAAAAACTAAACAAAAAATATCACTTAATCCAGAAACAATTTATTATAATCAACAACATATGTGTAAGGAGAAAAATAAAACAAAGAAAAAATAACTATAAGAATAACAGTGCCAATTATTGACTAAGGAAATAATGATACCTTTACTAAATTATAAAGAAAAACAATACTCACGCGACATGCACTGACGGCGATGTCTAAAGTAAACCCCATCCTTTCATTTTTCAATATCAATCAACAGTACTTCCAAAATTATTCTACGTAGATAGATATGTCTAAAAGTCGACTGAAATCAATAAAATATTATCTAAAAAATTAACAACAAAATCAATTTGAAGCCACTCTGGCAACACTTCCAACCTTATTATCATACATACATCTAAACTAGGTGATTTCACTACTTCAATCTTTTATCATTTGTACATGCGTAATATGTATAATAGCACTTAACATTTAGGTCTAAGATCCAAACATACTTGAAAACGGTAATTTAGAATATAAACAATCACAACACAACTTGCACACTGCTCACTTTGATGTGTACCTGAAAGTTTTTTATTTCTTGCCTATGAAATTGCTGAGTCATTCAGTGAAATATATAGAAATAGTTCATTGTCAGAAGAGAGAGTCAAGTATATTTCGAAACAATATAATAGTGTCTTATATTCACAGTTCGAATGAAATGAAAACATCCATCCACATATATAACGCAGGAGTGAAGATCTCAAAAGATATATAAGCATGTAAGTAGCCTAGAGGTACTGGTAGCTATTACCAGTTAGTTGTCACTCGTCAATTTGTAACTACTGTCCAGCAAAGCTTATATTTAAATGTCCAGATTAGTAACAGAATCTCCATACAGAAGCATGACAAAATGGCGGAGTACCGACGCGATCGCGAAAAGCGTTAATAAACGACGCGATAGCCCTAGGCAACCGTCTCGATTTCCTCTTGCATAGGGGGCTGGTCGGGGGAGGGTATCGTCTTGGGTGGAGCATTTGAGGTGTATGGCATTGTCTTCAATTTCCTGGCTTCCCGTCGCTGTTTCTTCTGTTGCATAACGAGCCTGAGCTGTTCCAGCTTGCACTTAGTTTTAGAGTTTTCAAGAGCTAATGCCTTGGCAGTGTCACACTTGTTGCAGAGGTCTCCTGTATTTGCGTTAGCTGTGCAAGAAGGGCAGGTGTCTGGTTCGAGATGTGGGCACTGGCAGTCGCCCCTCTCGCAGGTGCAGCGCTTTGGAAGTTTCGTCAAGTGCCCATTGCACTGCCCATATGGACACAAGCCCTTGCTCGTATCATCATTGCTGGCTTGACAAACATGTTTCTCTTTCTGAAAAAGCAAACATTACAATATAAATAGAGCTGAAAAGAATGAGGACTGGTGTTACCAGCTAAGATGGTAATACTATGGAAACCATAATAAAGTAGATACTAGATTATACAATTCAATGGTCCTTACAGGCAATATCACAGTGGGAGGCGCAGCACATAGCAAGTCATTCAAAATGTGAATGATTGTAGAAATATCCCTCTTTGGTCTGCCAAATCTGAAAAGTGAGAAAGTGTGTTATTAGAAATGCCACAGAATGCTGATGTAGTATTTGTATTGTACTTTATACTATCATAAGTAAATATTGATATATGTATCTGGTGTTTATGAGACACCATATTGATAACATGGCATTTACATTACATTAAATGCCATGTTATCAATATGGTGTCTCATTACATTATTCAGAATGTTTGAAATGTCTTATCTTAGTCTTGTTTGAGTTATTTGTATAGATGATCTAATCACAAAATGTAATTTAACAGAATGCATATGCTGGTCTTACCTGTCTTGCAATGCTGGATTTAATGTGCCTGAAAAGGTTCCAGAATATATCCCTTTGCCATGATGCTTCATGGATTCTATCACAGCTCCAGAACCAATCTTTGCACGAGCCGATTCTTCGGCTGTTCTAAGTTCTATTTTATTTGTTAGCACTTCCTTAGACAACTTTTTTAGTTTCTGAGTCAAATTCTTTGATGCTTCAATTAGAGCTTTAGTATCAACAGTAGGTGTGGGAGAAGCTCGTGCTGGCTTTTTGGGAGCCTCTGGAGGTCGGAAGGAAAATTGTTTTGAAGTAGACGGAGCTACATTCTCATCATTTTGTCCATTACTAGGCTGCAAGATCAATTTCCTTGAGTTAGTAATATAAGGCTCTGTTCTTGATGTAGATGGTTGAGACAAGTTGTTATCTTGGCGATTTTGCATTCTCTTCTTATGCTTATTGACAACAGATTGCATGAAAGCCTTTTGCTTATTCTGACCTATTGGATGTTTAAATTTTGAAGTTTTGTGCAGTAAATATTGGAAGCGTTTATTTTTCAAGGGCTCATTTATACTTTGGAAAGAGGGTAAAGTTGCATTGGATTCTTGACTGCCATGACTAGTAGTGGCCAAGTTGGATATCTCACGATCCAACATTCTTTCATCATGGTCTTCAAACAGCCCTTTATCCACAGCACTGTTGAAGAGATTTTCCATTGGGTATTCATCTATAGTGCTTTCTGCAAGGAATGAACTTTGATCAGTGAAATTATCCCCACTATCATCACTTATTGAGCTATCAGGTGTTTGGGTAGATGTGGATGGACAGGGTTTGTCGATAATGGCACTTGTGGAAGCTGTCGCTATGTCTGATAATCTGTTTTGAGAGAAAAAGTCAATCAAATTATTTTTCACTGTTTTTACAAGAGCGGCCTGCCTCTCCTTTTCAGATTTTGCATCTAATGGATTAGACACTAAGTTGGAAAGAGATTTAATTGGTGACTGCTCATTTTCAATAGTATCTGATGTATCAGAAAGTGTAGAGGTAGTAGTGTCCACAGACTCATTTTTGTCTCCATATTCTTCAGAAGCTTTGCTACGTTTATCTTCTGCAAATGAACGATAAAGTTCAAAAGCACTCTGAATCATTTCTAAATCTTTTTTTCCCAGAAATTGTGATGTCCTTTCAGGTTCAACTGCTGATGTATCTGTTGAAGGTTCGTCTTCATCGGATAATTGATATGATGGGCTCTCTGGAGAGCTTGGCATATCTCTTGTTTCAGATTTAAAGTGTGTTGATGTTGCAGAGGTCTTGCTTGTATTGGATGTGCGCAAGGACCGCGGCCCAGTTGGGGAGCTATTTAAGGTAGAAAGCTGAAGTTGAATGAGCATCATGTGGTCTCCCAGTCGCATAGTCAAGTTGAGAGGTGATTTGCCACTCAGAAAATCATTCACTTGAGAATCATTGAGAGATTCCAGTGCCTGCATTACTGAATTTTCGGGTCTCTGGCTCTGAAAACCGTAAATAATACATAGTGTTAATTAGACCTTCCCAATCAGGCATTACATCTTTATTTTGATAAATAGTCGTTGATTAGTTTCACACTGTTGAGAAACATGTGATTATAATTATATAGTAATAGAATAGATGTCGAAACATCGGCTACGAGATGCTTACCAGCAGCCCAGTCTCCACACTAGGCAGGAGCATGACCCGGGAGCCATCCAGCACGCCGTTATCTTCCAGAGTGCCGTCCCTAAGCTGTCTGTGAATATAAAATTAACGCCATTAAGTCAATCGAATAACGCTGATGCGTCATCGTATCGACATATTTCCGTGATTATGTTTGACAATAGAAGCTTGGCGTCCGAAACTTTGCACTCACCTTTCGCGATGCAGCAGACATATTCGGTCCTTGGACACCTTTAACTTCTTAGAAACTAGCTTTTTAAGATGTTCTACTGTATTTTGACCGTTCAAACTGATAAAGAAATTACCACCCGTGGTGGTTTGTATATTCAGCGTTATGTCCGTGGTTTGGGACGAGCCACACCCGTACACTTCAGCCCCTGTAGCACGTTCCATTATTTACACATAAAACTCACTGCAATTTTTCTCTAAAACACTGTTTAAACTAAAGAACTATTTCAGATTACACAGCTACTTTATTGCTGAATAGAATTAACAGGGTCACGCCAGACCCCCAGTTTTTTGATGTGGCCGTCGTTTGGTGTGACCAGTTGCTATAATCGCGATGTCCCGTTATTTTTTTTTACAACAGCTGATGCGAGTTTTACGTTCCATTTCACCCCAATTTTGGGTTACAGTTTAGTTTCAACCAGTTTTGCTACCTTTTATTATTTGCTTTTACTATGTATAATGAAATATTCATTTTATGAGCTATTAAATTTATAAGTATGAATTTTGATACATACGTGAAATTTTACTAATAACGGATATAGCAAAAGTAAGTATATTTTAAGTGGAATGGAACGCCTATTTCAAAGTACTTATTTATATTAAAATACGTCACATGACGTCATGCGACGCCCACTACAAGTTTGGCCGGGAGGTTCGAATCATTACGATTTTCGCTTTCTAATCAGTGATTACGATTTACGAAGGAACGGAAGGAACTTTATTGCCTATTCATAACAAGAGCGAATGAAGAATTGTGCATAAAATTAACAATCTATAAAAATAGCATCCGTAGCGCTGAACCGAGACCACTAGTCATGGAACGGACTGCAAAAAGAAAACATGCGCTGATCGTATCAATAAGGATAAGAACGAGAAAATGAAGTGCGGGTGAAATTTGCGAACTACGGCCCATCACTGGTCGCGCTGAAGTTTCATAAAATGTCTTTACCTGATGGCCATGCGACGCATCGTAATGTAGGTAATATTCATGTTTATGGTAGGTATTACAAAATACAAAAATACTTTATTGACATAGTTCGTGTATAAACAAATAGTGAACCCAAAGACTCCTGAACTAGTGGAACTGTGTCTCAGTATATAGTTACTTATCTATGGAACTGTGTTTCAGGAGCCAATGGCCTCTCCCAGAAAAGACTTAGCTTACGTCAAGTAAATACATAATTTATAATATAAACAGCTATAAAAACTACTTGCTTAGTGTGTGTGTGTTGTGTTTCTGGAAGTGTTATGAATGTGTGTATTTGTGTGTGTAATGTATGTGTAGTAATGTATGTAACTAGGTCTTCATCATCATCGTCAGCCTGTTTGTAGTCAACTGACCACTGCTGGACATATGCCTCTCCAATTTAACGCAAGGTAGATAAACACACAAAATAAACAAATATTTTTAAATTAGTCAATATAAAAACTTGATAAGATTTCCTCAGTGGCATTGTAATCAAAGCAGCTTAGCCATAATTTAATTACCTTTATAATTTCATTATTAGTACATTTTATTGTGGTGTTTATGTTATTCTTATTAAGTTTATTATAAAGAAGTGGGACTACTGATTCATAATGCTTTTGCGCAAATCTACTTCTTACAGAGGGTATAGGGCATTTATTGAGCCTCCTTGATGATTCTGGTAGTGTGGGAACAATTTTTCTGTGATACCGTCGCAGACTCTCATAAATAAATAGTTTACGAATGCTTATTACATTTGCTTGTTCATACACATTTGTTATAGGATGCCTGTATGGCAAGTACAGCAAAACTTTAGAACAGCTCGTTGTGAGCGCTCGATAGCAGAGGTGAGTTTTGGCTGCACCACCCCACGCGCAGACACAATACCTTAAGAGACATTCGCACAAAGCCTTGTAAGTGTCTATGGCTAACTTTGGACTAACAACAGTTCTAAGAGTTTTAAAAATATAAATAAACTTCCGTAGTTTAGAGGCTAATGTATGTATGTGTGTACTCCAGTTAAGTTTGTTGTCAATTATTAATCCTAGATATTTACTGGAGTTGACGCGAGATAACACTGAACAGCTACATTGAGTGTGGTAGAAATAATCTCGGTTACATGGAAATTTGTGAATATGTATTTTAGGTTCGCCTGTGGCGGTTTTACTAAAGCAAATATATTTTGATTTATCGGTATTAAGTGACAGAAGACTATTTTCAAGCCATTGGGTAATTCTTGATAGACAAAATTCGGCATGTTTTGCAACTGTCTGCCAAGACTTGCCACGTACAAGTAACACAGTGTCATCTGCAAACATGAGTATGTCCATGTCTGGCAAGGCAGTACAGCACAGTTCATTTATATAAATCAAAAATAATGCAGGACCCAGTGCATTGGCATTGGCCCTGCGGGACACCGAGTGTGCATTCTGCACTTTCACTCTCGTGTCTGTCAACGCGTACCCTTTGTGATCTACCAACCAGGTAGTCTGAAAACCAGTCCAAGACCAAACCTCTGATACCGATATTCTCCAACCTTGTTATTAATATGGGAATTGAGACAGTATCAAATGTCTTCTGGAGATCCAGAAATACTCCCATACACCCCTTATCATCATCAATATATAAGGTGATTAGTTTTGTCAACATTAATATTGCATCTTCCGTAGATCTCCCTTCTCTAAAACCAAACTGATTATTATGTAAAAGATTATTGTTCTCTAAATACCGCATAAGTCTTATTTTTACCAATTTTTCTAGAACCTTCGAAAGAGTTGAGAGAAGATAAATGGGTCGAAAATTACATGGGTTCAATTTGTCACCCGCTTTGTATATTGGGCAAACAATAGCCTTTTCGAAAACAGATGGAAATGTTCCTGTTTCAAAGCTTAAATTACAAATGTGAGTGATGGGTTCTGTAAGATACAGGATACATTCTTTGAGTATTTTTGTTGTTACATTATCCCAACCAGGTGCATTATTTGATTTTAATCCAAAAATAGTTCTTTTTACTTCTACAGGGTCTGTAAAAGTAGTTATTATAAAAATTAAGATCACTTTTTGCGTTATACACGGGAACTCCAAGGTACAGCCTACGGTACAAGCATACAAACTTTATAAAAAAGTTAGATACGCACTTAAAATATTCTGACGCGTACAATTCTCACTGCCTATGTAAGGATATGGCCTGCCACCGCACTCATTTTAGCTCCCTTGTCTTCTAATGTGAGAATTTTGGTGAACACATTAATATTATAAAGGCGAAAGTTCGTCGTTGTTACTTCTTCACGCTGAAAGGCTTTGAATGAAAATAGCATATGCCCTGGAATAACACATCGGTTCCTTTTTTATCCCGGAAAAAGTGTAGTTCCTCTGGGATAATGGTGGTAGTAGGAA
Organism: Apeira syringaria; assembly: GCA_934044485.1. Classification (NCBI taxonomy): domain Eukaryota; kingdom Metazoa; phylum Arthropoda; class Insecta; order Lepidoptera; family Geometridae; genus Apeira; species Apeira syringaria. The sequence continues at coordinate 7,983,882 of OW203665.1, read as the reverse complement.
AACCATAGTCCACGCGGGTCACATTTATTATTGTTCATAATATACTTACCCTGTATTTCAGTTTAAACCGGCGCAGGCGAGTCGAAATAGTGCGCATTAGAAAAAGGTCAGGTATTTCATAAAATATTGAAGATGATTTTTTTAAATCTAAAAATCCGTCCCCATAAACTTTCCTGCGATTACTTTTTCAAGAATTTATTTCTTCCAGTAAACAATTTTATGTATTAGGTACACATAAAACCTACTTCGTCCACATCTATAGCCCTAAACGTGTTGTTTCGCTCATAAAAATGGCAATATGATCATTAATTATAGTTAGCGAGAACAATCCTAACGAGAACGAGAACTCCGGGACAAATCCAAGGCAGCAGTGCAAGTACGGAACTTTTCACGATCGCGTAGATCGTCTAATTTGACATATCAAATCGTGAAAACTGATTTTGTCGATTTTTAATCGTATATACGACCAGCGAAGCTATGAGTGCTTGCATCCCTATCGACGTTTGGCTCATCCACTTGCGACTTGTATGCAAGTCGCAAGTGGATGAGCCAAACGTCGATACGATATCGGTCGATACAAGCCTTCCATCATGTTCTACGTAAGTACCAAGATTTTGTCACAATATTCCTCTCCGCTACATCAAAGTAGGCGTATATATACCGATATGGCATAAAGAAATAAAACCAACAAAATATTCCTCAACCTGTTTATTGACCCAGCACCGAACATTACAACACAAATATTTAAGGTTACTTCCTCACAGCATCTGTTACGTTGATACATGTACTATGTCGTCCCTTCAAAGAGAGGCAGCAAACTCATAGTTATAATAAAATAATTGGTACCTCGTATTGCCATCACGAGTTAAATAACTTCGCATTGAAGCCATTTTCCTTCATAAATACAGACGGTATAGTATACGTTGAAACAACATGGCGACTTCCACCATTTGTAACATTCAGGCTCTGTGTTCATAAACGAATAATTACAGACTTTTAAAACGTTTTCACTGTCAGTTTTAGTACATACTGGGAGTTTTTTCTAGTTTATAATTTGATATGCAGCGTTAGAGCAATCTATTTTCTCTTCAATTATGCTCGATATGGAAAAATCACCTTGGCTTAATAAAGTGAGCGGGCAGCATTACTGTACTGTTCCACCTGTCCAAAACACGTCAAAACCCAAAGAAGCTCCATAGTAATTAGCTCGAAAAGGCGAAATTGTTCGCTTTGAAGAGATATTTTGTAAATACGAAAGATCTTAACTGTACACAAGTACAGTACGCTTAGGTAGCTATCCTGCGTACAGTTAAATATTCTAGGCATAGCAGGACTTTGACCAAATAGTCCATATTGTAGTGGTCACACGCCAACATATAATTTATATAAAAATATCTAAGTCCAGGCTCAACCTGTTCGACCCTGCGCCTGCGCATAATTATATTAGTGGTCTTAGCCCCATTAGCGCCAACTTGCCGGCAAATTTGTGTTTTAAGTTAAGTTTGCGCAAGTGTGCCTCAGGCTGAAATGTCATTGTGACAAGAAACAATACATGAAAAAATGGGTAGTCCACATTCTTTCGTTTGAGATAATATAGAAGGTAGGAAATTGTATTACGCAGATTAGATATTTTACCTTGGAGGATAAATATTTGAGTATGGATACGCACCCAATGTTCGGTCAATTGAGCGGAACGCACCGTAGTGTATGCTTTTGATTTTTCGTTACTTTAGAAGGAATAGGTACTTGGGATGACTTAATTAAACTAACCCATTTGCTGCCGCAAATAAAATATTCGTGACAAATCGATCAATAAAAATGTATTGCAACGATATTAGAGCAATTGATATTACTAGATTTTCGTCAACTATTATTTTAATCTTCACAACGTGAGGGACAAACAGCCCTTGTCGCTCTTTATATGGAAAAAATCAACCCTATAAGGTCTTTACCTTATAGGGTTGCTTTTTTTCCATAAGTGTAAGTTAACGTCTATTTTCCTACGTGGTCCTGATCAAATATTACTAAGACATATTTGATAAAAAGTAAGCTCTACGTGAAATGCTGACGTCATTAAAATCAATCAAGACAGTTTGACATAAAAATGCTACATAATGTAATTATAAACATAGTTTTTCACACAATTGTGGGTAAAATGAATCTTCCCGCATCACATTTGGATTCATAATGCATCACAATAATCTCGAGAGAATTTTACAAATGTTTTTCCTACAATAAAACTGGAATCATACTATAGAGAGATCACAGACGAGAATGTCAAGTGTGTACGAATGTATGTAACTAGATTTCTATCGGGCGTTCAAATGATCAAGATTAGGGCGGCGACTTACGTCCTTGCACGATGCCTGAAGCAGGAATAACACGCGTCACAGTCATTATATCATCCGTACAAACTACCATTTCTCTGTGACACAGTTGTACTCGATAAATACCGCTGCGTTACTTGCGATATTGATTCGTGCTTCGGGGCCACAGTAACCTGGTTTGCCGCGTCCGTCATTCTCATCCTATAGCTTGTTTCCACCTTGACGTTAGATTTAAAAAATAATATTTGAAACATATTGGTATGCAATACATGAACATATTTTATAATTCCATCTTCGCCCTCTTCGACGGCATAGCTAGACTACCATCCGACTTTGAGAGATATGATCATCGAGCAACTACCCCAAAGAGATGCAACACGACATTCGTTTGTACGCAATAAAATCAATCACTTATTGCTATGACATAACGAGCACTGGCTGATCGAAAATAAACATAAAATGTTGCAATTGGTCAGTACTGCTTTGAGTGCTCTTTATTTGGATATCTTATTAATCGGTTCTAGTAATTGATAGTGCAAAATCCCAATATAGTTACGGAATCTGACAGACCAGCAATTCGTCTCTTCGGGTTTGTTGCTCTAACTAAGGATGTGACCAACCTCTATGACTCGTTTGTATACTATATATTTTTACAGATGCAATAGACATTTAAAAACTGTTTGGTGTGAAACTTACCGCAGTCACAATCGATAAAGTTTTCACTGTGAGGTGATTACTATACGACTAAAATAGCATATCATTCCAATTGTAGGAAAAAATCTAGTGTACGAAAGTTTACATTTATAATTATATGTATTCATTGTAATTAGTAGCATTATTATTTAAGCTATCTCAAATAGGACAAGTGAAATTATTGAAACAATAAAACACCCGACTGTGTGACTTTTTTTATAATTTTGATGTACCTGCACGTCACTGTCACGCTAAAATTCATCAAGCTATCTACGCTACAGAGTGTGCCAAACAAATATAGAATCGTAAAACATAACCTTTCTTATGGCGCAATAGGGTAAAAATACTCTATTGTCGATACTGATATCGACTATGTGTAACTTCACAAGAACGAGTAATGAGCGTGAGTTTTTGGATATACTTAGAATATACATATGTATGAGAGAAAATTACATTATCCCCATTGTCACAAGAGTAAACTTTTTAATTTTATTTAAAATGCGTCCTTAACAAACTTACAACTAGTGGTATTTAAAAATAGATTTAATTAATATTAAAATAACAATTCATTATGTATTGTGATTATGTGTTCACTAATTTACATTATTTTATTGTGATTTTAATAGTAGTTCTTAGAGACTGGATTATATGCAAATGATAATGGCTTTTTGCATGCTGAACTTCATATCTACCAGTCATTATTTGATGAATAATAAAATATAATTTTGAACTATGAATGAAACACCAAGATATAGTCATATATAGGTACCATAATGTCTTAAAACGAAGGCCTTCGATTACCTAATGTGTGTTACCAGTAATGTAATATGGACGTAAAACAAGGTCCATATGGCCTAAGGTCTACGCTCAGAGATGAGGAATGAGTAGACGAACGAGCCATCGACATAACGTAGTCAATTTGCAAGCGTGATCGAGTGTAGACCACGATACAGCCCCACTTCCGCACGGCAAGCGCAGCGTAGGACGTCCACTGACAACCTGATAAAAATCGTGGGAGGAAATAGGATGCGGGTCATTTTCAGTAATTAATGGCGCAGGCTACGTCTAGCCACAACAGGACATGCCTCCTACGATAACGCAAATAGCATTAATATGCTTCTTAATGTTGCAAATTAAGGTGGTTCCTTTTCTATACAAAAAGCACTCGATATACACAAATCAACTAAACAGTAAACATGCCGAAACGTCTAGCTATATCTTTTGAGGTCTCCATTTACGCAAAATTAGTACAACAAATAACAATTTCTAATGTATAATAAAATACTAAAATATTTTTACACGAGCGTAAAATTTCATAATAATAATATATTTGCAATAAACTGCATATTCACATTGCATACAATCCATTCTCTTATGATTGGTAACTCTCGTCACATTGTCAACGAATGTTTTATACATTAATGAAATTAAATATAATTATCACAAGGAACATCACAAGAAATAAAAAAACTATGGAACTGAGTTTTATAAACGACAGGTCAGGAAATTGTAAAATACAATTTTACATAGACATATTTTATACTAGTGGTCTCACCACAAAAAATACAATCACCACAAATGTACAAAACATAGTTATGACATCACAAAGTGTTACAATTGAGTATAATAAATAAATTAAGATTTATACACTAACGCCATGGACGCAAACAAACAAGTATATATTTTCTAGGTCCAGACGTATAGTAAAAATAAAATTCAGTAGTATTTTTTACACAGCACATGAGGAATGATAGTATCTTAAATTGTAGCGGTCCGTTAAAAGATCAGGCATCTAAATATTTTGTTAATTACATGCAGTGACTTTATTTGGAAATATTGTCTAATTAACAAGGGGTCTATTATGGTAAAAATGTGTTATAAAATCAAAAGGATTCAATCAAGAAGGAATCCAATGTGGACATAATTTGTATAAAAAACCAAATTATTAGTTATTTATATTATCCGGTTTTCCTCGCGACAAGTATTTCGACCCAGGTTTCAGGATGTTTATCATCAGGCAAGCTTACACTGCCAGATCGCGGCGACCAGTGAACTGGCAGCGTAAACTCTTATGACCTGCATTGGACATGTCATAGATCGAAATACTCGACTATACTCGTAAACGCCAGTAAAGCCGGATAATTTATATCATGTGTCAAAATAACGACAAATTTCAATAATGAAAAAAGGTCTAATTTAAGTTGAATTTAAGAAATAATTTCTCTTCCACCATTCAATGGCAGTTCAATTCTCGAGAGGTGTGTTGTCAAAAGTATGAAGTCAAAAATATTCTACATAAAAACTATTAGTTTTCTGCATCTGATTTCTAGAAAGGCAGATATGTATCTAATTTATCTTTAGAATTCTCATTTTTGATTGAAGCATTATGAGGGTAAGATTTGACCGACTTTTTTTTTCTTTATCAATGCATTTTGTCAGTTGGCAAGCAAGTCATCATTATTAACGCGCCTTTCCTCTGGTAGTGGGTAAAAAAACTTACTAGTAAAAAAATACAGTAGGTACACTTACTCGTAAAGAATGAATGAGTATGAATGAATGAGATGCAATCACGATCCAAACTCTTCAGTTTCGTTGTCGATCCGTTCAAACATGTAACCCCCTCGGCCGTCCATTTGCAAATAGTGGTCGTGGTGCTTCCACAACGACTTGCGGTGAGACACCGTGAATAGCGATATTCCCATCTGTGGGAACATTCAATACGAGTGAATTAAATATTGTGCTATAAACTATACTCAAGTTGGGTAACTTTGAACACTTCTCAGATTTTCATGGATTCTGACTTCATTCAAATATATAACTATAGATACACAGTCTCTATGAAAATAAAACCTCAAAAATTCCCTCTCGCCAGTGTTTACTTATACCTCTCCATCTAATATAAAATTAGTCCACAAGCGGATATTTTTTCAGTTTAATCGTGAATCTTAGCGCCCTAGCAATAAATAGCGTTGTAAAATATTTATAAGATTTTTTCATCTATTACTTTTTGGATTCTCACTTCGGCATTGCAACACGATTGGTGCGGTCACACGCGACTGAGAGAAAAACAAGGCATATGCCTTGCTTTCGCGGTGCCGTTTTCGGGCAGGCCATCGGGTATCTACCCTATTTTATATAGCTGAATACTGATAAATAAATGTACTCAACTTAAATGGGTAACAGCTAATGACATTTTTAACTGTGCGTTTCCATGATTTAAAGGGCACGGTAAGCATCGTTTTAAGTTATGTCTTAGGATAACACTAGTTATGTCACGTCGGAACCCGGATAATTCCGACATTATTTGCTCTAGTCTATCTAACCCGCATTGCCATGGCCAAAATTTTTCTGGGGTTGAAGGCCCATTACTGGGAACATGGTTACAGTCAAACTCTTAACCGATCAAAAGAACTTTTAACTGATGGAGTCAGACAAAAGTACTTTACATTTCAGGCTTTCGATAGAAATAACAGTCAAAAGTACTATTAACAAATGAAAGTTTTGACTGCTCTTATAAGTCAAAACTCTTAAGAACCGAACCTAATCAACAAAGAATTAAAAGTAAATTGGCTTGATCCTGTAACGGTTAGAAGTAGTTTCGACCAGGGGCGTCAGTCAAAACTACTTTCGACCGAAAATTTACAGTTAAGAGCACAATTAACCAATGATTTTAAGACATACAACTATCATTCGGATCCGTGTACAATACATGAGATAACTGACCAAACATGTAATATTTTATTTGCTTAAATGTTATTTGTTATGTAAGTAATAGTTTTGAAACAGTTTGTGTACCAATCTTGTTATAAATAAAATTGGGCAACTTGTGCAGTGATAACTGCTTTTGCCTGTTTTTTTCAGTTAAAAGTGCTTTTGACCGGTAAGAGCTGTGACTGTGACATTTATATAACATGTTAAGTTGAGTGAATGTCGGACTTACTTCTCTGCAGTATTGGTACATCTCCCCCTCGACATCTACAGACACAGCGCTGGTGCACTCGTCCAGGATCGCGAACTGGGGCTCGTGGTAGAACAGACGCGCCATCTATAATATTTCACAAAATACAATCATGCTTTGCGGAAGAGACAAACTAATTAAACACCTTTAATTTGCGAGAATTGTCCTGTGGTGGTACCGGCCTAGAATAGTACTTCCCCATCACTTCCCGCGGGTGCCATAAGAGTAGGCTATAGGATCACGTACCAGAAGGTGGGCAGCAGCGCCTTCTCAGGATAGGAAATCATACTGCGCTCGCCAACCCGCCTGCCAAGCGTGGCGAGTATTGGCAAATCCCCCTTTATGGTGAGGCATAAGTCCAGCAGAGGACATCCTATGGCTGCGATGAATGAATGAATGAAAATTTGCGAGAAGACACACTTATCAACTACTCAACTTGTCTTCATTAAAGACTAACTGATTGATCACGGCTTCGCCCGCGCTTCCTGTAGTGTAACATAACTGTACATTAAATCGACTTTTATAAGAAACTCGCATTTGGCCAAAACATAACTATAGATCAAATACAAAGTTTAATATTAGTTACATCTTCGTTGAATTTTGATTTCTCTGTACCATGGAAAATACTCAGCATCCTAATGGCAAAATAAATTTACCGCAACTGATATAATATACGATACTGATATATAAATAATTAGGAAAAAAAATATGAACGTACATACAGTACAACTTTGAAATCGCCACCGTAATATACTCGGTAGTTATTGAGATAGAATGGTTAGTAGTTCTCGGAACCTTGATGTTTGACAATATGGAAAATAACTATTAAAATAGCATCCATTGTATGGAGCTGTTCTTGAGTAATTAATAACGCAGCAATATACAGATAGAAATGAAGCCTGACAAGTTTTTTATAGTAGATAAACATAAGGATTAAACGAAAAATTTCGATGTGAAAAAATCATTACCGAAATTTAAAACATAACGGCAAATCTATGCCCTATCTCGGAAACGGCATTAACTGAAAAGTTGTGCTTTGATAACTTTATTAGTGTGTCTATGCCTCCCCTGTAAAAATATACGATTTAACACAACAACAGTACTTTTTTAGGTGTACAGCTGCATCTTAGATGGGAAACCTGGCCGGGAAAGTTAGCCTAGTTTGGGACCTTTAGGCATGTTTTGCACATACTTTATATTACTGTCATTATTTTTATACTCATATAAAAAAGACTTTTCAAGTTGTGTTAAAGCGTTTATCACAGGGAAACTATTTATTCAAATAAACAAATTTTCAGATATAGTTCCTAATTATTATAGAAATACATTGAAATCCCAAAAGAAAACAGATTTCATAAGACAGGAATAGAAATGTTACAAGTAAATTTTACCACTAAGTAAGCAAATAAGTTTTAGTACTTTAGCAGCATACTTATACATATAGATTTAGTGATATAAGTATGTATATGGATTTGTCTATGAAGTGGCCTAGCAATGTTAAATAGGGTTATCATAGAACGTCTGCTAAAGGCCCGTTATGTTGAACTTACATAATCTATGACCATGTATTGTAATGAATACTGTATTTTGAGTCTTCTGTCCAAAGAAATTCATTTGATTTGATACTAGGGTATTACAGAATCTATGACCAAGTATTCTTGTAATGAATACGATATTTTTAGTCTTCTGTCAAATGAAATAGTTGTGATTTGAAACTAGGGTATCTACTAAGGTTATGCATGCAACTCGGCAAATCTGACTGGTGGAGAGTTATAAATGAAGAGGAACTCACAGCGATCCTCTGTTTCTCCCCGCCGGAGAGCACGTCCATCCAGTCCTCGACGGCGTCCCAGCCGCCCTCGCGCGAGGTCAGGTACGACAGCTGCACGATCTCCAGAAACCGGCTGAGCTCTGCGTCTGTGCGCCCGCGCCGGGACATCTCCTCACGGGTCTGCGGGTAGATCACCTGTAACGTACAACACGGCTTTGTTATTGGGTGGACGTGGAACAATGATGCACTCGCAAAACAGGAAGAATTACGTTATACACTTTTAGAAAATTACTAATGGCAGCCGTTTGCATCTAAAATATAGTTAATGTCTAAGCACACTGTATGCCACAAATTGTTAGTTTAAGTTATTGCGTGTCTTGAATAAAAGCTGTAAGCGCAATACTTAAGCCGAAGGTGGAGCCATAAGATCCCCACTGCCAGATATATGCATGACACATTGATCTGCAAAAGCACTGGTTAGAAGCATCCAGCAACGAGCGCCTTTCTGAACCTGCGATCTTAGTCAGGCCGTCTGTATAAGTTATAGGTCCTACGCTTGCCAGTCCGTGGTCTCCACTACATCACATTTACGTACGCGGCCCACTGCCAGTTCAATGTCAGTGACTTGTTATTTTACTCATTGCTCAGAGAGAATCTCTCAGCGTAGCCATCTACATAGCTCGTTGTGAGACTTTGAACGTGCTTACGTGCTCTTCTCCTTGGCTATCATCACATCAAAGTGGATATTTTCTGCGCCTCGCTGAATCTTCACCACTTTGTCAACTCACCTGATCCCTCAAAGTACCAAGAGTCATATAAGGCCTCTGCGGGACGTAGAAAAGCTTCCCCTTCGGCGGCTTCGTGAGAGTTCCACCGAAAATAGGCCACAGTTCACCAAGTTGTCGGAAGAGGGACGACTTGCCGCATCCATTCGGCCCACACACTAGTACGTTTATACCAGATCTGCAGAAAATAAGAATAGCGATATATCGTTTCTGCAGAAATATCACACTAATATTATAAACGTAAAAGTTTGGATGGATGGATGTTTGTTACTCTTTCACGCAAAAAGTACTGAATGGATTTCGATGAAATTTGGTATGCACATAGGTTAGACCCTGCAATAACACATAGGCTACTTTTCATTCCGAAAATAGGTGCTGTTCCCGTGGGATAAACAAATAATTTAAAAACCTCTGTTATTCCTTCACACTCCAACGGATGTACCGATTTCTATGAAATTTGGTATGGTGATAGGTTAGACCATGGAATTACACATAGGCTACTTTTATTCCGGAAAAAGTATAGAGCTCCCGCGAGAAAATCGTAGACCACGAGGGTGAAACCGCGGGGCACTGCTAGTCTTTAATATGAGTATGTGATGTATGTGCACAAAGGTGGCAAGTTCAACAATATGTTATGCTGAGGGAGCTGAGTAATAGTGTATAGTGTGTAGTAGTTTTATATCGCTCTATCTTGCTTCCTCACTCTATTTTATCGCCCGCTTCGCAACGAGAACGAACATTCAACGGTTTTCGCTCGCGTTAACGCTTGTAGAATGTTACTTTGTCTAGGGTGGCTGATAGTTTAATTATCCTTGTTTCGCTTCGCTAGGTGGTCTACTTACTTGACTTCAAAGCTAAGTTCCTTAATGAGAATGTCTCCGTTAGGCGTGACGAGGGGCACCTTGTCGAACTTGATGATTTTGTCTTGGTACACGATGCGCCCAGCTCCAGGTGTCAGCGCCAATTGGGTATCTGCTATAAAATGACAAGGTACTCAGATCGTTCTAAACCATATACTTTTTGTTAAGTAGGATTTTTTTTTTATTACACAGGGACCCCCGCATTAGGATTCCTTGTGTCGCCGTAGGCATGGATACACACTATCACAGCACACAAACATCCACATTCATCGCACTAATGTTTGCCCAGGTTGGGATTCGAACCCAGGGTCCCCGGAGACACAGAAATGATGTCACTGACACTGACCACTGGGCCACGGCGACCGTCTGTCACTGTCATTATGAGTACTTCTTTATTTGAAAATGATATCGAACGATACAAACAAAGCATGAATTAATTCATCACAGTTTATTTCCTACAAACATATAGGAATTAATGGTCTATAATTGAGTATGTCTTTGTGGACAAAGTCAAAGTGGCTAGCATGTTTTGTCAAATCGTAAAAAAAGTTAGTTTAAAAATTGTATGCTGTAATGCAAGTTCGTTGCTGTAATGTACATTTAAATTATGTAACATGATAACAACTATAATAAAAATATTTCAGTTGTATAAAATATAAGGTATATAAATGTCAAAATGTTGTCTAAATTACATTAGACTAATAACTTTCAATAGATGATAGTACAAGATACAGTAGAAATTAAATTGTTAATTAATTGCATTAGGATTGAAATCTGGAAACATAATTATGCAGTGAATTCTTATATTTAATGCGCACAATAATATCTAACTGCGAGGGCTTTGGTCGTGCTGATGACACATGCAATAATTTAATGGAATACATCCAGAAGGTCTGTCTAATAGGGGCAGATAAATAAAAAGCATAGTACACTATATCCTATGAGAAGCGGTTTTTATTTTATAAAACTTGGATCCCATAGATATAATACACTCCTTGCGAACTTTCCGTTTTTTGGATGAAAAGTTGTAATGGAACTATTGAAATATTTTTGCAATACGGGATGTTTTTTACGATTTAAGTATATCGGCACCAATAGCTAAATGATTGCGGAAGAGAGAGAGACAGACGCTTTAACTTCTGGCCGAAACAAGAAAAGAGCAATATAAAAGGATCTCAGTCGCAGTCACTAGAAGCCGAACTTGTAGCACACGCGACCCGTTTAAATGTGAAAGTTCTGGTAAAACCCTGAGCTGTAATAAATTGATATTATAGATTTTAAAGTTCTAGCTGCCGATATCAATCAAATATCAATCGAAAAACAGTTAATTCAATGGTGGACGGACACAAAGACTAAAAACTGAAATAGATGAACGTTTTGTAATTTGAGTATGGAAATAGAAACACAATTCAAATTCATATAAAATATAATGAGGACTTAATCACGAAAATAAATTACGATAGAAAGAAATACTTAAATACTTACGGTCCTACATGTCGCACCTTCGGTAGAACAAGGGCACAATTGTCAAAAATTGCAAAAATGAGTTAAGTATACAGAAATGCCTTAAAAATGCTATTTGAACTGGAGGAACAAAGACAGTCATTTAATTCCTTTAAAAATCCGCTAGGCGAAAATAGTGACTTTGTCTTATTGGTGCCTTTTTACTGCTCTCTTGGCTGGACATAGTCTCATTGGTCAGTTGCGCCGTCGGCGGGGAGAGAGGCAGTCGTCACTTGGACCGCTAACGTCGTAAAGGTAAATATGCCCTTTTAATTTTTTGGTTTCTGGAGCGACAATGCCACATCTATTACACTTATGCCTAATTTATAATTTTAAAATTGGAAGGACAAAGTCGTTCAGACAGTTATGCCCTTGTCCGTTCAAGATTTGTTTTATTCCTTGGTCTTAAAAGTAAATGTGTTTTTGTCATTCCAATTGCAATGCTATTTTGCTAGACTTAATGACAATTACGTTTTTGTCATTCCAAATTGACTTGATTTAATATTAATGTTTGTTATTTAAGTTAATGAAATAAATTTGTATTATTTTTTAATACAAATTTTGTGATAAATTTTCTGTTTATTTATTAGTATTGGTATTTTTATGTATTTACGACTAGTAGGTATGCATTATTTGTGAATTGTGATATGAATAGTTTCTTTGTATGATTTAAATTTTAATAAAATTTTCAGAATTTAAAATGGGATCTCGTAGTAAAAAAATTTTAATGATGCTTAATGACGAAAATAATTTGCAAATCAAAGAAACTGACACAAATTCTAATAGATCTTGTCGCGAAGGAGATGTGGGCTCTAACAGAGCAGCAAATTCAATCGAAAACTCGTCAATGTGTAAGTATATTGTTGCTATTTCTTAATTCATATTGGTATGTTACTTAAGTTTTTTATATAAATATATATTTTTTTACAGCTAATAACATGGTTGAAACATGGATAGATATGAATATAAAAAACCAGGGTCCTGTTAAATCAATGGAAGGCATCATTTCAGAAACAACGGATACACCTATTGAATCATTACCGTCACCTCTTCTAGATTTCGAGAATTCTGATGTTGAAAAAATGGAAAATAACAATTTTGGAACAGAAATTTCTCCTGCGGTAAATACTACAGGTAAGATAATAAAACTGCTATACAAATATCTGGATTATTTCATGTGTAAAGTAACTGAGATATTATTCTTTCATCACCTTTTTAGAGGTTGCAAGTGAGCTTAACTCCTCAAAGAGTGGAGATTTTTCACCATCTGAAGGATCAGATTATAAACCGCCACGAACTGTGAAACATAAGAGTATATTTAAAACTAGATCTCCCAAACGTAGCACTTCGTCCAGTTCTTCAAGTTCCAGCAGTAGCTCGTCTAGTTTCAACAGCAGCAGCTCATCTAGTTCGTCGAGTTCTTCTGACACTGATAATAGGGGTAATATTGATGAGGCTGATGGTAATACGGAAAGTGTTGAAGTTTATAACGACCCAGGACCCCTTGTGGATACGAGTGAAGATCACACTGAGCAAGTAATTAATAAAATACACAGCAATGGAAACAAGCTGTTTCAAAACGTTTAAAAAATAGTGGCCAAGAATACACGACCAAAAGAGGCAAGATCGCACCAGCGAAATCCATGCGCCCTCCATGCAAAACCTCGTGTCGTCTGTCTTGTTCTACTAAAGTTTCTTTTGAAACGAGGAGTGTGATTTTTAAATCCTACTGGGAATTGGGAACACACCAAAGGCAAAGAGATTTTCTTGCATCATGTATTAAAAAACAAAATCCTACAACCCGAAGAATCAAGATCACAGCAAATAACACATTTAAACCACCGAGGAAACCGAACTCAACCTATCATTTTCTGATAAATGGTGAGGAAATCAGGATTTGTAAGACTTTTTTGCTGAATACTTTATGTATTGGTGAAAAAACATTGCGGAATGTAATTGACAAAATATCTGATCAAGCCTTGTTTATAATGAGTCCTGCCGATAATCGCGGAAAGCATAATAACCATTGTAATTTAAGCGATGAAGTCGTGAAATCGGTCGAAATCATATAAATTCCATTCCTAGAACAGAAAGTCACTACTTAAGGGCTAATACAACCAGGGAATATATAGATGGAAGTTTAACTATAGCGGAGCTTCATCGTGATTACAAAAAGATTCAAGAAACCGCTGGAAAGGAATTTGCAAATTATGATGCCTACTATCGAATTTTTAATACTGATTTCAATCTTGGTTTGTTTATTCCCCGAAAAGATCAGTGCGATGAATGTGAGGCGTACATAAACTCTAACAATAAGGAACCACTGATGGAAAAATACAAAAACACCTAGAAGAGAAAAGTTTAAGCAGATTAGAACTAAAACACGACACAGAACAATGCAAAAATAGTGATTCTAATAATATAGTTGCCATTTTCGATCTACAGGCAGTCTTACCTTGTCCAATTGGCCAGTCATCAGCTTTCTTTTATAAGTCCAAGTTAAATTGTTACAATTTTACGGTGAGGACTCATTTTCTAATTAGTTAATTATAGTGTTAAAATTAATCAATTTATGTTCGAATGTACCTAATGTATATTTTGTTTTAGGTATCCAATATAAAAGACGATACCACAATTTGCTTTTTCTGGCACGAGGGTCTTGGCAAACGCGGCGCCAATGAAATAGGAACATGCCTTTACAAGTTTTTGGAGGATCTTTCTAACAAACAACCAGATAAAGACATAATATTTTATTCGGATAATTGCTGCGGGCAGCAAAAAAATAAGTAAGTTTGTTGCCTTTTATAATACAATTAATTTACAGTAGATTTAGATAAATAGGAGTGATTGTTGTTATAATTCATACTGAACAATATAGGTAGGTAATGTACTTATAATGTAAATAATTATTTCTACTTGTTTCAGATTCGTTTTTGGAATGTATTATTATGCTGTCAACACATTGCCTATAAAGTCAATAACACACAAATTCCTTATTAGGGGTCATACCCAGAATAAAGCTGATGCCGTACATTCTGTAATAGAAAAAAACGTTAAGCGAGCTAAAAAGGCTGGACCTATATACACTCCAGCAGAATACATCAGTCTTATTAAAAATGCTAAGAAAAAGGGTGTTCAATTTACCGTTAAAGAAATGAATTTTGATTCTTTCATTGATATGAAGCTGTTATCTGAAGATATTAATTTGAATTTAAACAAGGATGTTGAAGGAAATACTTTTAAAATATTGGATACGAAAGCGATCAAATTTATGAAAGATTCAGAGATATACCAATTTAAGTGCAGCTACAAAACCGACGATTGGACAGCAGCGAGAATTCGAACAGGTCGTATCGGTAATAAAAAAAGTGTGAAAGATGTCACACTAAACCAGCTCTATAAGGAAAAGTTACCAATCCCTCACAGAAAAAAAGAAGACATTCGTCAATTGATATCCTCAAATATAGTTCCTAAGTTCTATGAACAATATTTTAACAACCTTTTTTAAGAAAAGGAGAGAGAGCTAGAACTGATTCGTTAGTAAGAAAAAAATAATTGTTATAAAGATATTTTTATATTTTTTAATTAATATTTTTTGAAGTGTGATTCTAAAGAATTTCATTTGCATAACAGTGAATCTTGTTAAAAATAATGTCACTGTTATTTTTGTTATCTTCTATAATTCTATTTTCATTGTGATTCCAAAGAGACACAAACGTGAGATTATTGACGACTGATTAGTAAGACTATAATGATAGTTTAAGTATTATATTTCGTGAAAGTTACTACATTTTTTTTACTTTATAAGAAAATAAAAACTTTATACGGAAAAACAAGGTATTTTTATTCGAAAATCATCCTAAATTAAAGCTCAAATTTAGTCCTAATTACAAAATAATATACATTTTGGTAGAACAAGGGCACAAATGTATCCCTTCCTTAAAATTAAAATTAATTGAAAAAAAACTAAAAGTTCTTAATTCTTGTTAACTATACGCCTAAAAAGGATATAGTATATAGTTTATATCATGCAAAGAAGAAAAACTTTCGAGCAATATTAACAGAGCAAGACCTCACTGAATGCAATAAATATCTTAAAATAGCTCTCCTGTAAAATAGCAAAAACTGCAATTATGCCCTTGTTCTACCGAAGGTGCGATGTATTGAAACTGTTCGAATCGCCAACAACTAACAATTAAATTTCACGGTTTATATCACTCGCTGTGGCGCAGTGGGTATATCAGTGACATGACTTCTGTGTCTCCGGACCCTGGGTTCGAATCCCAGCAGGGGCAAACATTTGTGCGATGAGTATAGATGCTTGTTACGGGTCTTGGGTGTTTGTGTGTCCTAGCCTCCCGTGACACAAGGAATCCTAGTGCGGGAGTCAAAGTGTGATAAATAAATAAAAAAAGGTAACAAGAAAATCCTTTTTACTGTAATTGTAGCTTTGTTTAATTGTGCTGATGTCTGTAGGTTTTCCTTTAGGAAGTAGTTACACATTGCTTTTTTTTTGTACAATTGTTGTTGTGGATTGTCGTATAAACCTGTCGGGGCCCCTAGGGGGCTCACGACATAAAGGTTAAAAAATAGTAGTGTAATGTAGCTTACCATTACCGTTAGCCAGGGGTCTATCAACCATGGTCCTAGTATAGTTCCCCTTGTTGATATCGTCCAGCACTGTCCTCAACTGAGTCATCCTGGCCGTGAGTCCGGCCAGCTTGCTCAGCTCCCTGCCCGACAGTACCAGTCTGCCGATACCTTCCGCCATTTTGACTAACATACGCCCGTACGTGTAGTAATGCTGGAAAACACATGTAGCTACAGTAGGCATGTCCCACTAAGAATAAATTTAGATGACGGATACAATAATTCCATTCTTCAGATTTGTGCTTCATTTATATTGTACTCAATGAAGCCACGGGGACTATTCTTTTCCGGGAAAAAAGTAGGCCACACGTCATTGCAGGGTATAAGCTATCTTCATTCTAAATGTCATGCAAAACCGTTCAGCCGTTTCAGCGCGAAGGAGTAACAAGCATTCAAACAACAGATAAACTTTCGCCTTCATAATAGTAGTGTGAAATATTAGGTGTAATTAAAGCATTGTATTCATATCGCTACCTGTATTGGTATAGTTTTGGCCATTTATGACCGAACTTAATGTAAAATCTGACATCAATGGTTGTAAGATTTTACTTTATTGGTTTTATGTATTACTCTGATATATTTTAAAGTAAAAAATTACACAAATGTAGTTCAAACCACACGTTGTGTGTATATGTATGTGTGGCGAATTCTCGTATCAGAGGCCAAGACTCACTTTGGGTCGCTGAGCCAGCGGAGTAAATAAGTAAGTAAGTATTAACCAATTATATTGACAAGTATACAGGTATTGCGTCTTACACACTACATTGCATTAAAATTTAAAGTTATAATACATTAGAAGTCCCTACAGTCCATCTATTATAAGATTTATAAGAATGCAAACTGGTAAATTCAACGAGTTTAATATACATTATCTTATTTGCTTACCTTAAACCTATCGTTTTCGGTGCTAGTTGTGAGTAGATTGTGATCTATTACGAAGAAAGGTCTCGAAACCGCATAAAATCCGACGCATATGGCAATATCTGAAAAAAATTAAATAATGTCACGTAAGAGAGACTTATGACATTTTTTTTTTCATTCCAGACAGACCGTTGCACTAGGATTCCCTGTATCGTATCATACCTTATACTTGGCTTATTTCTGTAGCTAGACCAAATTATGGCCATGGCGATTCGATACCTAGCGTGATATCGTATCTTCACTGACCATCAAGTAAGAAAACAACCTGGCAAAAACATATTTCATCTTCCACACCGGAGTGACGTTGAGCTCGACAGTCTCGCAAAACTCATACACAAGAAACAATTACTCTGGATAGTGAGTTTCAGTCCTTAATCAGACGATGATCGATGGATTTATCCACACCACTGATTTAGGTCATCAGTGAAAATAATCTTCATTATCTTACACGGGCAACTCAGCGACGTCTTCTCGTTCAAAATAAAACAACTTGCCAATAACCCAAGATACCGGCTATGCCTAGTTTGAGGCCCGCTCTATACATTTTAAATTCATGTAGTCAATGTCAAAATTGTGTTTTCTGAGAATAAATTATTACTTATAAAGGTCTTCTATCAGTATGTGTTACCAGTGTCGTAAGCAAGCTCAAGGTCGCGCAACAAGTTATGGAGAGCTGACAAGATCGCGGTTTTTCCACGAGATAAAATCAAACTTAAGGAGATCCGTACAGGAATGAACTAACAAATACAGCCCAGCGGATTATCAAATTGAGATGGGAAGGGCACATAGAGATATTCTATGTGATCGTAGAACTGATGGCAGATGAAGCAGAAACATTCTCCAGGGAAGACCACGTCCAGCTCAATTTATGACGTCCACCGACAAGATACACAGGACACGAGACTAAAGTCGCAGGAGGACGCTGTTTGTAGACGGCTTCCAACCGTCTTATGGACATTTCTATTTTCCGCCTATACTCCGACTACATATCAACTTGGAATTTTCAAGTGATCCAACAAATACTATGAATCTGGTAACTGTTTATGTTTGTTTGTTTGTTTGTTTGTGTCAGAAAACGTTTTAAAAAACGTCTTACAAATTAATTATTCTGATGTCATTTTTTTTCTCTAGTCACACTTTCGTATAATGAATGAGTGATAATAGCTAAAGTAAAAACTACATGTAAATTTTAATCATCATCATCATCTCAGCCATACGACGTCCTTATTATATTATTATTATATTTATATGTTAATCATATAAATGCATTTAAAAAAAATCGAGACAAGCTTTTGTTTTCCAATATAACTCACATTTAGCAACGATGTTGTCTACGAAACCCATGCCGACCCTGAAGTTGAGGAAGTTCCTCAGGTGTCGAGTCAGCTTGTAGAAGCTGGCGAGTATCGTCAGCTGCTCTCTGTGGTTACCCTGAAACCAAGACGAAGATTTGTAACCAAAATGGATCTCTGTTTAAACATTATATAAGTTGAGCTCATTCTAATTGGTCATTTATAATAGTCGGGCCGCTCGCATACAGTACATATTATATATATTACTAGCTGACCTGGGAAACGTTGTTCAGCCATATAAATTATCGAAATGTCAAAGTGACAAGACATTTCATTGAAATTACTTCACGGCAATCATCAACTGTTAAATTATTAGATACTAACTGCGCCCCGCGGTTTCACTTGCGTGGTGATGAAAAACGGTGTTAATGATGAAAATGATAGCCTATGACACTCACAAATAACATGGCATTGGTAGAAGAATTGCCGAAATTGGTCCAGCCGTTCACGCGTGTTGCCATGACCAAGGAAAACAGGGATCCATTTTTATATTATTGGATATTTAATGATACAAAAATACTGAAATTAAAATAAGAAATGGGGGGTGGGGGTAGCAGGACGAAAAATACTTTACAACCTATTTTCAGACCAAGCAAATTCACACAAAAATTTTGAAAAAAGAAAAGTAAAAGAGATTTTTATGTATTAGATAAAATACACCATCAATTCGTCACTGACTATCAAGTGAGTCAGTGGTCAAACGCTAGATCTGTATTCAGTATAAAAAATCTAATAGAAAGTCTAGAGGTTCCGAAGTAAAGTTGTTCTATGGCTCTAACAAATTTCAAGTTTAGAAAATAAGTGTTGAAATATCTTGGCCAACTATGCATGTGTGCATGTACAATACAGGTATATTAATGGTAATGTATGTTAGACAATTTTTTGGCTTTTGTAGTTATATAACAGCAGTGTCATCGATCATACAAAATGAATAAAATATCACAAAAGGAACACGAATTGCCAACCGTATTTTCTATACGGCCGGACCCTACAAAAAAAACGAAATATATTTATTGTGTATTGTTATGTTACGTGTATACAACTTATATAGGACCTAACTAATCAAATGTATGACCTAACTAATCATTGTCAATACCATACTTACTTGGTAAAAGGCAATTTCTTCGGAGTTGGTTATCAGCCTGGAATTGACATATCTGAACTCTCCTTCTAGTTTCTGCTCCTGAACAGTCATCTTGGCTGAAATGGATGAGCAGATAGATACTAGTAAAGAGCACACATGAACGGTACTAAAACAGGTTCCCTGTCTAGATCAGGTTGATTTACAGTCTTAGACTTAGATCAGGGGCCAAAGTCTACTATTCAAAATGGCCTTATGCTCCGCTCACAATGGGAGATTATGACAGCTTTGGTAGTCCGCTAATAGTACGAAATACGGCTTAAGAAATATATCCCCTCGTCTGTTATTTAGTGACTTTGATTATATGTTAATTAATATGTAGATTGATACATTGCACATGGGTTGCCTGGCGAAATCCCGTACCTACACTGTTAAATAATATTAACTTTAATATTAAACAGTGTTATTTGACTGGATTTATTTTTAAATTAAAGCTTATTTTATTGCTTATCCAATAGTATGGGGTCGGCTATATAAAACTGTGTCATGTTCATGTATGCTTAGATTTTTTAAAGTTCAGATTGAAGCGCAAGTATGGAGAGTGACAGAGAAGAGTTGCGCGCGCTATGCGCCATGCGAGAGACAAGGAAGCAGAGAGATTTTTTATAATTATTGGTTTATTTGACAACGTCACGGGCTTAGACCGGCAACCCATGTGCACTTTATCCCTCTGCATATTATCTAACATTTAAGCCTTCTTTTAATTAAATAACAGATATATATTTCTTAAGCCGTATCTTAGACCATAATTATAATTCGTACATATTAAATCGATCTAATCAATTCTAGATTCAGTGACGTAGTGCGTATATTTTCGTAGTCCGTTTATATTCAACTTGTGAATTTCGTACAAAACCGACACAGGCCGAGCATGTGTTCAACATAGATTCAGGTCACTATGAACTTAGCAGACTATTTGACAGCGGATTTTTGATGTTATCTTATTGGCATCAAGGCGACCTCGTAGTGGACTGAATATAAATCTGAAATTAGTAGACTGGACACACTCTGGGTTGCATCTGTACCCGATCACGGATAGAAAATACCACGTATTACAAAATTCTCTTAGCTCCACTTCAGCGGCGGTCTCAGCTGCTATACCTCGCTCTCCATAGGGATGGGTAACCCTGAATACCCGTTATTTTTTACGACCGCGTCAATAAAGTCGTGTTTGGAGGTCACCATTCCTTGTAAGAATTTTTCTTGACAGTAACGTAATATTTTACGCAAAGTAAGTTAATTTTACACACCTGTAGGTCGTCTAAGATAGGTTAAGAAAACTCCAGACACGAAAAGGTACGCCATCATGATGCCAGGAGTCTGAAAATGAAAAAAGATGTAGATTAACGATTTTGTGGGGAGATTCATATTTTAGTATTGGAAATCTCAGTAAAAAACTTTATAACAAAAAATTATACCGCCGTAATAACTGAAAAGCCAATTAACTAATTATTTTGCTTGTTTGGAGTCGATTCAAAACTACTTAGGCACATATAATATACATTTACAATAGTGTATGAACTTAGTTATTAAGGTTAACTTTTTGCTTTTCCGTTTTTACGGCGGTGTAAAATATTTGAGAAAACGTTGTTATTTTATATTTTTGTGGCTTTAATGTACTAATTACTACATACTTAATTTTTTATGACTTAAAATGGCTAACCGTACTTTAGCTATTAACTGTTATATAATTCTACTTTCCTATTTTACCACCATTGGGGTACGAATTTCATTTCCAAATTTATATAGGATCAACTTCGAAACCTATCCAATAATAAGAATATCAAAATCGGTTTCACGTGTAAAAAAGTTATACGTGGTCATACATGACAATCAGTGAGTGAAAAATCAATCATCACCTGTTTTCCTACCCATCCCAGGTTCGAATTTTTTTTAACAATTTATATGGGACCAATTTCGGGGTCATCATCATTAATAAATAAATCATCTCAGCCATAGGACGTCCACAGCTGGACATAGGCCTCCTTCATTGATTTCCACAAGGACCTGTTGGAAGCTGCCCGCATCCAGCCCTTGCCTGCGATCTTAGTCAGGTCGTCTGTCCATCTGATCGGTAGCCGTCCTATGCTACGCTTGCCAGTCCGTGATCTCCAATCGAGAACTTTTCGGCCCCAACGGCCATCAGTTCGTCGAGCTATGTGCCCTGCCCACTGCCACTTCAACTTGCTAATCCGCTGGGCTATATCGGTGACTTGCGTTCTTCTACGGATCTCCTCATTTCTGATTCGATCACGTAGAGAAACCCCGAGCATAGCCCTCTCCATAGCTCGTTGTGTGACTGTGAGCCTCCTCAGAAGGCCCATAGTCAGAGAGAATTTGGGGGTAAACATTTCCAATAAAAAAATCCCCGTTTTTTTCGTCGGTTAATGAAACGTCATTTTATAAATTTAAATATGATATACATTGAAGTCATTTTTGGCGTTTGTCTGTTTATAATTACTAGCCTCTTAAGCCACGCAACGGATTGTGAACGTAGCCATGGTTATCAAAAATAACAAAGTTATGACTGCTTTTTAGTGCGCCTCTGTTCAAATTGCTTTTGACGGTGAGCCTGTACAGGTAGATGATACTTACAGAAGCGCCCAAGTTGACGGTGAGCCTGTAGAGATAGAGGATACTTACAGAAGCGCCCAAGTTGACGGTGAGCCTGTAGAGGTAGAAGATACTTACAGAAGCGCCCAAGTTGACGGTGAGCCTGTAGAGGTAGAAGATACTTACAGAAGCGCCCAAGTTGACGGTGAGCCTGTAGAGGTAGATGCTGATATCGAGGAGGGGTTTGGTAATGTTTCCATAGAGATCCACAACTGTCTCGCAGAATTTGTCTATGTCTGTTGTGAGTAACTGATCCGCGTTTGATATCCGATTGTCTAAATTTGTCACTTTGTAATATGTGAACCCTCTGAAACAAGATACGATATCATTAAGTACCTACATAAGTTATCATAAATCAGCACGCAAAACTCTTCGATCGGCGTGCGGTACCAGTAATGACATACGGAACAGAAAGGTACCGCTTCGGTTCCATATGTCATTACTGGTACTAAAAGGAAAAAGAACTGGCTGGTTCTCATACTTAAACTCACGCTCATGTAAGCTATTGTGTTATTCTTATTGTTTCTCCAGTAATATAAATGATGAGCATGGTTCATAAATAAAATATGGATAAAATTAATTATAAATAAAAGGTACATTAATTAGTGTAACTTGAAAAAAATGTGATAATCTGTGAAAATATCAACTGTCTAACTATCACGGTTCATGAGATACAGCCTGGTGACAGACGGACGGACGAAAAGCGGAGTCTTAGTAACAGGGTCCCGTTTTACCGTTTGGGTACGGAACCCTAAACAAAAGAACCATTGGTATTGCGTATATATTAAGAGTCGTCAAATTCAGTAGAAAAAATCCACTAAAAGCACACATTGTGCTCCGCATCGTTAGATCTATTTCCAAGATCCCTATGTATGCAATATACATAGGCATAGATCTATAAAGGATGCGTGAATAATAGATGCCTATGTTATTAACATAAGACAGTATAAGACTCAATAAAAAATAAGATGAATGCCAAAGAATATGGTCGCTTTTTAACCGTCTTCAAAAAAAGGAGGTTACTCAATTCGACCGTATTATGTTTTTTTTTATGTGTGTTCGCGGATAACTTCGTCGTTTATGAACCGATTTTGACGATTTTTTTTTGTCTGATCGTGTATACTTCCGTGGTGATCGGAAGACTTCAACAAGTTATTTCACACTTTTGAGTGTTGAAGGCGGTTCCATTTGTTGGTAAAAATTTTACACCATATTTTTAAGGTTAAAGTGTTAAGCTGAAGCGGACAGAGTAGAGTCGAATAATAAATGTTATGACCCCGACTTAGCGAGGGGTAAGGGCTAGAATATATTTAATTTAGAACAGGTGCTAGAAATCATAGCGTACGTGCATAATACGGAAGTACCTAACTTGAACTGAAGACAACTTCAGCCCAAACAAGATTGTGCTAGTAGATGACATGTAGGAATTAAACAATTATAAAACACTACGCTGTGTAGCAGCTAGTTGGAGGTTATATACATATGTTAATTAAACTGCAGGTCAAGTTGGAGGTCAGTATTTGTATTATAATGAAGGCAACTGGTTCGACGACCATTTCTGGTATTGTATTATTTTAAAAAAATATAATTGTAAGGTTAGTATTACAATGAACGAAAAATTCAGCAGACTCAAATACTTTAAGTAAAAATCAAATGAAATAAAGTAATTAAGAAATAAACATATGTTTGAATAAATAATAAAAGTAGACTTAAATACTTTAAACGAATTAGTAAGTAAGAATCTGGATTATAAAACTTTTACATAACCCGTATGCAAATAATCAATTCTTTCGGTAATCCGTAAAAATTATATTCTAATATAAATTTATATCAATTTTTATAGCCTATGGTAAATTGTAGTTAACTTTCATGCAGATGCGAGTGCAAGCTTCTGGACTGATACGTCTCATATATAATTATGAAAGTATCAACACTCGTAGTCCTGTTCATATCTATATTAGGACCCACGCTCGCTGCGCATTTCATAAGCGCTTTTTTATAACAATTTATTTTTATTTTATACATCTCTGTGGAGTTTTTTTTCATTTATTTCCTTATAAACATGTTATTTAGCTACTTATACTAGCTTTCACAGTAGTTTAAATACAATTTCTAAACCTGACATGTTCTTTGTTTGCACTGACAAGTATGTTAATAAACGAAAATTATACAGGCGTGAACATTTGAAAGCAGACGAACTAATACCAAAATACTGCCATCGAATACGAAAATAGACTTTATATCGACAGTGACAAGGTACAAATACTCAGTTGACAATGAAAACATGTGCATAACACTATTCGGGTAAAGTACAAAAGTATAGATAAATAGTATAGCTTCGTATGTCTACTGTGACTTTGTAAATGCGGAAGGCCGAATGATGACACATCAGAATGTTCGATTAAATAGCCATGCCTTTGTTTGAAAAAAAAAACCACGATTATCAGTATTATGTTAGCAAATATCTGAGGATTGTATAAGCACCCGGCGGCCAGTGTGGTTTGTGCATATCGTAAGGGATGAAAATCTAGGAGGGCTTTTGGTATGAGTAGCTTAATAGTGATAGAGAAAGAAGGAAGAATATATTGGACACACTTCGACCACATCGTCACTGACCATCAAGTGAGATAGTGGTCAAACGCTAGATCAATAAATAAAAAAATAAAAAAACCAAGTAAATAATCATAAATACACAATAAGTGGGCAATATTAAGGAATTGTTGTAAACCCACTCCGACAAGACATCCCACTAATCCCACAAATATTATAAATGTAAAAGTTTGGATGGATGGATGGATGTTTGTTACTCAATCACGCCAGAACGGCTATACAAATTTGAACTAAATTTGGTATGTAGATACTTCAGGTCCTGGAATAACATATAGGCTACTTTTCATCATCATCATCATAAATCATCACCACGCGGGTAAAACCGCGGGGCGCAGCTAGTAGGATATATAACAATCCCTACTCTCAAATATTTTCAACAACATTTCTCGAAAGTGAAGAAGTCAAAAGATTCTGATAAAATTTGTATGGGGGCAATCTATTCAGATTGGCCCCGTGGAAACCATAATATACAACGGATAGACAACCTCCTTTTTTGAAGTAAGTTAGAAAGGAGGTTAGTAAAGCTTTATTAATTAACTTAAAAAAAGGAGGTTCTTTATTCCGTTGTATTTTTTATGGTTTTTAAGGGGCCAATCTGAAAGGATTGGTCCCAAACAAATTTTATCAGAATCTTTTCACTTCCAGATACAGTTACTGAATCATATCGTCGTATTTTTTTTAAAATACGAGGGCGGGATGCTAAGTAACTAGCCTAATAATAATACACTTAAATAAATATAATTTTATTTTTCGACATAGTCTCCGTGAACCTCTACGCACTTATTCCATCTTCGTTCTAAAGCAGTAATGCCTTCCATAAAATGATTTCTTTCGAGGCCCGCAAAATACTCCTCTACAGCGGCTATGACTTCATCATTTCTGGCAAATTTCCGTCAGCCCAAAAAAGTTTTGAGCTTAGGGAATAAGTAGAAGTCTGATGGCGCTAGATCAGACGACAGACACATTCTCACGGCGGCGGCGGCGCCTTCGGTTACTCTCTACGCTTTCGCGGCGCAAACTTGGCAACACTTGCATTAACGTACCTTTGGACCGAGTTGCCAAGTCAAGTCTATAGTACAAGGTTAAAGCGTTGTCATAACAAATTGATATGTAATTAAAGCATATCACACATGATTAGTAATCGTGCGATAATGATAAGATAATAAACCGGACACACACATGTGCAGTAATCTCAATTTACTTAATATGCCACTAAAGAGGATCATTTTACCATTTCCATTGTCTTGCAAGTTCTAATTTATCTACTTATCTTTCTCTACTATAGTATCAATGGTAGCAAATATATAATATACATAGTTATAGTATAGGTATGAAAAATATTGCTGTTGAAAGCTGGGAGGTTCATTTTTTTTTTTTAACATTCACACAAGGTCTTCAGGTCCCAAACTAGGCAGAGCCTGTACTATGGTAACCTGATGACTGATATATACTTATATGCATACTTACATGTATACTTATATACATATACACACCCAGACACAGGTCAAACAGACATGTTCGACCTGTCCGGGAATCGAACCCGGGACCAGCGGCTCAGAAGGCAGAGTGCTACCAACTGCGCCAACCGGCCAGTCAATAATTAAATAATTAGACTTAAGGTTTTATTTAAATCTTGGTCTTATCGAGGCGAAAAGTTAGAATAATAACAACCTTATTGACATGAGCTCGTTCATATTTGATATTACGATAGGTACAATCCTGGAGTTGAAAACTCTTAGACGCGATTGAATAAGTACCTTCTATCTTTCCGTGTTCCATTTTAGACTGCCTCGACACTTAACATCAAGTGAGACAGTGTTCAAGCAAGCTTATAATATTTCAAATAAAAAAGCCACAGCTTCAGACTTGGTCTAGTTTGGGGCGTTCAACAATATATGTATAATATTATATAGGATACGGAAAAAACGTGAGTGTATAGCGCGTATCCTTCTTATAATGCATAATACTTACGAGAGATTTCATACTGTTTTTATTTTTTTATTTGTTTGATTAAATGTAACTGAAACATACTATACGCCTTATCACTACGAATAGTCTTGTTATGTACTATTATTATATAAGGAATAACTGTCAACTTCACCTGTTTTTCTATGAATTGGTTATTGCTTTAACTTATTACTAAAATATTTATAGGAAATAAATTATTCTTATCTTATCTAGTAACGATTAGAAATGAAATATGTCTATTTCAAATTTAATGGTCACTAGCACTATTGTTACAATTAAAAGAGGAATAATTACAATGTTTACAGGACACTATTTCCATTTCCATTATATTTTGTATACTATCACTATTATATATATTATAATATATTATTTATTATTGTATATTATGTTAGATATAGTAGATTATATCATATTATTATATTAGATATTAGCTGTTTTTGTATCACCGAACTTCCAGACTCCTAATATATTATTTCCGTCGAATGGTTG
Source organism: Apeira syringaria (assembly GCA_934044485.1). Lineage (NCBI taxonomy): Eukaryota > Metazoa > Arthropoda > Insecta > Lepidoptera > Geometridae > Apeira > Apeira syringaria. Next base: position 7,956,241 of record OW203665.1, on the reverse strand, counting down.
TCTGGAAGAGATCGCTTTAAGCGATAAGGCCGCCAAGTGTACTTTGGTTAGGTATATGTTTTATTTTTATTGTTGTTTTTTTGTGACCGGTGTGCAATAAAGTGTTTTTGTATTGTATTGTATTGTATTTCAGTGGTCACGGAGATGCAGGCGGTCATTGGATCTGTGCGAGCGTGACGAATTATATTTTCGCAGTAGCGAAAGCGACAGGCAATGAAAAGTTAATGTACGAAATTCCTCCACGGTGATACTACTTCCTGAATGCGCTTTATTGCTACTAACAAAGTTAGTGTACTGTTTTTGCACTAAAAAAGTTAGTTTATTGTTTTTGCACTAACTTAGTGATTATGTGCCTTCTTTTTTCTTTATTTTACTTAATGTTTTTGTTGCGCCGCATTGCCTTTCCGTGTTCCTCTGCATATAATATTATGTGGCATATTTGATCGTAGTGTCACATAGACAAAATAGAGATGCCGTACCTAAGAGAGAGAAAGGTATACAGTAAAACCTACATTAACTACACCTACAATACTCTTATATGTGAAGGAGGCTTCGACTCATAGGCCATCAGTTAGTTCTATGTTTTTTTTCACTTATCTAATGCTTATGTTTGACAACTGTCTCACCTGATGTTAAGTGATGACGTGGTCTAGGATGTAGCACGCAAGCCTAAAAGTTGCCTATTTACTCGTGACTTAAAGACTCCAGGATTGTACATATCGGGAAACACAGACACGGGCAACGAGTTCCATTCCTTGACAGTACGCATTAAGAAAGTGATTACCTAAGTGTCCATTGTAACTTCAGCTAGCTAATTCTATCGGCTACGTCTATGACTTTCGTTCTACAAATTCGATTTTGTAGATAATTTCCGATAAATAAATATTTCAATACAATAGTTTGTATACATGCCGCTTTCCATCTACAAATTTGATCAGCTGGTATATTATTAATTATGTTTAATAAGTTATTTAAGTACTTCTTCACGAACACCTTTTCACAAATTTTCCGTTATGTTATATACAGGTGCAATCAATTATACAGTTGCAATCAATTAAATACATGTCGTTGATTGGTCACGGGTACCTACGCTAGAAAGCATTAAATGTTCTTTTTGCATTGGACAGATTAATATGTTTTCAGATGCAGTTTTCACGTTTATCGCATTATAGATGCATAGTCAGACCGTACAGTTTGAGCGAAAGAGCTGTACCGCGCCTTAGGGGCCTCGAGTCAATAAAAGTAGGACATAGTAGCAAATTTTTAGTTTTATTTCTATTCGTACTTTAAGTTACCAAAATAAAGAAGGAACAAAAAATAAAAGATTATTTGGAGATAAAACTATACACAACTGTGCGAAGCCAAATATAAAAATCTTTAAAATAAAAAGGACATCACAATACAAAGATTAAAGCTACCCTACAAATAAAAAAACCATGCAATATGTTCCATGTGTTCCTAACATTCTGTCTGCATTATCTGTGAGAAGAAGAGCGGTGCACATTGCATCTTTGGAAGATATTTTAACCTACTTTTAATCGATATGATATACTTACAGATTGGTCCCATACAAACTTTATCAAAATGGATTCGGTATTTCTCTTTAATTTCAAGAAAATGTTGGAAATATTATTTGCATAAAAGCAATGAACTTCGGTATTCGTAATTTGTAACGTATGTAATTATATTATGCCGAATCATCACATAATACCCCAATTAATCCAAATCATTGCGTATGATGTAACAAAGAAGAGAATGAGTCATGACGAATTCTATGAGTAATATTAGATTGGACCGTAAAATTACGTATAATTAATTTTTTCCATTTTATTATTGCAGGAACTATTTTGCATACCTTTTTTGTTAACGGTTAAAATACCATATTCACAAGAATAAATACATAATGTTATTAAACCCAAGCTGACTAGAATTTTAAAACAACTGAATAAACTAAGGCACCGTAACATTGCCTCTAACTAAGGGCCTTGTAGCCATGATGAGACCAATGCTATGGGGTAGTTTAAGATATCTCAATGATATCTAATGAGAATCGGATCCTGTAGAAGAACGAAAGTGTACAGGGCAAATATCAAATAGAACTAAGTGATCGCCGATCGAGGTGAAAGGTTCTCGAGGCTTTCGTGGAGACTGTAGACTGTAATAATGGCGAAGTCGTCCACCGACTAGGTTAGCAGACGATCTGACCAAGATCACAGAAAGAGGCTGGATATGAGCTGTTTTTAACCAACCCCGCTCGAGATCATTGGGGGAGGCGTTTGTCTAGCAGTGGAAGCTCTAAGGTTGAAAGGATCATGTAGATAAATCATGTAAGACTACAATATACATAGGTAGGAAGGAACCCTAAGTTTCCGCTAAGCTAGAGGGCATGCACTACAACCGGACCATAAATGTATTGTTAAACTTTCAAAGGTCCATGTTTTAATTCGTTCGTCCGGGTTCGATTTCCGGACAGGTCAAACATTTGTGTGTATGGACATTTGGCCTGTGTCTGGGTGTGTATATGTATATAAGTATATATATAAGTATGCATTTAAGGATATATATCAGTCATCAGGTTACCATAGTACAGGCTCTGCCTAGTTTGGGACCTAAAGACCTTGTGTGAATGTTGTCCCATTTATATTATAATTAGACTCGGGTCTATTCGCGCGCATTTAAAAATCAAAGTTTAATTTTGACTACCCTCGACGTTTCAAACAAATCACATTGATCATGGTCACAAGAAGACTGACCACTTCAAGAATTGTAATCAATTTAGATGGTTTGATTGAATAAGACAATGGTGGTGCCGTTTCTACCACTATACCTAAAAATGTTCCATTATCTCAACTAGACATGACCGCAAGCTTCAACAACACCAAGTCTCGCTCGTCAATGACACCGTGCTACATTTTTATGTGTATGTATAATGTATGTAATGACTATTAAGTCATTTGGATATAAAGTAAATTTAGAATGTGTCCAATAACACCTAATCTTATAGTCTCTGTTATGGGAAAGAAACTTTGCTCACATGCAGTTCTTATTGTCAGTATTAGTGCCCGCACATATTCGTAACAGTATGAGAGGATTGTGTAGACGATTAAAGACGTATACATTTTGGGTATATTTAGAGTATTCATTAGCACGCATGACGAATACTGGTATGGCGACGTCTCTATTGTCATCATGCATCGTTCTGAAGTAATGCATCACGCCAGTTTATTAGAGCTGAAGTTTCATATGGCATTTACGATGAAACTTAATACGTTGATGTAAGTCGATCGTTTTTGAATACGAATTTTAATTTTTGATAAGCCTTTAGCAAAAAAATATATTATGTTTATATGCATACCTAGAATACATAGCGGTTAGTCGCGGCTTCGCACGGTTACAACATTGAAGTTTCACTAAGAAACCCTATTTTTATCTGGGCTAAAAAAAAGTTAAAGAATATAGCCTACATGACTCAAAGATAATGTAGAATTCAAATAGTGACAGAATTTTTGAAATCGGTGTAGTAGTTTTTGCGTTTATCCATTACATACATACAAATCTTTCCTCTGTATAATATTACTAGCGGAACCGACAGACGTTTCCTGCATGCAGCGCCAGGTAGAATTAATTTATTTATTTTTAAATTTTTAAACCATCCAGGTCGCCACCCAAACGCATACAAAAAAATCATTTAAATCGGTCCAGCCGTTTAGGAGGAGTTCAGTGACATACACACGTACAGTAGAATTATATATATAAATAAAGATAGTGTAAATGACAAGAAAATATTTTTCTCAGATCCAATTAAAATAGTAACTAGGTACTCACTTCAGGTAGTGATTGTACAGATGTAGCGATAGGTTGGTGCGGATCCTCAGCTTCAAATCCCCTATACCCCATTTTAGCACATTGTTTACTAACGAGATCTGAAAAACAAAAATGAGGCGTATTATTTACCATTAAAATGTTTGCATTTCACTACTAATTTAATAGACGACGAGATCTCAACCCTATTGTAAACGGTTTATATTCTATTTGTATAATATTCCCAAATAAATTAAGTGTCCACCAAACAGGATGTCGTACATCGCCCTCTTGAACTCTGACACCAGCACGATACACTCATATGGTAATTCTGCTTTAACCAACAATTTTTAAAACAAAAAACGAAAGTTTTTATACTGACACACGGTCGGTAATGCAATGTTTTGCATCATTCTCAGGATACTTACCACATATTTATGTAAATTTATGAAAATTATAAGGTTGATTATTGCAATAAAAAAGTCTGTATACATATGTCGTTTCAGTAGAAACTCACATTGATATTGGAAAAGTTGCAATAATATGTCTATTCAACAAAAACAACAATGATAATACTGAGATTAGTTTAAGCAAATGTTTAACATTTATGTATTTGACGGTCGCCGTGGCTTAGTGGTCAGTGACATGACTTCTGTGTCTCCGGGGCCGTGGGTTTGAATCCCGGCAGGGGCAAACATTTGGGCGATGAGTGTAGATGTTTACTCCGGGTCTTGGTTGTTTGTGTGCTGTGATTATATGTGTCCATGCCTACCGCGACACAGGGAATCCTAGTGCGGAGGTTTTAGTGTAATAAATAAATAAAATAAAACATATTTGCATTGGACATCCTATGGCTGAGATGATGATGATGATATTTGCAGACCTGTATCAATTTAGACATGCTGTTGCAGTCTTGAGTGCCTGTTTAATTAGTCCATTAAGAAACTCTTAGGTCTCGTGAACAGAAAGCAAATGGATTTTTAATAAACTATTATTTAAAAGGTTCAATTGAAACACAAATGCACAACGCCGAACCACAGGGTTGTCAACTGTCATGTCTTTAGCTAAACCATGCCTAGTAAGTTGCTACATTTCCAGATTTTTGTACCCCAAAATGTACCTATAAATAGCTAAAAAATATAATTCACAGAAAATGTATTATTGGTTTGTTGATACATATGAATCTCACAACTAAAATAATTTTATTTCAATGCAAAATATACTCACCAATGGCATGGCAGTGAAGAATTGCAAAAGAAGTCGTTTGAACTCCTTATGGTTCATTGTTATAATCGATCTGTGTAAAAAGAAGCATTGTTTAGGATAATCACAAGATTATATAATTTATTACATTGATGAGGTTTACACCTGCTTATAATATTGACCTTGATATCCTCTGTGAAGGATTTTATTTTTATTTTTCTTAATGTTGGCTGACACATGTGAGAATCACTGAAATAATTCAACAACTAAAACTAAAGGACCTGTTGAAATCAGCCTGCTTCTTCTAGCGACATGAATCTGTCAATTATTTTTTCAAAATGGACAGCAGCTGAACCAATACAATAGGGTTGTTTAGTTTAAAAAAAACATTAAAAGACACATGCAGTGGTAGTAGTGCTAGTACTCCTCCATCTCGTCCCGTGGGTGCCATAAGAGTCGGCTAAGGGATCACGTACCAAAAGGTGGGCAGCAGCTCTTTCTGAGAATAGGGAATCATACTGCCCTCACCAACCCGCCAGCCAAGCGTGGCAAGTATAGGCAAATAGGGGGGATTTGCTATGGGGAGGCATATGTCCAGCAGTGGATGTCCTGTGGCTGAGATGATGATGATGAATATCTGTGGTGATATGATGGTGATGTGAATATGTGTGGGCTTTATTTGTATGTGAGATGATGGCTATTCATAAGGTATGAATATTGGATAGTTATTTATGGCTTTGCCATTTCTTTCAATAGTAATATTTGAAATTATTTTTATTGAGTTTTATTTAAACTATACACACTGCAGTGTATGTTTTCCTGTAAGTCACAGAACAAAATACAGTACCGCAACAGTTAAAACTGAGATGGTCTAGTGAACCAGCTCACAAGCCTGACTTATAGTACTACTACTACTATATAGTAATATTCTTAGTATTAACATAAAATATTCCTTGACACCATGAAAGTTGGGGTGATAGATGCTTATATGTTTAGTAATATATAAAATGTTTACTTACCCTTCAATTAGCGTTGAATGTTGAATAAGCCACAGATCACACATAGACCTAGATATAAGTGACAGCGCAATCAGGACCAGGAAACCACTCTCTTTTGTCCATGCTCCTGGGACCATAATTTTCCATAGCACTTTGAATTCAGCTATAAATCTTGCATCAACTTGAGCTTTTGGACCTTTTTGGTCTCGCTCTTTGATCATATATTGAATTTGCTCTTCAGGTGAGAGCTTTCCTGATTTTTTGACTACATTTTTATCACTGTTTTTGCTGTAACAACATGATAATAATATTTTTTTAGTTTTTGTTGTGTTATTTGTCTACACATACATATCTATCAGTTTTAAATATTAATTTTATTCAAGTTGGGGATGGTAGGTTCTGCACCTTAACAAAGATACTCAAACAATTGAAGTCTTGCCTGGTGATGCAGAATAACATTCATTTCTAGCCTTAATAATAATTTTTATAATCAGTGCAGGCATTGGAGCAGTTAAATTCAGAGACCTAATTTAACAAAAACTAAGAATATTGTATTGGGAATTGTAAGCACTAAAAATAAATGCGAACTAAAAAAAGATGAATAATGGAAAATATTTATGTTCTTTTCGTAATTTAAAACCAATGTCATAGTGAAGAGATTGCTTGAACTTTGATATTTAATGTTATTGCACAAGCAAGAAGAATCAGCCAGGTAAGCGTTTCGCTTGGGTACAAAACAAGTAATCACTATATTTTTTTCACCCAGTTGTTCAGTTATGACCCGATTTGCTTCCCAGTACATTTATTGGTATTTGAAGATTTAGTATTTATCACACTAACCTTGACTTGAAGTAGTTCCGTAATGCCCAGGCACTTACAGCTGCGGAAGCAGCAAGTGCTATTTTAACATCAGTCCGTTCTGATAATTTACTAAAACCCGGCGCCATTTCGATTTAATTATAGGTAGCAGTGTAAACCAGAGACGCATGTAGCACTTCACTCAACAATCACTTCATTTTAATTCATTAAATTTACGTTTGAGTTTATGAGTGGTTTATGAGGCTTTTCACCTGATACGACAAATATCAAACAGAGCACAGATCAAATGGCTATCTTGTATCTATGGAAATGAATGATAGCCAGCATAGCATACAGGGCTGCCAGCTCGGATTTGAATATAGACGTAGGCCAGGTTTGGAAAATACGTAGAATATTGCACTATTTGCATGTGATATATGTACGTACCTAGATCTACGTAGTTCTTTTCATGACTTCAAAAATAATAAAGTTTTTAGCACTCTGTAATTTTTTTTTGGGCTTTTGGGGGGTGGCTCAGGGTTGTGACAGACCTACAGTTTAAGAAAGATCATGAGTGGGTAGTTGGAGAACCTACATCATCACTTAACACCAGGTGAGATAGTGGTCAAACGCTTGCCTATTCACAATAAAAAAATAAAAAAAAACTACGCGCTCTCACCGATATTGCCACCCGCATTTCTCCGTCTTCTCTTGACCAGACCATTGCAACTTGGTCGAAACGTCGAGGTAAATAAATTACTATAATTATGTTATTCTCGCGATCAAGCCCCGATTGATTTATTAACAATTTTAGCACTTTCACAGAAAGGAACGACCAAAGGGAATAAATTAATGAAATTTAAAAGGTAATGGTGCAAAACATCAGCTTTCTGTAATACATTTCTAAGTCGAAGAATCTTTATAGGTAACACATTAAGACACAAATATAACTATTTACTACTTTCCTCTTTTACCGGATGTTGATACCAACTGATAGTTATAATTATACAGTGTGTTTTTCTACTTGGTTACATGTCTTAAGAAATAATAGCATTATTGAAGTCAACTATATAATTTAAACATGATGACGAATTTAACTATGCTATTAAAACATCGCCACTAATTCAGTCGAAATAATATGTTCGATATATATTTGGATACATTTCTTTTGTTAATTGTTTTGGCTCCACGTTTTGCACGTCAAGTTTAATACTTCTTCAAGTGTAGTTGGATCAAGTTGCGCATATAAGAGCTAGAAGCTTAGCACGAAAGCAGCTCGTCGCATACGCTACAATTAAATAGACTTGTAGGATCTTTACCGTAACTGAATTAAATTCTTCGGGATAAGGAAATTGCGATCAGCAATAAAGAAGTGCAGACTTGCAATTTAGGCCCTTTTCCTTGCTTTAATGGTCACTTAACGGTAACTACTTATGAAAACCCGAAGGGACACTCATTTTGAAAGTTAAACAAAACGCAAAATAGTATAGTAATAGTACATATAGGCAAATAATTTATGACGTGACGAGACATTTCATTTCACAAAATCACATCAGTCACCGGTCTATAGTGGTAAACGTAATGATGGCAAATATAATATACATTATACTTTGTCTTTAGTTTGGCGAGGTAAGTCTGCGTTAGAATGATAAGGATCGTTTATATGCCAATTCAGTCCCATTACAGTATTTTCATGAGATTTTGCAAATTTGATGAAAAATGCGTAGATTTTGGGACTGAAGTACCTAGATTCAAAGGAACGGACTAAAATACGTAGATCTACATAAAAAGCGTAGAGTTGGCAACGCTAATATTCTATCACGGTACGTTCATTTTGCGCTTTGTGCGCTTTGAGCACAGTAGGTCTAGTCTGAGTTTTACTGTAAAACCCGTGAAAAGTGATTATGCTCGACATCGAGGTGAGGGAATTCAATTTTCCGTTTTGTTTGATAAATGCCTAACTCTAGTTAGTTAGTTAATTTTAATTAATGGAAAAAGTTAAAGAACATTATTGCCAGTGTCACGTCAAATAGGAAAATAAATTTAACTGAAGGAGGTAATTTTGAATTTGCGTTGTCTGAAACAAAGAAAGATATCTCACATATAATAATAATTGAACAACTTACACTAAATAATATATGAAAATATGGAGACCATACTTAATTTATTATGAGTATATATACAGGAATGGAATAATACTAAAGCTTGATGTTATTTACAGATATGAAGGATGATATATTAATAGGAATGGGATTTATATTACATAGAATATTATCTATATGACTCTGAACTGCCTAACTCTAGTCTGAGTACAATGCAAACGAGTAAATCGACAGACCGAACGCTCACCATGAAGACTCGCGATTTTGTTTTAGAATGTTGGCAAGACGAGTAAAATTTTTAAAAAAGCAATATCTATGAAATCTGATTTGACGGTAAATGTCATAGAAATAATATGTGTAGGGATGTTCATGTAAAAAATATATCGATATTTTTTTTCGATGTAATATATCGTAATGATATATCGATACTTTGCGATATATCGTACAAATATGTCGATATTTTCGATATATCGATATATTTGTATTTCGATATATGTAAGTAATTTATAATAAAATAAATAAAATAAAATAAAATAAAATAAAAAAGCCTTTTATTTCTTCCAGAAAGTGTAAATTTGCAAAGGTATTAGAGATTAGATTAGATTAGGTAGTTTTAGATAAGTTTTTAGTAAGTAGTGTAAATTATTCTGTAAGAACCCCTCTACAGGTAAAGGCCTCCTCCAAATTGAGCCAGTTTTCTCTGGATTGCGCTATTTGTATCCAGTTTGGACCCGCTATGCGTTTAATTTCATCCTCCCATCTGGTGAAAGGTCTTCCTATCTTCCTTTTGCCTACTGGCCCCCTCCATTCTGTCACTCTTTTTGTCCACCTTAGATCTTGCAGGCGTGCTAGGTGTCCGGCCCACTTCCATTTTAATGCAAGAGCTTGTGCTACTGCGTCTGTTGCTTTTGTGATGTTTCGTATTTTTGTATGCCTTATTTTATTTATTCTTTTTATGTTTAGCATGCTCCGCTCCATTCCTCGTTGGCATGTCATAATTTTATTTATTATATTTTTGTTAGACTTCCATGTCTGACAAGCATAGGTCAGGCATGGTATGAGGCAAGAATTCATAACTTTAGTCTTCAGTTTGATTGGCATGTTGCTCTTGAATATTTCTTTAAGGCTCCAGTACTTATTCCATGTAAGCTGGGCCCTGCGCTCAATCTCCTGGTAGTTGTTTTGTCTGTCGAAGCTTATTTGCTTGCCTAAGTAAATGTATTTTTCGGTATATTGGAGAGGCTCGTTATCGACGTATATTTGCACCTTGGCGCTATTGGTCATTACCATAGTTTTAGAGCGGTTCATTTCTAGTCCGGCGAGTTTGCTGGCTTTATTTAGTGATTCTACCATGTTCTGTAATTCTTTCCCTTTCTCTGATATCAGCACCAAGTCGTCAGCAAAACGTAGGTGACTTAAATATTTATTTTTTATTTTTATGCCGCACTCATTCCAGTCTAGCTTGCTTATTACCGACTCTAGTGTGGCTATAAATAGTATAGGTGACAGTGGGTCCCCTTGTCTGACGCCTCTCTTCACAGGGAACCAGGGGCCGGCTGTTTCCAGTTTGATTCTACTTTTGCTCTTCCTGTATATACTTTTGATTATTCTTATATATTCATTTTCCACATTTTGTGTTGCTAATGTTTCCCAGATATAGCTGTGTGACACCGAATCGAATGCTTTTTTGTAATCGATATATGCCAAGTACAGGGGTCTATTTCTCTCTTGATATTTTTCGATGAGAAGCTCGAGTGTATGAATATGGTCGATGGTTGAGAAGCCTTTTCTGAATCCAGCCTGTTCGACGGGTTGTCTTGTTTCTAATGTAAAGCTAATTTTTTTGGTTAGGATTGTGGAAAATAGCTTATACGTACTCGGCAGCAGACATATAGGTCTATAGTTCCCAATATCGTTCGGGTCGCCTTTTTTATATAACAGAATTATGTTAGATTCGGACCATTGGGTGGGTGTCTCTCCAGATTCGAGGATGGAGTTGTACAAATTTGTAAAGGGTCTGGCTAGTATTGGGGCAGCTATCTTTAGAGTCTCGTTTGCTAGGTTGTCCGAGCCTGGGCTTTTGTCTAGTTTTAGTTTGTTTAATGCCTCAATGACGTCATTTTCTTTTATTTGTGGTATTCTTAGTATGCCATCGCCGCTGCTGTTATTTTGGTTCACGTGGCTGGTGTCTTCTGGCTCTTTTGTGCTGTAGAGATCTCTGTAGAATTCTGTCGCTATACTGATGATATCGCAGCGGTTGTTTTTGGTTATTTCGCTTCGTTTTAGCCCTTCTATCCAGGTTTTATTTGGTTTCAGCTCTTTGTAAGCCTTTTTGGTGCTTCCAGTTTGACGTAGGTGTTTTTCAATAGTTTTTTGTTTGTAGTCGGCATAATCATTTTTTATGTATTTGTTGACAAGCTTGTAAAGCGCCGTGATTTCGTTTCTTATTGCTCTAGTTTTATTTGAACTTTTTTGCAGGTCTTGTCTTCTTTTAAAAAGTTTTAATGTACGCTCTGAAAATATTTTGTGGACTTTCTTTGGGTTTTGTGCTACTCGTGCGTTTTTCAAGCTTAATGTGATGAGTCTGATTAAGTTGTCATAATATTTCTGTACTGAGATAATAGGCTCGGCGAATATATGATCTTGCGATATGTAGGAGTTTAGGTATTCTTTGATTTTAGTGATTTCTTCCTCGCTTGTTATTATGCTATTTGGACAGCTAGTAAATTTTGTTCTACTTTTTTTGAAATATGTATCATATAATACTATAGCTCTTACTGGCCTGTGATCCGAAGGGTAGTTAATGTTCAGTACTTCTATGTTTTTGAACAGACGAGGTCGATTTGATAACATAAAGTCAATTTCATTTTTGTTGACTCCATCCGGTGATCGCCAGGTCCATTTATTTTTTGTTTTTTTTTTGAAGAAGGTGTTCAAAATTGACAGTTTGTGTTCACTGGCAAAATCAATAAGTCTTTGGCCTCTCTCATTTCTGATTCCATATCCATGTGTTTTCATTATTAAGTGTTCCTCATGTTTTGGTATCTCAATTTTAGCATTTAGGTCGCCCATCAGTATGAAGTCTTTGTGTGCTAATTCTATTGCCCTGTTTACTGTCGCATAAAAGTTATCGATTTCATCGTCGTTTGCTTGTGCAGTAGGTGCATATACTTGAATGATGGACAAGCTGGTATTCTCGAATTTAAGGTTCAATAGTGCTACTCTTTCAGAAAGGCCAGTGTAGCTTTCTATATTGTTTTTAAGATGGCATTTAATTATAAAACCTATGCCATGTCTTCCAGGTGTGTGGCCTGTGTAGCAGAAAATGAAGTTTTCATGCTCTTCTATTTTGTTTCCAATGCGTCTTGTTTCGGCTAATCCTATTATGTCGTATTTAATTTCTTTGAGCGCTGCGTTTAGCTCCAACAGATGTTCATATGATGAAAGTGATCTTACGTTGTATGTCAGAATATATAACGTTTTTTGTTGAGTAGTTTCATTCTTTGGAGGGTTGTTTGGAGGGTTTTGGTCATGATCTTCCACGGTGACCAGCCGGCTTGGAAGATGAGTTTGGAGTTCTGATAGTGGTTGTTGTATGCTGACGCTGTGAGAGGGGGGCGATAATTGCTATATATTAACGTTTTTGTTTTGCTGTAGATCTGGTGAGTTGTTCGTATTTTTGATAACCAGATAATTCAGCATGCCTGGTTTTAAAATACCTTCAGAAAGGCTCGACGTTCTTCTTACTTGTGTTTGTGATTTATTTTTTTTGTTAGCCTGTGTATTTATTTCAGCTCCTTTTGTTGATCTGTTTTCCGGCGAAGTTGAAAGCATTCTTTTGTTATTTCCGGTTATTTTGTTTTTTCCACTTATGATAAGTTTGTCGTATTTTATTTTTACTATGCTTCCCTTTTCCCTTTCAGTTCTTGCTTGTTCTTGAAGCTCTTTTCTCTTCTCTAGAATATTTTGTGGAAAATCTTCCGTTATGTAGTAACCGGTATTTTTTAATGCACTTCTTTTTTTAAACAAATGAATTTTTGTGCCAAGTGTACAAAAGGTGACAGTTATTGGTCGAGGTCTTTCCCCTTTCTTGCCTATTCTTCTAACTTCTTGAATATCCCTGGGATCCAGTTCTTGAGAGAAATGTTCTTTGATAAAGTTTAATATGAGACTTTCTAGGTTGCAATATGATGTTTCCCTTTCTTGTATCCCGAAAAAGACGATGTTGTTTTTTCTTGCCTGTTTTTCTAGAAAGTACAGCCGTTTTTCTTGGTTTTCACATTTTTCTCTTAGATGCTCGTATTTTTCATTGAATAGTTTAAACTTGTCTTCCAATATGCAGTTTATATTTTCCGTAACTTTTTCCGTCACTTTTTCTCCACTTTTTTCTATAGCGATTTTCTGTTCATCTAAATCTCTTCGAATTTTTCGAAGCTCGTGCATAATTTCCTCCATTTCTTATACTTTATGAAGCGTTTTTAAATTGTATTACAATATTGAGGCGATTATTATGCTACTGCTAGCGCCCTCTTGAGTTCTTGTTCCGACTTGCTACGATAACTAGCTCCTTGACGGATTAATCAGATCGAAGATGGTTCAAACTTGTGTTAGTGTCGAGTACGGGTAGCTTTCCACAGATGTCGCTAGTGTCTTTGTGCTAATGTGCCACTCGCTTCGTATTATTGCAAGTCACTTTGATTATTGAAAAAGTAGGGTTATTTATATCACTTTTATTTTTTAAAACACGAATGCCGGGATTATGAGGCACGCAATTTCCTTCAATTTCCGTTAATCTTCCGTTTCAGCTGTATAAAGTATGAGGAATGTCTGTATACACACACAGTACGGCTAATTCACAATCGAGACATATTCACTGATTACATCGTTTTCACTCAATGTTAGATGTTGTCCACGATGTATGATGCAAATCACTTATTTATTTCTTCACTTTTAGTCTTTTCCGATAAGTAGATGCACTTATTTCTATTTTACGATCACTTTTAGCACGGAGCCGAAGTAAACATTGGCACTGCAGCGCCCTCCTTTCAGTCCTTCAAGTAATTTATAACAATCTATAATAATAAATATTAGATAGGGATCAAGTTAATTTATGAATAAAACTGGGTAAGGTTAGGATACAAATCAATTTGATTGATTTACAAATCGTGGTATTTTTGGTTAGACCATGTAAAAACAAAATTTTGTTAACCCTTTTGGCTTGCAACCCGTTTCGCTGCTGAGTCAAAACCGCACAGGTTTTAACTCAACAGAGAAGCAGTTTGCAAGCCAAAAGAGTCAATGAAATATTATTTGCTACCATAGTTAAATATTTACATGCAATTTAATTTTACATTGTATCACTTTGGATATTGTACTTTGTTATCTATCCACAATTGTATTGGTTTTTCGTTAAATGGAGCCCTTAAATATTTCGCGTCACTTAAAGCGTTGGCGTTGAGTGTCACTTAAACACGGAATCTTATGGGATCGCCCCTTTTTTTGCTAACTGCAACCGTTACAAGTAATTTCACTCCGTAAGATTTAACATGAAAATGCCCCTAAAATGAAGACGCCACAATGCTAGGACGATCGCAATAAAATAAGAATTGAATGTGCTTTTAATTTCTCACGATGCCTATACGATATCTCGATTGAAATATATCGATATTTATATCGATATTAGACGATTCGATAATATCGGATCGATGCGATATATGGCATACATATATCGATATTTTATGAAATATCGATATATATCGTGCACTCCTATTAACTACGTAGTACATATTATTTCGATGGTAAACGGAGCTGACTTCACGTCCCTATCGTTCACGTCAATGATCGACGGTAAATTATTCGGATAATTGTTCATACAAAAATACTACAATCGCGATAAAAAATCGGGGGTCGGGAATAGGTGGTTGAAAAATACTTTACGACCAAATATCGGACCTACCAAAATTTTAATATAATTTAAATTTAAACTATACAGAAAAAATTTAGAATAATTACACTAGCCGTTTCGGAGTTTGTCGATAACAAACACTGTGACACGAGATTTTTATATATTTACAATATTAGTCTAAAATTTTCCTCAAATATATAAATATATATATATATATATACTTACAATATATACTTACAATATATACATTTGTACGTTTTTTTGGTAAGGATTTAATTAAATAAAAAACCATTTGTAAGCAAAAATCATACTTTTACAAAGAAAGAGAGGGAAAAGAAAAATCATTTATTTAGGCAACCAAAAACATAACAGCAAACAAATTAGTACAAGAAATAATTAAAAAATTACAAAATACATACTATTACAAAACACAGATAAGTCAAAACAGATAAATAACATAGAAACTTTTGTAACGTATGCTACTAAGTATATAAAAACATTGTAGAAGTTGCGGATTTATCGCTGAAATGGATCTCTTCCAGTCAGCCTAGGATGGAAAAAGCTTGCAGAGAAAGACAATTAAAGGGTGTACGTAAGTATTATATAAAGATATTACATAAACCTAATGAATATATATTAATAATATAAATCTGAATTGATTACAAACATCATTTCGTAGAACAAAATGCCATAGTTTATAATACACTAACATAATATTCAATGTTATTAGTGTATTATAAACTGTGGTAGGTAATTTGCTTTTTGAAAAAGGTATTATTATCATCATTATCATGGATGCGGATTACCAATTTAAATAACAAGTATATTCACGTACTTATATTGTAGAAGATAAAATAAAAAAATCTGACATATTGAGGTTATAAGGTATTATTACTTACCTACGTAGGATATCAAACTACGAGTAGTATGGTATTGTGTTTATAAAGTAGGTACCTACACTTGCACATTTTGGCTGAATATTAATTATAAGTTAACACTTAGGTAGGTACCAAAACCTTCCGCAAAAATACATCAAATCAAAAAATTCTAATTTTAAGAGGATGCCATAATAAGTCTCTTTAATTTGTGTGGTATAAGATGAGCCATGTAAATATATCAATAAGTAAATAAATAAAACCATGTAAGTAATACATGATGTTTTAAACGATTAGGTAATTTGAAAGCCCACCGCTGAGCTTAGTTAATAGGTATACCTACCTAACGTGACCATTTTTTTTGCCAGTGCAGGACATTTGCAGAATTATATATTTCAAAAAAAGTTATTAGTGGTTTACAAGATTTTTATTATAAAAGACAGAATAAGACAAATTAATCAAAGCACTAAACACAAAATACCTAGTTAAATAAGCACGACTTTCTAAACCCCATTAGTGGCGTGAATTTATTTCCCCCAAAGTTGCAGTTCGTGTTGTCTCTTCGAGCAGGAAAAATACATTTTAAACAATCTTTTCAACTGCTTGCAAAAGCGGGACTATGTCGACCTCGCTGGGGACACTGGGACAGTCTGTCTGAAAGCGGGACTGTCCCGCTCAAAGCGGGACGTATGGTCACGTTAGTTATACCTAATAACTAAGCTCAGCGGTGGGCTTTCAAATTGACGGAAGCTGGTTCGATCCCCACCAACGCCTGAGCTTCCGGTAAAAGTAACACCGTAAACAATTTCCCAGCATGGTGATAATGGGTACTTTCGAGTAACAGCCTGGCTACCTACCACCCTCAAGTCTGAAAAACCTTCGCCAAACGCATGGTGTTCAGGGAGCACGCCTTGAGAGCCCGTAAGCATTATAGATTTAGCGTCATAACACCTTCGACCACATTGTAACTGACCATCAAGTGAATGAAGTATTCACACGCTTGCAAAGAATTCCGACAAATGTCTACTCGAGCCGAGGCGCAGCCGAAGGTGAGGGATGACAGTCGGAACAAGGTGCAATGACGGTTCCGCAAACTCAACTAATAGAAAATGGCGCCAACCGTAAAAGAATATTAGCGTTAGATTTTTTTTGTTTTCTTCACCCACTCTGGGTAGGCAAAGGGAACTGCCCTTTGATATATTGATATGAAATGTAACTGAAATTTAATGAGATGAAATGAAATGAAACTTAACCTAACTCATTGAATCAAATAATGAAATCTGATATTGAAACAAATTAGTAGCTTCATTTTAGAAATATTTGCTAAAAAAAAATCATAGAAGTTTTCATGATTCGTATCATAAAAACTTCTATGATTTTTTTTAAATAAAATCTTCGTGGTTAGTTTTTTCATTTTAATGGTCATTATTTTGACAGTTGGGAAAGAGAACGCACGAGTTCGGAAAAGGTAAAGAAAAAGCTCGAGAATGTAAAAGCCCACATCATAGATAAGTAACTATATACTGAGACCACATCCCGAACGCTATAAGTCCCTGCAATACGCCACTTTTTGAGCAACTACTGTAATAAAAAACGTGTTTCTTGTTGATTTACCAACTCAATGTCAGATGTTTTAGTCACATGAGGTAGGTACTGTCGCACTAGGTGCAACGTTTTTCTTAATTAACTGTTTTATTATTTCTGATATTTCTACTAGTACCATTTTTAATCGGCTTCCAAAAAAGAGGTTACTCAATTCGACCGTATATGTGTATATATATTTTATGTGTGTTCGCGGATAACTTCGTCGTTTATGAACGATTTTGATGATATTTTGTTAGATAGAGTATACTTCCGTGGTGGTCCCATTTAAATTTCATCAAAATCGGACAAGTGGTTTTTGTGTTACACTCCATTAACTGAAAAGTGCTTCGCATACCTCGACGATATTGTATAGTTGCGGGTGAAGGAAGACATCGGAGACCATACAAAATGACAATTAGTGATCCCGTGAATAGCAAAGGTCAGTGACAAGGGTAAAAAAAAATGTATTACTAAAAAGTGGAACCGACTTCAACACTCAAAAGTGTGAAATAACTTGTCGAAGTCGGTACCATGCTCATAATATTTTGATAATAGTTACTTTTGAACTATCATGGTACCGATTTCAACAAGTTATTTCACACTTTTGAGTGTTGAAGTTGGTTCCATTTTTTGATAAAACTTTTTTTTCATCTGTATAATTTGGCAACTTGCCGCGATATTCGGCTGAAAAATGGTACTTCCGTTTTAGTTTTGCAGTTATAAAAACCTAACTTAGAACCATGTTAATTTATGACCAGTTTAAAACGTAGCTTTGTTTGAAAAATGTTGCATCTATAGGTACAGGTTTCGACAATTTGGTTGTGTTGTAACGCGGGTATGGTAAAAGCCGCAACTTTCCGACACTGCACGCGTATTGAGCCAATATTGAACTAGGTCGACTTACATTTCAATTATCCTTAGGTAGAATAGTTTTTTGGTCCAGCGAGTAGAGTTATCATTCTAGCTGGCCCACTTCCGCTAAAACTATAATTGCCCTAAGTGCGAGGTTTGACATTCATGATTGAACTAATAGTGCATTACTGTTTTACGTATGCGAGACTCTTACGAGGGGTAGGCCTGCTGAAAAGACGGAAACAATGCGCTGTCTATTTTTTAAATGTTAGTGCCAGCTTATTTATATAGTAACCCACGAGTATATAATTAATATATTATAGAATTATGAACTTCAGAAAGGTACCTAAGGTAAAATGAAACCAATAAATAATTTTTAAATTTATAATTTATTTGTAACGTTTGATCATTTTGTCTGAAATTAACCTATAACTAGGCTTAACTTAGAAACTAACTTAATTAAACATAATACTTGTACTCCTAGACATAAGTTAGGAACTTATTGGTGTATTGTTGATTGGTGGGACTAGATTATTTTTCTACATCAGTTTGAAGATGATTAGTCCACTTCCTCAACTGTGGGTCCTGTTCGGTTGTGCTGTGATTGTTGCTGGAACCCTGGATTTGCACCGGCTCCCGCGCCATGCATCTTACTCATTACAGGCGAACAAATCCTTTGAAGGTCTTTTAATTTATGTTCGTACTCTTCTTTCTCAGCCAGCGTGTTGTTATCAATCCATTTTAGTGCATCATCACATTCTCGGCGTGCGTTTTCCTTATCCTGTTCGCTTAACTTGTCGCCAGCTTCGTCCAAAGCCTGTTTTACACTGAACACGTAAGTTTCTAGTTGGTTGCGCGCCGATACGCGATCTCGCTGTCGTTCGTCTTCTTCTTTATATCTCTCTGCTTCGGATACCATTCTGTCAATTTCAGCCTGAGACAGCCGACCTCTGTCGTTCTTAATGACAATGTTTTTGCTGCGTCCCGTGCTGTTTTCTTTAGCAGAAACGTTCAGAATGCCGTTGGCATCCAAATCGAAGGTGACATCGATTTTGGGCACTCCGCGTGGGGCTGGTGGTATTCCGGTTAGGTCGAAGCGACCGAGCAAGTTGTTGTCTTTAGTCATTGTTCGCTCACCTTCATAAACTTGAATGGTGACGGCGGGCTGGTTGTCAGAGTATGTGGTGAATGTCTGTGACTGTTTGCAAGGTATCTTAGCATTCCTTTCGATAATCTTTGTCATAACTCCTCCAGCTGTTTCAATGCCCAGAGAAAGAGGCGCTACGTCAACTAGTAGGACATCTTGAATCTTGCTGTGCTGTTCACCACTTAGTATAGCCGCTTGTACAGCAGCTCCATATGCCACTGCTTCATCTGGGTTGATGGATAAGTTTAGCGTCTTGCCACAGAAGAAATTTTGTAGCATACTTTGGATTTTTGGTATTCGAGTAGATCCTCCTACTAGTACGACATCGTGAATTGAGCTTTTGTCGAGCTTAGCGTCTTTTAGCGCCTTTTCAACCGGCTCTAATGTACCACGGAAGAGGTCGGAATTGAGTTCCTCAAAGCGAGCTCGTGATACTCTGGTGTAAAAGTCGATGCCTTCATGAAGAGCGTCAATTTCGATACTCGCCTCAGTGCTTGACGATAATGTTCGCTTAGCTCTCTCGGCAGCTGTACGCAGTCTTCTCAGTGCACGAACGTTACTTTTTATATCCTTTTTATATTTGCGTCTAAACTCTTCCGCAAGATGATTGACAAGCCTGTTATCAAAATCTTCTCCGCCTAGATGTGTGTCGCCAGCCGTCGCCTTTACTTCAAACAAAGATCCTTCGTCGATAGTTAGAATGGAGACATCAAATGTTCCACCTCCGAGATCAAAGATCAAGACGTTTCTCTCGCCTTTCAAGTTCTTATCGAGACCATATGCGAGAGCTGCCGCTGTGGGTTCATTGATGATGCGTAGCACATTGAGTCCGGCAATTGCTCCGGCGTCTTTAGTAGCTTGACGTTGCGAATCGTTAAAATACGCCGGCACCGTGATGACTGCATCCTTGACTGTATTTCCCAAATATGCTTCAGCTGTTTCCTTCATCTTCGTTAAAATCATACTACTGATTTCTTCAGGTGCAAATATTTTATTTTCACCTTTAAACTCAACTTGGATCTTTGGTTTGCCGCTGTCTTGGACGACTTTAAAGGGCCAGTGTTGCATATCTTGTTGAATTTTTGGATCGTCGAACTTGCGCCCTATGAGTCGCTTTGCATCGAATACTGTGTTAGTAGGGTTAAGTGCGACCTGGTTTTTCGCAGCATCTCCAATAAGACGTTCCGTATCCGTAAATGCGACGTATGATGGTGTTGTTCGGTTGCCTTGGTCGTTAGCGATAATTTCCACGTTCCCATGTTGCCATACTCCGACACAGGAGTAGGTAGTTCCGAGGTCAATTCCAATAGCTGGCATTTTTCTTCGCTTTATTATCCAATAATGTAATATAATATATTCACTTCTTAAATTCACGATACTTCTTGTATTCGTAGATCGCTGGATTGGTACTTGTACCGTTCACTCCTCTCGTGCTTTACTTGTCGTATGAATTCAAATACTGAATGCTTTGCCGCGCTCAGCGAGCGTTTATATACTCCCCAACTGCTAGCCAATAACGAACAAGAACAATCTAGAAAAGTCTCGATGTGACCAATCACTATCTTGCGAGGGTGGAATGTTCCAGAACAAAATAATACGTCAGCCAATAGAAGCGAAGATATACCAACAGACAGAGACAGAATGATGCGTGTGAGAAGGAGCAAGCAATACAACAAAGTGCCATAGCAGAAATTTACCCGAATTTTGTGGAGTTTTCGACGCCTTCATAATTCTGGATTTTGACTTGTCGAAAGTTTTTTAGTTTATGTGCTAACTTACTAAATACTAACTGTGTGCGAGTGAAATGATAAGTCTAAATAAACTGAACAGTTTTAGCCTTGTATTGAAATAATAACTAACTATTTTGACTTCCTTATTATTGTATTGCATTTTTTTATCATTTGTCTAATTCGTGTATATAATGCGGTTCTAATTTGAAATAAAGAGCGTTCTTTAACATTTATATTAAACAAGCGGTCTACCCCGGCTTTGCACGGGTGAAAAAATTAAAAATTATAAGGATCCCTATTTTTTTTGGAAATATGATATAGCCTATGTCACCCCGGGATAGCGTAGCTTCCTAATAGTAAAATAATTTTTCAAATCGGTTCAGTAGTTTCGGAGCCCATTCAATGCAAACAAACAAACAAACAAACAAACGATCGAATCTTTCAGATTTATAATATTAGTAGTAGTGTAGGTAATTATATTAAGATTAAAAAATGTTTTTATGATGTGTGGTAGAGATGGTTTTCTAAAACATAGAATACTTAATTGGATTCCCCAGCTAGATGCGTATACAACTCATTGGTATCCATCTATTCTATGCATATTATATTCCATTCTATTCAATGTATTTTTTAAGTATGTAAATACATGCTTAGATAATGCATTTATAGAATTCTTTAGTTGCCATGTTAAATAGTGGAATTGCAATTAATCACCTATACCAACTATTATTTATATTCAAAACAGTGTTTTGTAATAATTTTATTATTGTTATATTTATTTAAAAGGCACAATTACATGTTTATTAGTAATAAGAGGCCCTATTGTCTCCAAAATTGTCAAAGGAATTCCTACGTATATAACTTTGTTGAAATTTGTTTGTGAAATTATTCAGATCGAGTTTGTTTATATTGTTACTTTTAAAGATACAGTAGAATCTCATTTTTTGACTTATTATAAATAATATAATATAGTTATTATAATATAATTATATTATATTCATGTGTATATATGTATGTATTTATCTGTATGTTTATAAGTATTTATAAACATACATTTATAAGTATTTACTTATATATATATATAGAAATTGTATGTACTTATCCATTTTAGTTATACATGTTCTGTACTGTGTATATATTACGATTCCATACAAAGGTTGCCTGTAAGAAATCGCTTAAAGGCTGCCAATTTAACCAGTATATTTTTTGGTGTTCAATAAAGTGTTTTGATTGATTGATTTTTTCAATGACTTCTGGATCATAAATGTAAAGCTTTTTAAAATACATAATACTGTAATATATACTACTGTATAATAATACAGAACTCCTGACATTACTACATTTCATATTTTTTTGTAAAATAATTTGTATTGTCAGTTTTGAAATGATAGTCTGGTCACCCTGTTCTGGAATTAGGGCGTCTAGAATGTTCCGTCATAATAATGTTGTAACATCCATTCAATGCCTTTCTCTTTTACTCTTAGCAATTGCGCATCATAAGTTTAGGTATATATGTGTCTTTTTCTTTCATGTAGCTTTGTCTCTCTTATGACCAGCCAACACTTAGTTACACTTGCCAGTACAGAAGGTTTCCTTATTTTTCAGGAGTACAATGCGCTCAATAAACGTGGTCCATATTGTGTACTTTCGTACCTTGTTCTCATAATATAAGCGCCATCAACTCATATGTTTCCATTCATAACCTTCTTATCAGAAGAAGAGAAAAACGTTTCGCCAGAGCTCGATGTCGTAGTTTTCATAACACCCGAAGGCCTTTGATTCTTGCATAGATGAAGAATATTTTGGTAGTACATACTACAAGCATATTATTCAAAGTATTTTATTGCTTGATTGTTTGAGAGTTCTATCAACATCAATCTCCAATTAGCACTAGAAATGATTGGTTTCATTTTTATTATCTACAATTTGCAAAGGACAGCGCTGCGTGGAAGGGCTGACACTGATTATAAAACCATAATTTCTCTCAGTCCACTTCCTCCTGATGATTTTTATTCAAATGCAGCTTATAAACACATATATGTTGGTTTGATAAGTAATTGCTTAAGCCCTACCGCTGATACTCTATAAGTGTGTTATATAATAAAATAAAAAATCTAGAGTATAGAAAGTATCTAATTTGTCGTAACTTATTCTCATAAATATCATTAAGTAATTTTACCCACCATCTTTTATTTATGGACTTTATGCACAAAACTGGTATCACTCGCATAGCGCTATAATTTAATGGTTCTAGAATGTTCTTTAGTATAATGGTATCGCTGTCTCCTTCGCTTTGAATGCTTTCTCACTTACTCTACATGATATAGCACACGGATGTTTCCAGAACCCTGTTAAACAGGCTACAATTTTATTGATTGTGTCTAGAATGTACTTTAAATAATAATATCGCTGTCTCGTTTTCTTTGAACGCGTTCTCTTTTGCTCTACATCATAATAGCAAGCGCCGATGATTCTAGAAATTGTTATACAGGCTGTCCTGTCGCAACGTTCAACAAGGAGCAGAATTATCATCAACCTGTCTTAACTTTCTTTATAAAAAATATATGTAGCTATGAATTAAACTCAATGTTGTCTGTGGCTGGATCATGAATGACTATCATAATCGTAACGTAGTCATATAGCAGTGTAAAATAATTGAACTTAGTAGGTGCCTACTGTCGTTCTTCTCATTGACTTATGGGGAGTAAATTGTGACACGGAAATAATATTTGATCGTGCGATAAAAGCGTTATGCAAATGTTTATCATACAATAATAGAAAGATACGAACGATTTAACGCAAGTTATTTGTGCTGCAGGCCTTGTGATTTAAAATATTTTAGACCTACCTACACCTTATGATTTTCTTATTGCTGAAAATAAAACTTACAAAATGTTTTGGGGATTTCATTTCAGGCTGCTTTAGTAGTCCTGATAAGTATCGTTGTAGTGTAGATCGATAAATTACGATATTTGTTATTCTTTGCTGCCAAATCTGGCGACTGATTAAGATATCTAAACAAACTTTATTGCCTGGATTTTTATTACTAATAAGAATACAGTATCTCAGTTAGTATATACATTCATGGATTAGTTATTGTATCAATTAATGCATTTTGTAGCTTCAAATATTGTAGCATATTTAAAGTATAGGTAAGGGCTGCTTTTAGCTACACAAATGCAGCCGTTACATTTAAGTAATATCGAAGAATACTACACATTTGTTAGAATAAGTTTCCAGTTTATTTTTTAAGCCACTACTCCAGGTTAGAGTTCCATTGAATCAAAATCAAATGGATTGTTTTAACAGCATTATTACTCTTTTTATTCTCCTGAGTTTTACATAAACACGCCATGAAATGAAAACAGTATTAATCGTCAGAATTTTATATTTAAAACTAGTATTTCGGGTGGCGCGTGGGTTGCGAGAAGCCCGCGTTATCGATGTGCATTTATTTATTACAAAATTGTAATTGCAGTTGCTAAATAGATGAAAAAATTCTCATGCAAGTCGAATAAATGACAGTTTCTTTTATTTCAGTAGAAATTGTGTCATTTTTAGTTTTGACACCTGCCCCCCATCGATTATAGTTTCCGAGATTTCTACACCAGTTTCATGTAGGAAACCAAAAATTATCCCTGAGCTCGGCTGTGCGTCGCCGTCGCCGATATTAATTTGCAAAATTAACATCATTTGTAATGGTTGCTTGACTTACGACCCGTAGGGATACTATCGAAGGGCCAGGATTTTTTAAAATATTCAGATGTTAGAACATAAAATTCAATTAATTCAGCTTGCACAGTGATCGACACATTTAAATCATGTTTTATAATAAATATTTTGTATATAAAACATGATATAAGGGCAAAATGTCAAAGAGCTTTGCGAAAATCCCAGGTTTATAATATTCCAATAATGTTAAAAATCATAATTCCTTATATGTTGCACTGCGATGTAATGGGACATACTGTATATTTAAATAACCTTGTTCTTCCTTATCTTTCGTATAGCTCTGTCTTTCAACGGTAATGGAACATTCTAGAACATATTATCCGGCCTTCTTCAAGAGTGCTGCGCTTGCGTTAAATAAAATGCAGACCCATGACATTTAAATTTCATCGGATTCAATTTTACAGGCAATGCGCAATATGTGTGGAGGAGAGGAGTTTATAAAAGCTGAAAGTCCGTAGGTACTCCACTTAGATTCGGTTTGGAAATGGTGAGGTTTGGTCAAGATAGCATGGAATTTAGGAGAAAAATACACATAAAATACAGAAGGTATTGGAGTAAAATACAAAACAAAAGCATGTTTCACAAGTTACGGCTCAAAAAAGAGGAGTTGGGTCCCGTTATTAAATAAAATGGCGGATACATCGCCCGGTTGACAGTATTGCGTAGATCGCAACAATAATAAAAAATAAAAGAAGGGACGTAAAGGATTAAATAATATGAGGTATGTACCTATGTATAGTTAGCTGTTCAGTTTACTTCTTATAATTTTATTTCGGTGTAGGATTTGTGTTGCTTTGTTATGGTTTAGGTAGTAGGATACGTAATAACAGCGGTGTTCTCGTTTATATAGGTACCTAGGTATTAAAGGATAAGTTCACCGATAGAGTATTTTATTAAGTACTTACTGTATTTTATGCGTATGTACAAAATAACTAACTGATGAACGTATACCTACCTAAATAATTCAGATATTATTACAAAACTGCATTAAACAAACCTCTATCATACCAATATATAGGTATATCACAATACCTAAAATATCGCCTAATAGCAACCCGGCACATTTATATGGATGGAAAAAATGCCTCCCAAAGGTATCACGCTCTCTTCGTTGTAAGTACTGAGTTATTTACGTAGTAATAGTAAACTCAGTGGTTGTAAGCGTAAATTTATCTGTTTATTTATTTATTAATGTTTATGATCCTAAGGAAAACTTAGCGAAAAGTTTCCCGCAAATTTATCCCATTTTGTAAAACAAAAAAATAGGGTTAGTGTGTTAGTTTCCCTACCGCCTCTATTTTTCGGCCTTTGGGAGTGTTGTCGTAGAATAATGGAAGTTAATAGCAAATATATGATAAATATTTATGCAATTAGTGAGTAAAACAACTAAAAATAGTTGCGTAACACTTGTGGAAACAAGGAATCATTTGTAATTTGTAAGCCCTTTTTTTTGTAAATAAAAGTTTCATGTCACCTTTGGGGCAGACACCTTGTGCACAAAATAGCAAAAAAAGTAGTGATGTATGTGATCATTCAAGTTAAAGGTTTGGCTATTTATTATAAACCAAGAATAATGAAATGCGTTAATTTGATGTTGTTTCTTGATATATTATATTTTAGCCTGTTTTCGCTGATTAGGATATTTACAAGTTTTTAAATAATTGAATGATGTGGTCGAAAACTAAACTACTTCTGGCCGACTATTACAATTTGAGGTCAAAAACCCTTTCTAATTCACCTAATTAATTTTTACAAAAATTCAGTCATCATTTCAAAAAGTCATCAACAGATAAGAAAATCAAAATTTAAAATGTTTAGGCTATCAAAACCATATACTAATACGGGTACTAATACATCATATTAATATAATATTTTTATGATAGCTTAAAATTTATTTTAGCGTTAAAAGGCCGAAAACTACCGTAGGTGTCATTAATGTGAAGTGTAAAATGTAATAATTATGTACAGTTAATATTATTCATTAAAACCAAGGTAGGTAACAAAATGTAGAGAGTTCAATGAAATGAACGGATCATTATAAAATTATTGAATGGTGTAGAAATGAGTTGGTTTCACTTTTAATATTCTTTAGTAGAAATACTACAAAAGAATCCTAAAAACCATTACAGCAACGTTTGAGCAAAGTTAGCTGAAGCCAGCAGATACAAATAAAAGAAAAGAAAATAACTGTTCCGACACATTATTTTACTTTATGATAAATTTCATACATCGATAATAAATATCTCATGGTATATAAATATTTATTTTATTGAATGAATGTAAATACAAGTTATTGGTATCTACCTAATCAACGAGCTGCCCTAGGTATAAGTTAGTCCCAAAACTAAAACCAATATACTGTATTGGCAATACCACCTAATATGACTTGTAAACTTCAATGAAGTTAACAATCCTGATTTAAGTAAAAAAAAAACATGTTACTTTAAATTGTGATCTTAAAACAATTTTATTGCAATTCCTCTGAAGTGCAAAGTCTGCTATGTTAGGTTTATGCTGTCCATCCGATGATGTTTTACTAAAAAAGACGTAGGTATATTCATACTGCGCGGTGCTCAGATTTTGTTCCTTTACGACATAAACATGCTTACTGCGACAGATAATACGGTACAAATAATATAGAAAAGGATAGCTATATGTTTAGACTTGCGTGCGACATCTACCTCATATAAACATATAATATCATTGTGTCCATCACCGTAAACTCAAGCAGGCGAACCGAGCTAACCGCGCCAGCAGCGGCCCGCACAGTGTCCTAACAAATTTTGCCGTAACATAATATCAGTCTTTTTTCAAGACTGCTAGAAAACCCATTTTCTTGCAAGGTTTTAATTTTCTTGAAGCAAATGAACTTCGTCTGATGACTGAAACAAGCATTGAGGGGCGCCGGTAGCAGGGGGCAAAGGGGTGCACTTGCACCCTCCTGATTGTACTATAAATTTGTGTAATTAAAATAAATAGACAGTTTTTTAAACATTCTATATTTATTTTATTTTATACTCGTATGTTCATTTTAAATAGTAGACAGCAATTAAAGTAGAACCTACTACTTTTAATAGATACTTTTTAGTAAGTATAGTACCTATAGAGTTAAGGTGTGGCACCGCCCTGAAAATAATCCTTTAAAAACATAATTATCAAAGGAATTAAGTATAATCATGGATGGCTGTTGTGTAGAGAAAGCCAAATAGGATCGACTGTATGAATAATCATATTTTTGTGAAAGATGTGAACACCGAGATGACTATAGCAATAGAGCGGAGTGGCAGAGGAAGTCATGTTGTCTCGACCCCACCCAGCGTGGGATAAGGACAAGAATATAAAGTTTAAAAGGATATAATAAGTGACAAATATTTTTAAACCTTACTTCATGTAGGTACAAAAAGTATATATGCTACGTATAGTCCAGAAATCTATCAATAAAGTTGTATAGGTTTAGGTAAAGCAATACAAATACAATTTAAGTGTCAACCTGAAAAAATAACTAATAGTTATACTCCGAATCCCTCACGGCTTCGCCCGGCCGCTTGGCCAACACAAACTTATCAAATGAATCCATTTATATTTTTCTTATTTCTGCCATGGGTTTCCATTATTCGTTAATCTTATTGTTTGTAACTCTTTTAACTGACTTACAACAAATTTAACTAAAAGTTATATACGGCATAACTTACATAAATTAGGTAGGTAATTAGTATAGGTATACTTATTAGTTAGCAGTTACTCATTAGCTCCTTGATCTTATGTAATAAAACATAACCTACCTGGAAATGTTAGAAAGGTGTAAAAGCAGTAGCAGAACAGAATGATTTATTACATAAATAGTTAAACTAGGCAAGTCACATAATACAATATTACAAAACTTACAAATTTTAAAAAAAAGAAAGTTAACAAGTATTTTACAAATGTGTCAGATGACACATTATTAAATTTCAATTGTGAAAAATGTATTAATGGTTTCAAATCCATAAATAACACAGCTAATAGGATTTTCATTAGTGCATTAATTAATTCTAAAGAAGTAACAGTACAACATCTGAATCTTTATTCTAATAAAGATTCCACAAGATGTAAATTACGAACTCTTTGAATGAATTAATGTATAAACATTTGCACATTTGTAAAATGGTAATAGTAATGAGTAAATATAAGTTAAAAGGATTCAAAGCGTGTCATTTTGGTACTATTTTACACACAAAACCCAATTACAAAACAGTAGGAAACCAGCCTCAACCCAGCGTTGTGCTGATCTTCCGTTGAAGCCGCTTTACTGACATCACCGGCGGCTATTCAAATTCACATAACAAATAATATATGTATGCAAGCTATATCGCCCAGAAAAATAAAACACAATTGCATTCACACATTTCCTAGTATTTTTTTTCATTTATCACACTCGGAATTATTCTTAGAATTATTATCAGAATAACCTAAGAATTATTACTGTATCTACTGATATTGCTGAAACGTTAATTGTAGGGAAAAACAGCTGAAAGTCAGGGGCGTAGCTACCGCCGTATCTGCCGTATCAATTATACGGGGCCCCGGGGCACGGGGGCCCCCGACATTCGTAAACCAAAATTAATAATAACTTCCCAATTTTTTTTATATCATAAATGACAAAAGTCACAAAAACAATTTCTTTTTCCCGCGTAAAGGTGTGTTCAAAAGTTTGGAACAAATGATTTTAGAGCCTTTGCGACCTGAGTAGTATGTTCGAAATATGACAACCGTTGAAACTCCTGTCTTCTTCAAACGAAGAGATATTAAACCCCTCCGAAAAACTGTCGGCTAAATACAGTAATAAAGACATCTCAGTTAATCTTTATGACCATTTAAAGGCTCCAAAAATATGCTTAAAATCTGAAATTCAAAAATTTCATTCCATTAAAAATAACTTGAAACCAGTTTTCCAGATGTAATAACAGCATGTTTTTTATTCTTGATCCTCCCAGTTACAACCATAACTGCTGAGAGAAGTTTTTCAAAATAAAAACTGATAAAAAATTACCTAAGAACTTCGATGAGACATGAACGTCTGTCAGACCTGTAACTATGGTTCATAGAGACAGAAACTTTAGAAAAACTAAAGCCATCAGCTATAAATGATTGAATTAATCAGTTTGCCGAAAAAAGGCAAGTCTCAGTATATAGTTACATATCTATGATGCCAAGGAGAGCGTATATTAATTTGAATTGTTTGTAAAAATTTTAGCAATAGTGACAGATAGATAATTATGATGAATAAATATTTCTTTTAATTTTATGCAAACATTTTTTTTCTCTTGTGATAAATCTTAACCCTTCATTAGGGCCCCCCAAACAAATTTTTATACGGGGCCGCGCCAAGGCACGCTACGCCACTGCTGAAAGTGTACGTATTCGCGTAAAAATGTGTGTGCATGTGAGTGGGGAGGGGACGTGTGTGAGTGTATGTTTGAGAGTGCGAGTGTGTTATGTATGTATGTGTGTAACTTCATTGTAGTTGGGTCTATGTCGTTTATTTGTTTTACAATGCACTTGTATTAAGTTTTAGTGTTACCTGAAGTTTCTAGTGATTAGCTAGAATTTCTTTTATTTTAAGTTTAAAACCACAGAAATCGTGCATGATTAAAATGGGTTAATCTCAAAGAAATGCCTGAAAGATCGTGCACGATTAAAGTGAGTTAATCTCAAAGAAATGAACTATAAAATCTTGCATGATGATAATTTCTGAAACAAATGCGCGAGTTTTCATTTAACAGTGACCAGTTATTTTCAGCAGATTTGGGTAACAAGATATAACAACAGCCAAAAAGACAGTTCAAGTTCATTCATTTAGCTTGTGGCCTTAGATTACATGTTTCTCAGTAGGTGCATGTTAGGTTTGCTATCCACTACACTGGAAAGCGTACACATTAACACTTGTGCAAAAGTAGATAGATAGATTAACACTTTATTGAAACACCATATAAAGCAAACTTATAAAATATTACAATATATATACATAGGTGTAACACTGTGCGGTCTTATTGCTTATAGCAATCTCTTCCAGTCAACCCATTTTCATAGGAGATAAGCGAGGAAGAATGGGCGGTGTTTACATTACAATAACAATAAAAACAACACAAAACTAAAATATAAAGTTTAAATGTTACAAACATAGGTAAAGTAATACATAGGTATCCATTTAAATAAATTATTAGCAGATGGTACGTAATTTAAATGATTTATTAATGTAAAATTATAGGCAAGTAATTATAAACACTATAGATTTATGTAGGTTCTATATTTATTAAGAAACTGGTCAACCTTATAAGTTTCCAATTTAAAATATGTGAGTTATTCGTGTCACGAATGGATATACTGTGTAATTATCTTATTGAACACGATTGGTGCCATAAAATACGTTTATATACCCTTTTATTTCAGTTTCATTTTTGACGGTAAATAACACATTAATATTACGTCCACCACAAATTTAGCACACGACCAACAGGGTTTTAGACATTTTCTTCAGACTTTCAAAGAACTTTGAAAGGTGACCAGCTCACATAGAATGCTAACTCTTGAATACACATTTATGTACGTTCAAGTGTAGTTTTATTACTTAAACATAATGTAAAAAACACTAGGTTATATATACGAGATCATATTGCCATATTGATCATACTAAACACCGATGTATTGTGAAATGTCCGAACAGGTTTTAAAATTCGGGCGTAGGCTATACAATACAATACAAATCATTTATTCAGTGAACTTAATCTAATTTACATTTAATTGGCTTGGGACCCTCTTTTAAGTATGGAAATACCTGTGTTAGAGGATCCCGCTCTTCGTAAGTAGTTTAACTATAATTGATTAAGTAGGTAAATAAAAAGTAGGTAAATAAAATAAATTTAAAGTAAAGTAAGGAAAGGTGAGACTAATAGGTATTAACCAAAATAAAGAACTAAATCTAAATACTAAATTTACAAAATTTACAAAATTATGATTCTATTAATTTATTCATTGCCTTGCATATGTGTGTGTGAAGGGTGTGTGTGTGAAGGGTGTGTGTGGGGGGGGAGTGTGAGTGTGTGTATGTCTGTAAGGGTGTGTATTTGTAGCGGATGTGTGGGTGCAATTTAATATACGTTTGATGAGACTTACGAAGGAATTTGAAGGAGTTTTTCTACTTCTTCAACTTCTTCTAAAAATATAATGTATCGTTATATTTAACAGTACATGGTAATGCAAACAAGACAATTCGTATACCTAGGTAGGTAGTCAGTCTTACAGTTGCCTATACAAAACAATAGACCTGTAAAATAATACCGATCCAAAATAACATGAGAACAAAAGCTCTGTTAAAGATGGATTTCTTTACATTAGTATAACTGGCAGTTATGAATAGAAAATAGCATACATATGTGTATATTATTTGTATCTTTTGTTTAATTTTCTTTTGTGCTCGTAGATGTTATTGTTACTAACGAGTGTATGGTATGTTTTGTTATGAAGTATTAAAATACAGTATTCTATAACTATAATGGATCTCTTGTAAAGACATTTGGAATTGACTGTCTTTTACAATTTTGAAAATATACTTGTTTAATTTATATTTATGGTACTCGGTTCTATACACACTCTTCTCAAAGGAGGTTTTATAAATATACAAATAAAATATCTGGTGCTTTTTAACTTCTTGTTGGTATATTTATTTATCAACCATTGTTGACATGAGCCTGGGTTGCGCTGGTTGTTTTTTAATGATAATAAATATACACCAGCCACATAGCATAATGTATGTATGAACATACACTTTATCTAATAAGTTGCAATTGTTTTAAATTAAAAAAATATTCACGATGTTTATGTAACTTTTACGGTTGGTAAATTATATTTACAAAAAAAAAAATCACTGACTCCTACACTAGAATAGGCCAAGTCTATATAGTAATATACTTTCCACCAAGTTAAGCAATTGTATTATCGACTAAAACAACGAGAAATGCCAAATCAATTAAAAATTAATGAAAATAAAGTAGATAATATGAAAAATAAATTAATTTTATTAATTTTGTATATTTATTTATCAACCATTGTTGACATGAGCCTGGGTTGCGCTGGCTGTTTTTTAATGATAATAAATATACACCAGCCACATAAGATAATGTATGTATGAACATACACTTTATCTAATAAGTTGCAATTGTTTTAAATTAAAAAAATATTCACGATGTTTATGTAACTTTTACGGTTAGTAAATTATATTTACAAAAAAAAATCACATATAAAAAGGTCACTGACTTCTACACTAGATTAAGCAAAGTCTATATAGTAAGATCTTTTCCACCCAGTTAAGCAATTGTATTATCGACTCAAATGACGTGAAATGCCAAATCAATTAAAAATTAATGAAAATAAAGTAGAGAATGAGAAGAATTCCCATCCAGACTATGTTTATATTCAGCTTGTAGTAGATTAGTTTATGAATGTAATAAACTGTTCTTCAGCATCATTGGGTCATTGGTTGTACCTATGGCATTCTAAAGCTTAAGCTCTAAAACTTATGAAGATTCGCTTGGATAATTACTTAGATTGCGAATGCGGATGTGTCTGTTATCTTTTATTATGAAAACAATGTTGCTTGCTATAGCATTCTCTTTTTGAAATGTGATATTATCCATCTTCATATATATCGTACCACATGTTGGATTGGAAATTATAATGGAAGTGTAGATTTTGGATATGCTTTAATTTAACAAAATAATGATATTTATATTTCATTTGTGTCTTCAAGAACGCATGGTTCCGCCGTGTCTTTATAAAGCTTTGTGTGTCGTGTGTAAAGCTCGTGCGTTGCATGGTAAAAATATGATATATATTGTTGTAATGTAAGTATAAATTAGTGTAGGTAACTATTTATATATTATGCAGGATAATTTTTGATAATTTTTAACAATTGGTAGCATATTTATATACTACCAAATTAAAAACACAAATGCATTCAAAGAGTATTTTTAACGTATTTGAATAATAAACTATCTAAAATCATAATTTAGCCCGTAAAGTCATATAAGATCAATATTTTATAATGCATTGGTTCCTTATCATCAGTATCTAGTTTTGGTGATAGTTAAACAAACGACACAGCATGTAATATATTTTTTTATCTAGGTATTTGTGCTTCATATATGCCTTTTGATTTATATATTTATAAGAAATGTTTTTGCGAGCCTTATTATAAAATAAGGAATGTTTTTATAAAAGTTAGCCCAAATTGTTATTGCGGAAATGTAAATTTGTTTTTGTTTTTGCTGAAATGACATCACGCGCATGACCCTGATAGGGAGTGTTTGTGAAGCATTGTGTGAATTTGCATGATAAAACCTAAAACGTAAAACGAGTGATTTAATTTTATAATAAAATTTGCCTATTATTGTGATTTGGTAAACAAATAAATGTAATTTTATTTTTATTAATAAGCCTGGACCTAGTCGTCGTAAAAATGTAAGACCCTCACTATATTTACAGAACAATTTAACGATATACACTATGCATAATGCCAAAAATATATGAAAACCATTATCAAGACAATACTAATATTATGTCTTGAACTTTGACTATTCGACGGCTTGCTGTACGGCAGTGCCTATAGTATATTTATTGAAATTAATAAATAAATATATCCAAACAAGTAATTCCATGAAACCCACTGTTGCTGCAGCGGAGAAGCTAAGTCACTACATATTTGTAATCATAAAAATATATAACGATTTAGAAATGAAATAGAAAGTACTGCCAGTACGTCATTTGAGCATAAATCCATTGTGCAGTATTTTTTCCTAATTACATACCTACTAATAATATGAACATTGTAATCTTGGTAGAAATTAATGATTCTTGTCCGTAAGTATAACGAAATCTAAATAGGTATTTTAAATCAGTTATTGTGTAAACCTACGTGCACAATGCAGATAATTTAATAAAATACGAACTGATGAAATAAAAAGTATTATGAAATAAAATTAAACAATATATTTTGATATAAATACGGTTTATAAAATACAGATCAATATATTGAAAAAACGGGATTGCTGGCATACAAAAACGTGTAACATATATTATGTTAAGTAAGAATATATTCATAAAAAACACACACGATCATAAATTCTGTTTAAGGAAGTGTGATGTCATGTTTCTCTAAGATCAAAAATTTCTAATATTAATAAAAAGCGATGAAGGCATTTCCACGATTGCCTATTTAACATATTTAGAGATAGCTCTATGATACTTATTGATTTTTTTATAAACCACAATTTATAATCATTTCACAGTATTTTTTGTATAAGTGTTGTTCGATATGCAAACATTTTAATAAGGGTCTGTTCTCACCAGCATTTTTGAAATAGCTGTTATCACGCAGCTTAGTGCGAACCAATTAGGGTGCTTTGCTTTTAGAAAAAAACCAACCTGCTTAGTCTCCAGCGTGGTCAATGTTAAAAGTTTGAGTTCTTGAATATATAAGGAAAAAAACCCACTAATGGTCTTCATGCATTTCTTCTGTGAAATGAAAACTATGTTTATGTCTGTATAATTTTCCCATTATAAAATAACTCAGATATTTACCCAGCACATGCTAGATGTATATGTCATTTACAGTTAGAATGTCATAAACCATTAAAAACAACAACCACAACAAACCATGACAAACCATACTAAAAGGGTTAAATACATGAACAGTTCCCAATATATATCATTGATGAAGACTTCATGAAATGGTATTATTTACAAGAGATAATTTCTAAATTGTTACAATTCTAAGGAGTATACTTCCCCCACAAACTTCTTTTTTAGGACAACAGTATGTTTTCATGGCCCGAATTATACTGAATTGAAGTGAAAAATCTGATACTGGCATCAGAGTGCGTCGTTTTATTTTATTTTTAAACTACAACTGTATACTTATTAATAAACAAATGCTGTCAAAGCATTTTTAAATGATAAGTTTATATGGGTGGTTCGAATAATAACTAATTTATATGATGCATTAAAAGTATATGCACATTTTATCAAATTTTAATTTCTCACATTATTATGGTTGTAAGTTGAAGTAGTCAATTTATTCAAAATTCATTAAAATATTTATTATTTTAGTTTAATTTGCTACCATTTTGGTGTAATGTGGAGTTCTATAGAATATTTAATATGTAAAATCTTGTCGTACGAATGTTCAAGCAAATTAATAAGTTTAACTTTCATGAGCTCTGCATTTTTTTTTCACCGGCATTTACTTAATTAC
The DNA here is from genome assembly GCA_934044485.1 of Apeira syringaria. NCBI lineage: Eukaryota > Metazoa > Arthropoda > Insecta > Lepidoptera > Geometridae > Apeira > Apeira syringaria. Next base: position 7,920,227 of record OW203665.1, on the reverse strand, counting down.
GAAAATAAGTATGTTATATTTATTTTAATTTATAAGTTAACAGATGTTTATGTCCAAACAATCAAAAATTCGTGTAGACGTATTTTCTAATTAAATTAGTGATATGTTTTTTCTTCTTAAGTAGGCAAAGAATACCGTATATTTCACTTAAATAAATAAAATTAATAAGCTTTTGTGTGATCCTGCTACATTACTTCTTAATAATTTTTTTTTTTACTATAACACTATGTTTAATAAGTAGCGAGGTCCCCACGTTGGGTAAAAGCCTTCTCCAATGATGTCCACTTCTCTACCTGTGCTATTTGCCACCAATTTGGTCCAGCGACTTTTTTATTTCGTCCTCTCAGCGTGTAGAAGGATGTTTCACTTATGTATAAGAATATTGTGATCTACAAAATCGAACCCTTTGCTCATATGAAACCAGGTTTCATAGTCAATTTATGAAACAGATTATGGATGCTGAATTAAGCTGATCAATGTATTCGACTATTTTGGCCTAGAGAGAGAATCACAGATCTGACAAACAAAGCCTTGATCTGTGGAGAGAATGCAACTAACGTCGTTGATGTAACCTTCCGAAATCTATTTTGTTCATTTATTATCTGAAACGTTTTTTAGCTAGCTTATTACTATAATAAATTCATTAAATATAAGTAATTAAAGTACCTGTAGATATATGTAAAAAAAAGATCTTTTATAATTGATTTTCAGAAAACGCAATACTTCTTTACATATTAGTACATTTATATATTATATTTCGCCTTATAAATATTCAATTAACAGGTTAAAAAACCGGACTCCTAACTAAGCATATCCGGTAGGTATAGTATAGTTAATTGTTACATGTTAATTAGTGGTACTTAATAATTTTTGCATTTACATATTTATCAATCGCCAGTGCAATTAGTTCCCTCTCCATGCCTTCAGCTGAAATTGAGTAAGGACGTGTAGGTAGTGGCTATTTTATTTAGATTTGGTAATTAAAATGTATATAAGTAATTTATAAAGTATGTAAATATGATGTCTATAATAAAATTAAATATGAGCAAAACTTAAAAACATTCCATAGTAACAAAACTAACGAAAAGAGAATAGATTGGCTTGGTATGGGCATGTCATTGGGAAAGATGAAGAACATTTAACGAAAACAGTACTTAACATGAATGTGGATGGATATAGAGGTATAGGAAGGCTAAAGTTAGTATGAATGGACTGGGTTAAGAATTTTTTTATGGAAGGTGTGAGCACTGAGGAATAATAGAAGAGAATGGAAGAGAAAAACATGTGACGACCCCACCTAGTGTGGGATAAGGACAAGAAGGAGAAATAAGAACTACATACAACTCAAGTGATCACAAGTGAAAATGTGAGTGATTTAAAAACACTATATGAAATAAAAGCCACCAACACTGAGCCAAGCTATTTATTTTAGGTTTAATTTACGAAGACCATAGTTAACTAGAGTAAAGTAGTAAAGTTAACTAGATCATTAGTATGACGAAGAGATAACGTTCAAATAGCTCTGCTCAATGGAACTTTTAATTTTAATGTAAGTACGAGTAGTATATAGAATAAGCTTACTAATAGATAAATCCGATAAACTAGGACCCAAAACGAAATATTCATAATATCAACATATTCATTATTATAGGGGCATAATATAATTACATTATCAATATTTCAATAAAAAAATAAGAAAGAAACCTCAAAATAATATATTAAAACCTAACAGTTTATGGATCACATAAAACGGTATATAAGATAGAGGGCTACGTTTAACTGAAAAGTTTTTTTTATTGTTGTATTGATTAGTTGATAGAAATAATAGTAGACTAGTAGTATAATCTTAAATATATTTTTTTAAATTTAATTAAATACAATTCCTAAAAATAACAACCACAACTACAATAATACTAAGAAACTAGTCTATCATACCACTACCAGTGGGCAAAATTTGCAAAAATGCTGACACTATTGCAAATTTTTCAATAGCAAAGCACGATACAGACCAGAATTTTGGATGAAATAAATATTATAAATTATGAAATCTCAAGTATACGTAGGTAAGGTCACTGGTATTACTTTTATACACGTTTATAAGGCACTGTTGTCGTTGTAAAAGATCTGCTGCAATAATGCTTAATACAAATAATAGTGAAATATATACGTCAGTATTAGGTAACAAGTTTTTGTGGCAATAATAATTATACATGTTTTTTTTTTTTTTTTTTATTCACAATAGGCAGGCGTTTGACCACTATCTCACCTGATGTTAAGTGATGATGCGGTCTACGATGATTCACATGTGCAATAACGTAAAGTAAAAGTAGAACAGTATTTTGTTTGATATAATACTAGTAGTAGGTTACCTATGAATACTAGAGTGACAAAAAACAAATCTATTTACATTCATAGTTTGGTATTGTATAGCTGTAAGTAGTACAATCTTAGAATGCCAAAAAACGACGCATATTAAAATCAACTTTAACTAAATAGATATAAGACATTACAATATTGCTCATATGAATTCACTGTTATCAGATACCATTGTGCAATTAGATGAAGCACTGAGATTGCTACGATTATAGCCATAGAATTATAAAACATAAAAAAGTTATTTTTTTGCCAGTAATTAGAAGTGATATTAGGATAAACATTTTCAATAATAACAAAGTTATGGGAACGCGATCAATTGCTAAACATATAGGTATAATGAATATTTATTTATTCAATCACATAATCCAACAGCATCATAATATTAGACATGTATGTAGTAAATCTAGACTTAAGTATGGCCAAAACAGGATTACACATATTACTGAAATTATATGACAAAAATTGTGTTTACAGTGCTGCAGCTGCAGCTCGTAAGTATAAAAACAAATAACTGTGTATGATTTTGTGTCAGGTGTGGCTGGTGGTGGAGTGGAGTGTGTGTGTGTATGTAAAACCTATTTAATACATTTTAATATAGCTTATGCTATAAAACAGTTTAAATGATATATTTTTAGTAATTAAGACTGATGATAGGACTAATATTCTAATATTCAAATTAGATACATTAATTAAACAGATCATGGCAACAACAGTCCGAAATCATTACAATTTTTGGTAAGAGCATTCAAATTCTATTGAAAGAAAATGACGTAATTACATTACATACAAGTAGTTATACTCGTACCATTATTATGATCAGCGTTATTAGAAAATGCTTTAATAAATCGTACATGAGTTACCTTTTGCAAGTAACGCAACTATCTCTAATTATAAAGTGATTAACTTGAAATAGTCAGCCCCATATAGAAACCACTTAGCACCTGAAAGTTATAGTACCACCGTTATAAAAGCACAGTCACATGTCTTTAATAATATTAAACTATAAGGCATACAAAAATCTATACACAACAAATATGTAATACTAGATGCGCCCCGCGGTTTCACCCACGTGGAGATGATGATGATGATGATGATGATAGTCATACTCATAGTTTATTGGTATTAAAACACACGTCAAAATAGATGAAAATGATAAAAAGTCGAAAATAGCATGACGTTCTATTTGTAAAAGATTTTCATCATCGGTTCCGTAGTATCAAGAGATTACCCTTACAACTTCACAAAGTCACAATATCATAAACTTTACCTTTTTATAATTTTATTGTACTTAAAATTATAATGTTTCACGGTGTGCAGAAACTGCAACTCTTTTGTAGTTTAGTAGTTTTTTGTAGCTGAAAACTATGCGTACGTAACCACCACAGTACAAAGTTAGTTTTATAAACCTAAAACGCATCAATGAATTACAAGTAACTAGGAGTAATAATTATTATATAATGCAACTATTTATAAAAACATATTATTAATACAAAATAGCAATGTCATTTCAAAATCTCAGATTATTGAACTATAAATCACAAGATGGTTTACAGATCACTAGATAATAAATTAGAAAAGATTTAATGCAGAACATATGGACGCACCAGTGACCGAATGGAGTGAAATTTAAAATTAAAAATTACTACAGAAATAAAAGTAATCCCACCTTAAGGAACAATAAGGAAAAAGAAATAACAATTTTATAAAATTCACTTTGCTATCAATGTAATACAAATTGCATTACTTTATATATTTATATAGTATTCGGTATTAATAATTTAGTGTATGTATGTATTGTATGTAATGTATTTGAATTGTATTATATAACAACTAAGGTTAATAAATTCTGATTTCTGAATAATATTGTAATATTACACTTATGAACTATCAAGCGCAAGACATCACGAAATTAACGCTATATTTTCACCGACAATTACGAATATAAATTATTAGATATTAAAATATCAGCTTTAAAAGTACAAAAGTTCATGATATAGATATGATAGTGAAATTGACAATAAAATTGAGTTATTATTTATTAATTGAGAAAATTATTACATATTTACGTACCGGTTTTAAAAAAACAATTTGGTTGGGCGAATTTGTTATTAGACATGATAGACAAAATGATATTTTTTTTTTTTTTAATCTTTAAGATTTGATATTATAGTAATAAGGTGCTCGAACCATTGAACTAGGCGGAAAAGCCTGTGCTCTAATGATCAGTTCCTTCGTCTTACATTATTTTGTAATGTATTTTAATAATGGGCCTGAACAAATTGATATATACATATAATGATTTAAGATTACACAAAAATAAATGTTCCTCTAGTGTAATCTTTGATAATTTCACTAATTTATTAAGTAGTTCTAGACCTTAGAAGTTTCTAGACCTTATATTAAAAACGTGTCTCTGTCTTGTATTTTTATTATTCCAGATCAAATTAACATACTGATTCAAGACAACCCAAAGATGGAATGAATGTACCTTAATCTTTGATAACTGAAATAACTATAAAAACAAAAGAACGTAAAGTTTATATACCACCTAAGAAGCGAACTAAAGAAAGATGTCCCTCACGCACACACACACACATCTTTGTCTATAAATTACTTGTTGTATTGTTTTTCAAATCCATGGAAGACGTTATGATAACGCTTCATATCTACAACACGTTAAAATTAGGAATTGTTTTTTTTTTAAGAGACTACTTAATTATATTTACGTATCTCGTCAGTATGTCGCCTATGTCAAAAATTGATAAATTAACATAATATTATTAATATTTAAATTATTTATCTTATAAAAAAAAGAAGTAAATATACGTTACATATAATACAAAAAACAATAATAAGTTTTTACATTTTTCTTGTATTATTGTTTTTTTTTTCGTATATCCATAATTTCTATGTAAATATCTAAAAGCAAAGACAAGATTCCGTTCTACCATCAACGTCCTTAAATTTAAAAATAATAATTAGTTTTCAGCTTTAATTAGTAGAATAATAATGTCATATGACAGTAAACACAAAGCTTCAGAGGGATCCTACTATAAAGTCGGGTATAAATAGAAAAAATGTATAATTACTTTTGTAACTACCATAAAAATAAAAATGAGATTGCATACTTAGATATAGTGTCATATTAAATATATTTAACAAATGAATTATAAAGATTAAAAGCTTATTAAAAGTTGCCATGTGGCAAGGACTACTGATGCAGAAAGGATAATATCCGTTCTACAAAATACTAAATACAATAATAAATTTACGTATTATTGAAACACGAAACGTAGAAATTATTGCATCATACACGTAAGATTACAGAATAATAAATTAGCTTTAATTAATAGAATGTGTCACATTGCAGTGAACATCTACAAAGCTTCAGAAAGCTCCTACAATAAAGTCAGGTATAAGTAGAAAAAAAACCCATTAAATTACACTTTTCATAAAATTACATTAATCATGAAAATAAAAATTTAAGTATAACCATATTATTTCTTCTATGAAGACCATGTAAGTTAACAAAAGATTCTTATGAATATAAATAAGTAAATATATAACTTAACTAAAAATAACTAAATAATGCAATGCTTATAAAGAACTATTAATACAAAAGTCATATTACTCAGTTGACTATTTTTAGAAGATAAAAACTTCCCTAAACTAACTAAACTTACTTTACGTAAACAATTTTATGATATTTTTTATTATCTCCATAATTATGTAATAGTTTTATTATTTTTAAAATTGTAAGTGGATATTCATAGATGTACTTTTGTACCTATATTTTATAAATAAACCAAACTGAACTAGTCTTATTAGAACCATCAAGTACCGCAGAGTTTTTAATCATAAGAAAGTAGTGGCAATTATAGTATCACATCACATGACATGTTTAATAGTAATTTGGTCCATTTAGCAGTACAATTATATACAATATTTAAATATGAAGCCTATAAAAAGACAACTGGTAACCACCGATGTAGTAGGTATACAACATTACTGTATTGTTGTGTACTAACCGTAAAACTGCTGTGGAATTACCTACCACAAATAATCAATCAAATAATTACAAACCACATAAAAGGTAGAGACTGATATACAAATACAAGTACTTGTAGTACAAGTTACAAGAAGCTGTGTAAATAAGGATTACTATTTTAATCCTCCTCCGTTAATCGATAACCTCATGTCTGAGGGTCGTGACCATCTCCACAAATAATTTTGTTCTGGATGAATGAGCGCCATCTCGATCTGTTGCCCGCAGTTTGTAGAGCCTCATGTACAGGTATTTGGAGCGTGGAGCGAATCTGGTCGGACCAACGCATTGGACTGCGACCCCGAGATTACTTTCCTTCTATTTTGCCAGTGACCATTAGCCTCTCTAGGTTGCATGTCGATGAGAGCCTGACTTTGACCTGCAGTTGCTCAAGGATTAATGTTGATGTGTGAAAAAGTGATGTAAGGATTTTTGGGGTTTTTTTTTCACCTTGAGATTGAGTAGGGATCCCTAATATATGTAGTAATAGATACAGCCTTTGCAACTCAAAATAAATCAGCAATCTACAGGTGAAAGAATTTTTGAAATCAGTCCTATTAAAACTAAAAAACTATTTTTAGTTTCTTCGTTACAAACATACAAAATGCTTTTCTCTTTATAATATTAGTGTAGAATTAGATGATGAGAAGATGAGACAGTAAAAGATAAGGTACCTTATGAATAACATTTAAAAACTTATAAATAATTTAGGTTAAATAATAATATAATTCTTATATTCTAAGAAGACTAAAACAATAAAAAGCCATTATTTATAAATAAAACTCGCACATGTAAAAACATAATACTAGGAAGCACTTATTCTAATTTATATTCATATATATACACAGATTACTTCATTTATAAAGCTTATTTTTTTATATAATCCTACTATTCATCATCATCCTACTATTAATTGTATATAATTTGATGATTATCAGTGTACTTGAAACCATACCGCTCAATGTTACCATAGCTTCACTACTTTCAGGATATCTATAGTATGCTATTATTTTTATAGAAAAAATCATCCAGCAAGGTATTATAAAATGAATATGCTGTATTAGAAAATCAGTCAGTATAATTTTCTCCAACAAGAATCAATGTTCACGCTACATTTATAATAACGCTTATATTATCGTTTTATTTAAATTCTTCAGTTATAATAATTGAAATAATCAAAAATGCAACTTCATATTAAAATTCCTAACGGGCCCTAAACTAGGCATAACCTTGTATCTTGGTGACCCCAAAAAGTCTTAGTTTTAGTTTTCATGTTCAAAATAATGAGTTTCTAAACATCTTAAGAAAACACTAGCTGTTAAATTACAATTACTGGGATGTAGGTACGTTCTGTAAATCTAGAGATAAGAAATATAAAAATAGTTTATTCGTTTTGGGAAACGTTATATCATAACAAAGCAGCACAATATTACGGATATGAACTATTATAAAAGAAAAATAATATAAATAAACCCTCTTAATATAAACGAAGATGTTTCTTCCTAATGTACAGATATTCAATTGATAATTATTCGTTATCAAACAGCTAATAAAAGATTTATGCACAAAGATTACATGAAATACTGGCTGAAAGTATTCTACTTCAATATATTATTGAAGAAAAGCTTAATAAAATTGACCTGATAAAATTAGAGGTTGCCAAGAAGAAATACGATAATATTATTTATGGGCTAATTAGGAAAATAGTTAAAAGTAACTGATACGTAACCGAACCTCACATGAAATCATAAAGTGGTAGAATAAGTAGAAAATTCTACAGAAATTTGTATATAAATTGTTAGGTACCAACGACGTAATGCAACGTCAATAATCTAAAGGGAATTAATTATATATGCGTAATTTAACGTTATTAGACAATAATTATTCCATAAATGTGCGCTAAAATATCCTAGCGCTATTATTAATCTATTATTAGACAAATGAAGAAATCAATCTGACACATATGTCAATTACTGTATTATATCTCGATTCTGACAGATTTGTTAATTACCATAGTATATACCGCATCTAACTAATATGTTTAATTACCGTAGTATATGCCCAATCTGACAGATATGTTAATCACTGTAGTAGGTACATATATGTGGAACCTCGCATGATATTACATGTATGAATAAATCATAGAAAACGTAATCTTATTGATACATCTCTAATTTATAATCTTCGAGCCGCACGCACCTATAAATCATATTATAGTGATTCTAACAATTACTAATATATATGTATATATATATTTTTTCTGCGAATTAAAAGATATAAAGCTATATTTACATATTTTGAATATGTCCGGACAATTCTAGTACTTATAATCAATAATTGTGGCTGTGTTTCTAATGTTTTGCTCTTTTTACATCACATTTCAGGAACTGTTGACTATATCATCTAATAATACTACTTTTTATGCAGGCTGTAAGGTTCCGTCGATTCTCCCCATGGAAGGGTTACAGCAATAAAGCTTATAGCATAACCCCCAATGTAACTATCACGTAAATAAAGTTACAATAAGATAAGGCTCATTCCCGTAATCTCCGGATTCAATCAACAATACGCTTCTGTTCAATTGAAAACAATACACATCCAGCAAGGTATTACTTCCAATAAAAATTTTCATTAAATTTAATTTTGTAGGCTATTAACTATCTATAATTTTATTATTAAGGTATTATTTATATGGGAGTTTTTTTATGGAGTTTACCAAAATAAAAATTTAGTAGACATTATTTTCACGTTAATTGAATTAAGGGAAATGTTCATCTTAAAAAAAACAATCCTTAATAGTATTAAATATGAGAAGAAAAAGACATCTTTAGAAATAGTGTGGACCATTATTTTTAAACAATACATCATGAAATCGGGAAACAAATGGGAATATGACGAAGAACTAACGATAACACGAAAATTGTTTTTTTTTTTACAATACATCCTTAACCAATTAATTGCTACTAATTAATTAGTAGGTAATATTATAATTAAAGTATTAAGCAAAAATGTACTACTGTTTTTGAACATCAATTAAAAGCAGGAAATAATTTATAAGTTCTCTAGGTTACTGGCAAATGCAAATTAAATCGACTAAGTACAAAGTTATAAAGTCGGCTAAAAACATTACCTAGTCAATATCACTGCAAACGTATTTAATAAATATATGCAATGCTGTTCAAATTATGTTTATCCATAAAACTTTTTGAACATCCAAGAAACGTTTTGCTTGGTAGATATTACATGAGTGTTTTACAGAATTCGATAAACTTTATAAATAAGTCTTGAGTTCTTTGGAATAAGTAGATATTATTGTTGCTGCGTAATTCATAAGGATTCGAAACCTTTAGCTATCATTAAATAAGCATTAGTAATGGAAATCTATTAACATTTTTAACTAAACATCTGATATATAACTACACATTTTATTACGTAATAAATTGGTGATTTTTTTGTGACAATTTATTGCGCCATATTATGTACCCGTTTATAATATAGCAATAAATACTAAAATACATATCTCAATCATATTCAAAAATTCCCATTTTAATAATAAGTTAAGACTAACTAAAATTACGTAATCATGCAAGCACACTATGTATTTGTATGTATTATCTTTACCATTTAGTTTTATTTAAACCTTCTTGTTAATAGAAGCGTCTTCAATAATTGTGTTTAAAGTTTTTTCTCTGTTTTCACTATATTTCAGGCCCTGTTGACTGTATGTCATCTAATAATGCTATCACTTGTTCTGCAGACTGTAAGGTTCCGTCGCGCGCCGTTTTTCGCCATGGCCGTTTTTGAACTTACAACCAAACATCTCAATATAAAGTTTACGTTAAGAGTATGGATAAGGCCCAACTCCCATAATCTTCAGAATCTCCACAATATGCCTCCGTTTAATCGAAAAATAATACACATAAAGCAAGGTATTAATTTAAATAAAATTTTTAATTTATTTACTTACAGTAATACAGACATGTGTCTTACATACATTCAAAATATCTAACCAAAATCGTGTGTAGAACGATATTCATTACCATGTTCATAATATCTAAATAACTTGATATGAATATCAACACAGATAAAACATTAATAGTATCTGTGCAACAACTGCAACAAGACAAATTTATTAATAAATAATTCATCTTAAATAATAGCATGAACTTCTTATTTACTGAATAAATAATTTAATTTATAATGTCAAACTTCATAGTTTAACTAACGAATGTTTTCTTTATGATTTCCCTAGCAATCCCTCGGTGAAGACAAGAAATATAATTGCATTAATTAATTGATTTCAGATATATGTTGTATCTTAAGTTGGCGTCTCATGGCAGGCTGACAGGCAGGCAGGTTTTTACCATCGGATATAACACACTATTAGTTGTAAAATAACTAAGACGCGGCAGGACTTTTGCGACAGGATTACCAATCATGGGATATTACGCACTGCTAGTCCTCTTATATCCCTGGTCGAGGAGGTTATTTCACCATGGAAATACAAACTATCTCAACTATCTCTTGCTGTTAGTTCTCGAATATTCTGGTACGAGGGGGAATTTTAACACAGCAATTCCTAACTATCCGAATTAACGCATTGTTAGTTCTAAAACAACTAAGACACGGCATGAATTTTACAAGAGCATCACCAACCATGGGATATAATGTTAGTACTCTTATATTTTCATTTTCAATTTATTTATTTCGAACAAAAACATGGTTTGTTTACAAACATATAAGAAAACGATGACAAATGCAGAAGTATATAACTGTGTCGCAGATGTCAACGCCCTCCTCCGAAAGTTACATATTAAGTTCCTATATATACAATAACTAAGGTATTTACACGTTTAGACTTAAAGTTAAAGTTTAGACTTAAAGTAAAAATATCCTTAGTCGAGGAGGTTATTTTACCACGGAAATACAAACAATCTCCATCTTGCTGTTAGTTTGCGAATATTCTTGTTCGAGGTGGGAATTTTAACACGAAAGTATCAACTATCACGGACAACTTACTGCTAGTTCTTCGATATCCTAAGTCGAGGTTAAAATTAATTTGACCACAGAAATACAAACTATTAGAAATGAAGTACTCCTAGCTCTCGAAAATCATAGAGTTTGCCACAGAAACAACGATCGGAGATAAGATACTGCTAGTTCTTGAATATCCTAAGTCGAGGCAGGAATGATTAACCATTGGAGAGAATATACTGTTATCTCTCTCGAATATCCTAACTCAAAGGAGAAATTTATCACAACATCACCATATATCCGAGATAAGATACCTTCAATTCTAGAAAGTCGTAAAGCAAAAACGGAAATTCACCAAAACTACCAATCATGGTAAATAACAGTTTGTTACCAAATATTCTACATTGAAGCAAGAGTTTTACGACAGAATTACCGACTACCGGAGCGGAGATAAGACCGTTTAAGTACTCGAATGTTCCAGTCGAGGCAGGAATAGTATCGCAGAGTTACCGACGTGTTTGTTGGGATTAATTCCATGTACACATAGAATACCTAGATGAACCCCCGTTTAAAAAAATATAATGGATCGTTTAAATATGCATTCATTTGTTTTGTAAATACTTATTAATGGTTTATGAAAAATACTAAGTGTTTATTTCCTTTTTACATACTTTATATATTGTTATAAAAATCTATAGTAAGCATAATATATATATGTATCAAATAATCATTCATTGAAAAGTTTCTTTTTATATTTACTTATAAAACAACTAATCAACTCAACTTTTTTTCATTTGTTGAGTTTAGCTTCGTTGAAAAATATATTTTGTAAAATATAGTAGTAGAGTAGCAAAAGTGTGTATTTTCTGAGATTTAATTAGTTAAGGTAAATAACTCTAATGTCAAATTATTTCATAATATATAAACTATACATACTGGCAATAACATATATATACGTATTTACATACATTAAAACTTTGAAGGTTTGTTTTGTTTTTATTTTCTCACAATAGTGTCTGACTACAATAGTTTAGGTTAATTATTGACGTTTATTTTTAATATTAATCCAACTTGAATGTCATGTAGAAATATTATATCTGTATATACTAGTATTAGCATAGTACCAGGCATCGCAGTAAATAATAATTTTGAATAATGAGCTACCTATAATAAACTTAAAAAACATAAAATAGATTTAATTAACAGCCCTGCAAGTTACAGTGGTAAGCAATTCAGGATGTCTGAATTAGAGATCCGTAATATAATCTGGAAGCCTAATTTGTTAGCAGGTAGGTGTAGCTCAAATTAGACAGATGGCCGTAGGAGTATTCGTAAAATAATTTAAAACTATTTCATTATATATTTTCATATGATAAAAATATTTTACATTACATATCTTGTTTTAGGGTACATGCGAATTTTATTCTCAGATTTTGTAGTATATTTTTGGTAGAGTTATTATTATTATTCCATTATTATATTACAAGAGGTATTTCATTGTATATAAAATATATTGCTTTAAGTAGGTTTAAATAATCAATTAAAAGGCTTAACGACTCAAAAATTACACAAACATGTGTAACATTTATTTAGGATATGGTAACATTTAGTTTATTTACAGATATTTAATTAGGTATGTGTATAAAAATAATGTCAGGTTCATTTTTCTTAAATTTTACCAAGTTCATAAGAACCGAAAACATTTTTTTCTGCAAAGTCAGTTTAATATTATGTACCTACTTTTATTAAATTGCCTCTAAATCATTGTCTTTATTATATTGGAGAGCAATAATATAAATAATAATTGGTTTATTGTATATTCGCAGAACAATTAATATTCAAATATAATTCATTGTGTAATTTACCCTTGTTTGTAATAAATACTACGGCACCCTTTACAAATTAATACGTGTATTTTATTTATACCCAGAATTTTGCTCCAATAATTCTCATTAAGTACATGTATTTTTATAATGATGATAATGAGATGACATATATTTATGTTATAAATACTATGTTGTATACAGCACGAACGAGGTCTTTCTCTTCCGTGGTCTTAAGTTCAGTGATGAGCTATGAAAAAATTAAACATCTCATATAATTGAAAAAATGTTTAATATAATCTTTCAAAATTATAGGTATAAGAATATCTCAGGTGTTTTTGACAACCATGACCTCAAATTTTTAAATATTTTGATTTGTATTTGCACTGGCAACCAGCTCTGATATCTACCACTGCCAAAAAATGCCTGAATGCCTATAGTATTTGCACAGAAATCAGTCATATCTGGCCCTAAATATTGAAAGATAGTTAATTTCCTTCCATTTGCACGCATTCTTTAATAACAATAAGTATGGACACCAATTTGACATAAAAGTTTGCTTTAAATTTATGTCTGGGCACATAATCACCACTCAGTGCAAATACTTCTTTTCTTGTGTTCTTTTCTTCTTTTAATTTGGCATATACCTTGCACGTTCTTCAGAACGTGTAATGTATATGCCAAATTAAATTTTATTATTTATTTATTATTATATTTACACAATTTATATGTCTGCATTTATATGATATGCAACGTACAATAATATATATAAGTATGTTCATTATTATATAAACAATCGTTTATATTTGTATAGCTATAAACCTAAATAACTCTTGCCTTACTTACTACATACAAATACTTACTTACCACAGCATGAATAGCGTATACTATTTATTTTCTGTCTGTGCTAAGTCTAAATAAGCTTACTCTTAATTACAATACAATGCATGACTCACGATGAATTAGTAGACAAAAAAGACATCAAAATATTATATGTGTACGGTTAGTAAAACTTTATGACATGATTTTTTTTGACAAGAAAAATGTATAAAAATATTCTCTAAAGTTTTGCATACCTACCATATTAATAAATCCAGTACAGCTTCGTTGAATAGTGATAGAAAGTCCCCAAATATATATGCCGTTGAATTATTTTAACACTAAAGATAAAAATACTTTATTATTATAGGCTATGCTAGTACAAGATAAACAGTATAATCATATTTTTCATCCCATCTATTCGAAAAACTGTGAATGATTCGTCTATAATAGTGGGAGCAAAGCAGATATTTTCTCTTCGAGAGTTTTATAGGGGGCGGAGTTTGAAACTTATTGGTCACACAAATATTTGTAGTCACCGTTAATTTGTAAATACCGTAAGATTATAATCCTAATAATTATCAATTAAATGCATACGAAAATATTATATAATACAATCTAAATATATGTATATAATACAAATCTAATATGTGTATAAAAATATGATTTAATAGTAAGTATTTAAGTAAAACCACACAGGTCTGAAATCTGTGAAAGGTATAGTTTATATCAAGCTACTGAGTACTGAGTACTGACTGAGTTAGGAGAAAACAATTCAATAAAATTACGGAATTATTTTAAAACAAATACTTATTGTAATGGTTGATAGTTAGTTTTAATAGTTAGTGATGAACGAGTGATTATTATCGCTGATAAAATTAACTTGAAATATAATAAATGATAATGAAATTTAAAATCATCAGTATCTGGAATATTCGAATATATTTATTTAAATACTTAAAAACGTTATTGAACAATGTAAACGTAGATGATTTATGGAATAAGTAAAATACAAACTAATGGTTTATATATAATATTTATATGTAATTGTGTTAAACACACAAAATATATAGACAGATGGGATCAAAATTATAAAAATATTAATTTTTGTAAGGATCACGTATCCCATTATAAACCAGTACATGTTTATGACTTTTCTATTATACATTTTAAGATATACATAAGCACACAAAAACATCTCTTATGGTTTTGTCATGTATTTTTAATACTTAACTTATTTGAGTGATTTACGAGTATATGTATTCTCCGCATAACAATTCAACTTTTACAGCTTGAGAGGCACCTGCTGAGTTTCTTGCCGATTCTTCTCAGCAGTTCGTAGGTTGTGAATCGGTGGTAAAGTTAATCGGGTATTTATACAAATAATTAATAAACATAACTAGAAATAGCTTCATCATAATATAATTTGAAAATAAATCTAAAATGCTTGATTAGCCCCACTGTCTATCAATGTCATTATATCTTCAACTTAATAAGGTAAAAATATTATATTAAAATAAATTTAAATGATTTAAATATATGTTAAATAAATCTATTGGACCCGATTCGTTGTTTTATTCCTTTTCCTTAACCTTATTACATTTTATAGACTAATTCACCACTATTTCACTTGATGGTCAGTAAGGACATGGTCGAACCTAAAAAAATACGGCTGTATGAACACACTGTCTGTTTTTTGACATCGGCTCCACAGAATAGAAGGTGGTAGCTAGCCAAGCCTACTGGAAAGTACTTAACCACCATGCTTTGGATTCGATTACGCTAAGACTACACAAAACTAGCCGAGGCGAGGGTGGAATCGAACCAGGGCCAGTCGCGTCGTGTTGACAGTCGATGCTCTCATTGGGTGGATAGGTATCATCCAAAGTCCTATTCCTAAAACTATACAATACTTTGTACATAATACTAGACCATTTTAGGATGATTGTAAAGTAAGGTGGTATTTAATGATGACGTAAGTGAGTGAGACAGATTTATAGGATCAAGAAAGAACTTTCTTGACAATAATGCCGTCCCTAGCGAGTCAAAAATAGTAGGTACCTATATACGCAGCTACAGGCAAATAACTTCAGAGATGTGTGTTGTGACTAGCTACGAGACCTTCAAGGGTGCGAAGAACTAGGACGAAATTCATCCAAGGCGAAGAATGAATTCTTGCTATCTATCATCTAATCAGATCCACTACTCTGATAAGTAGGTAAAAACCTACTTATCAGATAAAATTTTGCCAGAATTTCTAGTTTTATTACCTAACCTAAATTAGGGGCCACTGTGTATGTGGCTGTGATCTGTGAACAATAGTTCGTTGACCACTATCGAAGGGAGGACTATCTCTGTGTATAAAAAGTGTCCATTGAAATGGGTTAAATTAGGGTGGCGCTACAATCGCATCAGGGTAAATTTAAAAAACAAAATTATTGTGGACTACTTAAATAGTTGAAGGTTTGTATACCGTACTGTTACTAACTACTTCAGTCAACAAAAATATTAATTTTCTTTTACTCAGCACACCTCACTTGTCTACAACTTCTAGATTACACTGCTAGATTACTTACAGTTGCTATTAATTATTCTGCTATTATTTGATTACTCATCACGCTGGGAGGATGAAATAAAAAAAGTCGCTGGTCCAATGTGGTGGCAAACAGCTCATGATAGAGAGAAGTAGACATCGTTGGAGGAGGCCTTTACCCAACCTGGGGACCTTGCTAATAAATGTAACTAAGTGTTATAGATAGTACCTAAATTAAGATGAGATGTAGCAGGATCAAATAAAGGCTTTTTTATTTTATTTTATTTTATTATTTGATTACTACAGACACTATTCACTTTTTTTAATAGGGCCGGTGCCTTTATTAGAATAAAATACTAACAACTAATTACAATACTACAGCTACTACAAAAACATTTGAGCAATCCACAAGCTATTGTCAGCCAGTCAGCCTATTGATAACTCAAATGCTCTAATCAAATCGGCAGCGTTACCAGAATGCCAGCAGATTTTTCAACTTGGACCCCATAATATAATATACCCAGTCCTCTCCTCTTTTACCTTTACCCTCCATACACTAGGTTACCCCCACATATATCCGTCAACAGTGACCTCTAGTGTACATATACAAAATCGGACACAGCTTAAAATTAACGCCATCTAGTATGATCACCTTGTGATATAACCATTTGCTGTTCACAAAGGGAGGAGCGGGGTAAGTCTAGATGGCGTTACTGATACTGTTCATCTTGTTAACTAAGGTGAAGCGGCCTACGCCGTACATATGCCACATATACGAATATAAGACTTATTTATAAAAAATACTACATTTCTATTAAACTTAGAAAAAATATTATGGAGGTTTCGAATGTCGAACGTACTTAGATAAGATGCCTCCAGATGCCTTAAATGCCTCCAAGTTGCCACTGGCACCTCCTCTGAGCTGGGTCGATAAAAAAATGTGCCTCCAACTGAATTAGTTGATATTATATTTGTTATTATCTATTTATTTAGATGACCTATATGACCAGTCAATTCATGGTCACTCACATTGTGGTAGAAAGGCAGAATTACGCCACATATAGTAGGTACTTATATGCTGTTTGATTCCACACGATGACAGGTGCCTGAAGACACTGTGTATTTCGCGACAGTTTTTTTTCAAACTATATAGATGTTCCCTACACCTAAAGCACAAGCCAAAGGTCGGAATTGAACAAACGACAGTCATTGTATCAATTCTATAACACATTGCTCATAGAATGTTAAGATATTGTTGTTTTTGCTAGTTTTGCTATCCTACGTGAAGCAAAAATTGTAATGGCTACAGAGATCTAATTTCAACAGCAATGCAATTATCTACAATGCATCCGAGATGCAATTGTTATTTTAGCTATATACCAAGTTTATTTATGATAACATTTGCATTGCCATTTCATTGTTTATGAATTGCTTGTTTTATTAAAGAAGATAATTGGCACCTAGGTTTGACAGCTGTCGCTAACACCGCGAGGCCATCATCTCTTCGACAGAACAGTGAGGCACATTTTTATACCAGCATGGCTAGGTCAATATTGTTTTAATTGCTACCGGTGTACCATTTCATTCAATTCATCATCATCATCGTCATTTCAGCCATAGGACGTCCACTGCTCGACATAGGCCTCCTCCATTGATTTCCACAAGGACCGGTTGGAAGCGGCGCGCATCCAGCCCTTGCCTGCGATCTTAGTCAGGTCGTCTGTCCATCTGGTCGGTGGCCGTCCTACGCTGTGCTTGCCAGTCCGTGGTCTCCACTCGAGAACCTTTCGACCCCAACGGCCATCGGTTCTTCGAGCTATGTGCCCTGCCCACTGCCAATTTTTATTTTTTTATTCAATTATTTCACAATAATTATAATTAGATATATAAAGTAAATTTGGGGCAATAATTATCCCCTCATGTTGGTCATCGTGGTGGATTATGACCAAAACTCCTTTTTCAGTGCACGTACATATTTATCCACTAAGCCAAGTAGTTACTTATTTAGAATACTAATGCTAAATTATTTTTAAATTCTTTAAAATCAATAGAAAAATAAAAACACATGTAACATCGAAATGTGTAAAATTATTTAATCATAATAAAATTGTCACAACAAGAAATTGCCACGAGCCTAGCTTACACAATTATTATATTATATATCGCTTACGTCATACAACCTACGCGTCCTTTATTACTTATCATAACTTACTTTACTAAGTCGACTTAATCTTACATCACATATAGATCGAGATATTAGTAGCAATTCTGTTTCACTCGGACTAACTCGCATATCGTGTAAAATACGAAAGATCTTAGCACAAAAATGTAAATATGTATCGGAATAAGGGCCATTCTAAAAGTAGTTTTACTTGTATGTTTAATTCTTTGCATCGAATAGTTATCGTGTGTATTGGTCCTGTTCTGACAAAATACCTAGACATAAAATTGTAACCCGGCAAATGGTGCATCATCGCTGCTCTGTCAAATACGAGCGATATAGTTTAACTATCAAAATGTGCTTACGCTAGAAAACATTCCTTTTCATAGTGCCTGTTTTTTTTCAATTCAATGCATGCCATCAAACAATATGTCCACAAAATAATATGAGATGATAATATTGAGTTTACCAACCTTGTAACGAGATTTGCAAAAGCTTTTTTTCCGCTATGGAAGGAATTTCTCCAAGTTTAGTTCTACTATTGCCATATTGGCCAGTAATTAGCGGCCAGTAATATACATTTCCTAAATAAGTTTAAGATTTCTCTTCTGTAAGGTTTCTAACCATACTTGGACATCAATAGGAAGCATCAGCGATGGTGGCGCCAATTGAGATTACCTTTGCAATGCAATCTTTGATTCGTTGACATTTGCTTTGGCTCATCATTCTTATATTACTAACATTTAATTGTAGGATTGTAAAGTGCTATACCAATTTAGATTTTTTTAGACTTTTACAATGTAAAAGCTTTCTTATTTCACACAATATAAGTTAATTCGACTGAACATCAGAGTTACCAGCATGTTTTTTATTAAAGGTAAGCCAGTAAGTATCAATGGCCGAATCAACTATCCACCTAACTCCGTTCTCACCGTCAACTCTGTATTTATAGTGCGATCTTAAGATAGCCTAATTTTGAGATCATTTTCAAATTCAACTTGAATTTTAAGTACTATCTTCTGAAGTTACTCGTCATATGATTATCTACCACAGATCAAGGTTCTCTTCATATAATTTTTCTTTTTTTGAGATATAATGTCCAAGGGCTCGAATAATACTGGAGGTCATTTTTTGCTTATTTTCACCCTTCTACATTACATCGGAAGGCCAAAACATATACAATGGTGTTTCTAAGGAGCTGCCATTGTTGTATTTTTATGTTCACAAGAAGTAATAGCCAGTTTGTCATATTACATTTAAGAAAAAAGAAATATTTAAGCTAACGTTATGGTTACTTTATTATTAGAGGCTTAAGTATGCATTTGTAGGGCAGATACTTAAGTTGTACCGATAACCACCGATAAAAATAAGATACCGACGGAAAATTCAGAGCCATGTTTACCTAGATAACAAATTTAAGCCTTTTTTACATATTATAGGGTTGCGTTTGACAACTGGTATGCCCCTTTTCACTTGCTCTGGTTTCTAGGCTTTTCGCACACTCTGGCACACTAGTAGTGAGACGAGCTGGACGTTCTTCTAAAAAGTACTTTCTTTCACGTTTTCTTTCATGCTCTTATTACACTTCCTCTTTTCCTCTGACTAATTCCTTGAAATGATCTTCTTTCTGAAACGTTCTTCGTGTTCATCATCCTCATAAAACCTTGTCACATTGAGCTAATATTTCATATTTTAAATACCTGTATATGTTTTCTCTTGTACAAATTGTACTTAATTGTTAAGTAAGGCCTGTATAATAAAATAAATGAATTATGGGTTAATTCTCTTAAAAGGCCAAAGTTTAACCTGTACTTAACGAAAAAGTAAAATGCCTAGAATTCGCTCTCAAGGATATACTGGGAAATTGTTGATATGTTTGCGTGATTTGATTAGCGTAAATGAGAAATAGATAACGACAAGATGAAAAAGATGACTTGAAATAGGAAGGTAGGCAAGAAAACCTACTTAAGTTTAAAGCAAGAAGATGACACGGAAATGAAACAAGCCTTCTGTATGTACGAGAACTAAGCAGCGAGAAATACAGTTCTTGCGTATCAGAGCGTGATAGAAGGCCAGAAACACTGCTCCATAGAAATAAAATGATGATTTGTTGAGCCAAATAAATGACAGTATTTAAAATCAAACAGCATGTTCAATGACAATTTTGGTGAATAATTATTATTTCGCTGCGCAAACTAGCAATGTTTGTAAGCCAATAATATATTTGTTTAGATACACAATTTGTTTAAGTTTCGGGTATACTTGTTGTTTAATAATTTTGTTTGCTCAGTTAAATTGTTTCTAGTTTTAAGTCTAAAATGTAAGATTTTTCTTTAGCGTAATTTTCTTTTTTCATTTAAAAAAGTCTTAATATAGTCTCTTAAATATAAATTGATAAAAAGTGTTTCAAGTAACACAGGGCCTAAGTACTAAGCCATTTAGTTCACTCGTACTTGAAGGTCAATCTTAAAAGCGCACTATTCTTACATATACTTACTTACACAATCAACCTTATTTACAAAAGATACATTAAGAGGAAATTCAAATGTATCAGCTAAATATAATTATTTTTATATTGATATAATGATAAATACTGTGCTTTAAATTATAATGTATTATGCAATGTTTTTATAAAATATAATAAAGATTCAAAAGAACTGCAGCGTAATATAATATGTAACAATGATCTTGTAAACTCTAATATCAAAACGACGTTAGTATACAACTGGCAAATAGTGCTCTTAACGATAAATAGGTACAAGAAGACAATTAAAAACCAACCACTTAGCAACGTGAGATCTCACAATTTGTCGCAAATAAAACTATGATTTAATTGATATGTGAATATGTATGATGTTAAAATTAAGCCAAACTGAAACATTTACTATGGTCATGTATAAAATATTGCTGATCATACACATAAAATAACGCATTTTCGTTCCTTTCTTCTTAAAATTGCGAAATTTTGATTTTTATCGTAATAATTTGGAAAATACATGGGCTATAATGACCTAGTTTGGACAAGAATTGATGTTCACATATTTAAAGTAAAAATTCGGCTGCTAGTGGGACTTGAACCCACGACTTTAGAATACCGTCCTGTCGCTTTGTCCAACTAAGCTTTAGCAGCCTATTATTTGTAATCGCCTCTATTTTTTCCATTAAATATTTGAACGTCAGTTCCGCCTAGCATGTTGTTAATGCAATAAACCATAAAACTCTTAAGAATTGATGTATTCTCCAAGTAAAGTTCAATAAAGATAACTAAGTCCAGAAATTCGACAATATTGAAACAGAATGTTGGTGACTTATTTGGAAAACGTTTTGGTCTGGCATGGCAAAAAATTGATGTTGGAATCTTAAGCTTCAATCTAAATAGGATCTTACGAAAGTTCTTATTTTGATATTTTAAGTCCATACACTTTTCTTTATACTTGAACCATATACCAAATCAGAAGTAAGCTTTTAGGGTCACCTCAATGACAGCCAAAAATTTTATCGGACACGTGGTGCGTCGATTACAAGTGGTTCGTTTATAAATGCTTATAATTGACATTAAATTCCCTCCAAGTTGGTGAGAGCGGAGCGAGGTGCAAACTATTTCGCTGCAAGTCTTATCTCTTATTCTTGTTCTTCATGGTAAGACGCCGCCAGAAGCTGGTTTTCTCCGCGGGTGGCTGCTCTTCGCGCACCTCGTCGCCCCGCGTCTCTCCACGCAGCATGTCCAGGAACGTAGGATCACTCTTCTTTACGTTCTTCTCGATTTTCACAGCTTCAGCGCTCAACTCAGCCTTCAGCTTCTCAGGGCTCGTATTCTCGACCTTAAACTCGTTAGGGTCTTCCACGAACGCCTGCTGAAGGTCGCGCATTATCTTTTTCCTAATAGTCTTCTTCATACTGAGGTGTCTCTCTAGAGTCTTCACGTCTCCGTTTGCGTAAGTGCGGAATTCCTCCTTTTTCTTTTTGTTCTTGTTGGTTTTAGCATCGTTATCTTCGATTGTCTTCGTTTCGTACTGTTGGTTGAGGCCGAAGATGTCCCGGAGGTGGGGAATGGCGCGCTCTGAGGCCATGGCAGCCGTGGCGAGCGCTGCTCGTCGGGTGAGATTACAGGCACCTCATCGTATAATCTGAAATCGAAAACGGTTTGATCTGAGTGACTTTTTACTATAAGCGAAAAACAGACATGGTGTAGATTGGGGCCCATTATATTAATTTTCTAATGACACGTTGCGCGTGTCAATTGTCTCGTGCCGGCCGACGTTTACTTGTATATTGGAAACTCGTGCGACTTTCGTGCTGGCTAACAATAGCACTTGTTTCTTTCTAGCGTAACTTCACGAGCGATAAATCATCAAAAGCGTCGGTATGTGTCTCGTGAAATTCGCTCCTGCAAGAGAATGCTGGTTGGCTAAGAGCTGATTACGTACAATGGCGATAAAGAACAGCCACGGCTCGCGTACCGTAACTGTACCACGCTGTCAGTGACTGCTATAACAACTTCCCCTCTTTTACGACTATACATTGCAACTGGATAAAAAATATTGTAGCTTGAAGCGTGATAAATAACAGTTGCAGAAATTTCAAAGTGTTATACTAAAAACCTTAGATGTATCTATAATCTGGGGGCCTATTCGAAACTATTCGACTTTTTACCATACAATAGCTATAATCGTAACTTTTGATGTAACTACTAATTCACGGTTTTGGATTTTTTTTACAAATGCTATAAAGAATTGGTTTTTGTGTGACATAAATACACCGACTGATAACTATCGCGAGTTTCGTCCAAAATTTATCAACGAATTCCCAGTAAACCTCACGTGAGTGTTTGCTGGTTCTAAAATAATCCTACTAATATCATAAAGGCGATAGTTTGTGTGTATGTATGTTTGTTATTTCTTCACGCTCAAACGGCTGCACCGATTTCGACGAAATTTGGTATGTAGATACTTCAGGTCCCGGAATAACATATAGATTGCTTTTCACCATAATCATCATCATCAATCATCACCACGCGGGTAAACCACGGGGCACAGCGAGTATTATGAACGCGAAAGTTTGTATGGATATTTGTCGGTCAAACGGCTGGGCGTATTTAAGTAAAATTTGGCATTTAGATACTTCAGATCCTGGAATAACACATAGACTACTTTTCATCATCATCACCACGCGGGTAAAACTGCGGGGCGCAGCTAGTAGTAAAATACATTTTTCATCCACTGAATTACGAAATGACAACAAAAGAACTTTCGTCGATTATTTTAAATAGAAACCTAAATGACACATCGAAAGTAGATCAGCGTCTTTTTTATCAATTATCGTGCGGCACAAAAAAGTAGTCTAGATTCAGTTTCGATTCGACGGCTCGTTTACCGATGAAAGTGAAGAAAGTGGCAACTAAACTAGTAAGTATTTTGTCTGAGAAAAGCACGACGATTTATCACTCTAGCTGTGTTTTAAAAAATATGTAAACAAATAACTATGGTCTTTTTTTTAAAAAGAATTAATGTCCCGAATGTATAAAACGTACCATTGGCAGTACGAGTTATCACATTCATAATATCCAATTAATTTCCCAAGTTAAATATTTAATACCAATAATTAACTTAATATTTATCCATTTAAAAATATGTAATGTGTACACTGTAATGTTTCTTGTTTTTTTTGATATCCTCACTCTACTGCCAACCGTTGCTACCAACAATTCATTTCGCAGCGATAAAGCGTATTCTACAATATACCGTAAGCGGTTTGTGAGGTTTAGTTTATTCACAGAATTAATAAAATGATTAACCGTGATAGTTATTATTATGTTTATTTTGAAGAGTTGATTAGTATGAGAGGCTTATCTACGGTTATTACTCGTAGTAACCAAGTTTCATAAAGTAATAACAAGGTGAGCAGAGGGTCGTAAAGCTGTCAACTTAGAGGCATCAAGTTCAAGGTAAGACGATGCCTTAAACTTATAAGCAATGGCAACACGTGGGAGTTCATTCGGTATTCTTGACATTAGATATAGGTACCTACCTATTAATAAGTAGGATTTTGTTACAGTAAACTCATTACGTGAGTCGGTCAATATTCTAGTCAGATATTGAAAAAGGATTTCTCGTTCAATGTCAAGTAAGTAATATAGTTTTACAATTAAGACATACTTCACAAAATTTAGCTTGAAAACAACAATGTTTGCAAAAATAATTGTCTAATACTGTGAACGACTCAAAGTGGCCGTAATTAACTAAACTTCGTATAACTTAAACGTATATAAACAATCATATAAGCGGTGAAATCGTCGGCTGTCAAACTGACAGACGCCGGTTCGATCCCCACCAACGCTTGAGCTTCCGGTGAAGGTAACACCGTTATCAATTTCGTTTAAGCATAGTGGTAGAGTACTTTCGTGTACCCTTCCACCCTCAAATATGAAAAACTGCAACAAAATAAATAGTGTGATCAGGCAGCAGTCCTTGAGGGCAAGCATTCTGGATCTAGCGTAATAACATCGCCAACCGCATCGTTTGATTGATTTGCGTTAAATGGTTTTTAGCGCTTCGCCGGCCGCGGCACGCTCGCTTTGCTCGCTCGGCTCGCGCGTTGTGTTGTCTCGGTTTCAACCTAACCTAGTGATCTGCGTTATGACATATAATCAGTTAAACTATTTTTACGGTGTAAGATTGATGTGGTCGGAGAGGTTACAAGAATAAGAAAAACATACAAACGAATTAAGAATATCGTACTTATTTGGAAGTCACCTGAAAATCGTAGTCCGCGCTGATGAAACGCAGGGCGTAGTATTATGAAACAAGGTCTAAGTACCAATATTTCAATATAACAACTAAGCACAGTAAGGAAAAAGGAGTGGACGGTATTCCTACAATGGCGTAGGCGTATAGTTTAAATGAGTACAATAACTCCTTCCACAAAACATTTACAGTAGTGGTATAAACTATTAAACGGAACAAGATCAAGTCTGTACCCTGTCGTAAACGACGATACTAGATATATAACTTCGTAAGGAAACGTCTAACGATACCATAAAATTGATAATGAAGTTTAGCACCATTTTTCTAGATACCATTCATTCATTTATATGTTTTTAAATTAACATGGTCACGAATACAAGAATTAATGTTATCATGGGGGTATTTACCATGTCTTTTATTCGTTTTTTCTTAAAACCCCACCTTACTTGTGAGCATGTAACTGTGCCAAAATATCAAGAAACGAAAACAAATAAAATACATGATAAACATCATGATAATAACTTTAGCCATTGATTTATTTAATGTGGCGACTCACCCGTTTTAATTAATAATCTTAAGAGTTTAATTGACCGCGGTAGCACAGTGATGTTACACTCAAAAGCCTTTCTATGTGAAAAGCCTTTTGTTGAAAATGTCACATACTCCTGCCACTTTTTATGTGTTCAACCTACTACGTCTAAGGTTGTTGACATGCACGTCGGTCTTAAAATGAGGTTTCTATATATTTTAACGAATTACCTATTGTTTATCGTTTAACCAGCATCTCATTTGATGGTCAGACACGAAGTGGGTGAAAGTGGAATTATGCTAATTATAGAATATTGATTGTATCTAATGGATAGCTGTGTGCACACAACTATGTGCTTTGTGATAGATTTTCAAACTCTAGAGTGACAGTTAGCCTGGCCGGCACTTGATAGTACCTTACCATTATTCTGTGCATTTGATACATATCCTAACTATACCGAAAGCTGGTGGCTGAGGTAAGGTATTGCTATTGATCCAATACCTCATTCTCATCAATCATGAAGTTCACGGCTAACACTCACCATCTCGAGGTAATACTTAATATCTTCGCGTGAAATACAAAGTAGATTGCACAAAGAAAATTATCATGTACAATACGAAGTGTTAATATTTGTCCTTTCTTTTTTTCATGCCGACAAGATTAATAGTCGAAAGGATTGTTTATTTTGAGAGTGGACTGATAACAGCACTACCTTAAAGTTTCTTTAGGAGGCCATAAACTACACTGAAGAACATGAGCAACAGCCTAAGTAGTATTTTTATGACCATATCCTTAGAACGACCAAAGATCATCGCTGCTCTCTTTAGTATTTAATGGTTTGAACACACTAGTGCGGAGGTTCATAAAAACCCGTAGAGGCGTATCGTATCGCTGTTATGATACGATCTCGGAGAGCCTTTTAAATGGAGCGATTCAGTTAAATGATCCAAAAAAAGGAGAGAGTAATGTTAAGTTATAAAATTGAATGAATTTCCAATATCTTTCGACTGTGTGCGTCGGTGTGTAATGGCGCGATAAAAAGGTGTACCTATATGGTATGGAAAGTACTTAAATGACATTGAAGTATGCATAGACCTATTTGGACCAACCAAATTATCCGAAATTTAAATAATCCGGCAAAAATCGTGATTTAATTGTAGATCAGATGAAAATCTCGGACAATTTGGTTGGTGCCAGACGGCCTTAGTGCATTGTGGAACGCTTTATTTATCTTTTCAGGTGTCTTGATCGCTACATTTAGATGAGGAATCGCTTGAATAATAGATAATAATTATTATAGTTCTTAGCTTGCAGTGTCCAAAGGATAATATTGCTATTTCGACGGGAATCGATCCACACATTGGGAACATACATTTCCTGTAAATGTTTTACTAGCGAAGATCTGTGAATTCATACCTACCTCATTTCAGATTCATATGACAACATGAATATCTTTTCATTATATTAATGAGTTATTTGGGTTATTTGACTAGTTGATTCATATTTATATGTATTTTCAATAATTTATTGGTATAAAAGTGTTCAATCACATTTAATTCAAACTTCAAACTTTCGCCGCCCCCAAAAACTGCCGCCCTAGGCTCCAGCCTACTCAGCCTGATGATAAATCCGCCACTGAGTGTAACAGGAAAAGCCGAAAACGTGAGTGAGAGCATTGCTAGTGTATATACGGAGGCATATACGTGTATCAGGTGAAACATATCGTAGACCTGCATATATTTATTTTATTTTATTTATCACACTCAGAAATAAAATAATATAACATAATAATATATAACACTTATGTATGTGGGAAACCTTTCTGTGGGAATCTTTTAAGTGTCAACTTTAGATGACTTCAGCTGGTCAACTTCCTGTTAAGCTACATTAGTTAGCATTAAATAATGCTCACATACAATCACAACTGACGTTATTTGTCATCAAAAGAACACGTTAAAGAAACGAACGTGTGGTCTCGGTTAGAGTTGGAACTCATATCGATAAATATAAATGAGACACGTGCACAATACGATACGCATCATAGCCAGCACTATTGCTGAACAGCTGATATTAACATAAAATTAACATTGGTGGGGTTAATGCACTTTACTTCTTCTAATCTCTCACGCATGGTTTCCCTTCTACAGCTTTTACGATGACGTCAATTAGTTTTTGTTTCTATTTATTACTAAGGTATGACAATATTTAAGAAATTATGGGGACGTTCTATAGATTACGATTTAAGCAAAGAAAGTGTTTATAACCACAAAATGAAAATACGTATAATGAAAGTAACGTTCCGCATTTCATTTTTTTTATGTCTTTTGTTATTATGGTTATTTTATATGGACAGCTAATTTGCTTTGATTTAAAAAGACAAGATTGGCCTGGCTTTTGCATTTCATAAATTTTTAGATCCAGCGTTTAACCAATCACTTCCTTAATTGTATAGTAGTACTTAGTAGTGGAACTCAAGTACGATATGCACGAAGGGTAGACAAATGCGGACTGGTTGGAATCCAACACCAATCGAAACCTACAAATGTCGGCTATACACAGTGGACACTACGTTTCATAACCGAAACGTTCATAAATGTTCATACGAGACTGACATTTGTTGGTTTTTCTAAGATTCATTGTTTTATAAAATAGGCCCCATGCTGTGGATTGGCTAGTGTTTGTTACATACACAAAGGATCAAGCCAAGGTGGGGATCGAACCAGTCGCCGTCAGATGAGGGGTGCTATTCATTGCAAGGTGCACCAGTGCTACTAAAAAGCAGTATCCAATTGCATTATTTTATAGGTTATAAGTAAGTGTACGTCATTAATTCAATTAAAAAGAGACACCGGCAAAGTAACTAAAATAGTTTTTTGTTTTCGAACTTTTTCAACGCAGTTGAAAATATTTCCTAAGACAATTTTCAAACTTTACACATGTTCAATAATTATCTTACATTTTCGTGATTCATGCATGAATCATGACCAATAGTGGAGAGAGATCTCGTAGACGATCTCTTAGACGTTACCTAATGATTACATTCTCATGGAGCTTTGAGATGATGCATCTCAAGTGTTTGGTTTGGTGTCATTATAATCAAGAGATGCGGTTACAGCAATGGGCTTAGTAACATGATTAGTTTGGTGATTAGGGCGTGAAATGTACCATGTGATGACCTATAAAATTTGATTATGAACCTTGTGAACAGTCTCAAAGTCTCACAAGGAGCTATGGAGAGGTCTATGCTTGGAGTTTCTCCACGCGTTCTCCGCGCGTTTCTCCATCAAATCAGATATGAGGAGACCCGTAGAAGAACGAAAGTCACCGACATAGCCCAGCAGATTAGCAACTTGCAGTGGCAGTAGGCAGGGCACAAAGTTCGAAGAACTGATGGCCGCTGGGGTTGAAAGGTTCTCGAATAGAGGCCAACGTAGAGATGTAAGCCTACGTAAGAACTTATATATTGTGTTTATAATTATACACCGAATGACAATAACACATTTCTGGAGCTGGTGGCACTTGAACTGGTATTTAAACTGTGTTTCAGAACGCCAAGACCTCCGTTCTTAGATTAACTATAATATAGTAAATAAAACTTTAGTTGAAAATCTTCTTTAATAAATGTTTTGATTGTCGCGTTTGTGTATCAAAGAACTACTTGATAAGGTAACTGGAGAAGAGGTAAGTTCTTCCGTTATCATTTTTTCCATAGAGGTAGGATTACCGAAAAGTAAACATTGTTTATATCTGCTCTGCGATTTGTTGATAGACAGTTGATACTACTACAGGGTATCGATCGCTAAATAATGTTCGATAAAGGTGACTAATTGTTTGTCTTCATTTTAATGTAGTATACTTATAGTATAATACCTACTATATATGCATAAATAAAGTAACATTGTACATGCGTAACTTGTGCGCAGATTTACCACCGTACTACCTGCACTATTTCTAGCCGCTATCTATCTGGGGAGGTCTCTGTTATCCGAGATACAAGTTTTATAATACTTTTATTAGTGCTTTATATTCAGTAGAATCCGCAAATTAGAGCTCTCAAATAAAGTCTTTGTGTGTTTTTGCCGAAACGTACACCAGAAGAATGAGGATTACTAAATAAAGAAGTAAAGTACCCAAATTTGGAACTGACATTATTGAAGAAAATAAACGAACTAAATTTTTCATGTAATAGTTATGTATAAACATAAAGACAATATATCATATTTCAACGTTGAACATCTTGAAAACAAGCATTTTTTGTAAAACCGCTCTTAACTTAGTTCGGAAGCAGGACCTTCTATTAATGGCTCAGTGGCTGGACAATGGCTGCAGACAAATACGATTACATACCTAATGCATAATATTTACGTATGTGGATGTAACTAACTATAAGGACAAAATTGTTACAATTTATTCGCATCAAAGAATATTGATTGATTGATTGACCAAACCTTTAACAGAATTGGTGTCCATAGTGGTATCCTACAGGCAGAATCCAGATGTAGTTCCTCCATAACTCGAATGTGATAGTTTCTTATTTAGGAATGAAATTATTTACAAATATTAATTATTTCGCACCTGTTTCTGCAATCGTGAAACAATGTAACACTAACTATTATATAGTCTGTGCCAGTATAGAAGCAGTGACACCATTGTTACGCTGCGTTATGCCCGCTCCGGGCAACTGGGCCACTGCGTTTCGTTCGTTGGGACCTGATGCGGTCGGAGAGCTGACGAAATTGCTGCTTTTTGTTATAACAAGACGTGGAGTGACAATTTGTTAGGAATGAAAGAGGTTGCCAATAAAAGATAACATGCTTAGCGTAACTGTCCTCTCAATTCGGTTATGGATTAACAATGCTATGTTTGTATGTAACGGTAAGTTAGACAATATCTGTCTTATTACAAAACATAGACTAAGGGTGGGTTTAAAAGACCGGATTATAAAGTCAGTTTGTTATGGTACTAAGTAATTAGTCCTTGACTACATTACACACACAAGCACAATATTTTGATTGGTAATAGTTACTTTTTCACTATCATGGTACCGACTTCAACAAGTTATTTCACACTTTTCAGTGTTGAAGTCGGTTCCATTTTTTGATATTTTTTTATTAAGTGCATAAATATAAAAAATCAGATAAAATAGGGGTAATATAAAGCAGACAATATGCTTATTTGCATGGTGGGGGTTATTACGATGTAATCATCAATACCAGCAGGTCGAATTGCCAAAATATGCCCGTGGTGTATTTCATGTTTCTTTTTGCTCCTGTAAATGTAATATTATTACATTTATCTAAAACAAACGGCTAGAATATGCATCGCAGTAGTACATACCAGAACTTGAATTCAGGAGGCCCTAGTTATGTTACATATACAGATAAACTGGGTGCCAATTGGCACCCAGTGCCACCCAGTTTGACTGGCCGGTTGGCGCAGTTGGTAGCACTCTGCCTTCTGAGCCGCTGGTCCCGGGTTCGATTCCCGGACAGGTCAAACATTTGTGCGTATGAACATATCTGTTTGACTTGTGTCTGGATGTGTATGTATATAAGTATATATATCAGTCATCGGGTTACCATAGTACAGGCTCTGCCTAGTTTGGGATCTGAAGACTTATTAAAAAAAAACAAAAAAATCTCTTATTTATTAAGACAATCCTTTCATAAACAATGCAATAGTCGTTCAAATGTTATCATATATAAACTTGATTTTCCGCTAAAATGACAATTGCATTCGATTGCATTGTAGACAATTGAATTGCGGTAGAAATTAGATTTGTGTAGCCATTACAATTATACTCCAAGTAGACTAGCAAAATTAGAAAAACCGACGATTCATTGACAACCTGTTAGTAGAATTGATACTCTGGGGCGTATTACATAAAACGGCAAATCGTAGTAAACTAACAAATTTTATTCTGCACAATGAAATGAAATGAAATTTATTTAGACCAAGGCATACATGGATCTTAATACTAATAATAAAGTTTTTATAACTTAACTTAGCTTTGAAATGAATGATATTTACGTTTCATAAACGAATTTTTATTGTCCCTACGTGACTAACATTTGTTAATTTATTACGAATAATTATTTTATGAAGTAGGCTCCTGGCAGCACTGATGGACTGTATCCAAAATCATACAACTTTCTTCTCTCTATATAATTTCGGGTGTATTGTACCTAATGATTCATAGAGAACGCACTATCTTTGTAGTATGTATGGGGTTACTTTCTCGTGTGTCACGTGCCCACACATTTTTATGTTTAAAACATTATTGAGTGTTGCAATATGAAAGAAAATAACATTTGACATGTCCTAAAAACACAGATCCTATTCACGTTAGTGTAACAAACATCAGTCTAGATATCTCAAGTTGCAGGTTGGTGGACTGGTTGAGTAGTTCAATGAAGTTTTGTTTTATTACAATGGTTTAGCGTTTGACCAACATTTAAAGCATTTGAAAGAAAATTACGAATAACGAAGCGGAAAAATGAGACACGAACGTCTAGACCTTTTTGGACAGCAAAGAGGTTCTAATATCGCTAATAATGCTAGAAATATCTTTGCTGTACAGTTTTCCATAGTTTTGATTCGGCGAACTGCAAAATCTCGAAATTAAAAGGTTTTTTATAAATTAAAAAAGGAGATTGTGAATTCGGTTGTATTATTTTCAGGTCAGATCAGGTTCTTAATAAGAAAAAATACTCTGGATACATTTGTTCACTAGTGTTATGACTGCGTAATTGTTTATATTGTCCACCTATTCCAGCCATCGATAATATCTAATTTAATAAATATGTATACGCTGGTTATCGTAGTACTACTGAGTTAATAAGAAAACGCGCAATGCAGGCGAAACCGCGGGGCGCAGGTAGTTCACACATAAATAATTATAAAAAAACTGCTAGAAGTACAACAAAATTAAGATCATCGTGATTGAATAATAAAACATGAGTAACACCACTTTTCAAATTAAACCGATAAAAATGTTCACGAATTTAATTACTTTTTTAATCAATTACTCGTTTTCTTATCCGTACTAGTTTTAAATTTTATACACTAACAAGTAGAAACACAACAGCAAGAGGTGTTTGTTAGCACATTTATTAATATCACTAATATATTTACTAAAATTAAGAATATACCTACCTATAACACCCTGTCGATGTTTATTTTTCCAAATCTTATTCATAATCCGCTTA
This sequence comes from Apeira syringaria, assembly GCA_934044485.1. Lineage (NCBI taxonomy): Eukaryota > Metazoa > Arthropoda > Insecta > Lepidoptera > Geometridae > Apeira > Apeira syringaria. Next base: position 7,887,016 of record OW203665.1, on the reverse strand, counting down.
TAGTGCGTACCTTGTTTTATTAGTTTGTAGGTATACGGCTCCTGAGCTCCTATGAGTTTAATTCCATCAGTGATTTCTTTTGGTATACTTGTTGCGGGAGACATTTATGTCCAGCAGTAGACATCCTATGGCTGACATGATGACTGGCTTTAGATGCTGAATATCAGGCACTACGGTAGTACCCACCAAGACGGAGCATTGCTAAAAACATTGGCACCTGCATACGAGCAAAGCCACGTGACTACATAATATAATCAAATGTATATATAAAGTCATAAAATATAACGAAAACACAGCGCGGTGCGTGCAAGAAAGCCATGTCCTTGCGGGTCTTTCCAGCCATATTGTATTCCAAACGTGTATTTGTACAAGTGATATAGATTTACAAAAGAATATCTTGTTTCTCCAGACTATTTGATTTGTTGTCTTTTGTAATAATAGCAGTTCCTTGATGCAACGCAAGACATGAATGTGTTTGTAAGCGAACCGACGACCACGGAACTTAACCGAACTAACTAACTAACTAACTCCGGTCTAGATTGTATACATATCCATGTTGGACACAGAAGAAAATGAACTGTAATATTGGACGAAGGGTCTATTTTTCTTTGTTTGTAAACACTAACAAAAAGTGACTTGCATCACGCAGTCAAAACAAATTTTGACTACGTGATGCAAGTCACTTTTTCCATTTTGGATGCGCACGCCCCAGTATCAGCAAGGAGATTATTTTTGAAATTTGTTCTGCTTTCAAAACATTTTAAGAAAGCATGAGCTTAATAAAAAACTTTTCCCCATAATCCTGTTGGTAAAGTAGAGAGCATATTATACATCGATGTCAGTTATTTGAGCCGTTTGGTGTCGTATAATTGGATCCGTCGCGGTCTAGTGCTTATCGAATTTCCCAAAACAACACCGGGTTAAAAAAATACCATAATAGAACGTCTGACAGACTTCTCTCATTATAGTCCACAAGGACCGGTTGGAAGCGGTCCATATTGAGCCTCTTCCTGCGATATTTGTCAGGTTGTTTGCGCTTAAATAACTTCATATACAGTTACTGTACATTTGGCTCAACGGATCAGCATTGCAATTCAACGTGGCAATGCTGCTAGCAGTGCTAGCAGCAGGACCTCGAATCCATCCTCAAGTTTGCACATCAACCACAAAACACAGTGTGTTTAGCAGTCCTTAAGAGTTAGTCAACATTCAATGCCTACCATAGTTTCATCTTCGACTAAATCATCACTCATTATAAAGTGAAATAGTGGTCAAACACTACACCTATAAATTATAAATTAAATAGCGAGGAATTAGTTCATATCATCTGTTTAAGTCATTAAAAAACTAATTTCGGTAAAAAAAATCAGAAACTACAAGAAATTCTCATTCATTTATCAACAATGTGTGTTTTAATTAATGGAGTTGCGCGAGAGGCGTCTCGTCGTGCCCTAATTGTCGCACGCATGCGCTTGCGCATGCGTGGCCTGATGACGTCGACGTTCTCCTCACGTAGAGAGTATACGCTAGCAATAGCTGTTAGATTGTTCAACATTAACATTAGTAGCTATAATATGGGATTCTTCAAAAGGAGAGTTAACAGAGTCTTTAAAAGGATTGGCAACGTGTCGTAATGCCCTCAGTGTTACAGATATCCAAAGACGACGGTGATCGCTTACCATCAGGCGGCCACATTCATGCTAAACCTATAGAGCTTTAGCGTGATTTCACCTTCAACCTCGATGTTACAGACCTCTAAGTGAGATAGTGGTCACATACTAGACCTAATAAAAAAAAAAATATAACGCTTGCAATTCCCCAGCTGCTAAATGAATTAATACTTGAATGAACTATTGACACAGGACTATTTCTTACATTGTCCAACTCAATTAAAGCTTGGAATAACAGAAGTCTTAGCATACATACCACGCATACCATGCCAAACTTATGACGCGTGCGTACGCGCAGCCGCACAGGATGTTGCGTGCGCGCGTTTATGCCTTTTATCCCCCGTTTTGTTCTCGTTACGGATAACATCAAATAGCGTCGGTTTTATATTTCATCAGATGCGCGAGTTGCCATGATAATTGACATGAGAACAATTAAATAATCTGGGTTATTAGGCGAGTAGGGAACTACTTGAGAGTGTTTTTGTACATTTATATGGAGCTAATGTATTAGTTATGGTATTAAGTAAATTTCATACCTAACAACCTAAATTGTTTTTTTTTTCAAAACATCGTCGTAAGTGTGGTTAGATTCTTTATTTATTAGAAGATCGCACGTTTTTACGGCACATCGAGATACATTAATTCTTGGAAATCTTTTGTATGGTGTTTTATTTGGTACTTCGTAAGAGTATTCCATTAGTTTCACTAAAATACATGCGTCAAATTTCTACAATTATCGCGGACAGAATCGCGTTTTCTTTAACTATTCTAAACTTCCAATAAAGTGTTTATTTATTACTAGCTGCGCCCCGCGGTGTTATCCGCGGTAAAATGGTACGCGGTATTGATTATTTTTGTGTCTTCCCGTAATCTCACGGGACCTATAATGTTTATAAAGGTGTAGTAAGTCTGTTTGTCGTTTGTATGTCCATCTTATTCACGCTGAAATGGCTGGACGGATTTGCACATAAATCGTGTATTATTTAATCGAGAGTGTGATTTATTTAATTACTCTGCGAAAAATAGGATTTCGCTTTTCGCGTTTTGGCACCTCTTACAAACTGGCGTGGCGCTTAAAGCGATCGGATCTCTCGCTTCGGGACCGCGCCTAATTATGAACTAACAGAATTCCGAGCAGTATACTCGACTTTTGACATTTTGCTAGGACACCGGGACGAAGAACCGAAAAAGCGGACAGTCCTGTTCAAAACGGGACGAAGCATCGTTTTTGTCTGATTAGTGATCATAATATCATATAATGCAAGTTGAAGTGGAAGACGTCGATGAACTTACTTCTGACCAAATGGGAGACGTTCTGTCTACAATGTCTAAAGGTAATTAGTGCATAATGAACATCTTTCCTTTCTTTCTAAATGTCTCTGTCTCACACTAATTCCACGAGGCCTTAAATTTTGGTGACGCGACACAATAAATTACGCGGCTAACACGAACAGAGCCGAGCACGGGTTCAGTTCCCACGGCTCCAGCGTTGGATAATAACGCGTTACTTAACGGCTGCGCTTGCGCAACCACAGCTCAAGGTTCTGGCTGATCATTGTCAATTGTCACTGAGATAGCTCACGTCATTTGTTTTTCTCAAACAACGATTAATTACGTTCTAGAATTAACGGTATATCGGTATTATTTTGATTGAATGTGATTTGAGGCCTACATAGCCTCAAACTTTTGAAGTTATAATAAAACTATAAATTGTAATTCAATATATATTAAAAAAATGGTATTATTATTATATTAGTTGAAACCTAGGCTGTATACTCAAAGTTGAAACCTCATAAATTTCACATTTCCCGAAATCTGTCAAACTGTTTTGGAGTTTCATTTGATAATAACATTAACAATGTTTTAGAGGAAGTTGGTTTTTGTATTATTATTTTTTATATTAATTTTTTTTTTAAAAGCATTCGCGTGGCATTTGAATTAAGAACTATTTTTATTAATAATAACATTAAAAACTTTACTCACTTAAGATATAAACACTTCATTTAATTGATTATTTGAATTACCAACAACAAAACTACAGTTTATTAAATCAACACAAAAAACTGCATCCTTCTTCCAAACAAAATTATAGGTCATGTAATAATCTAAAAACCTGACAACACTAAACTCGTAACAACAGGCACGGGAAGCGAAGTTATATTAGCATCAAATACTAATTTTAAATTTTGAACAATTCTTATCACCTTGAGTGTTGCCCCTGGTGCTGCCACATCGAATAAATATGGAATGAGATCTGATAAAACGAAGTACGTCATTAATTACTGGTAATTATAAGCCAATGATACAGCTGGTATGTTTACACGAGAATAAGGTTTTACTGTTGACTGAAGATCTGAGATTGAAGTAGGTACTTTGATTTCTGTTTATACTTGCCGTCCTTTTTTGACCCACAAATTTTCACTTCTACCGGCACTCCCGGAGTGCAACGTGTTGATTTTTATCGCTACCTCAATTATCCCGCGGAAAGTTCTGTTACCTTTTTTGGGATAAAAAGTAGCCTATGTGTTATTCCAGGGTATAAGCTATCTTTCCAAATATTACGCAAACCCATTCAGCCCTATCAGCGTGAAAGATTAACAAACATACAAACTAAAAACGACACACAAACTTTCGTCTATAAAATATTAGTGCTCACATAAATAAAGGCTGTACACTGAAAGTATTGGTGTGATGAAAATATATCGTTTAATAAAACGATTCCAATACTTTTTGATTTATTAAATTTATAAATATTATGTTTTACTGTTATGAGTACGATGTATGAGTAGATTTAGGCAGAGATTTGATAGCAATCTTTGCTTAAATCTACTCTTAAATCATGATTCTGAACTGAGATTTCTCTCGGGATATGGGTCTACCTATTCTCCCTTCGTTTTCCTCGACGATGTCGATCACGTCACGCGTCTTACGTATTTTGGATCAGTGTCACTTGTCCTGACGCGAGTTTAACATTTTTTCCCCATATAAAAGTGAACAACGTCGCTAAAGAAGATTTCACTTCAAAAATCGTATCCCACGCGGTTGAAACCGCCTGGTGGAGCTAGTATTATATATTACAATGTATATAATAATATAACAAATTAATTCATACTTGTAATATGCATTGATATATGAGATTTTTTTTTTTTTTTTAATTGGGAATAGATACTAGCTGCGCTCCGCGGTTTCACCCGCGTGGCATTACCTGATGATGATGACGATGATAAAAAGTAGCCTATGTGATTAGGTAACAAAGATCCATCCATCCATCCAAACTTTCACATTTATAATATTAGTGAGATTCCTGTTAGATTCGTAAATGTTCTGTCACACCCTCCCCCACCCACCTGTCTGGACCTATTGTCCATTAGCCCATCCAACCCTAAACAATGTACTCGTAATCAATACCATTTCTCTGTATGTACTTTATTTGCTGAAGGCAAACATGCAGACGGACCGCCTAAAGGTAAGCGATCACGCGTCACATATCGATATCTGGCATAACGACAGATTTTTTTTTTTTTTTTTAATTTTTTTTTCAATTATTGGACATGTTTTGTTTACAAATATATTACAATTATACTTTCCACAATATCCAGAATATTATGAATGAATCAATTATTATTAAATCAATTATAAAATCAATTATTATAAATTAGATATTACATCTTGTTATGTGCAACATCACTATCTCTCTATCTTGACCAATCCACCAAAATAACGATAAAACAATTAGCCTCTACGAGCATCCTCTGAAACATTGACCTAGTTAGCTATCTGATTCTTAATCAATGTTACAAAATATCCGACTGAAAAACCATGGTAACTCTTTTCAAGCAAATTCCATAAAAAAGTTCTCATGTTGTATATAGGTAATTCTTATGTGTACCTCAGAAATTTTTATAGGAGAAATGATGATTATTTTTAACCGACTTAAAAATTGATGCGGTTGTCAGTTCAACCCGTATGTTTTTTTTTATTATGTTTGTTACCTCAGAACTTTCGACTGATGATTGATGATTCTTTTTTTGTTAGCTGAAAGCTGGTGCTTTCCGTGTGGTCCAATTTCATCAAAATCGGTCTAGCTGTTTTTTTTTTGAGGAGGTACACTCCAATAACTGAAAAGTGTTACGACTTTACGTGGACGACTTTCGATTTGAGGGTGAAGAAATCGATGAACATACACAATGATAATTGATTGAGTAGAAAAGGTCACTGAAAAAAAAATTTGCAATAAATGGAACCGACTTCAACACTCAAAAGTGTGAAATAACTTGTGAAAGTCCTGGAGACCCAGAAGTCATGTCACTGACCACTGAGCCATGGCGACCGTAAATGCTTACTTTTTGACTACTATATGGACACGTGACTCTAAGATTGATTAAAAAATTACTAACAACAAAACCAAAAGTATAATCTACATCTTATAAAGTGGAAGGATTTGTGTATTTGTAACGGATAAACTCAAAAACCACTGCACCGATTTCAAAAATTCTTTCAGCATTAGAATTCTACATTATCTCTGAGTAACATAGGCTATTACATACATAGCATTTATTACAAGAAAAAAATAGTTATACTTAATAAAACTTCAATCATGTAACCGTGCAAAGCCGGGACGGACCACAAGTATGTTATAAATGTAATTAAGACATGTACTATGATGTAAGTAAAACATTATTTGAAAGACAATGGTGGAAGTAATAGCACTTTTGCGGAGCTGCCATATAATAAAAGCATATAGCTTGTCGATTATATAATCGAACATAGCTACTGTAGTGCATACATCGTAAAACCTGTTCAAAAATAATGTATATAAAGATTAAAATATGTACAACATAATGTTGTACATATATATATAAACATATATGTGAACAACATTGGCTAGCCCTTTCTTAGAACTTATAAGCAAATAAAGCATTCTGTGGGTTTTATGTTACAACTTGTTTTCTTAAGTTTGGCAATATGAATCAGCAATGCAATTTGTTTTTTGATCAATGAATGCAACACAACAATACTGCTAGCATTTTGTAAAGGTACTGTTATTATGGGATTTGGTAAGTCTTTTTTTAAAAGAGGTAATATTTGATGCGAATATTTTCCGGAATATTCCAAATCTGTAAGGATTCTGGCTGACTTATATCGACGTTCTTTAAAAACGAGACGAGACGTGGTCGAAAAGCACTTTTCCATTTTAGATTATTTTAATTTTGCTCAGAGAGAGAGACCGAGAGAGCTCATTTGTTTTACCTTGGTGCGTTTTTTTTGATGCTACATAACATTCAGGGTCTGATGATAGAGTCGGGAGGTGGCCATAGGAACTTCTAAACTAAAAAAAATAAACCCATCAAGTTTATTGGGCTCATCTAAAAGGGATCGCTGAATCGATGACGGCGGTCATATTGATTTTTGCTTATAAAAACTTGTTTTAAAAATACTTTTTAAATAAAATTTATCGACATTTTAGATACAAGGTTTTCATGAAACATTTCATTCGCGGCAAAGTACAGGGTACTGTTAATTTTTACAGATGTTCTGGTCACACGGTAGTAAATAAAGTAATTCGAGCAGGAAGCGGTGATATCTCGAGGAGACATCACTACCCTACCCCGAAATACAACTGTGATACAGAAGATAATATAGGCTTATACTCGTGGGAACCAGCTTAAAATTATATAAGTAAAGTTTTCTAACGTTTGTTTAGATGTTAAGAATATAAATACCTGGCAAACGAGCATCGTTCAAAGTTTTCCCAGGTAGGTCACCTATACAGATAAACTTGTTATGTATAATTGAATCCATGTAATAACTTTAATCCAAAGCGTTACAGCTGTGTCCAAATAGAATGGATATTTATTTTATTTGCTCGTTCCATATGTATAAGATTTGACCCAAAATGTGGTAAGCATTCGTTTACATAACTTTTGAAACATATATGAAAAATAAATTACATACCTACAAACAAAATATTAAGTTCGAGCGAAGTTATCGAAATGCTGCCAGCATTGCCACGTTGAATAGAAATGTTTAATCTTTCAGCAAGACAATTAAATTTAAAATTAATTAATTAATCGTTTTGACTTAAAATTTCAAACCCCCGGTAACCCGGCTACTGTCTAATCCGGCTATTCCTCAGTCAAGACTCAAGACGAGTTTGACTCTGGTTCTCGTAAAAAGTACCGTTTTATCACTCACGATGCTGTTAGTTGTCGTGATATTAAAACGGGCAAGTATTTCCTTTTCTCCCATTAACAAGAGGGATTTGAGTGAAATATGAGTATTCAAAATATACTTCTCTCTTTCTCTCAAACGAAGCACCGTTTCACAAGAGAGAACCTATAGAGGACAGCTAATTAAGCATCTTATCATTCACTATTTTCACATAAGAATATAAGTATATATCCATAAACCCTACTAGGGTCCACCATTTAGACATATGCCACCATTTAGAGTGGTGGCCACAAACATTCCTCAAATCTCTTTTGAATTTTGGTAAGTTTTGAACAAAAATATCAATTGAGTATTCTTTTGCTTATAATTTAATTTATTTAGTTCCGACCACGGTTGGTCGGAAGAATTGAGTTGGTCGATTCGAAAGAATTAAAATCATATTGATCTCACGAAAATATAACCACCATCGGTGCAGTACCTACATCAAATCAAACTATATTTATTGTCTCACAACTACAGTATTAATAATGTAGTTTTGAAACACATAAACAATAATAATTGAGGACAAAAGGAGTAACTATTTATTTTCTTCTTGAAGAAAATTTTGAAAATGTTCCACGTTTATGTAGTACTAGTTGCGCCCCGCGTTTGTACCAGCGAGGTCATGATTGATGATGATGATGAAAAGTAGCCTATGTGTTATTCCGGGACCTGAAGTATCTACATACTAACCAAATTTCATCGAAATCGGTGTAGTCGTTTGAGCGTTAAGAAGTAACAAACGTTCGCATTTATAAGTAATAGTAGTAGGATAGGTCTATTTTTATAGTTTTTAAATCAGCTACGCAATTAAAACCATTTGATACTTAAACGCAAACCCAAAGCTATAATAAAAACAAAGCATTTCTATTCAAATTTTAAATATTTCATGGTATTTAATTTCTGTCTACCTACTTAGAGCCTTAACACGAGAAATTAATGACTTATTCAAGCACTGCCAACGGTGAGGCAGAGTATTAATTAAACACTAATTACACTCAACATTATGAACGTTGCCTCTCAAATGGCAATTACGTAACCAGCCAGCATCGTCAAAAAAAGAATGGACTCAAAAAAGCGGGCTTTACCTCTTTGGTGTAGCGTTTATAAACATTAAAAGAAGAAAACAAGTTACTGCCAAAGTAGTCCGCAACTTTAAACCTTACGCTAGTATCAAATAAAGCGTATTATAGATTATTGGAAATACCAAGATTCTTCAGAGGCCAATCAATCATACAATCTCCGGACGCGTGCCAGTGCACTTCGTCAAATCACTTCCTAATTCAGTAATGCTGACTTTGCTGACACATCAGAAATCCAGAGAAAGAACGTGTACAACTATTTCGTCTGTATGTTCATGACTGCAAGGTATAATATTGGTTGGTTATGTAGTTACTAGTAGATTGAGATGTTTTTGCTAAGTCTAGCGTAGGCTAAGGTACGGTTAGTTGAAAGTCATCATCATCATCATCATCATCATCTCAGCCATAGGACGTCCACTGCTGGACATAGGCCTCCCCCATTGATTTCCACAAGGACCTGTTGGAAGCGGCCCGCATCCAGCCCTTGCCTGCGATCTTAGTCAGGTCGTCTGTCCACCTGGTCGGTGGCCGTCCTATGCTGCGCTTGCCAGTCCGTGGTCTCCATTCTAGAACTTTTCGGCCCCAACGGCCATCAGTTCTTCGAGCTATGTGCCCTGCCCATTGCCACTTCAACTTGCTAATCCGCTGGGCTATATCGGTGACTTGCGTTCTTCTACGGATCTCCTCATTTCTGATTCGATCACGTAGAGAAACCCCGAGCATAGCCCTCTCCATAGCTCGTTGTGTGACTCTGAGCCTGCTCAGAAGGCCCATAGTCAGAGACCACGTTTCGGTTCCGTAAGTCATCACTGGTAACACACACTGTTCGAAGACTTTCGTTTTCAGGCATTGCGGTATTTTGGACGAGAAGACGTCTCGTAGCTTCCCGAACGCTGCCCAGCCGAGTTGAATTCGACGATTGGCCTCTTTCTCAAAGTTGGACTTACCTAATTGGACTGTATGTCCTAGGTAGACGTAATGGTCAACAACTTTGAGAATCGAGTTCCCAATTGATATGGGGGCGGGCGCAACATGGACATTCGACATAATTTTCGTCTTGTCCATGTTCATTTTAAGGCCCACCCTTAGGGAAACTCTGTTGAGGCCTTCGAGCATCGTGCTGAGGTCTTCCATCGATTCTGCCATGACCACGATATCGTCGGCAAACCGAAGGTGAGTGATGTACTCGCCGTTGATGTTGATGCCGAATCCTTGCCATTCCAAGAGCTTGAAGGCGTCTTCCAATGCGGCAGTGAACAGTTTCGGAGAGATAACGTCTCCCTGTCTCACGCCTCGTTGCAATGGAATCGCCTTCGAAATTTGCTCTTGTACTCGCACCGACATGGTGGCGTTATTGTACACACACTTCAACACTTCAATATACCGATGGTCAATACGGCAACGCTGGAGAGACTCAAGCACCGCCCACGTCTCGATCGAATCAAAGGCTTTCTCATAGTCCACAAACGCTAGACATAAGGGCAAGTTATACTCCTCGGTCTTCTGTATAACTTGCCGCAGCGTATGGATGTGGTCTATGGTGCTGAAGCCTTTTCGGAAACCGGCTTGTTCGGGAGGCTGGAAGTCATCAAACCTTCGTTCGAGACGATTCGCGATGACTCTTGAAAACAGCTTGTAAACATGGCTCAGAAGCGAAATGGGTCTGTAGTTCTTAAGCAATGTGTTGTCACCCTTCTTAAAGAACAACACCGCTACGCTTCTGTTCCATGCTTTCGGCGTTGAACCTTCGAGGACAACGGAATTAAAGAGCTTCTGAAGGACTTTCAGTATCGGTGAGCCACCCGCTTTCAGAAGCTCTGATGTGATTCCGTCGTCACCCGGCGCCTTGTTGTTCTTAAGCTGCTTCAGAGCCATCCTAATCTCGTACAGGCTGATGTCCGGGATGTCTTCGGTATAGTGTCGGGTTAGCTTGGCTCTTGGGTCTTTGGCCAAGCTATCAACAGGTTTAGCGACCGAAGTGTATAGCTGTCCATAGAACCTCTCAATCTCTCCAAGCACCTCTGCTTTGGTCGACGCTATACTGCCATCATCTCTCTTCAGCTTAGTCATCTGGCTTTGCCCAATAGACCGGTCTCTTGCAAACACTTTGGAGCCTTTTCTCCGTTCGATCGTATCTTTAATACGATTTGTATTAAAGGTACGGATGTCGTGTCGCAAGGATTTCCATATTCGTCTATTGAGCTGCCTATACGACGCAGCGTCATCGGATGATTGCAGTTGCAACGAGCGTCGTTCAGCCATGAGGTCAAGGGTATGGCTGGAGAGTTTTTGAGGTCCATTTGTACGGCGGGGTTTAAAGAACTTAGACCCCACTTCGTGGACAGTTTCTACAAGCCTGTTGTTGGTCTCGTCCACCGACGCAAAGTTCTCAAGGCAAGCAAAGCGATTGGATAGCTCAAGTTGAAAGCTCTCGGGGTTTTGAATATGGACATTTTGAGGCCGGAGCGTGGATTTCATCAAACGGGACCTCTCAAGTTTAACATTAATATTCAATATGCCTCTTACTATGCGGTGATCACTACCGGTTTTCACCATGTTGATCACAGAGACATCATTGAATATTTGTTTCTTGGTGGTCATGATGAAATCGATCTCATTTCTCGTGGAACCGTTCGGACTCAACCAGGTCCATTTCCTGTGAGGCGGCTTCTGGAAGAAAGAGTTCATCATAAAGAGTCCCTCTTTCTCCATGAAGTCGGCCAGCCTCTGTCCCCTGGGGTTCCGTTGTCCATAACCAAATTGCCCCACTCTCAACTCTCCATCACTTCTTTTGCCCAACTTTGCGTTAAAGTCCCCCATAACAACAGTATAATGGGTCTTAGAGGTATGCATGGCCCTACTAATGTCCTCATACATAGCCTCTACCTCCTCATCGGTTCCGAGTTTCGAGGTCGGTGCATATACCTGAATGACCTTCAACGAATACCTACTAGATATTCTGAGTATTAGGTATGCCACCCTGCTCGAAACGCTATCGATGGTAATGATGTTGTTAGTGAGGGACTTGCGAACGAGAAATCCGACACCACCTTGGGACTTTTGGTCGCCTTCCCGGTAGTAGAGCAAGTTACCGGATTTAAGGGTTATGGTGTCCTCACCCTCTCTACGGACTTCACATAACCCTAGGATATCCCAGTGTAACTTACTCATTTCTTCTTCCAGCTCGACGATCCTCTCGTCTGCCAACAAAGTTCTTACGTTATGTGTTACCAGGGCCAGAGGTCGTTTAATGAGGGAGTGGTAGCCGTGCGTCTGCCGGGGATTCTTCGCACCCCCTGCTCCACCGTTACACTGGCCGCTACCGGAGCCAGCTTTAGCGGAGCTGCCGGGGACTGGGGGCCTGGTCGAATTTTGTAATATCATAGTGGGGGGGGTTTGCCAATACTCACCACGCTTGGCAGGCGGGTTGGCGAGCGCAGTACAGAATGTGAGTCTCAGAAGGCGCTGCTGCCCATCCTTCTGGTACGTGATCCCTTAGTCGACTCCTACGACACCCACGGGAAGACATGGGGGGGTACTATTCTAAGCCGGTACCCCACGGCAACGTTGTTGTTGTAGTTGAAAGTAGAAACAGTTAATCTGAAGTGTGGGCTTCTGTGTTGTACATTTAATTGAGAGCGCAATACTTTTTATGCTGACAGACAATTACTTCGAAGTCAAATGCTAATAAATCAGTAGGTTGATCAAACTAATAATAGAGATAAGGTTTATAAATTGAGCACCAAAAGAAACTGAACTAGGGTATCGAATTAGAGAGGTGTTAGTAAAGGGCGGCAAATTTTGAATAGCCTCCCAGCAGAAAATGTGGAAATCCAAAAAAAAAAACTTAAATGTGGTACATTAAGCAAGTCTTGTACATACATTAAGTTGGTATTAGTACAAGATTTATAGAATAGTTTAAGATGATAATGGTAGTGATTCTCTTGTTCAACTAAACTAAACTAAAATCGTGGAACCTAAGATAGTCCTAAAATATTAACTACGATAAAGTATAAATTAGTACGACACTTATATATAACTATGCTAAAATTAGATGATTTAATTAAAATTGCGGGTAGTTCTCGTCATTTATTTGGTGCCAACTAAAACTACCCGCATTTAGCCATAAATTAAATAAAAGTCGTCTCGAATATTAAAGATAGAAATAGCATGGTAAGACGTTATACGAATTTGAATTTTAGCGCAAATAAAATAAGCCTTTTCACTTTACTCAATTTTAGTTTAGTTTAGTTGTAAGAGGATCACTACCAATGTTACTACAGTGCAAAACCGCATATGCTACTTTGCTATTGTGGTGTTTACTTATACATTTCCATTGGCTTAAAAATAAATAATTCACAATAATCTATCATCTAGATCTGTCTCCGATATAATATACATCCATTATCCACTATATTAAAAGCAATAAAAACTATAATCCATCGGTGAAAGTGTACAAGTGTGAGCGTTCACTACAACGCTAACTGATATTTTCACTAGTCGTCGTAATTGTACTGTCGTTTGTCGACAGTTGAGGATTGAAATTAATATTTCTAATAATATTGTGATAAAGTGTTAACGTAAAACCATGTTGCTTAAACTTAACTAACTGCTGATTATTATTATTGTCCTAGTTGTACGTATATAATGCTGAATACACACTAGTTATTTATGTACCAAATTGAAGTGTGATGCATTAGGCTGGATACACGCTGTGTAGGTATAATACACGTGCCAGATCGCTGACAGATCGTTAATTTGATATGCTGAATGCATTCAGTCTAATTAGACTCCTCAATCATGTAAGCCTTTACTAATTAGTCAAGTCTTTTCAGCTTATTTTGTTGAAAGTCTTACGAGTCTAATAAACTTTTAAAAACTACTATGTATTAGAAGAAATCATCTTCGACCACATCGTCACTAACCATCAAGTGAGATAGTGCTTCTTGACATATTTTGTTCCTATTGCCTCCGCATTTTTTGTATATTTAGCCAATTTTAGGTTAATGTGACGGAACAAGCAATAGGCTCTTAAGATGTTAAGTGGTAACCTTTGCCTATTAACAGATACAACTCGTTGAGAACTGCACTGCACCCGGTGCCTGTAATTTCACGGGAAACGATACCCTTCAAACCTGAACACAGTAATACCACGGTAATATTATATATCGCCATGGTAATATGAATACTACTGCCAGGCAGGAATAAATAAACAGCCGTGGACATCCAAGAGCTAAATTAACGATAAAATTTAATTTAGTTTCTGATAAAGGAAAATGTAACAAGCAAGGTTTAAGTATATACATATTATGTTTCTTCGAAATTAGTTTACACCAAGTTCAAGTTTTCTTGACTTTGTAGGTTAATGGCAATTTCTGACTAAAGTTCGGCTTAGTATAATAACCTAACTGAAGCTCAGGATTCAGAACAAGTTTGCTAAAGTAAACACACTTTCTGTAAACAAGCTTTATATACTATTTAATTTAATTTAATACAACAGCGCAAAGGGAAATATTCACGTATAAATAAGATGGTGATATCCGACCACATCACGTGGTCCTTTTCAAGAAGCACGTGGGTGTGTCTCGCTTTATAATCACTTCACTTTTAAAAAATTGTCGTCTAAATGTTTGTTACTCTTTCACGCTGAAACGGCTGAACGGATTTGCATGAAATTTGAGATGAAGATAGCTAATTTTTATCCCGGAAAAGTAGTCCCTGTGGGGTAATTGAGGTAGCGGGATAACCGTAGACCACGCGCGTGAAACCATGGGTGTCGCTAGTTTGGAAATAACATTTGTACTCATGAAATAAATGACTAGGTAAAGGTGTGAAATATTTGATGAAGGAGATTTACATTTTTTTATGAATGTCCAAAATTATTGTTTCTTCGGGTGATCAAGTGTTGTGGTTGTGGATTAACCGTTCAGTGTCCGTGAAAGTGCACGAGTTTAAGAAGTGAATAACATAGTCTAAATGGCTAATCTTTGCATATTTATTTCACTCCGCAATCTCTAGGTAAAGTAACAGTAAATTGATTAGGTGCTTCTGTACTGAATCAGTTCGGAAACGAGAAGGGAGTATACTAATAACTAATTACAATACTGCAGCTACTAAAATAACACTTTAGCAGTCAACTCAAATTCTCTAACCCGCTACCAATTGGCAGCGTGCCAAGAATGCTAGCAGCACTGGCCTGTTGCGTAAGCCGTCCAAATATGTGCCAGCATTTTGTTCACGCATCGCTTCGATCCAACGCTGTGACGAGTCAATGTCAAGTAACATTGGCTAAGTGCACATAAAATGCGGAGCCAAAAGGGACAAAAATCAAGAAGCAGTGGTCTAATAAATCGCTGCCAGAGTTCAAAGTTCCAAATTACTGGCTGACTACATTGTATTAGTATATAATAGTATAGATAGTAAAAAAAATCTCCAAGAAATAAATTATCTAATGGAACTAATTGTGTAAAATCTATTGAAGTTGTAGGTAAAAGACTTGTTATATCACTTGTTTTTATCAAGACAGTGCCATATTTTATTGATTCAGATAATCGCAAGCAGAGAACTTTGCGGTTTGTATTTTACGCACGTTCATTTTTTGAGGATATACTTACATTTTCCTCTCAAGTTTTGCACCTGCGATCAACGGATAAGTTAGTAGACAGTACAAAAGTCAGGTTGTTCTTCAAATGTATTTCATATTTCTTACATAACCCAATACGTCGGCAGTATGAATAAAAAAGCAGCTGTATCTACAGTTTACTGCATTTGAACGTACTACGAGTAATAAAACAACTTTATAAATTCCACCAAAAAATAATATTCTCAATTTCTCAATTTGCTTGTGTATTTATGTGTCTTTATTTTCAAGACGCGCTCATTTCATAGAAGATACATTGAGCTCGTTAGTTTTATGACTACCCCTCGTTTGAAAAATGACCACAGCCGAGAGATGTATCAAGAAAACCTTTTTATTTTGATGGAAATTTATAGCATCATTAACGTTTCTTGTTGGAAAAGGGGAAGATTGATAAAACAGCTTAGATACATAGAGTACTAGCCAGTGTACCCTAAGCCTGCGATCCAAAAGTCTTGATAAAACCATTTTGCTTGCTATAAATTGTGTAATAAAAAAATATTTCTTAGGTTTTTTTTAAGCGTTAGCTTGTGCCTATATCACCTGATGCCAAGACAAGTGATCACCTCTACTTAATAATGTGGAAGACTCCAGGATTGTACCAATCGAGAACTACAGACTGAGGAAACGAGTTCCACTCCCTGGCAATATGCATTATTATGTGAAAGGAAAGCGTAAGCTTGCTACGGAAAGGTCTGTATTTTTTAACACACTCATACCCCCGCACTAAGATTCCTTGTGTCGCTGGAGGCATTGAGTGTGTCCTCTTAATGACATCACAACAAACATGCAAGACCTCTGGGACAAACATGCTCATCACACAACTGTTTGCCCCTACCGGGATTTGAACCCACCCTGGGTTCGAATCCCGGCACGGGTGCAATGTATACAAGCCCGGGGACCGGGCGAAATCATGCGACTGACAAGTCAGCAACGGTAAAACTGCCAAATTATAAATTAAAAATTGCGCATAATTGTATATAAGTAAATATAAACAATTTTCATTGTACTTTTCTTTTTTTATCCTAAAATGCTGATAATAATCATAGAGAAACTATAAATTCCCTGTGAAACAAATAGTAATACGTGGATCCGCTCACCGAAATTTCGCACTTATGTTATTTAAAGTACCTAAGTGATGACATTACGGTCTAGAAGCCCGAGCTTGCTTTATCATATTATAGTAAATCTATGACAAAATAAGTTAATAGTTGTATGTACGATAGGTGCGTTATTCAATTGACAACGCTACGACAATATGAACATTATGTTCTCGAAAGATTCTTACTTTCAGTCCATATCAATTACATAAACACTGACCATGATTTGCAATATTACCCATTCCGAGACCTCGCCCAAAGCGAACGCGTGTATGACTTGAAAGTTCTCCAACATTGTCAAATGTCCACAAACCAATTCATTGACCTTTTTAAAAGAGCTTGAGCCAATTACAACAAATGCGAGCACTTTTACAAAAGAAGACTCTTGCAACACCCGATTCAAACAGACTCGAGTCGAGCAATTGATTTCCCAACAAAACTGAAAGCAAAGCCGTTGCCATCTTTTTATTTTATTCAATATATACTTACTCATAGCGCTTTCTGACATGACATTTATACGTTTGATTTTAAACCTAGAATACGCATGTCATTCGGTTCAGTTTAGTTGAATTAATATGTAATAGAATAATATGTTATCGGATATGCTGACGTTTGGATCAAGTTCCTCGTAGAGATTTCACTAGATTAGAGTGCGACAATAGGCTGGATACTCAAAGGCGACAAGTAAATTGAGGTCCGGATAATTTTGTTTATTGATTAGGTACATAATTAGATATGCACTGTATTTAAGCGCATTGTTAAACATATTTTAAAAGAGTAGCTCCCGAGTTTCTTGCCGATCCCTCTCGGTAGTGGCTTTATTCATATGGAAACACAACGTTACATATTATTATCAAATATTAGTACATTCTTTGACCTTCATGAGTGCGTCCAACATTGATTGAGTAATTTTCAATTTGAGTTAAGCATTCGAAATCCAGAAAAAATTAACGAACGTAACTAACTAAAACAAAACGTACATTATCTCTCAAATTTGAGTCAGATGATGAGGATTTGAAATTTGCGAGATAATGTTTATCGTGAAACTGGATTTTTCAGTATGGACAATTGTTTTAGCTTCGTTTGGAATTCATCAGAATCTTGAGTGCAATGCCGGACGCGACATGCACGCAAGTTTCATAAATATGTGAGCGAGCGTTTAAATAATATTATATCAATTAATGTTGAGGTGTTTAATGTGAACTTCCAATAGATTTCGCAATTAAGAGATAGCATATTTGCCTTTTTAATATGACATTTTGTAATACTGTATTTCAATAAACTCCTGATAGTTTCACTCAAATGTTGCATTTAGTAGTTAAAAAAAATAATATTAAAAACATATTTAGAAGTAATAATTACCCGAATACATCATGTCTGTCATATATTTTGTGATAGGGTGGGCAAATTCCAAACGGAACTGATTGCTTACTTTAATCTTGCCTTGTAATGCCTTGAACATAGTCTGTAAGTTACATGTGCTGTATGAATAAATAAATAAATAAATGTCATAAAAAATAATACATACAAAGTATACATTTCCGAAAACCATGAATAAAAACACAAAAATAACTGTTAGGATCTTGAGGGTTACAAAGACTACTATAGTACCGCACGCGGTCCTACCTAGCCGCCTCGCCTTACGCTATAGTAAACGCTCTGCCGGACACCCTGTATAGGATTAGTATTTTGTGAAACATCAATAAAGCCCAGTCAAAGGGTAAAACAATTTTAAAATGCGACTGGAGAAAAAATCTGGTTATTTTTACAGGTGTCGATATAATCTTCACAAAAAGAAGACAGTTTTCGTGTTATCGAAGTTACAGAGTTAAATATTCGCAGCACCAATTTTTTTAATTTGTTTCAACTAAAAAATACCATCTGTCGAAGTCTGTTGGTAATGATGTTTAAAGGCCACTCGCAGAAATCGACAAATGTGCATTCAGGAGCAGGTGGTTAGGTTAATTTGCATAAAAACACTACCAGCATAAAGATTTCTTTTGCTTATATCCAAAAATATATAATTGCAAATAAATATAGGAGCAGATGTGTTTTAAACTGGAAAATGGCATTGGATTTTTAAAGAGAAACTTCTTATCACCCTATACAGAGTTTAGAAATAAAATATATAGACCCTAGAATGCTTCCTCAAGCGTAAGTTACTACGTATGTCAAGGCGATATGTTCATCTAGATTTTAGCCAGCATAAATGGGTAAATAAGTCAAATAAATAATTAAATTCAAACTTCATGCCATCATCCGAATATGCCTCGCTACCACAGATCATCACCCTGCGCTACTAAGCAGATGGTATTTTAAAAACATTGGTTGATAAGTGGGATTGACAGAGAAAAGTTACGTTCGGTTTTATATTTTACGAGTTTCTTCGGGTTTAATGTGTTATTAAATTATAAATCATGAAGAAAGTTGAACACAATGACTAAAATGGCAAATCTTCACTTGTTTATTTCTCTCAGAAATCTCCAAGTAAAGTTCCAATAAAGCGTCAACTACAGTACTGAGTCTTAAGGCTCAGATTTTAGCCTACGGCTAGTTCATTTAAATAAACTTCAGAATATTAAGCTAAACCTTTGCTTAGTGCACGTGAAATTCGAAGCCAAAATGAAAAAAAGCTACTGTACTATATGATGTAAAGTAACACGGGTTTCTTGAATTATGAGCCTAAAAGCGATGCAATAAGGCCAGCTCACATATCTCTTACACCCTTATGAGAAGTATTTTACAGAGGTGGAGGTTTACATATTCACTTGTCAAAATAAACCTCCTGTGTTTGTCATTGTTTTTTCCCTGATAGGCCAAGGTGATGAAATATGACCTTTCTCAGGTTTCCTCAATCTTATTTAGTGCTTCGGCCGTGGCATTCGGATAAAGTCATTTGTTTTATTTATCGAGCGAAAACTATCTTAGTATGTACCTACTTATTATACAACGTAACTAAATAAACTTTCAATCAAATATACTTGATCGAAGAAATAAACAATAGAGGTAGCTCTATTTATCGTTTTCATTATTACTAGTCCGTGCTCACTGAATCGTTTAGTAACTATTTACAGTTATATTAATTAGAAATAAACAAACACTATGAGATATAGCCAGATATAAAAGTTATCTCCTAGTTCCGAAAAGAAAACTGGAAAAACATTGCAAAAACGCAGCCCGACCGACCTACTTAGGCGCGTAATATCAATCATGGTTTATTATAAATATGTGGTATCCGGCTTTACTCACGTTTATAGTCGAAGTTTTGACCTAGGCTTCGAGCATGTCCGATGCTCATCCTCAGGTGAGTTTACGCCGTTTCAGTGGTCGCCGCGATCTGGCAGCGTAAACTCACCTGAGGATGAGCATCGGACATGCTCGAAACCTAGGTCGAAACTTCGACTATAAACGTGAGTAAAGCCGGATACCACATATATATAATAATGTGTCAAACTCACGAGAATTTCTAATCAAAAAAATCATGGTTTAACTCACAGTTTTACTAAACCCCTTGAAAAGTTAAGCGATCCATTAAACTTCTCTCGTAATATCAATGAAGAGCGGCCAATGCTGTCCAGCATTGGCCGATTAGTTAAACTAAGATTATTTTTATAAACGTAGCAACACTGGTGATGTCGTCGCCTTAGTTCAGAATAAAAAACAAAATGAGATGTATGAAAGAAGAGAAAATTCGAGAGGAGCCAACAGATAGAAAGTTACAAGTACGTTTCCGCCACTATTTGCGCTTTTCTATACATATACAGGTAGGTACTTGAGGTTTTCGCGATATTAAGGTGTTTATGAAGCTAATGGCGATTGCCGTCAGCTATTATGTTTATATTTACTTTCTCTTGTGACCACAGATTTGATTGACCATGACTAAACACTTAGCTCTACACCTAGACTTGACCACAGGGTATCTGAAAGTGATTTTACGAGACTACTACTACTAATTCACAAACTAATTAGCTTATTACGCAAGCTTCGTTCGACGTTTTTCCAAAAATGGCTCTAACGATTTAGATGACAGTTTGTACATGGGTAACGTATGCTTAACAAGTTTTTCTATATGCTATATAGACAAACTAAAGTACGCTTTATTTTAAATTATTGTCGGATCTATAGGATAAACCTGAAGTACATTACTTCGAATGCAAAAATAAGGTTACAAAATGACAGTGTTATGAGTTAACCGGGCCGTGGTGGTACCGGCCTAGAATAGTACTCCCCCATCTCTTCCCGTGGGTGCCGTAAGAGTCGGCTAAGGGATAACGTACCAGGAGGTGGGCAGCAGCGCCTTCTGAGGATCGGAAATCATACTGCGCTCGCCAACCCGCGTGCCAAGCGTGGCGAGTATTGGCAAATCCCCCCTATATGGGGGAGGCATACGTCCAGCAGTGGACGCACATGGCTGAGGAAAGATGAGTTAACAAACCCAATTGAGAACCTCCCTCTTATGGAAGAAGTAACTTTAAACTTTTTTTTATTTTTATATTATTTTATTCCTTTACAGGTAAGAGATTCGGGCTCGCTTTGTTTTGGGATAACAGCCGTTAGGCCATTTTTAAAATATTTTATAGGTCTATCGCCATCGTTTGACCACTACCCCACTTGGTGGTCAGTGACGATGTGTTTGAAGATATTATTACGCTAGAATGCTTACTGGCTCTCAAGGAATGCTGCGTGTATGTCTCGCTGCCAAATATCGTAGATTATATTGTAGGTAAGGTTGACATTTTATTCACAAATGGTCAGCTATCTTTTGTACTGCAACCACAATTCGTCAATAAAGCAAACGTGGATAGAAAATAATTATTGTATATAAAAATAAATGCATCTGAATCTTGATCTGAACTTCCCAATAAAATGAAGCGGTCCAATTATATTCAAGGTAACAAACTTTATTATTTACTAAACCTGTTTGACATCTAGATATACTAGCGGCTAGATCTTGGATCATGGCCTTAAGTTACAAACCAGTTTCCGACCGAAAATAACAACATTGCGCGTAAAATCTACCTAGTTTAAGCAATATTTTAACAAATAATTAAAAATTGTTGGATGAATTGGTATCAATTAAAAATCATAAATATTTGAACTGAGAACTTCCTTCTTTTTTTGAATAAATAAATAAATAAATACGCGCCTTCGGGCAAGAAACGATACTGCACACTATACATACAAACATACAAACGCCGACACACTCAAATTGCCACCGAGACCTTCGCTTCGCTCTGTACGATTATTTCATGCTAATCAAATCAGACCACTTAGTAAGGCGTATTTAGATGGCCTTTATTAGATATCCTTGATCCATTAATGAATTAAGCGATTCATGTGAGTACCCATGGGCACATCTATATAATAGTTGTAATTTTGTTAATCATACAAACTAGGTAAGATTATCTAAAATTATTTGAAAAGCTCTTATCCTAATCACGCTAAAATTTAAAATCGAATAACTCATGATCATGCTATATTCAATACATTGAAGAAGAGGTTTATTACATTTCACGTCGATATAGTCAGCATCAAATTACGTGATGACTTATTTTACCTGAAACTACCCACACTTCTTTTATTAAAAAAAGAATTTTTTGGTTTGTTAATTATAAATGTAACACTGAATTGAATTTTGTTTCTTTTCAATTATTATAAGCTTGTATTTGACCTCTGTATGTTATTTACTTTTATCATAATCGTATTAAAACTATGTAACTAACTATATAAACACACAACTATTGTTAGTTTCATTGAACAACAGAACCACTACCGATGGCTAATCACGAGTTCTTATAACTACGGCAGAGGTAGATTAAAAAAAAAAGATTAATCTCTATTGTCACGTAACTAAAAACTGGACTAGAGATACTACAGCCAATGCACATCCAGTTGTTAGATTTTTGTTCTAATTGTGCATTTGAAAAAGCATTTGACGAACGGTGGCACAAGTGGCATGCATCATCGTATTTATGGCAAGGTTCTAGGGTGCTTTCAGCTCCCGAGATTTCGAGCAAGTGTGAAAAAGGCATTCCGTATGAGATCTCGGAGCCCTCTGACATGGAGTCATGCCACCGAGGGTATTTCAGTAAGTGGAAATCTCACATAGCCCCCCTACATCCCCATTGGAGTCAGGAATCTTTAAAAGATTTTCTCATCGGAAAAGAAAGGTAATTCTGCCCAATCATAAAAATATTCAGTAAGAACCATACGGGTGGCTGGCACAGCTGCCGCATGCCATCGGCCCGACGGCGATTAAAGAAAGTTAGGAGCCTGAATCTTATGGGTGCAAACCCTAGTGCTCCATATCTTTTTTTAAATACTTTCATTGGATTACAGCAGCGGAAAGGTTCAATGTAGTTATTGTCTGTGGTCGCCGAAGTGCAGTGAGACGAAATGGCATTGAGTCACGCTACTTGGGATGTCTCTGAGACATTCCCAACAATGGCACTTGAAGGTTGCAATCGTGGACACCAGTCAATCCATGCATAGCTTTTTTAGTTTAAGACTATTTTTATTTAGTTTAAGAATTCACATGTCTGTCACTATTAAAACATTTTTTTTTCTTACACTCAAACCCCTGCACTAGGATTCCCTGTATCTTAGATTATCTTATTATCTTAGCTTTAGACGATACTGTATTATTTAAAACTTTTTGGGAAATATTGGCAGTGATTCTTTTGTTCAACTAAACTAACTAAAATAAGAGAAGTTTCATATGGTTACAAAAAATTGGTATGACGCGTACCAACACTAAAATTAGATCTTTTTACTAAAATTGCGGGTAAAAATACCTTCGATCAAAAAAAAATACCCACAATTGTCCAGCAACTGAATAAAACTCATAATATTAGAGATAGCGTTGTATGGAGTTATACGAATTTGAATTTGTAGAAGACGAGCTATACATATATATATATATATATATATATATATATATATTATCTACTTGCATTTTGAAGAGTAGTGAAATATTTTAGTGAATTTTGGTTAGTTCTAGTAAACAGAATTAGGTCCAATTTTTTAGTCAGTGAGTACTCAACCCTTTGAGTACCCTTGGTTTATTTATCTGAGACTCAATCTATATTAGACGTATCACTCATAAAGAAAGATATATTAATAATTTATTTGAACGATTAAGGCCTGTGTGCAAGGAGGCTATTCTAGGCGTTCGACTTTTCTTCCATCGATATCATATCAATAGGTAATAATTTGCAGTTTCATTCCCTCTAATTGAATCATAAATATGCTTTGCCTAGTGCCTAGAATACACTCCTAGAGAGTAAACACTTTTGGGTCGGACAAACAATGTCTTATTCCAAGTAATCCGTAATAAAATTATTGTTTAATCCTTTTTGTATAACAATTAGCAGACGTTAGGTGGTTCTGCAATAGAGAGACATTCACCTTGGAAAACCGAAGGTTATTGCAACTTGGCACTCCACCGGACAATACATAGCATGTAATAAACAAGCTATAATAAATGTATCTACATAGTGAATATAGTAAATTTACTCGCCTATCTATAAAGTCTTATATGTACAACTTCTATATTATTAGTTTATATGTATTATTATATAATTAGTATTATTATATATTTCATATGTTATATTCATATCCGTAATCCCGTAACATGTGGAAATAAAAGTGGTTTCTAATCATCATCTTTATGCAGGAGCATGAAGATGCTCCTGCATGAAGAAGCAAGTCGCAGGAGAGCTACAGTGAGGATTGTGACACTACGTGCAATAACAAAAGTACTTATCCCTAAATGCTTCATCTTGGTGTACCCAAAATGCGCATAATCTGCATAACAAATATAGCTAAGTAGATCTAGAACACAGGGAAATGGTTTCGTCGAAACGACTCGACGACTCGCACTATAGTCTACTAATGAATTTTAGATACAATTTTCACCGACCACCATATTAGTCAATACCAAGCCTCCAATGATTATGCCCTTTTTATCCGAAATCGAAAAAAGACCTTACGGGACCTAAGATTTTTCGATTTGACATCAAAGCTAAACCCGCGCTTGATTGTTATTTCAAAGACAAAAGTAGATAAAACTGCTGAGCTGTTTCAATACGTTATTTCTCTATCTATTAAGCTAAATCCGAAAACTGGAGGGGAGACTATCAGTGTAGAAAAATAAAAAATATTCATATTTAATTTCAATTAAATATGAATATTTTCATATTTAATTTCAATTAAATATGAATAAAAGTAAAATACCTACGTATTTAGACCGCTAACTTTTAATAATAAAGCAAATGTAAGACTTTTAGATTTATATAGAAAACATTAATAACTGACGATAAAACAAATAAGCCCCAAAGCATGTATTTGTAATTCAATAAAATTATAAATTTGCATTAAAAGAACGTTCGTTGATTATTTAATAAATAAAACAAAAAAAGTGAGGAGAATGAGACGGAAAAGGATACAAATTAATGTTTCTTATTAACTCACCTGCATGTTTTATTTTTATTGCTGTTTTATACTAAAACAGCAATAAAAAAAAATGTGTTTTATACTAATTGTTTTATACAAGGTTTAGAATCGACGGAGTGCAAAGATAACAAACATAAAAATAAAAAAAATAGGATAATTATCTAAATTATCACAAATAGGTACCTAATAAACTGCATCGTTTATTTTTTCAATATTCTCAAATTGAAAAATAATTCGATTTCAGCAGCTGCCTCAATCACAACAGTTTGATATTTAACGATCGAGCAGCTGGTCTGAAACCAGTTACGCGTCTACCCGACTGACGTGTTATGAATTATCTGGCCTTCGACATGCAGACAACATGCTACACTTGGTTTAGTACTAACGATTTTTTTCCATTCGTCCATTTGGGCTAAAACCTGTATAATCATACCGCAACCTAATCCTGAAACATTTTTACCCGACTTCAAAAAAGGAGGAGGTTCTCGATTCGCCTGTATGTTTTTTTCTATTACTCTATGATTCGCCAAATATTATTGTGAATGAATTTTGACGGTTCTTTTTTGCTGGTCCCATATAAATTAATACAAATTATGTCTTCATTAAAATTAAAACTCTCGTGTCCGGGCTAATTTCCGAAACTAGTGGATTGATTTTAATGAAATTTCACACATAGGTATATGTAACTTTGTCCAACTTAAAATATGGGCTATATTTGACCGCGATATGTTTAACTTTATCTACCCGTGCCAAGTCAGGGTGGGCGCTAGAAATTAATATTAATAGTATTGAAATCGGTCTAGTTTGGTTTTTAAATCAAAAACATGCCTTCCATCACTTCCATCCACGTAAAGTAAACGAATGAAGTCGGTTTTAATGTATATAATGCTTAGCATGATGTTAACCATAATTTATAAGCGAAACTCACGTTCAAGTTTAAAAAGTAATTCGCCTATTAGTGGGACTTGAACTCCACAAGTGGAGAACTATTATAGCTTAGTTCGAAAAGCGACAGGGTCGGTATTCTTTAGTCATAGATTCAAGTCACAATAGTAGACGAACGTTTCCCTTAAAAAATTGTATATTACAAATTGTTCAGGAGTTGTTAGAGCTAAGAATTGAAAAATTCAATTTAAAAATGTTTTTAAATATGTCGAGACTTTTTCCTTATGCTCATAATGAGCTAAGAGTTAGTAACCAGAAAATCCACCACATCATTAAAAAATGATTGTCCAGCGATATTGAAGTCATTGTCAGTTTGCCGCGAAAACTTACACGGTGTCGGCCATTGTTCGCTTAAGTACATGTTAAGCTTTAATGAGCCTCAATAATAGCCTTAATCTCAAGTTCTTGACGCCTATTAATCAGACAACTTATCGCAGGTATTTATATAGGTACCTAAATAATGCAATTCGTGATTTGCAAGGCTCTATAGTTTTTTACTAACTTCACGCTAGCTCACTTCCGTATTGGTGTTATTATTGAACGCTAGATGGCATTACTAATAAAACAACAACCTCAATCGTCCTAGAACAAGAGAGTTGGCTTTTCGAATAGACTGAATGATTTTATTTTAGGACCATAGATAACAATATTTTAGTTAGACGTATGTTATTATATTACCTACGTCTTGTTAGATATTAATCTTACAAGCTATACTTATCTAATAATTCTACTAAGACCATCTTGATCAGTGAAAAAAATAAGACGTGTGGCACTCGGGGACTGCCGCGGCAAAGCTATTGCATAGCATTTTTTATCAACTTATGCAATTAATATAATTATTAATAACTTATGCAGTAACGCCGATACAACCAATGCCACCTAGAGGCGAGTTGCAGAACTAAACAGACCAACGTAATATTTCAAAAAGTCATTAAAAGTTCTGCTATTCATCGATAGATGGCAAAACTAAAAAGTATCACCGCTGTGCCGGTCGGAGTGAGGGGTGCTAGGTTAATTTCGTTACGGAATTTCTGGATTCGGTCTCCACGATCAAGGCCCGCGTATGTCAATGTGTCAGAATTTAAAGGATTGAGGAACAGTTAAGTCAAAGTCAAATTGAAATGGTGTACAATATCATTCATCCTAGTAAGTACAATAAAGTCCGGAATTTTACTTTTTTTCACGTCTTTGCGAACTCGTCTGTGGGCACAGAAACAAACAATTCGCAGTTATATCATTGATAGCATTTGCCCGCGACTTTGCTTATTATCAATTCTTAAGAAGCGTAATAGATACATATTTTATCACCCCTCTGTTTCTCCTCACTTCAATTTTTTTCGCAAAAAGTATGCATTAACCCTCTCCAGAGTCCCAGCTTATTCTGGACCAAAATTGGCGAAAATAAGTATGTAGTAGAAAATGTAGAAAAAAAGTATAGTAAATAAGGCGTAGCATGTACAAACAAACTCACTTTCATAATTATAACATTAATAACTGCATTAGTTATACATTTTCAACTGAATTTTATTTACCCCGGAACTTCTTCATTTATATACCAGTTCAGATAATAATTTTAAAAATGGTACGAAGTAATCCTAAACCTAAAACAAATGCATTGAAATTGGTTTCTGTGTGTTTCTTTTCATTTTCAAGATATAATAATAATAGTCGAAAACATTCTGCCCGTGTGAGGAATTCGGTTTTTATAGTTTTTAAACTAAGTATATGTAAGTAGTTACATGTTAAAATGTAGAAATAGCACATACCACGGAAATAGAAGGAAATCTCTTTGCCTTCGATATCACAAGTCGATTTCGTGATGACTGTGCAAAACATGGACCTGTAAAATAAGAAAAAAATAATACAATAAACGCTTGAAAAGCTTGTTTATCTGAATGTTGGCAATAACTGCCCACGCAATGCAAGTAAAACCTAAATAAAAAACAGTCACGAAACCCAGCACGTTTTACATACAAAACCGTTTATTATGATATTTCAAGCGAACCAATAATGATGTATCTATGCTAAACCTTAACACCTTAAACCTTAAATCAAACTTTATAAATTCGAACGAAATGCGTAGAAAACATTGCGAAAGTTTTCATTTTATTATGAATACGATGTATAATTATTCTATAGTTCTTAATTTAGTTTACTGTACAGTTTAGTGAAAGTGTGCCACCGTTACTTTTGTTTTAAATCCTCTAAAACAAAAGGTTGACTGGAAGAAATCTCTTTAAGCGCTTAGTCCGTCTTTTGATTCTCTAGGATAGTTTAAGCTATACATAAGAAATCTATTAAGTTGCTTTTGTAAATTTGGAGAAACAAATAAAGAATTTTCTATCTATCTATAATAAATATATCCTGTAGATAAATGCCGAAAAATGAACATGCATTTATTAGTTAATTCTAGGTGTTTAATGACCCAAACGTATCCAGTGAATAGCCGGAAGAAAAGAAAAATAACAGAAAGTAAAGAACATTGGTCCTATCGACAGTATTCGTGGCACTTCACTGACACTAATTTTGGAACCACGACCCCGAGTTCGGATCCCGGCTGGGGCAAAACATTTCTGTGATGAGCATAGGTATTTGTCCTCGGGATCTTGGATGTTTGTGTATTGTGATTGTGTGTGTCCATAGCTCCCGCATGTCTAGGTATCCTAGAGTGGGACATGTGTGTGAATGCGTATTAAAAATTTACGAGACGCCTAATTAAATCACCACAAACAAAACATTCGCAAGAATAGCTTTTTCATCGGTATCGGTTATTGTGCGCATAGTCATACAAGGAAGTAAGTAAACCCAGAACCAATATAAAGGTAAGGTAAGTAAGGTAATCATGTAATTTAGAAATATTTGCCATTTTAAAGCAAGCAGAAAACAGGCAGTTATGG
Organism: Apeira syringaria; assembly: GCA_934044485.1. Taxonomy (NCBI): domain Eukaryota; kingdom Metazoa; phylum Arthropoda; class Insecta; order Lepidoptera; family Geometridae; genus Apeira; species Apeira syringaria. The sequence continues at coordinate 7,858,021 of OW203665.1, read as the reverse complement.
AAACAGCTTGTCAATCACTCCATTCATTAATTTTAGAAATTGTATAGAATTACTTTATTAAAAATTTCCCTGGACAGTCAAGATATGACCTTCAACAATGAGAAAAAACGATACTGAAGAAGCTATGTTGAGTTTCAATTTAAATTAAATTCGTAATTTCTCAAGCGAAGCAGTGAAAGGCAAAGCAAGGCCGGCAACACAATAGTTTGGATTATGGCCGATACAAATGAGCAGACACCGGAAGAAGCTTCTATTCATAACGAAGGCTTTGTCTTGAATATCCTTCTCGAATAGAAATGGACAGTGATTGGAATAAGTAGGCAAGAACGCAAGTAGGCAAGAGACATCATCACATAAAACAGAATTTATCTGTGACACAATTGACCAGTATAAAGTTACCGGCCTAGTAGGTATAGCCCGACCAATTTAAGAAGTTTAGTAAAGTTGTATCAATTAAATACATTGGCAAATTAGAACCTTTGCTATAAATATTCAAAATCATTGTTGAAAACGCTCAAAGTGATTTAATCATTAAATGTTACAGTAAATCCGAAATTATCGAGAGGCGAGTTAATTAGGTCATCGAAACCGACTCTCTGGTAGAACCTAGGCTTTATTTCATTGAAATATAACCTAAGATTCATTTAAAAGGTTATCTCTATTTAAACAGACTTTAACATGACTTCGCGGGCAACCGATAGTGTATAATATTATTACATGTAAAACAAGATATAGACTTGTACCTAAATACATAGCAGTGTGATATGTGCAATTAAACAGCTATTAGCGAATGCTAAGCAATCAACGGCTGGATTCTTAAATTGAGATAATTACTTGAAACTGTATTTATAGAACTCAATCGACACCGTGACGCCTGTTTAAATGGTTAACTGGTTTTATATGTTAGAATAAGCGGCCTATGTTCAGGAAGTAAGTACATAAATATTGTTAACTAGCTGACCCGGCGAACTTCGTACCGCCTAACAGTCGATGCTTTAATTTTTTAATTTTGTTTTAATACTTATTCTGCTAGGTCATAAGTCAGCTAAGTAAAGTTATTAAGTCAACAATTACATTATGTCAAAAAATAAAACGTCACTCAGTTGTTTTGCCTTCCCGGAACTCCCTCCCCTCCACTAACACTTCAACTTTATAGTATGTTATTAAAGTTCAAATTGACTTTTAAGTATTATTACGAATCTTTTGTGAATATAGAAAAGTATTGTTTTTAGATTTTTTCAGACAACTTTTCAAATTTTTCTCTCCGTAAGAACCATTATCGTACTTCAACGAATATTATAAAAAAAGAATTAGCGAAATCAGATCAACTACTCTCGAGATTTGCGATTCCAGGGTCCTGGATGTTTGTGTGCTGTGATTGTGCGTGTCTATGGCTCCCGCGACACAGGGAAGCCTAGTGCGGGGGTGTAAGTGTGTATAAAAAAATAAATAAATAAGTCAACACAATCAAAAAATACGGCTGTTCACGAGTTTCTTTTTAATGTTATAGAAGGCGAAAAAGCAGACGTCGTGTAGGATCCAATACTCGCAAGAGATTTAAAAACATGCGTGCTAGTACTTCCTGTTCATTCAGTTCAGGTTGGGTACTTACCGCTAATTTAGTATTATGAAAATTGTCAAGAAGCAATGTTTCAAGCTCAAAGTTGCAGGAGGAATCACTATTTTTGCGTGCACTAACTTTTTTGCAATTGGTAAACTGAACGCGATCTTATCGATATACGGTGAGTTGGCGAAAACAGTTTTTTCAGAACTTTCGGTAACCAGGTCCGACTCGCACTTAGTCGATTTTTATTATACCCAATTTCCTGATAACTATCTCGTAACAGATCTAATAGAGGCGTAACTTTATCGTCACTAGTCTTAGCAAGAGGTTGAATCGACCTTTTGTTAAAGGTCAGGCAATTGAGCTCAGAATCTGCCAACCAATTGTTACTTCTAGGAATCTGTATCTACATAATTCTATCATAATTAGGTAGCTGTTTATCATGGTTTTAGATCTTGATTCAATTGTTTGAATATAATAACACCCGTAGTTATTGACGACTCAGGTTATAAGAAGGCTAGCTCATTCCTTCATCATCATCATCATCATCATCATCAGTAGGTGCCTTTCCACTTACTGGCGGTTGGCCGTCAGCTCGGTGAACTTTCCCTATATCATGTGGCATGCTGAAATAAACTGTTTAAAAATATTCTATCTGTCAAATAATATCAAATAGTCATTAGCACTACTGTAGATCGACATTGTAATACATGTTTTATAATGTTTTAGAATAGTTGATTTGGAAGTTACTCTTTTTGTCTAGAATATACTACCTCTTAAATAAATAAAAAATAAAGGAAACATGACTGATCCAGGTTTCAATTAAAATCGGGCATTATTTCCACATTATTTTAGAGGATGAACTAAATGGTTTGCATGTGGTTAAGTTTAAAGATAAGATAATTTATTTTATTGATATCATTATAAATTTTACACACAAATAAAAAAATATAAATACAAATGCAAATGAGAAATATAAAATAATAATGGGCATCAAAGCAAGGACAAGTTTTGCAATATTTAATGAATTACACTTTAAACGCAGATTTTCTCAATGAGAAGCTCCACTTAAACCTAGTAATTTTATCTAATAGTAACAATTAAGGTGGTCTGAACTCCTACCTTCGCCCTACAGTCACGACATGAACAATATAAAACGCGCCGACTAAAGCTCGTGACCGCGACGCCCTACTTTTTCCTTTGGCCTCCCTCAGATTTACTATAGACTCTCAAGTTTATCATTCTTAACACAATGAATTAAGGTCTATATTAAAAACCGAGTTTACAATAGATTGTAAACCGATTTGGAAAATACTATTGTATGGGTACGGAGTTCGTCAGGGTTCGATGCTGTGGCCACTGTCTTAAAGTTTACATTTGTGTGGTGGAATCACAATTCGAATAGTGAGTCCACCTGATCCCTGCGACGTAATGGCTTACGTAAGTAGTTTACATTGTTTCCTGGGGTCTGTGAGGAACGTTTAGAAAGTAGTCGACAAATGGGTAAATATTAGAAAGACCGAACGTTTTGTGGCTCATCTAACTTAAGTCACGCAAGAATAAGTATCGGGTGAGATGACCATGAAACTATGAAAATCAATATGGAATGTGGTAGGTTTTTGTTGTAAAATCTCCCTTCCTTTAGATAATTTCCCTTCCTAGATTAAACCAATCATATGTGATGATTGGTACAAAATGTTTTCCCTAAACAAAACAAGACTATAATGATTGTGTAACGAATGTCTATGCAATCATACTTTTGTTTTATATAGAAAAAAAACGCTTATTTGTAACATCGCCGCTACCTAAATTAAATAAATAAGAGTGTTGAGATGGTAAAGAGTTCCTATAGTTATATATTATATATCTATAGTTCTCCTATTGGCATGTTCACGAATTCTGCTTGTAGTTTGCCTGCCGTTTTTGCAAACGGTACGTCGAGAAGCTTTGGATTCCTATACATTCTACCAGTAGTGTGAATCGGTAAATGATCCGCGGTGACTAAGTAGATCCGAGCTGTCAACTATAGCCGTTCGGCTTGCCCAAGATATACGTGAGCTCAGTTATGCTTCTCCGCTAACGAAGTGCTAGAAAATGAAATTTGCGACATCTTGAGCTATAATCCGGTAAAAAGATTTTTGATCGAAATTTTAAACAGCGTCGGAACCTTTTCTGAATACTTTCTATGTGAGATATGTCAATATCGTATGAGGGATTCCATATCGATATGTATCACCACATCTCACGTACTGTGGTATCACTGATCAATGATCAATGAGCCACGACGACCGTCTAATAATAAAATGGTATGAATAAAATGGCAATATCAACGTAGATATAAAATACATAATTTTTGAAACAAATCAAATCAAATGTAAAATAATTTATTTTCACCTCACAAAAGGTTTCGTATAATAAATCTGAGATTTCGAGAGATACATAATATTACATTTTACTGGCTTACTACTAACAATATACAAAATCACACATACATTTCGGCTCATACAATGGGGAAAACAATGGAGGAATTGTTTTAAAAATATTACTGTTATCAAATAGTATTAAAAATTTTGTGAATTTTATATGTGTTGAAAAAATTGAATAGAAATATGATTGGCACCAATGAACATATAACATCATTGATTGGCACTTATTTATCATATCTGTAAACAAACCTTTTACGCCAAATAGTGGGTGTCAGCTACCATTTTTGTGGCAACATTAATATTATGGCAAAGTATTTATTGTCTTTGATAAATATCATGAACTTCTTACCTTGGAAGATATTATTTATTGCATAATAAAAGTAGATCTGAATAGTAAGTTTTATAACAATAAAAATATAAGAGAATGACACGTAACAAATTCGTTGGCAGGTACATTTACACAATTGTACGTGTTTCACGACGGCAGATTTCACAAATGAAATGAAATTATTGAATAACACGCTGAATTTCGACTAGTACTGTACCAAGATTATCAATAAACTAGCTGTGTACCGCAACGTCACCCGCGGGGATTTTGTTTTAAACATTGTGGCTTTATACCAAAGGGATGAAAAGTAATGCTTTTACTCAAGTCCAATATTGGTACAATCAATAACTTGATTGTACCAATAAGAATATAGTATTTACAATTACATACATACTTAGTTACCTAAGTTATTCCGACAATTGTAAGCCACATAATACAGACAACCTCTTTATTCATGAAACTATTTTGAATTGACGACTCATTTCAATACAAATCTCGTTGGTGAAAATCATTGGCCACTTATAGGTAGTTCTATTTTTGAATATTTATAAACATTGTCTGTCAATATTATCAATATTTGCAACAAATTTACGTCTCTTGAAAAGCGCAGCCGCCATAGATAAATAACTATAGCCGCTCACATAGCTGCTAGAACCATTGCTGCCACCACCAACGTCCTCCGTACAGCCTAGATTTTGCTACATATGATTTTTTAATTTTTTTACTGTAAAATTAATGCTTCGCGGGCGAAAATTCAACACTGCAGGCGAGGCTGTTATAGAATTTCGGCGGTTATTTTTCGAGCTCCCGCAAGACACGTTTTTCAAATGGCTTGAAAGCTGGTTCACCCTAATGCATCACTGCATACTGCATTGAATTCAGCGGAGAATATTTTGAAATAAACTATTTTAACACGTAAGCGTATGTATTAAAAAAGTTTTTTTGAAAATATTCTACTACCTCGAACTATTTTACATTCACTAACTGTTTTTGGAACAGCCCACACACAATGTACATATGTATCTAATATCTCCATTATGGCACTCTGGTATGTTAGCAATGAAAGTCAGCAACGAAATGATTCGGCGAAGTGTGACCATTTCACAAGATGTGGCCACATGCACTAGCCAGTCATGATTTTATGCAAAATATACTTGGTCTTCATGCTGATATACGCTATCACATTATACAGAACAGTTGCGTTTTCCTTTGATTCTGTTATATTCGAATGCAAACACTTCGAAACAATACAAAGTTATTTCAATTAACGGGTCATTGAAATAATTATGATATTTCGTTAATACGTGGAAAATATATAGATAATTAAATTAAAGGAAGACATAACTAAAATTTTCAAATAATGCACTTCACCTATAATAATGTCATAGGATTATTCATATTTGCTATTTTTTTCCAGGATTAATCACGACGAATAAGACGACCAGGGTTTTCACGAATCAAAAGATTTTCCTATGATTTGGCGTTGTTGCAAGCGTCAATATAAATATATGTCTATATGAGTTGTGTATAATTAATGGAAGAGCTGGATGCGGGCCGCTTCTAGGCTTCGAGGAAATCCAGAAATGGCCAGGCATAGGCCTGGCCCATTGATTTCCACTGCTGGACATAGGTTCAGCAGTAGACGTCCTATAGCTGAGATGGTGATGATGATGATGACTACTCATCCAAGACGTCATTCAATCTCAAAAACAAACTTTAGTTACACATCGCAACAAGTGCCAAGGACCAAGGAAATTGTGCTATTTTTGTAAATTTCTATGTATCTCATTGTAACTAAAATGTATTTCGTATGAGAATAAAGTTCTTTATACCTAAACCTACTCATACACATTTTTCTACTAATATTTAATTTAATTGCTGGTACTCTATCGATTTCGGAGAAGGCCGTTGACATCTGCGGCACATTTTTACTCTACCGGAGGTGTCATCGATTCTTAATTCTCATGTTTGTAGTTCTTATTAAATTAATAAATTAAAGACATGAAACGAGTTTCATATAATATATAGTAAGCGCTGTGATTATGTGTAGTGTATTGCAAGCACTATGAGCAGATTTGTAACAATTATCCTATGTGTTTCAGCTTCTATCGTCAGCTAGCTTAAGCAGACATCAGTCTGCATTTATTTATTTTTTTCCGATCTCATACGTTTCGTGCTTATAACATAACAATAATCTAAACAATAATAGTATGTTTGTTCCTCCTTCACGCTCAAACGGCTGCATCGATTTCGGTGAAATTCGGTATGGAGATGGTTTAGACCCTAGATTAATACATAGACTACTTTTATCATATCATTAAAAAATCCCATAGGATAATTGAGGTAGCGGGAAAACCGTAATCCACGCGTGTGAAACCGCGGAACGCATCAATCGGGATTTGATCGCATAAAAAACATTTGTTTTGATGTGATGTTTCGAACAGGTTGCGTTAGTCGTGGTCATGAGATCTTTAAAATAATATAATAAAATAAAATAAAATAATTTGAACATATAACAATAATTAAGATAGGTAAATAGAAAAATGAGTATATTTAAAAGGTGTCAATGACTGTTTATAGACAAAGGTATTAGTATGATTATAATATTTTGATAAAACTTCCGTTCAAGTAAAAACAACATTTATGGTAAACAGAGAAAAGGCTGTAGCCAAATAAACGTACTCAATCTTTATAGCTAATACATCGAAGGGCTAAAATTGAATGATAAAAAACTGAAGTAATGTCGCGACTACAATTAGAACCTTTTCCGTCAAAGTACTTGAGACCAAAGAGATCGAAGGGGTTAAATGCAGTCAACCTCCTAGCCAACCTTTTACAAATGTCTGTTAATGGTAAGTAGTTCAACAGTGGACTTTTTACGGTGGATATGATGATAAGAAAGATATTTTAGGTTTCAGTAATATCAATAAAAAATATTCTCAATTAAGTACGTTATAATTCAATTTACTTGAAGCCTAACTCAAACTTTTTTGTTTGTGTCATAAACTTTCAATTATTAATTTTCTCATATTTCGAAGCAGGCAAAGGAAGTTTTTAGAACAATGCTCCATACACAATAACCTATAATTACTTGTAGGTTTACATGGATCAATGTACTTATATAAAAGCACACAGTTCATAAAGGTTGAAGGAATGGGTATAGCAGGTCAAGAGTCAAAGGACTGAAAATGCCCTTTTTTTTAATTATGGTAGTTTTTAACTAATAAATGTAGTATTATTTAACATAGATTGGTGAACAAATGAATAGTGGTCATCCACGATATGAGTAAAGCCTTTGTGTAAAGATGTTTTCTCATTGTATCACCGCGTAAAAATGCTTATTTTAATTTTAAAAAACTAATTTATCGAGATCCCCCGAACAGGAAATGTAATAGAATGGTCGTGATTATAATTAGTAAATATGTCTTTCTACTATTTGACGGTCCTCGTAGCTCAGTGGTCAGTGACCCTGGCATCTATAACCACGGACCTGGGTTCCAATCCCACCCGTGAGAAAATTGCCACGAATATACTTTAGAAGGATCTCCGGCTTTTTATTTGAATGGGCCTACCGACATGCGTGCAAGAATAAAATCTTTACTCATAAAAATTAAAACCGATTTTTTAAAATAATGCTTTCACACCTAAATTACTCAATCGGTTTTGATGAATTTTAGATTAGAGATAGATGACAAGTTCCCCGTGAGACCGCTATACGTGGTAATATTTAGACATACTTTTTAGAAATCTATATTAACGCGAGTGAAACCACAGGAAAATGCTAGTAGTAAGTATAACCAAGGTGCTCATTAAAAACTTACCTGCCTAAAAGAAACATAATTACATCAAAATAACTAAAGCTGTATGTATCAATTTAAATTGCTCACCACATTTCGGCGCGTTTTCTCATAATATAATAGCTATTACATTATGCGAAAAGATTACAACCTTGCTAATGTTGCCAGTTTAGGTCTATTGTTTTCACAACTTACACAGAATAAATAGCAACTTTAAAATATAACCGGTTCGTAGCCGGTTCTCTCCGAGGTGAACGCTTGTTGTGATAACGAAATTATATGTATTGAGCCATTTTCTGATATTAACCTCAAATAGGTGAAGGAAAACTCTTTATCACCTTAGTCAAGGTGATTTTCTATGTCATTTGCTGGTATATGATCGTCTAGTTTCGATTAGGTCATATGCATTTGCCTAATCGATGGAGACAATTTAAAAAAGTATGTTTAACTATTTGTACCTTAAACAATGAGTTGGAATAAAAAAAATGTTATGTGATGTAATTATACTTTTTGTCACTGTAAAAGAACTTTCTTAGCTTATAGCTATATATTACATACATAAATTTAGTAAGTCCGATTGCATAACAGAATGTAGTAGGGACTATGTAAGTTTGTGCATGTAAATTTGTATGCATGAAGCTACATAGTAGCTTTTTTTGAGTAGCTAAAGCGCTTATAAGACCCGATAACCTTGGAAGAACTGCTAATTTCTAGTAAAAGGTGCACTAGAAATATATTAAATGTCGCGTGGAAAATAGTTACATAAAAACAAAGATTTAGTCTCTGAGTTACATCTTTACGAATTTAGTTTAACATTTAAAGTCTAAAATGAATATATACTTAGTTTAAGAGTTGAATCCTTTTATAGATCCATGTAATAAACAATTTCAATGTAATTATATTTTAGTTTAAGTTTAAGTAAGTATGTTATCAATGAAACCAGAAAAGAATTATTATATTATCTGTCTTATCTTTTAAAGATGCGCATTTGGCTTTATTCTTCAATATTAGTGTATAACTGCCTATCTCGCTTACAATGTTCGATAACAAACTTTCAGAAAACCCACAAAGAAAACGTATCTTTGTGGATTTTCTGAAAGTGCGCCTACTGTATCCGAATTTAATAAAACTATTTCCATTCCAAATCCAAATTTTTATATAATACTATTTATAATGAAAATATAACTGCATTAAATTTAATTACTGTGGTTATTACATTTTGCGTTAGCATTATAAATTTTATATTGCATTGGGGATATCCAGTCATCTAGACTCTCCTCTGTCGCGAACAATAGATTTCGTGTAAATTCTATATTTTAAATGTTCCATGGGCACTTTTGTGATTCGTTGAATCAAACAGAGAATTAAAAAAATAGTACCTGTCCAATTAGAATCTAAGTTACCGTTGTTTCGACCGGACGATATGGCTGAATGAACAAAATCATTAATTTTAACAAGATAGAAGTTCATGAACACCAGATACGTTTAATAATGTACCAGCTACGACCTGCGGGTCACCTGCGTGGACTACGATCATCTTGAGTAGGTACATGGCTATCCAACTGAAAACGTTTACAAATACGAACAAAAAAATGTATTTCCACTATGTAAATACACTATGTAATGCCATCGCCCGCTCTGTCGTCCTAGCGGTAGCAATAAACATACTAACGCACTTACACATAAATACACACGCGCGCGCGTACGCACGCACGCACACACACACCCACACACACACACACACACACAGAGAGAGAGAGATACACACAACTATTTGGAGTGTAACTCAAAAACCGCTTGTCCGATTTTGATGAAGTTTAAATGGGAGCACACGGGAAGCCCCAGCTTTCAAATAAAAAAAGAACGATCAACATCAGTTCACCCAGTCGGAAGTTATGTCGGTAACAAACATACCAAAAAAAAAAAACATACTGGTCGAATTGAGAACCTCCTCCTTTTTTTGAAGTCGGTTAAAAAGAAATTAATCTGCGTTTAAGTAGTTAGTTTCAGTTATACAGTTTAGGGTACATCAATGTACCCAAAACTGTAGCAGTAATAGCAATAGAAAGGTTCGGATCAAAGAGACTGATATACCACATAAAACATATCTAAGGATAGAACAATGCCCTCTCATTGTGGAAGTTCTGGCCAACCGGCTTTCACTTGATAAAGATAAGCACTAGATTACTATAAGGAATTAAATGTATATCCAGCTGTTTTGGAGAAAGGAACTTTCAGTTGAGTCAGATGCCAGTCACATAACAATAATATAATTTGTTTTTAAGTTTGAAAACTTAACAACTATACACAAATAGTTTTCAAACTATTTGTGTATAATTATTATCTGAAAACCGGCTTTGACGTAGAAGTATTATATAGATATAATACTAGCTGGCCTGGCAAACGTTGTTCTGCCATATACATTATCGAATTTAAATAAATAAAAATAGAATAATCAGGCAATCCGTTTTGAAGGAGTTCGAAAACAAACACTGTGACACGAGAATATATAATTAATATTGTGATGAGTAAATATTTTTCATAGGACTCGAGTGGTATATGTGAGTTAAAGTTTCTTTCTATGTTTAGATGAGGTGTGGGTGTGAGTGTGAGATTGTGATGTACTGATGAGAGTACTGTTCTACATCGATGCTGCATATTATATAATTCCAGTATTTATGAAACTGAAACTTGGTTACCCAATGATATGAAATGCAAAAGAAAGAAGCAAATTCTTTCTTTCTTTCTTAGTTCTTATTTTAAAAAATGGTTTATAGACAATAGTATATTGGTAAAAAATACGAATATCTGTGATGATAGTTTCCATCCATATGTACGTATATACATACCTTCATATATTCTCTCCTCTTTCCCGCAGGGGCAGGCAGAGACCACAGCCTTTTTCGGAACGTTCGCCTAGCCTTCATCTTCCAAACTACCATTAATTTCACCCATGTGTACCTGTTTAGTCAATTTCCTATCGTTCATTCTCTTTACATGACCTAACCATCTTAACATACTTTTCTCAATCTTAGCGACTACATCTTCATTTACACCACAACCTGTCACTCAGTTTCACTCCAATCATACTTACACAAATATACATGAGATTATAATTATATGATCTGTGGGTACGTGGAAGTACAAACCTCGTCATTATACATACAAATAAGCTATTTATAGAGAATAGAAAATTCCGAGTATCGCCAGCAACTAGACTCCTTACATCGAGGGCAATATTACAGAAATAAGATCTCAAAGTCGGGTAACGAATGCATTCCGTGTGATTACATTTCAATCATGAGTAAGTACTTCTCTATTAGTTTTTTTGTGTGTATGTTCCATGATATGATGTGAAATCGACCAGATGGTCGACTTCAAAACACCGCTGACTGGAGACGAACCATGAGATGGTCGCTCTAGCTGACATATTATATCTTGTCCGCAGTTAGAGTAATTAGCAAAGAGTAGATATACTTTTACCATTTCATTATTTTAAAGAAACATCCTTACTTATTATAATATCAATAGCTGCGCCCTTCGGTTTCACCCGCGTGGACTACCATTTTTACCCTTACCTTCCATGTACCACTATCTCACTTGATGGTCACATCCATCAAGTGAGATAGTGGTCGAACACTGGATTTATAAAGCACTAGCGGCCTGTCCCGGCTTCGCACGAGTGGACATAGTTTTTTTTTAATATGTTTTCCTTATATTTATATTTTTTTGTTCATCGCAAAGTTTGTTGTAGATATTGATATGTTCTTTAATATTGTAGAACATACTTTTATTCCATCATCAATAGTTTCCGCAGCGCATGTGACGAAAGACGTTTCAGGGCACTTTTTTTACACAACATAATAGTAAGTGTAGATAAAAAATCTATAGAATACACTATTACATTCGTTTCAATATTAGTACGTATAGTTACGTAAATAGAGCCTCCATCACATTCACAAGTACCTACCTATTTAGAGTAAATGCAGGTCATTAGTCAAACAATTTAGGTCGCAGCTCACGGTCGGGTGAGCGCCGAAATTCTATCTATTCATCGACCCTGAGCCATGGAATATATCATAGTCCAGGGTCCGCACTCAGGAGGACCACGTGCCATTATTTACGACCTCAGAGCTTGCAGGTAATGGTGCGGAAACGGGTTTGACCTCTGGAAGTGGCATTAGCAGTTCATCTGATAATATTTGAGTATATACCTAGTAAGTAGTACTGTTCTTATTTAATATCATGTTATTATATATGCTTGTCTGACTGGCCGGTTGGCGTAGTTGGTAGCACTCTGCTTTCTGAGCCGCTGGTCCCGGGTTCCATTCCCGGACAGGTCAAACATTTGTGTGTATGAACATGTCTGTTTGACCTGTGTCTGGGTGTGTATATGTATATAAGTATATATCAGTCTTCAGGTTACTATAGTACAGGCTCTGCCTGGTTTGGGACCTGAATACCTTGTGTGAATGTTACTAAATTTAAAAAAAAAATGTATATATATTAAGCCTATGTTTTAATCCAGGGTATAAGCTATCTCCATACCAAATTTCATTGAAATTGGTGTAGCCGTTTGAGCGTGAAGATGTAAATAATATCCACATACACACACACATACACAAACTTTCGCATTTATAATATTAGAAGGAAGTAGGATAGGATTGTGCTCTTGATATTTTATTTTTTATTTATGGGATAAGGTTGTGTTGTGTGTTCCGTACAAGCAAAGGTCTCACATGGATAGATACAATTCGTAAAGAACTGCACTGCGCCCGTCACCCTAGGACATAAAGGTAGGTAAATCTCATGTGCCTGTAATTTCGCCGGATACTATACCCTTCAAACCGGAACAGTCACGCGAACACTAAAAATATTGCCGTAATTACAGGGATATTCGCCGAAAATTCTCCGTCGCACACGTAAGGCGTTTTACAACAATACAAAATACAAAACACTTTATTGCACACCGGTCACAAAAAAAACAACAATAAAAATAAAACATCTACCTAACCAAAGAACAATTGGCGGCTTTATCGCTTAAAGCTATCTCTTCCAGACAACCATTCGATGGAAATCATATATTAGGAGTCTGGAAGTTCGGTGATACAAAAACAGCATATCTAATATAATTAACATAATATACAATAATACATAATATTAATGTCCGTTTTAAACGTCCGTATTCCTATATTAACAAGATTAAGTTCAGTTTCGAAAGTGCTTTTTGTCTTTTTATGTCTAGTATATTGAACGGTACCGTTTAACGTTTTTAAGTTTTAACGTTTACGCTTTGCGTAGTAAAAAATTACGTAATCATTACAAGTCGTGTACACAGTGGAATTGTAATTACCTGGGGAATTGCACGGTGTAAGACCTTATTCGACTTAGGCCAGAAACCCACTTTTCTCATTGTAACAGCCCCGTTATTTACATTTCTTTTAGATCCTCTCTATGCAAAAGTTGCCTGGTAGAGATGACTTTTAGTGATAAGGGCCCATTGCCATAGTCTTTCTGTAAATGTTATCATCATCATCATCACCTCAGCTATAGCACGTCCACTGCTAGACATATGCCTCCACCATTGATTCTACGAGGACCTGTTGGAAGCGGCCCGCCACCAGCCTTGCCTGCGATCTTAGTCAGTCCCATGCTGCGCTTGCCAGTCCGTGGTCTCCATTTGAGAACTTTTCGACCCCACCGGCCATCAGTTCTTCGAGCTATGTGCCCTGCCACTTCAACTTGCTAATCCAGTGAGCTATATCGGTGACGCGTTCTTCTACGGATTCTCCTCATTTCTGATTTGATCACGTAGAGAAACCCCGAGCATAGCCCTCTCCATAACTCGTTGTGCGACCCTGAGCCTGTTCAGAAGGCCCATAGTCAGAGACCAAGTTTCAGTTCCGTAAACCATCACTGGTAACACACACTGTTCGAAGACCTTCGTTTTCAGGCATTGCGGTATTTTGGACGAGAAGAAGTCTCGTAGGTTCCCGAACGCTGCCCAGCCGAGTTGGATTCGGCGATTGACCTCTTACTCAAAATATTTTTTTTAATATATTTTATATTTATTTACATAAAGTATGTAAATATCAATATATTGTACATATTGTTTGGTTTTTATTTAAGGTTTACAGAATACAGATAATCTTATCTAATCTTATCTATGGAGTATAATAGACACCAAGAATTCTTGATAGTGTAATGTCCGATCGTGATCATTTGTATAAATACTCACGCATAGCATGAGACCCTGTACGATAAGTATGCTTAATGAACTTCAATGTATTATAATCATAGCCATATCTAATAACTATTATTTTTATTGTTCCTGCCATTAAGCAATTCATCGTGCCGCAATTAAAAGTAAACAATTATAACTTGTTATTATGTTACATATTGAACATCATTAGAATCATTACATACATTTATGCCCATAATGGGTAATTACAATAAGTTATCTCATTATATAAACTGTTTGTTTGAATGTCACACTTCCTCTGTAACGAAGCGTAATCTGTTAATGCATTCTTCCACAGACTACGCTTCTTTATGGAGTGAATCAATTCTAATCATATTATTTTCCATACCTACTAAAAATAACTCGTTGAAGTCGGTACCATGATAATTCAAAAGTATCTATTATCAAAATATTATGCGCATGGTACCGACTTCGACAAGTTATTTCACACTTTTGAGTGTTGAAGGCGGTTTCATTCTATTGTAAACTTTTTTATTTTCACGCTTTTCCGTGTCCTTAGCTACTCTCACAGGATCAATTGTCATTTTGTAGGTTCACCGATTTCTATTACCATAATAGGGAAGTTATCTAGGTAAACGTGACACTTTTCAGTTATTGGTGTATAACTCAAAAACCGCTTGACCGATTTTGATGAAATTCAAATGTAACCACCTCGAAAATATACTCTATCAAACAAAAAGGAATCATCAAAATCGGTTCATAAACGACGAAGTTATCTACGAACACACATGAAAAAAAAAATATGTACGGTCGAATTGAGTAACCTCCGTCTTTTTTGAAGACGGTTACAAAATGGAACGTGAAGAAATGAACCGCTAATGTCAAAGTGAAAAAAATGTTTTATAATAAAATGAGACAATATCCGCTTCAACTTTTGTCTGTGACTTTTTGCACACACATTTGACATAATGGGATCTATAAATAAGTTATTACATAAGACATCTCTAAAAGGTAGTTTTATTATGTACCCGTAAAACCTTTTCATTCATACTCCACTTTATATTATAGACTGGCCATAGAATAAATGTTAACCATGCATATACCTAAATAATATTTATTTTATTTATTTATTTATTTTCATAACAATGAGCAACATAACAGTTGGTTTACCAAAGCGTTACAAATTGGTACTAATAGAGTAATATGGTATTACAGTCACATAAATTGCCAAAAAACAGGCCAATATGTAAAATTGCCATAACATAACGCAACATGTCAAATTCTAAAATTAAATTAAATACATACAGTTGAGTAATGTCATATATATAATATGTAACACACTCATGTAAAACTGCTATCATCGAATGCAATCAAATATAGAATAGCCACCGTTTTTACCAAACAGTTTATTTCTGCTTCGTAAAGCCGTCTCAGTTACTTCAATTCGCCATATCAGCACAAAAACAGATTTAACCAAGAATTCATTATAAATATAACGTCATTACTCGTGTAAATGGAATGCAATTCGATAGCCTTGTGTCTACTGACAGCGCTTGGCGCCAATTATATAAAAAAAAACTGTTATTGTTCAACCATGCAACCAAATCATGGTCTTGTGAGCAAACTCAAAGTCGCACAACGAACTATGATCGGTTTCCCTACAAGATCAATTCAGGAATCAAATCCGTAGAAGAACGAAAAAAAGTAAACGACTGACAGCCCAGCGGATTATCATGCCAATGGAGTGGAGAACACAATAAGGCAAGCATAGCGTAGGCCGCCCACCAACAAGATCGACGACAGGTCCTGACCAAGAGGCTGGAGACGCGCTGCTTGCAACCAGGCCTTTGTGGAAATCAATGGGGCAGGCATATATCGAAAGAACTTAATAAAACAGTTGTAAACAACTGTGTAAATTCAGCTTAGTTTTTATTATTTTTCAATCTTATTCGAAACTACATCGGTTTGAAGCATGGTATCTTGTAGCAAGTTTTCTCACTTTGTTTAGTGAGCTTTTATATCTGTTGACTACGTTGAAATTAAGCATGTATCTTCTTGTAAGCACAACTAGCCGATATCTAGTTTGTCACTTCTAGATATATTGTATATATTGCGTCAATTCTCATATGACTGAAAACATAATAAATGGGTCAAGTGTATATGGCCGTCCCCCTTGGTTGTCAATCAAGCACCCTACAGGGTATTATTTATTCTGTACCATTGCTCACTAAAGTAATTATTGTGTACCTGTAGTCGAAGGGCACAACGTACTGTAAAGGGCAGGGTAGGAGAGAGCCTGTGTGTATAATATAGAACTAGTACATTGTATGTACCTATGTATGTACCTACCTACCTACGCTCTGCGGTTTCACTCCCGTGGGCTATGATTTTCCGTTTTCCTTTCATAAGTTACACTGAATTTTTGTTAGAAGTAGTTACAAGGACTGTTCCGTACAGAAACATTGCATTTAAAATTATGAATATTTTTAAACGACTTCCAAAAGGAGGTTACTCAATTAAACCGTATATATGTTTTTTTTTTTTTATGTGTGTTCGCGGATAACTTCGTCGCTTATGAACCGATTTTGATAATTCTTTTTTTTGTTAGATAGAGTATATATCCGTGGTGGTCCCATTTAAATTTCATCAAAATCGGACAAGCGGTTTTTGAGTTATACTTCAATAACTGAAAAGTGCTACGCGTATCTTGATGATATTATTGTCGCAGTTGAAGACATCGCAGAACACACAATGACAATTAATTGATCCCGTGATTAACAAAGATCACTGAAAAGGGTGAATAAAATTTTTTTTAACAAAAAATGCAACCGACTTCAACACTGAAAGTGTGAAATAACTTGTCGAAGTCGGTACCATGAGCACAATATTGTGATGATAGTAACTTTTGTGTGAACTATCATGGTACCGACTTCAACAAGTTATTTCACACTTTTGAGTGTTGAAGTCGGTTGCATTTTTTGTTAAAAATTTTTTTAATATCTTTCAGCTCTAAGAATCCGATTCTTAAATCAATCTAACTCAGATCACTATTTCTGGAACTGACAACTACAACTACATACTTATTTTGAATGATATAGAAAATATATGATTTTCATGTTGTGAATTTGGAATAAAAATGATCTGCAATTTCCTAGTAAAGTTACATATATAAAAGCGCCTACTATTGCACTGAATCTAAGGAGAAACGTATGGACGCAAAATGAATAATAAAATTATAACCACACCCCAGGCATCCTGTGGGCCTTTTGCTTGTTCCGGCACCTTATCCCATAAATAAACAGAGGTTGGGGGATTTTTCTAAAATTAAATGTTTAAAATATATACAGTGCACAAGCGGGCAACCCAAATAATGTTTCGTGATGTATGTGTTTCATTAACTCCCCCATCGGTTCCATCCCTTATCAGCTAAGTAATTATTAATCAACACGCAAACACGCGAGCTTATTAATATGTGTCATTCTTTCAATGCTTTTAGGTCAATAGAGGGAAGCGGGGCATTTTGGCAGATGGGCAACTTTAATTACATGCACGCTTTATTAATTATGTATACGCATATTACTAAAGACCATTACAATATAGGTTTAAATTAGAATATTACTGAAATGATACCAGATTTAAAATTTCAACGTTCAAAGTCGCACAACGAGCTATGGAGAGGGCTATGCTCGGGGTTCCTCTATGCGTACTGCTGAGAAGACTAATACAGAGTTGTTTAAACAAAAATCAAACACACACACCAACATTACACCACCAAATCTAAAATAACTTAAAAAATGGCACGGACTCTGGAGTCTTTAAAGAATTATAAGTTCTCTAAAAAAATACATTTCAGGTCTGACCATTGAACTTGGCACCAGTTTAGATCTATATTAGTTACTATATTATAGATCAGATATTATATAGTGTATATATAGCAACGAGGTATAAATATGTATTGTATGTATGTATAGAGAGATATATACAGATTATCTATATATATATCTTCTCTAATATATATAAATCTCGGGTCACAATGTTTGTCCTCAATGGACTCCTAAACCACTTAACCGATTATAATAAAATTCGCACACCATGTGCAGTTCGATCCAACTTGAGAGATAGGATAGTTTAAATCTCAAATTATAGTCGCAATTTTAATTTATTGCTAATTATTTGTCTGTTATTATTTTGACAGTCACAATTATCTGTTAACTCCAAATGATTCTAACAGATGTCGATACCTTTCGACTGGGTTAAGTTAGAAATCAATAGATGGCGCTGCTATGGTAAGTTGTCTGTTATTATTTGACAGTCACAATTATCTGTTAACTCCAAATGATTCTAACAGATGTCGATACCTTTCGACTGGGTTGAGTAAGTAATCAATAGATGGCGCCACATGGCCACAGCAACGCGTGGCCGGGTCAGCTAGTATATATATATATATATTCTTGACGATCAGAAGTGTATTCAATTTTTAAACAGAAAATACAAAGCGAACTATCAACATTTTTCATTGAAATTAAATAACAAAACGCGATATCACCAAACAGCAGTCCAGCAGTGGACTAAATAAGGCACGTCCGCTCAGTACAATGTCCCGAAGTAGAATGACTCGTCCAAGCCAGCCGCGCCGGTGACGTAACGTCGGTCGCCCCTTCCACTTGCTACGTCATTGCGTCGACGTCCGATGCCGGCGAGCGCCCGAGTAAAAGTGTGCGCGCTTCGGTTTTGTCTGGCTTATATAGCTAGTCTGCCGCTCGCCCCACTACTACCACTAGGGGCATGTAAGACGGCCTCTCCTGACACCCTGACGTCCCCGTCAGGTTCTTCAGACTTTTTTTCGTTAACACAATACACCACAACACATGTTTTGCTGAGAATCGTTCCGTCTGACACAAACTTGGCTTACTGACATACATAACCACACGCTGGCCCAGCAAATTACCAGGCATGTAGCCAATAATGCAGATGTTCATGTGGCGTGGCTCACAACTCGCGAAGAAAGCTGAACGAAGCACCCGCAAAGTCCATTCATCGCAGTAGCAGCAGCAGCAGCAGCTGCCAGAGCTCTTGTGCTACGAGACCTCGCCTTCAGCAAACAAGCAGAGAGCAAACACCCAGCGCACATTCGTCGCGCCAAAACAGCATGTGTAGTTTTCTATTCTTTCATTCATCACACAATCACGGCCCTCTATCACCGATACACTCCAAGCTATATCTATGTCAACTAAATCTCTTCAATACATTCATCACACACAGCGTACTGCATCAGACACTTTTCAGACCGATTCTAATATGCATTACGAAATGCCGTCAAACCCTACATAGCCACAGTGTCGGGGCTGCGAGTACCACAATGTCGGGGCACGAAATAGCCACAATGTCGGGGCTGCGAGTACCACAATGTCGGGGCACGAGAAAGCCACAATGTCGGGGCTGCGAGTACCATAATGTCGAGGTACGAAAGAGTCACAATGTCAGTGCTGCGGGTACCACAATGTTGAGGTACGAAATAGTCACAAAGTCGGTGCTGCGAGTACCATAATGTCGAGGTACGAAAGAGTCACAATGTCAGTGCTGCGGGTACCACAATGTTGAGGTACGAAATAGTCACAAAGTCGGTGCTGCGAGTACCATAATGTCGAGGTACGAAAAAGTCACAATGTCAGTGCTGCGGGTACCACAATGTTGAGGTACGAAATAGTCACAAAGTCGGTGCTGCGGGTACCACAATGTTGAGGTACGAAAGAGTCACAATGTCGAGGTACGAAAGAGTCACAATGTCAGTGCTGCGGGTACCACAATGTTGAAGTGCGAAATAGTCATAAAGTCGGTGTTGCGGGTACCATAATGTCGAGGTACGAAATAGTCACAAAGTCGGTGCTGCGGGTACCACAATGTCGAGGTACGAATTAGTCACAAAGTTCGTGCCCACACCCAATAGGAATGCATCTCCCAGGCACGAGCTCGCACAACAGGCATTCGTCTGCCAGGCCAGAACCCACACGCATCGAGGATGCGCCAGCCAAGCCAGAACCCACACGTATCGGGAATTCGTCTGCCAGGCCGAAATTCTGCGAATTATTTCAAACAAGCAAACACAAATTAGTCTTTTCACCAGTATTGGTAAAACGTCCGCCTTCCTAGGACTCGGCCTACCTGACCTTTACTTATAAGCCTTCCGAAATAGCAACTTTGGTCGGTAGGAATGAACTTTAGATTTGTAGGTAAACACAAAAAACGTTAAAAAATGACTGAGTAAATAATAGTACTCGCTCAATAGAATGTCATACAATTGTCTGCTCTAATGCCGCATCGGCAGATCTATGCTTTCCAAGTTTAAATGTCAGTAGCCAACAGGACAAACGCGCCCATTACTAAAAATGGCACAAACAAATACGGATGTGTTTGTTGTAATTTTAGCAGATGCTAAAATTTCGAAACACAATAGTTGTAACACTACAAGAGCGTTCTACTTCCTTGGTATCAATCTCACATACTAGGCGCTATGTGTAATTTTCACGGGAGCTTAAACCAACTTCATTTAACGGCAGTATAACTGTGGGTACTTTGAGAATTTATAAACAGTCGGAAATTGCTCAAATTAATTACGTTGTTATTTCACACAACAATCGCATTTAGACAGACTACGCACTGGCTTCACCCGCAATCACTGGAAGCAATGGAGTGCGACAATAGCGCACTTGACGTGATAGCTCGGCTTGCAAAACAATTTAGCAAACAAAAATGAATAATCGACTCGTAGTAATTTTCAAAATTTAAATTCACACAAGCCGTGATATTTCCACTGTAAAACACACAAACCGTGATATTTCCACTGTAAAACAAACAAACAACAGAACAAAGAAAGTAATTAACACGTTGTGGTTTGTAATCCGAAAAAAAGTTATTCGCAGCTAGAGAGATGGCGAACGATCAAGGTCGCGTGTTTTTAAGCGAATCCCACTTCTGATCTTGACGATCAGAAGTGTATTCAATTTTTAAACAGAAAATACAAAGCGAACTATCAACATTTTTCATTGAAATTAAATAACAAAACGCGATATCACCAAACAGCAGTCCAGCAGTGGACTAAATAAGGCACGTCCGCTCAGTACAATGTCCCGAAGTAGAATGACTCGTCCAAGCCAGCCGCGCCGGTGACGTAACGTCGGTCGCCCCTTCCACTTGCTACGTCATTGCGTCGACGTCCGATGCCGGCGAGCGCCCGAGTAAAAGTGTGCGCGCTTCGGTTTTGTCTGGCTTATATAGCTAGTCTGCCGCTCGCCCCACTACTACCACTAGGGGCATGTAAGAATATATATATATATATATATATATATATATATATATATATAGAAATATATATATATATATATAAATATATATATATCTGTATATATCTCTCTATACATACAATTTATGTTGTTTTTGATGGGATTGTAGTTACATTAATATATATTATGTACTCGTACATAGGACATTCATCCTTTAGGAGTACGCTGGTGTCTGTAATATAGTTTAAAACTAATAACAGACATCAACGGTCTATCTCTTTAAGCGATTAATACCTATGCAAATCCAGTTTCTTCTTCTTCTCTCAGCCATTTGCGTCCACTGCTGGACATATGCCTCCCTCATATAGGGGGGATTTGCCAATACTCGCCACGCTTGGCAGGCGGGTTGGCGAGCGCAGTATGATTTCCGATCCTCAGAAGGCGCTGCTGCCCACCTCCTGGTACGTGATCCCTTAGCCGACTCTTACGGCACCCACGGGAAGAGATGGGGGAGTACTATTCTAGACCGGTACCCCACGGCCAGTCCAGTTTAAGACACTAATATTATGTTCATCTTAAACTTTACTAATAGTCAGGAAAGTTTTTATTTATTTATTATTATTTATTTTGTCTATCTTGTCGCGTTTCAAAGTGCATTGTCTGCATAATTAAGTTTTGCACTCAGATAGACGAGACGTTCTATTTACAAATAGTAAAAACAGACAGACATTCCCAGGATCCAGTCCTGATTCACAAGCAGCTGACTCATACGTTGGGTTAGCTATATCTTCTATCTATAGATTGCATGTTGACTCACCGTTGTCGGCGACGTGCAACCAGGGCTGCCATACGTTGAGATTCAAAAATTAAATCCACCATAAAAAAATTACAATATCCGAACTGGGAACAATTTTTTCACCTCTCCACGGCTTCTTAACGTTTATAACGGGCACTTTTTGTTTGTGAGGATATTTTTTTATATAAATAGTTAATTTAATATAATATTACTTTTGATATTATGAAATTATCAATTTAATCAATGGGCTTTTAAATTGCATGAAATCTGTACATTTTATCAGTGTAGATTTTATCACTGTAAGACAGGCGGAGAGAAATAGGAGTTATTTATAACGCAGTAAAAGATACAATATGATTTATCAACAAACAATGATAAATAAAACTATAAAAACGTTTTTGGGGCCCAAACTAGGCTAGGCCTTGGGGTACCGAGTAGTGTACCAAAAGTAGATGGATTCGCTTATCTGAGTTGTGCGCATTAACCTAGATAAGTACGAGACACTAAGCTTATTAAATTTAAGTAAATAACATTATTTAATTTATAATGATGATTAATTAATTATAGATATAGACGATACTAGTTCAACCTAAGACCATATAATGTAATATTCAATTGAATTGAATATTACATTCGGACGGTCGCCGTGGCGCAGTGGTCAGTGACATTGACTTCTGTGTCGTCGGGACCCTGGGTTCGAATCCCGGCAGGGGCAAACATTCGTGCGATGTTTGTCTCGGGTCTTGGGTGTTTGTGTGCTGTAATTGTATGTGTCCATGCCTCCCGCGATACAGGAAATCCTAGTGCGGGGGTCTGAGTGTGCAACAAATAAATAAATAAATTCCAAAAAATTTTAATACAACACTAATATTCCGAAAATGAGTAAATATGAGTACAATGTTTATTGTACACATATACATTTTTCCTTGCTAGGCAATAACGTGTCGTTAAAATACCGTACGTGTACGGATAAATCCATACATATGACAACACTTAGCCACTGGCTATATTCGCCTCCGTTCAATATGAAAACAATGACCGAACACAAACCCGCCGTTAAGGCTTAACCTGGAACGAAGACCGGTTTCACGACAAGTAATGCTATAGATAACATTGCGTCAGGCTGCAGATTGCTCGCAATTTTGTAGGCTTGGAGTTTGTTTTCAAGTTTACTCCTTTTACTTCAGGTTATTGTTAACACATTATTATTCAAGAGAAAGAAAAAGCTCACGGTCGTATTGGATTGTGAGACTGCATTACCAAATATTGTGTGTGTCAATAGCAGTACAGAAGTACCCACGCTTTTATTTTTATCTTGATGTGATGATCCTTTTAGCATTGTTCCGGGATTTAAGCTGTGCTACATTATTTGCATAAGTGTTTTTTGTTCTGTTGCGTTATAAGATTCTGTAAGTCATGATCAAATTTTTTTATTTTTATTTACATATTATAAGTTTGCGTTTGACAACTGTCTCACCTGATGTTAAGTGATGACGTTATCTAGGATTTAGCACGCAAACCTAGAAGGTACCTATTCACTCGCGACTTGAAGACTCCAGGATTATACATATCGGGAAACACAGACTCGGGCAACGACTTCCATTCCTTGGCAGTACGCATTAAGAAAGTGGAAGCGAAACGCTTCGTGCGTATAGGTGGTATATCTACCATATAGCGATGGCGAATTGCCGTACGTCGAGTCGACCGATGATAGAAAGGGGATGGTGGAATCAGATTGTGTAATTAAATAAATTAATTAAATAAACATAATTATTAATAACATTTCAGTTCCACACACCATTTAATTCAACTCAATTCAAAACTTTATTGCAATCTCTAATAGTACAAGTTTAGGTGGTATTACAATAAAATACAGTTTAATACAAACCTTGTCGGCCACAGCAATTTTGGAAGATAGGAGGTTGCGTCAAGATTTACTACAAATAAGAATAACTAGAGAAAAGAATGCTATAATTATAATTTAGTTTATAAGAAAATAAAAATGTTATACATAATTTGTTTATTTTATTCTATTTTTACATAATATTTTGTAGTCATATTTTTTTTAATTAGTCAGTTACGTAAATTATTTTGTTTTTCTCATTTTATTATTACAAATGTTTATTGTTTTCGCACGTATTTGTTACTGAAGTATTCCTCGAAAGAATAGTAGTAATGAATTTACAAACTTTTTATTTGGTTTAGAAATACGTTATTATTTTCGCGGTTACAATGTGTTCCGGTAACTAATTACCCGATAACTTAAGGAACACTGTCTCTCAAAACACAGTTTTATCAAACTAATTCTTGAGATAGAGTCGACAAAAAAAAATTACTTTGCATCATTAGTTTTACTAAATAGGTACGATAACAAATTAATGCTTTGAACGTAATAAACTTTTATTTCATCTTAAGACTTGGTACGAATTTGAAATTGTACCATACGCACGAAAAGTCAAACGCAAACTTATAATATGTAAAAAAAAAAAAAAAAATGCTTTTGGAATTACAAGTATTTTAGCTAATTTAAGATAAAAAGTAGCCCATGTGTTGATCTGGGTCATAAGGGACATTCCAAATTTCATTCATGAAATTATCATTTAGTAAGAAACACACTCAAACCATCGAATTTATAATATGTGATTGTGTGATTTATGACTGAAAGAAAAGTTATAAAATTGGAATTGTGCAAACAATTTAGGATAAAAGTCAGATCGCTCTTTGCTATCGCAATGAATATTCTAATAAGGTGAGTGCAGCTTTGCTGGCTTCGCGGCAGAGCTGGCAGATATAAAGACCAGATAGGCACAACGGCCATATAATATGTATAAATAAAGCGGATCATGTCGCTAGGTGAGTCAGGTAGACCCAGTCAATATTGTTTTATCTCTAAGTTTCAGAAAAATCTACGGAAGCTACAGCTTCCGTAGATTTTTCTGAGACTTAGAGATTTAAAATCTTTTCCACGCCAATTTGGCAACGGCGACTTTCTTCAATAGATTTTTCTGAGACTCAGAGATGTATTATGAGTACAATGACAGAGAGAAACTATGTTATTTTGATGTTCAGTTTCACTGCCGGAAACAAAAGGATTCTCGATTATTTATTTTGCTTGCTATTTATTATAGGACGGCCACCGATAAGGTGGTCAGACGACCTGACTAAAATCGCAGGTAAAGGCTGAATTCGGGCTGCTTCCATCCGGTCCTTGTGGAAATCAATGGGGGAGGCATTAGTCTAGCATTGGACGTCCTGGCTGAGATGATGATGATGACGCTTATATTGCGATTCGCTAATTATCTAACGATAATAATAGCCGCCACATGAACCTACCCACTATCAATTATTTTCGAATAACTAGCAGACCCACAGCTAGGGCATCGCTCGCGGGTCTTACAGGTTACAAGCGACATGATAAAAACTTCTTTGTCTCTCTCTGCTCATCTCCTGAGATGTTTCCTTATTATGGTTACATATGGGCTTAGATTTTTGTTTATTGTCATAATTGAACGAACATACTCCATTTCTCGGTTCCCTAACGTTTTATCAAAATAAAACTTTCTGTTCATGGTATCTGAAATTATTTACAACTCATGTGAGTTGACTTTAGACACGGGATACATATTTTGTCAACTCTCATGTAGGTACAGACCTTAAAACTCATCTTCGAAAACACCATTATGATATAATGAACTGTTAGTGAGTTATTACATCTTACTCGGCTTCCGGACGTTCTATTGAAGTCAATGATGTTTTACTAAAGATGACGTATATTCATACTACGCGGTGCTCAGATTTTCTTCCTTTTCGAGATAAACATGCTTACTGCGACAGATAATACGGTATTTATTTATTAAACAAAATCCACAGCTCTTAATTTAACATTTTTGGACAATTAATCTTAACCTACAGCCAATAAAAGGATTTACATTCTATAGTAAATAACTATTGCTAAACAGTCATCGCTTTCTTTAATTTGTTTTTTTCTAAGTCGCTTGTGCGCATTTTTTTCTCTTTCTGTATATGTTTGCATGTGTGGGGGTGTATCTGTGTGTGTTGTTAGTGTGTGAGGGAGTGCTTATCTAAGTGTCAAAGAAAATGGGTGTGAGTGATTTATCTTAGTGTGCTATGGATAGGTAATTCGGTTATTATACTATGTGTATGGTTGTTGCTCGTGCTTTTTACCGATGTGACATTCATTTCCCGCTTGAATTTTATGTAGCTGTGTTAAAATATATCAACCGATGTAATTTTTTTATTGTAGCCTTGCTGTAGCCTATTTACAGGTGAATTTTGAGCATAATTAGTACTCGGACCAGCAAACAGATTTGTGCTACATAAATAATATAGAAAAGGATAGCTATATGTTTAGACTTGCGCTTGAAATACGCGTCGTAATAAAATTACTACAATTGACTTAATTTTACCGCCTCAGTTTCTGCGCGCTTGTGCGACATCTACCTCATATAAACATATAATATCAATGATTGAAGTGAAATAGGTATACCTTACCTAGAAATCTTATTGATATGGAATACGAGTATGGAAACGATGCTTATACAGAATTTTTGTCTCTTTTAGTTTTATCTGTTTTGAAGAGACACATTTTTCAACGATGTATACGCAGTGATTAGAAAATATTTTATTAACATTTATTTTATGTTCACTAATAAAGACTAACCAGTTCAAATTATCATCGAAATAAAACCAAAATTATTTATGAATTATTTATCACTTGTATTCATCATCATCATCTCAGCCATAGGATATCCACAGCTGGAGATATGTTTCCCCCATATAGGGGGGATTTGCCAATACTCGCCACGCTTGGCAAGCGCGTTGGTGAGAGCAGTATGATTGCTGATCCTCAGAAGGTGCTGTTGTCCACCTCCTGGTACGTGATCCCTTAGCCGACCCTAACGGAACCCGCGAGAACAGATGAGGGAGTACTATTCTGCGCCCTTACCACCACGGCACTTGATATTACTTTCCAAATAGGTAACTAAATAGGCGTCTTATCTTCTATATAAATAATGTTTTACATAGTCATCATTTTGTCATTGGAATGACTTTTACTGGTGGTCATGTCATTAGGGATTTTATTATAAAAACGAACACAGTAAAGAACAGAACAGTTAACACAAGCTCATAATTTGCAACTCAATTTTAGCCGATTCTTTTTCGCAATGTTTTTGTCTTTCGTATGCTGTCCAAAGCAAACAGCTCAGTGAAAATATTAATTTCGTTCTTTGTCTGGGTCTGAGATGACGAAGTGGCCGCGTCATCGCATGTGGTGCACTTGTGCAAACTAACACCACAGGCATACAGACTTTTCTTCAAAACTATCTGCTTCTCGCGGCTACACCCGCATGTACTACGATTTTCTCACTACCTCTCAATAACAACTAAACCTCGAGTAATTAATCAACTTCACGTCAGTAATGCTACATCATTTGTAAGAAAAATATATCTGCGCAGAATATCTTCCTCAAATGACATCACCTTTTATTTATAGACAAGTACTGACTGTAATGTATTAATATTATAAGCTTTTTAAGGGCCTTCCTAGTGCTAGAACCTTGGTACGTGGAAGGCAAAACTTGCTGGGAGATGATTCACTCTCAAATGACCGTAATAAAAGAAGAATAAAAGAATAGTAGACAAATGAACACTATCATGAGATGCATAGATTAAACAAAACTATTTTACAACAATCTTTCATCGTTTATAATTTTTAAGTGTCTTTACTTACGATTCAAAGTCGAAAAACGCGGCGACGCGCGCTAGAAACTTATTAAAAATGTGCTAAGCCAAAGAAGTATCATCTATCTTCGGTCTTATCACAAAGTTTTAACATGAAGTTGATTAGAAGGGGAATCAACAAGTCCTTAAGAGTCTGCAACGCATCGAATTAATTGAAATGCACCTGATGTCCATAGGAGGTGGTGGTTGATTACCATCAGTCTGGCCGTATGCTTATTTGTCACAAATCACATAAAAATAAACAATACAATACAATACAAATACACTTTATTGACACAAAATTACAGAAATTAAAAAAAAAAATTTTCAATGAGAAATGTCAATAGGCGGTCTTATCGCTAAGAGCGATCTCTTGCAGACAACCTTTGGATGGAGAATAATTGATAATAGATAATCTCGGAGGGTGTGTCATATAAAATATTAAATAGAATTTAACAAAATAATAATAATAATAATGTTAATACATACCTAATATATATATAAAAAATATTAAATACATACATATTCAGACAAATAAATAAGATAAATATTGTACACAAACAACATGGAATGCAGTACGATAAAGATATTTTAGCTAATAGAGGAAAGATAAAAGTTTGTGACTTTAACGTTAACATGATCTGAACTTATCGATTATAATCGCCATACAAAAGTTACACACACATTTGCTTTCATAAAAGCAATAGTTGTTGATTTGTACTTATTACAAGAGTTAAGTTAAATTTCACGATTAAGTAACTTAATAGTGAACATGGCGCATGGAAATATTCCGAAATGTTTAGAAACGAAAACCAATAAAATACATCATTAATATCTGGATAATATTTTTTTTTAAATACGATGGTTCCACTGTCGCGTTAGGCAGTGGTCAGTGTCAGTGACATGACTTCTGTGTCTCCGGGACCCTGGGTTTGTTAAACATTTGTGCGATCAGTGTAGATGTTTGTCCCGGGTCTTGAGTGTTCGTGTGATGTGATTGTGTGTGTCCATGCCTCCCGCGACACAGGGAATCCTAGTGCGGGGGTCTAAGTGTGATAAAAAAACATGATTATGATTTTTTGATAATGATAATGATAATAATGGTAATTCTTTGTGAACATGTCAGATGAAAAACTCACTTAATTACTCACTTAAACATTTTTAAGCACTGAAGCAAATGGTATTACAAAATTTCTAATACAACACAATTTCCATTTTTTTTAAATACAAGCAATCTTTGCACAGATGTCAGTCTCCCATTCGGACATTACATTTTAATGAAAGCCTTTTTTAAAGAACAAAGCATTCATTGTGGCATATTTATTAACCAACTTCGTAGGCGAGATCAAAGTTAAATGTAAATCAATTGTTTGTTTAAAATTTGATAGACTGCAGACATGATCTAGAAACCTTTAAAGGAAGTTTAGACTGCGGACGGGGAATAAGTAGGTTTGTTATTTCTATTTCGATTGTAAGTTGAGTATGACGTCAATAGCACCACCGTTTCTCTCTAAGAATAGAATTAAGACAGTTTGTAGGCATTTAGCAATTTGTTTTACTAGTTTTAAAAATGCTATACAATAATTTGACCTTTATAGCTTCTAAGGCGCTTTATGAGTTAGTTCCAAAACTATTAAAACTTTACATCTATCTTTTAATTGTTTAAGCGAAACGTTCGATATCACTGTAAATTCCACTAATATTATAAATGTAAATGTTTGGATGGATGGATCGATGGATGGATGGATGTTTAAACTAAAGAACTAAAATGTATATTTTTTTTGTGATTTCTAACTTAATTTCACTCGTGTGTAGAGGATAAATAGTTGTTTCTGTTATAGTTCAAATATCTGGGTTATCGCCACCTATTGTCAAGTAGCTTTAGTGTTGCTGTGTCGGTAAAACAGTTTAGTTATTGTTTAAGTAGTATTACTACACGACACTAGAGATCTAATGATTCTAATGATATTGTAGCAGTTTATCATTGCCTGAAAACACGGATAAAACGACGTTTTCTAAAAATAAATTCTAGCTAGTATTAGTAGTAGTAATATTAATCGATTTATCGACTCCGAAACTCCCTCCATACTAAATTTCATGGAAATCGTTGGAGAATTTTCCGAGATTCAGTATATATATATTATTATATATATATATATATCTATACATGTATACAAGAATTACTTTAAAGTATAAGATAGATAGATTATATAGTCCTACCTAAGAGAACGATTCACGATACGTTTATATTCACGTCATTGTGAACATAAATAGAATATAAATGCTACCCATTCCAAAATGTTTTATTTTATTAAACTTATACTGTTGCCAAAGGCAAGGACTTCGCGTCTGTGGAAATTGAAACAAGAAATTACAAAAACCGTAGTAACCTAAGCTAATGATATAAACCTTTACGATATTACGCATATCACGATGCGGTGCATTAAGCCCGAGGTGCGGTGACGTAGCGTTGTACTTCCGACCAGACTTGGTATTCTGTCCAAGTCCGACATTACCATGAATGAGGCAGTGCGGCTAAGCATCGCGTGTCAACGAACTAATTGGCAAACAAAAGACGATATGACCAAGGTGTCACTGCAGCTTTAAGGGAACATGGCATTACGGAACACATTGTAGGTAGGTGCGGCCGGTGGTATCCATAAAGGATTTTCCCGAGTAAAAATAAAATAAGGTAGCATAAAGCCGGGCTGGGTTTGAAGGAGGTTGGTGTTACGACTAGTCGCCTTTGACAGGATTAACTTTGATGACGATATATTAGCAGTCTAGTCAAATGGCTGTTTCTGGGGGTCATCCGCCTAAAAATAGTGCTTTGGCTTTTGTTATAGTTTTTTATTTTCTTTCCGTCTTTTCGAACCTAAGAAAGCTACAACAGTTGATATATTGTTAAAAAATCAATGATATAATTAATCTATTAATAATTAATCAATTGTTGAAGCAGGTTCGAAAAGTTGCAAAGAAAGTCAATAACTATAGCAATATTCAAAACACTATTATTAGGCGGATGACCCACTGGTAATATTCGCTCTTTTAAAATAAAAAAGTGATATATAGTTCCTGCTATCCCTGTGTGAATAAATGAATAAGGAATTTATTCGTTATCCAATAACCAAGCGTGAACAAACACTAATCTGTTTTCTAACATCCTTGCGGAACTGTTAGTCTAGATACCATATATGTAAGTGTACCTACTATGGTACCCCATTAGGACTAAGCAATATTGTTATAATATATAGAGAAAATAAATAAATCCTTGATTGAATATCACATATCAATCTTAGTATTCGATGATGAATCATACTGTCTCTGCGTGAATAAGACAGTGATATGTTTCCTATCATCAATGAGTGTGTAAGAAAATGATCCAAATATTACTACTCCTACTGAATAATAAATGGATCTGTATTATACATACCTCTCCATGTATTAAAAAGTGATATATTTCTATAATTCTTGTGCGGACAAATACGTATTTTCTCAACTAGTTTCTACCTTAGTATAAAATTCACTTCCTTATCTAATATAAATAAATGTTTATTTCTAATGCATAATTTGCAGCATTTATCATTGTTTTCCTGCACTTTTGTGAATCCATTTCGAACTTTGTGATAGGAGACTCAACGAGTGCTTAATTTATTTTAATTTCGGTTAACTGCGTGTCAATCGACACAGGTTTCAGATGTCACATTTCTAGGAAACGGTGGTGAAAGTTCAAGGCACGTAATCAACGTTCTTCAGCATCATACGTAGATGAAAGTTATTTATATTATTTTTATATTCCCACTCATTAACAACCTGGAGGTGTAATTAAGTTTTATTGTAATATGGGAATGTTATGTAGATGTTCACGATACCGTCTTGCCTAGTGTGAAGACACCATTCCCTTTTGGTGGTTTACCTTTAGAAAATTTACATATAAACATACTAATGTACTTGCGTATATACTTACTATATACTAATTTATGTAATAAGTTATAATGAACACCTAATAAGTGCTATATACCGCTGTGCTGCTAATTGTACTTTGGTTAGATATATGTTTTATTTTTATAGTTGTTTTTTGTGACCGGACGGTGTGCAATAAATTGTTTTGTTTTATATTGTATATAAAATATTATGAATTGCTAAACATTTATTGTTAACAATGCAAATAAAGTATTTTTCATTTTAAAAGCTAAACTCCCATTTCGTAAATGGGATTTATTTTTTATAAAACATTGGTAGTGATTCGCTTAATTAACTGAACTAAACTAAAATGTTGGAAAATTAAATCAATTCTTAAAGGGTTACGATAAAGTTTAAATTAATATGAGACTTATCAATAACATCACTAAAAATTAAATATATTTGTTAAATTTGCGGGTAGTTTTAGCGAAATTAAGTCGCCACTTATTTGGTCCCTACTAAAACTACCCGCAATTGGCCAGCAATGGAATAAAACTCGTCTAATATTAGTGAGAGCGTTGTATGGAGTTATACGAATTTGAATTTTAGCGTTAATAAAATACAAGCTATTTCAATTTGAAGAATTTTAGTGAATTTTAACTAGTTCGTGTGATTAACAAAATTAGGCCCATTATTGAGATATCACAGTTTAAAAATCCATATGTGAAAGGACATAGTAAATTTAATAACTTCTTTTCACAAATTCTTAAGAAATTGAAAGTAAAACTATCTTCGAAACAATGAAACGCGGTCGCGATTCGCCTAGTACTAGGCCCCAGGACGCCTTTAAGTAATTCCCGTGTTTTAAACATCATAATCTCCTCCTATTGTAATTAATGAAGAAATTTTCCAACTACCTGAACTCATTATAATGAGTCATACGTTGTAACTCGCGGTAGATCTATTGAATAGCCTGTACATTTTAATTGTTTAAAGCAAATAATCCAAATATAAAATATTTTTTTTATGTATAACCCCCATAAGATAGTTATTAACCGACTTCAAAAAAAGGAGAAGGCTCTCAATTCGACCCGTATGTTTTTTTTTT
Source organism: Apeira syringaria (assembly GCA_934044485.1). Lineage (NCBI taxonomy): Eukaryota > Metazoa > Arthropoda > Insecta > Lepidoptera > Geometridae > Apeira > Apeira syringaria. The sequence continues at coordinate 7,824,875 of OW203665.1, read as the reverse complement.
TATTTGTGTTTGCTACCGCATAGCATCCGACTGGGTGAACCAATTTTCATCGTTCTTTTATTTTATTTCGTTTTATTCGAAAGCTGGGGCTTCCCGTGTAGTCCCTTTTAAATTTCATCAAAATCGGACGACCACTTCTTGAGTTACAAGTCAAAAACTGAAACATGCGGGCTTATACTACACGATATTTTAGTAGCGGGTGATGACATCGGTGAACATACCTACACCACAATAACAATTGATCCCATGAGTAACAAAGGTCACTAAAAAGAGTGAAAAAAAATTTTTATCAAAAAATGGAACCGGCTTCAACACTCAAAAGTATGAAATAACTTGTCGAAGTCGGTACCATGAGCACAATATTTTGATATCAGTTACTTTTGAACTATTATGGTACCGACTTCAGCAAGTTATTTCATGCTTTTGAGTGTTGAAGTCGGTTCCATTTTTTGGTATTTTTTATTTATTTATATAAATAAACGAAAAGTGCCCAAATACACACAAAATACATTTTTGGCGAGCAATCTTCCTTGACGACTTCCACACAATGCTGATACTAACCCAGATGAGGGTAGGAACTCGTGGGCACAGCTGTGCAGGCTATTATACTAAGCCAGAGTTAATGAAATTCATTTGGACGTGGAATGGCTATAATTAAGATAAATGTAGTAAAACTCCGCGGAGTTGTGAATCTGTCGGCTCAATTTAACTTTTTGAATAATGAGGATTGTTTTGTTTTCTCGTGGAGTAAAACAAGTTTTACCGGTTGTTCTTTTTCGAATTGGTGAAATTATTACACTTGTACAATTGTACCTTTTACTTGTAACTTTTTATTTAAATGTTCATGAATTTTAAAAACTAATATATGCCCACGGCTTTTAGTTCCGTCAGGGCTTCCCGGATTAGTTATATTTTTTTTCATAACTACTATGCTAAAATAAAAAGTCATTTTTATCCTCGAATTTTCCCTTAAAGAAAATGTCGCAATGCTCTTTTACCGTTATAAATTATTTTGAGGAAAAAGTAGATCATCGCTTATCTACAAGAAATATTAGTCCAGGGTCATTTTTACAATTTATTACTATGAAGCTAATTTTCCGTGAGCAGCTTTATTTTGAAGAGACGCTCAAATTTTTCTCTTACTAAAAATGGTTTTCCTACAAAATGTATGCCTTGATGAAAGTGCCCCCGTCATATGTTACGTGTACGTAAAATGTATAGATAGACACAATTAAAAAAGCGTGAGTGGGGGGCAAATCTAAGAAATCATTTTTTTTCTTCGACATAATGTCGAATAGCTAAAATTAGTGAGAATGGATTTATAGTATAGTCAAATTAAAGCAAATGTCATTTATTGTAAACACATTATAGTATCAACTTTTGTCTGCAATCGTTAATCTTAAAGATTTTAGTTTAAAAGTTGAATGCCCATCGAATTGAACCTGTAATATGTAACACATGAGCATTTAGGTTTTATTACGCCATTGCCTTTGATGGGTAGGTAATGCTTAAATTAGCTGGTTTAATAAACATTTAAAAAATTAACAGATGTCAGATGTGTGTATAATGAGAACTATTTCATTTTAGTGTTATTGTTTTGATCACGGATCATAATTACAGCACCATCTTTAATCTTTCAATCTAATAGTTGCATTAATCCCACAAATCAACTAAGTAATCAACGTAATTAAGCTGCTTATTTTTATCAGGACAAGTTTTAAATTAATGAGCAAAAAGTCTTCACTTATTCGTCGTTTTTTCATAATGTGACTTTACTTAAACTTACTATTCATGATTGCTTATGTAATCTGTGAGAATTGAATTCAACAACAACAAATAATAAAAACGGCATGAGTCGTACTTACGAAGGTTCCGTACATAAGTTTACCAAAATATCGTGGTGATTTAATTTAGTTGAAAATTATCATCGCGAGAATGACTTGCAAAGTTGAGGTATTGTTAATTTTTCTTTTATTCTTTGAAGATATATATAAATACAATATACATAATATACAATTTTGAGTCTTTTCAGATTATTTTGTTGAAAGTCCTACATGTCTAATATACAATATATATTATATCATATAGTTTTTTAAAAAATACCACCTATGACAACAGTTCATGAAGGTTAATTCTAATTGAACAGAATTCGATTGCATGAATTAAAAGATTGTTAAAAAAAATTTGAGTGACTATAATTATGTTTTCCTTTATCCAAAATTCTCGCGTAACGATGCGTTTGAACTGTGTGTTAACCTGTGATAACGGTTGTTGTGTTAACTGTGTGTTATACCTAGAAAAAGGAAATTGATATGCCTAAATATGTTATTATTAATAAATTCTTATTAAGCCCGTAGGTAGGCACGCAGGATATATATATTTATTTATACATTATATACCTAGTACCGAAAATTACGTATATTATTTACTCCTTTAGGCCGCCCCGCAAAAGCAGTATTCTAAAAATCGATTCAATGTGTTTATCACAAAACGTGCAAATCGCCAATTTAAAGGTGACAGATATAAAACGGATCGACTGCGAACAACACAGGTTTCCATTTTCTACCACGGGTCTCTAAAAATTAAGAGAGATGAGAAACTGTTGAATGCTTGTATTTTTCTATTAAGTAATCTTCTGAAAAAAGTGACAATAAGTCAAAGTTGCCGATTTAAAAAAAAAAACATTAGAACGGTTTTTTTAATATTTCTGTTACCGATACCTATCTATTATATATATCACTAACTAATTAGCATGTAAATACATATGTATTTATAGTGCTATGTATAGGTACTACTAGGTTCGCCTGTCACAAGGAAATCATAATATTTTTCGAAATAAAAAGCCTATTCGCTATTCCAGACTACAATCTATCTCTTCGCCAAATTTCATTTAAATTCGTTCATTAGTTTCAGTTAAATTGAGTAACAAACATCGCCCCATCCAGGGCATTGATAGCTTAAAAGTAATAAGTAGTAAATAAAAGTACGTAGTAAGTGGTTTAATATGATTGTATCTATGAAGATGTCTAACTTGTGTGGCGAGTTGTTTGTATTCAATCTAATTCCAGCCTTTTTAGCTACGTTCAATATAACTTGATCGAAACATCGAGGTTAGTCAAAAACGCTTTGATCCTCAGAATATCAGACCAGATATTTTGACTAAAAACATTACACTACTAAAAATAATTTATCATTTTAAAATGTTGTGACTATTTGAAATATAAGACATACTTTTATGTATTCTATATCACGAGAACGAATTCAAATTCAGCGATATATTAACCCAGATCCACGTCTCTGCACACCTAAGTACTTGTCGAGCATTGTTTTTTGCGAGGTAAGTAACAAATGAATTTCGCAACATCAGTAGGTATACCTTTCAAACGATCAACAATATAGACCGGGAGCGTGTTGAATCATTCACCTTTCATTTCAAAGTGTTTATACAACGAAGCTTTGAGCTTTCACAAAACACAATCACTACAAGAAGCGTTATTAATACTTACAGTGACAAAAATCCAATGTCTTGAGAAATGTTAAACACAACACGTTTTTTGTGTGAGGTTTGGAACTGTTTTTTTGTCGGCACTGTATTCGGACGCGTGATACGCTCTCTCGGTGAGGAGGTTGGAGGAGGACTGGCGCGCCCTCTCTCGCGAGGAAAGAGGGGACTACTACTCTACACCAAGGGCGACTACTACGGCGATGCTTACTTGAGTTGCGCGTACATTGCTCGGTGTGAAGTAAGTGTAGGCTTAAAATTTAATTAGTTTAGCAGTTGCTGGCCTGTAGTTACGACTTATATTAGACCATATTATAGATAATAATATACAAACATAGTCAATACATTTAGTGATGTATTAACTATAGTTAATTAACATAACAATTAGTGAGTAATACCTACCCATTAGTACTAAACAAAAGTAGTAATAATTTAAGCTATTTTCATTTCATGGGTAATATTTAAACAAATATAATAACTTTATCAACTTCGTTATGGACAATGGATAAGATGTTTAATGGGCATTAGGCATTATAATCTTTCATTTATCTTAGCAGACACTTACGCGGCTTACATAGTAAACAGCTTTGGAATAAAAAATAATTATACATCTTCGCGTATTTCTCAAGTGAGAAATCATGAAATAAGAATATCAATAAAAATCGATAGTGCGGCAATGTACAGAAAGCTGTACTATATTATCGCATCGGCTAAAAATCGTTCAGTATGACGGAGGCTGCAGCAGTGGCACAGTGTGGTGAATTGGGAGTAGGTTTTTTGGACTCTATATAAATGAATATTATAAAACGGGATTATGATATGATATATATGATATGATTATGATAGGATATATATCTCATACTTTTTTTACTTTGTAAATTTGTATTAAATAATCTATATTTGACTCACAACATATTTAACCTGTGAGTCCCAAACAAGGGTATTTATGGTAAGGGTATACCTATATTGAATACCTCTAATGCGAGCAGCACATCGCAACAAAATTATGATCCAATCTGTACAATTTACATGGCCCTAATGAGAAAGGTAACAGTACCACAATACTACATTTTATTATATTAATTAAGATGCAAGGCTGGGCCGCATTGGAAAACGAATGTTTTTGAATGTAATAGCATTAAAATATATTCATTTGAACTGTTTACTAACAAAAAAGACAAATAAGATTATCTGTGAACCTTGCATCGCGTCGTACGAGTTAGTAGAACAAGTAAAGCTTTCGCGGTTTTTTCCGTCCATTTCTCATAATGAGCTTTAGTAAAAATAACACTTAATATATGTTTTTCCAAATTCTAAATAATTATGAACGCGAAACAGATTGACGAGTGTCGACAGACCAGATTCTGAGTACAAATATTTACTAAAAATAACTTTTAATTATATTTTACAATAAATATATCAGTTGGTTTTTCAATATTTTTCCCCAGCAACATTCAAAAAAACCACATTAAAGTGTATCAGTCAGTTAGGTATTTTAATATATAACATATGTTTATTGTTTTATTTAGTTTAAACTACAATTTAACTTACGTATATTAGTTGAGTAAGTATCGACCGATTTCGGACCTTCTGAGTCACTTTTTTATAGAGAGCACAGCACGCGCTCTCTTACGATACTTTCAATCAAGTGATGTTTATTGTATATGTAATACCATTTAAACCGCTTTTTAGGGCATATGCCTTTATTAAAATAAAACACTAATAACGAATTACAATACTACAGCTGCTACATTTGAGCAATCTACTAGCTATTGGTCGCCTATAGATAACACAAATGCTCCTACCCGCTACCGGCTGGCAGCGTGCCCAGAATGCTAGCAGTATTGCCACGTTGAATTGCAATTCCGATTCGTTGAGCCAAAAAGAACCATTTAAACCACAAAAAACATTCGAATATGAATAAATTTGACTTTTAAATGGAGTAAAACCAAATATTACGTTCCCTTGCTGACAGGATTGTACATAAAAATGCACTGGAAATTAGGTAGGTACCTTTTACACTGGAGAAAAGAAAAAGGAATAAACTATCGTGTATTTCTTGTGTTTCGTGGAATTATAAACACAAAGGTTGAGGTATGTTGAAGTATTGTTCTGATGTCAGCGGGTAGTCCTTTTTTGAGTTTGTAAGTTTGGCGGTAAATTCGATATTTAATTCGTGGTAAATGATTGTGAAGCGATGATTTCAAGCCGCCAAAAATACATTTCTATGAAAATAATTATTTATCATCATCATCATCATCATCATCTCAGTCATAGGACGTCCACTGCTGGACAAATGCCTCCCCCATTGATTTCCACAAGGACCGGTTGGAAGCGGCCCGCATCCAGCCCTTGCCTGCGATCTTAGTCAGGTCGTCTGTCCACCTAGTCGGTGGCCGTCCTATGCTGCGCTTGCCAGCCTGGCCTCTTTCTCAAAGTTGGACTTACCTAATTGGACTGTGTGTCCTAGGTAGACGTAATGGTCAACAACTTTGAGAGTCGAGTTCCCAATTGATATGGGGGCGGGCGCAACATGGGCATTTGACATAATTTTCGTCTTGTCCATGTTCATTTTAAGGCCCACCCTTAGGGAAACTCTGTTGAGGCCTTCGAGCATAATTATTTATAAATGTGTCTAATTCACCTTACTTGCAGCAATCTGGAAGTTTATCAAAGAGATCGGTTCTTTGACCAAAAGTTGTATACGTGATGGATACAACAAAATACAAAGAACTCGTACATGCATAGCTTGTATGACTGCTTGTGATTGCACTGTGTCGAGGTCGCCGACACGGTTCGGGCCGGAGTCGAACCGGCTGAGATCTGATGCACCAAGAGCCGCCATCCACTGGTTACCTAACACGTTACCTTATCTTCAATGACTAATTATCATTATCACCAGGAAGATCGCAACCAAAGCTTATGTCTTCTCCTTTATCGCACTTAGACTAGAAGAAATGTATTTTTGCCTGAGCGTAGATATAACCAAAACAGCTGCGAAGGCGGCTTTTTGGTGAGCCGTGCGTCGGTGAGTACCCCTACTCACAGACGTGTCCCCACACTACAGACACCCATACTATAATCCGCTAATGCAACATCAGGGTTGCCTCAACTGGTAGTTTCAGGGAGTGGCGATGGAAGAGCTTGGTCTTAAACTCCAAAAGACATGACTCCGAGTTTAGGGCTGACGTGAAGCCAGATGTCCAGTTTCGTCAAATACCAGATTCGTTTGAATACGTTGGACGAATGGAACCGGAGATACAAGCAGGGTAACACTGCATCCACAACCAAAATGTTCTTTCTCGACGTGATCAGAGCCCACAGCATCATTAGAAAAGTGGGACTCCACGGAACACTTACCCAAATGTTAACTGGCTCTGGTGGGCTCTCTGCTTATTTGTGCCGCTTCAAATGTAAGGTGAGCCCTTCATGCATTTTGACGGTCGCCGTGGCGTAGTGACGTCGGTGTCTCCGGGATCCTGGGTTCGATTCCCGGCATGGGCAAACATTTGTGCGATGAGTGTAGATGTTTGTCCCGGGTCTTGGGTGTTTGTGTGCTGTGATTGTGTGTGTCCATGCCTCCCTCGACACAGGGAATCCTAGTGCGGGCGTCTAAGAGTGATAATTAAATAATATAATAAATCTATGAACCAAAGATGAAAATGTTGTGCATAATGGAGTGTCCGGCTGTATGCAATGAAGATATTTAGTATGGAACAAGAAATAGGAATAGAAATAACTACAAAAAATGTAAAAATATAATAGCAGACAATTTTACTAGAAATAGATACATAGATTATAGATAAACTATTGAACACTAAACAACACACTATCAAATTCCTCCATTTCGTTGATAATATTGAAAGTTACAAATTACCAAGTTTTACAATGATTTTATCAACTCCAGCGCAATTCGTTTCGTAAGCGGCCGCCTCTAACAATGACTCTCGTAGTTTTTTGGTGTAGATAACATACTGTATTTGCGCAGGTGTCTAGAATGTTTGTCTGTTTGCCCTATTTATTCATTCAGCTTATTCTTCAATTTATAGCAAAAAGGTATGTTCGAGGCCAACTTTAGACCTTCCGTTTGTTTGCGTAGATACATTTTTATTTGAAATGTTGGAACGAACTAGATTTACAAATGCCCGATTCTTGGCATTTAACTTTTCTGCATGTGTATAATGTCGAGGACTATAATAATCTAAAACACATGTAAAATTAGATTATAAAATATATATATATATATATAATATTTTTATTTTTTATTTTTATAATCTAATTTTACATGTGATGTGATTATATAAATATAATCTAAAACACAAAAAGAGCAGTAGCACTCTATGTGAATGTTCACCCGGAGAAGTACTGCGACCATATCTATGTCTATGGGCAGGCAGTAGTGTGCGCATTACTGTGTTCTGGTTTGAAGGGTATGGTTTCCGGTGAAACTACAGGCACATGACACTTAGTTATATACGAATTGTATCTGTCTATAGTCAGAGGTTACCATATCCACCACCAACAACCTTCTGTAGGCCTTTTGCTTGTTCCGTCACCTTATCTCACTTAACATCAGGTGAGACACACTTCACACGTCACATTAAAAAAAATAGCGATTTATCTAACCGCAGCACATTAATGCATCTTTTAAAAGAAGAAAATAACCCAAAACGGAGCAGCAGCGGCACATAACAGGTTAATTGGCAAAACGAATCAGAATTTCACTGGGTGCGGAAACTGTTCACGCCTAATATTTGGTAAGGAATACAATTCAACGGCATTCTTATTAGCTGTTGTTGAGTCTAAACTAGCTAGAATACACACAGTCAACATCATATTCAATTCAATTTATTATCGTAAAATGTATACAAATTCCACTTAAATATTGACGTGCAGAATCTACACTAAGAAGTGATTCTTGTGTCGTAGGTTCTGTATTACCTTCGATTAGTTCATTAAAGTAAAGTCCCAGAGGATGAATAAATTGTGTCCTTTAAGTAATAAACGTGTGTGTGTGTGTGTTTTTTTTTGTGTGTGGTGTTGTGTGTGTATGGTGTGGTGTGTATGTGAGAGAGACGTATTGCCTAATTGATTATCTTAAAAAGTTTTTCGGTTTCATCATAGCTGAAATTACTCAGCCAACTGTCCACAGATATTTTAATATAAATATTATACGTATACCTCGGACGTAATATTTCTATATGTATTTCATGTCTCTCATTTCCTTTTTTATGTCATTATCATTTCAATCATAGGACGTCCACAGCTGGACATATGCTTCCCCCAGTGATTTCCACAAGAACCGATGGGAAAAGGCCCGCATCCAGTCTCTTTCTGCAAACTATACTGAGATCGTCTATGCACCTTGTTTGTGGATGTCTTTTGCTGCGCTTGCTAGTCCGTGGTCTCCATTCGGGAACCTTCCGACGCCAACGGCTTTCAGTTCTCCGTGATAAGTGCCCTGCTCACAGCCATTTCAATTTGCTTAAGCGCTGGGCTATGTCAGTGACTTTCTTTCTACTACGGATCCCACATTGAAGTCGCGTAGGAAAACCTCGAGCGTAGGGAAACCCTCTTGTATAGTGTGAGTACTTCGAATATAGTATAAGTACCTTTCTAGTATACTTTAGCTACCTACATAGCTCATCTACAAGTCGGCGGACCGTGACCTTGGTCCGCAACCGTGACCAACGCGAGACAAATGCTTTCGCTTCGCCTCTGCGATAACTCACCTCACATGATCCATTGAAATGAATAATTTGGTTTTTCGGGAAATACGTCCTCGGAAGGTTGCGCTTTTTAAGTGAGAATGCTGTCTCCAAAAACCGTATCTATTAAGAGTTTTTATTGTGTATCGCATTAACAACATGCTAGGTAGAACTTATGTTCAAATATTTGAAGGAAAAAATTCGGCTGCTAGTGGGACTTGAACCCACGACTACAGAATACCGTCCTGTATCTTTGTCCAACTAAGCTATAGCAGCCCATACCACTAGGGCCGAATCACTTCCTTCCGTATCTTCCATACCGTCCTACAGGACGGTATTCTGTAGTCGTGGGTTCAAGTCCCATTAGCAGCCGAATTTTTTACTTCAAATATTTGAACTATATCTATTATTTTCACTTGTGTAATCTAGACAACATAGGGTGGTATTTTGCATGGCTTTTTTGTATCTGCCGTTTGTTTCTATGATTCTATAGCGAAAAATTCCAAACTGAGCTCTAATGGTTAGCTCAATGCTGTCTATATACATTTTCATGGTCACAGACACTATTGTTAGAATGAAAAGCGGGGTAATTGGCATGTTTATGTGGCGTTGATATGGGCTTCCGATATTTGTACACATTGTAAGTCCCATTTCGTAATAGACGAAATGGGTTTCCGTAAATCTTTAAAAGATTTATCAAAAGAAATTATCATTTGAAGTCGAGCTGGTGTTTTATTAAAACAAAATACTAATAACATAAAACAAACATATAACACTAATACAGTAACATTTGACCAACTCACTAGCTCTCACCAGCATTTAGATAGCTCGGATGCTCTAACCCGCTACCAGTTGGCAACGTGCCCACAACGGTAGCAAAATTACCTACTACGTTGTTTCAATTATTTTTTATAGACCAATATCATATAAAGACCAATATCAAAACCAACCACAGTTTAAGCAGTGTTAAATTGTACCCTCTTTTCATATAAATGGAAAAGCACGTGTTTATTCAAGTCGAACCACCGCTAGCACGCACCATTTGGATTAGATCCTTTTGAACCATGGTTGTCTTACACGAAGTGTGACTTTTTTAACAGACTATATAAAAATGAGGAGGTTCTCAATTCGACACGTATGTTTTTTTGTATTTTTTTTTTTATGTATGTTACCTTAGAACTTTCGACTGGGTGAACCGAACCTGATATTTTTTTTATTTGAAAGCTAGTGCTTGCCGTGTGGTCCCATTAAAATTTCATCAAAATTGGTCAAGCGGTTTAAGAGTTACACTCCAGTTACTGAAAACTGTTATGTCTACTTGTGTGTGTAATGTCCAAATTTTTACTTCTGCCGGCACTCCAAGAGTGAAACCGTTTTATTTATTACAAGTTCCGGCAGCACTGGTGTTTTTAAAACAACTTACAGAGGACCTGCATACAGCATTGAAGAGAAGTGAGCGCATGATGATAACCTAAACACAATAATCCTAAATGTCATATCGCCAGGGACTTGCCTTTGTCACATTCACCCTAACTGAACTTCAATGCTTTTCCCTACCCCTAATACCAATCAAATAACAATAAGCTATGTCATTTTTCTCTGATACATTGAGTTTCGTACGAGCACCTGGCCATTCACTGTTTAAGTACGTCTTCATAAATGTGCTTTTGTATCGATTCTATCATGACATTGCTTATACAACGAAGAATTGTTTGAATTGAACCATTTGCTAGAACAACATTGACTTTTTAATTAAACCGCTGCGTTGACTTATGTTGACTTGAAATAGGTTCCACAAACTATATTATGATGCTGACGCATATAGATTCACATAAAAAGAAACTTAAAAATGTAGGTGAAGTCATAAACATTATAAGTAGAACCAAATCATTTTGGTTCGAGGGAATTATACTTTATTTAATCATAATATTATTTTGGTCTTATCCAGAATATTAATTACTTATATGGTAAATTAACACACATACACACTTATCCGAGCACATTATAAAATCGGAGGTTTTGAGGAACCCATTTTTAATTGCTTCTTTAAGAATCGCACAGAGTCAGGTTGCCTATTTTAAGACTTTACCATTTGCTAAATAGATAAGTTTGAGTCTTAAGTAAAATACCACTTATCAGAACAGTTCATGAAGGTAAATTTTGATTGAACAAAAACTTTTTGATTACCTTCCTAATTTATTCGTGAAAAATTATTTAGAGCGACTTAATCGAAAATTCTCGCAGTAACGACAAATGAGCTTGAACTTTGTCTTATACCGGAAGAAATTAAATTAAATAGTCTAAAAATGTGATTCGTGATTTTTAGAGCCCGTAGGTCGCGGATAACTTCGTCGTTTATGAACCGATTTTGATGATTATTTTTTTGTTTGATAGAGAATACTTCCGTGGTGGACCCATTTATTTATTTATTTTTTATCAAAATCAGATAAACGGTTTTTGAGTTACACTCCAATAACTGAAAAGTGCTACGCATACCTCGACGATATTATAGTTGCGGTTGAAGACATCGAAGAACTTACACAATGACAATTGATACCCCGAGTATAGCAAAGGTCACTGAAAAGGGTGAAACTAATTTTAAAAATGGAACCGACTTCAGCACTCAAAAGTGTGAAATAACTTGTCGAAGTCGGTACCATGAGTACAATATTGTGATGATAGTTACTTTTGTGAACTATCATGGTACCGACTTCAACGAGTTATTTCACACTTTTGAGTGTTGAAGTCGGTTCCATTTTATGGAAAAATATTTTTTACAACTATATTTCATCGCTGGTTCGTTCTAAGCAGACGCATTATGAATGTCCGCTCCCTAATCGAGTTACCATCGCACCATCGATTTACAGCCCCCTTGCCTTTGCCGATACTGTGAGTTATTCTATGTCGTTAGAAAGACGTCATAGCGTCCCCCAAAGGTACTAAAGCTTACTCTTACGAACATTTACTTGATGTACGAGCCAAGGAGGTGCCCGGCCCGTTGTTCCTTACAATAAAAACGTCAATTTGAGTAGGGCGACTCGTAAATGTTCTTTAACCTCTCCAGTGGCCAGAGCAATAGATAAACTTATATACTTACTCCGTTGGCTCAGCGACCCAAAATGGATCTTGTCCTTAGACAAGAGCAAGAGCCACCATTTCCTATTATGGATGCGTTCTCGCTAGTCTTCCACTTAGCGCCCATAGATCCTCTAGCACTTCATCTATCCAACTGTATCTAGGTCCTCCAACTGGCTGACGATCAGTCTATTGATACGTGAACCCACATTAATTTATTCCTTCAAAAACTTGAACGTAAGTTGTTTTTATACTGTATAGATCTAGCGATTGACCACCATCACACTTGATTGTCTGTTACGATGTGGTTGAAGATGTTATCACGCTAGACTTATAATGTTTACTTTTTTTAAAAGATTGTAACCTTACGTTTGACTACTATCTCACCTGATGTTAAGTGACGACGCGGTCTAAGGTGTTGCACGTAAACTTAGAAAGAACCTATTCACTAGCGACTTGAAGACTCCGGGGTGGTACCTATCGGAAAACACAGGCTCAGGCAGGACTACTGGTGCTCAAGGACTGCTGCCTGAACACACTATGTATTTGTTTTTTATATTTATTTAACGGTGTTTAGAGTAATTAGGTACTATCAATAATTAAATACCTACATATCGACCCAATAAAATTAATAAATCATTTAGATAAAGCATAAGCGATCATGTCCCAGTGATTCTTGCGCACACGGCCATTGATCTCACGGTCCTCGCTCCAGTACATTCGTGACTTTCTTGCGTCAAAGAATAATGAAATTTCCAATATTACCACTCAAACAAAAATATATTAGCATTTGAAAAATATTTTTTAAGGGCTGAAATTGAATTTACATTAATAATTCAACAGACAGCCGGATATTCAATCAACCCAATTAGTTCCAATCTCTCAAACAAGGGTACAAAAAATTGGAAGCATCCATCACCCCCGTCTCTATTTCACCCACAGATATTTCACCCCACCTATAGCCCTACAGTCACCGACATCTTTCGACACCGGATATATCAAGAGAACGAGGGGGTCTATTTTAACCATTCGACTTTCTTCTTAAGAGTTAATGTCAAGTTGAACAAAATATTTATTTAAAATAAGATATATCGAAGGAAAAAAGTCAACCGACATGAGTAGCAAAATCAGCATTTTATGTGTCAGAGATAATACAAGGAGAGGAAAATTTGTTCACTAAGCTGACCAATACATTTGGCAAACCTATAAGCACTTGATCCCAAGAGATCAATCAAGGCTGAAAGTGTTTCAAAACAAAAGATGCATCGGAGGGCATATTGTAAAGTACTAACAATTTAAATAAATACTTAAACTAAAAACCTAAATATCATGTGTACTTAAAACGGTCGTCGTGGCGCAGTGACCTCTGTGTCTAAGCGACCCTGGGGTCGAATGCCGTCAGGGGCAAACATTTGTGCGATGAGTATAGATGTTTGTCCCGGGTCCTTGGTGTTTGTGTGCTGTGATAGTGTGTGTGTCCATGCCTCCCGCGACATAGGGAATCCTAGCGGGGACCGGACGTGATTATAAAAAAGGGCCACACTTATATTTGCCTGTTTTTTAACATTTTAGATTGCTTATACAGTAAATTTCTGGTTACTTTTGTCTAATAAACTATTTGTTACTTGTACGTCCGTGATACCAGTCGAGTTCCTACTGAAAATCAGCGCGACGGTGATCCAACCTTAGCATAACACTGAGTAGGGCTCATTTCTTGAGATCCTCTTCCTTCATTTATTTAAGAATGCCACTAGCTGTCAGCCCTACTAGTAAGAAAAAGAAAGTAAATTTTAGAATAATGGAGCATACTACGGCATTTTCATATTAAACGAAGGTAATATTTCACTTAGAATAAAAAAGCTGTTGATCTGTGTTAATCGCATTTATTCGCTCTGATACGAGCGATTAATAGGATAGACCCTTGCCCCTGGGTTATTCTATTTATTTGACTTAATTCTATGGCAATATCGAAGGATAAAAAATGTAAGTATCTGTTTTATCTAAATTTGCCGCAATCTGTTTTATCTAAATTTGCCGTTTGACTGTATCTTGAAACAAATAGGTCTAACGCCTAGAATAAACCCCCAAGGGTGGAATTCATAGTAATGTTGACACTTTTCTTTATCAGCCCCTTTGAAATAGAACCATGCCACATCTGTTTTACGACCCATGTACACCTTATTACTATGCCTGGACGGTCCCTTTTATGTGTTTTGAAAGGGAACGTAAATAGTGGTAAGTTTACTTTAGGGGTGGCTGAGAAAACAAAGCTGTGTTATGTATGTATTAAGTGCCAGTGGTTAAAATAAACTAGCGGCATCTGAGGGATGATAAATCTCTGGGTAAATAACCCCGAGGGATTTGTGCAAGATAGAGAAGAAAGATACTTTGACTTATACAATCAAGAGATGAGTAATTCGTGTGCTGGTTGAACCACGGGGTTTTTTAAGCCATCGATTGTATTCTTTAGCTCGAAGTATCAAGATCAATTTTGTATATTTTTTATCATCAGATATTCATCAAAAGTTTTTGAGTTACACTACAATGAATCAATCAATCAATAGTTACACTTCAATAACTGAAAAGTGCTACGCGTACCTCGACGATACTATAGTTGCGGTTGAAGACATTAGAGAAAAAAATAAAACACTAATAACGAATTACAATACTGCAGCTACTACAATAACACTTGAGCAATTTACCAGCTAATGGTAGCCTATAGATAACTCAAATGTTCTAACCCGCTACCGGCTGGCAGCGTGCCCAGAATGCTAGCAGCATTGCCACGTTGAATTGCAATGCTGATTCGTTGAGCCAAATATGTGCCAGCATTTTGGTCACGCGTCGCATCGATCAAACGCTCTGATAAATTTTGGAAAATCCGATGAGCTCCAGGTCCCCACGGGCCCAATGTCTCGACCCCAAAAGGTTTACCAAAAAATAGAACCGACTTCAACACTCAAAAGTGTGAAATAACTTCTCGAAGTCTTACTTACCATCCTGCCCAGGCTTAAGGTCCGGTGCCATCAACCGTACCCCAGGCACGACGTAGCGACCCGGCCCAGCGTTGAGCCGCCCCCAGGCGACAATAAATATACCTACGTCTGGTGCGTATACTATATACTTGTACAAAAGAATATAAAAGAATAGGTATTATACAATAACATCATTATTTTAATGCTATGTGTACAATGTTCATAATCCAAAGGTGAGTGACAACCTATGCCCATCCACTATTGACGGTCCCGTGGCGCAGTGGTTTGTGTCATCGACATGAATTCTGTGTCTCTGGGTGGGTTCGAATCCCGGCAAGGGCAAACATTTGTGCGATGAGCGTAGATGTTTGTCCCGAGTCTTGGATGTTTGTGTGCTGTGATTGTGTATGTCCATGCCTCCCGCGATACAGGGAATCCTAGTGCGGGGGTCTGAGTGTGATGAAAAAAAAATATATATATTAGTCACATCGAGTTTATCTCGTATAAACTCAAAGAATAGTACACCTTATGTGCTAAAAACTGAAACAGTTTTTTCTTAAACTGACCAATATCTTCTATTTATAAATTAAATTCGTTTATCTGGATCACTTCCTCATTGAGGGTGAGAAATCGGTGAACATTATCAACGTGCACAATGGCAATTGATCCCGTGAGCCGTGAGTTACAAAAATCACTGAAAACGATGATATTTTTTTTAACCAACAAGAGGAACCGTCTTCACGGGAAAAAAAAAAATACTAAAAGATGGAACGGAAAATATTTTTTTTTACCCTTTGCTACTCATGGAATCAATCCATAGTTGTGATTGTGTTGTTGTTGTTGTTGTTAAAGAAGTCATCCGGTCCCGAGTTCGATTCCCGGACAGGTCAAACATTTGTGTGTACGAACATATCTGTTTGACCTGTGTCTGGGTGTTTATATATGTATATAAGTATGTATTTAAGTATATATATATCAGTCATCAGGTTACCATAGTACAGGCTCTGCCTAGTCTGGGACCTGAAGACCTTTTGTGAATGTTGTCCCATATTATTATTATTATTATCCAGATAGACGTAACGCTTTTCAATTATTGGAGTGTAACTTAAAAACCGCTTGACCGATTTTCATGAAATTTAATACTGAATACCGCCCGTCTTGGTGCCATCCTTCGATATTTCGCTAGTTGCAATATTGATATATTGTTGCTATTATTATTTCAGGTAATTAAAGGTATATGTGGCAAAGAAGGAATTTTTCTCAGATATCGTAGCACTCCGCAACATTCCGAATTGCGGAAACACCGCAATTCGGTATGTTGCGGAGTGCTACGATAGCTTACTTGGCAAAGCGACGGAACGGTATTCTGTAGTCGTGAGCTCAATTACCAGAAGTAGTCGATATTTTTCTTTATAAAATTTGAACATAAGTTTTTCCTAGCATGACGTTAATGCAGTGAACCATAAAACACTAAGATTAAGTAGTATTTAGACTAGTAGTATTAGATGTAGTAAGTAGATTAAGTGTGTATATGTAATATGTATTTCCAACCTTAGCGACCATAATTTGCACTACATTTTTACTTATTTTCATTACATTATAATTTTAATTACAGCTGTATGGATGTACAGAACAAATGGGTGTCACCTCGAATATGGATCGATTGAGCAATGAATTGACAATAATCGTCAAATATGGTGAATTCTAAAGGACATAGTAGTAAAAACCTCTGGGAGTGACAAAGCCAATAAGCAACAATGGCGAACGCAGAAAACCGGCAGTGAATACCCGATCTAATTGTTTCATAACTTGAAAATCTCCGTGAAATGTCCGTAACAGACGCTTTTGTGTTGCGGGAATATTTAACCTTATGCCATATGGTTTCGGCTCATTTGTCTCTCCAAGTGCTAAAGATGATGGGTGGCAGTTCAATCTTTTTAGGATTGTGTGTGATTTTGGTGAGAATTCAGTGACTACAATTTTCTACTTATATTCAAAACAGTGCCCTTTTTGTACTCTGGGCGGCAAAAAAATGGTTTAAATGTGCAGCGTTTTTCTTTATGTGTGCGCGTGGAAACTGAAACGGCTAGACCAATTTCGTCGTCTAAGGAAATCAACTTTTTTAAATATTTCATCAGTGTTTTGTCTTCTTAACGTTCGGGCCCAAAAAAGATATAACACTCTTGAACTGTTTTTCTATCACTGTGCGTTTTTTTCTCGAGAAATCCATTTTGAAAGTGTGTGTTTTCTAATTTTTGAATTCAACAATAGGTGTTTCTTTTTAATAATTAATAGGTGGGCGTTTGATCACTATCTCTTTTAAGTCATGATGCGGTCTACGATGGTCTACGATATTCACTCGGGCTTAGAAGACGCGCAGATTGTACATACTGTTGTGTGAATACACAGACTTAGACAATGAATTCTACACGTTAGCTGTATGCACTATGAATATGGAAGCAGAACGCTTCTTGCGACAAGTTGGAACATCGACAAAGTATGGATGTCGGATTGCCGTCCGTCTGGTCGTTCGTTGATGGAATGGGGCAAGAGGAATCAATTTATGTACCTCCAGAACTCACTCCCCGAAATGTGTCCGGTAAAAACCGACAAACTAGCGACTTTTCAGGTTTCAGGCATTAAAATGTTTGTCTGCCACTAATTTAAAAAATGTATATGATTTATTAAATAGCATATTTTAATGAAACATCTTTAATAGATAATTATTTCTTTACAGGTCGTGATTCTGGGAACGGAATATGAAGGTAAGGATTACTCGCTTTAAATAAGTATGTATTTACGTCTTTTTTTTAAAAGTTTTTGTGAAAAAGTGTTATAGAAAATCCTACTAATTTTATAAATGCGAAAGTCTGTGTGTATGTGTGTATGTTTGTTACTTCTTGACGCTCAAACTAGATATACCCTGGATTAACATGTAGGCTAATTTTCATAATCACCATCATCACCGTTTTTCATCACCACGCGGGTACAACCGCAGGGCGCAGCTAGTCACACTAATATTATAAAGGCGAAAGTTTGTATGGATGTATCGATATTTGTTACTCTTTCACGCTAAAACGGCTGGTCGGAATTGGATGAAATTTGGTATGTAAATACTTCAGGTTCCGGAATAACCGGAATTCATCATCACCATCATTGTCAATCATCACCATGCGGGTAAATCCGCGGGACGCAGCTAGTTGATCATAAAATTAAGCTATTTACATAGCTACACGTGTATTGTCGTGTATTATGCACGCGACACTAACGCTCTTATGCGTGGGTGATCCAAACTGCTTCGGCATGGAACATTTATATAAAAATATGTTTATTTATATGTATATAATGTATGTATACACATATATGTCCACTCTACAAAAGCGACCAGTACGACGTCGTTCCCATATAAGGTTTCTAGTGGAGAATAAAATTGTAAAAAATTGCCATGTACTTAAATAAAATAAGTAATTTATCTAGTTATACTTGTTTCTCGTAGTATCCGTAAATACACACAGGAGGGTGGGGAAAATGAAAGAACAGGTTTTCATTAAATCCTACTTAATATTTTAGATATAAGTACTGATTTTTCTTGCTTGTATTCTGTGATAAAGCACTCATTATTTTACGTTGCAAACGGGTAGGAAGTATAGCCCTAGTTGCTCCGTAGCCTATGCTTAATATATGGGTATATAGGCACACCTCTGCAAAATTTGATACTTATTAAAAAAATGTATCCCGGTCTCTTGCAAAATACTCGACAAAGTGTATTAAAATAATATTAACTAGCGGTCCGCTCCGCTTTCGCACGGGTAAAAAATGTGAAAATTAATATTTATAAGAATCCCTAATTTCTTTGAAAATATAATGTTACTCAGGGTGAATGTAGCTTTCCAAAGGTGAAAGAATTTTTAAAATCGATCCAGTACTTTCTGAGCCATTCGTTACAAACATACTTATATACAAATCTTTGTAGGTAATATTAGTATAGATTGGAGGTATTGTGAATAAATATACCACATTATTATAATATGAGAAACCAATAACAAGAAAGAATATTATGTAAAGACTGTAAAGCTCTAAAGACATTAGCCAGAATCGAAGAAAAAAATCAACATCATGTATCGTTTTCCCCTAGCCAATCAGAAGCCAGATGGTATCACTGATCAGAAAGCGAAAGATGGTATGGCCAGTCAAATTTGCTCATAGATGTGGTCTGATACCGTAGGTATCTCTATAATAAAGTTTGTGGCTTAGATCCATTATTGGACCCGGTAGGACGATCCCTGCCAGAACATTTATTATTTCTAGTTTCTGGTGTTGTTAGTCCTAAACTATGTTTTTATCCCCAGTGACCGCCGCACCACTCCCCTTCCCCGACATATGTCTGTACCGGCGCCATCACAGTCACCACTACCACTACAATACAGATGAGACCAAGGCCACCACCCCACCCCCTCTTACTCCTGAACAAAAGGCTGCAGAAGAAAAGAAGCAGAAATTTGAACAATTTAAAAAATGTACGTACATTTTAATGCTCTCTCTATATTTATCAAGGATACTGAAATTCAGGCCTCTTTCCCGTAGGGGTAGGCAGAGACCAAAGGTTTCCCATTGCTGCGATCCAACACACGATTATGATCATTCGCTTCATCCACGTTTATCAGAGCTTTCATACAAGATGTGCATCGGTTTGGAGTATATAGACTAGGTATTACTACAACCGCCATCTCACTTGAATAAGTCAATGGCGGTGTGGTCCAAGGGCATCAATCGTCACTTTCCACGCACACTTGCTACACCTGGGAAGTTCATTCACAATCAATCTTCCTCTGCTACATGTGCATAGGTGCTTTATGACAGATTTTTCATAGTTGAAAATGGCTCTCCGTTGCTTCGGACTTAATATTTCATGGAAATCCTTTATCTAAAATATATATCACCAGCAAGCCTTTGTTGATGACCAATTTTCAAGACAAATCCAATTTCGATATTAAAATATATTTAAATTTAATTTTGTTATTAAAACTGACGTGGTTTTGACACATTATAAATGTATAAAACACGGGAGTTAGGTACTCACGTAATAAGTCAGAGGGTTCCGACTATAGTTTCAACCACATTCGGTGTGTGTGGATTAGTTTCAGCCACCCACCGAATGTGGTTGAAACTATAGTCGGAACCCTCTGACTTATTACGTGAGTAACTCCCGTGTTTTATACATTTAAATTTAATGTTATTTGTATACGAACTCATACATATTATTAATGAAATTAAATTGAGAACGAAATTGGTATCGTAGGTAGACGCTGGGACGCTTCGAACCGGTTTTTGTGGATATCAATGGAGGAGGCATTTATGTCTAGCAGTGCACATCCTATGGCGAAGATGATGATTATTCAGAAGTGAAAAATACCGCAATATTTAATTACTCGCGGTTTGTGAATAGAATATTAATACAGTTACCGATATTAAATTAAAACTCATTTCTTTCTAATAAATTATACTAATTTGGTTCTTATTTTATTTTACAGGGATAACAGAATACTGTAAGTATTAATTTTCTTATTTACTGTAGGAGAATAGAATAGAGAAAAAATATGTAGACAAAAGGTGTTTTTGATCATTTTAAGAGTAGCGCTCATACGGCACCCTAATAATAAATAATTTCATTTCAAAATATAAGTAATATGACATGTATTCGATTATGTCCGTATATGCCCTAAACCATTTTTTTAAATTATGGTGGGCTTTGTATTACGCGTTACAATAGTGAGAGAAAAATAAGTAGGAACTGAAATGATGGATGACTAGATTGCTCTGACACACCCAAAAACTTCCGAATCCTGTCAGTAAAGGTGAGGTTAACCAAAATTTAAGCGCCCGATTATCAATGTAACCGTCAGTCAAACAGTTTAACTATTTAGTAATAATTGTTTGACCGACGACGGTTAAATTGATAATCGAACTTTTTAAATTTTGGTGAACTCCACCCTTAATTTCCCTTAATTCTTATATCTGTATTTTGAACAACTTCCAAAACAGAAGGCTACCTCAACCACCTGCATTTTTTTGTGTGTCACTTCGAAACTTTTTTCTAGGTGAACCGATTTTGATCATTCTTTAGAATATAATAATGTTTTATTTGCATAAAATGTTCGTACATACAGGTGGATAAATTATTGCTCAATACAGACCTACAACATTTTGCAGGAAACTAGAGTATTTATTATAATGTTGAAACATTTAATTAGAACAACATATTATAATTTAAAAAAACAATAATAATAAAACAATAATTATTTATCCTATCCTACTAATATTATAAATGTGAAAGTTTGTGTGTATGTTTGTTACTTCTTCACGCTAAAACGGCTACACCGATTTCGATGAAATTTGGTATGGAGATATTTTAAGCCCTGGATTAACACATATGCTACTTTTATCCCGGAAAAAGTATAGTTCCTGTGGGATAATTGACGTAGCGGGAAAACCGTAATCGACGCGGGTGAAACCGCGGGGCGCTACTAGTATCTCAATAAAATTAATAATAACTACAATACATTAGTTGAATAATTGAAATGTATATTATTACATTATTCATATACTTGTCAAAACATAAATGAATACCTTATTTTAAGTTTTTTCATTGAAAGGAGAGAATGATTCCCATGTGGTCCCATTTAAATTTGATCAAGATGTAGAACCAGTAGGTACCTTTTGAGTTATCCATAATGATGCTTATTTGATTCGCTTACAATGATGTTCATATCAATTTTCAAGAAAACCTTGAAAATAAAAATGAGTCGTGGAAGTCGGTTAGTATAGTTTTTTTAACGTAATTACGTGGTGCTCACTAAAAGTTTCCGGAATTAATAAGAAAAAAGTACTATTAAAGGTCAACAATGAATTTATTGTTTCTCAAAATAATTTCCCTTTGAGTAAATGCACTTTTTCATTCGATTAAACCAATTTTGAAAACTTTTGCGCCACTCCTCCATGATGACCTCAGAAACCGGTTTTTCATCATCTTCGACAGCCTCTTCTCGTGATGAAAATCGTCGACCGCGTATTAATTGGTTCTTAATTTTTGGGAACAGAAAAAATATACAAGGTCACCAGGTCGGGACTGTATGCAGAATGGCTCATAAGTTCCACGTTTTTCACCTTCAAAATTTCGTTTTGTCTGTCTGGCCGTGTGGGAACTAGCATTGCCGTGGTGCAAGATGATACGGCGTTTACGGTTATTTTTACGGAGTTGTCAATAACTTCCGGCAAACAAATGGTCTTCACCAGTCACTATTCACGGTACGAAGATTCTTTAAAGCAACAGTAGCCATGTCAAGTTTTATTCAAATAAGAAGCAATCATCCGCTTAGATGCACTTTACACGCGCGCCGCTTTGGTTGGTTTCGGCTCATCTTGACAGATCCATACGCTCGATTGCTGCTTTGTTTTGGTATCGTAGCAATAAATCCATATTTCGTCACCTGTTACTATGACCCACACCAAATTTGACGCACCTTCGTTGAATCTGGTAAACATGGCACTGCACCAAGTGACGCGGTCCGTTTTTTGAGCCTCGGTCAAATTGTGTGGCATTCACCGCGAGCGCAGCTTTCTCACACCCGAGCGTTTGTGTAGGATTTATTGTATTTGACACATGCCTGTCTAAGGATGCGCGAATCTCATGGTAGCTCACATGCCTGTCTGTTTCAAACATACGGCGCACAGCATCGATGTTTTTGTTGTTCTGTTTGGTGAACAGGTGACCATCGCGAGATTCGTCACTGAGATTGACACGACCACGCTTGAATTCTGCAAATCAGCTATCCATAGTCGTCTTGCATGGTGCTATGTTGCTAAAAGCAGATTGAAGCCGAGCCAAGCTCTGTTGAGCTGTCAAATTACACTTAAAATCGTAGTTAAATCCATGTTAATATATAGACACGCAATTTTAAAATGGCGCCACAATGTAAAAACAATTGATAGTCAGATGAAACAAACTGCATTCTACAGCCAGAGTTCCATTCTTAACCGGCTTCTACAATAACTGAAAAGTGCTACGCTTACCTCGACGATATTATAGTTGTGGGTGAAGACATCGGAGAACATACACAATGACAATTGGTCCCATGAGCAGCAAAGGTCACTGAAAACGTAGAAAAAAAAAATTTACCATAAAATGGAACCGGTTTCTACACTTAAAACTGGCAAATAACTTGTCGAAGTCGGTACCATGAGCACAATATGACTGTTACTTTTGTGAACTATGATCGTACCGACTTCAACAAGTTATTTCACACTTTTAAGTGTAGAAGTCGGTTCCATTTTTTGGTAAGTTTTTTTTTCAAATGTAATTACTTTTTAAATATTGTTTATGTAAGTGGCCAGTTCCGGAAACTTTTAGTATGACCTAAGTATGTATTTTTATAAACTGATACCTAGTTGCTGACGTGCGGTCGTCTTTAAGATAATTCTGACATTTACGAGTACCTACATTTCTTTTATTAACAACTTGACAGTGGCATGGGACAGCGAACCAACACCGAAGCCAGCAGAAGAAAAAAAAGAACCCGAGCCGGTAAAAGAAAATCCAAAGGGCTTCGTGACCTTGGGCGAATTCCTCACCACCTACTCGACGTTCCTCTCAAAGTTATACCATACTTGGTAACGAAAATCTTGAAAATTTAAGAATATTTAAAACTATGCTTCCGAATTGTTATTAAATCAACGGCGCTTAATCGCGAGAAAAACATTTAGTAATTTATTTACCTCGACGTTTTGACCAAGTTGCATTGGTCGTGGTCACGAGAGTCTTCTCGTGAAATGTTTTTCTCGCGATTAAGCCCCGTTTGATTTAATAACAATGTGTTCGAATCGCGAAAGTCTAAAAATTACTATGCTTCCAAAAATTGCGAAACTTAATTCTACGAGACATCACAGTGAATAAATTCTGAATTTCGCATAAGATGAAGTCGCTGCGTGCTTTCATTATAAAATGAATTGCAAAATATTAATAAGTCTATATCGTTTCAGAATTTAGCTGTGTTATATAATAAAATAAAGATGTCTAGTCTTACCTTTTGACCATAGATATATGTCTATGGTTTACATTAGTCTTTTTCGCAAGTGTCTTCAGACCAGTTTCAGCACGTTCCAGAATCTAGTTTAGGTTTCAGGTGGCCCTTTCTGACCAAATGTCACTTATCTACCAGTGATTTTTTTCAATATGCATATGCCTAGTTTTTTTTCCATAGTTAAATAGGCAGCCAATGGTTAAAATGGCCACCAATTTCTAGATTTGTCATGATGACTAACTTTAGTACTACAACCGTTCTGAATTAGTCGTGGTTGAAAATATTAACCAATGAAAGCATATTTTGAATACTTTCCTGACTATGGATTAAGATGTATTTTATCAGATATTTAACTATTTGCTGCTTTTACTATGATTGAAACAAGCGACCTTTAGGTGATTTAAGGTAGGGTAGATCTTTGACATTTAAGCGAAGCATTGTTAAACACTTGACAGTATGAGAGTTATTTTAATCTAAAAGTTTATGCTTACATACAAAATAGAATTAATAATACTAATACGAAACCTGGCGTTTGATGTAGTAGTGCTATGGATGGGGTCAAAAATTGAATTCAAGATATAAAATAACGATATCATGTGCCACGTGGCACATTTGTCTTCAATCATATAATATCAAAGTGATCTAAATCACTTCGATCGATTGTGGTGCAGTGCAACCGGTGCTCCACGGACCGCCAGTGGTCCGCAGGATTCAAAATAATGGTCCGCGGCCGATTTCAAAACCCGCGGAGGTGAGGCATCGCTGGCACTGCTTCTGGCCGGGATGCTATCAAATATAGTGATGATTTTTATGTAGCTTAGAGCAATAATATACTACTGTATCTAGAATGTTAGCCCCATGACAACTGGTTTTGTGCAGAACATGCAAACTCATAAATCTAATTGATTTCAAATTTACCTGTTTGTTTTAGTCGACATTATAAATGTTATGTAATATTTTACATTGAAATAATATTCTTAATGGATAGAAACTCATTATTCTTTTGTTTAACGTCGGCCTTGCTGACAAAAAGAAACTAAAGTGGTCCCTATCGATAAAAGGTTGGGAACTACTGCATTAGTGAGTCGTAAGTAAAATAAAGTGGCATTGTCTAGCGCCAGCTTCGCAGGCTAGCTATGTTTGCGCTCTATTCGTATATTCGTTTCTCTATGGCCTAAATTTAAAAACATTATGTTTGTTCTTGTGTAGGTACTACATTATATTAAGAGATAAAGAGTCATTGTATTTAGATATAAGCTTTTGTACCAAATACAAATAACTTTGTCTATCTTGCTTGTTTCATTATATCCTACAGCATAATCGTCACAGTACGCTCACGCGGTTGGCAAACTGGCCAAGTTGGTCATTCATAATCTCCAACGCTGGCTAATTTATACTGGTTGGCAGATTACACTCTACAAATATCAGTTTAATGGAAAAAATATTCCCTTAAAAATGCGAAGTTTGGATGAATTCTGTGGCTTGTTGCTCAATCAAGCCAAAATGACTGAACGGATCTGCATGAAATTAGACACAGTTATTTATTACATTAATACACAAATATAACTCTTGCTGGCCTAATCTGTAGCACAAAAACTGGTAAACTTTATAGCTAACAATCGTCTCTTACGCTATATTTAGTAACTGCTGCACTAATTATGGAAAATTGATTCAATTATTCATTTCAATACCAAAATTCTTAAACTTAGTCTTTAATGGTTCACAAAACATTATTATTATTTCAGTAAAATTACAAAAGAACATTATTAGACAATTCTCTGTTTCAGCTACCAAGGATTTCAAAACACATTAACGAAAATTTTCAGAAAGTGCAATACTCACACATGTGAAAATTGTATGCCAGGTTTGGGCCTGCTGAAATGACAGCCACGTACATATTACAAACATAATGATGTCTGTGATTTACTTGAAATGTTAACAGGTGGTTACATTAGATATTGTCAAAAATGTGTATACGTACTTTGTGACCCGAAGTTCTTAAGGGACCGGGAAATATTTTTTATCGAAAATTAATTTGTTATAGCTTAGAGACCATAACAGCGGTCAAGGGTGCCGCCAGTTTTATTTTCGGGAGGTGCATCCTGTAGTTCTTTTGTGGCTCTAGGCGCCAAATAATCAAATTCGAGAACCAATTTGCAGCAGAAATATAAAATTTTGACGTCGCATTTTGAAACATTTGGGACATTGGTGCTGGGTCAATTTTCTGAAAATCCGTGAATTCATTCCGATTTAGAAAAATTGATAAATGCTATTTCTTAAACATATCGCTAAAGTACAATTATTATGTAAATTTCAAGCGCCAACTAAAGGATGCTGAATGACAATAACTCTCTACCTCCTACGCTGATCAAAGGCTAATACCGACACTGGTTGCATCTGAACTGCCATGGAATATGATCTATGAAGTAGATATATATAATAGATAGCTACCTAGTCATATTATATTATTAATAAAAAATATATGTATATACCTTGAGCCCGAGTAAACCCCCACACTGCCGGCACCATAGCTATGATACTACGTATATACCTACTGAGACCAACGTTCAATGTCGAATGGTGATAGGAAGATTCTCACGGTAAGTTTTTTTAGAAAAGATTTTTTAACTTTTATGGTTCATTGCACCACCCTATAAGAAAGTTAAATTTACACAACTACAGAATATACTCCTGTCGCTTTCCCATTGTTCCCTATAGTAGCACTCTACTAGCCGGAAGAATTTAAATTAATAGCATTTATTTTTACTCGTCATAATAATAGCAGATAACTCAACAGGCTCGTGTCTAAATTTGCTATTGTAATATAAAACATATAAAATAGTAGACGTAGAGTAGGGACGCATTTCTGGCATTATGCAACACTACATTATAACTATTGAGCTTTCTTAGGTAATGTTTGTTGGTTAAATCATAGTATTATTTTAATGGTTTTTCTTCTTCATGAAATGTTGTATACTTGAAGTTATATCTATGTATTACCTAAACGTGTTTCTTTTGTTTTAAATGTAGTGTTGAGGTAAGAAATAAATAATTTTCTTTCTTTCTAAATAAAAACACAAAATAATTTATATATTAATTTAATCAGACTCATTTCAACGTAAATGAGAATCACATGATTCATTATACAACTTTAGTCGAATTTCTTACAAAACAAAACTAGCTATAGCAACTAACGCTGTACAATCAACCGATATACTGACCCCCAGCACACAGTGCGGGGGATAAAACAACATAAAACATAGGTATACCACCACGGGAGATAAACACAAGAGTTCCAGGAAACAGAGGCCGATTATTTACTGTAATATCTACATCTAATTTAAAAGCTACTACGTAACCCCGTACGATCGGTCTATTCGGACTGCGCCGGTGCAAACCGACACGTTATGACAAAAGATTGCCAGGACACAAACCCAAATGCGACCAACCGAAACTTTGGAAATTAATATAAACACTAGTAGTTGGATGCACGGTGAACGATGTGCATTAGTATTTAAAGCCAAAACTTCAAATAATTTGATTAAAGAGACAATATTCTCTTACATGTCGAATAACTCATAGTTTCTTCAAGTTCAGTAGAAAGTGTAAGCAGTCACCATATGCAAGTTGACATTTTCGATAATAATCTGGTCACGGTAAATTCGGACCAAGATTGTGTACGACTTTTGTTAAGGGACCCCACCACTAAGTGCTGGGGTTAACGTGGGCAATTACCTTGGAGACCAGCTCATATGTGGAAAATAATTCCTATATAGAACTCGGCAAGAGGCCCTATCAATTTAACTTTGTATAGGGGCAGCACTTTTTTGTTCGCGACTGGCAATTTCATTTTTCTAAATGGGTCCCAGGGTCCTTGTCATTTTTAGTTTTGACCCCTACCTCCCATCGATTAAAGTTTTGATCCCTACACCAGTTCCATCGAGGGATCCAAAAATGCCACGTTGTGATTTTTTTTCGTCACGTATGCATTTCCTAATACAGTTCATTACATCATTTACACTCTAACTTAAAATGTAATCTACCTAAGTATGTCCGAGTACACCTTTTGTAAAGAAAAAAGTACACATGTTTCTAGGAATTCAACTCTACTAGTTTTTGTCCCGTGGTGTTACCATAAACGGCTACCAATAATACATACAAAAAATCAGTCGCCGACCGTACTAAATAAATTAAATTGCACAATACAACGTCGGAACTTGGAATATTTCGAGCGACACACACACTAGTGCTGTATAAGACTGAAACGTAACACAATACTGCCTTATGGCCAGTTTACACAGTGCAAGCTACTAAACACACAATTGTTATGTCCTACGATGCCACAAACAAAAGATGTCGTGGAAATCCATTATCTATGACGTACCACGGGCGCTGTTACTTATGGTACAGTCGCAAAGTTTGAAGATTATGGTACATCCAAGTAGTACTTATGTAGCTCGCACTGTATAAACACACATTGAAAATAAATTCCAAACACACTTTCACAGATGCCTAGAGAGACGTAACAATAATTGCAGTTTTGATATACTCTATAGTGCGATCGCTAAGTGAATGCATTTGACAGTCGTATCATTTTTTCTTTATTTCTAAGGACCAGACCAATCTATTGTATCAGAATGGCCAAATGTCATTACTTTTTGTATTTTTCACTACAATGACGACAGCGAACTGTCAAACGCATTCTCTCGGCGGCCGAGCTTTAAGTATTGTCGAGAGGTCTCGCCGTCTCTGTTTTTCCTGCGTCTCCAAACACACATTCACGTAAATGTACTATTGTCCCTGTCGCACTCGGGTATAATTTACAATTCATCGTGGTCCTCCTGTGAACAAAGAAAGTAACTTATTAGTCATGTATATAAGTATAAATATATGAGTCACACAATGTTTGACACGATTTTTTAATGTGTAACAAAGACAAGGACTTTTTGGCAGGACTTCGAGAACATGTTTTTTTACATATTTTTTTAACAAAATAAAATGTTAATTTTCGGATATAATGGTACGTTATTGACTTGCAAGTGGTTTAAATTTCGTTGAAAAGTGACAGTGATAAGTTATCACCTTCAACTAGGTGATAAGATAAGTTGTGACTGGACAACGTTAACTTTTGTGAAAGTCTCAATTTGCGGTATATTTTCTGTTTTTAGAGTATTTCATGCAGCTGTCCTTGAGAGCCAGTTAACATTGTGGTTCTCACAAAATTCCACATTCAATCACATCGTCACTTAACATCGCGTGATACCTTGATCAAAGGCAAACTTACAATCTTTATAATTACGCAGGTTAAAAACTATACTAACTACACTAATAACTAATTACAATACTGCAGCTACTACAATAACATTTGAGCAATCCACTAGCTATTAGTAGCCTATAGATAACTCAAATGTTCTAACCCGCTACCGGCTGACAGCGTACCCAAAATGCTAGCCGCATTGCCACGTTGAATTGCAATGCTAATTCGTTGAGCCAAATATGTGCCAACATTTTGGTCACGCGTTGCATCGATGTATTGATTCCGAATTGCAATAGTAGGTACTGACCACTGGCAACGCATCACCGGCTTCATCATCCAGATCCTCATCATCATCATCCTCCGGCTTCTCCGCCTTCTCCTTCTCTCTCTCAGCCTCGTCTTGCTCGTTCTTCATCTTCTTCTCTCCCTCTGTTGT
Source organism: Apeira syringaria (assembly GCA_934044485.1). Taxonomy (NCBI): domain Eukaryota; kingdom Metazoa; phylum Arthropoda; class Insecta; order Lepidoptera; family Geometridae; genus Apeira; species Apeira syringaria. The sequence goes on along the minus strand of OW203665.1, from coordinate 7,794,845 downwards.
CTTCTTAATCGCTTCTGCGCGCGCCTGTAATTGGAAGAAGATATTGGTTAAAATATATCAGATTACAGGCCTGAGGGTAGTTGTCATTCATTTTGATAAGGATGGAGCACTCTCCATCCTTATCAAAATTAATAGCAACTGACACTACACACACTACCCTCGTGACAATAGAACACGATTAGAGTTTTCAGGGCTGAGGTTAGTTGTCATTAATTTTGATAAGCTCTATCCGTATCAAAATTAATGACTACCCTCAGCCCTGTAAACTCTAATCGCGTTCTATTGTCACAATTGTATGACAAACCGCAAATTAAACATTTACTTTGGAATGTAGCCAGATGCTTTTGAGGGAACGTAAGCCCCTTCGCCCCCCTATGGATCGGCCTTTGGGTTTGCTCCTAGGTGAACAATATTTATATCAGAAATACAATGTTGAAATGTACCTTGGCGATTTCAATGTCGTCAGTGAAGAGTATGTTATCGAAGATGGTGCCCGACTTGACCTGCCACAGGTCGAGCCCCACGGAGCACAGCTCGTCGCGCTTGTACAGCGTCGCGTCGCTTGTGTACTCTGGGTTGTCAATCTCGGGGTGCACCCAGGGGCCCTTGTACGCCGGGTTGTCGATCTAAACACAACAAAAAACAAATGTATATCAACAACGAATTCACCTCACAGTGGGACATAAACCCACGACTATTTACACGAATACCGTCCCTGTCGCTTTCCCAATTAGGCTCAGAAAATGCACACGGTAGTAATAGTTTCTTATTGTGTTCTCATTACCTGTGTGTCATGTCATAAATAAGTGTATTTTCATTATTTCTTTCTTCTTTCTAATATGAGCAACGCGAGCGTTTCAACGCCACATACGTGACGCCTACTTTTTTTTAGTTAACCTTATACATACTGAAATTATTAAAACCGATTGACCAATGTTGTTACAAAACACTTATTTAACTCAATGAAACGATTATGCAAATTCTAAGCTTATAATATATGTCACATTGGAATAAAATACTCACAGAACAATATCTTTATTTTTATAATGTACTAGCTAAACCCAGGCACGCTTAGCTATCAGTAGTGGCTTAATATATCTCGGAACACGGCGTAAATCTTGAGTGTATACTATTTTTGTATTTACTTTCTAAAGAAAATTTTACACTGAGAATGCATCAAATTACATTATTGCTGATCCTCTGTGAATTTTTTTTTTTTAATTATTTGAACATAATTACAAAACTCGATTCTAAAGGTGATTGACCGCCACTAACTTATTGAGCACATCAGACAAATTAACACTTAGGTACCGTTATCGATAAACTGTGTTATCGAACTCTGTAACACAGTCAATATGTAATCAGAAACCTATGGCATATAAGTGCATTTTATAAACGTTACGTTAGAAAATTGTGTCAATTCAAATCTCTTAGCATACTTTTTGGAACGATTTATTGTTTGAAATATGTTATATTAATATATTGTATTAAATATTTAAGAACCGCCGAGGATTGAGAATAAGACGTACCCCCGTACGTCAAAGTCCGTCAGTGACTGAAGTAGAGAGTGAAACAAAACACCTTAGTTTTTATTTTATTCAGAATAGGCAAGCGTTTGACCACTATCTCACTTGGTGTTAAGTGATAATATGGTCTACGATCGAACATCTCTGCCTCGAAGATAATACCTATTCACTCGTGACTTGAAGACACCCAGATTGTATGTATGTGAAACCACAGATATAAACTCGTTAGCTGCTTCCACATTGATCAATGTGGGCAAAACGCTTCGTGCGACAAGGTGGAATGTCCAGTGTGTGGACGTCGCATTATATTATATATTTATTATTTGATTTTATTTTTCCCTTACAAGACTTTACTGTCTCAAGTAAACAAGTACTAATATGTACATATTAGTAAACCTCACTAATATTACACAAGCGAAAGTATGTATGCAAGTGTGTGTGTATGTTTGTTTCTCCTTCACACTCAAACGGCTGTGTCGATTTCGATGATATTTGGTATGGAGATAGGTTAGACCCTGGAATAACTCATAGGCTAATTTTATCCCGGAAAAGTATGGTTCCCGTGGGATAATTGAGGTAGCGAGAACACCGTAATCCACGCCGGTGAATCCGTGAGGCGCTACTATTATATACCTATAGTACGTAAGAATTTCAAGGCCTTATGTCATGTCATCGCACTTTTCTCAAATAACGGTATTATAATAGATCCGGCCGAGCGAGGGGTCAATACACTCATGGATATGGCAGGCCAGTTAGCGAGTCTGCGCTGTCGTCATAATGGAGGAAATATGTACCCTAGTAAGATTTCTTATTTGGGACGTAAAATAAAGCTAAAGATTTTTTTTTTATATTTATGATAAAGAGGTAAAAGAAGGTATATTAAGTAGGTACAAGTAGGACTAAGTGGGTACATATCAGATGAAGATTTTTAACTTACACGCCCCTAGTGGTAGTGGTGGGGCGAGCGGCAGACTGGCTATATAAGCCAGACAGAACCGAAGCGCGCACACTTTTACTCGGGCGCTCGCCGGCATCGGACGTCTACGCAATGACGTAGCAAGTGGAAGGGGCGACCGATGTTACGTCATCGGCGCGAGTGGCTTAGACGAGTCATTCTACTTCGGGACATCGTACTGAGCGGACGTGCCTTATTTAGTCCACTGTTGGACACTTCTACCTGGGTACTCGGAGACATCAGACGTGGCTCAGGAGTCTACGTGAATTGTTTTCGTGTTTGGTGATATCTCGTTTTGTTATTTAATTTCAATGAAAAATGTTGATAGTTCGCTTTGTATTTTCCGTTTAAAAATTGAATACACTTCTGATCTTCAAGATCAGAAGTGGGATTCGCTTAAGAACACGCGACCTTGATCGTTCGCCATCTCTCTAGCTGCGAATAACGTTTGTTCGCATTACAAACCACAACGTGTTAATTACTTTCTTTGTTCTGTTGTTTGTGTGTTTTACAGTGGAAATATCACGGTTTGTGTGAATTTAAATTTTGAAAATTACTACGAGCCGATTATTCATTTTTGTTTGCAAAATTGTTTTGCATGCCGAACTATCACGTCGAGTACGCTATTGTCGCACTCCATTGATTCCTGTGATTACAGGTGAAGCCAGTGCGTAGTCTGTCTAAATGCGATTGTTATGTGAAATAACAGCGTAATTAATTTGGGCAATTTCTGATCGTTTATAAATTTTCAAAGTACCCACAGTTTTATACCGCCGTTAAATGAAGTTGGTTTAAGCTCCCGTGAAAATTACACATAGCGCCTAGTATGAGGGATCGATACCCAGGAAGTAGAACTCTCTTGTAGTGTTACAACTGTGATTATGTTTTTCAAAATTTTAGTAGGTGTATATGTTTGTGCCCTTTTTGATAATAAGTGCGTGTGTTCTGTTGGCTACTGACGATTGAAGCTGGAAAGCATAGATCTATAGTGCAAGATGTTTTCATAAGCACCGATAGGTGTATGAAATTCGGTTGAGCGAGAACTATTATTTACTGTCATGTTGTAATGTTTTTTTTTGTGTGTTTTCCCACAAATCTAAAGAGAGAAGTAGATAATTCAGAAGGTTTAAAAGTTAAGGTCAGGTAGGCCGAGTCCTAGGAAGATGGACGTTTTGTTTAATGTTCAAAACCAATTTGTGTTTATTTGTTTGAAATAATTCGCAGAATTTCGGCCTGGCAGACGAATTCCCGATACGTGTGGGCTCTGGCTTAGCTGGCGCATCCTCGATACGTGTGGGTTCTGGCCTGGCAGACGAATGCCTGTTGTGCGAGCCCCGGCCTGGGAGATGCATTCCTATTGGGTGTAGGCACCGACTTTGTGACTCTTTCGTACCTCGACATTATGGTACTCGCAGCCCCGGCATTGTGGCTATTTCGTGCTCCGACATTGTGGTACTCGCAGCCCCGACATTGTGGCTATATCGTGCCCCGACATTGTGGTACTCGCAGCCCCGACATTGTGGCTATATCGTGCCCCGATATTGTGGTACTCGCAGCCCCGACATTGTGGCTATATCGTGCCCCGACATTGTGGTACTCGCAGCCCCGACATTGTGGCTATGTAGGGTTTGACGGCACTTCGTAATGCATATTAGAATCGGTCTGAAAAGTGTCTGATGCAGTACGCTGTGTGTGATGAATGTATTGAAGAGATTTAGTTGACATAAATATAGCTTGGAGTGTATCGGTGATAGAGGGCCGTGATTGTGTGATGAATGAAAGAATAGAAAACTACACATGCTGTTTTGGCGCGGCGAATGTGCGCTGGGTGTTTGCTCTTTGCTTGTTTGCTGAAGGCGGGGTCTCGTGGCACACGAGCTCTGGCAGCTGCTGCTGCTACTGCGACGAATGGACTTTGCCGGGTGCTTTGTTCGGCCTTCTTCGCGAGTTGTGAGCTACGCCACATGAACATCTGCATTATTGTCTACATGCCTAGTGATTTGCTGGGCCAGCGTGTGGATAAGTATGTCAGTAAGCCAAGTTTGTGTCAGACGGAACGATTCTCAGCACAACATGTGTTGTGGTGTATTGTGTTGACGAAAAAAACCTGAACAACCTGACGGGGACGTCAGGGTGTCAGGAGAGGCCGTCTTACACGCCCCTAGTGGTAGTGGTGGGGCGAGCGGCAGACTGGATATATAAGCCAGACAGAACCGAAGCGCGCACACTTTTACTCGGGCGCTCGCCGGCATCGGACGTCTACGCAATGACGTAGCAAGTGGAAGGGGCGACCGATGTTACGTCATCGGCGCGAGTGGCTTAGACGAGTCATTCTACTTCGGGACATCGTACTGAGCGGACGTGCCTTATTTAGTCCACTGTTGGACACTTCTACCTGGGTACTCGGAGACATCAGACGTGGCTCAGGAGTCTACGTGAATTGTTTTCGTGTTTGGTGATATCTCGTTTTGTTATTTAATTTCAATGAAAAATGTTGATAGTTCGCTTTGTATTTTCCGTTTAAAAATTGAATACACTTCTGATCTTCAAGAATATGTATTTATTCTTATTTAATTCTTTTTTTCTTCGATTATAACAATTAAATAAATGAATTGTTTTGACTGTGACATGATAAATGTGATTGTTTTAATTAATTGTAATATGTACTATATTGCTTACCTGTTTGGGCGCCCAGACTCCCTTGTAGTCGGGGTTGTCAATCATGGGTGGTTCCCATTCTCCGTCCATCTCATCGTCCCAGTCCTCGGGCTTGGCAGCATCAGGGTCGGGAATATGCTCAGGCTTTTCCCAGTCCTCGGGCTTGGTGTCGTCGGGGTCGGCGATGGTGGGCCTTTCGTCCCAGTCTTCTGGCTTCTTCGCTTCTGGGTCCTAGGAACAACGATAAGCTCGTTTTAATATGGTCTTGATAGCAATACCAGCAGGAAATGACCCTCTAAGGCGACAGGCAGTAAACCTTTTTATCCCAATCAAAATTACTTTAATAAAATATCACCAACATCTGTTCATTTTTTATTTTTAAGCTTCGAACATAGAGTAGTATATGTTTGAAGTTTTTAAGTTTTTGTACTGTCTGATCCTAAAATACGGATAAGAACCAACCTTTGCCAGACTATAGAGCTTGAAGGCTAGTCAGAGATACAGATGTGTGACTCATTTGACAATTCCTAGTTGATACAAATAATAGATGACATAATGATCAGACACATTTAAATTTATTCATAAAAATCGCTATATCTTCTGATTTTGAACACATTTCATATAAATAATAAATACTGTAAATGTTTGTAATGTCACTAATACATATGAGTATTTTATGTATTTACATTTGGTTTATCTTTTAGCCCATAGAAAAAAGATAACCGTACAAACCATTTTTAAATAAGCTGTTGTAAATATACTTACACTAAATATATTTTATCTCGCACTTGGCTCAATTTACTGAAAATTTCTACTCGAGATGTTTTGCATATTATTAAGTTTTTTAGATGCATTCCCAGGAGAAAAAAAACGATTTAACACTTTTTGTCTTTTGTATATGCTAACTGCAGTTCAATATGTCACGATACTTATTAAATAATATGTAACCAGCAAGTACCTTGATCTTCTTAGGCGGGAGGAAGTCCCAGTCAGCCTCCAACTCTCCACCTTCTACCCTTTCGTTGTCGATGAGGACCTCGTAGGTGTTGTCTGGCTTCACGACCAGAGTGTACACGTGGGTATAGACGTCATCCTTGCAACGGATGTCCTTCTTGATCAAGTGGTTCTTGCCCTTGTAACTGAAAATTACATGTACCTGGAACGATGTGTATTGTTAGTCTTTTGTTGCAATAGTTGGGAATTTTAGATTATCGGTAGAAAAAATATTGTTATGGCAAGAACAATTTTTCTTATCTCATTTCTTCAAAGGTGAAGACGAGAGGGACATTTTTTAATACGCTGTTATGAGCTTTGTTGGTATCTGTGACGGAACCTTAATTTGAAAGAGCTTTTCTTCATTGAGAAATTTGTAAAAAACAATGGTGAAAACAACGCTCGTCGATTTATTTGAAAATTTGCACACTCACAAGGACCAGTACTCTATTTAGTTTGTGTCAAGGACCAATGATATTGCAATAACTCACCTTGTCCCATTATCTACCAGAATCTCGAGGATTATCTTAGTTTTTTAGTTTAAATATACAATGGTGGTTTTTTTACCATGTTATTTTTACTAATTAATAGTACATATTACTACCTATACAACCAGGATTTAATTCACGTATCTCTAGATCGGCACTCAAATAAACCATGTGAGGTATTTTTTACAGTGGTCTACTACAGTGCGGCTAGTAACATTTACGTCTATTTTAGTTACTTAGAAAAATAAACGAGATGTAAAGAAAAAAGAGAAAAACCTTCACAATGAGAGATAAAGTGCACGACATGTCAAGTTCCCACCCTCTCGAAAAAAGCCTCTTGAAATGTCACTGCAAAATTTTTACGTTTCAGTACCACGTTCCATGTCGCCATGTTCGCCAAAAATTGCTGAATCTAAGTATGGACGATTTAAAAATATAACTAAACATAATAATTTGAATAACTTTATTGTTATAAAAATTATGTAATAACTACATTTTTCAGACTGTAATGCCTAATACCTGAGCAGATTGAAAATTGGTACCGATGTGTACTCAAATTTATCAAAAACAAACAGCCACCAAATAAAGTATCTTAGGCGATTGTTACTAGAGTTCCCAACTAAACTGTTAGCAACAGTTTTATACGATATTATACTTTTTACTGTTGAACAATATATACTACGAAATACTGCTTTCAGCATCATCATAAATTACTTGTCACAAAAAAGGAAAAGCGAACGGTGTTGCATGTAATGTATGCAAAGTGGCAAAATGACAGAAATAGAGCTTTAATAAGTTCAATAAAAAATGAACTACTCATTTATTTTAATTTCGATTTTAACTGTGGTGAGACTTTTGAACTTTATATGATACTTAGTTGATAAGTTGTGCGAGAAGTATCAAGAAAGATGTATTTAAAATTTAATAAAATACTATTTATAAAATATTGTTTGTTTTCGTTCACCAACCGTATCGTAGTAAAAAAGTTATTTAAACGTTATTAAATCCTTTATCTATATCGAACTCTCAACGCGATCACACGATAAAAATAATATTATTTCGGGTCATTAAAATTTTTTACTAATGATAAGACTCATTTGCATAAAATAAATTCGCATTAACAAATTTGAAACCATAACGAAGCTAGTATTTAAATACCTGCATAGTTACAATAATAGCATTTTACTATAACTAATTGTTTATAACCTGACAAAACGTTTAACATGAAATCGATCAATTGGAAACGTTACGCAATTTCCGATTTCATTCGGCGGTAGTTGCGAAATAACCGGTTTTTAATGTCCGCATTATGTAAGTACTTAAGTATACTGGTCGAATTATGAACGGGCCTTACATTTTAAGTTATACTTTTAATATTCTGTGAATTGTAACGACTATACATACATAATATCTGGATGGAGAATGAGATGACGAATTGCGTGTATTAATTTGAAAGAGAGTAAGAAGCACAGGGTGCCGGATGATTGGACGTCCCGAACTACTGAAGTGCTGGTTTTGTGAGACTCTACTGTATCTATAATAAGTATATATCAGTCATCAGGTTACCATAGTACAGGCTCTGCCTAGTTTGTGACCTGAAGACCTTGTGTGAATGTTGTCCCATATTATTATTATGTCTTTTTTTTTCTTTTTTTTTACAGTATAAATATCAAAAACAAAAATTATTATTATTATATATACTTATTATCTACTTTTTGTCATTTTTGAAAACTCGCTTGTAACCCAATTTTCTTATTCATTAAGGCAAGCAATGCACAAACAATACAATAGTCATTCTAATGTAATCATAACATAAATTGGTATTCCGCTACAATACCAATTGCATATCGATTGCATTGCAGGTAATTGCATAGCGGTAGAAATTAGATCTGTGTATCCATACGGTACAATTATACTTGCAAGTAGCATACCAAAACTAGCCAAACGACAATTCATTAAAATCAATATTGATACCCAGTTTTATCAACAGACATTCTATCACTTTTAGATATTACAGGTATATCAGAACAAATGGGTTTATGAAATTCAAAGCATAGTGGTAAGCCACTTTCCAGTAACTGACTGATCTCTCGTGCCACCTTAAAGTGTGAAAAACTGTCAAGAAACACATAGCGTGTTCAGGCAGCAGTCTTTGAGAACCAGTAAACATTCCAGGTCTAGCGTGATAACATCTAAGACCACATCATCACTGACCATCAAGTGAGATAGAGTAGTCAAACGTCGACGATCTATGATATTGTAAAATAATGGTTTTTTTTACATATTATTTCGCAAAGCTACGTTTTTGTTATACATTTGTACTTCTCTCTTCTGTCATGAAAAACAAGTGGGTAAGTATATGTTTTTAGAATCAACATAGGTTTTTCTTCACTCAAACCCTCGCACTAGCATTCCTTATAATTCGGGAGACATGGAGACACACACGCACCTAAGACCCGGAACATAAACCTACACTCAACGCATAAATGTTTGCTCCTGCCGGGTTTAGAACCCGGGTCCCCAAAGACTCAGAAGTCACGTAACTGAGTACTGAACCACAGCGACCGCCACTAATAGGTTATAAGGATTATGGCTTAGACAGTTGCAATTACACATAATAATTATTACATCAAAGCAAAATCAAGTTCAGAAATTAAAATCACCTAAGTAAATTAGGAGCAGTATGCAATTGAATCATTCAATTGTGTAAGATATGATAGGTACAGGTAAATTTTATAATTCACAGTGTTTCAATTATGTAACTCGAATAAAGACACGTAAGCCGTCTGATATACGATTATGTCGATATGTTAAGGAGAATGAGATTGCATGACCAAATTCTAGAAAAATATTTTTTTTTTAGTAATTAAGTTGTATTAAATGTTAACTTATTCACCAAGACCATTTGAAAGTCTACAGAAGTCTAAGTCAGAGTACAGTTGGAACTTCTGGAATACTCTTGAATCTTTACTTGGTCCAAGCAATTACCTAATTTGAAACGATGATAGCTCAGCGGTGGGAGGGTCGCCTGTCAAAACTGACGGACGCTGGACGATCCTCTGCAACGGCCCGAGCTTCCGGTGAAGGTAACACCGTTTTCAAATTGCCAGCATGGTGATAGAATACTTACGAGTACGCCCCTGGCTAGCCACCACCCTCAAGTTTGAAAAACTGTTACCAAACACATAGGTAGTGTTCAGGCAGCAGTTCCTGAGAGCCAGTAACCATTCCTAGGTCTAGTGTGATAACATCTTCGACCAAATCGGCACTGACCATCAAGTGATATAGTGGACACACGCTACACCTATCTACCTATACAGTATAAAATTAGGGAGGTAGGTACTTTTGTTATTAAAACTGACATGGTTTTGACACAATAAAATATTAACTACTAGGTACTACGTATAATCGTAACCCTGTATGAGTAATTCCTGTGTTTAGTACATTCATAATTAGGTAAATAGGTAGGTACCTACTGTTTTGGTCATGGTTCACTAGGTAATTATAATATAAGTACTTAAATCACACGATATGGTGGTATCAATAGGTGGTTGTATTTAATAATTTCCTGTTTGATATCGATCTAGCACCAATGGCACTATAAGCACGCTAGTTGTATGTGATTATAGGTTGTATTTTTTATGATTATTATATTACTGGTGTAGAAAAAAAGTATTGCGAATATAGTGTGGATTAGGATTTTATCTTATTAATCGTTTTCTATTCATAAACATAATATGTATAGGTACTATATTATAAAGCTGAAGAGTTTATTCTTTGGTTGAACGATAATCAAAGGAAGTAAAAGTACTTGTCGGAATTTAAAAAATATTTTATATTAGATAGTCCTTTTATTGAGGATGGCTTTAGGCGCGTGTGGATCATAATTCGAAGATCATACCTAATTCATACTCATAACTTACCGCGCGGCGCGGCGTGCAATAGGTTTTCTTCTAAACCGTAGGTACCTACCTACCTAGATCGTATTCTGAACTCACATGCATGACAGTCTAGATCTAGACAATTAAATCATAATTTTAGTAATATCCTTTTGTTTACGTTATTTACCGTAAATTATTGCAACAAATGGCATATTATTGTGAGAGGAACAATGAGGTAATAATAGGTACCTATATTAAAAAATATTTCATCGTAAAGTTGAAATACCTATAGGTAAGTATAGTGCGTTCTAGGCTATGGAACAGTTAAAAACGCCTTTATGAACTGTTTTCATTCACCGTTTGAGATGCATGAAAAGTGTTAAAAACGCCACTGTGATCTGCCACTTTTGACACACCTCCGAGGCTGGGTCTATTGTGAGCGTTTTTTGACAGCTGGGAGATCGTCAGCTACAGCTGATTTGAGGAGATAAACAGACTTGAAATAATGCGCCAGTGTAATGTTTTCTTTCTATTTCCAATACGAAAATGTAATTCTCGTTATGACTCAAGCTAATATTATAGGTATTGAAACATTTTTAAGTCATGAATATTCAAATGAATCGTCGTATTTGACAGCTCTCGTCTAAATGACGTGTACCTACCTATGCGTCGTTCGATTTGGGAAATATCGTTTTTGCTACAAATGTCACATTCCCAAATCGGACGCTTGTTCAGTTGTACACTGCTAAAAACGCCACTTGTCCATCTCGAACACACCTATAGAAGGATAATGCTCGTAGGTCTATGTACCTACCTAGGTCCTACATAATATTTAAACATTTAGCAAATGATCGATCCATTTTCTGCTGGAAAATTTTCGCATAACGAGTAACCTATATAATGGTTTTTGTTAAGAACCTTTATAAGCGATTGGGTACAATATTTTTTTTAATCAATAGGTTTACCTATGCCTAGCTTCTTTAGTCCAATCTGTGGTGTTTTACTTCTGTATATGATGTAAAATTAACATAATAATGACGGAGTTGAATTATAATTATAAAGCCATTATAACAATGGCTTTACTGCAAGAACGAATAAAATAATGACTCATTGCCAACAATAAAAAAAATTCAAAAGCATACTTTGCATGTTCACTCGTCCAGGACGTGTAGTACATAGGTATCTACTGTGAATATGGTGTATAAAACAAGAAACATTTACCTATGTGTATTAAGTTTCTCACCTTTTTGGTACCAGGGCCGCAAATATCAGGTCCAAACATGATTTCGTAGGGAGATTCTCCGTGCATGTCCTTCTGGTCCAGCTTGCAGTCGAAGACCTTCAGGTATCCACCTCCACAGTCAATATCCTGCTCATGCTTTACAGTGAACTGGACCACAAGGTTCTTGCCCTCATTGCTGAAGGGTTTGAACTTGCGGGAAAGGGCGTAGAACCTCGCATCTTCGGACGTTTGCAAACCTGAAGTACCAGGGACACACGTACATATGAGATGCATTTGACAGTTATTATAGGAATATTTAATAAGGATAATACTACTAAAATAAATTCGTCGTTTCAGTATTGAATAATAAATGAATAAGCAACATATTTTCATTCAAATTTGTCAATTCGAATAGGAATAGTAGTGTTGGCAAATTAGAAAGGTGTCGGCCGGCACCCACCTTTATCTTCCTCGGGGTCGTTGAAGAACTTTCCAGAAGTCAACTTGAACTTTCCGAATTCTTTTCCGGGATGTTCGCTGTAGACCCATTCCGATTCCCATTTATCTGGAACGAATACAGTGCATTATTAGCCGAGAAATACAAAATAACCGGCTTCTGGGACGCCTTGCTAATCGATAGCGCTCGTACACGCGGCAAACCGGCTCTACCCAAAAAATATGTATTTTTATATTTAAGACATGCATAACTTACCGTCCAAGAACTTCTCCTCAAAGTACACATCACAATTTATTGTTGAAATTGCCAGTAAGCTGACAACCGCAAACACAAAAACCTTCATTTTTTTAAGCACTATCACTACCTTCTCATACAAAGGATTGTCCACGAATAAAACGAATTTTGCCGTATTCGCTATTATTAGTTCGACCGGTTTACAAGCTGCGTTTATCTACCACTTCACTCGCACCTATTGAAATGTCTGTAGAGTGAATGAGATCGTGAAAAACACGTAATCAAAATGCCAATTGCGTAACTGAAACAGCTACAATATTTGTTTCATAGGATTTTATAAGTGCGAATGGGACAAAAAAATATTGTAAATCGTAAAGTTACGCCAGACAGATGGAATTCTGTCATTGGCCCGTGCCAACGAATAAGAAACGAACACACTGCATGACTGTAATGAGGTTTAACGCGCGAAAATACGAAAATAACGAATTTTTTAACATTCCATTCCACGTTTGTAGTCTCTAGAGGTTTATTTTTAGATACTTAAACACACACGTTTACAATTAAGAATCTTCTCTCTATTTTAAATTGTTCTTTCACGGGTCACAATGATGTTTACAAGATGAAAATATAAAAATGGAAACGTCATTAAATCTCCTTCGAAACTCGTCAGCCAATGGTGAGCGCACATGCCATCAGAGTGAAATGTCGATAGCTATATCAATAGGTAAAAACGAGACACAACAGGCCACAAACCATGCTTGCGTAGGTTAAGTAATGAAGTCGTGGACTTTTCACATTAGCTGTTCAACTGAAAAATTATCATTTCTGGTGGTGTCGAATGTCTTCGGAAATTACTGACTATCCTGAACTCAGTAATTTTGCGCAACAGATACGCTTCTTTCATAGACTTTTGACAGGGCACTCTTTCTGCGGAAAGATAACCTCTCCGCTGCCGCGAAAAAAGGTTCGGAAAAACTTAATCTAAAATGTTCTTGGAGGTTTTACGATTCGAAGAATTAAAGTACCTACCTAGTTATCTTAAATTATTCTGTCACAAGCATAATGATATGTCTAGGCACCTACTGTAGTTAGATAATAAGATTATGCTACTTTCAATTATACCCCCAACCCAAGATAAAGACCACAAATGAACTGCAAAACCAAACTAAAGAGATAAACGACATGGAAACATGATAAATAGAGCGGTACATTTTATATAAATATTATTAACACGAGCGAAGCCGCGGGCAAAACCTCGTTCCCGGTACTTTCAAAACTTACTTTGAGAGCCAGAAAACATAATAGGTCTACCATGATCGATGAGATAGTGGTCATATGCTAAATCTACTCCGCGCCTGCACTTACACCCGCGTGGACTACGGTTTTCTCGTTCCCGCACATTTTCCCAGAATTTCACATTGTTCTGCGAGATATTTGTATATACCTAAGTATGTATTTAAGTATAAATATCAGTCATCAGGTTACAATAGTACAGGCTCTACCTAGTTTGGGACCCGAAGACCTTGTGTGAATGTTGTCCCATATTATTATTAAATATATTCTTTTCTCTCTCTCTTCCCTCTTCATTCTCTTCACTTTATCTATCTCCGTAAGAACCTTCTACAAATGGTTAAGGCGTGATGGCGTCTATCTAGCTCAATGTCCGTTATGGTGTGAACAAAGTAGGTACGACAAAAAAAATACGACATATAGATAGTAGTAGATATAAAAAAACAATTAGACTTTTTTCAGATGGTTGTAGTTTGAACCACAATAGGTACTAAGTACTTAGGTATATACTTCACTTGTGGTTATTAAGGTCATAATGGGAGGGTACCTACTTACCTAGAAATTTCTATTTTTTACAGACTTTAGAGACCTGTCGTTTGACCACTATGATACTTGATGGTCAGTGACGATGTGGTCGAAGATGTTATCACTCTAGAACTAGAATGCTTAATGGCATATTCTATATACTAAGTGAAATAATTTATGTCAAGTGAGATATACAATTTTGACTTCCGTTCATCATTGCTCGTACCTAGATATTTATGGTTATTTTGTTATAATTCGTTACCATTCGGCGATACCATTTCTCATGAATAAATTATGTGGCTGAAAATTAATATGCATTACACCTACGTAACTCATGCTCATCATAACCACATGTCAAGATATTGCTGTTATTTCTTAGGGCAGCACGAATTTTCTTCGAGTATACTTACCTGTTAGTTTGTAGCAATCGAAGGCCTGAAATGTAAGAAATTCGAAAATCTACAGTTTGCTGGGTGTGTGGAAAAGACACGTATACCTATTTGTATACCTATACATGTCAGAATCTGCGCCATGTTTTTTTTTATTTATTTATTTTAGGATCTTCAAACAGTACATAACAAAAAAATACAATTAAATGCGAAAAATATAAGTATAGGCAGATGTACTTATGTACATCGATGTGTACGATGTACCAACAGCGTAGACCACAGATTATTACATACATTATTGTTTTTTCGAAAGGTAGCATATAGTTGCTATTCCAGACAATCTCTCAACCAATTTTCAACCGACTTCATAAAAAGAAGGAGGTTACTCAATTTGACCGTATATTTTTTTATGTGTGTTCGCGGATAACTTTCTCGTTTATCAACCGATTTTGATGATTAATTTTTTTTCATAGAGTATACTTCCGTGGTGGTCCCATTTAAATTTCATGAAATCGGATATGCTGTTTTTGAGTTTCACTACAATAACTAAAAAGTGCTACGCATTCTTGCGTAGCACTTTTCAAGTGTTCTGTAAGTCATTTTTTTTTATTAGTTTCTATTACAATCCTAATCACTAGAACTAGCTAAAAACTAAACTGAAATTTCACTAAAATGAAATAGCTCATAATCTATTAACGCTAAAATTCATATTCGTATACATACTAGCAGCTCGTCCCGGCTTCGCACGGTTACCTTGTTGAATTTTTAGTAAGAATCTCTATTTTTTTCTGCTAATAAATATAGCCTTTAACCAATATTTTCGCCAAAATCTGCGCAAAATATAGTTTGAACAGTCCGCTTTCTCTAAATCTACTAGATACTCTATTCGAATAAGTGATGCATAAATTTAATTCGTTTGAAAACCTCTGCAAGATATTCCCCAAACTAGGTTTCATTAATTTTCTACAAATCTAAGTATTTTATAACATTCAACTACAGTAATTATGATCGAATCTGTGTTTCTATTAGGTAATGGCCCTAATTCTGTTAATCACACGAACTAGCTAAAATTCTTCAAATTAAAGTATTCTATTTACGCTAAAATTCAAATTCGCATAACTGCATACAGCGCTCTCACTAATATTAGACGAGTTTTATTCTATTGCTGGCAGTTTTAGTAGGCACCAAATAAGTGGCGACTTAATTTCGCTAAAACTACCCGCAAATTTAATAAATAAATTTAATTTTAGTGATGTTATTGATAAGTCACATACTAATTTAGTCTTTATCGTAACCTTATAAGAACTGGATTAGTTTTAAAATATTTTAGTTTAGTTCAGTTGAATAAGCGAATCACTACCATTATCTATATATATAAAAATGAAACCCGTTTTCCGTTGTCACGACATAACATGAAAACGGCTTGACCGATTTAGATAAAATTTGGTATAAAGATACATGGGACTTTGGAGAAGGACATAGGCTACTTTTTGTCCTGGAAGAAGTATGGTTCCCGTGGGATAACTGAGTCAGCGGGAAAAACGTAGTGCGCGCGGGTGAAACCGCGGGGCGCAGCTAGTGTCTAATATAGGTACCAAGGTGTCCTTGCAAAAGCCACGTCACAGTTCAACGGCTTTCCGTTTCACTCGTCCGCTATCAGTTCGCATATCCATGGAGAAATTAAACGAAAACAATTTGAAAATACACGTTTATTATTCAACAAATCGATAGTTCGATAGTATGTTTTTACTTCACGTAAATGTAGCATTAAATGCCAACTTCATAAAGATTATAATTGTACAGCTGGATTTGCATATGATAATTTGAGTTTATGTAGTCTTAGTCACTTACATTTATGATGATGGTTTGCCTTGTTAATTTCTTTTTATTTTACGATTAACAGTTAAGTCGATCGAAACAATTTGTTATCTTGAGGAACCCTTTTATTTATAGTTATCAAAGGATTATTATTTTATAACAATAGCAAGATTACTTCTTATGCAGAATAATTCAAATGTTTTGTAGGGTGATCTTTAAAAATGCAATTTCGTACCTATAGGTACAGAAAAAGTTGCAAATTAATTGGCATATTTTTTATTGCAATTCGCTCGTATATCGATTCATGCACTTGGAAGAAACATTTCGAGGATTAACAAGGAAATAAGGGTTAAGTGGAGGCACAAAAGTACTGTTCCTCTTAAAGACAAATAACGGACTTGCATGTGGAACTTCTTGATTCGAATTGAAAAACAACACGTAAAACATTTTAAAGCGAGAAATCATC
This sequence comes from Apeira syringaria, assembly GCA_934044485.1. Classification (NCBI taxonomy): domain Eukaryota; kingdom Metazoa; phylum Arthropoda; class Insecta; order Lepidoptera; family Geometridae; genus Apeira; species Apeira syringaria. Next base: position 7,777,943 of record OW203665.1, on the reverse strand, counting down.
CTTGAAGTCATAATCATCCTTCTTATAAGTAGTCAAAGTAACGTTTTCCAGGACACCCGCTAGGTTAACTGCTTGCTTTTCATCCCGCGCCTTTTTCTTTTTATCCTTTTTGAATTGCATTTTTCTCAGTTTATTCTGTTTCGTGTTGCCCTCTATTTGCATTTCAGGATCGGACTTCGCCCGTTCTGATTTCTTGGTTTTGTTCAACTTGGACCTTATGCTGAGCGTTTTTGGGAGTAAACTTGATTCGTCTTCGTCAACTTGCATTTCATTTTCGTCAAGGGCTTTGACTGGACCTGTGCTTGATATCTGTAGAAAAGGAAAAAAATTTAGACAGCAGTATAAAAATGTCAGAACATTTTAAAATAGTACAAAACCCATACTTCGGGAAACTGTTGAAGGTTTGCCTTTAAAACCTTCTTATTCTCAGCAAACATTTATACGGGGATATTTTGTTATTAAAGGTCAAGGTCAAATTCATTTATTTGCACGAAAATGACCCCAAAAATGTCGTTTATTACTATATTCTATGCTTATGGTAAAGTACAATATATATTCTCAACATTGTATTATTTCAATTCTTATACAATTATAAAAATGTTTATACCTTAGTACCGTTATCCAAGATTGTAGTCATAATCTATTTTATAGCTATTATTGTAAAAAAGCTTAAATAAAACAGCCATTTAAATATTCAGTAGGTATTTGTTTAGTGAAATTTATTTGTAAGCAGATAAAACACATTTCTCTTAAATGTACCAGCATAACATGATTCCAAAAGAGACTAACAATTAGATCTTAGTAAAGTATCAAGAAAAATTAAATATTTGCATAATAAGACAGTGACATAAAATCATAAATATCCCTGATTTTACCTTCAAGTGCATGCATTACTGACTGAGTGTTGGAAAGGCACTGTAGCAAGCAAAGTTAAGGGGAAATTGTTCTAGATTATATTTTAGCAAGAAGTATTATCGTATTCTTTCTCAGATTATTAAAATTAGAACTGGTAACCTTCCATATTATCTTTCAAAGAATCAAATCATATTAAATTACAATAAACTGTAACAATGATATATCTACTTAAGTCTAGGAATCACTCGCTCCCACACTAATACGACCTCGCGTTTCGTGGTAGCCTAGTCTCTTTTTACAGTATTTTAAATAATACCTAAACATGATGAGGTTCGTAGCCTATCTGTAACATGACTAAAGTAGAGAACGTATCGAAGAGGGCAGGCATAAAAAATAATATCGAATCAAATTAAATAAAAACTTTTTGAAGGAGGAGGAACATTAAATATTACCCTAATTTATTTAGTAATAGAGCATTTTATAACGAGTATGTAATAGGTGATACAAAAGACTGTATTTATGTATCTAAATTATGAGAGATCTTTTGAAGTGATGGCTTAGCGGTGGATGCGGCGACAGTGAAATTAGTGGACGCGCTGGTTCGATCATGTCCAACGGCTTAACCTTTTAGTGAAGATAACGCTATAAAACATTTTTCTATGTATTTTCTTTCCTGACAGGGGGGTGCACCCCCTTGCACCCCTGCTGCCGGCGCTCATGGCTATGGCATGGCATGGAAGTTAGAAATTAGCATCTCAGCATTATTAGGGGCAGTGACTCGATCACGTGACACACTATAGTTAGATGGGATTGCTTGAGCGGTCCGTGAGATATATTATGATAATTCGACGGTCGCCACGGTGCAGTGGTTTGTCAGTGACATAACTTCTGTCTCCGGGGCCCTGGGTTCGAATCCCGGCAGGGGCAAACATTTTGTGCGATGATTTTTGTGTGCTGTAATTGTGTGTCCATGCCTCCCGCAACACAGGGAATCCTAGTAAGATATTGCATTTGTATTGATTTCACTTCAAAAGTTATCATAAATCAATTACTTTTTTCATTTTAACAATTCTATTTGTGCATATACAAAATTTAGTTCTTTTTAATTTAGCGTTAAATCAATTGATATTTGATCGAAGCACAAAATTAATTCAATTTCATAGTTAAGCAATTCGTAAAATTAGACTGTGACGATAATGATTGAATAACGAGGTCAATGGAACTGATAAGATAAACATTCACTGCAAAGATAGAAAGGAGAACTTCATAACATTAATACTGGATCAACAAAAACAGCATAAATCTGCTTCTTTTTAATGCCTCTCTTTCTTACACTCATTGACATTCAAGTTTAGTATATCACCGTTAACGCAAAATTATGGTTTACTAGTAGCGCCCCGCGGTTTCACCCGCGTGGATTACGGGTTTTCCGCTACCTCAATTATCCCACGGGAACTCTATACTTTTCCGGGATAAAAGTAGCCTATGTCCATACCAAATTTCATCGAAATCGGTACAGCCGATTGAGTGTGAAGAAGTAACAGAGGTTTTTGAATTTTTTGCTTATCCCACGGGAACAGCAACTATTTTCGGGATGAAAAGTAGCCTATGTGTTAATCCGGGGCAGCAGGGTCTAACCTATCTCCATACCAAATTTCAACGCAATCCGTTCAGTAGTTTTTGATATGAAAGAGTAACAAACATCCATCCAAACTTTCACATTTATAATATTAGTGGGATGTGTTGACAGTAATTTTGTGAAAATGAACAAAATTGTCATTACTAAAAGTTGTTTCCATTATTAATTTACTTTTACAAAATATACTATAAAAACATACTAATTTTACATATTTGTATATTATTTTATATAAACATCTGTATTTATAAGTTGCTTGTGTATGTGTGTGTGTTCCATTTAGTATTTATGTAAATACAAATAACTAATAAAATTAAGAACATATTGTAATTTTTAATGTTACACAATGTAGTTTAATAATCGACCATCCATAAATTACGTCACACCTTAAGGGAGTAGGAGGGGGTCAGCGAAGTGTGACATTGTGTGACAAGGGGTGGTGGGGTGGAGTCTTAAGCTTTGTGACGTCACATATTAAATTCTTTTAACACTTATAAGTCCGCATTTGCGTGGCATCGGTAAGCGACGATGTGGTAGGAGACGAAAAAATTAAAGCGTAGAATTATTGTAGGTATTTCAGAAAAGAATGAGAATCTGTAATTTATCAAAAGTTTCTTCTTTGTTAAAAGTAAATGTGTAGATGTCTAAAAAAATTGGATAAGTTTAACATAAAGATTGCATAGTGTGTGACGTAACGCTAGGGGGAGGGAGTCTCACAAATGTGACCACCTGTGACTAGGTGACAAGAGGGGTCAAAACGTCATGACATTCGTGTGACGTAACTTATGGAAGGCCCCTTATATATATTGGGGTATAATTATGACAGTGCTCTACTCAATATTCTGTCTCTATGTGTTAAATATATCTATATCGACTGGCCGGTTGGCGCAGGTTGGTAGTACTCTGCCTTCTGAGCCGCTAGTCCCGGGTTCGATTCCCGGACAGGTCAAACATTTGTGTGTATGAACATGTCTGTTTGACCTGTGTCTGGGTGTGTATATGTATATAAGTATGTATTTAAGTATATATATCAGTCATCAGGTTATGTTGTAAATGTAAATGTAGGCAGGTTATGTGTAAAAACACTGTGAACGGAGTTTAGAATTTGAGATCTATTTGTGTCAGATTGAAAATATGAATCCTTCCCCAATTTTATTTGTCTCCCAATTGATAATGCTATATTTTTATTAGTACAAAGCCTCAAGCGATGCCCTAGTTACGGGCCATCAGATGAGATAATTTGCCAGTCTATTAGCCGATAATAAGGAGACGATAGATTAGGCATTTGTCGCCTATTTCCATACTACATATATCTAAGAGTTTCCACCATAGCACTGGACCTCCTGGCCAGAGCGAATTGAATCGACCTGAATGGTCGAAATATCTTATCTTTTAATGAAGGTAACATCAAAATAATTGATGTTACCTTTACCAAAAGCTGAAGCCAGGGATGGATGAAGAGAGAGGATCAAACTAGCACCCGTGATGTGGACAGTAGACGCTCACCTCGCAACGCTATCACTGCTTCCATATTACTAGAGGTATGAACTGAATTTACGAAAATAAATACCTTAACGCCTTCTGTCCCTGTGTTATGAGCATCCAATTCGTTCATGGCTTCAGTTTCCATAGCTTCAAAAGAGTTAATGTCGAATTCCTTGACTAGTGACGTCACGATCTGAGCGTTAACATGCACTTCAGTATCGGGAATTTCTGGTGGCTCCGTATAATACCGCACCTGTAAAATGAGGAAAAACAATTACTAATGGTACTTCAATCTGTCCACGATATATATAATATAAATCAAAACAGCAGTATATCACTAATATATTTTATACAAATATTCTTCCGTGACGTCACGAACCGGTCCCAGCGGAAGACCAGCGCTGGTTTTAGCCAGCATTGCTGAGTTGGGTCCGTTTTGTAACATTTAACATTGTATTTTATATTGTTTCCTTCTTTTATTTTCTGTATGCCTTTGTTTACAAATAAAGTTTTTCTTTCTTTCTTATCCGGGGCACCATTAAAAGTGAAAAAGATTTTTTGTGGCATATTATTGGAATGTTAGGATTATTGGATAGTGCTTATAGAAAAATTCAAAGGTTTATATATTAAGAAGATGTAGATAACAACATAGGCCATTGCAATTTACTTGACATTTTAAGCTGGACTAATTTCAACTTAAACGCATGTGTGTGTTATGATAATTTTGGAGGTTAGGTTATACCGATACTGTTGCAGTGGGTGCCAATAGGGAGGCCTTGGATGTACTGAACTGCGATTAGTGAAACTCTACTGTATTCTCAATCAATCTATACTTATTTTTGTAGCAAGTACATTTTAAAACACAAAATAATACTATAACTGACACCTACTAGGATAATAGATGAATATACCGTAACATTTCAGTTGCCAGGAAGTCTCGGACTAGGCGAGAGTCAGTGTCTTGGGACTCGCAGTGCGATGATACAATTAGGTAAAGCGTCTAGGTACCTTTTATATATATTTCCCGTATATTTAGAACGGGGATGTTTTAGTTACATCCAATTACAATAGTGACAAGTCGAGCGAAAGCTAACAAAAATAAGTTGTTTCAATATTTGATATACATCGAAACTCAAAAGTTGTGTTTTCCTCTCAAGTTCCTGTTCACCAGGAACTAAGTCAGAAACATATTGAACCGATGTAGGTATTATACAAATATTGTAAACTCTAAGGCTTTCACGGCCGGCGTTGCATGTTGTATGTATTGCTTCCGGGCTGTTTGGCCGTGGTCTATGTGAAACTTTTGTTCCAGACGTTTCGTCGATCACTGCGGTCGACATCTTCAGTGGTGCACTGAGTATACTCAGTACCAGAGAAGACGCCGCGGAGGAGAGTTCTACGCTCTTGTCGCCGCTCGGACCTGAACCACTGAAGATTTCGACAGCAGTGATCGACGAAACGTCTGGAACAAAAGTTTCACATAGACCACGGCCAAACAGCCCGGAAGCAATACATACAACATATACAAATATTGTTTTATTTAGAGGTTTATCATATGCATTTATGCTATAATCAAGAGAACTATTAAACGTAGAGATATTTTAACACTCTACCCCCGCTCTAGTATTCCCTGTGTCGCGAGAGGCATGGACACACACAAGCACAGTACACAAACATCCTAGACCCGGAACAAACACCAACACTCATTGTATAAATGATTGCTCTCGCCGGGATTCGAACCCAGGGCTCTGGAGACGCAGAGGTCATGACCACTGAGCTACAACGACAGTTAAAAGTTTTGTTTATACTTTAGTATTGTATTTGTAACTTTGATACCTTGCCAGTGTTCCAGTCGTTCAACAGTATCCTAGCGGCTGCCACTTGATCCGGTACTCCGCCCTTCTTGAACCTGCCCATACGAGATGCTAAATGAGCGAAGAACTCCTAAAAATAAATGGAATTAAAACATTATAATACAACAGACTTTCTGATTTATGATGAAAACTTAAAGCCATGATAATCAGTGTGGGTCTCAATTTCAATTAGTGAGGGTCCCCGCCGATTAAGGGGTCCCTGTATCGAAATTCGAATCCTAATTTTACATTCATATGTAAATTTCGTGTGACATTGTTTAAAATAATGAAAACACTTCCGGTCATTGGGCTTTATTTAAAGATGTCTAACAATTGAAACGAGTGAATCATCTCTAAAATTGAAAAGAAACATTTTATCTCAAAGAACACTTGAATTTACATGCCAAAAAGCTCTACCTTTAGTTCTTTCCATGACCCAAGCAAAGAGAAAATGTTTGTTTGGTAGGAAAAACATTATCTAAAATATATATAAGTATGAAAGGAAACACTGACTGACAAATCTATCTAATTGCTGTCAATCCTCAGAATGGATTGGATTGAAGTCAGGCAAATGGGAACATATATTATGACGTAGACATGGGAAAATTGTAAACTGTGCAGGTGAAATCGCAAAGAAAGAAAGAAATAATTTATTCAGACAAGCAATAATTAAAACAAAAATAGAAACATATAAGCCAGCTATGATAGCTACTTCGGTTATTATGGTAAACTTATGGTACCTAGGATAGCTGACATACATGGTAATGTCTGAAATGGTCTGAGCTCAGCATGTGCTGCAGACGAGTCTGCAGCGCTGATTTTCAGCACAGACCTTAGTGACGCACGGACGACAGTCCAGCACAACATGAAATTAATAATAATAATAATGAATTAAAGTAATGAACTATGAGTCAAAAACAATGAAGTCAGTAACTACGCAAGATTATGATGGTCATAAAATTATAATTGTATCATTTAGCATTTACCGACTTACTCCGAAACAAAAAGAATTCGTTTATTGAATTAAAATTAATTAAACAAAATTTTACAAATTTAAAGATTATAACTATAGATAGGTACATAGGTAATACACAAAACAGCCCATTAAATTCAAATTTAGGCCAGACCAGGAAGCTGTTTATGACAAATAGGCACAACTAACATTTGACAACCGCGACCACTTACTTCCGCGAGCGCCCCGTATTTGCCTTGAAAAAAACCACAGATTGTGGTCGAAACTATAGTCGGAAAACTATATGACTTGATACGTGAGTAATTCCAGTGTTTTATACATGCCTAATTAGCATGACTGTTACCTGTGGCGTGGTAAACTCTGCTATACTATAAAGTTCAACAAGAGTATGTTTGTTCGCTCGCTGCAGTATAGCGGTGGCGGGGGTGACGGGGTCCTTCAGAGCTCCCACTCGGATGGCGTTCTTTAACGCGACTGACGAGTCGCTCTCCGATCCACTGTGGAACACTATGCCGGGACTATCGAGGATCTTGATTTTAGAGTCCAGTTGGACGGTCTGCATTTGCCTGTGGAATTTAAAAAAATAATTATACTAATAGCACACCCCGGTTTCACCGATTATATTATTATTTATTATTTTCACCGGATTACGGTTTTCCCGCTACCCCAATTATCCCACGGGGACTCTATACTTTTTCCGGGTTAAAAGTAGCCTATGTGTTATTCCAGGGTCTAACCTATCTCCATACTAAATTTCATCAAAATTGGTACAACCGTTTAAGTTTGAAGGAGTAACAAAGGTTTTTAAATTATTTGCTTATCCCACAGGAGCAGCAACTATTTTCGGAATGAAAAGTGGCTATGTGTTAATTCCAAGGTCTAACCTATCTCCATACCAAATTTCATCTAAATCCGTCGAGCCGTTTGAGCCTGAAAGGGTAACAAAAATTCGTCCATCCCATCCAAACTTTCACATTTATAATATTAGTGGGATTTCTCTAAGAGTCGATCGCCATGGCCCAGTTTTCAGGCCGGATGCGGCTTCCAACCATTCTTTGTGGATATCAATAGGGGATGCCTATGTCCAACTGTAGACGCCTACAGGTAAAACGACGACAACGATTCATTTAAAATTTATCATTATAATTATAAATAATTATATTATCGATATATTTGACTGGCCGGTTGGCGCAGTTGGTAGCACTCTGCGTTCTAAGCCGCTGGTACCGGGTTCGACTCCCGGACAGGTCAAACATTTATGTGCATGAACATATCTGTTTGATCTGTGTCTGGGTGTGTATAAGTATATATATCAGTCATCAGGTAACCATAGCACAGGCTCTGCCTAGTTTGGGACCTGAAGACCTTGTGTGAATGTTAATAAATAAATATCAAAACAGCAAATCATCTCGTCCAATAATTTTTGGTCAAGAGCACTTCCGTGCTTTGGTACCTTCTAGGCTTGCCTGCTACATCTTAGACCACGTCATCAATTCACATCAGGTGTAAAAGTGGTCAAATGCAAGCTTATCTTTGTCGATTGTTATCTTTGGAACACAGCCACTCGGCCTTGTTGGAAGGCCACCTAAAAATTCCGACAGTGGGATTACCACTAGCCTATCCGCCAATCCCCATTGGCACTCATCTCTGAGAAGAATGTTCATGTCGCTACTGAAGGAAGGTATTGGGCTGATTATGTTATTAAAATATTCATTGTAACTCACTTGGTAACGCCGGGAGTGCTGCCCACATTACACGCCTTGGATCTATTTAAACTGTTAATAATTGAGCTCTTCCCAACGTTAGGCAAGCCCACCACGCCAACTGTTATGGAAGTTTTGATGCCACGGTTTCTACAGTAGTTCCCTAGGAGACCCATTAATAGTTCTGCACCCACGCACGCTGACCCTGGAATAAGTATGAGAAATAATTATTTTAACTTACTAACAATTAATGTTTTAGGTACATAAATATAACAGAGAATAAATACTGACCTAGTGTCAGTAATATTATACCATCTTTTTATTAAAAGGTATTATAAACACTTTCTCATATTGGATTGTCGACGATGTAAAAAAATCACACTAGACCTAGAATGTTTAGTCGCTCTCAAGGACTTTGCCTGAGCACACTCTAAGCTAGGTGAGAGTTTTTCAAACTTGAGTGTGGTAGCTAACCAGGCAAATACTTATAAGTACACTACCACCATTCTTGGAATTTGATAATGGTGTTACCTTCACCGGTAGCCCAAGCCGTTGGTAAGCGAAACAGCGTCTGTGGGTTTGACAGCCGAAACTACGACCGCTAAGCAATCATTGCTTCAAACAGCTACCTAAACATAGGGTTACAATTTACAAAATTTGAAAAGTAGTGATAGAAAGCAGTTCTTTTATTTTAAATATTTCAACAAAACCAGTATATTTTAGTTCTATAATGAAATTCCCTCCAAACACGTAATTATAGCATTATCAGAGTGAATGATCGTGGATATCCCGGAAACTTAAGCATTTTGAAAATCCTTTGTCTTAAATGTGACACATGCTGTTTGCGAAACGCTTATTCAAAAGTATGTTCATGACTTGTTGGTACTGAATAGGTTCAGTACGAATAAATTGACAACTTCATTGTAGTGTAGTTTTTGACTGGGTTTGGTCACGAAAAAGTTAACTGAATGTGAAGTAAAGTGACAATTTCTTCTCAGTTCTCATCACTACCGAAATTTAAATTTTTGACAATGAACATTTGTCGTAATTCATTTGTTTGTAGTAATTATATTAAAAATAATAAATCGCGGATTTTGATCAAGCCCATGTTGATTTTTGTTCTTCCCTCTCCTTAGTAATTTAAACTCCCATTATGGTAATTTAATTTTTCTCTCTGGTCCCTTGATTGTCAAGTTCGAAAGTTGACTGTAACAACTTAATCAAATAGGTATATATCTGTACAAAGTTATTTTATACAATGCATAATAATTGCTATAATCTCAAAAACCATGAATAAAATGAAATTTGAATAAATCATTTTGGACATGGAACTCATTTTCACATATTTTAGAAGCCACATTGATTTTCATCCATTAATTGATAAATTGAGTCGCTTGATGTTGGAATGCAATAAAAATCCATCTACAACAGTTCAGGCTAGGCTTCACTAGTATTATACAGGCGAAAGTTTGTATGTATTTGTGTATGTTTATTACTCCATCATGCTCAAACGCCTGCACTTATTTCCATGAAATTTGGGATGGAGATAGGTTAGACCCTTGTGGTGTGGTATATAGATGTACATAATACATGAACTCTGAAAATATCAAATTCATTTTTGGGCAATCTTATAAAGTATACAACTAAAATCACCTTTCATTTCTTTCTCTTTTACAATGTGTTTCATTTTCTTCCTGCCTAGGTTGTGCTGCTGGTCCTGGGTGGATGCTTTAAAAGGCACTGCTGGCGCAGTTCTGCGGAGGTACTTCAACCATGCTGTCAGATTGTTGCGAGGAACAAGATCTGCCTTGTTTAATATCAGTACTAGGCGCTTCCCAGAGTCACGAACTGCCTCTTCTACTTGTTCACAACGGGTGCCTGAAAAACAATAGAGACGAAACATTTTATTGATACTGGATGCTAAGCAGCTTATCACGTTTATACTACTGGAAGCTGCGCTCCGAGAGGACTATGGGCCACTACACTGAACAAAGCAGTTTGGCCAGTCCAGCCCAATGGTATAGTTTTTAGAGTGCCTATGGACTTGCAACATAGCTAAACAACTGTTATTTTAAAGTAACAATCCATGGTCTGCGGAAGGCTTAATGTGCTTTCCGAATGGTGATTAAAGTCTTTTTTTTATACACAAGCATGTAATGTACATTAAACAATTAGCCTAAAAATATTTAAATATTTTTATTCTACTTTTGACAAAAAAATCATTACATTTTCTCTCTGTCATAAATATAAGAGTTGAATGGTGCCAAGAACTTTATTGTAGATCTACTAAAGACTAATATTTTTGCTATACATTACATTTCTTTAATTGGAATAAATTTACTAATGTTGATAATTTACACTGAAATACAATATTCATCATAATCAGTTGGGACACCTTTTCTGGAATACAACAAAAGCCTTTCATTCATTCATTCATCGCAGCTATAGGACGTCCACTGCTGGACTTATGCCTCCCCATATAGGGGGATTTACCATACAAGCCACGCTTGGCAGGCGGGTTGGCGAGCGCAGTATGGTTTCCTATCCTCAGAAGGCGCTGCTGCTCACCTCCTGGTATATGGTCCCTTAACCGACTCTTACGGCACCCACGGGAAGAGATGGGGGAGTACTATTCTAGGCCGGTACCACCACGGCACAAAAGCCTTTAATAATGTTATAAAAAATTTAAAAGTCACACCCATACTACTAAACTAATTATGATGGATTTTCGTAAAGAGATAGATTGGACCATGGAAAAGGACAATGGCTACTTTTTAACCTGGAAAAAGTATGGTTCTTTAAGGATAACCGAGGTAATGGGAAAACTGTAGTCCACACTGGGGAAAGCGTGTTCCACAGCCAGTATCATATATTATGTTAGTAAATTAATATACTTATAAAAAACACTTACCTAATGGATCTCTAGCATCAACTACTTCCAGTATAACCTCAGCTTCAGATATGACTTTTTTGAACTCTCTGTAGTAAGTTTTAAGTGAATTCTCCTGCTTCCTGTCTTTTCCGAATTCCACATCATCAGACTCTGCGTTGGGGGTTTTGAAAGCATCATGGACCTTCCCACGTGCTTCTGCATTTGCTGCCTTAAAGAATTTGAAGATATTATTTTGAAATGGTCTAAAATATATGGGAATAAAAAATTTGAAGTTATCAAGACATTTTTTATCATAATAGACAGAAAAAATCTGCCTATCTCTCTAAAACCTAAAATCTCAAGTCACTCACAAGTTGAAGGCACCCAGATTATATTTATGCAGAAACACATTTCACCCATCCCACGATGCTCGAAGGCCTCAACAGAGTTTCCCTAGGGTGGGACTTAAAATGAACATGGACAAGGCAAAAATTATGTCAAATGCCCATGTTGCGCCTTGCATGATGGCTGTTGGGGCCGAAAGGTTCTCGAATGGCGACCACGAATTGGCAAGCACAGTGTAAGATGTGGTCAGCCACTGACCAGGTGGACAGATGTACCTGACTAAGATCACAGGCAACAACTGGATGCGGGCCACATTAAACCGGTCCCTGTGGAAATCAATGAGGGAGGCTTATGTCCAGCAATGGACATCCTATGGCTGAGATGATGATGCCACATTTCTTTGACAGGGCAAAATATGACTTGGCTGATCGAGTCAGCAAATATAGCAGATCATCATCAGCCTGTAGTAGTCCACAGCTGGACATAGTACTCTCTAATTTCACACCACCGAACATGATCCTTGGTCTCCCACATCCAGCTACTGCACCCTACCCTGTAAAGATCATCTTCACCTAGCCTTAGGCTAAGCTATGTTTGCCGATTTGTGGTCTCTACTCTAGAACATGTTAACCTCAACTGTTATTGATTCTTTGGCTTATATAATTAGTACAGTACAACAAGTATAGTTATTTTATATTATAATACATACAAAGGATCCAATGCTAATATTTGTGCCATTTTTCTTTTCTTCCAATTTCTTCTGTTTTTCCAACTTCGCCTGTTCTTTCCTTTTAATTTTTTCTTCTTCTTTATGTTTCTTGACTGCTTCTACTTCTTTAAGTATGTCTTCTTTGAATGGGCAAATGTTGGGTATCTGTACAGGCTTAGGCTTTTTAGACTTGGGGTTCTTTTTAGCTTCTTTTTTAAGTTTACGATTATGATCTTTTACTTTCTTCTCAATTTTGTAACGAAGACGTGCTGGCTGCCTTTTTGATGGTTTCTCTGTTGGAAGATATAAGCAATAATTATTTGAATTTTTACAGTATAACTATTACACTCACTTATTACTCAATCAAGCAATTAAATAGTTTATAAATCTTGAAATAAATTTGACTCTTATGTGTATGGTGTATGGAAGCAATATAGTATAGTATATATAGTATAGTTCGAACTTTAAATACTTATAAATGAGTAGTACAATCAACAACTTTAAACCACATTTAACCAGGTATACAATTATCTAGGCTTTCTGCAGGCGTGTATAAGAGAGATATGTAGTATATAAACCAATGGAACTGTAGGAATACAAAAGTTGTCTCGGTCGTTTATTTAGTACACATTCCTCTAAGGAAAACATCTTTTTCTAGGTTACTTATGATGCGCTACACATGACTAGCTAACCTTGTCCTTCAGATAAGCGTATTTAGATCTTGGAACTTAATAGTAATAAATGGTAATGAACAAAAACATACATTAGTGAATGCTTTTTGCAACATTTTCATCTTATTGTATGGACTAAACAATATAACCAAAAGAAAAAGAACCAAAGGAGCCAAACTTATAACATTTACCCTTAACTTAAATATCTTTGATCGAAGACTCATTTTGAAAGAATCACAGCAAGCATTGATAAAAAGGATGTAACTTCCCAGCACTTACTCAACTTAAACTTTGCCATATTTATAATATCAGATCACGTGTGTAATGTAACTGAACTGAAGATTATTTCCCTATGGCTTAGTTTTGAATATTAATAACTTCTCTTTTTTTATTAATTATCGCACTAAACTATCAGTGCGAGGCGAGTTCAAATGCAACCACAAATAAAAATAACCTCAAAGCCATCGAGGAAAGGTTGCCAATTGCTAACTTGGATTTTAAAAAAGTTCGAAAAATACGTAGAATTGTACTTTTTGCATGCGAAAAGTACGTAGATCTACGTACTTATTTTCTTGACTTCAAAAATAATAACATTTTTAATTGCATTATTGAAATCAACTAGTTGAGCAGAAAACTCAAAAATATAATGTCGAATTTAACTATAAAATGAAGACATCACCACTTATTCAGTCGAAATAATAATGTTCGATAATATATATTTGGATACTCATCTTTTGTTCATTTTTTGTTAATTGTTTTAGCTTGACGTTTTGGGTGCATAAAGCTTAAATCTCCCGCAAGTTTAGTTGGATTAAGTTGCGCACATAAGAGCTTGAAGAGCGAGCTGAGAAGCTTGATTCAATAGAGGCAGTTATTTCTTTTTGTCAGCCATAAGACGTCCACTGCTGAATATGTTCCTCCCCCATTTTGGCAATACTCGCCTCACTTGGCAGTCGCGAAACTGCAGTATTTTTTTTGACCCTCAGAAGGCTGCCCATCTTCAAGCCCTTTTCCTTTCTTTAATGGTCACTCAACGGAAATCACTTATGAACACCGAAAGGGACACTAATTTTGGAAATTAAACAAAAAGTAAAATAATCTCTGTAAAAAAACCCTTTAACAATATAGTCAAATCGCCTCGCCGTGACAAGACATTTCATTTGACACACTCACATGAGTGTTTCAAATGAAATGCAACGCAGGTCTATGGTGGTAAATGTAATGATGGCAAATATAATGTACATATACCTTCTACTTTGTCCTTAGTTTGTCAAGGCAAGCCTGCGTTAAAATAATACGGATCGTTTTAATGCTATTTTTTATTTATTTAATACAAAACATGTAATTTTAACTCACAAAATACTGCCAAACTGCGTAGCAGTTTGTAGGCAGACGAGCCTTCAGCCTCAATATGTTATTTTTCAAATTTGTCATTTGATGAGAGATACGTATTGCATGTATATCCACGTGAAGGTTTTAGAATGCTTACAACTTCGAACATATTAAACTCTTTATTAAATTTCTTTTTTTAATGTCAGTTTAAACGACCAATAAACTAAAGTACTGACCGAGCGAAGCGAGGTCTCTGTGTCAAGTTAGAAGCGCGAGCACTTGAATGGTTTTTTTTGTACGTTTATCTGGTGATAACTCTCTATTGCCTTAACCGATCTTCATAATATTTGGGAGAAAAATAGCTTATACTAATAGGATTTGCGAGTTTGTAGATGACCTAAATAAATTGGGCGGTTGCGGACATAAAGAATTTTAACAGCAAGCGTAAAATGTAAACTTTGTAAAAAGTAGCTAATTAGGAAATCAAATGAAAGGGATTATATTTTAGATTCCTAAACATTTTTATAAAATTTTACCTTTTATAGTTTTTTTGTTATATACCTAAATTAAAATAATCATAAATATAAAAATTTGTGCTTTAAAATAGACCTACATATTATACACGATAAATATAGACCTCTATTATTTTAGTTAAAGTTTAAATGTTGTTATCCGGATACGGGTAAAACTTCGGTTTATTCGTTGCATAGCGAGGTCTTAGTTCGCGGCGAACTACTTATAGTTTACACATCGTCATTGCCATCATGTAAGATGGTGGCCAAACGAACGAAATTGTAAATTCAAATAAAAACAATACTTTCCAATCGAGTTAATAGAACCCTTTTTATACTCACCGTTGATGTTGACGCCGAATCCTTGCCATTCCAAGGGCCTGAAAGCGTCTTCAAATGCGGAAGTGAACATTTTCGAAGAGATAACGTATCCATGTCTCATGCCTCTTTGTAATGGAATCGCCTTTGAAAATTGCTCTTGTACTCGGTCCGCCATAATGGTGGCGTTATTGTACAAACACTTCAAAACTTCGATATACTGATGGTCAATTCGGCACTGCTGGAAAGACTCTAGCACCGTCCACGTCTCTGTCGAGTCAAAGGCTTTCTTGTAGTCGAAAAACGTTAAACATAAGGGCAAGTTAAGCGCTTCGGTTCTCTGTTTATCTTGCTGAAGAATGTGGTCTATGGAGCTGTAGCCTCTCAGAAACTGGCTTGTTCGGGAGGTTCGAAGTCATCAAACCTGCGTTCGAGACGATTCGCCATGACTCTGATGCGGGTGTGTAGTTCTTCAGCAAAGTGTCGTCACCTTTTTTAAAGAACAACACACCACTACGCTTCTATTCCATGCTTCCGGCGTTGACCCTTCGAAGACAACGGAATTAAAGAGCTTCTGAGTGCTGCATGTTTTCAAAGGACTTTAAAAAGGTTTTGCATAGGTTTACAAACTACTCTATAAACATGATAGCCACCATGCGAGCAATAGGAAAGCCCATTGACACCCCGTCCACTTGCAGCCGATACAGATAGACGATAGTATTCTCCTTTCCACATAAGACCTTTTAGGCAGAGTTCTGTCCATTCGACGTACTAAGTAGTTAAATTGGAGTCTTGTACAATGGTGTCAATAATCTTTAGTTTCATTCAAAAAATCATTTCGATCAAAAATATTCCTACTTTTAACCATGACCAAAAGGCGCGAGGGATTACTTTTCCATAAAGTGCGCTCTCTCTCGAAGTAAAATATATGAATCATAGTCGCGCGTGTTTTCATAGATCTCGTTTTTTTTGTGAAATTTACTCTTTTCACACAGTAATTTTATCAGTGGTCGTTTATACCATTACGGGTATTTAGGGGAAGGTATATCTACGTAACTAGTAGGTACTAAGACTCTATTTAGTTTGTGGTACTAAGTATCGAGAACTTCGATCAATATTTAATCGATCATTATATAATTATTTCATTTATAAAATAAACTGAAAACTCAAAATGCCAGCCTGTAAGCGATAAGGTTGTAACCATTGTAATTATAAACATTTTTTTTCTGAAGCTTGTACTTTTTATGAATTGAAACATGGTATAACAATGCAATGATTGTTATAGGTAGTACTTAGCATGTTTTCAACCAGCAAAAAAAAAACTCGGGCAGACCAAATAGCAGGTCACCATCTTAATAATTCTAGCTCTTAGCACCTAACACTTCAGTTACACTAATACTTATCTACTTATACGCCTACCATTCTCACATTAATGGAATGATTGATTCCACACCATGTATCATAATATTCATAATCAAAAGAACAATGCAACGTAAATCAAGCTAAGTAGGTAGCCAGAGGTGTCCTTATGGGTAAACATGAATCGTTTGGCAAACAGAACACGTCGTCAACCATTCATAGGATATCTGAATGGGCTTCCTTGCGACAAGTAGGGCCGTTGGCAGGACCGGGCATCGCGGCGACGACGCCACATGACACGCTTTGTTCGCACGCAGCAGCTGCGACGCGAAACGCAAGCCGTCTACCTGAACAGGTAACAAGCAACAGGTCATTTCTCCGGCCCGGCCAGGACAGGGGGGCGCCGCCGCCGTTTCAGGCCGCCAGCAGCGAACGCCAGTCGCGCTCTAAGCTCCGCGGTGACTGCACGCTCGAATACGCAGTGACTGTCCCGTGTATCGCGGTATAGCTTCGTCGGGCCTGAGTAATGTGCGCGAACGCACGTTCCGATAACCCTTCCGTCGGTGACCGGTCGTGACGGTGCAAATGTCTCCCAGTCTCGAAGGGATCATGTTCAATAGGAACGCGAACCTATCCGCGCGACGGCCACTGCTGGCCGAGCCGCAGAAGCCTCTCGTGGTGCCACCGCGAGCGCCGCCCCGCGACACTGGCCCGCAGCGCCCGCTGCCCGGACAGAGACACCTCCCGACTGACTACTCTTACCGACCGGATTACTGGAAACCTTCGAACGTCGAACTCGAGAAACGATTGCAGGAGAGCCGTGCGCGCGAGAAAGTCGGTTACTTTCAAGACAAAGTGAACCCCGAACTGAGCCTGGATCGGAAAGAGGCCGAGCTGGTTTTCAGATTCGATAACAACGCTTCCGCGGAATATTTATCGAGTCATTATCGTGCACCGACCGTTCAGTACGCGAAGCCTCCTACTCCAGCTAACGGATATGCGACCAGACAGCCTGAGAAGGATGGACCCTTCGTGTTTGGAGTGCACAGCCCGAGCCAGTTCCCGATCTCTCGCCGAGACGATGACGACTACGACTACTCTGAAGTGGCCGAAGAGAACGGCCGTACAGTTATGGGTGATAATGTCTCAGGAGAGACGAACTGCTGTGATAAAGTGAACGAGTGGGCTACCCGCGATAAAAAGACCAAGCGGGCTTTGAATCGGATGTTTCAGATAAGTGATAGGAGGAAGGTGAAAGGTGGAAAGAAGGAGAAAATAAAGTGTGTGTTGGTGGGTGATGGTGCTGTGGGGAAGAGTTCGTTAATAGCTGCGTATGCGCAGGACACTTTCCGGGAGGAATACACACCGACGGCACACGACACATTCAATGGTAAGTGCTGTAGGTACATAAGTACCTATTTACGTACATATTTCTACTATACAATTTAAACAGCAGATTGGTTTAAAATAAATTTCCGGAAAAATAGAATGCACACAGGCTCAGAGGTCTAACTTACATTAAATTATGTTAATATCCTCAACGGATAACATTAATGTTTTCTACTAATTTCTTATGCACCAATGTACCTTAACTTTAGAAATTAGTAAAACGCGAATACAAAGAGCGACAGGTTGATATCAAATTAGGTAGGTACCTACTTGTATTAGTTATCGTGACTGATTTGTAAGATAATTAACGGGATTAGCACACGCATTTATCATTTTTGAACGATTAACGCCCCGACGACGACGCGACAATAATTAGGCGCCTTACTGGTAATAAAAATACTATATACAATGGTAATGTATAAGTAATTGTTAGTTTTTTCTTATTGCTTCGTGAGCCAGTGGCGCCAGACGGTCAGAAAACAATTTCTTTTAAGATAATAGAACCAAATCAGGTAAGTCAGGTAAATTTATGGTATACAAGCAGAAAGCCATGATGACGCACCGACTTGAAGGCAGTATTTTCTTCAAACAAATAATATTTACACAGACAAACGCTGATGTAATTTTCGGCTCAAGAAAGATACTTATCATTCACAAGTTGATACTTTTAAAGATTATCGAAAATGAAATAAAAAAATATTTTTTATACTGTATAGATTTAGCGTTTGTCCACTACCTATCTTACTTAATGGTCAGTGATCATATGGTCGAAGATTGTATCATGCTAAGTATATTATATAGTAAGTAAGTATCAACGTAGGTAGTTAAAAACTATACAAACTGATTTACATGCACTGTTCATCCATGGAACATTTACAATGTTTTCTTAAAAAATAAATCATCAATGTGGTCGAATTAAATATGCAAGATAACCCTCAAACTACGATCTTGATCAATTATATTAATAGGACCCAGCTTTCATATAAAAAAGAATCGTCAAAATCAGCCTTAAAACCCTTTCTAGGTGAACTGTCACCTCACCTAGAAAAGAGTTCCGAGGCAATATAAACAAATACAGTCGAATTGAGTAGTCCCCCTTTTTTGAAACGATTAAAAATATATCTAAAACGGAAACCGAGTTTTTTTCCTCGTTGCCATCGGTAAACTTTATAGCACAAAATCCTAAACTGCATTTATTAGATTCTATTGGACTTTGGTTGTTGTATCCTCAGTTATTATGTAAGTAATTATAAGAATAAAATAATAACAAGGAGTCAATGACACCTCTCCGACCTTTTTATGTGGAGTCTGGTGCCTTATCAAAAGAAACTCGTTCTCCATACGAACCAATATACTTTGTTGTTGTTGGTTTCTTATTTCCATTCTTGCTACGCTTTCTTATTTTCGATTTATAACTTTTTTCTTTTTACCAAAACCATAAATTGTATCATTCGTGTATTCGATAACTTGTTAAACGACATAATAGGAACATATAAAAGATACGGATACGTTAAGAATTTTTAAATTGATTTCATACGAGCTTTCTATATAAATTTACTATGTTACCTTAGTTTGCCGAATAGATGCATTTATAATTATAAGCGTTCCTAGAACCAATATGTTTTTGGCAACGCAATGGGTACACATATCGCAGAGTAATTACGTAATAAAAGATTAATATTCTTAACTTAATGTTAGCACGACGATTTGCCTGTTTCTACACATTCATTATACAAATATCATGACCATTTAGCGAATAATGCATAAGCAGCCCACTACGTTTCCACTGCTGGGATACAGATCTTCCTTTCAAAGAAGAATGCTACAATCTACGACGCTGACCAAAGTGGGTCGACAGTCTATCCAGCCTAATTTCGGGGCTCACAGACCGCCCCAAGGCTGCAGAAATGGCGAAAACACGATATATAAGTACCCTATGATATCAACCGGGACCGTCGACGGCTTAACGTGCCCGAAACATGGAACAGCTCAGTTGAATATGCCACTAGCTGTTACGCATTCTATTGATTACGATTGCATGCAACTGCATTGAAACTCTGCTGCAAGCGCTTCAGAGCGAGACTAAATTCATCAATAAACAAAAGACAATCTATGATAACAGCAGTATAAAGTTTTGATTCTTAGGTGACTACGCCGGATATCCTGCTGGACTTGCTTTTTCCCTTAGTTCTTTCCAATCTTTGCATTCATACAATGCATGCGAACATTATATATTGTATTTATCTACCTACTTATAGATACAGTTTCCTTCTTCAAACGTCAGTGTCAGTAGAAATTGTAAAACCCCGTCACTTTGCGATAACAAACCCACCTATCGTATTATCGATAAGTATTTTATAACACACGTTTTTGGAGAATTGCATTCATGTTTATGTCAATCATTATCTTTTCGACGATTCGTTCAATGCAAATTTGTTTTTGGTGAGTAGATGACAAATTTTCACAAATTCTCAGGTTTACAGCGTCAATACACATGGTTTATCTATAGCACAGTCTAGTATTTTAAAAACTTCTTATCGCGCTATATATTTTTGTAAGTTTTGTACTAAGTAACTCCGTACTAATGTTGGCTCTAAAAATCTAAGTCTAAAAATAAAATATTACACGATTTAAAAATCAACAAACACGACGCCAATTATTTGATAATTATGTTCCCAACCATTTTTTTTTCATTTTGTAGTTTTAACATTCAGATTGGGCTATTATATCATTGTGATCCCCAACTATTTGAAGCGATGATAGCTCAGCTAGGTGCGAGCGTCGGCTGTCAAACTGACGGATGCTGGTTCGATCCCCACCAACGACTTCAGCTTCCGATGAAAGTTTGAAATTCCCAGCATATTATTATATTTCGAGTACCCGCCTGGCTAGCAGTCCTTGAGAGCCAGTAAGCATTCTAGGTCCAGCGTGATAACATCTTCGACCACATCGTCACTGACCATTAAGTGAGAGTGGTCACACGCTAGATCTAAACAGTAGTAAAAAACAATCTACCAAGTAAATAATTCCGTAAGACATGTGAATCCATCCTATAAATTCCATCAGCATGAAACTAAGCCTTTCTAGATTGTCTTTCCTTTCCTTCATTTAAATTTCCTTCTGATTAATGAATGTGAATTCCCAAGAATATCTTTGTCTAGTTCGTATTCAAATCTCAAAAGGAGTGTAACATTAATTGGTCTCGGGTACAGGGTCCACATATTAATAAGGGTCTTTGACCCTGCCCTACGTGGAGGTATGGTGAGAATCTTAAAAATATATTTTTTTAAGATTATATTTTGGTTACTCACTTAATATTATACTGTTGTCGCTATCTTGGTCGTGAGCAGAATATAACGAAGAGATAGTGTCAATATGTCAATCATTAGTTCATGTTAATTGTTATAGTGAAATCGTTAATGGTAGCATTCGTAGAAATACTTATAGCTTGTGGTCATGGTTTAATAATGAGACGTTTTTCTGCTTTTGTTCATCCTATTATTATAGGAGAAGCCATTGTATCCCGAAACACAGTGCAAACTAGTGTTCGGGGTCAATGGGTTCACAAATGTATTATGAACTTCAAATGTATGTCAAATAAACTTGTTGGTATTTGTATATTACAATATAAATGCTATTTATATATATTTCAACTAGCTGACCCGGCCACGCGTTTCTGTGGACATGTGGCGCCATCTATTGATAACTTACTCAACCCAGTCAAAAGGTATCGACATCTGTTAGAATCATTTGGAGTTAACAGATAATTGTGACTGTCAAATAATAACATACAAATAATTAGCAATAAATTAAAATTGCGACTATAATTTGAGATTTAAACTATCCTATCTCTCAAGTTGGATTGAACTGCACATGGTGTGCGAATTTTATTATAATCGGTTAAGTGGTTTAGGAGTCCATTGAGGACAAACATTGTTACACGAGATTTATATATATTAGATATAAACGTGTATATTACGCACACTCACTGATCAGTTGTATATAAGTATACGTATTTAGTTACTTATTTGTAGCTATTTTCTTAATTATAGTGTTGTAACAAGACGGAACAAGCAAAAGGCCCACAAGATATCAAGTGGTAACCTCTGCCTATAGACAGACACAAATTATAAAAACAGCAATTTATTTGTGATTAAGAACAGGCTGAATCTTGGTGAGCTCGTTCGATTCGACGCAATGATAATACCCCAATACTGGGGCCTGGCTGTATTATCATTGGTTCGACAAGACGACCTAGTTTTTCGTCTTTGGAAGTTCTCGAAGGGGTAGCTAATGAAGTGCGCTGGTGTAAAACATGTCGATTTGGTAAGATTGTCAATAAAAGACGTTAAAATATCAAAATAACAAATAAAAAATAGTGGATACTTTTATATTATCAGCAATAGAGAAATGTATCAAACGATCTTGCAAAGCATAAAAAGCATGGAAAGTTAAAGGTAATAAAAGATATGCTCATGCACACAAGGTTAGCTCTCGATGGGGACACTCCTCAGCGTTCAGCAGCAAATATATAAAATTTTGCATGCGTATTGTAGTACTTGATAATATGTAGTGATAATACGTCACTGTTTTAAAACATGCAATACCTGCATGTTTTGAAAACTCGTATATCTTTCAAATGTTTTACATTTTTTTTACTATTAAGTTATTTGTGTCTCAGATGAACAAAAACACGAACTACTTGCATTTTCCTAGCCACAGATTTTGCAGATTCCTGATTCAAAATGTTATATAAATCCTAGTAGGTATACGTTTTTTCTGCGTTGATTTACTTTGATCTCGTAAACGGAAGCATAACGGAAATCGAAAACACTATTAAAAACCTTAACGCCATTTTATGAAATAAAGACTTTGAAGAGTTTTCAACAAACTAGAGCGTTACAAAATTACGCAAATAAAATGTAGCGAATTACGAAACGGTTCTTCTTTGAATAATTACCGTTTTAAAGTAACATTAACTAATTGCTGTGGCATAACCGAGCATTAAATGTCATTAACTTACCTTTATGTTTGTGGAGTAAAGGGCCATTTGTTCGTTGTTAATGTGGGAAGAAACCAACAAAAAGGCAAATCCGTTTAGCATGCCTTTGACTGCAGCTTAAACCAAGAAGCCTCAGTAAAGTGGAAATGCATGAGTTTGTGATTGCGGTCTTACCTTGAGTGTCTTCAAGACAAAGTAATGTTTACTTATTTTCTTTTATTTTCCTTTTTGGATTCACACGGTCGGTGCAATTTAGCGGGCGTCAAATTATATATATATAAAATGATGGCCGTTAGGGCCGAAAGGTTCTCGAATGGAGACCACTGACTGGCAAGCGCAGCATAGGACGGCCACCGACCAGGTGGATAGACGACCTGACTAAGATCGCAGGCAAGGGCTGGATGCGGGCCACTTCCAACCGGTCCTTGTGGAAATCAATGGGGGAGGCCTATGTCCATACCCCCGCACTAGGATTCCCTGTATCGCCATACAGATTTTGTAAATTTATACATATATATATTGTAAACTAGCTGCGCCCTGCTATCCGCGTGGTGATGAAAAACGGTGATAATAGTGATGAGAAAATAAGCCTATATGTTAATCCAGGGTATAAGCCATCTCCATACCAAATTTCATCGAAATCGGTGTAGCCGTTTGAGCGTGAAGAGGTAACAAACATACACACAAACATTCGCATCTGTAATATTAGTAGGATATTGTTGTATATTTAAGGTGTAACAATAAAGAATTTTCTTATCGAATCTAACATAGAGTGGCGAACAACTTTTGTAATGAAAACGCAGAAATTCACGCATGTAAAATATTTATTTTATGTTTGAATAGTTAGAAGTGAACATTAAATACTTACATGTAAAGTTGTTAACACTTTCGTCGGCAACAATAGTTGCATCATAAAGTTGCACATACACATAACTAAAGTTACCTTTTCCTTAGCTGGCTAAGTAGTTTCCTGGAAACTGACATTACATCTGCATGCTAATACAAAAGTCGGGACAGTGTACTTTCGCCTGGCTTTGCATACGAATACTCATCGACTTAATGCTTCCTTTGCTCCATACAAAAGGGCTTAAACTTAATGCAAGAGAAACCTAAGTCTTAAGACCAAGTAAGCTTAAGATATATATTAAGTAAAGTTTCAAGTTATTTAGCGCCCGTGCGCGTCGGAGGTTAGCTTGCGCCATGGAATAGGCAAAATAAATGCGAAAACCGATGACAGACGCCAAGTAGTGAGGATCGACAGTTAATCAGTGGCTCGTTGGTTCGATGTCCACCTCGGGCTTAAGCGTTAAATGGGAAAACAGTTTGACATATACATATCCGAAGCGTGGTCGTAGCGTACTTTAGTGTTTTACATAAAGAATAGCTACGAGCCCTAACTTTGACTACTTATCTCATTAATTTACAAAAAAACCCGTGTTTTTTGGTAAATCAATGATTTATCTTTAAAGAAACACGCTGTGTAAAGGCGTCTATCTTTGAGTGTGTAATACAAACTCTATTAAAAATAAAATAATGATAATTATCCCGAAAGGATTTTAAGAGCACAGTAGCACTCTATGTGAGAATTCGCCCCGGGATAATGATGCCACCATATTTATTTCTACCGCCAGGCAGTAATGTTCGCAGTAGTGTGTTCCGGTTTGAAGGGTATGGTTTCCCATGAAATTACAGGCGTATGAATGAGACTTGCCAACTTTATGTCTCAGGGTAACGCAGTGTAGTACTTTACGAACCTGTCTATAGGCATAGGTTACCACTTAACATCCTGTGGAGCCTTTGCATGTCACATCATCCCATAAAAAAGGTGTTTGGTAAATTACTTGTGCAGCCTTTTGTTGAACAGTACTCGTTCAGATTTCAAAACGTGACAAAAAAATAAATATCGAACATAAAAATGCATTACTTAGTAACGTATACATATCCGAGACGTTGAGACGTGCTTGGTGGTTACACTCGCTCTGTAAAATTTCGAAATACTCATTACAAAACTGTAAGTTATTTGATAAATTAAATTTATAACGTGTAAAATTTTAGAGCAGTTGCAGTCTTACTCACTAGCAGAATTACTGCCACCATATTATTGTCTATTTCTACCGCCAAGCAGTAGTATTCGCATTACCGTGTTCCGCTTTGAAGGGTATGGTTTCCGGTGAAATTACAGGCACATGACACTATTTTGCAATTGAATCCCCTTAGAATAGCCATAGAACTTCACAAGGACAAGGACGAGTTGTAAGCGGCCCGCATCCAGCCCTTTGCTGCGATCTTAGTCGGGTCGTCTGTCCATCTTGTCGGTGGCCGTCCTATGCTGCGCTTGCCAGTCCGTGGTCTCCATTTGAGAACCTTAGGACCCCAACGGCCATTCGGTTCTTCTTGCTATGTGCCCTGCCCACTGCCAATTCAACTTGCTAATCCATTGGCAATATCGGTGACTCGTTGTACGCATCTCCTCATTTCTGATTCGATCGCGTAGAGAAAACCCGAGCATAGCCCTCTCCATCGTCAAAGTCGCTCGTTGTGCGACTCACACGGCCCATAGAGTTCCGTAGGTAACACACACAGTCGAATAGTAAATACTTATTCATAATAATAAGTTACGATAAGATGATACCTCTGCGGTGGGAGCGTCGACTGTCAAACTTCGGACGCTGGTTCGATCCCTACCAACGTCTCGAGCTACCGGTGAAGGTAGCACCGTTATCAAAGTCTCAGCTTGGTGGTAAAGTACTTCCGAGTGCCCGCCTGACTAGCTTCCACCCTCAAATTTGAAAAAAACAGTGTTTGGTGGCAGCAGTCCTTGAGAGCCAGTAAGCACTACAAGTCTTGCATGATAACAACCTTGATCACGTTGTCACTGACCATCAAGTAAGATAGTAGTCAAACGCTATATCCACACAGTATAAAAAAAAAATACGATTCAGAAAAGCTACAGAGAAACGTATAAAGCTAGTCCTACTGTTGATAGAATGCTTCGAACAGTTCAAAAGCAATACAATTCAGCGATTTTTATGAAAATGTATCATGTTACAAAAGAGAACGTGGTGTTTCATATAACACCAACGTGCAATAAAAAAATGAGAGAGATTATTACGATATCACGCAGGCACTTATATTGCAACAGTGGGCTCGTCCTATATGTTCCGCCGATAAACTTTCTTACCTACTCGCCGAAGCCAAGAGGAAACATGATGGAACGAATTTGGGTCACAACACAAATTACCACTATCTCTGATCTCTTTCAAGAAAAGAATTAAGGAGTTATTTGGAAGAGCTCACGTTCCGTGATCCAGTTTTATGATCGCAATACTGTGAGTGCACTTACATTCACGACGTTATCAAAACAATTTTGTACAATTTACATTTACAGTTTTGTAAGTTATGATCGTTATGCGAGTACCTCACCTTTCTGCAGTACTTTTATACTGATAAATAAAGCAATTCGTGCGAAATTATTCCCTAACCATTCCAAAAAATTAATCATTCATCGTCACTGCATTAATGCTTCCCAAAACTAACATCAATTATGTTCATACGTAAGTAAACCAAATCAACCGCAAGGTTAGATGCACTAATATGTAAGTATTATGATTTCCTATTGCGAATTCTCTACACAGAGTGGGTCAAGGCGAATCAATCGATCGTACTACAATAACACGCTCTATATACCAGTATATATGGACTTGAGAAATTAATTAATTAAACTCTGTGTAATCATATTTTCGTTAGGGAGCTTCATAGGTGCCGATGACATTACAGAGGCTCGCGGGTGTTTACAGGCAGAGGGCGGGACAAGTCCTGAAGGGCGTTGATTTAAAATATTACAAGTATATACCTACTTTACAGATGACGATAAACGAAAAATATGGTAGCAAGTAAATATTTTTTCCCTAATAAACTTAGCAAATGACATCAAATTTTGTTAAATCATAATTAATCTTCATGAACTGATCTCATAAGTGCTATTTTTTTAAAGTATATTAGACATGTAGGACTTAGAACAAGGCATATGCCTTGCTTTGACGGTGCCATTTTCGAGAGGGCGATAGTACCCTATCCCCCTTCCCTATTAAATATCGCTGTGGGAAAGCCATTATCTGTATTGCAACATTCACACTAATACGAATCGTGGAGTCAATCTAGAAGGAAAACCATACGTGAGATCAAAGATAACCAATTTAAGAATGGTACCTAATGGTATAAAAACTTTGTATTTCCGTAACGCCATGAAAATTTACTGAATAACGATTCATTTACTTACAAGGAATATCTGTTAACCAACATTTTTAATACTTTATAGACCCAGCGTTTGACCACTATCTCACTCGATAGTCAGTGACGATATGGCAGAAAGTTTAATCACGCCAAGCCTAGATGTATATACTGGCTTTCAAAGAGTGCTGCCAGAACTCACTATGTGTTAAGTGACAGTTTTTAAAAATTTATGTTGGTAGCTAGACAGGCAGGTACTTGCAAGTACTCTACCAACATGTTGTGAGTTTGATAACTGTGTTGCTTTCACCGTTGGTGAGGATCGAACCAGCGACCATGAGTTTGACAGCCGACGCTCCCACACGCCGCTAGACTATCATCGGAGTGGCATCAAAAATCGTTATAGGCTCGTTCTAGCTATGTGTGATGCACATTATACATAATTCCACATTATATACCGACCTAGCCTCTTATCAAATTTCTGTGTCACCGTCAGCTGATCCTGATAACAAATAACGTTGATAAACTGTAAAAGCAAACAACTATCTATACCACCAGGGGCGCATTCTTTCCATAACATTGTATTGCCAGTTGAAGTATATATGTAGGTACTTATTAATATAACTACAGCTGTACCCATCAGCTGCTCAAACTAACTATAGAATAATCTACGTCTTCCTTTGTGATCTTGCCTTCCAAAGTTCTAAGAAAGAATAAAAAATATAGCCTCCAATCCAAGCGATTACCTTTTAGAAAAGGCTCGTTCGGTGCCCTTCGGGACCTCCAGTTTTGTTTTTTTTGTCGTCTCGGCTTTGTGTCTCGTTTTTCGAGAAGTTTATCGATTTTTACAAGTTTGATGAATTAGCTATATAAACTGTGCTACAAGACTTGTACAAAATAATTGGTCTTGAAGAGGACCTTCTTCAATAATATATTTGACATCAATGGTTTAACTAGGCGCATTCAACGATAAGTTATACTCAATAAACGAATTTTCTGAAATGCGTCTCAAAGAATATTCATTCATGTAGAAATACATATGACATTTATAAATCCTATGCTTATTTTACTTTTTATTTACACATTGACAAGGAAGCAAAGGACTTGCCAAAGAACGTAGGTATTTTTTTTTTTAAATGTTGGGTTGTTTCATATATTTAGTAGTATATTACTAATGCATTATTATAAATGAACGCAACTTATTAGAACTAAAAATACACCACTTCAGAAATATTTTTTTGTTTATGGATGGATTCTCAGGCTTGGACACACCTCAATCGCGTCATTTGCGAATCACCCGATACATATTTATACCCACGTATTTTTTAGTGATGAAGTTAAATAAGGCAGGTATGTATATGTAATTGTGCTATATTTCATTTAATAAATGTTACAAGAATCGCTCAGTAAGTAATTTCATACTGTTTCACATTTACATTATCTACAAAAGAATAATATTGTAACTTCGGACTTGTAAAATTGTAAAACTGGTCCCAGAGTACGGCCGGGTAATATGAGGGTAATCATTAAGGCGGCGTGTTTGATGACAACGTAAAAAATATAGTTATACGACTAGACAGGATTAGGAATGTTAACTGTTATGGGAGTGTCATATTAGAACTTTTCAAAAAAATTTCATGTATAACAATTGAGTAAATAATTACTTACGAATCCTGAGTTAAAGATAGAATGCAGCAATAAAATGCAGCTGTAACAGTAAACAAGAAAAATCATTATTATGAATAGTTTTGTAATGTAACAAACCGACTAGGACTCACGTGGTAAACACTGGAAAATTACTCTCCGACCAGTTTCGAACTTATTTGCAGTTCTTCATAACTCCCAGATGAAGAACTGCAAATAAGTTTGACACTGGTCGGAGAGTAATTTTCCAGTGTTTACCACGTGAATCCTAGTCGGTTTGTTACATTACAATTATGGAAGAAACTCCCGATAGTTTTCAGACTCAAAATGAATAGTTTTTTTAACCGAGCTATGAATATACCAGTTCAGTGACTCGTTATTTCTATGGGTTAAAAATATCCGACCCGAAGCACAATCATTCCTATATTTGTAGAGTTCTGGAAAGAGAAAATACGACGTTTACTGTTTATTATTCTTTTTTATAAAAAAAAGATATCCAGGAAATCCTGTACGTAAATGTGCATACAAACGGGCGTGCAAGTTTCTTAATTCATGAAACAAAATTACGTCATTGAATGGCGAAAACTAACATGCAAAAACGGCTTGAACTTAGCCTGTACCTAACTAATAAATACAATAGAAATTTAGACATACTACACAGCATATGTAGCTATAATCATTATTTTCTCAAAGTCAATGAGTAGGCACAAAACGGACGCATCATCCGCCTAATCATCGTCATCAGATCATAATTGCCAGCACAACAAACACGACAAATCACCTACTTTCACACATCCCGATGTAATTACTATTCATTTCTTTTCAATCGGTGAAAGCGACTCGCTTCTGTGGGCGATATAATTCTGATTAATTTGGAATGTGGTAAAATCATTAATTACACACTGGTCACGAATTTAAAATAACTTGTGCAGTTCTAAGATGCCATAACTAGATAAGTCGTGAGTATAGTTTTCCTTGAAAAAGATCCTAAAATATCAATCTCCAATTGTGTTTGTTTAGCCTCGCTTTATAGTGACAATATTTTATTACCATCACATAACGTTATTTGCTCTTTTTGTAATTTGTTGACTGCATTGTCTAGTTTTGGCAACGGCGAATTTATTTCTTTGTTAACCGCCCGTGAAAAAGGAGGAGGAATCGTTTTTATCTCGTAATGTCTCCTATTACTTCGCCAATTATGAACGGCTTTTGATGACTCTTTGTTTGGTAGGTCATGCCTAACGTGACCATACGTCCCGCTTTGAGCGGGACAGTCCCGCTTTCAGGCAGACTGTCCCGGTGTCCCCAGCGAGGTCATGTCGACCTCGCTGTTGTCCCGCTTTTGCAAACAGTTGAAAAGATTATTTAAAATGTATTTTTCCCGCTCGAAGAGACAACACGAACTGCAACTTTGGGGGAAATAAATTCACGCCACTAATGGGGTTTAGAAAGTCGTGCTTATTTAACTAGGTATTTTGTGTTTAGTGCTTTGATTAATTTGTGTTATTCTGTCTTTTATAATAAAAAACTTGTAAAACACTAATAACTTTTTTTTTAATATATAATTCTGCAAATGTCCCGCACTGTTAAAAAAAATAAATGGTCACGTTAGTTATGCCTCACAGGTGGTCCCATATAAATTTTATTAAAATCGGTCTAGTAGTTGGGTTTTTAAATCAAAATAATTGAAAATCATGCCATCCAGGCAAACGAATTTAGGCGATGGAAGTCGGCTGTCTTCATTGTTTATTAAAAAAATAATTATCATTATTTTACTTCCTGACGTCTTCCCTGATATGGTCAGACAAACGCACTAGCGGCTGGCCGCTGTGCGGCGCGGCGCGGACGTGCCGTTGTAAAGTAGAGGGAAGAGAGTGTTGGCAAAGAACACTCTGGTTTTCGTAAACTTTAAGGCTTTCACGGCCGGCGTTGCATGTGGTATGTATTGCTTCCGAGCTGTTTGGCCGTGGTCTAAGTGAAGCTTGTGTTCCAGACGTTTCGTCGATCACTGCGGTCGACATCTTCAGTAGTTCAGGTCAGTAGGACAAGAGCGTAGAACTCTCCTTCGCGGCGTCTTCCCTGTTACTGATCTCCTCAGATCTACTCAGTAACAGAGAAGACGCCGCGAAGGTCTGGAACACAAGTTTCATCTAGACCACAGCCAAACAGCCCGAAAGCAATACATACAACACTCTGGTTTTCACTTTTGTCTAGCCTTAAGGGAGGACTTTCATGAGGGAAGAGAGTGTTGGCCATAAAGCAACTTCAAAGAATTCAAAGAATGAAGACCACCGCGAATATTACTTTTATGGGAATTGTTTCAATACCTGACGTATGCAGATAATTTATAAGTGATGCCACCACATTGAAATTAAGAGGAAAAAGAATGGTGGGTTCTTTCAAATTTTATATCGCATAATTTGTTCTTACCTATATCTGTTGGTTTAAGGATAAAGTAATTGTTTTTTCAGACTATACAAGATTTATTATCTGTTCCCTTTCAATGGATTCATTCCCGTGACCTTCCCGGTTGATCAATCAAGTCTGCAATTGTTCATCTACCTACATTACTTCCCTCTATATTGCGTAAGTACAAAGTACGCGAGCCTGTTTTCCACACCGTTATATTCGCCGCATATCCATTTATTATGCCTTCATCGGTGACGGGAGTATTGGGCTAATGCGATTTGCTAATCATATTTTTCAAAGTAGAAACAATAGAGTTCATGACGGGAACGCATCAGTCAGTTCACATACACTCGTGTACCGCGTCCACGAGCACCCTGTATTCTCCTTGAAAAAGACCACCGAACGTGGTCGAAGCTATAGTCGGAACCCTCTGACTTACTACCTACGTGAGTAATTCCCGTGTTTTATACATTCAGTACATATTTTAAAGTTGACTAATCAATTGAAGGTGTTTGCATCGTCAGCATGTACATTTTCTACATCGTCATTGACCATTGTTGGTCGTGTTCTAGTGGTGGAAACTATATGTATTAAATGACAAAAAAGTTTAATATAATTCAATCAAAAACGTGGTTCGACGAACAACTTCATATCGAAAGGAAAGCCATATCAACCGCCTTTACTAAGCTTCTACAAAACCTGTTTCAAAACACGTGTAGGTACGAGTCAGATCGTGACTTGGAAGTTATTAGTCTTATGCGATAATAGTTTAACTTCTTAGAAACTATCAGAAACGATCTGTGGAGAGCTTAAATCTTTCACTATTTGTTAGCCAAGGCGCAGTAAGAAAAGCAATGCAAGCAAATTTCGGTGCATTTCCACATTTACAACAAAACAAAAAGGGCTTTCTTCTTTATAAATTATGGCTTCTGTGGCTATTAAGTAAGTAATTAAGAGTAAGAATCTGATCAGTGAGAAGCTTCATTCCAAACCATGATGATTAATGATTAACCAGCTACAATAAATAAACATATAGACAATGATATTATATGTTTATATGAGGTAGATGTCACACAAGCGCGCGGAAACTGAGGCGGCAAAATTAAGTCAATTGTAGTAATTTTCATTACGACGCGTACTTCAAGCGCAAGTCTAAACATATAGCTATCCTTTTCTATATTATTTGTACCGTATTCTCTGTCGCAGTAAGCATGTTTATGTCGTAAAGGAACAAAATCTGAGCACCGCGCAGTATGAATATACGTCATCTTTAGTAAAACATCATTGCATATAGATAAACAAAATAAAGAACACTTATACCCAAGGTTCAAATTGTATAGCATAATAAAGCAAATACAAAAGGACAGTTACTAAAT
Organism: Apeira syringaria; assembly: GCA_934044485.1. Taxonomy (NCBI): domain Eukaryota; kingdom Metazoa; phylum Arthropoda; class Insecta; order Lepidoptera; family Geometridae; genus Apeira; species Apeira syringaria. The sequence goes on along the minus strand of OW203665.1, from coordinate 7,745,270 downwards.
CTCATGCTGAAAACATAAAAGGAGAGAAACGTAGCATACGACGATGTAGCAAAAAGGATGATCCTAGATTAAGGATGAGACCCATCAATGAGACCTTATTCATAGTGCTTATTGAGACCCAAATGTGACTTGTACTTTTTATATCAGATACGTATCTACTTCGTAACGTCCTTGATAATGAACGTCCTTAATACGTCAGTATTATACTTAACTAAGCGTCAGTTTTCACGCTTGATCTAGAGATTGACTTACAGTTAAAAGATTTAAAAAAGCTCAGTATTTATTACTACTTTTTATTAGTTCGGTACTTTTAATGACGCATGTTAGGCAGAACTTTTAAGTGCGTTTGAAGATACATAATCAGCTACCAATGGGTCTTGAACCCATAATTACAGAATATCATGCTGTCAATACCAACAATAATAGTACCTAACTACTTTCTGAGTTCAGTTGTTTTTAGCTTGGCGCTATATTATGATTTTAATAGTTATTTTACGTAATATACTTTTATTTTATATTAATAACTTATTCATTCTTGTCTCTCCTATTATGAATAACTCTATAAGAACTAATAACTTTATTGGCATAACTAGGTAACTTAAAAAATCATTCACGAAATTACTCTTCAAAAACATAACAAAAATATTAATAATCTATCAGTGTGCTAAGTTCCCAAAATACTGGCAGCATTGTCACTTTGAATAACAATACTAATTATTAGCAAGATAAAAGCCAACATACATTTACAGTACATACTTAGATACAAAATGAGAATTAAACAAATTCAAATTCATATTGCATACAGCCTATCAGCCAATTTCAAATCAGTCATTAAGACACTCCACATCCGACTTTGGCAATTATTTCTATAGAAATGTATAGATATAATTTCATTACGCAATGCCATCTAAAATCCATGATTATAAGTTTCCAAATGTTGACAAGAATGATTCATTGCAATGATACTAATATGATTGATAATGTTGATCTTCAAAAGCGTACGTAGGTATGTATTGTATGCGTGTCAGCAATTGCTAAATAGTTTACATCTAAAAAGGATCCACGCAAAAACATTGCGAAACTTCTTAGTAGAGATTTTGATACATTATCTTTTTCATTCATATTTCAATAGCACCAGCCTGAAGGCGGCGTTAATGTTTTATTGTCACTTTCAATAACTCCTCTGGGCATAAAAACACTTTCACAATATGTAGGTGACGCCTTTATATGTGAAATCTATTATTATATCAAACCTAATATATCTATGTCACGATGGAAGTTGCTTTGTGTTTGCATTCAGTTCCTCTGGCAAAGTAAATCTTGCGACTTGTTCACTTGGTAATCAAGATTCTACCTAATAAATTTATTGCGACAAAGTGAGACACACACTTTATCATCTACCGTTTATTGTCTCAATGAAGAGACCTTATTAAATAGGTTAAGTTGGTAAATGTGGAAGGTCTCGAGTTCACGTTTTATCTAATAACGGAGAATCTACTATATTGGCAACAATTAATGCGACGCGGTTCACCGACCGATGGCCTCAGATACAAAATAAGCAAAATATAGTATTTACTTCTATAATATTTAAATTTGGAGTACTTTAACAATCTGTCCCAATTCTAGGTCATATCCATATAAATATTATCAAGGCTTGTTAAAAGATCAAGATCTATCAATCTATAATAGTAAGTACCTAGGTATAGGATAAGTAGGTATCAGATATTGAAAAATGTAGACTTATTCCCATCTTTGTTAGAATTAAGTATCTTTAGACATGTATTCAAAACAAAAATGTGTTTTGTGATTAAATAATAATTATAAAAAAAATAACTATCTATTTTTTTCCTTTTGACATTATTATCTCTAAGGAAAAAATAAATGTCTCAAAAAGCGCCCTTACGATAGCGTCGCGACGCCAACGAAAGGGCGCGTCGTCGCCGCGTTTTTTATTCAAACACGTCCGTTACACAATACTTTCTTGTAAATGTAATAAACGTTGTCAATTTTAATTATATTGTAAGTTTATTATTGCATATGCCAAGAACAATACGCTCTTCGTTACGGACTTGATTTCAAAAGAACCCGCACAATTGTTGGTATTGTATGCAAATGAAGACATCCCAAAACTGAATAGAACATAAGATCAGAATCGATTCCAATGATTTGAGAGTTGCTCGGCGAAATTGACGTCATAGGTACCTTCTTATGTAGTCCTGTCACATACCTTGTGACAATATCGTCCTCGTCGATCAACTTACAACCTAATACCTACTTGCTTATCGGAACAGGGGCCTGTTCCGATAAGGAACTATCCTGGGTTTTATCCTGGGTGCCAATTCTCTTATTTATTAAACAATACATCATTACTAAACTTGCTATTCCACTAAATTAAAATATCAACTGCACAATAGGGATCCTTAACTTCAATCATCTAATCGTGCGAACCTGGGAACCGCTAGTCTTCTCATCAAGGTAACTAATACCTACGCGACCGAACATAGCACGGCGTTTTCTCAGACAAGATATTGATATATATATATACGCGACGGTCGCCGTGGCGCAGTGGTTAATGTCAGTGACATGACTTCTGTGTCTCCGGGACCCTGGGTTCGAATCCCGGCAGGGGCAAACAATTGTGCGATGAGTGTAGGTGTTTGTCCCGGGTCTTGGTTGTTTGTGTGTTGAGATTGTGTGTGTCCATGCCTCCCGCGACACAGGGAATCCTAGTGCGTGAGTCTGAGTGTGATAAAATAATTAAAAAAATTAAAAATAAATAAATAAATATATATATAATTTAAACTGGCTGTCAAGGACAGGCCTGAGTACAATGTGTATTGGAAGACAGTTTTTTAAACTTGTATAATTGGTACCTGGCAAAGCGAAAAAGAATAAAAATTATTTATTGTATGTAGTTTAGTAAGTATAGCACCTTAGAGTTGATACCAATTTGAATTGAAAAGTAAAAACTGATCAATAATCTTATTATTTATGTATATATTTATGTAAGTACTATAAGTTTGAGCAACAGAATTACTACCAAGACCTATAAATAATATATTAAAATATGCTTGACTAAATATTAAAATAAACAATAGCAATAGTTATTGACGATCGAAACCAGACGTTACACGTCGTCGGTAGATCAGGCTACGTGTAAATAAGGTAGGTACTTGTAAAGCAGGTGTCAATTGTACCGGTTGGTTAAGGTCCACTTCACGTATCAGTTAATTTTAACTTCTATTTGCTAGATTAACCCTTTTTTCGATTCGATTTCGAGCTTTGAAAATTTTTGTCATTAATTGAACATAATATATCTAAGTGCTTTAATTGCCTAAAAGTTCTAAAGCCGCCTTGAGATCACTTTTAAACTGTCAAATCACCAGTAAACTGACAGTCTGATACTTCTGAAACACATATATTAAAATAACTTTAACATTTTAAAGGAAACATTTGTTTACTCGAGATATTTGAACCCACAACTACAGAATACCATCCTGTCGCTTTGCCATCTAAGCTATAAGTAGTAGCACTCCAATAGCCGTCCGAATTTATTCCTACACAAATTTTAACGTAAGTTCCGCCTAGTTTGTTTTTAATAAAATGAACCATAAAACTCGAATATATATTATAATTATTGAAGTAAGTATTTTGAAATGGTATTAATATATTCCTAGGAACTGCTTTCTATTTGTTATTCGTGTATAACATAACTAAAAAATATAAATAATAAAACACAATATTTAGACTCAAAGTATCACTCAATACTCAATAAATAAGCTTATTTAATCACTAGTTTTGGAGTGCCTTTGTATACGGTAAATGTAAGAATCTACCTTATATATACCTAATTATTCGTATAATTAATGTTGATTATTTATACGAATAATTATGGCAACAGATCAAGAAGGCCTTCATTCATCCAGAAGAAGATTACTGGTGGAGGGGTCACGACCCTCAGGCATTCATGAGACTAACTAAATGAGTTATTAAAAGCAGTAGATTAAGCTAAGCATTGATTTTAATTATTCTCCTAACTATATAATATGTTACCATATTTATAGGTATGTGAGAAGCTATATCAGCAATATAAAATAACAATAGTCGATAACTCTTCAATGATTAATTCTGATCACGGCCCGTTGGGGCAATACCAATCACATAAAACCTAACCAGTTTCCAAAACGGGAGGTGATGGACCGAAACGTTTTATTCAGCATCGATCATCGATAAAAACAATCGACTGCAATCGATAAATCTGAGTTTGTAGAGCGCTATATAAGGGGATTACCCGTTTATCCTGCTTGCAAAGGTAAACTTGCGTATGTATTATTTCTTATAGCGTCGTATGAAAGAGTATTTTTCTTTGAATTTAATTGGGGTATAGATTTGTGTTCGGGTAACGGTGCGCATGGGCTGGCGTGACGGGTACCGCACTCATTTTCATTATGAACGCCGCGCATGCGCTCTGTGCATTCCTGTGTTCCAGTCAGCAAGTAACGCTTCAATCGAGAATGTTCCTTATTCGTCGTGTTATTAGGCTCTAAATCTGCTGTCATCGATTACTATAGTTTCTTTAGTCTTATTGTCTACGTTGTATGCAAACACATTGGCCCGATTGGGCCGCTTTCTTACTTGATTTATTTATCACGCAGCCGGTTTTATGATTACACGGAAATGTTGTACGGCATTAAAACGTTTAACATCACGTCGCGTCAAGATAAAGTTGTTGAGATTACAGGAAACTGAAAGGACTTTTAAGGGCATTTCGATAATAATTATGAGTGAGATAATGAAAATGATATTGAAAACATTGATTCTCTTGTTCAACTAAACTAAGATCATGGATTATAAGATAGTTCTTAAATGTTTACCAAAAGTCCAAATTAGTACCACGGTCTGCACTGAGAAACTTGCCTTCTCTACCTAATGTCGGCTCTGCGGCTTATATGGCCAGCCTATTACAATTTCTGCTGGCTAATCCGGCGGGCTACGTCTATAACTTTTGAATATAATTCAGAATACCAGCTGATATTGAACTGCTCTATCGTCAGATGCTGAACTAGATCGTTAAATAGTACAAACTCGAATTCGTAATAAAACTTCATCACAGTCATAAATATCAAACTTTTTAAGCGCATAAAATGCTGAAATCCAAATCCTACGTTTGAACATTGAATATGCAGATGCACTTTTCATTGCCAGCCTCATTAGTCATTTACGAACAACTCAATATACCGTTTTGGGAGTAAAAGCAAAATAACAAAACTGTATGGCGCCAGCTACATTTAGCGACAAGAGTCAAGACAAGGCGGCCCAGTTTCAGCAATGAGACACCTCTGTTGTTAATTGATAAGGCAAAATAATAAATCAAGTGTGCTTATGTAAGTACATACATTTATGAGCACAATATACATACATATAGAATATATTATTGTACGTTCAAATAGTCAATATATCTGTGGTTCGAATGAGCTATTGGTACTATTAACAATATTTAGGAACTAATTGTAACACGCGCTAATAAGACTGAAATAATTATGAATCTGATTCATATTTTATTTGTATTATTCCAAACAACCCAAGTTTCTTGCCACTTCCTGGTAATACTTTATTTAATTTGGAACGCGGCTGTAGTCTTTTTGAAAATTAATAAATTGCTACTTAATGCCGCCTCGATGCCTAAATTGTTTGGTGTTTTTTAAATAATCAAGCGCATAACTAAATTATTTACTGTTGCAACGCTACCACTTTCTACTTGTGGATGACTGGTAGTAAGTGCTAATTAGCGTTAAGTCCTTCATTTACTAAAATTGCGATAAAATATATACAGTAAATAAATTGAATGAATACTTTTGCCTTTTGAATAAATCTTTATACTCTATGAGGATTTTTTGCTTAAATTAAATTCTTATTCTTATATGTTTTGCTATGATCAAAATGTGATTAGTGATACAGTTCTGACTTAATTAACCCTCAGCCGTAAGTAAAATGTTTCTAAAGAATGCTTCGTCTAAGTGAGACGAAACCGCAGGGGGCAGCTAATATTTTTATACACTTAAATATTACACAAACACCGATTTTAATAAGAGCTAGTCGTAATTGCAGACCAATTAGTCAATTCAATCCGAACAACCGCAATAGGTAATATACAAAGGCTTGTCATCGGATGACCCCATCACCCAGTTATTCGTTGTCGTTTTTGCCGACAAATGGTGAGTAAGGCAACACCGCAATACCTACTGTTAGTTAAGCAAGTATCTTGGCTTCGGTCATCTCTTTGTCTGTGTTTTTGTTGGGGAACAGTCATGTTTGCCTTCAATAAGTCATTCTAAAAATAGATAAGTGCTAGTGACATTATTTTGTGGTCGATTGGTTACGTTTTCTTACTAATGAGATATATGTAGCCACGACGTATTTATTTACCAACGCGTGCTGCGGGCCTTACTGAACACATGAAATGAGAACACACTGTCAGAAATAAGCGTCGTCTGAAAATCAGTGCTAGCACCGGTGTGACCCTAGTGTATGCTGAGTCGAAACTCATTCCTGACATCGGGCAACATTACATATTGTATTTTTGTCTTATTTTCTCTTGTAAATTTAAATATATTTGTGTAATGCTGTCCTTGGATGGAAATAAATATATTTTCTTTCTTTCTTTCTTTCACATGCATGAAAATAGAAAGTAGTATGAAAGGTAACTACACCAACATCAACAAACTAAGAATTATTATTATTCTAAGCCAAACAAGTTTTTTAACATGATTCTATTAGCTTCGTCTGTGTCTCTCTGTACCTGTATCTATTAGGTAATTTATGTAACGGAAACTGGGACCAGGATGGATGAGGAACGCCAGGGAAAGAACCATAGATCAAAGTGTCCCTTGTTTGTAAGATCTGTGGAAAGAACAGTATGGAAAGATTTAGGGGAGGCCTACGCCGTAGAGGCAACTTCTGCTGAATAGATAGCCTAGCATAAATGTATAGTATTATAATAGTTATAAGTTTTTTTTTTTTACCATATATATATAGTTTGATAAAATAAGTAGAAGACATAAAGGCTATTTTATTTAAGTATATATTTATTTTATGAACGGGCCCTTAGAACGTTTATAGGGTGACACGTACGCGTAGTCGATATCACAACAATTGACAGACAATTGTTCCGGCTTCTTCCGGAAGCCTTCATCAGGATCTTGAGTGCGGTGCGTTCGTAGAAACTTTGCGAACTTATCAAAGACCCGTTGAAAATACATTATATTGATAGTTTTTCATATTATCCTTACCAGGATCTCCAGGACTAGATTCTTATGTTGATACCCTTTTCTGTTTATTAGTTCTAAAATCTAATAAGTGAGTTTTTAGCTGTTTATATATTATTATTATATAATAATTGGGTTTGAGGTAAAAGGTTTTGAACACTGAACGATTTCCCTACGGGCGCGAGGATACAGAATTTATTGACAAAGTATTGAACAAATTTGGACAGCAACCTAGGCCTAAAAATAAGCTAGGCAATTCTAGGTAGGTTTTACTGATTCGGACTTCTACCTAAACACACATGTAGTCAGTAATGAGTATTTTATTTTTTAAAAGGCATCGCTGTTGCTGCCTACTAATAAATAACCCTACCAATAATATATAATAATATAACCTACTAATATTGATACTCAAGTAAAAATGAAGCTAGCATAGAATACATACAAACAAGAACCAAACATATTTCGGAGTTTTCATATACCAAATCCCCCCCCCCGTGCGCCGTGGTGGTACCGGCCTAGAATAGTACTCCCCCATTTCTTCCCGCGGGTGCCGTAAGAGTCGGCTAAGGGACCACGTACCAGAAGGTGGGCAGCAGCGCCTTCGGAAATCATACTGCGCTCGCCAACCCGCCTGCCAAGCGTGGCGAGTATTGGCAATTCCCCCCAATTCGGGGAGGCATTTGTCCAACAGTGGACACCCAATGGCTGAGATGATGATATACCAAATCATAACAATTTATTCGTATTCGAGCTCAGCGTAGGAACTAACACGAAGTCGATATCACGACCATCAACTGTTTTCGGTTTTTACAATAATAAACAAAGTGAAATCGTTTTTATTATTAAATCGCCAAAAGGAAACAAAAGGTGCGGAAATAAATATTATTTTTTAATACGGCGCGGCGACAAACAATATAATACCTACGTCTGCGCTTTTATTTGTCATTGACAAAGGAGATACTCAGAATAGAAGTAGTTTTACGAATTACATTATCAACATTTTCATGCCTAGGGCTGGCACTACGACACAGTGGTATTATTCTTTCAAAGCATATATATTTATGGGATTTTATTGTCTTAAGTGTTGCAGTAAGTGTTTTTGTTACTTTGTAGCTCAAGAACTGCTGGAAATAATTGAATATAATTTCCATAACTGTATTTCAGACATGTTTTTTTTGCAATTCAAGATCGCGCATCATGCAGGAATACCTACTAGGAGAGCCGACCCCAATTGAAATAGGATTAATAAGGCTTGGCAGAAGAAGAAGAAGTATTGCAGACATTGTTTGTATCCATTTTTATATACTTGTTCACATCTACTGTGTATATTATTACAATTCCTGTCCATACAAAGGTTGCCTGTAAGAAATTGTTTAAAGCAATTAGGCCGCAAATTGTTCAACCAGTGTTTTATATTTATATTTTATTTTGTATAAAGAATACAGATTTGGTTTTCAGTAAATAGTTTTTGATTGATTGATATTTCGTATCATTGAGATTCCCAATGATAAGGTTTATTTTATATCAGTAGGACGTGGAAGAGTCGAGTAATATATTCTTACTTAGAAACTATTAGTATACATCAATGACGTTCTCGAAGTTGTCTTCTTATTAATTTCACATATCAAAAACAAAAATATTTATTTTGATAAAATATTAGGAGCCAAGTAATTTACTGTGTTTTATTTGAGAAGAATAAGACAATCTGTATGTTAGATAATATGAATTTATGTATGAAATTAGTTACTATTTTAAAAGGTTGCATATTACTTTACACTGTTTTTTACGGGTATAACGTGGTACTTACGCGTAGTCGATATCACGATCGACAATTGTTTCGGCTTCTTCCGGAAGCCTTCATCAGGAACTTTAGTGCGGTGCGTTAGTCGTAACATCCCGTCTCGCTATGGGGTTGCATTATTTTTTAAAATAATAGTAAATGAGAGTTGTTCATAAAAATCGATAGTACCCTACTGCACGCTGTGGAAAAGTTGCATCGCGGATTACCATTGTCTCGAACCGTCATTTTTTACGAGTTTTATCATTGTCTTATCGTCAAGCGTCGGCGTTTTGAGCGTTATTATATCGCGATAAACACTTGCCGAATCGTATGATAGATAAACATCGTTGCACACCGATTTACATATACAACATAATGTTTGTTGAAATTTAATTAACGAGTTTTATCGTTCATCATAAGAGCAGTAGCACATTGAGTATGTGAGAGTTCGCCCGGGGACGTACTGCCACCAGATATATTTCTACCGCCAGGCAGTAGTGTTCGCATTACCGTGTTCCGGTTTAAAGGGTATGATTTCCTGTGAAATTACAGGCACATGAGACTTACCTACTTTATGTCTCAAGGTGACGGGGGCTTTGCAGTTCTTGACGAATTGTATCTGTCAAAAGGCAGAGGTTACCTTTGTGGGCTTTTTGCTTGTTTCGTCACCGTATCCCATTAAAACGATAAACATAGTGTATAAGTATAATATAATAATAAAATATAATATGGGACAACATTCACACGAGGTCTTCAGGTCCCAAACTAGACAGAGCCTGTACTATGGTAACCTGATGACTGATATATACTTATATACATATTTATACATATACTTATATACATATACACACCCAGACACAGGTCAAACAGACATGTTCATACACACAAATGTTTGACCTGTCCGGGAATCGAACCCGGGGCCAGCGGCTCAGTGCTTCTGAGATCTGTAAATCTCGTTTCGTTAAAATAAAGTGAACATAGCGCATTAAACTTGGGACGGAAACCAATAAAAATAATATGTTAATTATCCCGATAATCATTTTAATTTTGTAGTAGGGACTATTCAGTGTGAAAACTTATATAAGTACATATGTATATCGTTCACTTTCTTTTTCTTTCGACATTAAATAAATCATAACTGTGGACATATTCAAATATTTTTCAATATTATCGATATTGTTGTAATGGTTGTAAGGATTATTTTATCTCGGGGTATAAAGAAAAAGGAAGAGAAGAATTTAAAATACAAAAATAGCTACTTGAAAAGAAATCAAAACGAATCTGATAAACAGTGCATTACCTTCCTTGGGTAATGAATTTTCTTGATTTTTGTCCTTATTCTAGACTAATTTAATTTTCTTATGTGATTGAATAGCTTTAATTATAGGTAATAATGTGTTTTCTTCTTCTTCTATAATGTCTAGCATAAAATGGAGCCAATTAAATAAACTACAGACGATATGGTATATAAATGTATATTATACGGAAATATGTTTTGTCAATGTTTATACGAAATTCAACCCGTCAGACAAATAGCAACATTTCTTTCCACTTTAGTACCTACTTACTCTTTCAACGCAATCAATGAATGTAAAAAGTAGGTAAGTCGAGAAACGAGTAGACATGAATAACCATATCGATTACTAGTGAACATACCATATCGATTATAATTAAGACCGGTAGGCTGCTCTCCGATCGGGAGCAAGTTCACTGCAAGGCCACTATCTTATTGAGTCATGTCATTGCTCGTGCAAAGTCAATAAGGGACGACAATATCGATCGAAGAAACCATATCAATTTCAATTATGAAGACTGGTAGAGTGTTTAACTATATAGTGTATAGTGAAAACAATTACTTTACTCCACGAATGTACCACGAAGATGTTAGTATTTATTGTGAGACTCAGGGCCGTCTTAAAACTAATATGGGAGGCCCTCGGCTCATCAGGATAATGGGGCCCCTATAACTTTCAAAGAGCTATATTTTGTTATAATAAGCAAATGTAAGTAGCCATGTAAGCATAAATATGTAAAAAAAATAAGATATACCTGGAAAATGATATTTTAAATAAATTTCGGAATGGTCAGAATTTAAATTTGGAAAGGTAGGTATATTTTAATTGCTTTACAGTCACAATAAATGAAAAGATAACAATATAATTGATTCCACAAAGTGACCCAGGTTGTCGTATGCAAAAGCTTATATTAGCAAATAGGTTGTATTATGGCCAGGGATCCTCGATTGATTTCTTCAAGATTAATATATTTTTCGACAATTAATATCGGTCGTTTATTATTGTTATGTAAGGAACTTGGGGGCCCTATCGATCGCGGGGGCCTAGACACGTGCCCAAAGTGCCCAGTGGGAAAGAGGGGCCTGCTGGGTTTTGTAGATAGTACACATCGTCAAAATTGCCTCACGTAATAAATATATTATGCCACCTAAACATTTTCTTGCCATTTTTAAATACCTATTTTATTACGACGAGAGCTTAATTCAATGGTCAGCAATCAATACAGACACATTTTGTTTTTGTAATTGTCCCTATATAATTATGTATATTCATTTTAGATAAATGCAAGTTGATGGCAAAATATTATCTAGGTAGGTATGTATATTAGTTAACTACTTTCTTCGGTATTGTTAGTATCTGTTTTTAATAACCTAGAATTTAGGTCAGCGCGTTTATCGCGATATCTAGCTAATGAAGGATAACCTAATTGATATAAACGATTAAAACTTTCATTCGCACGCATAAACATTACTATGCTTGCGGTGGTGGTTAAAATATCATCTCTAATCATGAGCTTTGCATAAAGGTAAGATCGAAATAAAACCTGCAGTATATTTCAAGAAAGTTCAAGTATGTAAGGTTAACTTGTGATCAACACGATGCACTTGTTTACAACAACCACTTGGTTACCACAATAACAATGAACGCACGCTTATGTTATGATGAATTTTTTTACTAAAACATATAAGTTCTTCATAAACGTTTTGAAGCGATGATAGCTCAGCGGTGGAAGCGTCGGCTGTCAAACTGACGGACGCTGGTTCGATCTCCACCAACGGCTTCAGCTTCTGGTGAAGAATCCACCAACCCCATTTAATTTTCTTTTTCTGAAAACGAGTTTCATCCCAGTTTTAAAGACAATACATTCCTAGAAAGTCATCACAACTCAATCGGTATTTTTTCGTCTAAAACTACAATTTCATTGTTACTTTCAAGAACATAATAATAAAGTAAGTTTTTATAACCCAAAGTCACTTGTAGGTACATGCTTTAAAAATGGTGTTATGAACCTTACGCTTTAGTTTATACAAGAATATTATTGACTGTATCTCTTGCTGTATATTGATTGTATCTTGAGTGTCATAATAAATAAATCGAGAGTCCCGTTAATATGAGAGATACCTCCGATCTTAGCGTCCCTTAATTAAGATTCATTCGTTAGATCGATCAATTCGATTCGATAGATCGACAGTAATTATAACAAAATAATTTACAATTGTATTACTTTAACTTACTTACCACGATAAACTCTTACAGAGTTTATCGCGGTAAGCACACTTTTAAAATTCAGATATGAAAAGCAGCGTAGTAGAATTAAATTATCTTCGACAAATGTCCGAAATACTCTCAGAAAAATCATCTCTGAATTAGGCATATCTTGGTCGTCTCTCAGGTGACAAAGTAACAAATACCTAATCCATCATCTTTGTTTGTAATTGCTTCCTATTTTTATTTATTAAAATGAAATATTGATATTTAGCCGTTTCAGAGACATAATCAAATCTTGGTCATGTAATATTGAGACGATGCAGTGCGCAAACGCACCTCAAGCGACAGGTTTACTTTCAAAAAACATTATGTAACAATACTAATTAATAAATATAATTCAATAAATGAAAAAAAATGCGTCAAAAGTGTAATTAATGAAAGAGATGACAAATGTGTAAAATTAAGTGCGAAATGTTACTGGTTTTTACTTTCGAACAAACCGGTTAAAGGCAATTCACGCGTAAACTTGAATTCAGCAACTCGAAATAGTGCCCATGGTACATTAAAAAGGTAAAATATAGTGTAAGAAATTGGAAAGGCTTTTTAAATGCAAGTTTGTAACGGTAATGTGTTCTTGTACTATGTTTCATTGCGTCTTCCTTCCTACATTTAGTCAAGTGCCTGTATAAAGAATGTTTTGCGCCAAAGTGAGTTTATCTTATAAACAATAATTGAATAACGCTTGTATTGCATGTCCTGATACTTATCTGTGTCAAAGTTGTATTATTATTATTTATCATTATATTTATTTACAAATCACAATGAGATTGATTACTTACAACAACTAATGTCATTATAGTAAGTATATTATATTTTCTGGGTCCCTTGCAGCCCCCCTCTAGGCCTCCAGTGCCCCCAGGACGCATGATAGCCCACTTTGCCAAAGACTTTATACTATCTTTATACTTTATATATACTATATTAGATGTATTATGATTATTACTATTTTGAATTTATTTTAATGTTTATTTCACTTGTTTAAACTTAAGTACACTACCGCTTCTCAGAAAATTAATTCCTCTCCTTACAAAGGTTGTCTGGGAGAGATTTCGTCATAGGGATAAGACCGCCAATTGTGCAACGTATTTTGTATTTGTTAATGTTTAACTTTATAAATATTATTTTAAGTTGATGTACTTGTACAATAAAGTGTTATCTATCTATGTATAGATAACAGTCAATGCTGACTTCAGTAGCTGTACCATGCGATACAATCACGATCCGATTGCTGAACATAGTGATTCATGCTCAGGCTTCAGGTGACATTTTCCTAAATTAGTTTTAAAACTGCATATTCGATAAATGCCAGAAAATTACAGTTTATACCTTATTGTGAAGGTGGGAGAAGATTTTAGTTTTCATGATCTGACCTGCGAAGCGGTATATCGAGTTTCGAGTAAGAGCGAGGAGTCACACACACCTCGGTCTCACTAACACAGGTTGTGGGTTAAAACAACAGTAATAACTTGTGTCAAATTCATCGGACCGAATTTGTATAAACAATTGAATAACGCGGCACGTACAATTAGTCACTTAGTACTGAGTTCAATTGTTTCACGCTTCGATACAGCTGCGCTAAAAATGCAATAAAAATGTTATTCATTCAGCCTTCAGCCACAGTGATTTTAACTTTAATGCGGTTATGAAATACATGTTTTGATCAGTAAAATTTTGAAACAGTTATTTTCTATTGGAACTACGGAAACATGGTTCCTTTTTAATCGACTCAAAATAGAGGACGTAATAAATTGGATGGTATTTTATGTGTGTTACCGCAAAGTTCCGTCATTTGTAAACAGATTAAAAATGATCTATGAAAAAATAAAACGTAATTTTCAATAGACTAGAATAGATAGAATGGCCTCTCATGGTAATTTCGGACGGTATGTGTGTTATTCAATTGCTTATAAGAGTTCGATGAGTGCGGCGCAAGTTATTCCTGCTTCATACACTGAAGGAACACTCGTTTTGTAAATAAAATATTTTTTTTATCATTGCGTCAATATTTTCACAAGAAGCAAACTTGTCTCATTTCTTCGTTAAAAATATTGTTCTGACAAAAGGCTTGTTTCGTATTAATAAATTGTTGACATTATCTCTTACTATTACTTATTCTGTCATTGTTGAGCAAGAATACACCTTTGGAACAATCTTCTTAAATTATTTTTGCGTTAAATTAAACTTTTAAATTGGTCACTTTTCTTTGCTGGTTCATTTTTGCTCACCTTACCAATATTAAAAAGAAAACATTTTGTAATTAACTACGTACCTACGTCGCGACGCCAGTAATACGGAGTATACACACCCATTTCCGAAGTGATTCATATCAGACTATATCTTATCGTCAAGGTTGCTCATTGTATAGCACTACAATTTTCCATTCAACATAAATATACATCGGGGAAAGATAGAACGATCGAGAATCGAATTGTAAAGAAGCAGTGCATATATACATATTATCACCAGAAAATCAAAGTTTTCTAAAAAAACAGGGGTTAAAGACAAATAAACGAAGCAGTATTTTATATGTCTTAGTCGTACTAATATTGTTGTATGTATTGCTTCCGGGCTGTTTGGCCGTGGTCTAAGTGAAACTTGTGTTCCAGACGTTTCGTCGATCACTGCGGTCGACATCTTCAGTGGTTCGGGTCCGAGAGATCAGTAACAGAGAAGACGCCGCAAAGGAGAGTTCTACGCTCTTGTCGCCGCTCGGACCTGAACCACTGAAGATGTCGACCGCAGTGATCGACGAAACGTCTGGAACACAAGTTTCACTTAGACCACGGCCAAACAGCCCAGAAGCAATACATACAACATGCAACGCCGGCCATGAAAGCCTTAGAGTTTACGTATTAATATTATAAATGCGAAAATTTCTGAGTATTGATGTATGGATGTATGAAAGAGAAACAAACGTTCCTCTTACTAAACGGATTTTGATGAAATTTGGAACACAGCTAGTTTATACCCTGGATTAACACATAGGGTTATTTTCATCATCACCATCGTCAACGCTTTTCATTACTAGGTAGGTAAAATAGATTTGAATGAAATTTTATAAGTAGATACTTCAGGTCCGGGAACAACACATATACGGCATATATAAGGCTACTTATCATAATCATCAACACGCGGGTGAAACCGCGGGGGGCAGCTAGTTAGACATATAAATAAACAATACAGTTCTTGAAAAAATATCCAGATGTGGATCGACACGAGTGCTTTGAATTGTTTGCGGGTATCATCCATTTATTTTATATAACCTATATTTTTTCAATGGCATCGCTATTATTTATCTGTTCACACCCTTGTTTCTATGTACATTTATTTATTCAGCATGGCGCAGGGACCCAAAATGAGTCTTGGCCTCCGATAATAATATGTGCCACTTTGTTCGATAACGAAATATATAATATATCTTTGGTGTACATAGGTAGGTATATTTTAATCATTGAACCCAACATAAAATTCACGCTGTCAATCACGCGCTGCTGTATTCACTATTAGATTACCTGAACTAGTACCCGAGGTTTTTTCTATAGGTACTATAATAAAACTATGAAAGTCCGCAAATACGAATAATTTTTACAAAAATTATATAATATACCTAGTGTCTAAAAATTAACATCTAAAAAAGAATCTAGTTTCTTTCTGTTGTTACCTTATAACTAGACACCGACTGAAAATAACAAGACACTGTTTTTACGGCTGTGTTCCTTGTAAATAAGATTCCCAGGTATGGTACAGAATTTCAGTAGGTTTTCAGGGAGCTATGACTAAACTGATTACCCAGGCACCGCTAATCGAGAATCAATTTCAAAGTTGCGTTGTATATAAATATCAAGAATAGAAAGTTTTATATTGATAAAACGATCATTGATAAGTGTTGTTTAATTATGACAACAAAGAAAACCTCAAAACCAGATGAAAAAAAAATTGGTTGTCTGTAAAGTCGGCTTACGGACGATAGATTTACGTGATAACGTCATAATCATTTATGACTTTGACTTTGACTCGACTTCGACTTCGACTTCGACTTCGACTTTGACTTTGACTTTGATTATTTTATGTAATACAAAACTCAGGTGGAACGTTACGCGGAACGTTACTATTTTTCATGAGTGTTGCTGGTATTCATCAATTTATAAAACGTCATCACGTCAAAAAATGGTAGATAGTCATTCGCTTTAGCTTTTTGATCAAAATTTTTAATAGGTATCTTTGGTTGAGTGCATGTAATTTCAAAAAAATAATTAGAAGAGTAAAAGGAATAAGAACGATTATGCCGTGAATTATTATATTATGTAAGCAGAGATAAAAAATTGTACCCTGTAAGGTTAGCTAGTTCAAAAAATCAGCTTGTCAACGGTTCTTGTATATCACAACCATTTCAATAGATCCAAAAATTTGCAGCAGCATGATCAAAATGTATTTAGATCATAGATAACCCCCTTATCTGTGATTTAGATAAAGCGTGTCGTTGCGTGACCATGTATCTATTTTTCTCCTTGCCAAATATGTCACTTGACCTATCAACGGATGGTAGACATCGCCCGTGATCGCTTAAATCCTGCCTCTAATGATAACGATGCTTGAGTGGCAAAGTGAGACATTTATCATCACGGGTCCCGTGGGAGAAGTTGCTAAGTGAGATTTCGCATTGCTGTTCATATCGTCGATAATTCTTCAACATCTTAGGTACATTACTGCTATATAGAAAGTTAGTAACCATGAGAACGTCACGGGTAGGTGAGAACCGTGCAAGGAACCTAAGAATATTATGTACTAGTAGCGCCCCGCGGTTTCACTCGCGTGGATTACGATTTTCCCGCTACCTTCATTATTCCACGGGTACACAGTGACATAACTCTAACACTGACACGGGATTTTTTTTATTTAACAACATTCACACAAGGTCTTCAGGTCCCAAACTATGCAGAGCCTATACTATGGTAACCTGACGACTGATATACATACTTATATACACATACACACCCAGACACAGGTCAAACAGACATGTTCATACACACAAATGTTTGACCTGCCCGGGAATCGAACCCGGTACCAGCGGCTCAGAAGGCATAGTGCTACCAACTGCGCCAACCGGCCAGTCAATTATTATTTTACCAGGCCAGGGATTATTCACACATGCGGAAAATTTCGTATAATGAAACAAAATAGATATTTTATTATCTCGTTAGAAATTGTTATTTTTTTAAAATTTTGGGCAAACAGACCTTAATGACTCGTAGTTAATTTTACATTTCAGTTTTCTTTTTTTTTAATATAAGGTTGGTTAACGCATTAAGTGATGTATAGGTACCTACCTACATAATAATTGCTTTTTGTATGTTAAACGAACTACCTTAAATATAAATTTAGTTACAGAAGAAAAAATCAAAGCGACCATAAAACAGGTTTTATTTAACAAAGCATACTATAAGATAATACATTATTTAGAAGACAAAAATGTTTGAAATGCTCCACCTCTACCAAATCACCATATTAATATATAAACATGTTATGGAAATATGTTTTACGAGTATAATGAAAACATTGTTAAAACACACAATTCCTTCAAATAATTTGAACGTATTGTAAAACACATTAGTAGCACTATCTGAGATTTCGTCCGGGGAAGTACTGCGACTTCTATTTCTACCGCCAGGCAGTAGTGTTCGTATTACTGTGTTCCGGTTTCAAGGGTATTATATGGGTATATATGGTTTCCGGTGAAATTACAGGCACATGAGAAATCGATTTCAATTATCGAGTAAAAGAAATGGTCGCAATCAATTGTTTCTAAGACGGCCACCGACAAGGCGGAGAGACGACCTGACTTAGATCGCAGGTAAGGGCTGGATGGGCACCGCTTCCATCCATCCCTTATAGAAATGGGGGAGGCATATATCCTGAGTGGACGTCCTATGGATGTGATAATGATGATGATGAAATGTTTGTAAATCTTTTTATGACCATGTTCTCATTCCGTAAACCAGATTTCTCTATAATTCATTCACTTTTCAGTCACCATCTGTCAGGATCACTACTGCCTATTAGATGCGAGTAGACAAATTATATAGCAAAGAGCCACACCATCGTGTACTTATCTAGAAGTTGACAGCCAGCCATCTCCATAACCAATGAAGCAGTTATCACCTGCCGTTTATCTAGAACATAATCGATGCAATTATATCTACAGGATAATTGCGAAGTTATTATCTGTTATATTTAAACCGCACTAAGTGCATCTAAAAACCTTGAAGATACTCATTATTTATAGCCATAAATAGTTGAAGTGTAAAATGTACACTACCTATATTATGAGTATTGTGAAACCTAGCAGTTTAGCAAAAGTTTTTTGCTCTCGAATGCCTCATTAGTTTCGTAACTCATTTTAGTAAGAGACCTTGTGATTTCGACGTCTTTACCTTTACCTTTCCTTTGAACGGTCTTTTTGACATTTGTAGTCCGGTTACAGAAAATACCGTAACTAGAATATCAAATTTGCCCAATAGAGTCAAAAGGTCCTTGAGTGGAGTCCACGGACTGCCAAGTAAGTGCATCATACGTTCACCGATATAGAGCACAAACAACTTTAACATCCCAGAAAGAAGCTGAATTGGCTCCTCTTCCAACAGATATATCTGGAGATCCTGTGAAAGGCCTATCCCCAGCAGTTGAAAACCTACGGCTGAAACTATGATGATATCAAATTTGACTGGTTCTAATTTAGCGTCAAACACGATAAATTCTGACACGCGGGAAATGTACTTACCCGATTAATAACTATCAGCTTAGTTTTGTACTAGCGCTTAGTAGTGTTTTGTTTGTTTGCCTACTACATCAATATTATTCTTCATTTAGAGTCAGTACGTCTCTTCAAGCTGTGCTTTTTCTGTGAGTCTCGACATTCGTGATAAATGTATAATAATATGTACAACCCCGGAGTCTTCAAGTCGCGAGTGAATAGGTTCCTTCTAAGTTTGCGTGCTCCACCTTAGACCGCGTCGTCGCTTAACATCAGGTGAGACAGTGGTCAAACGCAAGCTTATAATCATTTAAAAAAAAAAAAAAAAAAAAAATGTTCGACTTATATTATCTTTTTAAATTATTCACTGCAGTCAAAGTTATTTGGATTTGTATATTTTTTATTGTTCAATAAATACATATATGGTAGCCATTGTAGGTATAATAAGACATTTCCATTATGTAGGTACTGTTAAGGCTTCGAGTCTTTTCAGCGTGGAGGGCTATTGTTTATGCTTTTCAGCTAATTTGATTAAAGGACTTACATGTCTAATAAACTTTAAAAATACCACATTTAAAAGAATATACTATAAGGAGAACTTACATTTCATAAAGGTTAGTTCTGATTGAACAATATTTTATTTCATTTCCTCATTAAAATAACAATAATATTGAAAAAATATTTTCGAGACCATATTTTTATTTAAGCTGAAATTCTCGAGGTAACGGCAAATCCGCTTGAACTGTGTCCTTACAGAGCAGAAGAAATGAATGTAAAAACTCAGAAAATGTGGTATTGTCTAAAACCTAAAAAAAGTTTTTTTGAGGCCGTAGGTCATCTGTAAAGTATTTTTTTCTAATATTATAAATCAAACTCATCAGGATTTGTTTCGCCCTCTGCATGCGCCGCGCCGCCCGCGGCCTTCCTCTCGGGCGAAAATGAGTGGCGCAAAACGAGCGCGTTGCGACACTCATTGGCGAAGATGTCTCGTCCCATTCTGTTCTGGTATGCGTAGTTTTATATCGCTTTATCTCGTTTCCTCGCCCTATTTTATCGCTCGCTTCGCAACGAGAACGAACATTCAACGGTTTTCGCTCGCGTTAACGCTTGCAGAATGTTACTTTGGCTACGGGCCCTGTTCTATTTATTTGGTGAGGAAAAGGAAAAGGTTGACGTTTGTTTCGAACCATAACTTTATCTGTGGTATTGCTAGAGAATACAAGTGATCTTGAATAGTCGCCGTCGCAGACTCCGAATACTCACAAATAAAGAAACAGATAAAGAACATTATATTACGAACGTGACAACAGGTTGATGTATTACTTAAGTTCAAATATTTGAAGGAAAAAAATGGGCTGCTAGTGGGACTTGAACCCACAACTACAGAATACTGTCCTGTCGCTCTGTCCAACTAAGCTATAGCAGCCCATACCACTAGGGCCGAATTACTTCCTTCCTTATTAACATCTGCGGGGGATGTTATTAATTGTTAATATTTGAACATAAGTTCTTCACACACAATAAAAACTTTTAAAATTGATGTATTACGTTGCCATAGCATGACATAAAGCTTCTAATTTGCTGGTGTGCGAAAATCAAATAGGTAACTAAAATCTATTTAATTTCAAAACCTTAACAATAGTTCTAAAAATTAGAAACAAGGTATGTCAATTTTTGAGGTATAACGGAAATTGAAAATCATACCACAAACGAGTGAAACTTCGCGACTCTTTGTTTGAAATAACAAAGATAAATTATACAAATTGTTCTGTGTAGACGTTGCCATATTGGGCAGCAATCGTTTATAGACCAGTGTCGGCGTGTAATTTGCAGTTAGGATGTGTGGTCCAGATATGGTTACAAATAACAGCCTGCGGATGTGGCCCTCGGAAACCTTTGTGCGTTGCAAGGTATCAGAATAATGTGTTTAAATCAATAAATATCGATTTCACAACAATCAAACGAAGATAGTTGCATTAGATTTAGTATCAACAGATGACAAATATAAAGCTTAATATTAAAATGTGTTTCATGAGGCCAAGGGATAGACTCGTGATTTGCCACGCTCAAATTTTCACATGCTTGCGGCGCTGTTTTTCAGTCAACCTTTGTGCTCGGATTGATGATCGCTGAAATATAACCTGGTATTCAAGGCTCCGCAGCCTACATTTATAGAATCATTAATTATACATTTTCGACTTTAATACAGACACGGAACCTTCTTTTTGTTTGGCCCATGTATGACATTCCACAGTCATAATCAAGTTTGTAAACACCTGCGTCTTGACTAGTATATATACCTGTACCCATGCATCTGCTGAATATATAGTTTATCTAGTAGTTAGTGTTGCGTGATACGTTGGGGTTTTAAGTCACGCGCCGCCTCGGCTAGACGCTCTAATAACTTTTGAATAATATGAACAGAGAAATTCTCAACAGATGTGAAGTGTCCGTGAATAAATGATATTAAATATAGGATAAGGAAGATTTGAACTTTGAGTAGCTTTTATTGTACTACTAGCTTCGGCGCGCGGCTTCACCAGTAGGCCTAGACAAAGTAACATTCTACGTGCGTTAACGCTGAGAGAAAACATAAAAAATGTATGGGATTGACACTTAAAAGCGATAATATATCACGTGATCAACGAGATTGAATATAAATCGTTAGCGATTAGATAATCGTTGGCGGTTAGAGAAAGAGAAGCGATGCATCTTGTACAGGCCCATAGCACAGATTACGATTATACCTACTTCCATAACTGTATTATATCGGAATACAATGCATCTATGGTATTAGAGTCAGGAAAAAATCTCTGTACCAAATGTAATGTAATGCAAATCCGTACAGTCGTTCTTCTGTGCTTTCGTTTTTAGTTGGCAGATGCCGATATTAAAATAAAATACTACAGACTAATTACAATACTTCAGCTACACACATTTGAGCAATCCACTAGCTGTTGCCAGGCTGAAGATAGCTCAAATGCTCTAACCCGCTACCAGATGGAAGCAGCGTACCCAGAATGCTAGCAGCATTGCCCCGTTGCACTGCAATACAGATAAAAATAAAGATAGACGTGATTAACGAACCAACATTCAAGCTTTATTGAGGCTCTTGCAGACGTTGTCCTGCACAAAAGATATAAAAAAAAACGTGATAGCAACGGCACTAAACTGAGTTCAATCGTAGCTCAAAACCATGGAGAGGCCTCGACCTTTTCTTCCCGGAAACATGTACTTACGGCTCAGTGAGGTAATAAGAAAATTGTAGGCGGATGAAACCGCGGTGCGCAGCTAGTAATTTTTAAGTGTAGCGTTTGCCTACTATCTCACTTGATAATCAATGACGATGAAGTCCAAGGTGGAATTACGTTATTGAATAAATATAAAGAGCCACTCTTTGCTAAAAAGATCTAATAAAAATATTGCAGCAATGCTGAAATATAAGCTTAAGTCATACATCTTAGACTATCTCGTCATTTAAGATCACCTCAAATAGTGGTCTAACCCCTATCTATTCTGTATAAAAAAAATAAAAAATCTTAGTTTGGCGTTTGACCCACATATCTGAAAGATGACATTGATATATAAGTTCAACACTTCTAGAGAGTCGTGATTGACAGAAAACACTCAGTATGAAAAGACGTCATCATCCATTGTCATCATGATCATCTCAGCCGTAGGACGTCCACTGCTAGACATAGGGCTCCCCCATTGATTTTCATAAGGACCGGATGAAAGCGGCACGCACCTAGCCCTTGCCTGCGATCTTAGTCAGGTCCTCTGTCCACCTTGTCATATGCTGCGCTTGCCAGTCCGTGGTCTCCATTCGAGAACCTTTCGATCCCAGCGACTCTCAGTTCTTCGAGCTATGTGCTTGTTAATCCTCTGAGTTATGTTGGTGACTTTCCTTCTCTAACGGGTCTGATTCGATCGCATATAGACGACGTAGAGAAACCGAACATAGCCCTCTCCATAGCTCGTTGTGCGTTGTGCAGCTCACAAGGCCCATAGTTAGAGTACAGAAGTAACTTTAAAAAAAAATTTTTTTTTTAATATTTTTGATTTTAAATTACACGTAAATATTCATTGAGTAGGCTAGGCCTAGGCCTACCAAGATTATAAATTTTGTGTAATGTATCGATATGATTAGAGAGAATGGCGCTGAGTGTTTGATTCTCTATATGTCTTGTCGTTGTGTCGTTTACCAAACGTGTGTAGTAGATATAAGCTGATATAAACAGATGCACGAATGAATCAGCGCGTGGTTCAGTAATTTTAGCAACTAATTTATTAGTTCCTATTTTTAGCTTATTGTGAGTACGCAGAATCAAAGTAACCGTGCACTTGTGACGTAGCTTATTTTGTGTCTCATTTAACTTGTAGTGATTATCTTGTTCCACTAAATTCAACTAAAATTATTGTGGAAAATAAGATAAGCAAGATAAGTTATTGTATGGTTACGATAAAGTCCAAATCAGTATGGCACTTTCTTTTTTTTTTACTTATAAGTTTGCGTTTGACAACTGTCTCACCTGATGTTAAGTGAAGCGTTGTCTAGGATTTAGCACGCAAACCTAGAAGGTACCTCAATTATATTAATATATATTAGGTATTCAATATATACTAATATATAATTATACTTATCAATTGCAACACTAAAATTAGATGTTTCTATTAAAATTGACGGTAGTTTTAAATAAAATAAGTATGTAAAATAAAGTAGTAAGTAAAATAAGATACTTATTTTGCGCAGAGTAAACCTACACGCGATTGGCCAGCAATTGAATAAAACTCTTCTAATATTAGAGATTTTAGCGTAAATAGAATGCGAGCTAGTTTTTTTTCAAGAATTTTTGTGAGTATTTTCGCTCCTAGGATTAAATATTTCCTTGAAAATTAAGAACAAGACCTATTACATATTAAACTATTTTGATGAAACTTCTATGGGACATAATATGAATAAAACATCCGAACCGGTCCATAAATGACGAAGTTCTGAGTTAACAACCATAAATGAATATATACCTACAACCAAATCCATATCAAAATGATATTAAATACACAATACTGGTGCTAGTTCCGCGAGATAAAATAATCGAATCTTACTCGACTGGACCTCGCGGAACTAAATTTAGTGTATTTAATATCAGTTTAATAAGGCTTTCCGCGAAGTAAACGCCTGAAGCTATACAATTTTAAAAAGTTACCACTTGATTACACTGTAACTCTACACAATATTTCATTTAGCGGTTAATTACTAAACCGTTCGCCTATTTGCAAATAAACAAATTCTTTCAAAAGTATACGGATCTGCATGCTAATCTTTTACCTATCCTTTAACTATCTTGTCTGTTGGATGTGTGTAGGCGCCTTTACATTACCAAATTTTATATCACAACGGAAATGATATTTTCACATTTTCATACTTAACTCTTACCTACTATCGCTATAGTAGTTAATTACTAATAACTACGTAATAAGTACTAATTAATATAGATAAGAATCTGGTGGTATGCTGATTCCACATCATATTAATCGACGGGGAATGTGACAAATTCCTAGAAAAAAGAGGTAAATCATATGTACAAGACTGTGTTATCAATTGAATACTTTGGTAAGAGTGTATTTTTTTTTTGTGAAAAACGTATTATTAAGCTTTGTTTAAAGAATGAATTTGCTGAACATCATTATAATTATGGCCAAAAATATACAGAAATATGCGGAGCAGAAGTGTTCTGTTGTGAAAACAGTGGAGGGGCACTGAACAACGAAGATATTCATAAAATGGAAATTGAAACAAATAAGACGCATGGCTGCAGAGTTTTTTATCTTTACATAATGAATCTGATCCGAAATACAACGTCTGTCGGCGGTTTTATTTACAGTAACAGAATGCTTTACTTATCTGTAATCAGCATATCATCATCTTAGCCGTAGGATGTCCACGGGTGCACATAATATGTACGCCTCCCCCATTTATCTCAAAACCTGTTGGAAACGGCCGTTATTAAGCTTCTTCCAGCGATCTTGGCCAGCGTCCGTCCATCTTGTCGACACTTCATCGACAAGATGGACGGACGACCTGGCCAGATCGCATTCCGTCGAAGCGTAGAAGTGGATCCTACTAGTAGTAGTGAAACACTCTAGAGGAAAAGGAGCATTCTAGATCTAGCGTGATAATAATATAACATCTTCGACCACATCGTCACTGACCATCAAGTGAGATAGTGGTCAAACGCTAGATCTATACAGTATAAAAAAAAAAACACCCACTCAGCAGACTATTTTTTGGTTTCGGGATCATAACAGTAAATCCAGCTTTGGTCGCCTCCGTTATCTTCCAACTATTTCACGGCCCCAATCGACACGACCGAGTTTTTGGGCCTCGGTCAAATTATGAGGTATCACCGGTCACAAAACTTCTTGACCGCTAAATGTTCATGGAGGATTTTGTGCACTTGACTCATACCGATGCCTAATCTAGTCCGAATCTGCTTATAGGTCACTCTTTATCAGTTACTATCATACGCCGCGCAACACATATGTTATCATCAGTCGTCCCCGTTGTAGGCCGTCCTTCACGCAGATCATCGGTCAGATTAGTGCAATAACGTTTAAACCGTTGTAAGCAGTGGCATGAGATGAGGCTTCATCGTGAAAGGCCAATCGTAGTCTATCATTACTTTCTTGTTGATATAAATGATATGGAAAGTCATAAAAAAATGTCTGCGTTAAATTCATGCTGACGTGACACAGACAATTTTTAATTTACCGCTAAATTGTAAAATATTACACATGAATAAAATACATACTCAATAATATTGGCAAAGAGTTTCATTTCCAATTTTTTTTTATTATATTGTTTACAAGTGGCCAGTTCTAGGAACTTTCTGTTTGACACTCGTAATAGGTTTGTTATCTATGCTTGCCAGTCTGGGATCTCCACTCGAGATCCCATCATAATGTGTAAGCAAGCAATATTTTAATACGAACAAACTGACGTTCGAAATTATAATTCCTCAAGAAAATTAGAGAACTTATATCTTCTAAACCGCGGTAAATGGAATTAACCTTGCCCATGTCGTGAACAATTAATTTCGTGAGAATCCTTTATCTGTAATGTACCGCGGGCTGTGTTGCGATTCACTAAATTATTGTTATTGTACAGTTATCGAAATAACTGTCGGAGTTATTAAGGATAAAACTTCCTTTCATTCAGAAAGTATAATGTTATCTGATGTGAATAAGTTGCAGTGGTCAACTGGTCAATGACTCTTGCAATTACAGTGCTTTTATGATTTTTTTACTTTTTGCCCACAAAGTGCGAGGGCATATGAAACGAAGTCCTTTGTGTTCAGGTGAATCAGAACTCAGCAACTATGCACAGATGAGTGATTGGCTACAAGCATTCATAGGGCCTATTCTCAACTCGATTTTATTGCTAACATGGAACAATTGTAATTATTAATATTATTATTGTTGTAGATATGTTATTAATGTGTTTAGTAATTGTATTTACCTGAGATAAATTTGTTCTTTTGAATACATTCTTAATTAACGACATTTTTACACATCGTTTTTCCATACATATACCTACGTGGCATTATTTTGAATTTTGAATATAATATAGATAAAATATTAATAAATAACATGGATTTATCCTATTGAGCATTATGTCGAAGGCAAAGATCGAATGTGATAAATATTATGACCCCATGAGTAAGAACATTCACGTCCGAGCGGTCCAAGAACCTTTTTTGAAATAAACTTACCCTATTGATTTATTTATTTGCCGTGGTGGTACCGGTCTAGAATAGTACTCCCTCATTTCTTCCCGTGCGTGCCGTAAGAGTCGGCTAAGGGATCATGTACCAGAAGGTGGGCAGCAGCGCCTTCTGAGGAATGGAAATCTTACTGCGCTCGCCAACCCGAATTAACTATATTATAATGAAAAAAGAAGCAAAATCAAAAATGCAGTTCTATCGAGCAGGACACGCGGTTAGTTTTTTGACTAACCGTCAAAAGATACAGGTATTACAGAATATTTTTTTCTAACAACCAGAAAAGTGTGATTCCAATCCAACTGTAGGTACTAAAAAGAAACGTAGATAAAAATAGGTCAGCCGTCATGAAACAATGAAACAAAAGTTTCCGAGATTTACCCGTCGCTTGCCAAACTGTAGATATTTTCTGTGTAGGTTATGAAACGGGTTCCGAGATTGAGTATGTTTACGACAGTTTATGTAAGCAAACCCGTGAGTACGAGAGACAATGACTAGTCGTGTGTACTGCTAGGGGTGGCATGTATTCTTTGATACAGCATAAGTATCGTGTTATCAAATAGAGAAACTTCATATTTCTCGCCGTCATAGTTCATCTCACAGTTCCACACTATGCTACTACGCATTAAAAATGACAGACCAACACATGAGAACCAGTGATTCTGTAACATGTTTTTGTAAATCCCTTTATTTTTATATCGCCAACACAATAAATTATCTTTCTTGCATCGGAACTCCTGATTACTCTCCATTTTTCTTTAGTCAGTTTGCCGCAAGTGATGTTAAAAAGAGTATACTATCAATACAATCAAATGCCATGGGTGTTGATAATATCAGCCGGAAAATGATTACTACCATTGCAGATGAACTCATTCCAATAATTTGTCACATTTTTAACCACTCCATCTCTAATGGTGATTTTCCTTCAACATGGAAAGAGTCACATATCATTCCGTTGCCTAAAAAACCTAAACCTGTTTCCTTCTCCGAGTACCGTCCTATTTCTATTTTACCATTCCTCTCCAAAGTCCTTGAGCGTCTGGTCCATAATCAAATGAGTTCTTTCCTTTCCCGAAATAGCCTCTTCAATCCTCTGCAGTCAGGTTTTCGCCCTAGTCATAGTACTGTGACTACCCTTGTCAAAATCACAGATGACGTTCGACTGGGAATGGAAAATGGCTTGCTTACTGTCCTTACTCTTCTTGACTTCAGCAACGCCTTTAATACCGTAGATTTCGACATTATTTTAGCAACGCTTAGCTCTATTAACATATCTCCTTCGGCAACTGACTGGTTTCACAGCTACATGTTTGGACGTCGGCAGCGTATCCGCATTGAGGATACTTTCTCCTCTTGGTGTAATACGTCTGCTGGCGTTCCTCAAGGCGGAGTCTTATCTCCTCTCTTGTTCGCTATATTTATTAACTCTATATCTCATTCGCTTACTTCATCCTACCACCTCTATGCAGATGATCTTCAAATTTATTCACAGGCCTCTCTTGATAATTTGAGTACAGCTATTTCTGCAATCAATGCTGACCTGTGCCGTATCATGGAATGGAGCAATAGTTATGGCTTGAAAATCAACCCAGAGAAAACCCAGGTCATTATCTTAGGAAGTTCGCGAATGACTGCCAGAATCAATTACACCTCGATTCCTAAAGTAGTCTTTGATGGGGTTGTAATTCCATTTAGCCTGGAAGTTAAAAATTTAGGCGTCATATTTGATAACTGCCTTTCATGGGGTCCTCAAATAGCATCTGTGAGTCGGAAAGTGTTTGCTTCAGGAGCTTCTCTTAAGCGATTACGTAACTTTCTTCCTACGGCAACTAAAGTTATGCTGGCACAATCTCTCCTACTCCCGATCCTTGACTATGCTGATGTGTGCTACCTAGATCTTAGGGAAGATCAATTAAATAAACTTGAGCGCCTTCAAAATTACTGCATAAGGTTTATTTTCGGCCTTCGAAAATATGACCACGTTTCTCAGTTTCGCACCAAGCTCAAGTGGCTGCCTATTCGCCTTCGCCGGAATACTCACATCCTCGCTCTTCTTTATAATACTCTATTCAACCCTTGCACTCCCAACTATTTAAAAGAGCGTTTTGAATTCATCCATTGTACCAATTTTTCTCTCAGGTCATCAGAAAACCTAATGTTAAAAACACCCAGTCATGGAACTTCCTTTTATGACCGGTCATTCACAGTTGAAGCTGTTCGTCTTTGGAATGCACTTCCAGTTGCAATTAGGAAGGCTCAGTCACTATCTGCATTTAAAAGCAAAGTGAAAGAGTTTTATCTGACGCAGTGATTTGCTTCATTAACCAGAATAGTTACTGTTGATAATTGGACATAATTAAATGTTTATTCTTATGTATGTTCTTATTTAAGTTTATATAGATATCTATATGTATTTTGTTTTTATTGTATACATGTATGTATATCATTTTATATTATATATATATATATATTATTTGAATGTATTCCATTAATATTAACGTACACCCTATTCCTTTTATCACTTTGTTTGACTCCTTACCAAGGTTGACTGGAAGAGATCGCTTTCAGCGATAAGTCCGCCCTTTGTACTGTATTGTTAGATTTAAGATGTATTTTTGTATTGTTTTTCCCTGTGTGTACAATAAAGTGTTTTGTATTGTATTGTATTGTATTGTATCGTATACGGGTCATATAAGAAATTAATTTTTGGAAAAAAAAATCTCCATTAAAAAAATATGCCTTCAGTACTTATCTTAAAGCACCCTCTACACGTCGCCGCGTCGGCGACTGCGTCGGCGGACGCATCGGCAGACGTATATGCAGATGAATTTTCCCGAGCTGTCCACACGTCTGTAGTTCTATTAGTCTATGTTCATTCTGGACAGACGCAACACCCGTTCGCACATTTAAACAAAAATTGATATTGAGTATAGTAAATTAAGTAAAGTAGTAATTAGAATAGATACTTACCTAAATATTATATTAATTAATAATATACTTTAAACATTTTTATTTTACTGATATTTATTTTTAGGATTCCAGAGACAGTTTTCAGCTTGATATATAGTTCAGTAAACCTAAAAGTTTCCTCGGTGCTCATAGTGGTACTATTCATTTCGAGCGTTTTTACGAACGTAATACATATACGAGTGAAGTAGGTATGAGAACAACGGATAACGGATACCACAGACGGGCAAATCATGCCCTCTACATGTCGGCGGACACATCTGCAGACGTCATCTGCGGATGCGTCCGCCGACGTGTTGAAGTTCTTTCCGATCCATTTCAAGACATTTTTGATAATGTTTCAGACCTAAGTAGTGGGAGGCGGACGCATTTTATATTTTTAAACTACAATACAATACAAATATTGATATAGACAGACATCCCCTCAGATGTAAATATAGGAAGGTATACATTCGGACGGCTAGTAGAGTGCTACTATAGCTTAGATGGCAAAGCGACAGGACGTGTCGTGGTATTCCGATATTAGCCGAATTTTTTATTTAATAAATTTGAACGTAATACATTTTATTGACATGAAAAGAAGAAATTGAAAATAAATACTTACATAAAAAATACGTAAAATGGGCCGTTCATACTAAGTATGCACAATAACTACGTACGTAGGTATATTTATAAAGTGTGAATTGGGTGTTGTTCTGGCATAATCCTCTCTAAACGCTCATTATAAGTTGCTCTGTAACAGCCCTAAAAACGGTAGAGTTTTAGCAATAACAAACGGTTAATGTGAGCATCGACGTGTGTTTGTAAACATGGTGAGGCAGAAGGACTGCATCGCAGATTATACAATACTATCTACAGAAATGAGGAAGGTCTCAACCTATCTAGAGTGCGATGGTTTTACGCACGCACGTGAGTGCAGCGTATTTGGATTTGTCACTACACATACGGAATTTAAATACCCTGTACAGATCCCATCACAAATTTGAATGCACTAAACGTTCGATGCCAATATAAAAAAAGTTGATTTCGGTTGTCACCTCAGAATTACCCCTATTGACTGGTAAGGCGATGATAAAATCCAATCGATTTTCATCAATCAACAGATCTCGATTGAAAATTCGGTCGATATCACGGTACCAATACTTCACAACCCGTTATCCTTTTCAGTTTATTATTCTCCACTCCAAAAAATGCATACCTATAATGTTGGGATGTGCCACAGATTAAATAATACTTATCAATGATGCAGTCTTCAGTTTACAGTTATCTCTATATGGGTGAGGAATTTTAATTGTTCACGACATAAACTCGTTTGTGATACTTAAATCGTTAA
The DNA here is from genome assembly GCA_934044485.1 of Apeira syringaria. Classification (NCBI taxonomy): domain Eukaryota; kingdom Metazoa; phylum Arthropoda; class Insecta; order Lepidoptera; family Geometridae; genus Apeira; species Apeira syringaria. The sequence goes on along the minus strand of OW203665.1, from coordinate 7,713,830 downwards.
TGTTTTATTTCATCGTTTCGGCATCTTTATAAACAGATTGGAGCACAGTATATCGAGAAGCTTTAACCCAAATCACATTTCCATTTAAAACATTGCACGAATAAAACAAAAACAGCTCCAGTTTCTTCTTCGTATTGAACTTATTACTAATTATTATTAGATATAATTGCCTAAATAGAATGGGGAAAAAAGTTGTGCTGCGTTTTTTTAAATCCTGTGAACTTATCCTGAGCAAGTAATGAATAGTAGATTGAACATGACCCATTAATACGAGGTAGCTTTATTAGAAAATAGAAACCAAGTTATAATGGAATTTTAGTCGTGTGTCACTACTTTTCACTACGATTTCGAGAAAATAAAATAAACGTGTATAATATTGTAATTATATATATAGTGATGCAAGATAGCTGAGTTTCAAAAATACATGCAAACTTTTTCGTTTTTGTAGGCACATTAGTAACACACAAAAATTTCGAAAAAAATCTTTTATCCCTTAGAGCATGCTATTTTAGCCTCGCTCTGGTACGCTACAATGACCGAATTTTTGACCAAGAAGAGTGAAAAAGCCCTTTAAATTTTTTATTTTTCCCACAACATTTTAGCTCTAGCGTGATTATAACCTTTGACCAAGCATAATAATACCTGAGCTGCATGTTTTGTTCTTTCGTTTGTTACCTGGTTGTAAATGTTGTAATAGCGAAACCTTAGAATGACAAGCCAAATTGTAACTCCACTCCCACACTCCACAATTAGGTTAGTAGTAGTTAGTTGTTACCTCATAAGATTAGACTTAATATGTTTTTGATAATAAATAGGAAAAAAAAAACATCCTGTGAGAATTATACGAAGATGACAACGTTGTGGCAGTATAATAGCCACAGTATTAACTGGCAAAAAAAAACCTTTGACCTTATCGCCACTGACCATTGAGTAAGATAGTGGTCAAACTCTAGATTATATAGGTACGTAAAAAAAAAACAATCGTAAGTGTCAGTGTAATCAGGAATACATACTCGTAAAGCGTGGCCTAATTTATCAGACAGTCAAGAAATAAAAATAACAAATTCATCCTGCCACATTCAGTTCGGCTTCAAAAGGTTTATTTTAATTCATTCCAAAAATATAAACCTTCCGGTTTCGATATTGTCTTTTTATATCTTAGGGCCGGTTTTTAATCCATAGTTTAGAGGTAACCAATGCTTAAGAAAAATATTTTCTTCAACTAATTGTCAATTTTCTGTGTATTTTAGTGCAGTATACGGTTTAGATGATGCTTATTATTTCCATAAGATCGTATTGTTCCCGGCAGCTAAGGAGTAGAAATAATCAATTTTTTTACACTTTGTTTGTATATTATGACTTAAGAGGAAAATGGGTTAGATAGCAGTCTACTACAGTACCTACTATCTAACCTATTTTTGTCAATTGAACTTCTGTTGAACCGAGTGAAACAGGTCAGGTTAATTGCTAATCCCCCACGAATGAAAGGTCACATCGGCGCCACCAGGCCCAGGTCAACGCGACACCAAATAATTTGGAGGGTTCGTTTCACCTTATTATTCAGTTTCTTCCACTTATCCTTTAATGGTGTATCCAATGATATTATATGTTTATATGAGGTAGATGTCGCACAAGCGCGCGGAAACTGAGGCGGGAAAATTAAGTCAATTGTAGTAATTTTGATTACGACGCCTATTTTCCGAGCCCCAAGACACAGGCTTTCGCCTAGTTTGGGTCTCAACGCTTAAAATGTTTGTAATACTGTCCTCTTTGGGAAATAAAAGTTTATTATTATTATTATTTCAAGCGCAAGTCTAAACATATAGCTATCCTTTTCTATATTATATGTACCGTGTTATCTGTCGCAGTAAGCATGTTTATGTCTAAAGGAACAAAATCTGAGCACTGCGCAGTATGAATATACGTAATCTTCAGTAAAACATCATTGGGTGTATCCCTACTAGTGTGCTCCGAATTTAGGCAACTAGGTTCATTGATCCAAAACGACGGCAATATTGACCGAGACGAAAGTAACTGAATGAAAGTGAGAGAAATGAACTAAGACAGGTCTTAGAGTTCATAAGCGATTCGCGAATGCCCTTGCGACTGAAGGGAAAAATTTATAAGACCATAGTGAGACCTGTCGTAATGGATGGATCTGATTGTTGGGTAGCAGAAGATTTTGATGAAAGTAGGTGCAAGCCTACCACATATGGACTCATAATATGTGAAGGAACCACCGAGAAACTATCTGTCTGTCTGTGGAGACTTAATTTGGCTTTCCTTAATTTTAAAATGTGTTGTAATTTTTTAAAAGTTTTTATAATGTATAAGCTTGTGTAATGTAAGCTGTAAGCCCCCAAATAAAATGAATGAAATAAAATATTTATTTCCTTCGGCGATGCTGCGGTTCGAACAAACGAAAAGACCGCCATGCAGATAAGCAGCGAAACGTTTTGTTAGAAAGTCCCGAAACCAGTATTGATACTTTAATCTCATGTCATCAAGTCCGATTGCAAATCTAAAATTTCGCAAACGTTCAAAAGACAATTTAAAAATAGTTCTACAAAAAGATACCATCAAGTAACAATGTCTAGCGGGCAAACTATCACTTTCGCTTTCCACAGCTGATGTAGACATTAATTAGTTCTGGCGGCATGAATTGGACATTATAATGGACTAAGATCACGTAACCTACATAACAGCTGATCGTTGAATTAGCACGACACATTTTTTGCAAATTATTGCCCTAATATTGCCGTGAGGTTCCGGCCTAAAATTTTAACCCCCCATGGCTGCCATAAGAGTCGGCTAAGGGAACACGTACCAGAAGGCGGGCAGCTGCGCCTTCTGTTTACGCTGTTGACGCAGAAATAGATCAATATAATATCTACTTCTTCATCTTTAAAAGAAAAATATTAATTTTTATCTATATATTTTAACTATTTTAATTGCACTGCCTTTACTCTAAGGAAAAAACAATTTTGCTCTAAAAACAAATTTAAAAGTTACTTAATAGCGCCATCTAGGCTAAGCTCGATCGCCAGAAATACTTGTAAAAAGGGCACACAAGGTCTTTGCGTTCGGTAAATATTCTGCTCTGAAACGTGTTTGAAGTGTTTGGAATAACAATAAATAAATACGTAATTAAATACGTTCAATTCATCTCATTTTAAATAAATATTATATTTTACGGTAAAGAACCTGACTTATCTTGTGCAAGTTTCCGTGTTTACAACACTCCGAGAGATTGTGTGCTATTTCTAGGCTGCATAAAAACTGTCCGTTGGTATTATTTAAAAAATAACTTTTTTTATACTGTATAGATCTAGCGTTTGACCACTATCTCACTTGACGGTCAGTGACGATGTGGTCGAAGATGTTATCACGCTAGACCTAGAATTCTCACTTGCTCTCAAGGACTGCTGCCTGAACACACTATATTATTAAATTAAGAATGCCTCATCTACATTATACATGTACCTAACTATCAATAACGTATTATCATAACTTTAGCGATATCCCTATCATAAAAGTAATGTATAAAATGTTTAGGTAATGTACAGTGAAAAAGCACGCGTTTATAATATCTAATTATGAGCCTAAAAGCGATGTCATAAAGGACCATGTTATGAGCAAGTGTGTTGAGAAGTCAATTACTTAAATTAGCTTCCAATTCGTGTCACCTATATAAGTAGATTTTCAGCAGCAATCTACAAAAGAACCGTATTCATTTGAAGTCGGCTACATTTTACAATATAATGTTATCTATTGTGTTTCATATAATAGAGTCAACAACAGTATCACTTAAGACTCTGCAAGTTTGTATATATGTAGCATCACGTTTGCTATTATGACGGATCTGTTTTATGTTCGACAATAACACTATCACCATTGCAAATGGTACTCGCAAATTGTACTACTCTGTCATCCATATCTTATTTTTAAACGAACAATTTTTTTCAATTTGACTGACAGTCGTCGTGACCAGTGATCAGTTGCACTGATTTTGGAACCGCGACCACGGGTTCGAATCCCGGTTCATACATACATTTTTGTGATGAGCATAGATGTTCCTTTTTGGGTATTGGATGTTTTTGTATTATGATTGTGCGTGTCAATGCCTCCCGCGAAACAGGGTAGGTAATCAAATTCTAACGAGTTAATATGGATTTGAAAAAACCCTCATATACCTTTTTGTATCTCCCATAGACTTGGAAACGGCTCTAACGATTTGGACAAACATTTTACATATAAAGCTTTGCTTTTCAATATTTCCTGGGAAAACGTTATTTCACATAAAATATGAAACTATGAGCGTAGCTCTGTCCTAGCAGTAGGACATGCAACGCTAAATATGAGATGATTGATGAAGATACATGACATGAGATAATGATGCCTCAACACATTGATGCCCACGAAGATCGGTTGCAAGCGGCCTGGATCCAGGTTCCATGTGTGATCTTTACTTGTCAGAATGTTACCTTGTCGGTGGAAGTACTACGTTGCACTTGCCTGTCCAAGAGCTCCAAGAACTTTTAAGATTGTCGGTTTCTAGAACCTATCGGAAAGCACATTACATTAAGAATTCTCACTTAAAGAAGATCTGGTTCTCGATAACTATGAGCTCATACATTTGGGAGAGCGCTCTATATAACCATCAGGCCACCACGTACATAATAATTCTACAACTTTATTAAACTCTTTCGATCGATACGCATGTGATTCTCGAAATTAATGGTGTTCTTCGTGAAGCTATGCTGCACGTAGATATGAATAAGTCAATATGCATATAATAGTCAATTAGCATCATGGTGCCACCTCACGTGCTAAAACAATCTTCAAAATCTATCGGTAGTGTGAAATAAAGTTGAGTACTGAATTTCACTAGGTTCAACTACCCACTATTCGCAAGTGCTAACAAAGAGCAGGATGTGCGGTCGCGTGCGCCGGCGCCGCTCGCCGCGCATCCGGGACGAGGTTGGTGTCCAGTGACGTGCCTTTTTTAAACTGTATAGATCTAGCCTTTAACCACTATCTCACTTGATGGTCAGTGACGATGTCGTCGAAGATGTTATAACGCTAGATCTAGAATGCTCACTGGCTCTCAGCTCTCTAGGACTGCTGTCTGAACACACTATGTGTGCCCCATCATCTTTGGTCTTATGTGCCTGATTATAACAACTGTTTTATTCTATAAAACTGCCCTAATTATATATTTTTCATTTGTTACAGTTGTTGTAGACGTGGACGACAGACCGGTCTGCGTGGAAATCTGTGATACTGCTGGACAGGTGAGAAATATTTCTTATACGTTATCTCTACAGATACATTTTTGTATGGAAATTCTGATAAATTCAGGAGTGTATTCCATAGTACAAGATCGAAGATTGTTTTGTCCGTCCTAAACCTTAACAGCTTGTACAAACTGTACTTTAGATTTTAATTTTATATTAAAGTGCGACGTTTTACATAGTAAACTGTTTTTTTCTTCCTAAACTTTCTACTAAGTTTTTGAACTTGTCTTGTATTAAAATAGTTATAATTCAAGTCTTTAAAACCCCAAAATCATTGCTCATTCAATAAGTCACCCCTTCAATCAAATCATCTCTTGAAGCGATGATAGCGAAATGGTGGAAGCGTTGGCTGTCAATCTGACGGACGCTGGTTCGATCTCCGGCAACGGCTTGAGCTTCCGGTGACGGTAAGGCCGTTATCAAATGCCAGGCGTGGTGGGGTACTTTCGAGTACCCGCCTGACTAGCTACCACTCTTAAGTTCGAAAAACTGTCACCTAACACATAATTACCTTATTGCCGAAGTATATGCGGAAAGTGGATATTTTCGTTCAAAATCGTATAACTAATCAAGTTCCCTAAAACTTACTCAAATAACAATCCCACCTTCCGAAGCATGTACGTCGACACGTGTGCCCCTATCACACAAAGGTCTCCATAAAAAGTTTCACTTCTATAAATACAGGTAGAGAAACTGTGGGAACCCAACACGATTCACGCAGAAAAAACTACATAAAACTCATTGTTAAAAGCACATGGATTCGTGGAGTACAGTAATCTATGTGCTTGAACGTTAGAAGCTTTCGCATCAAATCTTCCGTGCTCCATTCACGGACCGCACGTGCTCTTTTTATGATGATTGTAAAATCGATTTTGATCTTGTGTTGGAGAAATCATGTTTGTCGTAAAATTATCGCGTGGATTCATACAATATGTGTACAAATTCGAGGAAAAATATTACCAAAAAAATGGAACCGCCTTCAACACTCAAAAGTGTGAAATAAATTGTCGAAGTCGGTACCATGAGCACTTTTGAACTATCATGGTACCGACATCGCCAAGTTATTTCACACTTTTGAGTGTTGAAGTCAGTTCCATTTTTGGGTATTTTTTTTTACCCTTTTTAGTGACATTACAGCTACTCACGGGATCAATTTTCATTGTGTATGTTTACCGATTTCTCCACACGTAACTATAATGTCATTCGAGTTATGCGTAGTAGTTGTATGCGTTTTTAGTTATTGGAGTCATACCGAAGAATCGTCCAAATCGGTTCACCCAGTCGAAAGTTAGGTAACAGTAATAAAGATTAAAAAAATCGCACGGGTCAAATTGAGAACCTCCTCCTTTTTTTGAAGTCGTTTAAAAAGAATCAATTGCTCGTGCTCCCTGATTCAGAACGTTCGATAACTAACATTTTTTTTACCATACGAGAGTGCACAACGCTGCTAAAGAAGCTTTCACTCCTTTTTTTGAAGTCGGTTAAAAATAAAGTTACACAATTTGTGGTACAAATCTTAGGTAGGTATACTTTATATAGATTAGGAGAGTCTGGACCACGGAAGAGGTCTGGACGTAGTAGTAGCTCAGGTACTTATAATATATGCTCTTAGTACTCTTATACTCTAGCTGAAACCCACGGTTTCACCCGTGTGAACTATAGTTTTTGCCGCCACCTCAGTTATATCACGGGAACTTTACCCTTTTCCGGGATATAAACTAGCCTCTGTCCTTCTCCAAGGTCATCTAGTACTATACCAAATTCATAAAAATTGGTTAGGCGTGATCACTGAACAGACAGACACAGTTACTTTCATATTTATAATTTTATTTTGGATTCTTATGCCATGCTACTTGTTGCGTTATAAAATATGAAAGTGATAAGCGGGCTAGCAACGTGCTTCATAAACATCTTCGTAATAAGAAATTAGAGAAACCTCTCTAGGGTCCCCCTACCAACCATCACATTATAACGCTACCCGGCTACACGAATGAAATAATAAAACTGGATGAATATTAATGAATATTACGAGCAACAGGTGTCTATAATAAGCGCATACATATTTACTGGGCGAATTAATTAGCAGTGCTTTCAGTATCGAGGGGCTTTTAAACTCCGTATGTGGCCACACTGCCACAGAACTGCAACACTAGAATGCGTTTCATCAAATAGTTCCTATGCTATTATGTTGGCAGTAATGCAAAATGAAACTTACAAAAAAAAGATAGACTGAAGAGAAGGAATGTGATGGAAAATATTGATGTGAAGACCTGAATCATATTTTTGACTGGCCGGTTGGCGCAGTTGGTAGCACTCTGCCTTTTGAGCCGCTGGTCCCGGGTTCGATTCCCGGACAGGTCAAACATTTGTGTGCATGAACATGTCTGTTTGACCTGTGTCTGGGTGTGTATATGTATATAAATTTATATATCAGTAATCAGGTTACCATAGCACAGGCTCTGCCTAGTTTGGGACATGAAGACCTTGTGTGAATGTTAATAAATAAAATAAAAATAAAAAATATTTATTTTTCTAAATTAGCACAACGTAATCAGGCCTATAATGATTCCCAATGCTGGGACATTGGCCTGCCTCTAAGGGAGGAGTGTTAGTCTATTTTAGGAAACCGGGTGATGCATCCCACTAATATTATGAAGTCAAATTTTGGATGGATGGATGTTTGTCACTCAATCACGCCAGATCGGATTAACGGATTTAGATGAAATCTGACACAGAGATAGATTATAGTCTGGAATAGCACATAGGCTACTTTGTATCCCGCTAAAATGTTTGATTCCCGTGGAATAATCGATGTAGCGGGAAAACCGTAATCCACGCGGGCGAAACCGCGGGGCGCTACTAGTTAGTTATATATTGGGTGTGGAGAGAGTTGTGTGATTGTTAGACTTTATGTGCAGAGCAGACAATGCAATCTGTTATATGCCAATGGACATTCACAAGGAAACTAAGTGAAATATCTAGGAATAGGGCACACATTTAGGTATATCTGATAGAGGATATATTCCCAGGTGCTGACGATAATGACAAAGTTAACCTTTGCGCTGCTACACACAAACGACTTTAAAAGTAACTAGTTTCTAAATACGGCCATGGACACTCATAGACAGATCACTTCACGAAGGGTTTGCAATGGGTTATGCCTTGAGTTCACCTAAACTAAAAGTGAAATTATACAAGGTGCTAAGAGCACAGAAGCGACTAATAGGTACAAGTATGTTTCCTGCATATTACCTAGATGTTAATTTCGTTTAGTACTTCTGTAATCAAATTAGCCTTTCCGTTATGTAAAGTAGTTATCCAACTTTCAGTGTGAAAGGCACTTGCAGAGGTGTGTCATCATCACTCACCCATAGGTCGCTTACCATCAGGCAACCCGTCTGCTATTTGTCACCTATACCTAATATTAACAAAAGATGGACTCCGTGATTTCACTGAGCGTTGAGCCATGAGTCAGCCAGCAGTCATTTTTTAGGGTTCCGTACCTCAAAAGGAAACAAAAGGAACCCATATAGAATCACTTTGCTGTCTGTCTGTCAAGGCCCTTTTTTTCAGGAACGTGTAGAGTTATCAAGCTGAAATTCATAGCAAATACTCAAGTCTACTGTCTCTTAGAGTTGTGAAAAATCAAACTTCTAAGCCAACGCAATCAAAAGATACAGCCGTTTATGCTGCAAATTTTCGAAACTCGCAAGGGAATCAAAACCTACAGGTTACGTGAACTCAGAATCTTGAAATTTGGAACGAAGCTACGTCTTATAGCACAGTTAAAAGGGAAAAATTGCGAAAAGCATACCTTTTCAGTTAAATCATCTATTTAAATAAATATATATATTAACTACCCCTTTCTTTTGTATGGAACCCTTGGTGCGCTAATTCGACTCGCACTTGGCCGGCTCATTCTTTTATACACTGTGTGCCGCATGCAACATATAATTATGATAAGAATATAATTATGTCCTTTTCATGTAAATGTTACATAGTTTCATTTTTGACTTTATGGCTTCCCTCCAACTAAATCATCACCATCAAAACTTCGAGAATCGAGAACAATCCAATAATGCCATCTAAAACATTCAAGCCCGCAATACTCCCATACTATAAAAGATACAATCACACGGGCCACAGTTGCGCAACGAATTTGTTGTGTATCAACAAGTATGGTGCTTGATGCTTCAATCAATTGTGGGATGCAATAACTTTCACTCATAAATGTAGGTATAATAATAATGCTGCCTGATGCCCAACTGACCATGGAAAACGTTGTGTTAGCACTCTCTTTAGTAGATATATAGATGCGTAAGATATTTTCTGCAAAGTTACGAGACTTGAACCCAGTGTTGTTACACTGTTGCTTTTCATTTAAATTGTCATTTAACTGGATATCTACCTTTGCCGTTCGCTCTTTCCCATTATTATGAGCAATAGCTTGTTATAGATATAAATATTATGAAATGGAAATGATGGGACGCACCATGCAGACTTTTCTGAATCTAAGCATCCTATTTTTTTTTATGTACTGTATAGATCTAGCGTTTGACCACTATCTCACTTGATGATCAGTGACGATGAGGTCGAAGATGTTATCACGTTAGACCTAGAATACTCAATAGGAGTAATATAAATATATAATAGGAAGCTGAAATAAATGCTTCTTTCGATGTTTAAACTTATTAAACATTGGCATACAAAATATTTGAAATACAAACAATATATAAATATTTTGTATCAAGTAGGTAGTAAATACCTATAATTTGATGAGCACCTAAATAAGGTGCGCTTATAAGACTTAAAACCTATTTACAATATTTGCATTGCTTTAAAATTTAGACACTATATCATTTCACCAATAATTGGCACCTACAGATTAGGGATTAATATAGAATAGAATATTAAAATGGCCAACAGCACTGGCGGTATTTTCTTATTCGAGTTGGGGGTGCTGAGTCCTGCACTGACGTACCGCTTGGGATTTTTTGTGCATTCCCCCGCCAGCCACTACCCGGGCTGCGTTCAGGAGCGGCTTCGTCCAAATATTGATCGAGCAATATTTGATCGATGTCTCACGAACGACTACTCCATAGCATGTCACAGAAGAAGAAGTCACTTACATTGATCATAGATCACGTGATAGTTACTAATGCATATGTCACTTTTGACAGCCGATCAAGATTTGATCGATTCTAGAGGTAGAAGGTTTATGATCTAGTCGACCATAATTTGGTCTGACTGGTTGACGTGAACGATCATGATCAAATATTGGGTGGAGCAAATAATGCTCTAATTAAGCTCGTGAACGCCGCATATCCGCTGTCAGAGCAAGATATGGCTTGGCCGAAGCCGCACCCGAACGCAGCCCTGAGCCATCCTAACCGGGTCGCTGACATAGCTGCCCAATGGTACATTAATGGTACCTATATGTGGTTGTTCCAGAGACAATAAAGAGTCAGCCTTATGCAGTCCTGTTGTGATTCTTATACTATCTGTGGCCTCACAGTGCAGTAGCACGTGTCACGCACGTGTTTCACTGTCTCGTTGCAGGCAGCATTAGGGAAATATCTGTAGTTCCTGTCTTGTGTGGATGGTAGATAAGGTCGCTGTGATCTATGACTAGCCTACCAGTAGACGAAGATCCTGTCGTTGTAGTTAGTTGTTTGTGACATTCACAATCGCATCTTTTGTTGGCATCGGCGGGATAAAACTATTTCCTTAATTTTCTTTTCTAATAGATATATTTTTCCGTTTACAGGACTCGATGTCTGAGCTCCGGGAGCTGGCCTACCCAGGGACTGATGTACTGATGCTGTGCTTCTCCGTGGTCCGACCGGAAACATTCCGGTCCGTCGCCGAGCGGTGGACGCGCGCCGTAGCTAATGTGAACGCACCCTTAATCCTTGTGGGGACGCAAAGTGACTTAGCGAATGACACGAGGGTTCTACAGACTTTAAGAGTGAGTATTGTACATGTTATCAGCGTTGTGCTCACTAAGGTACTATTACCTTGTAATTACCTTATAAGTATACAATAGCACAAACATCTTGTGTTAAACTTGTACCTAGGTATGGTACTTCCTTTTTTTGTAATATTGATACCAAAAGTACCATAATTTATCACTTGTCGTCATGTCGATTTTATACCTAATAAAATAAAATGAAGGTATCATTTCTTATATAGATAAAATAAGTAGGTATTTATTACTAACTATTTTATGTACTAATTACTTACGAATAAAGTTTATGTTGGCAATTTTCATTTTCATTAGATTGTCGACACGATTGTCTACAATCGGCTAAAGACTTATGAACTGTTTATAGATCCTCCGAAAGCTAGTATAAATAATAATAGTAACAAGTTCGCAAGGCATACGAGTAAGTTCTCTGTTGACACGACACGCGCCTCACTCTAGATCCCTCCGATCGTTGTATTCTTGATCGAAGGTAGATCCTAACACATTCCGAACACGCTATTAACTCGCCACTCATACGTGACATAACGTGCTCACAGGCAGCTCCGATGTCTACCCTAGTATCACACTAAATTCATCAGTCAACAATAAGTGTGCTGTCAAAATGAATGTCCCTAATAAAAACCATATGGCCCCTATGGTATTAGTAGGTATATAGGTACTATAGATGTATTTAGATATTATATATAAATTTAAATTCTTATAAATACTTATATTTTTTTTATTATATTCCAGGCTCGTGGAGAACAAGTGGTTACAGAAGCGGACGCGAATGCTCTAGCAGCGAAAATCAACGCAGCTTACATTGAAACATCTTCGAAGACAAGAAAACAACTCAAAGATGCTTTTGACGCCGCCATCTTAGCTGGGCTGCCAGTAATAAATGCCAAACGACCGTTTTGGAAGAAACTATTTTGTTTATATTAGGATATAAGTATAGGACACGATATTTGACTGGCATGCATTATACAATCACATTTTCTCAACACACTAAAAATTAATAAATTATTTATGTTAAGGCAATTGTGGGACAATTTCCAACACATCCAGCTATTTTGGAGCGCTAAAGCTTGAATGCCCCTACTATTACTGGAAGAAGACATAACTTTCCGCTTTACTGGCCGAGTGTAGGCTGGTTCATACGTTCTGGCCAGCCCAAGTGTCATAGTGCGTTGTATTCCCAAATAGTGCCGACCTTCGCACTGTAGAAGACCAAATGCTAGTGGCCTTATATATTCGTGGCTGACAGGAACACATGTGGGAAAATTATCGTCACTTAAATGATCAGTTTATCTTTAATTGCTTTATATTTTCGGACAGGCCAAATAATAATAATATGTCGCAGTTGTTCATATATACACTGATATGGGATATTGTTTTTTAACTAACTTCTATAAAAGACTTCCATCCTCATACTATTTTCATCGCGAAAATAGTGGCTGTTCCCGTGGGATAAGTAAATAATTCAAAAACCTCTGTTACTCCTTCACACTCCAAGGGTTGTACCGATTTCAATCAAATTTGGTATGGAGATAGGTTAGACCCTGAAATAAAACATAGGCTACTTTTATTCCGGAAAAAGTAGTTCCCGTGGGATAATTGAAGTGGCGGGAAAACGGTAACTCGCACGCGGATGAAGTCGCTGGGGCGCTACTATATTTGATATAATTTAAAACGGCCGGAGTGAAAAGCTGTTTGCTGCCGCTTTATTTATTTACTTTACATCACAAAACATGTGGGTGTTTTACTGTTGATATACATAGAAATATTGAGTATCTATTACAAAGGGTGTTCAAAAAGTGAAAATGTGTTAGATATCCATAGATTATTTAAATAAATGTAAATAGGAAGTCAGAGAAAATTGTAATATGTTGTTAGGTACCAATATTATATTTAATAGTTCTTTTTCAATCTACATGAATGGCTTTTAAAGGGCTGTAAATTGATACAGCAATAAGCGACGTCGCGGTACTCAGGTTGAAAAGGGTCTTTTATTTTGTCTACTCATCATCTGCTAATGTTTCCTCATACCGATTTCATTCGTTTTTTGAAGTAAAACTGAAATAACTAATCAATAATTAAAGAAAATATAAATAAATTATACCAAAAGTGTATGAAGGTAGGTATGAAGAGATTATTTTGGCTGGCACTAGCCAATTGCATATATACGCAGTGTGGATCCACAAAGAAGACAAAAACCCTAACAAAGTAGGCAGGTACCTACCCCTTCTCTCATCATTTAACCCCCTAGTAGATATATATGATGAGTACCTACATATGATATAAATTAAGCTAACTGCAATCTGCAGGTTCTTATTATAAAATATATCAATTGCACAGATTTATTACGTAAGATCTATAAGTATTGCATTTCACACTATCTGTTAAAAACTCAGATAAATCTTTATACTCAAGGTTAAAAAACCACAGAGTATTTTCTGAATGTGTATTTTGGAATTTTATTGTACCTACAGATTAGCAGATAATTTAACTTTAAATAAAAATAAACTTAGACAATAAATAATAATTTAAGTTTGTAATTAATATTTTAATTGTAAATGTTGTTCCGCAAATGGGTTATCACTATTGGTACACATATAATTGTAATGAAATGTTTCAAAATAAGATTAAAACTTAAATGTAATATCACACAACAATAAATTTAAAAAGAAATTATTACTCTCTGTATCTGTATAAAAATTTTACATTAATATTTATTAATTTTACATTTATAATATAGTGCCTTAACAAATGCCTATCGATTTTCTCGAATAGTTTCAATAAATATTGTATATTATAAAATATTACGAGGTAGAACCTATGGAATAAGTAGATATTATACTACCCAAGTACAGTACCTACTGTAATGTGATAAAATTTCACATAAGTCCTTTTCCTAAAATGATAGGTGCAACCTTTTTTTGTGCAAAGTAATAGAATATAAGTAAATGAATCTTGATTTTAACCTGAGTTGGGTAGGTGTGAAGCAAAACCTTTTAAATACGAGATGGAAAAAAACCTCTTTGAATTAGGTAGGTTTTATCTAAAGATGAAGAAAGAACAGTTACATAAATACCTGTTGACTTGTATTCATTTTATTTTCGCATTTAAATAAAGATGACTTTTTTATAATGATTAACATATTTTCGATTCATGCCTATTAGATTCATTAAATTGATAAATTCTCGTAAAATAGTTAATGTAAAATAATATAGCATGTAAGTATTTTAATTTGTACAGAATTATAAATGATTGTTATATTCTACGAAGTTGTATAAATTGTATGCTTATTATACTTACTGTTGTTTTGATACTCAACACGAACTGAAAAATAAAATTATGACTAAGTATTTTCTGATAAATCTGTCGTTTTATTATTACATAGGTATAAGTAATTTAAGCACATCAGAAGCAAGGTCTTCAATCTTCATTGCAGGTCCTCATTAAGCAATCCATCTTTATGTCTAACTGCAAAAAGGTAAAAATAACAGAAATAGAAACTAACGGGTTAACACGTCGGATTATATTACAATGATTATCTCATCTAAGCGTGTTTTTTCTTTCTTGCAGTCTAATCCACACATCAAATACTAGGCTAATACGTCATAACTTTTCCAGTATTTTATATCACTATAAAGATACAAACATCACAACCATTCAATTCAAAATTTTGTGCTAACACTTGTTGTTATTTATTTAGTCAATATTTTTCAAAAATATTGTTTTTTTTAAAATCGTTGTAGCTGATTTTCCCCACTTAAAACGAAATATTTTTCGTAGAATTTCACTGGGACGATACAACGAACATTTTTTCACAATACTTCACTACCTCAAATGAAAATTTCGAGACGTATTTTAATCCTCCAAGATCTATGAATGTAGTGAAACTAGAAAAATTACTAATATTTAAGCAGTAGTGGTGCTCGTCAGTTTTTTTTTCAGTTATTAAGATATCTTTACAATATTTACAAGAAATTTTTCCTAGCAACTTGTTCACTATACTGCCGGCAATATAATGTATTATATTCATTTTAAAATCAGACAAATTGGTATTGTCTAATTAATCCAGCAACACTTGGTCCCTCTGTTCATCCTCAGCAACATCAGCATCAACTCCAGAAATAGACCTCTTTACACTTAGAAATTCTAAAATCGGGTTTGATTCGAATGCATCATTCGTGCAATTTGAGTTAATACTTGGTGTTACGCTATTTCTTTATAGTAATTTTCTAAGGGCATGTCTGAATTGCAACGCGTTTGGATTGTCGTTATGACCCCCTCGTGCTCTTATGCAAGAAAAAAGCATTTCTATGTGATGCTGTGAACATTTATATGGTAAAAAATACGATAAAGGTCCTTCAGGAACTTCTAATAAATCCATCGCTAAGTTTTCAAAACTTTATGTGTCAACAAAAAACACGAATCGAACTATCTCTCGACAAAGAATTGTCACCCTAATCACGCCACTATTTTAATGTTGTCATAGTAATAAATAAAACCTACCAAATAAGCTTACTAGTAGTAGTAATAACCAATTTAGAACTTTTGTTAATTTCGGATTCAAGAACTTTATTGTATTAAAAAATACAAAATTTCACTTACAAGACAATTGTGCTCACATATATATAACTTATTTTAAGATTTTACATTGAGCATGCGGTTCCTTCTTTATTTTTTATATAGTTGTCTCAAGAATTATCAAGTTTAAAAGTATGTAAAGCCGTACATTCTTTGTTATTCAATTCAAATTCAATATGTTGTTGAAAAGAATACTGAAGTGTTTGATAGAATCAGAAGATACTTTTTATGACATATGATTTAACTTTATTTTAAAAAATAGCCATAATATATATCTTTGGTTATAAGGCTCTAAGTTTTCCTTACTTTTTCTTACACTTTTTGAATTCCCCGTAATAATAACTCATCTTTGTTTTATTAAGATCTATAGTCATCTACTTGAAAAATTTTATCATTCATTAAAGTTTATTTTATGGAAAAAACACGTTTCAGTGCATTTATTTCACGAAAGTGACGTATAATACAAGATTCTATCTTGCAAAAGGGTACTTTCAATATTTCGCTTTATTCGTTAGAAAGCTAATAAAGTTTACCATAACATATCCTGGCAATTCCTAGAAAGGGACACACTGACCCCGTGCTAGATCTCTGTCGGCGCGGCTCCCGTTCCTTCAAATACAAGTTTTATATTTTTAACAATGTAAGATCTGGTTTTGTTTGCAGTATTTTGGTACGTCCGCTTACCTGTTGTACGTAGTACGTAGATATTACTTCTATGCTATAGTGAGCTAGCTGTTCCCAATGAGTGTGTAATCACCTTAATCACTCCGTTTGGCTGTTCCCATCTTCTATACTTTCAACTTTTCGTTTTCGACGACTTTGCTTACCAATGCTTAGCCTATGACGAAAGTCTTGTTTATAAATTTCAATTTTCTCAAAGTTGATCTTTGTGCCTAAGCTAAGTCAGAGCAAAGTCAAAGTTCGATCTATAGATTTCATCATTAGTATTTGTCTTTCATGAGCTGTGGTTAATCACTCACTGGCTGCGCATTATCGCCCGGTAGAATTTCTACCATCCTGATAAATCTGTAACAGCTATTATGTATAATCTATGGTGATAGCTCATGTGCAAGGCAATCCTGCGCAGGTAATGGCAGTTTATAGTTACTTATCTATGGTACATGGCTTAGAAATATCTGATTGTCATTGTCAACTTAATGTCATTACCTCAAAAATCAGGCCGGTGGTAAATCACGTTGCGTCACAGATCATATAGAATACATACTAGTACGTTGCGTTTCCCACTCGGAGTCGAAGTATACCGATTTGTTATGAAAAGATAAATAAAATGACAATGCTTTAAATGGTAATGGTGTAAGTAACAATGGCAGAAGAAGACCATTTTGAGGACGTTGATATTTCGGATATAGTAGATGATTCCGAGCATTACCTGAACAGCGAACCGCTATATAAAGAGATCACAGACTCAGAAAACTTAATTCAAAACTCCGAAATACTGTCTTCAGAAGAGCAAGTACCTGAAGAGAAAAGACCGCAGGTGCAGAAACAAGAGGTAATAAGATCCACGAGGTTGCCTATGGCGAGAATCAAGAATATTATGAAAATGGACCCAGATGTTAATGTTATTTCTGGAGATGCTGTGTTTTTGGTTACTAAAGCAACTGTAAGTTTATTTTTATATAAAATAATTCAATTATTTTAATTTACAAATTAATTATTAGTTCTAAAAAAAGCATAATCTTAATGTACCATTAGGTAATGATTTTTATTTAACTAAGAATTAGTTTTTAGCATTAAGTGTTAAAAGTTAATTTTGGGGTTTCTATGTGATCAAATTAGAAATGAGGAGATCCGTAGAAGAACCCTAGTCACCGATATAGCCCAGCAGATTAGCATGTTGAAGTGGCAGTGGGTAGCACACATAGCTCAAAGAACTGATGGTCGTTGGGGTAAAAAGTTCTCGAATGGAGACCATGGACCGGCAAGCACAACATAGGACAGCCACCGACCAGGTGGACAGTTAACCTGACTAAAATCGCAGGCCACTTCCGGAGGAAATCAATGGGGGAGGCACATGTCCAGCTGTGAACGTTGTTTGGCTGAGATGATGATGATGATTGAATGTGAAACTAAAACTGAAAATGTGAAAAACTTCTTCACTCATTTCTTACTTTTTCTCATTGTTCCAGGAATTATTTTTAGAGACTATAGCAAAAGAGACATTTACCTACACAGCTTCAAGTAAAAGAAAAACTATAGCCAAGAAAGACTTTGATGTCGTTGTGAATAAAGTTGACTGTTTGTGCTTTTTGGAAGGGGCTATGGATTTTTAAGGAATGTTAAGTGGATTTTGACTATTACTAAAAGTTTGGATACCTGGGAAATACATAAGTAATATATAAATTACACTTTGCTTCTGAGCAAACAAATAATATGGTACTTGCCTACTTTACCTAAAAACAATGTTTATGTCTCATTAATATCCAGCCAGGAATATCAGTTTTATATCATGATTTTTATTTCTATACAAACCAAAAACCATATAAAAAACCAACAATAGAAAAAATGAACTATTGGCATTATTATAACTCACAGAATGGACGCAAGAACTTCCAGTGGGTCTAGCAAATTCAAACCATTTTCTAAACTTAGTGGCATTATATTGTGTGGTGCACTTCATAGGTTTGTCTCATTCTCAAAGTTCTGGAGCAAATGTCTACTAAAAATTAGATCTGAGCAACCCAAGGTTATGAACCAATCAATATTATGGCACAGATTTATTACAATTTGTGGATGACAGAATAAAAAAGAATGAAAGGAAATATATTTGTAACATTTTTTATTTTCTACTTTTAATAAATATAAGTAATTGTAAACTCTACATAACAACACTGAAGGAACTGTGCATTTTATGGAGTTATAGAAAGTTGTCATTGAAAGGAGAGAAGTGTGTTTTCTCTTACTAGCCATGTTTACAGTTTAATGTTTGTGAGCCACTAAGAATATGATTTCATACTGATAATCCATGACTCCTACTTAGTAGTCATGGTCACACAACGGTACATGTGCAAGCAATCCTAATTTGTAGAGAAGAATTTTCAGGGATGACTGTGTGCCCAAATTAATAATCATACTAAATATATACACAACAGAAATATATAGAGGAGACATGGATGAAACAATAAGTACCATACATTTGAATTATGAATTCCTAACCAAAGGCCAGATATTTGAGATCAAAGTGGCCAGCCAGTTTGACAAAACGCCTACTTTGTATGTGGATCTAATATTAAAGGATTTGTGTCCTTTCCAAACTAACATAAGTCACAACGACATCAATTTATACTAAATTAAATATAAGTCTAATAAATTAAAAAGAAAATATAATAAAATAAAAGCTTGTTTCAGAGTGAGACTATGTTTATTAGAATTGATACGATTTGTTCAACAATATTTATTTTGTACATTTCTGCATACGATAATCCGTATCATTGGTTGAAATTTTAAAAATAATGTTCCATTTTAATTATTACCTTATTTGAATCAATCTTAATTTGACTTAACAGTTAGGTAAGATTTCAACAGTAGTCAAGTAATTAAGACTTCCCTGATTACAACACTTACTTTATAAAATATATCAGGGCTTAATCGAGTGAACAATATTGTGGTTAAACTAATTTAGGCCGTCGTCTTCTCAAGCCCACGTCAAATGCATGTTGATCAAAACGATGAGAGTAGAGAAAGGTAATACAATCAATATTTTTTTCTTACAAGATTATGCAACTACATTTTATAAAATATATGTTTACCTACTACTTTTGTTGTATATAAACATTTCTAAATAAAAAACACTTCTTTTTTATATGTTTTAGATACAACAGAAACTTATAATGTAAAAATTTTAAATAAAATAGTCATTCATGTACCAATTGATAAAACTTTTGTACTTCCAAAAGTACCTACAAATATTTATTAGCCTAGAAGCTCTTCGAATGTCAACAGGAAGTTGATTACTATCTTTAATTACTACGAAAAATATTTCTACGTGCACTGATCAAATACCATTTTTCAACTCGATTTATCATCTTAATTTCTTAACTCTCTATATTGATTTTGGTAATATAAATTTGTCATTGAACATAAGATAATAAACATTTTCATTGATGAGTACTAATGAAATAAAGTTCCTACATGCGGGCGTTACTTTCAAATCCTAAGCAACTAATATTAACAAATACAAAATATTTAGTAAAATTTTTATAATATAGAAAGACTATCAGAATAACAGAAATTGAGTTTTAGCGCTAAAGGGCTAAGCTCAGTTTCGTCATGAGAGGCCATGTCTAATATAAGAACAGTTTTATTCGGTTTTTAATCAGCGGCGTTATACCCGTAGAAATAGTGTAAAATAGACAGGACGATAGGACAGACGGTAATCCTGCAGGTCATTCCTACATACTATGCCGACTAGAACTATCTTATATTACACAATTTTTTAGCTTCGATAGGACGACATAATAACAACAATAATTGTCATTAATTAATATGTGGTATTTTAGTAGTTTACGAAACTGTATCAAAGTAAGGGTTCTTAAAACACGACTTTTTTATAGCATTACACAAGTGTTTTAAGACCAAATTATGTGCAGTTTCATACACTACTTTATCTTATAACATAGATAATTTTAAAAAAATAACGTAAAATAACAGCGCATGTGTTCGCATTTATTTGTGACCGTTTAGTGCCAAAATCCATTTGCTGATCGCGCATGCGTGTTGTGCCGCGTCCACAGATATGTTGAAAAACTGCATTGCAACCTCCTTGGTCCAGCTGAAGTTGTATCTTAATGGTAACAAAGTTAGCATTTCGATACAGTTGTCATAGAAGATCTGTATCGAAATGTTATCTTTTTTAATTTATTCCGATATATTGTCTATACAGACTGTCATTCAAGCTCTGTTTTTGATTTTTAAATCTTTATATTTCAGTATGAAATTAGATAAAATAATATATGTACTAGTCAGAAGTCAAGCATATGACTAATACATACCATCTTAAATGACAAATATTAAAGAAATAAAAAGTGTTGTCAAGTATATATATAAAAAAAACACTCATCCTTAAAATAATAAGCATGTATATACATTATTAAATTAGCACTTTAATAGTAATAGCACGTTACGAAATAATGATGCCGCAATGCATGCAGTTAATATATTATTTTTAATCAACATGATATTGAGTCTGGAACATAACATTTATTATTTATAATGACATGTACTGTAATGAAATTATTATAATTTATTATTAAAAAGAATAATCATTCTAAAAATATACAGAGGACCAATCGATTGAGACCTCACGCTTATTACTACACAGAAACAATAAGACGCGAAATATCTATTTCTCAATATTACTTGTCAAAGTGACTATGACTTTATCCAATTCTCAAATGGACTACATTGTGGATAGATTCCACAAGTGACAAATATCCACGGATTTATATACTCCTCAAATATCATAACTGTGACACAAGCATAAAAACTATTGAAAATTAATCACTTGATTAGTAACAAGGATACGCAACGTAATAAGTTCTAAAGTTTAGTCATGTGCTCAGTCTGTGAGATCTGTCAACTAAAAAACTTGTCTTGTTAAACTTTAACATAAAACAAGTTTAAATACCATTGGCAGAAAATTTTACATAAATATTCTTTTTGTAAAATATTATATCGTATTTATTAAATAACGATAAGCCAGAGCAAGAAATTGAGTTCTTCATGCAATTTTTATTCAAATATTGTTATTTGGCAGTAGTAGGAATATGGAAAAGCGTATATACTTCACCATAATATAGTAAAGTGATACAATTTAAAGTCAAATTATTTATAAATTATATAGTACAGCTTTGAAACATACGTAAATTATTGACTATTTGTCTGTGGAACAGATTATTCAACGGTTTATACAAATAGCGAAACAATACTAATTGCAAATCATTCGTACTATATGTACAGGTTTGCAGAAAAAAATTGGGGGTTAATATTGGGACTTGAACCTACAACAACAGACTATCGTCATGTCGCTATGCCAATTAAGCTATAGTAGAACTCCACTAGCAGTCCGATTTGATTCCTTCATTTCAGATAAATCGGAGGGAAAGTTTTTTCAGTAAAGGTAGATGTCATTCAAGGCCCAATAGTAGGTATCCGATTTTTTTCCTTCAACATTAGAATGAATTTTCACCTAGCATAACATTAATACAATTAATCATGAAACACTCATTCGTACTATGGTATTTAAATCTGTCTAATAATGGATTTGTCCCTTTAAGATAGGGATTTTCCATAGTCCAGGCCAACACCTATTTGTGCGTTATTAAATTGTTTTAATTAACGTTACAAATGATTTTTTACAAAATATTTGTATTTTTGGTTATTGACGTCTATAAAATAATTTGGTACTTTATGTACAGCATGATTTTAAAAATTACAGAGTTTTGAAAGTAATCTTAGCCCAGAATTTCTGTATTTGAGAAGTAGATACCACGTGCTTAATGGCAAAAAATTCTGATCACACCCTTGGTCATAGATTCGCGTCACTTAAATATTTACAAAATATACAAGTTTTTCTAATCTACAATCTTAAGATCGATCAACATATTTTCAATAATATCCACAATTAAACATTCTAATTCCATAATTAATTTATTTGCTCCAATTAAAATTTGTTTAGACGGACAACACTGATGGTTATATGCTATGATTAGTCCATTTGGAAGGGTAGATTGGCAGCTATTCTTGGCTTTTTCTTTTTTATTGGTTTTGAAGTCTGTGGTTGAGGCTGTTGAGGTACCTGAAGAATACGATATGTGTCTTTATAACAAAGTACTCACTAACTGATAACACTGTAAACCGAGGCACATAAGTAATTTATTTTTATTTGAAAACTTACGAAAAAATCCCAGTCAATGTAACAGGAACACAACATTAAATTAATTTTATGAATACTGGTTATTTCCAATTTGATAATCAGTAATGACGCATATGTTTATTACCTCTTTGATAATCAGTGATGTCTAATACGTTTATTCTTTATACTGTATAGATCTAGCGTTTGACCATTATCTCACTTCATGGTCAGTGACGATCTAGTCGTAGATTTTATCACGCTAGACCTCGAATGCTCACTGGCATTTCTTTGTTTGGATATTGATAATAAATATTCGATAATTGTATAGTTATTCTCCACTTTATGTGGTCTATTTTACATAAACCATTTAGTAGATCACATAATATAAGGAAGGTCCTGTATCATACAGTATTTACTAATACGGAGCTGGAGCTCTCATATAGAGATAATTTTACTGATTGTTTATTTTAGATCAAAGATATTTAAGAATCTACCATTACTATCAAGGTCATTGAATAAAATATTTGTAAAATTTGTTGGTTACCTGAGTGTTGTTAGATTGAGGCTTTGGCAGTATGCATTTTGGCGCCACTAAATCACCAGTTTCTTTCCTCGACAATGGTCCACTTCCGTTTTGATTCCGTCTGTAAAGAAATTTCTAGTCTATAAAATTCTAAACATAAATTCTTCACATCTTTTCATTCCACATTACTAGTATCAAACGTTAAGAGAGATACAGAGAACGCAAGAGATACAGATTGGTCATATTTTCGGATAAAAGCGTTGTTTTAGATTTTACTGTTTATTATTTGATGAAGTATAATTGCAAGTCCTTCCCGTTCAAATTACGTTTGAGTTACAGGGTGGTCATGTTCATTTAAAAAAATCATACTTTTCCAGATTAAAGTCGCTTTTACTCGTATAGTATTCAAAATGTGTAGATGCAATTTATATTGGTAGTTTGGTTTTGTTGTCGTAACTGATTAATTGTTAAATCACTTATTGTGGAAAAAAAATTGGGATTCTTTTCTCTGATATAGAAAATTAAACGTTTCCTTCGATTTTCTGAAATACAATTGTATCCTATCCTACTAATATTATAAACGCGAAAGTTTTTGTGTATGTTTGTTACTCCATCCATTCCAATGAAATTTGGTATGGAGATAGGTTAGACTCGGGAATAACACTACTACTTTTATCCCGGAAAAAATATAGTTCCTGTGGGATAAGTGAAGTAGCGGAAAAACTGTAATTCAAGCGGGAGAAACCGCGGGCGCAGCTAGTGGAGAACAATTTCAGCGAGTATGTGTTGAAAAAGTAAATAAATGCCTCACCAATCTATCTAACATTTTAGTAGCTTAACACATATTAATTAGTATACCTATGATGTCTAATGCTTCTGTTTTGGTTTTCATACTCTAGCAATCTAGTTTTAGTTTCATCAGTTTTGCTTTTCAATATTAACGAAAGATGTAGATTGGTTAGGATTGGCCTGTATCATTCTGAATATAGGCAGAGGTTTACACTTAACATCCTGTAGGCCTTATAATTGTTCCGTCACATTTTCCCTTTAAAAAACTAAGTATATATAATTATTAGTAAACTAACCTCCGACTAGTTTGTACTTGTAGCGGTACGAAGGGATTGGCTAGTTTATCTGCGGCGCTCTGTCCCGAACTGTTCTGTCGGGCGGGGGGAGGTCGGTGCGCGGGGGCCGATGAGCTCGACGATTGGTTCTGAAAAGTGCATATTTATATAGATTTCCTTATTAACATTACAGTGTAATCTCACTAATCCGCTTCTATTAAAAACCAGAGGGTGCCGGATTATTGGAATGTTCGGATTGCGGGATTATAGAGGAAAAATCACAATAAATAAAATAAAGCATAAAGAGAATATTATAATGTATATATGTACATATGTGTGTTCTTGTTCAACAGGTTTTATTGCAACTGTAACATATCTCATGATAAGTTTTGAGGTTAGACTGCTAGACGACGAAGCGGCGACGCGACTGAGCGAATAGGCATAGAGGGGCGAGAGAGGCGCGCGCGGGAGTTGCCGAATTATTGGACGTATCGGTCTATTAAAGTGCCGGATTAGTGAGACTATACTGTACTCGCAGTGTCCATTGTGCTACAGACACATGACCCTGGAATAAAAGTAATATTGTAAGACGGTCACCGTAGCTCAGTAGTCAGCTTTCCGACTTCTGATCATGAGGATCTGGGTTCGAATCCTAGCAAGAACAGAATTTATGTGACGAGCATGAATGTGTGACCCGGGCCTTGGATGCTTGTTATGATGTTATTGTGTGTCTCTTAGCCTCTCTCGACACAGGAAATCCAAATCCGAGGGTGTTAGTGTGAAAAAAATGTGTTAAGTATGGATGGATTATGTAGGATGTTTGTCTGCCTTATTTTAGGATATACATTTATGTATATACAATAGCTGAAAAGTGCTACGCATACCTCGACGATATTATAGACTTCAACAAGTTATTTCACACTTTTGAGTGTTGAAGTCGGTTCCATTATTTGATAAAATTTTTTTTTTGGTGCATCATGTACTCACACCGGCACCCATAAGCCGATTTAATTGTTCCATGAATATAAATTGGGTACCTGTGCAGACATCCAACTAGGTCCCTGCGTGATGCTACTATTGGGCAAGTGGTGTGGGAAGGTGGTGCGCTGCGCCTGGTTGATTCTCGTCTCCTGCCCCTGGAGGGCCATGTTGTTGTTCCGGTGGAACGGTGGCGCCGGGAACTGGGGGAACGGCATCTGGTTGGCGACGGGGCCATGCTGCAGTTGACTTTGTGCGAACGGTGGGAATGGAGGGATGGTGGGCTGATTCTGTCAGGAAATATTAACATTTACATATTGTTTAAATGCCACCTACACTAATATAAGAGTCAGAAAAGAGTACTGTATATGTTGGTTGAATGAAAACATGCAGCGACACAGATCAGAAACTGTATTAATTAATGCATCTAGTGAGCTGATGAACAATTCATTTCAAAAATATATATAAACTAGTAGCGCCCCGCGGTTTCACCTGCGTGGATTACGGTTTTCCCGCTACCTTCAAGTATCCCACGGGAACTATACTTTATCCGGCATAAAAGTAGCCTGTGTTAATCGAGAGTTTAAACTATCTCCATACCAAGCTTCATCGTAATCGGTGTAGCCGTTTGAGCGTGAAGAAGTAACAATCATAGACACATACACACAAACTTTCGCATTTATAATATTAAGTAGGATTCCACGCTCGCCCATAACAGTTGCAGTGTTACTCAGATCACTCTTGACCTTGATAACTTTTTTATTAACTTACAACAAATAACGAACTTACATCAATTATCTAAGAATAGAAGTTCCGGTCTTAGTCATAATCAACACCTTGATCGCATTAACCTTTCAGAAGCAAGGAACAGTTGATTCTCAGCGTGAAGAATTATCAGAAATGTACTAAAAGCACTATTACCAGTCACCCAATCAGTGATTGCGCACAACTGTTCCAAGCCACAATCGTTTTCACAGTAGTACCTCAATTGCATATTTTATCTGAAGAATAACTACAAAAGGCTAGGGAGAATTTCAGGGGAATACTAATTTTGCAGAGAATGTTCAGTGATGAAAACGGACACGAAATATGTGTGCAAAATTAACGAAAGTTTTGGCAATTACTGCTAATGGACCGCGCCCAAAGATGGGCGTTCGATAAACAAAAAAAAAAAAAAAATTGGTTGTCTGTAAAGTCGGTTTACGGACGATAGATTTACGTGATAACGTCATAATCATTTATGACTTTGACTTCGACTTTGACTTTGATTATTTTATGTAATACAAAACTCAGGTGGAACGTTACGCGGAACGTTACTATTATTCATGAGTGTTGCTGGTATTCATCAATTTATAAAACGTTATCACATCAAAACAAAAAAAAAACTCTATAGCCAATAAAAAAACACATCATATCAACCGAGAGGATAATCTTTTGAAAATAATTTTATCATTCTTAATTTTTCATTTTTTAATACGGGAAATACGTTTGCACGAGCTTCTCGATAAATAGATAAAATGAAGTTACATTATGGTATGCGTTTCCAAATGATAAAGTTGCAACAATGTTACAGGTTTTTGTAATATCCATAAACAAAAAAACACAGATGTAAGAACTCAATAGTAATGTTTAAAGACTATTCAATAGTGGAAATATGTTGTGTTGTAAACACCATGCAATGTATATAAAATACTGCGCGATGTCAGAAAGGAACTGATACCTAATCAATGCGCAAACACGATTTCTATGTCACTCCATTGTAATCAACACTATATTTCATAATCACATTCTGAAAAGTATGTTTCTATTCATTCATTAGTTCCATATCTCTAGATGACAACATTATTTGGAAATTGTAAATATACCTGGGAAACAACTGAAGGGGTATTATTTGAAAAGATATCGTACTATACGACCTCCGACATATCTTAAGTAACGGAATATCTGAAATACATAATATGATTGTATTAATATCACTTCGATTCAGTGATTTACAAAACTTGATTCGATTTCTTAGTTGTAGGTAGGTATTAGCGCCGCGCCCGAGAGTAAATAAAATGTAGATCATACAGAAATTTTATCATAAGCGAGCGGAAAAAGCTGGACTCCATTTTGGATACGTCAAGTCATAAACAAGAAGCGGTTACAAATACGTATTTTCTTCATTTCCACCGCGTTTTCAATAATAAGCTTGCGAATGGATATCAAAGATACATAGGGCACACAGGCACGGATTTTCACTTGTTGCGTTCCTGGCATATCTAACATCTTTCATGCTTCTGACAGTCTTCAGTAATTCCTCTTTTGATAGAATGCATGATCGGGTATTTTTCTTACCATACTATAATAACACCAGGCATAGATAGATAGGTGTAATACACAAAACACTTAACTAAACTTTTACATAATTAGTGATTTCCGAAGTACTACACCCAACACATGGACACGCCAGGACACGGGTTTACCTCTTATGAGCCTGATGCGCACAGTACAACCATTACAAATTGACGAATAGAAGAGTAACCACCATGTTAGAGCTTTTAGACCGCCATTAAACCTTATACATAATAATCATTACAATATTACAGCCAAGCGCTTAGACTTGGATTTGTTTTGTACGAGTATCGCGATTAGGCTGTTGAGCAACGATTTTTTTTTCGAAAAATAGATTTAGTTTTTGTTACTGTTGAAATAAGTAAACTTAAGATGTTATGTAGAAATAGTGTATGTACATAATGTGTTCCTTTCTCTATATATATTATTCTGTAGTTAAACGCGATGAGCTGTAATTGTCTTTTTATATCTAATTATTAATACTATATAAGTGTGTTTAGCTGTTGGTCATCCATGTAAGTAAATAAATAAATAAATTACCTAGGGTAGCGGCTGTTAACCTAATCGTTTCTTGAATTCATAAAAAAATTAAATACCGCGGTGTTAAACCGTCAAAACCCTTCGAAAAGCGATACTGCGAATTTCAAACAAACAAAACATTGTTTGTTGTTCACATGAGAGTTGGAGTACTCTCATGCAATTGTACGTTATATTTATAAAACATGTGTTGCTTGCCTTATAATTGGTGTTTGCCCATTCGTTAGCCACGGGCTGCTGTTGTCTGATGTTCTGAGAGCTCTCTTTGCGCCAATTCTGTGGCTGTTGATTGGGCATCCTGAAATGTTACAAAGTCACTCAATACTATGACACTCACTTCAGGGACAAGAGTGATTTTACGATATCAGCTGATTTTTAAAGGCCACAAAATACTTCAATTTTCTAAACTACTGACGGAATGTGATGGTATTTTTCTGTAAGTTTACTCGAGAAAAGCAGGATTGTCGTCCAATATAAAAAAAAAAAACTACTGAGGTTATGTTAGTATCGTCCAGATTATTTTAATGTTGTTGTATGTATTGCTTCCGGGCTGTTTGGCCGTGGTCTATGTGAAACTTTTGTTCCAGACGCCGCGAAGGAGAGTTCTACGCTCTTGTCGCCGCTCGGACCTGAACCACTGAAGATGTCGACCGCAGTGATCGACGAAACGTCTGGAACAAAAGTTTCACATAGACCACGGCCAAACAGCCCGGAAGCAATACATGCAACATGCAACGCCGGCCGTGAAAGCCTTAGAGTTTACATATTTTAATATTGTTGAATTGTATTTTTTTGTGTGCACAATACGTCGTACGCTTTCGAGTACGATACAAATGCTACAAGCCAACCTCCACAAGGCTATATTACCATTGCGAACTCGAGTATCGAGTTCAGAGATGGCACTTAATTAATTCATCAGCTATCTACCGTCTAGGTTTCTAAAACTACATATACGATTTACGGCTTACCCATCAAACATCATCCATACAGGAAATCTGCTGCGAGAAGAATGCACCAAAGTTAATTTTTAGAGCAAAATATAGTATATGTAGAATTTACGAAAAAGATGTCAATATTATGTTATATAATAGTTATAAAATATATTTTTTAATACAAAACTTTGGGTACAATGTTTTACATCTATAAGTGGTACAATCTTATGATCTAAAATATATATCACTAAAATTATCTCATATTGTGAGCTCCTGTTCCCGTACTAGTCAAGACTGTATTTTTTTTTTTTATTATTGGGAATAGGCAAGCGTTTGACCACTATCTCACCTGATGTTAAGTGATGATGCGGTCTACGGTGGAGCACGCCTGCCTAGAAGATACCTATTCACTCGTGACTTGAAGATACCCAGGTTGTATGTTTACGGAAACACAGATTTAGGCAATAAATTCCATTCGTTAGCTGTACGCACTAGGAATGTGGTAGCAAAACGCTTCGTGCGACAAGTTGGAACGTCCACCATGTATGGATGTCGCATTGCCGTCCGTCTGGTCGTCCTAAGATGGATGTATTATACGATACAGGACTTTTCCAAAAGTGTTTTATTCTTTTTTATTAATTTGTTTCTGTACCATGTATATAGTATCAACCTTCTGTTTTGTTCTATTATTTATTGTGTCCTCATATGGTGTGGATAGAAAGAAAGAAAGAAGCAAGAAAACTATTTATTTCTGACTTATAACAACACTACATACAATACAAAAGAAGAAGGGCGCATTGAGGAAAAACATAGATATAATAATTTACAATTAATTAGTAAAAAAGTATTCCTTCATCGAAATTAAATATTACTAAAATATATAATGTAGTGTTGCGCAATGCCAGAAATGAGTCCCTACTCAGCGTTATATAGCTATATTCGTTCTCAAAATAGAATTATTTCCGATGTCAGCTGTTTTGCACGCAGACACAATATACATTCTAAGTTTGCGCGCTACACCTTAGACCGCGTCATCACTTAACATCAGATGAGACAGCGGTCAAACGTAAGCTTATATTTTTTTCTCTTTAAAAAAGGAAAAAATTAAACATTGTTGTGGAGATTTATGTGCTTATTTCCATATATCCTATGGTTGACATAAAAAAGCATCACATTAAAATAGACACATTGGGTGTGTTCAGACCTGACGAATCTGGGGATTCTATTCCCTGGGACCTGATGAACGCGCAGCTGCGCGCCGCGTTGGACTCACCCTCACAGATGACGTTATATATTTCTTAAGCCATATTTCATTCGCTATGTGGACCGAATTGAAGAAAAAAGAAAAACATACTATACTCTGTGAACGCTTTATACCTTGTATGGTTCTGTGGTTGATGCTCTTTCTTAGCGTTATCGTTATTCACGCGCCAATTCGGATTCGGCTCACGATTCTGTATAAAGAGAAGAATGTTATTTAGAAACAGGTAAAAAATATAAAGTTCCTCACAAATCAAGAGTGTTTTTTACAGATTCGTGCTGAAAAGCGCCGTAATATCTGTTCATTCTTTGTAACTGATTACGCGACAGGGCTACAATCTATGTAAATTAAGTTTTATTAAGTAAATATTACATATATAAAGCGGTGCGTCGGTGAGAAAATATAAAATCAATGGTAAAAACCGGTAAAATCCGTTGCGTGGTTTAAGAGAAGTTAGCGATTAAGCAGACAGACGCGAAGGGCCCCTTAATAGAATAGAATAAACATTTATCCAACACACACATAACAAGGACAGGGCATAATTGATGCCACTATTGTATACAATATATGTAATTATAACAAAGGATCTTAAATTTTGTGAAGTTGAATAAGTCTTGGCTCTCAACATTGTGCCAAGAGCACTAGCAATTGGCGCTGGTTTTCAGCCAAGACCCGAAGTTGATAGGAGAAAAAAAACTAATAATTAATATCGGCTAGGTAACTTAAAATCAAAATAAATACTAAGGAGTAGTCCTTACAATACATAATACATTAAACCAAATTTAAATCAATAATGACAAATATGAACAAAAAATACCGGTACCCCACGACAACTACTTATTTATGTACAAATCATAAAAATGACCCTCCCCAGATAAAACAGGTGAATATGGCAATTGCTTTATACATTTCACATATTACGGGACTGGCTGCGACTTTCCTGCTACATCGTTCAGGAATATTTAAAATAAACTTTGTACATATGTAGTGATGGGTTCACCAGTAATGACTTTCTCAGTTGTGACGATGTGGTCAAAGTTGGTATCACACTAGATTTAAACTCTCGACTGGCAAGATGACAGTTTCCAGAATATATTTGGTGTTTGGTGACAGATCTAGACAGAATAGAACTCTAGAGGGGCAGTTAGCCAGCCAGCCAACTAGTTACACTATGCTGTGGCTTTCATTACAATACTTCCTTTACCAAAACGAAACCGAGGTCCAGAACAGAGTGGGAAAAATTGGAGAGTGCCTGATTGAAGATCAGTAGAAGCAAAACCGAACATCTGTTTAGCGACTTCAGTGGGTCATGAAATGTTTCCCATATAGTCTTAAATGGTGTATGTACCCCTACCAGTCTGCTCTGATTTTATCCAAAAGGACGTTGATCCAAATTCAGTTCAGTTGATCATTGATCTAAAAGGACGGCAATATTGAACCCAGGCGTAAGGAATAGGATAAATGCACGTTGGATGAAATCGAGACAGGTCTCAGAGACCATATGCGATCCACGAATGCCCTAACTCAAGGGCAAAATTTATAACATAATATATGTTGGGCAGCAAAAGAGGTTGATGAAAGAAAAGTGCATGTGGCAGAGATGTGAATGTATCTCAACGCATTGGCATCTCTGCCACATACAGTTTTATTCCATGGTTGTGCAGTATGACTAGAATGGATAAAATAATGAATGAGTATATCAGAGGAAACTTGAAAGTAGTATCAGTAAATGATGAGTTGAAAGGGAATAAATTGGCTTGGTATGGAAATGTCATGAGGGATGAAAAAAAATACAAAGAGTACTTATCACGAATGTGGATAGACACAGTATAGAGGTAGAAGAATAATACTTTTATGAAAGGTGTGAGCATGTCCCGACCCCACCTAGAGTGGCATAAGTACAAGAAGAACGAAGAGACTACCTTTATCAAAAGCGCCAAAAGTCCCAGACCAATTTCAATTGCCACGTTTCCGTTTAGTACATTACCTTATTGTTTTTATCAGACTCGTTTTCGCTGATCTTGAGCAAGCTTTTGAGCAAGTGCGTAGCATTGTCCTGTATGCAGAATGAACAATAGATTTAAAAAAAATGTACAATCAAGATATACATGTTATTGTGATATCATTAGCTCAGCTATAGAATATCCACTGTTGGACATAAGACTCTCCATGTTGTTTTAGGGGGTGATGCTAGTTGGGAGAGGGTAGTCTGTATATCAGCTAGGCCATTCCCAACCTCTGTTGCCACCGATGATGGATATGTAATAAAAAATTAACATTTTATGACAGTTCCATTGAAATTGTCAGGTGGAAAAATTTCAAAATACCGCTGCAGTACATGGACATTGTAAGTGTTGTACCATAATATGCTGTTACATTCTTCGCGATGTTACTTACAAGGCAGGACTTGATCCCAAAATTGCTAGATATGTGCTGTGTAGAAATTTAGGTCACCTCTGACCGGATGATCGCATGAAAACTAACTGAAACCGTGTATAACTCACCGGTGTAATGGAGGGGCCATTGTTCAGCTGAGGCATGAAGTTGTTGTTACGATGTTCTATCGGCGAGTGTTTCTTGTCTACTGGAGGACTGCAATGTAACAAACAGTTACAAAATTATGATTTATGCAGATTTAGGGATAATTATACATTACCATAAAACAATAGTATATTATGATACAATATAACTAAGTTGGTTATTGCACACGGGCCTGTGAGTTGCAGTGGGAGCCGCAAATGAGGGCGTTATTCATCCCAGTGTGTAATGAACAGAGCTCACAGTTTCATACAACGTTTTTCAACACATTTTCGAGGAAAAAACAAACACGTATTGCTTATATCGTTTTAAATTGAGAATGCTCTGTTACTCCCATATAACTTGCAGTAAGGTACTCATTTTACTTTGAAGAGGTAGTTATATTACGCAACCGTGTGTAATGTTAATTAGCACGAGTGTTACAGTTTGTTTGTGGCCCTAAAAGCGATGTAATAAGGCTCATGCTATGAAAAAGTGTGTTGTAAATGGAACACAAACAAACGAAGTGCTCATAGCGCAGATTACTTAAGCTTTTTTTATACTGTATAGATAGCGTTTGACCACTATCTCACTTGATGGTCAGTGAAGATGTGGTCGAAGATCTTATCACGCTAGACCTATGCTGTGGTTTAAAATTCAGATTATTCACTATATTTGAATTATTCACGCTACAAGTCGGTTCAAAATATGACAATGTCACACGTGTGAACAACATCTTTATCAATTAAATAGTTTTTTTGCTGCTTTAGCAAAAAAAGAATTTAATTGATAAAGATATTGTTTTAAAGACATGTTTGAAATACTCTCGGCGCACTCTCCTACACCCAAAGACTAGTAGAATCCTAAGACCTAAGTTCATGAAATAATAGATCTGTAATAAGGACTGCCTTATGGAAAAAAGCGGTCTAAAAAAAATAATCTCGTACATTATACGGTTCCTAAAAATGTTCGGAGTGTAGAAATCAGCAATCATTCTCAGCACAATATTTCACATTAAGAGCTTCGTTATGCTAATTTATATAGAAGAATCTTCAAAATAGATAAATAAATTAGGTACTTGCCTATAGCTTGCGAATGCAGAATGATGTCCGTCTTCCCCACGCAGTACGTTGGTGGGGTAGGTGAATCCGAACGCGTCTTGATTCGCACTCTGGGCGGTTTTCAAATTGTCACGCAGTTTTCGACCGTATGATATGTTTATCATATGCGCCGTTTGCATCCTGAATCAAAGGTAAAACACAATAAGCTATTCCTTATATTCTTCAAAACGGATGGTTGGAATGAATAGTAGATTGTTATACAAGAGGCTAAAATGTCCCATTGCATACGAGGCAGTTTTACTCCAGAACTTTAGCAAGGGACCAAATAGAAACAGAGTTATAATAGTGTCTGGTGTCAGGGCTCGAGATTATCGTTCTTCTACGGATTACGGATCTCTCCATCCCTAATACCATTTTATGGACATATTCCAAGCATAGCCGTTTTCATGCATCGTAGGGTGGCCTAGAACTTGCTTATTAGGCTCATTAAAAACAGTCGCGCAGATAACAGACAATAACTGACCTGTAGAAGACAGTATGTTCGCACAGATCCTCGGACATCCCCCCCGGGAATGGCCGGTCAAACATGACCTGATAGGTGGGGTCTGCATTGAGCTTGTCAGAGAGGCGGACAGTGTTGCTATCGGACGCGGGATAGATGGCGGTGACGGTGCCGGTACTACCGAATGGGACAGTGACAGTGCGGGACGCGCACACCACACGGTCGTACAGCTTGTAATCGGCTTTCGGGTCCGGCTGGATGTTGCCGCTGTGAAGCTCGGGCTGGATACACAAATAGAATAGAAAATAATAAATATTTATTCAACACACACATAAAAAGGACAGATGCAAAGTGAAGAGCAAGAATGAAGAAGACAGAGCATGAGGGATGTCGCTATTGTATACAATATATGTAATTATAGAACGTATTATAACATTATTAATGACAAAGGGTCAAGTGACAAATACATCCTCGTTCCACAGACCACAATATGTATTGTCACCGTCAAAACTTTTAAACGGCGAAAAGCAATATTTACTGAGAAAGCAGGTAAACACGAGTCAGCAGAGTTTGATCAATAGTAATTTTGTCTAAAAAATCATTGGTTAAAAGTGCTTTTGATTGTAAATTTTCGGTCGAAAGTAGTTTTGTCTGAAGTCTGTCTGTCCCTTATTCAAAACTATTTTTAGCCCTATAGATTAAGTTAGGTTAGACTTTTGAAGAATTTTGACTGATAACTACTTTTGACCAACTTCATTGGGCAATAGTACTTTTGATTGTTATTTCCGCCAAACTAAGTACTTTTTTGACTAGCAAAATCAGTCTGGTTTAGAGGTTTGACTGTAACATTATCACACTAATATTATAAATGCGAAAGTTTGTGTTTATGTGTGTATGTTTGTTACTGCTGTTACTGTTGATTTCGAAGCAATTTGGTATGGAGATAGTTTAGACCCTGGATTAACACATAGGCTTATTTTTATCACCACGCGGGTAAAACTGCGGGGTGCAGCTAGTGTAACATAAACAACTGGTTAATGTTTTTTTTTTCGGATTGAGGACGATCCAAAAAATACACACTGGTTTATTTATAGATTAAACGAGACACGAGGGTTCAGATTATAATAATATAGCACCAGCGACCCTCACCAATATGTATCAGATAGATCACATGTTTATCTGGTTTAGTGTAGAGAAAGAACACTCTCTTCATGGACTCAAATAGTGCACTTACCTTAAACAGAAGGTTCCATTTGACTTGAAGTGTGACCTTCTTTTCCTTTTCTTTGAGCTGTTCCAGCTGCGCGTTGAGATCATCAGCCAGAGCCTTCATTTCTTCAGGTTCTAGCCCTTCGGAGCCACACTCCCGGCGTAGTGCCTTTACGTGTGGCTGAGCTTTGAGCCATGTCTGTACTTCTAACTGTTTCTTTGTCCTGAAACAATAAATACATATATTCACGCCTGTTTCCCATAGGGGTCTTATGGGAAAACTACCTTACTATTTTCAGATGCTACGATCCCGACACACTATAATTATGAAATGAAACAGCATAATTATAAAAACTTGCCAATTTGAAATAGGGCCATTCTTATTTTGTTCATAATTGCAGCCATTTGTAAAAGATTGTGTCTCAAAATGTTATTTAATAAATTTATATTAGGTAAAAGCAAATCACTATTTTTTTTCTTCAACAAATTTAAAATCTGTGAAGACATCAACGCGATAATCGATCTCAATCGACTCCAGAAGGCGATAACAAATTAGAAAGCTCGAAAGGTTTGAATGGTCTATGTTGCCTGAACATAATAAATACATAAATTGTATATTTCAATCCAACAACAATGAAGCTGTGACAACATCTTCGACTACGTCGTCACTGATCATCAAAAGAGATAGTGGTCAAACGCTGATCAAACGCTACATCTATACTGAATAAAAAAAACTATGGCCAATGAATGTGGCACTTACCCGACCTCTTGTGGCCATATATCGCTCTCAAAAAAGATATCTTTAGAGATGCTTTGCGCTAACATGTCGAAAACCTGTAAAAAGTAAATGTATACTTTTAGTTCACTTAAATATAAAAAGTCACCTAACCCCATATATAATATGTCTAAATATTTTTTTTAGAGATTAGTCAAATAATATGCAATATATATATAATACAGAGAGGCCCTTCCACAGCTGGGACACTTTGTCCTAGCAGGGCTATTGGGCAGATAATAATAATAATGTATAATTGTTAGATACCTCTGGATACTCCCTGGCGTAGCTCTTGACGAGTTCAATGCATCGGTTCGAGTAGAGCCATGCAGATGTTACCTTACACCGTCGGGTGTAACCGGACACTTCTAGATTCTGCCAACATAACATGGATGAAATAAGTTTATTTGTAACATTTAAAGCACACGAAAATAAAACACAATATCCATTACTATACGTTACATACAATGCTAATGTTACAAACCGGCCCGACTCAGCAATGCTGGTTATAAACCAGCGCTGTTCTTCCATTGGGACCGGTTCGTGATCATAACACTCAAAAATGTCATCAAGCACGCATCACGGCGTCCATTGTTTACATATTTGTAAGACAATATGTTTTTGTCACCTTTGATTTTAAATTTGAACGATTCATTTCTCGATTTGTTTATTTAGACCCACCCTATCCTGCAGTCATACATCCGGCAGACAAAAAAACGCGTTTGACAGTTCAGTTTTGAAAAATCGTTGTGGTCTTAAAAATGGAGTAATACAAAAATACCACTATAACACCCTCAAACAAGTTATGTTGCCATATGTAATAAAATTGAAATTTACAACAATGTGAGTTAATTTCTACTTTGATCACTTTTATTTATTTATTAAAAATAAAAAGATGCAGTTCGCATAGAGTTCTATGAGTTATTTAAGTTCAATTGTCACAGTGGATACTAAAAATTGGGTCTGCAACTCGTAAAACTTGATTTATTTGATATTTTAAAATATTTTGATGTTTTAAAAATAATTGCAATTGATTTATAAAACAACTGCTATCGACAGTTAAAAGGTTTAGCTTCCAGTGCGATGTGCAGTTGTGATTTCCTTAAGCCATATACAGTTTACTAGTCAAATTACCTTTTTGACAAATTTGAGATTGAGCCCGATGTTGATTTTATTGATTTGTTCAGTGGGGAGGTCGTTTCTTTCGCCAGCCGCCACTAGAATACATCCCGTGATGCGGGATAGCATTTGTGTTGATATTCCTGGAAATAAAAAAGCTTTTAGTACGCACATATATTACTAACATGAGTGGTGTTTGTGAACTTTGTGAGACTGAAAAGATAATAACAGAGATTACAGAGTTGTTATATGCAATCCTATAGTAATGTTAAAACTGCTCACAAGCAACTTTATAATTGTAATGTAAACTCTAAGGCTTTCACGGCCGGCGTTGCATGTTGTATGTATTGCTTCCGGGCTGTTTGGCCGTGGTCTATGTGAAACTTTTGTTGTCTATGTGGAACTTTATAATTGTTTTTATGATCTCTCTAGTACAAACATGGAAAGCTATATTTATTATAGATTTGGAAGAAAAATAACATATTGTCCAGTGAATTTGTAATTCTAAATAACAAAATAAATACAGATCACTTAAACATATTTAAAATTATTTATACTATGTTATAAAGAGCTGTGATAACAATCCCTGTTTAATCCATTAGTCCAGTCATAGATTGTTATCATAAATACGAAATCCCCTTTTTTTATGGTCTATAGATCTATATCGTTCGACCGATACCTCACTTGAGTGTCAGTGAAGATGTATGTGGTTGCAGGCGGAGACGTTTTTATCAATGTTAACTGGCTCTTACGGATAGCTGCCTGAAAACAATGTCTGTTTTGTGACAAATTTTCAACCATTTTCTTGAGCGCCTTGAGAACTACCCTACCACCTTACTGTGGATTTAATATCGTTATTACTTATATCAGCAGGTCAAGCCGGTGGAGAGGATCAAACCAGCTCTCATGTTGACAGCTTACACTGCTAGGTTTCAAAATAGGGAATAAATATCATAATTACCGCAAGCAGCCGCAGCATGGTAGGAGTTGTGGTAGGGGCTGGCGGCGCTGAACACGGTAGGTGTGGGTTCGGGACGCTCCGTCACAGACACCTTTATGCGCCCGCTGCGAATCGCTTCTGAGTCTACCACCTATACAATCATAGGGTATAAGAACAACAAAAAAAAACTGCTCGACGGCAAAATATTTTACCGTTAGACGAGCTATCGATACACGCGCAAACGTCCACAGTACCATCAGTTGCACTTACTAAAAATACTTGGGCCGAATACAAGGAGAGCAGTGATACTGACCGTGGCGAGACTCCCATAGTACTGCCCCTGGGTGAGCAAGAACACGTGGTCTCCGGGCGGGTAGGCCTCGCGCGGCGTGCTGTACCGGCCCGGCTCTGACATGATGTAGGCGGTGACGTCACGCACCACCGCTTGCAGCGGGTACCCGCACGGCACGCCGCACCACTCCGCCTCCTGCACCATCTGCACGTTGTCCTGAATCACGTATCTGTAACCTGACACGGACCAAAACATATTTAAAACAACTTATTTTCCGACAAAACCTGAAACAACTGACTTCTTTCACCTGTATTTTTTAGAGATATACCATGATAACATAAGCACTACTAACATATAATTTAAATGGGTCCATGGGTACCGAGAAACTAAACCATTTGCAACAACAAAATAAGATCCATATTTTTATTTTCTTATTTTATCACACACGGACCC
The DNA here is from genome assembly GCA_934044485.1 of Apeira syringaria. NCBI lineage: Eukaryota > Metazoa > Arthropoda > Insecta > Lepidoptera > Geometridae > Apeira > Apeira syringaria. The sequence continues at coordinate 7,674,601 of OW203665.1, read as the reverse complement.
CCGCACTAGGATTCCTGTATCGCGGGAGGCATGGACACACACAATTACAGCACAAACATCCAAGACCCGGGACAAACATCTACACTCATCGCACATATGTTTGCCTCTGCCGGGATTCGAACCCAGGATCCCGGAGACACAGTAGTCATGTCACTGACACTAACCGCTGCGCCACGGCGACCGTCGTATTGCTTCAGGCGCTTTCATGTAATTGATAAACATACATAAAAACAATCCAACTCATTGATAAACACCTCCTTTTTTGAAGTCGATTTAAAATATAACAGCCACTATTTCTAACGTGGTCTCCATCTATGGGCGTAAGCAAACTCAAGTTTGTACAATGAGCTATGGAGAGATATACTCAGGGTTTTTCTTCACGAATCAGAAATGAGTATATCCGTAGAAGAATTAAAGTCAACGACATACATACTCCAGCAGATTAGGAAGTTCGAATGGCAGTGGACAGGAGACATAGCAGGTCGAACTGATGCCCGACGGGTTTGAATTTTAGAGTTAGCAATAGTAAGGTTTGTAAAAAATCATCATAATTAAGTATACATTATTTTAGGTTTCGTTCGAGGTGGTTCCATGAATTTTATTTTTAAATCGGGTTTAGAGCTCCTCTTTATTTTCAACTTTCTATCAAGGGCTTAAAAACACACTGTGCAATATTAAGTTATGATGACGTACCTTTGTGATTTACAGCATGTACTATAATGTCAATTTTTCCTAATTCAATACCAAGACGATTGTTATGGCTGAAAAAGAAACAGACATATAACATAAATTTTAAAACAAAACATAGTTATCAGTTGGAGCTGTTAGTTTATTGTTAATAATATAAGTAGGTACCTACAGGTGTATATCTCCTATTATTATAATCGAGGTTTCTTTACCAGAGCAAATCAGGACTGATGAGACCAGTAGAAGAACTAAAGTCACCAACATAGCCCAGATGATTAGCAAATTGAATTGGCAGTGGGCAAGGCACATATATTGGAGAACTGATGGCTATTGGGGCCGAAAGGTTCTTGAGTTCACGAGAACCACAGGCAAGACCAATAAGTTTTAGTTGGCTTGTTTGGGGCAATTTGGAATCATACTTTGGTCGCACTCTTACTAGATGACATGTTGTGGGCATGGTTTTGTTTTTAGTGTGCATATGATTGCTAGTTGGGCGTGCTTTTACACCTTTACTAGATTGTTCTTAATAATCTGTCTTGCTATTTTCCTTTCTTTTTTCAAAAGGTTTTAAGCTTACGTTTGGCCGCTCACCTAATGATAATGATGTCGCAGTCTAAGGTGTAGCACGCTAACTTAGAAGGCACCTATTCACTCGCGACTTATCTGAGTATCGATATTGAAACTCAAAAACTCAAAATATTTATTGCTAGTTTGCTATTATTAGTCCAAAGGGTCTAACTTTGATTGATAATCTAATTAAGACACATATTTACATTTTAGGTTCTGACGCGGAAGACTTGGATACACACAAACATCCAAGATCCGAGAACAAACTTGTAAGATTTTCAAAGAAATGTTTGCCCCAGCCAGGAATCGAACCCGGGGTCACGGTTTTTCAAAGTCAATATCACGAATCGCTACGCCACAACGACCGATGTTTTTATGAAATTTATAATTCATAGTTTTGACACTTACTGCTCAATTATAGTGCTCCTTTCAGATATCCACTGTTTGTGCAGATTACCCTCGTTGGGTTCAGTAGTATATGCTGGTGGTCCGTTTATGTTGTTGTTCTGTTTGTCTACATGGTGGAGACGATATTTCTCGTTTGATACTGATATTACTCTGAAAATAATAAAAGGTATCATGAATTATAATTGTTAGTGTAAATCCTACAGGTGAATTCAAAACAAGGATTTAGAGATGAGATCTTTGCTTTGTATATCACTTATGCCATCGAAGTATGCACACAAAACTATATAAACAAGTGGTGAAGTAAAATCCATTGAAAATGGTAATCATTTATAGACAGACACACATGAAAAAGCAAATCCAATATAAAGATTGATTTGGATACAGAAAGCTAAGGTAAAAAGTCTTTAGCCGGGCTCCTAAAGTGTAAACAGTTTGGTGAAGTAGGTGATTCACGGGTGCATTGGTCTACACTACACAGACAGATTATATATTTACTAGAAATATTTTGTTAGCGGTGGACTGAGGGTCGAAGACTTTCTATGTAAGCAGACAGGAAGTCCTTAAACCTAACAACTTAAGAAAACAATGTTTTTAGTATCTATAAGGGTATCTATAAGTCAGTCACCTCGGACCAACACTACATAACATGTTTTGCCTTAGTGTGAAATAAATGAATACTCCAACACCATGGGACTTGGGCCTGCTTATCAATAAGAGAAGTATTGGCCCTTAGACACCAGACTGGCTGAATTATGCTTTGAGACAGCAACTAGACCCAACGACTTAGCCTTACCTCTAAAGCACACAAGTGCTCAGTTGAAAATGTCACTATATAGCAGGCGCCTATATAAGTTGTGGCCGCATAGCAACGATTAGAAGTTTTAGAAATTTAAGTTGAGAAGATTAAGAATTACAATCCTTTGGTACTCACTTAGCCTTGGTGAGATGGGGCCAGCCGGCCCATATGACCTTTCCCAGGAGTTGTTCTGCGACCTTGGTCAGGTCGGTTTCCGCGTTCTCGTCGTGTATGATCTCCACTATCATGTTCTCGTTTCTTGACGGAGTGTCGAATACTTTCACTCGAGCTTTTTTCATTGACGACTGCAAATTGAGTTTATGGTCATCACATGGCCGTTTTTCTATGTATAACACTTTGAAAGAACTCTTGGCTGTTATAATAATAAGTGGCAACATTTATGTACGTGTTGATCTGTGCCGTGTCACACAGATGTGTACAACCAAGAGACGATTATATATTGTCGAAGCTACACAAGATCACGGTTCCAATAAAGGACCCATATATGTATAATTTGCCAGTTTCTTTTATCATCACCTAACCAACCAACACAAGAGTGAAGACTGCTACAGAAGCTAATAGTATAATAATAACAAACTTCTTTGTAGGGGTACTCAACTGGGGCAAATATTTAAAACTTTATTGTTTTCATATGCCTAAACATACATCAAAATAGATTTTGGAATGGAGAATTAACCTTCCTTTTTATTTTAAATATGAAATGTTTAGATATTAGTATAAAAGTGGGATTTAATTTAATATTTTAGTTTTAATATTTATTAACATTCACACAAGGTCTTCAGGTCCCAAATTAGGCAGAGCCTGTACTAAGGTAACCTGATGACTGATATATACACTTATATACATATACACACCCAGACACAGGTCAAACAGACATGTTCATAGACACAAATGTTTGACCTGTCCGGGAATCGAACCTGGGACCAGCGGCTCAGAAGGCAGAGTGCTACCAACTGCGCCAACCGGCCAGTCAGATTTTTGAAATATAGCCTAATTTATATGTAAATATTAACATAATGGAAGAACTTTAATATTGTTTTGGGTAACCAAGAAAATTGTCGCTCATCAAGTTGTCTTATGCAAATAAAACAATATGCTGAGCGATTTTTTTTTAACGTATACGATTGGAAACACGCTGGCCGCCTTATGGTAAGCGATCACCGTCGCCTATGGATATCTGTAATACATTACTAATAATTTGAAGATAGCTCAGATTTAGCGAGTTGTCGCTGATCCTCGAAATCGCACCTGGATAATAATCTTGGATTTATATTCGAGTCATTCAAATATTGTAGAATCCTTTCTACAATATTCGATTGACTCTAATATTGTCGGCCTTTTGTTACACAAAAACAGTAAAATAATATTTTTCTGGAAATTTTGTACCTTTCTTGTGTAACAATGAAGTATTCCCTATATATACCTGGTATTTCAAATGCCTCATTGTAGGGAACCCTGGGAAGAGCATGTCCCTCCGGGCGTTGGGCAGCATCCCCTTCTTCAGCTGCTCCGGAGGCACCTCGAGCTCCCGGCGCCACACACGCCGCTCCGCCGCGTGGCATTCTGCCAGCGGGGAGAAGTACTCCGGGGCGCAAAGCAGCCCTGAATAGCCACAGGCAAACAAAAACTGTTTATTTATGGCATACATTACGATACCGGACGACCAAATAATTTTCTATATATAAAAATTAAATTCCCTTATCCTTTGGTGACGGCATCACACGTGAAGGGCTGGACCAATTTTGGTAATTATTGTTTTGTTGTGCTCGATTAACAGGAGAAGGTTCTTATTAAATAAATTAAGAAAATTGCAAAATTACAAACCTTAACGACCTTATTAACTTTTCTAATGTAACCTTCTTAATGCTGTCGAATTTAAACCTCAGAATAACGTATCGCGGCGGTTGTGTGAAATATTGACAGTGTAGTTGCGAACGATTTTGTATTGAAAGAATCAGTGCATGTAAAAGTATTTCTTGCTCTAGCTCTTTTTAAGCAGTAGAAAGCGATAGACACTGGAAAATACGGTTTCCAGAACAGATGGGTGAACCGAACATAATGTAAAAAACATTAACTCAATAATGAAGATTCATAATGAGGCTTACCCAAGTTTTCTGAAGTCCAATTGTACACCAGCATTGGTCCGTGAGAATTTCGATTTAACTCTTCTTCTGTAAGTCTCGGATAGCAAGGCGCCATTGCAGATAAAAGGTTGGTCTATAACAAAATCAAAACAATAAAATCATCATCATCATCATCTCAGCCATAGGACGTCCACTGCTGGACAAAGGCCTCCCCCATTGATTTCCACAAGGACCGGTTGGAAGCGGCCCGCATCCAGCCCTTGCCTGCGATCTTAGTCAGGTCGTCTGTCCACCTGGTTGGTGGCCGTCCTATGCTGCGCTTGCCAGTCCGTGGTCTCCACTCGAGAACCTTTCGACCCCAACGGCCATCGGTTCTTCGAGCTATGTACCCTGCCCACTGCCACTTTAACTTGCTAATCCGCTGGGCTATGTCGGTGACTTTTGTTCTTCTACGGATCTCCTCATTTCTGATTCGATCGCGTAGAGAAACTCCGAGCATAGCCCTCTCCATAGCTCGTTGTGCGACTCTGAGCCTGTTCAGAAGGCCCATAGTCAGGGACCACGTTTCAGATCCGTAAGTCATCACTGGTACACACACTGTTCGAAGACCCTCGTTTTCAAGCATTGTGGTATTTTGGACGAGAAGACGTCTCGGAGCTTCCCGAACGCTGCCCAGCCGAATAAAATATTGTTACAAATTTGCAAATGACCCTCCAGCTTAAAGGTTTTTAAGAACATTTAACTTATTTTGATTTATTTTTATCGCCTCAGTAAAAAAGGAGAATGTTCCTTCAATCACAATTTGCAATATGTATAATGTATATAAAAATACAAAATATACGGTTTTGGTAGATGTTACTCGAAAAAATTGCAATATGTATATATAAATATGTTAATAAATCCAAATACCTCATCAATAAACGGTATGAGTACCACCGCTTCCCAACTGTTGACCTTTCCATTGAGATCTGTCTCGAAAGTCAGCGGGTAGTAGTGAACTATCGGAGAGTCTTCATCCGTCATCAGCGCGTGGAAAGGTGTTGGCAGTAGACCCTTACTCGCCGATGGCAGCACTGCTAACAGCTGGAAGATCCCATTTATATTATAAACGAGAAAGTTTGTGAGGAGAAATGATTGTAAATCTAATATGCCAGATTCTAACTGTACATTATAAACTATGCCAGTATACATTTACGTTACAATAAGGAATCTTAGCTTTAAGTTATCTATAGGCCGGCAACGGCAAAAGGATGGTTCAAATGTTATTAAATAAAGCCATTGGTCTTTATACAGAATTCTCTAATTTTAAATGAAATATTATAATTCCTATTTGTGTCTATCGTATATGACGCAAATTAACTATTATATTTTAATAGATTGAAACTGAAACATGGAGAACCGCAGAGAACCAACATTAACCGATTAAGTCCAGCCACATTAGATTTCAACTAAGTGACAATGGACAGGAAAAATGTATGGCCGATGGGGCCAAACATTGGACAAATTTCCCAACACCCCACCTGTTCAAAGGGCTTGAAAGGCTCTCCCAGCTCGAACTCAATCTTCAAATCCTTGAAACCCTTTATATCCGACATATAGGGCGCGTAATGATGTGGATAGTACCAACACCATGATGGACACCCTTTGTAGTAGTAGTATAAGTTCCACTGGATAGCGCGGACGTAGCCTTCCGCTTGGGACATCAGAACTTCACTGAGGAGAGACAGACTATATGAGAGTGGTATATGAGTAGGTCTGTGGTACCCCGCTCTTGCAAATCGTTAATTTTGAGCAAAAAAATAGAGCGAGGTATAGAGAAAAATAAAAAGATAACGATGTCCTATTAAACCTATTTTACTTTTTAATACAATTCCGTTGATAAGATCGTTATGTATGGATATTTTAAGTATGTTCACAGTGTTTTGAATATGCACGGAGCTTTTTTACGCACTAATACCTGTGTAAAATTATTATTAAATCTATGGCATAATGAGATTATAAAAACACTCGTAATCATTATCACTTGCATTACAAGAATTAAGAAATTCAGACACGAGTGTTAACAAACACTACATTAGAATGCTAGAAATGTGACTCAAAGTGTAGATTAATAGGTAGATAATGGCAAATTCTCTGGTCTGCTTTGGTTCTATCTTTGAAACGAAAGCTCGTGTTGTATCAGTATGAAAATGATAAAATAGTATATGTACATACTTCAAGTTCAGCCCTTACCCGAACTTTGTTTTCCTATATTGATGATACTCATAATAAAACATTCATATTTAAAAACAAAAACTAATTGAAAGCCTATTGAAAATTGTGAGACTGATACTTACTCAGTTACACTGGTATACTCCAATTTAGTCATGTAATAATCTCTTTTGTGAAGTTTAAACTCCATTTCTATGTTCGCTTCCTCTGTAACACAAACAGCGTTATATTAAACATTTTTAATGGCAAATATTTTTATAACACACCTACATACAAATACTCTGGGTGTTGACATGTCTGTTATATATGTTATATATGTATGAGTATCGGCTTGAGCCCCTGGATACATTGCAGCGTCAGAATTGTCAATGACCCCAAAAACGCCAGAGACCTAGAGCTACACAGTATGTGCAGACATTGGACAGCTATGAGGTGAGACAGTTGTCAAACGCAAACTTATAATAGTAGTAAAAAAAAAAAAAGTAAAAAAATGTATTTTCCACCGTATATATCGTTCTGAAAAACTCTTTCAGTTTATTCCACCATTCCGGTTTTACCACTGTACTAGCTGACATCCCTTGTAAGCTCATCCACACATAATATAATTGATTCATGGGAGTTACATACAGTGCGATTCTAAAGATCGAAGGATAGTTAACACTTAAAAAGGATTTATAATGTATCGTAATGCCCCCAGTGTTACAGATACGTGATACCATAGGCGACGGTGATCGCTGACCGTCAGATGACCCGCCTGCTTTTTGCCCAAAAAAAAACCTGAAACCAAGAATTTTGGGCATTTCCTGCAAACCTACAAACTTCGGTCCCGGAAGCATTCTAGGTCTAGCTTATTAACATCTTCGACGACATCGTCACTGACCACCAAGTGAGATGGTACTCAAATGTTGGGCAACTGGCTCGTGACGGTCGTCGTGGCTCAGTGATCAGCGACACTGACTTTGGAACCTCGACCCCGGGTTCGAATCCCGGCTGGGGCAAACATTTCTGTGATTAGCAAAGATATATTTGTTCTCGGGTCTTGGATGTTTGTGTATTGTGATTATGTGTGTGTATGCCTGTCACGACATAGGGTATCCTAGTGCGGGTGTGAAAAAAAAAAACTTGCACGTCTCGCATGCCTAAGTTTCACGTTAAACCCGTCTTAAATATTACTTATAGAGTTGATTACATACCATCGCTAGTTTCTTCGTACTCGTCGTAACCATCATCTAAGAACTGAAAAATATAACAGCGACTTTGTTATTATGTGTTGTCTAATAGCCCACTACAAACTATGCCCTCGCTTTTTTCGGTACGCCTAGTTCAGTACTGTAGTAAGGATTACAAGAATTAAAATGGAGTTACGGTGGATGGATAGTATAAGTCTTGGCCTGATCCACAACGTTAGGCAATGCAGGTTAGCGTATAGCTCAGATCAGCCCACAATCGGAGTGTTTTAACCACCTAATGGCTTTTGACGTGGTCTAAGCACTGTTATCTAAAGATACCAACCGAGACCGACGGCATAATCCGCCCTCCGAAGCACAGAACCACTCTATTAAAAACTGCCACTGCGGTCACCCATCCAAGGTAATGCCCAAGAACTACTTTGTTTAACCTCTTAATCAGTTTAGATCGCATTATTAATCTGCGATACGAGCGCAGCCGGCGGCTGGATAACATTATGTTCATGCCTCTTTCCTATATGGGTAGGCAGAGACCCCCGCCTACCAACTGCTACGAGCCCTACACACTTCTCTCGCTCCATCCACGTTCATCAGACATTCCATACAAGAGCGTTAGTTTAGAGTACTCTCTTAAACTGGCTTTTCTTAGAACTTCCTCAACATCAGCTAGATAAGGCATGCAATATCTGTTATATTTACATAAGGCAAATTGTAAAAGCTTCTTTTAACACTGTGATTATGCCAAACTATAGATGTATACAAGATTCTTACCATTTTCTACAATCAACTGATGGATTGAGAAGAATTTTTTAAACTTACCATTTCATCTGTTGCACTGATAAGCGCCTGTAGATCGGCATCCGGTGCAGCTTTTATATCATCAACATCCACATTGAATGTGTCGTCATCGTTTGGTTTGTACTACGAAAAAAAAAATTACGTGAGCGCCTGGTCGATGCGTCACGAGAAAAAAAAAACTGGCAAATATTTAGCTTAATGAAATAGTATACTCAAAATGCCAGCAGCATTGCCTGGTTGAATCGCAATGTTGCTTACATATGCTGCCAACTGGTAGCAAGTTGGAACATTTGAACTATCTATATTCTGGCAGATTGTTAATAAATATCATAGTGGCTGTATTGTAATTAGTTTGTAGTACATATTTTAATTCCATTACGGCAACTACCACAATGATTTAAGTGATATTACAAACTATGAAAAGATATTCAAACTTCAAAACTATCGAGAGTATTCTACATTATAACATAGACAAGCCACAGTAGAGTTGTTTTGGTTTATGATAGACGGCATCTCTTTTAACTACTTTTTTTTAAAATTGATAGCATATTATATCTTATACATTGATAAATTATAAAAGGCGGGAAAAGTGACGCTTTAAATAGTGGCTTCAGCGCGCAATTACATATACGGAAGACACATCTGTAAACAGTGTAGTAACTAATCAGCCTCAAATAGACAAGGGGGAAGAGATACGCCAGCCCATTTGTGCGAGTGAGACAGTATTAACATCGGCCAGTGTCATCGGCATTGGTCCGCCCCAATCTTTATGTATTATTTATCTCTCTCACACAAAAACGGATAATCAAGAATATTAATGTAATTTGCAACTATAAAAAAATATTGATATACATAATATAGTATATAATTAGTGCATTTACGAGTGAAAAGGAATTCTGTGCAACTTTTTCTTCCTTGAGTGATTAAAACACTTATAAAATGTAGTTTATTTCTTTATATTACAATTAAGTAATAACAATCCAACAACGTTGGAACGCAAGATCTTACCTCTTTTCTCTCTTGAGCATTAGGTCGTCTACCAGTCTTGGCCTCAAAATATTTCAGATCTGCGTATGTGTCTTGAAATTTCTCTTTATCTAGTTTTGCTAATTCTTGCATGAAAATCTCGAACCTTTCCAGGTTTAACTCGCCAGACTCATTTATATAACCTGTAAACACAACATTACTCAATTAATAATTAGCATTACATAAATAACATAAAGTTGTATACATAGGTTCATATCTGAAGTTGTTGGTATGTGGCTCAATACCTATTATTGAGTCGCTACAGACTGGGCTTTATTATTAATAACTGTCTCACTCCCTCGCTTACTCCTGTATCTCTCACTAGCTTACTCTGTTTGATGATAAACTGTTCTGCTTAGACACAAATACGCGAATGTTTTCAGACTAACGTAAGAACCTCAAAGATATATAGATATATATAGGCTATACATAATGTACATTATTCAAGAAGACATAAATATGTTCAAATTTTTAATTGCTTTAATTTAAACAATTTTTTGCATGGTGCTAGGGTACTTCTGATGATCAGCCTGGCTAGCTACCATACTCAAGTTTGAAAAATTTTCACCAAACCCATGGTGTGTTCAGGCGGCAGTCCTTGAGAGCTGGTAAAACATTGTAGGTCTAGCGTGATCACATCTTCGACCATATCTTCACTGCTTATCAAGTGAGATAGTGGTGAAATTCTAGATCTATAAATTATAAATAAACAGCATGAATAATATTAACTTACCATCTAAAGTGGGCAGTACTTTCATATAAGTTCTATATAAAATAGGCACTGCATCATTGCTGATGTGCATATTGGGTAGATTTGGAATAAAATCGTTTCCAACTAAGAACCCCATCAGCACCCAATCATCGACTACTTTCTCAATGTCAAATGGGAAAGGCAAGTTATCCTTTACTGATATAAACTCTTGTTCTAAATACTCCCGCAGGAGTGACAGGTGGAGGAGATAGAAGTTAGTCTCTTCTGGGCTTGTTGCTTTTTGGGCTGTTCGTCCGAATTTTACCTGCAAAGTAATGTTAAAGAAATAATTATGACACGAAAGATCGTGTCATAATTATTGATTAATTGATTAATAATTATTAATCATGTAATCAAAATACTACAAAAATTTTGCTAGAATTATTGAAAGTAACTAATTTAAATTTCATTTTTAAAATTGCAGATTTTTATAAATATTCTAGACAGTATACTAAATTTAGAAATACTTTTTTTTAAATAGAAGTAAAATAAAAACATTTCCATTAACGATGTTTCGCTAATTAACCAAAATTGGTTGGTTTAACCGTATAATATAAGATACCGTTTTAATTGTTTTCAGTCAGACACAGAGAGAAGGCAGTAAAAAATATATATACGGTCGACTTGAGTAGCAGACTTCCTTTGAAGTCGGTAAAAATAGAGGTTTAAAAGTTACAGGAAAGAAGCTGTAAACTTTGAAACAAAAAGGTATACAGAGAAGCAATACAGTGTGCAACAGTGTTACCTCTTCTCTCAAGAGCGCGAAGTGCGGTTCGTGCGTGCACACGCCCAGCATTATGAGGTCCGCGTCGAGTCCGTAGAGGCAGTGCCGCGTGTTGGGGTCGTAGTCCGGCTGCGACCGCGCCCATCTTATATAGTCCATTATCTTGTGCTCGCCTTCGCCGGGCGTCTGAACCACAAACAAACATTACATATTACTACGGTTTAAAGCAATGGCTCAGGGGTACTGAGTGTGGGATAGTACAGGACTGACGCACGCGCCCTGAAAATATAGCGCAGGGTGCTTCTAACCTGTTTTTACGGAGATCAATGGAGGAGCACTATGTCTAAGGGTTGACATCCTATAATGGAAATGATAAGCACAAACTTCATGCTTGAAGTCCCTTTGAAGTTGCAGATCTATTTATGACAAAATAAGACTTAGACAAAATCTTAGCAGCTTTATGCGCTGAAATTTGAATTAGGCAATGAACACATTGCAATAGCTACATGTATTGTTTTCCATACAGCTATTTCTTTCTAGAATTTATTTATATCTATATAAAATAGTAATAGAAAAAAGTCTGTACCTAGAAAATATTTACACACAAATATCAGGGGCGCTAAAATAACTAGCCAAACATTAATCTAGGAATTATTTCATCTCTTTCCATCTTTCTGTACGTTGTTGTTACTTTATAACACACCAAATATACCTATGTTTCATATCATACATCACTACCAAGATGGTATATATTTTATCTCAATATTTAGAAGGTTTTTTAAATTTTTATACTGTATAGATCTAGCGTTTGACCACTATCTCACTTGATGGTTAAGGAGACGAGTAATATCTCTAAGATACCAAGTCTAAAGCAGCGAGTTTCAGGCACTGTACCACTATAAAAAAGCCCATAATTTGCAATCGATTCAACAGAAAATATGAAATCTTACCTCATGACCTGACAAAACAACTTTAACTTTAGACCATAGTGGATCTGTAGTCATTTTTTTCTTCACAAAGAACCTCAGCTGCTCATGCAAGCGTGCCATAAACACTGTACCAGGGGTGATACAGTTACTGTCAAAACGCTTCTCTGTAGGAAGAACTTCACCTGAAACATTGTATTGGTGTTTGTTTATATTTTCCAATTCTAATGTAATTCGAGAAATTGATTTTTATTCAATGCATATAGTGGCAAAAAACCTTACTAGCGACTTTGAATGCAGAGAATACATATTTGGGTCTAGGAAGAGGAAGGCATGATATTTGGGCTTGGTGCTAATAAATGAATCCGAAATAATGCTTTATATCCCCCTACTGCAATAAAATAATAGGCCAGCAACCCCACTGCACTAAACATACATTAGTAAACAATTAGCACTAGACTAAGTAACTCAAGATTAAATTGCTGCACTTTATTGTTATTTGTTTCTGTGGCATTTTACCAGTTGATACTTTTTGTTGTTTATAAGAGCATACATTCACCTCAAAGCTTTTTTTAACAGCAGGTAATATTGTTCCAGTACAAAAAGTATTGTTTATCCATATTATCAGCAGCATAATTTATATACATACATATATTCACTCCTCTTTCTCATAGGGGTAGGCAGAGACCACAGCCTTCCAATTACTATGATCCCAAGACACTTCTTTCGCTTCATCCACGCTAGTCAGACCGGTTTAAAGTGGTGTTGACATGGTCCTTTCTTAGAACTTTCTCAATCTGATTCCGGAACATTGACAAAGCTCCAGCAAAGATAACAGAGAAGAGAATACAGAGAAGCAAAGATGGTTTGGTCATACCAAACCATCACATACTTACTTTTCTCAATCTTAGTCGCTACATCTTTGTTAACAACACAACGCTCCCATATTACACTATTCTTTACCCTATCACTCAGTTTTATTCCAATCATATTTCTCATAGCTTCAACTGCATTTATTCTGTCATTTTTTTTCTGCCGCACCCTACTTTCACTACCATACATTAGTGTTGGAACCAACACTCCTCTATGCACAGCTAAGCGTGCTTTTCTGGACACCTGCTGGGTGTTCATAAAGAAATATAATGCTCCAATCACTTGATTTTCAGCATTTACAACTCTCAACATCACTTTCATACTTTCCATATTTTACAAGCATAATTTACATGTATAAAAATGAAAAAAAAAATTGTCACATCGGTTTCAAATGATTTTAAGCTAAAATTTACTGCCCTCCATGATGAAAAACTATAAATATATTATTTTATATAAAAAAAATAGAATATGTCTTTTATATTGAATTTGGTGCAAATTTAGCAATATTTCATATAATCTACATCTATTTGCACATTGTCAAAGACATAGTCCTGCATTTGTAGTTTTCAGATTGGAATAAAACAGGCTTAGTAATATATTTCACAACTGAAATCACACGTAAGTACTCTCTCATCGAGATTCATGCCGCCACCTGTACATGCTGAGTGACAATTAAACTTTGATACAGTTCAAATAGTATATTTGTTATTTTTTACCCTTGGCTCTAGCTTGTGCTTCTATTTCTTCCGCCTCTCTTGCAGATCTAAACCTGCAAAATAAAGAATTACTCAAGGAAGGTGTTTTGACACGGTGTTTTAACATTTGTAATTACTGAAATTACTTAATGCATGCTTATCTATAGCACAATTATTATTAAATATACAATACTTCAGCAATATTAAGTAACTATACAAGCAGCCTGAATAATGCAAATACTGCAAACAAAGGTAGTTATACAAACAAGAATCAACATCACATAAAATCGATATCATTGTTTCATGTTGCTTTTCATTTACACTATTCAAGTTGTAAGTGCTATTGGCATGTTTTTGACCACATGGATATTAGAATCATATTTTGTGATATATATGTATTCAGTATTTAAGTAATTTCTCTAAATTGAATGAAATGTTGTAGATTTACTATCTGGCAATATACATGCTAGATTCAGTTTATCAACCAATATCTATTTATGAACAAGTTGTATCAGATAGGTACTCAAGGGATTATTATATATATCGCAGCATCTACTTAAACAATGGTCAATGGGACACTGAGGGATCCTGTCCTGCGTTTTTTTATAATTATTAATTTTAACTAGGTACTTATAAGAATTGACATAGGCGCCAATTTCTCATTCTTATTATTATAATTATATTATATATTATTCTCCAAGTTTCCTAAATTTATACTTGTATACGTATCATACATAGTATAGTATACATATCATACTCGTATAGTATATACTAAAGGTGACCAGAACTTCAAATTACCTTCTTCCTCTCTGTTGATTCATCTTAGCCCTAGGAGCTACACCATCGATTGCCATGAAGAAAAGTTTCTTAGGCTTGATGATTTGAAACAGTATGGTGAGGTAATGGAAGATGTCTTGAAATATTTTCTCCTCTGTGATACGAAAGTGTGCATTTGTATCATCAGGATGTGAACAGTTGTGGATGATGCCATTCATGTCTAAATACATGTTGTCAAAGTCAGGAATCTGCAAATATGTGTAATAGATTATTTATAGATCGCCTGCCAGACTGCCTTTATTAGCAGTATATGCAAACACTGCAAAGAAAGGCAGTTATGCAAACAAGAACCAGCATTAAATAAAATTGATTTCTTCGTTTCATGTTGCTTTTCATTTGCACTATTACAGTTATTGGTGCCATTGGCATGTTTTTTGACCACATAGATATCAGAATCATATTTTGTGATATAGCTGAATTATTTAAATATTTTTTCTGTCAAATTGGATTTACTGTCAAAATTAGTCAAAAGGATTGTAACAATCAAGCAGAGAGAGAGCATAACAGACACTTAAGTATATAACGTTCACTATGTCTTCATGGGCATCCATAATCTTTCAATAATGTGAGGTACAGTACTCTGGTAATGCATAATTTATGATATTAATCGAGAGTATAGTTTTGTTTACAAAAGTAGGCCTGGTTTTTACTGCTGCAATTTTTATAAATTGTCAAATGTTAACGTTGCGTGCTACATCTTAGACCAATATTTTAAACAAAATAAAACCATCTAAAAGTTGGTGGGGCAACAATGCTCATCCACATAAAATAATTTACACATGAGAGTCACACACTGTATATACCTACAAAACGTGGAGAGCTTCCTCCCTCGGTATTCCCGAGTAACAAGATGGAATTCTTCAAAAGGAGAATTAAGTCTTAAAAGGATTGGCAACGGATCATAATGCCCCCAGAGATACAGATATCCATAGACGATGGTGATGGCTTAACATCCGGCAGCCTGTCTGCTTGTTTGCCACCTATTTCATAATAAAACAACCAACCAAACTATTATATATATTGAACTGTTTCATCATTTGTTGACATACAGAAACGTAAAACATACATGTTTGATATAAAACATACCTGGTACTGCTTTACCAGCTCATTAAGGCATGGATACCTTTCACTTGTGTACCTGAAAAACTTTGGTACACCCATGTTAACAGATTGTTTAGTTTTGAAAAAATCTTGTCAAGCTATCAACAATCTCTTGGATCAATGACTCGGTTCTCGACCCGAATAGATATGTAACCTATGATTGATTCAATTTTTTGCAGCCCAGAATATACTATCCTTAGATGGGCATATGTTAATAGTTTCCAAGGCTAAATTATTACGTAGAAGGAATAACTGAATTACAAATAAAGCTATCGGGAGACTCGAGAAAGTATTGGATATATATGCCAAATTAAATAATCTTCAACATTCGCCCAACGGGGACAGCACAAACCAAAGAGATTACCACAGAGTACATTTATGAGATTACGTACTATACTAGGATCAATTCTATCTTGGTACGATACAATTACAAATTTTGCAATACTGATAACAGACTACAATACGTAAACAGAAGAACAAAGTTACAATATGATCTCAGATAAATATAAACATGATACTGAAAACTGATACTTACTACGTAAGACTACGCGAACTATAATATATAAACGACTAGCAGCGCCCCGCGGTTTTACCCAAGCGGTAAAGATTGATGAGGATGAAAAGTAGCCCACATTTGTAATTGCGGGACCTGAAATATTTAACCAAGTTTCATCCAAAACCGTTTACCCACGTAGTGTTGAAAAACGATGATGATGAATCTAAGCTCATGTGTTAATCCTACCTGACTAATGACCCCCTAAATTTAGGGGGAAGATAACGTTAGGAACCATGATTTTGCCGTAGGTAAGATACGTATAGTTTGTGAAAATTTGTGTACAGACAGATAACAGGGGCCTTACTATGAGCTTTGTAAAAACCATGCAAGTTCCGAGCAGTTCTAAGACCTGGGGCCTTACTGCTCGGAACTTGAATGGACTTTACTTTACTTTAAAGCTGATAGAAAAGGCACCTGATCTCTAATCAATCAATCAATCAATCAATATTCTTTATTTCCAAAAAATGGTAACAATGTTGTCCTCATTTATAGTTACATCTACATACGTAAATTTACATTGCTTCCGTTACATATGCATTATGTATTCGTACTTGTCTGCAGCCATTGTCCAGCCACCGAGCCATCAAAAGAAAGTCCTGTTTCCGAACTAAGTTAATAACTTGTATCTCGGATAACAGAGACCTCCCCAGATAGATAGCGGCTAGAAATAGTGCAGATAGTACGGTAGTAAATCTGCGCACAAGTTACGCATGCACACGTTACTCTATTTATACATATATATATATAGTAGGTATTATACTATAAGTATACTACATAAAGAATGAAGACAAACAATTAGTCACCTTTATCAAACATTATTTAGCTATTGATACCCTGTTAGGATTAGTCCTGTAGTAGGGTATCAAACTAATTATAGTACAAGTATTTTTCTGTCGCTCCCGGTAGACTAAATTACAAATAAACTAGATATAAATATAATGTAGTATCCGAAGAGAATAGATATACAGTGGACCCTCGGTAATCCGGCCCCTGTCTAATCCGGCGCCCCCTGTAATCCGACATGACAGAATTATGTTTGACAATCTTTGCTAATACATATAGATCACGCAAGTTTGAACAGGTCACAACTCGTACGCGCCACCGCTATTGTGCTTGACGCGTATGCATTGTTTTACTTAGTTTGAATTTGACTACTAGTGATAGCGGTACGGCCTAGCGTACGTTCATTGTTTACTACATATTTATTCATATAGGGGTCTTAGGCAGTGCTCTATAATCCGACAAATTCGATAGTCCGACACTGCCCTGCATAATGTTTGCCGGATTACCGAGGGTCCACTGTAATAGTAAAACTAAAACTAGAGTTTTCATGTGTGTGAGTGGATGCTGCTAATGTGAGCGACCACAGAACGCAGCATAGCATTTAATTATTTTTTGCAATTTATTCAAATGCATGCATTTGAACGCTCACTAACATAATTTAAGAAGTATTTTTAACCATGGTAACGCTATTCTATTTATAGTCTGTCATATTTATATAGTATTGCAATCATTTGTGTAAATCTGTGTGCAGTAGGTACTTTATTTAGCTTGTGGTCAATCTCCTAGAGAATGTAATACCACTGTAATACTACGTCAATCTGTCAGCTGTCAGTGATGGTGTTCGACTTTGTTTGTGTCTTCTGAAATATTCTGAATTTTTTGGAATACTTTTTGCACAAACTAGACGTGTATTGTAATGCATATTGTTAGCTTTTAATTCAATTTGCATACTATAACATATAAATACCTACACAAAGATTTGGCATTCTTAATCCTACTGAAGGCTTGGCTAAGTTATCTTGAATCATCATTGAAAATCATGGAAAGCGACGACCTAGGAAACGATTTGGTGAGGATTGAAAACGGGTTCACTTTAGTTGATGATGAAACATATATCGTGAATTCTGATGATATACTGGGTAAGCTTGATTTTCCTGATGTTTATAGATTCAGAATCTTAAGAATGGGGATAAGATGTTAAGATTTTCGTAATAAATATCGTAATATTGTAGCAAAACTAGCTTAAAGAAGAAGAATCTTCTTGTCCTTATCCCACACTAGGTAGGGTCGGAACATCATGTTTTCCTCTTCCATTCCCATCTGTTATTAGTCGTCTCAATGCTCACATCTTACATATACCTACATATCATTCCTCACACAGTGCATCCATACCTTCTTCGGTCTTCCTCTACCTTTATATTCATCCATCTTCATGTTACGTGCTCTTTTTGTTATATGTTTTTTATCCCTCCTCATGACAGCTTCATGAAAGAATAAAAAAATAATTAAATGGAAACTTTATTGAACAGCTGCTACAGTCACACATGTGGGTGTTCCAGAAACAAAGTTCAAAGTCTACAGCATTGATGTAAAGTCGCTAATAAATTGTTTTTTTACTGGATACATTTTGTGGCATTTGATCTGGAGCTACATAATTTGATTCATGGTTCCCCATCCTGTCATAGAATTACCAGATGGAAAGCAATGTGATATGCATATTTGGTAGATGTCCAATGAAGTATTTTGTTTTGTATTCATTGTGTATGCTGACTAATAATTAGCTGTTCACTGCTTAAGTGTGTTTCATAGATACAATATGGGTGTCTTCAAATCACTAGTGAATAGCTTCTCAGCAGGAGTAATGCATTGTAGACCAAATTATTACTCGACATCAAGTCGGATAGGTAGGTAAAACAATTTCAGAAAATATAGTTGTATTGCCTGCATAGAAAACAAGAAAAACTAGACATTAGAGAGCCATTTGCAGTCTGGTTGTGATTCAGATTATATATTTAGTGGCCTTACAGAGCAGTAGCATGTGTTCCACTGTGTTATTACCGTATATGTATCCCCAACCTATATCTGTAGCTCCTGTTGTATACCTAGTAGTAGTTAGTTGCAGTGACTTATAACTTACATATAAGCACACAATTTGCACAGATATAAAATGTACAACCCTCCTAATAGCTTTATATGGTAGTAAAAAAAAGTAAAAGTCCTATTGAATAAATATATAACACATAAGGTGCAAATTGTACATATTTTTGAGTTTTTAGCTCCTATTGCTGTGATTGTTTTAAAAATCTTAAAACATGCTCAGATGGTTGAGATACTTCAACAGAAAAGAAGTTAGGTAGACAAATATTGGGTATAATTGTTTAATATACATTCACATACTTTGTTCTAAAGTTAGGATCAAAGCACTTTCGTGTTTAATGTGAATTAGTATTCTTCTAATATTTATTTATATTTTCATAATATTGCAGATGAAGAAAATAATTCCGACTGTGGGGGTAAAAACACGCCACTCCGAGAACAAGACAGATTCCTACCTATTGCAAATATTGCCAAAATTATGAAGAGAGCCATTCCTGAGAATGGAAAGGTAAAGTTTTAATAGAAGATTGCAAAATACAATGTAGATAATGACAACAATCCTGTTGTTCAGTCAATTTAACTGAAAACTTGGAAAATAATATAATAAATAAGAGTCGTCCAAATTAGTATGACATTTATGATTGACAAATACTTAAATTATTTGATCTTTTTATTAAAATAAGAATGTGACAAGTTAACAATCAAAAACTTACCTTTAGTTTTAGATGAAATAACTTGTTTCATCGTTAATTCATCTTATTCATTCATTAGTACATCAAAATTGTGTGTTACACAATTTTGAATCTCTACATAAATGTAAGAGTTTCTGGATTCTTAAAAATTTTAGCTAGTTTTACTGATTAAAAGAATTAAGAACATTTCACCTCCAAGCAGTAGAGGCAATTACTACTCTATGGTATTTGGTTAACAATCACTGTAGCTACTAAAATTACTTAATTGATCCTTAACTATTCTAATGATTCATATCTATTGCAATAAAACTTTAGCAACGAATATGAAGGTTAACCTTCAGGCGCTCACATTTTTGGAACAGTTGTTATTTATCAACTGGTGAGTGAGTGTTTGCCAGTGTTCACCTTTCAATAATAGATTCTCTTTAGTATAGGTACAATTGGTTTTGAAATCTGGCTGCATTTGATACCTTTGTTTTTATCTTTTGCAGAGAAGAGGGTATAACTCTTACTCTGTTTTTCTCATTGTTCCAATACAATACAGTGGTTGTATATGAATAAAATGAACGTTAAACTGCTAGGGTGTTTCATATTGGGAGAGACTGGTTCCCACAAAACAAGACCATCCAAGTGTGAGATTTAGAGATCTGCAAAGTTGTCTGTAACTATGTTGTACTGTTTTGAAATTCTGTTATCTTGTCCTATTTTTATTTTATTTCTGTGTATTAAAAAATCAAAGAATTCTGTGGGTTTGCCACTACATACTATTTACATCTACATCATCATATAATCACAACATTGAGAGATCTCTAGTACTGCATGATGACATCTAGATAAAGCTTTGACTTGCAAGCTTTGTCAAGTTTCTATAAACTTGTGCCAGTGTACAGTTCTTTCTTGTCCCATTATCTCAATATTTTTTCCAATAAAAAAAAATACGGCTCGAATTGAGAACCTCCTTTTTTTAAGTCGGTCAAAAATGAAGAATTGATAGTACATTTCTAGCGTGCATTGGGCAGCAGGATGCTGTCACCGAATATGCTTTTTATCTCCAGCTCATGTCAGTTTGCATCTATACCATGATTACCAAGTTACACTCTCCCACCACTGAGCTATCATTGCCTCAAAAAATCTTGTTCATTAGAAGAACTATTTAAAATTTATTTACAGATTGCGAAAGATGCCAGAGAGTGCGTACAAGAGTGCATATCGGAATTTATATCTTTCATCACGAGTGAAGCCAGCGATCGGTGCCAAGTAGAGAAACGGAAAACAATCAATGGAGAAGATATACTCTATGCAATGAAAACACTCGGCTTTGACAACTATGTAGAACCAATGAAAGTGTACCTTAAGAAATACAGAGAAATAGTTCTTTCACCTGTAAGTATAATAGGTACATAGTTTTGTTATTTCTCTTCAATGCCATAGTTATACCATAGTAAACTATGAGTATTTAAGAAAATATCATTTTAAAGAAATCAGTACATGTACTTGTACAACTATCTTTATGTAAGACATATAATAAACGAGTAGTGCCCCGTTGTTTCACCCGCGTGGATTACGGTTTTCCCGCTACCTCAATTATCCCACGGGAACTATACTTTTTCCAGAATAAAAGTATGCCTATGTGTTAATCCAGGGCTTAAACTATCTCCATACTTAATTTAATCGAAATCGATGTAGCCGTTTGAGCGTGAAGCAGTAACAAACATACACACATACACATATACTTTTGCATTTATAATATTAGTAGGATAAGATATATCATATTCAGATTTAGATAAAAGTTATGTACTTTTTGAGTGCGAAAACTATCGCAATTTTCTTCCATAATTGTAATCTACAAATCGACTAGGACTCCGGAGTCCATATTCCGGTTCGTATTCCGTAAATCCGGTTTGTATATTACAATTATGTATTTTTATCTGGATCTGACTGATATTTCTTTTGTTTATTTCATCACTGAGAAACGACAACATATATATAATGAATATGTAAAACACGGAAATCATGTAGTAATTTTTTTTTTTTTTTTTTTTTTTACAACATTCACACAAGGTCTTCAGGTCCCAAACTAGGCAGAGCCTGTACTATGGTAACCTGATGACTGATATATACTTATAAACATACTTAATACATACTTTTAAACTTATACACACCCAGACACAGGTCAGACATGTTCATACACACAAATGTTTGACCTGTCCGGGAATCGAACCCGTGACCAGCGGCTCAGAAGGCAGAGTGTTACCAACTGCGCCAACCGACAAGTATGATTCAAGGCGGACGCTTCGTGTCGCGTCCGTGAGCGCTCGGTAATATCCTCGAAAAGACCAGAGAATTTGGTTAAAGCTATAGTCGGCACCGTCTGAATTACTACGTGAGTAATTCCCGTGTAACATAATTATGTATTCATATCATATGCTGCACCCGTTCGGAAAACGATTATACTACTGCCAACACGCATTTGACATACACACCCCCATACCACACACCCCCACACACCCAGTTTTAATGTGGATTGTTTTGGTTGCAGGTCACTATCAACAAATTGAACAAGACTATTCTAATTTACAATGGTAAGTTTATACTTGATCTTTTAATAGTTATAAATATAGCCTAAAAGTATAATGTTAGTTGCACTTGTTCAATATACTTACTCATTTCAAATATTTTATGGGACTCAATAGGTTCTTGACTCATGAGTTTGTATTGTTAACGCACTGTGTCTTGTCTTGCCTTTGGTCTTACCGACCTACTAGTACATTTTAAATATAGTTTGATTTTACTCAAGTCCAATTTTATATACATATATGTTAAGTACTCAAGTATTTTTATTTATTTATTTATTAACATTCACACAAGGTCTTCAGGTCCCAAACTAGGCAGAGCCTATGCTATGGTAACCTGATGACTGATATATATACTTATATACATATGCACACCCAGACACAGGTCAAATAGACATGTTCATGCACACAAATGTTTGACCTGTCCGGGAATCGAACCCGGGACCAGCGGCTCAGAAGGCAGAGTGCTACCAACTGCGCCAACCAGCCAGTATGTTACTTTAAAATGTAACTTTCAAATCTAATTTACTATTGCACCAATATTGATTTTAGTCACTCGCCCATGCTTTGTATTCTCACTCCTTAGGGCCCCAAGATACAGGCTCGCGCCTAATTTGGGGCTCGCTGTTAATCAAATTGTTACATTACAGAAAACTATGGAATGTAAATGTGTTACATTTAAGTTATTCTTTTTGACGTGATAACGTTTTATAAATTGATGAATGCCAAAATGAAAAATAGTAACGTTCCGCGTAACGTTCCACCTGAGTTTTGTATTACATAAAATAATCAAAGTCAAAGTCAATGTCAATGTCAAAGTCAGTCAAATTCAAAGTCAAAGTCATACATGATTATGTCGTTATCACGTAAATCTATCGTCCGTAAACCGACTTTACAGACAACCAATTTTTTTGCTAATAAATATCATCTTATCTAAATATTATACATTTAAGAGATATAAATGTACACCCAGAAACTATTGTGAAATCACGAATAATAACAGTAGGTACCAAGTATCCAAAATGCCTATATCTTGTATCTATGACCAAGTTCGTCAATACATGTAATATTGAACCTACATTGTTTTCAAGTAGTAAATGACATTTCTATGGAGTCGGTTTGCCAAAGTAGTGACTGTACCTCAGTTATTCTTACTGTATGAAGATACACAATTATTATTCCTGATCTTAGACATAGTATGTGCTTCTCTTTTAACGCCACCCAAAAGACAAAATAATATAAAATGTATGGTCCTCCATCTCTAATTCAACTCTGGAGTACAAAACTCAAATGAAGATCATATGCAACCTTATTGTATTATTAGTAATACTATACACACACATACATGATTTTAAAATATCAAATTCGTATGTGTGTATATAATATAAAGTAAAGTGTAATATAAACTGGTTAGATTATTTAACATACGTCTACACTATACTTATCTTCTCTAAGAAATATTCAGACCTAACATGTTCTGTCGCCAGTTTCTAGTCTCTATCGTCGACACATAATCCTCCAGGTTAAGGGTTAATATGGGTAATACAGGTGCGTGTTAAAGCCGAAAAAGTTGAATTAGGCGCGGGTAGTTGAACTACTCTAAACTTTGCACGAACTTTTCATAGAGGGACTTAAATTGACAATATTGATTTTTAAATCTCCAGCAGTGCGAGTATGGATCGTCGATTCGATAAAATTCGACAGTAAGTACTTGTTCAGACAGGGTGGTATCCGCGCGCTTTCGATATCTCCATAGTAATGAAACCGCGCGAGTGCCGCACGATGCGCGTGAACGCCATGTCTGAACAAGCACTTACTGTTGAATTTTATGAAGTCGACGATCCATACTCGCACTGAAGACTCGTCAAGCGAAACTGAGGCAATATTTTCTTACATTGAAATTATTTATTTATTGAACAGAAACAACATTTAATAAAATGAATAGTGTAACATTTGTTACATTTGCAAATTCTACTCGAACACATCGAGTAGAATTATATATATTAGAACCATTTAAATTTCTAAAGCCAATTTTTCTTCCTTTCTCTTACAGAGGATGGCACTACTTGCGTCCAAGCGGAAAGTGACGGGGAATCCCCATCGGACTCAGCAGTTATCTACGCATACCCCAAAGTTATGGAAGCCTTCACATTGTCATAAAAGTAACGTCAACTTCACTGCCTATTGCTAATCAGATATCAAAGGCAAGCCCATCTGAATCCTTGTTGTTATGAATATACCTATTCATGAAAACTACTTCACTCCAACCCCCAGCACCCTACGAAGTAATATTCTACAAGCGTTGACGCCGAGAGAAGACATAAAAAATGTATGAGATTGATACTTCAAATCGAATTACCACGTGATGAATGAAAATGAACACATTGTTAATATATCAATCGGGGCTTGATCGCGCGAAAAACATTTAGTAATTTATTTACATCGACGTTTCGACCAAGTTGCATTGGTTGTGGTCACGAGAAGACTGGATAAATGCGGGTGGCAATATCGGCGAGTGCGCGTAGTTTCTCCAACTACCCACTCTTGATCTTTTTAAACTGTAGGGCTGTCACAGCCCTGGAAAAACCCAGGGTTGTCTATTGCCCGATTGATTTATTAACAATGTGTTCGAATCGCGAAAGTCTAAAAATTGCAATTGAAAACGAATAGACGCATAGATAGCAGACAGTAGTGTACATATAATACGCAAAACGAAACGCTAGAGTTTCTATTCTCCCGAGCGCATTGATCCATCGAACGAATTTGCAAGCGCTAACGATGAAACACTATCGGTTAGAGAAAGAGAATCGCTATGAAGCGATCTTGTCTAGGCCCACTGGTTATGTAATGAAGCCCACGATTGTTGCGTGCAGAAGCCTGCTGGTGTTTCTTGAGTAGCTTTCATGGTGTCGTCCGCAAAAAAGGTGGTACCAATGCTGGGGTTGCGAAGGAATTACAGCAGCATCCTAAAAATTCTTGCAGAAAACTGACGCGCACTTATGCTGGGGCACTACGTGCGGTCGATGATCACCTGTAGGTATAATTATATATCACTTGGTTATCTGACCCGACGTGGTGCCTCGTAGTAGAGTACACCATGTTACTAGAAATTTAAGTATGCACCTATTTTGGTAGTGATTATCTTATTCAACTAAACTAAAATTCTTGAAAATAAGATAAGTAGAATAATTCTACTATATAATTCTTAGTTACGATAAAGTTTAAAATGGTATGACACTTATCAATAACAATATCTAAACATCTTTTTTTTATTAAAATTGCGGGTAGTTTTAGATAACATAAGTTGCAACTTATTTGGTGCAGGCTAAAACTACCCGCATTTGGCCAGCAACCAGCAATTTAATAAAACTCGTCTGATATTAGAGATAGCGTTGTATGGATTTATACTTATTTGAATTTAAATAGAATACGAGCTATTTCATTTCGAATAATTTTGTGAATTTTAGCTAGTTCGAGTAAATAACAGCATAAGGGCCAATATTATATTTTTTAAGTATCAGGATCCTTTGTAGTATTTTAAGGTAGCAGCACCGATTTTACTTTGATTCGTTGATGCTTGAACCCGCGTAGGAGAGCCAGTAAGCATTCTAGGTCCATCGTGATTACATCTTCGATCACATCGTCACTATCATCAAGTGAGATAGTGGTTAAACGATCCATACAGTATAAAACTTCCAACATTGGAATAAAGTTACAACCGGTCTTTGTGGAAATCAATGGGGGAGGCTATGTCCAGCCGTGGACTTATGGCTGAGATGATGATGATGACAGTATAAAAAAAGGTAAACTAAAGTTACGAGCACTCTATATACATACGCAATTTTTTCTCTATGTCAGATAAGTTGATATTGAAGGAGTTTGTACATCTAACTAAAATTTTGTGTTGGGTTATTAACTTTTTATATAAGGTAAACTCACGTGGTAAACACTGGAAAATTACTCTCCGACCAGTTTCGAACTTATTTGCAGTTCTTCATCAGTTACGTGCTGAGGCTCGCGCTCGCCGCCTGGCACGATCATAACTCCCAGATGAAGAACTGAAAATAAGTTCGAAACTGGTCGGAGAGTAATTTTCCAGTGTTTACCACGTGAGTCCTAGTCGGTTTCTTACATTACAATTATGGAAGAAACTCGCGATAGTTTTCAGACTCAAATAAGGTAAACTATTGTAAGATTATATCTTTATATATATAATTCTACTGTACGTGTGTATGTCACTGAACTCCTGAACGGCGTTCGTCGTTACGTCCCATCTCGCACTGCGGGCGAACCCGTAATGCTCGACAGGACGCCGCGGGCTGTGGTGGCGCGTGACGTTATACCCATAGAAACAGTTTAAGGTAATAATGAGAGTCAATTTTAATAATTAACTTTGTATTTGTTTTGGGTTATCGTTAGATTTCATTAGTTGCTCTTTGTGATTTGTAAATGCCGGAAGCTGTCAATCGACTTGGATGTAATATATTCGCAACTACTTACTTACATTTTTGTAGAGAGGAAAGCTCAGAAGCTGTAGTAAAGATAATTTCTTTAAGAAAATGGAACCTATTAGAAGTAATCATTTATCTATGACATTTTACGAGAGAACGGCGTCGTCCTTAACAAGTTTCTTGCTTAAATGTTCCTGTATACCTACATTTCTCTATGCTTATATCGCTGGCTTAGGTTTCAAACTTCGTAACTACAAAATTTCCGAATGATTGTTTGTAATGCCGTCTAGTGTTAAATATCGTAACGAACACGATAGAAGCACTTGTATCTCCTAAACGTGTTTCGTTTTTGTTATTTAAATGTAAATAAAGGTTTCTCTGTTTTGATTGTTAGTTATTTAGAAAAAAAGTTATTTCGTCCTGTAAAATATGAACAAATAAAGATACGAAGTTGGAAAATTAAGCAAATCGATATGTAAAATAGAGTACCACGGGGTAAAATAAATATATTATATTATTATTTTACAATTTGTGGGATATAATTTGTCTACATTACAGAAGAGACATTACAGAAGAGGGATGCGGTAAAACATTTTTTAACAAAAAATGCAACCGACTTCAACACTCAAAAGTGTTATAAGTGTGATAGTTCACACAAAAGTAACTATCATCACAATATTGTGCTCATGGTACCGACTTCGACAAGTATTTCACACTTTTGAGTAGTGAAGTCGGTTGCATTTTTTGTTAAAAAATTATTTTTTTTACCATTTTCAGTGACCTTTGCTACTCACGGGATCAATTAATTGTCATTGTGTGTTCTGCGATGTCTTCAACCGCGACAATAATATCATCAAGATACGCGTAGCACTTTTCAGTTATTGGAGTATAATTCAAAAACCGTTTGTCCGATTTTGATGAAATTTGAATGGGACCACCACGGAAGTATACTCTATCTAACAAAAAAATCATCAAAATCGGTTCATAAAGGAAGAAGTTATCCGCGAAAACACATAAAAAAACATGTACGGTCGAATTGATTAACCTCCTTTTTTGAAGTCGGTTAAAAAGTAAGTTTTTCTATCGCACGACAATTTCAATAACACAAGCTACTCATACAGTATGGTTGTAAAGTACTAACAACCAACATATAGGTGTTTGTACATACAGTTTGGTGGCTGAGCCGCAAATCGCGTATGTACCAACTAGTAATAATTATTTACAACTTTATTTCTTAGTTTTATTGGTTATTTATGAAATAAGACGTCTCTTTTAATATTTTTTTGAGGGCTTTGTCGCTGATGAACGCTTTATTTTTGTTATACCAAGAAGTCGGTGTTATTCCAATTCAAATTTCAACCTGCATAAGTGTATAACACTGATTTCATTATCATTTATTTATTTAGGGGGCGTCCATTAATTACGTGACGTGTTTACGGGTGGAGGGGGTCAAGCCGTATCTCACCCAAACTCACATGAGGGAGGGGGTGCGTTCGACAAATACTAACGTAATTTTTTTTCCGCAATGAACATTGTAATGTAGCGAGAAAACTGGGATAAATTAGGTAAAAATATTTTTTGTTGGTTCTATTCTACGTTCTTAATACAAGTCCTGATTATTCTTGTACGTATTAATTTATTTACTTTAAAATATACATTTTTAATGTAAATAATTAAATATATGCATTTTCAAAAGTCTCACGTGAGATTATGGGGGTCCAGCAAAATCTCACTACATCTCACCAAGGGGAGAAGGGGTGTCGAAAAATCACTAAAAGTACCTCACGTAATTTATGAACGCCCCCTTATGTATAAAACCATCGTTATGAAGGGCCTTAAACTAGTTTGTTCAAATAACAATGAAATAAATTGTACATATATATAATATTTATTTTATTTTTTATTTGTACCGGTTACAGACTTAAAGACTTAATAGTAACAATATCTTTTAGACACACATATTTATCTGGCTATAGACACGCGTGTTCGACAAATTCTCCCCTAAATTAAGGTCTGTAATAATTGCTGACCCTTTTTTGCCCGGAAAAAAATAATACATGCAACTATTTGAAGACAAATTACTCATACATTTACGACACATAAATCCTTTATATGTTTGTGTAAGTATTTACTGATATATTTTATCTGATTCACAATTTTATTTGAAACAATAAACATTACTATACTAAACTAACTAACATACATACATAAATAACTAGTTTTAAATAAATGTTTATTGTAAGATTTCATTAACAATTCTTATTATTAACTAGCTCCGCGGTTTTATGATGAAACTAAGCTATCTTCATACCAAATTTCATTTTCATTCGTCAATTATGCCGTTTAGGCTTGAAAGAGTAACAAACGTACATCCACACATATATACTCACAAACTCGCATTTATATTATTGATTTTACGGAATACTTTTATACAAGTACAGAGTCGCTCAATTAATCAAACCAAACTGCATTCAGGCCATAAGCGGGTTCGAAAAAGAATCGTATGGTTTTCAGTAAAATATGCAGATAATGTTTTTGTTTGATCAAATAGATGTTTATATAACTAACTTTACACATCGAATATTTCATGTTTTATAGCTGTAGAAGTTAAAGGCGCGTTATGTGGACCCACAATATACTTTCATCTAATCTCATACTCTACTAAAAGAACACTAGACTAACTGTCAACGATTGCACTGTGGCGCGCTGCGGCATAATCCGCCAACCGGTTATATTGTCTTCCTCGCTGCCACCGACACTCGGTCGCCCGCAATTTTTGCATACAAAATCGATGTAATAGATTGTAGTATTATGTCACATATAACTTTAACACATTTTAAAATACCCTAGGTTTGATTTTAATTGTTATTTTCCTTATCTGATAATATACATACCGAGATTGTAAAGGTACTTAATACTCTAAGTAATGTAATGTACTATGTCGAAGCATAAATACCTACTTAGCATAAGTTTCTCACATAAGTGAAATGTAATTTCTTGTTGAGAAATAAATATCTTTAAACCGAAATATAAAGATTAAAAATTCTTAAACAGAACTTGAATGACAGTCTTTTTAGGCAATTAAATAGGTACTTCGAAATAAATGTAAAAAGTTTACATTTCGATACAGCTCTTCTATGACAACCGGAGAAGGTTGCAATGCAGTTTTTCTACATATAGTCTGTGGACGCGGAGCAACACGCATGCGCGACCAGCAAATGGATTTTGGCGCTAAACGTATACAAATAAATGCAAACATAGTCTGTGATTTTACGTAAATTTCATTATTTATTTCATGAGATTAGATAAAGTAATGTATGAAACTGCACATAATTTGGTCTTAAAACACTCGCCGTCGGCTCGTTTTTTTAACTTACACTCGTGTTTTAAGAACCCTTAATAAGATACAGTTTAATAAACTGCTATTATGGGTTCCTTGTTGATTGGTATAGTAAGTAAAAATCTATTGTTGGCATCATTATCACCGAATAGTGCGATACATTTATCAAGGTGCAACATTTTTCATACTGTTTAATTATTCCTGAACTATCTTCAACATTTTTGAACTGGAAATGAACTAACATGGTTCTAAATTACCTACGCTTTTTCTTCTTAATGTCCGTTCATGCTAGTTTCATAAACCATGTGGGAGTTACTAAGAATATGATCAGTGCGAATATTATTTCCAGACCATTCCAATTTAAGTTTTTATAAGAGCAAAGTTGATAATGTAATAATTGAATAGTTACATAATATCATTTTCAACACATTACATTTTCGCCCATAAAATTTGTATCTTATAAAATTAAGATAAAGTTTTCTGTTTGTTTCCAAGAAAATATTTAACGAATGTCTCTTTTTATAATGTTTTAAACTTCGTAATTATTTGGAAATTGTTAAAACAAACGAACAATATTCGTTTAACAATACTACTTTTTGTAATGATATATTTTTAGTTCTGGCGTGAATGATCTTGATGGTCAGTGACTGCAAATCGTTAATTCGGCGAATTTGCATTGGAATTTCATAATTTAACTCCACCATTCTCATTTTATCATTGGTCAACCAGAAGTACGGCAACGCGCCATCGCTATATGGTAGACATACCACCTATACATAATGTTCTAAACGTTTTTCTTCAAATTTCTTAGTGCGTACTGCCAAGGAATGGAACTCATTGCCTGAGTCTGTGTTTCACGATAGATACAATCCTGGAGTCTTCAAGTCACGAGTGAATTGGTTGCGTGTTCCATGTTAGACCGCGTCGTCACTTAACATTAGGCGAGACAGTAGCCAAACGCAACCTTAAATATTTTTAAAAAAGCCGTGCCCCCATCACTCTCTAAACTTATCCGTGATATAGCCCGGCAGGGGTATCAAATACAAAAACTTATTAAAAACCATTATACCCGCGGAAAACGCAAATGATATACCTAAATTGAATTCCATATTGAATTCTCCGGATTGATACAAATCCCCATTGAAAGTTTTGGGTGCGAATCTCTCGGACAGGAAGGCTTTACCGCTGGCGTATCTGCAGTTGGAGTTAGAGTCTGTGTTGAGACTGGAGGAGGTCTGTATGAGGTTGGTGATGGTGGTGCAGTTCTCCTGATCGCTGTAAGGCAGGATGTTGAAGGTCGGCTGCTTGAAAACGCTGCGGTGGAGGTAGATTGATGCGTAGCGGGTATGGGTTACGTAGGTTATGTAATATAGCCATTCTTCGAAGCCTTTGTAGGATCTGGGGAATGGACACGAATGTAAGTATAAGATTTAATGTCGTTGAAAAAAATATTAAATTGGAGTAGGTATCTATGTATACCTATCTAGAGGATAGGTCTATATTTTGGCATACTCAGACATACATTACGATATTCCCGAGTAGATACAATATGGGATTCTTCAAAAGAAGAGTTACAAATAGTCATTACGTTCACTGCTACAATATGTGTAGGAACTGAATCGTTCACTTAAAAGAAAGGATGCAGGTTGCCTCCAAGGAGTTGATTCCAATACACAAACTCACTCGTTTATTAATAGATACTTAGCATTGTTACAAGTTGTTGTTCATGTGATCCTTGTACACTCGTCTGCCCTTGTCTACCTAGTCAAGGTAAGCAGACGAGTGTATAAGGATCACTTCACTCAGGAACTTTTATCTTCAATGACCTCGCCCATTGCCAGTTCAACTTCCTAATTTTACCTGCTTGACTAATCGGTGACTTTTTTGGTACGAATATCTTCATCTGCAATTTGATGTAAAACCCTCAAACATAGTTCTCTCAATAAATCGCGTCACTGAGGTTAGTAATCCGTAGAAGAACGTAAGTCACCGATATAGCCCAGCGGATTAGCAAGTTAAAGTGGCAGTGGGCAGGGCACATAGCTCGAAGAACTGATGGCCGTTGGGGCCGAAAAGTCCTAGAATGGCTTCCAACAGGTCCTTGTGGAAATCAATGGGGGAGGCCTATGTCCAGCAGTGGACGTCCTATGGCTGAGACGACGAGGTTAGTAATGAGGTACCTAGTGCCATCATCTCGGTGCTATTATAACCACTGATAAAAATACACTGAATGGAGATTTGCACCTTAAGGCCTTGACAAAATCCAAAGTCCAGTTTACCAAGCGCTCCCAAGCTAAGTAGATTTCTTTCTCAAAGTTAAGGACATGTGTAGAGGAAAAAAGAATTCGGTGATGGTAAGATTATAAACAAACCTCAGCACTCCACTCGCCAGCATGACATATACACAAGTGATGTAAATGTTGACCATCGCTGCAATAAGGCCGTTCTTTACAAACATCATGATGGCCAGAGACTGCTGCTCCGCGTAGATGTAACAGGACCACAGGATGAGGGAGAAGTAGATGAAGTCCAGCGACTCGGTTATGTCTGCTATAATACTGTGGAATTTCACACATGCTTATTTAAAATCAAGCATTAATAATATTGTGAGGGCATAAACAAGCTTAATTAATTCTGTGAATACCTATAGTGTCAATGATACATTTTACATCAAGGAATTCCATGAAATCATATTCTCGCGGCGGCGGAGAGAATATGGATAAGCGTATTAAGCGGATGAGTAAGTAGGTACCTACGTAAGAACATTTGAAGCAGTCAATAGTAAATAAAAATGTATGAAGACAGTACATGAGCAAAAGTGCACGTTGGGCAGATTTATGTATGTAATGCTTTTCTACGGACTGTTTTGTTTGGGTTAACAGCCCAAGGCTGTCCACCTATGTATACCTTATATTAGGTATTAATTAAGCTATACTTGTACTTAAGTGAAATTGATATATCAATATGATTCAAGCGCTCTCGCTGGAAACTTTTAACGTTTAATATATGTACTTTTATAACGTTTAGCTCTTCAAGATTTTCTGTATACATACAGAAACATAACTAATATATTCTCAAAAAGAAAAAACTAACTAGACTCAAAAAATTCTCCACCCAATAGCCGCCTCACCGATGCAGCTAAACGTGGTACCTACCTATTAGGTATCATCTCTGGATAAAGTTACAGTAATATGTACAGATAAAACAGAGATAAAATTACATACAGGTATTTCCCACAAAAGTATTATCATATACCTATACGTATTATCCGGTTAATAACGTTTATAGTCGAAGTTACGACCTATGTAGGTTTCAAAATATTCAAAAAAAATTTCTTCAGACGCCGAATAAAGCTCGGACGCCAAATACTTTTCTGCATCTCACTAAGATTAATTGTTCCATACTCACGGGTAAATAATAGCAGCTGAGCCGAAACAAGTTATAAAGGAGAACGGCAAAGAGACTAGATTCCAAGATAGCAGTAGACTCGCTCCACTATACAACCCTTCCTGAGACTCTTGGTAATATCGCGTTCGGTATGGCCCGTCTATAACAAAAACAAATTCTATTGCTAGTTTGATTTCTTTTTTGCTAGTCATGGTGGGCTATTTCAGCATCTATGTTCAACAAACTATACTTATACATAAAGATATACTATGTATAAAGATGTGTAAGAAATATACTCACACAAACAAACAGTGTTCATAATACTGATGAAGTATGTTCCAACCATTGCATTAAATAGCAGTCCGCTTTTGGTTATGAACGCTCGTTGATAATCCTAAAAAAATAGGCTTATAATAAATTATGTTTATTTTTTAAAATAGCTTCCTATGAGATTACAATAACGCTCCTCCATACAGAAAACATTGTTGATATG
This sequence comes from Apeira syringaria, assembly GCA_934044485.1. NCBI lineage: Eukaryota > Metazoa > Arthropoda > Insecta > Lepidoptera > Geometridae > Apeira > Apeira syringaria. Next base: position 7,640,537 of record OW203665.1, on the reverse strand, counting down.
AGCTTAAATGGTAATATTAAATGCAATTTCGTAAAGTACATTTTTGGTAGATTGTTGTTAATTTATAGTTTACCTGTGCCTCGTTGTAAAATGTCCAGAGAATTAGGAAGTATAAGGGAAGACTGAATAGCCTCATAAACATCTGTTTAATGCCGTGAGTTTTCACGTTGAAGATCGATGCTAACATTCGCCTGCAAGAATATTAATTATGGGTAAAAAATGAAATCAAAAAGTTAAATCAAACACAATCCTTTCATTAAAAATAAGCGAAATTCTTAAACAATAACTGGCCGGTTTCCGCAGTTGGTAGCACTCTGCCTTCTGAGCCGCTGGTCCCGGGTTCGATTCCCAGTCGGCAAACATTTGTGTGCATGAACATGACTGTTTGACCTGTGTCTGGATGTATATCCCACTAATATTATAAATGTCAATTAAGTTTGGATGGTTAAATGGGTGGATGAATGGATGTTGGTTACTCAATCACGCCAAAACGGCTGAACGGATCCGAATGAAATTTGGCACAGAAATAAATTATAGTTGGAATAATTGATGCAGCTGGAAAACCGTAATCCACGCGGGTGAAACCGCGGGGCGCTACTAGTATGTATATGCGTATATAATATCAGTCACCATAGCACAGGGTCTACCTAATTTGAGACGTGAAGAGCTTGTGTGAACGTTAAAAAAAAAACTTAGGTACTTCAGGAATATACGACGCTCCTGGTGACATACTTACAATTATTATTATATTTTACATATTGTTTTAAAATTTAACAATATTATGAGTTCTATTTATTATAAGAAAAGAGTAACAAACCTATATCTTTAAAAAAAATAGACATAAATAAATAAAATAATTACTCCTTAGTTTAGTTAGAGATAGATAGATAGATTTACTTACGCATACAACATCCAAATGACAGAAATTCCACTCGGTTTGCCATAGTTCATCTGCATCTTATTGGGGTTCATGATACGGCTGTTGTCATGGTTTCCCTGCATCATGGCGAGACCTTCGATCTTGAACTTCTCCACTAAAGCCTCGATCTGTTGGTTGGATTCTATAAATCTTTCTCTGGATCTGCGGTCCACTGTTGATAGGCATACTGGAAGATATGAAATTGTTAAAATCAAGGGCCTTGTCCAAATCCAAATGCCTTGATACCGAGATACCGAGAACTAAAATCGGAAAAAAGTATCCAACATGTGAATACGCCATTTGCATGCAATATACATATGACTGTATACTTATTTATAAGCTAAAATAGTCGGTTCATTAGCCATGCAAGTCAAAGTCAAGCATGGTCAGTTCGGTCGTCGTTGACGGTCTTCGTGGCTCAGTGATCAGCGACACTGACTTTGGAACCGCGGCCCCGGGTTCGAATCCCGGCCGGGGCCAACATCTCTGTGATGAGCAAAGATGTTTGTTGTCTTGGATGTTTGTGTATTGTGATTGTGTGTGTCTATGCCTCCCGCGACACAGGGTATCTTAGTGCGGGGGTGTGAGTGTGAGGAAAAAATAAATCTTTCCAGTTTATAGGCTTTCCTCTCTGGAGGAGCACAAGCCATTAGGATTTTATGAAAGGTTAAAGTCATGTCAAAATTATATTTTTTGTCATTGTTATTTGTTTTCCGAGTATCCAAAACAACTACTGTCTCGAGTACTAAGTCGAAAATATAAAGGCATGGATAAAAAAGCTTATATACTCACAATAGTACATCAACGGATTCTCCAACTGTGGACAAGGGAAGCCAATGCTGCCAAAGTAGTCCAGCAGATTCCTGGTGGGTCCTGCGTATACTACGTCTCCCAGACAGAGGTATACCACGCGGTCCAGGAACGGAAATACATCTAAGAGAAAGCATGGAAACTTTTATTTATTACTAACTGCGTCCCGCGGTTCCACCTGCATGGTGATGAAAAACCGTGGTGATGCTGATGATAAAAAGTAGCCTGTGTGTTATACCAGGGACTCAGCTGCATCCATACGAAATTTCAACAAAATTGTTTGAACGTGAAAGTGTAACAAACAAACAAATTCACATTTATAATATTTTTTTATCATATCCTACTAATATTATAAATGCGAAAGTACGTGTGTATGTTTGTTATTTCTTCACGATCAAACGGCTTCACCGATTTCGATGAAATTTAGTATGGAGATAGTTTAAGCCCTGGATTAACACATAGGCTACTTCTTTCCTGGAAAAAGTATAGTTCCCGTGGGATAATTGAGGCAGAGGGAAAACCCTAATCCACGCGGGTGAAACCGCGGGGCGCTACTAGTAATAAATAAATATTACGACGAAACTCTTTTAAAAAAAGTTTATAGATTCAGCCGTTACCTTACGGAAATCCATAAGAAAAAGATATTAATTAACAATATTTAGTTTTTGGAATAATTTAAAGTCTCGGAATTAGAACTAAATATTGTTTATTATTACCCTTTCATAGGTTATTTTAAACGCTTCCTAAACAATTTAATTGATCTTTACTGTCTTTTTTACCTGTGTTTGATAAACACTTCTTTGAAAGTCTTACCAGATCTAGGTTTCTCCATGGTGAGTATGATAGAAGTTCCATAAGTCTTAGCTGCGTTCGACAGGATCGAGATGACTAGGTAAGTGTTCAGAGGATCCAAATCCCATGTCGGTTCGTCCAATAAGAGAATTACTGAAAGAAAAATACACATTTCATGTCTGTGTTGAATGTGACGAGAGAAGAAAGAAGAATTAAGAAGTGCTATAATGATAGGTAAATAAGTACCGCATAATGTTATGCCTGCAATATTATGGCTCAGGCATTCTTAAAATAAATGCGTATGGGTAATAGACGCGTATGAGTGCGCGTATTATCAGAACACGTCCACACACACGACCCACAGTCCACATAGCATCTTGCCGAAGCATTTTGTGAAGGGATTCCATCTAAGGACGATCAGACGGCAGTGCGACATCCATACATGGTAGTTCCAACCTGTTGCACGAAGCGTTTTGCTTCTACATTCATAGTGGGTACTGCTAACGAATGGAACTCATTGCCTAAATCTGTATTTCAGCAAAAAACAACCTAGGTATTTTCAAGTCACGAGTGAATAGGTATCTTCTAGGCAGGTGTGCTCCATCGAGACCGCATCATCACTTAACATCAGGTGAGATGGTAGTCAAACGCCTTCCTATTCCCAATAAACGCCTTCCTATTCCCAATAAAAAAAGGATTGTTGCTAAATATTTTGTACATATTAATAGTTTTGTTTTCGTGGGTCGTAATAGTGCCAAAGTTTCTTTTTCTAACGTTTTTCTTTAAATATGGCCGCTGGAGATGTTAATGGATTTACCTTCAATAGCTCTAATTTCTCTAAATTCTTACTAATAGAACCTTACTTGGATCTCGTATCAGCTGTACTCCAATAACTAATCTTCTGTATTCACTTTTCGTTAAGTTTGTGACGCATTTGTGTGCAACCTGAAAATATTAAAAGTATACTAATTTATAAAGGGTATAGGAAATTGAACAAGAATTGACTCAAGATGCACGTATTCGTTTATCTTCTCCTTTGAACAATTTTTTTTTTATTGCACACATATATTTTTTTAGGCGCTGACATACCGCATATCCAGTTGTGATACAATACGATTGTGATGACAATAAGATTGTATTCTTTGCATTTGCGTGATCGGAAAACCACAAAAAATAAAAGCTAGGTGGTTAACTAGCATTTTCTATACACACATACAATTCAATACTTACAATGTATAATATAACTTAAAATATAACATATTTTATGCTTAAGTATATACTTTGTGTAGTAATTCGTTACAAGGCCAACGCACCACAAAAATAAAAAAATCTATCCCGACAATGGCCCCAATTCTGTTAATCACACGAACTAGCTAAAATTCACTAAAATTCTTCAACTTGAAGTAGCTCGTATTCTATTTACGCTAGAATTCAAATTCACATAACTCCATACAGCGCTCTTACTAATATTAGACGAGTTTTATTCCATTGCTGGCCAATTGCGGGTAGTTTTAGTAGGCACCAAATAAGTGGCGACTTAATTTCGCTATATCTACCCGAAAATTTAATAAATAAATTTAATTTTTGTGATGTTATTGATAAGTCACATACTAATTTAGACTTTATCGTAACCTTATAAGAACTGGATTAGTTTCAAAACATTTTAGTTTAGTTCAGTTGAATAAGCGAATCACTACCAATGCCTGTACCCATATATACTTATTATCTTATACACCCTGTCTTCTGTAAATGTTAGTAACTTTATCTTGAATCCTTCTTATATTATAAATGCGAAAGTTTGTGTGTATATGTATTGTGTATATGTTTGATACTTCTTCAGACTTGAACGGCTGCACCGATTTCCATGGAATTTGGCATGGAGATAGCCAATATCCTGAAATAACACATACGCTTATTTTAATCATCACCATCATCATTACCATAGGGCGCAGCTGATGCTTAATAGTGGCGTAATAATGGACACTTTGTCGATACTAGGTCACATACACAGCACCTTCCGGGAAGCTGTCGAACCGTCTCAACGGCGATGTCGTCAATGAGCCTGGTGAAAGACAGACTCTATTGCGAGCATGTTTATCGTCATGCTAAAAGTGCCAAATGATACCATGATTGTCTTTATCAAAACAAATCTTGTGTATTTATCAATAAAATATACTTTTCTATTGTTTCTTCCTTTACATAATCATTTACTCACTTGTGACAGAGCTAAATCAGCCATAACTTGTTTTACTTTCGACTGCTTTAAGTATCCCGAAATCTGAAAGAAAAGATTATTCTTGAATGTCAGAACTTTTTGTCGCAAGCTGTTATTTACTTACCATAGGTAATTCCAGTCCAATGTCAGAGTTTTCACACCGCCCAAGTCCGCCAGGGTCTCCGACGCTCTCTAATAGCTATTGTCTGAGGCCCACTTGCACCAACCAAAAAAAACACAATTTTCGAGAAATATCGGATTTAATCGCAAATTGCAGTAATAATTTCGATTTAATCTGAGATTCTCGAATCATTTAGTTGATGCAAGACGGCCTAAGGGTAACCGGGATCGACGCGCCGACTGCGGTCAATATAAATTTCTTTAGTGGTAACTGAGCAAATTTATACATAGGTATTCTACTAAACTAAATATAGGTTCCCGAAACTACTAAACCGATTTGAAAAATTCTATCACTGTTAGGAAGTTACACTATCCCCGGGTGACTAGGCATTACTGTTTATATCGACTTTTCTGAGTGATTCGTATTCAATATTAATTAAAGTGCTGTGATTAAGACTTTGTTGACTTATCGTTATCCACAACTCATTTTTAACACAATGTTGAGAATGATCGTTGACTACCGCAGTTGGTGACATATAAATGCGTAAGGAGGTTTCAACGTTTAAGAAATAAGATTGTAAAGAATTATTAAACAAAGGGCAAGTTAAATTCCAGTATTGTGCATTACTCTTGAAAATATATTTACACTTCGATATCAGTAGTAAAAAATGCTCTATCCACCACTGATGGTAAGCGTCGTACCATGGCAGCGATTGTTACAATAAGTAAAAATATTTTTTCAAAAGATTTTCTGACTAACGTTTTACTAACCTTGGTTAATGATAAGGCCAATGTTTGCTGAACAGAAAGTCCAGGTAAGAGCCGGGTCGAATGGCGCACCAAGGCACAAGTGCTGTTGAACTGGTCTTTTTGCAGAGGAACACCTTCCATTAGGATGTGCCCGTGGGAAGGTACGCGACGGGCGATAACGTCGAGAAGGGCACGCTTACCGCTCCCTGAAAAATTATGCAGGTAAACCTACGATATAATCAGTGCGAACGAATATTGGTATACCTGTGGTCGTACGTGTGGTTTACTTAACCTAATTATTTAATTATAATGACGTAGTTTTAAAACGATAAAAACACTTCCACTACCTTCATTTCATTTTTATTGAACATATTCAACATTTTCTTGAAAATATAGAGAAGTGCAGAACTAATTATCTTTAATATCTTTTTATTTGGGATAAATCTGAAAGTATCTGGTGAATAACAATTTACCGAATCTAACCACAAATGACGGATTTCACAAAAATAAAAAATACGCCTGAGCTCTTCCTTTTATGGAAGTTCCAACTTGAGCAGAAGTACTAACTATTTTAGATACATCATGTACTATTAAACAGCTAATCCGGCAAATGTTGTAGGTAATATTACCGTGACGTTTTTCTGATATTTAATAGGGGGTGGGAAGGGGAGTGAAAATTACAAGCTTTATCGTCATCCCTACCAAATATTTACCTATATAAAAAAAGACATTATAATATCCGTTGAACCGTTTCAGGGAAGTGCGACCACAAATACGAGATTTTTATATATTATATTACTTCTTATTGAATCTCCAAGCTAACTCGGAAACGACTAACGGTTTGGAAGAACAATTGTTCTCGGTTATTCCTACCAAATGTATCTATGTTGGTGTCTTGCTCGAATGCGTGACTTTTAGTAGTAAAATATGCAAATAGACTCGTTATTTATTCCTAGGTAAGAAGTCACTCTTAGATTTTGTGGCTAAATTTTTGATTATAGAAATGTAGATTACTTTAAAATCTATGTTAATTGTGGCAGTTGTATAATATAACAAGTATCACTTAACTTTATGAATTGGATAAGATTCAAAATGCAACCTACGCTTCAAGCCCTGTTTCGGGGGTTACTTATTAATATGTAGTCATATCATATCAACCTGCTGGCACATATTTGGCTCATAAAATCAGTATTGCAGTTCAACGTGGCAATGCTGCTAGCATTCTGGGCACGCTGCCAGCCGATAGCGGTTAGAGCATTTGAGTTATCTATAGGCTACCGAAAGCTAGTGGATTGCTGTTATTGTTGTAGCTGCAGTATTGTAGTTAGTTATTAGTGTTTTATTTTAATAAAGGCATCTGCCATAAATAAAAAGTCATATCAAATGTGTCAACCTTCATATAAACATTAAAACAAAAGTACGTTATAGCTGTTTTACCTTTAGAGCCCAAGATAGCGGTGACCTCCCCACTATTTGTAGTAAAGGCGACATCCTTGAGGATGATTCCTGTCTTCACGCCGCCAGTGATCCTCTGGAAAAAGCTTCCTGGTTCAACCTATAAATATATAAGTATTATGTACTTGCATACATTACTGTTAGTTAATAAATAAATGTATTTGCTGCACACTGCAGTTTACTGTGGGCCATTAATTATTCGTTATCCCTCCAACATTAACAATAATTTATTAATTCTAATTTTACAGACTCATCTATCTCCTTTAATGGTTAAATATCCCCAAAAAACTTTTTATGATTCACAAGACACAATTCACTGCAAAGCTCTTTTATTTTTCAATGTAAAATCCGTGTTTCGGTTTGAAACCAAATGTAAGTTACATAAATATTACCACGCGCATTTACGATACTAATAATATTGCTAATCGTTATTTTGTAAGGGACATTTTCATCACCTAATATCTGGTATTTTACAATACAATAAGAAGAAAATTCAGTGACTATAGCCTGAAACGAATGGATGATTCGGGAGCCAAGCCTCGAAGCATTAGCCTGAAAACTACCTCCGAGCATAGCGTAGCGCCCGTTGATGTCTTTTGTATGACAGAATATCTTGAGACGGTATCGCTTTGGAACTAGGCTTTAGCGGACGAGTCCTTTTTTTTTATTTGCCCATAGGGGCAGGCTTTCTACGTAGTTTGTAATGTATGTTTTCAAGTCAGTATTAAATTCCTTGCAAGTTTTGGTAAGGTAAGTTAAAAACACTTTCTTTTATAACTACATTCATCATGTCACTATATAATCAAGCCATGTTTACCGTATCAGTTTATTTAGATTCAGTAGGTATTTTTTTAGTTTTATTTTTGTTTTAACGTCTAAGTATTTAAGTCAATGATACTTTTTTTGTCCATTTCTGTTGTTCATATCACGTATCATTTTGCGTATTTAACGCGTTGTAGGTATAAGTATACGATATTCAAATATGTACAAACTTACATTATAAGCTTGCCTTTCACCAATGTCACATCTAATGTTAAGCATGAAGTGATCTTTATTATTGAAAATATCTGTTTGGGTGTCTTGAGAATTACATTATAGTTATATATAATTATATAATAACAACAATATAATTATATTCATTATATACATAAAGTAATATCTATACATGTCAAATCATGCCATCATACCATGGCGACCTAACAAGTTTTGCTTTGCTCATTATTTGTTATATTTTGGTTGTCATGGTTACCATTATATTGTCTGACAAATTATATTTTTTCCGACTAGACAGAGCCACAGCGAATCGTGGCCGTGTTTAGCTCAGATAGCAATAATAATAAGTAAAAATATATACATATATGGGTAGCTCATGTTAAAAATACAATTTGAAGTAATCTGAATTAATTAATAATAATTAATAATTAATCTGACATTTCGGATCGTGCCATTTGACACAAATAACTATATTTTGAGTACCTTAGGTGACTAACTTAATTCGGCGGTTGTTTAAACGCAGGTTAATCGCTATTTTGATGTGATGATAGCTCAGCGTTGGAAGCGTCGGCTGTCAAAGTGATGGACGCAGCGAGTTCGAATTCCATCAACAGTTTGGTCTTTCGGTATAAAGGTAACACCGTTATCAAATTCCCACCATGGTGGTAGGGTACTGTAGAGTATCCTGGCTAGGTTCTACCCTCAACTTTGAAAAACTATCTAACTAAACACATAGTATGTTAAGGCAGTCCTTGAGAGGCAGTAAACATTCTAGGTGTAGCGTGATACCATCTCCGACCACATCTCCACTTTCATCATCAAGTGAGATATTGGTCAAACGCTGGATCTATACAATATAAAAAAATAAAATACTCTCTTATAAAACAATTATGAAAGGCAGAAGTCACACAGAATATCACATTTCTCTCTTGAATACACATCACAAGATCGCACATCCATTGCGTTAACAGTAAACAACATTTTTTTTCTTTTTTTTATCACACTCAGACCTCCGCACTAGGATTCCCTGTGTCGCGGGAGGCATGGACACACACAATCACAACACACAAACAACCAAGGCCCGGGACAAACACCTATACTCATCGCACAAATGGTTACCCCTGCCGGGATTCGAACCCAGGGTCCCGGAGACACAGAAGTCAAGTCACTGACACTGACCACTGCGCCACGGCGACCGTCAAAGCATTGTATTTTACTAACAAAAGTAATACTCACTTGTCCAGCATGTTTAACATCACCTAATTCCAATGTAGGGGGGGAATACCCACCTCCCATCATTTTGTCGAACACTTTTTAAAATTTGTGAAAAATGTCTAGAAATGAGTAGGCTTTACACAGACACAGCCTCCCCGTCAAGGCAACGTCGCAAACTGCTTGATAACTGGCTAACTTCAAACGCTTCGTCACAGGTGCGGCGTTGCCAGTTTTATTTGCATCTGACTTCGGAGATATAACTGTATTTGGCTCTTAAAATTGACGATGCTAAAGAAAATTGAAATCTATGATGTACAGTGTAGTGTTATTTTTGAGAAGAAGTGTTATATACGTGCATGTTAAGTAGAAGTAACGTTTCGGCTATAACCTATACTTGGTGAGATAGATCCACAAACATCAAACATACAAATTTCACATTTGCTATATTAAGGATAATTTCAAAAAGCAGTCAAACGGGCATATTTTCTTCGATTTTTTCTGTTATTAATTGGAACATACGAAGGAAGAAAATGGCAAGGCTGATAATGGGTAAAAATTTAGGCTCAATATTCAGTTTATTCACCTTTTAACCTTTGTAGTGCAATTATGTGGTCCCAGCTACTAAGAATTTCACGAATATTGCGTCCTGTTACTGCGGGTGACTCGGATGAGGGCTTTTCTCCCTCCACGCCTCCGCCACTATAAAAGCGCCATGTAATGGCCAAAAAACTTCGGTCCGATAACTTCCTGTCCTGGCGACAGCTCAAGCCGAACCTCAATGGTGCCCTTGAGCTATTCGCTTCGTCCTCTTCTAGTGGCACAGCGCCGCCGTCAGCGCTAGCCTCACTAGGCGGTGCGCCTTCTGCGCCCGCACAAATACCGGGGTGACCTTCTGTGCTTGCCCCCCTTCCGGTGAAGCTGTACATGTCGGTAGTAGCAACCAGCATAAGTCCGCTAGAAGAAAATAAAAACTTCGGAGTCGGGGTTAAATTATTCTTTTTCGTAACGCCATTACTGTTTTTGAGATTTCAGATGTAGGTAACATTTTGTTTAATAGTTAATAATAAATAAAGTATGTTTATTGCTGTATAACATGTAAAAGATACAAAAAAAAGTGCTAATTGTTGTGTATATTGCTTTGACTTATCAATGGTATATGTAAAATATAACAAACATTGACTGTAATAGCTAAATGCTTTATGGTATTCCCGGTTAGATAACATGTATTCTATTTTTTTGTTGTGATGTTTTATAAGTAAGTAAAGTAAGATATTCTGCAAAAGTTGCAGTGTTAAAAGAGGTAATTAAACTTGAAATCCTGCCAAACAGAAAGTTATATGAACCTTTTGATTTTCAGGTCAGCAGAGTTACTTTTTATACAACACCTTATTTTTGAGTTGATACTTCGCCTTATCGAGGAAAGCCTCATTTTTCCACATATTTTCTACGCACAGTTGCCACACACTCACCGTGAACCTTAAAAAGGCTAACAGTTGCTTTCGTCCCTTTCGCACACGCAGAAAAGCCTGCTATGAAAACGAGACACCCACACTCATACTACCTGAATTATGTTCATGCATTCCAATGATCGCACGTCTCACTCTATCATAAGCAATAAGTCCTCCTAAGATAGAGAAGGGTGTACTTGCGCAGTGTCACTGACTCAGTACGACTTTGCGCGGTCGTATGGCTGGAGTTCTGAAAAGAATAACACCTTTTTCAACGAAATTTGTTTATCGAACGAAAAATAATCGAAAAGACAACTAAAACAGTATTCGGTTTCCTAGATTTTGGTGCATTTTGTGTATCTTATTTGTGAATTGTGTTGGCAAGTGGTGAATTCTACAGAAGTGTTGCTCTAACGTTTTATGTTACGGGTCCCGTTGGCCGGTGTTTATCAGGTAGGTGGATGTTGGCACTCCGATGAACTTGTTTTTTGTATGTGATTGTGTAATTTTTTAGCTTTCTAATAATACAACTAATTAATTTATCGCTGTCTATATTACTTCATACGACAGTATATTGATTGCAGATGCATTACACATATTTCGTTTACTATACTGATGACAAAATATAGTGCGTAGATATGAGTGGTATTTTCCAATAAACACATATGTACTTTGTTGTATTTTAACGTTCAGTTTATGTCAATATGTTACACACAAGTCATCTTGGCGTTTTCATATTTTAAGGTTTCATTATTGAATATTTTCTTTGAGTTCTGACTGAGATTTTGAGCTATAAAAAGTGTACTACATTAACTTTCAGACCTCTGATAGTAACATGTTTTCAGGAAAAGTATTTACTATGAAGTTCGATAGACACAAGTGTGCATTGCTTATTTGAATATACCATTAAATCAAGTTATTTATATGCAACTTACATTCGTGAACAGAGAAGGTCGCCGATGGAGCGTATAAAAAAACCTCAAGCTATGAATAGGTAGGTACGTACTTCAGAAGTTTAATGAAAACATAATACAAAAAATAAAATTACAAGCTATATGGAATTCATCATTTTATAATAACAGCTGTTTTAACTTTCGCGAAGGTTATAAATATTACTTAAATAAACACAGAAAGTCTTAAAAACTTAGAGGCTCAAACTGTTTATGTTTTTCGTGTTCGGTCAAATTCAAAACACATCTTATAGTGATAAAAATAAGTGGTTACTGAATAATAAAGTAATTTATGGTAATTTGTAAGCAGCCATAAAAATCACGAAGCAATATGGTTTTAGTAATTGGTAATATTTTTGAGTATTTGCTTTATAAAATACTTTTCTGTTAGTTTAAAACTGCGAAGAAAAACTATTCCTATGAAAAATAAATACATAAGTAGAAAATATTACATTTCTTCTCTTCCCCTCGGGCCTGCCCCTAGTCAAAGGTCTTTTGATTATTTATCATCTCAATGTTTCTATTTGATATAAGGTCGTCGTGGTTTAGTGGTCAGCAGCCCTGAGTTCGTGACCCGCGGCCCTGGGTTTCATCCCAGCTGGGGCAACCATTTCCCTGACCAGCTTTGCTTCCGGGTTTCGGATGTTTGTATGAGTGTGTGAGTCTATGCCTTCGTGACATAAGGAAACCTAGTGCAGAGGTGTGAGTGTTTAAAAAAAGATATGACGCCCGAAACTGAAATTGCGAAAAGTACCATAATATTTGCATAATTGTAAATTTATTTAAAAGTGTTGGCAAAACATAGTAGGTAATCAAAGGTAATCTACTTCTTATTTTAGGTAGGTATTCCAATTAACTACAGTTAAATTAGTGTTTTTAAAGCCAAAGTGAGCAAAAAGTCTTAAACAATGGGCAACGGTTGTTGAACCCGACTTCTGGACATCTCAACATAGTCAATACTTTAATTTGAAGTACCTAAGTCTGTTGTTCTGCACGCTTGTCGCTTATGTGTATAAGAAAAGTAAAATAACTATCTCCCACACTGGGCGCCGCATTTTTAAGCTAGCGTTTCGTTAGTGTAGGTAGGTACTGTACAATCCTACTAATATTGTAAAGGCGAAAATTTGTGTGTTTGTTACTTCTTCACGCACAAACGGGTTCACCGATTTTGATGAAATTTGGTATGGAGATAGTTTAGACCTTGGTTTAACACATAGGCTACTTTTCATCATTACTTCACACGCGGGTAAAACCGCGGGGTGCAGCTAGTCAGCTATATGATTAGATGCTGTTTGTCACGTAAACAGAAAACTGTGTCATAACTTGCATGCTGGCAGTTGTTTCACGTTGGTGCGGATTTCAAAACGTGTACATATAGTTTTTTTCTCATATAATTTCAATTTAATAATTGAAATATTTATAGATAAGACAGGACAACGTGTGCTGGGTCAGCCAGTAACTTAAAAATAAATAGTTGTACTTCTGTATATTCACTAAAGATAAATTAAAAATGACAAATTTGGAGGCACAACTTAGAGGAGCAGCCCCCACTGGGCTGGCCGAGTACGCTTAGCTTGGCTCTGACCCCACATCCATCAGTTTCACCATTGGTCACTATTCCACTATTTCTTCTTCTCCCAGCCGTGGCGGGATCCATAAATGGAGTAAAGAACTGGCTAACTCCTTTAACACTGAACTAACAATTGTGTCAGCGTCCACGGCGTATACTGGTGATTTTTATTAAGGTAACTAGCGACGGTTTTTAAACACGAGACTGTTTTTATTTAAAGACGAGTATGTTTGTTGTATGTTAGAATTGACTGTTTGCTGTTTGCTACATGGGGCATTTACGGCATCACTGGACTTTAGGCGAGTGCAGGGGGCACTCAGCCGATTGCGGGCTTAGAATGCGTACCGCTAGGGTGAGGGGGTAGCGACCAGCGCAAGCACCTCTAAGGTTCGGACCTTGGCTTGGGCTGTCACCTGGACGAGGAAGTGTCTGTGTGTGTGGTACCGGTCTGAGGTGTAGGCGTTGGGTGGGAGAACGAGGACGAGTTGTACGAGCGATTGTACGAGTGGTCTAATCTTTTTCACCAACTTCAAAAAAAGGAGGAGGTTCTCAATTCGACCCGTATGTTTTTTTTGTTTTTTTTTTTGTTTGTTACCGCATAACTTCCGACAGGGTGAACCGATTTTGATCGTTCTTTTTTTATTTAAAAGCTGGTGCTTTCCGTGTAGTTTTGTTTTATTTAAATTTCATCAAAATCGGAAGAGCACTTTTTGAGTTACAAGTCAATAACTGAAAAATGGGTGCTTATACTACACGATATTATAGTAGCGGGTGAAGACATCGGTGAACATACCTACACCACAATGACAATTGATCCCATGAGTAACAAGGGTCAGTAAAAAGAGTGAAAAAAAAATGTTTACCAAAAAATGGAACCGACTTCAACACTCAAAAGTATGAAATAACTTGTCAAAGTCGGTACCATGAGCACAATATTTAGATATCAGTTACTTTTGAACTATCACGGTGTTGACTTCAACAAGTTATTTCATACTTTTGAGTATTGAAGTCGGTTCTATTTATTGGTAAATTTTTTTTTAATGACGATAAATACTAAAACAATATATACGGTTTTCCCGCTACCTCAATTATCCCACGGGAACTATACTTTTTCCGAGATAAAAGTAGCCTATGTGATAATCCAGGGCTCGAACGATCTCCATACGCAATTTCATTGAAATCGGTGTATCCGTTTGAGCTTGAAGAAGTAACAAACATACACAACATACACACAAACTTTCGCATTTATAATATTAGTAGGATTCTTACTTAATTTTTTACTTTCAATACGTATATTCATCACCTGGCCTTGAAACGGGGTGGTTAACTAGATCTTATTCATTTCGGTCTGTTTACACCGAATGGTAAGTTTTGTAAATTTTAATTAAACTAAATGTAGTTGGCTCGCAAGCGTACCGTGACGGAAGATTCATAGCTAAGTTAGCACCTTTTGCAGTTTCAACACTTACTTTTACTAAGAAAAGTAGTTCACAAGATAAACTTTTTGACTTGACATTAGAAAATATAGTAACTGGCGTGCGACCTCTTTTTTATATACATTTACATTCCTAGGAGATTCGATAACGAGGCCGAAGGCCGAGTCCCGAATAGGGAGTATTTTGCACATCTCGAGCTGGTCTCCGATGCAACTGCCCAAGGGAACTAGAAGTACCTGTCAGTTATTCGACTTGCATGAGAATTTTAAATCTTTTTACTAACTGCAATTTACGGCAATTACATTTTTGTTAATAATACTAATGCATATCGATAACGCGGGCTGCTCGCAGCCCGCGCACCACCTAAATACTAGTTTATATATACAGATAAAATTAAATTCAAAATTTAATTAAAATTTTTGTGTTTACCTATTTTTCACTTAAAAAGCTATAAGTAGTAAAAAACATAATTGAAATAAATCAAAAACTATACATTGAAAGGAATAGTATGATACTTAAGATTAAACATGTAACACAATATTGATTATGTTATTTATAGATAATTAATGCTTTTAACATGAAAAATACAATAATTATGTACATATTGATGGGAAGGATATTATAAAAAATATCAAAGGTAAACAACATACAGACGAACAAAACAAACTTTTAGTAGAACATAAGTAATCTAGTTCTAGACTGACTCATGTCTCATATTACGATGAATTAGTTAACAACCACGCTGTTTATATATAATGATTTTATGCATATTTAATCATAAATAAATAAAATGTATTGATTTGGAAACATACAACTAACAGAACCTTTAAATGACAACGTAAAACTGGATACACATAATATTGGATGGGGTTTAAGGAAAAAAAAAATGGTTGTCTGTATAGTCGGTTTACGGACGATAGATTTACGTGATAACGTCATAATCATTTATGACTTTGACTTTGAGTTTCACTGACTTTGACTTTGACTGACTGACTTTGACTTTGACTTTGACTGACTTTGACTTTGACTGACTTTGACTTTGACTGACTTTGACTTTGACTGACTTTGACTTTGATTATTTTATGTAATACAAAACTCAGGTGGAACGTTACGCGGAACGTTACTATTTTTCATGAGTGTTGCTGGTATTCATCAATTTATAAAACGTTATCACGTCAAAAGCTATTGCTAACGTTAGCGCATACGCGAGCCGTAGAGCTAATTTAAGAATCTCTATCTTCCTCCGACGTCAGTCTAAAATGCTAATGACGTGATTGCCCTAAGACCGTCATTTTAATGTCACCATATTACGTGTTATGTCGATCACCGAGACACTGTGTTTTACGATTTGCTAAGCATCTTCGCAACGTTCTCTTGAGACATCGTGAGCGATTTGTTTTACGAAATTCCAGTATTGGCATCATAGAAAAACAACATATTTCTATTGAAACAAATCAACTGTATTTTTCTTTACAATACTGCAACTACTACAATAACATTTCAGCAATCCACTAGCTATTGGTAGCCTATAGATAACTCAAATGTTCTAACCCGCTACCGGCTGGCAGCGTGCCCAGAATGCTAGCAGCATTTGTCTTTGACTTATATGTGCACAGATGAAATAACTTTTAAATATTTCAACGGTTGGAAATTCGAATATGTGTCAATCTAATTTAGAAATACAAGCGGTCCGTCCCGCACGGACTTCGCACGCAAAAAAATTCTTGGAATTATCCTATCCTACTAATATTACAAATGCGAATGTTTGTGCGTATGTGTGTATGTTTGTTACTTCTCCACGCTCAAACGGCAACACCGATTTCTATGAAATTTGGTAAGGAAATAGTTTATACCCTGCATTAACACATAGGCTACTTTTATCCCGGAAAAAGTAGAGTTCCTGTGGGATAACTGAGGTAGCGGGAAAATCGTAATCCACGCGGATTAAACCGCAAGGCGCTACTAGTCAATTATATGTCAAAGTGACACTACACGTCATGTAAATAACTTCACTTCAATAAATAACTCTTCTAAATCGCGATTATAAAATGGGGAATCCCGGGAATGAGGATGAAAAACACTCTACGGCCTATTCTCAGACTAACCAAATATACACAAAACAATAAAAATCAGGCCAGCCGTTTCGGAGGCGTTCGACACAAACAAACAGACACTGTGACATTTTATATATTAGATTACCTTCGCGACCGAGCTTCGCTTGTTATTTTATCCTGCAAGACAAATAAACAAAAAAAAACTTGTCTAACAAAACGTGTTACATATACTAACTGTGCATCATTAGAGCTGTCTTAGAAATAGCTGAATAACAATATATTTAAATTCCAAAAAAAAAATCGTGTTGAGACGTGATGATAAGATTTAGGTACCTACTACATAATCATAACCAAACGAAATCAGGTTTTTTCGGTGATTATTTCGTATTAGATACATATTTGACATATTTGACGGTCGCCGTGGCGCAGTGGTCAGTGTCAGTGACTAGACTTTTGTGTCTCCGGGACCCTGGGTTCGAATCCCGGCAGGGGCAAACATTTGTGCGATGAGTATAGGTGTTTGTCCCAGGTCTTGGGTGTTTGTGTGTTGTGATTGTGTGTGTCCATGCCTCCCGCGACACAGGGAATCCTAGTGCGGGGGTCTGAGTGTGATAAAAAAAATGCAGATATTGAATAAATGTATTTAGCGTGAAGGAGTAACAAGCATACACACTTACACACATACAAGCTTTTGCCTTTACAATATTGAGATTGCGGTAGGATAGACTGCAGCTTACAACAGTCTCGATATCGACGGCAAAACATCCCCTTTTAAATATGGAAGCGTTTAGTCAGAATCCAAGTATAATAACAGCAGAAAACGTTGTTTCAACCTAGTTTTTTTTTTTTTTTTACATATTAAAAGCTTGTGTTTGACAACTGTTTCACCTGATGTTAAGTTATGACGTTGTCTAGGATTTAGCACGCAAACCTAGAAGGTACCTATTCACTCGCGACTTGAAGACTCCAGGATTGATCAACTCCAGTTGATCGGTGCAGGTCATATAGGCTCGCTCCTCAACCGTAGCAGATTTTAACATTATCTGAGATAGCGCAGGGCAGAGTTTTGTAAGAGTTACATGGTATCATTGCTTGTCGCTAAGCTTTTGGTGAGGAACAGAATTACGTTCAAAAATTTTGAAGGAATAAATTAATCTACTCTTTCGATTTCAACGTCTACAGAATACCGTCCTGTCGCTTTGCCATCTAAGCTATAGTAGCACTCCATAAGCAATTCGAATTTATTCCTTCCTTTTACATGTAAGGGGATGTTTTTCTTAGCGCCATCTACCTTTAATTGTATGAACTATTAATATGACTGATAGACCAACGTTGCAGTAAGGTAACGCATCAAGCTAATACTCATAAGCCCCATACTTTGTTTCTATCAGTTTCGTGGTTTATTGCCCCATATAAAGGTGATTTAAATCTAGTAGGCTGCAAGATGATAATGGAAGTCATCATCATCATCATCATCCAGCGGTAGAACATCCACTGCTGAACATAGGACTCCTACGTCTTTTTTAAGCCGAGATTTGCCAGTATTTGAATTTATCCGTATAGAAAGCGCTGCTGCCTATCTTCTGGTTAGTAATCCCTTAGCCGACTCTTGCGGCACCCACGGGTATAAATGGGGGGCAGAATTCAAGGTCGGTACCACACGGCAATAATGGAAGTAATGTCGCTAAACTTCAATGCGTCAAATTTAATGCGTTTTTAGAGTAACAGTTATTTTTACGCAAATGGACAAGACGTGATATTTTCTAATGGTTTCATGCAAATATTGCGAAAGTTATTAATACTTATATTAAACTAGTGAAACCCCCGCCATAAGCCACGTTTCAGTGTTGGCAAAAAGAATTCAATGACGTGTCAGAACTGATCGCAAAGAAACTTCCATAAACTCCATAAACATAAACACTAAAATTGTGAAAAATAAGTATAATTCTTAAATTGTTACGACAAAGTCCAAATTAGTATAACACTTATCAATAACAATACTAAAATTAAATCTTTTTATTAATGTTGCGCTTAGTTTGACGTAAAATAAGTCGTCACTTGTTTGTTTACGAAAAAATGTTCCCGACTTCAACACTCAAAAGTGTGAAATAACTTGTCGATGTCGGTACCATGAGCACAATATTTTGATAATAGTTACTTATGCACTATGCGTACATATGTACGCATTGAAAAAATAGAATGGTTTCTTGATTTTCTGTCAGCAATCAGATGGTAGGTAGATCGAAACCCACCTCGGGATACCTTTTTGTAAAGTTTTTACAATGAGAATAATCCAACAACAATAGGAATTTGGTACGTTCATTTTACTACCCGCCTGCAATAGATTATCACGCTCAACTTCCAAGAATTTGTTACCTGACTAAAAGTATATAAAGTATGTAAAAGGGTTATACTGCGTAGATGTTATATATACATTTTATATAAAACTATAAAAGTACATTAGATCCGTGCTTTTTATAGCCTGTATAACTTCCACCGCAAACAATTGATTTTGTAGAAATTCGTTACATAAAACGTACCATGGGCACTAATGCAAGTCGCCACCCGATTCAATCTAGTTCATGCGCGACTGAAAACTTACCGCTTGTTTATCAGACTTTTTGTCATAAAGGCTTTACTACACGAAATTCAAACGGACATGCCTTCACGCATAGTCTAGAACAGTATATTTTTGAAGTAGGCAGAGAAGTAGGAATGTAAGGTATTAGGGTCAGCCGTGTAGCAACGAAATACAAAGATGCGATCGTGCGTGTTTAACCAGTCATAAAGATATGACACTGCTACACAATGCCTTATAGTGATGGTAACCGGGTCAGTGGGAGTACTACGGCGAGCTATCGCGCGTGATAACGTTATTGGGGATGATTGAGCGCTTTTTCACGTAAGGGAATGGAGGCACTCACATTTTGACTGGCCGGTTGGCGCAGTTGGTAGCACTCTGCCTTCTGAGCCGCTGGTCCCGGGTTCGATTCCCGGACAGGTCAAACATTTGTGTGTATATCTGTTTGACCTTTGTCTGGGTGTGTATATGTATATAAGTATATGTATAAGTATGTATTTAAGTATATATATATATATATCAGTCATCAGGTTACCATAGTACAGGCTCTGCCTAGTTTGGGACCTGAAGACCTTGTGTGAATGTTGTCCCATATTATTATTATTATTATTTATTTTTATTGATATACTCAGCGTGAATAGGCGTCTCTTTCTGTCCAATATCTATTCACGTTCAAATAAATATTGACATATGGTAAGATGCGCAGCTATTTCTTTGTTTTTAAAGATTATAAGCCTGCGTTTGTGCACAGTTTTAACATCAGTGCCTTAAACAAGAATAACTTGCATCACAGTTCGTATCAACGTATCACGATGCTATAAAAATTGAATAACGCACATACCGTCCGTACAAACTATATATTTTCTGTGTCACAGGTCTACTAGATAAATAACAGTTCACCTAACCGGATAAAAATGTATATTATGTGTAAACTGTATGTTATGCTGTGAAGCTCGCGCGTAAGCGTGCGCGATTGGCAATGTCATATTATAAATTTTATTAACTTACAAAGAACCCTAAGAACTTCATTACACCGCATTACACCGCTTTACACCGCTTTACACCGCCTCCACGACTTGCAAGTCACGAGCGTCATTTAAACCGAACTGCAGTATTGATTGCAGGATTACAGCACGATTTTTCTTCGACAAACGCATGCCAAGTTTGGTCAGCCATGGAATCGTTAGCATCAAACTGCCTCCTTATATTGCAACACCAAACCTATTAGTCTGCGAGTAAATTGGGTTCAAAACGAAAACAGAAAAATTTAGAAACTAACTATTAAAAGAATTTCACTAAATGCTCAATTTTAGAATTGTTACTATTGTACGGTTAAAGTATACATAGTACAATATCAGGCCCATTTTACACTATATTCGTATAGACTTAATATAGTTTCATATAACTTTTTTGAGTATAAAACTCAACAAACGCTACACGAAACGTTAAATAGCTTTATAATCAACCGCATAGTTTGAGTACGCATTGACCACAGTTTACTTTATAAATATAATATACATAATAAAATGTATCCTACCTTGTAGCTTAAGTATGTAAGCTATATAACTGTAAATTCTATTGGAATAAAGTCGTTATTTGTTAAGTTGTACTTGAGTTATAGTATAAGGTAATAATGACAACAAGAGAGGCAGACAGAAATTAAACAAACGCTGGGTTTTTATTTACACATCATCTATATGTACGGACTATTTGGTTTTTACAGTTTTATTATATTTATAAAAGAATAGAAGACTGAGCAGCGAATGCTGGAAACTAATATAGAGTAGAGATTTTTCTATTCATTCATTCATCGCAGCCATAACATGTCCACTGGTGGACATATGCCTCTCCATAAAGGGGGGATTTACCGATACTCGCCACGCTTGGCAGGCGTGTTGGCGAGCGCAGTATGGTTTTGCTATCCTGAGAAGGCGCTGCTGCCCACCTCCTGGTACGTAATCTTTTAGCCGACTCTCACGGCACCCACGGGAGTTGATGGGTTCGGGGGTACAATTCTAGGCCGGTACTACCACGGCACAGAGATTTTTCTATATATTAAGATATATAAATATTAAATTATTAATTAATTAAATTATTTAATAATTAATACGTCGTAATAGTCTCTCTCTCTCTCTCTCCGTGGTGGTACCGGCTTAGAATAGTACTCCCCCATCACTTCCCGTGGGTGCCGTAAGAGTCGGCTAAGGGATCATGTACCAGAAGGTGGGCAGCAGCGCCTTCTGAGGATTGAAAATCATACTGCGCTCGCCAACCCGCCTGCCAAGCGTGGCGAGAATTGGCAAATCCCCCCTATATGGGGGAGGCATATATCCAGCAGTGGATGTCTAATTGCTGAGAAGAAGAAGAATAGTCTCTCTAAATATCCTTGTTTCGAAATTAACGGCTTGGGATTGAGCTAGGATGCTTTATGCATCCTAGCTCAATCCCAAGCCGTTAATTTCGCATGATTTGATCAACACGACCATGAAACATGCCATACTGTTGACCTCCGACACTAAATATAATAAATTCCTCAAACAATGCGCTTGCACAACCTGCATCATGTGATGGCCCATTGGAAATCGCCTTCACGGCTATTGACAATTAGCCGGGTGTAACCAGTTTCCTTGTCATAAAGCAGTCCGCTGACATTACAGAGGCTCGCGGGTGTTTACAGGCAGAAGGGGCGGGATAAATCCTGATGCGTGTCGATTTAAAATATAACAAAAAATTATAAAACAAATACTAATTACATATTTTATTATTTATAACTTCCTTTCTTCTGGTGGAAGATACACTTCAAGCGCATTTGACATTACTGCGATAATTTTTGATAAAGGAAAAATATGCTGGAATACTATAGCTAGAATAATGTGTCGCCGGAGAATATTTTTTTCCTAATTAAGCAAATTTAATCAAATTTTGTTCAATCAGGAATAACTTGCATGAACTGTTCTCATAAGTGGTACATATTTCAGACAAGCAGGATTTTCAATAAATTAAGCTAAAATGACTCAAAATTGTCTATTTAAGAAATGGCCTGAAACCTTTTCGCAATTGCAAATTGATTATAGAATTAGCCTATAGTGTCCACGTCCAGCTGCCGACGTCTTATGGCTGAGATGGCCCCAAATATATGCTAAAGAAAAATTTCAATGCAAATAAACGTAATTTTTTTGAACATTTTTTTCACATGAAAATGCCTGCAATATTAAACAAAGCCGCTCTACGCGTCCGTCTGTACAGATTTTATATTTGATAACCCCTGAACCAAGTAAGGCATTTTTAACCGATCATCTTACCTGACACAATACTGACCGATTATAGATTCTGAAGCAGTTTTGTGAAACTTTAGTAGCTAGTATAAATAGTTGGCGACACGTAACAGCTTTGTTTCACCATAAAAAAGGTCTGTTTCAAAACGGAAGGGATTTCTGAAGGCGACCTTTAGAACAGCCATCTGTGCTCGTTCAACTCTAATATGGAAGGTTTTACATGCTGCTCCCCATGTAACAATACCATAATTTAAAATGCTCTCGCATAGAGCGTAGTAGATGAGTTTTAGGATAAGTGAAGAGCCGGGCTTGATCATTCGTTTCCCTGTTAAACACTCGTTTCATAGTACTTAAAATACTATACTATAATACTTTAAATTAACTTATGACAGTATTCAAGAGCAACAAACTTATCAAATTTCAAAGATCCATAAAATAATAATATATTACGTTTTCGTGCCATTAAAATAATCTAGCGTTCAAATTGATAACTGCAAAAAGTGTAGGTTCAAATCACGATGAGCAATGAACTTGGCATCTGAAGATCGTGGGATGATCGCATAATGGCGTCATAAGATAAAGAAGACATAGTTAACTAGCTGCCGCCCGCGGTTTCACCCGCGTGGAAAAACCAATAATGATAAAATCAAAAACTGATTTATATTATAATATGTATATAACTTATAGATTATTTATATAAAAAAATAATGCAAATATATTTTGAAATAGCTCAAAGTACGGAGTATACAGAATTTACAATTTGAACCAATTGTTTTAGTTAGCATCGAAGAGCTGTGAATCGGGAGGCTGATCGGGGCCGTTCTTGTATTATGAACATTATCTTCTTCTTGATTCGCGTTCTTCATGTCTGAGGGTCGTGACCTCATCCATCCATTATCTAGTCTCGTATGATATTACGCCATCGTCCTCTGTTTTTGGCTGCATGGATATAGCATGGTAGATAGAAGGGTCTAACGTGGTACGGACTTGATCATACTAACGCATCGGGCTTCGGCCACGCGATCGCTGGCCTTCCACTGTGCCAGTGACTACTAACTTTTCCAGGTTGTATCTGTCTTTTCTAGCAATGTGTCCGAAGTAATCAAGGATTCGCTTAAAGCAAGAGGTAGAGAGTCTATTAGTAATCAAGGAATCCGCTTGACTATATGAACTTTATAGCTGTCTTAATTATTTTTTGATTGTTAAAATTTCCTGTTATATGTCAATAAAACGCCCCAAATTAATTAATTGTGGTTTTATTTATATCACAAAGTTTTCCCGTAGAAGGCACAGAGCAGAGAGAGTGAACACAGATAATATCTGTGGTCAGTACAATTGTGCGTGGTGAGGTAGTATGACAGACTCTTAATATATCAGTTCTCACATTTCCAATTAATAAAAATCAAAGAATCAGGATATAAAATATATATAATTGATGGTAGGCATTATTCATTTACGATGATGATTCAGCGTTATGAGTTCCGAGGCACACCAATCGACGGCCAAATGCAATGATAATCCACGATGCACAAATATTTTTATTTTTTTTATTCATCACACTCAGACCCCCGCACTAGGATTCCCTGTATCGCGGGAGGCATGGACACACACAATCACAAAACACAAACATCCAAGACCCGGCACAAACATCTACACTCATCGCACAAATGTTTGCCCCTGCCGGGATTCGAACCCAGGGTCCCGGAGACACAGAATTCATGTCAATGACACAAACCACTGCGCCACGGGACCGTCATCATATTATGTTATGTTGTTTGATGTCTCAAATTTGAGAGTGTATTTTGTGCTGTAGGTACTTACTAACTACTTAGTGTGTGTGTGTTATTTATACCATTGTCGTCATTTGAGTGCATTAAGGATAAACTATTGCTACTTAACGTGATATAACTTATGTTGTGTAGATGACAAATGCTACTGACTGATCTCACTGTTTTTCTCTATTTTATACGAAGTCTTTGTGCTTGTTTATAGCCGAAATGCAACAAGTAACAACTATTGCGTTGAATTCTATATCACATTTGAACTCTGTCATAATAATAATGTCTTGCCAGATGGGCTATCACGTAGATCATCCCTCTAACTAGCGGTATTAATAACCAAATTAAAGATACAATTAGTCATTTTGTGCTTGCCGATGATGCTCAAGGTGACATCTGTCACTTCGACGTAGCGATAGGCCAGAAATTACGAAAGTATATCCTAAAATAGTTTAGTCTTTCAGAAAAAGTACCAACAGTTCTCCGCGCGTAATTCGACCTCCATTCGATTTTGTATCAAGTTATCTAAAAAAAACTTCGATTGACAGCAAGAAGACTTTTAAATATAGAACACACTAAAAATTCAACACGATGTAATACATATTAATTTGGAACACCGGTGGTTTCTGAATTAACTTGTCAATTGTGTTTGATACAGAAAAATATATCAATGGGTGTGTTTAGCAGAATAGTTAGTGGTTTGCCTCTATATCAAAAATGCATTATGCTCGACGTATCAGTGTCTATATACGCATTAAGAATATACCGATGTGTTCAAAAGCTCCAATCACAGAGCACTTCAAAAAGAGAATACCAAAGTATTCCAAAAATTGTACACCTACAAGTTGTTTTCTCGTCGTTTCAATTCTAGTTATCATAGCACGCTCTCTAAAACGGAAAGGGGACTTAAACATCCGTCCATTGGAATAACATTAGCGTTTTGTAAATGCAGTGGCGTTCTAACAACAGAACGAGTTTCACGCTCCATCAGACAATTATAAAAACTGGTAACTGAACTAAAGAATGTTAATATGATTACTGTTAAAACTATGAAGGCGGTGTGTCATGGGGATTTTGAATGTCATACCCGAGTTAGTTCAGAATAGATATTGGGTAAGTTGGCTGAAAATACATAATGGCAATATTCAATAAGATCTTAACTCGGTGATTGACACAAGTATCGATTTACATATTTAAATATTAGTTCGTTGATAATCATTTTGAATGGACTTCAAAAAAGGGTGAGGTTATCATTTCGTAAAATTTTGTGTTTTGTGAGCATTCGGGGCTAAGTTGAACCTTACCCAATCTAACATCTCCAAGGAAGTTTTTTCTGCAAAAACCATTATCCAGCACTTTTATAATACATAGACTATTTATTGTCTAACTTTATTTTTCTATTTATTTCACTATCCAGGATTTAATTTTTATAAGTTGTAGTAGTTCCAGTCGTAATTAATTGGTCAATTTTGCCATTGTCCAAGGTTCCTATGTTTTTAGAAATATTCAATACTGGTCCTAAATAAAAAATAATAATCAAATTATGTTTCTTAAATAAATCCAAATTAATCAAGTACAGATTGATTTATGTGCATTATAAATAGGTGAGATCATCTTCTCGTCTTGGTGAAATGTCAAAAGATTAATACTCATGGCATTTCACCAAAAGGAGAAGGGAGTTCAAATATCCCCGATATCTGCTCACTTAATTAATGGATACCTTCAATGATGTTTTACTAAAGATGACGTATATTCCTACTGCGCGATGCTCAGATTTTGTTCCTTTACGACATAAACATGCTTACTGTGACAGTGCTTGTGACGGTACAAATAATATAGAAAAGGATAGCTATATGTTTAGACTTGCGCTCGAAATACGCGTCATAATGAAAATTACTACATTTGACTTAATTTTGCCGCCTCAGTTTCCGCGCGCTTGTGCGACATCTACCTCATATAAACATATAATATCATTGGAATACCTTTATATAGTTGGACATACGACCTGACCAAGATCACAGGAAGAGGCTGTGGAGACTGATGGGGGAGGCGTATGTCCAGCAGTGGATGATCTATGGCTGAGATGATGATGAATAATTAGATACTAATATAGTATACATATAATAGGTTTGTCATAACCATTAAGAATTAACGCAACTAGTCCATAACAGTATCCAACATGTATTAAACGATATCGAATTACTCGCCACATTGTTCTACAGACGGTTACAAATGACGTGTGAAACAATCAAGTAAATGGAGACAGGTAATCAACGATGGACCTTGCGAATTGTGGGAACTTCTCGTTATCATTATTGGGCGCATTTTACCGTTACATGTCCCGTTGAATGATGCATTTTAAGTGTGAATCAGTCTGTTTAAATGATAACTTGATGCTTTGACGACCATGTAGGGAGATAATTTCAGAAAATCATAGTGAATGATGTATTATTTCTAATTGTAATCGTAGCAATACTGAAAACATAGAGCGAGCCGTGGCAGTGTGAATGAGCCTTTTTTTAACGACCGCCAGGAAGGGGGCGGTTTTCAATTCGGCTATTTATATATTTTACGTATTTTCAGGCATGGTTCCGTCATTTCGTAAAAAAATGAAGTAAAATAATTCCAATGGATATAAAAGAGATTCCATAAAAAATTCAAAATCAATATAGTATCACAAGAAAATTATGTAAGTCCTTTGGATAAGTAGTGGAAGCCGATTTGAATAGTTTCAAATTACGTAACTGTTATTATTGAAACTTCCAAGTATCGAATTCATGTTTTATTTAGACTATGGTGTCTATCTGAGCACATTTAGAACCTCGACATTCCGATCAAATTACATGATCGTGGTCAGGAGAAGACTGAAGAAGCTCTCTGCATCTTGAAAGTGGTTGTTTTTCTCAAAGTACCCACATTTAATTGTTTATAAGTCACAATCACTGTTCAGACGCACAATACTGACATTATCTGCATAAAAGTCCAATAATAACTTATAACTAGATTTACAGGAACGTAATCAAGTAAGTGTCAAGATTATATTTTGATAGATATCTAAATGTACCTAGACTGAAATAAAACCCTCATCACTTTAAACTGTTCCTACGGATATAAAATGAGACTTACGCGTAATCATAATGAGTATCGGTTTCGGAAGCCGAAACAATTTATGTCCATCGTGATATCAACTACGCGTAAGTGTCTATTATTATTATTAATTAACTTAATTACTGTCTATTGTTTTTTTATTTTAGCCACCGTATAGGTAATTTTTATGACACAGTAAGTATATACATATATCATCACATTGCATACATAATACTAATGTATACATACACGGGCGGATGCCTTCATGAAAGTAAAATAATATAAGAATATAATTACAATGCTAAAGCGTCTACATTTGGGCATATGGGCAGCCCACAAGCTATTGCTTGGCAATGGATAGCTCAGATTTTTACTAAAGGTGACGATCAAGTTGAATTTTTAATTTTAACTTTTAGTCCACTGCAAAAAACACTTATGCATAGGTGTCAACCGACATAAAAAAACCCTTGTTTGCGGTGATCATAAGAAAAGTCGTGACGTTTAGGACAGCCGCGTCATCAAGGCGCGTGATGACGCGCTGCCTTGAAATTCGGCCCATTCACCCAACTAACGGCATGCCGGACGTTGTAAAGCAAGGCGATCCATATCACACCCAGCGTTTTATATCAGGCTCGTGATATCGTAAGCAACAATTAATATAATTTATCACTTGTTTTGCAACACAGGTAACTATGGTGCTAGCAACCTGCGCAAGAGTGCCGCCGGATGGAACGGCCTCTATTGTTTTACATTTTTATCTAAACCATCGAATGTGGATTAGTGTCGAAGCTATAGTATGTTACCCGATTTGGGGCGGCTTTCGCTTTTTACATGGTTTTTGGATAATTGTAAGTACTTCATGAGTTCGAAGATATGGGTACTATTTGTAACTTGTATTTCGTGGTAGCTAGTCAGACGAGAACTGGTAAGTAATACGCTACCACCATGAACTAGAGAGTAGATAACGATATTACTTCAATCGAAAGCTTAAGCGTGGTAAAATGGGGATCGAGACAAAATACGTCAGATGATGTCAATCGACGCTCACGACCAGCTATCATCGTAGGGCCTCATATGATATCGAGGTGTATGATATAAGTAAGTTACCTTAACTCTCAAAACTGGATAAAAAGAACACAATCTACTTAGTCGCGTAACTCTCACGCTACATTTTACAGCAAGTGTTTCACAAAAAATGTGGGTAACTGTAAATTTCAACGGTATCATTTATCTAACCAATGAGATGGTCTACAATTAGTGCCAGTGTTTGGCATTTGAGCTAATTTCAGCGCTATTATTATTTAGTTATGGCCCCATGGAATTGACGTGATGCTACTGTGAGTTCCTGCGAACTTGGATTCACTGTAATGTTTAATATCTGTATTTCTTGAATAAAACATGGATATAATACAATACATCCCTAATGTGTAATACATTTTTAAAATAATTGACAAATCGATAGATAATTGCCAAATTACCTACGTAAATCATTTAAATTTAAATTATTTAAGTATAGTACTTTTTATGTAAACTTTTTCAAAATTAAGTATTAATTTTGAAATTTGGAGAAGTCAGAATTATAAATTTGCCAATAGAAATGTCTGATCATTTGCACAGTTATAGATATGTAATATAAAATGAAAATTTAATTTTCTAGCTAAAGAGACGCTATTATTTTCGTAAGAAATACGATTTTGTAATGTAACAAACCGACTAGGACTCACGTGGAAAATTACTCTCCGACCAGTTTCGAACTTATTTGCAGTTCTTCATCTGGGAGTTATGATCGTGCTTTAATTATGGAAGAAACTTGCGATAGTTTTCAGACTCAAATACGATTTTGTTTCTTAAATATTATCAAAAGTTTTTTTTTCATATTAGTTAATACTAGTTAACGAATTTTGTTATTAACGAATTCCTCTACTAACTTCATAAGTAGCCTCTATTCGTCTATTATAATTTCATATCGTTAACTAACCTCTTGCGGATATGAAATTAAAATATCTGATGCAATACTATGACTATCTAACTCATAGTACACACTTATTAACCTTTTAGACATTTATTAAAATTAATTCTGTACATAATATAGCAAATCCGACATTTTTTAAATCTATGTATGTGCTTTGATTTGAAAACTCTTGCCGTCCCGTTTCATCGTTTTATATATTAATTAAAATGTGTATTTCACTAATGTTGTAGTATTGTAC
Organism: Apeira syringaria; assembly: GCA_934044485.1. Taxonomy (NCBI): domain Eukaryota; kingdom Metazoa; phylum Arthropoda; class Insecta; order Lepidoptera; family Geometridae; genus Apeira; species Apeira syringaria. The sequence continues at coordinate 7,610,879 of OW203665.1, read as the reverse complement.
GCGTTATAAGGAACGCAGGGAAACCGTTACTTCACCTGCAGTACAGTTGATCTAGTTTAGAGATTATTTACTCATGAAAATTGCTTTACGATCACTTGTGATTCAAAATAACTAGGGCATAAATGTTTGATATTTTTATAATTCAAAGTTGTAAACATTTATCATTTTACTATATGCTCAGTCGTCAAAAGTCAAGTAACACCTAGAATGTTAACTGGCTCTCATGGACCCGGTGTTTAGTGACGCACTTAGTTATAAAAGGTCAATACAATATTGGATATTTAAACACTAACGCCGCCTTATCAAATATAGAGGCGTCAGTAAGAAATATTGAGTGTGAATTGATAAGCATTTGTATTCTAACATAGTATGTTTCTGATGATTGGTATTCCTATGGTTATCTTCACATTGGGTCAGGTCAAGATCGTGTTGCCAAATAAGACTACATTAAAATTGTGAGTACAAAGTATTAGCATTATTATAAAAATGATTGATATAGGCTGAAATGTTTTTGCGGAGCAATATGGAAGTTCAAATTGTGTAAAGCACTCTTTTATATATTGTGGATTGTAATGTTTTAGTCATCTGCTAGCTTTACCTACATCATACGATTACTAACTCAACATTTGGGCCGTTCCGTGCATGACGTAAATTTTATTTACTTTTCTTTAGCGACCCGACAGAACTTCATATTATGTACCTAATTCATGTAAATTTACTCGAACAATACACAGATGTCGCTTTCTATATTCGTATTCACAAAGCCCTAGAACAATTTCAAATCAACCTTTTTTCATTTTCAGGCATAGAAGAGGGACGATTTGCACACGTGACACAACATGATAATTTATTTTATAGAAGCATTTTGTTTGCATGGGTTGAAGAGTTAGCAGAAAAAATGAAACTTTTCTTGAGAATATAGGTCGAAAGAGAAGCATTTGAAGCATCAACTTCATGCAATGAGGTTGTGATTTCACCTTAGCTGCTATTTGTATTCCGTTTAATTGCCGTCAAGTCGATCGATCTGCGCTTTCTTTGGCCGCATCAAGCCTAGCTCTCACCTGGCTTGACGCAGGCGCTGCCAGCTGCCTCAATAAGCTTGCGGCTGCGCCTTGTGTGCTTGATCAAGCGACGCGCGTCTTTCGAATTTCGAATGTACGGCATCCGGCTGTAGCGTAGAATTTATTCCAAAGAGTTCTATGCTCGTTAGATCAACTCTCTCTACAAGTTTTCGACTTATGATTATCTAATTTATTTATACTTCAATTGGTGCACGCAATAGAAATTGCAAACCTTTCCTGTAAATCGATGTTAGTTAGTATGGATAAATTAAAAAACTACAAACTTTTTAACTTGCTGAGAAATTAAGTAGGTAAATTATATGATTGAATATTTGAAGAATGAGATAAATTTTAGTTTATTAATTCGATTTGAAAATGATGTTTATTCAAACTGGCCACTTTGAATCAAATGTCTGACGTTATGGTTAGAAATTGTAAATTTAAATTTTAACTATGTTTAGCACTCAGCGAATCATTTGTTTTTGTGTTACTGTACTTTCTTCACCAAAGTAAAGTTTACAATTTAAATACCTACTCTAAAAAAAAAACGTTTTGCTTACTCGTATTCAACCGTGGTTTTGGTACCAGCAGCGTTGTAGAAACAGCTTGAACTGATAACTGATGGAACTGTCCTAAACGTAATTATTAAAAGTCCCAAAAAAAAATTGGATACAAAAAGATATTGTGCATGGATGTTACTGTAAAAGAAAACACAGTATGTTATTTGATTCCACCGTACAACATACAATTAAAGGTAGATGGCGTTAATAACATCACCGCAAGATGTTAATAAGGAAGGAAGTAATTCGGCCCTAGTGGTATGGGCTGCTATAGCTTAGTTGGACAAAGCGACAGGACGGTATTCTGTAGTCGTGGGTTGAAGTCCCACTAGCAGCCGAATTTTTTCCTTCAAATATTTGAACTGAAGTTCCACCGTTTTCGTTCTCGAATTTTCGACTTACAGAACAAACCCCGTCAACGACTGGTAGGGCACAACGCTACCTAGTTGACAATGAAGAATTAAAAAATTAACTTTATCTTGACTTTTATCAGTCAGTGCTTTTAATGCGTTCAACAATCGATGAGCCGTTCTTGACTAACAAATTTTTTTTTATATTTTTTTTTTATTTATCACACTTAGACCCCCTGCACTAAGATTCCCTGTGTCGCGGGAGGCATGGACACACACAATCACACCACACAAACACCCAAGACCCTGGACAAACATCTACACTCATCGCACAAATGTTTGCCCCTGCCGGGAATCGAACCCAGGGTCCCGGATACACAGAAGTCATGTCACTGACACTGACCACTGTGCCACGTCGACCGTCAAATATATAATTTATATACCTAATACTGTATAATACGAGTATTGCAGCAAAGAGGATTTTTTAACGTTATGCACCATTAAGGTGTAACTATGAGATAATTAGTCTTTTATAGTATTAGAATTATTATAATAGTTTTTACTATTAGATTTCCTGTATCTGTTGACAAACTTAAATACATACTCAAACTATTTTTGTTAATAGCAAGTTTAAAATCAATTTAAAAGGAACAAAAATCCCGAAGGCGTCAATATCTGCATGTCATCTTTATTAAATTAATAATCACAACCACGTCAGTTTTAATAACAAAATTTATTAAAGTCATTAAATAGTATTTTACCATTATTAGCATTTCATAAGTATTCCAAACTCCAATAAAAAATATAAGTAACATATTCTTAATCACCGTTAAAACCCTTTATTTTGATACCACACTCGGTGTATTTTGAACACATTTAATTATTTAAGTATACATTTTGACGCCAAAAATCATTTTATTAATAATTTTCATCTACACAGTGTCACTTTCATAACTAAGGCAAATCATAACATAAAACTCCTTCTTTCGCAGTCGGGTAAAAATTCGGCCAGATACTAATATCAAACTATATAGCCTATAGGTACTAGTATATGCAGCCGCTAATGTAAAATCAACTGATGAGAGAAACGGCACAAAACATCTATATAACGTAACTAAGGTATCTATGTTTGTATTTTCAAAAAAAAATCATATATTGTACATATTTTTATTAAGATTCTATTTCTACTCTATTAAGATTCTATTTCTACTCTATTAAGATTCTACTTTATTGTAAAATAGAGATATATTTTGGGAAGACACTGCCTTTTGTAACACAATTATTTTTAATTAAAACAAAAGGCAGGGTACAACATATTTTGTAACCTTTAAATTTTGCAATAAAGAAAAATTTGTATTTGTAACTGTATGTATAAGAACATGTAGCCATGGCATACTTACGACCATAGTCCCAAGAATCACGCACCACAGCGGGTGGCTGGCCTACGTTACAACTTACTAAAAATACCGTTTCATATTCTTCACAAACAGTACCTTCGAATTGCCCAACATCAAACGGTCTCCGGTAACAGTTATAGACTGTTAAACCACGGCGGTTATATCAGTTCTACTGATCAGTGGTACCATGTTATTAGTGGTCACTTACAGTAGTGGATGATTACGGCTTGTGTGGACAATGTGGACATGGATGAGCGAATAATTTCTTCTAACTACATGTCACAGAAGAAATCGAACCTCGATTGAACCGGTTCAAGTCAGTTAACCTCAAACAAGTAATACAATAAAGCTTTTCTTTTGCGCCGTATTTAAAATTAACAAAACATAAAACTTATATTTGGCGAGTTACATTTTAAATGTTGTTGTCTTTCTTCGATCAAGAATACGATCGAAGTTGTCTTTTTTTAGGTCTTACATAAGTTTATAGATTTCTTAAATTGTTAGAATATTTCTAAATTTCTAACATAAGTAGATAGATAGAGAACTCTTTATTTGCACACTATTTCAAAAACACACACATTAAAAAAAATAAAAACAAATATAAATACAGTGATACAAGGGCGGCCTTATCGCTTAAAGCGATTTCTTCCAGGCAACCAAACATACAGGAATTGTCATAAATTTTAAGGGGCGGCAAGTCACCGCAATTTCTACTTAAATAGATACATACATAATATAGGTACATGTATAAACTAAGTACTTACTATATATTTTATCAAAGGCTCTAATTAAGAAAATGTATTTTAGAAATATGTTTTTTAAGAATACCTGCTTTGTTGACATTCATGAGTGCTTCCTTGTGCCTAAAACCTGTAAATAAACAATCTTGAATTTTGAATATGGGCTGTGACTATTATTATATATGCTTTTTATACTGTAGGAATAGAACCGTTTCACCATCCATTATCTCACTTCATGGTCAAAGAAGTGATCACGGTGTGGTCGAAGACGTGATCACGCTAGACCTAGAATGCTAACTAGTTCTCAAGAACAGCTTGCCTGTGATCACACTGTGTTTTTCAAACATGAGCATAGTAGCTAGCCAGGCTTGTACTCGAAAGTACCCTACCACGATGCTGGGAATTTTATTACGGTTTTACCTTCACCGGAAGCTCAAACCGATTGGTGGGGATCTAAGCAACGTCCGTCAGTTTAACAGCCGACGTTCCCACCGCAGAGCTATCATCCCTTTGAATATGTTTATGAAGTATCGTTTTTGATCCCATCAATTTTTGACTAAATCACTTGTAGTATCCTATCCTACACATATAAAGCCGGATGCCAAATGCGGAATTGCCAGGTTACGTCGGCGGTCGATCAGCGAACCCACAGAATTTATTCATTGTAAGTAAATGAGGTAGTTATACCACCAATCACTTGACCTACGATCCGTCAACCGTAAAGGTTGGTTACACGAACGATTAGACACAGCGATTTTGGACGATTGAATTAGACAAAAGTGTTTTTGAAGAGTAGCTAATATAAATGAATGAATGCCGTGGTGGTACCGGCCTAGAATAGTACTCCCCCATCACTTCCCGTGGGTGCCGTAAGAGTCGGCTAAGGGACCACGTACCAGAAGGTGGGCAGCAGCGCCTTCTGAGGATCGGAAATCATACTGCGCTCGCCAACCCGCATGCCAAGCGTGGCGAGTATTGGCAAATCCCCCCTATATGGGGGAGGCATATGTCCAGCAGTGGATGTCTAATTGCTGAGGAGAGAAGAGAAGCTAATATAACACAGAATAATAATAATAGCTAATATACGCGTCAAATATACAGTAGTGTCACTAAACCGGCACTATTTAAAACGGGGGGTGCCGTATTATTGGAATGTATAGAAGAAACCATAGGTAGTATCAAGAAGATCAGTCATATATATATACATGCATATTTAAAAGATTGCCGGGATCCAAACCCAGGGTCCCGGAGACACAGAAGTCATGTCAATGACCACGGCGCCACGGCGACCGTCAACTAAATTAATTTAGTAGTATCAACTTAACTAACTAAATTAATTAGTATCAACATGACAACATAAATATAAAATTGTAGTGACTGCATCAAGGACAAACTACGGAAGGAAGACATAGTGAGCGAAGGAGCAGAGCTTTTCAATAAGCTACCAAGTGAAATAAAAACAAGTAAGGGTATAAATGCATTCAAAAACAAACTTACGTTACGTTTTGTAAATTTCTATGTATCTCATTGTAACTAAAATTTATTTCGTATGAGAATAAAGTCCTTTAAACCTAAACTTATGTTCCTGCAATCAATGTTAAACACATCACATAATACAGTAGAGTCTCGTTAAACCGGTACTTAAATAATCCGGTACGTCCGGGAAGGGGGGGTTCTGGCGGTAAAAAAACTCTAATAATCCTATCTGTTTCCTTCGCACACTCATCTGTATTTATATATTAAAGGTAACTTTGACTGACTGCCTGACCTGACGGATTAATAAACATATAGATAAACCCCTAAACGGAACGGGCTCAGATTTGGCACATTCTTCAATTTAGTTATCGTGACGTCACCATCCACTATGAACGAAAGTTGTAAGGAATCGAAATTGAAGCGATGATAGCATAGCGGTGGGAGCTTCACTATCAAACTAACGGACGCTTGTTCGATCCCCACCAACTGCATGAGCTTCTGGTGAAGCGTGATTACACCTTCGACCACATAAATATCTAGTAAGAGCTCGTCAAATGCTAGATCTATAAAGTATATGACTGGTCGGTTGGCGCAGTTGGTAGCACTCTGCCTTCTGAGCCGCTGGTCCCGGGTTCGATTCCCGGACAGGTCAAACATTTGTGTGTATGAACATGTCTGTTTGACCTGTGTCTGGGTGTGTATATGTATTTAAGTATATATATCAGTCATCAGGTTACCATAGTACAGGCTCTGCCTAGTTTGGGACCTGAAGACCTTGTGTGAATGTTGTCCCATATTATTATTATTATATAGAAACGGATTTTTGACACTATATCTCCAAAATCATAGTCCGATAAATCAAGCCAAACTGCGGGGTACAGCTAGTTAAGACATGTAAATCTTTGTATAGGTATATAACAACTAAGTATCATTAATAAACAGCCAGCGAAAGTTATTTGATAAAAAAAAATATAAACAGCCTTTTCATGCAAATAGGTATCGTCCGATCGATCTGAAATAATTACTGAGTGCGTGCTGCCAGTGTTGCCATAACCCAAGTAACTCTTACGTTCCCCACGCAATCTGCAGAATGGTTATAAAACCAGTTTCCGCGGAATTACAAAACGTTTCCTAAAAGTCATTCATTTCCCATCGGTATGGCACTAACTGTAATTATCACGCTATCACAATAACAAATTGGATTTATGCAATAATCCCACGAGGCCGCACAACGTTCTTGCCTTTCCACTGTGCTCGTACAAATTGCCATATCTGTTCATAATCAAGTTGTATTTAATTTTTCAAGTCCACTTCTACAATTGTGATGTTCCAAGTACAAAAGTTCTTCTCAGGTATTAAAATTTCTCGAACACATAGTGAGTTCTGGCAGCTGTTGGTGAGAATCAGTCACAATTCTAGCACTACCGTCATTTTTTCACCGCATCTTCACCAACTCAGATTATTAAAAGATACTGATACACTGATGAAAGAGCCAAAATAGTAGAAATGTTTATAAGATTTGCTGGTTGTTTCTTATACCAATCACAAACCAGGGGATGACCTCCTGAGAATTGACCTCAGACTACTAAAGTTTGAAAACAGTCATAAGTATTATTAGGAAAAACCGACTAAACTCACGCCTATACCACATTGAAAATGGAACAAAACGTCGTCAGCCTAATCATCTTTATCAAATCATCTCACGGAATTAAATATAAACAAGCTGAAGTTCCCCATAAAAAATCTTGATCCTGATATAAAACCATTTGCCGAAATAGCAACTGCTATTTGAAAGTTTGAAACATGAATGTTATTATTGACGACTAGCTGCGCCCCGCGGTTTCACCCGCGTGCACTACGTTTTTCCCGCTGACTCAGTTATCCCACGGGAACCATACTTCTTTCAGGACAAAAAGTAGCCTATGTCCTTCTCCAAAGTCCCATGTATCTTTATACCAAATTTTATCTAAATCGGTCAAGCCGTTTTCATGTTATGTCGTGACAACGGAAAACGGGTTTCATTTTTATATATATAGATGATATAAAATTGGATTATTAATTTTGATTTTGACTCACTAGCACTAAACCGATAACTATACAGTATAGTTATCTACCGACTATAGAAGTATAGTCTATACTTCTTCAAATGAGGTGGAATTACCACTTTTAAAATGCAGATACCAGTCTTCTCGTGAACTTAGTCGCAATGTTGAGGTTAGTCAAAATTATGTTTTGATTTTCAAATATGCGCGAACCCCATATTTAAAATGAACAGAAAATAAATAAAAAATGGAGTTATCCCAATTATTTTGCCGACAGAAAAGAGAGAAGAAAAACCTTATGAAAGCAACTACGTCCAAATATTTTTTTTATAATTCATTTCTAATTTCTCCTATCCTGTATTCTGAACACAAAAACCGTATGTCGTTATACAGAAGATAAACGACTACCTAAAACGGCTACAACAAGTTACAAAACTAAATTATTATACATATTATATGTAGTAATTTCCTTAACATATCAGAAACAAGTTCATTAACATTCGACACTTTCGTTAGAACTAGGAAACTATTCTGTTTTATTCATATGCTTTCTAAGTCTGCCTACACATTTTATTGGAATATTAAATGCAATCTCTTTCACTCGATAAACTTGATTTCTCGATTTCTATCCTCATAGTATGCATGAATAGAAATCGTAATTTATGTCGTAAAAAAATCAAGATTTTATGTATAGCGTATTGAACAATTACTGGATATAAAAAAAATAAAGATCATCAACGTTTTTAGTGTTCCGTACCTCAAAAAGAAAAAACGGAACCCTTGTAGGATCTCTTTGTTGTCAGTCTGTCTGCCTGTCAAGACCTTGCCAAGACCCAAGAAGAATTCATATCAAATACTCGGGCTACTGTCCCTTACAGCTGTGAGAAAACTTCTAAGCCAACGCAATCAAAAGATGCAGTCGTTTATGCTGGAAATTTTCGACACTTGCAAGGGTATCAAAACCTACAGGTACCTAGTTCCCATGAACTCATGATCTTGAAATTTTGTACGAAGCAATCTTCTAGCACAGATAGATATTGAAGCGATGATAGCTCAGCGGGGGTAGCGTCGCCTATCAAACTGACGGCCATTGGGTTTATCATTAATAAATTTATATAACTATATTGATTTTTGTTTTCATATAATCCTTTTTTTAGATAGAAAATTATTTTCTGTATTCTGAGGAAAGAAACATACTGTGACCCACATGCGAAATCTTTGCAATGCGACACAGAATCAGTGTTATTGAAATAACACTGATTCTAGAATATGTTGTGTGTTATTTACATATGTAATAAATATCACCATTGCAAAGACATGTACGCGTTGAAGTCTTTATTAAATAAATAAAGCCTTCAACGCGCACCTGAAAAGATTAATAGATCAAAACCATATTTATACTATATTCCTCCGTCAAAAAAGTATTACATAGAGCCTGCCCTTCGCGGGTTTAGCCGAAAAGCTAATTCTAGATATTCTATTCTGCGACACAATTGCATAGAATTGAAGACTTGGAGAAGTCTTTGTTCATAACGTCTCGAACTTGACCAAACGGCTCCAATAAATTATAAATAACAACCATATTTTCATCGAACTAGTAACATATTTGCCTTGACCGTGTGTAGCCTGCTGGGAACATCAGAGTACTGACAATGGTTCAGGCGTGCAGATACATATCTCAGTTCACACGTCTTGTGTCAAGTGTAAATGTAACAGATATCTGTTACTGTGACGGTCTCGTTATGTCTGGTGCGCTAGTTTACTATTGGGTGTTTTAAATTTAATAAAAAATAATTGTCAACGCCACGTAGTGTGGGATAAGAACAAGAAGAAGAAGAAGAATAAGAAAAAATTGGTTGCCTGTAAAGTCGGTATACGGGCGAAAGTTTTACCTGACAACGACTTTGAGTGCCTTTCACTTTTTATGTCTGTCTCTCTCGCTCTTAGGCGGGCTAACCATGCCCGAGTGGAAGGGACGCGTGCCTCTCACTCGCTCTCATTGTGAGCGCATAACGTGAGCGGAGCGTAACGCAGTTTCTTGAAGTGTCACCCGGCAAACCAATTTATAAGACGTTGTCACGTCAAAAGAAAATGCTGTTATACTTTTCTCGGATTGTTCTTCATTATTGCACTTTATTATGGACAACTTGTCACACCTGAACAAACTTTGCAGACAGGTTTTCAGACTCATTTTGGGACCTCATTTTTATAAGAACCTGCGTGGTGAAGATTGATGATGATGATGAAAAGTAGCTTATATATTATTCCGGGACTTAAAGTATCTACATAACAGATTTCATCCAAATCCGTCCAGCCGTTTGACCGTGATTGAGTTACAAACATCCATCCATCCATCCAAACTTTCACATTTATAATATTAGTGGAATAAACAAGTACTGCCATATTTTACCTTAGTAAATATAATTGAATTATTGTAATGATAAACGGTAAAATAAAAAAGTATTAGTATACAAAAGAAATAGTTATGCTATGATTTATTATAAAACTCCATTAGCAAAAGTATATTTCAGAAAGTGTAGGTAGTGATAAAATGAATAAATTAAATTATTTATTAAACCTATCAACCTAAACATATCAAACAAAATTAAGAGATATTTTTATATAGATTTTCATATGATAATAAAAACTATGTAAACACTTTACCGATCTGTTTTGTGACTTAACACACACAACATCATAACACATACTTTGAATAGTGAGTTTTAGTGCAATAATCGACTATACTGTGGATATAGACTTTTTTCTTCCAGTTAATAACAACTCATAAAGGTTTTCAAACAAGGTAGCAAATATATATACATAATTTTCGTGAAATAAATATTTAGGATTATATAATGGAAGATAAATCAGCCTAAATAGTTATCCTAGTGGGAACGCACATAGGTATGTGCATTTAAAAATAATCTTAATATCACCGGTCTTAAAACAAATTCGGTTAGAGCTAGCCAAAAATTAATTATAAAATTAGCACGGTTGTTGAAACATGCAGAGCAAAAGGTACAATTGCACAAAACTGACTATCATTATAATCTTGACCCGAATTAACGAGTGTGTATTATTTAAATTTAATGACTGCGTGAAAATAAACACTTCGTGAATTCTGAGCAATGTGTGATAAGTACGCGTCTTCATTAGTTCACTTTTGCAATGATAAGCGTTTATATTGAATTTTCGGTTAATTGATTGCTTACATATTAGTTTGATTACTAACAATAGTGTCCATGGTATGTTTTAGATAATAGATTGTCACGATATTTTTTTGAGACATTGAAAACATTAATGACGATACTTTTACACAAGATCGTTCTTCCAATTTATTTAATAAATAAATCATAATTAAATTATTAATTAATATAAATCTTTACTATCGTTAGTAGGTTATTCAAATTATGAAAATTTAAATATGTAATTTAATAATTTGATACACCGTGAGTTAGACTTCGAAATAGTTATTTTGTAAAATGTTTCCATTTACAATTAATGTATAAAATGTATATACCTACGTACATATGTAGTTTCATAATTATGTAGAAGGTTATGTTGTTTTAGTGCGCTTGGTGAAACACAATTTAAATATTTCTATTTTTGTCAGGTATAGATAAGTTATATTTTATTTCAACAGGACCTCAGGGAGCCGAGCAAATCTTCTAGCCCTGAGCTAGTACTACTATAATTCGAGATTGCTTGGCTTGCTGGAAAATTGCTTTTACATGTAATTTATAAACAGGGTTTAGTCACTTTTACGACCAGACGTCAGAGAAGTTATTTTTTTTAAAGATTATAAGCTGACGTTTGACCACTGTCTCACCTGATGTTAAGCGACGACGCGGTCTAAGGTGGAGCATGCAAACTTAAAAGGAACCTATTCACTCGCGACTTGAAGACTATGGTCTATCCTAAGACTTTTTATTGTGTATCGCATTAACATGCACTACATGCTAGGTAGAACTTATGTTCAAATATTTGAAGGAAAAAATTCGGCTGCTAGTGGGACTTGAACCCACTACTACAGAATACCGTCCTGTCGCTTTGTCCAACTTCGCTATAGCAGCCCATACCACTAGAGCCGAATTTTCCTTCAAATATTTGTACATATGGTCTATCCTATTCCATAATATAGCTTAATACAGCCACCGCTGTAATATATTGATCAGTGAGTTCCTTTGAGTAAACAGTTTATTATCTTAGGTGAGTTATGAAATTTACTCAAAAAAGTAGGAATTGCTCGAGAATATTACCCACACAATGATTGCACCAATTTGTAACAATGTTGAAGCGGTAAACGATACGTTTTGTCGTGAGCCTCGTCTCTTGCAATTTAACGCTCTGAAAATCATTCAATTAATTGCTGAATTGTATTTTTATATTCTCTCATTATATTTCTTACATATGTGTTAATGTGTAAATAAGACACACATTCAATTGGCCGCAATTAAATGTAACGTCTCGCAATTGTGGCCATGGTGCATGATAAACAACATTTTTTTTCACAGCTGAGAACAGTTTGATTTACAAGAATTAATGTTATTATCGGGATATGAACCATGTGTTTCATTTCTTGTAATTTTATTTATTTGTTGTTCCAACAAGACGGTCTACACTTTATTGATTAATGCGAAACAACTATTATTATGTCATAGACCTAATATGTTATAGTAACTATTATGTTGCATATTAAAACTAACTGATCCGATCGTGGCTTTGCTCGCATGCCACACGGCGGCCATGGCATGTATAGGGCGTGTGCCCGCGCTACTTTATTCTCTATTCAAAGGTCAAGGACCGCATGACATCTTCTTTTTTTAATGTATGATTTTTATCGTTGAATTGACGATTTTATGCCAATGTCAGCATGAGACCCATGCACGGTATAAAAAAAGTTATATTGTTGACAAAATTGGAACAACTGACTTCTTTTCCCTGCATGTTTTTAAGATTATCCTCGATATGATAAAAAAAACGAAACCGGTTATGATAAAATATGAATTATGGACCTCGGAAGCGTCTTTCAAACAAAGATAATATTTTTCAAAATCGGTCTACAATTGACCGAGAAACGTAATGATAAGTATGTAATTAGATTGCCTTTGTTACGTTAGACAGAAATATCGATAACACAGATTCTCCCATCAGCCTCACTACCGTGACTTGTTTAATATGTGGTGTAATGGACTCATCAATTAATATTGTAATCGACCACATTTTACTTTCAGATTATTTCTTAGTTCAGTTTTATTTTTTAGTTACACCAATATAAGAATGGTGCTAAACGGCCTTTTCAATTCAACGTAACTGAAATATTTATTCACCTATCTATACATAAAGTAGCATGAAAATCGTTACCTACTTGGTATTGCTCTGTTCAAATATTTACTACATACTAATATCGTTTATTAAAGAACTAGCTTCGCTCAGCGATTTCACTCGCGTGGATACGGTTTTCCCGTTATTTCAGTCCTCTCGCGTTCCTATTTTTCTATAATCTCGTAGGTACTAGACACACAGGAACTCCTACCGATCAGTATTGCCGAAAATTATATGCCTGCTGGTGTTTGCGTTTTAGAACAACATTTGTCCCATCCTCTCTGCATGTAGACACGCGCGACTTGTCATCTGCACCTGTCAAGCCCTTAAATGTCATGGCGGAACCAAATATTATAATGTCACAAATGAGGATATTTAACTTTAATATGTATCACCTTATGCTTTATGCTAACATGTGCGAGCCGCCGATAACCAAGTTTGTCGCCATGCCGATAAGTCACTGTAATATCATCGGTACCTGTTACGCTTTTATGGAACCACAGTGCAAAATTATTTCTAATTTTAAAAAATATGTTTGTAGTAGACCCAGCCGTTTAGGCTGTGCGTTGATCCATCAGTTGTCAGCTAGTGTCTCTTCTTTTGTGTACATTAAAGATATATTTTAGAATAAGAAAAAAAAGCGTTTGATCGATGCGACGCGTGACCAAAATGATGGCACATATTTGGCTCAACGAATCAGCATTGCAATTCAACGTGGCAATGCTGCTAGTATTCTGGGCACGCTGCCAGCCGGTAGCGGGTTAGAGTATTTGAGTTATCTATAGGCTGACAATAGCTAGTGGATTGCTCAAATGTTATTGTAGTTGATACAGTATTGTAATTAGGTAGTTATAAGTATTTTAATATAATAAAGGCATCGGCCCATTTTATATAAGAAACATGTATTCTACAGGCACAATTTCGATTTTGTCTTTGGAACGTTAACTCTGTCATACTTTTAGTTGAACATTAGTACATTGTTCTGCATCGTATGTTCTAAATTCAAAACACGAGAGATAAGAGACAGCATGTATGGAATGTCGCCTATCGCACTTGATCTTTCTGCGACAGTAGCGAACTAAATCATTGCATTGTCTACAAATCACAATCACTCACAAAACGACACAAAATCAGCCTTACGTCTTAGAAAACAAGATATATTATGCATTGTGTCACACACGTCAAATTGCCATGGTCTTGAAGAAGGCATTATTGTCAACTGGCTCGTATGGAGACTTTCACAAGAATATGTAGATAGCTGATTTTGATTTAGCTTTTCTTTGTGTCAGAATCGGATTAGCAACGGTCGTCGAAGGAGATTCGATTCGGTAAGTGGTTCAACTCAACAAATGGGTAAAGTCAATATATAACACACTTGATACAACTATAATAGACAGCTCGGTAATTTGGTAAATTATACATTTGATGACAATGATGATTATAAAAATATTTTTTCGTAGTAGGATGAGCGCTTGTGACTTTTTCAACTAAGCGCTTCTGTACTTCGTAGAGCACATTAAGTCGTCGGTCTAGGGGTTGTCAAAGGATATATAGTTATGTCATGCTCTCTGACATGTAGGCAAGCTTGGTGGATTATGATCTGTACTCTTTTTTTAAACTGTTTAGTTCTAGCGTTTGACCACTACCTCACTTGATGGCTAGTGACTATGTGGTCGAAGATGTTATCACGCTAGACCTAGAATGCTTACTGGCTCTCAAGGACTGCTGCCTGAACACACTATGTGTTTGGTGACAGTTTTTCAAACTTGAGGGTGGTACCTTGGTGGGAATTTGATAACGGTGTTACTTTCACCGGAAGCTCAAGCTGTTGTTTGGGATCGAACCAGTATCCGTCAGTTTGACAGGTGACGCTCCCCTCGCTGAGCTATCATCGCATCAAATTAGCTTCATTCTTTTCTCTAAAACGCCCGTGTCCCGGCACTGGGGACGGCAAAGTAATTTTGCTACAAAACCTCATTTTAATTTTGTAACAAATTTAAGGAGTTTGCCACTTCAGTCTACGTCGTAGCGTCTGAAAGAAAGTAAAATTTCGAGTGAACAATTAATAAAATAAAAACAGGAAAACTGTAACATATAACCGGCAATTATTATCCACCGTGTAGCATTAGGAAGAGAAATGAACCATTGATGGAGAGAAGTGCGATAACATTAATCGAATGCGTAGGTACATACCTATACATACGAGTCGATTCTGCGCACACTCACTACAAATCTCTGAGCAGTGATTTGTGGCGTTGGTAATTTTTTAGTACCGCAAATGTAACTAACAATCAATGCAAAACGAATGCCAATCGTCATGACTAAATAGGATTGTGAAACAATGGTAGTAATTATCTTGTTCAACTAAACTAATATTATGGAAAATAAGATAAGGTCTTATACGGTTACGATTAAGTCCAAATCAGTATTCAGTATGAAACGTATCAATACTAAAATGAGATCTTTTGCGGGAAGTTTTAGATAAAACAAATCTTGACTTATTGGGTGCCTTCTAAAACTACCCGCAATTGGCAAGTTATTGAATAAAACTCGTATAATAGAGATAGCGTTGTATGGAGTTATACGAATATGAATTTTAGAGTAAATGTAATACGAGCTATATAGCGGGATTGCTTTTCAATTAGATTTTATTGTTTAAGAGCATAATGATAATTCATAAATACACGTATGTATGTATATATATATGGACTAATTATTTTGTTTTAATGACTGATTTCTTTGAGCTAGTGTGATTTTAATAAACCTTTATCTCAAGGCTCAAAAGTAAAAATACGTCAATAGACTTAGTATGGACGCGTTGAATGACGTAAGTTATATAATTATGCATATTAAATATAAAAACATTATAATTTTAATAGTTTATACGAGTAATTTGTTAAATATATTAAGTCGACGACGCAGCGGCAAGTGGCCGATGATAAAAGTAGCTCGTATGAAACAGGCCTTACTACTAACTCATTCGATTCATAATGCGAATCAATTTGAGTCGATTCGATGAAGCGTGAAGAGTTGCGATCGAGGTGGTTACTAAGTATGTATCGACATCGATAAGATTAATAGAGTTGGATATCGCGATTCAAGAATAAAGCGGAAGATGAATGTTTTGTTCTAGTGGCTTTTGATGCGTAAGTTGGTTCGAATATTGGCAAATCATGATGAAAATGTCATTAAAGAATGATACATTATGTGTGAGTTTGTATATGATAGTTTCTTGACTCTGAATTAATGAAAAATATTAAGACCATTATTACCGAATCACCTACTTTATGGAATTTTTTGATTTGATTTAATCGTTATATTATAAAGGACTGTAATAGGCATATTGTTTATATTGAAGTAATACAGAAAACTCGTGAGTTCACGAAGGCAACGACCTCTTACTATTGAAATAAAACAATTGACTGCTTGTCTATCTACCTAGTTTTTTATGATTTTATATAGATCTTGATTTTGATTTTAGTTTTTAAAATTATAGTCCCGTGTTTTGGAGTCCGCAGTAGCTGTGTAGTACGGGGAATCCTACTACAGCTACTGACCATGTCTTTAGTGTTGATTTGTAATTTTAATATTATTCTGTTTTTGTAAATTATAACTAAATTTAAATTAATTATGAATCTAATCTTTAATTTCAAAAACGTTAAGTACCTACTCTAATTTTATCGGGCGTAAATGGCGTTTAATTTAATAAAAAAGTATATTTATATATTTTTTTAAATATATTTTATATTTTTAAATTTTATCACCTTGGCACATTACAAAAACTATTTTTCTTAGCTAAATTTAAGAAATCGATTGCATTAGGATATGTTTTTATAAGTACATACAATAATCATATGGGATATAATGTAGTGTTAATACTTTGTTATGTTATTTTACTTAAGGTATATATAATAAATTATGGAATGTCTCAACAATTGCGTATCTAAAGATACAGCTTACGATCGCTCAGTGCAATATTTATTGTATGCCATGTGGCGAATTCAAGAAAAACTGGCTGACCCACTGCCGACCGGACTGCCTCAAAAGGAATCTCTTGGCATATCAATGAAACTCGCTGTTAAGCATTGTTTTATGTAGATTTCTCGTTTAAATTCATCTCAGCTTTTGATCGAAAGTGAGAATTAAGTCACGTATTCAAATTCTTCTGGATATCCGCATACCTACCTGTCTCAGATGTAAACGGATGTCTATGTTTCTTGCTTGAAATGACTCAAAATAAATATGAAACGGCTTTTACAAAACATATTGGACTAATTATTCAAAAATGCAATAATATTGTATCAAGTGAGTTAACGAGACCACAACTGTTCTACAAGTTAGTATGAAAGCGTGCTAACTGCTTAGAGCAAACAGTGACAGTCTGTCTGGCCCACTTCGAATTAAATTCCGTATCGACCCACTTTCGATGTACCAATGGATTCCTTGGATTAACAGATCAGTAATTTAATTACTCAATTTCACAAGTAAAATACTGATTATTGAATATTTTAAAAATGTGCCACGAGCATGTCGGACACGCTTTTGGCACAAGTGACTGCACTATACACGGCACTTATGACTAAGTAACTGGCGATAAAACTCTTTTGAACTAGCATGTCATAAGACATGACGAATGCTATTCATTATTTTTTTAAAATGACTTTCCTTGTATAAATTTGAATTCTACGAATCGGTGGCCACAAGTGGTCGGATTTACACAATGTTTTTTACTAGCATCTCGTTGTTTCATAGTTTCTGCACGGAATAAATGTACAAAAGAACGATTTTTTGAAAATTATTGTGAATGAAACGCTCTCAAAGTGGAAAGCTTTTTGAAAAGAGTATACTTAATTTGAACCTGTCATTTGGTTCAAAACATGACTTAATGATTGATTTTTAAAATCAGGTAAATCATCATTATCATCATCTCAGCCATAGGGCGTCCACTGCTGGACATAGGCCTCCCCCATTGATTTCCACAAGGACCTGTTGGAAGCGACTCGCATCCAGCCCTTGCCTGCGATCTTAGTCAGGTCGTCTGTCTATCAGGTAAATGGACAGGGCGAAATGAAGGCCAAACAACTCGTATATACACCCATTTATAACTAACGTTAACAGCAATCGGCAGGATACAAGTTATAGACATGCCAATTAAAGTATCGATTTTAAGTAATATCATAAATATTAGGTTCCAGAGGAAGTGCTTGCAATTTCGGTAAGGCTAAGTTTATGTTAGCGACACGTATCCGCTCGGACTGTGTACCTACATCCGGTTCTGCTCGAATACCTAACAAATAATGTCATTTAGTCATTAGACTGGCCAGTTGGCGCAGTTGGTAGCACTCTGCCTTCTGAGCCGCTGGTCCCGGGTTCGATTCCCGGACAGGTCAAACATTTGTGTGTATGAACATGTCTGTTTGACCTGTGTCTGGGTGTGTATATGTATATAAGTATATATCAGTCATCAGGTTACCATAGTACAGGCTCTGCCTAGTTTGGGACCTGAAGACCTTGTGTGAATGTAAATAATAAAAAAAATGTAATGTATTTTTAAACTAGTAGGGTGACTCTTTGGTACCTACCTATTTCATAATCTTAGCCAATCAGTTATCAGGTAAGAGAAGTTTTTTTTTATACTGTGTCGATCTATCGTTTGACCACTATCTCACGTGATGGTCAGTGACGATGTAGTCGAAGATGTTATCACGCTAGACCTATAATACTCACTGGCTCTTAAGGACTGCTGCCTGAACACACTATGTGTTTGGTGACAGTTTTTCAAACTTGAGGGTGATAGCTAACCAGGCGGGTACTTTACAGTACCCTACCACCATGCGGGGGATTTGATAACGGCGTTACCTTCAAAGGAAGCTCAAGCTGTTTTTGGGGATAGAACCAGTGTCTGTCAGTTTGACAGAAGTTGAGTTGACGAGTTTGACGCTCCTCCCGCTGAGCTACGAGTATCATCGCTTCGAACGCTTAATTTGAAATGCCTACTGAAACCATATCATGCACCACATATCATATTATCTCAATGCATACAACCCTCATTGTAGTCTAGTAGTAAAGGTGTGTAAGCGAATCAAATCCATATTCTACATTTTTCAAATATAAATGTTTGTCTAAAGCTTTTATAAAGCGTTTATTCGTATCATAGCCAACACCACGACAGTAAAAAATATAAAAACACACATTAATACTAAGAACATATATAAATACATTCAAGTATTACATATATAATTATTTATTATTAGTAAAAATGGAACGGACTTTAACACTCAAAAGTGTGAAATAACTTGTCAAGTCGGTACCGTGCTCACAATATTTTGATAATAGTTACTTTTGAACTATCATGGTACCGACTTCGATAAGTTGATTCACACTTTTGAGTGTTGAAGTAGGTTCCGTTTTTTGGTAAAAGTTTTTGTAAGCACTATTAGGTTGCATTTGACCACGACCTTTTTGACACTTGTCTACGACCTGGTTCAAGATGTAGCATCCAAGCCCATACCACAATACCTTCGTATACCTATTCACTTGTGACTGAAGGGTCAAGGATAGTATCTATAGGGAAATGCAGACTCTGAGAACGTGTTCCATTCCTTGGCAGTACGCACTAAGTTTTTTTATTTCTTTAAGGAAAGTAGTAGGTACTGGCACTAATTCTGTTAAACACACGAACGAGCTAAGATTCCCTAAAATTCCTCAAAATGAAATTGCTCGTATTCTTTTTAGGCTTAAATTCAAATTCTTGTAACTCCTTACAGCGTTCTTACTAATATAAGACGAGTTTTATTGTATTATTGGCGAATTGCGGGTAGTTTTAGTAGGCACCAAATAAGTGGCGACTTAGTTTACCTAAAACTACCCGCAAATTTAATAAATATATTTAGCTATGTTTATTGATAAGTCTCATTCTAATTAATTTAGACTTTGTCGTAACCATATAAGAACTTATCTAATTTTCCAATATTCTAGTTTAGTTCAATTGAATAAGCAAATCATTACCAATGTCATTTTTCTCCAAGGTCTCCGGAAATACTTGCGCTAATTAATGGCTGCATAGTTATTAAATATTTAGTTATTTATGATGTAATATTGCGTGTTGTGAAGGTTACAATAAGTAATTAGGCGAAAACCTCGACATTTATCTTGCTTACTCATAACTTGGTAAGTTATCTATTACAGAAAATGCGGGAGTAAATGAGATGTTTTTACTCTTTTATTTTTCACGTTTTTATATGACAGAAAATGTTGTAATAAATAACATTAATATAGTCCACATATAGGTCTCATGCGTGACGATGGTAAAAGACCTGACGGCATGACACTTATTCCCTGGAAGTTAGGGCGGCCTTTAGTGTGGGACGCTACATGCGTTGACACTTTGGCGCCGTCACATCTTCCTGAGACACATGTTAGGGCTGGCGCAACGGCTTATTCGGCGGAGCGATTGAAACGGCAAAAATATGCTAACCTAGGTAGTGGTTACATATTTGAACCTTTTGGGGTCAAGACATTGGGCCCGTGGGGACCTGGAGCTCATTCTTCTCTCTCGGATTTTCCAAAATTTATCAGAGTGTTTGATCGATGCGACGCATGACCAAAATGCTGGCACATATTTGGCTCAACGAATCAGCATTGCAATTCAACGTGGCAATGCTGCTAGCATTCTGGGCACGCTGCCAGCCGGTAGCGGGTTAGAGACATTTGAGTTATCTATAGGCTACCAATAGCTAGTGGATTGCTCAAATGTTATTGTAGTAGCTGCAGTATTGTAATTAGTTATTAGTGTTTTATTTTAATAAAGGCATTTGCCCAAAAAAAAAATAGCAATATAGTCCACATCAACATATTTTATTAACGTAAATTTTACGTTTTATATTTAGCATCATTACACTCTACAGACACTCTGGAGTTTGTACTATTTCTCTAACCTTTTTAATTTTTATACAGAACAGAAGACAGGCTTACGAGTACATACATCAAGGAAAATACAATATTTAACATACAATAACACACATTATAATTAATTTAAGACTGATTTGTTCCAGAGCAGACTAATGTCCGCAAACAGCACTCGTTCACGAGTTGACACGCGCGCCAGCCATCGCCTTCCTCCACCGTATTTGTGGGAATATGGCTACCCGACATACGATGCCACCTTTTCGTGAGCATGACTGTTCCGTTTGCCCACACAACTCTCAAATATATAAAAAAAGACACCTAAGATAACATTAACATAAATTAATACAAATGGTTTTTTTTAAATCTCCTACTGTAAGCTTTGACAGGGCCTCCAAAATTTTTACATTTAAATGTCAAATTAAGAAGTAGATAGATACAATATAAATAAAATGTCCACAGATTTTTGAAATAAATTGGTCACTCTCCGCGATAAATTATTAAATTCTAAGATTAATGAAGTCTTTCCTATATCCCATGGATGGACAAACAAGTCAATTAATTGTTGAACTTCTATTACCTAAATGCCAACTTTTTTTCAACAGTCGTGGTTTAAATTATTGGCCAATGATTGGTCAATTTTGATCGCTGGTTCTCTAAATACGTATATGTCAGAAAACCAATTATATCTCCTCTTTTCGCCGTTGCGTTGGTTACCTTACCTAGCCTTGCCCACCCGGCACATAATGGCTTAAAGGTAAAAATATATAAAGCTATAAGCTTATGAAAATTGTCGTTTCAAAATGTTAAACTTAGTCATATGTATTCTTGCATTTTGACGGTCGCCGTGACACAGTGGTCAGTGACATGACTTCTGTGTTTCTGGGTTCGTATCCCGGCAGGGGCAAACATTTGTGCGATGAGTTTAGATGTTTGTTTTTTTTATTTTTATTGGGAATAGGCAGGCGTTTGACCACTATCTCACCTGATGTTAAGTGATGATGCGGTCTACGATGGAGCACGCCTGCCTAGAAGATACCTATTCACTCGTGACTTGAAGATACCCTGGTCGTATTTTTTCGGAAATACAGAGTTAGGCAATGAGTTCCATTTTCCCGTTGTCCTGGGTCTTGGATGTTTGTGTGCTGTGATAGTGTGTGTCCATGTCTCCCGCGATATAGGGAATTCTAGTGCGAGGATCTGAGTGTGATAAAAAATATTAGGAGGAATATATATCATCATCATCATCATCATATGAAAGGGATATATATATTATAATAAAATTATCCAGTTATATAAGATCGTCTGATCGCGCCTTCATCAAATTTGGTAGAAAGTTCCACGTGAATCATTTTTATAAAATAGTTGGTATCTATTACACTTCTGTATTGCAAGGGCATGACAAGTCAATGACATCGGATGCCCATACTCGGGTTTCATACCGGTTTTCACTTGTTGCTCCTGTGGGACTTTCGCGAAGTGTTGCGCCTTGGGACCTATACAGCTACTGTTACTTAAGCGTCCTTAAAGATCACTGCACGTAGTCAATTTGGTCTTAGAAATCTTAGCCGATTAACTAATAGTCAAGTAACGTGTTATAAGCTGACAAAACTATGTCATATTTACATTAAAAATATGTATTTTCAAAAGTCCCACGTGAGATTACGGGTGGGGGGAGGGGGTCCAGCAAAATCTCACGACATCTCACCAAGGGGAGAAGGGGGGTTGAATAATCGCTTAAACTACCTCACGTAATTTATGGGCACCCCCTAACCGGTTAGCAGATCCTTAATCAGGACACCACATACGTAACGTACGTCGAACGTAACTCGAGAAAATTTTTTTTAACAAAAAATGCAACCGACTTCATCACTCAAAAGTGTGAAATAACTTGTCGAAGTCGGTTCACCCTCTTCAGTGACCTTTGCTACTCACGGGATCAATTAATTGTCATTATGTGTTCTGCGATGTCTTCAACCGCAACAATAATATCATCAAGATACGCGTAGCACTTTTCAGTTATTGACGTATAACTCAAAAACCGCTTGTCCGATTTTGATGAAATTCAAAATCGGTTCATAAACGACGAAGTTATCCGCGAACACACATAAAAAAAAAACATATACACAGTTGAATTGAGTAACCTCCTTTTTGAAGTCAGTTAAAAAAAAACAAAACGAGTAGTTTATGGATCAACTAAGTAGGTTCGGCCTACGACTAGAGTGGGCATCTCAATCATCTCACCTTACGGTAATATAATTCCGGGACATAAAATTATATTACAATTTAAAAATAAACCTTTCTACCGTGAGAATATAGTTGACAATGACATATCATTTGGTGAATTTCTGCTAACTTCCTCAAATAACAATACTGTTGTTGCATTGTGTTTTCTTTTATAGGCCTATACTTTTTACCTCATTAGGGTGTCGGTTCTCTTGATGAAATGTCTAATGCCATATAAAAAATATCTTGACCAAATAACCTAAAAAACCAGTCATTTAGTGTTATCAATTGACAGTCAGTGACGATTTGGTCGTAGGTATCTCTAGAATATCGACTGGCATTAATTCGAGATTTGATAGGACCACCCGGTTTGTCTAGGTTTTTTTTTTCAGTTTGCTAGGTCTATCTCCGACACAAGATTAATACTACTGTGTAGGATAGGCATCCTATGATATGACTATTTGATTGTCTCACAGAGACGAATCCAATCCGATAAGTATCCAATGATCTACCTATAGATAGGCATCTATTAAAATTCTAAATTAACTATATATAAAAAAATCTAAATTATTAAATAGACATAGCTTACTTACTTAATTACTTGTACGTAAAGTGAAGTACCCACAATTCAATGGAAGTAGAATTTTTAAGAGTGACAATCATACGTGCTACACCAAGTTAGTTATACGCATTAAAATGAATCAACTTCGAACAAATTCAATCGAACTACCGGATAGTGCGACCGAAATGACGGACAAAATAAATAGTAATCACAAAAATCTTAGATATGTCATTGTTAAAAGTTTCATTGACAAAAATGTAGTTTTATTCTAATTTGACTCATATCTGTGTAGATTATGGTGAGCGTCTGTGTCGCTAACTCAGAGGATGCTAATTCGAACTCTATCCTTATTTTCCCCAGCTTGAGAAAGTATGAATACGTTTTTTTATAAAAGGCGTATCGGTCGAAAAGGGTGAAAACACCATCCACAGTTTACACTAAAATTTGCTATGGAAATGGGTAGTCTGGAATAGGTCGCTCTAAGCAATAAAGCCTGTTTACTATTACACCTAGTTATATATATAAATATTTTTTTTCGTGGTGTTTCAATAAAGTGTTTGTCTATCTGTTTTACTAACATAAAATAGACTCGTATGCTCACATTTCTCCTCGACAGCATCGCTCGCCTAGAGACAGCTGGTAAGTGTACACTGGTAGTAAAAACGGCTCTATCACGAGACGTAATTTCTAAACGGTAAGAATGAAATCATTGTAACGGTTCTCACAACCTTTACACGCGAGTTACGTGAAGTGAGGCCACGGTCTACCGACTCGGGGAAATGTTCACGTCATATCGGGAACAGTAAATGGTAATAGGTATCTAGGTTATTTATAGTTCCTATTTGTTATCTTATTCTAGATTTATGTTGTACGTTTTGCATTGCCATCCCAAATTATGGGTTGGCCTTCGATGTAGGTCACAACATACGTACAGAGGCCGTTACAGTCCCATCTTCCTCTGCTAACATTATGGCTGGTGCGGCGGCTGACAGAGCTTAGAATCTTAAGAAGTTCAGAGACAAAATACCTTGGACAACTTCAAGTTGGCCAGGAGATCACCGAAGCGTTCAGGCATATTGAGGTGTTTTACCTCGTTCCGAAACAACATGTGACAAAAAATTTACAGTGGACGGTCAAAATGAAAATAAAAGCCAATCTCTTCATCGTTTCGTAGTGCGAACGTTCTTTTTAAACCGACTTCAAAAAAGAGGAGGTTTTCAATTCGATCCGTATGTTTTTTTTCTATTTTTCACCTTAAGTTCCCGCCACTGCACCGAAGAGGTTAAAGAGTAATTATTGTGTAACTAAGTCTCGGAAGGGGACAATTTTCAGAACTTCCTATTAACTAATAGGTGTAAAACTTTAGGATAGATGTTTCAAGAAGCAATTTTGTTTTATTTTCACAACTAAGTCTTCCTTCGCACTTTAATGTGTAGTGTAGAATGGAGGCTTATTAACTTTAAGTGTTCTTAAATATGCATTGCATTAATCAAGAAAAGTAATGCAAAAACCAAAATCTATATATTTTTAGCCATCGGTAAAGTGTTCATTATTTACTGAACTAAATAGAGTTGTAGTTTCATAGTAGTCCACCTGCTTGATGTAACAAAACTCGAATACATGAAACTGGCTAAATAAAAGTCCATGCGGAGCTTGAATTAAAAAAACAATATTATCTACTTACATACCTTGGTGAAGAGAGGTCAATGTAGTCAGAGGGCAAGCCTCATCTGTGCGTCACTCAGACATATAAAGTGGTCAGACATTAAAACGGGATTTGAAAACAAGAGAAACCGTAAATGTGAAGCTTTGAACTGACTTCATCGCCATTTTATAACAGCTTATACAATTTGCTTAATGTTCATACAACAGATACTGATTCAACAGTAAAATGTATCAAAAACGCTCTTACGAAGGTAATTATCAGCACACGGTCATAGTAAAAAAATAAGGTATTTAAGAAAGAGTAACGCCGGTATGGACTAAATAATCACACTCAATATTATAAATGCGGAAGTTTGTGTGTCATTTATCGTTTGTACGTTTGTTACACATTCACGCTGAAACGGCTGAACGGCTTTGCATGAAATTGATAATAAAGATAGCTTATAGGTACCCTGGAATAACACATAGGTTACTTTTTATCCCGGAAAAAGTATAGTTCCCGTGGGATAATTGAGGTAGTGGTGAAACCGTATAGTCTAATAATAAGAAACTAATACAGTAATTTATGATTATTATTTTAATAATAACTACTAACAGATATAAATGTAGTAGGTATAGTGTTTATCTATCTATCTATTTATAGTACTGTAAAAATGTGCTGTCGTTTATTACCGCACAGTAATTTAACCCGCATGACTGAATCCGCGAGTATGCAATGACACAACATGCAATTTTCACTGGTAGTCGAAGGTTTTAGTGACATTTTACCCGCATAGTCAGCTATGCGGAACTGCAGAATGCACAGTTTACTCATTTATGGATATAGGTCATGCAATGTTGTTGTTATTGTTTAGTAAATTGCGTATTTTCTCACGCAATAGGTACTAGGTTTACTTAATCATACACATATAATACGTGCACTACAATTATTGTGTTAGCAATCTTATCCTTCTATAATTTTTAATTTACGTCCTATATTATTGTATGCCTTAAATGGGTAAAATTGTTGTCACTTTACTGTTTTATTTATAAGTTCTTATTCTTTTTATTATCTATCATTTTTCTGTTTTGATACAGAGCATTGAATAAATCATTTTTCACTATCTTTTCAAAGGTGCTTGGTTTTGTATCGTTAATATTTAAAACATTTTTGCGTAAAAATACAACAACCTGTGAACATTTTAATTCTTTCGAGCTTTGCAATCACAACCACAGCGATCCTAAATTTTTATAAGTATACTAGCTGCGCAGAAGAATTGTATGAAAACTCGTATATCGTTGCCATCGTCCTTTCGAGAGTTGACGGAAAGGGAATTGTAAATTAATACTTTTCAGACAGAAGAACAATCTAGCCAGATTGTTCTTCTGTCTGAAAAGTATTAATTTACAGAATTCAGCCGAATTCTAAGGACAAGGTCATTCATGAAATAAAACATCACAAAATGCACTAGCGACGAATATAATTTCTAAACCTTCTTAGCATGGATTAGAAAGTAGGTAAACAGCATACTTAATTATAGATAAAGACAGACAGACTCAGATGGCTATGTGACCAATATTCGATGAGTGTGACCAGTAGGAATTATCACCCTAAGTGACCGCACTGCCAAGCAATTAAATCCGAGAATTTTGGGTCGTACTGTGCGCTGTTAACAGCTACGCTGGAGTGACAACCCGCGGTATAGCTAATGCAATTTATGCGGTATTGTGCGGTCGGAATTAGAACCAGAGCCTTGCGTGAACAAAGGATCTCCTATGGCATCCAGACAGGATAATTCTACGTTGGCAGTGTGGGGCGTCGACCGGTCGGCGACCGCGCCTGCCACTCGGGTATAAATAGCGTACCCATAGGTACATGCCTGCTTCGACACGGCGCTAAGGCTCACAGGGTGGCCATATCATCTTTTAGTAAGTTAACATTAGTCCCGCATTCTTTCACACGCCACACTGAATTTTTAAGACAAATGAAAAACATTTAGGGTCAAGCTTTTAGACGATGGAACATTTTATGATTATAGCGCAGTCCAGGAGCATTTGGAGTGCGAGTTTAAAATTTCAAACACGGTTCCCGTTCTTTAGTCTACACTGTAGAACTTTCAGACTTCATTGGCCATTAGATTTACATTACCATTACTGAAATTTCAACTTGCTAATACTTTGGAATTATGTCTATGAATTTCGTTGTACAGATCTCGCATTCCTTATTACATCTTGTGGAGATATCTCGTGCATATGCTTTGCGATATTTCCTTGTGCGACTTTGAGTTTGCTTACGAAGCCGTTGGTTACTCCAGCTTTTGCCACCTTATACCGTCATTGATCAATCGGAGACTTAGATAAGTCAGTGAGTGGTGTTTGAAAATTATCGAGAGTTTCGTCAATCATTTATTTATTTATTACACTCAAACCCCCGCACTAGGATTCTCTGTGTCGCGTGCGTATGGATACACACAATCACAACACACAAACAACCAAGACCCGGGACAAACACCTGCACTCATTGCACAAATGTTTGCCCCTGCCGGTATCGAACCCAGGGACACGGAGACACGGAAGTCATGTCACTGACCACTGAGCCACGGCGACCGTCGGATTTTCATTATTATTCATGAGCCCGGAGAGTAATTTACCAGCACATATCACGTAAGTCCTAGTTGGTTCGTAGATAATAATGATATTGAAGCATTTGGTAAAGAAGATGTGGCGGAGTTGCCCAAACTTTGCATAGCTAAGTTAGATTTGCCCATTCGGTCCGTTACTGAAGTTGAACTAGCAAAAAACTTACATGGTACATTTTTGTGCTAGGTAGATGTAATGTAACTGCTACCGATGTATACTGTAATGAAATCAATGCAAACGCTCAATGAAAACAAAATCTATCGTCCTCAATGCGCGTGAGATATATCACTTTGACGTTTTTTCTGTTACGTCAAGCTTAACAATGCCTAGAAATGTTAAATCAAATTCAAAGAACTCCTACGTTCTATTATTGATTAAATTCTAGCAGCCAACAATAAAATGGAAAGTAAAGCATGCCTAATAGAAGAAATGTCGATTGGTTACCCTTCTCACGCACGTATCGACTATTCACTACACTAGACTATTTCTACAAAGCTCACTGCAAAGGAGAAACCTGCATCTTTGATTATAACCGCACGATTTTAAGTTTATTTTTACCTAAAATTAATCTTACTAGTTCTAGTTTATAATTCTTAAAATTATGTGTTGTTATTAACCGACTTCAAAAAAGGAGGAGGTTCGACCCTTTTTTTATTTGAAAGCTGGTGCTTCCCGTATGGTCCCATTTTAAAATCGGCTTTTGAGTTACATTCCAATAACTGAAAAGTGTTAGGTACGTCTACTTGGACGACTTTCTAATTGAGGGTGAAGAAATCGGTGAACATATACAATGACAATTGATCCCGTGAGTAGCAAAGGTCACTGAAAAGGGTGAAAAAAAATTCCAAAAAATGGAACGGATTTCAAAACTGTGTGAAATAATTTGTCGAAGTCGGTATTGCAAGTGTATCTTATTTTCTACAGCTTTTCAACAACTATACTCGTATGTAGGTACTACTTCCGCCCAACAGTCTAGCTATAAAATGGAACCGAGGCCAGCCTTCATCCACCTAATAATGTTATAGCACGTTTTGATTAGAGGTAGCTCAGTGCACCATCATTGTGTACAGAACACTTCGGCATGTTTCAAAGTCATGCGTGTGTGTAATACTAATCAAACAATTATCATACAAAGGCTTTTTATCTACCCACCACATCGAAGTTATGGTTTAATCATAAGGTACACTCAGACTCTAAGAATTTTTTTCAATATCTTTAATGTTTTAGTACTTTTAGACGGTAGCAAGTGAAACAGCCTTACTTTTCCTAAAAATATTGTGATCTATACTTTGTACAGGTGGGTCTTTGCACTGAGATTATGAATGTAAAAGTTTGTGTGTATGTGTGTTTGTTACCTCTTCACGCTTTAACGGCTTGATAGATTTGAATAAGATTCGGAATGGTTACATATAATAAATAGGTTACATTTTATCAAGAAATGATCTCAAAAAGAAGAAGAAAGAAGAGAAGAAGAAGAATAAGAAAATACATTTATTCCCATCAAATATTACATAAAAAAAAATACCAAAAAATGGAACCGACTCCAATACTCAAAAGTGAGAAATAACTTGTTGAAGTCGGTACCATGACAGTTTACAAAAGTTAATATCATCACAATACTGTGCTCATGGTAACGAATTCGACAAGTTATTTCTCACTTTTGTGTGTTGAAGTCGGTTCCATTTTTTGGTAAAAAATTTTTTTTTACCCTTTTCAGTGACCCTTGTTACTCACGGGATCAATTTGTCATTGTGTATGTGCATCGATGTCTTCAACCGCGACAATAATATCGTCGAGGTAAGTGAAGCACTTTTCAGATATTGGAGTGTAACTCAAAAACCGCTTGTCCGATATTGATGAATTTTAAATGGAACTACCACGGAAGTATACACTATCAAGCAAAAAAGAATCAATCAAAATCGGTTCATAAACAAAGAAGTTATCCGTGAACACACACAAAAAAAAACACAAAAAAATATGCGGTCGATTTGAGTAACCTCCTTTTTTGAAGTCTGTTAAAAACATAAATTATCAAAAAAATAAAAATACAATATGTAATGTTGCCCGATGTCAGGAATGAGTTTCGACTCAGCATGCACTAGGGTCACCCCCAGCACTGATTGGTGACTGAAAAATTGATGGTCCCTCTGGGATACGACAAAAACCTAAGGATACTATAATATGATGTGAATGTAGCTCTGTCTGTTACGTTTTAACGTCCCAATCATTAAACGTTGGCATAGAAATAGGATGAAACCTTAGAAAAGCTACTTATCCCGGAAAAACTATGGTTCCCGTGAGATAACTGAGGAAACAACAAACTCGTAGTCCACACGGGTTCAAAATTTGTTTGGTGAAACCGCGTTTATTTTTAAATAGAGTTTACTCTATATAGAGTCTACCACCTACACTACACGCTTCTTCACACACTAACTCACGCACGCGCGCACACACGCACTACTGTAGCATTGTAAATATTTATATTGTAAACTTAGTTAAAGTTAAACAGATTAGAATATAAACGTACTTAAATCTTTGAATAACGTGAATCAAATACATAACATTAGAATAAATAATTGTATCATATAGGAAGGAGGTCCCCAAAATACAGGTTGCCCTAGTTTGGGGGCCGGAAAATGCTTAAATTTGTAACAATGTGATATATGAATAAACGTTATTATTATTATTATTATGTCTCTTTATTTTCTTTTTTTCTTAGGTTTAGTTTTTTACAGTATAAATATCAAAAACAAAAATTAATAAAGATATTATAAAAACCTAAACCTAGAGTTCCGCTAGCAGCGGGGCAGGGCCCAAGCTACCGGTGGTTAGGGCCGCAGGGTGAGGAACCTCCGGACAATACGCGCCGTTTATTATTATTATTATTAGTTTAAAATTGATGTTGAGTCAAATTACAAGTGGGTCAAATTCATACACATATCTTTTCAAACAAAATATACATTTTTCCTACTGTACGTATAGGTATGAATCGTTTTGTACCGGATTTGAAGTTGCGCAGCTTTCAAATGAGTCAGCTCCAGCTGCGAGAATTTCATTCGAGATTAGCGGTTTCCTCGTTCAAAGTGTAGAATTTTGGTGCAAGTTTCGATATAATCATTAGGTCAGTTAATATGTGAATTGATTTTGTATCATTTTACAGTTTATACACACATTATATTTAACTTGTGTACCGTTTTACACAAGTTAAATATAATTTTTATGTGACCTTTATTCCAACATACCTAACACATAAGTATGTTATTTTTATATTTTTTATATTGTGTAGATCTAGCCTTAGACCACTATCTCACTTGATGGTCAGTGACGATGTAGTCGAAGATGTTATCACGCTAGATCTAAAATGCTCCCTGGCTCTCAAGGACTGCTGCCTGAACACACTATATGTTTGGTGACAGTTTTTCAAACTTGAGGGTGGTAGCTAGCCAAGCGGGTATTTGAAAGTACCTTACCGTCATGCTGGGAATGTTAGAAATTAAAATACCCGTTATGAGTCTAAGATCCCTACCGCAGCTAACAAAAAAAATTAATTAAATTAAAAAGCCTGAACAGATCTTCATATTGCACGTCAGCTTACAAACTAAAAACTCATCAAAATCGATCCATTCGCTTAGGAGCTACGATACAAACACACAGACACGTCAAACTTATAAGACCCCTCTTTTTTGCCCCGTGGATTAATAAATATAGAATATCTAGAAACAATGTCGTGATCCCTAGGTTTAGCGCCACTGGGAGTTCTCACATCTATGAATGTTGTAGAAGTATGATTTTCGGTTTCGTGTTTCTTAACATTTAAAAATACTGAAGTTTCACAGCGTAGTTGGACAGCTATAGCATTTTACAATTTATAAGTGTCACCTGATAGCTCTGGATCACTGCCACTTACCGTGCAGTGTCAAGCTGTCAAGGCAAAGTATCGTGACACTGCACTACCTTAATATAAATGTGTCACGCCAGGACACAAGTCATCCGAAAATGTCAGTTGCATGTTATGTCCTTTACACCCAGGGTAATAATTATTTCGTAATACTAATCTGGTCAAAATAACTGGTATCGTGGAACCCACTAAGGGGAGGAAAGAGAGAGAGACTGTTTTTTTTTAAAATAATCATTAGATTTTGCCACAAAAATCTATTTCGAGGCTTTTTACGAGACATACTGATTTTATACAAGCGTGATCCATCGTAGACCGCATTATCACTTAACATCAGGTGAGATTGTGGTCAAACGCTTGCCTATTCTCAATAAAAAAATATAATGTAAAGTTGGTTTTTGAAGTGAAAACTTATTTAGCGACGTCGGCACATTTGTATGGGGAAAAATGTTAAACTCGCGTCAGATCAAGTGACACTGATCGAAAATTAGTAAGGCGCGTGACGTTATCGATGAAGACGGAGGGAGAGCAAACAATTATAAATTGTCATGTTTGTGTACGATAGCGCAAATATTAATATTGTATTTCACCACATATAAGATAGTAATTTTATACTGATAAATTTATTCGTGCAAAATAATTCCATGACCATTCCAAAATATTCAAAAATGCACAGCGTTAATGTTTAAGTTTTCACTTCTGCCTGCACTCCCGGAGTGCAACAGTTGTTTTTTTCTTTCTTGTTGATTGATTTGAAAAGAAAAGACGCACAATACAGGCACCATAGGCTTTTCGGGAAGATGCAGCGCAGAAAAAAATGTAATCAACGACTACCCAGCAGTCGTTGAACACAATTTCGACACGCAAAGATGTACATAAATTATCACCTGAAGTTAATTACAACCAACAGTATACTTAATAATTAAGCCACGCACAGTTTAGCGTGAACATCTACACGATGTTTGATGCGGCAAAAACTACTCCTACACATTTATAATCATTACCACAGAATTAAACGCCTCCAATAAGCGATTCTATTATAAACAGTAAAAAATACGTGTGGCTGTAAACTTCTACACGGAAAATCTTTTAGTTGGATTGTTGAGGAATGTAACGATTAAAACTAAACATTGCGTACAATAAGGTGTCTGTTCCATAAAATATGACAAAAAATTAATATCCCATTGATTCAAATAGTTAACATTTTTGAAGGAATATATTTGGCTATTCTTGGAACTTGAATTCATCACTACAGAATATCGTCCTGTCGCTTTGCCAATTAAGTTATAGTAGCACTTCACTAGCAGTTCGAATTTATTCCTTCATTGCAGATAAATCTGAGATGTTTTTCTTACCACCATCTATCTTTAGTTGTGTGAATCGAACTAGTTGGTAAATCGACAGGACGGTAATCTGTAGTCGTGGTTTCAAGTCCCAACGGTCACCGTATTTTTTCCTTCAAAAATTTAAACTTAAGTTTCCGACTAGCATGTCTTTATTGGCTAGCTAGCTGCCACCCTGAAGTTTACACTTCGTTTACACCTTCAAATTCTACACCTTGGACCACATCGTCACTGACCACCAAGTGAGATAGTGGTGAAACGCTAGATGTATCCTACTTCCTACTAATATTATCAATACGAAAGTTTGTGTGTATGTTTGTTACTTCTTCACGCTCAAACGGCTACACCGATTTCGATGAAATTTGGTATGGATATAGTTGAAACCCTGGATTAACACATATACTACTTTTTTCCCGGAAAAAGTATTGTTCCCTTGGGATAATTTTTCCCGTTACCTCGGGAATAATTATCCCATTGGCAATTGGCAAACCATAAGCCACGCGGGTGTAACCGCGGGGCAGTACTAGTAAAAAATAAAGAACCATAAAACTCTTTGATTTAGATAGCTAACGTATTCAGATAATTGTAGTATTTACCATTATCTATAAAACAATGTCATGCTTTACAGCTTTTCTTATATATTGTGAATGTTTGAACTGCGTGTAACTAGACAACACCATGCTATACAGGTTCCGCTATCAATTTAGGTGAGGGTCTTCTACTCGGTTCTGAAATAAGCCGATAGACAATGACAGTAATGTCATCGAGGACAGACACACAATCGCACTACCAGTTTGACTGCGTCTCGACCTATTGCCAAGATGTGTACTTAGTTATGCGCATGCGTAATGATGTGTAATAACTAATGTAAATATGCATATTGAACAAGAAACAAGTGTAATAGAACGTATACAAGCAAATTGAAGACCAATTTGTAAAATTACCTTGGAACATATTCTTTTGAACAGTTCCTATAAATTGAGTACGAAAATTTATAGACAGCAAAGAACCACTCGATCTTTAACTACTCAGGCCTTTACTATGTGAGGATAATGATGCAATTTCTTGGGTTTGTTGATCACTATTTATACCCGATGTGTGATTTCAAGCATTAATATTTGTTTGTTCTATATTATCATTGTATCGAGCGGTAAGATTACGGAGAGGAAACAAAGATGTTTGTTTTCTCGTACTGGAAACTAATAAAATCGTATGTGACAGCTTCCCAAGCAGTTAAGGTAACAATGCACGGTATTCATATCCCACGAGAGTTATTAGCTTTTTAAACATGCTTCTTAGTTGATGTCTAGTTCAAGGTGGAAATGTTCAGAGAAGACATGAGAGTAATTGCGTGATCGCAGCAAATAACGATAACAGTGTGAGAAATTAATTTCAATTGATGACTTGATAGCACAACAACTTCAGTTATTAGTATAACCAACAGGTTAACCTTTTGTTCAAAATTCGTTTTTTCTTGAAATATTTGAACATAAGTTCTACCTAGCATATGGTTAATGCGATACACAATAAAAACTCTTAAAATAAGGGTAGGATGCCTTCGTTTGATACGATATCAACTGTAATGTTGGTCTATCAGTCCTATTAATTAATTGTTCATACAATTAAAGGTAGATGGCGCTAATAACATCCCCCGCAGATGTTAATAAGGAAGGAAGTAATTCGGCCCTAGTGGTATGGGCTGCTATAGCTTAGTTGGACAGAGCGACAGGACGGTATTCTGTAGTCGTGGGTTCAAGTCCCACTAGCAGCCGAATTTTTTCCTTCAAATATTTGAACATAAGTTCTTCCTAGCATATGGTTAATGCGATACACAATAAAACTCTTAAGGTTAACCTTTTATGGAGTAGGTATACGCTACACCCATGCAGTGTAATTTTTAATGGGACAGTACGAGAAAATGTGAAAAGGTAGAATATACAGGGAAACTGTCTTAGAAACCATTTTCTTGTATCTTCTTTTGGATTTTTGCATATTGTCCCGGTAAAAAAGGACTATATAATGATTGTAATGTAACAATCTGACTAGGACTCACGTGGTAAACACTGGAAAATTACTGTCCGACCAGTTTCGAACTTATTTGCAGTTCTTCATCTGGGAGTTATGATCGTGCAAGGCGGCGGGCGCGAGCCTCAGCACGTAACTCAGTTATAACATGTGAGTCCTAGTCGGTTTGTTACATTATAATTATGGAAGAAACTCGCGATAGTTTTCAGACTGTATAAGGATTAGGTATAAAAATATATATAAATGTTTAATCTTTAAGGATAAAGATAAGTCAATAGCATCTTAGCTTAGTTCAGAAAGCTAGGGTACCGCAACTATACAATTAGTCGCTACGAACGGCAACTCCCAATCGTCTATAACTCGCAACGCGAAATAAGTCTCCGTTACTTCATGAATAAATTTATTTTGACACGACAAACTCTGAATGATATCAGATGATCGAACTCATAATTCATTTAAACTAACATGGCAGCGACACGTTAGCTTTGCGTAACGCAACAATGTGATGGCTAGGTGAGATTGGGCGCGGTAGTCGCCGCGCCGTCCGGTGCTGATGCAATGGCCTTTATGCACGGGGCTTCATGGATTTTGGATAGGATATACTCAATGTCACTTTACATGGTTGAATCTAGACTTTTTAAAATCTGATTTGAATGATAACTATGTTATGTTTAGTTTGGGTGTAGCACAAGGTTCTGTATTGGATATATTATAAAAAGCATGTCAGTAAAGCTTTTGTTTTATTTTGTTACAGATGATCTCAACAGTATCTATTTAAATAAAGATGATGAAGCTCAAGGAGGCACACGTTGAGATCCTGGGATGACGTTGGCTTGACCATGTCTCAGTCTGCGTTGGGGCTGGGCGGAGAGCGGCGGTACTCCGTGCCATCCAACCCGCTGATGCACGACCCCAGAGGCATGCATTCCGAAGATCTACACGCTTGGTCTATTTACAGGTAGATACGAGTAGCCCATTCTCAGTTCCATTTTCAAACTGAGTAAATATTAATAGGAGTAAAGATGGGGAAACGTCTGTTAACTGCTTTATATACAATACTTTATTAAAATTATAGTTAAAAAAATACATTTAATTATGGTATAAAATGCATGTATTTACATGTGCATATTGAATACCTACCTAAATGCCTGTTAGTTGATACAATAAAATGGTAATTACATATTTCTAAAAATTCACAATTACAACATCCATATATATGTCATTAAACAAACAGTATAAATCTCTACAAACGAGAACTAACTAAATGTACTAGTATTTTATTTTAATAAAGCCATCGGCAATATTTTATATTTTTTTTTAAAAATAAAAAATATATTTATAAGATTTATAAGTAAATTGCTTTAAAATGCAAACCACCTCAAGACGACAAAATAATTCTGATAATCTTTTTTTTAAAGTTACGAGCGTTATACTAGCGCATCGCAGAATTATAGAGGCTTTCAAGTGCCGCAAACAAAATTTTTCGTCAAAAACTATTATCAAAGTTAGCCCATGATCTCTTATGTGACTGACCCAAGATGGAGGAAATTGGAAATCATAATCTCTCAAAGTACATTGTTTATGAGTGGAGTTATAATCTAAGAAATAACTTGGAATTATCTAACGGTGTTCTAGTCGTTTCAATCTTTAGTCTCATGTCGTGACCAAGATA
Organism: Apeira syringaria; assembly: GCA_934044485.1. Lineage (NCBI taxonomy): Eukaryota > Metazoa > Arthropoda > Insecta > Lepidoptera > Geometridae > Apeira > Apeira syringaria. The sequence continues at coordinate 7,574,016 of OW203665.1, read as the reverse complement.
TTGTCTACATTTCAACAACCCGATATCGCGACGGGTTCAGAGCCCTCATTTCAAAGAAAGCTCTTTGTTCTATTCCCCGTAAACTATATTTATATTTAACTAGCTGCGCCCCGCGGTTTCACCCGCGTGCACTACGTTTTTCCCGCTGACTCAGTTATCCCACGGGAACCATACTTCTTCCAGGACAAAAAGTAGCCTATGTCCTTCTCCAAAGTCCCATGTATCTTTATACCAAATTTTATCTAAATCGGTCAAGCCGTTTTCATGTTATGTCGTGACAACGGAAAACGGGTTTCATTTTTATACATATAGATAATGAAAATTTATTGCATTACAAATATTTTCAATACGAAACACGGGAAATGCTCACGTACGTAAATTGGTTAATTCCAATATTAGTTGCTACCAAAGCAGGTGGCCTTTTCAAGGAGCAAATCTCATACGAGCGATTCGAATTAAGCTTGCCCAATTGTCCTGGAATAAGCGAAATTGCTTGGTATACAGATTAAAGGAACAAATAACATGTAGGTATCAATGCAGTTTACCTATACAATTTAAACTAAATACTGATTACAATATTACAGCTAGTAAAATAATATTTGAGCAATCCACTAGCAGTTGCCTATAGCTAGCTCAAATATAAAATAATCTAAATATAGTATATCTGTATCTAAATGACTACTGCCTGTTTGTTTGTTCTGGCTAATCTGCAAAACGGCTGGACCGACGACATTTCTGGCGGTATTGACACTACCAAATAACTAGTGTTATGTTCGTTACATGTAACTAGTGCAATATACTTTATTATTTAAATATATTTAGAGTTTTGCCTACTAAAATAAAACTCGTGAAATTGTGAGCATAATAATTATACCATTTATTTTAGCAAATAGCGACACATTGTTGACAGATGACATAAATTGTTCAACACTACTAAATATATAGCAAATAGATCAATGCAACTAGCATATCGCCTTGCAGCACGTCCTTAAAGAATCCTTTATAATAAAATAAACTAATAAATATTTTAAACATGTAGAGTGATGAGTATTTTATATGCCTCGTGTAAACATTGACTGGCCGGTTGGCGCAGTTGGTTGCACTCTGCTGACCCGGGTTCGATTCCCGGACAGGTTAAATATTTGTGTGTATGAACATGTCTGTCCTGTGTCTGGGTGTGTATATGTATATAAGTATATATATCAGTCATCAGGTTACCATAGTACAGGCTCTGCCTAGTTTGGGACCTGAAGACCTTATGTGAAAGAAAAAAAAAACATTGATATGGAAATACTTTCCAGTACCTGCGTGGCTAGCTACGACCCTCAAGTTTACAAAACTGTCACCAAACACACTGTGTGTTCATGCAGCAGCCCTTGAGAGCCAGTAAACCTTAAAGGTCTAACGTGATTACCTAATAGAACACATCATTTTTTTTATTTTATTTTTATTGAGAAAACTACACACTACAGACTCAACGATCCCTACCTTTTTTTTTATTACATTTGATTTTTTACTATTATGCGTACTACACAACAGAACACATCATTACGAACTATGAACTTGTGGCCAAACAAACCAAAAATATACGATTAAAAAATACACAAAGATATTATTATCCGTTGCAGGCAGAACCTCAATTCAGACTTCACAGATAGCGCACTGGGAAGCACAGATAAAAGTCCTTTACCATATGGAAACTTCCAGCTTCGGGACACCACCGTTCAGTCCATACTCTCCCACCCCAGATATGGACCCAAGTGAGATTTTAACTATCTACTTCACAATACGGCTGTACGCCAACTTATGCTTTTAGCCTCCAAAATATGCTCTTAGGTCGCTTATATAATGTCAATGAGGAGATTGTATATGAAGGTAAGTAAAACATAAACCCATTAAATCTTCTAGAATTTTTAACAACTTTAAAATTTAGAACTCGTAACGGAATAGATTTGAGGATTTATATTTTTAACATACGTAAATATTACATATCTTTATGTTTGGGGCTCAAGGAGTCAAGAAGAGAAAAACAAATTTTACCAAAAAATGGAGCCGGCTTCAACACTCAAAAGTGTGAAAAACTTGTCGAAGTCGGTACCATGCGCACAGTATTTTTTTAATAATAGTTACTTTTGAACTATCGTAGTACCGACTTCGACAAGTTATTTCACACTTTTGAGTGTTGAAGTCGGTTTTATTTCATGGTAATTTTTTTTTCAACACTTCAGTGACCTTTGCTACTGACGGGATTGCCATTGTGTATGTTCACCGATTTCTTCACCCGAAATTATAATGTCGTCCACGTATACGTAGCACTTTTTAGTTATTGGAGTGTAGGTAACTCAAAAACTACTTCACCGATTTTGATGAAATTCACCACCACACGGGAAGCACCAGCATTCAAATAAAAAAAGAATCATCCAAATCGGTTCTCCCAGTCAAAAGTTCTGAGGTAGCAAACATAATACACTCCTTTTTTGCATTTGGTTAAAAATATCACCTAAATTATTCTAGGCACTTCGTTTATCTATTTTATAATTAACTTTTTTCAAATCTGAGCACTGAGACTGCTAATACGTGATTTTCATTCAGTTATTCAGTTACATGTGCACCGTACGGCGCATTATAGTAGGTACCTATACTGGTCACGAATGGCCGGCTATACGACTTCATCCAGAGGCTACATTGGTATCATAGAACTTGCATAGGGGAGAAAGTTTTAAAATCTTCTGAAGACTTGTGGAAAGCATTCCCAAAGAGCGTTGTCAGCGTCAGCGTTGACATCGCTTTTGGCTTTTGTTTTAAGATTTATCATTATTACTTAGTTGAAAGTTTCATAATTCCTATAATAAGTTGAAACTACGGTTTAACTTCCATAAGTATATTAGTCCAGTAGTTAAATGCGCGGACGCGACCGAGAGCGTGTGCTCTGTGTGAAAAAGTGACACAGAAAGTTGCGAAACCTGTCGGGATAGCTACTCTACTAATACTTATGCTTATTAAACCTCAGTTACAACTAGATATTCATTATTAGCATATTATAACGAGGAAAACGAATTTCTAACTTACATAATTATTACAAATACAAATGTTTATATTGTAACTACATCATATAGATGCTAAGCTAAGACTAAGTTCATATATGATGAGAAATTACAATGCGATTAGCAGTCAATACAACAAAGAAATCACACAGTTTTTTTCTATTCCAGGTCAGCGCTTGGTTCTAACATGTACACATACCTCAAGTTTGGGCTTCCTCGGGTGTTCCCGCCAAACCACAACGGCTCGCAGCGATCAGGCACTCCAAAGCCGAAGACTTCTATTGGCAGTGGAATGAAGCCCGCACCTAGGTAACATGACAACTTTTTAAAATAGAAACTGCGTGGACTCTAACAATTTTCATCATCATGGGTGCCTATTCGTGATCCATTCTTGGATATAGGCCTCTTCCTCTCTCTTCCAGTCGTGGCGATCTTGTGCCCGATACATCCAGTCTTGTCCTCCGAATCTAACGATACAGGCCATTTTATAAAAATCCTCATCAAAATAGCGTCTTGTTGGGTTTTTTCGAGAACATTCCACAATCTCGTCAATAATATATTTGGGCTAAGGGTAGTTCTGAACCATCTTGGTATTTTGTAATTAATACATATATTAATAATACATGCTATAAGTATCGTATGTTATTTGTTTTTGGTACTGATAATTAAGAGTTTTTGTATTGTATTTTAGTATTGTAAGAGATGTATGTAGAGATACAATTAGTAATAAAATTGGAAACTTCTAGTCCAATAGGCACTCGTCAAGTTCAGTTGCTTTGACGACAGGATAAGGTGTTAGACTAGATTTTCTTACAGCTAACTAAGTTATTAACAGTATCTTAAGCGAAGGATATTATTTTCTACAGGATACACAGGCAAAGTAGAGGCGTCCGTGAGACGTCCTCAGGATACGATAGTTCTGACAACGAAACAACGACAAACTATAACAAGTACAGTCGCAAGTACCGTTCCGATCCTGACTTTAGGATGCAGAATATACAGACATCCTATCAGGTATGTAATTGACTCGAAAATGCTGCTATAATCTTATGTGAATCATCTTATATCATATTGTCATTAATCGTTTCAAATTCAAACGACTTCAAACTCTGATGGGTTACTCTCTATAAGAATAGAGATAGGATTCAGTTTTAAACGTTTCACTCACTTTTTAAGGGTCCTTTAAAGAGATATAATTTGTAAAAATATCGACAACACAAAATATATACCTATACTCCACATAATATAATATGCAAAATATATACACCGCACAAGAGTTAAATACCCATAAAGTTGTTTTGTTACTTTGCACGTGTTTTTTCGATTTGCATAGGTGACCATTCATTTAGCGACTTGCATTACGACACAATAACATGTTTACAATGTCTCACAAGATCGATTGTTCACAAGAGCGGTTCAAAAAAAAGGGTAGTTTTCTTCAATTGTATCAATGGATTGTGAAATCTCTAAGCAAGTTGGGCGAAAAAATTCGCAATCGCAAAATTATTATGGCTAAAAAAACGTAATTCATCGAATTAAAGAAAATATGTCACAACTAAGTAATTATGTAATGTTGGCATAATGTAAACATTTACATTTTTAAACTGACATGGTCAGTAATACAACAATTGACATTAGGCATTATCGGGATAGTTTACTGGTAAACGTTGCGTTTGCAACTGTGCCGAAATATCGAGCCACGAAAACTAATAAAATACATGGTAAATATTACGATAATAATGTTAATTATTTAGTTTCAATCTAACCGGGATTTTTGACGTGATAACGTTTTATAAATTGATGAATACCAGCAACACTCATGAAAAATAGTAACGTTCCGCGTAACGTTCCACCTGAGTTTTGTATTACATAAAATAATCAAAGTCAAAGTCAGTCAAAGTCAAAGTCAGTCAAAGTCAAAGTCAAAGTCAAAGTAATAAATGATTATGACGTTATTACGTAAATCTATCGACCGTAAACCGATTTTACAGACAACCAATTGCTTTTTTAATTTGCTAATCATCACTGTTCAGTGATTGAATTTGTGAATTATTTTAGGCAGTTCAATCTATGCTTTTCCCAGCCAACAGGAGTGCCATTAGTAGCGATGCAGCAAGCCGGGATCCGAGGCGAGCCGCACTGGACCAACTCGAGGCACAAGTCCGTGAGCGAGGCCAACTTGCTCGGCATCGACGCCAGGCCACATCGCTCGCACTACAACCATAGAAGAAACAGCGTCGCTGATTATGTTCCTGATGAACATCAAAGGTAGGTATTATACTCCTTACTAACAGAGGCTTACCCGAGTTGTGTAGGCAACAAAAAGGTATTCACTCTTTTCTTTTCTATTTTACCTATCGTCTGTCCACACTCAGGTCTTGGCTGAAAATCAGCGCTGTATGATTATCCGGCAGCATTTTGCTGAGCCAAGTCCATTTTTGGACTACACAAGGCAGGAATGTTACTTTTTTATATATCTATTGTTATATATTTTTTATTTGTGTAAGTATTAATTAGTAATTTATGAATTATTTTTGGTGTGTCTTTTATCCTAAATAAATTATTTTTCTTTCATTTTTTCAAAAAATGCTTTCTCAGCCCCCGCCACAATACGACGATGTATTTTGCCGCGCTGTTTGAGCTAGTGAACTTTAGCTTAACTAGCTAAAGTTCACTAAAATTCTTCAAATCGAAATAGCTCGTATTCTATTTATGCTAAAATTCAAATTTGTGGAACTCCATACAATGCTCTAACTAATATTAGACGAGTTTTCCGAATTTCGCTAAAAGTACCCGCAAATTTAGTAAATATATTTACTTTTGGTGATGTGATTGATAAGTCTCATACTAACTTACACTTTATAGTAACCGTGTAAGAACTGATTGGGTTTTCTAAAATTTTAGTTTTGCTCAGTTGAATCAGCGAATTACTAACAATATTTAAAAAAATATCTAGTATCTATATATATTTTTTTACTTATCATAAGTTTGCGTTTGACAGCTGTCTCAAATTATATTTATTCCAGTTACCTAATGTCCCCGTCGCACCTGGGCGGACGCATGTCGAAGGCGGGTAGTCACATGTCGGTGGCACACTCGCGGAAGCATTCCACGCTGCGCCCCGGGGACCATCTCGACGGGTACACTCATTCCGCATATATCTATCCCAATTATTATGTGAGTATTCTTTCAAATTATTTATGCAATCTATGTGTAAGCGTCGGCCATCACTGTCTGACGCTAGTTCAATCCTCAACCGCTTTGAGCCTTCGATGTAGTTATCAAATCCAGGTCATGGTGTTAGAGTAAGGTCCGCTTCCCGCCAGGCTAGCTGCCATGCTTGGTTTAGAAAATTGTCACCAAACACACAGTAGGTATGAGGTAATGATGCCAGTCAATGAGTTCCTACTGAAAATCAGCGAGAAAATTGTCAAACCCTCGCATAACGCTGAGTAGGGACTCATTTTTGGCATTACGCAACACTACATATATAATTTATGTAACTATAGTAGTATTATTAAGCTTTGATAGCTAATGTTTTATACTTGTAAATTTTATCTTTGTTTTACCTAAATGTGCCCTTCTTCTTTTGTTTTGTAAGTATGTAGTCAGAAATACACAATTTTCGTTCTTTCTTATCTTTTTCTAATGGATGATTGTAGGTGATTACACTTTCCACGTTATTATCACTAACCATTATTGGAGGATTGTATATCTTCCTTCACCCACCAGAAATTGTCCAAAGAATTGTAGCAAACTTGTACAGTGTCAACAATAAGTAGTAGTAAAGTAAGTAAAATTTGTAACATTTATAATATAGCATTTGTATATAAAAAATATAATATTAAAGACCACTATTGAATGCTCAAACTGGGCAGGCTGTTGAAACTATATTAAATTGTAACATCTTTATTTTTATATCACACAGTTGTTCAATAAACATTTCTGATTTCTGATTTCAATCAGTCAGTGGCAATCGTTAATGCTATTAGTATTCCGTGGGGTCTCCAGTTCCTTTTCAGTTTTGCTAGTAAATGCTTTCCTCCACAGTTATATGCAATAAACATATTCTGTATTCTATTGCGGAATTCGCAAATACGGCGACCAACAAAAAAACATCATAATATAGCGTTACCTACTTATAATCAATGGGTAAATCTTATGCAAGAATATGATACATACAGCTGGCCTTAGCCTCATCCATCAATATCTACAAGAACAAGGGGTCATCCGCCTAAAAATATTGCTTTGACTATTGCTACAGCTTTCGACTTTTTTCCTTCTTTTCGAACCTAAGAAAGCTTCAACAATGATTTATTTATTAATAAACTAATTATAGTGCGAATGGTGGTACCGGCCTAGAATAGTACTCCCCCATCTCTTTCCGCGGGTGCCGTAAGAGTCGGCTGAGGGATCACCTACAGGAGGTGGGCAGCAGCGCTTTCCGAGGATAGGAAATCATACTGCGCTCGCCAACCCGCCTGCCGAGCATGGCGAGTATTGGCAAACCTCCCCTATATGGGGGAGGCATATGTCCAGCAGTGGACGCCTTATGGCTGAAATGATGATGATGATGAAACTAATTATAAAATTGAGTTATTAAGAATTAATCAATTGTTGAAGCGTTCTTAGGTTTGAAAAAAAGGGAAAAATGTCGAGAGCTATAGCAATACCTAGTCGAAGCAATAGGCGGATGACCCCCAGGTGGGAAGCTGCTTGCATCCAACTTTCTCCGTATTATGGATTCTTCACTTCACTTACATACTTCAAAATTTAAACATATCGATAATTGGTGACAAAATAATCGCGCAAATAAGTGATAAATATAATTGAAAAGTGTCTTTTGTGTATAAAGATACTTTTCAATTATTTTTATCGCTATCCTATTGGATTGTGATCAGACATTGTGAAGAACTGTAGTTAATATCATGTGTATGCATATACATACCTACCTACCTAATACACATACACATACATACACACCTACCTAAGTACGTAAGTGTAATGCCATACTCTGCCTCTGGAAGTGACATCATTACATTAGTAAAGTGTGTTTCATTGTCTTACCTCATCCTATCCAAATATTGTTGGTAAACTGCCCCAGATTGTTGTTTGTAGTAGAGTTACAACTGCGTAACCAACTTTAGTTTACGGATTAAATCTTTTGTTGATTCTTGATGATTCAAACTGTACCTACTTACTTATGAGATCAGTGAGATCTTCTAATCAAACATGTTAGTAAATGAGATTAAATGTAAGCAGTTAGGTATACATTTTTTTTAAAGGAATCTCAAAGAATTATAATTATCCGTCAGGTGCTGGTATAGTTTATTTGCTAAACCAATAGAACTGTATTCAGGATTCGTTGGTTCAAATCAAACTAGTAGAAGTGTTCAGCTTGACTATTATTATTTCCGCCGCAGGAGGTCCACTGTACATCAAGTGGGATTTTAGCAATTTCAGGCCCACCCACGAACAGTTAGAATTAACGATAAACCATTGAAATAATTATCAATGTATAAAACACGGGAGTTACTCACGTAATAAGTCAGAGGGTTCCGACTATAGTTTCAACCACATTCGGTGGTCTTTTTCAAGGAGAATACGGGGCGCTCGCGGACGCGGTCGCGATTCGCCTAGTACTGGCGAATTTGAGACATTATCAATGTATAAAACACGGGAGTTACTCACGTAATAAGTCAGAGGGTTCCGACTATAGTTTCAACCACATTCGGTGGTCTTTTTCAAGGAGAATACGGGGCGCTCGCGGACGCGGTCGCGATTCGCCCAGTACTAGGCGAATCGCGACCGCGTCCGCGAGCGCCCCGTATTAAAACTGACGTGGTTTTGAGACATTATCAATGTATAAAACACGGGAGTTACTCACGTAATAAGTCAGAGGGTTCCGACTATAGTTTCAACCACATTCGGTGGTCTTTTTCAAGGAGAATACGGGGCGCTCGCGGACGCGGTCGCGATTCGCCCAGTACTAGGCGAATCGCGACCGCGTCCGCAACATTGAAATAATGTTTGTTAACAGGTAAACAATTTAGAAATAACGTCGCCAGAAAACAAGATGACCCTACTGGTGTCGGGGTTAAGCTTCGAGGTGAAGTCGGGGGAAATACTAGCGGTTTTGGCGACTTCGCAACATGAGGCCACGGGACTATTGAACGTGCTGGGCGGGGTTAGGAAGGTAAGCCACAATTCCGAAATCCAATACGCTACGTTGAATTGGTGTATCGCCTACTAGATACGCTTTACTAACTTTAGGGGACTCGGATAAGTAGATATCAGCGGTCCCGAGTACCGACAGATACACAGATATGATCAAGTCTATTATTTAATTTTGCCTTTCCCACTTTGAAAAAAATCAGTTTGCATAAAAGTCTTATAAAGACATTGAATATTTCGATGGAAAATTGCGTTTTGCACAGAAGACAGCCAAGCTTAAATTGTAATGTAACAAACCGACTAGAACTCACGTGGTAAACACTGGAAAATTACTCTCCGACCAGTTTCGAACTTAATTGCAGTTAGAGAGTTAGAGTCCTAGTCGGTTTGTTACATTACAATTATGGAAGAAACTCGCGATAGTTTTCAGGCTCAAGCTTAAATTGTTTAAAAATTGCTGTTTCTATTTGGATTAAGTAACATCAGCCGTTTTCGATATTCCAAATGCAATATTCTAGATCTAGAAGAATTGTTTGTATGTGAGAAGAAGAGAGTGCTATCAAATTCAAGTAGTTCTGATTGCTATGTAAAAACTAAATGTTTGCCAATGTAGCCTTTTTTTAACTTTGTCACCTCCATTTCCAAGAATATTCAATCTCAACACACCCGATCAGGCGCCGATATTGCGAGTCGACGACATATCGAATCGAACTGATCGATCCATCGCACCCATTTGACCTCTTACTTTTCGTTCGGTATAGGTGTTTAGTTATTTAAGTGTTTTAAATAATTTCTATAACTTGTTTAGTTCGTATTTAAAGTGACGTTACATGCTGTGTTCCTAATATAAAACATCAAACATATATTTTGTTATTAAAACTGACGTGGTTTTGACACATTATGAATGTATAAAACACGGGAGTTACTGACGTAATAAGTCAGAGGGTTCCGACTATAGTTTCAACCACATTCGGTGGTCTTTATCAAGGAGAATACGGGGCGCTCGCCGTTTCGCCTAGTACTGGGCGGGTACCGCCCAGTACCTAGTACCCAGTGCCTAGTACCGGTACTAGGCGAACCGCGAGCGCCCCGTATTCTCCTTGAAAAAGACCACCGAATGTGGTTGAAACTATAGTCGGAACCCTCTGACTTATTACGTGAGTAACTCCCGTGTTTTATACATTCATAATCAAACATATATTTATAGGGTGATTTTTTTTTCAGAAATTATCAGGGGACATAGTCATTAACGGACAACCCGTAGCGTCCACAACTCTCCGCAAGGTAGCCGCGTACGTACAGAACGACACCAATCTGTGCCCCTCGATGACGGTGGAACACACGCTCAGGTTCCATGCGGCACTGAGGAGACCCAGGGATAACCACAAACAGGTCAAAATGGATGATAGAGATCGGGTAAGTTCAAAACATACTAATAAATAACCTATTTATTGGCAAAGTCCCATTTGAAATAGATCCATAGCTGTAAGCGATGCAAACATATATTGCTGTCATTAACATATCTGTGTATATATTTGAAGGAATTACATTCAGAAAAAAAAACAAAACGGAATGATTTATTAAATGCCTCAGCATAGTTTTACACTCGTAGCAGACGAAACAATACCACACTTTGCATACATAGTTATAAAACTACCATGGAACTTTAATAATAGTCTGTTTATTATAAATTATTGCCATGTATAATAAAATACCAATATATATCACATTTTTTTTTATATATCTACTGTATAAATTCAACAATTATAAAATTACACATATATACAAATATAAAAAGCGTTGGACCACTATCTCAGAAGATGGTCGGTGGCGGTGTGGTCGAAGTTGTTATCACCTAGAATGCTTACTGGCTCTCAAGGACTGCTGCCTGAACACTCAATGTGTTTGGTAACACCTTTTAAAACTTGAGGGTGATAGCTAGCCAGGCGGGTACTCATACGTACCTACCCTACCACCATTATTGGTAGTCATTCTGTTGTTCATTCGAAATAACTAAAATGGTGTTAAATAAGATTTTATGCGGTTACGATAAAGTCCAAATTCGTATGGGCACTTATGAATGACAAATACTAAAATTAGATCGTTTTGTTAAAATGCTCATAATGTAAGGTAAAATAAACCAAGCGATATTATGTAACAACACTGAGTTTGAAAACTATCGCGAGTTTCGTTCAACATTATTATCTAAGTATACCAGCTAGGACTCACGTGATATTTGCTGGAAAATCAATCTCCGACCAGTTTCGAACTGATTTGCAGTTCTTCATCTGGGAGTTATGATCGTGCCAGGCGGCGGGCGCGAGCCTAAGCTCGTAACGGAGAGTAATTTTCCAGCAAATATCACGTGAATTCTCGCCGGTTCTTAGATAATAATTAGCAACACTGTGTTTCTTCCAGATAAACTTGCTAATAGAAGAACTAGGGCTGGAACAAGTGCGAGACACTAATGTCTCCCGCCTCACGCGTTCAGAAGTGCGCCGTCTCAACGTCGGCTGCCAGCTACTTCTCGACATGGCTGTGTTGATCCTCGACCAGCCTACCAAGGAGATGGATATCTTTGATACTTTCTTTTTAGTAGAGTATTTGAGGAACTGGGCCAGTACAGGTCGGGTGGTCATTATGTCGCTACACCCCCCGACGTATGAAATTTTTGCCATGTTGACTAAGGTACGTAGTGGTGGATTTTTTTTTGTTACTCATCATCAGCTAGGGATGCAGATGTAGCAGCGACTCCCGGCTTTACCCGGAACCGACAAGTCTAAATGATTAGGTAGGCTTGTGACAGTGGGGAAGGCAAACTCTCAGGCGAGTCAGTGCAACCAATACCGCATAAGAAAGTTTTTGAAATTATTTTCTAGTGTTATTGGATTAAGTCACCATACCTATCGTCGTTGAACTATTTTTTTTTTAACATATTATACGTTTGCGTTTGACAACTGTCTCACCTGATGTTAAGTGATGACGTTATCTAGGATTTATTACGGATCCTTGTTTCAAATCTGTCCATTTATTGCAAAAATCGTAGGTAATCAATGGGTGACCTTTAGCGGCTTTTATAACTGAGAGCTTCGTACTTCAAAGAGCACGTTAAGAGTGCGCCCAATGCTAGGCAAAAATCAGATTTCACTCGTGCCTTGTCGCCCGCTGTAGTACGGAAAGCAAACACGTTCAGGCGGACGCGTCACGGTTTTAATTAATTATTCAAAATATAAACTAGATATTAAAAATCTAACCGATTATTTAATTGAGACATTAGTCTAGCTATTTTATTCGTAATTAATGAAGTGGGGTCGTCGCTGAGAATTCAGAGCATTTGAAGAAAAACCTTATTTTTAGTGCGGTAACTGTTTATTTTTTTTATAAAGAATTTTTATATTTTTTCAAAATTCTATTCGATTACTGTAGGTACTTCTACAAGATATTCCACTGCCTCTAATATTTTTATAATTGCAATATATACGTTCCTTACGATCATAGTGTGCATTTGAAAATACTCCAATTGCGTAATTTTGGCATTGGGCGCACCCTTAAAACGCCACTCCCGATATTTTCTTAAGGGAGAGATTGGGTACCCAGTTTCCCTGAGACATTCAGACTGCCTGAAAACTGACGTATACTCGTAGCTATTAAGGCTTACCTCCATTTACCTCTCTACTTACATACTGATTCTTGTATATATATTTTAATTTATTAATTATCATTTTACTTTGTTCAGGTTTTACTAAAATACTCAAAACATCTGAAATAGGTTTTCTTGAGTATCAAATCCTCTTGATACTAAAAATGAAGCTTACAAATTATAACAATCAAACCTAGCCTAAAAGCGCAAAAGTCTGGTTTAAAATTAGGTTAATGTCACGAAAGAGAGAGATAAGACTAAACCACAATTATACTTTCCTGTATTTAATTGAAGGGAAATGTTGTGGTTCGTCATTAGTATACTGACATAGGAGAACAATTATTGATGTGGCTCAGTTTTAGATGTTTTATGGGATTGCAGGTGGTGCTAATATCTGCTGGCAGGACCATGTTCAGCGGTTACAGAAGGGATATGTTGCCATATTTTGCATCCATCGATTATCCGTGTCCAGCTTTCAAAAATCCTTCAGATTATTATTGTAAGTATGTACCTAGATCTCAATGTCACACACTTTTGTAAACATCCGAAAGTGAATTTCATATAGTCTTGAAATGTACTCGTATAGCTCTAAAAAAATTAATATCCGACTCAAGGGGAGATCCAGGAGACACGGCGTTCATGATCCCCCCTGGTCCACTAAGTTGTAGGGCTCTATGGCCCTCAATGGCCGCTGGCTAGAAAAGTTTTTGAGTGGAAACCATGGATTGGCAAGCGCAGCGTAGAACTTCAACCTCATATAATAGATTGGCGTCCTACGCTGCGCTTGCCAATCTGACAGACCAGTTGGACAGACAGCCTGATCAAGATCACAAGAAGAGGTCGGATGCGGGTTGGTTTCAACCGGCCTCCGTGGAGATAAACGGGGGAAGCATATGTCTTGAGTGTTTTATGTCGTAGAATGATGATGATAAACGTCTTGTGGAATGCTACGATAACTTACTTGGCAAAGCAACAGGAACGGCGTTCTTTAATCATGGATTCAAGGCCACCTGGCATCTGAGGTATTTTGTTAGTAAATGTGATCTTAAGCTGTGTCGGTTGTCGGCAGTGGACCTGGTGACGCTGGACGACCTGTCCCCGGCCGCGATGCAGGAGTCGTCGGGGCGCATCGAGGCGCTGGCGGGCGTGTTCGCGGGCGCGCACTCCCCCCCTGACCCGCCACCCCCCGTGCCGCTCCCCGCGCCCGCCCCTCAGCCCAATGGCTTCGTGCAGGCGTTCGCACTGCTCGAGTACGTATAACATTTCGATGTATAGCCACTAGCGAGCTAGTCAGATTGACTATCGAATCTATTTTTTTATTAAGAGTCTAGTAGTAGTAGTAGTGTTCTTAGGGAAAGTGGACATGCACGTATAGTTACATCGTTATTATGATCTGTGATGTCTTCTGTAACTACCTATTTAGTATATCCAATTGAATCAATCGCAAGATGAATTTATGACCATATAGTGGTACAGATACAGTCATAGTATGACTGTAGCTGGTAGACTAGGTAGTTACAGAAGACATCACAAATCATAACAACGATTCCAGGGACGTACAAATTACACGTCTAAAGTGATCGCCTCAGATCGTATGCTTATTTTATAAATTTCAAATACAAATTCACACAAATTACACAGTTCGAATATCAAATAACTCAACCAAGGTACACACAGGTTGTGTACCTCAGTGAGTTACGAGTTATACGTTTACGTGCTGTGCGTAAGCATATTACAGAGAATAGATAACAGATATAATTAATATAATTACCTATATGGAGAGCATTTTTTCCAGCAAATAGCAGTCCTAACAGTACCTGTCCCGAAAGCAGAGAGATTAACTAAAAGTACTAAGATTGGTCTTCCCACAAAGAGGCGTAGGTATTATGTCTTGTAAAGTGTAACCTACGCACTACGATAAAATTAATTGCAGATAGACAAAAAAATGCAGTATTCTCGTGAAAAAATATGTCACTTGCAAATAACGACACGTCACCACGCCGTAGGTATTAGATGTTTCAAATTATCTTATGTTTAAATTCGAAATCATTCATCATTATTCAAAATATGACTAACTGTATTAGATCTTGTTACATTAATTAAAACTTTTTTAGCTTAACTTTTTAGCAGTAATTATGCAAAAAGAGCAAACGAGAAATGAGCTTATTGATAAACCGAATTGTTACAGAAAAAGCCTCCTGTTCACCCAAATGACGACACTCTCGAACGTGATCACCCGAGTGCTGATCGCTGCTATCATGTCGCTTCTCACAGGAACCATATTCTGGGATTTACCCGCTACAGATGCTAAGGTATGTCAATGGTTAATCTTATTACTTTGAAACGAGCAATTCATGAACACAAAGTATGCAAGAAGTATGTAATTATTCAATATTACACATTGAGATAGTGAAACGGCACTAAAGGTTGAATAAAAATGTTTAATTTAATTATCTTGATTGCCTATCACATTTAGGAATAGAATAAAATTAATTTATTAGTAATTGTATGACATGGTATGTACATACGATTACAGGAAGTATACAGTATGGTATTTAAATTTAGTCAGTACGACACATGCCCTTGGACTACATGGCATACAAATATTTGAGATAACTTATTCATAAGTACACTAATATTACATTATAAAAATAGTAATCAGTTATATAAAAAATAATAATAATAATTTAATATACACATACCTATAAGATGCGTATAGCATAGTAAGACCTCTTATGCCATATTATACCTGATATGAGATGTATTTACCGCAAATACTGATTTAAAAGAAAGGTAGGTAGGGTAGGATGAGTTATTTTCGACTCCATTTCAGATCCTATAACGCATGCGTAAATATGTTTTATTCAGCAGATAATAACGCTCAAACAGACCAATAATGCTTCATTTTAGATAAAGATTAATGCACGTTTTTTCTCAACGGAGACTTGAAAATGAAACGGTACAATGTGGTGTTCCAGTTAACCCAGAACGACCGCGTGGGGTTCCACTACGCGGTGATGTGCGTGTCGGCGTGGCCGCTGCTCCTGTTGCTGAGCGCGCGCGACGCGGCCGCCGCGCGCCGGCACGTCGAGCGAGACCTCGCGCTCCAACTCTACTCCAGAACTGTCTACATACTGTTCGATGTGAGTCTACAATATTGTCTTCTTATTGTTTGGAGAAGGCCAGGAAAATCCTCATCTGACGAGTTGAAACGATGATAACCGGGTCAATAAGTAACAGCTGCCATTCGGACCAATGAAAAAAAAAGCTGTTTTCTTTAAGGTAAACAATTATTTAGGTACATTACTTACATGTAAAATCCTATAATTAAGGATTATGGAGCATGCAAGTTATCAGACTATAGAAATATGCGTTAACTAATTAAAATTGTATATTTGTTTCTTTTGTGACTAGTTTCAGCTTAAGGTGTAAGTACGTAACATTGTTATCAAATCTACTCGTAAGTTTATAATCTAGTATCAGACAGCTGGCTTTGAGAGCAATAACGGCTCCTAAAATTTAAAAATCCAATATTACATTGATCTCAATACATACATCACATATTATATTGTAATTTTTAGACTTTCGCCATTCGAACACATTAATAAAACAATCGGGGCTTGATCGCGAGAAAAACATTTAGTAATTTATTCACCTCGACGTTTCGCCCAAGTTGCATTGGTCGAGAGTCTTCTCGTGACCACGACCAATGCAACTTGGTCGAAATTATCGATTGAGTCTGATTTTTTTATTATAAATCGATTGATTTATTAACAAAATCACATATTATACTTATGAAAATGTGTGTGTTTGTGTGAGTAGTAGTTTTCTTCCACTTAGCGTTCAGACAGCCGAGCGGATTCGCTTGAAATTTAAAACGCATTTTTTTAGACCCTGTGTATCAAAACAATACTTTACTACACGGCGAACCCGACGGGACGTTTTTATTGAAAAGGTTTCCAAAAAATGAACACTATACCTCATCTGAGTATTGACATTGATATCTTATTTTCCAGCAATTTCTAGAGCTATGGTCAGGTGCGCTGACTTGGTTGGCTTATTTAGTGCCAAGCTACGCTATGTCGGGATTGTACGCGCAGTCAGCGGCCTCTTTGGACGGATTCTATCTATATTTAGGTGAATATTTTTATAAACTATGTTATCTAAATATTTTCCATTGATGATAACAAACAATCGTACACGCTAAGGTGCACTCACTTTAACAAGTCGTTAAAAGTTACAATATTCCGGTAAAAAGAAAGTAAATCGTTTAAAATTTTAGTTGTTATGATTTTTGATAATGAAGGAATAAATTCGGACTCCTTGTGGGCTGCTACCATAGCTTATTTCGCAAAGCGCTAGGGACGGTTTTCTGTAGGCATAGGTTCATATTTCGTAGGTATTATAAACTTTGTTTAACACTAGCTTTATACTCACCGATGAAAAAGTTTCAATGCGTTATAAATTCATTCATAAATAATAATGTTATTCAATATACTGAAAGGTTATTTTGTTCTTTTAGGTTAATAATGAGTTTTTTTATTATCACACTCAGCCCCCGCACTAGGATTCCCTGTGTCGTGGGAGGTATGGACACACATAATCACAGTTCAAAACCACCCAACACACAAGGACAAACATCTACTGTTATAGTAATGTTGCCGGGATTCGAACCCAAAGTCCCGGAGACACAGAAGTCATGTCACTGACACTAACCACTGCGCCACGGCGACCGTCATCTATTATGTATATTTTAATTGAAAAAGTACGAAACAAGTAGGCTGTTGTTTAATATTTTGTTGTTTTATACAGGTTACATGCTTCTCTACCTTATATCAATACAAATGCTGTGCCGAGCGACCATCTTCGTCATTCCCTTCGAGAAGACCGCAGCTGTAGTGTCTGGTGTATGCCTCCTTCTGACCACGTTAGTGAACGGCGTGATGCTACACCAGCAAGACCTGCCCAAGTATGTGCGGTGGCTGGAGTTCATCTCACCTTCGAGATGGGCGATGCCAGAGGTTTTGAAGAGGGAGTTGACAGAGGTGGCCTTAAGGAGCAGTATAAGCAAGGATATACGGTGTAAGCAGGTGAGTCTTTATTCATATTCGTCATTCATATATCATGAAAGATCTTGACTTGATTTGGATAGGTTTAAAACAAACATGCATACCAGTTGATCCACTGCAACGTTAAGACAAGAAAAATACAAACACGTTACTACTGTTCTCAATAAGACCAGTAGTGAAGTAGTCTTTAGCGCAAACATATTTGTATATTATGAATGTATAAACCACGGGAATTACTCACGTAATAAGTCAGAGGGTTCCGACTATAGTATTATATAGTATTATTCTAGCCACCGAATGTGGTTGAAACTATAGCCGAAACCCTCTGACTTATTACGTAATTTCCGTGTTTTGAACATTCATAATGTGTCAAAACCATGTCAGTTTTAATAACAAAATATTTGTATATTTCAATGCCATTTTTGTTTATTCACAGAGAGCTTACCAAGACATAATCATACAGACCCCCTGCCCGCCGCCGAACGGCACACAAGTACTCTCAAACTTCGACTATCTCAATTCGGATCACATCTGGCAGTGGACGGACGAATCCTTCCTCGTGGCACTGGCCGTATTCTACGGAGTATGTGCTATAGTGGCGATTGTGGCGTTCCTCGCCGACTGCACCAAATACGTCAAGAGAAAGGAACGGAAAGCGGTCAAAGGACATAAAGTTACTGCGAGCACTCCTTGAGAGGTTTTTTGCCTAATGTTTAAAAGATAAAACCAGTAATATTTAGATATGGATACGAGATCTAATAGATTCTATAGACGCGATTACAATCACTACGTGCGTACAATATTTTTGCATGGTTTAAGATAACCTACAAACTGGGGCAAACTGGGGCTACGTGACTGTATTATATGTTATCTATCATCATTAGATGATAGACAACGTATAAATGTATCATCAGTTATAGGAGCTACGGCTACGCGAGTGAATAACCAGTCAGTACGTAGGGCTACTCGAGTAAGTATATGTATGATCATTGATGGCGCTACGGCTACGCGAGTGACTAACCAGTGATAGAGCTACGTGAGTAGGTATTTGTATGATCATTGACAGGCGCTACGGCTACGCGAGTGTATAACCAGTGATAGAGCTACGTGAGTAGGTATTTGTATGATCATTGCAGGCGCTACGGCTACGCGGTGAATAACAAGTGCAGTGAAAGAGCCACGTGAGTAGGTATATGTATGATCATTGACAGGCGCTACGGCTACGCGATTGAATAACCAGTAATTAAACTACAAGATTATATAATCATTTGACCAGGGCTGGAGGCTATATTTTTGTATGATAATTTCATTAAAACTGATCTGATTATATGATCAGTGAAGACGTTATTATAATATGTAATCAATGATGCAGGCTACATGATAGAGAAATGATACAATGTATTATCACAGTGGTAACTAATTTAATATAAACAATATAAGTACGTTTTTAACGATTGAAAATTTAATATATGTGACAGAGAAGTCGTACGCTGGTATGGCTAAAATTTCCTCATGACACTTATATAAGTTTTGTAGTGCTGCACTGCGACGCCTCCGCCATAAAATGGTAATGCTTGCACTTTTCTGCTTAGAGGTATAATATTTAGCAGTGCGATGGTACTTACCTAAAACGACTCTTGTAAAAACGCTTACCACAGTATGTTAAAAAATGGTACGAGAATGACTAACTGATATAAGTTACGAATAATGAAGTTATAGACTAGATTTATATGATGATGATATGTCCTTCATAAAGAATATTTCTTTTTATTAAATAAGAGTAAGTTCGGCTGCTGAGAGAATCCGTTTTAGAGTTCGTGTTCGAATTGTCGTTAGGTGTTTTAAGCAACATATATCATATTTTTAGACATTTAAATGCTCGACTGATATAATATTATTCAGTGAAAAATTTGAATGAAACGAATTATCATCAAACGCATTTTCTCGCAGTTTCACTACAAGTTTACTCTTTGGTAATAAACTGGTGCTTATAATTATGAATAGAATAGAATCCAGTTTCAAAAATAAACGTCATTTGTAAAATGCATTAAAACCAATGTACAAAATGGTCATAATAATTAGGTAAATTATACTAATTTTATGAATGTTTAGTTATAAAATATTAGTCTTATTAACTATTAAGGCTGTCTAATGTCTTCCGTCCTATATTAACAATAAATTCTAAATAATTATATTAGTACTAAAATTAAAATGAGCTGTACAAGCAAGTTGTAAGCTTTATGTTAATTTTGTTCTTAGCCCTTTTTAACACATAATTTTAATTGTCTATACTTTGAGGGCCACTTGCAAATGACTCACTAAATATGTAGGTATATGTCTTGTTTCATGAAATGGCGCCGATAAAAAGAGTTTTATTTAAATGTTATGAATATCGTGCTTTTAATAAAACGAGGCGCGTGTGGCGTCGCATAGAGCGTTTTTGCTTTGAAGAAAAATTAAATCACGTATGATATTTCTGTGCGTACTCGATTTCTTCATTTTGCAAGCGCGTTTGCGTATTTCAC
This sequence comes from Apeira syringaria, assembly GCA_934044485.1. Taxonomy (NCBI): domain Eukaryota; kingdom Metazoa; phylum Arthropoda; class Insecta; order Lepidoptera; family Geometridae; genus Apeira; species Apeira syringaria. The sequence goes on along the minus strand of OW203665.1, from coordinate 7,553,564 downwards.
AGCATAGAATATTTTATGTTTTAAGTTATTATAGAAAGTTTATTTAGTGGTAACAAAAACAATCTTATCATAAACAATCTATGTTTTAGGGAGGATTTGTTATCGACCGCGGTGGCTGACTCTGACATATTTACAGCCAAATTGAGCTAAAAAAAAATAGATAGCCTAGCGCTATGATGATAGCGTAAATATTAGAGATAGATGAGCTGGACGTTAACCATTTCGCTATTTTTGTTTTAGTGCGTACAGAACATACTCAAATATTTTTCTTATGTGCAGACAGGTGACAGGTGTGCTGGGTCACTAAGTAAACGGGTCACGAAGTCATATCTATCCGCAAACGCTTGTTGTAAAGACAGTCAATATGTATATTGCACATTCTACTGCAAACACACTATACTGCAAACACTTCCTATTAAGCCCAATTTTAAGATTGACCAACGCCACGCCTATTGCTACGCTACATTCGCTGCGTTTCCATAAACGAGCCTTAATAGTGAGTTTTGTGCAACCCGTCCTAAATATCGAATTTATGTAAGTAATTATACTGCCGCTTTCATATGCTCAAATCTAATTGAATTGTTCAAATTTAGATATATTTTATGCATTATATCATACACAAATATATGTAAAACTAATTTAGTATTAAAGTGGAGCCATATCACTTAACTATAGTTAATTTTAAGTTAACCTACCTTACGAAATATTATAATAGCAATGAAAGAATGTAATGATTTATATTAGTTTTATTTCATGATTGCAACTTTGAACCGTAACAAATATAATAAATAATAACATACTACAAATTACACATAAATTTAAGGTTAATAAATAAACAAATAACACTAAAATTATATCTAAATCCATCACTTTGATTCCATAATACGACAATATTATCATCATCATCCCAGTCATAGGACCAGCGCTGGACATAGAATTGATATCCACAGGGAACTGCTGAAAGACCCCATCCGGCCTCCTGCGATCTTGGTTAGGTCCCCTCTTTTAAAACGGTATAAATAACTTATATATACCGCAGAATACATATGTTCTTAATTTACTGGAAGTTACTAAAGATCCTACGAGTTTTGGGACACAGATTTTAATCTTCATACTTTCTGTAACTAAAACATTCCGCAGATACGTTCATAATATTCAAGTATTCTCTAGTAATTTCTAGGGGGTTTATAGGATTCTTATCATAAACATCATTATATTGATATTTTTAAAAGAAAAACGAAGGTCAAATGACAACTGAGAAAAAGTAGGAGATAGATAATGTTTTATTACTCACGCGCATTAGGTGCATTCATTATAAAAAAATATATTGATTGCATATTTACAGTTTCTTGACACTTCTGCACTGCTGCATTTATTTTTTTGTATCGGTATTTTTTTAATAGTGGTATATATTTTGTATTTTCTGCGCAAATTGAAATGTACCTTGAAATAATATCCGTAAATTATAATTGTTCTATAAAATTTTACTAATATGATGTGCAAGAACTATTTTATACAATCTACGAACACAATATACACGCATAGTTATAATAGCAGGCTACTGAAAATTATTTAATCCATGAGGTATTTTCAAATTTGTAAAGTATTTGAGAGGGTACTTTGCTGTTGCAACATTTAAATCTTTCACTTTATTCACTTTGTACTTTTTTACACATTGTAGAGGAATTGTAGATGGAGAATTTAATAATAAAAATGTATCAACATAGCTATAGTCTAAATATCAGTTATAAAGTTAAAATCGATTTACATAAGTAAATCGAGAGGCTAAATTGTAATTTTTATAATGAGACCAAAAATCGGATCCCATAAACAAAAAAATATATGTTCAATTTGTATGACAAAGGCACGATTTCCACGAATTCTGAATAAAATGTATTATAAATTAACATTCCACGAAATTAATTGCTGGTGGCAGGCAAAAGGTTAAACCGTTACATAAAACACCATTAGTTTCATTTGCTTTGAGTTTAAAAACTACCGCGAGTTCTTTACATATATTTTGACATAATGCTCGTAGCTCTCTAGATAATCATTCAAAGTAACAGTATCTCTCATTTAGACAACTTTTATTCAAATGTGGGTAGTGTTAGTTGGCAACAAACAACGTTATGACTTATGCTAATACTACCCACATTTCAATAAATAGATCTTATTTTAGTAATGTCATTCATAAGTGTCATACTAATTTGGACTTTATTTTAACAGTACATAAAGTATCTTATTGAACATTTTTTAATTAGTTTAATTGAACAACAGAATCTCTAGCAATATTGATAGTCAGTGTCTTTAGGATTCTAAATTTAATTTGCCTACATTGCTGTGTTTGATATATTCTAATTTTTTTTGGTGAGGACAACTACTAAATCAGATTAAGTTTTAAAATTGGAAAAAATAGTTGTTCAACACTTTTCTTCTTTTATTCTAAAAATGGCCTAAAAATTATATTGGTTGATCGAATTAGGCCTTCACATACAAGCACTCCTCATAAAAAATAGACTTGTATAATGAAATAATAACCGGTCGTGTGGAGACTGTTCTAATATTGTGTACCATTCTAAATTTATAAATCGTAATTTTTCGCTCTACTATGTACCATATTTTTTTGGTTATAATGACTTTTCTTGTTTTATTCTTGGCCTAAACATTATACAAGTTTGATCGAATTACGCAACAACTTCAAAAAATCGATTCACTATGCAAAAGCATACCTACAAAATAAATACGTGTATATCTCTTCATGTAGAGTCTATGATGTAACATTCTTATTTCATAATTCTAAATCTTTCGCTCTAAATTGTCCAACATTGTTTTCACGACCACGACACATAATATCAAGTTTTTTTTTTACTTAATATAAGTTTGCATTTGACAACTGTTTCACCTGATGTTAAGTGATGACGTTGTCTAGGATTTAGCACGCAAACCTAGAAGGTACCTATTCATTCCAGTACTTATGTATACATGTTCCGTACTGGGCACCAATCGCGGTCGTTGTTTTTAGTATATTTTTGAGAGTAATATTCATAGAATCAGCTGTTACCGCAATCAGTGTGAAATAGTTCATGGTACCTCTTGCAAATTTCGCAAACGCACGGACGCGTCTTCGGTCTGTATATCTTTTTGAATTTCTCGTGAGATCTCTGCTTTTCTTCTATTTCCTCTTCAATATACCGGCTTTCTAGAAGGATCTTTTCCAATCTCTCTTCTGTAGGTGAATACAATATCTTGTCGGTGTCTGATGATCTGTAAATTAAAGAATTTATATAAATTTTTTCGCTAGAGTCAAAAGTGTTTCCTCTTGTCCAAATCTTTAACGAGTCATTGTTGATTTCACATTTTTTGCATTGTATGCATTGTTTATCTGTTTTGAGTAAGTTGAACTATTTGAGTCTGAAAACTTAATTGTAATGTAACAAACCGACTAGGACTCACGTGAGTCCTAGTCGGTTTGTTACATTACAAGTTGAACTATATTATATTCCTTACATGGAGTAAGTAGGAATTAGTGAACATAAGGCCAAAATTACTGTCCTTTTACTTCATTCATTAACTAAAGTGGTGGGCAATTTATTCAAAATTTACTTGGAGATCATGAAGAGAAGTAAATATTTCCGATTTTGTTATCTGAAATGTATTTTAACAAAAGCAACATACATTTTAAGTCTTGAAATTTCGATATTCACACCTAAAATTAACTTATTTTAATATATTTTACAAAAAAGAGCTTGGTTCATGTTATCATTCACTTTCACTTTATAATTATATTATATATTATTTCATCACTTTATAATTTAATTACAGTTTTGTTTCACATTCGTCGGGTGATTTTTTAAAACTCTTTTCTTAAACTCTAAGTTACTTCAATAACAATAAAGGTACCTTTCAGTGAAAATTGCTACCTGCTATAATTATGACACTTTAAGTGCAAAAAAAAATCATTTGGTCCAACTCTTTACTAAATATTTTTATTGAATTGGTAAAAAAACACTAAAAAAAAATTATTTCATTATGACGTTTGAAAATAAGCACGTTTTGTGTACGTGTCAAACGTGCTTACGTTTGACACGCGAAGCAAGCTCGCTCGAGGGGTTTTATATTAAGCTTCTAAGATGTCAGTACCGGAGTATTTAATATAGGAACTAACCTAATAAACATAATAATTATAAAGGAAAGACTAAGTCTTCTGCTATCTGTGTTGTATCAGGGTCTCTTCAAGGCACGAGTGAATAGTCGTGCCAATTGTCTAGGCAGGTGTAAGCCAATGAAGAACGCCTCATCAGTGACCCAACAATGAGTGAGCCAGCGGTAATACGTCTATTTTAAATGAAATGAACAGTGGTTGTTACCCATTACTTATTCTACTTCTATTTTTACTTAATCAGTTTAGTGTGGCTCTGAAACAAAGGGTCTTTCCTTCTAATCTTTCTGTCTCTTTTAGCTCCAAGAGAAGTTGGACCGATTCCACAATAAGGGCCACAAACTGTAAATAAACTGCAATAGAATATAGTAACCTCGTTTCATCACTACAATCCATTGTATCGTTTTGTCCATATCCAGTCCACGCGACATCTTCTTTGTTCACTTGCACATTGTAAACACTGTACTGGCGACAAGGGCCGGGAGGGGGGCAGCGGGGGATGCGGCACGGGGAACGGGGACTGAGGGGGAAATTACATAGTGCCAATACAAAGGAGGGAATGCGGCCACAGAATATAAACTGACTACACTTATTAGTGCTATTATTTTTGTTCTAAAAAATATTTTATTATCCCATTTGTTTCCCAATAAATAATAGTAAAAGTACTTGCACTTCTTTGATCTTAAACAAGAAGTGTCAAAGTATAGTTTATTTGTATTTTAAAGAATAGAAAGATAGAATATATATTTATTTGACACTATCACACCAGTGCCTGAAGATACACATGAAATTATTTCAACGTTATGAGCGAACAAATGAATGTGCATTACCAATTAAAATCATAACTCTTCTTTTCACTACGCCGTATTCGGGTTAAAAAGCATCAATTACGTATTGTACGTAATTGGTGGTACCCTATAAGCAGCAATACCAGCGACCCATATTAAGAGTTTTCTTAGGTCTAGCTATACCAGAGATATCTGTAGATGCTAGATAGATGTTTCCGTGTATCATTTATCAGATAAGTTTGCATAATTATGTAGACTCGGCTAGGAATGCGTCCAGGAATGGTGCAAACACTACGGACTTGCAACTGCATACCATACGGAAGTTACTACATCAAGTACAGAGGTTAAATAATAATAGTAGTTAATATTAATTCATAATTATATTTTTTTGGTAATAATGTTACTTACACGTGATTGTAGAAGTTAGCGCGGTTCTCGTTTGAACGCGCGTTATTGAGATTGCAAGTTTTGTAGCGGGGACAGGGCCAGTGGCAAGGAGGGCGTCGAGTGGGGGTGCGTTCCCGCCGGGGGCAGTGCGGAGAGCTGAGGGTGGAGGGACTGGGGGAAGGTAAGAAATTGATGTATTAGTATTTTAAAATACTTGTGCTAATATTCGCTAGGGAATTTACTCGTTAATTAGTCATATTTTTGTATAATGCCTATTAAATGCCTATTCGCCATGCTGGTGCTTTTATCACGATAGGTTTTTTTGAGAGAGGTTGATGGGAGGTTGGACGATCGCCTGATTAGCGGCTGAGTCTCGTAACCCCTGGACTATAATTACATCAAAAATATTAGTACGTAAGTAACTATTTAAGGTATTTACTTACTTTGGGCACTCGCATGATGCCTGTACATTGGGATCCTTGAGGTTACAGCAAGACTGAGAGCCGCCAGATCGAGAGCGCGAGCGCGACCGTGAAACCGATACCTGCCTTTTATTCGCGCTGTAACACTTTTTTCTGAAATTAAATACAGACACGTGTGTTAATTATTTCGACACTGTTACACTATTAGAGACCATATATCACAGCTTTCATAACTAATTTTATCTAACTTTAACTAATAATATTTTTGGGGGCGATTCCATTTTTGTGTAGTGTTACATATAAGTTTCTTGATTCTAAAGACATACCTTGTACAATAAAGCTTATGGAACACTGACCTATGATACTGGGGCGTGTGGCAGACCTGCTTCTGTCGAGCCGCGTCCACCTCGCGCGGAGTGCAATGGCAGCTTACTTTCGGTTGCGGGGGCGTTCTGCCCGAGCCCCACACTTCGTCGATACGCATCTTTGTGGCGATTTCAATCTTGGGAGATAGGATACCCTGTAATGGAAAGTGAAACTGAAAAGATTTATATTTTTTTAAACTGATAGTGCCATGTATTAGATAAAATACGTGTAAGTACCTGTGCCCTGCGTTTTCACTCTTGCATACTAACTTTCCCTTTATCCTTCCAGCCAGGGGCTCGTTTATTCAGGAAATTAAGCCTTCGCGATAGTTATACTTTTTACTGGTCAAAGAAAAAATTAAACACGGTCTGGTAGTTTTCCCGCCAACTTGTATTGGATATTTTTATTATTTATTATTGGCGTTGCCCACAATCCACCACAGATTGTGGGCAACACTTCTCCCTGTACGGAAAGCTTGTATCCTAGTATTGTCCTAGTAGTATTTTATTATGCTACAAATAAACCAAATCCTTCTTTTCTATCGTAGTAATGAATATATTTATCTATTAATCTAATTATCCTATATATTTATAGGATAATTACCTACAGTCAATTGATAGAATAATATGTATGTATGGGATATATAAATAAAATGTTGAATATGAAAACTGTCACAAAGCACATAGCGTGTTCAGGCAGCTTGAGAACCAGTGAGCATTCTAGGTCTAGCATGATAACATCTTCGAGCATGTCTTCGCTGACCATCAAGTGAGATAGTGCTATACAGTATAAAACAAAAAAAAATCACTTACAATATTGAATATCATAGATCAAACATTTATTTTTTAGTTTCTATAAAATCTGAGAAAACTTCAAATTAAACCAACCTGACTGTCATTATTAAAATAACATTATAATATACTTCTCTACTATTGAACACGCAAATCTTATATGTATCCAAATTTTGTCTAAAACGGCTACAACACTTAATAAAAATAAATTGTTTAATATAAGTAGATGTTGTCTAAAATATATATTTTTCAATAAAATTATTCACCGGGAATTCCTTAGTACGCCTCATCAGCAAGTCGACTCCCTCATTTGAGCACATGTTTGGAGGGAAGAGGACATCGTTCAGAGCTCCAAGATATTGAGCAAGGATTGTGCACTCTTCTGTACTGCAGTCCTCGGGCCACTGGACCAACTCACAATATATTGTTTCATCTTCTGTAAGTAAATCATCATCATCATCATCATCTCAGCCATAGGACGTCCACAGCTGGACATAGGCTCCCCCATTGATTTCCACATTGTCTGGTTGGAAGTATATTTAAGTAAATGATTTACTTTAATAAAACTCATTAAGTGATTATTAAATTTTATTAACCACTTATAAATTATATAAGATTAGTAAATGTCAGTTTTATTGTTTTGATAAACATCTATACACTTACACTTTTATAGATATTGAATATTTGCATTTATAAGTTGTAATTAATTAAATTTTATTAACCACTTATAATTATATAGGATTTGTAAATGTCACTTTTATTGTTTTGATAGACATTTATATTATATTTATACACTTTCACTTTTATAGATATTGAATATTTGCATTTATAATTTGCGCTTAGTGTGTAAAGCAGACTAATTTTACTGTGCCCGCACTCAATTACATTATTTCCATAGATAAATATTATTCACACATTATTGCAGGCTGAAGGGATGCGACAAACAGTTGTAAATTATCCACTACTGCCTCTTGGCAAATGAACTGATTTTCGAATCTAATTTGTAATAATTACTATACTACATACCATTATCATACAGTGACACACCCCCACCACTGCACACCACAAAAACTCATCGTTTGGAATAGTAAAATGTGATTCTAGGAATACTGGCAAGTAAAAGTAATAAGTAGCCAGTAATCCTTCCCCACATAGTTAAGCAGTACTAAAGTTAAACGGCCATTGATGCCAACCCCTGGCTCAACTTTAGACATTAAACATATTTTAAGATATTTAAATGGTGTTATTTGAACTGGAGAAATATTATTAAAAGATACTGTTAAACACATTGTCTAATTGGACACAGCATGTGGTTATTCTTAGAGCATTACTTACTTAGCAGACAACAGATGTTATTCAATGCGCATGTCTCTTGGAATCTTTTTCGGAAATAGAATATGTCCTTATATGCTAATGGGAACATTGGAGGTAGAAGGCAGGTTTGGTAGCTTGTCCCGAGAGCAAATACACTTAGGGATACTCGTCCATCTTGGCAGAGCCATACACCTGGGCAAGATACCTGAAAAATAAGTTTATATATTAATTTGTTTACAAGTCATTTACAAACAAGAGAAACATTACACTAGAAAAGAGAAAGCTTTAGAAATAGAAAACTTTGAACAGTTTGTGCTGAAATTGTCATTGTAGCTCTTAAAAAGAGTATGCAACCATGTCGTTTAAAAACTATAGAAATCGACTTATCCGTGGAACATTTCCAAGCAATGCTAGACACAGACACCAATTTTTTCTGCTCTTAGAGGACAGGTCGATTGTGATATATATACCTTCAGCCCTTTCGCCACTCATAATCATATGAGAAAATCATAAAAGTCTAAGGCTCATATTAAAAAAAACATTTCGACCATTCTTTGACAACATATGAACATGATGTAAACGCGTAAGCTTAAGCAACTATTAGACGACAAAACGACTCCCTATTCGATATTATAACGATCATTAATAAACAGGATCAATACCTATATGAACAGTTAATTGACTGTTAGACTCATTAATCTATCCATACTTTCCTTTTAGAGCGTTGGTCAAGTCCAGCCAAAACCAAGCCATATCAGAGAACCTAAATCTTACGAACATACCCGTTCAATATTAATTTCAACAGTTAACTCGATAATTTTCGGCATGACGATCAAATTTGAAACATAGTTACAACAATGGTGTAATTTTATTCCACATGTTCCATAATGATATAAATTGTAAATAAATAAACACAAAAATGTTTTCACGTTCAATTCAATGTTTTTGTTTACATTTTGAAAATTTTGTTAAAGGGTGCGTTTCATTTGGCGCTCGCAGTGCACACGTTCGTACGTGAAGGGTTTAGAGTTGCGTTTCTTTTCGAGCTTTATGCGCTTTGAGTACAGTTAGCGTGCAAGTTTATATTACGTTTATATTAAGTTTATATTTTTAATATTTTGTCGACGGATTGCCAATATTTTGGCAGATATTACACCATAATGATGTTGTGCACCATAATGTGAACGGTTCGAACATTGATATTCTCAAAGGTTAACGGTTATTGTTGTCTCTGGCATGTTTAAGCCAGGTTTTAGAACTGCTCGGAACTTGAATGGATTTTACAAAGCTAAGATAGTAAGGCCCCTAATCCTTAACTAATATTTATTTACCATTACGATATATAATAACGAAAAAAATATCGATATTTTTTTTACATGAACATCCCTAGCTCACACTGTGAGGTCGTGGATGACGTCATGTACATTTAAGTGCAGCTGTCAGTGCATTTCGTAATGACTAGCACGCTACCTGTTCTCAAAGCACAAAAAGAAACGCACCCATAGTAACTTATCTATGATTGTGTGAGTTAAAATTCAGATTATTCACTATATTCAAATTATTCACGCTACATGTCGGTTCAAAATACGATAATCTCCGTACATGTTTGTGGTGTGACGTCATTTGTAGCATGAATACGATGTACATGAAAACTAGTGCTGTGCTTAATTCAGAGTATATTTGTATTATTCACGCTACAAGTCGGTTCAAAATGTGACAATCTCCGTACGTTTGTGGTGTGACGTCATTTGTAGCATTCGCATGGTAGCGTTACAGGCAAATATTATTATTTGATTTATGAGCGATTTACTGATTTTTCTGTTTTATTTAACGATTGTTGGGCACTACAACCGGATCAGCGTTGTTACGTTACGTCCGTTACGTTGTTTTTAACCCGTCATCTATAAACAATAAATTTCAAAGAAGTAATTTTTTTAAGTATAATGTTGGATTCTTTCGTTCTTTCTTTCGAAGAAATATGTTATATATACAGGAGTACAAATTTCCACAAGATTAATTATTCACTTAGTGGAAATCCTTTTCTAACAATTTAATTTGTACCATGATCTGATATTTAGGCAGTAAGTATATAAGCATTCATTAATAGCTGAAACTATTTTCAAGAACTAGGTCTCTTTGAAGCTTTTCTTTCTTTATTTTGTTTATATTCGTAGAACTGGCAAAGGTCTGGGTAACATCTCCACAATGTAAAAACAGGTATTTTCTTAAATTTATTAAAATAAAGCTGGCATGTTTAGGCATTTTTTAAAATTCAACATACACAATATTTAATTTAATTATTTATTAAGGCATATTTATACAGTTTAATGTATAAAAAATGATACACATCAACTTTTGTTCATTCATTAGTAAGCAATAAGCATTAATACTCATTAGCACTCTAGGTCTTGCTTGCTTGATAATATCTTTGACCACATTGACACTGACCATCAAGTGAGATAGTGGTCAAATGCTAGATCTGTAGTTATAAATATATATGTATATTGTTTAACATGGGATACGCACCATGATTTTTAATATTATTGAGTTCCTGATATTTTGGTGCAGATCCACACACCATGATCACAGACTAATTTAAAAGAATTTGATTAATAATTAAATTATAAAATTGATAGGCTTTTTGATTAAAATAATTTGCCTAGCAATTCGATTCAATCTTCATAGAATCCATATTGCATTTATTGTGCCGCTAATATAACAGCTGAGGGGGTTGAACAATTATCTTGACCTGTCATTTCCTTTAAACAATACATTTCAGAGAAGTTCCTTTTTAAAAATATAATGTTGCACTCCGTCCATAATAATATAATATAATAATATACAGGAGTACAAATTTCTACAATATGAATTTATTTATTGGAAATCCTTTTCTAACAATTTAATTTGTACCATGACCTGATATTTAGGCAGTATATAAGCATTCCTTAATATCTGAAACTATTTTCAAGATCTAGGTCTCTTTAAAGCTTTTCTTTCTTTATTTTGTTTATATGCAGTAGACATTTTTTGAAGGTTCTCTTTATAAATGGTCTGATGATCCACAATCCTCTTAGGATATCCCACTCCTATAATACATCCTGCTGCTGTCTGTACAGACTTTGGAGCATCCCATGGTTCATAAATATACTGACTGGGGTACTTTTTTAACTCAGGCACATACTTTCTTATGTACAGACCTTCTTTGTCAGTTTTCTTACCAAAAGCAACCGGGCTATAAACTCTAAAATATTTGTAAAAGAAAGCAGATGCAGAGAGCCACATCCAATTGCCAGCATTTAAAGACCAGTCATAGTCAAGGAGGTAGTCTTCAAATACTTCAGCCCCTTTCTCCCAGGATATCCATAAATCTCCTCTGGTGAGGAAACAGGCTACCATATGGCGCGCCAAGTGGTGAATCCAACCTTCTTGCTTCAACTGTCTCATAATGGCATCTACAAAGGGGTAGCCAGTCCTGCCTTCTGCCCAGGCTCTAAGATGTTCATCATTTTTGCCCCAAGGAATCTGGGTACATACAGGATTTCCAACCATCTTATCAAAGTTTACAGTTCCAGCACCTGCTGTGTAATAGAACTCTCTCCACATAAGTTGACCCATAAGAGAGACAGGGGGCATTGTGTGTGGCATACTACCTTCAACTTCTCTTAACTTATGATAAAAAAGCTTGGCTGATACACAACCATGACTCAAGTATGGGCTTAATACTGTTGTGCTAGGTTCTATACTGTTGGGAGATGAATTGGGCTTTTCAAACTTACAAACCCATTGCTTTTTAGACATGTATAGGTGCAATCTTTTTAAGCCTTCCGTTTCACCACCAGGATATTTACATTCCCCCATATTTAGTTCATCTAATCCAAGTTGATCTAGTGTCGGAACATTATAAATGTTTGCTGTTTCTTCAGGCGGCTTACAATCATCTGAAATCCCCTTTTTTATTTCAATTGGTTCTTTCACTTGGATATCATTGACCAGAGACATAAATTTCTGGTATGTAAGAGGCACAGACCCATTGTTCTTCCTTATCACGCTATGCACATCATAAACTGTGTGTTGTACTCTACGGTTGATAAATATATCAGTTGCTTCTGCTACCCTATCTATGATTTCATCTTGTTGAAGATATTCTGGGTCGATATCAACTTGTGAAGTTAAATATTTTACTTTCCACTTTTCAAATAGCTTAGGTAATTCATCTGCAGCTCTACCCGTGATAACATAGAGCCGTGAGTTAAGCTTCCGTAAGTTAACATCTAAATCATGTAGGCTTTGGGCTAGAAACCTTAGTCTGTTGGCGCCAACCTTTTTATTAATTTCAGGATCTATAAAATAGACAGGACGTAGGTGTTGTTTTTTGTTTTCAGCCTGAAATACATGAAAAATAATAAATTACAGATGTATTAAGTTAGGTATACATAGGTATAAAAACAATTTGATAAAGTTAGATCTTACTTCGTTGATCGCATTTCGGAGGGCAAGATTGTCATGAACTCTTAAATCTAAACGAAACCAATGTACTACTGTTGGAATTGTAGACATGTTTAAAATTAGAACAATATTATTATTTTCGCTTTCTGATCAGTGAATATTATTGCTGGGAATAGAAGACAACTAAATTATGAGAAAAATTCTAATTTCGACGTGAATTCGGGAAACGTTATTTACTGTCCATGATAATGCCCGTCTTGATCAGGGTGGGTAATCTGCCATCCAAATGCTATGGTCCTTATAGTTTAACCTAGGACGATAAGAATCTAACCGCCACGGATTGACGAAATCATTAAATCGTATACTAAAGGGATAAGGCTGATTCTTGTTCGAAGACTTAGTGCAGCTTTTGAAAATATTTATCTTTTTTTTTTTACTACTCGTTTTTTCACAGATCATTACATACATCTTTCATTTATATACTCCAAGCATTCAACGAACGACAGATATTACAAACTCATTCCCATAAATACTCGGGAATCTTTGACATTTAGCTTTCACGTAAAATATAAATTTAAATATATTTTTTCATTAATCAGAAAGCGAAATTTGTTTCGTCTTCGTGATACTATTTTATATTATTGAACAGCTGAAACCTTAATTTCATCGTAAGTAGCTAATGTACTATTACTAATCTAAGTCCTAACCTATGCCTAAATTTGTAATACAGGATTTATACGTCCAAAAATTAAATACATTTATTAATTATATATTAAGTTAGCTGCGTCCCGCGGTTACACCCGCGTGGTGATGATGATGATGATGATCCTACGTTGCCTTCTATTGGTTAAAGTATCGGTTCAGATATCGGTAGATACATAGTTTAACACCTACAACCAAATGATATAATATGTATAAATGAGGTAGATGTCGCACAAGCGCGCGGAAACTGAGGCGGCATAATGAAGTCAGTTGTAGTAATTTTCATTGCGATGCGTATTTCAACCGCAAGTCTAAACATATAGCTATCCTTTTCTATATTATTTGTACCGTATTATCTGTCGCAGTAAGCATGTTTATGTCGTAAAGGAACAAAATCTGAGCACCACGCAGTATAAATAGGTCATCTTTAGTAAAACATCATTGCTACAACCTCATAAACATTACCTACTTATAATATTAGTATCAATAGATACATAATGATATTAAAAAAACTAAGGAAGTAACTAAAAACTGGACTACATACAACCACAGGCAATGTCACAACCAATTGTTTTAAGGAGAGCTAGAGCTCCATGTTTTGAAAGCAAATATCTCTCTACGTGTCTGAATATCCCATTATATTTGCCTGATTATAATGAATATTTGATCCTTGCATGTGCTGCACAACTGCTGGCCCGATTGAGAAAAACAAAAAGGGAGCATGAAACTTATTTATGAGATCTACACTCGATAACCTAATGCTCCTTTAATAAATTATAATAGTTTAATATAAGGCATAAGGTTATCGTTAATACTACGTGTTTAAAAATGGCTAGTGTCGCATTTTACGGCTTAGAGCATCTCGGATTGTAAGATTGACAATAATCTTCAGTCATTATTTTAAGTGCTAAAAAATGAGCATATGAGTTGAATTGACATAAAAATTAGGAAATAGCACAGTTATCTGAAGACTTAGATAAATTGTATAATTGCCTCACAAGTATCATAAATGCAATACACTGTATATATTACCTATTTTCAGCAAATATATTTGTATTTAATGAGATGTACCTCTATAGTATTTTTCTATTTCAGGTAAAATATTTGCGGTTTTGTAACAGACAGATTCCAGTTCGATGCAGTCAAATTTAAAAAAATGTATTTCTATTTGTTTAAAAAACATTAACTTTAGTATGTTTATGCATTATGTATACTCACTTATAGATATACACATATTAAGCAAATTGTACCTCTACATTTACTTTTTTGTTTAAACAATTAAAAGTTATTTTAGAAATACTTGACTTTTTATTGCCATGCAATGTGGCATTGAGTAGGTGTATATATATATTATAGCTATGAGGATTTCTTATGCTAGAGCAAAAAGCCTGAATAAAGATTTTCCCATCCCTATAAATATCGATATCGATACTCCTGCATAATACACTAGAGAACAACACTAAAATCTGTCAAATATCGTGTCTGTGATCGCTACGGCAAAGTCCATAAGGACCGGTCCGTTCTTCGTGTGATTATTATCTATTTCTCTTTCTAATCAGTGGTCTTGATAATGGACGTCCCAGCATGAGAACGACTCTGTAATTACCGCCCTGATAATCAGAAGCCACTTTTATCAAGTCTAGTCGCCATCAATAAATTCCCCCGACGTTCTCATACGATACCAACTTTAGGACATGAATTTCTGGATGCCTTTAAAATATCTTAAACAATATTGACTCAGTCTCTGATTGATTGAAATTGGTTGATAATAATATATAAGTAATAAATCAGACAAATGATCCTTACTTGGTTATTATATCAACTGAAATTAATCAGTTAATGATCTGTTGTGAAAGTGAGACAAATCTTAGTCAAACTCTTTGTTCTTTCAAGTTTCTTTTGTCATGAGCCTCCCACATACAGTGTCACAATAATATCACGGCGGTGGTTATTTCAGGAACTTAGGACCGTATTTCAGAACCATACTCAGTGCGTAATCACGATTTACTAGTAGATTCTACTCTTGAATCATGATGAGAGTTCTCTTGGAGTATAGGCCTAAATATATGAGCGAGCAAAACGAAAGTGCTGCGGCAGAGGCCGGCGCAGCGTTTAAAAGTCTGTTATATTCGTTTGCCATTCTTCTTCTTCTTCTCTCAGCCATGTGCGTCCACTGCTGGACATATGCCTCCCTCATATAGGGGGGATTTGCCAATACTCGCCACGCTTGGCAGGCGGGTTGGCGAGCGCAGTATGATTTCCGATCCTCAGAAAGCGCTGCTGCCCACCTCCTGGTACGTGATCCCTTAGCCGACTCTTACGGCACCCGCGGGAAGAGATGGGGGAGTACTATTCTAGACCGGTACCCCACGGCCGGCTCGTTTGCCATAGGTAGGGGAAAATCTTCATAGACTCTCGTGGTTGTAACTGTAGTGTCTCCCACTTGAGTACTATGAACTTCTGCTGCGAATGACTATTATTTTAGCTATAGTCCAGCAATGATAACAGAAACAAATCTGCCATCACCGACTCTACCTGGTACTTGTCTGCTATACCCCTGGAGTGTATATAAAATCCGGAGGCGCGGAGGGAGAATAGTCCCCACCCGCCCTTCACCATTCGCCTCCTCAGCTTCAGTTTTTGGTCGCCTTCGGCAACCAGCCTCAGCCGCTACGGCTTACTTGATGTCTGGGCTTTGTTACGTAAGGGCAGAGTGGCTGCACTTCCCGCAGCGCGGAGCAGTCACAAAATATAATTTCAATTAATTAAAATAACCTGATGAAGGCCGTGGTAGTACCGGCCTAGAATAGTACTCCCCCATCTCTTCCCGCGGGTGCCGTAAGAGTCGGCTAAGGGACCACGTACCAGGAGGTGGGCAGCAGCATCTTCTGAGGATTGGAAATCATACTGCGCTCGCCAACCCGCCTGCCAAGCGTGGCGAGTATTGGCAAATCCCCCCTATATGGAGGAGGCTTCTGTCCAGCAGTGGACGCACATGGCTGAGAGAGAGAGAGAGAGAGAAAATAACCTGATAAGAAAAATTCAATATCTCAAAAACCAAGGGATGCCATGGGAGGGGAGTGTGACAAAGAGATAAACCTACTCCATCTTTAGTTTGATTTGCCAGATTGTCAGCATTGAGCTAGGCTAGGTTGACTATCTCATGATAAACAAAGCCTTACAATTTAAAAAATATATCCGTCCATAGCATCGATTTAGGAATAATTTTAGACCAATAAGCGTAAAGCATCGAAATAATAAGTACTAGTTGTACGTAGTACTTATTATTTCGATGCAATGATATTATATGTTTATTGTAGATATCGCACAAGCGCGCGCAAACTGAGGCGGCAAAATTAAGCCAATTGTATTTTCATTACGACGCGTATTTCAAGCGCAAGTCTAAACATATAGCTATCCTTTTCTATATTATGTGTACCGTATTATCTGTCGCAGTAAGCATGTTTATGTCGTATAGGAACAAAATCTGAGCAACGCGCAGTATGAATATACGTCATCTTTAGTAAAACATCATTGATTTTGATGGCGTAAATCAGCCAATAGGAGGTGGATTATCCGGGTAGATTTTATCGGCCTGCGCATTATTGGTTTGAAAATACGTTCGTAACCAAATCGCTAGCGGGGTGGAATCATCGACGTAAGTTTATACGTCCAAGGTACACATAATAAACTACCTACGAAACGCCAAAAAAATAAAACGTAAAATTTAGTTTGAATTATTGGATAAATGAATCGTCCAAAAACGTTGTTTTTGTACTAATACTCCGTTTCGGTTTCATAGTTTCTTGACAGAATTTGTGTGCACATATTGTATGTATGATAAATGATATAGTATTTTAGAAAGTTATTGCGAATAAAACATGACGTACGTAATATTTGTGGACCTGTAGCAAATTTGCAGTCTGCACGAACTTATTGCGTACTATGATACTCTCACGAACCTCCAACGAAGCTCTAATATAAATCCTTGGGTACTGTGCTCTGTGGTTAGACTAGTCTCTTGACTTTTCGTAGATCTATGGATCTAGTTTTGTTTTGTTTTCTTCTTCTGTTCTGTTCTGACTTCTGATCACGATCAGTGAATTTACGAAAACGAGATGTAAGAAATGATGAGAAAAGGGGATAATATATGAAAATGAATGTGAATGAAAAGTAAGCTCACATCATGATAATGATGGACATTGGTCTGCCGATCGTGGTGTAAATAATAGGGAGTTCAAGATGGTTTTATGTGAGTTGTAGAAATATCATATTCACACGTATAGCCTCCCCCAGGCCAGCCCCTTCATGACACAAAAAGGTTAGTATTCCTTTCTTCCCCTTATTGTGTCGCAACCAATTGGTGTCATTAGGTAGCAGAAAAGCAAACATAGACAGACATAGCTAGTTTTTTTGAGATTAAAAGGCATCGTAGGAAAATACTGGATGAAGCAGACTGCGGTAAATTAAAATATTAATATGGAGTATAATCATAAAAAATATTCCTATTTCGCCTTCAATATATTGACGAACCTAAAATTCTAAAACTTAACCTCATAGTCCCTTAGTATTGTGGAGAGGGCTATGCTCGGGGTTTCTCTATGCTATCGAATCTGAAAGGATCCGTAGAAGTATGAAGTCCACCAATATAGCCTAGCAGATAAGCAAGTTGAAGTGGCAGTGGGCAGGGAACATAGCTCAAAGAACTGATGACTGTTGGGGTTGGAAGGTTCTCGAATGGAGACCACAGACTGGCAAGCACATCATATCACAGCATCCACTGACTAGGTGGACAAACGATCTGACTAAGATCGCAGGGAAGGCTGCATGCGTGCTTCGGGTCTGTGGGACACTTTTGTAATTAGTTTGTAGTATTTTATACAGCATTACATTAAATATTAATTTGATATGGAGAAGTGAAAGCAATGATTCACTTTTCATTTTTTTTATGTTCCCTGTTCCATAATCTTAAATATTTCTTGTAAAGAGATGTCACATAAAGGCACAGACATAGTAACCTCCCAGTTGCCTAAAACATTTTCACTGTGGAAAAATATTTTCATCTCATCTCTCTGTAATGGTTGCTTATTATGAGATGTCAGATGTGTCAATAATTAATCATTTTCATATATTCTACCTTTAGTTACTGTCCGTTCAAAAGTAGTTTGGTATAGGTCGCTACAAAACCCATTGTGATGGTAAGATCGCCCATTATAGCACCATAATATTAAGAATTAGGTTTTATTCGATTAGTGGTCATCTTGGCGTGATTTTCGGGGTGAGCATAGATTTTGGATCTCAGGTCTTGGATGTTTGTGTGATGTGTATGTGTTTCCATGCGTCATGCGACAAAGGGTATCGTAGTGCAGGGGTGTGAGTGTAAATGCATTTGTTTGGTTTCATTAATTAATTACCATTTACATTTTTTGTACTAGTTCACAATAAAGTAAATATATTATATTGTAAATTTTACTTCTCTATGGCAAAATTTTAAGAATATGCAGTGCCAAAGTGATACAAAAAGAATATGTTGATTCCAACAAAATTCTGACACTGCTAACCTACCATGACAATTTTTAAGTTTAATTAACTATTGTGTATATGTATTTAGATATATGTTTTTAACTACGCATCAACACTTCAAACAAATGATAATTTATACTAACACCATGTGTATTTGAATTAATTTGGGACCCGAATTGAATACTCAAACGAATTATGTATAATAAAATGTGCATATATAATACACTAGAATAAACCAGTTAAAACTAATTTAAATAGCTACTGCGTTACTCATTACTTTTTAGTTTGGTTGGTTGGGTGATTAAGGTGAATAATAAAACAATCTTATTATATAAACCGACATGCTTTTGAAACATTATGAATGTATTGGACGGACCCGACAGGCGTTGTCCTGCATGCAGCGCCAGGTAGAATTTAATAATATGTTTTTGTACATCTAAACCATTCTGGGCGCCATCCAAACACATATAAAAAAATTAATTCAAATCGGTCAGATTAATTGTAATATATACAAAGATGTTAATACCAATAATTTTAATCGCAACTCTGACGGAAATGATTCGTGGGTTTCAAGAGAAAGAATCAAATCCCGGCATTCAAATAGAGTAATATTACGTTTATATTTTGATTGAACGCGGCGTCGAAGGACTATGGGCTTTACTGGGACATTATTGCTCGTGTATAGTAGAGAAACGCACTAGAGGATGCTGTGCCCATGTAATGTCAGTGATTTG
Organism: Apeira syringaria; assembly: GCA_934044485.1. Lineage (NCBI taxonomy): Eukaryota > Metazoa > Arthropoda > Insecta > Lepidoptera > Geometridae > Apeira > Apeira syringaria. The sequence continues at coordinate 7,533,932 of OW203665.1, read as the reverse complement.
GTACTGACCGGTGAGGTGCCGGTACCGTTGGGGAAAATACCAAGATCACATATCACCTCTGGAACAGTTCTTGGTTCTAATTATTCGGAGTGATGTTGCAGATAAAGCATCAGATGACTATTAAATCAAAATAGATTCATAACACGTAAATGTCACTAATAAGTGTATAATCATATTATTGTATTTTAATACTTATTCCATTAAAATCCGCCACAATAAATACAATATTCGGCTATCACTATTTGTTTACTTGGATGATATAGTCATATCATAAACATAAAAATCATAACTTCAAACTCCAATATCTCAAGTTTTATAGCAATGCGGGCACGTTATAATGTGTTTATTGACGTAGGACTACAAATTAATAAGAATTGCAAGAGTGGTCGCTTAAAAAAAATGACGCCACTTTCCGAACAAAATTACCCAAACCCCTTTATGTCGAATATGAAGAAAGATATTTTTTGTATTTTTATAACATATTACAGTGCGTTGTTACATTATTCATGCCCTTCACGCTTCATTTATTGCACTTGCAGGTAAGTGTGAAACTTCAAGCTTACTTAGCGGTCATGATAACACTGTCAGTCAAGTTCAATGTCTTATTTACTTAGATATGTCATTGCTCCTTGTGTACTCCATTACTAGTTCATTATTTAGAAAGGCTTTGTAAGGCGAGCCGCACTGATCTGCGGTTAGTATCAGCTGCAGTATTACGTACTTTTTGGTCAGTGACGATGTTGTCTACTACTACTTACTAGAACTCAAGGATAGCTGGCATAACTCACAAGAAAGACTTGGTAGCCTGATATTATACGGTTGGGGTGTTCCGGGACATTAAGGAAAAATATTTTAATAAAACTATTATAAGTTTCATTGAAATAGGTCATAACGCAGACTACTAGGTTAGGAGTTAGTAGTTAGCGCGAACTTCATTCCAACATTATTTGCTCCGACCAATATTTGACGTTCACGTCAAACTGACTGACCAAATTCTACTCGACGTTCGAATCTACAGGTAGAAAGATTATGATCTACTAGTAGCTGTTTGCGGTTTCACCCGCGTGGATTACGGTAATAATAATAATAATAATATGGGACAACATTCACACAAGGTCTTCAGGTCCCAAACTAGGCGGAGCCTGTACTATGGTAACCTGATGACTGATATATGTATATACTTAAATACATACTTATATATACTTTTTTTATACATATACACACCCAGATACAGGTCAAACAGACATGTTCATACACACAAATGTTTGACCTGTCCGGGAATCGAACCCGGGACCAGCGGCTCAGAAGGCAGAGTGCTACCAACTGCGCCAACCGGCCAGTCGGTAGCACTAACGGTTCTCCCGCTACATCAATTATTCCACAATGAATAATTGATGTAGATGAATGATACATTTTACCGGGATAAAATAAGTGCCAAATTTCATCCAGATCCGTTATGCCGTTCTGGGCCTATTCTATGCAGCCATTCGTGTGAAATCGATCAAGTATTGGTCGATTAATATTATGTCGATAAAACTGCCGAACGCAGCCCAGTTGAATTCACGACACGTGTTCAATGTAACAATTTCGTCATAAAACAAATCAGCGCCATACTCGAGCGCTATCGCGGCGGTTCTGCTTTAGAGGTTTCGTAAACGGTTTCTGATACGGTGCGAAGACATTTTTTTAACACAATGAATATTGCTTTATTTAAAGTTAAGCATTTTTTTCTTTTCTACCTTGCCCGAGACCAAGATCACTGAAAAGAGTAGAGCGGTTGCGAACAAAATAAATAAAATATACGCGGTCCAATCCATTCAAAATTGTTTAATTTCAAGGCATAACAACGTCTATACAATCTAATGGCATCTAATGTCTATACAAAATAATAGTTAAAAGGATCGCAAAGATACAAAGACTTTCCCATAGGGACACTTGTCGAAAACTACCCTAATTCAACAACGTGTTCCTGCATTGGCTATCTGTACAGGATCGGAATCAGGTCGGAGGGAATAGGCCTAGGGAATGAAAAAATAAGTAACTTTGCTGGCTTAATATCGTGTCAGTCCATGAACGAAAAATCGGTTCTATTCTGAATTTTTATGGTATTACTGGGGAGATTAAATAATTTAAACAACCATTGGGCCGGGAGATTAGTGTTATTATTGATAGGTTTGACCAATTATGAGGAAGTGGTTACTAGACCTATAATGTTGACTTGCATACGCTACTTGCTCTCGACGTTCTTTGCGACATATAGCCTGATAAGAGAACGCACTAGGTATTTTTTATCCGTAGATTGAATTTGCATTTTATAAGAGGTTCTTATTCCTTTTGAAGGAGATCTACTTGCGTACAATTAACTATAAAACGATGGGTCATTATTGATAACAACAGCGGAATGTTGAAGGCCAGGTTGATGAGATGCTTGTTATGTAAAAGTAGTAAAATTTAAGTGGACTGATTAAGTACCTATCTGAAGGAAAAATATGGGTAGGATAACCCAGATGAGCCAAATAAAATACCGAATGTCATGGCGTATAGAGTGGTCAAAGCGGCTTCAGAGAAGAAGAGATGAAAATGAAGGTGATAACCACCACTATTTATGCGAAAACGATCGTTCATCAATTTATAATTTCCAAATTCGTGAATTAGCTATCTCTCCCCCATTCTTCGAAAATATATCACCATACATACTGCCCTGCATCAGACAGAATGACCCGGGCGTGCGGTGTCGATGAGGAAAATAGTTATAACGACCCGCAATTGTCCAATTGAAGAGCACTCTCTAATCTTTCGGTTGTCTCCGAGGTTACATTCGCAAATTGTCTCCTTTGACAGAAGCGGTCGATTATGCAACTGTACTTACATGTTTATTGGTGCGACAGAAAAGTAATTGTGGTACAATACCGTTTTGGTTGATACTTGGCGGAGCATATTAAGAAATTGATTTTTAGGTATTTATTAAGTAGAATCATTTATGTAATGTTAATTTAACTGATTTAAATGAAACAAATTAAACGTATTATATATTTATGTAGGCTTAGTGTGAAAACTTACGCGTAGACGATATCACGATCACATGAATTGTTCTGCTTCGTCCAGAAGCCTTCACCAGGATTTTGCGTGCCGTGCGTTCGTCGTAACGTCCCGTTTTGTGCGGCGTCCATTTATTTTTATTCCCAACGATTCATACACTTTTGTGATTGTGCTTTTTGGGCTGAGTAACGTAAAAAGACGTTTGAAACGTGTTTAAAACGCCAGAAAAAAAATAATATAGGTAAAATAAATAAGCGGTTAAATTCGTTAAAGTTTTTTAAATTCGTTTGCATCTTCTGCTTTCTATTATTTATTTGACTTAAGTTTGACTTAGTTAAGGTATATAGTTCATTTGAGGCTCTAGCCACCAAACTGGGTGTGCATTATGCAATCGCCCGTATTTTGGTAGTTACAATCAAACTATGTATGTTACACATTACTATTGATGAACTGACTGACGATAATTCGATTCCCGTTATCATATATCATATTTCCGCGGTATGGTGGTAGGATACTTTCGAGTACCCACCTGGCTATTAGCTACAAACTTGAGAGTGAAGTTTGTAAAACTGTCACCAAACATATTATAGTGTGTTCAGGCAGCAGTCCTTGAGAGCCAGTAAAACATTCAAGGCGGTCTCGTGATTACATCTTCGACCACATTATCACTGACCATCAAAAGATATAGTGGTCATACGCTAGATCTATAAAGTATAAAAAAACTAACGGAAACATACAGAGCTAGGTCATAGAGCAAGCGTTATGAAATTATGTATATTGCTATTGTCACCGATAATGCCGGACAAAAACTCAATTAATGCACGAACCATTATGATTACGATGTCTGAAGATGAATGAAAGCAATATATCTTCTGTCTCGCTTCATTAATCAACCGTAAATTATTACAGAAACCGTTATAACGCGCTTGAATATTAATAGCGAAAAATAAACCATTACCTATGTGTACAATTACCTTTAGACGTCGTCTTCAGTTGAACGAATGCTTATTACTGTTATGTATATACTAAATTGATTATATACCTTTCTATAATCAAAGTTTGTTTTTCAGAATGGAGACACAGACGGTGTGGCAAATAGCAAGGCGTTCCAACAGCGGGCGCTCCAAAAATCGCAATGAAGGCTTATGACTAAGGTAAGTCGTTGACCATCATTTCAATTAGTTAGCAAAACGACGTATTGAACCGCCCACTGCCGTAAATGTAACGATTCTCGAAAATTCTTTGGCAAAAAGTGACCATAGCCACTAATGTTGCTCGATTAATAATTTGTAGTTTGTATGTTTTGCAAATGCAGACGCGATTCAAGAATCGAAAATCTAATTGCTATCTATAAAAAAGTGACTGAAAGCCACAAAAACAGTCGAGATTCGAGATCGCCACTTGACTCTTACACGTTAATACAAACATGATGGAAATTAATAAGAAATATAAAATCGTGTAATTCATGGTTCAACACCAGTAATAAATAGCTAGGCTTTGATCTGTCAAAACAGCTTGTTTATAAAATATATTATATAGCTTGATGTATACTTTCATGAAATAGACTTATCAGGATAGTTTCAATTCTCTTTCAGAATTACATATTTCAGGTAAGGTTCAGGTTCTTGCCGGCTTTTCTTGGCGCGCGTTTTTAATTTTGGAACGCGGCGTTTTTCTCTGAATGTTAGTAAAACTGTTCTATTGGCGTTTATAAGTGCGTCTTTGGCGTTTTAATTAACTGAATGATTTTGATTATAACACTCGTTCGGTTTATCAATGCAGAACCGAAGATAACGTTACAAACGTGTTACCTTGCGAAAAGATGAGGGTATTCCTCGTCATTTAAAAATCGGCGTTGTTGAACCTGTGGAGCTCCACTTTTTAAATCTAAATCTAACCATTAAATATATACATACCTATCTAACCACATATTTCAGTTTTTCAAGAGGAGTCTCAGATATAATCAGGTCTCACGTCCATCAAAAGATCAGTCGAACATTGACCTACATTACTTTTTAGATATGTAATCAGTAATTTTATTTTATCTGTGTGTCAATGAAACGGTTATCTCTAATCACGTAATATATGCTCAAACCATATATACCTATATATTGTTTTATACTATATAGATCTAGCGTTTGACCACGTTTATCTAGCTATATGATGTATAAAACAAATCTCGTGAAATTTTGGGGATGTGAGTAGTGGCGTATTTATCAGCAGGCGAAGTAAGCTAGAACCTACCGTTCAGGCGACCCCAAAGCATCTTTGTATCAAATATTATGTAAAAAGATTGTATATCTTATAGTTTGGAAATGTATACAAACAGTTTTTGTGTTATATTATAAAAAAAAGTTTCACTACAGATGATTCCTTCTCGTGTGTTCTACGTTCTCGGTAATTATTAAGAATCTGAGAGATTAATATTATGCAATACAGTTTTATTACTGCGTGTGCGCAATTGCGCATGTGACGTTACGGTGTTCTGCTACCAAATCACCGCAACGTAAATATTTAGTATGCGTTCATTACACCGTTTCACTTTTTTTACAAACATGAGAGCCATTTTTAAACATCTAGAGAGAAAGTGGATTGTTTTTGAATTATGTACAATGAGAGTACTTCACATAAAAGTAACGTTAGTTAATGTAGGCATTTAACTATTCACTCGTGACTTGAAGATGCTCAAATCGTATGTATGCAGAAATGAAATGACCTGTGTATTTTTCAACCATTATATGTTACTGTCTACGTACATCAATAAATAGTATAGTGTGGGCTTAGGTATTATTCACTTGTCAGAAAGAGCCGTTGAAAATGCCGAGTCATGGCATATAAGCGACTTGATAATGGGGCAACTCATGGTGCTGATGTCACCGGATGGAGACCTGGCTGTTTTGTTACATACTTACTCTATTATTATTACTATTTTTTATCACAATCAGACCCCCGCACTAGGATTCCCTGTGTCGCGGGAGGCATGGACACACACAATCACAGCACACAAACACCCAAGACACCGGGACAAATATCTACACTCATGGCACAAATGTTTGCCGGGATTCGGGCCCGGAGACACAGAAGTCATGTCACTGACACTAATCACTGTGCCACGGTGACTGACTGATTTTTTTAAGGGTGCATTATGTTCGGAGGCATAGGACTTACCCATAGATTAGCAAAAAGGCCGGTTGGAGAATGCCACCGTACAACGTCATCAAGTTTTTAGAAGATTTTTCCCTACAAAATTTACTAATCAAACAGAATATTTTAGAATTTTTCTGTCCCTTAAATTAGTGGTAATCAATTTGATTCCAACTATCGACATAATAATATTATGAATGATAAATATTTTATTATTACTATGTTTTTGATGAATATTAATCAACGTTTACCAGATTGCTCTATTAGGAACGTTAAGATATTTTGTATATCATCGCGCTTTACATTAGGTCGGTGTGATACGTGCTTAGGAATTTAGTATCTGTGTCTTTCTGGCTACCCGGGGCCTAAGTCTACTATTCAATATGCCAATATGCATGACTCAGAAAGGCCAATTTTCACAGCTCTAGTATAATAGTCTGCAGTTTTTAATTCCTTCATTTATCAACTAGATTCAAAGACATAGCGTTAATCCGTGTAATCAACTAGTTCAAAGACCTAGAATGCCAAAATAGTCAGTTATCGGCACGGCGATAAAAGAAAACTAATACAAAAAAAAATGGAGCCGACTCCAACACTCAAAAGTGTGAAATAACTTGTCGAGACGGATTAAATGGGAACACCACGGAAGTATACTCTAATTAAACAAAAAAGAATCATCAATATTGGTTCATAAACGACGAATCTATCAGCGAACACAAAAAAATATGTATACGCTCGAATTCAGTCACCTTTTTTGAAGTCGGTTAAAAAATCTTATAAGCTCAACGTTTTTAAAAGGTATTAAATCATATTAATAATAACATTGTGTAAATCTATTCATACATCAACCTTGGTCATCGTTTGCGTACTCGATTCAATACAGCTGGAAATGACATGAAAAATGTCATCGATTGATAAGAAAACTCCTTCCTGCTGCAATAATTGATATTGTTTTTGCAACGCACTAAATTTAAAACCAGTGTTCTATTGAATGACATAGCAAAACCAACTGTATTACTCATTCATCAATCAATTAACGGGATGATTTCCAGTCCACACACCTGAATGCTTCTGAAGCGTTTGTCATAAGTATTTACGTTCAGTGTACACAGGCCGTTATCATTCAGCGTTCAGCCGCAGCAGCGAACACATGTGCCGGCTATTCAAAAACTAAGCGTTCGATTTTTAAATATAACACCGCCAACGCTAAAATATTTTCTGGTAGTTTTAATTGGGTTTGTGAAGTGCCATTTGTGGAGTGCCAGCCGGTGTAGTTAAAAACTGCAAAAAGTAAGTAGTTGCTGTATTTTTTTCGTTGAAGATTGATAAAAAACAGGCAGGATAGGTTTATGTTTAACATCTGTATAGTAATATATTGCATTGTGTAGGTACTTTAACATCCATTTTATTTTATTTTTACTGCGAATTGTATTTTTTTGCAACTGTTGGTATCCTTATTTCAACTTCTGTTTAACTTCAAGATTTTTATTATTCAAAATTACATTTTTCAAAATGACGGTTTTAAAAACGAGTCTGGTTATCACGTGAACTCGTATACATTTTTATGTGTAACCTATGCCAGTGAACCTATCACAACGTCGCTCGCATGGGCCACAGTCGATACAAAGCGTACATACTATTTTTTTTGTTTTAATTAAAAAATTAATAAAGTTAAAATATTAACCAAGATTACGTTTCACCTGATGTTTGCCGATTATGCTGTCTTAGTTGTATCACGCAAGATTACTCTTATAATATGACGCAATTATTAAGAAACGCAGCGCCACGAGGGTACGATCGCCCATACTCTTTTTTTATTTGATCATGCAATTTTGATCATGACATTTTATTAGTTTACATATCTTTCGGAATGTACGTATGACAAGGCAGTACCTATGATCATTAAAACTTTAGCCTGCCCAAATGGGCGAATGGGAAAAATAATAATTCGGAATGCAATAGTTTGTGTATTCTCTAGCGATTCTCTTCTCAATATACTTTCTGAATTGGAAGTCATTTTTATTACTGACTAGCTGCGCCCCGCGGTGCTACACGTGGTGAAATAGTGCTGACGTTTTTTGAGTCTTTCCGCCATTACACGGGAACAGTCAATTATTTTTAAGAAAAAAGTTGTCTATGCATTATTATTAAAGCTTATTCTATGGTTTAAACTATCTTCATGCCCAATTTCATGCAAAAGGAGTACCAAGCACACGACAAACGACCAACTTTCGCCTTTATAATATTATATTAGTGTGATTACATACGACGTAAAACCTCTAACCTCTCCACTGCTTAAAACAATGAGTTTCTTGTGAAACCATTGCTTAAATGTTGCTCGTGGTACAGTCAGATGAATCGTCAGCCCATTATTGATACGGTGTTTTCTCAGAGAGGAGTGTTGATCACGATTGCCACTACTGGTTAGGAAGTGGCCAGGCTAATGTCTGATCGCCCGTCAATTACCTTTGACGTGACCTAACGACTGTTGTCCTAAAAAACCAAATGGGACCGACAAGCTCACGTACCCCCAAAATATCACTAGTCTATCACTGGTCACCCATCCAAGGTGTCATTGAAGGGTAAGTCGCTTAATCCAGTTAATCGGTTAACATCGCATTGGTATACTCTGCAAAGAATTTGTGTCGGGCGACAAGGTCGCGGGCGCAAATGTCCCCCAGTGGCTTTAGTCTTATTTTTCCTTATAACCTACGTGTAAACTAGTCTTATTCTTCCTTGTATACGAATAAACATAAAAAATCTTATTCGTGTATTTCTAAGTTGTTAGCTTGTAAAGATACATACCTAATCTCTGTTCACTACTAGTTCGTTATCTCAATTCAAACAATTATACATTAACGGATTATACATTGTACGAGTACAAGTACTTCAGAAATGTTTAGCGAGAGACAAAAAAAAACACCTACCGGTATATCATTTAATTATGGCGTGAAACTATAAGAAAGAGGAAGAAGGAAAGACGTTTGTTCTCTCATCTTTTGATTTAATTGTTCGATTTCCAAAATCTAAAAAACACTACAGTTTCCTGATAATGACTATACTTATTCCGATAAGGATAAATTTTCTTATTGTCTCTATTAAGGCATGAGAAAAGTCATCTGATTTTGTTCGGAAGTCCTATCAAAAGTTTTAATTTAAAAAAATGTTTATAGCTACAATAGTTAGACATAATTATTATGATGTCGCGAAGTTTTTTGTAGATTTTTACATGTTTAAGATTTTATTTTTGTTCTTTTATCGATAGTTTTCGCAGCGTATGCGATTGAAGAACTTTTTCGCGTGAGTGTTACATCTTTGGAGCTTAGGGTCCCCTGAACTTGAGCAACTCATTAATTCGTCGACGCCTGTCGAAGTGTCAGTTCGCACAAGAGAGGGATAAGCTCTCTTCCGTGGATCTTTTTGATATGCAGAAGATTCCAATAACTGGCAACGGTCAGATTAATGAAGCCAAACTGTTATACACACGAAATTTACACGCTGTGACAAAGGTTCAGTACCTTGGTGACCGAGTTTCATTCGATGTTTTCGCAGGCAAATTATACAGATAAATCTGTTCAGCATAGGTAATGTTCGAAAAGTTTTTATATAAAAAGCTTTTATCCAATTCGTTTCGTTAGAGCCGAGATGCCTTAGAGGATATACGACCCATACTGCAATCAATATGTACATCTTCTAGTATAAAAAGTTTGCTTTATCATCAGATCTGTTTTAAAGAAATGTGTGATCGAAGTACATCTATTGACATTTGTATATAATACTCTTCTCAGAATGCTTTTGTTCACGATGGTCATAAGGTTAATATGTTATTATCAATTATTATTTAAATATAATCCATGCGCAAGACAGATTATCATCTTACCACCACGATGTATGTTGGTAATATAGTCTTGATTTTTGTGTATGTAGATAAATCCAATTAAATACAATGACAAATGAATGAAAAATACACTTGTCGATTTTTAACTGACGAAGTACTCGATTTATAAATCGACTTACAAACCAACAAAGCACCTCCTACTGGATGATTTTAAACTAAGTCAGTTTTTAAGATTTAACTGCTTGATGATTAGATACTAGAATTACAAAATTCTAGTATATATTAGTAAAGTTATTAAGAATTAGTATGATTTTTAACTAGTAAGTTCGTTTTATAATTGCAAGGTTTAACTGCTTTAAAGTGAATCTGTGTGTGATTAAAAGAAATAATTATTAAGACAAAGTAATTATTAGGACTCAAATTAACGTGAAAGTTATTAAGATTTAATTGTATGTTCTTTTTTTAATACGGTCCACTAGAAATACCTTTTGTACCATCCCCACCACGCGGAACCCCATGGTTATGGAGATATCTATGGTTAAAGTGATTGGATAAGAATAAAAATGTCCATAAATGTCCATCGATTTATGGAGAGCTTCCCTCTCCCCCACAGTTGACTCCGCCTTAACTCCGGCGCTGCGGGTAGAGTAGACCTTCCGCCCTTGCGTGACGAAGCACGGTCACTCACGCTCGGTTCCCGCGCTTCGTCACAGCGGGCAAAGGCCTACGCGCCTCTGGTTTTTAATATACACTCTAGGGGTAGGGCAGACAAGGCCACGTGAAAGGTGGGGTACTCTGATTTCGTTTTGGGTATTTTTCGAATATTCATATAGTGTTTGATTATACACCAAATTGAATAGGTTTTTTTTTATCTAAATTACGTATATTGTTGTACATGTTTATCATTCAAATACGATTTAGCCTTAAGGCTAATGAGTAATTTGGTTTTGACTTAATTTGCTAAAACGAGTAGAATTAAGAATGTGTCCAATAACACCTATCTTATTTTCTCTATTAAGAGGAAGACACCTTGTTCTTGTGTTCTTTAAAGAGACATTGAAGAGAAATTAAATAGGTGAAAATAAAATTATATACAATTAAAAAATATGACATTCACCTGAAATGTGCAAATGGCGTGCTATTTTCCAATTTATATGCAAATTAAAAAAATATATATCTCGTATCATCGTTTACCGTGAATATCCGCAGGTTGAAAATTTGTAAACAGCTTTCTATTTATGAGTACCATCTGCAAAAAAAAAAATTAACTTCCAAATCAATGAATCATGATGGAAAGATTTTTTTGTATACTGTATAGTTAACGTTTGACTACTATCTCACTTGATAGTCAGCGACGATGTGGTCGGAGATGTTATCACGCTAGACCTAAAATGCTCACTGGCTCTCTCAAGAACTGCTCTGCCTGAACACACTATGTGTTTGATGGCAGTTTTTCAAACTTTAGGGTGGTAGCTAGGCGAGTAGGTACTCGAAAGTAACCTACCACCATGCAAAGTATAGCCGGTGGAACACCTACCGCATGCGCCGGCTGCGAGCTGTCAGTTTCACGCGCAGCTAACGTTTTCCTTATGAATAATCTATCCTGAAATACGCGGGTGAAACAGCGGGGCGCAGCTATTATACTTTAAAGAGGCTTTATGTAATTTGAAATTAGTAAGTATATGTATATAAATATAATACATTGACTAAAGTATTGTGATGGTATTAGGCAATGGGCCGATTGTGCCGATGACTATAATCGCTACGAATTGAATACATACGTGTGTTTTATATCTAATGACTAGTGTTATTGTTATGGTATATATTATAATGTTTAATATTTAGGTAGTTCTTCAGCGCGTCTACGCCTCATTTAGTTTGTGTAACATGAAAAGGTAAGTACTAGCGTGTATAGCACATCTGCAACTAATCTTTCCTTTCGTCTTTCATTATATCTAAACTTCACTCGTACTTAATCCCCGAAGTAAGAGATATGGAACCCTAACAACGATTCCACAGAGTACCACAAGTTGTATTTGGAGTGTAGTATGTCGGTGGATATGAAACCACAACAAAAGTGGGTTGATGGTATACTATTACCAGGCTTAAGAGTATTGGGATACTGTTGCCCTCCTGTATCGGTTTCAAATGTGGCCTGAGCACGAGGCACTATCGAAATCGAAAAGATTTCGCATCGAAGTGTAAAATAATTGAACACACAAGTGCTATTTCACTTTACAACTCTGACTAGTGAATCGATATAGTTTCTATGTACGCATTTTGGCTGCATTCAATTGTTTTTATGGCAATATGAACCATTACCGCTACTAAATTCGAGCTAAAGGCACTAGTTACTTACAGTACACGATGTTGATTTCCAACTACAAAACGAGGCATTTTCTTGTAAAAAGGAACTAGTTCGTAAATACTACATAGATGGCGTTATAGTGATAGAAATGTACCTGTCATAGTCCTGTCCTCAATTGAGAGAAGAGTTTAAGAAGAAGAAAATAATTGATAGGAGCAAATAACACGAGAATATTCCAGGATCGAAAACGCAAGTATAAGGAAAAATAAAGACCTAATTCACCAACTAGTAAGAGGAAAAAAATGTCATTGATCTCTCGATCAGTGACAGAACGATTTCGAACTACATATATAGCCATCGATTGGGTACTTTTGTTACTACATATTAGTTTATTTTCTTAAAAACGTCTCATTATGTTGCTTTTTCTAGAATAAAGTTTACGATGACTTAAATACCATTGATTTGCTCTTTGAAATTTGACAGAGGAATTGCATGTCTAATGCTGGTCGAAATACTTTAATTTTTCTTTGTCTAATTTTAAAAACAACATTGTTCTGATTGTTAGGGCGATCATAGCGATAAATACACTCTTTTAATTGAAACCTGAATTGGAAGTGTAGATTAATACGATAAGAGGTAAATGATCAAGGCACATACATTAAATATGGTAAGCCGATATCAGATGGAAATCCATTAACCCTTCACTGGATTAATTAGAATCTATCGAAGTTCATACTCAAAACGCAATTTACTCAATGTCAAACTCAAATCACTCAAACTCAATCAAAATAAACCCTTCATAGGGTTTATTTTTCAATTTGGCTCCGCGCGCGCCGTGTATTTTGCCAGTGTCAAGTAAAATTATCTTCAAGTAGTTGAATCTCCCGCTTCATTTTACCATTCATTCAGTAAAGTATTGAGCGTGTTATTCAAATCCGAATTCAAATGTATCTATTTCGGATAACAGTTGATCCATTTTGTTAGGTAATTTAAACATAGGCTTAAAAATTATGGTATATTAGAAAAAAATATGAATAAATTAACACTTGCACTGACAGTTCAAACTAAACATGCAAGGTATCTTATTTTTTTTTTTTGCCTAGTTTCATCTAAATAACCACAGTTGTAAGTGTAGCAATAGACTCGAGATAAATATCGGCTATGACCAAACATTTTGTCTCTGAGTGGAAAATATATCGCCAGAATATTCCCTGACAATCACGTTTGGTAGCGTTAGCGCTCGTATTTCGAGTTCGGAAGCTATGTGTCGGTACTCATAGACTGTAGAAGGAAATCTGTGATATTAAATATGGGTATTAGACGTATAATCACGGGTGTTATGGAAAAAAATCGATAATCATTGCATTGTTTAGTATCGCAAACTCTTTCTTGAACTATAAACCATTATTTCATTTCTAATTATTACACATTAATACCCGCAGGCACACTTAAATTAGAAAAAACATCTTAACCTGCATATCGCTGCCAAAATCCCGCTATAATATCTTTTTGTTCATGTGAAAGGATGGTGTCAGGCCAGTTACCTATCTTGTCGCTTCTTCTCGCATTATAATTTTTAATATACTATTACTTATGATAATTTTAAATATATGCTAGGTAAAGCATTATCATCGAGCGGATATAACAGGAACTCAAAGATATTCACGTTGTAATTCCGTGACCGCTGACCTTTGATAATATTTCTGTAAAAAAGGTAATTAAAATATGTTAAATTATCGAATTATATAAAAAAAACATTTGGAAATTACCACTGTTATCAAATGACCTTTAAGTCAGTCATTTTTAATGTACTTATGTACATTTTTTGTCATGTTATTATTTCCAAACATTTGATAAGGGTAACACGTGAATACGACACAAATGTAGGTAGGTAGGTACACTAGGCAGGCAGTAGGCAAACAGAAGGGAAAATCGTAGTAAGCGCGGGCAGGTGACACCGGGCAGCGCAGCCGCCCGGTTTAGTTAGTACAAGTGTTACTTTATTACTCGTATATAGATAAATCGTTTCTAAAATACCCATACCAATAACCACAGTTTGTAAGCCTGTTTAAATTATCTAACAAAATGCATCAACTGTTACCCGAAGTAAATACATTTGAATCGTATTAAGCGCGGGTGACACCGGGCAGTGCAGCCGCCCGTTTTCACCCGCGCTTACTACGATTTTCCCTTCTGTTTGTCTGTGTGTATTTGGAAACTTCATAGTTGTATTAGAGGGAAAATAGCTTATATTTTTCCAATTGAAATGTACGCTCGGTTTTGATCAGTAACAATTGGGGAAGGTGATAAAAGAAACATATTTAAAGTAAAAATCATTAAACAATATGGTTCCGGTATACTAAGAAATACATATTATGTAACATATCATCGTTGTCATCATTGAATAATGGTACTTTATGAAACTGTTTCATAATAAGGGTTCATAAAATACGAAAAAAACAAAACTGTACATAAAAAAAAATTAAGTTAAAAAAACGAGCCGTAGGAGAGTTTTTTTATAGCACTACACAAGTGTTTTAAGACCAAATTATCTGCAGCTTCATAAACTACCTAATATCATAAAATAGATAATGAAATTTTCGTAAAATTACACAATATGTTTGCATTTATTTTAAATGCTTACCGCCAAAATCAACTTATGGTGATCGCGCATGCGTGTTATAATATTCAATAAATAAAATTATACAAGCACGGGAGATATTACGTAAATGTTCCGCCTCCTACTCCAGAGTTGAAAGTTAACGAGGATTTAAATTATTTATAGTTACGCTCGGAATATAGAACTCAAGGTGATCTAGATAGTGTACTGTTGCCTAATTCATGTAGGTGTATTACAATGTGGGTAAATTGCGGTAGTGTTATCATCACAGAATACCGAATAGTAGTAAATACATGGTGCTACTCACTAACTACTAACCATATATAATAACGTATTTATGGCAAATATTCCTCAACGGGTAGTGTGTGTCGTATGCGAATCAGATTGTTTACTAGTTTATTCGTCTTTGAAGCGTTGATAGCTCAGCAGGGAGAGCGTGGCCTGTCGAACTGACGGACACTGGTTCGATCCCCGACAACAACTTGAGCTTCCGGTGAAGGTAACACCGTGTTATTAATTTCCAGCATGGTGGTAGGGTACTTTCGAATACCCGCCTGGCTAGCTACCACCCTCAAGTTTAAATAACTGTCACCAAACACATAGTGTGTTCAGGCAGCAGTCCTTGAGAGCCAGTGAGCATTCTAGATCTAGCGTGATAACATCCTTCACCACATCGTCACTGACCATCAAGTTAAATAGTGGTCAAAGCCTATACAATATAAAAAATATCGAATCCTAACTTCCAAGTAGGTACTAACGAAATCCACAGTATGATAGTAAGACACCTTCTACAGCCCGCCTGGCTATAGTTACTAAATCTGTTACCAAACACCCAGAGTTCTTGGTTTGGTAGCATCCAGTATATAGATACTGGATGCTACCGAACCCAGAACTCTGGTGAGTGAGGAGTGCAACTACATCACTATATCGTTACTGATTATAGATATATAGCACTTAAATCGCTTGGACAATAATAATAAAAACACAATTTTCGCGTACTCTGATATATGAAGAAAAGAGTGAACATTGTTTTCTCTGTTCAGCATTGACATTTCGTAGCATTGCTTTGCCCCATCTTATATTCCAGATTTTATAGCAAAATAAAATACACCATAAAGTCGCTTTAGTACTGTTATAGTTTCTTTAATAATTATATGCAGTCTGCAGTGTCTGTAGATTTGGTACAGATTAGGAATCAGTTCGCTATCTGTCCACAGTTTAGTTAGTAGTGTTCGAGGAGGTCAACTATTGTTGATTGATTGTTGGCGAGAGTTCTGTTTGAACTTCCTTTAACGTTTGTGAGGGTTCATGAGGTCAGTTTTTTAAAGAAAGAATTATTTAGTTGCAACCACTACTATGTATTTGTTTTTAAATTGATGTAGGTATCTAATCCTAAATGACATGCAAAAAGAAATTTGCGCCACACATCGAATTGTGTGGTTGATTGAGAAGTTTATAATATTCATAATGTCACTGTCCCATCCATGATTATCCTCCAGGCTGCTCTATATGCTAGGGAGCACTTGGATGAGTACACTAAGCTTGGCGACGGTCACATGTTCAACACACGTCACACACTCCGGCTCCGTGAGGTCCCGCGCCGCCTCACTAAAACGTCAAAACTAGTGCACGTCATGGCACCTGCAGTCTACAATCGGCTACCCAACGAAATTAGAGACGTTAACTCAATGCGCGCATTTAAAAGTAAAACAAATAATTGGCTTATTGAGCAAGCATTTTATGCATACAATTACTTTTTTGAAAAAAACATAATGTTTGACATAAATAATATTTAATTAATATCTTACATGACAAATCAAATACATGTATATGTATAGTCTGACCTAAATAGTAAGTTGAATTATTATTTATATTTTTCTGATGTGACGTGTAAATCTTTATTTATGAATAAATTGTCTAATTGTCTAATGCAGTGAATTTTGCGATTAACATTATCTTGCAATAAGTAAGGAAATGGCTACACATAAGTTCTCGCGCCCGATTCACATTTTTATTAATACTAGCTAACCCGACAGACGTTGTCCTGTCATTAATGTCAAACTGGAATACTATACTACTCATAAACATAGACATAGACATAACTTTATTGTTTTGTTTGTGTCTTTGTTTATATTACACAGTATCTAATCCCTCTACGATACTAATAATAATAATTTATATTGTTGTATATTTTGATACGATAATCGTAAACGATATTGGCGGTGTGTGATCTGTCTCTTACTGTTAAACAACTGACAGTTATTTCCATCCTGCTTAGCAAAGAGTATAAAGTTGGGGCTAAGATTCGATTAAAAAAGTTTATAATAAAGGTCGTCGCTAAGTTTTCTTAATGTTTTAAATTTCCGCGCTTGTTCCGCTACTTTTTCATTCATGCGATCCTTCTCCTGACAATAAAAAACACAACAAAAAAAGAATTATCGAAATTGGCCCAGCCGTTCACGCGTAATGTCGTGACCAAGTCAGTCAGTAAATATCACATGTTTCTGTTTTACATGTTCAATCCACCCATCTCGCAATTACTTGTGAAAACATACTCGTATAAATAAATGGCTCTCTATAGTTATCCTAACTGTACAACTCACTGGTCATATGCTGCTGGTTTTTCCAATTCATCATCATCATTCCAATTCATATATTTACAAAAATATTTATTTGATTCACTTATTTGTCGTTGTTGAGTCATTCCCTGGGAATAAAAACAGAGAGTTATTGAAATGAGTATCGCTTAATGACGCAATCATTTGTGGGCCTTCTTCTCTCAGATCAAATGTCCCTTTCATAAGCGTCATCGCCATCATTACTGTGATTAAATTTAATTAAAATTTTTACCGCAGTAAGATAATGAATGAGAGAAGCGGTTCATACCGTACTTTATTATATCAGATAAATCAAAGGCCTTGACCGCAAACTCCACATAGCCGCTACGGTTTCAATAAGTTTTATTATCTATACAAAAAGTGACATACGCGGGAATAGCTAAATTATACTTTGTTATTATTTGGCTTGGCTCTGTAATATATCGACCTAGGTTTTAGTCATGTCTGCTGCTCATAATCACCTGATTATGGGCAGATCCTGATCTGAAGTCACCTGAGTATATGTTGGTAGTGGTTTCCAGGATCTGGCAGCGTGAACTCTGATGACAGATATCAGATATATTTGTTTAATAAAGAGACCAACCCACAAGAATTTTTAGTTAAAAGAAAGCTAAATTCGCTGTCTAACAAGGAGGTGAAACGTGGCACTAATGTGCCACGTTGAAGCATGTGATCGGAGGTTCTGGAGAACCTCCGATCACATGCTTCAGTCAATTATGACTGAAGCATGTGCCTTGTTTCTTGAATGAGATGGCCATAAATGGACGTAATGCTTAGTACCCACTCGTAGTAGACCAAATAAAGTAATTAAGGACTGTTAAGTTTAGACATACGCTAACAATTAAATATCTAAATTTGTCAAGTAGTAACGTAGTATTATAATAAGTAAATATAATATAATATAGTCATAACACAATGTAATAGCGTAGGCAGAATTAAATATGATAATATTGTTATGGTATCATATAGTGTAAACTCACTTAGCTTGTAACTTCACTTAGTTGTTATTTAGTTCATCTAGATTAATTTCACACCTGTAGTGTAGTACGCATAATAGTAAAAAAACAAATGTAATAAAAAAAAGGTACGGACCGTTGAGTCTGTAAAGTGTAGTTTTTCAATCATAATAATAAAAAAAAAGTAATTTAATATTAGATAAAACAAGAGGTAAGGACAGTCTCAAGGCAGATAGTGCGTGTACATTACACGCACCATCTGCCCTGTGACCTACCTCGTTTGTTACTCAATGGAAATAAACCAACATTGACGATAAAATACGATTAAACGATTTGGCTCTAATATCAGTTTGTCATATAATAAACTTCCTCCATTATATAAATTGGTCGGGCAACACATGTCTCAATCGTCCTAGAAGTAATGGCCAGGAAATAAACGAATAGAGTATATAAAGCAGTTTATAGTTAACCAGCGGAATTATACATGACTATTGAGATTTAAAGTGTACGAGTACGTTTCTTAGTATTTATACTTATATTTTTTAAAACAATGCTTTGTATATATAAAAATTGTAATAACGCTTATGTGAATGCAAGAGAGATGATATGAATTGGTAAAAGGTCCTATCTGTTATCATGTAACATTACAGGCCAGTGAAAAAGTGAATAATTATTGAAGGAATAAATTATTTACATAAAGAATAAAGGTTTTGGTACGTTAGCTTTATTAACTCAAATTTATAACTGAAATACTTTAACTCCTTAAAAACTACCCGTCTTTGTGATATTCTTTACTGGCTATTGGAGGTCGATATGCCAGGATCGCAGCAAGTAGAAATCAGTGACGTCTGCCTACCCCTCCGGGAAACAGGCGAAGCGATATGACAGCGCACAGAAGCGTTGCAAGGTCATTCGTAATATCGGAGTATATAATAACTCAGGAGCAACATGTATGTGTGGATTCTTAGTGTAACAATTTCAACACTTACTAATCTATCAAAACATTACAACGTGTCTTGTAGGCCGTCAATAAATCTATTGTTACTTCACATAGTTTCCACAACTAGTCTCATTTAACTAGCGCTCGTGTTGCATCAGAAAAAGTTATTTTTAATTTTATGTACCTATGGTATGTGTCTAATTTCGAATGTCACAAAGCAATGAAGATATCTAAGAACTCTTTGGTATCTCCGTTTGGACCATCGCACTTGTGTGCGACTCGTTTATATTAGAACAGTTTTATGAAATAGTTCGGGGTGGCCTGAAATCTTTACACGCATGCTTCAGTTTGTGGCTAGTTTTTAATTCATAAATATTTAGCTGATATCACGTTTATTGTATTAAAAAGTGAATTTGATGTAGTGTAATTTGATGTGTGATTAGTAATTAAAAGATTGCGGTATTAGAAAAGTAATGGGTTCTAATATAAATAATAGCTGACATGGCAAACGTTGTTCTACCATATAAATCTTCGAAATAGCAGCGTGAAATATAATTTATTCTCAGATCTAAAAAATATACACAAAAATTTTATAAAAATCAGGCAAGCCGTTTTGGTGATGTTCGATAACAAACACTGACACAAGATTTTTATATATTAGACACATAAAATATTTTTATATTATTACAATAATTTATTTCATAGTATAGACTGTATTTTGTCAATCAATAATTAATTCGCGGACTCGTAATAGTGTACAAGGTACAATTTAGATAAAAGGATTCTACGAAAGTAGTAATTGTTCGCGGTAAGCAAGAGGTAATTAACCTCTTACTTGTAATGTAACAAACCGACTAGGACTTACGTGGTAAATATTGGAAAAGGCGGCGGGCGCGAGCCTCAGCACGATCATAACTCCCAGATGAAGAACTGCAAATAAGTTCGATACTGGTCGAAGAGTAATTTACCACGTGAGTCCTAGTCGGTTTGTTATATTACAATTATGGAAGAAACTCGCGATAGTTTTCAGACTCAAACCTCTTACTTACCGGATATAATTAATTGTCTTAATTATGTAAATGCGAATGTGTGTGTGCTTGCATTAGTGTGTTTGTTACCACTCAGCGTCAAAATGGATGAATGAATTTTCAGGAAATTCTACTAATATTACAAAGGCGAAAGTTAGTGTGTATGTTTGTTACCTCTTCACGCTCAAACGGCTACAGCCATTTCGATTAAATTTCGTATGAATATAGTTTAGATCCGGGTCAATCATCACCACCCGGGTAAAACAGCGGGGCGCAGATAGTTTAGTATAAAAATTACTCAGATCCTGTAACTCTGAAATAATGATTGTTTCAAGAAAATGCTTTTATCCTGTATAAATAAAAAAGTCCTTGATGGGATAGCTATTCGCAAGAGGTAACGGCTCAAACCTGAGATAAATAAACCAGCCTTATTTTTTAAGCCATATACTAAATTTTTGGAAATTCATTCATCACTCAAAGCTGTATACTCAAAGGCTTAATCGTAATCCACGCGAACACCACGTCAGTCCAGTCGTGCTGCCGTGCTAGTATTTTATAATAATTTTTTTTTTTAATTACACTCAGACCTTCGCAATAGGATTCCCTGTGTCGCGGGAGGCATGGACACACAATCACAACACACAAACAACCAAGACCCGGGACAAACA
Source organism: Apeira syringaria (assembly GCA_934044485.1). Lineage (NCBI taxonomy): Eukaryota > Metazoa > Arthropoda > Insecta > Lepidoptera > Geometridae > Apeira > Apeira syringaria. The sequence goes on along the minus strand of OW203665.1, from coordinate 7,512,773 downwards.
TATATACTCATCGCACAAATGTTTGCCCCTGCCGGGATTCGAACCCAGGGTCCCGGAGACAGAAGTCATGTCACTGACACTGACCACTGTGCCACGGCGACCGTTAATTTGGATGTTTGACTACTCACTCACTCACTTGTGAGGGAGGGAGTAGTCAGTGTATGTACAGTGTAGAGTTTTCCTGTATTCATATACCTAAGTCGAATGGAATCATGGTTTTGTTAATCATCAAACGATGACTTCATTAAAAATGCTGTGAAATATTGTATGATACCTATTTTAAAAACGGGCTCAACGTGAAACTTGCGCGTAGTCGCAGTGCGAGACGAGAAGTTTTGATGAACGCACCGCACTCAGATCCTAATTAAGGCTTCCGGAAGAACCCGAAATAATTGTCGATCGTGATTTCGTTATATCGACAACGTGTAAGTTTCTCATTAAACCAGTTTTTAAATATTATAATGAGCGCCAAAATTCATTTGCGAGTCGCGCATGCGTGTTGCGCCGCGTCCACAGACTATACGTAGAACAACTGCATTGCAACCTCCTTGGTCCAGCTGCAGTTGTATCTTGATGGTAAAAAAGTTAACATTTCGATACAGTTGTCATAGAAGAGCTGTATCGAAATGTTAACTTTTTAAATTTATCATTTCGGCATATTGTCCATAAAGACTCATTCAAGTTCTGTTTTTGATTTATTAATCTTTATATTTCAGTATGAGATAAGATAATGTATTTATTTATACTATCGTGCTATTGTTTAGACCATTCCGAAGATACATTTCACTGCTTTGTTACGAACTTTACAAATATTGGTCTCGCTAGCTCGAACTTGATTCTATGCCTTTCTATCCTTTACCTGTTTCCTATTGCAATCTTCTTTCCTCCTACATATTCTCAATTTTCATGCATTTCAGTGCATATTCAATGTATAATTTTGATGCCTATATCTAAATAATAATCCTGTGTCGCGGGAGGCGTGGACACACACAATCACATAGTAGGTTCAAACAACCTAAACTCGAGACCAAATATCTATGCTCATCACAAATGTATGTCTCACCCGGGATTAAAACTCGGGTTCGCGATTCTAAAGTCAGTGGCACTGATCACTGAGACACGGAGCTGTCATTTGAGTTTGTGAATTTTCATCTTTCAAATTACTTCAAAATGACCTATTATGCCATATCAACACGAATCTATCAGTAAACATTCGCACAACCTTGTATTGTATTGTAATAAGTACCAGCTATTAAACTTCTAATGACTCGTAACAGTTGAGTACGAGTATACCACAGGCATTGTTACATTTTACCATCTACCGTCATACCCAAGTTATGTGAAACGCCAAAACGTTATTCTAACTTCTATTTACTATGCATTAGGATGTAATATGCAATGACGTTCAGATTACTAGTATGTAAGCATAATCGGTGTGCATATTGGTTAAGCAATTTGTTATTGTTTCGGAAAATACCGGTTGAATGTTGTTACTGTGATATTTGAAAACATAGTTTTAAAGGAAACGCTTTATCCGTAACGGTGATATGTTATCAGATGTCTCTTGGGATACTGTCTCGGCCAAATATTTTCAGTTTAAAATTGAAGTTGAAGTCTCCGACCAATCATATTGAAACGGCAGATGGGGTAATAGCTTCTCGTGCTTGGACACTATAAATTAGGTTCATGCACCTTTATTTGCTTTTTTTTTGCAATAGGACCGGTGCGGCCTCAGCGGCGGCAATGGTTCAGCACATACGTGCTAAATAACTAACAAAACTAATTGTAGTTTTATGGAGAAGTGCATTTAGATGTCGGGCGGGAATTACGGAATAAAACCGTAGGATGCAGCTGTTATTTAATAAGTTAACTTTCACAGGTAGTTAGTATTTATCACACACGTCAGACACCATAAGTACTGATACGTAATTATACATACAATTGTATTCATATTTTTCGATTAAAATTTATTTGGTAAGTTACGTTAAGGTACGTACTTGTGAGAGTCAATAAAGTTTTATAACCCTTCTATTTATGCACACCATTTTCACTTTTCACACCTCTGCTGAATGCACACTTTCAACGCCTAATGACTACCATCGTTGTGTAAGAGAAGATAAACAAATGCCATGCAAGAAATACAACATAGAAAAGATGTTTTGATCATTTAGTTACAGAAAACTCGTGCGAAAATAATAATATTTGTAACGGAATATAAACATGTAAGTACGTGAAAAATGATTTCATTTAATTTACGCCAGTTAGCAAGAGAGGTCATCGGCACATTTATTAATTAGTTTTGCACGAAATACGGCTGCGGACGGTCTAGACAAGTGGCGATGTCGATCGACAAAGCTGTGCATACTCAGTGTCACAATAAAAAATGATTGATATATCCATGAGTAATTATCTAAGTATAGAAATGAAAGAACTACTTTTATCTTAATCTCATACTGAAATATAAAGATTAAAAAATCAAAAACAGAAATTGAATGACAGTCTTTATAGACAATATATCGAAATAAATTTAAAAAGATACATTATGCTCTTCTATGACAACTGTATCGAAATGTTACTTTTTTATCATTGCATACAACTTCAGCTGGACCAAGGAAGTTGCAATGCAGTTTTTCTACATATAGTCTGTGGACGCGGCGCAACACGCATGCGCGACGGATGCAAACGGATTTTGGCGCTAAACGTATACAAATAAATGCAAACAATATGTTGCTGTAATTTTACGTAAATTTAATTATCTATTTTATGGGATTAGATAAAGTAGTGTATGAAACTGCAGATAAGTAGGTCTTAAAACACTCACAAAAAAACGAGCCGTAGCCAAGTTTTCTTATAGCATTAATAAGAAAACTTGGATACGGCTCGTTTTTTTAACTAATACTCGTATATTAAGAACCCTTATTATGATACAGTTTCATAAACTACTGTTTCATCCACGCGGACTATAATATTTACATTCATCGATAACCGTGCCTTTGTTCTGGATGCATTACCTATATCCTTTTCAATTTTCAATGTCTGTAGCACGAATAACTTGCGTATCATTAATACAGCACAATGATATCATATGTTTATATGAGGTAGATGTCGCACAAGCGCGCGGAAACTGAGGCGGCAAAATTAAGTCAATTGTAGTAATTTTCATTACGGCGCGTATTTCAAGCGCAAGTCTAAACATATAGCTATCCTTTTCTATATTATTTGTACCGTATTACCTGTCGCAGTAAGCATGTTTATGTGTTAAAGGAACAAAATCTGAGCACCGCGCCGTATGACTATACGTCATCTTTAGTAAAACATCATTGATATAGCACCTATGACGTAGCATAATCGGCCCAACACCTCAGAAATGAGTGTTGGCCATGATACATACGTCACCCTGGCCAGTGGGGATGGGCTTGTGGCAAGCCCAATGTCGGAGTTTTCAGGCTGTCCAAAGCTCTTTGATATGGTCTTGCGACTTTTATTCTTAGACGCCAATTAGCTATTACTTGGGCCGCACGCTTAACATGCCTACAATACGAGTACAAAAGTACAATGGCCCTCCAACGTAGGTAGATTCGAATATTATGCACAATTGCATGCCGACTAATTGATCTATTAACGTGAGAAATCTTTTATAATTCATATTATATATATGTATAATATTAGTAAGAATTAAGATAATTCTTACGATCTTTCGGGTAAAGCACATTATTCTTCATTTCTGTATTTCGATTCACAAGTGCCCACAAAATACCTACTCGTAATACTATATACGTAATACCTCACATACTTAACTTTCTATGTTCGTTCACAATACACGTTTCCGAAAAAGAAAACATGTACTACGTCCTGGCTTAAAATGTAAACATAACAGCAATAATAATAGTAGTTGCCTTGCACCGCATGACATGCATGCTGAAATTGTTCAACGGCCGGCAACATGAGAGTTACATATGTTATTTTAGTAAGAGAGTTGGTGAAGATAGTCATAACATATCCCGCCCGTAGGAAAGTTTTTAATATGTACAGGGGCTGTAGTATATGCGTGTCTTCACTTCGCCAATTTACTCGGACCAGACCGAAAGTTGTCTTCGTCTGAGGCGACCTTTTTTACTCGACTGCATAATTAACCAGTGCAGGGGGCGTTCGCTCATTCGTATCTCGACTAAGGCAATGGCTCTAATTCTGTTAATCACTCGCACTAACTAATATTTACTAAAATTCTTCAAAACAATAGAAATAGCTTGTATGCTATGTACGCTTAAATTCAAATTCGTATAACTCCATATAATACAACGCTGTCACTAATATTAGACGAGTTTTATTCAATTGCTGGCCAATTGTGGGTAGATTTTGTAGGTACCAAATAAGTGGCGACATAATTTACATTAAACTACCCGCAAATGTAATAAAAACATCTAATTTTAGTTTTGTTTTTGATAAGTGTCATACTAATATAGACATTATCGTAACCATATAAGAACTTATCTTACTCTACTTATTTTCTAAAATTTATGTTTAGTTGAACAAGCGAATCACTACTAAACAAGAACTGTTTAGTAGTAGCATAATCAGCATCATCATTGCCTTAGTTGTAGCTTCAGTTAAAGCAAAGAGAACGTGCTGATTATGATATGCTTAAACTTATAACTATATATATATATAAGTTCTAATACTTATTCTAGTATCTATATTTTTTTTTAGATAAGTATCTGTCGAAGGTTTGCTGGGCCTTTCCTCAGGTACTGATTTATATACCTATAATACTATATTAAATTTTGTACAAACTTTCATACTAATTGGTGGAACCGTTTACGAGCTCAGAGATATATAATTATCCAAGCAATGCCCGTTTAAAAGTATAAAAAAGTTGAAAGAAGGATTCTTGCGAGAGGAGTATTGACTGATTTAACATGTTTTCCCAGTATGACCAGTTTTGCGCGTCTGCGTCTGCGTCGTCGGATTCGAATACAAAGTTATTAGCTTTTTTGGTTAAGTGCAAGTAAGAGCTCAACACACTTCGGCGGTTGTTAAAAGGCTTTACAGCTATTATACCATAAAGGGAACGTTATTTAACTTGTAACGGTTTTCATAATAATCTGAAATGAGTCTTTACTCATCTGTGTTTCAACTTTTTTATTTTATTTAATTACAGAGGAATTTGCCGAATTTTCCCCTTTAAATAATTATTTGAAAAAAAGGCGAAATGTTTTTTTTTAAAATTTTTATTGATTAAACTATACATGCACTACAGACTCAATGGTCCGTACCTTTTTTGATCAAATTTAATTATATAATACTATTTCAAAATATTAATTAAACATAAAGACAAGCGTACACTAGAACACTAAATAATCTACCAACTAAGTGAGTACTCTTTTTTTTTATGTTTTTCATTTTTGTACTAAGTTATACTAATTATACTCTTACTATTATTATTATATGTGTGTTTCTATAGTTTTAACAAAAACACCTTAGTAACTTGCCTAGTTTATTAATCACTAGCTGCGCCTCGCGGTTGTACCAACGTGGTGATGAAAAACAGTGATGATGGTGATGATGAAAGTAAGCCTATGTGTTAATCCAGGGTATAAGCTATCTCCATACTAAATTTCATCGAAGTCGGTGTAGCCGTTTGAGCGTGAAGAGGTAAGAAACATACACACAAATTTTCGCATTTATAATATTAGTAGGATAGGCTTTTTCATGGATCATCCGAATATGTTAATTCTTCGCTTGGATAGTTTGTAGTATTTTGATCAACGTGGTCGGTTAAGGTTATTTATCTATTAAATAACTTTGCTTTCTCTTTCCTTTACGCCATCTGTTCATACTTTATTTACTTATAATCGTGACTCAATGTAGGACGGGTCGTCGACACCTCTTCCAAGGTCAAGTTCAATATTAATCGTATATATATACAATATTGCTTATCCTACGTAAATATTACACAAACAATAACACTTGGCTGTGAACTTAGACCACGTAATATGAAAATAGTTTGCCAATTACATACCTTAGCGGCTCACTAATGCCCTTCAGTATAAGTATTCAATAAAAAAAAAAACTATGTATTAATTTTATGTAAACAATATTTGTTAAACCTAATCATGGATGAAGTGACCGTGGGGGTCACTGTGACCCAGCTGTACAGGCTCATCAGAGACCTAGTGCAGGGAACAGAGTCACTAAGGTACTCTTTAATCTTGTATTATAATATCAAATATTTAGCCATTTAAGCCCTTGTAAATTGTACCTACATTGTTATATCTGCATGAATAAATCATTTCATTTCAATGAGCAATTCCTCTTTTTTTTCTTTATTTAAAGAGCTTTTTCGCTAATGCGAATATGCCGCTCTGTGAAACATAAATCTATATACAATCTATACACAATACATTGTAGCATACATTCAACCTCTTATTTTAAGACCGTACTTAACTAATTCTATATCATTTTTGCCTTATCAGAATGAGGGTAAGACAAGTAGGTATTACATGCACCAATGGAACTGTCACTAAATAATCTACGTGTAGGCCCTTCGTTACGAACACATTCCATTAGAATGTGATATACGTCTTCTTCTACGTTGCAGAGCAATTCGTTTTTGCTGTATAGTTAGTAATAATTAGGGTTTTGCCTGTTACTTGTGTATAATACAGCAAAATTATATATGTTGACAGGTCTAAAAAAATTACTATTCCATTTTTAGGTAACATTTTTGTTTTCACCCTTTTCAGTGACCCCTGTTACTCACGGGATCAATTGTCATTGTGTATGCGCACTAATTTCTTCACACGCTATTAGAATGTCGGCCAAGTAGACGTAACACTTTTCATTTATTGTGGGTGAGTGTAACTTGATCGATTTTGATGAAATTTAAAGGGGAGCCCACGGGAAGCACCAGCTTTTAAATAAAAAATAGATGAGACCATATAATAATCATCAAAATCGGTTCACCCAGTCGAAAGTTATGAGGTAACAAACATAAAAATGCCATGCTCGGGGTTTCTCTACGTGATCGAATCAGAAATGAGGAGATCCGTAGAAGAACGAAAGTCACCGACATAGCCCAGCGGATTAGCAAGTTGAAGTGGCAGTGGGCAGGGCATATAGTTCGACGAACCGATGGCCGTTGGGGCCGAAAGGTTCTCGAATGGAGACCACGGACTGGCAAGCGCAGCATAGGACGGCCACCGACTAGGTGGACAGACGACCTGACTAAAATCGCAGGCAAGGGCTGGATGCGGGCCGCTTCCAACCGGTCCTTGGAAATCAATGGGGGAGGCATTTGTCCAGCAGTGCACGTCCTATGGCTGAGATGATGATGATGATGATGATGAAACATAAAAAAACCATACGGGTTGAATTGAGAACCGCCTACTTTTTGACGTCTGTTAAAATCGAATTGGTTGCTGTGTTAAAATTTTCGAGCGGATCGACACCGCGTCTTTCCGTTTCATCCTTTCGATTTGTTTACGCACTTCTGTTGAAAACTCTTTGTGTTTTAGTTTTATACTGTTTTCTCTAATTAATGCAAGTTTTCATAAAATGTACTGCAATTTTCTTGAAATCCTCATAAGATGTTAATAAATCGACCGGGATATAATCGCGTGAAAAACTTTTGATAATTGATTTACCTCGACCAAGTTGCATTGGTCATGGTCACGAGAAGACTGGAGAATGCGGGTGACAATATCGATGAGAGCGCGTAGTGTCTCTGTGTTCATAAGGCGTCCTGAAAATAAGTTATCATTTTTCAACATTGATTAAAGGCGATTAGCGTGAAACTGAGAATTTAAAATGTTTTTTGAAGGTCGGTATTGGTAATGTACATTGTAAATAATGTCATTTATCCTTATTGTAATGATGTGCCACTCAATATTGGAGTAAATACTGGAGTTACTCGTAAGGAAGTAGTTGCACATATAATAAATAATAATGATAATTATACATATATGTATAATGATAATTAATTTGTACACAAGATAGTAGGTACCAATCAATCTACCTTTATCGATCGAGTTTCGTTACAAGTGTAAGATTATCAGTTCCTACTTGTCTGCCATTACTAATTCAATGAATGTTGAAAAGTAATACTTTACTTTCCTTTACTTAGTTTAAGTTATATTCATATAGCTTTTTTGATAAAATACCTTACTTATTCCACAGACTTCAGACTCAGAGTCCATGCGATTTTTTAAGTTGGTACTTTCGAGTACCAACCTCAAGATTGAAAAACTGTCATCTAACACACATGTCAAGCAGCAGTCCTTGAGAGCCAATAAAAGCCCTAGATCTAGCGTGATCAGCGCAGCTAGGTCGTCACTGACCATTAAGTGAGGTAGTGGTCAAACGCTACTTCTATAAAGTATAAAATGACATGCTGACATGTTTCTGTAACTGACAAATAAAAGTAATAATTTTTCTGTACCCATGCAACAATAACTGGAGTATTCAGAATTCAAAATCTTCTACCAAATTTACGCATTAAAGACTTAGAGATTGCGATGATGATGATCTCAGCCATTGAACGTCCACTGCTGGACATAGCCTCCCCCATTGATTTCCATAAGGACCTGTTCGAAGTGGCCCGCATTCTGCCCTTGACTGCGATCTTAGTCAGGTCGTCTGTCCACCTTGTCGGTGGCCGTCCTATGCTGCGCTTGTCAGTCCGTGGTCTCCATTCGAGAACCTTTCGACCCCAACGGCCATCAGTGTTTCGAGCTATGTGGCTTGCCCACTGCCACTTCAAATACATATCGTAGTTTAAATAACTACTCAAAATCAGTGTTTTAATTAGTTTTATATAATAATTACCTTCACCTTGTTTATACGTATGTAGGTATAAAAAGTAGTTCAATGCACTCCTCCGCGTTCTTTTTGCGCAGGTGTTTTTAAGAGCAAACAGAGCATGTCTGCACAATATTATCGTTATAAGGCGCAAATTGAATCGTACCAGCAAAAGACGCGGCACATAAATATGTCAATATTGAATCTGGATTCATAACCTACTTGCAGCCTTTACCGCTATTTCACCTATATATACTGTTTATTTAGATTTATTGAACGTGAATATGTGTGTAAATACCATATGTGCCCATATTAATATATATATATATATTTTTTTTAAATCACACTCAGACCCCCGCACTAGGATTCCCTGTATCGCGGGAGGCATGGACACACACAATAACAGCACACAAACATCCAAGACCCGGGACGGACATCTACACTCATCGCACAAATGTTTGCCCCTGCCGGGATTCGAACCCAGGGTCGCGGTGATACAGAAGTCATGTCGATGACACAAACCACTGCGCCACGAGACCGTCATAATTAATAACCGTCAGATTAATAAATTCAAATGTGACTCGGCATTTAATGTCAAGTGAATAAGTGGTATAACGCCTATTTATTTAGAATGAAATAAAACTTGGTGGTCTTCAACCATAGGGTGGTAGACGATATATTTGGCTGACTGTACCTAAATAACATTACAACAATTGTTGCCGGGTTGTGATGTTTAATCACACGCAGACCTAATAATTTTACACGAGGACCAGTGTGCGCTCTTAGTAGCCACCGTTGTTAGTAGACAAAAGTCATTGAATTAAGGTCGCAAAACATAAAAGAATTCTAAACAAATTTTTATCTGAATGTGTCGGTTGAAACGTTCGTAAATTGCCATGTAATTTGGTGAGATTTTTCCGCATAGTATTGTGTAGGCATGTATGTCTTGTATGTATGTTTACATAAACAATTAGATGAATTATGGAGACAGTAAAACGATTCATATAAGTATTTTTTTCCGAGAAACGTTTTGTGTTTGATTACTAAGGATATACCAATATAATATCACTCAAACTAATGAGTCTGCTTTTTATTTCATTTTATATAATTATGTTGTTAAATGTATGTAAATAGGTACTAGGAGTAGTAAAGTTACATAGTAATAAAGTAATATATATTTATTTACATTAATTGTGTTTTAATCTAACTAGGTTGTATTGATAATAACGGAGCATCCTTCTGTGTTTTAATGTCATTCGTTTCATACGTATTTGAAACTTGTATCTTGTTGTTTTTACAAGTTTCTTTTTAACTTCCAATGTTCGTATGTAAGTTGTCTTCAAAATGTGCAAAACATTTTTCGACCACTTCAAGTTAAATCTATTATAGATAGTAATGTTAACATGTAGGCTCTCCCAAATAAAAGGACCCAAACAATGATAGTATTATTGTAGCCAAGGAAAAATATTACTCAAGTCGATGGGAACCCATGCGAACGACCAGAATATGTATGTATAATTTATGCTGAGCTTATCTTAATTAGAGTTGTTAACTTGCTGATTTTATCCGAGTGCTTTCTTAGACTCAGATGGAATTGCTCCCATTCATAAATGAAGAAAGATGATGTCGAAATATTATTTGAATAGGTTTCCTTGAATTACAATGATATATTTTCAATGATATATAGTTTATGACATTGCAAAATTTTGCTTAGAAATTGTAAGTTTTGTAAATTTGTCTAAGCTAAGAAACTGAGAGCACTTTCGAAAATGTCACTTCAAATAAAAATACTAGGTATCTAAATCGGTGTTGATTCTACGGACAAATTAATAAACTATGTCATTGTACACATACGCGTTCTGTTAGCGTCGGCGAAAAAGAAACGTCTAGAAGGAATTGTTACCAAATAAATCACAATCGGTGCATCATTTGTAATATGAATCGTATTAAACGTATTGCATGTAAGGATTATCCAAATCTTATCGCCACAGTCTGAAACTGTTTTATTATCAACAGTGTAGATTCGGTGCAGTGTTTTCACACATTATCGCCATTTGGCGCTGAATAGATGTGTGAATCATAAGACAGATAAAGTAATCTTGTTAAAACAAATATATGGTATTCTAACGTTGTATTAAATTTTGATCAATTTTAGCATAAGCTCGATACGTTCCTAATGATTGGACAAGTGTAGTAGTTAGTTAGTTCTAGTCACCTTGCGTGATCCATCTTGAACGCGTTGTAGCTAAACGTCAGGTGAGACAGTGACCAAGCGCAAGCTAATAATAATAAAAAAATAAAAAACAAGCTGACCACCCAAATCGCCTCCAACATTGCCTAATGGCTGTTATTATAAGACAACAGCCGGTACCGACAACGGCCCCGTCTGTGTGTCTGTGCCATCCGAACCTCGCTGTGTGTCTCTACCATCCGAACCTCGCTGTGTGTCTGTGCCATCCGAACATCGCTGTGTGTCTGTGCTATCCGAACCTCGCCGTGTGACTGTGCCATCCGAACCTCGCTGTGTTCTGTGTGTTTGTGAAGTTGGTTATACATGTTTTTCAATTTATATCTTATGATTCTAGTATTGTTCGGGTTTCTCAATGTCAATGTTTTCACACTTCATTGAGCAAACCTAGGTCGGCGGATTCGATTTGATTCATTTAAAACGAGAAACGTGCTCATACATTTCTTGCGGTAATGAGATACAGCGGTTACTTCACAATTTAGCAATGTCAGGTAATATATTCGATTGATTTGTTAATTCTCCTTATAACGCGACCTTTATCGAATGCTAATGCGCTTTCGTTTAGCAAAACTTAATCACGATGATATATTTGAAATGTATTCATAAGCGCCACTTAACATTTATAGTATAACGTATTATTATTGTTGAGCAATGCAGCCATTATTTCGACAATTCGCATGTGTGTCCATGGCTACGTTTATATAATGGGTTTCCACGAAAGTCTAATCAAAGATCTACTAAATCAAATTTTGTCTTCTCTTTCTCTTCTCGTCTCTTTTCCGACCTTGGTACCTTACTTGAGCGAACTAGACGTTATTACTTTAAAATAGATAATTTTCTTTTTATTTCAAAGAGCCTTATTTTTCTAGAAAACATTAGGTATTTATGATTTATTAATTTTAAAAACTGTCACCAAACACAGAGCCAGTAAACATTGTATGTAGGTCTAGCGTGACCATAAAGTGAGACCGTGGCAATAGGTCTATGAATAATAATACTAATACAACTTTAAGAAGTACTGTTAAACAGTTTTATTATCATTTAGCAAAATATAATGTACACAATTTTGCATATATGTAGTTGCATAGGAAAACGCACTATCAATTGATTCAAATCGTTGTTTTAATTGTGATATTAATTCAGAGCGGATAATGTAAAATTTTACGCACATTGTTGCCACATGTTATCCGGCTGAAATTAAGGCCATCTTCGATTACAGTTGATTGTCGGAATTGTTCAATCGTATAGAATTCAATAGGTTTACAAATATCACTCGTTGATAGAATGACATCTTTTGGTCTCGGTGTATTAGCGAGCAGACTTACAGATTTCTTTACCATTAGATTGAATAAAAGAAGAACTGATGGCCGTTTGGGTCGAAAGGCTCTCGAATGGAGACCCCTGATGATAATGAATAAAATAAATCTAATCTTATTACGTTACTTCATATCCGATATATCACAAACTTATCTACGAATCTCGCAAAATCTAAGTGTTTTGTGTATTTTTTGGTTCCCAGAATTAGAAATCTTTCAATGTGATTAAGAAGTGTTTGTTTTTTATTTAATAACAAAACTTATTCCTTTGTAAGGATGAGGCTATGCAAACTGTTTATCCGTTAATTTAATGTCATCAAGAACCGAACTTCTTGGTTAATTTCATAGAATGTCAGTGTATTTGTTTTTCTTTACTGAAAGCTTGATTATTTTGTCCCATACGACTATGACCTTTTAGATATATAGACTTTAAGATTTGATACTCTTTCGTAAAGATAAGGGATCATAGAGGTAATATGATGTCATCTTTGTGTAGGTACCGAACTCCAGTATCGATTTTTTATGACCGAATGATTGTTAGTGCTATTTCATGTGTTGAATTAAATCATAATGTAACAGAAGTAATTATATTCTTTGTAACTAATGTTATTGACACCAAGTTATATCGTTAATTACTTCATTACAATCTGATTACACTACAGAAGTGCATCAAGTTAATTTATATATTGATTTTTATATATCTACAGGTGACCTAGTAAGGTTGTACTTATAAAAAACATCAATAGTCCACGAACTAGTTATAGTTAACATTGATGTTGATGTTGTCGCAGTGAGAATGAACTACATACATACAAAATAAGTGTCCAAAGGCATGTTTTGTATGCGTGTTGCAAAACAATTATTTAACTCCCATGTTCAATCATTACCTGAACATGAATTTGCAAAACTTAAAAGATGGCGCTGCCGTCGCGATATAATTTTATTTTGATTTGTTATTTAAAGTCTTTAGGAATACTTCTTATTAGATATAATATTACTGGGCTATATATCCTACCCCTATAGAACCGCGGTTTCGCATATGTACGACGTTTTTCAGACCCCTAATTCAGAACTATTCCAAAGTTATTCGAGTCGATTGTGCTTACTTCAAATCCTGTATTGCAGGTTTTCTATTAAGCTAGCAAAAGATTTAGTATGCGTTATTCGTTTAAGATAATAGATAATAATAATCTAAATAATCGATTCCATATACGAAATATGTGCCGTGGTGGTACCGGCCTAAAATAGTACCCCCCCATCTCTGCCCGCGGGTGCCGTAAGAGTCGGCTAAGGGATCACATACCAGAAGGTAGGCAGCAGCGCCTTATAACGATAGGAAATATGTATTATATGAGGTATGTACTTAAAAAAATACAAATATTTTATGTTTAACAATGTAGAAATGAACGTTATAGTATCTTAGTTTATTTCGTCTTACAAACAACAGTGAGTTATTTATACACATATTTTTGTTTTATGAAAGCATGAAGGCCACACATTGCCAACATCAACGCGAGTATTGTTTGAGTTTTTAAATTAACTTATGCCTTTATGTGGCAAATTCATGTGCAAATTTCTACTACATACCTTGTTTCTTTAAAACCATTCTTGAAAGAATCGGACAGGTAAGAGGTATTGTTCGATCAACAATCGAAGGCATTACAATTTAAAAAGATGAGCGCCCCGTGTATGTCATCGATTAAAAAAACATACAGGTTTCTGGTACACACGGCACTGTGATTCTGAGTTTGAATTCTGAACATGTCCAAGAGATGGTCGGCTAGTTTTTGTGTCCCATGGTGTGCCACAAACCTTTTGCTGAGCCGGTTTCTAAACGAACCCGTTCATACACGTACTATATATGTATATGTACTCCATAGTACATTTAACATTCAAGTATGAGGACTGTTTTTTCAATTTATAGTTAAGGTAAAAATAAATAGTGGAACCATTTTTTTATAACGTAAAGTTTATCGTGCTTATTTATTTCACGTATGGTTAATTTAAAAAAAAATAAATTGATTCATTGAAATAAATTTATAAATAACAAAGTGTGAAAGTACTTACGAATAATTACATTTTTTGATCCATAGACAAGCATGGTCAAAATATGTAATAATGGGGATAGTCTCATGATCATTGAGTTAAAATTATTGACTTTTGACTTAGGTAAACTATACGACTATTAATTTATGTAAGACTTTAACCACGACTAACGAAAAAAGTAGGTATTTAATAGAATTGAACAATTAGTTGTCTTTTTTAACCATTGGTTGCATTAACTATGGCTCAACTCGGATGGGGTTGATTTTGCACGCGTATGGATCGACATTTAGATAAAATAACATTTGATATTCCTTTGTTTGCTTATAATCTTAAGGTTAACTTCGTGGTGATATCATTGGATCATTTCACGTAGTTATTGCATTTTAATTGCATTGCCCCGCGCTCGCAATTTAATACGTCTATTATTATGTGAAAAGCGATTTTTTTTCTAAACTAAAAATAAACAACTTCTTTACAGTAGGTAAGTTTACACTAAGAGAACTCCATTATGTCTTAAACGCAGAAGTTAATAGGTCGCTTCTGCGCTCTGTTTATTAAGTTTTTCCTAGAACGATATAGGCTTAGGCTTTTCCTCTCAATATGTCTTGACTTTGTCTTGTACTTTATACATATTGTCCCGATTTCAAAGTTTTCCTTCGCATTTACCTTAACCTTCACACCTCTGCTAACTAGTAATAAAGTTGCTATTTTGTTAGTGAAAAAATCGTTTTTATGGTTGTTTCAGTAATGTCCATACATAGTTAAGATAATAATATTCATAAATTTGTAATCTGAACTGTTTCACATTGCTTCGATCGATATAAAAGAAGAAATGTGGATGTTGATTCTCCTCTGTGAGACTATTTCAAAGATGCATATTTTATTAAATCCGTAGTTAATTTGTCGATTCTCACGCGTGTCGACCACATACACAGGTTAATAGTATAAAATCGTTTGTCCCCCAAAGGTCCAACATGCTATTTCATTTGAAAGCCAATTGCACAAATTGACTATAATTTCTCCCCTCTCTAATTTACTTTTTCTCTTCTTTCTTTTGTTGTGTTTCTTGCTTAAATATAAGTATTTTTATTATTTTTAATTTTTACATAGGTTTATAAGTTAATGTTGTCCTGAGGTTCGTGAGGTCATGTCTATGGGCACCGACTGAAAATCAGTGACTTGGTCTTTTGCCTTAGTTTTATGCTGAGTCGGGGTCCATATTCATGACACTCAC
This sequence comes from Apeira syringaria, assembly GCA_934044485.1. Classification (NCBI taxonomy): domain Eukaryota; kingdom Metazoa; phylum Arthropoda; class Insecta; order Lepidoptera; family Geometridae; genus Apeira; species Apeira syringaria. Next base: position 7,497,133 of record OW203665.1, on the reverse strand, counting down.
AACATCATTATTACTCTGTTCTTTATTGTTTCTGTATGTATCTCTTGTGTAATGTGTGTTGTGAGTGTCTTGAATAAATGTGGTTTCTTTCTTTCTTTCTATTTCAGTGGCGTGTTCTTATACGTGAATATGGAGCACACACCGTGTCCTGGTTTGAAAAAAAAGGTTACTTTCTTGACGCTTGCTTACAGTTAAAGTGAAGCGAAGTGCTAACTAGCTTGCAAACTGTGTCAGCGGTCGAGCTTACCGTTTACGTTAAAAGTGTTACTAGATTTCTTCTCGAGAACTGCATTCTAGCGCATTTCTCTACAAGGTTTTGCAATTCCACGCTTGACTGTTTTGTTTAATTATGGCATAACATCCAGCATTCAATTACATGTTCTGAGTGCGTGTTGCGCAATTATACATGATTTCATTAATTTTCATTTTGATTTCATTATTTTTTTAATATGATTATCTAAGTATAGAATAGGTACTAAGTGTTTTTAAACTCACAGCATTGTATTGGTTTTTACTGTAAAGGTGTTGTGAAAGTGTAAATAAATAAATAAAAATAAAATAATAAAAAAAGTGAAAGAACATTATGTGCAGCTGCATTTTTCGTTAAAATTAATTGACACCTGCAGAAAAAATGTACGCACGGAACAGAAACAATTGTCGATCGTTATAGTTACTCTTACTACGCGTAATTCTCACGTTAAATTATAATGAGCGTTAGTTTTAATAATCATTTGACATCTCATAAAAATCTTATTATTGAAAATTAATTAATAATCTATACTATAATATTACGAAGGGGAAAGATTTGATTGTTTGTTCGTTTGTTTGCATTGAGTAGGTTCCGAAACTACTGAGCCGAAATCAAAAAATTAGGAATCCTTCTAATTTTAATTTTTTTTACCCGTGCGAGCTGGGGCGGATCGCTAGTATTGTAAAATATGAATACATAGTCTCGCCTATCTAGCGGGGTGTTAGATCACGAAATTTCACTTACTAACATGTCTCTTGAGCTCGTCACTAGATTCTTCATGTGATGAAGAACCTACCCGTTTGCTAATAGTACCTACTCATATGACTAGGCATTTTTTAAACCAAAAACAGAGATGGTTCTTTATGTTTTGGGTTATTTGTTTAAAGTCCTCACGAGACACAAGGTACACCTATTATGATAGTATTGAAACGTTCAATTAAAATACGATAATCTAATCAAGATCATCAATAATTTCTTGTGAATTTGTCGATAAAAGTCAGAAGTATTGATAAAGATACCCAACATTCCATTTCATTTTTCACGATAATAATATTTGTTGTGAATAATGCATTTACTATAATTAAAGGTATTTTTACTTACAATATTGTTAACTAACATCATAATATTTTAACATCACCTATGTGCGTGATATAATATTTATTTATTTATTAACTTTCACACAAGGTCTTCAGGTCTCAAACTAGGCAGAGCCTGTGCTATAACCTGATGACTGATATATATACTTATATACATATACACACCCAGACACAGATCAAACAGACATGTTCATACACACAAATGTTTGACCTGTCCGGGAAGCGAACCGGAAATATATATAAACACATAAATATATCACAATAATGTATTTTTTCTTCTCCGCCGTGCTACCCGCGTCGGCAAGGATTTTTCTAAAATAAATATATTTACTAATTATATTCCTTTTATTGATGTAATGCAGTTTCCTCCTGGGCTACTCAAAGAGATTTTTTTCTTTTTGCAGCGATATTAGTCGTTTTCACTTTTTATGACGAATTAAAACTTGTAAAAAACTAATAATTGTGATAGTCTTCCTCCCGCCGGGTCCAGTTTTGTATTATGCTCCGATGCTCTGTGTCTGGTTCCTATGTTTTGTTTCAGAAATACTTTACATTGGCAATGACAAATTGCACTGAGGTCAAGCAACAGTATCAATACGTGATGGAAATTAAAAACATGTTGTTGCCATGCAATATTTATTTAGTAACTATTGATACACACAGAAACGTGTGAACGACATGTGGCATGTTTATATTATATTAACTATCAATATAGGGGTCATGCTTTGATACACGTGTAGGGTTTTGGTAAAAAGGAATACTAGCAGTAACATTTTTTGAAGTTTGCCTTGACCATTTTAAACTGCAAGAGGTGTTCAAACAGCGCTATGCATTGTTTTGGTATGACGAGTGGTCACTTTCTTGAGTGACTAATAAGATTGCCATTGCTATGTTATGAGAAGGGAAGGAACTCATGGGAAGAGCCGTGTGATTTTGCTAGCTTAACTCAAGTGCGTATTAGAGCAAAAATCGATGCTAATTTGATTATTTCTCTACGAACAAAAAATAAAGATGGCACATACACTTTTCAGTAAATCGTTCGGCAGGAGAGGAATTATTGTTGATGCTCGGGCACGAAAATATGGACCAATTAATTCATATTAATAACTAGAAGTGCCCCGTGGTTTCACCCGCGTGGATTACGGTTTTTCCGCCACCTAAATTATCCCACGGTAGCTGTACATTTTCCGGGATAAAAGTAGCCTATGTGTTATTCCAGGGTCTAACCTATCTCCATACCAAATTTCATTGAAGTCGGTGTATCCGTTTGAGCGTGAAGGAGTAACAAACATACACACAAAATTTCGCCTTTATATTATTAGTAGGATATTCAATGATCTCGTACTGCGTAGATACAGCCAGTAAGCTGTGAATGTATACGAGCTAGTACGGGCAAACATTTTTCAATTTACAACATGATATGGAAAATAAAAATCTAATCTCGGCCGTAAATAGCTGCAGGCAATTTGTTTCGCGATATGCATTGCTTTACAGTTGTAACAATGCTTTATCGCTGTGTAATGTCGGTAAAACGTGAACTTGGTAATATGTACGGTTTGTGAATAACTTTAATGTTGTCCACATCAGTTTATTCTTAATTCAGAGACGTAGATCCCACCTCACGGTGAGCGATTGGGTGAGTAGCGATATGGTTCGTAAATATCCTAATTTGGGATTTTGGGTAAAATAATTCTACCACCTTTCATCTAATCTAATAAATCCTATTTCTGTCAATTCTATTTCTTTGTATTTACATATTAAATGAATGCGTTGGTATGTATGACTCGCAATATTGGCCAATGGCCATAGTACAGAATTAAATCAACGATTTGAACACTTAGGCTGCTGTTCACCAAAATTTAAAATTGGTGAACTCCACCCTAATAATTACATAAATATATTCAGCAAAATCTTATTTTTGTTATGGCGGACAAGTTATATAACCCTATACCCATAATCTCATTATCAATAGCTGCAACTTGTGCATATATACAGTATATAAGTTTTTTTTAAAAGAAAGCAATCAAATGCAAATCTATTTTGATCCCTAAATAGATAAAAAATTTAGGTAATATTGTATAGCTGATTTCATTCTATGAATAGCACTACATAGTATTAAACAAAGTCGCTTTCTCTGTCCCTATATCCCTATGTATGCTTAAATCTTTAAAACTACGCAACGGATTTTGATGCGGTTTTTTTTAATAGATAGAGTGATTGAAGAGGAAGGTTTATATGTATAATAACATCCATTAATGACATAGGCTATATATTTTATACCCGTGCGAAGCCGGAGCGGGCCGCTAGTACACAATAATTCTTTTCCATATTAATACAATGGTAATATTCTTTTTATGATCCATATTATTTATATGCACCGTAAAATTCTTTAGTATCGCTTGACTAATTTTCTGTGCAAACACGCTTGATATACCTACTTTTGTTTAAAACTTCACCCTTTATTGCTTAGTATTTTATATTTGAATATGACATAACCGTCAAATTTATCTCTATTGCAAATAGGCTTTTATATGTGTTTACAAAATGGTAGGTTCTATGAGTTTGTTAACTTATTTACCATAACTACCTACTGGTTTACTTGTATATTGGAATAACCAGTTAGCCTTGAAGACACTGACTTCTAACAGTTAACTCACTTGTATACCGGCTTCGTTAATTATATTCATTAAGTCAAGTGTTTGTGTATTATTGATATTTCTAACGTTTCGCAATTTGATGGCCATATGGCGATGTGTCTGAAGGATGACATGACACCTAGAATACAGACTGTAAATTTTAATAAGTACAGCTGCTAGGAAGTATTGAGTGAAAGATTTTCAGTTGAGAATGATAGCTAGTGCCAGCTGGTATTGGAAGGTTTAAATACCTTTACGCTATGGATTTCATAACGACTAAGATTGATAGTTCAGCCTGGGTCTACTAATGGTCTACTAATTTCATGTTCAGATTCAGTCTGCTGCGAGGCCGACTCGATACCAATAAGACAACGTCAAAAATCCGTAGTCTGGTAAATTCATAGAGTCCTGAATCTATGCTCGGCCTACGTCGGTTTGGTACGAAGTTGACGAGTAAGATATGTCACTGAGTCTATAATTAAATCAATACTAGTTCAATATGGACGAATCAAATATAATATATTTATTCATTCATTGCAGTCATACGACGTCCACTGCTAGATATGCCTCCCCATATAGGGGGGATTTAACAATACTCGCCACGCTTGGCAGGCGGGTTGGCGAGTGCAGCATGGTTTCCTATCCTCAGAAGGCGCTGCTGCCCACCTCCTGTTACGTGATCCCTTAGTCGACGCTTACGGCACCCACTGGAAGAGATGGGGGAGTACTCACCACGGCACATATATATTTATTACTGATCATCAAAGTGAGATAGTGGTCAAACACGGGGTTTTATATTACAGCATTAAAAAATAATTAAAAATAGCAGACTAAAAAAGCTGTCAAACTCGGCCTTTGTGAGCCGAGCATGTTGCCATATTGAATAGTAGACTAAGAGCCTTGATTGCTGCACGACCCTTATTATACCACTCTGATAAGCGTGTTTACCATGGCTCTGGGTGAAGGGATGGCGCTATACTTAAATATCATACAATGTCATTCGCTACGCTTAGCGTAGTGCGAACGGCACAACTCGATAGTGGTAAAAAATGCTAGAAAAAATACAGCGAACAGCGTTATGTAAGGCTTTTTATTAATAATGCAATTATTGAAATTTACCTTTTAAGCAATATTAAAAGTAGGCAGCAGATACCATTGTTTATATTTTTATTCTTTTGTATCTCTTCATGTTTTTTCGTCACATTTATGCTGAATATTTTCATTGTCCGCAGATAATTAAACATCAGAGAAAGATGGCGCCAGTCAAAGCAGTATTCTCGTCGTGCGGAGCCGCGAGTGCATCGTCTAGTCGTACCATAATCAGCATGTGTATTGCTGCAATAATGTTATTAGGTAAGCTTTATGTTTTTGTTATATTTTATTATTATTTTAATTTATTGTGCGCTGTGCTGTGGGGTACCGGCCTATAATTGTACCCCCCCATCTCTACCCGTGGGTGCCGAAAGAGTCGGTTTAGGGATCACTACAGATAGCAGGTGGGCAGCAGCGCCTTCTGCGGGTAAAATCAACGTACCTACATACTGCGCTCGCAAACCTGCCTGGCAAGCGTGGCAAGCACTGGCAGACCCCTCCTAATAAAAGACACGGGGAAGGATTGTGCGCAGCATTGGATGTTCTATGGCCAAGATGGTGATAATTATTGGTTCACTTACATAAATAAAACAGTTTGGATGGATGTACGAGTATCGTATTCAAACACTTCATAATGGCTTTAGGAATATGGATTAATTTTGACACAGATTTATACTGTGGGTGGAAAGGCATATAGGATACTTTTTATTCCAAAAATATGTATAGTTCTCACGGGATAGCTGCTAACGGGAAAATTGTAGTCCTCACGGGGGAAACCGCGGAGGGCAGCTATAGCTATGAAACGGTTTGATTTTTTTTTCGATCATGTATTTCTCTTTGTTGTCAAGTTACTCAATAAATAATGGAAGTCGTTTGTTAGTAAACTACGCAATTGTTTTTGATACAATATAATAAAATCTGTTAATATTGCAATCCGTTCTGTATGACAATCAATAGAGGACGTTACCCATCCGCGATTCATACTGACTCATGATTCCTGACTAATTTACTGTACCAACATGCCTAAACATTCAAATATCTATATAATTGTGTTAATAACACAAAGAGACCACAGTTGCAAATACAGTAGCGATATTTTGTTGTGCACTTTGAAACTTGATAATATTATCTTCCCTGGGAAAAAACTTTTATAAATATAACATTTAATTTGTATTTCGTTACAATTTCACCCGGATATTGTTTTTGATGGGTTTTGTGACTTTCTGAGTTTTATAGAAAGTGCGCAACTCTTCACCTCGTCTTTCTACGACGAAATATTTGTGGAAATTTATTTCAAAATGATATCAAACACACATTGGTAGTTATTCTCTTGTTTAACGAAAATAAACTAAAATTCTGGAAAATAAGATAAGCAAGACAAGTTCTTATACGGTTACGATAAAGTCCAAATTAGAATGACACACACTAAAATTAGATCTTTTTTAAAAATTGCGGGTAATTTTAGGTAAAATAAGTCGCCACTTATTTGGTGCTGACTAAAACTACCCGCAGCTATGAAAAAAAACTCGTCTATTATTAGAGACAAGGTTGCATGGAGTTATACGAACCTGAATTTTAGAGTTAATATAATACGATCTATTTCATTTTGAAGAATTTTATTGATTTTTTAAATTTTTTTATTCGCAATAGACAGGCGTTTGACTACTTTTTCACCTGATGTTAAGTTACGATGCGGTCTCCGATGAATCGTGCTAGTTCGAGTGATTAACAGAATTAGTGCCAATTTTTTGAGATTAATCCGTGATAGCCGTTACGAAGAACTTCGAATAAAAAATGATCTGCGGAATTAACACTTAACATTGTGTGTTTAATATCATGTTGATATGCGTTTGCGCAAATTAACGCCTGGATCTGTAGTATTTCTGGAAATTCATTTCAAAATACAATGTCATTTATTTGTGTCTTTCGTAAAGAATAAGACGCTAGATATAATTATTCTATGGTTTTACAATGGCGTCTCTAATATTTATTTTTATTTTTCCAGGTTTACCAAGTGCACATTCCCAGATAGAAAACATGTACCTCGACGCCACAGATCTCAGCCTACTCGTGGACGAAACACGTTTGCTGAATTTGATACAAATGTAAGTAAGGACATTTTGAATTAAGAAGGACATACATAACAGTATCAAGACGAAAATTTTACCAACATATTTTTCTTTAAAGGAATCACTGTTTTAAAATTAAATTATTTAATTAGGGTTCATAGATTTCTGGTAATACATGATGATAGAAATGAGTTGTGTCATGTCAAAATAATAATAAACAACATGTTACCTTACAATAGAAATTATTCTAAAAATCACGCATATTTTGCGTTTTTTACTTTTTGCATACTACTTCAAAGGAAATGCCCATTGGGTTGCGAACTATTGTTTTCCAGTTGTACTTTATTTTCGAAGTGATTTTTAGATGAGGATCAATGCATATAGTTTATAATAAAAAAATGCACACTATACTTCTAACGCCCGCCTGGCTAACTAGCACAACTAGCAAGTTTAAAAATGTATCACTGAACACATTCACAAGCAGCTGTCCTTAAAAATCAGTCCGTATTTAGTTCTGGCGTGATACTACGTCGTCGCTTACCATCAAGTAACTTATTGGTCAAATATTAGAACGATAAATAACAAATATCAATGTTTTCGTGTTTTCAGCGGAGAATACAACGAAACGCTGTACATGACAGCCGTGATTCAACATCCAGACATACTGCAGCTAGTCCCACCAACAATAGATATACCGGGTTCAAGCGAACCAAATAGTTCAGCAAAGATAACACACGAAATATGCGCCTATGGAAAGAGTCCGGGACACTCCGAGGTTACGTTCAACGTGACACCGTCTGGTTTCGTCAAGTGAGTGTTATATATGTATAGCGTGCTTTTTAATTCTAATTAATTAAGTCAAACTAGAACCGACTGGCCGGTTGGCGCAGTTGGCACTCTGTCTTCTGAGCCGCTGGTCCCAGTTTCGATTCCCGGACAGGTCAAACATTTGTGTGTATGAACATGTCTGTTTGACCTGTGTCTGGGTGTGTATATGTATATAAGTATATATATCAGTCATCAGGTTACAATAGCTCAGGCTCTGCCTAGTTTGGGACCTGAAGACCTTGTGTGAATGTAAATAAAAACAAAAAAAAATGAACGAAAGGAGATTGACATCTGGTATAAATGGGTGAAGTGAACGGTAGTGTTGGATGAGGAAGGCCTAGGCGAACGTTTCAAAAGCAGATTGAGGAAGTTCTAAGAAAGGGTCAAGAATACCGTAAGCCGACACTCTTGTATGAAGTGTCTGATAAGCGTGGATGAAGCGAAAGAAGTGTGTTGGGATCGTAGCGATTGGAAGGCTGTGGTCTTTACTTACCCCTACGGGAAACAGGCCAGAATATATGTATGTATTTTGTAATAATAATAATAACGTATCTCTTGGAGCTTGAACGTGCACAGAGAGCAATTCTTAAGGTTATGAGCAAAAAACCAATTCGTTATTCAACTACACTCTTATATAAGGAGCTAAATGTTCTCACTGTACGACAGCTATTTATCCTTAACACTGTACTTCGAAAGCACAGAAGCCTATCGTACGACTGCAAACTTGATTCTTCCTCACGAAGAAGAAATCGCGTTTGTGTGACCGTAGCTTGCCGGACTGCCCTTATGAGCAGACACTACGTTAAGCTTAGTTGCCAACTCTACAATGAGATTAATAAAAATCTCCACATCTATCCTCTCTCAACATTTAGAGCAAAACAAAAAATTATAGCCTTCCTACAGAATATGGAATATAATAAAACAGAAAATCTTATAAAACCATCTTTTCATGCTATTACTTATTCTTCACTCTAATATGAAAGTTTTGGAGTACTTAACCATATCACCCAAATCCATACATACACACATATACACACATACACACACACATACATACATACACATATATATACACACACACACACACACACACACACACACACACACACACACACACACACACACGCACACACACGCACACACACACGCACACACACTCACGTAAACCAAAGTATACACGCACAAACAATATCATGTCTTGCAAATACTTACGCATTCATTCCTTTTCAAATAATTTGTATAGCCTTTTATGCCTACGGAGGGCGTTGTTGTCTGTACTACAGTTTTATTACTACAACAGGCAACAACGTTTCAAATAAGATATGTTTCATAATATTTAATTTTTTTTAAGACTTACGTAAATTGTGTTTCTTGTGTTTTATTTCTGTACAAAATGGAATTGTCTTGTAAGTGCAATTTTTGTGATCTTTCTTAAGGCAATAAAGTTCTTATTAGTTCTTATTAGAAAAATATTACGTCAAATCCCGTCACTTATCAGATAAATACTAATAAATAATATAAATTGGTGTCATACAAATACGTAACTAACATTAGTAGATGTCGGTTTTATAATTGTTGAACTACGATAATATTCCAGACACCATTATTCTGGATTTTAAGAGGAACTGTTTTCATGATGAAGTCTTGTTCGATGTATCGATTTGTATGAGAGTAGATCTATACTACAGACTAGTTGCGTTAGATTACGCTTGCTTCAAGCCGGCTGTTATGCGTAAAACCACCATTTCAAAACCAATAAAATTAAAGTTTTGAATCTTTGGCTTGGAAATTGGTTCTTTGGAACTATAATTAAAATACAAATCCAAAGATACCTGTTTCTTCAAACTAATTTATGCCCATTATACATTCTGATTCATATTACGATGTAAAACTGACGTAACCAAATGGTTCCAATCGGAAAATGTTGACGAATATTAGTTGGTTTTTTTTTTTTTTTAATGTTCTAATGTAAATATTTGATGAAAACATGTTACGGTAGAGGCTGGTTGAATAGTTCAATACTTTATATGTATATTACTAGTAGCGCCCCGCGGTTTCACCCGCGTGGATTACGGTTTTCCCGCTATCTCAATTATCCCACGGGAACTATACTTTTTCCGGGATAAAAGTAGCCTATGTGGTAATCAAGGGCTTATACTATCTCCATACCAAATTTTATGGAAATCGGTGTAGCCGTTTGAGCGTGAAGAAGTAAAAAACATACATACAAACTTTCGCATTTATAATATTAGTAGGATAATGGGTATGGTAGTAGGGTCCTTTCAAGTGGTACCCGGGGTGCTAGCTAGTATTTCCCTAAGAAAAGAAAAACCGTCGCTCTAAACAAACAGTGGGAGCGTTCATGAGACCTACTAAACATTCTGCGCTAACTTCGACCACATCATCACATTACTTACATCAAGTAAGTCGTCAAACGACCGAACTATAAAGTATAAATCTATTTAAATAAGATTTTATTTAAAAAAGTATATTTTAAACAAGCTTTTATAAGTGTAAATAAGTATGACCACCATCATCGTTTCAGCAAACCTTTTTAGATGAGCACAAATTCGACGTGTTTACCTGTTTTAGTTTAGAAGTTACTATGGTCACCTGGACACCTGGCCACCTTCCAGCGCCATCATCAGACCCTGGTTACCATTGAAAAACAAACGACTCGTCAAGACGCTTCATGTGAGCGCAAACTCACTGATGTTGTGTCGTTTCATTGCGAAGTTCCTTTGGCCACCTTCCAGCTCCAGCATCAGATCAACAAATATTGTCACGCGATTTACACATGTATGCAAAATTTCATCTCAACCTCAAATATGGGAGCCCCCCCCCCCCCTTAAATATTTGTTTTATTTTAATTTTATTATTTGTTTTTATTATATTATTTATTATTATTGTAGCCTATGTGTTATTTCTGGGTCTAATCCATCTCTATACCAAATTTCATTCAAATCCTGTCAGTAGTTTTCCATCCACACTGATACATCCATCTAAACTTGTACATTTATAATGTTAGGGGAATTATAGTTTAAATATGGGTTTTTAATATGTTTCAGTGTCGACTCAGTATTTCTCCGCGTGACGGTGATGCATTCAAACACTATCTACATAATATCTTACATCATGGGCTGGATCTACTTCGCCGCCTGGTCCGTCTCCTTCTACCCACAAATTTACACCAATTTCAAGAGGAAAAGCGTCGTGGGTCTTAACTTTGACTTCTTGACCCTCAACATCATGGGTTTCACAATGTATTCTCTGTTCAACTGTGGACTCTACTTCTCCGAAGTCATTCAGGTAAGTTTGTGTGTTCTATTTGGAGTTCCTCGAAACTAACCCTACTCTATCCTTACTTATATTGTAAATGTGAATGTGAGTTTGTTAGTTACGCTTTCACGCTAAAACTGTTGCAGCATTTTGATGGAATTTAGTATGGTGGCTGACATCCTGCTACTTTTCATCATCATCACCAATGCTTTTCATCACCACCCGGGTGAAACCGCGAGGCATAGCAAGCCTTAAATAAAAATATAACGCCTATAGTAACATAAACAGCCAGTGTCATTTGGTACATCGTGCATTTCGCAATTCGGTGTTTTATAACAAACATATTATGGTTACTTCAGAGCTACGTATATTTTAAAAACCTATTTAAATCAATATTTTTTTGTTTGTGTTGTGTTTTGTTGCTGTTTTATAGTAGGATACACTTACAAATTGGCCTTGCATGCATTCGAACAAAATATATATAATAATGCTTTATTCATTGTCAAGAAAATGCTGAAAATGTCCATGCTTGGTAATTTATGAGTTTCTTATTTGAAAAAAGAAATCACATAAAATAAATAATAAAGCTGAGATTGGACAAGCTCAGCAAGTAACCTTAATTTAGCTAGTGACCGCTATGTAAGATGTTAGTTCCATGGTCATTGTACTTAGACGCTCTTGGTACATGGTTTGGTCAAGGGCCGGATCGACAAAGAAGACGCTCGCCGTGGCTCAGTTTGTCAGTCACATGAGTTCTGGATCCCTGGGGCCTAGACCTGGACCCTAGACCTGGGGGTTTGAATGAAATAACTTTTATTTTGATCAAAGATTGATTTAATAAACAAATAAGTGAAATAACGTAGTAATAACATCCCTGTTTATAGCCGCCAAGCCAGTAGTTACACCAAGAAAAAATAAGACAAACCTAACGTTTGCATATTCTATAAGCTTCTATATATTGTATATATAGCTTCTACTTTCCATTGGTATTACATTAATTTGTCACATTCATAAAAAAAAATCAATTTTTAATCAATCATAAACTGGCAAGGATTTTTTTATTCAACGCAATCGCGATGTAGTTACTGACGTACTAAATTTGATAGCAAAAAAATCATCGACGGTCGGCGTTACTATCAAGAATGTGTTAAAAATGGTCGACGGATAAGTAGAAGCAGTAGTGCAGCATAGTGCAATGAACTACATACGTAATTTAGAAGTCGGTATATATAGTTAAAATACATACGTACAATAAACTACATACGTTATTAAGAACTTGGTATGTATAGTTAAAATACGTACGTGCAATAAACTTCATACGTAATTTAAAAGTTGTTATGTATATTTAAAATACATACGCGCAAGAAACTACATACGTAATTTAAAAGTCGATAAGTATAGTTAAAATACATACGTGCAATACACTACATACATCATTTAGAAGTCGGTATGCACTTAAAATACATAACTGCAATAAACTTCATACGCGATTTAGAAGTTGATAAGTATAGTTAAAATACATACGTGTAATACACTACATACGTAATTTAAAAGTCGATAAGTATAGTTAAAATACATACGTGCAATACACTACATACATAATTTAGAAGTCGGTATGCACTTAAAATACATAAGTGCAATAAACTTCATACGCAATTTAGAAGTTGATAAGTATAGTTAAAATACATACGTGTAATACACTACATACGTAATTTAAAAGTCGGTATGTATACTTAAAATACATACGTGCAATATACTTCATACGTAATTATTTGTATGTCATTTCAGAGTGAATACTTCGAGCGCCACCCGCGGGGCCACAACCCGGTGCAGCTGAACGACGTGTTCTTCTCTCTTCACGCCGCGTTCGCTACACTCATCACTATCGCCCAGTGCTTTATGTATGAGGTAAACTAATCCCTTCATTTTATTTTTAACATATTTACTGCCTATTATTTATATTATCATTCTGACACTGAAAATGGCGCCCATGATACATGTCAGATAAAAAAAAATATTTGCGGCAGTAGCGGAGAAACAGAGAGGTTAAGGGTGCGCCCAATGCCAAAATTACGCAAACGCAGTATTTTCAGATGCACACTATGATGGTAACGAACGTGCACTTATATATTGCAATTATAATAACATTTGCGGCAGTGGAAAATCTTGGGGAAGTCAGTAATCAAATAGAATTTTGAAAAAAAAATGAGTTCTTTATAAAAAAATAAACAGTTACCGCACTAAAAAACACGTTTTTCTTCAAATGCTCTGAATTCTCAGCGATGACCCCAGTTTATTATTTATGAATAAAATAACGAGGCTAAGTCTAGCTTAAGTTTTCAATTTCTAATCTGTATTTTGAATAATTAATTAAAACCATGGCGCGTCCGCCTTGCCGTGTTTGCTTTCTGTACTACTGCGGGCGATAAGACACACGAGTGACAAAATACGTCTCATTTCATTAATGAAAAGTACGAAAGGAGCTGCCTCTTACCTTTTCCAATTTACCAACTATGAGGTTTTTTGTAAGGAAATTATTCATTTTGGTGTTTATTATTGTTTGTTTGTTAAATGTGACTAGTAATGGCAACAGATAATGATATATTTTTACTGGTAATTATAAAATGGTTTATAATTCTAGTATTTTAAGCGGTAAGGTCAAGACTTGCTTGGACTATGGCATTGGACATATATGCTAATCGTAAGTAACTGTTATCCTTTATGATATTCCAGCGCGAGAACCAACGCGTCTCTTTGTTCGGTCGAGTGATAATGTCGGTGTTCTTCGGCGTGATCATTGTGACGGGCAGCCTGGGTGCCGCCGGGAAACTGGAGTGGCTCGACTTCCTCTACTACTGCAGCTACATCAAACTGAGCATCACCTTCATCAAATACGTGCCTCAAGTGAGTTGATAACATACTTAGAGTTTTATCGTTTAATGCATTAACATCATGCTAGGCGGAACTTACGTTGAAATTTTTTAAAGGACGAATTATCGGCTCTTACGGGGATTTGAACCCTCTACTACAGAACACCATTCTGTTGTTTTGCCAACTAAGCTATAGTAGCCCTCCACTAGCCGCACTAGCCGTCCGAATTTATTCCTTCCTTTTACATCTGAAGGGATGTTGTTCTTAGAGCGCGCCATCTACCTTTAACGCTAAAAAATCAAGCCAACATATACAGTATACTTATTCTTTTTATCTTTTATACCACACTTGGTGGGGTCGGAACAACATGTTTTCCTCTTCCAATCTTTTCTACAGTTAGTCGTCTCAGTGCTCATACCTTTCATACACATATCATTCTTCATTCACCCTCTATTGATGAGAGAACTCTTTTCGTTATATTTTTTAATCCCGCTTCATGAAATGCCCATACCACGCCCATCTATTTCCTTTCAACTTATCATCATCAGGCTGGTGCTACTCTCAAGCAATAGCTACCAATAAATTACAAATACAATTTCTTAAAATTCTATCTTAATAATTTCAGGCTTACATGAACTATAAGCGCAAATCAACAGTGGGCTGGTCGATTGGCAACATATTCCTGGACTTCATCGGCGGCTTCCTCTCCATCCTACAAATGATGCTGAATGCTTACAACTACGACGACTGGGCTTCCTTCTTCGGAGACTTCACCAAGTTTGGTCTGGGCGCCTTCAGTCTGATCTTCGATATCTTCTTCATGATGCAGCACTATGTCTTCTACAGGTATGATCTAGATTCTTTTTGGATACGTTTGGGAGTTGTCATGTTTAAACTGTTAAAAAACATAACTAAAGCACATGAGACTCTTGAGGTGAAAGCGTATGCTATGTGTAAAGTCAAATCAATAATCATATTAAAAATGAAACGCTTATAGTAGTTTGTCTATGCGGTCTTAACGATTGAAGTGCTTGAACGATGTGATCGGTTAAAATCTCTCTTAAAACACTTCAAAACAATGTTAGATAACTAACATGAAGACTAACAGTGAATCAGACATCAGGCATGAGATATTTGGAGCGTATAAAACAATCATATGGTAAAAATAAATAATCACAAATATGTCAAGAAAATGCTAAGAGACATGTCTTCCATTAAAAATTAAATAAACATATATCCAAATCAGCTACTGTCACTGAAACCTCAGCCTGATATAGGATTCGCACCCTCTACCGTACTTGTCATTTCATATATGCTCTGTTCTCACTTGTGGGACGGCTCGGCTAAATATCAGCTTGAGGCTCTTGAGTCCATAGAGAGGCGTGCTAAAAGGCTCATTAACAAGGATTCTTTAGTCGAGACACGACTTCAAAGCCTGCAGCACCGACGTAGAGTCGCTAGCTTATCGGTTTTTTACCGGATACATTTCGGGGAGTGTGCTCTGGAGTTACATAACTTAGTACCTCCTTCCCCATTCCATCAAAAAACGACCAGACGGACTGCAATGCGACATCCATACATGGTAGACGTTCCACCCTGTCGCACCAAGCGTTTTGCTTCCACATTCATAGTGCGTACAGCTAACGAGTGGAACTCATTGCCTAAGTCTGTGTTTCCACATGAATACAATCTGGGCAATCTCTTCAAGTCACGAGTGAACAGATATCTTCTAGGCAGGCGTGAATCATCGTAGACCGCATCATCACTTAACATCAGGTGAGATAGTGGTCAAACGCCTCCCTATTCTGAATAAAAAAAAAAATAAAAAAAAAATATGTGCATGGCGTCACAAATGTAATTTTATTTAAAAAAATATGTAATGATGAGTGTTTCGCCTGCCCCTAACTGGCACAACGGTATCTAGAGTTTTGAAAAAAAAAGCCCGCATATCAAAAGAATGCTGTCATTAATTTTTGTATCATATTTTAAGTCATTTATTTCTTCGAAAGTATTTGCATTGAAGAAAATACAGGTATCCTTGATTTAGGTAAACATTTGAATTGCAAACATAGAGGCGGGACTAGAATTGCATATAAATTTAAACAAGTTTAACAGTTCACCGGAGACATGACAACTCCTGCGCATAGTTAAGGCGTCGCTTGCTCGATCCCGGTTTGGGTGCTTATTAATATAGCTATAAGTAGGGTTCCATTAACACGCACTAACGTATTTTAAACAACTTAAAAACGACAAGAAGCTATGATACTACAAGAAAATCTCCAAGAAGATTATCAAATAAAGAGAAAAAATGAAAATGCAAAAGTCTTCTAGAAATAACAATTGACTCACAAAACAACGAGAAGCAATAAAACTCCAAGAAATAGTAATCGACTTACCGAACAACAAAAAGAAACGAAACAACACGAAAATATTCAGAAGTATCAGAAGAACACTGAAGAAAATAAAATGCTAATGGATCCATATAATCATACATGGAGATTTATTGAAGTAAGCAAGAAATAAATTGTACGAGAAACTCTTCATAAATATCGCTGTATTTAAATACAAAGCAAAGTTTGATGAAAGGAAGGAATAAAAAACTATTAAGACACAAGAAACAAATGTTAATGTACCACTTCACTTCTGCTTGTCACAACAAGGTCAAAGAAATATATATTCATACAATAATAATTTATAAAAGAAGTTACTTACAGAATCAGATCGAATGCTTATAAACTCTTCAATTCTGAAAGCTGGTCAGCATTTGAAGAAACAAATACATTTTTGATCGAATTTGAGATAGCTATCATCATTATCATCAACGCTCAACTCATCCTAAACTACCACAGTTCAAAAGTTATCAGTTCAAAAACTCACACATACAAATCATCAAAGGAAAACACAAATGAAATTGTATAGTTAACCTGACAAAGAGATACGATCACAAAATCACACAATAAACAATCAGAAAGAAACAATTCAAAATCACAAAACCACTGAAATCACTCGAAAATACGACACTGCACACCACCCAAAACAGAAAAATAGTTCTATAGCCACCCGCAAAAAAAAACCATGTTGCCTCATCAAAACTATGGGGTCATAGCATCGAATCATGGGAGCTTCAACTATCAAGCTTATGCTTTCGAACGCAACCGGGTTCGAAGAGAGTTCTAAAATTAAAAACATGGGCGCCAAAAGCTTTGTTATTTTTTTTAATTTCGACATGGCTAAAGGAAACATGAATATTATTTTCAGAGCGGACAATGATTTTATGAAGGTAAACAGTAGTGACGAAGGTTCGGATATGAGCAGCGGTGAAGGGAGGGAGTTCTTTTTGTTGGTTGACGATTGGTATGTACCAGGATTATTATAACAATTCTGTGGTTGTGCTCTTGTACGTAGATAAGAGTTTAACATAATATAGGGTGGCGAAACTGATTTTTTTGTATGGCAACTCATGGCACATTTATCTTCTATTTTTTGTCTTTTTCTAACCGTTTGTTACTTTTGATTGCACTGCATTGCATACAACTGTTTTATTTTTATAATATTTGGAATAATATTTTTAAATATAATGAACAATATTATTACTGTGCTTGGTTACAATTATATTTTTATGTATGAACATTTGTACTCAATACCCACAGATTTAATCATTTATTTTAAAAACAGAGTATCTGATTCAAACGGAAAGTATCTTTTTTATATCTGCTAGTTTCGCCGCCCTATCACAATAAATTTTTAAGACCCATTAATAAAGTAGCATTATTTTTAGGAATGGTGAAGAAAAGAATAAGTACAATTTGAACGGGAAGGCGTGAAGACAACGCAACATCTACAACAGCACAGCAATTCATGCCATATAGCTCACTTCAGTGCCTGTAGTACGAATAATTTACATCAATGTTTTCGTATCGTCATCATGTGAACAAGAGAATATCGCATCTTATGCATGCACAAAATAACTGTGCCAGTTATACTAGATAACACAAGAGTGTATTTCAATTGTTTAACGCTGTAATATGGCTACGATACGATATCGATATTCCTTCGTGCTCAGGCGACGGAAATGTTACGATAACTTTAATTTTATGTTCAATTTTGTTTTCATGCATGATTTGATCAGGGTCAGACATTTTAAGTTATTATAGAAACAATGCAAAGTTGTAAAAGCCCAATGATTCAGCATGTTTATACATCATGCTGTGTATCACATATCATGCTGTGAGTTTACAACTCAGAAAATTTGAGAGAATTCATGGTCTCATCGGTGATTTAGGAATTGGGAATGCTCACATTTGTCCAATTTTTAGTACTTTCTTATTATAATCTGAGAGGTAGAACGTCAACCTAGATATTTATTGACTACTACTTGACTACTACTACTTACCTACTTGCTTGTCTTCAAAATCATTAGGCAGTCTTTCAACTACATCGGTGAATGTCCTATCCACTTAATTTGCTGGTCCGCTTTATCGTTTCTACCAGAACTTTTCGTCGGAACATCGGTTCTACATATACGTTGATCACTTATCTGATAAAGATGGTTAAGCTTTCAAAAACTAGCAGATGTTATTTTGCTAAAATTGCCGACTTTGCTTTGGCTACTTTTGGTCTACATCAACTTGTTAGCAGTCCTCAAGCAACGTCTTTTCAATATGCTCATTATAGCGAGGTTAGGAAGTTGCACGTGACTTCGATGTCTAGTAAATTTTAGTGTCAATTGTTTTTTTTCTTCAAATTAATATTTTTAACTAAAGTGTTTTTCAATGTTTCTTTTGACCGATATGCGGACATTTTCATTATCGATTTTAACTTTGAAATTCGCCGGATTCTGGATCGATGTGGACACTAAGAAACCTCATTAGTACGACAGTTTGCTCTGCTTGACCTATAGAACCGTATTACAACTATTATAGTAGTCGTTTTTGTATGTCACAGTAATTGGTTATAAAAATAAAATATTTCATTTTCTAATTTTTTATTTAAACTGTATTAGATTTGCCATCGCCTACGTTAGGATTTTACTTGTTTCACCAAAATTATTGAAAAATTGTTTACAAACGTTTTTATCATTAGGGTAGGCTAAAAGTAGTTTTTTTGCTTAGTTGTGGGGCTTTATGACTTTGCAACCGAAAATTAATTGCCTATATTTATCTCATATTTTAACTGAATAATCTTATGACTTAAGTCAACACAGACTGTTAATGTGTATGTATAATGCATTTATGTTGTTTAATTTAATTAAAAATAAAGTGTAAGAAGAAAATTCAAAAACAAATGTATTCCTTCAAATTAGACAGAAAACTATGGCCTAAGACGGAACACGAACTGGAACCTTCTAGATCCCGCGGATGTTTTCCCACTAAGCTATCGAGGCAGTGGTTTGAGTGAACTTATTTTCTGTATAATTTGAAGTTTGTTCTTCGCTCATCAGGCGTTAAAAAACATTATTAAAACCTATTTAATGTTAAAATTGTTGAAGAATGACCTAGTTGTTCAATTTCGAAATGATCTGTGATTAATTCACACATTTTATATTAAAATGTGTATAAATCGTTCACTGCAGTTTTCATTTACGCCCTTTATACATCATTGAAAGCAACTCTTGAAAGATTTCTAGTATAAGTTGACCTGCCACGCATTAGCGAAATGTTGCAATGCTATGGGTCAATTTACACTAGCTGGAATAGGTGTATACTGTTCCTATGCCTTTTTAAATAAGTATAGTAAAGAAATATAAAAGCGGTGATGCAACTCTTTTTCGGTATAGTTTAAATCTCAATATTATAATTCTAGTTTTTAAGATTTTTGTTTTGTGGTACTCAATAAATGGATATTGGCTTTGCTGTGTTTTCTTTTCACAATCCTGATTACTGTTAGATTTATAAATAATTTTATCAACTAAATTAAAATCAATTCAAACAAAAATTTGATTAAATCAATAATTCTTCATGGCTGTGGCGAGTTACACATCCTTAGGGTAGCCGAGGATATTTCATAGAATAATCGATAGACTTCGATTAGGGCTAGTAGATTTTTCCTGTAGAGATACTTCCAGATATGGACAACATTTTTCATGTACAATGCACCATTATCCGCATATTATGACATGTAAGGTTTATATGTTATGTATAATACCTATAGCACATGGATTATACGTTCTATATACTTTTATATATGTTACAAAAGGAATTCAATTCTGAAAACTGTTCACCAATACAAGTCTGTCTTGTTTGCTGACTCAATTTCATCTGGGTAACGATCGCGATACTGCGACTTCTCTGAAATACAAAATCTGCCGTCAGTGTGTTGCCCAGTTCTAAGTTTAATAAGCGAGATCAAAATAACACATATATTCCCTCGTGTTCTCGGGGATTCTTTAGGCAGAAAGCAAAATACGTACCTGTAATTTGATGGCCGATGGCACGAATAAGTTGGACTCGAACTTCGAACTTGGCGAACAAGGGCCCGTAAGCGAGCGGTCCTCTGTACTACAGTACTCTCTACCCTACGACAATATCCAGATTCCAGGAGGAAACTCGATCTGTGCTGCTTGCAAGCGGTTCTTCTGGAGATAAATGGAAAGAACTTCAGCTGTGCTGCAGTTGACGTCGACCAGCCAGAGTTCATCACCGGTTTATTTCTAACAATTATTACCTTCGTTATGTATTATTATGTGGTTTTATAAGGCCCACTTGCGCCACTCAAATTATCCTATATTTTCTCCTGATCCTCTGTACAAATCAGAAATTTGCAGTCAAAATCGTGATTTAATCCTATATCAGACGAAAATCTCGGATAATTTGGTTGGTGCAAGACGACCTAAGTGTAAAAACTTCCTTTGATATTATCTCGAAGTGAACTAGTAGACTGTTTCGAATGATGAAACCCCACAAGGAGTTAGTCGGCAACCAAAAAGTAAGCGGTCACAAGGAATCCGACCTTGGTGTTGATGAGCTTACTGCTGAGACCTCACTAACCTCGCTACTGCGTAAAATCCACATCGTGGATTTAAGCGCAAACCAGACCGCTAGCTAACGAATGAGCGAGTGAAATGGCGGGAGATGCGAGGCAAAATAAACTATAAACAAGCGAAGCTTTGGCTAGCTCAGCTATGTGTTTCGTACTGAAAACTACGGCCTGACGGGCGATGGTGCGGTCGGGAAAGTGGTTCACCAAAGCGGGAGTGGGCGGCCGAGCCGAGCAAGTATCGTTTCACCTCTTTTCATAATTCGAACTACAGAGGTAAGCTACGAAAACGGGGTGAACGAATAGTATCGCTTGCATAGTCGGATTTTTCGTTCGCATCATAGTTCGCTCTGTAGTTCGGGAACTGAACCGAAGTATGAATAGAGGTGAAGCGATGGTCGCCCGGCACGCTCGCTCGCTCGCTAGCTGGCAGTTGGGTCTGCGCTTTATTAGGTGGATATGTGATGATATGATATGATATGCTCGCCTGGCTTCCAGACAATTGAGCAATGCGGCAGCTGTCCTCGATTGCTAAACAACATTCGAGATCTATCGTTTTTTTCAGACTTCCTAACACATCGCCATCAAAGTCAAATATGTCCATAAAATATAGCATGTATTTTTTTATATCATCACACTCATAAATAAGACCGGCCAATGGCTTTAAGATTTTTAAAGTAATAGATTTCATGACAATAGCAAAAAGATATATGAGATGAATTGGAGAGGTATATAAGATAGACTGAAGGTGATACACAAAACAAGTAAGTATATAAGTAGTGTATATTTACAAACATTTTTTCCAAAAAATGGAACCGACTTCAACACTCAAAAGTGTGAAATAACTTGTTGAAATCGATTTTTTTTTCCGCGAACACATAAAATATTCGAGTGATATACACGGTCGAATTGAGTAACCTCCTAATGCCATGGTGATGGTATGATTTCACACTAAGCGGTATGTTCAAACCGTTCACCTAAAGGAGCATAATGCCGTGGTGTATGATTTCACACTAAGCGGTATGTTCAAACCGTTCACCTAAAGGAGCATAATGCCGTGGTGATGGTATGATTTCACACTAAGCGGTTTAAGCCAGGTTTTAAAACTGCTCGGATCTTGCATGGTTTTTACAAAGCTGTTAGTAAGCCCCTGGTATCGAATAATACAGAGCATATATAGAACTTGTTCTCACAAATTTTTCCTACAGCATTCGAACAACCTTCGATCGGATTATTATATGTATCTTTTCCATATCAATTGTCCTTACTTATGCAAATTAAATTATACACTGTTATTGTCAAGGATGACCAGCGCAGAGCACTGTCCTTTCTGGTTTAGTGCAGATCTTCGGCCTACAAGCTAATTTTTGTTCTTATATATGTGTATATCCAAAATATTAACACTTTTTACATACCCTGAAGGGTTTACTTGACAAAGATATATAAAGACATACTTAGCCATGCATGTAAAATAAACAAGCGACATTATATTGCAATGTTAGTTTTGTTTGATTTTATCGCTACTATAAAGGTTTAACATTTTTAGGTTTTTTAGTTTATTAACTATGCGATTCTTACTATAATGAAACTAAACTACATACAGTCGGCCAAAAATATCGTCTACCTCTCTACGGTTGAAGATCACTTTATAAAACAACAAGGTTGATTTTCCCGTGCAATCATATTCTGACAGTTTCTAATGATTATCATCGCTATTGTGATTATTTTTTTTATGTTAAAACTGAGGTAAAATTAATAATGGTAATGTATTGTGTATGCATATCTACCGCGACACAGGGTATCCTAGTGCGGGGATATGAGTGTGAATGAGTTTTTTTTTTATAAAACAACTAGGTGAGCGCCGCTGTCTCACCCGCGTGGTAATGAATGTCTTTGAAACATAACGTGGCTTACTATTGGTAAAAGAGTTCAAAATCGGTTTAGTAGATCCAGAGATTACCTTCTGCAAACTGACAAACTCACGAGCTTTACCTCTTTATATTATAAGTATAGATAATAAAGAAGAAAACCGGTTATACTCACGTTTTTATCGTATCGTAAGACAACGTTTCATGCGCGACGCGAGTGGGCTCGTTTTAGATAAAAGACTTCTTACACGCCCGAAACGACGGCGTCCTTAACCCGATACGATAAAAACGTGTGAACGTGATTTCTTGTGAGTATTACACGACAACAGGAGTTTTCAAACCTTAATAATAAGTTACACGAAAGTAATAAAATAGTATTTGTTTTACTCAGACAGACATACCAAACATACAGACCCTTATCCCCCTAGGCCACGCGATCACTGTAGCGAGTGGGGCAGTTAGTACCGTTATTGAATAATAGTTTGTTAAAAAAATTATTAACATTAAATAAAAAAACTTATAATAATAATATACTTATAATAATAAAATAAACTTATAAAAACTGATAATACATTTCTCAGTACATTAAAAAGGTCCTTGCAATAATTTTAAGTTGGCATTATTCTCACTAGTCCCCCACACTATGATACCCAATGTTGTGGGTCCAAAAAGGTACAATATTATTGATACAAAGTAAGTGTTTATATGTAAGTTAGTACAGGCAGATATAATGGTATACCTATTAGATACATCTAATAAACGTTGGGTTTCTCTGTATAAAGTGTCGTCACTTTGACATTTCGTTAATTTCTATGGTAGACCAACATTTGCCAGGTCAGATAGTAACGATATATAACTCAATCCATAATTATGTTAGAAGAATTTTCTTTCACAGCCCATTTGCCGAGATACCATATATATTAAAGATTTTAAACAAATGATCATGTTGTTAGTTCCTTGAATATTATTCTCTATGAACTTTATTACTGATGTATTATTACGACTTGCAATACTGTCGCCTTCGGAAAAAAATAATATTTTATACATTCTTTTTCATTAATATTATAAGGTTGCGTTTGACAACTGCCTCCTGATGTGAAGTGATGACGTGGTCTAGGATGTAGCATGCTAGCCTCACCTAGAAGGTACCTCGTACTTGTGACTTAAATATGTTACAGAAATATGGTATACATATTTGCGGATACAGTGTTAACAAATGTCTAACATCTTTACAGTTTAGCGTCCTAAGTAGTTATGTTACAATTTCGTCTGAATTCTTTTTTGAACTTGAAAGAATACGTGCATTTGTTTGGCATCATTGAGACACTGTTTTCAAGGCGAACCGAATTAATTTACCTAACTTTGGGTTGACAAGCGGACAGTCGCGACATGCAGTCAAATTCGGATTGAAAAAGCTCTGGTATAAATAAACATAAGTGTTTGCAGACTCGATTAGGGGGGGTTCCCGTCTTGAGAAAATTTTCTAATCTTCCCTCTACGTGAAGAAAATGACTACAGCCTTCTTTTTATTATTCTCCTCTCTTTGGGCTTCTACATAGTACATACTCTATTGTTTTTTATCTGCAGGCATGCCCGCTACATCCTACTACCAGGAACTACCGCTACTGATGATGAGCAAGCCGAAGATCGACCAGCAGATCAAGAAAGCACAGAGCCTTACCAAGGTGCTCCAGCTTAGTGCATAGAAAACGATGATTATGTTTAAAGATCTTGGCGTTGGACGTTGACGCAACCTCTATGTGAAAAGCTGCGTAAGGGAGTCATAAAATGACAAGAAAAGACGGGATCTGTAGACGTGCTGCAATCTGCGTCAATGATGCACTGGCAAGGGAAGCGAGGTGATAGACACAATGGCTGCAAAACGCTTAGATTTTAGTGCGACATACATAATATTAAGAAATATATACCTTTAACCTTTGATGACAACTATTTGAATGATATGTTATTTATTATGTAGGTGGATAAATGGTCCACGGTTTGCTTATCTAATCTGCCAGGATACATACTGTTAATAATTATAATAATCTCTATGCATCCTTGTCTGACACATAAAGTACCGTCCAACGCTTACGTCACTCTTCCTGCTTGCACTTAAAACTGAACATGTAAAATCTAAGGAATTATCGATTAGACAAAGTTTTGACAAGGCAAAACCAAAGTAATAGAAAACTTATTTTATTGCCAAATCTACAATATCCTGTAGATTTTGGCTTTTGTCAAAAAAGGTGTCCGGTCCATTGTTTTCCATTCCCTATCGAAAATAAAAGCTTTCATAAAAAATATCCATAGTAAAAAACATAAAAAATAAAATATTGTTGAACAGTACCTGTGGGTTTTAACTAGGCATTTGCAGTTTACTGATTAATATTTTAATATCTGACATATATAATCGTTGTCATCATCAAGTAACCGATGAGGATTGAGGGTGTACATTTCTTAAGCCACATCTTTGGCTATTTTGGATATTCATAGCGAGGTATATACCTATCCAGTTTTGGAGGTCTTCCAATACTGGTTATATGACAGACATTAGTCACTGTAGGTGTTATGTGGAAGAAATGCAACACATTCCAACTTTTTGTTCATGAACTACTTTTATGTGTCTTGATGTTCAGAAGATTTAAAAGTGAATGTGAAAGTGGCACACAAATATAAGAAAAAGTGAATGAACTGAAGTGATATTGGTAGAGACTGAAGAAAACGCTAGCAAAATATTTACGAAGCAAATGTATTAAGACAATAAAAGTTTGTAAAAATGGCAATAATTATTTAGTATATATAATCTCACTTATGTATTTTAATGAATTTATTACTTGTAAGTGTTTATCTATTAATACTCATGCAGCAAAATATTCTTCAAATCGAGCGAATGATGTTTTGGAGGCAACGTGCGGCTAACTCGATAATCATTAATTTTGGCGATAAGTAAATACAAAATAAATAAACAAGTTAATTTATTGAACCCAAAAAGCCGCCTGTTTGAATAATCTACGGCTGAGATGATGATGATGATGATGACGATGATGATGATGATGACGGTGATGATGATGATTGTACGATTTAAATTCGAGCAACGCGAAGTTCTCAACAGCAGCTTGCAGCTTGACCGTCCGCGTCGCGGTGTATACACCTATTACATAGTACAAATATATAACATTTTTAGAAAATTTCAGTAATGGTAGAAGTATGATTTAGATATTCTATTACATTGCACGAAATAAGTTCGAGTTAAATGGATCGAAATATAAAATTTACGCGAGATATCGAATCGATCCGGATAGTTATCGGAGGCCCCGTATTTATTTAATTAAGATTTTACTTCATGAGTGTTAATATTATTGATAACCTAATATAATTTTACAAATAATTAACATTTAGTATTCGACATAGCAATAAACATCTTATCGTAGTTAAATATTATAGTACATAGTTTTTATAACAGTATAATTATCATCTTATCATTTTCTGATAACGACGTTTTTCTGTTGCATGTGGTAATTGTTTTTATGTATTTTAATTGTCGACCTACTTATTTGGATTTTCGAATGAAATTATTCTATGTTGTAAGGATTTTATACTGTTTGTTATGATTTTTTTTATCTGTTAAATTCGGAGTTGCGCCGACTAAAGATACCTATAAGAATATTTTTATTTGTACAATGGGCCGATACCTTTATTAAAATAAAATACTAATAACAAATGAAAATTACATTTTAATATTGTGTTTCTTGGTCAAATGTTTTAATATGCTCACGTTTATGACGTCTTATGTATGTATATTCAATACCTAAGTAAATTCGCCGTTAAACAGTTTTTATGTCATTAAATAATATATTCAGTGATCTATTTAAGTATTTTTTTTATCTACTACATTAATTTAATATAGATTTCAAAAGGTTTAATGACATAGATAGATAGATATAAAAGTTCTTTTGTTTCTCTATGTGTAACAAAAGTAACTCAATACAGCTTATACTAACCTAGATTAACTTAACCCAATATCTTTAGTAAGTCCATGTAAGCTTGGATAGGTACCTACATTTAGGTACTTACTACCAGTATCTCAGTATAAGAGTATGCCTAGATATGGTCAAGAGAACAAGTTCTCCCTGAAAAAGTAGACTCGGAATGTCACGAAAACGGCTAGGATACTTTTTTAAATACTGTATAGATCTAGCGTTTTGAACACTATTTCACTTGATGGTCAGTGACGATGACAATACTTACTCGACTAATAAACATATAAGTTACATACGGTTTAATCCGTAATTTGAAATTAATAATCTAACAGTCATCGCTAACTTATTGGTTTATTTCTTTCTCTCTAGCGGTCGTCCCACGTGTAATAAATTTCAAAATTAAAAATTATAATGATCCCTAAAAAAAAAATTAATGCCTATGTCACCCGGAGATAGTGTAGCATCCCAACAGTGAGAATTTTTCTAATCGGTTCTGTGGTTTCTGAGCCTCTTCAATGCAAACAAACATTCGAATCTTTCCTCTTTATGATGAAAGTAAAGTGCAAAAGAAAAGCCGTGCAAAGTCGACGGGACTCGCTTGTTGTCCGGTCGGATAACAGTCGATAAGGCACTGCGCGCGACTTTAAAACTGATATTGTGTGCTGCTGGCTACTATCTAATGCGACAACCCGCATTGGCCAGCGTTATGGTCAAGACTCTTCTGAGATGAATACCCGACTCCAAACAGGGGGAAGGCTATAGACGGCACATAAAAAAATAAATCTTCTTTTTATTCTGTTATTAAAACTAACGTAATTTTGACACATTATGAATATATAAAACACGGGTATTACTCACGTAATAAGTCAGAGGGTTCTGACTATAGTTTTAACCACATTCGGTGATCTTTTTCAATGAGAATAAGGGGCGCTCGCGGACGTACCGCGAACGCGTCCGCGAGCGCCTCTCTGACTACGGACGATCTATAGCCGGAACCCTCTGATTTATTACGTGAGTAATTCCCGTGTTTTATACTTCTCTTTATTATATTAGTATAGTATAGATAACGTAGTGGTGTTGAGCAATGTGTGAAAATGCAGTTGAGTTGTCAGTGATATTCACGCTAGTTATATAACATTAAGCTGCGTTTAATTTGTAATCTCAGTAATAAAAAAAAATATTTTAATATTTTATCTACTAACAACAATGTTCCAGTTGTGTTTTATTGTGAGTTACATCACATACCTACAAGCGGGCGAATTGTTTGATACTCTTAAGACGTGATGGGGGGTCCTTTATATATATATATATAACTACGTGCATCCTGCAGTTTTACTTACATGGAGTTTTTATTTATTTAATTATTTATACTCAACCCCCCGCACTAGGATTTCCTGTGTCGCGGGAGGCATGGACACACACAATCACAGCACACAAACACCCAAAACCCGGGACAAATATCTACACTCATCGCACAAATGTTTGCCCCAGCCGGGATTCGAACCCAGGGTCCCCCGGACACAGAAGTCATGTCACTGACACTGACCACTGCGCCACGGCGACCGTTATAACACGATATCTAAAGTTTTTGGATTGAAAATTGGCGCATATGCTGTACGTGTCTGTTATAATCTATCTCTGTGTCAACGGTATCTGTATCCGTTCTGGCTTGAAAGAGAAACAAACGACCATACTTACAAATTTCACTTTGAATGTATTAATTTCTCCAGCTTCAATTCTAGAGATTTTACAGTAATTTTTTGTTTCTAATTTAATACCCCCTGTAGGTTTGCGAACCACTTTAGAAGTTGAATACAATATAAATAAATGAGCCGTACTTACGTGGTGGTACCGGCCTAGAATAGTACTCCTCCATCTCTTCCCGCGGGTGCTGTAAGAATCGGCTAAGGGATCACGTACCAGGAGGTAGGCAGTAGCGCCTTCTGAGGATAGGAAACAATACTGCGCTCGCCGACCCGCCTTCCAAACGTTGCGAGTATTGGCAAATCCCCCCAATACGGGGAGGCATAGGTCCAGCAGTGGACGTCCTTTGGCTGCGATGAATGAATGACTATCTTGTTTTATATTTAATGTATAGGTTTTTACATTACATTACATTTTACATATTTTTTACATTAAGGTTATTTTCATCTTGGCTGACATTGTAAAATAAGTAATTAATTAAGTCAATATTGTATGTAATTGTTGAGACAATATATATTTTTAAGAATTTTGATATATGTACATACAGTTAACAACAAAATGCATCTGAATCTGAAAGTGAACACGTCCTTACGATGCGTCAATTTTAAAACTAGTACAAATAACATTATTTACACAGTCTGAAATCACGAGCGAGTGCTTTATTATTATTAAACAATAAACACGCTAACAGGACAGTAAAGATAACGTTAATGATTTAGTCTGTCATATGACTGGTATCATTGCACACTGAAAATGATATTTATGAAAATAAGTCTCATATGCCTAATATGTAGGTGTGGAACTAACCTATGTATCGTTATTAAAAGTTTTGTTTACTTACCGTATTTCAACTTGTATTGTTATCAGTTTAGGTGTCAAATTAATCAAGATGATTGAACTCCACGTCGTTTTTTTAAATTCTTGTCATTTTTTACTTATTGTGGGTACCTACTATATCAGACCACTACTTGATAGTTTGTGTGAATGTTAATCACCAAAGAGATAGAATCTTGACTGGGACATAACACCTTACCTAAGAAACTGGCTAACAACCGGGCAGGCAATGGGCAACGCCCTAACACCATGAGGATTTCCTCATGGAAAACTCATTCTCGAAATCAAATTCGCTTCAAAGTCACACTCGAACAAAAAGCTAAATCAGATAAATTTTTGTCATACGTTTCATAATACATGCAATAGTAAAATAAAATCTCACTAGATCATCGTGCATCTGTCTGCAGAATCTACCGAGCTTGAACCCTTCTGATTGCCTGAGATCATCATCATTTCAGCCTTAGGACGTGTGCTGGGCATATGCTACCCTGTGGATTTCCACGAGGACCGGTTGGAAGCGGCCTGCATCCAGCCCTTTCCAGCGATCTTGTCAGGTCGTCGGTCCTGCCTGCTTAGCAGTCCATGGTCTCCAATAGAGAACCTTTCGACCCCAACTGCCATCAGTTCTTCGAGCTATGTCCCCAGCCCGCTGCTACTGCAACTTGGTAATCCGGTGGGCTATGTAAAGACATACTGTTGTTACCTACTCCTCGATTTTAACTGTACACAGTGTTATACAATATTAGTACCTACCTACATTGTGTCACAAGGGCCAAAATAATGTATTTAGGGCGAAAGCGATTATTTGCATCCAGTGCGAAGTGAAGTTTTCTAGAGTAGAATCTCGAGCATGGCGAGGGGACGTTCAGATTCACATTTGAGCGCCAATGGAATGTGACCATAGCCTGGTTCGCTTAACCTCGTCAGATCAGTTAGGTAAGCTGCATAATATGTAAGCCGCCTTTTCCTTAGCCTGGACTTCAAATTCCTGGGAACTAGCCAATGCTCTAAAAAGGGCAGTCGTGCTGACCATGCTAACTATACAGACTGATATCGGTCACGACCATCTTTTGTATGAGTATGAAATGTGTGTTGAATACCAAGCTTCTGGCATACCTCACACACATCACCTATTTAGTGATTGGCAATACAGCTTTAGTTAAAACTGGTCCACTGAAGATCTTCTAGTGTAGGTATACTTACCATTAAATCTCACAATCTTGTGGGACTGTCCAGGCTTGCGTGCTGCATCTTAGGCCATATCATCACTTAACATCAGGTGCGACAGTGGTCGAATGCAAAATGCTTAAACACCCACTATAAGCCTTCAGCACCCACATGTATCTGTTACATAGTAACAACAAGAGGTCGGAGTAAAACTATATGACATTGAAAAATGCTGGTAACAAACAGGATTCCATTGCAACATTCAATGATAAGGGGAATTTGTAATTGATGCAGTGTTTATATCTTATTTTTACACTGTGGTCGGCCGCGAAACGTAGGTTACAGTTAACTATCCTCAATACTATGTATTCCAATGCTGCCTGCGTGAGGTCGTTCTCAGAACTCAATAACCTATAATAAGGTCAATAGGATCATTTCATTAAACATTTGAACTATAATTCAACATTTTGAATTGTGATAGCTTTGGAGTAGTATCAGCTGCCAATCAGATGACTGCCGGATCGAAACCCACTTTCGGTCAAAGATAATATCGTGATCAAACCGACAGTATGGTGGACGGCGTCGACATACGGCAGATGACACTTTAGTATTGTATCAGATTTCGAAAAGGTGTTCAGTCATACACTTAAATATTTTCTTCCGGTGGGGTAAAGTATCTGCAAGTACCTACCT
Source organism: Apeira syringaria (assembly GCA_934044485.1). Classification (NCBI taxonomy): domain Eukaryota; kingdom Metazoa; phylum Arthropoda; class Insecta; order Lepidoptera; family Geometridae; genus Apeira; species Apeira syringaria. Next base: position 7,465,790 of record OW203665.1, on the reverse strand, counting down.
ATATCGGAATCAAAATTTCGTAAAAATCTATGTTGCACACTTGTAAACCCGAAAAGTTATGAGACAGTTTACGTATTATTAATTACTAGCGGCCCGCTCCGGCTTAGCATGGGTATAATAGTATTTCTCCACTATTTAATGGATGTTGTTATACATATAAACCTTCCAGTTTAATCACTATCTATTAAAAAAAACGCATCAAAATCCGTTGCGTAGTTATAAAGATTTAAGCATACATAGTGTAGTGATAGCCTCCTATGTAGTAGTGTACTAACTACTATGTAGTATTTAATACTTCTGAACTACTATTACTATTATGAGCAAGCTAAAATAAAGCATTTAAAAAAAACATAGCATTTTCATCGGTTAGAGTACCAAGAGAACTGAAGGCTTTTGGAAGGTTCCACGTTGAATAAAAAAAAAATTGTGCAAGGGTAAGTCCGAGTATCGGAGCTATTTTTAACCGACTTCAAAAAAAGGAGGTTACTCAATTAGATCGTACCTATATATGTTTTTTTTTTATGTGTGTTCGCGGCTAACTTCGTCGTTTATGAACCGATTTTGATGATTCTTTTTTTTGTTAGATAGAGTATACTTCCGTGGTGGTCCCATTCAAATTTAATCAAAATCGGACAAGCGGTTTTTAAGTTATACTCCAATAACTGAAAAGTGCTACGCGTATCTTCATGATATTATTGTCGCGGTTGAAGACATCGCAGTACACACAATGACAATTAATTGATCCCGTGAGTAGCAAAGGTCACAGAAAAGGGTGAAAAAAATTTTTTTAACCTAAAATGCAACCGACTTCAACACTCAAAAGTGTGAAATAACTTGTCGAAGTCGGTACCATGAGCACAATACTGTGATGATAGTTACTTTTGTGTGAACTATCATGGTACCGACTTCAACAAGTTATTTCACACTTTTGAGTGTTAAAGTCGGTTCCATTTTTGGTAAACATTATTTTTTTCTAAAACTAAGTTTGGTAAAATTTAGTAAGTGCAAACGTTTCAAGTTTATCGAACTTTGCCTTTTGCGAAAATAGCGGACGTTGCTATTTGCGACTGAAAATGCTATTTTCTCACAAGCGAGAGAAACTCCCATGCATTTTCCGTTTACTAATATAATACCAGGCGAATACATTTTGTATGCCAGTGCGATACTAGCGTTCGTGGGAGCCGCGCGCGTCCATGATAAAAAGATGCTCACGACTAATTACAATTCGTAACTGGCCATAACTAAATGTATTTATATTAGAACGCATAATATGTGAAAGTAATTATAGTTTCAGTGGTTCTATCCCTGTGATTAGTGTACAAATAAATTATTATAATTAGTACAAATAGGCGATTAAATTATGGCGGATGAAAAGTAAGTTGATTTTATATTTTGATATACCTACATGTGTTTTAAACCGGAATATCTTATTGATTAATTATTAAGTTGAATGTTTTATGCCTATTCATAAATATAAAATGTGCTAACACTTATGAAATTGCCCATGTCACTGTAATTAAAATATATTAATTACAGTGTATATCTATGTCTATATATCGGCAAATATACTTTATTTCTAATAATTTCCATTTCATTTAATATTTGGAATATAGTGTTACTTTGTGCTGTTTAATTGCGTACACTTTAATTGATAAAAAACATGTGTTATTAGGTAAATATTTTTGGCTCTTACATAAAGTTTCATTTGCGGGTATTTCTTTTATTATTATATCAAATATAAAGGTGACTCCCATTGCACAATTCGTTCATAGACATATTTACGTTAGAAGGTACCTGTTAGAAGTAGAAAACACATTTTACGTTAGGATATTTTAAATTTGTTGAAACACTTGCGTATATTTTACTTTTTTTATGTACAATACGTAAAAAAATACAGTGTACGTGATAAAACGAAGCGATCCAATGTTTATTCCTGGACCATAGAATACTTTATAGTTAGTGACTATACGTAGTTGGTATTCAAGTATCAATATACCAAAGCTATTTTAGGTACTGAGTGATTGATTACAAATATACAAACACACACAAACATACTTTCGCATTTATAAGGATTACGTAAGGGGGCTGACCCATGTAATTCAGTATCCATACTAGGAAGTCATCTACCTGGTAATTAAACTTCACACACCATCGCCGACGATATTGTGGTCATGGCAGACCCAACGGAAAAACTCAGCAAGATGCTCGTAGATCTAAATAGAGCTTACAAACGGGTGGGGTCTAAATGACAATGGACAAGGTAAGAGTTATGTCTTTGCCTGTATTGTGCCCACCCCAGTATCAGTTGGGAACTTGATCCTCGAAGTTGTTGACCAATACATCTACCAGCCAAATATCCCAGAAGGCAGGACTAACTTCGAGATATATCCTTCAATACAATTCGGCTGGGCGGATTTTTAACTGGGGGAGCGTTGTCTGTCAAACTGACGGACACTGGTCCGATCCCCAACATCAGCTTGAGCTTCCGGTGAAGGTAACACCGTTATCAAAATTCCAGCATGGTGGTAGGGTACTTTCGAATACCCGCCTGGCTAGCTACCACCCTCAAGTTTGCAAAACTGTCATCAAACATATAGTGTGTTCAGGCAGCAGTCCATGAGAGCCAGTGAGCATTCTAGATCTAGCGTGATAACATCTTCACGTCACTGACCATCAAGTGAGATAAGTGTTGATAGTTATGATAGTAGTCAAACGCTAGATCTATACAGTATAAAAAAAGTTCTACTCTTTTGTTCACAACAAGAGGACAGTAACCCTCTGCACTAACGATTTGATGCGTTTGGCTTCTCTCCATCACCTTCACCTTGCATCAGTCGATGACACCATCTAAACAAATTGACAGAAGTATTCTTATTTTACGGATGTATTTGATTTATAATTGTAATGAAAATGTTTCAATTATGTTCTGATGACACTCGGTTCCGATCGGAAATTGTGATTTCGACATAGTAGAAAGTCATATGGTTTAATAGCTACAATGCCTCTGATATACATTAATATACGCACAGACTTAAATCAAATTGCTAAATGAAATCAATTTTTTTTAAATCCAATTTACTTTCTTAAACCGTTGTCATAATAGAGGCTTTCAACAAAATAAGCTGAAAAGATTAAAAATTGTCTCTTTGGCAAACAGTGGCTTGACCATTAACGGTATAATCCACCATTTTGACATATTGAATGCTTGAAAATAGGTACGCTTATTTGGAAAAATAAAACAGAACGTAAATCTTTTATTCCGATATTTCCCGCCACAAATCCACGTAACTTTAACCTTAGCTTTCTTTGTCGTGCTTGACCTTGGTTCAATGCACATTATCCGAAATAATCTATGCTTCAGTCAATGATATATTAATATGCAGAACTTGGCACTTTCTTACGGATTTACTTGAGTTTCCGGAAGTCATCATACACTCTACATATATACTGTCATACATTTCGTTCCTGTTGGCATTTTGACAATGGGTTTCTTAATTTTTTTTTTTTTTTTTATTTATCACTTAGCAATCAATGATCAAAGGTTCCGTCAACACGGCATTTTCTAAACACCAACTGTGCAGTATTCGTCGTTGTCTTGGAACTTACTAGCATAGTTGAACTCCTGACCCCCAGCACACACACACAATCGTTTTAAGAAATAAGTATAAGAAGCATATGCATTCCTTCTTATTGAGTATATTTATATTGTGAAATCCAATGATATGTACCTACGTATTATAAAATCTTTTTATAAATTTCATGTTTGGATAGGCTCTTCTCAGACCAAGTCCAGGGTGCAGGAGCCTGACAAGACATACATATTTCATAAACTTTTTTGTATTGTGCCTACAATGAAAGTTTACAAACTAAAATAAATAATGTACATATGTACCCATAGGTACCTACTTATACAGTATTTAACTATCAGAAATTTAACAATTAGTTGCCTATTTTGACTATAACGCGTCTAGCTCAGTTATCGGTGACACTGACTTTAGAACCACTAACCCTGGTTCTAATCCCGGCTGAGGCAAACATTTCTGATGAGCATAGATGTTTGTCCTTGGGTCTTGGATGTTCTTGTATTGTGATTGTCCTACCTCCCGCGACACAGGGAATCTTAGTAGAAAGGCGGTGTAGTGTTAATGATTTATGTTCAAAAATATGGACGAAAAACCCAATTCTCATACTGTTTATCACTTGCTAAGTTATTGAGTGTGAATCATTAATTTTGACAGAAATAAGTGTTTTCATACAGCTCGTGATAAGTACTATTCGCCCTTCGCATTATTTTTGGATTTGTAATATTTGTGGAGCTGTAAAACTGCATTTTGCGCCAAAAATGTATCTTCAATGCAAAGTCCAATCGAACCGGGTGCCAAGTACCTAAACGAGAACTGGGCTTATTTCTGTCCTTATCATACAGGAAGCACGTGTTCGGGAAGTCAGCTGGAAACTGGGAATTCAGTTGATTTACTGTAACTATAATTACTTACACAATTGTATGTACAGCAAAATCATTGGCTGACAAGAAAAATGTTCAAATGTTGTTCTCTAACTGCTTATTATATTTAGTTCATGCAATTCATAAAATAAACATCATAATGATACCTATAATTAATATATTTGTCGTTTTTAACTGTTTAACCATCAGACCATCGCAAAACAAAGATATTCTCCGTAAGTAATCTAGATGAGTCCATCGACACCGACAGCTTCAAACCGACCGCTTTAAAATAAAAACCAGGGTCTTATTATTACCATATTAACGAATTGCCGCAAATAACTACACACTTGTGTACTATGCTTGCAGAAGATGCTACTATATTACTTATATACCTCAACGAAATAAAAATAGCTGTGCATATACAATAGAGATGAACAAAAGTTGAAATACAATAGACACTTGGTTACGAAACATAAACTTCATACTAAAAGTAGACATTTTAAATAGTTATTACAATGTATCTCATAGTTACAATCACACAGGTGACATAATATAGCAACTTGGCAGAACAGGAGAATTACAAGCATCTCCTCTCGACAGCTGTCATGTTCGCTACATTACTTACAAACGTAGCTAATATTAATTATTTCTAAGGCTATTGTAATGTATAATACAATACAATTAAACAACTTAACGCGACTCTGTTTTGGTACGGCGTTTATGGTAATTAGTCTGCCGCAAACTGCGTTCAGTTGTATTCCTGATCGAAGACCGCGAACAAAAAAAAAATCGATGCCAATTATATTTTCAAATTGGCTCAAACAAGATGCATATAATATGCATCTTGTTTGACAATATCTTGATAAATAATTAATCAGCGAAGTAATTGAAGCTGTAAAACTATTGTCAATTTTAAAATCTTATCTGCATCGTTAGGAAACGCGCGAGATAATAACTGCCTTGATAAGAGATAAGGATCTCATAATTTCTCCTTCTCCCGCAGTGTTTTGATCTTGTCACGTTGCTTGGCGACAATGTCATGTATTATTGTCTCGTAAACTGACAAGGTGTCAATGTTGAATGTTATTTGTTGACAATAATTAACAATTTAATTTACAGGTATTACTTGTGTTATCACGAGCCGTTCGTGACTTTTCCAGTCACTTTTTCATAAACAACATGCGTATTACACTCTCGGCCGCATTTGCGCGCCAAATATCATAAATGTCTTGTAATAGCTAGGTATACGTGCATTTTCGATCTATTTCTATAGTATAAGTTGCGTAATTTCTGCAATTTTTGTTCATTAACAGTGTTTGTAACATTGGAAACAAAAGAAATAAGTTATACGCGATATGATGATTCGCGCCCACTTCGCTGGCCGTCACACATTGTTACTTTAAAACACAGATCTATACAACAGTCACATAACAACAAATAACATCTAGAGCTGTTCGCTAATCTGTGATTTAAAAAAATACCAAACATTTGGGTCAAATTGAAAACTTGCTCCTTTTTTTAAAGATAAAACAAATAAAGAAATAAATTGATAATATTGATATTTATTATTGATTATAATTAATAATAAATTTATAAAGAAATAAATTGAATATATTTTATTTTATTGAAAATAGTATATTTTTGATAAATTTTATTTTATGTTTCTACTGACATTGCTTACAATGTAGTTAACTATTAATTGATGTGATGTTTGATGGTTGACTTGTAGTTGAATAATTATGAATAAATATGTTTATCTGTTAAAGTCTGTTAGAAAAGAATAATTAAAATCAGTTCACCCAGTCCAAAGTTCGGAGATAACAATTATAAAAAAATAAAGACGAATTGAAAACCTTCTCCTTTTTTGAAGTCGGTTCCAAAGTACACATATATATATATGTGCAGTATACATATAGCTCATAGAAAGCGTTCGGTGAAGATCGGTAATATAATTGAAGGAAACGCAGAATTTACGACACAAGAAATATACTTTTCACCCTTTGAGTATAGAGCCTCCGCTCGGTTGGTTATTTTATCTGAGTTTTCACAACACTAGCTGTCAATTGCTGGTTTTATTCATCGATTTTGGTGAGAAAAATGCTGTTTTATTTACAAGTAAAAAAAAAATTGGTTGTCTGTAAAGTCGGTTTACGGACGATAGATTTACGTGATAACGTCATAATCATTTATGAATTCGACTTTGACTTTGACTTTGATTATTTTATGTAATACAAAACTCAGGTGGAACGTTACGCGGAGTAACGTTCCGCGTTTTTCGCGTTTTTCATGAGTGTTGCTGGTATTCATAAATTTATAAAACGTTATCACGTCAAAAATAGGTTTTTTTAAATTCGAGCGGTTCCAAAAACATTACTTCAGCTAAAATTTGACGTTAGAATATCCGTTTGTTTATTTGTTGTTATCTTTGAAACTATTAAATAAATATTATTACTGTATTCTCAGCTTTATTAATAAATATTTTAATTGATCAAATCTTATACATACAGCAAGAGGCAAAACCTAAAAATACTTTTATTATGAACATATAATACCTACCTAATCATATATATGTGTAGTGCTTAGATACTCTTTCTACGGTGAAGAGTATGTGAAGAACGCACCTAACAAAGCTAGTGTAAACTCCGTAGACGTAAACTCACTGACCAATCAAAGAAGAAAGTACTTTTTTTAAAATTCTTCGCTGCTTGTTACTTGTTTTACACAATGGATGGCAACATTAGTCGCCATAGTTTTTGTAACTACATTATATTTACCTTGCTTTGTATACTGTTTTTACTGTTTACTGGTTTTTTTTACTGTTTGAATAAACATATTTGTATTGTATATATACCTGATACGTATAGGTTTTTTTTTCATAGGGCAAATGCCTTTATTAAAATAAAACACTAATAACTATTACAATACTGCAGCTACTACAATAACATTTGAGCAATCCACTAGCTATTGGTAGCCTATAGATAACTGAATACGCATAGGTTAGGTACTTACTTAATACATTATACTTATATCTATCTATTTTTCTATCTATTTTCGTACTACTATACTACTTGTACTTATGTTATATCATACGCGTGTACTAGCTATTAATAAATAAATACAAAAATATATAAAAAATATCATATTTATCCATACACATATATTATAAAGAGGACAGATTTGATTGTTTGTTTGTTTGCATTGAATAGGTTCCGAAACTACTGAACCGTGTTAAAAAATTCTTTCACTGTCGGGAAGATACATTATCCCCAAGTGACATACGCTACATTATATTTTTTTTTAATTATAATAATATTTACTTTTGCCTTAATTTTACCTTATAATTTTAAAATGTTTTATTCGTGCGAAGCCGGGGCGGACCAATACTGTAATATAAAATGGTTGTTATCCGTTCAGTACCACCACATCATTAATCATTTTGAGTGGTTACTCTTTCGTAATATCGTCCAATATCTCATACAAAATATAAGTACTGACTGAATTAATAAAACGGGCAAATGTGCTGCCAATGTTTGCATATTTTATCTGTTTAACAAGAGATATAAGTCCATATGATAGCCATACACATTTTATGTACATTTACTTAGATTTTTTGGGTGGTAAAATAGCTGTGGGCCTGGAGAATAAATATAACTACGGTATTTAATCAAATAAAATGTCGCGCGGACAATGACCTTCGCGTTCTAAACTCAAATAAAAATGTATATAATACACATAGTCTGTTTTCGATAATAGCTATTGGTGATATTTCAGAATTGGTCCAGTAGTTTTGGGGCTGATTAATTACTAGGTAGTACTTGCACAACGCGGTTTCTATGCGTGGTCTACAGTTTTCCCGCTACCTCAATTATGCTATAATTTCCTGGATAAACGTAACCTCTGTGTTTTTTCTGTGATCTATCTGTGTAAATTTAATTCAGATCCGTTGAGTCGCTCCGTCGCGATTTAGTAACAAACATCCATACATCAATTTATCTCCTAATATTATCGCATAATATGAGTAAGTATTCGTTCTGAACATTCTCGGCAAATTTTGCGTTGATCCGAAACGCGCCTGTATAAAACAGACGACGATGATCTGACTATGGAATAGGCTCGATGTGGGCGGCTTCCAAGCGGTCCTTGTGAATATCAATGGTGGAGAAATATCCAGCCGTGTATGTCCTGTGGCTGGGATGGCTGAAGTGGTTTTATATTACAATTTAAATTATAAAGGTATATATACCTATATAATTGATTTAATATTTAATATTTTTTATTGGTGCTAAAAATTATTTACAATAATGTTAGTGTTACAATATATCTCACATAGGTATATAATATAAAAGGTATCCGTTTGAGTGTGGTTGCAAAACTCAAAAAGTAGTCAATGGATTGACTTGAGCTTATGCTTATGTTGCATGCAAAATCCCGCAGACCCACAATTTTTTGGCAATACCTACCCCAAATCGGATCCGCATCACGGGATTGCAATCCCGATTCTGATATGTATCCAGTACCAACAAAAAGTAATTTGAAACTCACGTGGATAAGCGCTGTAGTAAGTAAACAAGAGATAACAGTGTAAGCTTTACTTACATTATCTGCCAACTGTTTGCATTGGAGCCTATATCTTAGGATATTATGTAACATTTCAGATACTACATTCTTAGTAGCTAACGGCTTAGTAAATCATATATCTACCTACTTAATTTGCTATTCATAGGTTCATAGATACTCTCTGGTGATAAACAGAGTTTATATCGCATTTATTTGTATAATTATATAGCAGTATACACATAATATTTTAGATAAAGGACTGTGTAAAACATACCTATTGGTTAAGATATGTCTGCTGCACATCTATGTGTGCATAAAAAGAACTTATGAAAGACTAGTAGCGCCCCGCGGTTTCACCCGCATGGATTACGGTTTTCCCGCTACCTCAACTATCCCACGGGAACTATACTTTTTCCGGGATAAAAGTAGCCTATGTCTTAATCCAGGGCTTAAACTATCTCCATACCAAATTTCATCGAAATCAGTGTAGCCGTTTAAGCGTGGAGAAGTAACAAATATACACACGTACACAAACTTTCGCATTTATAATATTAGTAGGAAGTAGGATAATTATGCTGGTCGTAAGTTGTACTAAGTTATAGTAACTGTGTCATTGTTTCTATCAGTTTTTCAATTCGAATCGAAATGAGATGGGAGCTAACAACCCCGGGTTTACCCGCGTAATCCACGCGGGTGAAACCGCGGGACGCTACTAGTTTTTTTTTTTTTTTTTTTTAAATCACACTCAGACCCCCGCACTAGGATTCCCTGTATCGCGGGAGGCATGGACACACACAATAACAGCACACAAACATCCAAGACCCGGGACAAACATCTACACTCATCGCACAAATGTTTGCCCCTGCCGGGATTCGAACCCAGGGTCGCGGTGACACAGAAGTCATGTCGATGACACAAACCACTGCGCCATGGGACCGTCAGTCAGTTGTTCATATATTACAGTGTATAGCTGTATGCGACGACGTATAATTGGCTTTTTGTCTTTATCTAGTTATACTAGGTATGGATATATAGTTGTTGGTACGGTAACGTACAGTTAATAAATAAACACACAAAATAAAATTCGTTGATTTTTTGATCCATAATGTACCAATTGTTACGATACGTCAAATAAAGGCGCCACAGTTTAAAAGTCATTGACCTTAGAAAAAAAGGTACTATTCTGATTTACCATCAATAGGTACTGCGACATCGCCTGACATGTTCTGCATAGTGAATTGACATTTTGAAAAAAAAACAGGTCACATTATACCTGACCTTAGTGGCAGCTGGAGTCATGTGACCACTATCGTATATCATTATATATACAATTTTATTCAAAAATAACAATATTACATAACTAAGATTTGCAACGATTTTAGCTTTCTAAGTTCGAACCTCCTATCGGTTAGTTGTCAGACGAAAATATTTTATTTTGAAACGCTTTATTTAAAAAAAAATAGATAACAATTTACTCATGGCGTGTATTATATTGTGCCACTGAGAGTCACTCAGTCACACAAAATAAAACACGCTATCACCTATGTACGAATTAAAAAATACATTTTGAACTTTGAACGTGTCTAATTTATGTGATTAACATAAAATGTGTTGTGTGTTGTGATTAACATTATTATTGTATTTGTTGTAAATTTGTTCATAACCAGGAGCTGGCTAAACCCCCAACGAATCACGTCGTCAAGTTCCGACATGCCCTTGTACGGTTCTATGTAAGTGAATATAGCATTTTGGTGGTAGGGGCTAGAGGTTTTGTGATATTGTGCCGTTTGCGTGTTTTGTGCTGTTGTTTTTTTTTATGATTTCAGGTAAGTTGCGGAAAAACTTCTTTCCGACAATACATTTAACTAGTAGCACCGCGCAGTTTTTTCACCCGCGTGGATTACGATATTCCCGCTACCTCATTTATCCCCCGGGGACTATACTTTTCCGGGATAAAAGGAGCCTATGTATTATTCCAGGGACTAAAAGAAAAATCAAATTTCATCAAACTCTATGTAGTCGTTTGAGGGTGAAGGAGAAACAACCATACATACATACACACACACAAACTTTCACCTTTATAATACTAGTAAGGTTTCTATAATTTTTTTTAGGACAAAAATCGGCTGTTAGTTTGCTTTGAACCCACGACTACAGAATAGGTACCGCTTGTAGCTTTGTTATTTCAGCTATAGTAGCACTACGCTAGCCGTCCTAATCATGATGTAAATGCAATAAACAATAAAACTCTTATTTAATTACTGATTACTACCTAGGTAAGTACTACTTGTATAAGAATTAATAATATGGAGATAATTCATTACCATGGATACCCTAAACTAATATAATTCTTGTCCATTTACAACATTTATACCTATTTATCACATCATTATATTGACAATTTCCAGTTACAAAAATATACTTTTACTTTTCTGGACGCCAATTCGAGTCATTCCAACTATTTAGTACAGAAAAGGTGCGCTCTGTGGCTTTACGTGCTCCCGAAATATTAGTGAAGTTATATCTTTTTACATAATATATGTTCTTATGTAAAACGTATTTTCCCACAATTCCATATTCCAACCATTGGTGAGGTCACCGAAATTTATTTATTTATTTTTTATGATGATACGCCAACAGTGTACATATTAAATTAAACATAAACACACAGAAACACGTTGAAGAAATGATTGCTTTGTTGCTTTGTATGCATTTAGTAAAAAACTATTTTGAGAATGCAAACAGACAATTCAATATTATCCATTTATATAATTATATTTTAAGCAGACTTAAATGGGTCTGTCAACTACTTATTCTATTCTAGACTAGCGGTCCGCTCCGGCTTCGCACGGGTAAAAAATTTGAGGTTTAAAAATTATAAGGATCCGTAATATTTTTGAAAATATAATATAGCTATGTTACTCAGGGTGAATGTAGCTTTCCAATGGTGAAAGAATTTTTGAAATCGGCATAGTATTTTTCAAGTTTATTTGTTACAAACACACTTACATACAAATCTTTCCTCTTTTTATTATTCTATTCTAGATAATGTACAATTGGTTTGATACTACGTAAGTGCGCTTAGTAAATGATAATTAAACAAACTTCATCATCATCATCATCTCAGCAATAGGACATTCACATCTGGAGATATCTCCCTTCCATTGTTATCCACAAGGACCAGTTAGAACCGGCACGCATCCAGCCCTTACCTGCGACCTTAGTCAGGTTGTTTGTGCACCACCTGTCGCCTGTCAACGAACTGAAGTGAACTTAAATGTGATATAGGTAATAATAAAATGAATAGTGATATTTTAATTGTGATTCTACATCTCTTTATATTATTTCATCGAAATGTCACGCGCTTCATGACCTATACGACGATAATAGGCGTGTCTGTGTAATTTGGTATTTAAATTGTAGGTCCTAAAATAGGATTTCACAGTACGAGCGGTAGATGTTAAAATAAACACCTAGAAATAGTAATTGATACTGACTTACACCTATTTAACGTGTATTTTTATATATATTTATTGCGCCGATGTTTCTAGCATGTATTCATTAATATTTTTATGTAAAATGCATATATTCTACAATACAAGTACTCCAAAAAACTGAATAACTTGATAAATTGATTACCTGGGACCTCATTTATCCAAAGAGAACAATCCTTTTCCGATAAAAAGTAGCCATGTATATAATTGTCCTTCCCTATGGTTCCATACATAAACCAAAATTCATCAAAATTGGTTCAGTGGTATAGACGTAAAAACGTAATGGACAGACAGAGTTATTTCCACATTTATGAATAATATATTTAGATTGGATTCGATTAAACAATATCTTACTTTTTTAACCTTTTGTTGTCTAATCTATTAATGATAATTAAACCGTTTAAAAACAATACAAACCGCCTTAGGTAGTGGTCAAATGAATTAATATAGCTGTATAGCTGATACTGTATATGTATAATTCAATTTTCATTTCACTATGTTTGACCTATAAGTATTACTATATTAATAATAATTAATTATAAAACGATATAAAATTACTATAGTTAAAGTAAACATTTCACGAAAGCTTTCTGTGTGAATCAAAGAACTTTAAGACATGAATAATATTAAAACTCACGTTCATAATTACTTTACACTGTTTTTACGGGTATAACGTGGTACTTACGCGTAGTCGATATCACGATCGACAAGAATGCGAGACGGGACGTTACGACTAACGCACCGAACTCAAGATCCTGATGAAGGCTTCCGGAAGAAGCCGAAACAATTGTCGATCGTGATATCGACTACGCGTAAGTACCACGCTATTCCCGTAAAAACAGTGTAAAACTTTAAGACATTTTGGTTTTTAAAGCAGATTACGAAGCATTTTCCTTTCCAATTCAACTCTGGCTTTAACGTGGTCATAGGAACCTATCAATCTATTCGTGACTTCGATTCCAGATACTTACGTAATTAGGACAATTGGAAAATGACCATACCCTGATGTTAGGTAGCAGGTCAATGTCTTAGCGGCACTGGGGCATTTCGGGGAATTGTTGATTACATAATGTACTCGTCTGATATTAGATGTTTTTCAACTCACTTGCTCGTATAGTGAGTCTTATTACATCGCTTATAGGACCATAAACCGAGATATAACTCACAAGTGCGTAATAAAATCCCACACTAGTGTGTAATAGAATTATCCCTACAGAGGTAAATTAGTATCTTATTGCAAGTTATATCCGAGTAAACAGAGCATTCTCAATTTAATAATTAAAGGATTTGAGCAATGCTTTGTTTATTCCTCGCGATGGTGTTGAAAAACGTCGTATGAAACTGGTGAGCTCTGTTCATTATACACTCGGCTGAATTACACCCTCGACTGCGTGCACCACTCCAACCCACAGCCTCGTGTGTAATGATCAACTTTGCTCGCTTGTTTCATCATAATATATTATTATGGTGCTTCAGAGTCCTGTAAGCATATAATATAGTACCCAACTATACATATTAATACATTAGTTATCCCACGAGAACCGTTTTTTTCCGGGATAAAAGTAGCCTATGTGCTTTTTAAACTATAATCTATCTGTATGCCAAATTATACAGAGATATAGGTAGCTGTTTTAGCATGATTTATTAACAACAATGGCCACATTTTTTTGCGTTTAAATGATTAATGGAATTGTCCAAAAATATAGCTAAAATATAAATATAGCCGTCATAGGACGGCCACCGACCAGGTGGACAGACAACCTGACTAAGATCGCAGGCAAGGGCTGGATGCGGGCCGCTTCCGACAGGTCCTTGTGGAAATCAATGGGGGAGGCATGCAGTCCAGCAGTGGACGTCCTATGGCTGAGACGATGATGATGATAGCTACAAATGCTTAATGGATCTGGAGCCAACTTTCTAATCCGCTATTTCGGGGACTTTCGTTCTTCTACGCATTTCCTTATTTCTGATTCGATCGCGTAGGGTATCCCCGAGCATAGCCCTCTCCATAGCTCGTTGTGCGTCGCTCAGCTTACCTACAAACGTCATAGTTATGAGACCACGTTGTTCTCGCATAAGTTACAAAAAAAAAATGTTACCAAAAAATGGAACCTACTTAAACACTCAAAAGTATGAAATAACTTGTTGAAGTCGGTACCATGATAGATCAAAAGTAACTGATATCAAAATATTGTGCTCATGGTACCGACTTCGACAAGTTATTTCATACTTTTGAGTGATGAAGTCGGTTCCATTTTTTTGTAATTGTTTTTTTCTCTCTTACCGACCTTTGTTACTCATAGGATCAATTATTATCATTGTGGTGTAGGTATGTTCACCGATGTCTTCACCCGCTACTATAATATCGTGTAGGTATAAGCACGTATTTTTCAGTTTTTGAATAACTCAAAAAGTGATTGTCCTATTTTGATGAAATTGAAATGAAACCACACGGGAAGCACCGCAGCTTTCAAGTAAAAAAAGAACGATCAAAATAAAAAAAAAAACAAATAAATAATTAAAAAAAACAAACGGAAATTGAGAACCTCCTCATTTTTTGAAGTCGGTTAAAAAGTGCGTCAAATGGGACTGCAAGAAAATGCTATTTTGAGTTCCGTTAGGTTGATATTTTGTGTAAAGTTTGATTACCGCTGGACAAATTGATTGGTTTTAAAATTAATCTCACTAAAGAAAAGATTTCCATCACTGAGTTTACTATTACTACGTAGTAATAATAACTCAGTATTTTCCATTCAAACATAAGGCGACTAAAAAAATGTTGACCTTATGATAAATAAGATGTTGTTCGTTTGGTAGTCAGCCAATTAGTGGTAAAGATGCAACCAGATCATCATCATCATCATCATCATCTCAGCCATAGGACGTCCACTGCTGGACATAGGCCTCCCCCATTGATTTCCACAAGGACCGGTTGGAAGCGGCCCGCATCCAGCCCTTGCCTGCGATCTTAGTCAGGTCGTCTGTCCACCTGGTTGGTGGCCGTCCTATGCTGCGCTTGCCAGTCCGTGGTCTCCACTCGAGAACCTAACCAGATAGAGTATATTAACTAGCTGCGCCCAACGATTTCACCTGCGTGGTGATGATCGTGAAAAGCTAGCTTCACTCAAATAGCGTGGCTTTCTATTGGTAAAATAATTCTCAAAATCGGTTCAGTAGATTCAGAGATTACCCCATAATACCTTGTTTACTTCCCTGTCCTTAGATTCGATTTTCCGATCCGATTTTTAATTGTTAGAAAAGGCAACCAATTTCTGATATGCATACCTATACCTAGTTTTTAATGTATTTTTTTTATCAATAGTTTATTACATTAACTGCTAGTTGGCTAACTACGGATCAATATCGTTTTATTATTTATAATAAACACAGTGTCACTGCTTTTCTATTATTACGATTGGCAGGCGTTTGACCACTCTCTTACCTGATGCTAAGTGATGATGCGGTCTACGATTGATCACGCCTACCTAGAAGATATCATTAGTAGTATTACATGTGATTAGAAAACGGGCCCTAAAACTATACGTAGATTAGTTTATTATCTTTTATATGCTTACCGCATCTATAAATTATGATTGATGAAGATAGAAAGGACTACGCAATACAATTGATGTGTTGTATATGACATACGCTCCTATTTTTGGATGATTGATAGTTAAGCGAACATAAAGTAAACAAGATTAATTAAAAATAATGTTTCCCCAAAAATATCGCTTTTGACGTCATTCAGATAACCCCCACAATGATTGACGCGGCGCGGTGGCGCGGCAGCGCTCTGACTTGACGGGTGGTCTATTGAACTACCCTCCTACCATGGCTTATTCGCTTATTGCTTGTCATCCGAAGTTGTGGATAAGATAAAATGGCTTACTTTATCGTTTACATTCATAAAATACGTATGTGTTTTTTTTAACAGACTTCAAAATAGAAGAATGTTCTCAATTCGAATGTAGTTATTTTTTAAGCCTCAGATCCTTTTTCTAAGCGATCCGATTTTGGTGATTCTTTTTTTATTTGAAAGCTGGTGCTTGCTCATGTAATCCCATTTAAATTTCACCAAGGCTTCTGTAATGACGCGTATTTTATTGACTTCGCTTACATTGATCATATGCTCATTTTTTCAAGAAAACGCTGACAAAGTTGCATGGATGAGAGGGTAGAAGTCGTTTCGTATAATTTTTAACTACTTACATAATTATACATTAGAGTTTACATAGCGCAATTTCAAGATCTTTTGGTTAAGTTACATTATCGATACAACGTTTAACCACATCTCACTTGTGGTCAAAGGAGGAATGCCGCTGTACTAATGTAAACTGACTATCAAGGATTGCTACCTGAACTGATACTGTGCGATAAGTGACACTGTCTAGCTTCCAATAGTGGAAACTAGCTAGCCGTGTACTGGAATGTACCATGCAGCCATGCTGCAAGACGGGGCAGTAGCATCACGCAGGAACACGAATTCAAAGATTTTATCACCCGAACTGGTCTACTTCTCACTCTAAACCTATATCTATCGTAGTCATACATTTTAAGAGGTTTTTTTTGTAATGAGTAAACTACACAGTACAGACTCAACGCAACGGTCCGTTTTTTTTTAATAAATTTCATTAAACAGCATATTACAATTTAATTAATTACTTAATTAAATAAATACTAATTTGTCACGTTAAGTCCACACTCTTTACATGACATCTTTACAAACTCACACGCGTATCCACACACACACACACACACACACACACACACACACACACACACACCCACACACACACACACACACACACACACACACACACACACACACACCTACAAACACACACACACACACACACATACAAACACACACACACAGCAACACTCACCACACGCACACTCACACTTTGTTTTTATTTATTAACCATACTGTAAAATAAAGAAATAGATCTGGGCAAGAGCGAAATCTCCTATGACAAGTATTTTTTACTTAAAAGGAGATTTCATCCATGTGAATACAATGTATTTTTTGTGAACGCAATAAAAACATTTATTGTTATTATTAATTTATTAATTAATAAATTAATTAATAAATTACCCGATCACTCGGTTGTCTCTGTTTTTGATGCCCATTTTCAGATTGAGGTACCTTATTTCTTTCCCGGTGGTCTGGGTTGTTCGCCGGACGAAGTGTCCAGTTTTAAGAGGTGTATCAAATGTGATGTTCACGTTTTTGGGAGAGATCATGCTCTCTGAATTCATCGGTCATGAACTCCCATGAACCCCCCTCAAACCACCTCTGAGCTGGGGGTGGAGTACGAACCAGCGATCGTCCATATGACAGCCACCGCTCATTCGCGTGCCTATCATTGCTTTGAATGTGTTTGTCACCCGAATTCGCCGTGATTGTTTTTCGTGAAATTACATCTATCACTGTTATCAATGACGTAGGTATATTTAATAACCACTGGCGCTGCTTGGAGTCGTTGGCTTACCGTAAATGTTGCATAATAATTATCACGTATCAGTGTGGAGCTTTTAATTTATAACTCAGTTATCTAACGCAGTAATATTATCGCTCCACATAATAAAGTATTAATTGGCTTATTTTCACATGAGTGACAATCATGCTGCATATTTTTTTTTGTCTGCAAACAAGCAGACGGGCCGCCTGATGGTGTGTGATCACCTTAGCCATTATTATATCATAGATATCATTGGCATTAGGGGCTTTGCGATACGTTACAAATCCTTTCAAGACTGTCGACTATCGTTTTGAAAAATCTCTTATTTTAGAGGAATACCCAGGAAGGAAGCACATTCAAAACTACCGTAAGATTTTGATTATGATTTAGCAATTCGTTTCTCATAATACATTTTAGCTAAAACATTTTCAGGAAGTCATGTTATTGGTGCCGTTAAAAACTATCCGCGTTTTAATTTAATCTTATAGAGATAGATAGATAGATAGAAAACTCTTTATTTGCACACTATTTCAAAACCACACACATAAAGAAAACAAACAAACAAATATAAATACAGTGATACAAAGGGCGGCCTTATCGCTTAAAGCGATTTCTTCCAGGCAACCAGGCAGAGAGTGTGGTGTATATGATTATTAATTTTAATATAATTCGAATTAGACGTTTTTCATTTCAAAGAATTTAAGAGAATTTTGGCCAGTTTGAGAGATCGGACGATGACGTTGTCCTTGTTCGAGAAGATGCAACCGAGGTCCAGAGCAGACTTTGAACATTGAAGATCAGTAGATCCAAAATCGAACATCTGATTCGCGACTTCAGTAGATAATTTTTTCCATATTGCCTTACATGATATAATACCATTACCTACTACCAGTCTCCGTCCTCCGATTTAAGGTACATCGGTTCGTTGATCCAAAACGACGTCAATATTGACAGAGACATAAGGAACAGGATAAATGCAGGTTGGATGAAATGGACGCAGGTCTCAGGGACCATATGTGATCTGCGACTGCTCTTGAAACTCAAAAGACAACATTTATAAGACCATAATGAGTACCTGTTAGATGTAAGAAAAGTGCATTTGGCAGAGATGCGAATGTTGAGATGGATGTGTGGTGTGACTAGGGTGGAAAATAAGGAATGAGTATATCAGCAGAGAGAGAGAGAGAGAGAGAGAGAGAGCATATCAGATAAATAGCAACAGTGAATAATAAGTTGAAAGGGAATAGATTGGCTGGGTATGGACTTGTCCTTCTCGAAGGTCTTATGTATTTACGCATTAAATTTTATCAAAATAGGTTCTATGATTTAGACCTGAAAGCTACCAAAAGGAACGTGAAAGGAACAAACAGACATATTTACTTTCGCGTATTTATAACAAGGTTGTATTATAGATATTTAATACATAAGGAATAATAACATTATCATAACTGCTTCTTCTTCTTCTTCTCTGATCTGAGCTATAGCAAGGCATTGCCTGAAATCTGTTGGCAAAGGTCAGAGGGTCGATAAGTGAGGAACTTAAGTAGTTGAAATACAATAACAATACAATAATAAATAAACAATAATCATTGTTTACAAATATCAACGCGATAACAAGACAATCCTTGATGTCACGAGACAGTTAACGACTGTCCACGGGCCTGACCCCTTACCGTTTCTGAAAGACC
The DNA here is from genome assembly GCA_934044485.1 of Apeira syringaria. Lineage (NCBI taxonomy): Eukaryota > Metazoa > Arthropoda > Insecta > Lepidoptera > Geometridae > Apeira > Apeira syringaria. Next base: position 7,446,142 of record OW203665.1, on the reverse strand, counting down.
TCTATCACGTGTGATAACACCACAAATTACGTGTCGGGGAAAATATGCAATGACTAGTCCAAGTGCTGCAGTGCCGATACATAATACAGCTACGATAATATACTACCAGGGTCCAATTATTGAAGTATATTTTAGTATATTTATTTATTAACATTCACACAAGGTCTTCAGGTCCCAAACTAGGCAGAGCCTGTACTATGGTAACCTGATGAATGATATATATATACTTATATACACATATATACATATACACACCCAGACACAGATCAAACAGACATGTTCATACACACAAATGTTTGACCTGTCCGGGAATCGAACCCGGGACCAGCGGCTCAGAAGGCAGAGTGCTACCAACTGCGCCAATCGGGCAGGCATTGGTATTCCGCTAAAATACCAATGCCAATGCGTCTCGATTGCATTGTAGGTAATTGCATTGTGGTAGAAATTTGGTATATATATTAGGTATATTACGTATATAACCCCATACAATTATCCTCCAAGTAGAAAAGTAAAACTAGCAAAAACGACACTTAATCCTACTTATATTATAATGCGAAAGTTTGTGAGTATGTTTGTTACCAGGTTTGTTACCAAACATACACCGGCTACACCGATTTCGATGAAACTTGGTATGGAGATAGTTTAAACACAAACTTTCGCATTTATAATATTAGTAGGAGAGGATTTTAAAGAGGCACCTAACGTAATTTTTGCGTGCCCAATGACCCCTTGGAATATCTACAGCTACGGCTCTGTTGCGCATATACTATTGCTCTGCTCAATAAAGCGTTGTTGGAAATATTGATAGCAGTTTCTTGAATTTACCATTTGCGGTATCTTATCAAGACGTACCTACTATGCATACTAAGTTCATGGTAAGCTATCCTGTCGGTTAGTCCTTGATGGCGCCACTGTTCAATCAGTCGGTCCATGGCTTCCTAGATTTTATGCCAATGTCATGTATATAAACGTGTCCATATACGACATTGTCGTTAGCAAGGTTTCTCGTTTATTTACTTATGTTAAGGTATGTGAAGAAACAGTATCATGTGGCAAAATAACTCATAAATGTAGCAGATTAAAATCTACAATATTGAATTCAAGTTAAAAGGTTCGCCGAAATCACCATTTGTGTTTCAACAGATGTTTTTCTAGTCGACGCATTTATAGGTCAATTGTGATGTTGAATGCTAAAACCACTTAGCCACTGAAAATTAAATGAGGTAGTTTTAATATTAAGAACTGAACAGTGTACCAGATATTGATGTTAGTGAATATAGCCCGTTTTTCGCGGCTTAGACTTTATATTTACGGTAAAGGTTATTTAGTGTTTGAAGCTTATGTTTTGGCATTGGGAACTTGTTATAGAAAATTATGAAATTAAAAAATATTAATAATGTACAGAATATTCTGGTATTTAATACTGTATAACATTCTGATAAAGGATCCTTTACTAAACATTTACTTGGCTTGTTGCTTCCGAGGTGAGAAAGCTCTAGGAAAAAAAACAACATTTATCAAAGGGTACCTGCATTGTTGCGATCATTGCTTGCATAGGCGTAGGATGGCCACCGACAAGGTACCAACAGACCACCTGACTAAGATCGCAGGTTAGGGTTGCGGGTCGCTTCCACCCGTTTCCTGGGGAAATCAATCATAAAACTAGCAATGACTTGCTAGATTTTTTTGATGATATTTATTGTTTTCAAGTGAAACTCAATAAACATTTTTAATCAATCATTTATCTTTCCAGGAACGATTCCGTCCCATTCATCAAGAATGGTACTCAAGCTGTCATCGCGAAAACTGACAAGAACCCTGTGAAGCCCGGTAAAGCTGGGCGAGGCAATGCCTTACGCCAGGTGGTGGCCTCATTCGTGGCCAACCTTGGCACCATCAACACTGGCATGGCGTTTGGATTCTCTGCCACAGCCCTGCCCCAGCTAAAAAGTCCCGATTCCAGTATTCACATTACGAGTGATCAAGCCAGTTGGATAGGTAAGAATACTCATTGCTGTTTTAATGTTTTTCTTCGTATAACCATATTAAGTGCAGTACTTCTACAACAAAATATGCATTCGTACCACGGTATAGTGTGCTCTTTGAGATGAGTTTTGCCAGGCATTGTTTAAAGAGCTTGGAATTATGACGCTCGCTTACATGTGCATTATAGAAATGCTTTTGCAATCTTCCGAGCTGAAATAGTGGCACTAGAAAGTCAGCACTTTTATCTTATCATGCTGGAAAATAAACGTATGTATACTGCAGAGGTTCACTCTATATTGGAACGGAGTAGGTGCTTATCCCATGTCATTCCTCATAGAAGATGATGGTTGTCTATGTCCATATATGAAACGCTGATAATGGCCATTTCTTCATCTCCCATCAAAGCCATCGTCGTGATCTTGTTGACCAGATGACCACATGGTCTCACAGGTGGTCCTATTGGTTCATTGTTTTCAATTATTTTGAATAAAGTATTATCGTTTTATTATCCTCATACTAAGCATTTTGTGTCCAGCCAGTCTGAGCGCCGCTGGTACACCGATCGGATGCATACTGAGCGGGTATCTCATGGACAACATTGGTCGCAGACTCACGCTGATCATCACTGAAGTCCCTCTTATCATCGGCTGGCTGACGGTAGCGTTCGCGCAGAACGTACCTATGTTATATATTGGTAAGTATACATATACCAAATTCCGTACAAGTTATAATAACTATAAATACTCACTTCTACTACGCAGAGATAGAATATTTTCTCGAATTTTCTCTCTTTCATATTCACTGTGTAAAGAGTTTTTTTATGCTTTACATATCGCGTTTGAACGTTGACTTGATGGACAGTGACGATGTGGTCGAAGATGTTGTCACGCTAGACCTAGAATGCTTACAAAACCTACCACCATGCAATTTTACAAGTAACCTTAAGCAAATGGATATATTCATTTTGTGTGCGTTACTGAGGTGAACTTTGTATTCTAGAACTATAAAACTTTTGTATTTGTATTACCGTCTCATAAAAAAAGTAATAAGATAAAAAAATATGTTACATATCGGCCCACAAATGACGTAGTTCTGAGTTAATAACCAGAACAGAATTGATAGCCTCCTGTTTTTGGATGTGGGTAAAAATAAGGAGCGTCAACCATTTATAAAACACTAGATGCGCCAAATGGTACATGGTATTGACATTTTTTGTATCACCTTGTATCATCACCATCATCACCACGCGGGTAAAACCGCGGGGCGCAGCTAGTACTTAATAAATTTCCATTGCATTAGCTTGATTATTTCGTTGTAGATGATTTATAGTGAGTTCCATATCTAACTCATTTAGATAATTCGATCTTTAACTATAAATATTATATTAAAATTGTTTTATTTATTTCCAGGTAGGTTACTGATAGGGTTTGGATCTGGCATGGTGGGCGCTCCTGCGAGAGTATACACATGTGAAGTGTCGCAGCCACACCTACGAGGCATGCTTGGAGCCCTGGCCTCTGTAGGAGTCTCCAGTGGTGTTCTTATACAGGTTAGTCTGAATCAAACCTTATTAGCATCATTTCGGCGACGGGGGTCTGCTGATCTCCACAGGAACCCACTGCCAGCTTCCTGCATCCAACTTCCTGCTGATATCTTTATTAGGCATCCATGTTGTTAGATGACCTACTTTGCCCTTGCCATTTCCGTGGGTCAATGTAATGCATGAAGGTGGGGCCCCCGATCACACATGGAGGTAATCAATTACTTATATAATGTGGCCTGGCCGATTGGCGCAGTTGGTAGCACTCTGCCTTCTGAGCCGTTGTACCCGGGGAAAAATATGCTCATTCCACCATATATTTTCACTTAATATAAATTAGCAAATGAAATCAAATTTTATTCAATCAGAATTATTCTTCATGTACTGTTTTCATAAGTGGTATTTTTAAGTTTATTGTACCTGAAGGACTTTCAACAAATTAAGCTGAAAATCTCAAAAATGCCTACTTAGCAAATGCCTTAGAGCATTAGAGAAAACTAAGTATATCTAACTCACAGAGAATATTAGCAAAGTGAATGATAAAATATTACTAATCGACTGTTATTTTAATATCTAAGAATATTAACAGATGATCTAATACAACTTTGCTATCTGACACAACTATATGCATGATACAAATCCACCGTTAGCATAACACCTAAATAACTTTGATATCAAATATTATTAAGGCCATGCAAATAAAGGTAATCTAACTACTAATAAACACAACTGAATATTCAACTCAGAGCTCACGTGAGCTGGCATTCAATTCTACTAAACACATTGCTATGACATTAAAATACGATCAAATTATTTCAAGGAAAAAAATCGGCTACTGGTGGGACTTGAACTGACGACTACAGAACACTGTCCTGTCGCTTTTGGCATCTAAGCTATAGTGGCACTCTAGCCGTCCGCATTTATTCCTGCCTTTTACATCTGAGAGGATGTTGTTCTTAGCGCCATCTACCTTTAATTGTATGAACTACTATTTTTTTCCTTCAAATCATATGAACCTAAGTTCCGCCTAGCATGTTGTAAATGTAATAAACTATAAAACTCTTAGAAATTAGAAGAGATTATTCATGAATTGTTGTTTTTGATAGTTTTGCTATTCTACTTGGAGTATAATTACAATAGATATACAGATAATCTACAACGCAATTGAGATGGAGTTGTTATTTTAGCGGAATACCAATTTTATTTACTACATAGAAATTACTATTGCATTGTTTATGAGAATTGGCATCCTGTACATACGAATATATTTATATGAATTAGGTGTACATACATTGTTATGTATATTGTTGCGACGTTTTGTAGATACCGCCCCCCGCCTCGTGTCGTTTTATTCAACATTATGTGGTAATACAATTAGCGAGCATGTAGGTACGTGTTAGCGACTCGTGAATTATACATAACTAAAATACAATTTTGTAAACGAACGCAGCAATTGACAAGGCGGTCAATAGTTACACACACACAGCTGTGACACACACGTACAATAGTTATTTGTCATCGTACTGTTTGTGAAAGGAGGATGGCAGACTCTCATACATTTGCAGCCTAGAAGAAAAACCGCGTTCATGAATGAAACTTATACGTATCGATAGAGCAATAAATACATTGTATACTCAATTACATTAAGTACATTGTATATTCAATCATTTTCCTAGAAGTTGGGAGTAAAAAGTTATCATGGAAAATCATCTGTATCAGTATGCTAAGTACAAGCCCATATGCGAACCATTCAATGGAACGCTATCCATCTATAGCATCGTAGACAGAGAAAGCAATATTGCATGGATCGCGCTACAGATACAGATTACATATTATATTCTGGAATAAACTAGGCATGGCTGTGTTTATGAATGCAGTCCGGGTCTACAGAGCAGCTGACTACAGATTATAGAGTAACAATAACAACTAATATCAGAGCGTAAGTATTCGAACGCAACAAATATAATGAGAAGTATAGGGTGCGTTCGAAAAGTACAAACACCACATAAATAAATAAAATAAAAGTACTTCTGATTCCCAACTTTATAAATAATACAAATTATTCACGGAATCCACAAAAATATAATCTAAATTTCCATATATAAAGAATACATGAACGGGTTGTCATTTCGTTTTTCGGGAGCAAGGCTGGTTCTGCCATCCTCCTTTTAACATATTTTTTTCTTATTCCTGTCCTATTCCCATTTTATTTGGCTTGGGCTTTCTTGTGTCAAATGACAAAGCTGTGTTGTAGAATAACTAGATTTCCACAGTTAGGTACATCGCATTCAAATCGGGTGAAAACACGAAACACAACTAGTATTAAATCAATAAAAAGTTAGTACGTAGGATACATGATAAACATGTTTTCTAAGCGATCACTCAAAAGTTTAAGGAATTCATCAACTTTTAATAGAAAATATACATCGTGTGTATTCTAGTCACGAAGGCGACGCCGCGTTATCAGCAGTCGTGATAAACGATAGAACAACAAAGTTTGTTGGTTCAGCTAAAATAAGATCTGTCATACATGTAAATAAACACGTGATGCTAATAATTTGCGCATACGTGTTGATTGTATTATGAAAATGCAGTCAACACGTTTATGCGTGATATGAAACGTATGTCACTACCCCAGTACAAGTTGGGACATAATTTTTCTAAGCTTTTGTGTCCATATCTAGCACAAACAGCCTCACAAGGGAATTCCACCAGACAGATGTCTATCAGCGTATCCAACTCGGCTATGGCCTGAGTCTTCTATTTAATATGGCAATATGCTTTTTGACAGATTTGGTAGTCTGCTTTATAGTTTGGTAGTTTTTAATTCAGCCATATTGGATCAATCTTTATTAAATTCTAGATTCAATTACATATAATGTGTGTGCAATTTACGCGGCATATATTTTTATTAGCACATAAATGTTAAATGCCCACATAATGCCAACATAGATTAAGACCACTATTAACATAGCAGACTACGACATTTTTGTGGTCTTATTAGCCCCGAGTCGACCTAGCATCGCACTGAATCTGAACATGAAATTAGTAGACTTGACAATCTGGATCTTGATCTCTGTTCAAATATAATTTATTGTTTAGTACTTAAGTAAACTTTTTCATACAATACACAATAAGAAAAAGTAACTCGGCTGCTTTTTAAAAAAACCAAAGCCTATTTCCTTCCAAAATATTTATTCAATGCCGCAAGACAAATATTTTCGATGAGTGTATGTTATCATATCAGTGATGATTACTACACATGGAACTTAAACGTCGTCTCTTACTCGGCTGCATGAGCATGATGAAAATGGTTCAATGGTCAAAATGAACAATGGTTTCCCCGTAGCTCTAATCAGACGTAAGTTGAAGAACATTTCACCGACATGGCCCAGCAGAGTAAGTTGAAGTGGCAGTGAATGTGTAGAAAGTGGGGTATGGTATGAAAGTACACCTCAGATATAGATGTGAACTGACAAGGTAGAATACGCCTACATAAGGAATCCAGGGGGAGCTAGATGTGTGCAAGTTCATTACTTGAAGCAAAAACCTAATAATATTGTATCGCATTGGAAATATTCAGCGTCGAAGCATAATCCAGTCGTCGTTTGCACAAAACCGGTCTCAATATCAAGCGCTAAGTAGGTAATACAGATGTTAATAATTACGTGTACCTACCGTCCTAATTTCCAAGCAGTGGCGGTAACAGCGATTAATGCGCGATTATCGTTTATTTTGTCTAAGTTTATTTAAGTGCAGTGAAGTAATTCTAGAAGTGCCAAATAAAACCCTATAAAGGTCCCTGATATTTATCGGGGGAAACATAGTGGAGGAGCGCGGCACGGCACGACTAAAAAAAAATCTATTAGTGCATGAGCTAATGATATTACCCCCTCAAACCATATTTAGTTTCGATACTACATTACTCTAAAATATCTCTTATTCAGAAGTGCGGTAATCATTCAATCAGAGAATAGAACATAATTAAAGCCCGCTACTCTCCTCCGCTCTCAAAACAAACGACAAGAACCCTACTCTCATATCCTGGAACCCTAGATCCATAACTAGTCTTCAGGTGACGAGAGCAATCTTGTGGCAACTGAAACTATAGCTAATAAGGGAGAGAACATCACAAACAAGTTTGGCGGTTACAATCAGGCTCGCACGACCTGCTTCTCTCGTCACAAAAACGATATTGAAATCAAGGACATATTACAAAAATACCCGATTCAGTATTTAAAATACAATACGTTTCATTGTCACATACTACTAATTTACATGAGAAAACCTCGCTGTTTACAAAAACGTATTGAAGACTTATTACGTCACATTGACATTTGCAATAGTTGTTATTGTTAGAGAAAACTAATAAAAATTTCCTGTGAGTCCACGGGAACCGTATTTTATCCTAGACTAGCGGTCCGCCCTGGCTGCGTACGGGTAAAAAAGTTATAAGGATCCCTAACTTTTTTGAATATATAATATAGCTATGTCACCCGGGAATAACAAATTGTTAATAATGTACAAATTTTGTAAAAAGTTGCATTGTACCTAATGTTTTATGCTTGTATTTAAGTGCGTCCTTGGAAGAGATAGCAAACCTACGACACAAGAACAATCTTAGTGTAGGCTTTGCTATACGTTTGTCTTCGCCATATTTGCAAGTCAATAATTTAAAAATACTGGTGTTTTGACTCTAATTAGTCTTAAGTCCATGCTTGTATTACTTATTTATGTAAAATAAATTATTTATTATTATTATTATGTTTGACGACATATATACCTAGATTCTGAAACCTCATCTGAGATTGAGATAAATAAAAAAAAAAAAAAAAAAATCAATGCAAACATTCAAATATTTCCAATTTATAATACTAGTATAGATTAAATGTACCTCAGTGGAATATTAATGGTGAACCAAATAATTATTTTTATTAGGTAGGTACCTAATATATGTAGGCGCGTATGCGCTAAAACTCCAGTTAAAGTACAGAAGAGAGAGATCTAACAGTAATTACAAGATATTACAATAGTTTTGTTGTTAAAACTGACGTGGTTTTGAGACATTATCAATGTATAAAACACGGGAGTTACTCACGTAATAAGTCAGAGGGTTCCGACTATAGTTTCAACCACATTCGGTGGTCTTTTTCAAGGAGAATACGGGGCGCTCGCGGACGCGGTCGCGATTCGCCTAGTACTGCGGGCGGCCGCGCGCAGCGCACGCGATGACAAATGCTGTTGCGGGGAGCGGGGTGCTACTAGCTGCGTCGGTGCATCCCGGTGTGAGTCCTCTTCGTCACTGCAGGTGTCCTCTGGGATGGTGTCGGGAAAACTCAGGCACACAGTACTCACTGTATCCTCATCACGCAGTGACGAAGAGGACTCACACCGGGATGCACCGACGCAGCTAGTAGCACCCCGCTCCCCGCAACAGCATTTGTCATCGCGTGCGCTGCGCGCGGCCGCCCGCAGTACTAGGCGAATCGCGACCGCGTCCGCGAGCGCCCCGTATTCTCCTTGAAAAAGACCACCGAATGTGGTTGAAACTATAGTCGGAACCCTCTGACTTATTACGTGAGTAACTCCCGTGTTTTATACATTGATAATATTACAATAGATTACTCACAAATATTCCCCAGCGCGTTCAACCCTCGCCTCTAAGTGTGGCCCTTGGTGCTACCAAAATGTCCGTTTGGTATGGCTTCCACGCCCTAATTTCAGTTCCATCTCACTCACCTAAATACGGAGCAGGGCTCTATAAGAGCTTAGATAAGTTATCTTGTTCGGCAATTCAGAAGATACTATTTCGAGTCCCGTTTGAGGGTCTTTTAGATTTTGCTTCTGTCATTTTAAGCTTTTAAAATACTATATGAAATCTTACAAATGCACCATTTTATTATTGACATGTGTGCTCAACCAATAAATCAAATCTAATTTCTATTCCAGTACGTAATAGGAAGTGCAACATCCTGGAACGTCCTGGCTGGCATCAGTGCTATCATTCCCATGATCTCACTAATTGGGATGCTGCTGCTACCAGAGACTCCCAACTACCTCCTTACGCGTGACAAAAAAGACGGTGCTGAGAACTCGCTCGCAAAGCTCAGAGGGTCTACATGTAACTTGGACGAAGAGATTCAGAAAATGATTGCGTTTAAAGAAAAGAATCATGTTGAGCCGTAAGTAAACTTCTTGAATTTAATTATGTTGTGGGGAGATGATACCCGAACGCAATCATTGCGCCTGATCTACTACTACTACGGTTACAGTATACTCAAAAAATGTAAAACAGTCTACAGACTTATCTAACATGGTTGTACCCTTATAGATAAGAAGTAAGATAGTATCTTTAACAATATAACTGACTTGTGCATCAGAATTACCACAGAAAGCTTCTTCGCCATTCGAAGGGTTTATCTAATTAGTTATAAAATAGAATCACAATCATGCCACATGTCTAGACCAACATAAATATTATGCGTAAACTAGAACAAAACAAGGACAACCTATCACATTTCTGAAATATATTAAGTATAATATCTGATATTAAAATAACATATTACTGCTTTTTCAGATTGCGAAGTCCCAAAGAGATAATCAAAGCGCTTCTTTCGCCGTCTGCTCTGAAACCGTTCGCTATTCTGGCGATATATTTCTTCGTATACCAGTGGTGCGGTGTCAATACAATCACATTCTATGCAGTTGAAGTTTTTGAGGTTAGTATTACCTTTTATTGAATTAGCATATGAAGCAGATAAATAAAAATTGAGATCTTTGTCTCACTGCAGAAAAAAATTATACTTATAAAACGTTTTATTCTAAAACTTTATGTAACTACTGTTACAGAAAATTTTCCCATATTATAGTAATAAAATTACGGGTGCCTGATGCACTCTAATTCTAATGGTCTCATAGGCAAACCTTGTGGTACACCTTTAACTAATTAACCAAATACCATGACTTTTATGTATTGATTAACGTGAATACTTTCAGGCATCAGGAGCTATGAGTGACAAGTACTGGCTGACAATTTCTTTGGGAATCATCCGAGTCATATTCACTGTAGTTGGCTGCGTTCTTTGTCGAAGGTGTGGCCGAAGACCGCTCACTTTCATTTCTTGTAAGTATGGAAAAATTCACATGTACACACTACACTAACGCCTATATATATTTTAGACACTTACGCGTACTCGATATCACAATCAATCAACAATTGTTTCGGCTTCTTTCAGAAGCCTTCGTCAGAATCTTGAGCTTGCTTACAAGGCTCATGGTAACTGACCGTGTTTTGTTTCCATAATATGTTATAAGTTATAACAGGGAACTCGCACTCTTCGAAGACCTTTGTCTTTAGGCGAGTTTACTGGAATTGCATATATAAAAAATCTAATGTTAATACAATAACTCAGTCATTTTGAAACCATTATATTTGGTACTCTTGTGGCATGTGGCTTGTGACATAATAATAGATATTTACATTAAGTTAATATGTTTCTTTTCAGCGATCGGATGCGGCACCACAATGATAATCCTGGCTGTGTACATGTATTTCGTAAAGTTTTGGAAGGATAACGGCATCGAGCCTATGCACTCGTGGATCCCAGTGGCTAGCATATACATCTTCATGATTGCCTGCACTCTTGGTTACCTGATCGTACCTTGGGTCATGATTGGAGAGGTTTATCCCACGCAGGTTGGTTGGTTTCCGTTTGTAGTTTAAAAGCAATAATACGGTACTCAATCGCCAATCTTACGTTCGGTAGAACGAATGTTACCTAGGGTTTAAACTTTCGATAAAGATAATAACGCTTTTAAATCCACTTTATTATCTTGTACAATGGCTAGCTACTAGCCTAAAACTGAAAATCTGTGAGAAATCAGATAACTAGAGAGCTGTGCTTGAGTGCCAATTGACATTCTACATCCAGTAAGACTGTCAGTAAAGATGTAGTCGAAGGTAGACCTCGACCACATATTTACTGACGTTCAAATAGCCAAAAGATTCCTAAAAATAAAAATATAGTTTAAGGGACGATATGTATGTACGAACAATATGAGAAATAAACAAATAGTAAATACAAGTGACAATATGTAGTTTCAAGGTATTGAATACCTACTGACATTGATTGTATACCTACATAATGTAAATTTCGAGGAAGGGTGCTTTATTAAATCTAAGATAAATCTACAATTTTTGTGGCCAAAAATATGAACTGCTAGTCCAGAACCGGTTCCTCATTACTTATCTTATTACCTTGCAGGTCCGTGGGATAGTGGGTGGTATGACGACTTGCGCCGCCCACCTCTCCGTGTTCTCTGTGGTGAAGACCTTCCCTTTGCTGAAGGGCTTACTCAACGATTATGGAGTCTTTGGCCTCTATGGGACCATGTCTTTGTGTAGTAAGTTTTGTTTAATGGTATACGGTAACGGAACAAGTAAAATGCCCACAGAACTTTTATTGGTAACCTCTGTCACTATACACAGATAAAATTCGTAAAGAACTGCACGGCGCCCCTCTCCCTGAGACACAATGTTGTAATTTGTCATGTGCGTGTAATTTCACCGGTAACCATACCCGTAAAACCTGAGCACAGTAATGCGAAACCTGCCTGGCGGTAGAAATATGTATGGTAGCAGTTCTTACCCGGGATATCTGTAACATAGAGTGCTATTGCTCTTAAAATTGTTCAAGATATATTTCTATAACATGCGAGGGGGTTATCAATAATTGATAGCCTCCTCGTCTAAAACTAACAGATATAACAAAAACATACACATGAATTATTTTCTTTTGTATGTTTTTGTTATATTTGTAAGTTGCAGAATTCCGTCATTTAATAAACCGATGGACAAATTTATTATATTTGTGACATACTCGTTTCAAACAAATTTACTTTACTCAGCTAAATACTTCTTATTCTTCAATAAAATCTATATATGGTAGACGTTCCAAATCGAATGAAGCCTTTTACTTCCACATTCAGCGTGCGTACAGCTGATGAGTGAAATTCATTGCGTAAATCTATATTTCCGCATAACTACAATCTGGATCATCTCTCAAGCCACGAGTGAATCTAGCCTATGCCGAATAATAAAAAATGGAAGAAAATGATTCACCACTCACGTGAAGGCCAGCATTTATCGTTATTAAACAATTATAAAAGAAACTACAAGTATTCTCGTACAATACCAAAGCCCGTACCCAAAATATTTAGGTATGTGTACACACAAATGAGTTAGTCTGATCCGCAAGCTTTTTATAAATACGTTTATAGATTATCGTTTGACCACTAGATATCAAATTGCGTTTTGATGGCTCTTAAGGAGACAAACTAAATGTTTGGTGACAGCTTATCAAACTTGGGGGTGGTAGCTAGCTAGGCCCTCGAAAGTACTCTACCACCATGCTGAAAATTTGTATACATAGTAATGCGCAAAAATGTGGTCGTAAAGAAACGCAATGAGTCATTTGGTACCCCTTTTAAAACTAACCATTACCTTTTCCCTCCAGGTATAGTCTTCTTCTATTTCTTCTTACCTGAGACGAAAGGCAGGACGCTTCAGGAAATCGAAGATTACTTCTGCGGTAGAACAAAAACTCTGCGAAAAAACAGCACTAATGAAACTGCGTGAACACTTTGTGAAAGTGTTTTGTGAACAATATAGCTTTGAGCTTCAATTGAACGGTGAAGAATGATAATATGATAAAATATTTCTTAAAATAAAGTACAAAATTGTGATACATGCCCTTTCCAGAATGTGTGCCTTTATGTGGGTCAGTACACTATAAAATTGTCATTCAAAAATTGAACTCTACTTATAATATACTTAGCGTTAAATTTTTTGCGGTTGGCGGTTGCTTGTCTAAAATACAATCCTAATCACGTCATTTTAAATGAACTGGATACTTAGCTTAGCCTAACTCCCGTGAGTTTAAGTCTCTTGAAAAATACTTGTAGTAGGTAACATTTTCTTAATATGTTCGTTACATTGTATGGCAACACCTCAAAATACAACTATGAAGTTGATCACATTATTGTGAATGGTAACATTGAATACTGGTTCTAACTCCCGTGAGTGTACATTTCTAAATATGCAACATTTTCTACTTGTTACTATCATTTCATAAAGATTGTTAAAATACAAATTATAGTAACTATTCGTTAGAACAATTCTAGATAATAAAAATAGAGAAACTTTATTGCAATGTGTGTGCCTTGAGAAAGTCTGAGATACCGAGAGATGTTTATATCCAAATATCTGATTTAAACTAGGTAAAGTAGGTGTAGATCTTAATGTATCCTCAAAGGAATTTTCTGTTGTAAGAATGTGATGTATATTTTTGAAAAAGTATTATATTTGTACGTGTGAACTTATTATAGATTAAATAGTCGAGTAGGTATCCCGGCCGGTTTCGTGACCTTCTGAATGTCGAATACTTACGAAACTATCAACCAATTTGTTATTAGATAAAAATGTAGGAAACCTTAGGAAATGTATAAAATTGATAAAGTGCCATTTAGTAGTTAAAAAGTTGTTAGACCAATGTAACAAAAGTAGTTGTAACTATTAACTGAATTAATTATTGATAATTTGTAAATTTCTTTATCGAATCTGATCTAGGCGTTTATTATGAGAAATGGGGTCCTTTCACGTTTTAAAGAGACGAGCAAGTCGCACGGCAGATGTTAACTATCATGCTTACCTAAAACAGTCGCGGGTTACTTTTATAGCATATTATTGCTGATTGTTACTTATCACTGTGTTTAACTTAATCAATACTGTCAACAGTAGTGGTGTGATGCAGTGATCATCCCGGCCCAGCCCGGTTAGCCTTTTACTTAGCCTGTAGCCTTTTACTTAGCCTGTAGCCTTTTACTTAGCCTGTATCCTTTTACTTAGCCAGATGTGTCGAAAATGAAATCAAATATTCAAATTTTCGGTAATAATTTCTATTAAATCATATATATAAAAAATTGGTTGTTAACCAGTTAACCAAATTATTTTTTAGCATTGAATGCATTTTAAAACAAAGTTAAAAATAAAGCATTTGTGATAGTTTTAGATTTAATAAATACATCTGTTGTATGTAAATATCTGATTTATAATAATAAATTATATTGTTTTAGACATTATGTGTGTTTTATTATGATCTTTGGTAATTAATTATCTGCTTGCATTTCTTTGAGCGCACAAGGTCTACTTTGAGTGCCAAAAAAGCGAGAGCAACGTTGTTTTAGCATTGCTAAACACACTGATTTTTTACTCGGATTTCACGAAGAGAAATAAAGAAATGTAGATCTACAATTTAGACCATTTAGTTCTAATTTTGTTATCTCGTGCACTTAAAAGGGCAGTTATCAGTTAATAATCCAACATACATCCTATTATACATTGAATCCGAAAAAACACTGAAATTGGAAAATAAAACAAAATGCTAATCTACTCCGTCAACATTCCCCGCCACAATCTCTTAGAAGACTTGGAACAATAAGGACACAAAAAAACAGCTTAGTGGCTCTAGTTAAAAATGGAAAAGTAGAATGTACTCAAGCGTTATCGGAGTTTTACATACATGGCTTGGCATAGTTGCTCGCCACCACTAGAAATGCGGACGTGTCTGTGTGGATTATACGTTTTCATCATATGGTGTAATACTCTGGAAGCTTATAAAAAAGGTAAGATTTAATTATGTAATTAAAATATATTTGTAACAGCTGTAATGAGGAGTTTCATTAACAACATCCTAGGCGTAACTTACGTTTAAATTATGTGAAGGAAAAAATTAGGCTACTAGTGCGACTTGAACCCACGACTACAGAATACCGTTCTGTCGCATTGCCATCTAAGCTATAGTAGCACTCCACTAGTCGTCAGAATTTATCCTTCTTTTTACATCGGAGGGGATGTTGTTTTTAGCGCCATCTACCTTTAATTCCAATGATAATACAGCATTGTTTAATTCTGTGAACTATACAACACATAGGTACTAGGCGGAATTTACGTTCAAATTATTTGAAGGAAATCGGTAGTTAAGAAATATCTACGTCATTTTTTTTTTCCACAAAAATCTTTAAATCTAACGCATTTTCCAGAAAAAATCGAGTTGACAAACGGTGTGGAGTTCAATAATATTTCCCGAGCGACACTACTAAAGCTGCTGTCACAATTCGAAGAGCAAATCACATATGCGGCCAGAATAAAAACCCGGAAGCCAGTGTTCACGGCCCAGTTCATTAATAACAAATATACGAACCCCTTTATCTACCCGGATATCACCAAAATGAGCCACAAAGAATAGATTTTTTAAATCTTTATAGTTCTTCGCCTGGAGAGCACCCGGAAGTTTGAAAAACTGTTACCAAACACATAGCGTGTTCAGGCAGCAGTCCTTGAGTGAGTATTCTAGGTCTAGCGTGATATCATCTTCGACCACATCGACACTGACCATCAAATGAGATAGTGGTCAAACGCTAGATCTATACAGTATAAAAGTATCAGTATAGTTATATATAATTACAGTAGTAGTTACATGGTATAATTACAGTACAGTAAAAAAAGATTTAGCGTGTAACCACTATTTCAGGCGTATTCACAGATGGTCAATGACAATGCGGTCGAAGATGTAATCACGTCATGGCTAGAATGTTTACTGGCTCTCAAGGACGTTGCCAAAATACTCTATGTGTGTGATGACAGTTTTTAAAACTTGAGGGTGGTAGCTACTCAGTCAGGTACTCAAAATTACCTTCACCGTAAGCACAAGCCGTTAGTGGGGATCGAACCAGGGTCCGTTAGTTTGACAGCTGACGCTATCAGCAAGGCTATCACCGCTTGGTAATAGATGGATTTAAGTATATAATGATTGAAGAAAGCAACAGAGATATGCTATGATCGCAGTAAATGGAAATGTCTGACCTCTACCTACCACTCTGGGAAAATGGCGTGATTTTCCATATGTATGTAAAGTCAAGCCGTCGATCATAACTGGATGTCAATTCGTACAGAAAGTACATAAATATAATTTGAATGTTATTATTTAATGCGTGACAAAAATATAGCTACTTGTTATAGTTATTGTAAAATATAGTTACCTTCTGCTCTTTAGGAAGGTTAAGGTGCATTGAGGACAAGAATATTATTAAAATGAAATGAGGGAGGTGTGGCACTCAATCCTCAAGCGTGGATTGCAAAAATTAGGCCCATGCGCCTATTTTGATTTAGTCGCTATTGTGCCGGCAGTTGTAACGCACGTATATATGGTTCACACTAAATGTGTTAATAATACAAATGGTTTGTATAAAACTCGGTGTACCTTTTCCTGTAGTTGTATCTGATCCATCTTTTTAGTAACATCATCTTAGAGCGTGTCCTGTCTTCCTTTGTTTTATTAAGTTTTCAAATGTTCTCGGCAACTTTATTTTTATATGTAAGTAATGTTTAAGTAATAAGTAATATACATACTATGTGTGCGGCAAACAATATATACTACGTACCTACAAGATTATGTATTTTGTTCGTAGCTACGTAGTATATGAACACAGATATATCTCTCAAAGAGTGAAGTGCAGGTATTTGGCACATTTTTCTAGTACTGGTTAGATAGTAAATAGACTATTGATAGATTCATACATTGAAGGAAAGTATAACATGTATAATCACCTCAACACGTTCCTTCCTAATGTTGGGATACAAGCCTACCTGGAGCCAAGGGAAGTGCCTGATAGTGCTATGGGATTTGAACCCTAATTTTAATAAGTTGGTAGCTGGAATTCCGCTTTCGGCTTCCAATTCCACAAGGGACCGACCAGAATTTATTTGTTAAACTAACGAGATTTTCTTCAAATTGAACCTTAAATCTAAGCCACACAAGGGCTCGCTGGGAACATTGATTACAGGAAGTGTGCCTGACGCTTATCCTGGGCAGCTACGCTCGAGCTGCCTTAAGGCTCCATGAGTTGCATAATATTCTTGGTATATATGTTAAAGCATAATCAATCAGCCATTAACTTAGTTATGGACACGGGCCCTTCTCTCAGAGAATTTAACATTTACCCTAACGCTCAGACAACGATCGGGACCAACGGCTTACATAATCCTCCGAAATACAGAAGCGCTCAGTCGAAGATGTTACTAACGGCCATCCACAGACCTGATAGGACTAGGCCTAATAACTAAAATTGATTACGAGCGTTTAAATCAATACTGCGGTAGAGCACAGACAAAATATCGAGTCCATTATGTTACCTTCATGATAGAATTAGTGACTGTTGACTTATCTTCTGCTAATTGAGTTCTGTCAACGATGACGCGTCAAACTCTTTACAATCAGTGTGACACAGGCTCGTAAATCTGTTTGTAATGTTTGCAGGAGAATAGTGTGATATTATCATTTTTCAAGTACTAGCTCTATAACCATAGCATGCACCGTCCTTTCTGCAGCTATTCCAAAGAATGGACTAAAGCAACATGGCAACTGCACTGCAAGTATCATCTATACAGGTGGTGGAGGACCCGCCGTTCTGGACGAAGACCTCGTGTATTCAGCTAGGCTATGGGCTTTGGGTGAACTTGAGTGTAATCGGTATTGGTCTAGCGTTAGGATTCTCAGCGGTTGCTATTCCGCAGCTCAAGGAGCCCAACTCTCCAATTGTGATAACGATGAATGAGGAAGCAATGATTGGTTTGTACAATCTATAGTTTAAAAAAATTAAAATGTATATATTTCATCTATGCTTAAGTCTTATCAATCATTTTTAATGTACCTACCTACTTTGCCTTTTAATTATTTTAATACATTTAGCGGTCTACTTAGCTTACCTACCCTACGGTTGTTAATAATGGTGGCTTCAAGGTAAAGCAATAACTTTATCAGCATCATTTGCTTAGTTGTACAGTAACCATCTACTTTACTCATTTTTTATCTGTGCTTTGACCTACTTCTTTGTTCCAAAATTTCTGGGCACTGGCGGTTGTAGCTCGCATGAAGCGTTTTTGCTGGTCCCTTCGTGTGATACGATACTGTTTAATTTTACTATTCACGTAGATAATATGAATTTAATCTTCCCTTTTCTATTGAAAATAATTTTAACTGCCAAATAACGCTTGCATGGTCAGGTATTTTATATAGTTTAGGTATACGATATATATTTTCAATTAATTTCAGCAAGTGTGCTTACTCTTTCTTCTCCTATTGGTAACTGTATAAGTGGAATAATAATGGACAGATTTGGCCGCAAAGTGACAATGGTCCTGTGTGAAATACCCCTGGCTTTTGGATGGTTTTACATGGGATTCGCCGCAAGCGCAAAGCATATTATCATTGGTTTGTTACACAAAATAATTATACAATCACTCTAGATAGCTTTGGATTAGGCGATTTCGTGTAGTTTATGAATATATTTTCTATAACTTTAGAATTACAGAAACTAAGTTACGATACCATGAAGATATTGTTCATATTCGGATATGTGAAAATGTCCCCGATGTTTTTAAAAGCTGCGCATTTATACATAACCCTCATAGATACGTTCCTCATGCCTGTTCCTCAGTGAGTCTGTCAGTCAGTCCGTTCGTAAATCTCAGATAATATAGATTGACGACAACGGTCTTCGTAACCTTTGTAGCCTTACACTCTTAAACGCTTGCAGATTTGTACAAGGGTATAATTGCTAAAAAAAACAACATTTAGTGATACATATTATACATATTTAAGACAGTTGTCAAACGCAAGCTTGACAACTGTCTTAAATGTGTAGAAAACGCATATGTAGAAAAGCAAAGGTCTTGGGAGCGGCTGGATGAAGGGAAAACTGGAAAAAATGGAAAGCGTGCGGTGACGATGGTGCGAATTTCACGCTTTTTGTTCACCCACAAAATACATAGCATACATATTATATGCTAATGGAAAGGTTGGGTGACGATGACGCAAGTTACATTTTTGTTCAATCAAAAAGTGCTCAAGGCACCTAAAGAAGGTATAAAGAACTCAAAAAAAATATTTTCGTTTTCCATACATTTTATTACAATACTGTTATATAATATTATTATATTATAGCATTGATATAATGTTTTATAGAAAGTTACCGAAACTTTGAATAAAACATTATTTTTAAAAGTAAGTTTACGCAAAAATATTATTTAAAGTTTTATTAAAGTTGGTTATAACGCAGATCACAAGCACGACACTGACAACACGACATAGACACTGTGACAACACGACGAGCGAGCCGAGCGAGCTAAACGAGCGTGCCGCGGCAGCGGCCGGAGAAGCGCTTCAAATTATGTACTAACGTAGATCACTAGTTTCACCAACACCTCCGCTACACGATTAATCAATCGAATTGACAGCAAAAGTGAAGTTTGCTGTATTTTATAACAAAATTTTCTGTCACCTTGTTCACCTTGGCGTAAAGTACACACTGACCAAAGTTTCCTATTAAAAGATTTTTTTACATATTATTAAAATATTGAAGCATCGCGTTGAAATGTTGAAAATACATATATATTATATTTATACCGTTTTACGAATTTACTTTCTTGCAAGCGTTTTGAAAACGTCTTGCAAAAACGTTGTTCGAAACATTTATGAGTATTACTCATGACTAAATACTCGAATTTTACCTCAGAACCAGTATATAATCCCTACTACATTTCCGCTGGCTTACTCTTGAACTCAGTTTCAATATCAATCCAATTCTAATCCGAATCAGTCCCAATCTCATTCAACGTCATTTTGTATTTATGTCAAATTTCATCAAACTCGTTTCCAATCGTGCGCTAGTGTTACGTGAGTATCAATCTGCGCGAAATCGATCGAAACCACAATTTACGATTGGAATCGAGTGTCAAGAGCAAGCCCTCTGTTTTAGCTGTAATTTCTCGGATATAATAACTAAGTTGACTGTAAGCACTATTATTTTCACGACAATTTCCAGGTAGAATAATAACAGGCATAGGTATGGGAATGAAAATGATTGCTCCTAGAGCCTATATCACAGAGATAACTTTGCCGAACATGCGCGGTGTCATCGGAGCCTTACCTAACCTCAGTACCTCTATTGGACTTATTGCTCAGGTATATTTCTTATATAATTTTATTTTATCTACGTATTTATCCCATACTATGTAGATATCCCACAAATATTATAACGGCGAAAGTTTGTATATGTGTATGTTTTATACTCCTTTCCGCTGAAACGGCTAGGCGGCTGTACCGATTTCGATGAAATTTGGTATAAAGATAGCTTAGAGCCTAGAATAACAGATAGGCTACTTTTATCCCAGAAAAAGTATAACTCCTGTGGGATTATTGAGGTACCGGGAAAACCGTAACCTACGCGGGTGAAACCGCGGGGCGCTACTAGTATGTTCATACAAGGAATGTATAGTATAATAATAATGTATTATTCTCGACCAAAATCTGAAATTGACAGTGCCAAGAGAACTGCGCCTTGTCATGTGTATCATTAAGTATAATAAACTACCTACTTCCCTATAAGAGCTTCCGTTTGAAATGTTCAGAAAATAAGTTATTGCACACACTTTGAGTGTTGAAGTCGGTTCCATTTTTTTTTCCATTCTTTTCTGTGACCTTGGCTACTCACGGGATCAATTGTCATTGTGTATGCTCACCGATTTCTTCACCCACAATTATAATGTCATACAAGTAGACAACGCTTTTTAGTTATTGGAGGGCAACTCAAAAACAGCTTGAACGATTTTGATGAAATTTAAATGGGACCACAAGGGAAGCACCAGATTTCAAATAAAAAAACATCAAAATCGGTTCACCAAATCCAGTTTTGAGGAAAAAAAATGCGAGTCGAATTGAGAACCTGCTTCTTTTTTAAAGTCGGTTGAAAAGGCAACAGGGAGGCATTACCTATACGCTAGGAAAAAATGATGTAAGGTAGGATTGAGTCCGTCTATTGACTGATATAAACAACGCATAATCTTATTGCGATTGAGCTGGATTTTTTTTTATATTGTAGAGATCTCACTTGATGGTCAGTGACGATGTGGTCGAAGATGTTATCACGCTAGACCTAGAATGCTCACTAGCTCTCAAGGACTGGTGCCTGAACACACTATGTGTTTGAGTCTTCAAAATTAAAATTATATTAAAATTTTTCAAATTTGAAGGTGGTAGCTAGCCAGGCGGGTATTCGAAAGTACCCTACCACCATGCTGGGAATTTGATGACGGTGTTACCTTCACCGGAAGCTCAAGCTGTTGTTTGGGATCGAACGAGTGTCCGTCAGTTTGACAGGCGACGCTCCCCCGCTGAGCTATCATCGCTTCATCAATTAATAAAGATATAATATTTCTAATTTTCAGGGCATTCTAGGAGCATACTTAAGTTGGAAGTATCTTTGCCACATATGCGCCGCATATGCAGTAATTCTCGTGTTCGCTTATATGTTTATTCCTGACACACCGTACTCAGTTCTTCTCAAAACAACAGCTTCCAATGCGCGTGATGTGCTGCAGAAGTTTAGATCCAAGAAATTTAATTTGGACGCTGAACTAAACGAGTTGAAAGATTTTAAACAAGTTAACGATATACGTAGGTAAGGTAGGTTCTACGACTGTGCATTTACTTGTTTTGTTCTAAAACAGTAGATTTACCTACGCTACCTACGCTATTACTGAAACATATTTTGGAATAGTTTTATTATAATATATAATAATACTAGCTGCGCCACCGATTCCACCAACGTGGTGATGATTGATGATGATGATGAAAAGTAGCCTATGTGTTATTCCCGAACCTGAAGTATCTACATACCAGAATTCATCCAAATCCGATATACCCGCATGGTGATGAAAAACGGTGATGATGGTGATAATGAAAATAAGCCTGTGTGTTACTCCAGGGTACAAAGTATATGTCTTCCAAATTTCATCAAAATCCGTTCTGTAGTTTTGAAAGAGTTACAAACATACATCCATACATCTGATACATCCATACTCATAAACTTTCGGATTTAAAAAATATAGTAGAATATGACTATAACATATTCTGGAAACTTAATTCGGTTCAATTATTTACAGATGACATAATCCATAGATACAACCACATATCTGATACATCCATACTCACATACTTTCTCATTTATAATATTGGTAGGATATGACTATAACATATTCTGGAAACTTATTCGGTCCACTTATTTACAGATAACATAATATATTTACTGGTAAACTTTTATTGGCGCTTGTCTATAAATGTTCTGCTTGTTCTTGCAGATTGGGACCATTGGACACGATTAAAGCCTTGTTCAGGCCGTCGTCTTGCAAACCGTTCAGTATTTCCTTATTTTACGTCATATTGATGCAAATTGTAGGATGTAACGTCATCATTATGTGGGCTGTTGAAATGTTACAGGTAAATAATATAGCTTATACTCATCGCTAGCATACACACTCAAGAATCCTTCAAATTCCTTGAAGTTACATGTCATTTTGAATGTATAAAACACGGGAGTTACTTACGTAATAAGTCAGAGGGTTCCGACTAAAGTTTCAACCACATTCGGTGGTCTTTTTCAAAAAGAATACGCGGGGCGCTCGCAGTTCGCCTTTCACCGATTCATAATGTGTCAAAACCACGTCAGTTTTAATAACAAAGTTACGTGTCATCTTTATTCACTAAACTGCATGTTGACCGCGCCACGCGCCGGTGTCAAACCATTATATAGAATGAAATGACAAGGCTGGATTGTTATTATAATTTTTTACTAGCTGCGCCCCGCAATCTCACCCGCGTGGTGATGACTGATGATGATTATGATGATGGTGAAAAGTAGCTTATTTGTCACACCCGAACCTGAAGTATCTACGTACCAAATTTCATCCAAATCCGTTTTACCCGCATGGGGATGAAAACCGGCGATGCTGATGATGATGAAAAGTGTGAGTGTGAGTGAAAAGTCCATGTGTTAATCCAATGTATAAACGATCTGTGCTCTAAATTTCATGCAAATCCATCCAGTAAATTTTGCTTGAATGAGTAACAAACATACATCCATACATCCATATATTCGTACATCCATACATCGTCATAATACATAATCATATTATAATAATCTGTAGGTTTAGTTTTAATAAGCTGCAGATTTTTAGTCTGTTTACTTATCGTGATAATAACACAACAAGGAAATGTGGTTTGTAAAAATGTGACCAGTAATGAGTAATCTGTGTATAAGAGTGTTCCCAAAAAATGTCTGTGTGATCCCAAACATCGTGAAATGTCTATCAATATTGGTTTTTGCAGGACTCCAAGTCTTCAATAGATCCGCACCTGGGAAACATCACTTTAGCCCTAACAAGGATTATTGTTGGTATTGTAACATCAATTCTCCTCTATAAAGTACCTAGACGCGTGCTGGCTTTGTTGTCAGGTACAATATTACTTTAAATTCTGACTAACACCTTACACAATAGGGTAGCTTTTCACATACAGTAGTCCGAGCATAAACCACTATTGAGATCGAAGCGTAATCGTATCGACGCGTTAAACAAATGAACGTAACAAAACCGACATCGCATAATATTTGTATAATTGATGCATACAGCAAGTTACTCATCAAGCGCACCCAAAAGTAGGAATCCACTCCTAATAAGACACTTGAACATTCTAGGTCTATCGTGATAACATCTTTGACCACATCGTCACTGACTATCAAATGAGATAGTGGCCAAACAATAGATCTATACAGTATAATACAAAAAAAAAAATACGGAGGAAAGTTCCACATAGAATACATTCGCATCTTTATTATGTTGCAGCCAGCGGAGTGGGCGTAATAGCGATTTCATTTGGATTTTTCTTGAACACAAATGAAGAAGAATCTGTGTATCCTCTTATTTTCTTAGTCGGGTACATTTCGTTTGCTACCCTTGGTTATTACACATTACCTTTCATGATGATGTTTGAGCTCTTACCTCTACAGGTTGGTGATATCGTACTCGTGTTTTAAGTATTAAAATATCTAGGTAAGATTTTTCATCAAAATTACGTATTCGTGGATATTGAACGTGATTAACCAACAACGCGGGTGTGCGCAATGGGGTGAACGGTTTAGCTTTGAAGTTCTGGAAAGCGCCAATCTGGCCCACACTCGCAAAAAAAGGTTTTTCCGCAAACTCAAAAATGTTGTGTGTTATTAAAAAAAAAAAAGTGTTGCCAGTTTTAAATAGCTTGTTTATTTTATTTTATAGGTTCGTGGTATATTAAGCGCTGTCATTTATTCCATCATGAGTATTTCAATGTTTGGCGTGAATCAAATCTATCCAACGATGCGAGACGAATTGGGTTTGGGATATACCTTCATTGTGTATGGAGCTTTATCTTTATTCGGTAAGCTAATTTAGTGACTACTAATTTAGCACACAGTATAATAACTGCGGTCATCACTTCTTGCTCTTACCGTCTTAGTACAGTTTTCAGAGATATAGTTTTTATTACTGAGTCCAACGCCAGCTTAATTTTACCAATGAACTCTTTGTTAAAGTCCATATTGATTGACAGAATTTTAAGTAATCATAGCCTCAGGGTGCAACAAGGCGATGATGGTTCGATCGTCACCTCTAGCTTGAGCTTTTGGTACACATCGGTAAACATCATTATCAAATCTACAGATTTGTTTTAAGGTACTTTATTTAATCTCATACTGAAAAGTAAAGATGAAAAAACCAAAAACAAAACTTACGACAGTCTTAACAGACAAGGCGTCGAATAAAATTTTAAAAAATGCGTTTTGATACTCTTCTATGGGCAACTCGATCGAAATGTACTTTTTTATCATTAAATACACTTCAGCTGGAAGGAGGTTGCAATGCAGTTTGTCTACATAATCTGTAGACGCGGCGCAACACGCATGCGCGATCAGCAAATGGATTTTGGCGCTAAACGTTTACAAATAAATGCAAGTTATGAGATTAGATAAAGTAGTGACAGAAACTGCACATAACTTCGTCTTCAAGCACTTGTGTAATGCTATATAAAAACTCCCCTATATATCGCGATATAATAATCTATGAAATCTTTAAATTTATCCATCCAGGTGCCGTCGTACTCTATTTCATCCTTCCAGAAACAAAAGACCTGACACTCCAGGAAATTGAAGAGTACTTCAACGCCACTCGTTCAACCCTCGTCTCTCAACGACAAGTAATGTCCTTGCAACTACAAGCAATGTCAAAATCTGGTTCGGACTTCAGAAATGCTAAAGGCGCATCTCAAAAGCGTGTGCCGGTTTGGTCTGATGATAGTTTACATAATATTTACACAAACAATCACGACAAAGATCATCCGAGAGAAAAAAAACACGAGCATGAACACAAGCATAAACACGAAAAAAAGTCTAAGAATCAAAGCAGTGCAGTTGTGTTTAAGGATCCTAGTGATGAGCAATCCAAGAAATAAACTGAAATGTGAAGCCTGTAACATCCGTAAAGAGGTTATGATCCATTGATTCCGTGCGATTGGTTGCGCCGGAATCCTTTGTAAGCAGTGGTCCAATGTTCAAACTATCGCTGCACTATTAGGGTCTATAAGAAACAAATCATTCCCTCAGATGTATTTGCATCGAGGGAATAAATTCAGACCATTGGAGTGATACTATAGCTTAATTAGCAAAGCGGCAGGACGGTATTCTATAGTCGTGGGTTCAAGTGCAAAGAGTAGCTAAACTTTATCCTTCAAAAATTTGAATTTCTATTAGATTTTTTATTATAAATGGTTGAGCGAGGCAAGGCCTTTTATATCCAATTTCATGACGTTTTCATAGGCAATAATTATGATGTACGTCTGAAATGTTTCAAATGATATGGCAGCTAATAAATGTATGTGAGTATTATAGATTATATAAATAAATTCACACGTTAAGACCTTGTTGCGGGGAATAACATAGACGACGACAGCAGTTCGTGAGCGTCTGCGCCGTCGAAAGACTGGCGAAGACGGATTCCCCCGAAGTCACTCGAGTCGCGCCCGATTCCGTCTAAGATCAGTTACGCAGTGCGCTGCGTACTGTGCGCCTCTGCGAGATGATCCTGCTTGGAATATGCGTCGGGCACTATGCCACAGTCAAACAGACTATCTGTTTGGTGGTACAGTGCAGGCCAAAATAGACGTCCCACAATCGAGAAGCGGGGTTTTTCTAATGTAATAAAAAAGGCTACCTACTACTTAAGCTACTTAAGTAAATGATTGATGCCAATATGTTACCTATTTAAATTTGTATAAAGTGATAAATCAAATATATATATTTATCTGACGAAAGTATATAAAGTTCAACTTCTTCAACATTTTGTTTCAATTTAATACAATATATATTATGTATGTATCATCTAATACCATAAGACTCTTGTCTTGAGTCCTGACTGACTGATCCATAGACAACGCATAGCCAAAACGGCTGGTCCTATAAGGATATGAAATTTGGAGGGCGCATTTGTTTAAGTACGTACCTACACCTACTAAGAACGGATTTTTGGAAATTCCACCCCTAAGGGGGGAAAATGGGGTGCAATAGTTTGTATGAAACATCTTTGTTTTTAAACTTATAGCAAGAAAATGTTGTATATACATGTACATGTGTATATACATGTGTGTACATGTATATACTTATGCGTAGTTTATTCAAAATAAAAAATTCATTATTTCGAATAAACACGCCAGGGTTGCATTAAGGCTGTCCAATAGAGGTTGAAAGTTTCGATGGAAAGCTCTTTATTTATGAAATTAAAGCCTTTAAAGTTGTTATATTAGCAGAGTTGTTATATGAGCATTACATAGTAAACATAAAATTATAAAAATTTTATGAAATTAAATGGGTACTTGAGAATCAGTATTTAGGTCACTTTATGGTAAAACTATGTTTTTTTTATGCTGCCGGTGTAGTTTTTAATTTTAATTGTATACTTACACAGTTAATATTGAAAACTATACAGGACGTAAACAATAGTAAATATAAGATTTACAGCAATATATTTAAAGAATAATTTAAAAATGTTACCAGCGTCGACAAACAAGTATTCAATTAATTCTAAACATAGTTAGCCAAAGCAACTACAATTTTTTCCATAGCATTTATTCCTTTTCTATATGTGTCGACGCTCAACCTCTCGTCGTGAGCATGTAAGAGTATTGGCGTGTTGTCAAACGGAGTTAGGTTGATCGCGGGGATTCCCTGGCGACGGATGAAGCGGGCGTCGGTTGCACCAGGGCAGATTCTGCTGTCTATTTGAATGCCCCTAATAAAATTAAAAAGCAAAAGCATTAACATTGAAATTAAAAATGTAATAAAACAGTACATAGACATTTTTTTACCTGATATGAAATGCCATTATGAAACTTTAATAAAACTAACAAAATATCGTGTCCCTACACTTGAGTGTCGGCTAACAATTAGAACGAAGAGAGGGGTGAATGTATCAACATCTTGGCCATTAAAATTTGGTGTACTAAGTAAAATTTTTATCAACGCCATAGAGGTAGGGTACTTCCTATTTCTAAATGTCTGTCTGGGGTTGGAAATATGTCACCAAGCATGTAGTGTGCTCAGTTAGATCCTTGACAACCAGTGATCCTAAATCTAGCGTGATTGTAATTGCCTTTGACCATATCGTACGTTTCTACCATCAAGTGAGTGGTCAAACATTAACCTATGAATGATAAAAATGTTTAAATAAACAATGCCATAATCAGTGTTTCAAAACGTGGTGACTAGCTATGGGCCTCATAAGTTAATTAAGAGCAACAAGCTGTTGAATGCGGGTATATAATCAGAATTTCAGGTACTCATAAACAAATATACCTAGTCTTAGTCCTGTAAATAAGCAAATAGCAGCGAGTAGGCCACCGTAACGCAGAAATAAGGTCAACATGGCTTGAAAGTTTTTAGTAAGACCAAAGCTCAGGAAGCGCAAGAATGTTTTGTTGATACATCCTGATAAATATCGCATCAAGAACAAGATGTAGGCCTCTTCTAATCGATCCTATGAAGCACTTTTATAAAGAAGGAAGGGCGCCGCGCCGGCTATGGCGTCCTCCTTGATGTTGTTATAACTTCTATTGCGTGCCTCTATTCTAAGCTCGCCTTTATTCATATAGCCTTATATATAAAGAGTTTTATAAAATCGATTTAAGCGTGATATGGACCAGGTTATTTTGTGTCTCCGTTTTTTAAGTATATGAATGGTGTTTATATTAGTTAGTCTGATTAATTCAGTAAAGAGTTATCTCAAATTATTCGACACTTACATTTTTATCGAGTATTGAATGCGTAGTGATGACGTAGTGATGATGTAGTGATGCTTTCCTTTTCATCGGTCCGGGATTTAGTACCTAATCTCTTATTAATTAATTTACTTAATTCGAAATCGGCCGGAAATAACTGAATCAATTTTTGGTCGTTGCTAGTGGACTTTTGACTGTCACATGAGAATCATCAATGAGTGTTTCGAAAAATATGAGTCGTGAGTTAAGTACAACAGTGTATTGCTCGAAAGTAATAAAAGGCATTCGACACATTTAGACTAAATATCCTAGAAACGACTGTGGCTATTGAACTGCTTCTCTCCTGTAGTTCACAGGTCCTGTACTTACATGTCATTCACCACGTTTTCAAGAACTGTCCAATACGGCACACTGCCGTCAATTTTTGTACTTTTAATTTCCGGGTTTTTGACAATGTACTCAAATGTTACATTGTCACCGGCTTCCATACACCAAGTTTCAATCTAGAAGAAAATATTTTAGTCAGTCACAAATGATTGAAGATTGATATGAAATGAGAATGATTTTGATATAGTTTAATCACCAACAAAATTATTATCATGATTTGGAATAGGTAAGTCTTCACATTGATAAAATTATTTCAAGCCCACCAATTAATGTTATCCTTAGACGAACCTACCGCGCTGGCTATCAGCATAGAGCTTAAAGTGACACATGATAACAGTCAAGTACAACAAAAAAACTTGTAAACCAAAAAAAAGTAACTATGAATCTATACATTAATGAAATTATAACTTCGCACCAACGCAAATATATGATTGGAGTGAAAGTGAGTGACATAGTAAAGAATAGTGTGATAATGGAATATTATGGTAGAAAGAAAAAGAGAAAGAAAGAAACCACATTTATTCAAGACACTCACAACACACATTACACAAGAGATACATACAAAAACGATAAAGAACAGAGTAATAATGATGTGAATGATGACACGAAGATGTGACTAGGAATGGGAAAATGATGTTATGATGGTTTGGTTATGTAGAGGGAATGAACGAAAGGAGATTGACTTAGTAGGCTTACATGGGTGAAGTAAATACAATAGTATTATATTGTTGAAAGAGGAAGCGTTGATAGCTCAGCGGGAGGAGCGTCGACTATCAAACTGACAGACACTGATTCAATCCCCAACAACGGCTTAAGGTTTCGGTGAAGGTAACACCGTTATCCAATTCCTAGCATGGTGGTAGGGTACTTTAGAAAACCCGCCTGGCTAGCTACCACCCTCAACTTTGAAAAACTGTCAACAATCACATAGTGTGTTCAGGCAGAGCAGTCCTTGAGCGCCAGTGAGCATTCTAGCGTGACAACATCTTCGACCACATCGTCACTGACCATCGAGTGAGATAGTGGTCAAACGCTAGATCTATACAATATAAAAAAAACATGTTCGTTGTCTCATTTCTAAGAAATATCTTTTTAATTGTGTCTCATCGACACGCTTGCAATAAATCAAAATCGCCGAAGATTATAACAACGTTTTTTCTAACAATTCAACACACGACCTACTAAAATATTTTTAAATTTTGCTATTCGCTTACCATATTTTCGAATTCGGCGTGGTCAACATCAGGTGGTATTCGTATATCGAAGGACACCGACAGGTTTTCCGGTATCACGTTGATCTGTATACCACCCTGTTAAGAGCACTTAGAATAATTTAATATATATATATATAAACTTATTGTAACTTTCACTGTAACTAAACTATTTATATGTATTCCGGAAACCATCTTTTTATAGCTTACTTAGGGATTCCTCAAACGTGCGTTCGAGACGGTTCATGATGACTCTTAACAATAGTTTGTAACATGGCTCAGAAGTGAGATTGATCTTGGTGTTGCTATCTTTCTTAAAGGTTAGCACCACCACAATTTATTTTATTTATTTGAGTAATAGGCGAGCAGCATTAAGCTGAGTATGCTTCTTGCGTCAATCTTTCATTTTAAGCCATCTTAGTTTCGAATTTGGGACCATCTCTGGGCTTTCGAAGGGCCAGATGTGATTCTGTCGTCACAGAACGCTATTTCAGAACCATCCTGATCTCGGACAGACTCAGGTCCGGGATGTCTTCGGTTTGTGAAGTTAGCTTGGCATGGGGGTCATTAAGCGTGCTGTTAACCGATTAAGTGACCAGTGAGTATGGGTACCTAGAGAACCTATCAATTTCCGCTTATCTCTTTTGAGGACTTCACTACACTAACGTCACCTTTTCTGTCTTAGTGGTGTGGCTTTGCCCAGTGGAAATGTCTTCAATAATCTTGATACTCTCTATGATATCTTTAATGTATGGGTAGTATTAAACAATCTTAATCGTAATTAGTATAAAGACTATTATAATTACCTCAACTTGCGTTAGGTTAATGCTGACGACGTCACCGATCCAAGTGCCATTTTGAACTTTCTTCAGCTCCTGGGATCTCAACGTCATGAACTTATTGATTATGTAATGCAGCTGAAGCAAAGTAAAAACAGGAAATAATAATGATTTAGTTTAAGAGCGAAATACAATGGTATTACTAAAAAAGGGCCTAGGTTCTGTAATGTGGGCCGGATAAAATAGATTCATTCATCTTTTTTTAACTTTATAAGCTTGCATTTGACAGTTATCTCACCAAATGAATGTAATTTACCCTTTTTACGTTTTCTTATTCAAAGTAATGAATTATTATTGTTCTTAGTAAATGCCGGATGCTTTCGGAGTAATTACAATACAATACAAAACACTTTATTGCACACCGGTCACAAAAAGCAATAACAAAAATAAAACATATATCTAACAAAGGCCTTATCGCAAGCGATTTCTTCCAGACATAATTAATATTGTTTGAAACAAATTTCTACATTCGCATTAAAAGCTATTAGCTAAGAATGTAAAAATAAAATAAATAAATAATTTGCTTGAGTCCTAATCTGGCCGACAGGAGTGGAGCACGTACCTAAGTTTTCAATAAATATTTTAATATTTTGGCAGACAGCCTCCCCGTGCTTTCACAAAATGAAATTCACAAAATGCACGGTTGACTAAAAGTAACAACTATTTGTGCGTTATTCTGTAATTGTATTTACTACTCTAGTTTTAGTTACGTGGCTAATGTACGTGTTTAATCAAGTTTAAACGTCCGATTATCAATTAACCGTCGGTTAACTGTGGAGTAAAAACTGTTTGACTGACGGTTAAATTGACAATCTGACGTTTTAAATTTTGGTGAACAGTAGCCGTAGAGCACGCTCTAAGGCTACTAATAGGACACGTCCTATCTTCCTTTTCAAAATCGTTGGGCATACCACAGTTTAATAGTTACAAAATCAGAGAAACGAATAAATACCCTTATAAACGTGATTTTGCAACAACAATCAAGCTAAAAGTGAGATGCCTCATTGGACATTTTATTTAACACTGAATATACCAAACTCATACTTTTTTGCTCTTTTATTGACATTTAGTCGATAGGCATTCAAAAACCAGTCCACAATATTTATCAGATTTCAAATGATTAAACCGTTTGCTACAAAAATCTAAGGGTTTAGCTTAGTTTTTTTAAGTTAGTTATTATTAGTTAGTAGTTATTAGTTGTTTACTTTTTCTCCAGCTGTTCCAGCTGAGATTAAAGAGCCATGGCCGGGTTCCCCTCTGCAGGTTACTTTTATTTCTGAAACAACAAGAGTATTATGTTTTATTACTTTGCTGTGTTATATTCTTCACTTCAAAATATTTAATATTGTTTACAATATGAAAGCTTTTATTTTGCTGTCGATAAAATTCAAATTCGTTAAACTTATCAATGCCAATAGAAAATACGATCGTACTAGAGATTGGATAACCATTTTACCTCCATCGGTAGATCAAGCCAGAGGTGGGGATCGAAGCACAACTCGTCATATAAAAATAACAACATGATGACAATATGACCATAGTATAAACAAACCACATCGATGCGTTTCGTTTTTCCTGACAGCTTAGGAACAAACTAAAAAAATAAAATCTGTTTTATAAATACATGATTTTTTAAAGGCCGCGATTCGTGTATTAACAGCACTTTAGATTGTTTTTTACGGATTGATGCGTTATACTATTCGAATCATGATATTACTGAATATTACATTTTCGGTTAAAAACGAAAGACATAATGAAACTTCTTGAAAGTATTTCAGATTAGAACATGTACGAACATGTATCTCACTTATATATTTTTATAATCTATGAAAGGAAAATTTCAACGTTAGAAGCAATATCAAAACGTTTCTCCGTCACATCACAGAATAGAGTGAAATATGCTTTGACACTTTTAACATGCTTAGCTAATGCCAAGCATTTTCTTAGCATCACAGGGACTATAAATTCGAAGCTTATAAGTATTTTCTGAGTATTTGTTAGCAAAGTTCGAAGTAATTAAAGACTGAGATAAGTCCAAGTACGATCTATAGATTTCAGTCTAAGAGTAGTAAGCCAGCAGAACTGCTGAATAGTCATTGAATCTACGTTAGCACTCATAAAGTGCTGCAGTGTCCAAAAAAACTGAATTGTCGATACTCATTGCGAATAAAACGCACCCTCGCTTCAAAAATACTATATGGAGTAATACAATGTGTAATGATGACACATAATTTGTTTAATTGGACAGCCTGCGCATTAGTAAAAAGATTGCTATATTGTCGTCTAATTCTCACGGAGATGAAGATCTAAGTAGTAAGATGTCTCATAATGACTCTTTATGACATTCTTCATGTGGGCTAGTTTAGCATCGTTGCTAAATAGAGATGCTATCTTGGAGATGGAGCAAGTACATATTGCAAAGACTTTGCAATAACTACTAAGACAAATAAGTGAGACCAGAAATACATATATAAATAATAAATAATATAAATAATAAATATAATATAAATAACATATATTAATAGCAGTTTTTTTCCTTCTAAATATTTTTTTTAATACTTTTTATACCGATCTAGCGTTTGAACACTATCTCACTTGATGGTCAGTTTCGCATAAAAAAGTTTTCTCATATAAGATTAAAAATAAAATAACACTCAACGGTTGCAAACTATATAGCGGCATAGCCCAGCTGTTGAATAAGTTGAAATGGCAGTGGATAGGTCACAAATGGGCAACTCTGGGTCGAAATACTTTCAAGTGGAGATTACTTACAGGCAAACGTAGCTCAGGGTGTCCATCAACAGGGTCGACAGATGATTTAACAAAAATCACACAACGGGGTCCAACCAGTCCTTGTTGTCCAGATCAATGGGGGAGGCGTATGTCCAGCTTTGAACATCTCATGGCTGATATGATGATGAGTTCGGGCCCAGGAAAAAATATTATGTTTCGGGGATATTTGACTCCTGCACTAGGATTCCCTGTGTCGCGGGAGGCATGGACGCACACAATCACAGCACACAAACAACCAAGACCCGGGACAAACACCTACAC
Organism: Apeira syringaria; assembly: GCA_934044485.1. Classification (NCBI taxonomy): domain Eukaryota; kingdom Metazoa; phylum Arthropoda; class Insecta; order Lepidoptera; family Geometridae; genus Apeira; species Apeira syringaria. Next base: position 7,411,872 of record OW203665.1, on the reverse strand, counting down.
TCATCGCACAAATGTTTGCCCCTGCCAGGTATCGAACCCGGAGATTCAGAAGTCATGTCACTGACCACTGAGCCACGGTGACCGTAACCGTGTTCACAAGCTATACATAATGTCTTGAAATAATTTAAATCTATTAAAATCACGCGACGATTAATGCGACTTTTTAGAAAAGGAGGAGTCTAAGGGTTAAAAAGGATTGGCAATTCTAGGTAATCTATGTTACGAATGCACGGTAACGGTTGACTAGTAGAGCCTTTGCCTAACCGGTTAATTAACCCAGTTTGTTGACATATCATGATGAGCAATCGGAGTCACAGTATACGGTTAAGCAATTGTATATTTTGCGTAGGCACTTGTATGTGTGTGGAGTAACAGCTAACACTTTGGGAGCCACAGGCGTGACGAGAGGAATATATATGTTAGAGGGGTCTACTATGACTATTGTTCCGATACAGAATATATAAAAGTAACTGTAGGACGAAACGGGCAGGACACATCCTTCCGTCCCACGTCTGTATCCTCCAAGGATACCTAGGAAACTGGCTGGAAGGTATTAAACAAAATATAACTTACGTCTAGAAGTTTTCTCCCCGTGAAAAGCGGTGAAAGTATTGCGATCAGGGCATGCGATACTCTCGTCCAAAGCGAAACCAACGTTAAGTTTTTTGAACTCTTCAGATTCGGAAAATATTCTCATGCCGTCCTGACTGCCGATTTCTTCATCTGAACAAAATAAAACAAAAGATAAATTATATGAATTGCAAGCATTTTGACACTTAAATCCCCGTTTTCTTGGATATCTTTTATCTTTTTTATACAATTGTATTGATCAACACTCGCGCATGTCCCCGTATTCTTAGTAACACTGCACAACTGCCCTTTCTCTCGAGGATAGACAGATATGGTCGCTCTTAAAGAAACTGCTGCAGAAACTTCAGTTTACGTAGAGCATGAAACTGTGACAAAATATCGAGAAAATAAAACACATGGTAAGTACCCGATAACGATATTACTTCTTATATTGTTTATGCAAATTATAAAGCATTCAGTGACAACCATACGTGCTCCACAACCGCCGGCCTGATTGAGACTAAAGCCAATTAGGTGCAAGAACTTAATTTATGCGGTCCACGCTCGAGGTGCTAGCACCACATCTCCCTTTTTTAATATATCATTGTTTACAGCGAAAAAAACTGCATAGAATCGAATGTGGTTTGATGTAAATGGCCTATAACGATATCATTATCCATCGTGACTTACCTGGAACGAAACTGATATGCAAAGTCCTCTTCAGTCTGACACCAGCGCCTCTAAGCCTTCTAACAGCTTCCAAGTGAGCCATTCCTACTCCTTTCATATCTTGGGACCCTCGTGCGTATATGAATCCATCTTCAGAGATATGAGCCTTGAATGGAGGGTAGCTCCAATGCTCCTGGAAGTATGTATAATGCACTAGTATAATAAAATTAAGAAAACGTTATAATTGAGTCAACAGATTTTTGTCAGGCACTTCACTTTCAACACCATAATCTATTTCGTCATCGTTATACACGCTAATTATCAGGCATATTTTATGATTGTATAAAACACGGAGAATGTATCAATAAAAGGTTGGTTATGAAATAAAAGTTATTTAAAACATATAAAATATGATGTAGTAAATTAAAAAGTGTACATCTTTGAATCTTTATAATAAATAAAATAGTGGTCCGCTCCGGTTTCGCACGGGTAAAATTTTTGAAACTTAAAAATTATAAGAATCCATAATTTTTTTTGAATATATAATATCGCTTATGTTACTCAGGGTAAATGTAGCTTTCCAATGGTAAAAGAATTTTTAAAATCGGTCCAGTTCTTTTTGAGCCAATTCGTTTCAAACATACTTACATACAAATGTTTCCTCTTTATAATATTAGTATAGATATATCACTTCTTCTTCTTTTTTCTTCTTCTACATTTTCTTCTTCTTGTCCTTATCGCACACGAGGTGGAGTCGGCATGGTATGTTTTCTCTTCCATTCTCTTCTATCGTTTGTCATTTCAGTGCTCATACCTCTCATAAACTTAATAATATCGTTATTAACACAGTTCAAAAAAATTATCACGATTTTCTAATTTGGAATCGTAATATTCGATAACTTTACAAATATGTATCGGGCGGCCAAAGCATCACTACATATCTTAATCGTAGTGATGCCGCATCGTAACGTGAAACAATTGAACTCAGTACTAACTGCCGTACCACTGTGACACAGAAAAAATTGTATCGACGGTACTTACTTGCGTTATTCCATTGTTTATGTAACTTTTGATACGATGACTATGACGTAAATTATTCCTGTTTGCACCATGAATTTCATTTTTTTAAATTAAATTCGTCTTGTTTCCTAATATATCCAGGGACATACTTGGTCACTACGGTTTAACCTCAAGAAATATAGCTTTCTTTTATTTTTATCACACTTGTTCGTAAACTAAGCCTTATTACATAGTTCTTGGGGAACAAATCGATCTATAACACACAAGTGCGTAATAGATTTGTCAATACCAAGTTAAATTAGTACCTCACTGCGTTAACTATAGTTAAATGTGTGTAAACAGAGCTTTCTCAATTTAATAATCCAAAGGATATACTTAGGCATTACGTGTTTGTTTTTTCGTCGGGTCTGAAACTTTGAGCTCTAATCATACTGCAGGCAAGGGCGTAATCCAGCCGAGGGTGCACACACGGTTACATTACGCCCTCGCCTGCAACTCCCATTGCAACCCACAGACTCGTGTGTAATCCAGGAACTTAGCTCACTGTATCTTATACTATTACCTCATAAACAGGAACGACATCCATGTGTGAGTTTAGCAATATTGAATGCAGTTCAGGCTGGGTTCCTTGCCAGGTAATAACGACTACTGGCTTTTTAGGCACAAATTCGTAGACCACGAAAGGGACACCCATCTCTTTTGCTTGCTCTGTTATAAAGTTTACGCAGTCGTCTGAAAATAAATTGTTATTGAATATCTTAATATATTTATATGAAAAATATAAGAGAATGAATTAGCAATAGATTTATGGGTCCTTAGATAACGGTTAATACGGTATATATATTAGTCTATATTAGTCTCATTTTATTGATGAGAATGTCTTTATGTACATTTTACTCTACATAAATGACACAAATGTAAAAAAAAACAAACGTGCTAACGCGAGTGAAGGATGGCTGTGGGAATGTCGCTGATCTTTGTCTCACCGAGCTGTGTTCAGCTAGTTCTACTTATTGTCGTATCTGTACGAAAACTATATTATGTAATGACAAAATTATACCCAACTTCCATATAGGTAATTGTTTTATTTTTCTTGCTATTGCATCAACACACTAAGCAAAGACTTATGTTACGTTGGCTAATTGACCTGGCGGGCCCTGGTTCAATTCCCCGTTTTGCCTTGAGTGTACGGTGTAGGTGATATCGTTATCGAGTCCGGTGGTAAGGTACTTTTCAGTACCGACCTGCTATTCAACCTGCTGCAATCTACCACCCTCAAGTTTAAAAAACTGTTACCAAACACACAGCGGGATGAGGCAGCTGTCATAGTAAGACAGTCAACATTCTAGGTCTAGAGTGATTCCAATTTCGACCACATCGTCTCTTTATGTAAAATTGTGGTCAAACGCTAGATCTACAAAGGTATTAAATACGAGCACTAGCATACGAGTTGTTTCAAAGGGGGCTTAAGTACCTAATACTCACCATATTTAATATCAGGATGTACACTGGGGATTTTTAAATACTCCCTAAGCCTATTTATAACTTCATCTTTGTCCCAGTTGTCCATTTTCACCACCGCTCTGTTGAAAATTTAGTGCTACACTGTTTCATTAAAATCACAAATATGAAGTCTGCAATAAATCAACTGTTTATGAAGGCTTAGTTGGTATCAACAGCGTATCGTTGAAAACAGCGGTGTTCAACGATATCCTACCCAGGGATATGGACATTGGATCGTAGGGTGACAGAGTGACATTATGTATAGTTTCAAACCCAACATTTAGAAAGAGCCTCAGGATATTTTTTTTTATAAAAAAAAATATTTTTATACAGGGATTAGCTTTATTGATAAAAATAAATTACCGTCATACATATTAATAAGTTATGTACAGCGCATCAAAAGATTACGCTTCCTACGCTTCATAAACAAAATTGCATGCAATTTAATGATTAAAAAATGTATTAATATAAACATTTTATCATATGACATTATACGGGCAATAGTTTTTATTGTTAATATCATGTTTTGATAATGATATAATAGGTCGACAGCAAGTGAAAATATTAAAGTCATTTTAATTTTGGAATTAATTCATTAATGGCATACGGTATTATGTCAGCACAAAAAGTCTTAAGTTTCTTTTTGAAAATATAAATAGTGACTACGCGTTTACGTATAAATTCAAACACGGCGTTAAACAAATGCGCGTGCGTATGCTCGGTTTTGTGACATGTTTAGGCCTTATAAGATTGTAAACGGTTCTTGTTTTCATGTTATTTTCATGTATTATGTATATGCCAACATAATATACCAGCAAGCACTCGCCATTAAGCGGATGGACCGTAAAAAAAGTTCTTTCAATCTTTGGAAAGACTCTACACATCAACGCTATTAGCAGTACAGATTGGACTGTGGCATAGTTGCAATCTTGCACCGCTTTATTTCATAGTATTTGTGCGACTTTACCAAGGTCGAAGAGAGCTTATCTAACTTATGAGAGTATCAGTTCAAATACTTGAAGGAAAAAATTCGGCTGCTAGTGGGACTTGAACCCACGACTACAGAATACCGTCCTGTCGCTTTGTCCAACTAAGCTATAGCAGCCCGTACCACTAGGGCCGAATTACTTCCTTCGTTTATTAACATCTTGCGGGGATGTTAGAGATAGAACAGATATTAGAGAGTATATTTTAATACCGACAATTGCCAACCCATCAACCTGTCTCATCACTAAACCATCCCACTATAACTACTATTCTCTACTTAACTGAATATGAGTTATGGTATACATAAAAAATAGTGTATAGATTCAATAGATTATTTATATTTAATATTCTATACATGTTATTTTTTAATTTTTTATACATCTTACACAACGCAAATTATGTGTCCTTTAGGTAGCAATTTCTTTGCAATAAATCAAAACTCGTGAAAAAAGTCACTATAACTAAAGCCGTACGTTTTAAACTGTCTCCCATTCGAATAAAGTTGTTAATTTCTATATACTCACTGTAGTCACTTAACAAAAATAAAAATATAAAGATAAAATAAAATAATTGATCAATAAAATCAATAAAAAAGTGTAAGGATAAAATTTATATTACCATACAATAATGCGGCTTATCTGCATGTTGCTTAGAATATAACTAATCGTTATAAATAAAATTCATTTATAACATATATTAGATCCAGAGTAAATAATAAACTTAACCTTTAAATTGCAATGAACCGTCTTGATCGTAGCAACAGAAAAATAAGTTAGGTACAGTAAGTTATAAAAACACTTGCAGTTAGTTATTGAAGAGTATTGTTTATATTGGTATAGTAAGGACGTTATTTTTTCCTTATCTCAGGTTTAGCATAGTTAACCCGCCCCATTTCTAAGACAGTTACCGGTTATTACCGGTCTTCCTACTTCAGAAACAACTACTACGTGGCTTGTGACCAACACGCGGTCACAAACTAACACGCTGGCCAATGTGGGTTAGTTTCGATTTCTGAACCTTTACAAACTAAATTGACTACTCTAATTTTCAGATCAGGTATCAATGGCCATAACCTTACAAAAAGATAAAACATTATTCAAATTCCAGTTATCTGACATAACATATATGATAACACTGTTACAATATAACGTATACCTATACAGATGTTTGCATCTTGCTTGAGTTAACATGATTCAATATGTATTTTATCAAAGGGCAACCTCTGTTTTATTGGTTTGATTGCGTGATTGTAATGTACGCTGTAGTATTGTAATTAGTTATTAGTATTTGATTTTAATAAAGGCATCGGCCCATAAAAAAATATAGGTTATTCAATTTATTAATTTACTTACCGGTTATCATAATGAAAACAGAAAAGAATTACAGTCTTTAAATGATAAATTTCATTTTTTTTTTTATCTTTGCATCATCTTGAATACCTCTTTATCCAAGATGATCCTTAATGACGATCTTAGGAATCTTCTTGTTCCTGTTTTATCAATCTTGTGGGTTTTGGTTAAATTAATGAAAAAACTCTTTTGAAGTTACCTACAATTATATGTTTACAATATAAAGTTAGGTAGGTATTACTGGACAAGATCAAACTAAACTTTTACATATATTTAATATATAATGAAGTTAAATGAAACTGAGTGCTTTATTTGGCAATTAATTGTTTCAAACTTTTCAATTTCACTTTCCTTCGCTAAATGTTTTACTCAAACGCGTGAAACGGAACGTGACAAGAAATCGGCGCGAAACCCTCCTACGCGGGCCTTTCAAAAAACCTCACATTCGCGACTCGGGTTCTATACAGCCAGCGCCACGACCAGTGCACCTTTCGCCGCACGCTGCGCTCGCCAGTAAAAAAAATACGATTATTAAAATTCAGTGTAAGGAAACAGCTATTTGTTTTAGTTAAGTGCGTGCAGAATTACGAGAAGCCACAAAAATGGTTCGCAAAATCAGTGGTCTATTGTGTTGTCTATGCGTTTTTGGTATTTCTTCAAGCGAGAGCGCTATATCAGCTAATAATGTAAGTAACTAATTCTCTTAAATTTTTTTTTTACGTTTATTTATTATTATATATACATTTATTCTACGAAATAATTTGGAGAAAGAATAAGGTTCATGGCGTAGGAATTATAGCAACCTATAAATTATATGGTTACAGTCATCATCGAATGTATGTGTGGGCCGATCTTTAAGATAAACTTGGTTGGTTAGGTATGAATCAACCAAGTACGAGTATAAAATACATTTGAATCCTCGAATCGCGAATCACGCTCTGATTAATTAAAAGCTTACATAAATAATAGATAAGTATACATAATGAAGACTGTAGAATGAAAACATTATTTTGGCAATAACTACCTTAGTTAGCAGATCAGAAATTATTAGGGGCCGTGGATTCCAATTTATCTTGTAGCCAATTGTGACCTTTATGTCTCATAGAAAAAAAAGCAGCGTTACCACAAACAATATTTTACTTTATTATTGTACTAAACTAAAAAGTAATAGTGTCTTCAGGACAATTTCGATTCATAAAAAAACCCGTGTTGTATTTTAATTCTGTTCTTTTTTCTTATATGCTGTAACCGTTTATTGTTTGAATAAACGGTTTATATAATATTTTCATAAAAGCGCTCGACCTTTTGTGGTTGGATTCAAATGCTCCAGTTCCCAGCAGACGGCCTTGACGAACTTGTTGTACTAAAACACTGGCATTCTAACTAAGCGGTTACACTTTAGCTGTGTATGTAGAAACAACTTGCTAGTAGAAACTAGGAAATATAAACAAGGTATTTTCGTACATCAATTATATTATGAATATTGTTATTATAACAGAATCATTTGTCATAATTTTTCAGGGCACTATAATGTTATCCGTTAGGAATATTTTTTTTTATTTTGGCTCTGTGTCTGTGAAAACAGGCCTGCTATTTTCTTGAAAGTAAACGTTTACTGTTTAAAAATGGAATATATAGGGACTATGCAATAAACAAATGACCAATCAAAAAAATTATGCGATCTCGACTTCTCGAGCACCCGCCATAAAGTCTGCTCCATATATCCTAAAGTTGCTTTATTTGTGTTATCTCATATATTTCTGACGAAATCATAATTGGTTACTAATATATCTTGAGAACTTTGAGTCAACCCGTAAATTCTGCATCTAAAACGTCCAATCTTACTCTGACTCTCTTCAGCTATAGCTATTGACCTCTTGACCAATTCATTATTTACTGATAAAAGATTGCTCTATTATGATATAATCTGCAGTGATCATTTATTATTATATGATGCGCTAGAAAGACTCGTAGTAAATTGTTATTCCCCATCAGTGTTACGCCAACGCATTAGGGTGGCTCCAGGGTCCTTGAGGAAATATATATATATATATATATATATATATATTACCTTTATGTAAATAAATACATTCTATCCTAACACCAATTGACAAATAAATACTCGATCAAAAAACGTGTGTCTGTCGGTTCACCTTTCGTAGCACCATTCGTTCACCGTTCTGTTCATTATTTGCATTCTGATGACTAATCCCTGCTTTTGTTAGGTGTATCATTTATGTTAAATTATCGTCCATTGTTACCGGCACATTACATTTTACATCAGTTGAGTAATGTGCCACATATGTTATGATTTTTATAGAAAAAAATATTGAATCCTTAATTAAAAATAATTAATTGTTAAATGCTTATTGAAGAGACGTCGAAGAACTTTGCCTGCTAGTTAACGCAACATCTCATAATAGTTGCAGTATCACTATCCCCTCGAGAAATGAACTTAGTTGTCACCAAATGTGCAGCATCTTCACAAATACCTTGTTGTCAAAAATTTGGTACATAAAATTAGTAAACCCAAAGCCTCCCGAACTGATGGGACTATGATTCAGTGTGATCGAGAAACGGACCTGTTTGTCATCAATAATATAACGTTTTCTACTCTCTGCCACTCTATCATTGTGTGGACTAAGAATCTAAATTTTCTATATTATGTTTTTTACTCTGTGATCTAGGTTTGTTAAATAGGAAAACACGATTAGACAAAAATTTCTCGATACAAAAAAATATTTAAATCACCTCTGAAATGTTAGATTTTCAGTAAGCTCTATCTCTCTCTTTCTGTCATTCCTAATTTAGGCATCACCATAGCACATACTCGTAAAACGGTGCCAAAGTTATTGATATTTCAAAGAATTCGACGTTGCTCTCCTTCCTCTGACATCAATAATGTCAATAATGTCCGCAAACATACCATGTGTGCTCGAACTTCCTGCCCTTAGCCGCACGGACGGAACAAGACCAGATAGGCTTACCTTAGTGCCTTGGCATAGAGGATGCTACATGTGTCAGCACTTTTGCCTCGACCCACCGTGACCGCACACACAAGCATGCCGGTACGTAGGTACTGAAATGGCAGCATCAAATAAGCACGGCAAATATGGCCCGCTAGCAGAGAGCTACCATTTTATTCCCGTGGCCGTGGAAACGACAGGCTGTTCTGGGTCGTCGGGTAATTTGCTCTAAGTAGGATGCGGCACGGGTTATGTAGCTATTAAAGAAATATTTTTAATATTGTAATTTTGACCAGTTACGAAATAAGTACCTATTGTTCTCTATAGTAGGTAATGAAATAAATAATAATATACAAAAACAGCTGTGCTACTATTCGTTTAACATAAATATCTTTCATACAAATTATAATAATAGGTGTTGCAATTTTATCACTAAGTGGTACAGTGCTAAATTTAAAGATATTTTTACCAAATGCGAACTGAACGAGAATGCAGCACAGAAAATTAACTTTACGTAGATTTCGTACTTCATATAGTACACGCCATTATCTAGATAGTTGCTCAAATAAAGAAATAAATCTGTGCAAAATTATTGCTTACCATTGAGTGTATCAAATCTTCAATCATGACATAATTAGGCTCCAAGCAACAGAACATGTATTTAAGGGTTTTCCAGAATCTCAGAAATACAGATTAAAAATCACAATTTTTCTACTTTTTGTAGCTCAAGGTATATCTATCAGACGGCAAATAACCCGTCTCAATCATGTCTCATATTTTTTTCAAACAGGCCCACGGACTTATTTGTCAATTGTCGCTAAACTGTAAATGGTGAAGGAACCCTAAAACGGTAAATGCACAAGAATAACATGTCAATAAACAACTTACCATGAATATCAATTGACGATCAAGGAAACATTGATTAACACTTACTGAACAATAACACAGGCCTACTTTGTGGTTAAACTGTAGCTAATACGTATGTAGGTACCAAAGTACTACATACACTAATATAAGTCAGGTGTCCTCAACAATTGGTGCGTAGAATCAACGCAAACGGAGAAAGTGAATGAGTTTCGTTCGTCGCGGCTTAGGGTTGGCATACATAGGAGAAGTATAACCTATTAAAAAGTTTATCTGGCACTTCACTACAAGACTTTGACAATCGCACTCTTTGTGCAGATTACAGGTCCAGAACTAAGCATAATATCAATGCGTCAAATTATTTCCGAACTGTGCAGCTTAGGGATTCCGTAAAAAAATAATTGATTTTAAAGCCGTGCCGCCATGTTAACACTTATTGTACGAGCAAAGTGTAGGTACATATAATTAATAATCTGTCATAAGTAAATATTTCTAAAAGTCCATTCTTAAACATTCTCAAAACAGTAAAAGTCGGCTCACACAGTACTTTGCGATCTTTCTGGGTTCATAATGCATAATCAAAAAAAAACTGAAAGAAAATAACTGTAGAACGTTTAATACAAACTGGATGGTGGTAGCCCTATACACATATCTGTACGCTAATTGTAGTTCACACCATGTCATGCTTTTGTTTTGAAACGGGGTAATGCCATGTAGCATGCCGGTATGTTCATTCAGTCCATACAAAAAAGATATTCAATAGATGAGAATGTTTTCCATCAATTAGAAGTAAAAGAAATGCTTTCGCTAGCGTGATTCTTAAAAGGGATAGTTAGTGGATTTCTCATTTCTAATTTTATCTGTAGAAACAGCCACTGTTACAGATATGCTAAAAATAACTATTTGAAATTCATATAAAAACGTACATCTCCTAAAATATAGGTAAGCCATTTTACGCGTTATTTTATTTTTATTTTTAGTAGGTACATGTGGAAAGCTTTTGACGAACACTGGACGTCCAATGACTGAAATAATTTTCATGTGAACGAAAACCCCAAGTATCAAAACGTGTACTTACAAATAATCATTATCATTGCAGTAGACAGAATCTTACGACAGGCAAAAAAAAAAGAAATGTAACGTGTAAAATAGTCAATATTCAATACAGAAGAAAAAGAAAGAAATAAACGTGAAGAGAAAGAAAAGATTGAATCCTTATCGCTGTGTACTACTATTTTAACATTTGGAGAGACAAGTATTAAAAATATCATTGCTCCGATAATTCTGCTGATCGCTCTTACGAAATTTTATTTCTTTGTGTATAAATACTAGCCTAGCTAAACTAGCTAGTATTTATATTTGTATACTAAAATTATAATTAATAACACATATGCTATTTCATTATCATCATCATCATCATCAATCATCACCACGCGGGTAAAACTTCGGGGCGCAGCTAGTTGATAATAAAAGTACTTTTGCATTTTATGAAATCTTTATTTACACAGGAGAAGTGCCACAGTTATCTTCATCAAAGCAGTCTTCAATTAGACAATTTCCCTTACACAATTACTCAACAACGATTTTCCACTATTGCAAAAGATAATCAGTACCTATCCCATCATTGCTGCGGTAATCGGCACAGACCGAGAAATTGATTACTCCACTGAATAAACTGATTTAAGTGTTGCAATAACACAAAATTATTATTAGTACTACTTTTGTCACTACTAATAAGATAACTGTGACTTAATTTTTTTATCTACCCGTATATAAATCGCTAATTCCGGCTTTAACCGGAACCTTAAATAGTTGGTGGGATCGAACCAGCGTCCGTCAGTTCGTCACTACTCGTTCCTATCGCTAGGCTATTGTCGCTTCATATTTTACTTATTATATAATTTGAGTTGAATTGAGGTTTTATAGAATTTGGTGTTAGCTAGTAGGTAGTTATAACGTTTAGTAATTGGCTCTAATTTCAATGTAGATCTTTCCTATTATACCTACTCTGTATAGCATAATAATCATCAAAATACTTCAGAATATATTTATATAATATGTACATATGCGAATCGCTCAATTAAACTGATAAAATGTTGACGACCGCTGACTCAATGTTGATGTGGTTAGTTTATGCGAATATGTTAATTTTTAATTAAAACGTTATCAAATGCAAATCATTGATATTAATATGTATGGCACATTACGAGTATCTAGATGTTGAGATGACAATCTGACTGTAATTGAAGAATGAATAGAATGTTGCACGTCATGAATTCTGGTGGGTTTTAGCCACATACAAGCAGATTGTCGAAATATTCGGGAGTTATTCAACATTGAACTTTTGAAACGCCGTGACATGAGCAACGTATTCGCGGAGGCTTCAACGGTGGCGTCCGCGGCGCGGCAACCTACTCAAAACCTTATAAAGAGTTAGACGAGGCAAGGTTACACCCACATATGGTGACTCAATCTGTATTCTGAATTAGATATTACTACACTCTGGTGTTAACAATCACTGTGTTAACGGTCTGTGAATAGCTAAGATTTTAGTTTCATTTTTAATTAATTATATTTAAATGTGATAGTAGCAAACAAACCGACCAATGGTAAGCGATCAACGTCGCTTATGGTATTTTGCAATACTGGGGGCATCACGATTCGTTGCCAATCCATTTTAAGATTCTTTCAACTCTCCTTTCTCAAGAATCCCATACTGTAGCTACTTGGGAATACCGAGGGAGGAGCTTCTTTCTACGTTCTGGTGTATGGCAAAAACGATCGGTAGAATCGCACAGTATGTGACTCCCATGAGTCAATAATATGTCAATGTACCAGATATAATATACTAAATTATACTTTAACTTATTTAAAATGAGGAAGTTATTTAATTTGATCTAATTTAGTAGTAGCTGTTTTAGAATCATATGCGTAGTTTCAAATTACCGGTCGCGGTGCCGCATGCCCCGCGTAATATTCACATTGCAGCCTGCGTGAATATTGCCGCTGTTTCCATTACACACACTTCCTTCAATATTTGCATCGAAGAAAACATGAAATGTTCAATCAAGATAAGATCTGAAGGTACCTCGCTCCCAGGTTATTCGTTCGCATCCATGCCTAGAAGCAATGATAGCTCAGCGGTGGGAGCGTTGGCTGTTAAACTGACGTCCGCTGGTTACATTCCCACCAACGAGTCGAGGTTCCGGTGAAAGTCAAACTATTATCAAACTCCCAGAAGGTTGTAGGGTAGTTTCAAGTACCCGCCTGGCTAGCTACCACCCTCAAGTTTGAAAAATTGACACCAAATAAATAGTGTATTCAAACGGCAGTCCTGGAGAGCCGGTAGTCTGTCAGTAGATGGTCTAGCGTGATAACATCTTCGATTACATCGTCACTGACCATCAAGTTAGATAAAGGTCGAAGACATAAAAAAAGTCTATACTTACAGTATATATAAAAATAAAAACAGTCAAAATAGCAGTTGGCTTTATTACTACACTGGGACAATTGTTAACTATAAATGTATGATTGATTGGTTATTAAGTATTGGAGGCGTCAGCTCTGGTAGAACGTAGGTTTCAGGACTTTGAACACCTGCGTAGAGTTTTTTGTTTATCGGTGTACTATCGGATCTATTTCGGCGAATGTACATTGGGATTACATAATTTAATTCCACCATCCCCATTTTATAATTGGTCAACCGGAAGTACGGCAACGCGCCATCGCTATATGGTAAACACACCACCTATACGTACTAAGCGTTTTGCTTCAAATTTCTTAGCGCGTACTGCCAAAGAAAGGAACTCAATGCCTGAGTCTGAGTGTCCCGATAGGTACAATCCAGAAGTCTTTAAGTCACGATTGAATAGGTACCTTCTAGGATTGCGTGCTCCATCTTAGACCGTGTCGACACTTAACATCAGGAGAGACGGTGGTCAAACGCAAGCTTATAATATTTAAAAAAAATAGAACATTCATGATCTCTGAACTAAAGGTTTTTCAAGTAGGTATATAACAGGTAGAAGTGAGCAAATTAGGCACGCCTTATTTAACTCTTTTGACATCACAGTACCTTTTGCACTTTGCTTTTACAAAATTGTACCAGCATTCTGTTGCTTAACATAGGTACTTAAGACCTGTCAACCGGACAATTGGTCGACCACTGTAAAGTGAACCTTATTTTGTGGTGATAAAACTAATAATTATGGCGGCAGCTTACTGATGCAAAGGCTGCATTTGGCGCAATATTCCACGAGATAAAGCTGGTTGGTTACATAAGATAAGTGCCTAGATCGAGTTGCAGACATTTTGAGAAACGAATAGGTACTTGAAATCACAGTTACATACGTTACTACACATTAATTACACACACAAATACACACATTCATAACACATCACAAAACACACTCACACTATACAAGTAGTTTTATAGCTGTTTAAATTATGTAGGTACTTGACGTAAGCCAAGTCTTTTCTGGGAGAGGACATTGGCTCCTGAAACACAGTCCCACTAGTTCAGAAGTCTTTGGGTTCACTATTTGTTTGTACACCAATTATGTCAATAAAGTATTTTGGTATTTTGTATTTGTATACATTCATCTTCATGTTCATGCACATAATTTGCGTACAGCACGTATTAGTTTTGCTAAATATTGTATATAGTAAGACAGAAATAATACCTTTCTGTTATCTCACATTTTTTATGTTGTATAGATCTAGCGTTTGACCACTATCTCACTTGATGGTTAATGAAGATGTGGGCAAAGATGTTATCACGCTAGACAAGCGTGTGCAAACACACTATGTGATTGGTGACAGTTTTGAAACTCGACGGTGGTAGCTACCCAGGTGGGTACTCGACAGTACCCTACCACCATGCTGATAATTTGATAAAGGTGTCACCTTCACCGAAATTCAAGCCGTTTGCGTCGGTGGGGACCGAACCAGTGCCCGCCAGTTTAACAGCCGACGACCCCGCCACCGCTGAGCTATCATCGCTTCAACAATGTAAATGTTACCGTTTTTTTTAAAAAATCTATCAGGTAACTTATATTTAACTAAGCAGATAAAATTTCTACACAAAAGGCTGTTGGTTGAAATCGAAAGTACGCACAGAACGTATGTAAGTCAATTATCCGAGTACATGCTGATTTAACTTTCTCCTCGTCTGCTTAGTTCTTACTTAGTCTATAATAAA
Organism: Apeira syringaria; assembly: GCA_934044485.1. Classification (NCBI taxonomy): domain Eukaryota; kingdom Metazoa; phylum Arthropoda; class Insecta; order Lepidoptera; family Geometridae; genus Apeira; species Apeira syringaria. The sequence goes on along the minus strand of OW203665.1, from coordinate 7,396,744 downwards.
GCAAAATTGTTTGTATTTTTATTGCGTTTAACTTTTCTATTGCGTTATTATTCTATAATAAGTATCAGCATAGAACTGCAGTGACAACATGAGACAAAGTAATTGACTGTCAAGTGGATGCCTTTCAATCCTTAATTTGGCTATAGTGACAATGGTACATGTCAGATAAAAAATAAATCATAAAGCATATTATGTCTCCAACGATTTTTATTACAGTAATTATGCACGTAGGCATATTACTTACATCATACTAGCATCGAGTCAAGATTTCTGGTTACCATTAATGAACTGACCACTTAGTACAAAAGTAATATATTTTGGTCATATATAATCTGTAACATGGGATTTGCATGGGACCGTTAAAGAGTTACGTAAGCACTGAAGAGGGGTATTTAATGATATGGGGGATGGGGAGGGGGAGTCTGACGGGGATTACAAAAGCAATATTATTTTGTTTACTTTTTAGGAATTCCGAAAAAGTAAACAAATATATCATATTAGATGGACCAGAATGGACACGCATTGCTAAGGAAAGAATAAAATGGAAAGCTTTAGAGGGGGCCTTTGTCGAAGGACAAGCTGTAAAAGAAAAATCGGTTGCTGATACAAATAATTTAAATAGTTTTGTAGTTTAAGTTTTGTATTATTAGGCTGCTGTTCACTAAAATTTAAAACGTTGTATTATCAATTTAGCCGTCCGTCAAACAGTTTTTACCATACAGTTAACTGACGGTTAATAGATAATCGGATGTTTAAATTTTGGTGAACAGCCACCTTAGTAATTTAAGTAGTGAAGAAGTAAATTTTAGCCCGTATTATAAGTTTAAAGTACTTCAACAAAGGCTTATTTTATTTATTTAAGTATTAATTTTTATATCTGTCTTAGTAATTTGCTCTTTACATTGATGTAACAGCAAACAGCATATAACATTTCGCAATTTCAATATAATTAGTAGGTATGGGCAAGCGCACCGACCATCCGCGGCCAAGACCCAAACTAGCGCTAATATGGAGCCTATTGCTCAAACTGTTTCGAAAGTTAACTCATACACTTATGAAATGAAGACGCTGAGGTTCGGACCTCGGCTTGAGCTGTCGCTAGGACAGGAAGTTATCGGATCGACTTGCCCCGGTACCAAAGTGGTCCAAGTGGATCATCACAATATTGTGCTCATGGTACCGACATCGACAAGTTATTTCACACTTTTGAGTGTTGAAGTCGGTTGCATTTTTTGTTAAAAAGAATTTTTTTACCCTTTTCAGTGACCTTTGCTACTCACGTGATCAATTAATTGTCATTGAGTGTTCTGCGAAGTCTTCAACCGCGACAATAATATCATCAAGATACGCGTAGCACTTTTCAGTTATTGGAGTATAACTCAAAAACAGCATGTCCGATTTTAATGAAATTTGAATGGGACTACCACGGAAGTATACTCTATCTAACAAAAAAAGAATCATCAAAATCAGTTCATAAACGACGAAGTTATCCGAGAACACACATAAAAAGCATATATACGGTCGAATTGAGTAACCTCCTTTTTTGAAGTCGGTTAAAAATAGGTCATTAAGTTTATAAAATGTTTGCTCTGTAAGCCGTTTTTTAAATCTGCATTTGAAGGAATTTCTTGAGGGTGAGTTACGCTTATCCCACAGCAGTTCGTTATAGACCCGGGGGCCATTACGTGAATCAGTTTACATGTATCTTAGACATATATAGTTTAAAGTACATAAGTGAAGAAATAGTGTAATTTTTAGACTTTCGCGATTCGAACACATTGTTAATAAATAAATCAAGGCTTAATCGCGAGAAAAAAAATTACCTAATGTTTTTCTCGCTATCAAGTTCCGATTGATTTATTAACAATGAAAAAATATTGTTCATCCGTAAGGAATTTTTTTTTTTTACATGTTATAAGTTTGCGTTTGACAACTGTCTCACCTGATGTTAAGTGATGACGTTGATATTAAGATATTACTGTAGATACCTACTTATACATATTAAGACCATTTGTACATAGTTTTATTAATCAATTTAATTCTATTATACTTTGACGCGTCAATAATAAGGTCTATAATATTTACTTTACTATAATAGTTTTTTTTTTAATTACAACGACATAGATCTTTTTTAGGTTACGTGTGTGTACTTGTATGTACAAGAATAGTTAATCCATTATACGTTTGCATTGACTTCCTTTCTAGAATACTAATGGTCAATTTGGCTTGGCGGATAATTGGAAGCGGCCAGCGCAATGTTGGAGTTATCAGACCATTCAAGCCTTTATAGATGGACAAAAGACTTATGTTTATAACTACAGCCGCAGCCAATGGAATACTATGTCCAAAGCATGAGAGCAGTGCATAAAAAATATCAGTGTCAATCCAAATTTTGCCTGGAGAAAGTATTAACTGTCGCTTAGCTAATTGTTGGGATTACATGGACATTAGATTACTTCAACCTTAAGTTGAGCATTTTATTTGTATTTAACTCGTGACAGCAAGGGATGGCCACCGAAAAGGTGTAAGGGGATGCATATGGACGTCTTTTGGCTAAGATGATGATGATTATGATGATGATGATGATAAACTCGTGTTTATTGCATAGTCTGTTCAACATTTAGATTTTTTTGCATTGAAGAAAATATTTGAGAAAAACGTCTCTTTATTAAAATTAGTAATAAAACAATTGAAACCACTGATGCATTATTAAATTGTAGTTCATTGTTATGAATCTCAATGACTCAAGACATTACGCGCTCCACTAACCAGTCAGTTGTAGCTACTTGTCTAAGTAACCTTGTGTTTGGTGTGTTTATGCACAATAGCACGTGCCCAAACAATGTAACCAGGCCACTTGACTATAGAAGGGCACGGTAATATATTATCGTGCTAAGGGATGGTTCCTCGGTTCATAGGGCAACAAACACGAGAGAGAAGAAACTGTAAAAGTCTATAGTTGGAGCCCGAGATCTAAATATGCTACTATGGCTTGCATTGCATGCAAAATGTTTATTAACATAAGTAACAAATATAAAAATGTTTTTTTAATAATGGCCTGCCTTAAGTAGGTATGGATCTAATAAAGACCATAGATTGTAATTTGTAAGGAATCAATCACGATACTGGCCTCGTAGCACTGTATGCCTAACAGCCTTTTTATAACTTTCGAATGGTTCGATAATTTTCCGAGACACTCTTGAGCCACGACCTCTAGTACCTACGCTTCTCGGCCCACGCATTGCTGACTCCCGTCTCTCGACGGTATTTGTTCATGAAAAACAGGATTCGGTTTTCTTCTCTATACGATAGTGTAAGCTCCGTAATTAATATGTACTTACACGTTCAAAAGTATACACGATACTTATACCAAATTATTTTTGGCCATTTCAAATAACCGCCTAATTACAACTATAAACCGATATTGATGGGAATCATTGCCACTGAATATCTATGTTAAAGGCGTGACATAAAATGCATGACCCTTTCATCAGAAAAAAAGAGATGACACCTGTAGGTAAAGCGAGTGAAGCCGCAAACCAGTCAATTAATCACACTAGTAGGTATTATAAAGGCGAAATATTATTTGTCGTTTGTATGTTTGTAACTCCTTCTCGCTGAAACGGCTGAACAGATTTGCGTAACATTTGGAATAAATATAGCTTATAGACCCTGAAATAATACACAGGCTACTTTTTATCCTATTTACTGTTCCTGTGGGATGACGGCACAAAAACCGTCAATACCAGATACCATTACACCGCGGGTAACACCGCGGGGCGCAGCTAGATTATAACAATCACGACAAGCCGTAGAAATTCCATGTTAATTTCAAAAATTGCAATACTACCAGATTGGAGAGTGTGAAAAAACATAGTATATGTAGCGGTCAATGTTATTATTACACGTAGATAAACTATATTATTTGCATATAAATTAAAAACAATTATACAAAAATCCAATCAAGAGAACTGGGTTACTAGTACATTATTCACGCGTCTCTTGTTCACAATCGCGCGAGCTAACCATGCAGGAGACTTACCTACACAATAGACAAGGTTTGTTTTTATTCTATTGTATTGAATGACCACGGCCGTGTTCTGTAGATGTGTATAAACTAGCTAAAATGTCCTCTATCTAGTCGCGATCTAGCAGCGCAAACTCACTAATGGGCATCGGATCGGATATGCCCAAAACCTAAGTCGAAATACTTCGACTATAAACGTGAGTTAAGGCGGATAATACTCGTATGTATAAATAATCATGTATATACACAATAAATGAACTATAAATAGAATACGTCGTTTAATTATTGTATTTTTATGGGATAAGGTGACGGAATAAGCAAAAGACCTACACGATGTTAAGTGGTAACCTCTGCCTATAGACAGATCCAATTCATAAAGAACTGCACTGAGACATAAAGTTGGTAAGTCTCATGTGCCTGTAATTTCACCGAAAGCCATACGCTTCAAACTAGAACACAGTAATGCGAACACTGCTGCCTGGTGGTAGAAATAGATATGGTGGCAGTACTTCCCCGGGCGAACTCGCACATAGAGCGCTACTCTTAAATTGTCTGCGAATAAGGTGTCCAAAAATCTGGCAACATTACCCGGTTGAATTACCAAACTAATTCATTTGCCGAAGGTAAGGGTTAACTTCAACGTAACGCTTAAAACTTTTATGTATGTATTGTAGTGTTTATATTTTTAGGTGTCTTATCTCCTGTCTCAGTCATTGAGAGTCCTAAATCAACAATTTAGGATGGTTTTTACCAAAATTTAAACGTGCGATTGTCAATTAACCAGTGGTCAATGTCATGTTTGGTGAAAACTGCTTGTCCGACGATTTAATGTATTATCGGATATTTTAAATTTTGGTGAACAGCAGCCTTAATTACAGCTATATTTTGGTACTTTTTATCATATCTCTCAGTAAACTGTATGAAATTAATTACCTTGAAATACCGCAAATTAATATGAAAATATGCATGACATTATTGATGAAATAACATTTGCATAATTTAAATAAGTATTTTAAGTACCACGTCGTCAAACATGTGCATATTATTTTGATAATAAAATGTTGCAACAAATATTTGGAAATCCTATCAAACGTAAGAATTATTAAATTCTAAAAAAATAAAGTAATTATGTTATTTTGTGTATAGTAAAAATAAACAACAATAATAAATATTTTTGTGGAGGTCAAGTAATATTAGAAACTACCTATAGTCACAAATTACTTTACTAACTAGATAGACACCACAAAACTCCTTTTTATGATCAATAAATAAATAATTATTTAAACCATGTGTTACAATAAAATCCAGGTCTATTTTAGCGATGTACATAATATGTGGCAATCGATAAACTTCGTTCGTACCAATGAGTATCTTGGTTTGTTCCATTCCAACTATCCGTTTCAACTACATTAAGAATTTGATTTACAACTTTTTTTGAATTCTTTTTTATTTCATTTTATTATTTATCTAACAATACATACATGCTATTTCCTAATTTAATAGAGTAGTTAATTCGTAACAGTTTATTGTATATTGCTTGAATAATTTAATGTAATGAAAATTTACGTTTACTCTAAATTATACATTAAATTATATTATGTATATAATCGACCTACGAACTCGCTTAGTGAACAGAAGAATAAGCCAATGTTCTCTGACGCCTGGACTGCGTTCAGGACCGGCTTCCGCCAAGCCATATCTTGTTCTGACAGCGGATATGCGGCGTTCACGAACTCAATTAGACCATTATTTGCTCCACCCAATAGTTTAATTATAATATTTTACTGAAGCGATGATAGCTCGGCGGAGGGAGCGTTGCATGTCAAACGGACGGACACTGGTTCTATCCCCGGCTACAGCTTGAGCTTCCGGTGAAGGTAACACCGTTATCGAATTCCCAGCATGGTAGTGGGGCACTTTCGAGTACCCGCCTGGCTAGCTTCCACCCTCAAGGTTGAAAAACTGTCACCAAATACATAGTGTGTTCAGGCGACAGTACTTGAAAGCCAGTCAAATTCGACTATGCGCCAGCGCTACATGGCAGACATACCACCGTTACCGTTGTCTCCCATACATTCTTAGCTTATTTTATAAAGATTAGTTCTGAGGAAAGCCTTGCCTTAAACCATTTTGAACAGCGACGCTATATTATGTAGTATTGAGACATGTATGTTAAGGATAATTTCTTATTTTTGATGATTTGTTGTTTTGTTTTCAGGAACAAAGATGTAAAAACCCACCTACAGCTCCGCAGAAGATCGAGAGAGTCATAACGCTCTGTCAAGATGAAATCAAGCTGTCTATTTTAAGAGGTAAATAAAAGTTACGCTTTTTTTAATAAGTATATCTTTCAGGATAATTCATCGCTCAACAATGTAAAGACGAGAGGAATTTAATAATGATTATACAAAAAAGAAGGTCACCACGTTTGTAACGCTTTTCCCTCCCCCCCCCCCCCCCCCCCCCCTCTCTCTCCCTCTCTCCAACTCTCCGCTGTGAGAAACGAACGATGGCATGCAAGTCCCCTATCCAACCAAGACAACTGGCTAGCTACTAGGTGCGCCCCGTTGTTTCATCCACATTAAGGCGGTACTAGCGCTGAGTGGTAGCAAATATATTTAAAACCTAGCTGCGCCGCTGCGGTTGTACCCGCGTGGTGATGACAAACGGTGATGATGAAAATTAGCCTATGTAGGGTATAAGCTATCTCTATACCAAATTTCAGCGAAATCGGTGAGGAGGTAACAAACATACACACATACACATAAACCTTCGAACGTATAATATTAGTAGAATAATATTGAATATTATGAATTGGGAAACTGTAATACCCACCCAAAGGAAAGGAAATCAAAAAAATTAAAAAAAAACCGGTACATACAAACTTTAAAAAAAATAATTTTCGCATTACTGGCTGCGCCCCGCGTTTTCACCGACGTCGACTTGTTAACACATTTAATTATCATTTTTTTTTAATTGCCTTTATAAAATTAAATGGTATTCCAGACTAAATATAGGTATGCCAAATTTAATTCAGATTCGTTCAGCGTTGATTCAGTAACATAAAATACATGTAGGTACATTGAATACATGTGTACAATTGTACATAAATAAAGTATCCCTTTTTTTGTTAAAATATAATTAAACTTTGCTTTTATATATTATATATAATAAGATTAGGATGTACCATTTGCGAGTCACTAAATTATTGATTGTTGCATGTTCTATGTATTGCTTCCGGGCTGTTTGGCCGTGGTCTAAGTGAAACTTGCGTTTCCCGTGAAAGCCTTAGAGTTAACATATTGATTGTTGATACACACAGTAAAAAATATTTCTTATTCTGTATAATATTAATATGATAAATTAAAGGGATAAATAGATTTGTGTACTATGTGGAGTGTGGGTAGATCGCGTCCTTACTGATGTTGTGCACTTCCCTCGCTAGCTATCTCACTCATCAATATGTATAACCATAGACGAATATACTACAAGTTGTAGTATATTGTTGTAAAGATTGACCCTGACACCACAAAAAGTCCGGTTGTTTATATTTTCCATCAACAAGAAGTAATTCATGCTATAGATATATATATATATATATTATGCTACTTTATAATTTAAATTAATTATAACAAAATATTTTATAAATTGCATTTATATTTGGAATATTAATAATGTTAATTAAAAAAACGGATACTTTATATTCACAGCATATTATGTCTTAATCATCATCATCATCATCATCTCAGCCATAGGACGTCCACTGCTGGACATACGCCTCCCCCATTGATTTCCACAAGGACCTGTTAGAAGCGGCCCGCATCCAGCCCTTGCCTGCGATCTTAGTCAGGTCGTCTGTCCACGATATTTATGTCTTAAATACATACATAAAACGGTGCTATCCCTTTCTAACCATTCGTTGTAACCAACATGGTTATTGTCACTGGTATTTTAAACAGTTTTTAGTTGTAACTTTGCGATGAATTCCTACCTCACCAAGTGCCGAAGGGAGTGTTTTTGCAACTTAAGTCAACACTATAAAATGAACTGTTTACTTTGTTGTACATTTATTGACGAAAGTTAAGATTATTACCATCGTAAAATCTCGGAATGTGTACAAAGTCAACGAATTTATCACAGAATCTGCGTGAAGCAGGAATAACTCGTATTTTATTTTATTTTCTTAAGAAAATATACAGCGTATTATAGTATATTTAATTACAAAGTTTTGCATCCACTTTTATCATGCGTACTGCCAGGGAGTGGAACTCACTGCCTGAGTCTGTGTTTCCCGATAGGTACAACCCCAGTCTTCAAATCGCGATTGAACAAGTTCCTTCTAAGTTTGCGTGCTACACCTTAGACCGCGTCGTCACTTAACATCAAGTGAGACAGAAGTCAAACGTAAACTTATTTTAATAAAAACACAGCGTATATGACTTATATTTCATTACATAACTAATTTAATTATATATAAGTTTGTATACACATTAAAACTCTTACGCATACAAAACCTAAAATATGCTTGTTTTCTTTACAACATATTAATTATGAATTTTGATTATTTGTGATTTTGAATTATGCTTAATAATGAAGAAATGCTTAAAATATGAAATATGCTTAAAATGCTTATGCATTATATCTCTCCTTTACTTCTCTGCACAAAGTTTACTAGGTCATCGAGGGTTATTGTTTTGTGAAATCTCAGCGCCCCGCGGTTTCACCCGCGTGGATTACGGTTTTCCCGCTACCTCAATTATCCCACGGGGACTATACTTTTTCCGGGATAAAAGTAGCCTATGTGTTAATCCAGGGTTTAATCTATCTCCATACCAAATTTCATTGAAATCGGTGTAGCGGTTTGAGCATGAAGAAGTAACAAACATACACACATACACACAAACTTTCGCAGTTCGTACTGACTTCCGTTGTTTTACGATCGGATCCGTCTGCGCTAATAATGCTATAGTGATCGTTGTCATATTAATGCCATCTTCAGTCACTGTACGTAGCAAATGTGCATACTTTGATAATAATAATAATAATAATAATTGACTGGCCGGTTGGCGCAGTTGGTAGCACTCTGCCTTCTGAGCCGCTGGACCCGGGTTCGATTCCCGGACAGGTCCAACATTTGTGTGCATGAACATGTCTGTTTGACCTGTGTCTGGGTGTGTATATGTATTTAAGTATATATATCAGTCATCAAGTTACCATAGTACAGGCTCTGCCTAGTTTGGGACCTGAAAACTTCGTGTGAATGTAAATAATAAAAGAAAAAAAAATAAGATTAATACTATTATAGCGAAAGTTTGTTTGTCGTTTGCCATTTGTACGTTTATTATTCCTTCACGCTGAAACGGCTAAACGGATTTGCATGAAATTTGGAATGGAAATAGCTTATACCCTGGAATAACACATACGTTAACTTGTTTTATGCCAAAAATATTGACTTTTTCTGTGGAATGACGGGAAGACACAAAAATTGACAATACCACGGACCATTTCACCGCGAGTAAAACCGTGGGGCACAGCTAGTGATATCTAATTTCATATGACAATTGTCCCAAGACACGACTAATTGTGTAAAAGAATAATTGTGGTCAGGTAGGTATGAAACATGTCCAGCTTTGAGTCGTGGGTAGACATCAATCAAATGGTCGTTGGATCGATTGTGTGTTCTTAGTCTGACAGACTAAGAACACACATTTACAGACTTAAGCTTCCAGTGAATGTAGCATTATCAAATACACAATATTTTCTCTGTGTAAACTTTCAAATCCCCGCCTTGCTAGCTACCCCCTCAAGTTCTGAAACTCTATCAACTTAGCACAGCGTGAACGGACTCTTCTTGAGGGCCATGAAGACATTTTAGTTCTGGTGTGATACTTTTAACCCTCAGATAGGCTGTATACTCAAAGTTTTGACCACATCCAATCAAGTAAGGTGGTAGTCAAGCACTAAATTTATATAAAAGTCACGTAATATTACTTAATACATAGGTAAGTTTATTTTATACCTGAAAAAAAAAAGAAAAGTAATTAAGATTTTAAAGCAAACACGCTGATACAAATGTGAAGAAAAATTAATCCATTACCTACTATTACTTACTATACTATTACTACTAATTACTATACTATTATTACTATAACAATAACATCATTAACAACGTACATAGTACAACGAACAGTAGAATTCTCAAGAAGTGTATGCAAGATTACAATGCAAACGCAACTTGAAAAATTTTGACATTGTAGCGGGAAGATGAGATTTATATATTGTTATTCTGTCTTATTTTATGAAATTAGTGTTTCGTCGAAATGTATGTCCAAGATATTTAGGACTATTATAGTATTACTGTTACCCTTTAGAAGTCCGTGATTAACTCAAGCCGGGAAGCTAAATTATAAGATACAACTTTTTGTTTCTATTTTTCTGCTCAGAGTGTTCAATTACATTGGGTCCGCTACTCGAATCAAAAAAGTATAAAAAGGACGAAAGCAAGAATGGAGTGTTAAGAGATGTTTCTAGATGATTTCTTTTGATACTGGAAACAATAAAACACTGATTATTTTATTATTGAATCAGATTTACAGACTGAACCAAACTAATCATCATACTATAGGTAGGTGGAAGTTCGTGTGTGTCTATTTCTATGTTTGTTATCATTCATTACTATAACGGTTGAGCGAGTTGATATATTATTTGATATGAAGATTCACGCAACACAAGAGGGACTTTCGTCCGTTCGCGAAAAAAAAACTAAACAGTTCTTCGGGGATAAATAATTTCAAGAGAAATTTTAGGGCTAGTATGTCTGCTATCTAATAGTGCAATTGTTTTACATTTGTTAATTCAATGTAGAAAAAAAATCACAAAATATATTAAATTTATTTTAGTAAACAGCTATCAAAAGCAGCTATTGCCCTGTTTAATACTAAAGTAAGCCGATTCATAAGGAATGAATTTGATTGTACATTAAACACACTACAAAATTACAATGACAGAAAAACTAGTCAAGATTGACAAATATTGCCACAAAACCTCCAAAACACATGCAGTCCAATCCAAAACTCGATCAGTGGCGGTCATACGTTGTCAAGGTCGGCGCCTGCGCACGCAACAAACTGGTGAAAGTAAACGACTCTGTAGTACCTACTAGGCACTCCGTAACTACAGACGACAGATTCGATATTCAACCTGCGCTGAATTCATATTTGAACTCAATATTCTATAATGATATTCAAAAGAATATGCGAGAATGTTTGAAGTAAAAAAGGAGAACCTAAGTCCTAAGAACCTCATTATTATATTATCAATCTCATTGAGGTATGGTATATTGTATTTTTGCTATCTTTGTAGGCTTCGATTAGACTAGATGAATAAATAGCTCATATCATCATCATCATCCTCATCATGTCAGACATAATACGTCCACTGCAGGACATATTGACTGGACAGTTAGCGTAGTTGGTAGCACTCTGCCTTCTGAGCCGCTGGTCCCGGGTTCGATTCCCGGACAGGTCAAACATTTGTGTGTATGAACATGTCTGTTTGACCTGTGTCTGGGTGTGTATATGTATATCAGTCATCAGGTTACCATAGTACAGGTTCTGCCTAGTTTGAGACTTGAAGACCTTGTGTCAATGTTGATAAATAAAATAAAAATAAAATAAATAAATATGCCTTACCCATTAATTTCCACAAGGATCGATTGGAATCATCCATCATCCAACCCTTCCTGCGATCTTAGTCAGGAGTACCTTTTGATCCCAACGGATATCAGCATTCCAAGATATTTGCCCTGCCTAAAGCCACTTCAATTTGCTAATCCACTGGGCTATGTCGGTGACTTTAGTTCTTCTACGAATCTCCTCATTTTTCGTTTGATATCATAAAGAAATCCTGGGCATAGCCTTCTCCATAGCTCGTTGCGTATCAGCACATATACGTAGTCATTAAAAAAATGCATACTGCCTGAAGAGTTATTCGAACAGTGTGTCGACACACTGTTCTGTGTGTGTTGAGTTGTGTACACCGTGATGACATGACTTACGGAACTGAAACGTGGTCGCGTTGTAAGCAAGCCCAAAGTCGCACATCGAGCTATGGACAGGACTATGCTCACGGTTTCACTACACGATCGAATCAGAAATGAGGAGATTCGTGGACCCATTAGGAATCGCAAGACGACTTCACTCGTGACGTAAACATTACAAAAAGGGGTAACTGGGATTTTTTTCTCTCGAGTGAAATTCATTAAATCGTGTTACTGAATGCGACTTTGACTAGATTAGATCCTTAAGTAATACATATCTTGTTTTCAGAATTAAAAACACTATATTCTTTGTCTCAGATGGTTTAAAAAGTTACTCAAAAGCGCGGCTTCTGCGGGAAGACCTCGCCTTAAGATCTTACAGTAAGATTTTCATGCGTCACGGGTCAATTCGTCTTTTGATTAAAAATGGCCTATCTGACCATGCTAAAAAGGGGTAGTGTAGGCAATCAATCGGCCGCCGTCGATTTAGTGCCAGTTGTGATTCGAGTGTAGCTTGATACCATTTTCGACATCATCACAGATATGACGTATTATTACTAATATCCATAAATTTTGTTATAATTATAAAAGTAAAAATGAAACAATAACTTGAGCAGCACTGGTGGCTGTATCAAAAGACAGATTGTAAATTGTACTAGCTGCGCCCCACAGTTTCAGCCGCTTGGACTACGATTGTCTACCTCAGTCATCGAACGGAAACTTACTTTTTCATGACAAATAGTCTAATAGCCTATGTCTTAAATTCATCATAATTGGTTTAGCAGTTTACGCGTACCTAATGGGCAGACAGAGTTACTTTCTCAATTATAATATTAATAAGGTATTTGTTGTTTCCCAGGGGCACACTATAATGTTTGTCGGGATAAAAGGTAGACTATTTATATCAAAGTTATAAAGTACCGAATTTCATTCAAATTTATTCAGACGAAGGAGATAAGACACATACAATCTTTACCGTATATACCTATATTTCACATTTAAAATATAGGTGTAAATATAAAAAAAATATAAAAACATACAGGTCAAATTGAGAACCGCCTCCTTTTTTGAAGTAGGTTAAAAGAGGTAAGGCATTCATAGAAATAAATACATTCAGGTTTGTATATTAAATATACACATACATTGGCCCTAATTCTGTTAATCACACGAACTAGCTAAAACTCACTAAAATTCTTCAAATTGAAGTAGCTTGTATTCTATTTACGCTAAAATTCAAATTCGCTCCAAACAGAAACTCCAAACTCCATACAGAGCTTTCACTAATATTAGACGAGTTTAATTTCATTGATGGCCAATTGCGGGTAGTTTTAGTAGGCACCAAATAAGTGGCGACTTAATTTCGCTAAAACTACCCGCAAATTTAACAAATACATTTAATTTTAGTGATGTTATTGATAAGTCTCATACTAATTTATACTTTATCGTAACCTTATAAGAACTGGATTAGTTTTAAAACATTTTAGTTTAGTTCAGTTGAATAAGCGAATCACTACCAATATGTACTTTTTCTGCCCTAAAAGTTCTAAGTACACTAATAGGAATAAGTCTGGCAGGGATTCGGCAGCAACAACTAATTATGCACAGAATTACTTTGACGTTCTTAAGAGTTTTGTAAACCTACTAAATTAAGTTTAGAAGTCCTTGATATGGCATAGTTTCCTTAATAAAGAATAATATTTAAATTAATTGAAAATTATTGTTTCCTAATGGGTTTGATTTCAAAACTTTGTATTAATTATCAAGTTGTAAAATGAAACTGTACTAGTTCATTAGATTTCTTTGTTTGACTTTGTGTAGGTTAAGTAAGTGAAAATTACCTCTGTCTAGGGTTCCGTACCTGAAAATGATAAAAATGAAGCGGAGGTTGACTCGGACGCGAAAGATTCCGTGCCATCGTAGAATACATAGCACTATGTATGTAATATAAATTTTTCACTGACATGATGTCACTAATACAAGAATTAATATTATTATCGTGATATTTACCATGCATTTTATTTGTTTTTTTTTTCCTAATATTTTGAGGTAGTTGCATCAATCATCACAGTTCAGTTTACTCGTCCGCTGAAGCCGAAGAAGCCGAGCAAATAAAATACATGGTCAATATCCAATAATAATATTAATGCTTTTACTATGTACTTTAATAATTATTTAATTAAAGATTTGTTTGTGTGCATGTAATTTCAATCGCAATAAACCCATATTTTAGGACCTCTTTTTATTATTTGTTATTAATGAAGCATTAAAAGTACACACGATGTACAAAAATCGGTTGTTTATCTATTGCGGTTTGTAAAACGTAGCCTGATAACACACGAACGGAAGGCACAATCTTCGAAATAACCGTTCCGTTGGTCAACCTTCGCGTACGCACCCCTAAGTAAGAATCCTTATAGGATTAAAAAAAACTATAGTAAATCTTTTATCTAACTATTTCTAAGACGGGAATTGTAATCGTCTTATTTAACGCATTGGAAAAAATTTGGTGCGTGAGGCAACCCTCGTTGTCTCGTATACAAAGAAAATTAGATTTGGAGGGTAGCTCTTCACCAAAACCCTATTTGAAGGCGGTTGCGCATCGTGGCTGAGAATGACATTACAGAATATACTATTTATAGGTGTTGTGATTATCATTGGTGCTATTTGGATTCTTGTGGAACGTGTATGAATAATTGACTTGGAAATTATTGATACACAATACAATAAATGATAAAGTAGTCAACCTATAAAAATAAACATATTATGCAAAATCGTGTGCAATTAGCCCTCACAGATTATTTTTCCAAATATTTACAAATATATAATTTTACGCACGAATGTAAAATCAAAATTCTGAATACGTTCACCGTTCGAATGGTTTTTAACCTTGTCTCGAATTATCGTGTCTTCTCAAAGGTTAGCTACTATTATAAGTGTTTAAAGATGTTACTACCTACTAGGAATTAACCAGGTCCTTGGATTTATCCTTAACTTATTATATTCTGATAATATAGCTTTTTGATTATTTGCACCGGCCCATAACGTCCCCACCGCTGGGACACGAGAAAATTCTCGCTCTAAGCGATGCCATTAATCGCATCGTCACATATCGTGAAATAGTAATCATACGGTAGGCATATCAACAAACTGTATCTTGCCCTCCGTCGCCTGGAAATCTTTAGTGGAAGTGCCGGATCGATACGCATGCGATTCGGCTTTTTTTATATACATTTGTCACCAATACATGATTATATAAATTAGGGGCCAATTCCTTTATTAAAATAAAATTATAACTGATTACAATATATGCAGCTACTACAACAAAAATTTGCGCAAAACAGTAATTGTAAACAAATATAAATTAAAAATCATGTTAAATACACAATATATTTAATATAGAGTGAGACACTCTCGCCCCGACGCACTATGGAAAATGGTAGAACATTGGCATCTCAAATATGGTTGTTCCTTATGTCTTTAAACATATACTTTGAATTTTTATAAGTTTTTTTCTATGTCTTCTAGTAAAAGTATTTTCAGGACATCTGGTGTCGAAAATTTCTAGTTGAGAGAGATAGGAATAATTTATCTCACGGTATTAACACTAAATATTGTATATATAAAATCATTTTCATATAAATTCCCGTAAAGTAATGCCTGAATCTATAAACTTTAATAACCATGAAATAAGATACATCATAATCATTTTTGCACTTTCTATTTATTTATATTTCGAATCGAAACACCCTCCTCCTCCCTGTTTTCTTGGGAAATGGTCAGTCGTGGGTTACCGCGACGCTCCACTTCCACTTCGAAACACCCAAGCGTATTTATTTCCGTCATGCAAAAACAATATCTGAAATTATTTTTAAGCATTTTAGTACATGCACACCTTTACCTCTTGTAGAAAACTTATAAGGAAGGTTGGCGTTAACTGTATTATCTGAGATCACGCCTGACTCACGCATGAGGCCGGATGATAGCCGAAGTTTTACAAACAGTACCTACCTACACGACAACTGGTCATAGATAACTTAGGAATTAGGTGAAGTTTCTGACATGACAACTACTGAATATTCTTAATCTAAAGTAATCTCAAAGGGATAAATCATATAAAATCATTTATTCAATATTAAATATTGTCACAACTGTCAAACTACAAATAAATTATTAAAAATACAAATAATAAATTCTAATATAGGAATAAATTCTAATATATGTTTGGTTTTGGTATTTTAAGGTAAATGGTATGATTGTATAACCGAATATCATTATAGTTTAAGCCCTATTTTTAACCGACTTCAAAAAAGGAGGAGGTTCTCTAGTTGACCCGTATGTTTTTTTTATGTTCGTTACTTCAAAACTTTCGACAGGGTGAACCGATTTGGATAATTCTTTTTAAATTTTATTTGTATTTTTTTTAACCAACCACTAATTATTTACAAGAATATTAAACTTGTAAATAATTAGCTGTTAATAACGCTGCTGTTCACCAAAATGTAAAACTTCCGATTGTCAATTTAATTATCTGCTTTTATATTTGTCCCATCACAAACTAAACAACAGCACAAGATGTGCGATGCCAAAACACGAAAAAAAATAGGATGATGTCACATGATAATCACGATGACGTACTTTACATGTTTTTTTTTAAATTCCTTACCCAGATAATATCTATTGAATTCGAAATAAACATAAATCCTTTCCTAATTTTTACAGCTTTCTTTAATTTTAATTAGCGTTTCTTGTACAGCATCAGGTCGAGCACCCAAAAAGATAAGACGACCATAAGTCCTTATTACGGGACACAACATATTTACGCATTATTGCCTGCCAATTAGTCGCCGTATATTTAATTTTCTCTAATTAACTCTGTAAAAGGCCCAATAGTCCCCAGACAATTATTAAAAAAATGTTGTAAGGCAACTGTAACAGCAGTGCGATCTTTTTGCTGTTTGCGCTTACGCATGATGACGTCAGTGAAAGGCTTTACGAGTTGTTCATTTATTTTTATCGGTCCATGGTGAACATCTGCATGAAAACGACGTTACTTAGTTGGGATTCAACTGAATGATCTAATAAATAAAATTTTAGTGTCACAGTGTTTGTAATCGACGTCCTCCGAAACGGCTTGACCGTTTTTTATGTATTTTTTTCTGTATATTCGGTAGGCCTGAGTTGTAAAGTATTTTTCACTCCCCATTTTTCTATCGCAATTTAAGTATTTTGTATGAGCAAATATCCTAATAATTTTAACGGTGTTGTGTCACTTTGAAATCTCGATAATTTATATAGTAAAACTGCGTTTGCCAGGTCAGCTAGTATATATATATATATATATATATATATATATATATATATATACAACATGTCCAGAATACATGAGATTTGGAGATGATTTAGAATTCGCCATTTCTTTGCTAAATGCCGAAATAATTGTCTTCTTCTTCTTCTCTCAGCCATGTGCGTCCACTGCTGGACATATGCCTCGCCCACAATGGATTTGCCAATACTCGCCACGCTTGGCATGCGGGTTGGCGAGCGCAGTATGATTTCCAATCCTCAGAAGGCGCTGCTGCCCACCTTCTGGTACGCGATCTCTTAGTCGACTTTTACGGCCCCCACGGGAAGAGATGGGGGAGTACTGTTCTAGGCCGGTACCACCACGAAATAATTGTATACTTTATTATTTAGGAAATGATTTGTAATTGACTAAAAATTCTCACTTGTTGTTACCGCAGGAATTTGTGATAAAGGAACAATATCGGTCGAAAATATTTTGTCACATTAGTGAGAAAATATTTTCTATAGTATATTGATTTATTAAAATCAAATCAAACTTGCTCAATCTGAATAAGCCTTCATGAACTTGTAACAAAAATATATTTTATTTTAGTTATAAGACATTTGGGGCTTTAAGCTCAAAATTCTTTATTTAGCAAATTATCAAGCCTTTAACATATGTTTTCATCACTAGTTGTGACATGTGACACATAAGACTAATTTATTCTATTCAAGACCTGTCCAGTTGTAACAGAACTTGTGGAATTCCTGCGACCTATATTGCACCTTGCATAACCCTTGCATAAGTGTGCAATCCAATCGTTGCGCTTAGAGACATGCGATGCTCGCTCGTCTGTAACCAGCTTTGCGGTTTTACGAAATTATCTACTTACTTATTGCATGGGCGCAATGCTACTTTCCACTTCTGCATAATTTGATAAATTGATACTTGTTCTACAAGCAGATAAGGAAGTATCTATTGTGCAAAAGATGTTTAATTTAAGCTGAGGATTCTTCATCTCGCTTTGGCCTGCGTTCTGAATCGTGACCAATCGTTGCTACTCCCTCTATCTTCATAACAAAGGCCTCGCTGAACGTTATGAAGTTATTATAATAATCACACTATTATTATAAAGGCGAAAGTTGTAGCTTGTAATTCCTTCACGCTGAAACGTCTAAGCGGATTTGCATGAAATTTGAAGAATGAAGACAGCTTATATCCTGAAATAGCACATAGGCTACTGTTTATCTAATAACGTGGATAATACTATCCGCGTATATTGGCAGATACTCGAAAATACCCTACCACCATGCTGGGAATTTGATAACGGTGTTACCTTCACCGGGAGCTCAAGCAGTTGGCGGGGATCGAACTAGCTTCCGTCAGTTTGACAGGCGACGCTCCCACCGCTGAGCTATCGCCGCTTCTAGAAGATTATGAAACAGCTCCAACAATAACCAACGTTTAATAAATGAAGGAAGCTTGGATCAATGAACGCCACTTCCTCCGATTGTAGGTAGTTAACAATTAATCGATAGGATGTTGTAAAACTGATAATTACAAACTTAGCTAATGAAAATTGCAATCTATTCGTGATTACAAAAAACTGCATGATTTAATGATATGTCTGTCAGATCTGGCAATGAAATCTTCACGCAATGTTTTGATATTTATGATGGTCGTAAAAAATATTTTATAGACTGTGTTTTAAGTCACAAATTCAGTTGGCAGACAATTTCAACCGATCGTTTGTGCCATGCCATTTATCTGTAAAGTGTGGAAGGAGCTGCCTCTTTTGGTATGTCGGATAGTTACAATGAGACTTTTCAAAAAGAGACAGTCTCAAAAAAATCGTAAGCATATCCTAATGCCCCCAGTATTACATAAATCGCTTACCATGATATGACTAGTCTGCTGTTTGAAACAGATTTTGTCCGGTAGCGGAAGTTAAAACAGCAACACTTCTGTGACTTCTTAGAACCCTAACGTAATACGTCGTACGGACGGTCGCCGTGGTGCAGTGGTTAGAGTCAGTGACATCACGTCGGTGTCTCCGGGACACTGGGCTCGCATCCCGGCAGGGGCAAATATTTGTGCGATGAGTGTAGGTGTTTGTCCCGGGTCTTGGATGTTTGTGTTCTGTGATTGTGTGTGTCCATTCCTCCCGCGATACAGGTAATCCTAGAGCGGGGGTCTAAGTGTGATAAAAAAAATACATAGAAGACATAAATACATACAGAAAAAATACATAAAATAGTTCAAATATTTCAACGCGCAACCTTTTGATTCATTGAACGAATTCTTAACTATTTAAACTAAGATTAAGCTATAGTTTTGGTCACCGAATAGCGGTCCTAGTTACTATATTTTCTCCTTTTAAATTCCTCCGTCGCATAAGCCGTGACCATATATCATCATCATCTCAGCCATGGGACGTCCACTGCTGGACATATGCCTCCCCTATATAGGATATAGGGGGATTTTCCAGTACTCGCCACGCTAGGCAGGCGGGTTGGCGAGCGCAGTGTGATTTCCGATCCTCAGAAGGCGCTGCTGCCCACCTTCTGGTACGTGATCCCTTAGCCGAATCTTACGGCAATATATACTTACTGTATATCTAATAATCGATATCTGTGTTCAAATTTGTGAAGTACAAACAAATCCTCTACAAGCCGTACTTGAACTACACACTGTTTTGTCATATTTTTTTTCCTTCAAAATTTTTAACTTATGTTCCGTTTACAATAAACTAAAAAACTCAGCCATAATTTTTATACACTCTCCTAATATACTGAAATAGACATGGCACAAGTGAATTAGTTTAAGATGCATTTGCTCAACTGTGTCGATCAATGGAAGTTCTAATGAGTTAAGTTCTGCTAGGTCAGTTGGTCGGTTTAAATTTCGGATAGTTTTTCGTGCTAATTCAGTAATTTTACCTGATTAGTATACCACGAAGAGCACCGTCCTACAGAGATGGTTGGTTGAAAATGTTAACAAGATAACAATATTAATACTTGAACATAGTCGACAGATGAGCCATCCCTCACTCAATAATCAAAAGACAGCCTCCGTCCAAAAGTCTCCGCACACAACTGTAAGGTTCCATTGGACATCTGTTCTACTGCCACTTTAACTTGTTGATCTTTCTGCTGGACTATATACGTCATATACTGACGATCGTCTACATAGCTCATTTGGATTATGGATTTCGGCCACCAATCCGATGGCATCCTTATCGTATCCAAGCTCAAGCTTGAGCTCTCATTGAACCCATTCACGGGAACTAGTAAGCTTGTGAGACAGCCGCTATTTGTTTTCTTCACTCTTTACCCCCCACTACGATTCCCTGTGTCGCGGGAGGTATGGACACACACAGTCACACCACACAAACACCCAAGACCCGGGACAAATAATATACATATATTACACATAATATGAATACTCATCGTACAAATGTTTGCCCTTGCCGGGAATCGAACCCAGAGTCCCGGAGACACAGAAGTTATGTCACTGACACTGACCACTGCGCCACGGCAACCGTCACTTTGCGAGCAAGACGATGGCACCAAATAGACATTATCGGCGTAGCTTGGGCCTTACCGTGGTATCAAATCTAGACGCTCAATGATGTAGTATTGTTCTCAATAAATTATCGCATTGAAAATACGAAAAAGTCTATCACAATTGGAACCAGTATGTACGCTGCTTCCAAATTTGACAACGATATCTATGTAGATATTTTAAAAACCGACTGCGTATCTTATTGGGAATAAACGTTGTGAATATTTTCAATTTCAGAGGCTCTTGACGTGATCAAGGAAGAACACACGATGCCTACACAGAGACAACGCAACAAGAGAGAAGTACCATTCACGCACGATGAGAAGCGAATCGCTGGGGTATGTACAATCCTACTAACATTATAAATGCGAAGGTTTGTGAGTATAAATGTGTGGATTGTAATTTTTAGACTTTCGCGATTCGAACACATTGTTATTAAATCAAACGGGGCTTAATCGCGAGAAAGTACATCAAATGTACCAGTCTTCTCGTGACCACGACCAATGCAACTTGGTCGAAACGTCGAGGTAAATAAATTACTAAATGTTTTTCTCGCGATTAAGCCCCGTTTGATTTAATAACAAAATGTGTGGATGTATGTTTGTTACTCTTTGATACATACATGGCCAGTATGACGATAGCTTATATTCTGGATTAAAACATAGGCTTATTTTCATCATCACCCTTTTTTCAACACCACGCGGGTAAAACAGATTTGGATGAAATTTGGTAAGTGGTTATTTCAGGTCCCGGAGTAACACATAGGCTACTTTTTATCGTCACCACGCGGGCAAAGCCGCGGGGCGCAGCTAGTTTAGTAATAATTATAAAACACTGTGATGTAATTATCATTAGCGTCGTATCAATTGAACTAAAAAATGGAAGTATCAATTGATACTTCCATTTTCCATTTTTTGTTTAGTAACTGTGTATTTAATTACTACACAGTTACTAAACAAAAAATGGAAAATCACACATCACAATCACACTACACAGTTATCATTTTCGATTTTATTGATTTTTCAGAGGAATCTTTTGATTTTCATGAATACCTTTCCCGCACTCAACCTTTGTCCCGGGACTCAGACTTTAGAACTTCATTTTGTTTGTAACAAGCTATTATCAATATGAGATATACAATTATATTAAACATCGATTTAAATAATAATCCACTTTTTCACTCCTCTTTCACAAAAAGTCTGTAATTGTAGCGTACCAGAGCGAGGCCACATAGCATATAAAGCTCAAGGATATAAAGAATTGTTTTAAAATTTTGTGTCCAATGAGCCTACAAAAACCAAAGTCTGTATTAAGTTTGAAACTGCGCCATCTTGAATCGCCATAGCCAACCCGATTTCCTCACCGTAGCCGACCTAATTATTTCGTGCATGCGTTTTTGGGAATTCGGTAAATGCGTGCATTGCGATACAGCTACGCTAATGACGACTATAAGCACAGCGTAAAATGTTCCGTTATCTCTTTGTATACGGAACCTAAAACATAAACCATGTCAGGCGAATCCAAAATAAAAATAAATTTATCCGGAGCATAATATTGTAAAGTGTACCATACTGTTCCTAGAGACCTGTTTTAATCGGCGGCGCAGCGATTAAATATATTTCATAATATATTATAATAGTTTCTGAAACAATATATATAAATGTATTGGTTTGCAACATTTGGTAGGTAGTGTAGAACATCGTCATTTTATTTTTATTGTAAAAATTTAAGTCAATTTCTTAATGAGGTTATCATCTTGTTTCCAGTGCCTGCTGCAGTGCGTGTACCGGAAAGTGAAAGCGGTAAGTATCTTTACAAAGTTAGTAAACTCTTCACGCCGCGTTGGAGGTAAAACTTATGAAATACTTATAAATGATAATTTGGAAGGTTATAGGACTGAAACCCAGAAAAATCTCATCCTGGTAGGGGATTTCCTGTACCCGCCTGGCTATATTGAAAAACTGTCACTTCAATTTTCTTTGAGACCCAGTCAAAACCCGAGTTGTAGCGTGATTCCACCTTTGACCACAATATAACTGACCGTCACGCGAGATACCGGTTGAACTCTATTAAATATATTGTTAGTTGGGCTAAGAGTAACAACATGAACACGAAAGATACATTAATGTGTACTGAGATGACAGCTGACTGAGAGGAGTGGAAGAAGACATCAACTTTGCGTGGGACAATAGGAAGAGGATAAGTTACTACACTTCCACGACATAAATATTGTTTATGTATAGATCAAATATACCTAACCTTTAACAAGACCTCTCAAGCTAAAATACATCACTCGCTTACGCTACAGAGCGGGCCGGAGAAACATACCTAAATACATACATTCGAAAAACATAGCCCTATTTTTGACACAGTCGGGAAAAAATGTCAAACTCAACAGGAACGTATGGATTGTCGATATAGAGTGGAGTTTAGAGTATACGTAAGGTAGGTAATTAATAAATAACCATAGGTACTCAAAATTAGCCCAAGCATCACACTGCAATTAAGCTTTGGAGCCAATCTGATTATTCCCTAAGGTTTTAAGACCTAAGCGCTAGAGCATGCTTTGCAGGCCGAATGCAGCAACGTGCAGTAGTGCAAAGCTGCCTCAAGGGCTGCAACGAAGTATCGTAACCAACATTCTTATGTCGCTACTGTTGTAAACTAGGTTAATGTGTATCGTCGAACGAATCCTCTACGTTAACACTAATACTGCAGTATTGCGTATAATAAAACTTTATTATTTTTATTAACGCACATTAACTAAAGAAACTAATACATTTTAAATATAGGGTGGAGTTCCCCAAAATTTCAAACGTCCGATTAACACTTTAACCGTCGTCAAACAGTTAAACTGTTTGACCGAAACAGTTAAATTGAATATCGGACGTTTAAATTTTGGTCCGTTTTTTTTTTGTCACCCCGTGCCGTGGTGGTACCGGCTTAGAATAGTACTCCCCCATCACATCCCGTGGGTGCCGTAAGAGTCGGCTAAGGGATCACGTACCAGAAGGTGGGCAGCAGCGCTTTCTGAGGGTCGGAAATCATACTGCGCTCGCCAACCCGCCTGCCAAGCGTGGCGAGAATTGGCAAATCCCCCCTATATGGGGGAGGCATATGTCCAGCAGTGGATGTCTAAATCACTGAGAAGAAGAAGAAGAAGAAGAAATTTTGGTTAACTCCACCCCTAGTGTGTTTTGCTCGAAGCAAAATAATAAAATTAATGCTCAATATCTCAGTGTAACCACAGTTTAGTTAATTGTGTATTATTTCTTTTCTCCTTCATGGCCCATAGGTTTACGAAGACAGCATAAAAGCAAACTAAAGGATTTCGAAAAAGAATTTATGCATCTAAAATTGATTTTTATTAAATCCTTCAGTTTATTGTTAGCGTTCTCAGTACAAGTCCACTACGCCGCCTCCATTATCCATAAACCAATGCAAAAAACTGAAGTGAAATTATTTTTAATTCGAGTTTTACTGCTTTATAACTCTGTCACGAGTTGATTGCTCCAATTTGTTAACTATAAAACATAAAGCCGCGTCGTAAATTTGAAACAGAAAGAGCTTTGGGCCTATTTTTATCCGCAAGTACCAACAAACGCTTCAAAACCCCAATGACACAAATAAAAATAATACCGTCGTAAACCACCGCTCGAACACACTCCAATTTGTATTTTATTTCGCTGGTTTATCTGGTACCTGTTCTATTTAATAGTTCGTGGACCTGTCAAGGATTTTGCGGTGTTTCATTCCTTTTTTGTGCAATAAAGTTTATTTAACTATTAATATTTTATGGTGAGATCGCGGGCATCTCGGTCTCACCTCATCTCTGTTCCCTTATTTATACGCTGCATTGGGTTCTTCAATAAAATCTAGATCAATAAATATATTTATATCGATTTTACTTTAAGAGCATTGTGATTCATCATTGTTAATGATATTTCTAGACTTTAGGTTCGAAGTAACAATTTTTTTTTACACATACACGTCCGTGAGCTCGCTCCAAAATTGCCTACGTCATATGCCATCTTAATAAAATGCATGGCTCACGGTCGGGAAAGTACCTAATGCTGAGCGAGGATCAGAAAATTAAAGCACCTAAAATTGACCGGAAATCTGAGAAAATCCTTCACTTCCGGTCAAAATGTATATGTTACATTTACGTTATTGGTAGACTTCTCAGGCTCAGGCAGATAATTTCCAAAGTGCTTTTAGAGCAGTATTGCCTCCTTCAAAAACAAAATGAAGGTTATTTCAGTACCATTTGCTAACTTCAATTATTCAGGCGTTTTTTCCTTCGAGGACAAACTCGTAAACATTGTTTCAGATAAAATATCCTCAGTTACAAATTACTTACTAACCAAAATTTACTGATAATCTGCTTGTTTGCCGATAATTCCAGAACGTTTGTTTTCTACTCTATCCTTGTGGATTGATATTGGCGAAATTTTGGCACCCCCGCGCATCAGAAATAAAAAGTTAAGGTTTAAATGTAAATGAAAAATTATTCTCCTATTATAAACATTATTTAGATCAGCCTCAGCTCTTAGCCTATTCGTCTCTTAGCCTATCATTCTGAATATGATGACTGTCTCCCTTAATTAAAATGTCTATTTGTTACCTATTTTATTCGCAAGCATAAGCAAGCCTAGGGCAAGTAGGTATACATTTAAAAATATAATAGGTATATTGAAAAGAGTTTATTGCAACGCATATAACTAAAGTATTAACATTCCAGGTTGATGGATACGGTTTCCCTACCCTGGAAGGTCTGGTAGGCCTGTACTCCGATGGCGTCAACGAGCGAGGCTACTTTATGGCAGTTCTTGAAGCTTCCAGGGAATGTCTTATGAGGAACCATGACAAATTCTCTAGAACTGTCCCTATGGGTACTTATACAAAATTTTACAAAAGTTTTCCAGAGGTTCATACTTTATATACAGGGTAGATTTGAATACCACGATAAGAGGCCTATGGTCAAAGCACAGTGCCTACAGCCGTAAGAACGGATTGCCGAAGCATTTGAATGTACTAAAAATATAATAGTGCAGGTTGTTACCTACTTAGGTACTTTGACGATGTATTTTTATTTATTTAATTATTCTTTTAAGTTATAGTAGCACTTCACAAGCAGTTCGAATTTCTCACGGGTAATTTTGGTCTTAGCGCCATCTATCGCAATGAGTACGAACTATTTAGAACACCGATTTGCGAGCTATGCATTTTCAGATGTTTTTGTTATTACATAGAGGGTGGAGTTCACCAAAATTGAAACGTCCGATTATTAATTCAACCGTCGGTTAAATAGTTTAACTGTTTGGTAAAAACTGTTTGACCGACGGTTAAATTGATAATAGGACGTCTTAAATTCTGGTGAACTCCAACCCTGACTCATACCAGACGGAAATTGCGTTCAAAATGTTGATGGAAGAAACAATGGTGTAGTCGAATTTCTTTATTTAATGAAAGTAAAGAAATTCTACTACACCATTGTTATTTTCTAAGTTCTAGAACGTAAATTATTCTTAACCATAGCTAGTAATCTGAGTTATAGACTATGGTAGAGCAGCTAATTTAAATGTTAACAAGGAGTAACATATATTTGAACTTATGATTAGAACATAGAACAATGTTTATAACCACGACGAACACACGAACCTAACTTTAGTTAGGTAATTGTGGATTTTACGTTAGGTACGTAAATTCAACAATTACATAAATGTTAACCATTACGCTTGTCTTACCTGTGTACCAAAAAACTTGCTTATAAGTCCGCATAAAAGCCGCTCCAAATGACGATATTTTTTTCAAATTAAGAATAAATGTTTCTCTAACTACTTCAGCTTAATCTAGGTACATCAAGTGCATAGATTAAGCTGAAGTAGGCCTGTAAATTTAAAAACTATATAGTACTAGCTGCGCCCTGCAGTTATAGGTATAAGCTATCTCGATACCAAATTTCATAGAAATCAGTGTTGCCGTTTAAGCGTGAAGAGGTAACAAACATACACACAAACTTTCGCATTTAAAATAGCAGGATTTTTAGTTTCCTTTCCCGTTATATGTCTTGCCCAGATTTTATTTAAATTATTTGATTCCATGCCCACACGCGTTGTTTCTACTATTTTTTTTACTTATATTAAGATATCTATTTGTTTTTTTTTTTTTTTAGATAACGGACGCAACTGCGACATCTCATTTGACATATTCGAGTGCATATCCGACCGCATCGGCGAGTACTGTGGAAATGCCGGACTGTAACCATCGCCAAGTCCTACAATTAGCAACAGCAACAAACAATAATAAACTTAATAATATAACCTCACCTTTTTTCATAAACAGAAGATTGAAGAAGAAAGAAAAAATATACAAACAACGATAAGTAAGTCAAGATAAGTAACGAAAAATGATAAAAATATGGAGATAAAACAGTTGTGTTTATGAACTTAGCATATACGCACCAAGCGAAATGAATATTGTGTTCAATATTAAATAATTTTTGAAATAAGAATGCAAGCTATGATCGGAACATTCCTAATCCATAAATTGTAATTAAACTTAATATGCATTATGTCAATTTGTGTAAAAATAACCGTAGATTAAATAAATCTATATTCGTCGGCGGTTTTTGTTGAACAATTTTAAATTTTACCGTTATTTACATTAAATTTTAATATTTTTCACAACCACAATAATGTTAGATAATTTAATAGATGAATTTTTTCCAACATTAACACTGTCTTTAAAGAAATTAATAAGTTATAATTTTAATGTAATCGTAAGAAATTATTGTTTATTACAAATAACATAAGTTACCATATCTACCAGCAACAATTAAACATGTAACCTTTTATCAACTTGTAGAATAAGTTAACGTGTATATATTTTTAAATATTAATAAGGAACTAATGTGATGCTCATTAACTTTACTATTATGTGTAATTATTGTAGAATTTTGTACTTAATATATTATGTATGTCATGAAACTATATTTCTAACTTTTTTTGTGGTTTATTTAATTATTATTTCAATAAAATGTTGTTCCAACCTACGATACTGTACAGTACGCAATACATTATAGTGCCTACAGTAGAAGTACGAAAAAAGGCAGGTGCCCTTAAAAATACATAGTAATATACAATTACAATTCGACAGCAACTAACATTTGAACAATTCTTTAGCTGTTGCCAGCTTATGGATCTCTCAAATGTTACAACACTTACAACCCGCTACCATTTGGATGCGTACCCAAAGTTGCTAATGCTACCAGCATTGCCCCATTGAGTTGCGGATTCTTTGACCAAATATGTATGTGCTAGCATTATGGTCATGCGCCGCATCGGTCAAGCCCTCCCCTAACAAGACATATAGAAAACATAAAGAATCTATGAGATTGACACTCCAAAGCGATATATCACGTGATCAACGAGAACGAATATTCATCGTTAGTGGTTAGAGAAAAAAATGCATCTTGCCTATGCCCGCTGATTCAATAAGTTTTATCTGGATGCCCGCGGGCCCAATGGCTCAGCATAATAACATCTTATTGCATTGAATGCACACAATGGTCATGATTCGTTCATTCGTTTTTATGTCATGAAATAATTTCTTATTCTAATTTCTAATAAACAAATATTACGTACAAATAAATATCAAGTACGTATAAAATACATTTTTAACTGTATACCACCAACTCACATTATGTGAAGTGATTTGGTCTAAGATGCATGACCCAAGTATATGCTTACAACAAAAAGTAGCCCATAGGACGATATATTTTTTTTGATGTCGTAATCGTTCTTTTATATAATTGCTATATATTTGTATATTATGGATGAATATTTCACTTAAAATATGTAACCACTTTATAAAATATTTTGTATATTATTAACCGTAACGGCAACAATTTCTCCCGTTTTATATAGGTAACCCTATGAACTAACTGTCTATGAACCTTTCCTGTATGGTATGAAACAGTTCTCCCGCCTATCCCCAACAAGCAGGGACATTATGTGAATTCTTACTCCACTTATGCTTACAATATACAAATCGTTTTGTTTAACTTCTATAACAAATTTTATGACACTTATTTCAATTGTGTTTGTTTTCAATACTTCTGAATGTTAAATATTTTGAAATTGGCATGTGATTTAAATTTAGCTTCTTAATCCTAACGAACTGATAGATTAATTTAGACCCTAAGTAAACGCTAATAAATATTGTATATACTTGGTTAAATTTGTTTTCTTTGTATATACTTTCGGACTGCGTAGGGCTGAAGGACCCATTAGAATGAGGTATTAGAAAAAACTTGAAATTTCACATTATTGTCCTGAAAGCAGACTTGCTTGTGCATAGAGGACTGTTGATTTCAACACTACAATATGGTAGTTAAAGTTGGGTGTGGCAGAAAAAGCATGACAGCAGAATAATAGCAGGGTGCCAATTCTCTAATTTATTAATATGACAATCCGTACATAAATAAACTTGATATTCCGCTAAAATAACAATTGCATTCGATTGCATTGTAGACATTTGAATTGCTGTAGAAATTAGATATGTGTAGCCATTACAATTATACTCCAAGTAGACTAGCAAAACTAGAAAAAACGACGATTCATTGACACTCTATGAGAAATGTGTTAGTAGAATTGATACCCAGTTTATATTAGATCTTTGACAAGTATGATTGGAGTGAAAGTGACTCACAGGGCAAAGAATAGTGTGATAAGGAAATGTTGTGCTGTAAACAAAGATGTAGTGACTACGAATGAGAAAAGTGTGTTAAGATGGTCACGTAGAGAGAATGAACGAAAGGAGATTGACTATAAGCAAAAGGGTGATGTGAATAGTAGTGTTGGAATAGGAAAGCCTGGGAGGACGTTCCGAAATAAGATAATAGAATTTGGTTCTGAGAAAGGACCAGATCAAAAGTACTCTAAGCCGATGCTCCTGCTTGGAATTTATTCATTTAGCAACTCGGTAAAGCACTACTCCATATCCTAATATGACAACATGACTACTGTGTCTCCGGGACCCTGGGTTCGAATCTCTGCAGGGGCAAACATTTGTGCGATGAGTGTAGGTGTTTGTCCCGGGTCTTGGATGTTTGTGTGCTGTGAATGTGTGTCCAAGCCTCCCGCGATACAGGGAATCCTAAAGCGGGGGTTTCAGTGTAAAAAATAAATAAATTTGTCCACATACAATTTTGTATATCCCAAAAAACAAATAAATTCTTTTTGATAACTGCATTTTCACGAGAGGTAACGTAAAATAGTAGTCCACGCGGGTAAAGGTGCAGCTAGTAGTAGCTAGTAGATAAATAGAGGATTTCTATGAAATCAATTGTCATCACTGTAATGTTGACCTCTCCACTGTTGTGGAGAGGCTATTTGTATATAGCAGACCGTCTCAGTCGAGACTGAGAGTCACGTTTCAGAATGCTGCGTAGCTCTTTTCTTTTTTTGCATGTGATTCATCAATGACACCACATAAGCCCCATCTCCTTGGCACCTGCCAAAACATAGGAAACTCCATGTAAATCTCAGGTTTCAATTTCTTCGAACAAATGTGGTTCAGGATTGTTTCCTTTATATAGTGTGTAGATGACTCTCACAATTGTGCTAGTATATTTACAATCTAAAATGTACATTTTAGATACATCATCATCATCTCAGTCATAAGACGTCTACTGCTGGACATAAGCCTCTCCCATTAGGGGGAGAAAGTTGCCAATACTTTCCACGCTGGTTGGGCGGGTTGGCGAACGCAGTATGATTTGCTCCTCAAAAGGTGCCGCTATCTACCTTCTAGTACGTGTTCCCGTAGCCAATTCTGACGGGAGGAATGAGATGGGGGGCACAATTTTATTCTAGGCTGGTACCCCACGTCATAAATAGGTAGATATATATGCTTTCCACAAAATCAAATGATAAGGAAGCGCAGATTTTAATGAAGTGATTACGAATAATTGCCATAAATTTGACAATGCAATGAATACAGTACATAATTATTATAATGACATAATATAACTTAACAATATGGATATCTAATAGGTTCAAACAATACACTCTCTCACGATTTTTGCTTCCTGTTTCAAACAAGTTTGAACTTTATTTCTATTCAAACATCTTGACGGAAAAAATACAAATATTTTTATGTTTTATTTGGTTCCCTTAATCAACACCTCAGCAGATTAAAATAAGATGGTAATATAATAACAATATACATACATATAATGCTTTTCTTCGTTGCTCATAGCAACCCTGAGCAGATTAATATTAGATTTAAATATTATGTGTAATACAGATATCTATTGAATTGTTTAACTAAGTAACAATTAAGTCACAGTTGCCTGAATAAAGAAAATAAATTATGAAGGAGTTGAAAGTTTGAGAGAAACTTTGATATGTGTGTATTCCAGAAATAAATTTTACGTGACAAAATATATGAATACTGCGGATATAATCGCTTAATATATAGCTTGCGTTTGACCACTGTCTCACCTGATGTAAAGTGTTTATATGTTTTGTTTATCTCACCTATATTTAAATACAGTTTATATGTATCTACTGCTGTCGATAGTAAAATTTGTTCTGTTTTTTTACACAAATCGGCTCCAGCGGAAGACCAGCACTGGCTTCACAACCAGTAGTGTGCTGAGCTGGGGCCGATTTGCGATTATTAAATATATTTTTTTAAAATCTTTATTTATTAACATTCACACAAGGTCTTCAGGTCCCAAACATTGTACCTATTACTCAGTATCAGAGAAGACGCCGCGGAAGAGAGTTTACGCTCTTGTCGCCGCTCGGAACTGAACCACTGAAGATGTCGACCGCAGTGATCGACGAAACGTCTGGAACAAAAGTTTCACATAGACCACGGCCAAACAGCCCGGAAGCAATACATACAACATTGTACCTATTACTACCTTTCATTACCTTTACGTGCCGTGGTGGTACCGGCCTAGAATAGTACTCCCCCATCTCTTCCCGCGGGTGCCATAAGAGTCGGCTAAGGGATAACGTACCAGGAGGTGGGCAGCAGCGCCTTCTGAGGATCGGAAATCATACTGCGCTCGCCAACCCGCCTGCCAAGCGTGGCGAGTATTGGCAAATCCCCCCTATATGGGGCAGGCATACGTCCAACAGTGGACGCACATAGCTGAGAAAAGAAAAAGAAAAAGATTACCTTTCATTTCATTACTTTACATCGTGTTAAGTAATGTATGTTTTGTGTACTAATTTTTTTGAATTATAATCCCAAATAAATTGGATTTCTTTCTTTCTTATTTCTTTAAATAAACTAAAATAAGTGTATATATACTATAAAATAAGTGTATATATACTATAAAATAAGTGTATATATACTATAATACTTCTAAAAATGGTCTAAAATATGAGTGTCACATCTTAGTTTATCCACTTAACAGATTAACCAATAGGATTCAGGTTTAAAAGCATGAAATACACACAAGATTCCCATGTAATTATAAGACATTTGAATAATTGCCTGTTCAATTCTCCCTCACCCGGATCTAACATATCTAGCTAGGTAGAAAAAAACCTATTTGAATGATTATTTAGAGGTGAACCTTATCTCTGAGTTTTACACAATTGAATTTGGTTAATAGTTGACGTTTGAAGGGAGGTCGTGGGAGAGACTGGCAGACGGACAATGTTGTTAGGTTTGATAGAGATCGTCAATTTTGTTCGTGGTTAGTTTTGTTGGGTTTTATTACAACGAAATAAAGATTGGTTGTTTCTTGTTATTATGGCGTTTGACCAATAATTCACTTTATGTAGGTAAGTGACATACTAAAAAATAAATTTCATGGAGCAAGGTTTTCGCGTAATGCATACATGTGCAGTTTTATCTATACCTAATAGTAGTGATTCTGTTGTTCAACTAAACTAAACTTGTAGAAAATGAAACTGTTCTTAAGTATAAGGTTTCTAACGGCTAAAGAATATCAAATTTAAAAGTATTTTATTGGCATCGATAAATATAGTTAGATTAATATTATCACGGGGCTCGCGTGATATTTTTTGAAAAACTATCCGAGCAGGTTCTTAGAAAAGAAAGGGCGGAACTCGCGATAGTTTTCAAACTTAAAATACTTAGTAATACTTAGGATATACTCATATAATTGAATGCAACAACGCAATATGTGATGAGGCTGCGTGTACAGCAGTGTACGCACACACCGTGAAGATCTGAGATGCCCTTCGACCTCCCATTGTTGGCCCTCCGACCTCCGTCCTTCCTTAACGAAGCCGAATATCGAGATGATGTGAAACTTTGTGAAGAATAATTATTAATTGATTACTTTTTACACAAATTAAAACTAACTTTAAAAACGACAAAAAACTTAATCGAACTCTAATAAGCCAAAGTTCCCAAAATGCTAACGGTATTGGTACATTGATAGCGATGTTCGTTTTTTTAATACTGTAAATACCTAGCGTTTGACCAATATCTCACTTGATGGTGATGAAAAAATGTGATCGAAGATGGTATCACGCTAGACCTTGAATGTATACTGGTATATTTACATCTATGAATATCAGAGGTATAATTATTTGACTTTGTTTATTTTGCTAGTTAAAAAACAAATAAAGAAAAATAAACATACGAAGCGATTCCCGACCTCTGCGGTGGGAACATGAAAGTAACACCGTTATCAAATTTCAAGCATAGTGGTAGGGTACTTGCGAGTACCTGCTTGGCTAGCTACCACCCTCAAATTTGAAAACTGTGTTTGTCTTTGTCAGTCCTTGAGACCCAGTAAACATTATAGATCGAGCGTGATAACATCTTCTACCACATTTTCATCGACCATCAAGTGAGATAGTGTTTTTTTTTCCTAGTATAGTACGCATACAAATGCATCCTATAAATATATTACAATCTAGTCTAAAAAAGCTAATAAGTAATTTAAGTCTAACTTAACTTGCTAAATTTACTGTACTAAGAATGAGTCCATTAAATCTTTTCCTATTGTCTCTATTTAACAGGGAGACACTTGGTTCATGTGTTCTCTATTAGCAGTATTTTAACCAAATTACACTAGCACACTGTCACTGAACACTACACTAATTCGAACGGTTTTGTTCTTTTCAGTCTTCTCACTAGATCGGTCTGGTCAAGGAGCATAACTGCCTCAACATTAACATAATGATGAAGTCTTTGGTGGTGAGCTTCTGCATAGTTTTTAATCACTTTGTCAACGAACTCTATTTTAAGGTCCCGGTGGAGGTCGTTGTTTCTTATGTACCAAGGTGCGTTTACTATTTCCCTTAATACTTTATTTTGGAATCTTTGTATAATTAGGATATTGCTCGGTTTGGTGCATCCCCACAGCTGAAAGCCGTAAGTCCATATTGGCATTAACACTTGCCTGTACAATAATAGTTTGTTATGAGTTGACAGCGCAGAATGTCTTCCAAGCAGCCATTGCATTTTTTTATAGCGCAGATTTAATTCTTGTCTTTTTTTCTTGACGTGAACTTTCCATCTAAGTTTTGCATAAGATAGTGGTTAAGCGTAAAAAAACGTATAAAAAGAAGCTAAATTGAGAAGAACCTGACAACACACTTCAAAAAGTTCCTCTACTTCGGTGTAATTATGTACATACGCCCAAATAAGTAGATATCATATAAAGCACTCAGTTTAACATTGAATAGGAAACACAGGATGTTGCCAAAGCTAAAGCAGAAATATACGCGATGGAAATGATAGATGGGCGGACTCAGGGGCATTGTTGAGACGTACCCCATTGTTGTGCTTCACTGGAGTAGATGCCTCGTGAACAAGAGGTAAGGTATGTGTTTACGTAAAGGCGAATATATCTACGTATCTATATTGTATCTTGACTGCTCATCCGCTGCTGTTAACAGAAGGTTTCTTATAACATAACTATCTACAAGGTACCATCGGTACTGATACGTTTTGCCTGTTTTAAGTGAAATATATAAATATTACATATTTGATCATCATCATCACAATCTCGCCATAAGCCTCCCCTATTGATTTTCCGAAGGACCAGTTAGAAGCGGCCCGCATATTATATATAATATGCTTATTATATATTCAAAAATTTAGATCTATGGACGATAAATCTTGTTACTTTGTTACCTAGAATCTGTCTAAGTAACACCTCACTGCGTTAATCTCTATTTTACACACATTAATCTAAATATATACCTATGTATTTATTATATTATATACATTCTTTATATATTTATATATGAGAAGGTTTATTTATGTATGATTTCATACAAATTTTGTTATAATTAGCTAAGTAATTCTCTTTAATTCTTATTTTGTTGAACACATCCTGTAATTATTAGTTCTACAATATATTTCATTCATGGTTGCCTGATAGAAATCGCTTTCAGCGATAAGGACGCCTATTGTAAGAATAAGAATAAGAATAACTTTTATTTCCACGGTCACAAAGGTAATAATATAATAACAATCTGAAAGTGAGTGCTTATCTAGTTGGTAACACTAAGTAGTGGTTTGGATTCTGATCTCCACACTAGGATTCCCTGTGTTGTGGAGAACAGTTTCACACAAACATAGATAATAGCCAAGAGCGTTACAAGTGGTGTGTTGACTTATTACAAAATAGCTTGAGACAGACTGTGTTAAACGGAGTACACAGTGTATTACGTAGCAGTAGTGTAGCTTACAATTATTATTAACATAGTACATCGTTGTGATAAAAAAGAAAAACAAAAGAAAAAGAATTTCCTAAAAGTATATAAGCGAGTGAGCAGTTATATTTACACTTAAACTAATATAAAAGTAAATTACTTAAATAGAACAGAGAGTTTGTTGTACATATTATATAACTATACGTACATTAGATGTGTTTTTTATGACTATTATTAATGCATACAAATACAATCAATAGGGATAAATTTAAAAAACTTGTATTTTGTCTCAATTACTTCCTATTTTAATGGAGTCTAACTTAGTATTATGTATCGATATGTAAAATTTGCTCATTTTCTTCATATGTTTTAGACAATAACCATTGCCTGATGGTTTTAACACACCTATTCCTGGTAAGGTGTACAATGTTTAGCTGCCTGTTGATTTTAGTATATAAGTAAGGTGCCACCCAAGTATAAAACCGTCGGTAAAAGTCAGTTTGCCTGGTCATTGTCTCACTATATTAATTGTTTAGTACTGTAATAATATGTCCAAATGTGTTTGTGATACAATAAAGCATTATCTATCTATCTAGAATAGGGTTAATAAAATACTACTATCTAGTAATGGTTTTGGTATTTAAAGGTAAATCATATTTGAAAGGTAATATAACTGGTGCGTGCATGTAAAGGGGCGTGAGAAGGGGTGATAAACATATTACAAAAAGAGTAATGAGCATGAACGTGGATGGATATAAAGGTAGAAGAAGGCTGAAGAAGATATGAACGGACTACGTGAAGAATGAAAGTTTGAGCACTGGGATGAAGAGAGAGAGAACGGAAAAGGAAATCATGTGCCAACCCCGCCCAGCGTGGTTGGCACGGCGTGGATGAGAAGAAGAAAAAAATGGTAATAATATTATGTTAGTAAGTTTGATCATAACATAATGATGTTGCCTCTCCTGACATTATGTTTCTCATATATTTTTAGATTTAATAGTTTTAATTTATTTTTAAAAGTGACCCGTAGAGAGAATACTCGCCAGTTTCAATTATGTATATGCCACTTTTCTACAAGTCTTTCTGTCGCAAATAAAACACCAGTAGGAAGCTTTACGTTATCAGTCTGCTGATATATATCTACACGCGAACGAAACACTGAAAAGATTATAGAAATGTGTTGAAAAGGGGTTAGCCTCTTAGATAAGAAGATATAACTTAAATATCTAAGATATAATTTAAAACAAGAAGAAAAAATAACGTAATAAAATAGTTAACTGTGGGTGTTATTCGTAAGATAGAATTCAAAATACTGAATATTAGGCGCTATAGATGGCTTATATAACATACCTAAAAACCATAAAACAACCAATTAAAATAAACAATCCTTCTTCACAAAACCCCTCATTCAAATACTCAATTGTTTAGCTGCAATAAATGAGTTCTGTATCTCAATATATCTTCAGTCCAATCCAAACTTATATATTTCTCAAAACAATAGACTTTAGAGAAGGACACTTGAAAATTGACCACTAACTTAGGTATACAAGCCAGTATAGTGTGAACTGTGGTCAGAAATATTTGAAGGGAATTTGTGAGAAATTAGCGTAAGGCGGGGGCCAAGTTAAATAATGCGGTTACATTTCAGCGAGTAGAATTCGACACTATAATCTAAGATGATCGCACCGGAACGAGCATCGGATTGTTTCGTGTTTCCATTGTAGCACGATATTTATGTATTTTTAAAATCATAATGATTCACATACATCAGAAATGTCCGACATACCGACTCCCGCTGAACTTGAACGATGCAATAGACTAGCGTTTGACTACTATTTCACTTTACGATCAGTGACGATGTGGTCAAAGATGTTATTACGCTAGACCTAGAATGCTATGGTGTACTGGCTCTGAAGGAATGTTGCCTGAACACATCATATTGTGTTTCTATGTTCTATATTTCTATGTTTCATCACCAAGCAAAGAATTGGTCAATTCACATATTTTGTAGTCATAGATATGGTCATAGTCATAGTATGGTTGATTCTCTGACATGTTGGCATCACTACAATTTGTAATTGTACCTACTCCACACATATGCGACAGTGGAAACGCACATCCCAAAGGTCTCATCAGAGTTAGACGTTTATATCGCATTGTGAGCCAACCTCGAACGAGACGAACGAGGAAGCCGAACAAACGCCGGAACCTGGTCATAATTAAACCGATAATTACTAGATGGCGATGACCAATGGTGAGGGGATCTGCACATCCTTGGATGGTCTTTTTACATAATCACTATTATAATTGCATTTTTAAAGAACCACTCTAGGTTGTTTTAGGATTTTTCTGCAAGCCTTACAAAAGTCCGTCTAGTTGGTACATGAGGTTTTCAGGGAAACTGCGTATCTTGTGAATTTCCGTATCTTATTATTATATTAGTAGCTGTAACACAGTACTGTACAGGGAATCTTAGCACAGCTACTAACGATGCCTTTAGTGTTATATTGTAGTTTTTAAGATAATAACGTTTTTTGTGAATTTCATCAACACTAGATAAAGATGTAAATTAAGATTTTAATGTATAATTGGATGAATAAATGAATGATTAATTAAACGTCATCATACAAACTTAAGAAAAGTAATAAAATAATAGCTTACTGTATTCCTAATCTCTATTACGCCTTTTGAAATTTTATTGTAAAACAAATCTATTTCCATACAACGAAAACATTAGCATTCATAAATAGAGCTATATGCGTAAGTATTCAGAAAATATTTATCGGAAAACACAGAATTTTTATTATTAAATTTAAATCCAAATTAAACTTATTAAGTTTATTCGGAAACTCAAATTTCAAGTTTTCACACTCACGGGTCAGTAGGTAAGCCAGAACTCGTAGGAATCATCCTATTTATAAACCCAAAAAAATGTTCAAGCTTTGAGAAAATACCCGGGGTATGCAAGAGGCAGCAAAATTGTGGATAAAGCATTTTATTAAGCTTATAGGTATTGAAATTATAATTGGATATTTATGTAAAGTATTTTTGCATAACGTTTGTTGAAGCTGTAGGTATAAAATATTAAAGCAAGTAGGAATTTAATTAGATAATTTTGTCGTCTTTGAGCAGCGGCTTGTATTTATATTATTTTAATAAATACTATTCTATAATATTTATTAAAATAGCTTTACTATATTTTTATATAATTTATACAAATAATATATACTTTAATAATACGTGAAAACATGACGTAATGTACATTATCATGTTGGGACTAAGTTATTTGTATAATTCAGCGTTTCGCACGCGTGTTGGTCGGCACAGTTACATAACATAATTCGCGGAAGTGGAAGTCCGTCCGACGTTTGAAAATATTTGTGACAGCCCTCAGACGTACAGTAATTTACCAAACAATGCAGATAATTAGGATTGTGAACTCTCGCGTGAATATGACGAGAATTCAGTTATCCCGCTAAAAACTAATAAAAAAGACACAGGAGATTAATTTTTTGCACATAATTCAAGGCACGGGTTGATTATTCCGTAAACGAATATAATATATATTCCTAATAGGTAAAAATATAATGTTTGATATCAATTGTATAGAAGTGATTAAACGTTTTATTCCTTATCAGAAGGATGTACCGTGATGCTCAGTGTTGCATCTCCCCATTTACAGCTTAGGGTTGCGCACACTCCATGCTACGCGCTGCGCGGCTGTGCGATACTCCAGACGTACAACATTGTGCCATCGCTATATCCGTGGCTATATGGTTTAAAGTAGCAGGAGCAGTTTTATTTAGCAGGATATAATGTTGATAAAGGTTTTCAAAGAATTCAGTAATTTTAGTAATAGTAATTTTTTTCAGTAGTTTAGTGGTAGCAGGATATGTTTCCAACCGCCCTGTCATTCAGACAGGGCGGTTGGAAAAATATCCTGCTATTTTTTTTTAATGGGCCTGTTGATGACACGTTGAGCCAAATATGTGCCAGCATTTTGATCACCCTTCACATTTTACTTTTCAATTAATATTTCATAGTATATTCTAGTTTATATGTATTTAGTCTATTCTATATTTACTTGTAAATTGAATATATTGTTAAAAATATATTTAACTGATTGGCGAATATGAGAGTATTTACATATTATTATATCAAAAAGTACCTTTCAGGGATATGTGCTCCATTTTGGATTATTCTCATTATCGCTTCACATCGAGTGATTAAACGCAAGCGTTGAGATTAAAAAACTATTTTCAGTGTCATACAAACCTAACCTTAATAACAATGACGTTCGGCCGTTTTCACGCGGCATGAGTTCGTTAGGTGATGAATTTTAGCGCCATATATAAAGCGAACCTTTGTTTTTTTCCGCCATAGTCTATCCTGAACACAACGGCGAAACGTGTGCAATGAAATAGAAAGAAAAAAAATTAATTATATTTTCAAATAGTATATGAGTGAATTAATCAAAATGTTTTGGACAAATAGTGTGTTTTTCGTGTGTTTGTGTGCTATGGCAAGGACTCAAGTAATTCCAGGAAAATCGAGAGCAAGTGATGGCGAATATAATACAGTGAACACAGACGGCTCCTTCGATTTTGGGTATTTGTTTTTCTTTTACAAGTGATTAATTTCAAACTGTTTCAATTGTTCTAGCAGTCCTGAAAGAGGTACCTACTCGTATCCGAGCATGGCCTCGTCTGCTATTACCCGGATAAAACCTTTTTTTGAAGATACGTTCGGGTGAAATAAAAATGAATAGGTATTACGTCCTCACAATCCTGTGGATCTGACAAGATGTTTCATAGCGATTCTCTTTCTCTAACCGCTTCATTGCTAGCGCTTGGTAGACAGTTCACGGCGATCACTCATTCTCATCGTTCCAGAGATAAATGCGCACGGGAGAATAGAAACATAGTGGCGTTTCGTTTTGCGTATTGACAACTGTATACCAGTTATCTATTCGTTTTCGTATATCGCTTTCAAGTGTCAATCTCATACATATTTTAGGTTTTCTCTCAGCGTTACCGCTCGTAGAATGTTACTTTGTCTCGTACTGGAAAATGATCGTCGCGTCATTTACCATTATTACCTTGCTTGTGTAAGAGCAGTTATTGCACGCATTTAATAAGAATGAAAATAGTTTGACAAGTGATTATAATGGATAATATCACTGTTGGTACATCAACTACCTATACTTATATTTTTCGCATTCAATTGTATTTTTTTGTTATGTACTGTTTGAAGATCCTTAAATAAATAAAAAAAATATAAATATACTCAACGTGGATAATGCATAAGATACGCTATAAAGAAGCGCATATGTTTTGAAACACTGCTTCTCTTGCCAACCAGCCTACCAAGCGTACAGTGGTGAGTACTGACTAACCCGCCTAAGAGAGACATGGGGAGGCGTATATCGAGCAGTGAATGTTCTATGGCTGAGCTGATCATGATGAAGTTTGGTACATAATGAATTATGTTACGTGCTTAGTTTAAAAAAGGTGAACAATGTTTCAAAAAATCACGATTATATTTAGGGTCAACAAAAGTTTTATGATGTAGATAAATAGAATAGAACTTAACATTATTTACAGGCTTATATAACTCGTCTCGGAGAACGAAAAGTGGAATAGGACCTTAAAAAGCTGTATCTTTGGTTCAGTATAAAGGAATGGTCAGAAGTCAACATACGGTTGGGTATAATTGTCATGACAGTTTTAATTTTTTAATACGCATACATTAACACAAATTAAACGGTCACTATTTTTTATTGCAATATCCATAATTGTTGACTTTATACGAATATATTTAGTAAAAATATGTACTAACGCCTACAATCACGTGACTCCGGGTGGCTAGAACGCGCCGCTCTCAAACAACTCATTCTCTGAGTCTGTGGAGAATTGATGTCTCATTGAAAAAAAAAAATCTCATTCTGACCGTGACCACTGTCAACGTCAGACCTATGCTTGATCGCTCTGCACTCTCCCATACATTCCTAGCTTATTTAATACAGATAAGTTCGAGCCCTATTATAGAAAACTGTCTAGAAAGCCAATTTTTGTTAAAGTGATTTGTCTCCTTCAACATTTGAGGATATTGAATAGGCAATCACTGAATGAACAACCGTTTGTATGATAATAACTGCTTTGAACACAGTAATTGTGCTTGCAGTTATCTATTTATTTATTCTACACATTATTGATTTGAAATTTAGAATATATGTGTTTTTTAACAATGCATAGTTTTATAAGAAGTTATCTAAGTATTAATGGTAGTTCTGCTCTTCGCTCAAAACAAAATATGCTAGTTGCCAACTTTGAACTTTGTAAAATATGTTTATTCAGTTTACGCTATAATTTAAACAGGGATAACAATTTAAAATAACTAAATCTTTTATGTGTTTCCTGTCCAACTTTGACGATCAATAACAATTCACCTTTTAATTATTTTTAAATAGCTTTATAAGTTACTGTGTTAGGAGGTAAGAGCCTAGGTATGATATACAT
Organism: Apeira syringaria; assembly: GCA_934044485.1. Classification (NCBI taxonomy): domain Eukaryota; kingdom Metazoa; phylum Arthropoda; class Insecta; order Lepidoptera; family Geometridae; genus Apeira; species Apeira syringaria. The sequence continues at coordinate 7,354,647 of OW203665.1, read as the reverse complement.
ATAAGTGGAAAATATTCAAAGTTATCTTGAAAGTAATAAGAAATAATAAACCAATTGTGATGAAACCAACCTAAAAGTATAGGGTACTGAGAATTAAAAGAAGAAGAGAGGTAAGAATAAGAACTAAAATAAGAATGCCTAATAAGAGTTAAAATTCACAATTCCAAAACGAAGGAGGTGTGAGGTAAAAAAAACATATTTAAATAATACAATTGCATTCAGAACAGCTTCCTTTTTCGGAAGTCGGTTAAAAGATTGGTAATCGACGAAGACAATGTCATTAAAATACTGCTGCCATAATCACAATGATTTTTTTTCTTTTAACATTCACAATTATTACGCTAGGTAGGTGCGGTCATTGTATGATGTATGAGAATTTGGATAACATCTACATTGTAGCAAACGGTATGCATGCATGAGCAGATTATTATCTTGTATTTTATGTTTTGGTGAAGTAAAGCTTCCGTATTATTATTTATATTATTAGTACCTTTACTACTTACCCATTCGAAGAGTATACAGCTAATGTGCTCGGATGTAATACAGTAGTAGGGAAAAAAAGAAGCAGAAATTTACGAATAAAGGTTTTTTTATGTGTGAGAAAAAGACACAGATATCAGACTACAAATGGTATAAAAATGCCTTGCACGTATTTGGTAGTGGGTTAGAGCATTTGAGTTATCTAGTGGACTGCTCAAATGTTATTGTAGTAGCTGCAGTATTGTAATTAGTTATTAGTATTTTATTTTATCTGAATGTATCTGAATCTCAGATAAATAAACCAGCTGTATAGGTACTCAAATAGCTGATTAATTTTGGTGGGCAAAATTTTGTCAAGAAGTTTTCTTGGATGGACAAAATGCTGTGGCTACCAGCTTTGTGCTTCTATACATAATCGTATCGAATAAATAAGACCAATAAAAAATTGATTACACGATATGAATAATCTTTGATTTTTTGTAAGGGCAACTCAAATGGTTCTCACGCCAGTCTTCCAAACTCACATAGTAATATTTAGCTTGCAGCGGATATTTCTGCAATCTTATCTGATCAACTAGGTAAAACCACTAGGCAAATAAAAATCGTACATACTTTCAAGTACCTTGGCCACATCGTAACTTCCAACCTAAAAGATGACGCTTATATAGAACGACTGCGTAGGGCACTATGTGTTGTAGGCAATATGATTGTGAGAAAGTTCAAGTCATAACCTGACGTGAGAATCACCTTATTTAAATCATTCTGTCAGACTTTTTACACTTGTCAAATACGAAGAGAACGCATGATTCCATCCGAGTTGCTTACAAAATCTTTAGGCAGCTCATGGCTGTCAAATGATACTGTAGTGCTTCAGAAATGTAGGTATACAGTGGCTAGAGTGAATTCCGTCCAACGGAAGCGGATTGCATCTTTCATGTCCAGAGTGCGTTCAGCAGCTCCATCGGCCAAGCCATATCTTGCTCTGACAGCGGATGTGCGGCGTTCACGAACTCAACTAGAGCATCATTTGCTATACCCAATATATGATCATGACCTTTCACGTCAACCTGTCAGAGCAAATTATACTCGACGAGACCATAATCTTTCTACCTCTAGAATCGATCAAATCTTGGTCGGCTGTCAAAAGTATAAGCAGTAGTAGCTATCATGTGATCCATGAACAATGTAAGTGACTTCTTCTCCTTCTTCTGCAACATGCTATGAAGTAGCCGTTCGTGAGACATCGATCAAATATTGGTCGATCAATATTTGGCCGACGAAGCTCCTGGACGCAGCCCTGGTGTAACAATGCTGTCATCAGAAGTCTAGTGGACAGACTGACGCTGACATCAATGTATTGACGATGGGTGGAGATTGCCACCTGATTACATAATAAGTATATGTATTTATGTATTATAAACAGTATTTAGGATGCTTAAATTACAGATATATTTAATAACTTATAATTTATTTTTTTTGTAAAAGTGTTTGGATCTTTGTGTCTGCAATAAAGTTTATTATTATTATTAAATCAACGTCCACTGGACACCCATACCTTGGACAGGTCGCCGTTGGCGTTTTCAATTGAGCGTCCACTACAAATAGGGACAAATTAAAATATAATAATGAGGTACAAATACCTATAGTATACGGCCTTACCTCTTCCATTCCATTGTAATTGGTTTTTTTAACCGTCATAATGATAATACTTGACTTGAAAGAGTGTTATGGTTCATCGCATTAACCATAGACGAATGTATAACAAGATATATATAAAGACGAATATATTACAACTTGTAATAAAGGCCATGCTAAACGTAACTTGCATTCAAATTAACGTATTCCGCAGTCTTGGGTTGTATGCGAATATTTACATTCAAACATTTGAAACTATTGAAGATAAAAAAACATCTTCCTTAAGTCGCGGAAATGCTTGGAAACAATGCACAAAAATTCCTTGAGTGAGGTTTGGTGAATTAAAATAATATTAGACATATTCGGATGCATGTTCTTATTCAAAACTATCATTGGGCTGGCCACTAGCCTACATGCCAACCCGCAATGGCCAGCGTATAGGATTATAGCCAACACTTCTCTCTGACAGGAAGGCCCATGTCCCAGCAGTGGGGATATATTAGGTTGATTATGCTATGCGCCTAGGATTCAACACAAGATCATGCTAACAGCGGATACATTTTTTCCAGATATGCAAATAAAGATCGAGGAAGCGCTTACCATTTAGCGCACGGTAACCAGAACGGAGTAGTTGGCGGCAGGTTTGGTGCGAACGATCCCGCCACAGACACGGTGAAAGAAACTATATATACAGCAGGACCCAGAGGGTAAGAAATTTTAAACACATCAACCAAAAGAATAACCCAAGTACCTAGATCAATAACAATAGATACCTTCATAGATTTAATCTAAACTCTCAATGGGTCGATCTTCATCTCATTTGATGATCAGTGACAATGTGGTCGAAGTTAGATTCACGCCAGACCTAGAATGTTAACTGGTTCTCGAAAACCCACTAGGTATGTGTATTTGATTTTACCACTCAATGTTTGGTTTATTGTAAGATATTAAAAATATTATCTTCTTGATTTGTTTTTATGGTACCTACCTTTGAGAATTCACAATAAAAATTAGTCATTCAGATAATTAGATATTATTTTATTCACATACGTCTGTTACAGTTATTCTTAGCCCACACACATATCTTATACCTACACTGGTTTCATAGTCAATGTCCCCATGGCTTTACCCGTGTCTGTGCCCGTGTGGATTGGGATTATCTTATAGTTTTTGTAAAATTTAAACCATAAGTACCTACTTGCAAGTTACTTTTCATACCTTAGTGTATCAATTATAAATAAATATACAATTATAATAAAATAAGCCGTAGTAGTACCGGCCTAGAATAGTACTCCCCCATCTCTTCCCGTGGGTACCGTAAGAGTCGGCTAAGGGACCACGTAACATAAGGTGGGCAGCAGCGCATTCTGAGGATCGGAAATCAAACTGCGCTCGCCAACCCGCCTGCCAAGCGTGGCGAGTATTGGCAAATCCCTCCTATATGGGAGAGGCTTATGTCCAGCAGTGGATTCCCTATGGCTGAACTGACTGACTGACTGAATAAAATCAATAATAAAACATACAAATAAATAAATAAAAAAGTAACGTGTACGGCTTCGCATTTACGTCGTTGAGAATGAACTCAGGTAAGTAACGTATGTAGGAGGCGCGACCTTATCTAAATCCACTTTGGTGGGGGTCAACGTAGTGCCATACTGCGCTCGCCAACGCGCCTGCCAAGCGTGGCGAGTATTGGTAAATCCCCCCTATATGGGGAGGCATATGTCCAGCAGTGGACGTCTTATGGCTGCGATGATGATGATGAACGTAGTCCCGGATATTCTACTTCTATAATATGCTGCTTGTGCTCGTTTAAATTATTATCAAACTATGTACAGTATACACCTGTTAGAGATTGAAACGGACTACAGCTTCATTAAATTTGATTTTTTTTTAAACACGCTAGGTCCTTCCAGACCATTTAAATTGGCGAATGTTTTTTTTCCCGCAGGTTCCGGCCAAAAGGCCCAAACGTACATAGACAGTTGGACCTGGACCAACGGCCTCGAGGCCCCATAGGCAATAAGGACGATCCATATTTCGACCCTAACGAAGACCCTAGTTATAACTTTAAGTTTGAGACGAGGACGTATACGAAAAATGAAAATGCTGACGCTAGAGGGGATGTCAAAGGTAAAACACAACCAAAAAAAATTGAAGAAATAAATAAAATCTAGTCGGAGGCGGATAGAACCTAACATTTAGTAGTTACGTAAAGATGGCACAACGTAAGTTTGTATCTCCCAAGTGACTTGTACACGCAGCTGGCGCAGTACCTATTTAAATGTCAATAGAGACTTGCCTGAATTATTATTCGGCGTCGCTTTATCGCTTAAATCGAGTTTCCTGAAGTTTCATATGCTGTGTTAGCCGTGTATGTGCCGTGTTAGCTTTTTACAACTTTTTTTTTGTTTCGGCCATAAAACGTTGATGGTTGAACATATGCCTCCCCCATTTCGGGGAGTTTTGCCAATACTCGCCACGCTTGGCAGGCGGGTTGGCGAGCGCAGTATATTTTGTGACTCTCAGAAGGCACTGCTTCTCACCTTCTGATACGTGATCCCTTAGCCGAGTCTTACGGCATCCACGGGAAGAGATGGGGGGGGGGACGGGGGACAATTCTAAGCCGGTACCACCACGGGATATATGGCTTTATACAATATTTATGGTTATATACCTAGTGTCTGGGTATAGGTAAGGTAGGTACCTAAATTTCGTGTAATTACACAATGTTTCATGCAATACGACCGCTGCTCAAATACAGCTCTCAACACGTTGATTCATTTTACGTTAGCATTACCTTCATTTTTAATTTTTATGATTTTGATAAGTCATTCCTTGACGTCTCTGAGTGCGTTAGTTAGTTAGGTACCTATACTCACCTTGAAATTCATCCGTTTGCAGGGGAATAGTAGTAATTAATGCCTTGAAAATAACTTAGAACGACCCTATAGTACCTAGACTATACCATTGAACTAAGTACCTAGTAAATAATGGACCAAATGTTGATCTACTTCTTCGAATTGCCAGGTTCATACACATTCATCGACGATATAGGGGAGCGTCATGACGTCACCTACATCGCAGGCAGAGACACAGGGTTTCACGTATCATCAGCCCATCCTGACAACCCCGGCGTTATTGGTTCACCTTTCCACAGAGCACCGCTGGTTAAGACTGAAACAAGACCCAGAGGCAGAACTGCTGTTCAGAGGGGATTAGATGGCTCATACAGGTCAGCTTCTGAACCTGTTTTATAGTAAACTAGCTGCGCCCCGCGGTTTCAACCGCGTGGCCTACGGTTTTCGCGCTACGTCATTTATCCCACAGGAACGCGGGATATATTTTCCGGAATAAAAACTAGCCTATGTACTTCTCCAAGGTTCCATATATCTGTTGGTATACCATACAAATATAAAACCCGTTTTACAGCTGATTGCAATATTCTTTCTGTGAGCTCACTGAGCTATTAGGAAGGATTTAATTGTCAATGTAAAATACAATTATTAACCTTATTTATAAAGCGCTAGAATATTTAGAAGTACCTACCTTTTAAATCTTTTGTCTGTTTATATTATTTTTCGTAAGTTATTATTATATTAGGTTATTTTTCTCAAATCATTTGGTAGGTATCTGAAATCTACCATGGGCCCTACGAATCTATATAGAGGGGCATCCGGGAAATAAACTAACTAACATTCACATTAAATATTATGAATAAAAGAAGCAAAGCTCGGAGAAATAAGTATTAAGTTGTTCAACTTAATACTTGTTTAAGTATTAAGCAGGATATGTAAGAGTTCTAAGTATCTTCCTTGTCAGAAATTATGATACTTCATTTATTATTACGCCATTGCCTTATTATTTTAACTATGAGCCATCCCATACCAATCACAATTGTGTTTTTGATTCAGATTTATATCAGCGGGTCCGGACCAGAGAAGAACAGAGAGCAGTGACGCCAAGGGCAACGTCAGAGGGTCCTACACATTCCTGGATGATAAGGGAGTCCAAAGGTGATATTTTAGTACTACGAAAACGTTCCAATAAGAAAATAATGTATGTATGGTTATACGAAGAACAGAACTATACTCAGTTACAAATAGGCTTCCCGTTAGTACCTACCAGTAGCTTAGGTAGACTTAGTACCTACCTACCTATGTACCACTTAGTAGGTACCTACATGCGAGTAAAGACAAAACAGGTATGCTCGGTCCGAGTAGGTGAGTCCAACAGGCCATCGAACTTTATACTTCGTAAAGTTCCCGTTCTCTCCCAACAAGTTCTGCAAGGCCTAAGTATGAATTGACATGTCATCATTTGATTCAACAAAGTCTGAGATTTCCACTAGTTCTTAATAAGGTAGCTCGGTACAATGCTTTGCGTAGAAATTCATTGCGGAGCTCACCCATGCGAACTTTACCAATTAACTGGATTGAACAACGTACTCCTTGGTCACTTGAGATGATTGACCGGTAGTAGCATATACAGAGCTTCTTTGCACGCTAAAGTGACGGATCCGGTGGTTTTCTTAGTCGTTAGGTCATGTAGGAGGCGCTTGGGCGACCTGAAAACTCCCAACATTTGACTAACCACTAGCCTATTTACCAAATCAGGCTGGCAAATGTCAGAATAGCGATGATCAACACTCCTATGCAGTAGGAGCGTATTGGGCTGATGATGAGCTTGGATCAGATCGTTGCTCTGCTTATTATTATATGAATAAATAAATAAGCAATTATTTTTATTTATAAATCTCTATTTTCAGGACAGTAAACTACATCGCAGGCCCTGGCATCGGCTACCGCATCGTGAAGAACAGTCAAGATCCGGCGATTCCGTTCAACTTTCCAACAATTCCTTCGGCTTACGATCCTGATTTTGTCGGTTCAGGCACTGGTTACTCCAAGGGCGGAGCTAGTGGAGCCGCAGCCAGCCCGAATGCAGGTCCACCCGATGATGTTTTTAAAGGTTAGTGAAAAGCATATGTATTTCTTCTTTGTAGATAATCACTCGGTTGGTCACTCACTTATTTGAGTGAGATGAAGTACGATGAGAACAATAAAAATGCATCACTAGCTGACTTGATAATATCATAGTGATTGAATTGTACTGAAATTAAACTGTGACTGAATTGAACTGTAATATATATACATATAAATTATTTAACATATTGAATTGTAATGGAATATTATCAACACATTTATGACTATGACTATCCAAATGTGATATACACTTCACATCATCATTTATTCCAGGACCTGATGGAACTGCAGCATCAGGCCATGTAAAACCTCCTCCATATCCCAGTAACGACAAACCTGCAGCCAATTCTGCCCCTAAGCCTAGCCCAAGTACCGATGATGAGAGCAGTTACCCTCCCAGCGACAACACTGGCTACCCTCCGAGTTTCAATCCAGGAGGTAACCAGGAGGTCGGCTACGTTGATGAAGATGCTTCCAATTACGTATCGAAGCCAGCAAAAGGACCAGGTGATGAATAACGTCGATGGCAGGGTGATTGATGTTAGTGATCTTGTTAGAACCTTGAGCTATCAGAGCAATTAAGTTTATATCTATCCATATAGGTATAGTTACTCAATAAGATACCAACTGAAAAACTTGTCATACAGACAGTTGGCCTTTTGTGAGTCATGAAGAATGTTTGCATTGAGTCTCAAACTTTATGCAGTATGGCTATAAAGTCAATTAAGTCAGTCATATCATATCACTATCACTTCTATCTTCTTTTATAAATGAATAAATATACAAGGCACAAAAGCACCCACACAAGATCACCATTCAATCCGCTTGCAGCAACCTTAGAAGGCACAAAATATGGATTATAATTGCTTGAACGCAATAAACTGTATTCACTGACAATTTGGTTTTTATTACACCAACACCTATCGGCACCGCACAGAGCACAATAAGATACAAATTATTAAAATAAGAAAAACCTTGCAGGCAAGCCGGGTCGACCGTTCAGCAAACCGTATAGGCCGCAGAAGAATCCGTATGTGCCCCTTAAACCTTTCCAGTCTGCGAATTTTAGAGATGACGACGATGATTATAGTAATAGCTCATTCGAGTCAGAAAAAAATAGGAACCCTCAATTATCAGTAGGTTTCAATATAAAAAATAGAGTGGGCACTACAGTCATTAAGAACACAGGTCAAGATTATTTTGGGGTCCCTCCAGGAGTATCAGTCAGAGCTCACGTTCAAAGCATTGATTTGTATCCATTCGGCTCCAAACCAATCTCACCGTCTGAAGCTCTAGAAAAGGATAAAACATGAACTTTTATTTAAAACCACGACCCAAATCTAAATATTCAAATATGTAATTTAGATACTAACTTATTAAACGAATAAAGATATTTAGTAATATGAAGTGTTTCATTTGGTAAATAGGTTGTATTGAAGATGAAAGACGTCTATATTTTTTTTTTGGAAAGTTTTATTTTGATCAACACGACTGTAAATTTAACAAAATGCAAAATAGTTAACTGTTACAAGGAGTAGGGGTTTTTATTGCATTTAGTATATTGTGTATGTGCGTGTGCCATTCCATGTCTCACACCTTACCACTCCAACGATAATTTACAATTAAATATGTAATAGATAGCTTAAATACTGTTATCGGGATATTTAACTACTTACCATGTATTTTAATTGCATTCTTTGCTCGATAATTCGGCGCAATTTCATGTGCCATGTTCAAGAGTAGATAAGCTGAAGTTTTTGCAGGTGTTTTTAAGAGCAGACAAATGTGTCTACCCTCTTTCTTTCAAGTTTGTTGCGTTTAATGGTGTTACCACTGTCACTATCACAAAAGTCATTTAAAACTCGATATTGATCTGGACACACATAACTCACGGTAACCGCAAGCAAATTTATTTTGAAACTTTTATGGTTTTTGCACAGATGAACCTTTATCCCGAAATATCGAGCAAAGAAAACAAATAAAATATGTGGTGAAGATCCCGATAACAATAATAGTTTTCGTGTTCGTGACCATGCCAGTTTAAAAACTTATGTAATAGTATTTAAAATATGTTTAACAGAGTTAGATAACAGGAAAACTTTGAATAATTTCAATAGTTGGAAGGGTATTTTTTGGCAATTATAGTTTCAAAGACTCGTTGACGTAGAGAATAAAATAGTAGTAGACAGATGAAACATTCTGATTGAAAATTAGCAAAGGTTCTGATGCGAGGGTGTCACTATACCTCACAAGTCACACCCGTGGATATACATCCTTGGTACTTTACCCCCATTGATGATTTAGCTGTTGTAAAAGGATTATCGACATCTTAGTTGTAACCAGGTGGCCGGTGGGTATCCAACGCTTTCTCCCTTTCAAGAACTTTAATACATACCTAGATAGACCGCGATCGAAGAACAGAGCAAACCGTCCACCGACTAGAACACATAAACAGACGATCTGGAAAGAAGCTGGTTGCATTTCGCTAGACCAGATCTCTGTACTAATCAATGGAAGTGGTACTCCGTACTTCTATAGCTCAAGTGGTGTTTTTAACATGATAATTCACTATGACTTGTATTAGTAAGTCAGTGACATTTGTTCATGTACTGATCTCATTTCCGATTCCATCGCGTAAATAAACTGTTATCACAGTAACAAATACTTCCTGAATCGTTGTAGAACTTTGAGCTGACTTATGAGGGCCATAGTTCAATACCTGTGCCTGTACCAATGCTTCATCAAGATGTTATCAAGGGCCATCTTTTTCATAAGCAAGAAGGAATCCCTCATAGAATGTAATTACTTGCGGCGACAAGGCAAATGTTAAAGATAGGTATATAACATTCAGGACGTGAACGAGCCTCTGGTGTATACTTTTAACAGGAAAGTTAGTTAGTTAATAAAATTAGTCTAAAGGCCGAATTATACAACTCCTGGATAAAATAAAGTAAGAGGTATAAAAACTACTAATTTATTGTTTATCTCTCTCGATATATTCGCTTGGTAAACATTCAATACATCAACGAGCGAGAACAATAACTTTGACTTCGGGACTTAACTGGAGGTACCTACTTATACCTTATCTAGGAGTTGTAAAACCGACGTATAAATAGTTCTCCTAATAATTTATCAAGTACCCTAACTACGTAATTGTGAAATAGATCAAATAATTTTCTAATATTATAATTTGAAAATCCTATAATATCGGTTACAGTTTCTTAGGATATATGAAAACAAGAGTAAATATACAGATAGACTTTTAGATCATACATCTAAATAAATAGGTTAGATTGGATAATATCAACAAGTGTAAGAAAGAAAATTCAAATAGCTTATTTATAAAATGTGTCGTACTGCACCTATACGTGCAAAATTAGTGACATTTATATTACAAAATAATTGTATGCATAATCGTATCCTTAAATACTTATCATTCTTCCGATCAACTATCCAAATTTTATACCGGCTAGCTATTCTAAGAAACAGATCTTTTATCACTGTAAGTCTAAGTATATTGCAAACATATTATTTATGTTATGTAAACTTATGTGTCTGACTACAGTAAACTGTTACGAATTAACTACTCTATTGTATTAGGAAATAGCCTGTAATGATAGATGTATTGTTTGATAAATAAATAAATGAATAATATTTTAAACATGAACTTCTTGTAATGGAACAAACCGACTAGGACTCACGTGGTAAACACTGGAAAATTACTCTTATATGAACTTCTTGTTTTATGAAGATATATATCTTTTTGTTATATCTTGATTTTCAGTAGAATTTTTTTGATAAAAGCCTCAAAAACACGTGACATCCACGTTACTAACTAAATCGTAACACATATTCTCTTTATCTTTTATAAGTTAAGACAGGATTATAAATTAACTTCCAAATTTTAATAGGCAGTGAGATGTTGAAAGCCACTACTTTCAACATCTCACTTTGTTCCATGCATTATTAACATCACACTGCTCAGTAATCTGTGTTATTCTCAGAAAAGTGATACGAAACACCTTTTGTATTTTATTGTAAGAACGCCAAAACTGCAGAAAATTGAGTGAATATACTCATAAATCAATATTTACTAAATACACGTACGCGAATCATCGTTTACAGTAAATTATACATTAGAAGCTTCGCTCCATCTTATATCTATGTTTACAAAAGTCCTATAATATATTTACGAGATATATAGAGAGACATTGGGAATTCTCTAGAAGGCAAACCAGCAAATCACGACAGTAAGCTAAATATTGAGCGTATAACATGTATGTGCATGCTTAAAATTATCACATTATACACAAGTAGACCATTATATTAAGGCCTTGAATAGTCATTACATCTAAAGGTCTTCTCTGCAAAATTGGCCATGATTGCTGATCGATCATTCGACGGCAATCTTTATTCGCCCGAAGAACGACATTGATGATGAAATACTAGAGAAGTATTGTACTCGGTAGGTACGGTTTATCATTTTAACTTCTACACTTGGACCTAAGCAATACCCAATCATCTCCACAAGACTAAGTATCAGTTAGAAGCTGCATGCGTTATCAAACTGCGCGGTGCTCAGATTATGTTCCTTTACGACATAAACCCGCATAATGCGACAGATAATATGGTACAAATAATATAGAAAAGGATAGCTATATGTTTAGGCTTGCGCTTGAAATACGCGTCATAATGAAAATTACTACAATTGACTTAATTTTGACGCCTCAGTTTCCGCGCGCTTGTGCGACATCTACCTCACATAAACATATAATATCATTGAGTGTCTGCCGTCAAAATGGCGATAAACTGCGGACCAGACGTCTGCCAAAAAATTTGCTATCGTATTTTGGATTTCGTATTGAATAAAATTGATTAGAAACGCATCGTTATGGAAGAATGAAACAAAACAAGGATGACGCGATATGAGGTCGTTTATCCACACTGATGGAAGACGTTCGAACGCTTCACGGCACTCGCGGGTCCATGGTCGCTACCGAATCTTCCAATCTCATCTGAAATAAGTTTTTGCCTGATATATGTCCCCAACTCACTTTTATAGACTAGGTAATCCTCAACTATCGTTAAGGTGTGTCCAGGTTTCCTTATTAAATCTCGTGGAGGAATCCGGAGCAGAACTCGCTTCAGGTATTTGTGCGAGTTTCAGCAGCAAGTATGATATCCACATATTGCCATGTTATTGATTTGTAAAGAATTCACTATGCTCATAAATGACTGAAGAACTGAGGGTGGGTTAAATATTCTAATGTAGACGGATCGTTCTACCCTTATCTACTCGTTTATCCTGAACGAATTGTAAGCACTATCACTGTGTCTTTGTTCAATCCGGAGTGAATGATATGAGTAAGGCCCGATTGTTAGGGGAAGCACAGCTGTAGTTTTCATAAACAACCAAATAATTAGTAATCATTTGCATAATTTATACTTCTACTCTAGTGGCTGTAATTATAAAAATCAAGAAGTGAAGAAAGAAAAAGAAAAATTAAAAAAAAAAAAAAAAAAAGACGAATTTTTCGAAGCAAGCACGATGTTGATTTAAAACTTTTAGATTTGTATCTTGTTATAAGAACACACCTTATATCATCAGCTGTCCCCTTCCTTTCTCACGGTGACAACTGAGACAAAAAATATCTCATTTGTTCCTATCTTCCTCGCCGTGACTGATGTGTATCAAATTGGCATCATGCCCTATATAGAAGCCCTTGTATAGAAGTTAATAATGTTAATACAATATATATATATTGTAATATATACAATTGTAGGTTGTTCTGTTTTCAAAATAACCCTCTTACTACACAAGGTTTATGAACCCATCGTGCAATGCATCATGTGTCACAATGGATATATTTCGTAAAATTAAGCAAGTAATAGGTTGGGGCGTACTTTACGGAACGCTATAAAAATATTTTTTAAGATTAAGTAAAATAGGTCATGATGCAGATCACTAGATTAGGTTAGGTTGATAGTGAGACAACACAAAGCGCGAGCCGAGCGAGCTAAGCGAGCGTGCCGCGGCAGCGACCGGCGAAGCTCTCAAAATTATGTAACGCAGATCACTTCATCAATACCTACCCTATACGATTCATCAATCAGAATAGTTAGTGACAACAAGAGTGTGTTACAACAATGTTTTCCCTTAGCGTCCCGTAAAGTACACACTGCCCAAGATATTTGCTATTTCTTTGCAACGGGAATCATACCGAAATACGCTCACGCTATATTTCGGTAATATCATTTTTAAACATGATGATTATGGCTTCCATTAACATTTAAAGTTGACGTCGAAGTCAATAAGATATTGATTTCTTAAATATGCGTAAATTTTAATCTACAAACTGTATCTTTTATCATATTGGTCATCAATTACCGCTCTTAATGACTTTAAAGTTTAATAATTATGCGATTTTTAAATTTAAATATGGACTGAAAAATGCTTGCTCACATTAATTCACAGCCAATATAATTTAACTCTACAGTTTAATTTTATCATACATTTTACTTTAATAAGTGCGTCATTAATTTAATTATGATTCACTGAAGCGATCCAAGCTAGAGTTTTTACATTAAACATTGAAAATAATTATATACTTAATGAAAATATACTAAGTGCTATAATAAGGGAAAAATTAGTAAGTAGACATGTTAGTTAACAATAATAAAATATTTAACTCTAAAGAACGTTTAATTTAACAATTGGCATATTTTTCTTACTTATTCACAAAACAAACAAATATTTTAAATCACGATATTTAATAGGTATATTTTTCTAGTTTAAAAATAACATTTGATAGTTATCAGAATTGATTATATAATAGTATGTCTTTGGATAAAACAGTCCTCATCATTATAATACCCTTTTGATGATAAGGGATTTATAATAAATTAAATATTAATATTAGAGGAAAAATAAGTTAATAAATTGATACGATATTTTAAAGATGCCATGATTGGCATGATACTGCAATTTAAAATTAGATGGGCGTTAAAATGTCAGTCAAACTAAATAGGCGAGGACCAGATGTCTGTTGTATTTAAGACTAAAATGGACAAAAATTCGATAGTGTGAATGTCCTTAGAGACGTCTCGATATTTCAGTAAGAATAATATTATGACCAACTATCAAGTCTAGGTGAGTATAGACCTTAATTTTCGGAACATAAGGTGAAAAATAGTACGATTATTATCAAGAATAATCGTACTTTTTTTCACTGTATGTTATTTTAAATTAGTTGGTTATTACCAACTAATTTAAAAAAGTGCGCGAATTCAAAGCGTCAATGTAGACATGTTATTAAATATCCTGGTCACATATGTATTTCGTTTTAACTTAACACACAAATTATATACAAATAAATTCGTATTTGATTTTAATTATAACAACGCGTAATAGTTAATAAATATAATTTTAAATGACTTTAAAAATGTTTATGGGTTAATCAAACATATGCGTGAATAATATTGTGAAATTGCAACTCGAAAAACATTTTTTATTATTATTCATTAATAACAAATCATTTATTTTAAAAAAGCTATCATATTACAATGATAACATTTTCTTTTGTTTGTTTAAATATTAATTACATATATTAAATAGATGTGCTTAATTATAGTACAAGACGATTAATACCTAAACGGTATTAATAGCCTTCCAATAGCTTAAGTTCTAATCGAGAACAGTTGAAAAAGACTAGATTTAAATCATAATCTAACCGCAGACATATTTTTTTCTAAATCTTATTAATAAAATTAATATAATATTCGAGTAAATTTAATAACAACGCCATCGATAAAATTTCCCTATTAAAATATTTTAGTAAGCAAACCAAAATGAATTAAATAATACCTAACTTAGTAAAATAGGAAACCTCTTTTGAGCGCAACAATGTTAGTTTGATAAATTCAACTAATTATTTAAATAACATTTTTTTAGTTCCATAAATTTCAAACTCTTGGCTTTCAAAAGCTATGGCAAGAAATAATCAGCAATTTTTTGTGCCCGTACAATTTATTTTCAATTTGTGCGAGATTATTTACTAGTAAAGATGATATACATAATAAATATATTTTAAAAACTCTGGAGATCTACGTTTAACAGCTTAATTAAGGAACAATATTTCATGCAAACATATTATTATGAAACCAGATCAAATAAACATAGTTTCCTCTAGAATTATTTTTACTAACTAGCTATAGTTTCAAGTGGATAATTTCGGGTAGTTTTGCATTTAATTAAATTTATTGGTATAATTTGTTACTCTGATGGATTTTTTACCTAAACCGTTGAACCCTAACGTCGTTGAATTCCATAGAATCTTATCCATTGACCCCCGTCTAGAATTCCTTTCATATATCGGACCCCACCTAAAATGTTTTTTTACCGTTAGCATTTCTCTTAACCGTTGTATACCATCAAGACGTCTCTTAGCCGTTCAATCCTATCTTACTTTAATCCGTACCGTTGAAACTCATCCAAAAAATATCGTGTACTTTAAACTCCATACAATTTCTCCTAACCGATTCAACCCCTTATAACAATCATTACTTATCTTATACTTTTTTGCTGCTGTAGCACATATCAAATTTTATCTAAGTTTTGTGTCTGGTTTAATGACCGCATGTGTGTCTCAGTGTGTGTATGTGTGTGGGTACTTTAACGGTCTAAGAGCTACGATACTGATGCTTTTTAACTACTGGACAAGTAAGGCTAATATAATCCATATATAAAAACAACCTTAAATAAAGTGAAATAAGCCCAAAAATCCTGTACCTGAGAAGAAAGTTCATGTCAAGACATGAACTTTTTTAGTAGTGGTGTGGGAAACCTAAATAGTAGGCTGATTATGTTTATACCGAAAAGTAGAATACGTGACACGACATAGGCAAATCATCAAAAACAATTGCTACTAATAGATTAACAATGGTTCAAAATGCATATAATGAACTGTGTACTAAAATGGTAGCTATTTATAGAGTTAGCATGACAGAAACTCGAAGGTACCTCAGATTCGTGCCTACTTGCTGATTTTTTTATTTTATTTACATATCACTGTAATTAACGCTATGTGCTGAAGCTGTCAAATATACAACGTATATATGTGTATGCCCCGGTCTAATTTTTTTTTTCGACCGTTGGACCCTATCCAAGATTCCTTTCAGCCATTCAATACCATCTTAGTCTAATCTTAGCTGTTAAACCTATCTACCCTTCGCCGTTGAGACCGATCTAATATAAATTTGTCTTTGAACCCAATTTATCGTTACTCTTAGGAATTAATATACGTGAACAAGCATAATCCATCTCTACATGTCTATTTCGACGAGTCAGCAGTTTAAAAAGTTAGTTAACAATTGCTTGAAAAAAAACACCTTTCATTGACATAAGCCATTAAACGTAGACTCCTCAATTATTTTCTTGCCAATCAATATAAATTTGCCACCATAAGTTATAAAAGCGTTTAAACACGGAGTACAGTAACCAACAAGCGTTTAATCTAAAATTTTGACTTACGAGGGTAGTTCTGTGCGAAAGCGAATGTCACATACTTATTTCATAACTTCTTGGAGAGTTAATGCATAATATTTATCTTACTTGCCTCAACCATAACATTTTTAAAGTGTAACCTTCGCTGTCGCCAGTTAATAGGTAGGACAAAGATGACAGACAATTCAATATCTGATGAGGTCCAATCCAATCCAGAATTCTATCAGCATAGCTAGTTTCATTTGCGTTAGTTTCTTTTGTGGTAATGAATCAAGTATTCTGATGAGTCATATTTAAGTCCCTATTTAACGCAAATAACATCTTGATTCCATAACCATACAGGTCGAAAACAACAAAGTATATCTATCTTACTCTTTGAATACCTCTCTTTCTGTTGACAAACTTTTGCTTTTATTATTGAATAATCACTACTGAGGGTACTGAAAAATCACCAGCAACTACAATGACAGCGGTATCTCATTATCCGAGGTTAGTTCTGTAAATAGTGTCAATTGTGATATTGTTGAAAGGAATATATCGTATATCCACGGATAGAACTTATTTCCAAAAGTTCGTTACTAACTCATCGTTTGGGGTGTAGACGTCGGCTAAGAAAGGGGTTTCCGGAAACCTCATTTAGAAACGAAATCAAAGTGGCAAGACAAAACCCACAGTTACGGACAGACAAAACAGACTAGACAGAGTACAGTATAAATATACTTAGATAAAAATATGTATTAACTAATAATCGGTACTTTTAAAATATATCTACGATGTTAATGCGAAGTAAAGCGTTGTCAACCTTTGTTGAAGATTCTGATCATGGCTTTCGGAAGTAACAGGAACAATTTTACTGTCGCCAAAAAGTTGTAAGTTTGACAGATGATCACGTTTGTGTGGCATCAAACACGCACCTTCCAGAGATACTACTGACGTCTTCATCTTTTTGAATTGAGTGCGACAAACACGGACAGATTCTTGAAAAACGTTCTTACCATTAAATTGTCATTCATAAGCCGCAGTTAGATTCGCTTCCGCACAACACTCCCAAAGTCAACAACAACCAGGTCGCGATTATCCTTTACCAGGTGTGCGACCGAGGTTCAGCCAATATTACGTGATCTTCATTTTCTTGCTGGTTTCCTCCAACATGTCCTTGATTTTGGTGAGGGGGGAACGCTTGTCGTCACCACCCTTTAAGTCTATGGTCGGGAGGTGGATTTGAAGTGGATCACGGAGGCGGGCCAGGTCTTTTTCGAGCTTGTCGACCTGAAAGTACCAGGAGATATGATGAATGAAAGTTTGTATGAAACTTTGTCAATTTTAAACCAATCGGGCTGAGACTTTGCATGCATAAAGCTACTATGACGTAGGCATCCCCTACTTTTTGTCCTGGAAAGTGTATGTTTCCCGTGGGATAACTGAATTAGCGGGAAAAACGTGGTGCACGCGGGTGAAACCGCGGGGCACAGCTACTCCGAATAAAATAGATACTTACATAATCTTTGCTACAAAAATGCGGCAACTATTGTGTCTTCTGTCTTCATGAGGACAGCATTATGTAGGTTGAAGTCGGTTAAAATACGATTTGCTCTTACACGAAGAAAACATATAATATTTATACTCTATAGATCTGGCGTTTGATCACTATCTCACTCGATGGTCAGTGACGATTTGGTCGAAGATGTTATTACTCTAGACCTAGAATGCTTACTGGCTCTCAAGTACTTGTGTGTGGACGTGTGTTTGCGATAGTTTTTCAAACATCATCGCTTCAATTATATTAATTTGCTTACCTCGTCTTTGAGATTATTATAATGGTTGATGTCCAAACCAATCTTTTTCGCCTTTTTGTGAAGCGTGAGTAAATGTTGTCTATCTTTCACATCGGGAAGCACGTAGTCCTGAAAATTTTATTCATATAATTTAAAATAAAAATTCTAGAGACACATAACTTCATAAAGACCATGAATGAGAAACAACCACACAAAAATGCATTCAAACGCAGTTTTTGCCTTTTTTAAAGTACCTAGGTACTTAGGTAATTGGTTAATTATATACGAAGATGCTTGCTTTGACCACTGATGTTAAGTGATAACGTGGTCTAAGATGTAGCACCCAAGGTTACAATATAACCCCAGGCTCGGACGACAAGTTCCATTCCTTAGCGTCATGCCAATAATAAAGTATAATAAATAAAAAAAACGCTTCGTACGTAAAGGTGGTATATATATCTACATCACTAAAATCGTTGACATTGGGCTGACCTCAAACTTACTCGCTTAGGTCAGAGAGTATCGGATTATAGCTGAAGCTCCTCCCTCTAAGAAGAGTGTCCAACTGTGGCAAAGCAATCGGCTGAACCAAAACTAAACATGCTATCACTAGATAGATAACTTTTTATTGCAACACCAAAATGAATCTTAAGACTAAATTAGAGACTTATATGCTACGTGTCACAATGAGCAGTTTTACCGCTCAAAGCGATCTCTTCCAAACAACCCCTTGTGGAGGAGAAGCAAAACGACAATTATTGGGCGTTGTTTAAGAATTTTGGATATCTTCTCTCAGCCATGTGCGTCCACTGCTGGACATATGCCTCCCCCATAAAGGGGCGATTTGCTAATACTCGCCACGCTTGGCAGGCGGGTTGGCAAGCGCAGTACGATTTCTAATCCTCAGAAAGCGCTGCTGCTCACCTTCTGGTACGTGGTCCCTTTACTGACTCTTACGGCACCCACGGGAAGAGATGGGGGAGTACTATTCTAGGCCGGTACCACCACGGCCAAATTTTGGATATAATAAAACTTAATTTAAAAACGAGATAAAGAATCAAAAGAAACTACATAAATTTTGATAAACTATTTAGGTTTAAGAATATACCTAGCAAATAAGTAGATTAATATTATATGACATAATTATAATTGAAACTGTATCTATGTTTTAAGAAAACAGAAACTTTGTTGCTTAATTTATGGACACTTAATAACAAAAACAACAATTTATTTTATTTGATTATCAATGATGCAATCAAGAGTTACTTGCCTGTTTGGTGAGGACGAAATAAGCATACGTAGCCATCGCGGTGCCATAGGTGACGAAGTAAGTGACTGGCTCCATGATGTCCCACGAGTACTCCCACCAGGTGAGCCTGGCCAGCACCCCGAACTGCACGCCCATGAGTCCCAGCCCCACCCACGTGAGCGCTGACGTGCGACGGGTCGTTTCCACCTCGAGGGACATACGCTTCTGGAATTTGTTTTTTACACTTTTTAGATGTAGCATTTGGCGCCAATTCACTTGATGGGCAATGACGATGTGGTCGAAAGTGTAATTACGCAAGAAGAAGACTAGAATGTTTCATAATCATCATCATCAATACGAGAAGCGAGAAGTACAAAAAGCAGAATACAGCTAGAGATCGTATCAAGTGATACCAATAACCTGGCTTAACAGGTGCTGATGACATTACAGAGACTCGCGGGGGTTTACAGGCAGAGAGAGCGGGACAAATCCGTCCGCTCCTAAACATTGAACGTAGTTACTAATTGCAAGCGTTAATGCAGTGGCCATTAACAGTTATTTCGAATTTGGAATATTATACCTTGAATGTTGAATTTGGAACGTATATATTATTACATACCTCTTCGAGTGGCTGCAGTTCAGCGGTTATTTTTTCAAGTTGGGAACGCAATTCCCTCTCCTTCCGTATCTGGTGCTCGCGGACGTTCAGAGCTTCGTAGAGTTGATTCACCAGGTTTCGCACGTCGCTCAGTCGCGTTATCTCTTCGGTGGAGAGTCTTTCCTGTAATATGAGAAAATTGTGTGTTAGCACAAAACAAAAAAGACTCATTATAAAAAAATAATTACCAAAAAATGGAACCAACTTCAACACTCAAAAGTATGAAATAACTTGTTGAAGTCCGTACCATGATCGTTCAAAAGTAACTGATATCAAAATATTGTGCTCATGGTACCGACTTCGACAAGTTATTTCATACTTTTGTGTGTTGAAGTCGGTTCTATTTTTTGGTAATTATCGTTATTTAGTTAATCACTTCGAAAATTAATAACTAAGCTGATAGCGTAGTAGGACAATATGTATCAACTTCTTGGATTCAGTTAATGGTAGTGATTCTCCTATTCAACTAAACTATATACGAATTATGGGGAAAAAGATAAATAAGATAAATTATTATACGGTTAAGATAAAGTCCAAATCACTATGACACTTATCAATAACAAGAATAAAATTAGTAGTTTTTACAAAATGTAAAAATAAGTCGCCACTTATTTGACGAAGACTAAAACTACCTACGTTTGGCCAGCCATTGAATAAAACACGTCTAAAATTAGAGATAACGTTGTGTGGATTTACACGAATTTGAATTTTAGCGTGAATAAAACAAGACCTATTTTAGCCTAAACCCAATTTTAGCTAGTTTGAGATATAAAGAGAATTAGGACTAATATGCTAATTTAAAACAAAAATAAGTAAAGCTGATGATAGATATAAAAGGTACACTATCAAGCGTGTCTCACATCAACACAGCTTCTCACAACGGGCACTTTTCATTGCTTCTACATGATTTTCATTGCACTTTGCATTAAGTATAAACCGACCCGTTAAGTTCAAAATAAACCTTTCATTTGCCGCTGTATCCACGGAGCGACGCGTCCTGGCTTTTTTATTTAAAACTACATTTAAAATGCATTTAACTGACTTTTATTTGCAAATTGATTGGGATGCAAATGGACTTTTCTTTTTAAAGGGGAGAAATTTGAATACTGTCTGGGTTCCGTGACGTTAAAATGAAACACAATTACACTTTGAACCAACAAATGGTTCAGTATTCACTGCACATATTCAGTAAATCACTGTGTACCTTCATAAAAAAAGGTTTTGTAAAAAAGTTCCATTAACTTAATACACGAATTTTCCCTTGTATAGGTGTTAATGTAATATTTAAGGGAGGAGAATGGATAAATTGAGTCAATTTATGTGATCGATTGACGTTGATGTATTCAGGACTCGAAGAGCCAAGAGGCCGCGTTTTTTAGGTAGAATCTCTGTATAATAAATTACCCGCCATTATTCAAAATGTAATCTCATGAAATGCATTCAAAACTCAATGAGCTAACATATAAACGAATGGTAATGTGATCCATTCAACTGGGTTTTTTCAGGACAGTAGTTCAATGGGCGTGTAAAACCCATATATTTTAAAGGAAGAAAGAAAGAAACCACATTTATTCAAGACACTCACAACACACATTACACAATAGATACATACAAAAACAATATAGAAAGAACAGAATAATAATGATGTGAGTTTCATGAATATGGGCCCCGAATTGTAAAATTGTAACATTCGGCTACACTCAAGCAAGCGTAAGCGTAGCCTATCGTGAGTGTAGCCTGTGGTAGGTATAGGGAGGGAGACTTCGTCTGCGAATGTCTTCTGACCATATAGGAGCGGTTCTAGAAAAAGGCCACGTCATGAGAACCTACCATTAAAAGAAGTGCGTTTATAAAAAATCTGATGAAAGAGAAAACAGCAAGAGAGATATGCAAGTAGTCGCAACTACTAAAATAGTTTTAACAAATTGAAACGTATCCCTAAAATTTTACCCCCTAATTGAAGAGCTCATTCATAAAACAGGGTAAACAACACCGTAACTTGCGCCAGACAGATCAAATATTAATCGAATAGGCAAGTTTAAGCGAACCCGTATCGTACCAAAGCTATAATAAGGCAAAGTTGGACAGCTAGTTTAAATGTTTAAGCTACCCGAATGCGGAACACTTTGTACCTACGTAGGTATATTTACTTACCATTTCAATTAAGTTATGTTGATAAAGGACAAGTCTACTGTATTTTTCTCAAATGGCACAATCTGTCGCTTCGGTCAGTGAAAAAAAAAGTATACCAATTATCCTGTTTGCGGCTAAAATTCTATTCAAATAATTTATTGCAATCTATAATAGCAGAAAAAAAAGTGGTAATACAATAATATAAATTATTGGGAACACTGTCAAGGACGCCAGAAATATCTGAAATCAAAATATTTTTCTTAACTTTTAAAATTAAAATTTAATCAAAAGTATTTCACCATTAAAAAAACACCCAACAATTAATTCCATAATTATTGTTATTTTTACCTGATTCAAAAAGCGAATCGAAAATCTGTCGTTATTACTTGTTAAAATAGCATCTTGTTTATAAATATGTATGGTTCGGCGCTAGCGTTTCGTTTTGAGTGTACATTTTCTGCCAATTTTCTATTCGATTTCGTTGATCACGTCATACATCGATATAGTGTTTTTTCTTCCTTTTGTAGCATTCCCTTCTTTCTAATAAGTATATTTCATTTATATCATATTCAAAAAAGTATCAATTTTATATTTTTTGAAAATTATTGAAAAGTACTTTAAACATTTTCAACATAGAGTCCAACCTTCAACTTCACACCGTGTCGGTACCTGCCGGATACGTACTCCACTCAAGACTGGAAGGCAATCGCACACCGAGTTCACTTAACCTAATTGCAACCACTAGACTGAGTCGAGCACGTACTGCTCGAAATTAAACCTTAATTACAGCTTTATTGACAGTTCAACGCTTGTTTACAACGCTTTCATGCTGCAATAAAATTAAATTATAATATTGTCCGCGGAAAATTATATGTTTTTTCATTATAAACTTCTCGCCTTTAGCAATTGACGGATTTCCATTAATATCGATAAAGCAGGCGTATCGGACGTTGCTTATGCAATCTTAAGTGATCAATGGGTCAACTCGGCACCATGTCAAACTCGGTACCATAACCACAGTATTGAGATGACAGATACTTTTGCGAACTATCTGGGTACCGACCTTAACAAGTTATTTCACACTTTTTAAGTGTTGAAGTCGGTTCCATTTTTTGGTAAAGAAATTTGTTGTACTTTTTTGTGCTTCGGATCGCTATTTGGCGTCAGTAAAATAATTATTTTAATAACTAAAATATATAACAACCCATTTGAATGAGCACTTTTATAATAGTTAAATAAATAATGTTTAGTTATTCTAGCACTTAATCGGTTTACTGAAGCCGAAAGGAGCTTTAACGAAAACAGAAACACGTGTCCACTTAGGCTGCTTCGAATTTCAGACTTATTCTATAACTGAATTTTGGAATAATAATGGGACTTAATAGAAGCTTTACTATTTAAGCCACTGGGTAAACAGGTTTTAAGAGAAATTTATCAATTGTTACTTTGGATGTAAAAAAGAGGTTTTTTGGGTTTTTTTGGGTTCTTTGCGTGTATTTCAAATTAGTATTCAGAGTAATAAATATATAACAAAGTAAAATACTATATAGTGAATTGAAGTCAGTTTTTAGCAGGATGCACCTCACAGACTTGGTTTGAGGCATTGAGAGTGTTGAGCATTCGTCTTACGTAGCGGATTCAACCCAGCGAAGCATACAAGTGCTCGATTCGCTCAGAACAATTTCTGACAGCTAATTTCCAAAGCAGATTTGATTGAATTAATATTGCAAACACATTATAAATACTGAGATAACATAATGTTTTTAGCTTCACATATAAAGGAAAAACACTTAAACATTAATAATATAAATATTTACATTAAATTAATTATTTTCTGAGTTAGTTAAAATTACTTATTTTCTATCTGAGTTAGTTAAAAAAGGAGGAAAGAACTAACTCTTGTATAATGCAACAGGGCAGCGCAAACAATCGCTGACCCCAATATAGATCGGCGCTTACCAAAACTAATGGCTTCACCCGTTGTTATACCGTAATTTAGTATACATTAATTATGGTATCCGATGCCGGTAATAAGATAAACGACGAATAAATCAATTATAATAAATTTAATACGTAATGCCGATTGCGATTAATTGGAGAGAAATGAAGATTATTATTTCACGGAAAAAAACTTGAAATTTAAGCTCCAATTCAAAGGATAATTACAGTTCGGAAATAACCTTAGCTGATAAAGTTGGCTAAGTATCATCATTATCATGTCAGCTATGAGACGTCTGGACCACCAACTCCCCGATTGCTCAGCATAAGGAACGCGGCCCGCGTCTAGCTTCTTTCTGCGAT
The DNA here is from genome assembly GCA_934044485.1 of Apeira syringaria. Taxonomy (NCBI): domain Eukaryota; kingdom Metazoa; phylum Arthropoda; class Insecta; order Lepidoptera; family Geometridae; genus Apeira; species Apeira syringaria. The sequence goes on along the minus strand of OW203665.1, from coordinate 7,329,929 downwards.
CTTGGTCAAGTCTTTTGTCCACCTCGCTGGTGGCCGCCCTCCGCTGCGATTGCCTGGGCGTGCCCAGGGGAGTGGTGGCCGTGGACCTTTAGTTTCTTATTGTAGTTTAATCGGGTTTTACTAAGGTTTTAATAAGGTTTTAAGGTTTTTGACAACACGACTTCATGATGGTAAGTTTCAACTGGAACGTAACTAGTCATCAAGTCCTAAAAACAAACGTCTCATTTGAAATGGTTTATGGGCACGCTAGGCGAACAACTTTCGATAAAAACAATTTCAACGATATCTGTCTTGCTATTATTAATAAATTAAATAGAAATGAAAAGTCGTTTCTAATTCGATTTATCTATTCTGTGGAAGAATAAAAGTCACCGAAGTAACTTAGTGGATTAGCAAGATGAAGTGGTCGTGGGCAGAGCACATAATTATGTAGGAACAATAGCACACAATACACAACTGATAGTCGATGGGGTCAACAGATCCTCGAGTAGAACTAACTATAATTATCACAGGAAATTGGATATAGGCCGCTTCTAAGCGGTTCTTGTGGAGATAAAAAGGGGAGTTATATGTCCAGCGGTGGATAACTGATGATGACGATAATGGCCATAGGAAACAAATACTGAATTGGAGGTCTATAGTAATGGTATAACGTTTGAACTTTTAAAAACAAGTAAACGATAAAAAAAAGAAAATAGAGATTTACTAATTAATATAAAACAAAAATATGTCCACCTTAAAGTATGATAAATGGTTTGGTCATGTAGAGAGAATGAACGAACGGAGAAGTGAATCGTTTTGTTAGAAATGGAAGGCCTAGGCAATGTTCCGAAATCAGATTGAGGAAGTTCTTCGAAAGCACCAGGTCAAGAGTACTCTAAACCGACGCTCTTGTATGAAAGGTCTGATGAGCGTGGATCAAGCGAAAGAAGTGTGTGGGGATCGTAGCATTTGGAAGGCTGTGGTCTTTGCCTACCCCTACGTGAAAGAGGTTTGAATATATATGTCTGTATATTAAAATATATAGCTCGGAAATTGCCGAAAAGACAGTGTGCTAGCATTGTAGAGCATGCCGCTTACATGATAACAGAAAAGATTTTCAGTCTATTTGAGCGCTTAACTTAACCATCCGAGCAATTACCAAAAGTGTACAATAAAGCATGATGTGGAATCCATTTCGCGGAAAAGTGTACAATTTATTAGTGACCCGCGGAACAGGAAGCAATTTGTGTGGGTAAGGGGTTCACCGTTTGCCGTAATGGGTATAAAAAATGGAGTTTAAAAAATAATTCACTTGGGGGGTGGGAGTACGCTGATAGCGGCATGGAAGGGTAGTGAAATGGTCCATAGAAAATTGTTATCTTCCTTAGCTCCCGAAAAGGAACAAAGATGTTATTTATTTGACGTAGATTATTTTTCGATAATTATAATTAAAGGCTATTATTATTATTATTACTATTTTTCGATATGTAATTCACAGGTCGTTTGACCACTATCTTACTTGATGGTTAGGGACGATGTCATCGAGGATATTATCACGAATATTATGTCTTGTCTTATCTTAGATAAGAGGAACGTGAGACATTGGTCAAACGCAAGCATATATATGCTTAAAGAAGTTCAGGAATCATAGACATTACTGTAAACTTATTTACGTGTTACCCTTTTAACATTTTATAGTTCAATTAGTTCTATTTAGTATACACATTATAAGAGAAAAACCAAATAAATATCATACCTACTTAAACTTACCTAATTTCATAAACCTATGGCTGAAACGTATTTTATACTAGATGTACCTCGCGGTTTCACCCGTGTGGACTTTCCCGTTACTTCCGTTATTGCATGGGAACCATACTCTTTCTAAGACAACAAGTAGTCTATGTCTTTCTCCTCTATCTCTATACCAAATTTGATTAAAATTAGTTCAGCGGCTTGGGCGTGAAACCGATACATTAAGAGTTACTTTCACATAAATAATATTATTATGTTTTTGTTGAATCCCATAAGAGCAATCAATTTCAGTCGGATATAAAGTAACCTATGTGTTAATCAAGGTTATAAGGTACATTTCGATTTTCAATCAAATCTATCAAGCCTTTTAGGCGTGACGAGGTAACGCAGATACACATATTCACAAACTTTTGCAATTATAATATTAGATAAATGCACGTGAAAACTTATCTTTTAATGGAGGAAGGTAAGTCCAAATTCTCTACGAAAAATGTTAAAAATATTAAAAGGTCTACAAGAACGATAAACGGTGTTAAAATAGCAATGATATGCAGGACATATTACGCAGAACTTATGGCGGAACTTTCTCAAATGGGGACGTGGAATCGATAAATTTGGAACATTTGTACGTTTCTAGGTGGTAATTTTTGAAACAACTGATCAAATTTTGAATGTTCATATGTGCATTTAAATAATTTTAAAAGTTAATTGGTTAAGCATTAACGCATGTTTTATATGGATTGTGATGAGTGTACCAAATATATCGTTGACGATAGAACATAGGTAGATGTAGCATATTTTCACGCCTTCAGCCAAATCTATTATTTCATTTAACACGTATAAACATAAATCCTTCGAGGAAAGACAGTGCGTAAGCGGTAAGGGTTTATTTACCGATAGCGATCGCTTCCAACACCTGGCATTGATTTATTGTCTTTCTCAAGGAAATCTCTCTCTCAGTTTCAGGGAATATACAGAGATAAAGTGAATGTATAAAACCCGGGAATTACTCAGGTAGTAAGTCAGTGGGTTCCGACTATAGTTTCGACCGCATTCGGAGGTCTTTTTCAAACAGAATACGGGCGCTCGCGGACACGTTCGCGGTTTGCCTAGTATTGAGCAAAGTACGTGTTTAGAACTCTGCTTAATAAGCAAACAAATTTATGTTGATAGTGATTCGCTTATTCAACTGAACTAAACTAAAACTTTGGAAAACTAAATAATTTCTTATACGATAAAGTCAAATTAGTATGAGACTTATCAATAACGTCATTAAAATTAAATGTATTTATTAAACTTGCGGGTAGTTTATATAGCGAAATTAAGACGCCACTTATTTGGTGCCTGCTAAAACTACCCGCCAATGAATTAGGGAGATCCCTATTCTTGTATACCACTCGAGAAATGATAAGTACAAGCACCTCTACATGAAGAAAGACGACAGATTATCCAGCAGCCCATCAAATGAAAATTAAGCTTTTGGGAAGCTGACCACCGATCCCCTATTTGCAGTTAAATAGTAATCAAGCTAATGATCAAATGGCAGGTACAATCAACGCTTGTCTAAGCTAGGTTTGTTTAATTAATTACAGAGATAGGAGGTGATCTATTGGCCAGTTAACATATGCAACTGAATAATTACTTAACAATAATTACTTTGGGCTGCACATAAACAAACTATACCATCTTCATTCGCTTAGAAAATTAAAATAGCTGTTGAATTTAATCAATAAGACAACATATATTTTCTTCATAACTGTTTCACGGATGTGTATGGATATAGAGGTAGAGGAAGCCATGGATGGACTGTGTGAAGAATGATATGTTTATGAAAGGTTACTGAGATGAATAATGATAGAAAAGAGTGGAAGTGGAAAACATGTTGCGCCGACCCCCCTAGGGTGGGATAAGGACAACTGTGTTTCCCGATATTTACAATTCTGTCTTCTGTCTTCAAGTCGCTAGTGAATAGGTACCTTCTAGGTTTGCGTGCTAAATCCTAGACAACGTCATCACTTAACATCAGGTGACACAGTTGTCAAACGCAAACTTAAAATAAGTAAAAAAAAACCATATATAGTTCAGTAATATTTTAAAATGTATATCCGGGATAACACTGACCTGCGGAGGACTCTTGACATAGTATTCTGTGTCGTTGATGATGAGTCTAAAGTCAGCTTCGAGCAGAGACTCCACGGTGTCGCTGGCCGCGATCCTGACTCGATCGTCGGCTGCTAGTGCTGTAGCTCGCTCCACTCCACGATCTTCAGCCTTCACCTAGAAGAGTAAATCTACATTTAGAAAACCATTCCACATTCATATGAAGACATAAAGGACAAATGCACCGTGTTGTATATATTGCTTTCGGGCTGTTTGGCCGTGGTCTTTGTGAAACGTCTGGAACACAAGTTTCACATAGACCACGGCCAAACAACGGCAACGCCGGCCGTGAAAGCCTTAGAGCAGACACATGCACCGCTAAACTTATCATCACTAGACTAATAAACATATAAGAAAACGATATACGACTTCCAACTTTCTACAACGACGGTTTGTAAACACATTGGACGGACGACCTGACTAAGATCGTAGAAAAGAGCTGGGGATACGCCGCTTCCAACCCGTCCTTGTGGAAATCAATGGGGGAGGCCTATGTTCAGCAGTGCACGTTCTATGGCTGAAATGACGATGAAAATGATGATAACGGCGGTGATTTATAATAATCATTTAAAAATTTGCTCGCATTTAGTAATACAAAATAGTAATGTAATCCAGATCGAATTCGAATGTATAAACTACAGCAGTATCTGAGATTTTTATTATGATATGAGGGCTACATGACCATTATCATCAATTCATATCCACTTCTGAAAATTACCTCTCTCAAGGGAATCCGTAATAACAAATTGGGATCAGTTCCATAAGTCCATCAAGGCTAAAACGTACTTATCGAAAACGAAATATCGTGAGTCTTATGATAACTATTTTGGACGAAAACACAACGCTAAGTTTTCCGAATGCTCTCCAGAGTACTTACGTTCGCCGATCGACCTGTGTCTCGAAGTTGGTCCTAACTAATTGCACAGTTTATTTAGTTAAACATTTGGTCAACAATGTCAAGAATTGAATCCAAATTATTGTTTTTTTTTATTTACTATTCACTAAAGCAATGTATTATGGTGAGTACAATATTTAAACGATGATGCAAAATGGTCCTTGAGTTAGGTTAAAAAAAAAATGTCTTACAAGGGGGGCTCGTCTTGGGCTTGACCTGACTATTCAACATTATCTTTATGTATATATAATTCTACTGTACGTGTGTATATCCCTGAACTCCTCCTAAAGGGCTGGACCGATTTGAATAAATATTTTTGTATGCGTTTTGGTGGCGCCCTGGATGGTTTAGATTCAAATTAGCCCGGCAGACGGCGCTGCAGTTGGCATGCAGGACGACGTCTCTACGTATATATATATATACAATACAATACAAATACACTTTATTGACACAACATTACAGAAATTAAAAAAAGAATATTTACAATGAGAAATGTTCAATATGTATATATATATATACGTAGAGACGTTGTCCTGCATGCTAACTGCAGCGCCATCTGCCGGGCTGATTTGTGAATCTATATATATATATATATATATTGGCCTCATGATTAACTTAATTAATCACTAGAAGATCGAGCATTGTATGGTGTCATATCATAGCTATCGTATTATGTATATAGTATAAATTCATTTCATTAGTTCTAGCAATAAATCGAGTTTATTCATCATCAAGGCCGTTATACAATTATATATCATAGAACATAAACTCTTTCAGAAGGTTGCAGCAAATATAAACATGTTTCCTATAAGTTTTGTCATGTTATTAGTTGAAGGACATGTTTCAAAACAAGGACATTGTATAACCTTGTGGCAACTTCATGACGGCATAAATACATGATCAATTCACCAAAAACTTTTATTAAAACGAACACCTATTAAGCTTGAACTTCAACAATTTCTTAGAAAGCGTATATATTTCATGACAAATTTTATCAATAGGTAGAAAATCGATGAGTAAGCAACTCTACGCCGGTATTCAAGACTCTAAAGGCTATACGTTCTACCAGTCTCATCCTCGCTCTTCCACCGGGAGCTTTCTGACGGTACGGGTATATAAGAGGAGAATAGGAGAAAATTGAATTTCAATCCGTTTAGCTGAACAGACAGATCGTGGTTTAACTTAATCAGAATGGCATCACTTTGGTGGTAGACTGCCTTCAGAGCCATGATCAAACGGTAAGCTATGTGTCAGGCTCTATGAGTGACTGGGCGTGTGCATAATTGGCAAGTTGGAATGGACTGATTCTTCAGGAGAGGTTTCTGCACACACCGTGAGTTAGTAGCAGATTTTACACACTTAAGTTGGTGTAGTTGCCAGGCGGGCACTCTAAAGAATCTTATGGTTATATATTTTTAAACCTGATTATTAATTTATATTTCCTATCACTAACTATGTACTGTTCTTATATCTAAACCAATCCGCATTATACAATGCTCAAAACGATGTTGCTAGTAACCCCACAAGTCATTAGTCAGAGATAACCGAACTCGGGGCCAAGTCATGAAATTAACAACCCTCAAAGTTCCTCAACGTTTGTCAACCAAAGGTAGTAAGTACCAAAGTGACATTGGTTTACCAAAACTTTATTAGGTACTTAATAATTTAATCGCCAGCTTACACGTCTCAAGCGAACAAGTTTACTACACACTAAGAGGGAAAAATAATTACTCTTACGCTACAAAACAACAGCTAACATTTTGAGAACCACAATTTGTACATGTCTGTAAACAGACGTTCCGTTGAAAAATGCCGGCTTGATTGATGATTAGAACAGCTACCACACTGTTAATGCGCTTCCGAAATAGAAAATTCTATGGGCAATCGTAGGCTTTCGTGCTTTGCAGAAATTTCGAAAGGTCACTACATTATGGTATATCATATATATTTTACTAAGTAATAAAGAATTACATAACTCTCCCTTGGCAGTTGGGTAAAAACGTAAGAAGAAGTTGTTGAAAATGTTGTTTGGTAACATTTCCAACATCTTTTTATACGTTGAATTTTATTTGATTATAGGTACGTTTACGTTATGAAAAATGAACAATAACTAATAACATTATGTGTTACCTCAAATTTATTAAATTTATATTTTTACATGCGGTTTCACTCGCATGAACGATGAGTCCCGGTATCTATCCAGAACTGGCAGTAATAAATATAAATACCGCGAATGGAGTCCGCGGATTTTCGCCGACTGGCAAGCGCAGCATAGAACGGTCACCGACGATTTGGACAGGCAACCTAACTTAAATCCCAGGAAGAGGCTGGTTGCGGGCTACTTCCAACCTATCCTGGTAAAGATCGAGAGGGGAGGCCTGTGTCCAGCAGTGGACATCATATGGCTGAGATTATGATGATGATGATGATAAAAAAAATATAGCCAAAGTAAGAACCCTCGGCTGAAAATTCTAAATCTATGGCACTCCATAAATTGAGAATCTTTCACAAATCTATATTTCATTATATATATTTGTACCTGTTCGAGCAAGTCGCCAACTGTTTGCGAGACGGGGCGCAGAGTAAACCGACATCGTTCTCGGCGTGACGGCAGAGGTACTGTGATCACAGGCAGACCGCGCCGGTAAGTCACAGTCACTTCTGAAAAAAAGAGAAAGGAGAAATTGACAATACAATAGATCTTTCACAGATTTACGTCTTTCACAGGTTGTGAAGAAGTTCTCAGTAGAACCTCTAGGAGAGTAAATGCAAAATCGAGCTCTATTTCTATATCTAAGAGTTTTATGGTTTATTTTTTATGAAATAGGTGGCAAACAAGCAGACGGGCCGCCTGATGGTAAGCAATCCATGAAAGCCTATGGATATCTGTAACACTGGTGGCATCACGATACGTTGCCAATCCCTTCAAGACTCTATTAACTCAACTTTTGAAAAGTCCCACATTGTAGCTGCTCGGGAATACCGAGCGTTAACAACTGAGAATTGCGTTAACAATATGCTAGGTGGAACTTACGTTCAAATTATTTGAAGGGAAAAATTCAAGACTTCAACCCATGACTACAGAATAACCGTCCTGTCTATGTCTGTCCATAGGGATGACGGATACACAGTTGAATTGGGATGCCATGCCCGTGATAGTAATGTAATGAGAGTTAATAAAAAACAAATTGACGTTTATTTAGAGTTCCCAGACAGAAATTTGTTATGAGGTCAATGACAAGCTTCCCGCTGAAAGTTTCGTGGAATTTCAATTGACAATGGGATAGACGGTTAGGTACGACAACCACAGTGATGGCAACGAAATTATTTCATTAAGTACGTCAGCTGCGGACGGACTCAGCCTGATTGCTGACGCGCTCCACTTACCTCCGTATTATTGTGCGCGAAATTCATACAATATCATATTAGTCAGTATATAAATAGAATTTTTACGAAATAAATTTTAGAATATTAAAGTTTTTCACAAAGGGTCACACATCGTACTGCGCTCTCCAACCCGCCTGCCAAGCGTGGCGAGTATTTCCCCCAAACAGGGGAGGTATATGCCTGTATGCAGTCGTCATATGATGATGATCATGAAATTTTTTTATGAATGGAAGACCCTATATACTCCCCAGAAAAGTATAATCGCGCCTTCAGGGAAACACTGCGTCCGCACATCACCGGTCCATCGAGACTGATAATAGCTTCGTGAAAATCTCTGCAGTGGCCAAAAGGTTTATTTAGAAGTTATTAGCCATCCGCACCCTTGTCTATCGTAACAGTTAGATGAATAGTGTTCTTAAATATGGCTTTCTTAATTTAAATTTACACAGCAATAAATCTACGAGTATTTACGAATAAATGCATAGCATACGTAATATTTTATTTTATTTATTAATTCTTAATACAAAACATTCAAGTACATTGGCAGACACTGCCCAAAAACCAAAGTTAGGTTTTTCTGGACAGAGTAGTTCTCTAAAACATACACCTATTACCTACATCAGACAACAATATTATTACCTATATTATTATTATTATATAGCAATAGTTTAGCTCTACGATAACTTACTTCTCAAACTAGACGTAAAAGTTATGACACTTTTACGACGAAGCTGAACAGAAATTATATTACATTTTCAAATCATAAATCACCGATATAGTAGTTCAAAAATGTTCACTGTATATCCTCACTGATAGTATAAAATAAAGTCGCTTCCCGCCGTCGGTACGCTTAGGTTTTTTTAACAACAAAACGGGTTTTAATGTGGTTTCCATATTCCATCAATAGACAGAGTGGTTCAAGACGAGGTTTATATGTATTACATGCATATTATACTACAGAAAATCCAAAACTGTCAAAGATTTGTAATGTGATGTCATAAACATGTTTTGATACGCTTAACGCAACGTTCACAAAACTCTCCAAATAGTACAAAACTATCTACTACAGAATTATATATCTTGAAAAAAATCTACAAGTCTATTAAATCCACGATGATATATGTCAATCTTCTAAAGATAACCCACATAATAAAAAATTTTTTTATATGCTGTATTATAATGTTTATAATGATGTTACGGTACATATTATTTATTACAGGATATTAATACAGGAAACATTTCGTTCCTAGCATGTTTGTTTGTGTTAAATAAAATCAAAAACTACTTGACCTATTCTAAAATATCAATCACCTGCTTCTTCTTAGGGTGCCTCTCCAACTAGTGAAGGTCAGCGCTCAGCTGGAGATACTTCATTTTTCCCCTTGCCAGGCGGACAACCCAGAGGTCAGTTTTATTTGAGTTCTGGAGGGAAAGCCAGCGTTCACGCGTGTGACGCCGCAGAGTAGTTTATTATAGAGTTAGAATGAATACGTGCGTGCGTAGCCTTCGGTTGAACCGAAGGCTACATAATACCATCCTGTCGAATTGCCATCTAAGCTATAGAGCACTCCACTAGTACTTTGAATTTTTTCCTTCCTTAATTACAACTGAGGCATGAGGGGATGTTTTTCTTTCAAAAATGTTTACGGAACATACGTTAACATTTTTGAAAGAAATGCATGCTAGAATGCCTGGCATGTTGTAACGCAATGAACCCTAAAACTCTTTAAACAACTATGCTCGACATACACTGAGATATACAGCACAAAACAACTAATAAATGTTTCACTAAAACTGATAAAAAAAAACTAAAAACAAGTAACAAATTCAACCGTGTTTAGTATGCTTTTTGATTGGTGAGATAAATTACCTACCAAAAAGCGAAATAAACACGGTTGAATTATCTAATTAGTTAATAGGTATAAACCTACAAAGCGACAGTAGAGCAGTCGGGGGACCGATTTGTGGAACACTTCTTAATCTAAGAGGTCCCTTGATGTTAGTAACATTTTGTTTCGTAAATAATATTCATTCTTTATACTGTAACGATTTAGCACGTGCGATCGTAGCGTGTTATCACGCTAGACCTAACAAGCGCTCAAGGACTGCTCCCTGAACACACTATGTATTTGGTGACAGTTTTTCAATAATGAGAGTGGTAGCTAGCCAGGCGGGTACTCGAAAGTACCCTATCACCATGCTGGGAATTTGATAACGGTGTTACCTTCACCGGCAGCTCAAGTCGTCAGGGGTGATCGAACCAGCATCGGTCAGTTTAACAGGCGACGCTCTCACTGCTGAGCTATCATCGCTTCAAAACAATACTACAAATTTATACTATACATGTTTGTTATTTTTAGGAAATACACACATGTTTTTAAGCCGGTAGTTAGTGTTGGGAAGTTTTATCTGGATTAATCCAGATGAAACGGGATTTCGGACGGACGGAGCAGTGAAAAGAACCAAACCATAATAATATACGTACATACACCTACTTGTTGATTAGATAAGTTAGTTATTAGCTAAACTATTGGATACATTTTGGTAAAGACAGAGAGTTATGGAAGAAGATGAAGGAGGCCTTTACCCGTACAGGGATCCATATTTCATTCACAGATACTAGTACTTCTAACATAATTTAAGCAAACTTACTAACAAACTACGAAGAAAAAAATAGGATTTTCTTTTCTTTTTTTTAAAGGTTATAAGTTTACGTTTGACCACTGTCTCACCTGATGTTAAGCGACGACGCGGTCTAAGGTGGAGTACGCAAACTTACGAGGAACCTATTCACTCGCGATTAAATGTACAATAGAACTACGGAATAACTGGGCTTATTATTATTATTATTACCTACGTGTTAACAGTTTCAGCTTGATCCGTCAACTATTCGGATAACTGCCCCAAAGATTGCTGAACCTCATGGGTCAGTAAGGAAAACAGGCAACCGCTCCACTACGAGCGCTATCAAAATATTCAAACATTGGCTAAGATCATTTTAAAATACCTGTTCGTTTAATATTGAAATAGCTAAAGCATCACATTACAGTGCCATTTCATAAATGGCGAGGCCGACTTCAGACCGGACATTCCGATTTTAAAACATAAAGCATTTTTATTTTTCGCAAAAGCGACGTTCCGGCAAATTGAATTCCCAATTATGTTGTTAAGCAATTCGCACGCGACAGTACAGAATACTTTGTTAAACTTTCAAGTAGATTAATCGCTTGATAGAAAGAGATGCACAATGATTGTTGTTGTGGTACAAGTAATAAGCAAGCCCGGGTAGGAAATATTATATATCTTAGAAGTATGAATAAGGGAAATAAATAAATCGTTGGAATGTAGTAAGTGAGAAAATCCCTAAAAGACAGGAGTCTGGTTCAATACACCACGTCAGTTGAGACTATAGCATTCGATTAAAGAATTTACCTACGCTTAAATAAATAATATACGCATAAATAAACATAATGGTTAAATATCTTGACGGGTACAAACAATAGGAACTTTAGGGAATAAACGAATTGCCATCAATATTATTTTTAAGGTCATATCAATGTCTATTTATTTTTAGATAGGTTATAACTTTACAAAAACATATTGAGTTTCCCGCAACGAAGGGATTAGTTATCTTTTTAATTATGATATTGTGGTTAGTAACTTCTTCTGTTATTAGTTACTGGCTGACATGGCAACGTAATGCCCCCAGTATTACGGATATTCACAGGCGACGCAAACAAACAAACTCATTTATGCATTTGTAATATTAGTTAGAAAAGACTCTATGCGACATAAAGGAAAAATTTTCTACTAGATACCGTCAAATAAATTATTCTAAAATATATATTTTCCAATCGTGTCGACTAGAACGCGTGCAGATCGTCGATCTAAACCACTTTTTAGAAGAAACACTTCGGTCATAGCTGTGAATTTGTTACATCCACATAAAAACAAATTGTAAACACGTAAAAATACCCCCTAAATGGAACGAATAAAAATTCATCGTCAACAAGTTTCTACAAAAAGTACTGAAAGCTTACACAATTTTACATTTAAAGTACCTACCCGCATTAAGTTCGTGGCAAAAGCCCAAGAGGAAGCTTTGTGGAATTTAGCTAACATCTTCACACTCATTTTGGGACCTTACGCATAAAGGCCTCAGTATCACGATATTGGATACTTATTGGTAGCGATTCTCTTGTTCAATCAAACCAACTAAAATGGTGTTCCATAATATAGTTTTTATGTTACGTTATGGTTACGACGAAGTTCAAATTAGTATGACGCTATGAATGACAACACTAAAATTAGATGTTTTTATCAATATGCGGGTGGTTTTAGGTAAAATAATATTTCGTTACGTGCCGACTTAAACTAGGCGCAATGGAATAAAACTCATGTAATATTAGAGATAGCTTTGTAATTCGTTTTACGAATGTGAATTTAAATAGAAAAGAGCTTTCTTAGCTAGTTATTTTAATTTACAGGATGACGAAAACCGTACAGATTACGTTTGTTCAAAGGCTCTTGGATTTTATTAGTATTCTCTTTTTTGGTGTAAACTTAGCTAGTTACATTTAAGTCAGATACATTTGGCAAAATGGCAAACGTCGCAATAATTTACCTTTGAAACAATTGTGTTCTTTTTTTATATTTAGCGTTTCACCATCATATCAATTGGCGGTCAGTTACGATGGTGTCGATGATGGAATAACCAAGAATGTTAACTGCGTTGCAGGGCCTGCTGGTTTCCGTAACATAACTTAAAAAATAAAAACAGCTCCCGCCATCTCTTGTAACATACGCTCGCATAGTGCGTATGCAGCATACGGCGACGCCTGCGCACATGTCAGCACACGTAATTGCCCGTCACTTTCCTAATTATCATCGCAATACGCCGTTTCTCTCTGATGTTTGATTTATAGATATCGACAGAGTAGCTGTTCTGCAGAAAGAAGCTATTCATAGAAACGACGGGAGATAGCTCCCAATTCAAAAGGGAATTAACCTATTTTTGGCCAATCAGTCCTACAGTCACCCTAATCAAGTTCTACACTGCGCTTGCCAGTCTCTAGATACTCGATAACCTTTCGGACCCCATCGGCCATCTACTACCCTATTTCGTCTACCCCTCAGTCGGAGATAATTTGATAATACTACGCCTACTACGGGATTAGATTAGGCATCGAGCTATTAAACTCAAGGCTCTTGCTTGGGGTTGCCATCTTTAAAATCTGCCTACCAAGACACAACCTACAAGATAAGTAAAAACCCCGGATTTTGGAGCTAAAAATCCGGACAATTCAGCAGATTTTTAAAGTTACCTACCGGAAAACTAAAAATATAACCCTCGTCGTACAGGGCATCCGGACGCTCCTCGGACGCCCTGTAAACTAGGAACATTTTGGGGAAACCCGGACGGATCGTACCACCGATTGTCATTACAGTCGGGTTATTTAGACGGCCGCTTCTCGATCCGAACCGTATACGCGAGTCGTTTAGACTCGATCGCGTTCGGACGGAGTCACAGCCATACTATGGGGACGCGAGAGTCGTTATACTCGATCACCCCGTACGCGAAAAAATCCTGAGGAATAAAATAGGGTAGATAGCCGATCGCCCGCTCTAAAACGGCACCATAAACAAAGCATAAACAAAAGAAGGCATATGCCTTCTTTTGCTTTAGTCGCGTGTGACTGCGCCAATCGTGTGACGTCCTACGATGCCGAAGTGAGAATCCAAAAAATTAATAGTTTTAAACGTCTTACCAATTTTTATAACGCTATTGTTAAGGTTAATGATTAAAATGATACAATACCCGCTTGTCGACTAATTTTTTAGCTGGAGGAACACTGGTAAGGTGTCCCCTCGCCAGTGATCCTCCAGCTATAAAATGGAAGTTTGATTTTCATAGAGACTCTGTATCTATAATATATTTGATTCAAGACTAGGACTGCATGATCATAATATGTGCACTGCCTTATTACCATTTGAGCTTGTAAATTCGATGCGTAGGTGATTTTCGTCCTGCTACGGAGCTCCTCATTCCGTTCGCGAAGAGAAACTCCGAATCTGTTACCGTAACTTTATCTGAAAGTTTTTAAGGTTTCGTGGGGAAGTTTTTCAAAATTATAACATGAATAAATAAATCATTTTTGCCATTTTTTTACAATACGAGGTTAAATGAACAAAAGTATAATGGAATTTTGATGTTACGAGGTTATAGCGGTTTATTGAATGAAAACGGGAATGAGGTTCACGTATTGGTACTATAGAAGAAATATCAAAATTCTTTTGTGTCTTATGACATTTACGACAGCTGGTGTTAATTTAAAAAAAACTTATACATTTTGCAATTTTGTCAAATATAAAGCTCTTATTTTGTTCTGCGCTTATTAAACAGTATTTTAGCTCAGAGTACCCACAATTTAATAAAATAATGCCATTTAAGGTTTGTCTTATCACTGACCACTGAGCCACAGCGACCGTACAATATACATTCGGTAACATATCAGTAATAAAAACCCGACCTTTGACTACTGCTTTTCTCGTTAACTGTGGCGCAAACATATTACATGCAACATGACGTTTTCATAACACCCGATCGGTTTAGTGATCTGTTTAAATAAACGCGAGTGAAAATTGATCTCATTGACGATTTGAAATACGACATATAAATTGCTATTATGAGTTATGAAGAAATAAAATTATGCCACGATTGAGATATGAATGGAATTGATACACGCAATGATCGTAAGCGTAATACATATAAGGAGTTGCAGCCATGAATCGCGTATGAGCAGATCTGAGCGCGGTTGGCACCACAAGCCTTATTAGGGTTAATGAGTAGAGTACCAACGTATCATCGTCTAATGACTATTTTTATCAAGATCAGTAATTCAGTCAAAATATTACATTATTAAATACAAAAAACCTAGTTAAATAACCCGCTCGTTAAAATTCTTGATGCAAAGTTACCCATAACACTGGCAGCATTACCACGCCGGATGGCAATGCCATCCTTTAAACCAGGAACGAGCTGAAGCGAGGGTGCATGAATAAATTAGAAATACTTTTTTATTCGATAAAAACTCTGAGTAAAACATTCATTTGTTTTCAATTTTAGCATATCAGTACATTTTATGACGTTCATAAGCGCGGTTTGCATACCTAAATAACAATTTTAGTTTGAATTGAGTTTATAACCCTCAGTTCGAAGATTACCAAATGAAATACGTAAAAAAACATTTTAAAAAACTTAGTTTTTAAGATTTAATTATTTAAGTGACGTTTGAGTGAGGTTTAAGCAATTTTGACTTCGAAATTAGACAACCGATAATCAGAAATATTTTATTTATTTTTAAACGTGTTTTTAAGTGTTTAAAACTTCGGGTTAAAAATAAGTTTTTTTTCTACACTTTACAGATACAGCATTTGACCACTATCTCACTTGATGGTCAGTGACGATGTAGTCATGCTAGACCTAGAATGTTCACCGGTTTTCAAGAACTGCTGCCTGGACACACTATGTGTTTTGTGACAATTTTTCAATCTTGAGGGCGGTAGCTAACCAGGTACTCGATAGTACTGTACCACTATGCAAATAAAAGAAAACGTGATTAAATCTGTAAACAATCGTTACATTTCAATGCCTTTGCTAATGTTTGTAGTCGGTATGTATGTTAATTAACAAGAAAATATATTAAACGTATTTTTATGTTTTTTAGATGAGTATAGAAAATATTTTTCCGAGAATTAAGTTATTTTAATTTATTTATTGATGCTTATTTATAATTGTAAGAACTGTGGGAAATCCTAAGTGAATAACACCGAAGGAAATTAAATTAAATACTCGCAGATTGATACTTGAACTTATCAAGCCAATAAGTCGACAAAGTTCTAGAAAAAGTTTCTTCACCGCTGCTAACTTTGTAACAAAGTGCTGAACAAGCCAAGGTGTTAAGTGCTACAGACTATTTCAACGGTCCGGATGAAAATACTGAAGAACTAAACTTACTCAGTCTTTGTAAGGAGTTCAATTGAAATTGGTATCTGATTAATCTTATTTATTATCTAACAAGATATTGTTTAGCCAGTGTGATATTTTTTCTTCTTATTTCTTCCATTCACACATGAATCCGAAACAACCTTAGCAAGTGATTACAATTTATATTTATTACAATGCATAGTCTACGTTGGACCATTATTACCATTATTTCACTTAATAGTCAGAGACGATGTGTTGGTTTACTACCCAAGTGAAGTGACTACTCAAGCATGTTTCCAGAAAATTCCTGAATTCTATAAATTTATTTTTAAATTATTTTATTTTTTATACCGTAGTGTCGACATAAAAACATGCTTGAGGGTAGAAATAAATTGTTTGTTTTATGACAGGCTGCATATATATAGTAAACCATGTGACGCGATGTTGTCAATAGATAAATAATGCTCACGTTGATTATGTTCTTACAGACAATTTAGATAGAACAAGATCAGATGGACGGCAATGCGACATTCATACTTGTTAGACGTTCCAATTTATCGCACGAAGCATTTTGCTTCCTTGTTCATAATGCGTACAGCTCACGAGTGAAATTCAATACCTATGTGTTGCCACATACATACAATCTTCGTCTCTTCAAATCAAGAGTGAATGGATGTCTTCTAGGCAGGCGTGATCCATAGCAGACCAGATCATCACTTAACATCCTGATGTTAAGTAAGATAATGCTCAAACGCCTGCCTGTTCAGTAGAAATAAAAAATATATCCGACTAAATATATACTTTTTATATTTTCTACACTCCTATAAGGTATGAAATATACAAACCAAGAACTGAATTGTTGTTCTGAAAACAATCCGACAATCACGACCCGAAGCTGCAATTCCATTCAAAAAACTCACCGCTGCAAAAACTGCTGGAATGACTATAAATTATTCACGTTTTCAACTGAATTGCATTGACTTTTGTATTGCAATTCAAAAGCGCGATATACCATTACGGATGCAGAATCAGTTGAGGTATTGTTTGTCGCCACGAGACAGTTGACCGAATATAAAAAAGCTATTTGAAAAGCTCATTATTTGTCAGCTTTTCGAATAGTTTTTTATATTCAGTCCGTCAAAACTTATGAAGAAAAAAATTCTAAGGCTTGATCAGTTGCTAAATAGAAAAGTGAGTTGTGTGAGTGAGTGTGAGTCTTTCCAGCTTATGTCGTTGAAAGTCCTACATGTGTAATAAACTTACAAAAACACCACTTATGACAACAGTTTATGAAGATTTTTTTTTTTTTTTTTTTACATATAAGTTTGCGTTTGACAACTGTCTCACCTGATGTTAAGTGATGACGTTGTCTAGGATTTAGCACGCAAACCTAGAAGGTGCCTATTCACTCGCGACTTGAAGACTCCAGGATTGTACATATCGGGAAACACAGACTCGGGCAACGAGTTCCATTCCTTGGCAGTACGCGTTAAGAAAGTGGAAGCATAACGCTTCGTGCGTATAGGTGGTAAATCTACCATATAGCGAAAATCAGTGGAATCAGATTGTGTAATTCCAGTGCACATTCTCCGAAATGCACCCGATAGAAAACCGATAGGCTTGCTACTCTACGCCGGTGTTCAAGGCTCTGAAGCCTACGTTCGACCAAAGAGTTACAGCCGATGATTCTTTTGGCTCGCCTCTCGATTGACTCTAGAGCTTCTAGTTGGTATTTGGCTGACCCATCCCAAAGGTGGGAACAGTACTCCATGCACGACCGGACTAGTGCTTGATACAGATTAAGCAACTGCCCCGGCGTGAAGTACTGTCTGACCTTAGCAAGAATACCCAACTTTTTGGCAGCCAATTGAGCTTTGGACTTAATGTAGCTCCCGAAATTCAACGTGGGCGTCAGTGTGACGCCAAGAAGCTCCAGAGTGTCGGTAATGGTAACGAAGATTAATTCTGATGAAACAAAATTAGATTTCGTTAGCTAATTTATTGGTGAAAAAATATTTTCGAGCGAATATATTTTTAGTATATCAAAATTTCTCGCAGTATCGACAAATGCACATAAACTGTGTCTTACACCAGAAGAAAGGAAATTAAAGTCTTTCTTTTTTTTTTCCCCATCACACTCAGACCCCCGCACTAGGATTCCCTGTATCGCGGGAGGCATGGACACACACAAACATCCAAGACCCGGGACAAACATCTACACTCATTGCACAAATGTTTGCCACTGCCGGGATTCGAACCCAGGGTCCCGGAGACACAGAATTCATGTCGATGACACAAACCACTGCGCCACGGGACCGTCAAGTCTAAAAATGTGATGAGTATTTTTTTGAGCTCATAGGTCATTAGTAAAGTAATTTATTACTTGAAGTATTTTATGTAATATTTTAAATCAACACGCATGGGTATTTGTCTTCTCGTCTCTGCCTGTAAGGATCCGCCTCTACAAGCCTCTGTAATGCAATCGGCATCTGTTAAGACCCTAAAACTATAGACTACTAAAAAATAAGTATAATTCAATGTAATCACTAATTTAAATACTACTTTTACACCCGACTTAATATATATTGATACATAATTAATTCGGTAATAGTACAATGATTCTTACATTTTATATATCTAATAGATGTTAATTTAGCTAGCTGTACTTGTACGACTCGCTAAATAACATAGGCACTTGTGCCTATGGGCGCTGTTAGATAATGTGATTCTGAGAATCGGTCGAGCTGTATCATCACCTAATTGACTTATCAAGAAACATTATGAACAAAATATTAGTAGTCAAACAACAAATTGACGATTGAAAAAACAAACAATAATTTTCTAAGAATTCTAATGTTAACGACAAACTGATCCCTATTTCTTGCTTATGTTTGATTCTGCAAAAGCTTAGAACTTTTTCACAAGCCCCCTTAATTTATGGAAGGTCGTACACAAAACTTGTCGACTCAGTAAACTTTACAGAGGAAACTTTAAGTCCGGGTTTATCCGGGATCTAGTTCACCCGGATATTCTCGTAGGTTCAGAGATGTGTCACTGACAGTGACACCGTCTTTAACGTTTTTGTGTCACGTTGTTAGAATTTGGCATTAATATGCGATAGATGGATATGGTCTTAGCAAACTATCACCTAACTAAAATGTTCAGTATTCACTTTGTAATATGCTACCTGAATAACAGAGCTTTGCTTGTCATCTGAAAATATTTGTTGTTATGTAAATAAGCGATCTTGA
Source organism: Apeira syringaria (assembly GCA_934044485.1). Taxonomy (NCBI): domain Eukaryota; kingdom Metazoa; phylum Arthropoda; class Insecta; order Lepidoptera; family Geometridae; genus Apeira; species Apeira syringaria. Next base: position 7,310,515 of record OW203665.1, on the reverse strand, counting down.
TTGATGCCAGACTTAAAAGAATAGAAATCCTTAGTATGTTTTCTGAGATCACATTAAACATTTATTTTATAAGACTCCCATGCCTAAGTTACACATAATATAAATGAGATTTTTATCGTTGTGCAAAAGTCTGATCATTGATATACTTTTAGTTGTTAGAAAGCTCTTAATATTTGGAGTAACTTACAATGCAGAAAACTATCGCCATATTGCTAGCATATTACCAAATACATATGTTGAGGCGAGGCTCTCATGTCTAAGGTATTCGTATTTCATAGATACAAATTATACATCAGCGAACTGACTACAAACTTTAAAAAGTGTCTTGTAATCCAACTCCAAATGTATGACTTGTCTCAGACGAAAATATAGTTTATATAAATAGATAAATGTATTATCTCCATAGTGGTAAAGTTAGCGCCAAAAATTATATGGTTGAGCGTGTCCTTAGAAAGTTACATCTATCGCATCCGAGATATGGTAATAGAACATTGACATACAGAAACGAAGGGTTGACATGCGGAATGCAAGTGGGAAATATAGCAATCACTTATTGTAGCAAAATGTCTTATTATTTTATTGAACCTATATACTATAACTTTGCTTTAAACATCATTATAAAGACGTACTTGAAAATAGCACTTATTTTTTTGACGCTATGATACGATGACTTTCACTTTACGAGAATTATACGTGGTCGGGCTAGGACATCATCATCATCATCATCATCATCATCATCAACATCATCATCATTATTATTATCATGAAGGACTCCCCCATTGATTTTGGGGGCTAGGACGATCAGTATAATTTTGATAGTAATGGACTCATGTCTGTATGACATACATTTTGCATACATTATACTTATACTGGATGGAGTGCGCTTAGTGATAAGCACCGTTCTGATCATGTCTATTGCAGAGCCACCCCACTCGTTTTTCGTTCAGCGTGCAACATGCATTTAAATTTGTTAATCCACTACGGTTCCTTACCCGATAATTTTCTTATTTAGGCTGGCCGGTTGGCGCAGTTGGTAGCACTCTGCCTTCTGAGCCGCTGGTACCGGGTTCGATTCCCGGACAGGTCAAACATATGTGTGTATGAACATGTTTGTTTGTTCGTGTCTGGGTGTGTATATAAGTATGTATATCAGTCATCAGGTTACCATAGTACAGGCTCTGCCTAGTTTGGGACCGGAAGACATTGTGTGAATGTTGATAAATAAAATTTCAATAGTGTAATTCTACGATTTTACAACTTGTCATCCAGAGTGCTTATACCAATTGCCATTTAAGTAGCAATCAGTCCGGAGTTCCATGACGAGATCAACAAAACCCTGAGAGACATATTTTGTAAAATAAATTTACAAATTATAAAGAATGGAAAAGGATACAAACGGATAAATAGACACAGACACGTGACACAAGGAATCGATACGAACAGTGGCTCAAGCAAGAACACCTTGCGTCACAGATGTCGGAAAAATATAAACAATGGCATAACGCACGCACCATCCATACAAACTATCACTTTTCTGCGTTACAGTTGTACTAAACAAATGACAGTTAGTACTAGAGCTTAATTGTTTACGTTACGCTGCGATACGGTCGCGATAGTGATTCTAGCTTATTAGCTTTGTCATAATAAATACATGGCACGAAAGTCAAAGGGATAAAGTCAACAATATTTTCAAAACGAGATTCTTATTTCAGTACGTTTTCAAACTACGTGGGTACTAACACATCCAAATTTGTTGAGTGAGCACTGATCATGTTCCGAACAAAATGCCAATAATTCCTAACGAGGCAATAATCGCAGAACAGGGAATAAAGTCGAACGATGCGTTTCCGAAACGTGGCCACACGGGTCGCATGCCTGGACGCGAGAAAATGCAAGCTATTCAAAATGTAGAATTTACCTACAGATGAATGGACCCAAAACCCCAATTCGGTTCAAATAAAAGCCACCATGCTCCAGGCGGTTAGCATTCAGGCTGTCAAAATCACGAACATTTTAGGAAACATATTATATAAATGTGTCAATATATGTGTGCCTGCCCATGGGGAATCAAATTACGAAGCGCGTAGTAAAGCTATATTGTACATAGGGCATTTTAATCCTTTCAATGTCACTTGTTTCAGCATTCTGAGTGTCAGTGGATGTTTTTTAAACGACTTCAAAAAATCTGATTTTGATGATTCTTTTTTTGTTTGATAGAGTATACTTCCGTGGTGGTCCCATTTAAAATGTAATTAAAATCGGCTGAGCGGTTTTTGAGTTACACTCTAATAACTGAAAAGTGCGCACGCATACCTCGACGATATTATGGTTGCGGTTGAAGACATCGGAGAACATACAGAATGAAAATTGATCCCGTGTGTAGCAAAGGCCACGGAAAAGGGTCAAAATATTTTTTTTACTAAAAAATGGTACTTTCACACTCAAAAGTGTGAAATAACTTGTCGAAGTCAGTACCATCAGCACAATATTGTGATGATAGTGACTTTTGTGAACTATCATGGGGACAACAACAACAACAACGACAAGTTATTTCACACTTTTGAGTGTTGAAGTCGGTTCCATTTTTTGGTAAACATTTTTTAAAGGTTGCGTTTGACCGCTGTCTCACCTGATGTTAGGTGACGACGTGTGTGATGTGTGGATGTGACATAGACAGAACTGCCTATGACAGACTCCAGTAGCCCATCCGTCTCGTCATGGTACATAAACATCTAGCAAATCATATGAAATTATTCCTACTTGAAGAACGAGTCTAAAAATGTAAGGCATAGTAAGACGAGTTAGAATGAAGGGAATGTCGTGATCACTGCGAGCCGAAACGTGCTTCGGGGTTGGAATTTTAATCTTGACTGGCCGGTTGGCGCAGTTGGTAGAACTCTGCCTTTCCCGGTTCGATTCCCGGACAGGTCAAATATTTGTGTGTATGAACATGTCTGTTTGACCTGTGTCTGGCTGTGTATATGTATATAAGTATATATCAGTCATCAGGTTACCATAGTACAGGCTCTGCCTAGTTTGGGACCTGAAGACATTGTGTGTATGTTGTCCCATATTATTATTATAATAATCTTATCCACCATGTAAAATATAGTCGGCGCAAGGTCTTACCGATTTCTAAACAACTGCCTAAACGACATAATATGTTATTTACGATTTAGCAGCAACGTTAATATGTATGTTGTCGACCACAAACAAAATATATAATATAAATATTATACGAGTGTATGTATATACTTACGTTGATATTTATATAGCCACGGAGACCTTCATTAGATAGTATATATTTTATTTAATTAACTTCTTAAAAATTCGCGGATACAATTTAATATGATGTAGCTTTGACAGCCCGCTTTTGCGATATAAAAAGAGTTTTTGCATCAGCACCTGACCCCTAATGTTAAGCTTGACTCAACCCAACGTCATGATAGATGTATCACGACGTTGGGTTCTGAACATGGAACATGAGGTACTAGAGGAAACAAGATTCGCATTTTATTACTATCTTGTACAGGCGTGAATGAAGGGCTGAATCTAAACAGAAACAGTGGTTTGTACTGGCTTGGCAGGCTGTCATCAAATGCCGTGTGGTCCAAAGTTTCTTTGTTGGCCCAAAGCCGACGCGGATGTCTCGTCGTCACCAGTTACATATATGCTTTCTTAGTTTGTTAATTAGCCCCATCGTAATGATTATCAAAAACTTTAACGTGCTATATATTATCAGTGTTCTGAAGAGCTACATAAAAACGTTACGTATAAGTTCGTTCTGTTCCTTGGTCTGTCTGTCCGCATTCTTAAAAGATTGAGTCCTACTGGTAATCATTCCTACTGTTAGGACGAAACGAGCTCGAAGTTTTTGGAAAGTTATATTAGAGTATGAACCTAGTTTTTTCTAGGTTCATGTATTAGAGATCAAAACGTACTAAATACTGTAGAGATAGCGCTGCGTGGCTTCTTTTTGAAAAAAAAACACTTACTGCTGGAACTTCTATTAAGAATTTATATTCAAGTAAAAAATACTACTAAACTACTGGACTACTACTAAATGGAAGTAATTACTATGAATTTGGTATTAATGTGTATTTTGTATACAGACTATAAGGAACTGGCCGATTTCTGGCTTTTATAATCAACGCAAAAACAAAATGTGGTCGCGAGGGGCTTGCAGTATTCCAATACTAATTGCATTCATAACAGTACGTACGTATTTTATAGGTGCAGCTTACCATTTTAATTAGCTATATGCAACGTATGAGCTTATCACTTTTCACGTTGATAAATCTCACTTTAACATTAAATTGAAACGCTCTAATTATTGAAAAATCCACTAGAAAGCGTCCTCGTTCAAGGGAACCTTAGAAAAAAATATTACTTTTATACCAAATCAGGTCGTTCAAGTTTGGGATATCGCCAAGTATAGGAGTTGTTTACCGGGTCATACATTGCTTGAGTCTTGATAATGTTTTCTTAATGTCTTTAAATCGCGAGTGAATAGGTAGCGTCTAGACAGTTATGGTCTATCGTAGATGACATCATCATTTGGCATCAGGCGAGATATTGTTCAAACATTTGCCTGTACAATATATATATTTTTTTAATAATTTTTTTTATTGCTCAAGCATAATAAAGTAGACCTAGAGAAATAAACACTATTAAAAATATCCTACTTAAATAATATTCTACTTAGTTTAAACACTGACACATTAACTTGAGTAACTATAGAGCAATAGGGATAGACTCAGCTTGTGTTTCATTTACAATGTAGCAAACGGAACGCTGTTTTTCAGTCTACCCCTTTTTCTCGGACTAAGATTTTCGCCGAATTAAATTAGCTAAGGTTAAAAAAAAACGAGCACATAAAAAAAAAATATTGCTACAAATTTCAGTTCACTTCACTTGGATTATATAGCGACACTTATAATAGGATTTATGTGCAATTTGGGAATACATAATAGTGTATACTGTGTGAAATTAATGTATGTGTGTTTTGTGTATAAGGGAATGTGTATATCAGGTATGGACTCTTTTATATGCATGAATGTTTTTTTTTTACTCCAGTCCCACTAATTTACGGGTTTTAAAAAGTGGGCAAAGATTATAACCTTGCAGAAAATTAAGCTCGCTGACATAAATTTTGTCACACATCCTATCCTACGAATATTCTAAAGGCGAAAGTTTGTGTGTATGTTTGTTACTTCTTCACGATCAAACGCTTACACCAATCTCGTTGAGGTGTGTAGACGCTTCAGGTCCCGGACTAACACATAGGCTACTTTTCATCATCATCAATCATCACTACGCGGGTTAGACCGCGGGGCGCAGCTAGTGTGCAGCAAACGCCAAGTAATATAATTGAAAATGTATACGTAATCTAATATATAAAAATCGCGTGACACAATGTTTGTTATCAAACTCATCCGAAATAGATTGCCTGATATTTGTTTTTTTTTTTTATCTATATTGGGAAAGTCTAAGACTAAGCCGTAAATTATTTTTCACCCTACTACAGCCTCTTGCCATTTTAGTATTTTTGTATAAACAAATATCCAAATAATTTGACCGTCGCTCATAGACGTGAAGTTATTTAAATGAAGTGTCATGTCACTTTGACATTACGATAATTTATATGGCACAACAGCGATTGCCTGGACAGCTAGTACAAATATAAATAAATGCTTTTCAAATGGAAAATAGTTCAGTGTCAGTTCAGTGTTAATGTAAAAAATACCTATGATAACGTGGTTAATGTTTTTTATACTGTATAGATCTAGCGTTTGACCACTATCTCACTTGATGGTCAGCGATGATGTGGTCGAAGATGTTATGACGCTAGATCTAGAATGCTCACTGGCTCTCAAGGACTGCTGCCTGAACACACTATGTGTTTGGTGACAGTTTTTCAAACTTGAAGGTGGTAGCTAGCCAGGCGGGTATTCGAAAGTACCCTACCACGATGCTGGGAATTCTATAACGGTTTTGCCTTCACCGGAAGCTCAAGCTATTGTTGGGGATCGAACCAGTGTCTGTCAGTTTGACAGGCGACGCTCCCTTCACTGAGCTATCATCGCCTCAAAGATTGGCCGAAAAAAAATTATTTAAAAAATCATTCGGGTCTAATTGAGAACCTCCTCCTTTTCTTGAAGTCGGTTAAAACCCCGGGAACCACTCACGTAGTAAGTCAGAGGGACTTTAGTTTCGACCACATTCGGAGGTTTTTGGTGAAGAGGATACAGTGAGTACGAGTATGTCTGAAAGTTCTGTGATTAATTTCCATGTTTTTTATATTCATAATACATTACTTTTATCAGAAAAAATATTTTTAAAATAACAAAATAAGAAATTAGTAATTGACATAGCGTATTATTAAATAGATTTAAATAATAAAAAATGAAAATGTTTGAAAATATCCACTAATGAACAATGTAATCATTTTAATTGTTTAACAAATGAGATCAGAAATGGACAATAACTCTGGAATGCTATGGTCAATAGGGGTTGGTAGGTAAGTGGTCTGACTGAACGGAACTTTCAAATAACGGCTGATACTCGTATCTACAGATAGAAACCAAGATGGTTGGCTTAACGTGCCATTCGACACAAGACGAAAAGAAATAAGTTTTCCAGCACTTAACATCAGTGCAGACCTGTACAACCAAAGGATTTTATGCAGCAAATATATGAAACATGTCAGATACAACGGATGGAATATGTAATATGGATTCTATTATACCCATTTCAAAAATACGGGTAAATGTTTATGAAGGGGCTTACGAAGCCGTCGTCTTTTTAACGCATGTCTACATTATCACGTTTGGAAGGATTTTATTTGTTATCTTCGAAAACATTATACAGTAACACCCTTGTTATTTGTTTTATTATTTGAAGAGATGATAGAGCTCAGCGGGGGGGAACCTCGCCTGTCACACTGACGGACACTGGTTCGATCCCCAACAACAGCTATAAAAATATAGATTTATACAGTATAAAAAATATATTGGTAACGATATTTTTTAATATACTTTTTTTGCAACAAAAAAAATATTACATTGATTTTATAACTCATTCTTAAGAACAGTTATTTATATTTGTTACGGCTTTCCCAAACTGAGAATCATGTACAATAATATTATAAAATTATTATTCTAAACGCAGAAGCCTGTGATAATGGATATATATAAATATTTGTTACCCAATATAATTTTCAAATATACTTGTAGCACCCCGCGGTTTCACGTTAAATCTCGATACAAGTTTAGTTTGAAATCTAGTAGCGTGACGTCATCTGTGACTTTGAGACTAATACATATACGAGTAAGTTATAAAATTTTTAAACAATTTAACACTAACTTTTTATTTGAATAAGTCAAGTTTGCAGTTTCGGTTATCTTTTATGTTGGTTATGAAGTTTTTTTTTATACAGCATAAATCTGGCGTTTGATCACAATCTTACTTGATGGTCAGTGACGATGTGGTCAAAGATGTTATCACGCTAGCCCTAGAATGCTTACTGGCTCTCAAGGACTGCTGCCTGAACATACTATGTGTATCTTATGATACTAAACTGCATTTTTTGTGATATAAAAACCTTATTATCCCGAGGTAGCGAGCGGTCTAATAATCTTTCTGCAATAATTTTCTAATAATTATCTTTCTGCAATAGAGTACCTTGTAAATATAGATATCTACTCCAGAACTCGCCTCATCCTATGAAGGAATCATGACTAATTAATATATAGCCTTGAGATCTAGTCCGTACTAAAGAGACACTTAATTAAAAGTTCACAGGCCAACGGACGATCCTATGATAATGTGCGAATTAACAGTGAGGTTATTTTTAGATTGTGACAAATATTATCATCTTCAGAATGTCAGCCACACGATGTCTACTGCTGTATTAGTCTTCTTCCATTGACGGAGACTGATATTCTCCACAGTTACGGAAGCGGACCGCATCCAGCTAATTCCTGCGACCTTAGTCTGGTCGTCTGTCCACCTTGTCGGTGAGCGTCTCGTCTACTGTGTAATGTGTGTTGTGAGTGTCTTGAATAAATGTGGTTTATTTCTTTCTTTCTTTCATTATACTGCACCTTGTCTACTGTAGTGAATACTTGGCGGTTTTTTTCCTAATAGTTCTTTGGCTTTGTCTGGAAACCTACATCAGGATCATGAGTGCGATACGTTCGAGGCCTAAGACTACAAATAAATCTCAAGGAATATATGTCAATATAATTTTGGGATTATTAAAATTTGGCATCAACGTAAGAGGGCAATATACAGGTAGATCCGTCAACCTACGTCCGCAGTTCCTTCCGCGACGTTTCACTGGGAAAGCAGCAGCACGTGTAATTAGTAGAAACGAGAGCGAAGCGATTTCCGAGGCGGATCGCGCAACAATTAGTGGCCCGTGGGTATGGTCCAAAGTACAAGAGAAAAACCAAAGAAAATAAAAATTCCACAAAATGGAACCGACTTCAATACTCAAAAGTGTGAAATAACTTGGCGAAGTCGGTACCACGAGCACAATATTTTGATACCAGTTACTTTTGAACTATCATAACCAAAGAACACACAAAAAAAAAAAAAAATGGAACCGGCTTGAAACTCAAAAGTGTAAGATAAGTTTGCGAATGTGAAGTGCTCATGGTGAGCACAATATTTTGATACGAATTACTTTTGAACTATCATAACCAAAAGAACACACAAAAACGACTTCAACGCTCATAAGTGTGAAATAACTTGGCGAAGTCGGTACCATGAGCACAATATTTTGAGATCAGTTACTTTTGAACAACATGGTTTACCTACTTCGATATATTTTAAATTTTGCTCAACATCCAGTCGACCATTTCCAAAAGCTTTCAAGACTATTTTTCCGGTCGTTTAAAATCTTCACATGAAACCCTACCACTACTAATAAATTGGAACTATAGTGAATAAAATACGTTACAATTACTTCATTAATTCCGCATAAGACTTGTACCGCTTGATGTAAAACATCTTGTTAAACAAAGGACAGGCTTCGAACTAATCGGATAAGGTAAACGGATCCGTGGAGATTAACATCCTTTGTGTCTGGGCATACAAGGGCTTTCGGGAACATTGTCTCTTCATTATGTTACAGACGTTATGACACTAATGAAATGAGGATGGCGGTGCGTTTAATTTTTAAGGTTTATCATGTCGCTTTTTCAACAGTATTTTCATATAAGCTCCCACTAAACTTTTAAGTTGAATAAGCACTAAAGAAAAATAAACACCAAGAAGACAAAATGACGCCCTGGTTAATTTTGAATTCTTTCCGCTGCCTCTCATAACATAAAATCGTTAACAATAATTCAAGACAAGCGCGTGCGCGTCTGCGCATGCGACGGTACGTTTCACATTCGCGCCGCAAGCCGCCCGGGTACAACGCTGCCTCAGGGCAAACACCACGACACCCTGTCCAGCCTTCTCAGACTTTCCAACGCGAACTCTTTAGTGCAACAGATAAATAAATAACCGAAACGCGGAAACGACCGTTTGATTTTGTCAGCTTGTGTTACACACAGGTTTGAGAGCTTAGATTTTATTGGCATAGCGCCCGAGTACATAGTGCCTTTCAGCTTTTGTTTCGGGGGTGTCGTGTGTGGCGTGCGTCGGTCAGTGACGGTGTGTGTGGTGGCATGGGTTGAGGATGGGCGCAGGACATAGTGCGGAAGGCGAGGGCGGCGCGTACGCGAGCGACCCGCCCGCCCGAGACCGCAAGAAGAGCCATAGCAAGAGACGGAGGTGAGTAAAATATAAACTATGAATATTACATAAATATTAATGTATTAGAAGAAGAACAATTTGGTACGTAAACTCGCTTGAGTTTGGAATTATGGAGGTTATTTAATGAATGAAAAGAACTGTTCCTGTGGCGCTCATGGCACATGAAGTCAAAGGATTTCCACGAAATTGACAGATCACGGAGAGAAAGCAGTTAATGCCATTTCCAACTAATGAAATAAGTCTACAGCGCATTCAACCCCTCTGCTGCTTCCGAGCAGCGGAGTTTAATATGTTTAAGCTACGGTATCTCAGAAAATGACTATCTAAAATGCAGCATGGTCATTCAAACGAATCGCCATATTACTTACATTATATTTTCAAAATGGTAACATTCAAAACTTTGTAATTTAATAACGTTTAAACACCTAACTGCCCACATTTTTTCAGCGCTTGTGATAAGTGCTCTACAATAAAAAATAAATAATTTCGCTCTTTTTAAGGTACCCGTACAACAAACAGCGATCATTTAAAAAGCGTATGTTAATGGCACTTGCAGTGTAACATGCCTATGCAATTTCAACTGATAAATAAGAGGGACCTTTTAACCTCTAAGGAGCAGAAAATCGTCCAGTTTTAATCTATCCACCAATAAATGCCTTTATCAACCTATAATAAACATTTATACACAATGAAACATATCATAAAAGAACGAACGATTATTCAAATCTATCTCTTTTTATTTTTGTGTTAATGTCTAGTCCTTAATCCTTTATTTGTTGATTTCTCAACCTCCTACAGTTCAACCTATTTAAGTATTAAATAGGCCACACAACGCTAACTCTAATATAAGACGAATTTTATTCAATTGCTGGCCAATCGCGGGTAGTTTTATTCGGCACAAAATAAGTGGCGACTTATTTCATCTACTTATAACTACCCGCACTTTTAACGAATGTTAGTGTCGTTATTGATAAGCGTCATACTGATTTCGACTTTAACGTATAAATTATTTATCGTTTACTCTATAAGAACTTATGTCTTTTATATTATATTGCAAAATTTTAGGTTAGTTTAGTTAAACAAGAGAATCACTACCAATACCGTTCTATGTTCTGCGGATATTTTTTATTTTTCATTTAATTTTAAAGTATCAAAAATATGTAAATAGCTTTTACACGTAAATACTTATAAATTCTTCAACTGCAATTAGTTTATAACAACAGTTTGCGTGTCGGAGCACAATCAAGCAAGACCAACACCGCTAACACTATAAATCTTAAGAGAAAATATTTCATATACATTTACTCGTAAAATAATCGGAGCTGAAAGATGTTTACATAAATAAATATTACTTATGAACGTGGATGGATATACAGAGGTAGAGGAACGCCGAAGAAGATATGGATGGACTGTGTGAAGAATGATATGTTTATGAAAGGGGTGAACACTGAGATGAGAGTACTCACACCTTTCGTGTGAATATACTGTTCGTTAGTGTAAGAACGCATTTGACGCCTTCTTCTTATTCTTATACTTATTCTTTACAATTTAATTAAGAATAATTGTATATTGTATTTTTCTTTGATGGATACTGTATTTAAATTGGACTTGTAACATATGTAATGTTATTAATAAAGTGACTATGACTATGACTATGACTATGACCTAGCGTGGGATAAGAATAAGAAGAAGGCGATTAATATATAATTATTTATTCAGTAACTTAATCTAATTTACATTTAATTAGTTTAATAATAATATATATATAATAATAATAATAAAAAATACAGAACAGTACATTGATGTAACTTAACTAAAATAGACTAAATATAACGTACAATATAGGATACAAATGTATAGTAATAGTTTCATGTTAACACACAAGTAAGCACTTTTTGTTTAGACATTGTTTAAAAGAATCCAAAAAAACAAAACCCTGATCTCCACACGAGGATACCCTGTGCTGTGAAGATCAGTTATCAGTTATATATTTTGTTCTTTTGGATTCTGTTCTCTTTCAGTTTCTATATTTAATTTTAAATATACATTTTCTCTAAATATAGATCAAGCCTATTCTGTTTGTGTTTAAAAGTCAATTTTGTTACCCATAGTCGAAGCAACAAATGGTTCAATAAGTAACAAATTGGCTCATTGCAAATACCCATAAACCTTATTATCAAAAAACCATTGCTAAAAACATGCAACCGTCATTTAATATTTTCGACGAACGAAAAGAGTAACGGATCAGAACTTTAACAACTTGTTTGCCTTTTTTAACAAAAGGTTAAAAAACCAGCCTTATGCCTTTTCTAGGACATTTCTGTTGCTGTTTTAGTTTACGTTCTGATTATTTTTCCAAAAATATCGTATGAAACATTCAGATATGACCTGAAAAATATTTAATAGTACTTGTATCTTGTGAGCAGGCTTAAAGTTGCACTACAAGCTATGGCTCTCCATAGCTTGTTGTGCAACTTTAAGCCTGCTATGCTCGGGGTTTCTCAACGCGATCGATTCAGAAACGAGAAGATCCGTTAAAGAACGAAAGTCACCGACATAGCCCAGTGGATTAAAAAGTTGAAGTGGGCAGGGCACTATAGCTCGAAGAACTGATAGCAGTTGGGGTCGAAAGGAACGCCACCGACAAGGTCAACAGACAACCTGACTAAGATCGCAGGTATGGGTTGGATGAGGGCCGCTTCCATGCCGTCCTTGTGGAAATCAATGAGCCTATGTCTACCAGTAGATGTTCTATGACTAAGATGATGATGATTAATGGTACTAATAAACTTTTCGTACTTTTATTTAAAAAGTTTAAATCTTGTAGATATATTAAAGCTTTTTCTACGACATCGCATCAGTTCTTTTATTTTTCTACACTATTTACTAAATACAATGGACGTCCATCGACCATATTCATATAAGGTACTTACCAGCCAATATCAACATTAATTGTCTCGCCCATAGTCCAAAGATAGAACAATGAATATATAACAAATACACCGACATACCCCCACATTAACAATGTCACGCATCGCGTCATGCTAGGTCTCAATGTACATTACGAGTACCTATATCGAGGCCTAAGATGACGTAATGCGTGTGACCTATATACACAGAAATCTAACTACTTTGTTATGACTTTGGGGATTTTGTTGTATATACACGTCCATGTTTAACATAGTTTCTTTAAAACAACACATACATCTTTGTTAATCTTAAACTAAGTAAAAATTTTCAATTGTTTTTCGTGTTAAAAATATAACATTCGTGATTTAGCGTAAACTTACTCAAGTGTAAACGCATTTTGTAGATTCATTGTGATTTGTGTTACTTAAATTTATAATTTCTTATTTAATCACTATGACCTGTATAAATTTGATGTATATAGAGGTCATAGCGATAACACGAAAAAAAACCGGCAACTGAACATTAGATTTATTAGGCAATGACCAGACAGGCAGACACACCGACGACGACGGACGAAGTAAGTAAGTTACTAATAATTTTAACAATAAAAATTACTAAAATAATAATAAATTACTAAAAAAATTATATAGCTTCGCCCATGATGCATTTTTATAATTATATTGTTAAATTAGAGTATTACAGGATGTAAAATAAAGCTCTTTGGGATACCATATAACAGTTCATTCATCACAAAACAATATTCGACAAAAGTAGCCAGTGAACAAAAATAGTCTAATATGATTAGTGGGATCGCTTGGATAGTTTGATAGGTTACCTTTAAAATGGAACGTTTATCGGCATCATCAGCCTGTATCAGTCTATTGCTGGATTGATACAGCCTCTCCCAGCGCACGCTACTAAAACCCGATTGGCAGCTCTGCTCATCAAGCATGTGACCTTGCGCAGATTTTCGCTTCATCAAGATGGAGGCTCCTCCATTACGCTTGCCTACACGTGAACTTCACTTCAGTACCCTTCTACCCCATCGGTTTTGCAACTGATATGACCGGTCTATGTCACTTCAGTTCACTAATTCTTTGAGCGATGTCATCTACACTTCAGTCCTCTTTGGAATCACTTCCGGATTCGATCCTTCAGAGAAACTCCAAGTTTTGCTCGGTCCGTTGCTCGCTAAGCGACATTGAGTTTACAGATCAGTTCATATAAATAAAAACCAATAGTAAACGAGTGTATAACATCTTGTAAGTCGTCTACGGTCCAGCTGTATATGTCATAACGGATAGGATGCACTGCTAGAAGACTTTCGTCTTCGGTTATTGTGTGATGGCGGATGAATTTTAATTTTATTCTTTCATGCAAAGAGAAAATGACTAATTTATTAAAAAAATTCTGTTGTAAATAAAACGAACTAAGTGAAACTTTTAATTATTAACTTAGGATAACATAAATCCATATGCTGTCAAAAGAAATCAAACTGTATCCCCAGCCAGCTCTTTTTCAATTTATTTTTGAAAAATCTCCAATTTGCAATCGCGCAAGTATAGGATATGTATGACGATTAATAAAATAAAAATATTTACAGTCTCATAAAATGTTTCAACATGAGAGATGCCTCTTACGAGTTCCGCTATAATTATGATTTTAGGGTCATTTTCCATAATTTTATTACATTTTGTAGAAATTATACGATTACATAATAGCATGATTGTTAGTGTTAGAAGTTAAAATGTATATAAAAATTGTATATGCTATTACATTGCATATTATTAGATTTCGCCACGATTATTTTCAAGGCAGACTGAAGAAGATTGTAGTTTATTGTTTCATAAGTGACCCTAAGTCTATTATCCAGCTGTTAAACTGACGCTCCCACCGCTGAGCTATCATCGCGTCAGATAAAAAGTTGCGTATTTCTAAAATTATGTCTTTAAGTAACCGTACAGAGAAAGGAGTGAAGCTCTGGCTTTAACGGTAAAATACGAGGCACAAGTTACAACCCTAACATAACTTATATACTTACTTATGTTTTAGAATCTACAATGGGCCGTTATTACATTTCCCTGTAAAATATAGGACACATTTCCACAAGCTTTGTGGGTCTGATAATAATAATAGATATCATTTTGTGGCGGGACGCCTCCAACAATATTTAGAATGGAGGAAGATTGTGTGCGTAGTGAAACTGTTCGGGATGAAATAAATAACCTTAGCTCTGTGTTAATGGAAAAAAATGTCTTGACATTAACATCCACGTTTTTTTGTAGGCCTTTATTAAAATACTAGTAGCGCTCCGCGGTTTCACCCGCGTAGATTACGGTTATCCTGCTACCTCAATTATCCCGTGGGAACTATACTTTTTCCGAGATAAATGTAACCTATGTGCTAATCCAGGGTTTAAACTATCTCCATTACAAATTTCATCGAAATCGGTGCAGCCGTTTGAGCGTGAAGAAGTAACAAACATACACACATACTTTCGCATTTATACCCAGGTAGGAAAATACAAATAACTAATTATAATATTACAGCTACTACAAAAACATTTGAGCAATCCACTAGCTATTGTCAGCCTATAGATAACTCAAATGCTCTAACCCGCTACCAGTTGGAAGCGTGCCAAGAATGCAAATATGTGCCAGTATTTTGGTCACGGGTCGATCAAATGCTCTTATAAGTTTTGGAAAATCCGATGAGCTCCCGGTCCCCACTGGCTCAATGTCTCGACCCCGAATGGTTCAAATATGGAACCATTACCAGGTTAGCATATTTTCACCGCTTCAATTGCTCTGCCGAATAAGCCGCGGCGCCAAATCTAACATTTGTCTCGGGAAGATGTGACGGCGCAAAAGTGTCAACGCATATTTGTCTCTGGCCATCAACATCCAATGAAATATGAAAAACTAGTAACACTTTTGTTTTAATTATAGTTTTCTTTATTTGTTATTTTAATGTGAATAGCTGTCGGTGATGTTAGCGAAACGGCTTGTAATGAATTATTGCTTCTATGGAAGATCAGCACAACGCTGAGTTGAGGCGGATTTGCTACTGTTTTATATATATTTGTGTTTTCTATGTAATGTGGTACCAAAATAACACGCTTTGTATAGTTTTATCTTTTAGTTACTATTATTACCATGTTACTCTAACATATTTATTATTTATAGCAAATAATGGTTATTCATTCATTCACTGTTTGTTTGTTGTTTCAAAAGATCTTTATTTAACATTAACTTAAAAAATATATATAAAACAAGACACAGTCAAGATATTATATATAAACTTAAATTGTAGGATGACTACTTAGGCTAACGGGCCTTTTTTAGTCTTGTGACAAAATTACAAATTTGTGTTATTTTTCAACTTTTTAAAATTAATTTTTTGTCTCATTTACTAGAAAATAGATAAAAATGTATGCACACTTTGTACAGTGAGCATTATAATTATAATATGGATATATACGTACCTATACAAACATGGTCATAGTACCTATATAGTAATGAACACTAAATAAGGAAGTTCAACATCAATTACAATAAAACTAGCATGTTTTTTAAAGAGTTTTCGGACGGCATAGTAAATAAAATACCCACATTAGCTTTCGTTAAATATTCATTCACTAAATCTGCTATTCTCGGTTCACACTCCGTCTACTATTCAATATGGCAATATGCTCGGCTCACACATGACGATTTTGACAGCTTTGGTAGTCTGCTATTTTTAATTCATCCATATCGAATCAATCTTGATTCAATTCAGATCCAGTGACATAGCACTCAATTTTCCGTAGCCTGTTAGCACTAGCCTTGTCAATTTCGTATAAAACCGACATAGGCCGAGCATAGGTTCAACATAGATTCAGGTAGCTATGAACTTAGCAGACTAAGGATTTTCGACGTCGTCTTATTGAAATAAAGTCGGCTTCACACCGGACTAAATCTGAACAATTTAGTAGACTTGACACCCTGGTAGGGTTGTATCTATAGTTGGCACTAGCTAAGTTGTTTAGAGAGATACCCGTTTTTTAAACATATTTAAATAAGAAAAGACTATATTTATTTTTAAACTGTCAAACGTTTAAGTAGAGACATAGAAGTTGTGAACCTAATTGTAAACGCCATCTGACAGTTTTAATGTTTTCCAGAGATTAAATATATTCTGTAGTCTGTATGGTCAAGCTAATTTGCAATAGGTTTGTATTTTGAAGCGATGGTAGGTTCATCGCTAAGCATGAGATAAGGAAATCTTAAGTTTCAAAATCCTCCACCAAGCCTGTATATCGGCTTGGTGAAGGATTGAAGATCCTTGAATGAAATTTGCTAGTAGCTAAGATCCTTGTGAGCCAATTAACAATACAGGCCTACCGTGATTCCATGTTCAACCACATCGTCACTGACCATCAAGTGAAATTATTACCGCTTCATGCAGGATGCTTTTGCAAAACTATTAATTATGTATATAATCATAGTTAAACGCACAAAGGAATTATTTTTTGAGGATGAAGTTACGTAATACATACCATTATCCAGCTGAGCATAGCGATATAAAATTCATACCTGCAACAGAGAAAATATAAACATTTAAAAAAGAATTTAAAACTCGCTCGAGGCCCGTTAAAGATGAGGTTTAGCTCTGAATTTCCCCGAGCACTTTAATTAATGAGAAAAGTACGAGCTTAAAAGAAGATTTGCTAATTTTGCAATTTCGCGGTCAAAAAGTGTAAAATCGTCTACATTGGAATTGAAAAAGAAGATTGCTTTTGAAAGAAGACGAGAGGTGAAAATCAGGATTCACTTTCTCGAAAGTCATCATTTTGAATAGATTTCTAATTTCCTTTGCCGTTAGAACTTTTAAAAGTTTTTTAGATTTTAATTCTTGGCAAATTAAACATGAAGAATCCTGGTTGATCTCCCTAGTTTATTTATTTATAAAAAACCGAGGCTTTTATTATTTATTTCGGAGCGGGTGGAATCAACTTTAAATGTAGGTTATTTTTATAACTATGTTTTTTTACGTTCTAACATGACTAATTAGTAGTTTGTAGGGTGTTCTCTGGATCTACTGAACCGATTTTGAAAACTCTTTTACTAATATAAAGCCAGTAATCCAGCTAGTAATCTGTACTACGCATATGTCAGTCACATCGATGACTAGCTGCGCTCTGAGGTTTTTGCCGCGTGGTTATGAAAAACGGTGTTGATAATGATGATGAAAATAAGCTTATGTTTTAATCTAGAGTATAAGCTATCTCCATACCAAATTTCATTCAAATCCATCCAGCTGTTGAGGCGTGAAAGAGTAACAAACATACAACCACACTAACAAACTTTGGCATTTATAATATTAGTAGGATGTAAAGAATGGAAGCATTGACTAGGTATGAAGATGTTTATATTTTTGCTCTATCGTCCTTATCCTTCCACCATTCAGTCAACGACGATGCATTTTACAGTCAGCTGTCGGTTGACTGTATAAGCCTCAACCAAAAGCACGATATGAACAATACTCTAACCACACATGAGTGTCAGTAATTAAGCTATTCTTGTCATTATCCACCTTTGCCGCAACCGGATTATTATTTTGCGCCACAGTTGAAATCCAGCGCTAATTACTGGGGAGATAATAGTTCGTTTTACTGAAAATTAATTCACACCGTGTTAACATCTCACGAAGACAAATACTACCAGGAAAACCTTTACTTAAATGAGTTGCAGTTAGGTAAAAGGCATGTTGGGATATTCGTAGCGCATTTTGCATACACGATCTTAACTATTCAAAGGCGTTTGGGATACCACAGCTAACAAAAATAATGGATGACTTCGAAACGCCTTAACAGATCTTCATAAAGAGACATGACAATTAACGCACGAATTAGGTATGTTTAATTTTTCTTTAAATTTAAGTGTTTTTGTTACTGTCTCAAATAAATTTATTTCCTTTCTTGTTTCTTTTTTTCTGTCATTTCTTTCTTTTTTTCTAAAGTGTAGTTAAGAACCATCTCCATCACGTCAGCTTTTAACCGGAAGAACCGCATCAAAATTGGTCCTTTTTACTATAATAAATTGAATTGAATTGAATTGATCGGTATCCAGTACTCTGAATACGTATTGAATGTTCAACAAACGTATTGAAAACAGCACATCACTGGGAAATCCTCCGATTCGGTGTGAAGTTAAGCCAATATCTGACAGAGATTTGGCTCGAGTTAGTGATCTCTACGCGGGTAAAGCCGCGGCGCGCAGCTAGTTGAAATAAATAAGCTACACTTCAAGATCTATAGTAATAAATATGTATACGATCACATCTTTGCAAATAAAAGCACTTTTATGGTTGGTTAAAGTATTACACATTCTGTAACTGTAGAGATACCGCGGTACACATTCGCATAAAACTGTGTCTGTATATAGAGTGCATTTATTACGAACGGTACTTATAATACAAAAACATTACTTGCACACACATAAATGGAAGATGACGGGCGCGCAACAGTGGTCTATGAAATGACTTCTGGCTCCTGGGGTCCTGGGTTCGAAGCCCAGCAGGGGCAAAACATTGTGTGATAAGCATGAATGTTTGTCCTGGGTCTTAGATATTTGTGTAATGTCATTGTGTATGTACATGCGTCTGGCGACACAGCGCATCCTCGTGCGGGGCTGTAATATTATTATATCATACTAGTAGCGCCCCGGGTTTCACCCGCGTTGATTACGGTTTTCCCGCTACTTCAATTACCCCACGGAAACTATATACTTTTTCCGGGATAAAAGTAGACTATGTTAAACTATCTCCATACCAAATTTTGTCGATATCGGTGTAGCCGTTTGAGCGTGAAGAAGTAACAAACATACACACAAACTTTCGCATTTATAATATTTAAAAGAGGAACGATTTCATTGTTTATTTCTTTGCATTAATTAGGCTCCGAAAAACTGAACCGATTTAAAAAATTCTTTTACTGTTGAAAAGCTACACTATCCCCGGGTGATAGGCTATATTATATTTATACAAAAATTAGGGATGCTTAGTTTTTCATTAAGTATTTTTTTACTCGTGTGAATCTGGGGCTGGCCCGTAGTATTATATTAAAATAGCAATCAAAAATGGATGATATAAACAATTTAGTATTGGAACTAATAAATTAAGATTTGTCGAAAACTGGCCGAGCTATGAAAAAGGTTATACTCGGAGAGTATCTGGTTATAGTCAAATATGTATTGTAAAAAGCAGTAGAAGACCAAAGTTACAAACATAGCAGAATGGCAAGTTATAAAAAAAGATGTGGACAGAACATTTGTATCACGCTGTAGAGGGCGCGGAAAGCCGCCGGCGTGGCTAGCGGCGGCGGCGGTCGGGTTGTAGCGGCAATACCCCGCGTACTGCGTGCGCTGCCGCTACAACGCTAAGTTTACGGTCGGAAAATTCTTGACTGGAAGCCACGGAGAAGAAAAAGCAACTTAGGACTTCGCCGACAAAGTGGACAGGCGACCTCAAAATCGTAAGGAGAAGCCGAATGTCTAAGCCGCCTCCAACAGGTCTTTGTGGAGTTCAATGTAGTACATAGGCTTATGTTTAGTAACAGACGTACTATAGCTTAAGTAAATATTACAATTTATATATATCAACACAATTTAGGCACGTTTTCGGCGCGTCGGGCATCAGACACGCCCGAAACCAAGCTTGAAACCTCGACTATAAACGTGAGTAAAGCCGGATAATATATATGTTATAATGTGTCAAACTCACGAGACTTTCCAATCAAAAATATACCTATCTACATTAAGCGTTATCCAGTATTTGTGCGTTTTCATATGATACAATTGAGAACATATTATTTTGCAATAAGTAAAAAAAAAACATCAATATAGAATGTACATTCTTATGCTGACACCAGAAAGTTTGCAGCGACACACACTGAGGTTATATAGACGCCACTTCGATCTGAAGACTCGCTAAAAACTGTTCATAATCCATACGCAAATACAGCATCGGTCCGCCGGCGATACATTTTGAGCTCCGGAATAGGTATTTTTCTGTGAGTATTTAATTTATCCTTTCCTCTTACGAGTAGATCTGAAAGCTCACTAAAAACTGTCCATAATCCATATGCAAATACAGCATGGGTTCGCCGGCGTTACAATTTAAGCCCCGAAATCGATATTTTTCTACTGTGAGTATTTATTTCGTCCTTCAAAGCTACGGTAAATAAATTCAGGAGATCTGACCATATACTGAAAACCGTAGAAGTTTTGTGCCCACATGGACGATGGGAAGTATAAAGTATTACGCTTGGCTGCGCAGCGGGTTCCGAAGTCGTCTGTGACTTATCCCTCTTTGACAACAAGAAACAACGTTCAAAGAGGTGGACCTTAATTGTATTCTCTTGTTATACTTAAATAATAAACTTTTAATGTTGAGTCTCTTCTATGGCATACTAGTATACATATACCTATACTTAAAATCAGCAGATGGTCTAAAAGATCTTGGTCTATCCTCCATTTCGTAACAGACATCGTAGTGTTATGGCCAATTAACACTCTGATCAGGATGTGCACAATGACGTCTTGTCGATAAAGACCTAAGATCCATCAGATAAACACATTGATAGTAATTATTAACATCATTGGTGAAAAATAATTACTTAGCTGATTATGACATGATCATGTCAATTCTGAAAATTTAGAGAAATATGTTCCAAATCCTGTTCGGGTTGTTTCTAATTGAAATAAGGAAAACCCGAAAAGGATTTGGTCAATAATTGTAAAATAGTTAAAAATAAGGATCCGTGTTTGTTGAATTACCTTCCAAAACACTATAGTTCTGCAAACTGAGTGCGCGGCTTGATTTGTAAACCAGCCTTTGGAAAACATTACGAGCGAAGAAATATATTTTCGATATGAACCTTTGATTTTTGACCATGACCTTGTCATTCACGATATTTTGATCTTATAGTTTTTTTCATTCACGATAATTTGTTTGTAAGTAACAGAGCCGCCTGTAACTATTTAGTTTGTGAGAGCAGCCGAGTTATACGTAGCCATAATGACAGACAGCTGACAGAAATGAGAATAACCTGACAATCACTGAGCATGTAATCCATAATATAATCACTCCGTTTTGACAATATGCCAATCATAATATTAGAAGCAAAGGTTACTGGGCGTAGAAAGAGAAGGAACCTCTAGGCACGAACGAACCTATGTTTACGAAGTATATAAATCCATGCCTCTAGGTTAATGGGGGATCCTAGAAAATCGATCTGTGTATCTATGAAACAGATTAACACTTCAAAAAACACAACCGATTGTTATATGTAGTTTTTCAATCAACATCTTCCTGAGACACATGTTAGGGCTGGCGCCGCGGCTTATTCGGCGGAGCAATTGAAACGGCGAAAATATGCTAACCTAGGTAGTGGTTACATATTTGAACCGTTTGGGGTCGAGACATTGGGCCCGTGGGGACCGTTTGGGGGCGTTTGATCGATGCGACGCGTGACCAAAATGCTGGCACATATTTGGCTCAACTAATCAGCATTGCAATTCAACGTGGCAATGCTGCTAGTATTCTGGGCACGCTGCCAGCCGGTAGTAGGCTAGAACATTTGAGTTATCTATGGGCTACTAATAGCTAGTGGATTGCTCAAATGTTATTGTAGTAGTTGCAGTATTGTAATTAGTTATTAGTGTTTTATTTTAATAAAGGCATTTGCAGCTGTTTTTCAATTATAATAAAAACATCTAACTATTGTTATTGATAAATGTCGTAGTAATTTGAACTTTATCGGATCTTATTTTCATCATATCGCATCACTACCAGTATAACATAAACATATTTAGCAAATAGTGATACATCCCGCAACTATCTCTGCGTCACTAAGAGCTCGCAGCGGTACCGCACTAATTGGAGCGCGTCCTAACTGGACGGTAGCTCGTTCAGCTGACCGTGATCCGTTATCAGCTTTTTATTGTATATCATATGTTAAGATGACGCTATATATGTATTCTGACTGTAAATGATCGTACGTTGAAAAATCAATGAGAAATCAAATGTAAGAATTAATATAATAGCCAATCAGCAAGAAGCCGCTTAATTTAAAGTCATAAATCAGTTTATCAGTATTATGCTTTTACACGGTCATATAGATAACTGTGAAAAATATTGATTAAATCTGGTTTATTTATAAATTAATAATTTATGTTAGCTAACCAATAGTTGCATGGATAATAATAGATCCATTAAGTTGTTATGTATTGTATATATTCTATGAACTCTAAAATCTACAAGAAAAAAAGGTGCCCAAACGGCAGGCACAAACATAAATATGGGGCGGAAGGTCTTCAAATCTTTGACCGTAAGACGTGTGTGTTACGAGATGTTATAAGGTACAAACGGAAAGTTGTAAGCCGTATCAACGAGTAAGTCTGTATCACAACAACTGCAAACAAAATAAGTTACGCTAAGAAAGTTAGCAAACTTACAAATAACCTCCGGCGTTTTTGAGACTTTGTTAAAACAGCTTGTCTATTTTACTACAATCCGCTTTTTTAACAGACTTCAAAAAGAGAGGACGTTCTCAATTCGAACCGAATGTTTTTTTTAATGTTTTTTACCTCAGAACTTTGGACTGGATGAACCGATTTTCATCATTCTTTTTTTGATTGGAAACTAATGCTTGTGTGCTCCCGTTTTGAGTTACTCTAATAACTGAAAAGCGTAGTGGTAAAATTTCTTTTACACTCTTTTCAACCTTTGCTACTCACGGGATCAATTGTCGTTGTGTATGTTCACCGATTTCTTCACCTTTAAATAGGAAGTCGTCCAAGTAGACGTAACATTTTTCAGTCAATGGAGTGTAAATCAAAAACCGCTTGGCCCTCTAGTTACTTGCATCTTTTTCTCGAAAATGACTCTTAATCATTTCGTAACGCAATGTCTTCGAACTATTAATAATTTTATTGACTTATCTAGGTGCATCCTTAATACTTAATTTTTTTTAAATTGGTTGTCTGTAAAGTCGGTTTACGGACGATAGATTTACGTGATAACGTCATAATCATTTATGACTTTGACTTTGACTTTGATTATTTTATGTAATACAAAACTCAGGTGGA
This sequence comes from Apeira syringaria, assembly GCA_934044485.1. Taxonomy (NCBI): domain Eukaryota; kingdom Metazoa; phylum Arthropoda; class Insecta; order Lepidoptera; family Geometridae; genus Apeira; species Apeira syringaria. The sequence goes on along the minus strand of OW203665.1, from coordinate 7,286,708 downwards.
ACGTTACGCGGAACGTTACTATTTTTCATGAGTGTTGCTGGTATTCATCAATTTATAAAACGTTATCACGTCAAAAGTTACATAATATAAATTCAGAATTATATTTTTCTATCGAATACTTGAGCCTGGAATTCCAGAATACGTTATGCCAACTAACTAGTGAAATAAATTTAGTTTTATGCAATTTAGTTTCAGCATGTGATTAAGAAGTTACTATTGTAATGCTTAATAATTGTTTTACAAATATAGAAAAAACTTTATATTATTCTAATATGTAGGCTAACATATTACGGATTGTGTAATTAATCAGATTAGAGAACCTGTGAAAATAGCAAAGACATAAAATTATAACGCCGGTCGCGTAAAGATTTTAATTAGCCAAGTAAATTTGCGTACACCTCAACTCTGCGTGCGATACCAGATTAGGTTATGTATGTCCACAGTGTCAGCGAGAATTCTGTTATTTGATTACTTTCACTGAAAACAGATTAACATAATAACTACTATATTACTTGACAAAGGTCGCATTTTCAAAGATGGTAGCCGCATTCCTTGCTAGGGCTAGCGCACAAGGATTCCGGATGGAACACGATTACCTGTGGTGTATTTTGATGCAAAAGATGACAAAAACAAGCAGCCTGATGATATTTTTTTTATGAAATAGGTGGCAAATTAGCAGAAGGGCTGCCTGACGGTAAGCGTTCACCGTCGCCTATGGGTACCTGTAACACTGGGGGCAATGCGATATGTTGCCAATTCTTTCAAGACTCTGTTAACTCTCCTTTTGAAACATCCCATAATGTACCTTCTCAGGAATACCGAGGGAGGAAGCTTGTGCCAAATTTTGCAGGTGTATCGCAAAAACGATCGGTTGAATAATTACATCTGGCTCATAGTAATATCAAAGTAAAGTGCCGTAATGCAATTAGCGTTTTTCAGAACGCTTTATGTACATAGTACATAAGAATATAGTATATACAACGTAGCAACGTAATACAATATAATCTATACGGCTCATATGAGTTATTGACGTCGCTCTGATGAATATAAAAATTTTGCTTCTAACACGGGTCGAATACACTATTTATATATCTATTAAAAGAAGTCATTGACACATATAATGTATTCTGTGACAGACATCACACGTCATCTGAACTCATACAAATTTAATTCGCGTCATAATTTAGAAGCTTCCATCTGTAATCACGTGTAGCATCTAGCATGATGAAAACAGCTGACAAGTCGCGATACGCTCGCAGTCTCGCCTCACCTTGCGCGTAGTAAAAACGCGTTCAGCGGAGCGTGCAGAGCTCTCGCGTTTCACCACGCGCCGCATATTTCTAGCTGACACACATGTGTTTGTATAACATCACAATGAATAGACGAGTCTAACGTCTTCACTATAAAGTGCTTCATTTTTAACTCTACCTATTTGATTGTCATTTTCACCTGTTTTTATGGGTTTTGCTATAAATTGTTGGCATCAATAAATGCGGCGTACTGATAACAGTAATTTTATGTTTTGCGAACATACTTACGATATATATGTTTTTATACGTGCCTATTAAGATACACTCATTAAATCTATATTTTCAGGAAGTGCCAAACTTGTTATTTTGATGTGTAAACAGTGAGAAATGTACCGTTACGTATGCGATTATAAACGATCGCTTAGGCTAATTCGTAATAACGCTACTGATTCATCTAAAAATATATTTAACTGTGGTCTTAGGCACTAGAACATCTCGTTGAATAAAAGACGCTCTCTGCGGTCATAGCTTAAATGAATAACCTCTTATGACAACTAAGCGCTCCCGTGCTTCGGATGGCCCGATTTACTCGTCATCTCGATAAATCTTATAGAACCACTGTCTTCATATATCAGAGGATATCAGAGGTACTGGAGTTGTCCGGAAACTTCTACATGGCTGCTAGTATATCCACCAGAGCGGGAGGACTGCAGCCACTTACTGAGATAAGGCCCTATTCAGCAAAGATGTCATAGAGGGATGAGATGATTCTGGTTAATGGTAACGGGAAGGAAAAGTCGCTTTCCAATCAATAGCCAGGATACGTGGTTTGCAAAACATTGAGCTTTAAAACGCGGGCCCTGCACTCGTCATCCCAAGGCTTATTGTACAGTTCCATCAGCCCAGTAAATGACCTGACTTTGATCTTTGACATGTCCATGCGATACAAGATACTAAGCATTGCGGTGGTAGTGACCGCCACATGCTAAGTCTAGACCCAGAAAAGTACCTTGTAAACATATGAGGACCGTAACGGTACCGAAACACAATCTAATCAAAACCGTCAAAAACTTTTAAAGGAATCTCATATAGTTATGTTTGTTTAAAAATGACTGTTGTGTTGTAGATGCGAAAATATATTCAAATACTTTTCGGGCTTATATGAGTGTTACCCCCGAGCAAAACGTGATATTGCATACGTTTAAAATGTTTGAGCAGTATATAGATCCCGTCGGTTAATATACCCAAAATAAAAGTCCCCTGGGCGTTTTAGTGATTGGGTTAGACGTGCTATTTCTAAAATGAAAGTTGATGTTTTTATTTTAGTTTTGGTGTAGATTTCCGGGGTATCAATTCTACTAAACACATTGCTCATAGATTGGTAATGATATGTCGTTTTTGCCTGTTTTGCTTTTCTACTTGGAATACAATTGTAATGCCTAATTTCTACCGCGATGCAATTATCTATCATACAATCGAGATGCTAATATTATATTAGGGGAATACAAAGTTTTTTATGGTTACATTTGAATGACCATTGCATTATACTGTTTATACGGGTATAACGTGACACTTACGCGTAGTCGATATCACGATCGACAATTGTTTCGGCTTCTTCCGGAAGCCTTCATCAGGATCTTGAGTGCAATGCGTTCGTCGTAACGTCTCGTCTCGCAGTGCGAGCTGCAACTCATATTGCTTGACAGGACGCCGTGGTAGAGTTGTATAAGATTTTCTATAATAGTCTATAATTGAACTGTATTTGCTTTTATTCGTTAGCTGTAACTTTCATATCAAAATAAATTTTCAACTCGTATGTACCATACATACGAGTACAAGTTATATAAAATAAAAAATAATCATAGTACATTAAAAAAATATTAGATAGAAGAAATAAATTAACAAAACGATTAATATGAGATTGAAGTTATATTCTTTAGAAATTTTACTGTTGTGTATCCTGCTGGGTAAATTGCCTAGAAATTGTACTGTTGTACAATTTCTAGGCAATATACCTTAAATCAAACAATACACTAAAACTATTACGAAGGGCTGACTTGTCCCTTAAAACTGTCGTTTCCAGTTAATCTTAGGAGGGGGTAATATATGGTAGCATACATTTTACATCCATATGTATAGGTTAGAGAAAAATAGATTTTACAGAATCGAAGTGCCTTACCACGACAGCCAGGGTTCCATTTGTATTTTATTATAAACTAATGCGTTATCTTGAACTTAATTACTCTTAACTAAATTTAAAATGTGTTTTGTATTTTAGTTGCAGATATTAGTCACAAAGTCTGTTTCTGAATTCAATAAAAATAATACCACATAACTTTCCTACATAAAACATATCGATTTGCGTTTAAAGATAAAGAAATTGAAGAAAAATATGGCCAAATAGACCAATGTGGTGCGTTACGTAGCGCACCACAGGCAAAAGTAGCGATTTCCATATAAAGCAGCTAGATAGTGATTTTCACTTTCATAGACCTTAATTACTGACACAGAATGTAATTTGCTTGCGCACTCGATTCTTATCAAGATTATTGAAATATTGTAACACATTGTAGCAAGCGCCCTTCGTTGTTCATTTTGGAATCTTATAAACTAGTGTACAATATAATTATATACTAAATGGGCTTTTAAGACACAATAATCTTGGAGGAGCAACACCGCACATGGATCCGCTCATTTTTAGTATGAGGGCCGATATAAATATATTAATTATATATTTATAATTATTTTTTTTATATTTTTATTTATTAACATTCACACAAAGTCTTCAGGTCCCAAACTAGGCAGAGCCTGTGCTATGGTAACCTGATCACTGATATATATACTTATATACATATACACACCCAGATACAGGTCAAACAGACATGTTCATGCACACAAATGTTTGACCTGTCCGGGAATCGAACCCGGGACCAGCTGCTCAGAAGGCAGAGTGCTACCAACTGCGCCAACCGGCCAGTCAATTAATCATATAAAAATATTATTACTGTCACCAAACACATAGTGTGTTCAGACAGCAGTTCACGAGAGCCAGTGAGCATTCTAGGTCTAGCGTGATATAATCTTCGACCACATCGTCACTGACCATCAAGTGAGATATTGGTCAAACGCTAGATCATACAAAGGAGTTGAATCAAATTTTATATCTTTAACGACATTCAGCTTATTAATTTATTCATATTTTTTTTGGATAGGTACAAGAATTATTTTATATGTTGAATGTCTAGATAACAGATGAATAACACATAATTTTTTTTTGTGGTTCAATTGTTCGATACAACTGCGCTACAACTTGGTTGGTGATTCGTGCTTCAGCTACTGATTTTGACTTGATGATAATTTGATACTATTTCGTTTCGATTTGGTATAATACAACTTCAAAACTAGACCGTGTCGGCTGCAATCTTCGTTGCATACGATTGTTGGTTAACATATTGTGAGAGAACCAGAGTTCTTTTTCTTTTAAACAGAACTTGTGAAACATATCCTTCGAAATTATATGATTAAATGTTTCGACTCGGTGCAAACATACCAACCATTCGTTTGTAAACTTACCATTTGTTTTGAAAACGCATGACCATGACTTGATTTACTTTCGACCCTTAGATACGATAGCAAGAGGTAAAATTGTATAAAGGGTCCGGAGATCAATAGTAATTTTATGCCTTCGATTTATTTCAGGGAAAATAAACTATAAAAAAAATTGGTTGTCTGTAAAGTCGGTTTACGGACGATAGATTTACGTGATAACGACATAATCATGTATGACTTTGACTTTGACATTGACATTGACCATTGACCATTGACCATTGACCATTGACCATTGACCATTGACCATTAACCATTGACCATTGACCATTCACTGTTACGCGGAACGTTACTATTTTTCATTTTGGCATTCATCAATTTATAAAACGTTATCACATCAAAAGAGGAACAATAAAGGTTATTTCGATATAATGATATCAGGGAATATGTCGAATGACTAGAATATGCTTCTTGGTCCGCGGAGTGTCTGAAACTATTTTATGAGTTTCCAATTGCCTGTAGCAATGCCACTGAAGTCCAAACACAAAGTCAAATATATCCAAAAACATGACATAACTAATTTATCATTCGGTCAAGAATAGCCGACAACAGTTCAGATGACCTCAATCAATTAGCTGTTATATGGCCCAGTGGAGGTCATTAACTCATTAGCCTTACATTCCTTTCTGTCTCTGGGATATATATGGATAGTTTCACACGCTACTTCATCTAGTGATAATGAAAGAAGTGGGCTATCAATTTGGGTTGATAGAAACCGTAAATCTTCTAATGTAGTTATCGAATAGGTTAAGTGGTTTTTAGGGAAGTCGATGTATCATTGTATTTTTTTTTAATCACTATATATTTTGGGGCTTTTCCCAACATGGTATGCCAGCCCCATCGTACCCTAAACTTATACACAATAAACACTTAATTATTTCTTAAATATGTTAAATAAAGCCTTTGCCGCATCGCACGCAGGCGAAGCTAAAACATTAATAAATATACCTACGTCTAATCTATTTATCTTAAAACTATTTAACAAATTTTCTCTTTCTCGGGCATGTTTAGAACATTCCACGAGAATATGGTAAACATCCTCAAGAGTGCCACACAATTCACAATTTGGTGTACTGGATTTTATCATTAAAAAAGCAAACTTGTTACACGGGTAATGACCAGCCCTTAGCCTATGCGCAAGAACAACATCATTTCTCGGCAACTCGCTTCTAACAAACCATGGTACACGAGGAGGCTGAGATTGTATTGTTTTATACCAAATACCTTTTTCTCTGCTTCTTTCATCGAAATATTCTTTAAATGTATCATAACAAATTTCTTTACATTTTAAACAAAAGCTCGGTGTAGTTAGGTTTATCATTGTATTGCTTAGTACTGAACTAGAACTATTAGGTACGTAGGTATAAGCTTATATTTGGAAGGAAGCGTTTTGCTTCCACATTTAACTTTATTTGCTTCCACAGTCCACATTAAACTTTATAGTGCGTACAGTTAATGAGTAGAATTCATTGTCTAAATCTGTGTTTCCGCATGAATACATGAAAACATAATATGCATATTAGTAGCTCACATTAATTATAGTGTTATATTTTTGTATATACTGTAGTTTCTTGTTGCACACCGCCGTATATATCTTTCTTTTTTTGTCAATCACAAGGTTGTTTGTATGGAGATTGCATTAGCGATAAGACCGCCGATTGCTATACTACACAATGTAATAATTTGTATTCGTATTTCTTTTACATGGTATGCAATAAAGAGTATTTGTATTGTATTGTACAATCTGAGTATCTTCAAATCACGAGTGTACATGTATCTTCTGGGCAGGCGTGCTCTATCGTAGACCACCTCATCACTTAACACCTAGTGAGATAGTGGTCAGACGCTTACTTATTCCCAATGAAAAAAAACATGGTAGCATCTTACAGTAGGCGTGTATTACAACATTAACACTTTCGTCAACAATACCATACGTTATCCTTTGTAGAGCTTAGGGCGGAAACTAGAAAGGTTAAGAGCTTTCTTACTTTGTAATTCAAGTTATACTAGTAGCACCACTAAAGTCTGTATATTTCCTGCATGCAATTTATATTAATTAACACCGAATATTGTGTATTAAAATCATTTTAATATCCTTATTACTAACTAAACGAACCATGTTATCAAAGAATCGCCTTAAGGCTACAAGCAGCTTTATGAATGAGGAAAAACCATTGTTTAATTTCTTTATACTCCTCACAGTACATTATTACCTTTTTGTATAATATTTAATTCTTGTTTGAGTTTTTTTAAGAAAATGATAGGCAAAGTACACGTACCATATGAAATCATTTTCGACAACCGTGTGTTTTTTTAAATGATAAATTGATGAATCGGTCTTCTGAATAGTTTACACTATTTGATATAGATGGCGCTAAAGAAAAGTCACCGCAAAGCAAGAGTAGGGTATATGTAAGCATAGGTTCAAATCCGAGTGGTAACCTTTTTATATCCTATAATATTTAGACGTGAATTTCGTCTAGCAGTTTCCAATGGAAAAAAGCAACAAAAATTGTACACATAGAATATACATAAAATAACTGAATTTGTGGTATTTGTCTAATACTGTTTTTTTTTTTACTTTTATCGAATACTATTTGATGGCGCCCATCCTCACTCGTGCGATTCGCCAAACTAATTTAAGCAGTCAATTTTTAACAATATAAGTAATATTGTTAGGATTTACCTATATAAGTCATTTTCAAACGACCATTTCACACAAACGGTAGAGAAAAAGAAATGTCTGCTGAAACTTGGTAGGACGCCAAATCGTCGTAATACGCGACTGTCTTAACCATTAGGTAAGTGTTGCCAAGCTGTCAGAACCAGCGACAATTCACTATACCTTCCAGAGAAAACAATTTATCCAAAACAGCAAATCGTTTAATTACCAAATTATCATCTTTGAAACAGACAACTTATTATTTTTTGTATTACAGTTTGCTTTTATCTATTCGTCTGAAGGAAAATTCCTTAGAAGATGAACTGGTGACGTGGTCTAAGATATAGCATGCAAGCTTAAGAGATCCCTATTCACCCCTGATTTAAAGATTCTCGAATTACTTTTTTTATTTTATTTATTATCAGAATAACACATTTACATAATTAATACTTAAATACTGCCTTAAAATCTAAGTTAGATTTATCCAGACAGATATGGGTTCTCGACCTTCTAATAATGATACACATTATGTGTCAAGCATCGCACGCGCCCAAATTCACAGCTGAGCTGCCATTTAATCGACTTGGAAGTAACTATCGTTCCCTAATCTGTGACCCAAGTCGGTTGGTTGTCAAAGCGTCCATCCCTTCCCAAAGTATTCATACAGTACACACAGTAGTGTTAAACATTTTGAGGTCATTAGTTACGAAAATTCTTAGTTTCTTTAGTTAGTTACAACAATTACTTTTCGACTCATGTGTCTGATATTTAATGATGCCTATCTATTTTTTATGTTATACGTGGCATAAAAGCAGAAGGGACTATCGAGATCTAGACAGCACTGGGGAATTACGATACGTTGCCAATCCTTTTAAGACTCTGTTAACTCACCTTTTGAAGAATCCCATATTACAGCTGGGATTCTTCAAAAGGTAACAGAACAAAAATCACCGACATACCCCAGCGGATTAGCATGTTGAAGTGACTGTGGGCAGGACACATAGCTCGAAGAACGGATGGCCGTTGGGATCGAAAGGTTTTCGAATGGAAACCACAGACTGGCAAGCGCAGCATAGGGCGGCCACCGACCAGTTAGACAGACGACCTGACTAACATTGCAAGCAAGGGCGGAATGCGGGCCGCTTCCAACCAGTCTTTGTGGAAATCAATGAGGGAGGCCTATGTCTAGCAGCGGACGTCTTATGGCTGAGATGATGATGATGATGATGATGTTATGACAGCTACTGGGGAATAACAAGGGAGGAAGCTTGTTCCACAAAAAAAGTCAGCAGTACTTCCTCAAAAATTTTGAGTTAACAATAAAATGTATATTTTCTTGTGCATTTCCAAAACCGCCCAATTTACTTTAATATTTTTGTGATGAAGGTTGGTATAGACAAGCCATTATGCAAATATTTTGAGGTCGAGGGTTTGTAATTCAATTTAAGATTTATCTTTGTTCTTTGAGCCAGAATCCCTAACGAGGTTTTAATTTAAAACCACTCGCACGTCACCCGCACCCTTTTGCGAATACGTGACTAGGAATGAGCATCAAGTATATTTGGATGTAATTTACATTCTCTTGATGTTTCTTTACAAATATATGTTTTAATGCTCACAAGGTCATAAGTGTCAACTATGGTCACAGGATATTGATCGTGTATTTTTGATGTGCTCCTGATATTTCAGTACTGTTGCAAGCACTATCAGGAGTAAACTGGTAAAACACTAATAACTAATTACAATACCGCAGCAACTACAATAACATTTGAGCAATCCACTAGCTATTGGTAAACCACTAGTCTTTTGCGGGTGGATAAACAGTTTAGAGAGTTAAGAGCAGAAAATCGGTCTACCCTCTTTCTTTTATTAACTGACTTCAATAAGGAAGTTACGCAATTCGACCGTATATATGTTTTTTTTTTATGTGTGTTCGCGGATAACTTCGTCGTTTATGAACCGATTTTGATGATTTTTTTTGTTAGAGTATACTTCCGTGGTGGTCCCATTCAAATTTCACTAAAATCGGACAAGCGGTTTTTAAGTTATACACCAATAACTGAAAAGTGCTACGCGTATCTTGATGATATTATTGTCGCGTATTAGTTATTATTTATATTAACAGCATGAGCGACATTTTGAACATATAAATGGAAAATCATTGCCTGTGAAAATCACAGATACGAAAAATGTAAGTAATATTACTAAATGAAAATGAGTACGAGTAGCAATAATTTCCATGCCTAGTCTGTATGGCAGTGGGTGCGTGTACTAATGACTAGTTGTGTGGGGATGTAGGTAAGTACTTATCTTCTTACTATTCAGCGAAAAAATTGATAAATGGCATTAAATAAAAACTTGCTACATGTTCTATTTTCAAAAGTAACAAACCAGTAGTCAGCAAGGCGCTCAATTACAATCTACTGGTTGAAACTGGATCAGTTAATTCCTTATACCGACCTATTTTATTAACAAAACAAACCTTATCTCTACTCTGTAATTTAATAGTGGTAACGCAAACAATGTGAAAGCACTTCTCGTGTTTGTATCAGTCAGCTTCCGCGCAGAAACTAATTGCTCTTTTGTGTGACGACCATTTTCTGCTTGTTTCGTTCCACTTATCCGAATATTCAGTTAAATCTGTGAAGGGTAACCAAAGTCATCAAATGTTTCATTAATATTAATGCTTCTTTCGTAGTGGAGCTTGAGTACGCGATGGAAAACCCGTCAATTTAAGAGGATATTACACCCCGTAATTATGCATGCAAAAAGAACCGAAAACCATAAACTTTATTGAAAAAAATAAAACGTATATGGCTAAAATACACCAAACTTAAGCCATTAAGATCCATAACAAAATTTTATGTAATAATTTAGAGAGGAAAAAGAGGTTTGCCCCGGAACGTAAATTCTATCAAAAAAATTACCTATAAATATCACGAGCAGCAACTGTCTCTTTCGGTTGCATAGGGGGTTGGAAGAAACGCTGAGATAGCAATACGGCTGCTTAATACCTAGAACGCGACAGTGTTTAGTATTGAATCCTCTTAACGTGGTTGAGCTGACAAGATATCATCATATCATAAGAATATTTTAAAGGAGGATGGCAGAACCAGCCTTGCTTCCGAAAAACGAAATGACAACCCGTTCATGTATCTTTTATATATGAAAATTTAGATTCTATTTTTGTGGATTCCGTGAATAATTTGCATTATTTATAAAGTTGGGAATCAAAAGTACTTTTATTTTACTAATTAAAAATATTAGATGTAGGTTTGTATTTTTAGAACGCACCCTATGGTTCTCATATGTTTGTTGCGTTCGAATACTTACGCTCTGAAATGAATTGATAATGTTACTCAATTATCTGTAGTCAGCTGTTCTGTAGACCCGGACTGCGTTCATAACACAGCCATGCCTAGTTTATTCCAGAATATAATATGTTATCTGTATCTGTATCGCGATCTATGCTATATTGCTTTCTCTGTCTACGATGCTATACATGGATGGCGGTACATTGAATGGTTCGCATATGGACGTGTAGTTAACATACTGATACAGATGATTTTCCGTGATAACATTTACTCCCAATTTCTAGGAAAATGGTTGAATATACAATATACAATGTATTTATTGCTCTATCGATACGTAAATTACGCATTATATTATTAACTACGCGTTCATTCGTGAACGCGGCTTCTTTCTTCTAGGCTGCAAATGTATGGGAGTTTGCCATCCTTCTTTGTATACAAATATTCACTGGCGGATCCAGCGGGGCAGGGGAGCCTAAGGGACTGAAAATCCCCAGCAAAAACATCTGAATCTATTCCTCAATGACCCGTAAAAGAATATTAAATTTATAACTATACTTCACGAGTGTGTAAATTCAAACAGAACATAGAAAAAAAAAGTACGCACTTCTCCGTTGTCATATCTAACGACGAGACGTGGAATAAAAAACTAAAGAGGTTCCATGGGACAGCTAGATTTTCGCGATAGGCAACGAAGGAAGGCCAGTGTCCCATCAGATAGACAGTAGTGGGCTGATTATGCAAATTCTTATCTTGTTTCTAACTCACATAGTAGATTAAGGTCGACAATGACTTACCTCTTACTCAAGTAGGTTATCTAAATGTAACACAGGACGTCTAGCCAATTGGGAGCAAAGTGTTCAGTCTTTCACGAATCAGTGATCTCACAATTTATTCTTGCTACTTGGTATGAGTCGGATTAACGCCTGGAGAAATTCAGAAGGCAGTAACGTTAATTTACTAGTCTCTATTTGATTAAGCTTAGAAGTACAACAATTTCTATTATGGAAATCAATTTCTCGACGATTATATTTCGAATTTTTTATCAGCCCCTGTCAGTTTATCAAAGAACAATATGCACATTTTGTAAAAAAATATTGTGTCATTTGACTATGAATGTTACTTATGATACTTATGTGTGCGGGAATAAAACCAATAATTACCTTAATTTAACAATTCGTGGTGGTGCCAATGTGAATATTTTTCAAATGGTTTTATGGTTTATTGAATTAATAGCATGATAAGCGGAACTTATGTTCAAATTATTTGGAGGAAAAAAATCCTCTAGAAACAATTTTGCAAATGATTTTTTTTGGCACGGCAATTGAAAACATTAAACAATCGATTTGTGAAAGTATAAAAACTTTTAAGATACTAGTAGTAGTAGTTATCCTATCCTACTAATATTATATCCTACAAATATTATATCCTATCCTAAATATTATAAATGCGAAAGTTTGTGTGTATATCTGGAAGTGTGTATGTGTGTACGTTTGTTGCCTCTTCAGGCTCAAACGGCTACACCGATTTCGATGAAATTTGGTATGGAGATAGCTTATACCCTGGGTTAACACATAGGCTAATTTTCATCACCACGTACCGCAGGGCGCAGCTAGTAAAACATATTTTCTATGGTCTTATATATCTTTGGTCATTAGTAGTGAAGAGACGTGTATGAGTAGAATCTGTTAATAACTGCTAAGAATTCAAACTATCCGCAATTGAATAAAACAATTCTAATAGGATGAAGTGTTATACGATATTGAACATTAGTGCAAGCAGAATAAAAACGTTCGTATTCTAAACGTTACTTCAGTAAGCAACACCAATAAGTGCAAAAAAATTAAAATACTACGCACTCAAAATCACAAAACCGGTATTCATTACAAAATTAAACAACTTTTAAATATAAATGTGTAAATTAATGAATTAAGTTTTATGTTAAAAAATGACACGGACCTTGGAGCCTGTGGAGAGTAATATTTCAATAAATAAATAAAAAACTACTTTAAACGCATTTCATCGCGTATATACATAATTTATTAACCATTATTTGTAAATGTTTAAACTTCGTTCGATTATCCGATAAAATGTATTTAAAATCAATGCCTATAAAATAAATGTGATATTTTATGAATACTCAAGCAGTCCTCTCTCTCTCCTCAATCCAATTTTGAAACATACTGATACTGGGCGCTTTTAATGCTGCGTAAATATTATACCGCCTCAGGATATTGCGTAAGCAGATAAGAGGCATTTAATTAAAAAAATGAATTAACATTTGCGGGAAGTGCGAACGGTCAATAGGCGGAAATAAAAGCAAATTTTGCAAGAAACCGCTTTTGAGAGCTTAGAATGGGCAATAAAAAAAACGTAAAGAAACGATTGCTTCTTCAAGCATTCTTATAAATATGCTAAACTTGAGTAAACCGTTCTAATAATGTTGTGTCCGGAAGCAAGTGCGCAGTAAAAAAAACGTTAGAAGACTCACCATGTGGACTCAAGGTTCGAAGCGAAGTGAGTACAAGTAAACTGGTTCTAATGTCGATCGACTGTCTAACATTACATATTACAATAAGAGTTAATGTAATGTCATGAACTGAATGGGTAAATTTTATAAAATAAGTCGTCGACACGTAGTTGTACCAATGGTAAATTGCAGATAATTTATTTCCGATAAATTTACTTATTTCGGCAGCTGCAGATTAACCTAGCAACCTGAGCAACCTCGGCCCACTAACAACATGACTCTATTAAGTGTAATTATCTGAATATGATGAACGCCATGTGTGAACGAATGACGGGTCAAGCTTGCAATTGATAGGATTATGAAATCTTAAGGTGTGTTCGAGATGTGCAAGTGGCGTTTTTAGCAGTGTACAATTGATTAAGCGGTCGATTTGGGAATGTGGCATTTGTGGCAAAAACGATCTTTCCCAAATCGAACGACGCATACACGTCATTTACACGAAAGCTGTCAAATACGACGATTCATTTTAATATTCATGACTTAAAAATGTTTCAATACCTATTATATTAGCTTGAATTATAACGCGAATTAAATTTTCACAATGAAAATAGAAAGAAAACATTACACTTGCGTTTTTTTTTTCAAGTTTATTTATCTACTCACATCAGCTATAGCTGTCAATCTCTGAGCTGTCAAAAAGCTGTCGGAGGTGGGTCAAAAGCGGTAGATCACGGTGGCGTTTTTAACACTTCATGCATCTCGAACGGTGAACGAAAACAGTTCAAAACGCCACCTGTGCCAAAACGAACGCGGAACGTGAGCGTTTTGGGCGTTTTTAACTGTTCCCTAGCCCATCTCGAACGCTCTAATATAGTTGACAAAATACAACTGTTCAGCGGACGTCTGCCTGCCGACTGCTGTTTGCTATTATATTGCAAAAACTTTTTCATTTTATTTAAATTAAGGAAGATAAGTTTAACAGTATCTTTTTGTTTTTAGTCGTTTTAGTTTTACGTGCACTTATGAGCCGTAAGCCTTATATACCATATACCGGACTATTCTGACAAAAAATACACGAGAGTTTACCCACTTTTGTCCCCAGACTACATTTTCCCGGGAGTTATTCTGCCCTTCCGCATTGCGTCTCACTTGCTCCGTGAACACAAAGTGTTTACCAGAGTAGTTTCACTAACGCGCGTTTTATTGCTACGCCTTTTGGCCTCGCAGTGAGAAATGTATACCTGCCCTTATTATTTTATTTTCCCCGTGTTGTGTCGCCCTACATAATAATGACTTATGAATTGCTTATTTAGTAAATGAGTGTTGCTTTAATGAGAACGTTAGCATAAACTATTCAACATACTTATAGACAGGAATTACGGGAGTATATTCATAAATAACAGTCCTCTTAGTCAGCTATGCCTATTTGTGTATCGATAGGATGCCACGAAGTGCCACGAAACGACTCTTCCACAGATATCTCGGTAGTTTTACGGCTGAGCATCTGTACTGGCAATGCAGAGAAAAAAATTTATCAAAAAATGGAACCGAGTTCAACACTCAAAAGTGTGAAATAACTTGTCGAAGTCGGTATCATGATAGTTTAAAAGCAACTATTATCAAAATATTGTGCTCATGGTACCGACTTCGACAAGTTATTTCACACTTTTGAGTGTTGACGTCAGTTCTATGTGTTGGTAAAAATTTTCTTTTCACCCTTTCAGTGACCTGTGCTACTCACGGGATCAATAAAAATGGTCATTGTTTATGTTCACCGATTTCTTCACTCGCAATTATAATGTCGTCCACGTATACGTAGCACTATACGGTTATTGGAGTGTAACTCAAAAACCGCTTGTCCGATTTTGATGATTTTGGTATTCGCAACAGTTTTTCACAAAACTTTCGAGGATTCCATCGTGTTTTCTTCAACTGTTTGTTCCTTCGTTATAGTTCCAATAAAGTTTTTTTTAATTCGTAATGCAAGTATGTAGGGGCCTTGCATAGCTTAAAATCGCTGTGTTTGATGACAGTTTTTTATATATTATCAAGCGAAGAGCTCAACTCTAGTTTTCGTCCCGTGAGACCGATCATATAGAAATTGGTCGTTGGCGGTAGATTGTTCAATCAATCGAGCCGATGTTAGCGTTACTATGGGACAATTTTTTCGTAACTCAATCTTTTCCGCATATCAACTTTTCAGACCTTTTTTATCGTAGGTACATAGTTTGACGGCTATGTCACATGATGCGATATGATTTCACGCCTGCTTAGAAGATATCTTTTTGCTAGTGATTCGATTCTACTTGAGACACGAAGAATATTACGAAATATAATATTAAGAAGAATATTACTTATGACGAAAGAAACGAAATAATTTTACTCCTTAAAGTTGCAATTATATAGGTAAACCGTTTCGTAAAAAAAAATATCAATAATTGGAACCGACTTCAACACACAAAAGTAGACTAACTTGTTGAATTCAGTACCATTTTATGATTTAAAAAATTTTCACCCTTTTCAGGCACCTTTAGTTGGTACTTACGTCAATCAGGAAGTCATCAAGATAAACGTAACACTTTTCAGTTAGTGAAGTGTGACTCAAAACCGCTTGATTTTGATGAAATTTAAATAGGACTATCTCGAATGTATACCAAACAAAAAAATATTTGATCGGTCCACAAATGGTAGAGAAATCGATGAACATACATAAAGTCGAACATATAACCTCGTCCTTTTGGAAGTCGGTTAATAATCTTTAAAAGAACTATTGAAACTATTCAATAAGTTCTTTTGTGTAATAATACTTTTCATGGATAATAGTAACTTTTCATGGTATTACAACTATGTTACTATTATTCACATGCAATTCCATTAAAAACTACTTCACTAATTGGTACCTACAAACGGTTGTGATGTAAGCAATGCTAATGTCATTACCATAAATATCGCGTGTTGCCAGTAACAGTTCAGTTTTAACTGCTTTCTACAGTTTTTAGTTACCATTGGTATTATTTCCGCAGTCTTCTTGATTAATAAAAAGAAACAGTGATAATGTAACTATTTTGCAGTGTTGCGAGATGATGCCAGCAATGAGTCCCTACTCAGCATTGTGCTGGGGTTTGGCAACCTTAGCACTAATTTTAAGTAGGAAACATGCCTTAAGTATAAGTGCCACTAAGAATGTATTATTGAAAATTCCACCTCTAAGGGTGAAATTCACCAAAATTTAAAACGTCCGATTATCAATTTTACCGTCGGTCAAAAAGTTTAACTGTTTGGTAAAAACTGTTTGACCGACGGTTAAATTGATTATCGGATGTTTAAATTTTGGTGAACTCAATCATTACACTGTTTGACCGACGACGGTTAAATTGTTAATCAGACATTTAATTTTTGGTGAACTCGACCCTTAAGATGTAATCGGGGTACCAACGTTTTTGGATTAAAGTATTTTCGACTTACCGACTTTATATTAAGGCATGTTTTATTCATGGCCGTTTGGCGTCGATTGCTCCGGCGCATTACGAATACAGTGCGTATATACGAGTAGTATCAATGAACATATTTATAATATCATCGAGTAGTACGCATACGGCCGACAGTTTCTGCGATACGTGTGCATCGTGCTCAACGACAACGCGGACGCCAGAAACACTCAACGCTCGAGTCGTATGCATATAAACACCTATTATATACGAGTATTAAAGATAGATAGATAACTCTTCATCGTACTATAGTAGCGCCCCGCGGTTTCACCCGCATGAATACGGTTTTCCCGCTACCTCAATTATCCCACGGGAACTATACCTTTTCCGGAATAAAAGTAGCCTATGTATTAATCCAGGGTCCTATCTTCATACCAAATTTTATCGACATCGGTGTAGCCGTTTGAGCGCGAAGATGTAACAAGCATACACACAAACTTTCGCATTTATAATATTCGTAGGAGTAGGATAATACAATTTTTAATATAATATAATAAATTAATACACCAACACAACATGAAATTAACAATAATATTTATACAACTAAATAGTTATATACAATGGGTGGTCTTATCGCTAGGGACTGATCTCTTCCAGACAAGGTCTAGAAAGTACTGATTACAGGGTATCTTACAGTCCAGTCAAATAAACTTTTAAATCAAAATTTCAGTCTATATTTCTACTACCTGCGATTTTTTAACATTTACGGTTATCTCCTAAACTTCGAAACCGGTTAACTTTGACCGGAGGAAAAAAAGTCATAGAACCTTTTTAATGTAAATTTTTAAGCTTTATAAATCTTCTTCAGAACTTTTTTCTCTCACTTTTACTATTTTCAAGTAATTGCGAAAAGAAATTATCAAAAAAATTTTTTCAACCCTTGCCGGTGTTTGCGCACCCATAAAGGTTTTACACATTTTTTTTGTACGATTAAAACTACATAATTTAAAAAATGCAGCCTTTAGACTAAAATTTTGATTTTAAAGTGATATAGAAGTGTAGAAGATATTTGACTAGACTATTAACATCTCTTACTCAGGACGTCTTATTAGGACCGAGTTTGATGTATTTCAGGTATATGATTTGACAAATAAAGCTTAGTAGTCTACTTTTAATTTGGCAATCCGCATATGTAGCAATGATCGCCCTTACATATTTTTTTTTATAGGAGATGAGGGAGGGTCATTACTTTATTTTTGGACAAGCGGTCCATCCCGGCTTAGCACGGTTACATGATTGAAGTTTTAGTAAGGATCCTTATTTTGTCTTACCTAATATATATAGCCTAACTACTCAGGGATAATATAGAATTCCAATTGTGACATAATTTTCGAAATCGGTCTAGTAGTTTTTGGGTTTATCCGATACAAACATACAAATCTTTTCTCTTTATAATATTACTAGAGGTCCGCCCCGACATCGCAGGAGTAAAAAATGTCAAAATTAAAAATTATAAGGTTAAAGCGATGATAGCTCAGCGGGGGGAGCGTCGCCTATTAAACTAACGGACACTGGTTCGATCCCCAACAACAGCTTGAGCTTCCGGTGAAGGTAACACCGTTATCAAATTTCCAGCATGGTGGTAGGGTACTTTCAAATACCCGCCTGGCTAGCTACCACCCTCAAGTTTGAAAAACTGTCACTAAAACACATAGTGTGTTCAGGCAGCACTCCTTGAGAGCCAGTTAGCATTCAAGATCGGCGTGATAACATCTTCGACCACATCGTCACTGACCATCAACCAAATGCTAGATCTATACAGAATAAAAAATATAAAAAAACCTAATTTTTTTGAAAATATACTAAGCCTTTGTCACCCAGGGATAGTGTAATTTCCTAACAGTGAAAGAATTGTTCAGTAGTTTCGGAAGATATTCAATGCAAATAAACAAACAATCAATCAAATCTTTTCTCTTTATAATATTAGTAGGGATAGATTAGCCAGTTCATCCCATGGGTATGTCGGCAAAATCTCTCAAAACCTCATTACTCATTAAGGATGTATTAAGGAAAAGCAGAATATATTTTCATCCAATTGTTTATTAATTTACAGCTGCTATTTTATCGGCTATAGTTACGGCAATGCGACATCCATACATGGTAGATATTCTAACCTGTCGCACTCATGTTTCGCTTCCATATTCATATCTACTAGTAGTGCTAACTAGTAGAATGTATTAAGTCTCTTTCCACATAGATTATAATCTGTGTGTCTTCAAGTTACGAGTGAATAGGTATCTTCTAGGCATGCGCGATTTATCGTAGACTACACCATCACTTAAGATCAGATGAGATAGTGGTCAAACGCCTGCCTATTGTGCATAAAAAACCTAGGCAAAAGGTTTGGTTTTGGTTTGGTTTGCTTTGGCAAAAAACTAGTTTTTTAGGTTGAAAAAATATCTTTTATTTAACACTATTTTAATTAGTTTAATACAATCACTACCGATTTCCTTATGCATGTAAAAATGTCTACTGTTTTATATAAATGTAAATGTGAACAAAAAAAAATATGTTAAAAAATGGCACGGACCTTGGTGTGTCAAAATTTTTAAAAAAATGTCAGCTTTGTTTAAATATAGCTAAACTTTTGTTTTTTGGCATTAACTGATGCCCATAATATATGCTGTAAGCTGCCAACATTACAGATTTTAGAGCCAAAAGATATAAAAACTTACTATATTATAAATTAACATATGGACAAGATAAAATTCAGCCTCCGAAACAGGGACACCTAAGTGGGTGAAACGCATTGGGGCCGGGCCGCCTGCAATGCGTAAACCTAAGCGTGCTACTATCACTTATTCTGTGCCCATAGCCGAATGCGTCAGTGAACTAAAAACCATGGACCCATGGGATGCCCCAATTTAACTTGGGATGAAACTTTGACCATTTTAGGATAAGTGCCTCAGTAATTTTTGATACGTAGGACACAGATGTGTGAGAATTTGATACTTGTAGTTTATGCGCATAATATGTACATTGTACAACGAAGGCAAATTGAAGGATAGATATACTTTTTTTTAGTTCAGTTTACTAAAAAAATATATTATGCCCACTATTATAATACTTTATTATCACACTAATCCCACTAATATTATAAACGTGAAAGATTGCATGTATGTGTGTAAGTAAGTTTGTTACTCCTTAACGCTCTAACCGCTGCTGCACCGATTTCGATGAAATTTGTCATGGAGATAGATTAAGACATAAGATACTTTTCATTCCGAAAATAATTGCTGTTTCCGTGGGCTAAGGAATAATTCAATAACTTCTGTTAATCCTCCACGCTCAAACGGCTGTACCGATTTCGATGAAATCTGGTATGGAGATAGGACACATAAGCTACTTTATCCCGAGTAACCGTAATCCACGCGGGTGAAACCGCGAGGCGCTACTATTAATATTATAAAGATGAAAGACTTTTTAAGAGTTTCATAAAAAAATCTTTATATTGTGTTCAAAATACGAACCCGAATGTACTGAAAAAAAATCTTACAATATTTCCTTTTTGATGTCGATCGTTTAGGTCATAACTGTCAAAGGCAGTAAATATTGCTATGAAAAGACTTTCAATCAAATTAACTGAAACGTCTCAAAATTGTCATTTTAGCAAACGGTAAAACTAAACACCTAACACGTAAAATACTAACTAACCAAATAAAAATATTATGTAAAACAAATGAATATCGCAAACTTTTATGGTAATATAAAACAAATTACAATCATGATTTAGACATGACAATATAAATATAAGGGCTGGATGCGGGCCGCTTCCAACCGGTCCTTGTGGAAATCAATGGGGAAGGCCTATGTCCAGCAGTGGACGGATGATGATGAATATAAATATATGTAAAGCGACGGATATACCCAACGCAAGACATAATAATTATTTACAAAAATAGTAAAAGCCAAGTAAGATATCAGATGTCACTCTTATGACGAAATAAAGAAGATAATACGGAAACTTTACCCCAAGGAAGGCTGAGATACGTGAGCGACGTCGGCGACTGAAATATAAATGGATCCATTGAAAGGTCCTGAATGGCGACGCTGACGACATGAGCTAAAGACATATGGCTCTGCTGGCTTTTATGGTATGGCGCGCTGAAGAAATTCAACTATGAACATTTTGATGATAGTTTATAAGTTCTAGAGAATCTAGCGACAGAACTAGCGGTTGCCCACTTGACGGTGACAATATGGTTGAAGGTTTAATCACGCTAAATCTAGATGCTTACTGGCTTTCAAGGACTGCTGCCTGAACACAGCATGTGTTTGGAGACATATTTTTAATCTTGAGGGTAGTAGTTACACAGGCAAGAACTCGAAAGTACCCTACAACCGTGCTAGGAAAATTCCTAGCTGGCAACACTTTTATAAAAAATGGTAACAGTGTTGCCCTAACCTAAACTCAAGCGTTTGGTGGGGATCGAACTAGCGTCTGTTAATTTGGCAGACGACACTCACCGAGAGTGAGATGCCAAGCGATGATAGTTCATCGCTTCAAAATTTTTATTTAATATTACTGTAATAAACACATTGCTTGACCTTTCTGATAAAATCTTTTATGGATAGGCATTTTCATTGCAAAAGGTAAAATTCATACAAACTTGTAGTCAAACTGTTAAGGCCATAAAAATGGTAAGCTAGCTTCATACTTCTAACAAACTAGGGGCTATTTACTTCGTCGTAAACTTAGACAATGAAACTTTTTGCTGAATCACTTTCTTTTCAATACCCGTGAGATACCTTTTGTGATCAAGACAGTGATTTTTTCGTAGCATGAATGTTAAAAATAATGTTCCACGCTTATTAATAATGTTCATCCAAACATACACAGTCATTCAATTACTTATTTTTAGATAGGGCTGGCACCACGGATAATTCTGAATTTTTTATTGTTTAAAGCCCTTCCTAAACATGATAAAAGTATTAACATTACTATCGCGGATATTTATCATGTTTTATATATTATATGTATCATCCAGCCTTACTAAAGCAACTACGTGAGTAAAGCCGAATAATAATTTGACAAACTCACGAGAATTTCGAATCAAAAATATTTATCACGTAATTTTTTGTTTGCCTTGCTCCAGATTTCGGCACAGTTGCGTGCGCCATGTTTTCGAGTAAACTGAAGTTTCTGCGAGTATGTGTTCTTTAAGCGCAGACAAATCTCACAAATAACATACATTAGCAATATTCAGATGATAATGTTAATTCTTGAATAGTGACCATGTCACTTTAAAAATCAATTATACACTACAATATTAGAAACAAAGCAATTTATCTGTGGAGGCTTGTAAATGGCTCTTCCGTACAATATTTGTTGTGGTAATTTGTAACTTTAGCTGTACGCCACCCTAAAAGAACTAAAAAAATAGAAATAATAAATAACAATTTATTATGAATGTATAAAACACGGGAGTTACTCACGTAATAAGTCAGAGGGTTCCGACTATAGTTTCAACCACATTCGGTTGAATTTTTCAAGGAGAATACGGGGCGCTCGCGGACGCGGTCGCGATTCGCCTAGTACAAAAGTAATAATAAATAAAAATAACAAAGAATAAAGTAGTAATAAATAACAAAGAATTCATACTGTATTACAATAAGTTTTTTCTACGGGATAAGGTGACGAAAGAAGCAAAACGCCCATAGGATGTTAAGTGGAAACTTCTGCCTATATAAACCGATACAATTAGTAAAGAACTGCACTGCGCCCGTCACCCTGAGACATAAAATTGGTGAGTCTCATGTGCCTGTAATTTCACCGGAAACCATACCCTTCAAACCGAAACACAAATACATACTGGTGGCAGTAGCTGCCCGGGCAATATTTAACATAGATTGTTACTGTTCTTAATAAGTAATATAATATTAATTTTGTTATTAAAACTGACGTGGTTTTGAGACATTATCAATGTATAAAACACGGGAGTTACTCACGTAATAAGTCAGAGGGTTCCGACTATAGTTTCATCCACATTCGGTGGTCTTTTTCAAGGAGAATACGGGGCGCTCGCGGACGCGGTCGTGATTCGCCTAGTACTGGTATTCTCCTTGAAAAAGACCACCGAATGTGGTTGAAACTATAGTCGGAACCCTCTGACTTATTACGTGAGTAACTCCCGTGTTTTATACATTGATAATAATATTAATTGTTCACGTTAAATTCTGCCATATATGCGGTCTGCATATGCATACATCGTATAACAGTGATGTATTAAGGGGCGTTCTACCCTTTCAAAAATGGTATTTAAAAAGCTGCTGCGCCCAGTCTTATTTCCGCAATTAGTCGGAAGTAATCGGTGTTCACTAAAAATATGAACTACAGTGAAATCGTAGCCACAACAGAATCATAACCCCTTTACTGTACTGACTGCGTAGGGCATTCAATGTCCCTAATTCTGTTAATCCCTCGAACTAGCTAAAATTCTTCAAAATGAATAAGCTTGTATTCAAATTCGTGTAACTACAACGCTATTTCTATTTATTAGACGAGTTTTATTCAATTTCTGGCTGATTTCGGGTAATTTTAACACCAAATAAGTAGCGACTTATTTTACATAAAACTATCCGCAATATTAAAAAAAATATATAATTTTAGTTTTCCTCTTGATAATGTCATACTAATTTGGACTTTACCGTCTTATCTTAATTATTGTCCAGAATTTTAGTTTAGTTTAGTTGAACAACAGAAACAGAGTCGTTTTTTTGTAAAATTAATAACTAATGACCATAGGCTGCAGGTGGAGAATGTCTAAAAGTGCGCTTTAAATAGGGTTATTTAACAGCTTCTGTATAATGAACGTGCAAGCCTACGAGCCAACACGTTATATCTTACACGAATCACAAAATATAACATATATAAAGATTTCCTTACTGGTACTGAAAATATGCAAAAATTCCAGTATGAAAAGTTGTGCTAGTTTTCCTAACTCCTATTCTAAACGGTAGGTCTGCATAAACTTGCATATGTGAGCAATGCAAGTTTATACATCTACAAAAATAATAATATTTATTTTTGTAAATGGTAAAAGAAACTCATTTTTATCCTCTATAGATTCAGCGTTTGACTACTATCTCACATGATAGTCAGTGACGATGTGGTACAAGATGTTATCACGCTAGACCTAGAATACTTTCTGGATCTCAAGGACTGCTTGGATACGAATCATAGGAAGCGATCTGACTGATTAGGACCAGTCCTATCATCTGTCAGTTGCTGAGTCACTACGTTCCTGAAGTGATAGTAAAGCTTCTCATAGAGGCATAATGTCAGTGTGGAAACTACAGTGACGATTTAAACGTTACGTTCAAGCAATAGTAAAGTAAATGAATTGAAAAATGAAAAGTAAATGCATTACTAAGCCTTTTGGCCGTGTAATTTTTTATACGAAGAAATATTTATTTAATAAATATTAAATTTTAAAATAGAATAAACATGTTTATTTAAATTGTGGTATTCAAAACATTTCAATTCCTTCATAGGCCTGAGCCAAACAAAGCTAAACACCCGTTTAGCTTCATTTGGTTCAGCTAGTTTTGATTCTAACTATGAGTGAGGTTCTATTATATAGCAGAATTGTGTAAAAATCACGGTCGCATTTTTTCCAAATCCTGGACAAATTGCGCGAAGAATGATATACGGCATTTTTACGATGCTACGAGAAGCTCAAAGAATTCGTAGCACTAACTACGACACTTTCGTAGAAGGCTACGACGTAGTCACTCAACGTAAGCTTTTGTAGAACTTTTGGTTTGGTTACTTATGCTGTGTATTTTGTGTTGCAAAAAGATCTTAATCGCGAAAGGCAACTTTGAATTCATTTTAAGCACAACAAAGAAATTAAACTGAACTACAAGGGTGAGATCATTGTAATGCCTTATAAAAAATCTCGGACTTTTTTTGGATTGTTTACACTTTAAGTATATTAGAAAGGTGAACCATAACTCGTGAGAAATCATCGAAGCGGCTCTTACTGTTATAGACAGTTAAACTCATCTAGTTTCTCACGAGCATCCTTCTCTGTGGTCTGTGCTTGAAAGGGTGCGTTCGCTTATCTCATTTTCAATTGACATCTTCCCTATATCGGAGAGCACAGTAAGCCGTTAATCCCAGTTGTGGGTTTAAGGCAATAGTAGTTATTACGCTTCAGCTATTCCGAGTGATTTTTAAACTCTCTTTTGGGCTGCTGCTATATAATTATAAGGCTATAACGGTCACAAAACCTTATGCAGCATGGGAATATCATAAACTGGCGTATCAAGAAATCATTACGTTGAGTAATCATTAAGGAGTAGTCATATTATAACATATAACTGGTTTTTCTCAATAGTTAGGCACCATTTAGATTAATACTTTTTTTAACGAAAAATATAATAGTTTTGAAATTTTGTAGGCGTGCTCAAGAGAAATGCCGGTTTGATGAATTTGAAAAGTATCATACAGCCAAGAGATAGGAAAGATTACAGTTTAGTTACTTCGGCCCCTGTTTACAGTAAAGTCTTCAGTCATAAACTGAAATTGTTTTCGGGATGAAAGCGCTCACTCAAACTGATTTGTAACAAAAAATATTTCTGTTATTGTTGGAAACCCTTCATAATAAAACCATATTCTATTCAACTTGACGGAGTTGTCATATTCGATCTTAAAAGATAACAAGGACTTACAAGGTCTAAGAAAGCCAAGCTACTTTTTGTACGACCATTATTTGGATATGGAGCACGAAAACCTTCCAAGAAAACGAGCCTAGTAAATTTCTTAGCGATATTTCTGGCGTGCATAAGATAGCACAAGATCTTATGTCTAATGGTAGAGCCGGTTTGGAGATCACGTAATTTCAAACAATTTCGCTACGAAAGTATTACATGATCACAATGATAAAGGTGTTAAGACTAGAAAAGTGTACAGTGGAAAAGTGAAATTCCTCTTTATTTGTAGTCGGTAAAAAATAGCTTGGCAGGTTTTATAAGTTGCGCAAAGTTTATTGTGAGTCGCAATGTTATAATCATTAAATGTTTATAGGTCGGTCTCGTTGCGATTTCTAAAGGTGTCTACAAGTGGTCGCATATTCGATAGGGACATTCGCACACGTTTTTATTCAAACCCTAAAATTAAATATATCCAAGACATATGTTTAAAAAAATTATTAAATAACCGTTCCAATTCTGCGGCAAAAAGCCGCATGAATAACTTTTCAAAAAAGCTAGCTGGCTAGACAGGCAACTCTCTGTAGAACTATTTGTAACTAAGAAACACATTATGTAAAATGTACCGTGGGCTTATACTGCGAGTCTCTGAATTAATTAAACTCAAGGCTACAAAGAAATATGTGAAAATCAATATACAAATGTGTCAATAGACCCACGTGCGGAATGCCAAATTAATTGACAACACTGTAATTTTATTGCATTAAATTAATTACAATATTTCATTTTAATTTAAAATGTTAACACGTGACGAATTTCACTATTCAATATTTCTGTGACCAGTTCATTTGCATAAAAGCGCCGCAAAACGCTGTGTCACTGAACAAACAGAGCTTTGATTTCAAACCACGTTCCATTCCATCGTGTCAACGCAAAGTTAGTTTTGACAATAACAAGATTGTTTGTGCAGATCTTTATTCCGGGTTTTTCATCAAGTGTTGTTGCCTTTTAGCGTTAAAATCTATAGACGAAATATTGTATATACTGTCTATGGCATTAAGGTACATAGTAAACGTAACGTAAACGTACTTATGACGTTTTAGTTGATACACAAACTAAAACGATGGCATTTCATGATATGGAAGAAATTATCTTTATTGCTATGCTGTGGGTAGGTGTTGGACACCAAACAGAAGCATGTCAGTAATCGAATCTTACCTCGAGCTAAAGCGTGCTGCAAGATACCTTCATTATTTAATCCACAGCATTTTTGTTTTACTAACGTCACTAAAACTTTAAGCGACGCGGAGTTAAGGGTTTCGCAGTTCTACTTGTAGAAAGTAGTATCATTAAATCAATTAATTGCACCCTAAAACTATCAATTCACTTAGGTGACTTTGTAGAGAGTGAGCAAGGAGGCGAGAAGAAAATAGGCAAGAGGGGAGGGGAGGGTAATGCTAAACTCATACGCTCTCTCTAACATTTGCTTATCAACTAATGAGTCTCAATTACTTTTTATTCGGTACATGAGTCAGCAATAAACAACATTTTAAGTTTTTAATTCGTTAACTCTGATTTTCTTGTCATTGGTTACAGTACTAAATTGCAACTGACATTATTATTATTATTATTTTATTTACACTAGGCCACCCGATGCTATGTGATGAAGCGATTTACGGATCACGCTTCCCGGAGAAATCCTGCCTAAATCTGTGTTTCCGATTGAATACAATCTGGGTGTCTTCAAGTCACGCGTGACTAGGTATCTTCTAGTCAGGCGAGCCCCATCGTAGACCACATCATCGCTTAACATCAGGTGAGATGGTGATCAAACGCTTGCCTATTCGCATTAAGCAAAACTTGATGACATTTTTATATCACGGGATAAAATTAAATTGTAATCACTTCATTCAACCTTTATGATAAGAAAAGTTTGACAAATGAAGACTCGGATTTTAGGGAATCGTCGTGAATGAAATTGGATTTCGGCCGAGATAAATTTGACAAAAACGCTCGTTTAATTTAGCGATTCATAAGCGTGCCGATGAAGTATTGATTAAAGGTTGAGATTAATACTCGTGCTGTTCCCACAAAACTTCAGGAGTATCTGTAGTAATAATAGTTTGATACAGTCTATCCTAATACTAATTGAGACTTAACATTGGGTCAATGATTATCATCCGTGTTGATCTTAACGATCTCGGCCATACGACCCCCCCCCCCCCCTTATATCCCATATATAATCCCTACCCCTTAAAGACTTGCTATTCGGTAAACATAAAAAACGCGATCAAAACGATATGCAATTCCTTTTACTTCTAAACGTTTGTTTTTGAATTTGGAATTCTAACACAACGGCACAATCCGTCAGTCACATGATGCATCAAATACATTTCCATAATTCATTCATGTACATTTCACGTGTAATATTTCGGCACTTTCTCCGTCCCGGTCTAGAAAAAACATATTTCGTTAGCATGTGCTGAAGACAGTTAAACAATGTTTATAAAAACGTTGTTAATCACTGATTAATGTAGCGTGACAATTGGCCACTTCAATGAAAATTTATTGGAATTAGACGGGCGCCGCTGTTCCGTGACCGACTGAGATGAATATAATCATTAATAAATATGAATTCGACGCAATAAATGCCTAAATATGAAAGAAGTAATAATTTTGCAATTAATAACTTTTTAATTTTATTTCCTGACTATTATGTATATACTATATGTGTATACTCTTTTATGTTATGTATATACAAAAGAGTACCTAGATAGGTTGTTAAATTTTGCAAACATTGTGTATATAGACACACAGACTGAGGTGCCTCTCACTCTTTATACTATTGATGTATTTTGGAATAGGGTGAACGCCCTCGTGCAAAAACAATGAAAAACGAAATATCAATAAGTCGCATCTATTTGTAATTCGTTCGGGGACGCGGTCACGATTCGTCTAGTACTGTGCGTTACTACGTGATTAATTCCTGTGTTTTATACATTCATAATGAAAGGTCTGAAGAGCGTGGGTGAAGCAGAAGAAGTGTGTAACGATCGTAGCATTTGGAAGGCTGTGGTGTCTCCTATGGGAAAGATACGTGAATATAATGTCTGTCACAATCAGTGGGTATGATTTAAATGGTATTTCAGTTACCAAATCCTGTAAACACTAACACGGTGAATGTTGCATTATAACACCTGTTGGATTTATACACGCAACTCGTATGACGCACGCGATATCGGGGCTAAAGCAGGCGTCTACACATCTACATTAGCTGTAGTGCAAAAATAATTAATGTTTTGATTTATGTATGCCATGACAAGTCGTGGGGTTAGGCGAGTTTGTTAGTGATGCGCCAGGTTGACATAACTGCAAGGTTTGGCTTGGTTATAGCATAATTTTTGGGATTTTATCAGAACGTAAAATTACACAATAATAATAAACTTAATATACGCAGAGACATTGGGTGTTCTCTGTGTATTTCTAACCGTATATATAAACGAGAGGGAGTGTTCTGAAGAACGTTTCAACCTTATTCCGTAGTGAAAGTTTTACCAGTATAGTAGCGGCCATCGCTTGAAAGCTTATTTACACATAAATTATACACGGGAGTCACATTCTGCGCGATTCTACCGGTCGTTTTTGCCATGGAAAAGGTGGAGCAAGCTCGGTTTCCCCAATTGCTACAAAATGGGATTCTACAAAAATAGAATTGGCAAGGTCTTAGAAGGACTGGCGACGTATCGTTTTTTTTTATTTACACTCATACACCCTCCACTAGGATTCCGTGTGTCGCGGGAGGCATGGACACATACAATAGACACATACAGCACACAAACACCCAAGACCCGGGACGTTTGTCCCGACCTATCGCATAAATGTTTTCACCTGCCGGGATTCGAACACAGTGTCCCCGTGGACCAGAAGTCACGCCACTGATGACTGAGCCATGGCGACCTTAAAAAATAATTTAATTCACTTGAGGATGCCTCCTGCACACGGGCACGTGTTCACAGGCGAAACACGTGTCGAAGAACTTCCGGTTACGTAAGATTAGGACCAATGATTAGCTGAATGCAGATGACTTCCAACAAGTTTTTTACTATTACGAGTCACGGAATCAAAATTTGTTTTTATCATAATTATGTGAATGACTTACCATATAATATGATACCAGATATGTGTGACACAGTTTTATTCGCGCAAGATGTTTTTCTGATCTTTTTTATATTGCATAGATCTAGCGTTTGACCGCTATCTCACTTGATGATCAGTGACGATGTGGTCGAAGATGTTATCACGTTCGATCTAGAATGCTTCTTTAAAGTAGACATCAAGGTGACGTAACATCGATGTAACCAACGCCTTATCAAGTTATCACAGATTTCTAAATGCCTCTCGTTCAATAATATACTACTTAATATAATAATATGCAGGGCACATAGGTCAAAGAACTGATGGCCGTTGTGGTCGAAAGGTTCTCGAATGGTAACCCCGGACTGGCAGCGCAGCATAGGGCGGCCACCAACAAGGTGGACAGACGACGTGACTAAGATTACAAGAAAGGGCTGTATGCGGGCAGTTTGCAACCGCTCCTTGTGAAAATCAATGCCAATGTCCAGCAGTGAAGTAAGTGAAGAAAGGCATACGGGTCATCAGAGGACTTCATGGTGAAAAGATGTCAGACATATTGCTAGAACTCGTCCTTATCCTGAATATCGATGCCCCAGCAATAATTTATGTCGAGCTTTTTTCCCTTTCGTCATGTATTTTTGAACGAATGGTACGTGACAGCGGCGTACGCTTACTTAATATTCATATTCTAACATGAAAAACTCATTTTCTTTCAAGAATGTGTCCAAAACTGTATTTTATCTTGATGTTTCCATAGAGGTAGTGCTGAAAAAGAACAGGTACTTTTTCTTATTCATGTTGGTGATAAGTCCTACGATGACGTCCCGCTTGGGGTGCTTTGTGCATTTTCCCGCCAGCTATCCGATCCATCTTAACTCCTTCACGTATCAAAGTATGGCTTTGGGTCGCTGGCACAACTGCTCCAGTTATTCCATATGTGGTATGAAACTGCGAATGTTTTTTAGGCATTAGAGTTGATCGCGAAATTACTTTTGTGGCTTAGCACTGTAGAAGAACGTGTTCTTCAGTTTCATTTGTTTAGGTACAAACTCTGCATAGACTAATCTGTAGCACCAATCTTGTGTAAATGATTGCTGCGGTTGCACAGTCCTACCATCATGTCTAGATAATTTCAATAGATTATTAGTAATATTTCTACTCTGGGATGGAAACACGACTTTGGCTTGGCGACAACTTGTTTCCTTGAAGAACAGATACTAATATAAGAAATTTCTTTCGCTACGAATTAAAAATGAAACTTTCGAATAGGTTTATGAATGACGCAGTTCTGAGGTAAGAAACAAGAATAGAACCAACTAAAGTTTTGCTATCAATTAAAAACAAATAATAATTGGATGGTCTCACATAATAATTATCCAACTTTTTTACGTAATAGTCTATGTTCATTAACTTCTATATAAATACCTACATATCAGATTAATCTACCAAGTAAAGTCGCACCACAGAGCTAGATTTTATATATCCAAGCCGAGTGCAAACAATGTATTGCGGCGCCTTAGATAAATATTCATTAGACTGGGAGACAACGACGTCGCTTCTTGATTTACCTTTTTTATACATCTACTTATACATACCAATTTCCTGTGTCACTGCACAATTCCGAATATTATTAATATTACATCATACAGATAGATTCCGTAAATGTCGATTAAGGGATACATTGGTGTGCTCGTGCTCCATACATGAGATAAAACGTAACTGGCCAAAGCGTATTAGTATATTATTATTATCATATGTTATCAGATCACACATATGTATCTATACATATACTTATACATTATACAGATGCCGAATAATAATACACAAAAAAAAATAAAAAATTACGAATAACCTTAACTGCCATTTCGCTGGCAGTTCGGTGACAGTTTGCCCCCTTTCGTCTCATTCCGGACCGACATAGAAAACCACCATCTTCCAACGCAAACTAAAGATTTCCAAGCCAATTATATTTTAAGAAGGTCGTCTACATGTTCAATACGAGATACGAAAGTACTGTCGTCGACAAATCTAACTGTAACGAAGCAAATGCAAAACCCCGTCCGATAAATATTCATGGCGAGGCGTCGAACGCGCTAACATTGCCTATTCTAGCAATTCATCATTCCGTGGCTTTGCTCTGCTGATTTAGATATAACGTCAGGCTTGACCATTTGCTTAGACAATTTTGAATCTTTTTAGCTTATTTTGTTGAGTCTTACATATAATAACAAACTCCAAAAAAAAAACACTTATTCGCTTGATGCGCTGGTATGCTTTAAAAATATGCGGTTAGATATCGCATATTATCGAATAGAAGATCTTACGACCTGACGCGAGTTTAACATTTTTTCATTACTTATGTGCATAACGCCGCTAAGGAAGTACTCACTTCAAAAACTACAGAGAAAAAAGTTAGGTTATTCTGTAGTCGGGAACTCAAGTCCAACTGGTTTGAAATTTTTTCCTCGTAAAGTTTGACCTTAAGTGTCCGTTTCTTTTTGTGGGTTCGTTCATAATGAGGTGATATGTTCAATGGCTCCTACAACGTAATATTACGATCTGCTAGGCCGAATGGGGTGAGTTATGGTTATAAGCTTTTTCGTAGAAGAGTGATTGTTAGAAAAGCTGGTCTTTAATATTGGAACCTTTGATAAAAAAAGAAAATGGACCTATGTAGCCTAACCATCCAAATATTTAAATTTCTGTGGCTAATATGAAAATACTTTCTTTGGAATGCGCAAATTATGTATCAAATCAGGTTATAAGTAGCGTAGTTCTGAGACAGAAAACTTTAAAAAGTACTATATCTTCTTTTTATAGATTAAGTTATTGGTGGTATTAAGGTATTGATTATTTCCAGGTTTTAGTTTTCATATTTATTTCAGTTTTTAGTCTACTTTTAAAAGTTAAATTGTATAAACGGGTAACATCTGATTTACTATGCAAAATATTGCCATTCCTTCCTTGGAACTCATCAGAGAAAAAGGTAAAAACTGGCTGCGCAAATAGTCGAAAACAAGTTAGTACTTGGACCTTAGAAGTAGAATAAAAGCGTTTATGCTTATACATACAGATAACAATCAGTATGGACAATTGGACATCCAACATACAACATCCATCTTAGTATGTTAACTAACACGTTGGACTGACTACTAACCTATCGGCCAACCCGTTGTTTGAATGCGAACCCCCCATTGTTGTGATGTATTATGTGTCAATTTTCCTCTATTTCAAAAAAGGCGCGGGTCATCATTAGTGGATTTCTCAAATTGGTCGGATTATACTAGGCCGCTAACTTTATACCGGTAATAAGCGGTCACCCGTCTCAGTTGTGACATAAAGATTGATTCATATTTCAGTTTTTATTAAGCACAAAAGATTTGTGCCCAATAAAAAAATGTGTGTGTGTGTGTGTGTGTATGTATGTGTAGTTAGTGTCAGTAAAAACACAGTGCGCTTTTTGTTCTACTTGTGTGTTTTATATAGTACAAGTAGCGCTCCGCGGTTTCACTCGCGTGGATTACGGTTTTCCCTCAACCTCAATTATCCCAAGGGAACTATACTTTTTCCGGGTTAAAGGAAGCCTATGTGTTAATCCAGGGTTTAAACTATTTCCATACCAAATTTCATCGAAATCAGAGTAACCGATTGAGCGTGAAGAAGTAACAAACATACACAAATACTTTCGCATTTATAATATTAGTAGTATGTATGTTATATGTTAAAGCATATTATTAACGATGTTGCTAAATTTAACCAAGTGCCTCAATGTCCATACTAGATGTATGGTGTACATAAGTTGTAGATCTTAAGCTGTTACGTATTTGTTAGCGCCCAACGTAATCGGTCTCGTAGAAGAACAACTTTTTTCATCAAATGTTAGTGAAAGTAGTTCAGCAAACATCTTATGGAGGCTGTACTTTTAACATTTTTACTTGTTTCGTACAATTGTTTGTATTGCTGTACTAGGTTATATTCTACGTATAATTATTTTATGTTTCTTGTGTAAAAGTATATTAAGGGTGCAGCAGTAACAAATTACTGTAGATTTTTGAGCACTGTTTATTATTAAAAGGTTACCCTCACTCATAAATGTTCAGTATCGAAAAGAAAACTTAATAATACAGGCAGGCTGGCTTAGAAAGACTGACTCGGCTCGTCACGTTCATTTCCAGTGGCTCAGCTTGGCATTGGCAGGCGGGATGGGTGGTGTGGCATAGCTATTGGCTGGCTAACGGTAGCACGGATAAATGAATTGAGGCGTTACACTTGTTGCAAAATTGTGACATTCCCTAATTAACTTCTTCAGGATTTACAGATGTTTGGTAAGATATAGAAAAATGGCAAACTTCAAATATGAATTTCTACAAGTAAATCTTTTAGAGATTCGCGGTTTTTATTTCTTATATAGCTCTAACAGCCCCCTTTTGTAAGTTTAAATAATCTCCATATCTACATCTGAAGCCCACAAATCTTCTTCTTTTTATCATTGTCCCACACTAGGTGGGGTCGGCACATGTTTTATTCTTCCATTCTCTTCTATCATTAGTCGTCTAGTGCTCGTCGAGTGCTTACACCTTTCATAAACATATCATTCCTCACACAGTCCAAGTTCATCCATGCTTTCTTTGGCTTTTCTCTACCTCTATATCCATCCACATTCATACACAGTGACATAGGTCACTGTACATTATGCTGTGTATGTAAATATCTAAAGTGTAAACTAATCAAGCCGTAGATATACTCATCCGTTCTTTTAGTTTTCGATTATATGCACAAAACTAACTAGTAGTCAATTTATTAAGACCAGGCAAGTAGATACATATGCCTCCCCCTATATGGAGGAGGCATATGTTTAGCAGTGGACGCACATGGCTAAGAGAAGAAGAAGAAGAAAGTAGGTACACTAGGGAAGAGAAAGTTATCATATTGTACCAACTCAGACCGATGCTGCCATGTGTAAATAATTTCAGACAATTTTACGTTAATTTATTCACCCTTTCCAAAATACACATCGAATTTACTCAACATCGACAAGTTAATGTCAACATTATGGCAACTCCAATGGTGAAATTCCCCCGTTTTATATTTATGTAATCACCTCAAGGTTTTAAGGAGGAGCCGTTGAGTTTGGAGAGTTTTTACTGGTACATGAGGCAAATCTTGACGCGTGTTGATATCAAATATGTACTTAACACATGACCTACGGACTCAAAATCTGTATTAATTATCTCATTTTTAGACTTTTAAATGTCCTTTCTTATGGTGTGAGAAACAGTTCAAGCGAATATTTTGTTCACTAAAAAATGGCAAATAAAATCAAATTTGTTTAATCAGAATTTACCTGCATGAACTGTTTCTGTTATGTCTGTATGTTATGTATGTCCCTCAAAAAAGAGGTATAGAGAGAGGTATTGAGATATAGAATAGACAATTGTGAGTCTTGAACTTAATACAAGTTGACAGGGCCACACAGCAGTACGTCTTTTAACGCTCTAATTTCATTGGAAACTTGAGATATGCAAAAAAAAGTTAAAAGGTAGTTTATCAAAAAATAAATGCCATTTTATTACAGTAATGAATTATTTCATCAGATTTCAGAGTTATCGCCCTAACATATAGGCTACTTTTTATCATCATCATCATCATTATGGAAATAGAAATATGTATTAGCCTTATACATAATCTTAAAATTAAACTAGGCAAGTCAAATTTACATGACATCCAGATTAATAATGTCACAAGTTTATGTTTAAAGGAAGATGTCACAGTTTACAATGAAACTATACATAATTATGTCAACAAATTAAATGATATTAATATGACACATAACTAGGCATAACTAAATTTCCATTCATACGAGAATGAGGATTCCACTAAACATTATCATCAATCATCACCACGCGGGTGAAACCGCGGGGCGAAGCTAGTACATAAATATACACATATGTGACGTCACACCGTTTCCCGGAGACGTAATCAGAGATCACAGGCTTCAACTTGTTAGGATCCTGGCATTTCTCTCCTGCTACCTTGAGCGTAATATTAATTTAAACGAAAATAAATATTTCTTTGAATTGTGTGATAGACAAACATTTTTAATTTGAAATGTAACGTTAAAATTACGCCTCTCCAATAATCTTATCTTACTCCACATCTACTTCAGGACTTTGTTGTAAAAGTCCGCCGAGGAACCATTTGGCACATGGACAGATGGCAAACTTAATCTTTATTAAAACTTATCACATAACTTTATAAGTGAATTTTCATTTATCTCATTAGGAAGTCTGCAACATACTATTTTTCATAATAACATTTCTTCTTGTTGTCCTTGTCCCACACTAGGTGGGGTCGGTACAACATGTTTTCTCTTCCATTCTCTTCTATCATTAGTCATCTCAGTGATCACACCTTTTATTACCATATCATTCTTCACACAGTCCATTTATGCCTTCTTCAGCCGTCCTTTACCCTTATATCCATCTACATTCATGTCAAGTACTTTTTTTGTTACATTTTTTTCATAACAACACTAAATTTTAAAATGCGAAAGTTAGTGTGAATGTGTATATGTGGTATGAATGTATAAAACACGGGAGTTACTTACGTAATAAGTCAGAAGGTTCCGACTATATAGTTTTCAACCACATTCTGTGGTCTTTTTGAAGGAGAATACGGGGCACTCGCGGACGTGATCGCGCTTCGCCTAGTACCTGACTTACGAGAGTAAATCACGCGTTTTAAAAATTCATAATGTGTCAAAACCACGTCAGTTTTAATAACAAAAGTGCATGTGTGTGTTTGTTACATCTTCACGCCTTATCGGATTGATAGATTTGAATGAAATTCGGACGTTATCACCTGGACATAGGATACTTTATATCCTGAAGAAAGTGATTGTTCCTCTGGGACACAACAAAAGCCTAATAATATTATAAATGTGAAAGTAACTCGTGTCTGTCTGTTACGATTTCACGGGTAAACTGATGAATTAAATTTAATTTATGTTGTTATGGAGATAGAACGGACCTTCGCTACTTTCGCTCGGCTACTTTCTGTCCAGGAAAAAGTATAGTTTCCATGGGATAACGGAGTTAGTAAGAAAACCGTAGTCCACGCAGGTGAAACTGCGGGGCGCAGATATTAAGTTTATATAACAAATTCGCAACCAATCTCAAACACTAATTATAGTACCTGCCCTATAAGCTTCGCTCTGCTTTTTCCCAGGTAAGAAAGACACATACATACATGAAGTTGTTACGTATAATGTTATTCATGTAAAAACTTCCATACAATCTGTTAGAGCCATTTCCGAGAAAACCCAGAGAGATATAAAATTGCGCAGCTAATAATAATAAGAGTAATATAAAAATAAGAAAAGTATTTTTTTAAATTAAACTGCAGTCATATGAAATATCATAAGTCAAATTTATGATCTTATTTTTACATGTCAATTTTTTTTTAAATCACCCTAAATTTTCATTTACAGTTTATATTCTGGAGTTTATTTATGCTAACATCCATAATTAGAATATAAATTTATACCTATAAAATTAAATGGCACTCCTTCATTTAAAACATTCAAGTATTCTGAAGAAAGTACATCAAATATTAAACCAATACATCCGAAGTGTATCGTATAAAAGTAGTTAAAAGTTTTAGAGTCCTTTTAAAGGCCTTCAAGTAAGCCTTCATAATGCCAGCTGTAAAATGGATGGGCCAAGACGTAAAACATGTTATATTCTGTAAAAGGGCAGTAAATAGAAACTTTGTACTCCCGGCGGGCAGTTTCTATTCGATTACAACCATTTTCTAGAGTAGGAGAGTGACAGAGAATCGTTGCGCGCTCTACTCCATGCGAGAGACAAGGACGCGGAGAGATTTGTTATAATTATTGGGTTATTTAACAGTATGGGCCCGGGGCTTCGCACGGCAGCCCATGTGCACTTTATCCATCTACATATTATCTAGCATTTAATCCTTCTCTTCATTAAATAACAGATGAGGGTACCTATACATTTCTTAAGCCGTATCTTAGACCATACCTTAAAATTACCTTAAAAAAACCGCGGTGATATATGGACATGTCAGGAGGCGGAATGAAGACATTTCATTAAACATACTGAAACAGAAATCAGGTAGAAGTTATTCGCTATGATAGTACATGATTTCAAGTCTAATGCTCAGATTCGACAATTCAAGATCGTTGGATTTGGTGCAGCAATGTACGGAGAATGTCATCTCAAAAAGCATATCATATCTCATTGCATATTGTTACCGAGTTACATACAATTAATTCGTATGAAAATTGAATTATATACAGTTAACATTATTGTTATCCGAGCCCTACAAAATCTCATTGGTATGCCAGCTCCATTCGCAAGATGATCCTGACTTGACAACTCAAATCTAAACCGACATGCCACCACTTCCTATTCAAATTAAGCTCTATTTTCTACCCTATGAAATACAGTTCAGATTAAACGTATACTTAATTAAAATAGAGATTAAGCGAGATGGATTAAGCATTTAATCTTGATGTCTATATACTATGATTTACACACAGAGGTCTGCGGCACAAGATTTGTTTTGGTGTATGGATACGTGAAAATAATTAGTGAAATGTTAAATATTGGGTTGGGGGAAAAGTCTTTTCGCATTATAGTATGTATGAACTTGTAATAAATTCTCTTTGGTTATACTATTTGTATCTGGCTAGTTTTGGTATCACTAAAAGTTTTAATTTTAAAGAAGATAATTCCAAACTCAAATTAGGAAAATGTGTAGTTTTTATTTGTTTTTCGTACTGTCAAGATGAGTGAATGTAATGAAGAAATTCGATACATTTTAAAATTTTACTACAGAAAAGGTAAAACTGCAACGCAAGCGGCGAAAAAAAAATTGCGATGTTTATGGACCTAGTGCAGTGTCTGTGAGAGTAGCACCAAATTTGGTTTTTAAGCGTTTTAGTCCGGAAATTTTGATCACGAAGATGCACGTCGCTCTGGTCGCCCTATTACGAATATAATGGATGCTATTTTTGAAAAAGTGGAGCAAGATAGGCATATCAGTAGTTACGACGTAGCTGAAGAACTGGGAATTGACCACAAAATAGTTTTGGCGCATTTGAAAAAACTATGTACACAAAAAAGCTAGACAAAAAGATTCGTGTACTCATTTGTGATTTTTAATTACGACGTAATTAAATCGAACCATTTTTGAAAAAGCTGATGAAACTGAAAAACTGGTGATGAAAAGTGGATCACATACGACAAGAACGTGCGAAAAAGGTCGTGGTCAAAGGCCGGTCAGGCTGTGGCGAAACCCGGGTTAACTCGCAACACTGTGATGCTGTGTGTGTGGTGGGATTGGAAAGGCATTATTCATTATGAGCTGTTACCACCAGGCAAGACTATTGTTGGTTGGTTCGAATCCCGGCAGAGGCAAACATTTATGTGATGAGCATTGGTGTTCCTACGGGTCTTGGATGTTGTGGTGTGATTGTGTATCCATGCCTCCCGAAACACAGCAAATCCTAATTCAGGGGTGTGAGTGTGCTAAAAAAGCACCATTATATGGCAGATGTGCCACTTTTACGTATACGAAGCGAACTAAATTAACCACCGCAGCGCAATCATAAAAATAAAATTCGCGTAGACACAAACCAGAGATACCAGTATACTGAGCGAAATGAATATACAAGTACCGTGTCAATTTTCTACATAATTATACATATACACGTGACACATGTTCTCTCGAAACGGGGACAAACAAGCGCCTTGAACACAAACAAAACAATTACACGCATTATTCTGGGGCAATATCGCTCAGAAAACTCTCCAGGCTGCGGACTGGCCGTCACGGTCTACAGATTATGTATTAGTTACTATGTAACAGTGACACAACTATGTAAGAAGGGCTTCGGTTATATCTATATATATTATACGTATACATATGAAAACTAACCCCATTTCTCTTAGTCACGCCATAACTTGAAAGCGACTTCACCGATTCCGTTCATACTTTTTTAATGTTTTAAACACATTACGGCGATACGGCAGCGCTACGACTGCGATAGTAATTCCTGCTTCGGCTACTGGACAAAACGTTGTAAAGACCGAAAGGATAAGTGTATGTAGGCATTTGAATGTGGGTTGGATGGTCGACAACAGCTTACAGCTGCCGATTGCATTAGACGCTCGCGGGTGTTTACAGGCAGAAAGGGCGATATAAATCCTGATGCGTGTCAATTTCAAATATATTTTTTTATTTTTTTCACACTCATACCTCCGCACTAGGATTCCCTGTATCGCGAGAGGCTTGGACA
The DNA here is from genome assembly GCA_934044485.1 of Apeira syringaria. Taxonomy (NCBI): domain Eukaryota; kingdom Metazoa; phylum Arthropoda; class Insecta; order Lepidoptera; family Geometridae; genus Apeira; species Apeira syringaria. The sequence continues at coordinate 7,246,805 of OW203665.1, read as the reverse complement.
CACACAAACATCCCGGGACAAACACCTACAATCATCGCACAAATGTTTGCCCCTGCCGGGATTCGAACCCAGGGTCCCGGAGACACAGAAGTCATGTCACTGACACTAACCACTGCGCCACGGCGACCGTCAAATATAAAGACAATGTACTTTATACGGATTCAAAACAAAATAATATTAATTAATTCCGGTGTGAGAAGAGCCATTGTCGTCACGGTAAGAGTTTTCGACAAAGGAATAATATAGTCGCTCGTAATAAGCTTGAAAGTCTCAAAATTGACTATTTAGCAAATGGTCAAAGTCACTATCCTAGATCCCTAAACTTTGGAAGTATTTCTAGAGGTTGCAATAAAATAAGTATCCACTTGATACCTTGGCTTTGGATTTGGAACCTTCTGTAGTACATAGACCCAACCAGCACTTGACCCATTTTCGTATATCTCAGAGAACATACTAACTTGTCATGGTTCAGTGACGTGTTTCCGGTCACGCAAAAACAATAATAGGTGGTTCAACATAACTAGTAACTACACAAGTATGCTCGCAGGTACCTACGTACATAATATAATTATATAGGTATTTGATCTGTCATGGTCTGAACCACTCAAAATTTTTGATATTTTGACAGTGTTTTTTTTTACAATAGAAATATGTTTATTTCAACAGTAAATACAGAATACTAAAGCAACTTAAATATAATGTGGTAACGAAAACAATGACAAAACTATGGCGACTAATGTTGCTATCTATGCACTACCATGCCGTGAACTATCGTATATCACCGTTCATCCATAAAACCGTGATATAAGATAGGTCTGTGATAATTAACTTGAAATCGTATTTTAAAACTTTTAGGTAGACATATTATTGTAATCAAATCTTTTTAATGAGCTCTGTACTGCTACTTTTGCAAAGATATATATATATATATAAATCACCCAAAACAATACTTGCACAATGCATACTGCTATTTTTTATTATTTTAATCATTATCATTCATCATTATATATAAATTCATTGTTTCGGTAGGTGTTGTTTAGGTACGGAACCCTAAACCAGGCGCACAGAGCACGCTCTTGCCCTCATTATTAATGCGGTAATGGATTACCATTAGAAATTATGTCAGATTGCGGAATGATAACAGTCAGTGGGCCTAGACAAGACGCATCGCTTCTCTTTCTCTAACCGCTAACGATAAATATTCGTTCCCGTTGATCACGTGACAAATCGCTTTGAAGTGCCAATCTCATACATTTTTTATATTTTCTCTTAGCGTTAACGCTTGTAGAATGTTAGTTTGTCTAAGCCTACTGGACCGGAGTTAAATTGGCGCAAAATAATAGGAAGAGGCTTATTGTCAAGCGGTAAGAGTTCTGCTCAAGTAGAAATAAATATCGATAACAGGTGACTAAATTTCTATGAAACGTTGTAATAACCTTAACACTCGTTATAAATGGTATATTGTAGATAATGTCTGCAAAAAAGCAATTGTCCCTGGCAGCTTATGCTATAAAATATCTAATTATATGGATTACGTAAAATTGTTTCTGGATAACAAAAAGCTTAAGAACCGGTGAAGCTTATTCTACCATCAACAATTAGTAAAAGTCGAATAATACTGATGAATAAAAGTACATTATTTTTAATTATTCTATCGTTCTCTTTATCTTACTTATTCACAAACTTGACCAAACCTTTTTTTTATACTGATATGATATAGGTACCATAGTTCATGGTGGTACTCAAGACTTAGTATGTCGATGGTACAGGATATAAACGCGCAAGATGATTTCTGACAGATTTACAAGGATGATAGCTAGTCGAGCATTGGAGGGTGCCACACTACCACGCTGTGGATTTTTTTGAGATGTCACTTTCCCAAACATTTAACGCCCGATCTAGGATTCAATCCTCACTGCTCCTGCTATTATAGGTCCAAATGCAATCGTGGAGGATCTTAATTCTTTTATCCAAAATATGAAGCTCCATTCAGGCTGACCATTACAATATCTTTCTTTATCATGAATTATGAATAATGAAACGTAATTAATTGTCACGAGATACAGAGTTATCATTATTACGAACATCAAGTGTAACAACAAAAGATTATGTAGCGGCATTTATTATCATTAATTAACATTTTCTGGGGACTCATTCCGGTTGTAAACAATGGGCTGTAATAATTTGCCACAAACGGAACGAATCATAAGTAATTCGAGATGTTCCGCTTTGAAATACCTGGAATTTGATTCAATTATAAGCAGCGATAGTCTTAGATTCTAAATGAAATTTCAGTCCTTCATTACCGAATTTTAATATTCTATAGCAAGTTATTATTTTTCGAGAAATAGTAAGAATCGGGACAGACAAGTAATTGATGTATAGCCTAGAACGGAGCTATAATATAATATGCTTATGATATTATCATAAGCAATGTCATGCTATGTGCGTTTAGGTTTATAATGCTGTGCCAAAACATTTTAGAACATTCTATATAAAAATATTCTAACGAGAATTGTTAAATTGGTCATAAATGAAATTATTTTACTTTATTCAAGATTTATTGAATGGATATACATATTGTAAATCATGAATTAAATTATCTACATGTATGAAATATTTAATTATTATTGTGTAGACACACTAGCCCCTTCCCATGTCCACCAAACCTCCACGAGGCCAGGAACGGCGGCAGAATCGGCCGAAAAGGCAAAAGTAGCTAAATACAGCGGTCTCGGCGCGGAATACAATTTTGTTCCTTTCGGTGTCAAGACCCTTGGCCCGTGGGGTCCTAGCGCGCTCAACTTCTTCAAGGAAATCTCCAAGAGACTGGTTGACGTCTCAGGAGACCGAAGAGCTGGCAGCTTCCTCGCTCAACGTATTAGCCTAGCAATACAAAGAGGAAACGCTGCCAGCATCTTGGGTACAATGCCGCAGGGGCCCGTTTAAGATTTAATTTAGTTTTTATTAAATGTTTAAGGTTTTTATTTTAAGTTAGATTATTTTATTGCTATTCTAAATTATTTTTAAATTATGTTAATGTTACCTTGTTAATGTTGTGGATATAAGTTGAAATAAAAGTAAATGTGTCTGTATGTTAATCATTACTACATGTATGTTGTCATGAACTTCAAAATTCAAAGCAAAGATAGTTATAATATTTTCAACAATAAATAAATTATTATTTTAATTTAATATTTTTCAAATGAAAATGAAATAAAGTTCTAATAAAATTTACAATTTTACAATTATTATTTTGCACATATATTTGCACGCTGGTTTCCAACAAAATGTAGGCTCTGTATTATTAAAATTCTTCCACCTATAAACATTTTATGCAAATACAACATTATAATCTCTTATTATTCAAGGGAATATATGTAAATATGTATAATGTTTGAACTAAATATGTTAACTGTTTTTTTTTATATGAATGACGCTAAAGTTACGTTCGTCTGGCATATCCACATTTAATCACTTTTTGTCTATTCTCTGACCATGTTAACACGAAAACGTTATTCCACATTTAATGCAAATACAACATTACAATCTCTTATTATTTAAGGGAATATATGTAAATATGTATAATGTTTGAACTAAATATGTTAACTGATTTTTTTTATATGAATGACGCTAAAGTTACGTTCGTCTGGCATATCCACATTTAATCACTTTTTATCTATTCTCTGACCATGTTAACACGAAAACGTTATTCCACATTTAATGCAAATACAACATTACAATCTCTTATTATTCAAGGGAATATATGTAAATATGTATAATGTTTGAACTAAATATGTTAACTGATTTTTTTCTTATATGAATGACGCTAAAGTTACTTTCGTCTGGCATATCCACATTTAATCACTTTTTATCTATTCTCTGACCATGTTAACACGAAAACGTTATTCCACATTTAATGCAAATACAACATTACAATCTCTTATTATTTAAGGGAATATATGTAAATATGTATAATGTTTGAACTAAATATGTTAACTGATTTTTTTTTTATATGAATGACGCTAAAGTTACTTTCGTCTGGCATATCCACATTTAATCACTTTTTATCTTTTCTCTGACCATGTTAACACGAAAACGTTATTCCACATTTAATGCAAATACAACATTACAATCTCTTATTATTCAAGGGAATATATGTAAATATGTATAATGTTTGAACTAAATATGTTAACTGATTTTTTTCTTATATGAATGACGCTAAAGTTACTTTCGTCTGGCATATCCACATTTAATCACTTTTTATCTATTCTCTGACCATGTTAACACGAAAACGTTATTCCACATTTAATGCAAATACAACATTACAATCTCTTATTATTCAAGGGAATATATGTAAATATGTATAATGTTTGAACTAAATATGTTAACTGATTTATTTCTTTGATATGAATGACGCTAAACTAACGTTCGTCTGGCATTAGATATGCCACCACACCACATTTAATCACTTTATATCTACTTACTGACCATGTTAACACGAAAACGTCACATATAATAAAAACATCAGAATACGGAAAAACCTTTGCAACGCACAAATACATTCGACGCCACCGCGTCCCATACTTCAATTTTACGATATAGGAAACAAGCAGAGATTGTCAATATTGATGTTCTGTGACAGGGGTCCGGACTCCGGCCTGTCCGACATATTGGGTTCTGTGTTACCAGCCTACATATTCCGTCAACTTTGTCATATTAAGATATATACGGTATAGAAAACCTGAATAAGAAAATATTGTAGTATACTACGAGTACATCAGAATCTGAATGTACGCGTAAGTTTTCGTTTTAAAAGAGGTTATGAGAGGTTTTAGATATTTGTGAAACAGTTAGGGAATTTTTGATTTTATATATGGAAACATTGCGAAAAATCGACGAATAACACAGATAAATACATTAAGTTGAATTTCTTAGTTTATTGCAATACTCTGAAGGTGCCTGAAAATAATGTCGGTAATGCATTAAGTTAACGACCCTTTGTCTTCTCTACTATTTTCTCTAATTTACTTTTGATATGGGAATTTGAGAAGTTAACCAATTATTTAGAATTTTTTATGAAAAAAACAATAGTAATTTAAATTAGAGCCTTATTTTTTTTTTAAATCGGCATTTTATTCATTGCTGAAGGTATTAGTCACTAACGACTTACATGAACAGTAATTGGCGTAAAATATCAACTATACTTGGCATAAATTAGGAAAAAAGATTTAAGATCATAATTTTTAAATGTGAAACTAATGCAGTAATAAATCAGAATGATAGTTTTGTTTATAACAATATTCATTAGTAAATGTACAGGAAAGAAACACATATACATTTTTCTAAAGTAACAAAACAAATTCAGATAGTATAAACACTTAGACAACCTCGTCAGTTTAAATTCTTAAAATTAAGTACGATTTTATCATAACGAACAGCTGCCGAAAATTCAAACTTTTGAAGCAATCATTAGGCTGAATTACTGTTCGTTTTCATTGAGTTACAAGTAGCTAATTAAAACTCAGTAAAACGTCAAATTAAAATATTCATGTTATATCTCAAAAACTGGCTAATGGCTGACCTAGTTATTAAGGATCATTGAAATACAACAGAACAGCCTACAATTCTTATTATTATCATTAACAATTGTATGGTTAATTGCATTAACAGCATGCTAGGCGGAACTTAATTATTTGAAGGAATAAAATCGACTACCAGTGGGACCTGAACGCACGACTACAGAATACCGTCCTGTCGCTTTGTCCAACTAGACTATGGTAGTAATCCATTGGCGGGCCGAATTTAGTACCTTCCTTATAACATCTGAGGGGATGTTGTTCTTAGCGCCATCTACCTTCAATTGTATGAACAATTTATAATATTCATAGATCAACATTACAGTTGATATCGTATCAATCGTCTTACTGGTAGTCGAATATTTTCCTTCAAATAATTTGAACGTATTATAATTAATATTTTCTCAGCCATAAGACGTCCACGGCTGGTCATAATATGCCTCCCCCATTGATCTGAATAGAAACCAAATTATCTCAGCGTTTGTAGTTTTAGACAACACAGAACTCTTTGAAGATAACAATTCTATTATGCCTCCATACTTCCTGCAGGTAATGCAAATGGCTGGAATAGTTCTAAAGAGTATTTAGAAGCAATACAAGTATTGTACTATTTTACTATCGCTAAATATCAAGGCCTTATCAAGTTGTCACACAGACAAACATTTATTTTTACATGCAAGTTTGAAAAACTGTCACCAAACACAGTGTGTTCAGACAGCAGTATTTGAAGCCAATAAAAGTTCTAGGTCTGGCGTGATTAGCATCTTCGATCATATCGTCACTGACCATCAAGTTAGATAGTGGTCAAAACGCTAGATATATAAAGAGTAAAACAATACCTTATGGACTGACTTTATGGAAATTAGAAACGTTTTTAAGAATAATGAAATAAAATCTGTCATTCCTATAAAATGTTACAATGGTAAAAAAAACTGGCATGTTGAATCGTATCGATAAGCCTGAAACATCCCTTTTGTACACATATTTACAGCTGAGCCAGATATGTACTCGTAGGTTCAACACGTGAACAGGGTCGTATTCAAAACCAAACAAAGCATTTGTCAACTGGTAAATATTTGCACGGAGGGTTTGATACTTCAGGTGTACGCCTGGGGACAAACATTTACGTAATTAACATGTACATCAATATTATACATTTTAACAGAATTACTTATGGCAACGTTTTTTACCTTATTATATTTTTTGGGCTTCTGCTATTATTTGATATTCTGTGTCTAACGATCTCATCTATTTAAACACGACAGCTATAACCGTCAACGCCGCAAACAATATATTTAGGTAATACCTGAAACAACTTAAATACTACACATATCATGGTTGTGTCCTTTCGAATTATTGTACTTTTCGTAAGTTACGTTTATACATTAAATACAAAATGTCAGTGTAGAATAAACTTTTGTAGAATATCCGATGACTGATGGAATTGACGAACGAAGCTCTGAGCCTAAATGCCGACCTTTACTTTATACTGGTTATACGGGCATAACGTAAAACTTACGCGTAAGGGTAGGTAGGTTATAAAAACAAAAAAAAGCACAAAAAAGGGGAAAAAGAAAAAAAATTAGGGAAAAATAAGAAAAGATGACAAAAGTTGTGGCAATAAAACAGCCACAGCACTGCGCTGTGGACAAAAAGACCACAGCGCGAGCGCCCGGAAAAAAAAAACTCTTATGCGTAGTCGATATCACGATCGACAATTGTTTTAGCTTCTTCTGAAAGTATTCATCGAGATCTTGAGTGCGGTGTGTTCTTAGAAAGGTCCCTCTTCACTGACGCCCTGTCTAAAACGGATAACACAAGAAAGCCCTAAAATTGAATGATCTATTTACCAAGAGTTTCTTCTGGAATCTGGACCATTAGCAATAGTTACCTGAAACAAAAAGTAATTCCACGTAAAAGACTATTTATTTATTCTATGGTACATATCAAACTTAACGCTAAGAGACCCGAGGGCAGAAGGTTGTATGAAACAAAATATGTTTCCATTAGTGAAAGCGGTCGTAAACCGCTTCTCTATTGTTTCCTTTTCCATTTCAACCCCCATTTTTCCTCACTTCCAATGTAGAGGCGAATAATACAGTTATAAATACTGCTTAGAATCATATTGATAGCAAAATTTGCTGGGAACGAAAGTGTCTTATATTAGAAAGCGTCGCAATGTCGTATATTTAAGAATAATTGAAGGCAAAAATGGCTGTGATGTACCTCAATGGCTGAACGGTCAGTATTTTATGCTATATACTTTTACTTTTAGATATCTACTTGATAACTTTTAGATATCCATTGGATCTATGAAAGCTAATGCTACTAATTCTGTTAATCACACACACTAACAATTTTTTTTTAACAAATGACTTATTTATTTGCTTCAAAATTCAAATTTGTATACGTCCTTACAACGTTATCATATTAGACGAGTTTTAGTCAATTGATGGCTAATTGCGGGTAGTTTCAGTTAGATACAAAATAAGTGATTTTACTAAAATCTAATTTTAGTGTTTCTATTGATAAGTGTTTGATATGACACTTAATATGACTTTATAGTAACCATATATAAGCTAATAAGATCTTATTTTCCACGATAACAGTTTAGTTTTGTTCAACAAGAGAATCACTACCGTATTTAGATGGTGGATTTCAACGAAAACTATTATTTGCGGCTGCGGAAACGTCAAAGTTGTTATGCACCATACACGTATGAATAACTACGCTTTATTCATATAATATCGTCATGTATGTTTGTGAATTTTAGTGTAAGGAAACATCGCAAGTAGGCAAGTTTTGTTGTATGTTATATGAATAAGTACGGTTTGTTTGAAACTACGTTTAAAGCGTGTCATTTTGTCAGCATAAGTTTTTGACATTCAGCTGTCAGTTCCAGTTATCGCCTTAGAAAAACAATGGCTACGCGTCTATGGCTTCGCGTCGTCAGAAGAATCCGACAATGGACACTAGCCGAGCCGGAAACCATTCTGTAGTATTCCATAGTTCATCAATAGTTGTATCCAAAGATAAAACTATTGCTATTGACTACTACACACAAAACAACAAAACGAAAGTATGTAAAAATACTGAGAACTGCAAACCTTTGATGTAGGATAAATTTCTCAAAATTATGCTGCATTACCACGCAATATGGTAATGCTATTTTTTTTACCTAGATAACAATGAGTAGGTAGGCCTACTATGGTCACATGGCAAAAAGAGTGTAACTTTATAAATGTAACTTTCATTAGCATACTTGAGAAAAATTTCGTAACTAAATATTAAGAGTCAGTTCTGTATTAGTATTGAAAGATATCAACAAAGGTAGAACGATAAAAACAACGCGACAAATAAAAAATAATGACAAATCGTATTAGTTGTAAGCCCGGCAACTTTCTTCAAATCGATTCTAAGACCCAAATATCGATTTAACTATATCCCAGGATAACTATCCCAGGATAGTTATCCTGGGATAACTGATATGACGAACCGGGTAGATAAATCCCCACAAATATAAGGGTATTGTTAGTCTTTCGTTAAGGTTGAACGTGACCAAATCATGCGTACGCTAACGTTTGTTAGTCAAACATTAGACTGTAATCAGATCTGAGTGTTGACCAATTTTGTATCCCGGCGTCAACCACGTTGTTGGAATGAAAATGTTTCATCAAAGGTTGTGGGAACGAATCTATCGATAAAGGCACGGGATCTATTTAGAATCGTAAGATAGAGAAGATTTAAGATACCCCGAGTGAATCATATACGCGGAAACATACAATCGGGCAATTAATTCCAATACTAAGTTGCGAGAAACTGGCCCTAATTCTGTTAATCACCCGAACTACCTAAAATTCACTACAATTCTTCAAAATGAAATAGTTCTTACTCTTTTTACGCCAAAATTCAAATCCGTAGAACTCCATACAACGCTGTCACTAATATTATTAGACGAGCTATATTCAATTGCTGGCAAATTGCGGGTAGTTTTATAGTAGGCACCAAATAAGTGGTGGCTTAACTTACCTAAATCTACCCGCAATTTTAATAAAAACATCTAATTTAGTGTAACTCATTTAATTTATCTTATTTTACAGAATTTTAGTTTAGTTCAGTTGAACAAGTGAATCACTACCATACTACCAATCAAATCACAAGAAAATGGAACGGTTGCATACTAATTCCCGTCAGTTTTGTTATTCTTAGATGCAATGGGGTACTGCTTTCCCATTCCATCTACGAACAACGGCACATGAAGCCCCACCCCAGACATATTCCTTGATTCACGAATGCCGATAAGCTTGCGGCGCTGATCTAAACATAGAAACTTTGCTGATAAGAAAATTGCAGCAGATGTGCTTATTAGCCCTTAAATCTTTCGATATTTTCACAGGCCTCCAGTTTATTCTTAGCTGAACTATCACATAAATATACAAAGCGTTCGTAACGTACTCTGCTAATAATACATAGCTACTAAGGTTAACTATGCTCACAAAACTACATTTTCAAGTCGGCGCATGCAAGTTATCTGTAAGGAAAAACTAGAATTGGCAACACAGATGCAATTTTCCAGAAATTTCCAATCTTGGCAGGGTTTTACAGCCCCTAATGAGTTCAAGAAGCACAGCAACTGGAGGAATTATAGCCGTAAAATCTGTGCAATTTTAAAGCAAACCGCTATTGCGCTTACTTTATTATTTCCACATTGTAGTTTTTGGTCACATAACCATATAAAGAAATAATAGAGATGAGAAGGCTCTTAAGACTCTAAAGACGCGTATTGTACGGAGGTTCCTCTCTCTTCAACCCTAACCGCCGCCGTGCCAGTAGCTTGGCCGTGCCCGCTGCCGACGGCAGTTAGGTTTTTAGGTTTAGGCTTTTTATAATATCTTCATTGTTATTTTTGATATCTATATTCTAAAAAACTAGATCTAAGAAATTAAACAAAGAGAAGGAATAATACATTCTAATCCTCATTTTGGCCTGTGACGCTTTCCTTCATAGATTTCATTATAACTTAATAAAAACAAATTTACAAACAAATCTATACATGTCTAATATTAGTGTGATGTGTTATAACGAGTATACTTATAGAAGTCTTTTCATCTTCCCATTTCAAAACAAAGGGCTCGTTGTACATCGGTAAAATAAACATTTACCATTTTGATTTGACGACCCTTATCTGAGAAAATTGCTCACTTTGAAAGATCAAATTTGATTGTGGAGACGTTTGTTGAACTTACAGAAGTTTTATTACGGACAGTGAACGTTTGAATACACAGTGAAGGAAGCAAGAGAAATATACCAGGACCGCAACAATCCTGAAAATCGGAAATCTGTCATCTGCCTACTACTAGAGAGACGGGCATGAGTTTATGTATGTGGGTGCCAATATATAGGCTTTGTCTAATTCGAAACCCGTAGTTAATAAATTGAAATTGTAATTACAATGTAATTGACTAGCCGGTTGGCGCAGTTGGTAGCACTCTGCCTTCTGAGCCGCTGGTCCCGGGTTCGATTCCCGGACAGGTCAAACATTTGTGTGTATGAACATGTCTGTTTGACCTGTGTGTCTGGGTGTACATATGTATATAGGTATATATATCAGTCTTCAGGTGGTAGTAGTAGTGGATAGTACAGGCTCTGCCTAGTTTGGGATCTTGTGTGAATGTTAATAAATTAAAAAAAAAATTTTTTTTAAATTGTCAGAACATATACATTACTATCAGTTCTGTCTATACTAAGTATTATTCTCTGGTAATAAAACATAGTAACATCATTATTTCAGCCTATAATTCGGCCTTCAACCTACAAAGTTACTCACTAAGAAATTTTCTGAAGTAAATTAACTAAATCTGAAGAACAGCTGTTGTCATACTGTACAAAATTTATTTTATACGTGAAAAAATGAAAAAGATAAAAAAGGGATACAGAAAAGCTGTCGAAGGTGAAATTTATGCATATCAGCTGTCAGATCATTTTCAAAATGGACAACAAGCTCTTACCCGGCCCGGGGCCAAATCCCAGGTCTCATTTCACGTACGTCGCCAACAAAAACTGTATCAACGTTTTATTTCCCAATGCATGCCCGGCCGTACGACATTTCCAAACAATAAAATATCACGTTTCGAAGCTTACTTTCCGTACAACTTTGACGTTTGTTAATCAGAACAGTACCTACTCGGAAAGTAATAATTGGTCCTAAACTCGAATATGTTTTTATTCGAGTTCTTCGTGGAGATCTTTGTTCGAAACTAAAAGCCCGATATTCACTGGTGAAAACGAAAGAAGGATGTAAGGATTTTGTGGAAAAAATAGGTAGGACTCTTCGGTTTCACCAGTGTGGTATACGACTTTCTCGATATCACTCGAGGAAACCTAGACACAAGAATTGTTTATTTTTTTGAATAAATAGGTATCCTACGGTCTAATAAATTATAGCATTCATCTCTACTATATTATTACAAAAGAAGTTTGTGGTTTACTGTGAGTACTGAACCGATTTTGACTTCTGTGTCTTCAGGACCCTGGATTCGAATCCCGGCAGGGGCACTCATTTGTGCGATAAGTATAGATGTATGTCCCGGGTCTTTGGTGTCAGTGTACTGTGATTGCGTGTGTGTCCATGCCTCCCGCGTCGCAGGAAATCCTAGAGCGGGGGTTTGAGTGTGATAAAATAATTAAATATAATTTCGATAAAAACGGGCTAATGCGTTAGTTTGCGATAATTTTGACCGCTGCAGCGCTGGTTGCCCTTCAAAAAACATCAGTAATATGACAATTTGTAATTTTTTTCGAGCATTTGTTGCCTTAACTGTCCCACTAATATAGGTGAAAGTTTGTATGTGTGTAAGTGTTTAGTGTTTATGTTTGTTACTCCTTCACGCTCCAACTACAACGATTTCGATGAAATTAGGTTTGGAAATAGTTTAGATCTCAGATTAAGACATAGGCTACTTTTTATCCAAAAAATAATTGCTGTTCCCGTGGGATACGCAAATCATTCAAAAACCACTGTTACTCCTTCACGGTCAAACAGCTGCGCAGATTTTAATGAAATTTGAAATGGCGATAGGTTACACCCTAGATTAACACATAGGCTCCTTTTATCCCGGGAAACAGTATATGTAGTTCGCGTGGGATAATTGAGGTAGCGAAAAAACCGTAATCCACGCAGGTGAATCTGCGGGGCGCTCCTAGTTAATAATAAAACCGAACCCAAAAACATTATTCCTTATATGTATTGTTTTAAACTTTCATGGCTTTTCACAATAAAAATATCGTTTAACACGGGATACGCACCATGATTTAGATTTTGCGTGTGAAAAACCGCAATCCACGCAGGTGAATCTGCGGGGCGCTCCTAGTTAATAATAAAACCGAACCCAAAAACATTATTCCTTATTTTTATATTGTTTTAAACTTTCATGGCTTTTCACAGTAAAAATATTGTTTAAAACGGGATACGCACCATGATTTAGATTATGATTGAGTTCCCGATATTCGAACTTAATCAAAATATAAATCATGGCGCGTATCCTGTATTAAACAATATTTTTATTATTCCTTACGTTCCGTAACTAGGCTGGTTCTTTTGATCGAATAATGTTAAGGCGTTAATTGAAGGACACGGAAGGTAAGCCTTCGTTATGGGGTCCTATGTATTTAAATTTACATTTAACTGAATCAGGGTGAATAAGAATATAATTTTACCGTAATTAATTGAAAATAAGTAGGTAAATGCGAAGGATGCTTATGCGATCCCGTAATCGATCAAATCATAAAATCGACAAATGATCATGTAATACGACATTTATTACCCGATTCTTATCAAACATACGATACTGATACTGATCAATAGCAACTGACTGTATTATGATCAATTGATCGATGTTATGTTAACGATTAACATGATATTTTGAAACGTCAATCGTTACATTAATTCAAACCAAGTTCAATAAAAAAAATATCTGAAAGTGTCGATGACCACGCGTGCGATTTCCCGAACAAATGTTTTTCACTGTTTAGGAAGCTGATAAATAATTATCTGATAAGCGGATACGAGCAATTATCGCAATTGTTTTTACGTTGCTTTATTTACAATTAAATAGATAAGTGCATTTAATGATATAATATAACACATAACATATGGTACATTTATACATTGTGTATAAAGTATAATATACTGAAAATGCATCGTTAATACCCTTAAATTTTCGAATTCAACTTTATATGTATATAAAATGTACTACTTTATTTAAAAAAAATAATAGCATGTATCCTGTCAAATATTTAAATTTAAAGTAAAGCTATACCAAAAAGTAAGTAACAAAATAATCCCGCTGCTACAAAAAAAAAATATATTTTTCTGAAAAACACTCTACAATGTACCATGGGCATTGATATAAATCTCCTAATCAATTGTATAATGTTTCACTACCGTTTTGCATCAAATGTTAAAATGTTACATAAATAAACTCTCACACATGTGTTAGGTGCGAAATATTAAAAAACGCTTAGTTAACAAAGAATAGACCTTTTCAAATATCAACAGTATAGAGTGGTTCACGGCAATTTACCTTAGAAAGCTGTTTCAAAACAGCGGTACCCCTGTCCAAGCCAAATGTTGGAGCGAGCAATTTTAAAATGGCGCCCGTTCCAGCCAAACAGAAAAAGACCTCTTACGCCCTAAGGAACTATGAATAAGCTGTGAGTTATGTGAACAGTTTTGCATCCAGTGGAAAATACGTTATGGGCTCGTCAATTTCCCACGAGATTAGAACTTACTATTAGTCGATAGGTACGACATAACTTGATTACACACTGCAACATAATGTAGTTAGTATACGGCGTACGTTAACCAAATATTTACTGGTATACCAATTACAATTAACCAAATACTACAATTTATTGCCCGAGTTGTTTTCAGATAGGAACATTCCGGGTGTTTTCAAGTCAGTTGTATAAATTCAAGATCTTAAACCATAAATGAATCTTTCATTTATGGTAAAATAGTAGTCGAGAGCATGGTTAAAATCAAAAACTAATAAAATAAAATCTTTATTGCTTTCGCAGCTTAGCTTAAGGGTGATGTGGTTGTGGTGTGTCTTTTATTTTTGATACAATGAAAAATATAAAACTACTCTATTTTTATGAGTTTTGATAGGAACAGTTCAATCCGTACTCAAAGACGGCAAATTGATGACATTTCATCAATCAGGTCCAGGTCCACGGACCAGACAGGTCCGTGCGGCGTCTTCTCTGTTACTGATACTCAGTTACTTCAATGCTGGACCTGAACCACTGAAGATGTCGACCGCAGTGATCGACGAAACTTCTGGAACACAAGTTTCACTTAGACCACGGCCAAACAGCCCGGAAGCAAAACATACAACATGCAACGCCGGCCGTGAAAGCCTTAAGAGTTTACATTATTGATATAGCTCTTTATTGTTGAAAATTAAACAATTAAAATACAGAATTACTTTTAAACTAAACACACCTGGTTTCCCGGCTTAGTGATCAGCGTGTTCTTTGACACATGGTCCCAAAACGACGGTAAAAGACGACGAAGTTTATTACAATTACTAAATAATAAAATCAACTCCAAAGAATATTTGAAAAATAAATAAGAACGAGCTCATTGAATGTACATATGTATAAATATAACGTAACTAGTGGTTATATTTTCAAAAACCTATAAATGACGAATATAAAATGATGATAAATATAAAAACGAATGCAAAGAAAGATATAATCTGTTCCTCATCTATGCTTGTTTGCTGTGTCCAATTGGGGTTTTTGATATAAAGATTCATAAATACTTTCTTCTGCATCTGTGAATGATTCGAAAGTGAAAGAATTGACTTAATATTGTGAAGATAAAACACGACAGTTAATTTCGCACTGGAAAAAGTTAAAGTAAAAATTACCATTTCCTACGAATAATTATTTGT
Source organism: Apeira syringaria (assembly GCA_934044485.1). Classification (NCBI taxonomy): domain Eukaryota; kingdom Metazoa; phylum Arthropoda; class Insecta; order Lepidoptera; family Geometridae; genus Apeira; species Apeira syringaria. Next base: position 7,231,267 of record OW203665.1, on the reverse strand, counting down.
CGCTCGGCAATGGGCAATTCCGAAGCTTGTGTGAAAGATATCGGATACGACGGAACTCGGGGGGCACTGCGCTCCACACTAGGTTGAACCTGTGTCGTGGAGTACAGGCTCTTCCTTACAGTCCTACGAAAGTTAGAAAACGTATACTACTTATTTACAAAATATAGAAAAATTTGGATAGATAAGGTCTATCTTTTACATAAATAAACTTATACCTACTGAATTTTACAAGAAATCAAAAAGGTTAAAATTGCAGGCGAGTAAGACCTCGCTTGTGTGTATTTTATTACTTCTACGCTCGACTTAGTAAATGCACGTTGCTTAATAGTGTTAACCATTGGTTAACCAAATGTTTATTTAGACGGAAGATGATGTCACTTTTACAAATAAAAATTGATTTGTTGATCATATTTCTCCAAGGTTTCTTGCAGCTAACGGAATTGCAGGATATTCAATGTCGTAGCTTTTTTTTCTAAGATAAAAAAGTTAAATATATATTTTGCATTGAACATTTTCTATGTGCACTACAAGGAAAACGTTGTTCTGCCGAATAAATTATCGAAATGTCAAAGTGACAGGACAATTCATTTAAATTAAAGGAATTATTTAATTTGTATATTATTATTTGTTAATTTGATTTTTGTTTCATTGTATTGTTGCCAACTTTGCTCGGCGGAACTTACGTTGATATCAATTTTCGAAGAAAAACATTCGGCTACTTCTGGGACACATGACCACAGGATGGTATTCTGTGGTCGTGGATTTAAGGACCGGTAGATGTCGTATATTCTGTGGTCGTATATATTACTTCAAATAAAACGTTATTTTAGTGGTTAGCACCAGTTTTTTATACTGTATAGATCTAGCGTTTTACCACTATCTCACTTGATAGTCAGTGACGATATGATCGAAGATGTTATCACCCTAGATCTAGAATGTTCACTGGCTCTCAAGGACTGCTGCCTGAACACACTATGTGTTTGGTGACAGTTTTTCAAACTTGAGGGTGGTAGCTAGCCAGGCGGGTATTCGAAAGTACCCTACCACAGCGCTGAGAATTTGATAACGGTGTTACCTTCACCGGAAGCTCAAGCTGTTGTTTGGATCGAACCAGCGTCCGTCAGTTTGACAGGCGACGCTCCCCCCGCTGAGCTATCATCGCTTCAAAAGCAGTATTGTATGATTTTTGTGCACTTTTTAGTGCAGACTGCAATATATATATACATAGTTTAAAACAACGATTAACTGACTTATCCGTAGACATTTTTTTTGCTACTAACATTTTCTTGAAATAGAATAAAATACTGTACCGATTTTGATGAAGTTCGGATTACGGAAAAAACATTGTATCAAATGACAGTTACCCGAGTAGCCCGAACATTCTAAAAACAATATAAATACCCGAATTGAAAATATCCCCTTTTTGGAAGTCGATAAGGAAAGATACTCAAGAATAATAATTTTAAATTGCGCACAATGTAAATACAAAGTGAAACTAATTATTCAGTAAAAACAGTAGGTAATTATCATCTCGATTTGTTTATTTTACAATTTCCATTGTTTTCAACTTCCCGCATCATTTGCGGCCTTGACATTCAACACAATCTATTGAAAGGTACAGAAACTGCGCAAAAAACAAATTGAATCCTCAAATCAGTAATGCACGTTTTATATATATCAGTACTTAGGCATGTACATTACTACATTACATAGACTCATCGCGGTCTTAAAACAAAAGTTCCGTGTTAATTGTACATAGATATTCGGATACATAAAATGTACCTACTTACCTTGCACACTATTGCGATTCGCCGAAGTGAAAAGCAACAATAATATTTGCAATATTTCAAATTCATTTAATGCTATTTTGGGAGAAATTATATTCAGATATCCATATAACTTTATACAAATATTCCGCCTCGTTAGAAAACTTACCTAAATAATAAGGTCGAAAACTTTGAAGACAACTTACAAGTTTAATTTACATAAACATTACATTTAATTTACAATTTACATAATAAACAAGTTTATTAAGAATATAATTTAAAGTTTACAAAAGTGTTTCGGCGTAAAGTCCAGTTCAATATTGATGAATCTCAGATATTTGATTTTGGATTTACTTCATCGGACTTATTAACTTATTATGTATGGACTCTAATCAAAGAGCTTGTATGAAATTGTAAGCGTCCTTATAATAACTGTCTATATTCTACCGATTTTCTAGGTTAACTTCTTGGTAATAATAATTTATCTAAAATATACCATAGATAATTATGAGGCGTCGAATAAAGATACGTTAAATTATATATTATCGGTTTTTTTTATTATATATCTTCGGTGACAACTATGAAAGATGACTGCTAGTTACATATTCGACGGAGTACTTCCATGTTTTAAAAAAAATTGGTTGTCTGTAAAGTCGGTTTACGGACGATAGATTTACGTGATAACGTCATAATCATTGATGACTTTGACTTTGACTTTGATTATTTTATGTAATACAAAACTCAGGTGGAACGTTACGCGGAACGTTACCATTTTTCATGAGTGTTGCTGGTATTCATCAATTTATAAAACGTTATCACGTCAATAAATGTTTTATTAATTAGTTCTAGTTCAGACATTTCTCGTTTAAAGCTGGTAATTTTATCAAACTCTCGATCAGCGGGCTTACTCTTGACACTAGATTCCGAACTGAAATTGTGATTTCGATAGATTGATACTCATGAACGCAATACTAGCGCACAATTGGAATCGAGTTCGATTAAATTTGACATAAATACAAAATGACGTTAAATGAGATCGGAAATGATTGGGCTTAGAATTGGACTGACATTGAAACTGAGTTTAATAGTAAGCCAGCAGATGCGTGTCCACGATCGTGTCTCATAAAACCATCTTGTCCAAGATAATTCCAAGTTGCAAGGTTTCAGACACGTCTCCCTGTTGCTTACACAACTACGTTTGTCCACGTGGTTTCATCGTGCTTTGGAACGAACCGGCTCTATTTGCACACGGTCTTTGCAATCTGCTAGAGTTACTAACGAAATTATTTTATCTCACAAAATACATGGCCCATTAGTTAAAAACTGGGGTACAAAAGACAGACGCCCTATTCTACCAGTATTCCTTATTTTATTGTAGACAGCCCCCGCAGTTTCATCCTCACCGAATATGATTGCTGGTACACCCCTTTACGGGACAAAATTTATGCAATTCTTTCTTAGGGTAGGCGTCCCTACATCATAAATAACTGTAAGCCAATAACACCACGATTGGTTTAGTAGTTTGAGCTCTATATTGATAGAACAGTTAGTCATGGTTTCCCTTTTTATATATGTAGATTTTCTGGCTAGCATAAGTTACTCGGTGTTAAGTAAAAACTGAAAAAGGCAAAAAGGCGCGACTTTGAAAAAAAATGGTACATTTGATGTCCAGTGAGGACATCAAATGTACCATACAGGGATTGAGTGTATTTTTCATCATCATCACCATAGTCTATATGCCATCGGAGTATATAATAGAGATAACATACAAACTAGGAAGTTTGTAATATATTTTTAACCCTCCGCTGCTGGAAAAATCAAAAAGGTGGGACTTGAACCCACGACTACAGAATACCGTCCTGTCGCTTTGTCCATCTAAGCTATAGTAGCACTCAAGTCCCACTAGTAGCCAAATTTTTTCCCTGAAATAATTTGAGCGTAAGTTCCACTTAGCATCTTGTTATTGCAAGTGTGTAATCGTAGTGTGTGTTACCAGTGATGGCTTACGAAACTGAAACGTGGTCTCTGACTATAGGCGTTGTGCGGCAGGCTGAAAGTCACACAACGAGCTATGGAGACGGCTATACTCAGAGTTTCTCTGCGCGGTCGAATCATAAATGAGAAGATCTATAGAAGAACTAATGTTACCAACATAGCTTAGCGGATTAGAAATCTGAATTGGCAGTGGGTAGGGCACATAGCTCGAAGAACTGATGGCTGTTGGGGTCGAAAGGATCTATAACGGGAACCACGGAGCAAGCATAGCATTGGGACGGCCACCGAGAAGGTGGACAGACAATTGACTAAGATCGCAGGTAAGAGCTGGACGCGGGCTGCTTCCATCCGGTCCCTATGAAAATCAATGGGAAAGGCGTATGTCCAGACGTGGACGTCCTATGGCCGAGATTATGATGATAATGAATTAATGATAATGTAAAAACTTAGGCACTCTAGCCTACTGTGCCGTAGAGCCTAATATATCTACTGTGACGTAAATGTAACTATTTCGGTTTTCATTTACAGAAGAATGCAGAAACTATTTAAGTTTACGTTCTAAGCGATTAACAACTTTGCCAGACTAACTTTAAAACTCATTTAGCTTAGATCAACAGCAATCTACAGCAGCGCTCTTCAATCTTGTTACTTCAACGTTTTTGTATTTAACTGATTTTCTCATGCGATACGCATCTCAAGTTTAGTAATTTGTAAGGTCATTATTCAATGCCAACTAAAACATAAGTCACGTAATTGTGTCACATTATATTTCTACACGGCCATTGTTGTTGAACATCCTTCCTCAAAGCAGCGGGTATTTACTTACCTTTAGTTGACAAATCGTAGACAAGATCATAACTTAATATCAAGTGAGACAGTTATCAAATGCAAACTTATAATAAGTCAAAAAAATTGACGAAAATCCTCGAACATCCGCTAAGATCCTCGGATTTTTTATAAAAGTTTTCAGGTTTATCATTAAATAATTATTTAACATTTTCTTTATTTTTAATGTCCATTACAACATTTATAAATATTTCTGGCCTCGAATGAAGTTTATCCGCCCTTGGTCCGGGGCATGGAAAATAAAATATTATACACACATAACTGTCTGTCACTTCAACAAACTGCAATAAATAGTGTTTCGTGGTCGTATAACATAAATCCAACCAACACACAACTCACTCTACGACATGACCATGTCAAGAACAATTGACAATCACCTTGAATCATTTGCATGCACATAATGCACAAAAACGCAATATCTCATGATAATTACACGTATGTTTGTTAGTCACGAGAACCAACCAACATACTGATTACCACAGTTAGTGATCATTGTCACTATGATTAGTAATTTTCTAAAAGGAATAAACTATAACTATTAGACAGAAATATTATATGCTATGGGAATTTGAACCTACGATTTGTAAAACTAAACTTTAGCTAATGGTGGTATACAATTAAAACAACTCTATAAATCTACGATTCTTAGTATTAGAATAGTTTTGTTAGAATATGGAGTGTTAGTCAGCCCCAAATTACACAATTACAACTCTATTTTTATAGTATCTCCAATTAAAAACCTTTTACATTAGGGTTCTCAGTTGTAAGTGTTTACCAAATTGAACTTTATCGTAACTATATAAGACGTTTTGCTAATTGTGTTGAACTGTTTTTTTCTTTAGATATAGATATTTCAAGCTTGAATCCTCCTTACATATTGCGTCAAAGATTCTCAACAGTTTAACCTTTAGACATGTGTTTTTATTACCATCGGTAATAAATATCTGTATCGGTAATATCTAGGTATTCTATAGTATCTAGTAAATTTAGAATTTAGAAATAGTTTTAGGTTTTCGGCATAGAATCTCCCAAAATGTAAGCTAGCTATACTATAATACTTGTTATTCCTTAGGAACTTTCATTATTCATGTCACTACCCAAATTAATTTAAGCATATTCATTCGTATCCCAACAAACAGAAAAGGTATGTATGTCCCCGAAACGATTCGCAACTCCCAAAGGAAAGCCGACGTAAGCAAGACAAAGTATGTATCAAGGCATACCTACTACTAAATTTGATATGTATGTGTGGTTGCCATTAACATACACAGGGATGTCAGTTGTGAAAGTTATCTAAATGTATACCTAACAATTTATAAGTTGGTTAAAGTTAAAGGGAAAATCAGATGAACTATTAGAAAATTTAATGAGATTTCGTTTACGTTGGTTCATTGTAAATGAATAGAAGTATCTACAACTATTTGTCTAATCAACTATTTTCTTTATTTCAAAACGTTTTTTGGGACGTATGTATTGTCCTATAGTTGAAAAATAAAACATGGTTAATAGTAATAATTAAGAAGTTTCCGATATTCTCCTGGCAATACTAACGTTTGCTTACGTAAAGTTCAAAGCGGAAAGGCAAGGTAAGGTCGTACAGTTGTTTTGCTTATGCCTATTTACTTTCCTCTATTGGCGCAGGTTTTGAGCGCAAATTGCAGGAGGTTTTAGCTTTGTGTTTGTCGACTGCATCGTTTATTTTGCTGTTACAACATAACATTTTAGTATATGTTTTCTGTGCACCTGACGTCACATACCCTAAGTTGGATGTGATAATAGTTACTAAACGCACAAAATTACGGAAAAAGTAACGTTACTATCAACAATAGGTACGCAATGGACAAATTTCTAACTTAACGGTTGCAATGGCTCTAATTTCATCAGTGCAGCCATTCAGCTCTATGGACGATCAGTGATGCGAGAAAAGCGGGGCTAGTTCCGCGGATATACACCGCAGGCCGGGCGCAGCGGCGCTAGGGTCGCGCACGTGATGCATGCGCGAGCGCAGACGCGCTTGTCGCGCCACAGCCTCCGCGCACAACCACCATCACCTCCGCACTTATCAGCACGCGTGTGACAGTGACAATCTATTTTCAAGTGTTTTTTTTGTTGTGAAAACTGACTAGTGCGTGAATTGAACGACATGTTTCTAACGGTATGTATGTATTTACAACAGTATTGTGGATCTATTAGTAAACATTAGCGTAATTACAATTCGCTGCGGTGCAAATTTTCGCATTGCAATTAAACTTTGTTTATTGTTTTTACACAGATAGTGTACAGTCGTACAATAGCTCAATTAACTAATTATGTAATCATGAATAAAACAATAGGTAGTTTCATATACGACGTTGGAGAATAGCATGAAAAGATGTCATATGTGGGAATAGAATAGATATAGGTAATATTTTTAACAAGCCATGAAGCGTATCTATGAGCAATTTAAAAAATGTATATACTCGTATAACAATTCCAGATTATTGGCAGTACTATTCATTAAAAATAAACAACTCTAAACGGTTTTTAGACTGTGTCTAAATTATAGTAAATATATTTAATCTGTTTAATTTCAATTAATTAATTAAATTCCATATTGACAACGTTTTGAGGAACATTTTTAACAATCAATTTGTTTATAAACCCAACTCAGATGGGAGCATGAAATATTTATTTACCTGAATATTCCTTTGACTAACGCAAACAAAATGCTTCCAGAAATTATTCAAATAGATTGTAACAAAGAACGGATGTGCAAATCGCTAATTATTACTGTTTTATAAAAATCTACTATGATATAATATGATAAATCAACTATTTTTTTTATATTTGATACATATGTACCTAAGTGTAGGTACTTAACTATCGTATTTTCCAATCAATACTGTGGCTGTTTCATCAATTTGTTAAAAATTATGCTTACAAAATGAGAAAGGTGAAACAATCGAAAATAAATCAGTGACAAGTTTTATCAATACGAAAGACAATATAATACAAACTGAAATATATGGGTTTTTCCAGCAGTCGTTAGTTATCTGACGACACATTTAAATTAACCGACTTCCGAAACGGAGGACGTTCTCTATTCAGTTGTATATATTTCTTGTATTCTTATCAGCATTCCGTTATTTGGTAACCATTTTATAACTTTCTATTTTCATTTAAAGGTAGAATGCTTCCAGATAAGTCATGCAGATATTTTATAAAATTCAGTTAAGTTGTTTGTGCCAAACTCACCTCTTTATATCTCTAATATTTTTCGTCTATTATTTTCTTTTTTATTACTTTTTAAATATTGTTTTAAAAGGTATATTTTTTAAATTCTTTTAGACATTATATTTTCAACCACCAAACAAACCAGCGTATTTTATTATTTAATATTATTTTTTACCTGAAATCTAGATCAACTATATTTGAGTCTTTCTCGTTATCATACTACTATTTTAAAGTGAAAGTTTATTTATCGTATGTATGTTTATTACTACTTCACGCTGAAACGGTAAAACGGATTTGCATAAAATTTGTAACGAAAATATATAATATATATAATAATTATGCACAGGCTGTTATCCCGGAAAAAGTATAGCTCCGGTGGGATAACTGAGGTAGCGGGCAAAACGTAGTCTAAGCGGGTGTAAAATTTGCACGATTAATAGAAGTCAGTGTGTATAGTTTTTAAACTTCGTACCTTATTATGACGATTTTTAATACTAACATCTCAACAAAGAGTAACTTTGGTACATTGTTTTATAAGTTTTGTGTATACGCTAGCCGGCCGTTTCAAGACTCTTGCAAAAATATGAAAACCATAACATCCGATTCTAAAACTGTCAATCAATGTGATATTCAAGTTTGAACATGTATTATTCCATGAAGGAGACCAATTGTTTCAAAACAGACTTTATGTAGAACAACTTTAATTTTGCAAACTACCACGGTTTTTTTTCACAGAACGTAAGTACCTACTTACGTTCAGCCGAAAATAAACTCATGTATGGATAATTATGTTATAGATACACAGGCGTGATAAAGTAATAACAGATCTATTATCGTACACTGTATTGTCTGTACTGTTGTAATTGGTCCGAGTTAGTAGGTGTTGTTATATGTAACTTAAACTTACGAATCTAAGGAATGCAAAATGAAATAATTTTGTGTGTGTGTGTGTGTGTGTGTGTGTGTGTGTGTGTGTGTGTGTGTGTGTGTGTGTAGTTGAAATTGCATAGAAAGTAGACTGAAGAAGAACGTATACCTACGTTATTTTATTAATTCCTACCAACCGGTCCGGCTTACCCCATAAGATTAGACATAAGATGTTTTGATAATAAGAATGAAAGAGAAAAAAGAAAAAAAAACCTGTGAAAATTATAAAAAAGTGACAATTTTGTGGCAGTATAATAGCCACAGCATTCGCTGTGCGGGCCTCAGCGAAAAAAAATCACCGCTGAGCTTTAAAATCGTATTATACAGAGAAGAAATTTGGAACACCAAATCTTAGTCATTAGTCTTTTTGCTAAAACTACACTGTCATAATCTGTCACTCGTTATAATGATCTTTTATAAAATATAGCCCGTCAAGATTTGATACGATATTTTTTGCAGATAAACGTGAGTTTTTTTTTTTGACGCCGAATCTTCATCTTGACGCAGCAAAGATTCGACAGTCACGTTTCGAATAAGAAGGTCATCATAATATTTTGTATTCATTGCAGTTTGTAGTACATGCATATTTATTTCCTTCTAATTATTGAATGTAATGATGTCGGCACATTTAATGATCAGTAGACATTTGTTTATTGAAAACTAGCTGCGCCCCGCAGTTTTACCTGCGTGGTGATGAAAAACGGTGATTATGGTGATGATTACAATACGCTTATGTGCTAATCCAGAGTATAAGCTCTCTCCATACCAAATTTCATCGAAATCGATGTAGCCGTTTGAGTGTGAAGAAGTAACCAACATAAACACATACACACAAACTTTCACATTTTTAATATTCGTAGAATGGTACCAACTATAGTGAAGTAAGAGTGCGACCATTGAAAGTATGCGTTTGTAAGTTTATTTTGACAATCTTTTTCTCCAGCTCAAAGTAAGATAGGCTGTTCAATGGCTAAAGAAAATTGTTTCGCGTGTATTTTATGTAATCCATTCCAAACCAAAGCCACAACAATAATATGAACATCAAAATGTCGAACACGAACTTTACACAGAAAAGAAAGAAAACTGTCACCAAAACACATAGTTTGTTCAGGCAGCAGTCCTTGTGAACTAGTGAGCATTTTAGGTGTAGCGTAATAACACCTTTGACCACATCGTCACTGACCATCAATTGAGATAGTGGTCAAACGCTAGATCTATACAGAATATTTAAAAAAAACCTTTGTTAGCCAATTTCGCTAATGATTAATATATTAGAATCTTCCATTACAAAATATGTGCAATTTTAAAATCTTTAAAATCGAAAATGTATGCACGATATGGAATTCAATCGACTCGATTAGTTGTCGATCGTTCTGAATCAGGTGGCTGATACTGAAAAGTTATTAGCGTCTTTAACAAATGTAGACTTCTTACAATAAATAAGATTTTATATAAACATGCTTCTTTCACAGCGTATTATAAAAGTTTGGTTGGAATGTGACCGTTTTAGTATCAACAAAATACCAGTTATGCATCGCAGCTGCTCTGTCCGTGCGACCATAACGAATATCTCCTTTAACAATGAAAATGAAAAACATACTGCGTTCGCCAACCCGGGCGAGTCCATTACTCGGCCGGGTTGACGATCGTTACACCCCTTCTAAAAAAGACATGGGGAAGGGCTCTGTATGGGTGTTCTATGGCTGAGATGACGATGAATATATCCAGCTGCAAAATGAAAGACCTTCAATAATCGTGTCTCAAGTGCGTCTCCCACGTTTGCGTAGCCAGCGATAATTGAATGTGTTATCACTGCCCCGCTAACATGATCACAGATAGTCGTATTCATAACGTTCCAACTCTATATGACGTCACTAATCTCAGAAATTGTATCAAGGTCAGACAAGGTAACAATACGACGACGGGCTGTACCACTTTCCCTGCCTTTATTGCCTTCTTTTTTAACTGCGTCTATGAGGTTTTAATTTTGTCATGCAGTTAAAGCATAGACACATAGTTTTACTAACAAAAAAGTGATCAAAAATAAACGTATTTAAACCCGCAAGGCAATTGGGTCAAAACCCAAAGGGTAGTAAAACACAGTCCCAGATTCGCAACCAGGGGGACTATAGCAGTCAATTGCCTGTCGCAGAAAGAGCTTGCTGATGTCATAAGCACATAATTTCGAACGATTTTTTATTGTTAATAACATAAAATGCATATCATAAGGCTCTGTGGACATCATTTAACCAACAAGATATATCAAGGTTGGAGATGGCAATAATATAGCATGTTGTACCACTTTCCCCTCTTTTATTAACCTGCTTGGAGTATTCATTTCATCTCACTATACATGATAACTGACGGACGTCGTCGTGGCTCAGTGATCAGTGACACTGACTTTATAATCGCGACTGCTTGTTCGAATCCCGGGGCAAACATTGCTAAATAACATCTGTGCTCGCTCATCCAAAAAAAGATCTACTAAACTGATCGCAGAAGATTCATAACTTGTCACCTATGTGTGACGTCAGTTATCTTACAAACTCTACCAAGGTTAAAGAAAGACAATACAATGGGCTGTACCACTTTCCCTGCTTTTATTACCCTCTTTCTTAACTACGTGCATGGAGTAATAATTTCGTCTTGCAGCAACGGCGGACGTAATGCTCATGTTTATATATGCACGTTGCCCTTTTTACTTGACTGCCGCGTCTTATGTAAGACATTTCCAGACTAGGTATTACTTGGCATAATGATGATGATGATGTAGAATTTACTTTTTAATTAGTTCCGTGCTACGTTTGTAAGTTATTTGTAAGATAATATTTGTAATTTATGTGCCTCTCTTGACATAATCACAAGTATTTTTACTGCGGTTTATTTTTTTCATGAATGTTTCTTGAATGGTTTTTTCTTTTTGTTAATAAAAACCACATGGAGACAATAAAAATCGAATTGAACTGAGTTCTAAAAAAGGTCGAGGAGGTGCTCAACTCAACTGTATGTTTGTGTCATAGGCGATTGAAAAAAAAAAACTTTGTCCTAACATACGACACTTTTTCATAACGAAAAAGTGTAACGGATTTACATGAAACTTGGAATGAAGAAATGTACTACTAAAAAACTACTTTTTATCCCGAAAATCATCATCATCCTCTCAGCCATAGGACATCCACTGCTGGACATATGCCTCCCCCATCCCGAAAATATTGACTGTTATAAAATTCCCGTGGGATGACAAAAAAAAAATCTTCAAAATCACGTACCATTTTTACTGCGGGTAGTATCGCAGGGCACAGGTAGTGTTAAATATGTTCCGAGGATAAATAGTGGAAATTAGTTTTATAGCTTATAAACTATACAATCATTTACGAAAAGGAGTAATTATAAATGACAAGTTAGTAGGTATAAAATACATGCTTTATTATTACGCAAGCAAGAGATTCTTGTATTTAGGTAACGCCTAACGCTAGAAGGGTACCATCCATATGCCACAGATATTTCAATTAGACGAACCTATATCACGGTCTTCGTCTGCTTGGAGCAGTTTCAGTCTTTTCTTGGCTTTTTTTCCAGGTAGTGATGATTTCGTACCTAGGAAATATATAATTATTAAAACAAAATATATTTACTGCCTACGTCAATACATTAACAATTAAAGTTTCCGGTACAAAAAGTACTGTTTAATAATAAGTAGGTATATTATATCGAAATAATACCTATCAATAAGAATTAAATTATCTAAAACGGAGATTATATTCTACTCAGCAAAAGGAAGGTTTACCTTTATTGTGTAGACCTAGCTAGGATATGTTTCTTAAAAATCAAAAAATATTTTTTTTGATAAACCGTGACGAACTATAAAGATACGATGAACTAATGGCTGAATAGAATACCTTAAATCGATTACCTGCCACAGATAAATTACACACAAAGTTGGAGTTCAATAATTTGAATGAAAAACATTGAAAATAAAAATTTAAAACACACTACTAGAAATTATGGACATGACCGGTAGTCTTCTCATTTTAGCATGTTTATCTGTCCTCACACCGATGCAAGTTTCTTGTTGAAGTTCGCGCCAAGTGTTCTAAATAAAATTAATAATTTCCCGAAAACTAAGCGCAGCTATATAACAACTTTGTATCAGTCTCATAAAAGGCAACGAAATTAATTTTATACAGCATAATAAAGCTTCAATTTGCATTCGTAATAAGGTAAATGATAGGCATAGAACAAGTACGGCATCGAAGGTGGAACGGTTGTTAGCCAATCCATATCTCGCCTTGCTGTCTTGTACGTGACAATCGCCTATTTATGTGCATATGTAACAATTTTAATAGTTGTAAACTAATTATACTTCAAACATTTATGTGGAGCGTATGAGTACTGGAAGACCTCGGTGTTAAGCAAGTGGGACCTACTGGACGGTTGCAATGGCATTGCACAAGTTTTTCTGAAGATTGTTATCTTCAGTGGGGGTTTTATAGCTAAACGACCAAGTATTAATGGAGTCTGTTGAGCAATAGAACCTCTTGACCTACAGGAGACTTGATCACCGCATTGATCTAAATCAGCACCACATAACTTCTTGTTTAACCGACTTCAAAAAATGGAAGTTACTGAATTCGACCGTATATATGTTTTTTCACACTTTTGAGAGAAGAAGTCGGTTGCACTTTTTGTTAGAAAATTTTTTGGTCCGCATTGGTTAACCTTTTGAGCAGCGCAAACAGAAAATTCTAGGAAAAGCAATACCATGATGAGATAAATTAAGATAAAATATGACGGTCGCCGTGGCTCAGTGGTCAGTGGCATGACTTCGTGGTCACCGGGGCCCTGGGTTAGAATCCCAGCAGGGGCAAATATTTTTTTGTTTTGGGATATTGTTTGATATGGGATTTATGGGATGAGTTGATGCCCGCGACCCAAGGAATCCTAGAACGTAAATTTAAAAAATCAAGACGTGTCATTTTCTTGTACCTACCTAGTACAAAATATTGAAATATAGAATAATATAAAGTAAACAGTTAAGTCTCAACCGTGTAATTACAAATGTCTGAGGACGACAACAGCATTGACCGCTTATAATCTGGTGTGGCAACCAAATTTCACAAGCATTCATACATATGTACACATAGTACCTGCTAATTTTTAAATAATAAACTGTTGACAAATTGTGAACGACTAAATCGATTTATCGGGCTATGCTCGGGGTTTCTCTACGTGATCGAATCAGAAATGAGGAGATCCGTAGAAGAACGAAAGTCACCGACATAGCCCAGCGGATTAGCAAGTTGAAGTGGCAGTGGGCAGGGCATATAGTTCGAAGAACCGATGGCCGTTGGGGCCGAAAGGTTCTCGAATGGAGACCACGGACTGGCAAGCGCAGCATAGGACGGCCACCGACTAGGTGGACAGACGACCTGACTAAGATCGCAGGCAAGGGCTGGATGCGGGCCGCTTCCAACCGGTCCTTGTGGAAATCAATGGGGGAGGCCTTTGTCCAGCAGTGGACGTCCTATGGCTGAGAAAAAAAAAATAAAAAAAATAAAAAAAATCGATTTATGATTTTAATCCAGTTCTGCGCAAGCTATATTATACGCTTACCGTTATATTGTGATTAAGAGATGAATAAGTGCGTACTAGTTGGCTAAATTTAGTTACTAAATCATTTGTTTTCGTCAGATTTTTAGAATTTGTCTGAATATTTACATCTAGCGTTTAAACACTATCTCGCTTGATGATAAATGAAGATGTGGTCGGCGCTGGAACCTCGCTAACATATAATGTTTACTGGCTTTCAAGGACCGCTTCCAGAATAAACTATTTATTTGGTCACAGTAACTTAACTCTCAGACTACCGCCAAAAAAAGATTTACAGAAAATGCTTTAAGGTAAAGAATGAAGCTAATTGGGCATCTTTAAAAGAAATCTACTCAACAGCAACTAAACATAATCAATCAAAAAAATTTATTCATCTTTTATCTATTTATCGAAGACATTTAAAATACTGTATCTAAAAATGATTTGAAAAAATGTAATTAAATGATTTCAATTTAAGACATTAAATTTGATTCAAATTTTAAACTATATCGATTTCAAACTTTAAACTTGAACCAAAACGTGCTTATGTAACTCACAAACTGTACATACATGCTTTTTTTTAGACTGTTTTCCAGGCGATTCCAGGTTAAATTTCCATTGCTTTATACTTATTAGCGGTACGTGCGCGATTCTGTCATTCCAAGGTAATAAGGTCTTATAAGCGGTTTAATGGCATTTGATACGCGTGCAAACAAATCAATGCAACATTTTATTTTCATATTAAACCGTATTACTTGTTTTCTTGCACATATTAAAACATTAAGCGTGTCCTTTAAAACAGCTGAGTCAGCAAAAACTATAGTACCTAACAGTGCCTAAAAAGGAAAACACAAAACAGTACGCATTTATACCGGTTATAACACAAATGTCATATCTGCGTGTGAATTTTTTAATCTACTGTTCTGTCATTGACCTCTCGTGTCATACTGTAGTGAATAAAGTAACTTCGAGGAAATACAAAATAAATGGGAATTCTATCGCGTGGGTGTGTAATTATTCAACGCCGAAATTAACCATGCAATTTGACACTAAACATCGGTTATCGGGGTATAATCATATAGTTTTATTCAGAAACAATGTGGCAGGAACCACGCACGGTGGAGAGATAGAGTTGAAATATTAACCCAAAAGTTTTAGTTACAACAAAGATAGAGTTCAAAATTAAATGTACACTTGCTTTTACTTCAGATAATTTGTGGTTGGAATCCCTTGTACGCGTTTGATTCGGTAGGACATTTTCATATTAGAATGACGTCACTATGCAAATTGACAAAATGGGGTCACTGCTAACAATCATGCCGTTAAAAATAAAACGAGTCTCTGCTTAGTTTCAACATTCTGATAGAGATTTGTTGCAAATTTCTGAGAGTAAGTAGTAATATTTTACGCAAGCTGATTTGCTTAGTTGTGTAAACTGCAAGCAAAAACTGCTCTCATGATAAGTAAACTTGCGTAATAATTTTGGCAATTTGCAAGCGTGTTCATAGGGATATTTCGATTATGCTTTTCTTTTGATTCATATTTTATGTATCATATTTACGGTGGGTCATTGGTTAACATATATGATCCTTAGTCAATAGTTTAGTAAAATTAATGAATCGAGGTAGACGGGGATAGAGGGGCTCAGGCGTTTTAAGCTTCAGCAGCTCAAGCGATTAAAGTGCAAAGTTTTTCATATTAAACATTTTACTTTTTATTCCTGCGCTTTCAATTTGCCAGAATATAGCTGAAAATTTTTATTTCCTATTATATTTTATTCCTATATGACTAAGTATGCCCCCTATTTCACCCGCGTGAACTACGGGTTTCCGCTACCTCAGTTATCTCACTACATATATACTTTTTCCAAGATAAAAAGTAGCATATGGCCTTTACCGTGATCTCATCTATCTCCATACCAAAATTCATCAACATTTAGGACGTTTAGACGTAAAAACGTAAAATTACTTAATACATATATATTTGTAACACACAGATAAAGTTACTTTCGCATTTGTAATAATTTTCATTAGATTTTTTATGTATCCCAGAGGAACGATCTATTTTTTCGCAATGAACACTAACATTCTAAACTTCATTCAAATTAATCAAGCCGTTAAGCCAAGGTAGCAAACGCACATAAACACAGAGTTACGCATTTATTATTCGCAATATTAGTGTTATATTTTGCGGTTATAAAATCATACATTAGTACTATGTAAATTTATATCCAGTTCAATTCAGTCCAATCTGGGCATCTTTAAGTCACGAGTGAACAGGTATCTTCTAGGCAGGCGTGATCCATCGTAGACCGCATCATCACTTAACATCAGGTGAGATAGTGTTCAACTGCCCATTGTGAATAAAAATGATAAAAAAAATAGTTCATAAACTTAATAGAAAGCCCAGGAATAATAATAAAACACAGTTTAACATGAATTTTTTTTCTTAATTTCTAATAAGCGATTGATTTTTGAGAAGCGATTTCCTTTGTTTCAGCAACAAGTTAATTCAACAGCGGATTTACCGTTAGCAACATTCACCGCTTATAATTTCTTGTTCACAATAGAGAATAAAAAGCACTCTAAGACGACCACGCGAAATTTAAATGAAACATTCTCTCAAGTATCTAACTAAACGAACACTTATTTACTCGGATCACTATAATTATAGAGCAAAACCTCTTCACCATCTAAGTAGGAACATTATGAGATTACATAATGTTGTCACATTTGCAGTGATATAATACGCAGTTATAGCACCTTCGGCCACTTGCGCTTCTGATAAATGAAAGTGGAATATGCAATATGCGCTGAGTATAATCTGTGGGAGCATTTTAAGCAGGGTTGTCACAGTTAATTAACAATTTTATAAATTTTTCTTTGGAGAAAGACTAATGGTCTAAGAGCCCGTGAACCCCAGACCTTCGTTATTTTATAAAAGCTGAAAGTTTGTCAGCGCATGCTCCCAACACAGGTAAGAACGATGGACTATTATGAAGTTTGGGTTACCGTGGCTTTGGCAGGTAAACGGTACTAAAGGTGTGTAAAATACCGCTGTAAATTCATCAAATAATAAAGTGTGATTTTTTGGTATTACCTTCAGAATATTATTAAAAATCACGTTATTGATTGCCAGACACTTAACATCGTGGCAACCCCTTGCCAGACACCCCTAATGTTCATGAAATTATAATTCTACTTATAGTATAAAAGTTGATTTTTATATATAATACTTAGGTAATAACTAGATGATGTTTCCTCATCAGCCAGACATTTTTGATAGTTCCAACCCCTTGCCAGACAATGATGTAGGGTCGCTGTAGGAGCGAGCGCGAGACAGTATATGTATGGTGGGTGCGAGTGAGATGGCGAGATAGGTCTATCGTGACATTGCAGCTATCATGCTTGGTCATATGCACCATCTACAAAATGATTCACTTATTTGGATGCTGATAGGCACTGGGAATAAGTTATATATAAATCAGCTTTTATACTATAACATAAGTAGAATTATAATTTCATGAACATTAGGGGTGTCTGGCAAGGGGTTGCCACGATGTTAAGTGTCTGGCAATCAATAACGTGATTTTTAATAATATTCTGAAGGTAATACCAAAAAATCACACTTTATTATTTGATGAATTTACAGCGGTATTTTACACACCTTTAGTACCGTTTACCTGCCAAAGCCACGGTAACCCAAACTTCATAATAGTCCATCGTTCTTACCTGTGTTGGGAGCATGCGCTGACAAACTTTCAGCTTTTATAAAATAACGAAGGTCTGGGGTTCACGGGCTCTTGCTCTCAGTTTACCATGTGCATCTAAAATAGGTTTTATGAAGATACATCCAAAACATTTTTTAGACTTAATATTCTAGTTCTACATTTCATAATATATGGTTTAAGTCTAATGAGAGTACAATCGTGTCAGTTTAACCCCTTTTCTGCCACGAACAGAAGATTCAGTGGAAATGATTTATCTAAAATGTACTGTAGGTACTTTTGCACGAATTAATAATGGTGAATTAAGTGTTCGCGAATAAGCACGACTATTTCGTGTCCTGTCGAATTTTCACATCTTTATTTATCTCCAGTAAGTGCAAGAAAGAATGCAGTAAATTCTTTTCAAATATAATTATTCAATGGGGACTAATTTAAGGGTAAAGCTTATAAGCTTCTTACCCATCTCTTAATACAACTAGTAACTTGAACATTGTTTTACATGACACTTCCTAAATGAATATGCCGTGCGAAGCGAAAATTAAAAAATCTTTTATTCAGTCGGCACCGTGCCTACCTGTCATGAGCATGACTTGCAAAGTCAAATTGCGGAGTATTATTTCAGAAAAATAATTACGACTAAAAACACACCTTTAAAAACCTTTGAAAAAAAAAACATCAAATTTAAATTTATTATTTTAAATTTAAATTTTATTTATAGTGGTCTAAGTGAATTGAACTCAACTAAAGTTTGATAGTATAACTTTCTGGGTAAAAAGAAGTTTTCATTTTTTTTTCTAAGAGTAGTTTTGAAACCCTTTGAAAAAGGGAGCACATAAATCCAGACAGCATCTAATACAACTCACAAAACAAAAAACGTTTCGCCTCTATACGCGACATCATTATAAGTTGTTAACTTGCCGCGTTATATATATAGATAAGTAAATGTAATATTATATTATTAAACGAGGAATTCCAGGCTACCTCGGATACGATTTAGATGAAACTTTGAATGTGCATGAGTAGCGTTATGTTTACAAGTTTATCTATGTTATGCTTATAAGTTTCATGCCTACGCTGAGAAAAGCTCCGTCAATTGGATACTTATTATTAATTTACTTTTTTACTTTTATTACTTTACTTTACTTTTATACATTATCATATGGATACATTTCATATGTCTTTAGATCTAAAAGTTGTCGACAATGAAGGTAGGCATAATAAAGAAAGCATTTTGCCTACACGTGATTTATGACAAATTACAAGTTCACGTGCCTGTTCAGTAGCTTGCCAGCACAATAGATGCAAAATATGTATAAACGAACGCTTCAAGAACATTGTACTATTGATTTGTATAGTTCACGCATCATCTGTCTCTCGTACGGTAACACCGTTGCATTGTCTTTAAGATAAAATTAACATTTCTAAGGAGTATTTTATGGACTTCAAGAGAGTTTGTGTACATCTTGTACAGACGCGTTCATAAGTCTGCAATGCGAGTAATTATTGCAAGGCATAAGCTTAACTTTCTGCCTTGATTAGGCCACTCGTTGAGATTATTTTTAAACATAATGGACCTAGCGTTTGATCATCTCATTTTGATGATCAGAGACGATGTTGTCGAAGACGTGATCACCCTCTAGGTGTAGACCTAGAAGGTTTACGAGCTTTCAATGACATCTGCATGGATACACTGTTTGGCAACGATTTTTTTTTCTTTCTTTGAGTTACTGTTAGAAAAGTGTCCTATTCTTAACTGAATCCAAACGATTGAAAGAGTTTCGGTTTTTTTTTATTCGGTACTACAAAGAGTTTTATGGTTATATAAACAGTAATTTCAAATAAAGTCTCAACTGCTTTAAAAAATCCACATCAGGGTTGGATGGATCGATGGACTTTATATTGGGGAAATTAAGCTGATTATGCATGAAATGTTTTAAATACATAGACCGTGTGACCGATAAAATACGGAATGAAAATCAAATGCACTAGAATTAATTATTGATAAAAAAACTTGATAAAATAAATTATGAACTGCTAAGAGGTCGTTACTCGTTAGATAAAGCATATACATAATATTATTGCCTGTTACTAGAGTTTTATCTTTTCTCTCTTACAGTTGCTATAATAATTATAGGACTATGTAAAATCCTATATATATTATAAATGCGAAAGTTTGTGAGTATGAATGTATGTTTGTTACTCTTTCACGCAAAAACTACAGAACGGATTTGGATGAAATTTGGAACACAGAAAGCTTATACCCTGGATTAACACAGAGGCTTATTTTCATCATCACCATCATCCCCGTTTTTCATCACCACGTGGGTAAAACAGATTTGGATTAAATTTGTTATATAAATACTTCGGGCCCCGGAATAACACATAAGTAGGCTATTTTTCATCATCATCACAAATTATCACCACGCGGGTAAATCCGCGAGGCGCAGCTAGTAATATGTAAATGTGCTATGACTGCACTTGTACTCTGTTTCTTGTCGTTCTATTTTTGAAGTGTTTTTGAATAGATACGTATTGTTTGAAAACATTGACCTTAGTTAAGTTTTGCGAAATTCAAGATACAAGCGGATTTTTCTTGTTTCCAGTAAGATAACGGGCAATACTAGAATGTAAGGTAAATAAAACACAAAATAGTAATTATGTATGCGTGTAGTATTTATCAGCTAATAGCTTTTGTTATGTAGACAAAAATACACTTAGCTAAAGTCTGGAAAGTATGTAGCCCAACGAGTAGTATATTCATCGGTCAACGTATTACAGTACTTTACACGAAGCTTTTCTCGAAATATTTTATTTTTAGTGGTCTAAGTGAATTGAACTAAACTAAAGTTTGATAGTATAACTTTCTTGCTAAAAAGAAGTTTTCATTTTTTTTCTAAGAGTAGGTAAGTACCTATGTAAAAAACATAAACTAAATTATAATGTAATATAGTATGTACATTTCACTGAATGTCCAGCAGTGTCACGCGCCTGGACAACGGTTTTCCAGCTACCTCGGTTATCCCACGAGAGCCGTACATTTTCCGGGGGTAAAAAGTATACATTGTACTGTTTTTAAGTATACTCTCTCGGTGGCAAAGTTTATTCAGATCCGTTTAGGTATTTCGACATGATTTAGCAACAAACACCTATCCATCGAAACTTTCCAATTTATATTAATAATTAAAGTTAAACACTAATAACTAATTACAATACTGCAGCTACTACAATAACATTTGAGTAATCCACTAGCTATTAGCCTATAAATAACTCAAATTAAAAATATATATATTTGCTGTAAAATATAGACATCACGTTTTTAATCAATTTGGATTAAAATCTTAATATTATTTTTACTTATTGTAAAGTCAAAACATGTTTGCGTCGGCGGATTGAAATAGTAAGCAGCATCACCATTTGTTCCAAATACCAATAATAACATTTATATTAGATAAACAGCATCCCGCAGCATTATATTTATATAAATAGCAACCCGCCCATTTTTCTATACTGATCATTACGAAGCACTACATCACCACGCATTTTAACAAATCAACGGTTTTACGTACTTTACTGAGCCGTCTAAATAATTTAAAAAAAACTCATTCTCAACTCATCAAATAATGAGTATTTTTAAGTACGTCAGAAAAAAAATGTAGCTTATTATAAAATAAATACAAATGTATACCTACTGATGTACTAATTTTATTTTTTATAAGTATGTACTCATTCCACGTAGTCTCAGGTAGACAGGCACATACCCAATTTACGCCATGTCAGAAGGACAAAAGGAAATTCCGGCGAAATAAGTAACGTAAAGTGGTTTTTGCCCTCAATTTCCACACATGGGAACACACTATTTAAGGGCTTACCTGAATATTAAATCCTTTTTGAAAGCCGTTAGAACCACAAATTTAAACAAAATCCCTTCGGGAATATATGAGCTGACGTGTAATATAACGAGGAAGAAAAATGAAAATGTCACATTAATTTCAAATTTTCCAAGTTTAGTAAACGAAATTATAATATTTGCCTAATTACCCATTATTTAGTCGTAAGATAAGCCAACACAATGCGACTGGCACATGTGGGAGCTTATCCCAAAATGATGACAAAAATGGTACAAATATGTTTTTATAAACAGGAGCGCTCGAAGAACAGCCTACCAGCACTACGTCACCGTATCAACTGGGTTAAGCATCGTATTTATTCATTTTTATTTAATTATTTATCGAAATACAGATGGTTACTGCGATTACAGCTTTTAGCCAACACACCCAGTAAAGTAGACTAAATTGCAAATGGTGGCTTAAAAAACATATACAACAATTACACGATTGTACAAAATCCAGGTTGGTTTCTCAAGCAATCAAGGCGTTGAGCAGATTTGTGGCCTGGGCCATAGGAGCAAATTGTGATGTTTGTGTGCTACATTTGGCACACTGAATAAGCCGTCTTGGCTGGGTAGTGGCATTTTAACTGAGCGCTTCCGTAGGCCGGCGGGGTCGGTAAGCCATCGGTTTGGGTAGTTCTCTTAGGATAGTCGTTAGGCCACGTCAGAGGATCTTAGATGATCTGAAATCTCCGACATCAAGCCGGTCTAGTGACCAGCTAATCGTGTATCCTATCCCCCAATCTGACCAGCCCGTGCGTGGTACTATGTACTTGTGTGTGATTGACATAAGACAACGATTTATTTTTTATGGGAAAATTCATTTGCTCCTGAAACAGTTATTTATTTAATTGTTTTAAACTTTCATGGCTTTTCATAATGTAAATATTGTTTAACACACAATTTTGATTGAGTTCTCGATATTAAGGCGCCGTTCTTTCGGTCTCTCCGTGATCATGGTGCGTGGAACCGCTCCGAAATATCGGGAACTCAATCAAAATCAAAATCATGGTGCGTATCCCGTGTTAAACAATATTTATTTAAGTTTTTTAAATAGTTCAGGTTATCTTGAGTAGGTACAGTACAGTAGGTTGTTATAATTATCTAAATTATATCTTAGTTATTTATATATTTTTCGACTAACTACGTTCATTTTTATAAAGTTGTAAGATTTAAAGTAGATTGTATTGATTTCGTGTGATCGGTCGAGACTTCGACGGCTTGCTTGTGATTGGTTCAAGAGGACTTGACCAATCACAAGCAAGAGTATAACAGTGGGGGGTAAGCGAACAGGCAACGCATTTTGGAAGTATGCCGGCATTCGTTTTCCGACTTTTGTCTGAGTAACTTGTATCGTGCCGCTGTAGGCTTTGTTAAGTAAGATTGTACCTCTAAATATATATAGCAATAGCAACTAAAGCAATAGAGCTGATTTTCAAGTTCACAAAGAGTGTTTTTGATTCAAAGTCCTTGCTTCTGAGTGTTAAACCAGTACGGTTAATATCTCAGAAGTGGGATAGCAACTTAGTGCCCACACAAGGATCGAAAAAGAAACGTAAGTGTTCTTTGCTCAATTAATTGAATTTTTCTTTTCGATGTGCATTCTATACGTTTACCCTCTTTAAATGATTCGATTGTCCTATTTGAAAAAGTTCACGACCGAACTATATTTACCGTTACGGAGACAGTCCGGAGGTTTATATGGTTAGTCAGGCATGTTAATCTTGCCAGGGTACCCCCTGGAGATGAACATGTTTGATGGTCTACAACAATGCATGTGTATCCTATATGTATACCCTCTTTAAATGATTCGACTGTCCTATTTGAAAAACTTCACGACCGAACTATATTTACCGTTACGGAGACAGTCCGGAGGTTTATATGGTTAGTCAGGCATGTTAATCTTGCCAGGGTACCCCCTGGATATTGACATGTTTGATGGTCTATAACAAAGTATGTGCAGGTCAATAAAAATCTTGTAAAGTCTTGTCTAATATAGCGCGGTTTATTAACTCGGGTGTTTCTTTTTTTTTCACATGTTGAAATCGCGAGGCATGGATGAGCAAAGGTTTAGCTCTTTATAAGGACGTGACGAACCAAGGCGAACCTCTCGCGTGACGCTGACTCCGCCGCTAAAATGTCATGACGCAACTCATGACGCCGACGCAGTGATGGAAGGCGTACGCGGTCACGGCAGCCGTGGCAGCCGTCATCGTCGGTCGCGGTCCAGGCGTTCGAGAGGAAGACAATCGCGACTGAAGATTAGTCGGTCTCGTCTCCGGTCACGCTTTTCAAGAAGGACAAGTTCCCGGCGAATGGGTGCCGGGTGCCCGCTTCTCATCGGCACGTGTTGAAGCTGAAGGCGGGTTCACCTGGTACACGAGCAGCCGGCCGCTGAACGCATGCTGTTTTGGCGCGGTGAATTAGCGCCGGGTGTCTGCTCATCATAGGCACGCGTTGGAGCTGACGGCACAGCGGGCGCCTTGGGGGCCGGACTGTCGGCTACACAAACTATGCAGCTTCAACACCCATGTGGCTAAGCGGCTTGCTAACCAAGTGAGATTAATCCAATGTACTAAGTCTAATGTCCTTGGCTGGACCATAGGTATTAAGAAGGCGCATGATTTCGCAAACCATTTATTAACTATTTAAACTAAGTGTGTATAAGTCGATGACACTGTATTCTTCTTGAAATGATATGCGCTGATCGCATGAAGATTTATTTACTTACGATTGAAGGTAATTGCTTAGAAACAAATAGAGAAACAGATATTTATTGGTAAAAATAATAATTTTCAAGTCGCTTATTCCAGGTAAATGTAACATTTCATAGGTATAATAATAATAATGTTCTCATCTTCAACCAAATGGACTGCCATAAGATATCAAAGAGACTAGTTCGCTGAATACTTTCAAAAAGTTATCAAAAAACCCATGTTTTAAAAGATTTTCCCCTCATTCAACTTAAGTGTTGATCTTCTTTATGTGCACCAAAAACCCTCATTAATCAAACACTTACCTATGTAACGAAATACATCTTATTCTTATGATCAAGGACTAATTGGCTTTAATGAATAACTTATAGAGTAACTGCTTACAATTAGTCGTGTATGTGTCAACCACGAACCTAGAAAAGGTTCATGGTGTCAACTCATTTTGTTTTTGTAGTCGCATTGTCAGAATATCCTCATGTCGGTATTTTGTTTTAAATATTTATATGTAGGTGTAATTCATGTAGATATTGCAATGAACTCGGGTAGTTATATATTTTTTGTATAAATATGCATTTAGCATACATATTAAAGTACT
The DNA here is from genome assembly GCA_934044485.1 of Apeira syringaria. Taxonomy (NCBI): domain Eukaryota; kingdom Metazoa; phylum Arthropoda; class Insecta; order Lepidoptera; family Geometridae; genus Apeira; species Apeira syringaria. The sequence continues at coordinate 7,206,006 of OW203665.1, read as the reverse complement.
CGGCTTCCCTTGACTACGTAATTGAACGATTGCCGAAATTAGAAAACTATTAACAGTTCATTTTGGGTAAATTGCTTTCCGAGAAACCTTTAACGTGTACAAGTGTGTGTGTGTTTCTTTCGAATAGCACGTAACTGTCGCGACTATACAAGATATCTTAAACAAATGTACCAAAATTTGTACAATGTAGGTGTTGGTTGTAATCGACGCATTCATGAGTTACATAGACTGTAAAAATAATATTCGGACACTTTTATTATTGCCTACCAAGGGATAGGTTCTTCTAGTAAAGAAATGAAGAAGCGTCGTGACAGTTGGTTAACGACCATTGTCCTATGAGTGTGCTTTAGTCAATGCGTATGAACTACTGTAAAGCAGATATGTAATGAATAGCATGGTGGGGCGCAATAGGCGAAGTCAAGCCAGCGATAAGTCGTATCTATACAAAATCTATTCATCAGTAATGTTTTTTTAATTGATTCAGTCGCTAAACGTTTGTCTCTAATGAATAGTGTAACTATGTGTTGTGCTTACTATAAGCCGACTTAAAATATTGCGATTTGGTATGAAGGAAAAGATTGTAACGTTTGAGTTCGGTGATTATACTGTACAGATAAAGAGCCGTGATTAGTTTACATTGTGTTAACGTCAAGGGTAGAGGTACCGTTGAAATTTTTATTAGTGAAGGGTACTTATTCTTGGGTCTTACAAGTCGTTACACGTTGGTATACTTTAGGTAGCTATAGTGATTAGCGAGTTCAGATAATAAGTAGGTATGAAGCGATGTGTGTGCTTGTGACAGTACAGAGTTAAGGCGTTATGTTTGTTATTGTGCGTGCTGGATAGCAATATGTCGAGTCGAATGTGTGATATATTGTGTGTATTGAGGTTTTTTTTAGATTTGATTAGAAATTCGAAATTCAGATGTCCTACGACGTTGAGTCCCAGTTTGTAATAAGTCTACTTAAGAACTCCCGAATCCATAAAATGAATACGATCCTACATGAAATTAAATAATAAGAAGGAATCTAATATGAGTTATCAAGTATTTCGTATTTGGAACCATTGCTTCCCGTGGCTCATGCAAAGGCTGCGCGCGCGATGTGTCCATTAAGATTAATCGGGATTTACCTTAAATGTCAAATAGAGATAATTAATGGGATTTTCCTGTTTGTTAAAAACTGTGGCTGTAGAGGATCAAATCAAATGTTTATTTGCGAGAATACATTATTTCATATAAAGGTCTTAAAAGTATATATATTAGATCTATGTATTCAGCCTGCAAGCAGGCGTGCAAATAGTATAAAATGTTACAAGAATTTCAATTATCAACAATATCTAATTAATGTAGAATTTAAAATTATTTCTTATTATTATTAAACGTAGAAATAAATTTACATTTACATAAAACTCTCATAAGTAGACCAAATATTCCTCCACACTATAAAAACATTTTCCGCCAGCCATCTGTTTAATTTAGACCTAAAAAGATTACCGTTCAAGTATTTTAGGTCGTTCGGTAATTTGTTAAATGTCGCAATGCGTATGCATAGTAATGTAAATACTTTTATGACAAGGAGATTGGTATAACATAGGCTTGTAAACTTGATGTTCGTCTCTGTCTTGGAATAATTTCATTTCGTTCTTGAAAAAACTTAAGATGAGTTTTTACAAATATGCATAAATCCCTAATGTACATACATGGAAGTGAGAGACTATTACAATGACCAAATAACTGCTCGCAACCGCCCAGATACCATGCCTTGCTTATGGCTCTTACACACCGTTTTGGTATTTTGAAATCCCTCTTCGAAGCATTCAATGTGTTATCATTATTAAATAAAAGGACAGGGTTATATCGTCTCAGTATTATTTAAAGTAGATATTATTAGTGTCGTGTCATTTAAAAAAAAAAGATAATGTCACAATGACAGAAAGTTACGAACTAATGAACCGGTGGATCATGGATAAATCATCTACGCGGTAGATGAATATCAACTTCAAAATGTCAAAACTTATTCAGCTTTGTAACGTCTTAACTGAAAAATTCTATACATATTGTGTAATGTATAATGGAGAATACGGAGACAGGGAATAAAGACTACTCACGTTGTTAGAACTATTGCGTTGGACATAAATATGCGCGAGTGTATTTATTAGATATGCATTCTTAAATTGAAAGGGCACTTGTGCGATAAGGTCGGACGCGCTATAAACAGGAAAGGGGTAGCTTTACTTGTATCAAATCGAATGAAGCGTGAACTAAATAGTTTCTTATACTTAATCTCATTGTTTTTACTACGAAACATTACTTCATCATGTTCATATTACTTCCGGCTGAAGTAGCTTAATCGGGAGATTTAAAGTTCAGGGTCAGGTGTAGCCATGTCCTAAAAAGACAGTTGTTGTGGTTTAATGTTCAAAACATGGTTTTAACCGATGTGAATACTAATTTATGGCGCGTGGCGGGTTCCGCCCCATGAACTGTCGTTGTCAAACGAGCGGGAAGTATCGTTATTAGATCGAGCATGAAGTCTAATTCTTAGAACGTACGGATTACTTGAACTATTTACTCGTGTAGGGCTTGACTACATTTAGCAATACTTTTGAATTGGCCTAAAAAGTGTCTGATGCAGTCGCAAGTTGTGTTTGAATGGTCGTCACGGGTTTAGTATAGGTATACTAAGATTGGAGTGAATTTCTGGTACAGGGCCTTGAATGTGTAATGAATAAAGAGTAGGTAACAGGACAAGGATAAGCAACGGTATAATAGATATAGACGAAAAAGAAAGTAGAACTTGTTTTAAAGAAGGTGACGTGGTAGTAGACCCGAGAATAATGATTGCGGATCTGAATATGAGAGTTGGAAAGAGATGTATGGATAGTGAAGATAATGTTTACTATTAATAAAGTTATGAATATAAATATTGTACACAGAGTTAAACAAGCAGGTAATGAATTTACAAGGTCCACTTTAAGTAATATTAGTATATAAATGTGCATAGTAAATGCAAAGGTTATGTGGTTTTAAGTTTGGATGATTAGTGTCATGTATCATCTAAATTATCCCGTGTACTACTTGCTGGAATATTTGCTGGTCAACGTCATGGACCTGTAAATACTGATCCATCGGTTAGAGTAAAGTATCGATGGGTCAGTGTGGGGTATCAGGTAACGGGTGCCTCTCATGTTAACAATTTGTACATCGGTATAGGTGTGCTGGTCAAGGTTTTTGACCGACACATTATGAGGTTAAGTTATAAGCATTTTTTGTTAACCAAGGTTATGGTATAATAAGTAGGTACATTGAGTTCTATCTATTGTAAAGTTACTATTGTTAGCGTTGTTTAAGATACTAAATGCAATGCACCACTGTAATGTTAATTTATTTATTTTGTAAATAAATAAATGTCTTACTGTTAATCTGATAACAAAGTACTTTAAGTTGGGGATATCAGGCAACCGATATCTCCTCAAAGATAATAAATATTTATATGGTCATTTAAATTCATATAACTATAAATTTAAAAAGTAAGTAGTAGCAGTACTTCTGTTTTGTTAAAACATACAGTTTCAATCATAGGTCATGTAAATATATTATTAATACAATTGCATTCGAGACTTAAATACTGAAATGTGCCACTTTGATGACTTATTTAAACAAATGCATTATTATAATAATAATAATAATAATAATATGGGACAACATTCACACAAGGTCTTCAGGTCCCAAACTAGGCAGAGCCTGTACTATGGTAACCTGATGACTGATATATATACTTAAATACATACTTATATATATACTTTTTTTTTTTATACATATACACACCCAGACACAGGTCAAACAGACATGTTCATACACACAAATGTTTGACCTGTCCGGGAATCGAACCCGGGACCAGCGGCTCAGAAGGCAGAGTGCTACCAACTGCGCCAACCGGCCAGTCAAAACTAAGATTGAAGCATTGGCTTATTAACCAAAGGTTTTATAGTTACGAGGAATTTAAAAGATTGAATGAACGAATATGTGACATATTGAAATTTGATAAAATATTATTTTATATTATTTGTTATTTTATTGTACGTTGTTATTCTTATTTTGTGACATAATATGACTGAAATTTATTGTATAACTAATTGTAACTAGTACTACGTACTGATGTCTATATGTAATATTGTTAATTTTCAAATGTTATTTCTTATTATTATTTATTTCAATGCTAATTTGACCTGTATACCTATACCAATAAATAACTTTGAACTATGAACTGTTTGTATAGTCAAGATGAGTAATTAAGCACTAATGTGGTAAAATATAATTATGTTCAATATACGATACATTTATAGTTTATGTGGTGAAAAAGAGTAATGTAATATTTTTGTAATTATACTTAACAACGAGGGACTCGTTGAAAATCGGATGGCCGAGCTGTTATAATTATCTAAATTATATCTTAGTTATTTATATATTTTTCGACTAACTACGTTCATTTTTATAAAGTTGTAAGATTTAAAGTAGATTGTATTGATTTCGTGTGATCGGTCGAGACTTCGACGGCTTGCTTGTGATTGGTTCAAGAGGACTTGACCAATCACAAGCAAGAGTATAACAGTGGGGGGTAAGCGAACAGGCAACGCATTTTGGAAGTATGCCGGCATTCGTTTTCCGACTTTTGTCTGAGTAACTTGTATCGTGCCGCTGTAGGCTTTGTTAAGTAAGATTGTACCTCTAAATATATATAGCAATAGCAACTAAAGCAATAGAGCTGATTTTCAAGTTCACAAAGAGTGTTTTTGATTCAAAGTCCTTGCTTCTGAGTGTTAAACCAGTACGGTTAATAAGGTAGATAAAGGCCCGTGTCTAAAAAAGTGAAACGTAATGGGCTAATTATGCTTTTTGTTAAATGGTGATCAGCCCCTATGAATCGAATCTGTTATCCATGTAATCCAAAGTTTTTTGTGGAAAATTACTATTTCCCGGAATTTTCATTCGAATCGCTAAAGGCGAACTCTCGAAAAGAGAGATATCAAAGGAAAAAATAGGATGTGAAAAATTTATGAGAATTTGTGTAGTATGTAAACATGATGTGAACTCAATGTATCACATTTCGCCAAAAGCTAAACCTCACGTATCCCAAAAACATCCTAGATAACTACTTAAGGATAACCTCCCGGGGACGCTATGTTATAACTTCACAGTTGGTTCACAAAATGTCACGCAGCAGCACGAAACACGCACACATAAATCATGGCATTAATATATTATCAACGTCACCTTATTTAAGGTAGTGTAAAAACTTGGTGAGTATAACGTTTCGTTTCGGACTTCAGGTTCATCAAAAACACAACAGCTTATACAATATATCTGATCGACGCATAGACGTGTGCATAATGGAAAAGCAATATAGTTCATCTATTGTATGTAATCACCAACCAATGGGAATGAAGTAGAAGTATAATTTCATTATGAATAGATAGTACCTACTGCTGGTCTGCTGGCCTGCTGGTCGCTATTTCTATCTGCTAAAGCGGGAAACCTTGTTCAACTCGGATTTTAAGCCTTGATATGCTACTGTATCCAATTTACATTTCCGCTCCGCATAAAAACGCTTCCAGCCCTCAAAGTTCTTTATCGTTTAATACGTGTTAATCAACCGAGTTAAAAGAAGGAGGAGGTTCTCAATTCCACCCGTGTATGTTTTTATTATTAAGCTATTCTGGTATATATAATTGTCTGTCCTGATGTAACATATTGTTCTCGGGAGCTAAGGAGTAGAAATAATCTAATTTGTCACACTTTTTTTATATTTAAATATCCAGCCCTGTCTAGCCCAATACTTATTCAAGGCAGTTAAGATATCAGGCTTCCGAAATCAAAATCCCAACAGTCTTACCCTTGCGGAGCCAAAAGACACAATATCACAAAAGAAACTTCAATTCATGACATGTGACGTGTCATAACGTCACAACTCGTGAGCTTTAGCGCGCAATAGTGAAGTTAACCGGAGAGGTGACTTGAATCTGTAATGAGTTTTCCTTCATATGTCCTATTCCGGACCTCCCCGGATATATTTACGCAGATTTGGTTTTGCCATATTTTGCGGTATTATAAAATTACTGTCTAGCATGTCCGGATGGCCAGAATAAATTAAGTTTAGTCATATACTACATTGTATAGCATTATTACACTTACTGAAGAAAAATATTGGGTATAGTGTATTAACTAAACTTTGGTCAAGGTTTAACTATTTTTCTCAACACACGCACACACACACACACACACACACACACGCACACACACACACACACACGCGCGCGCGCGCGCACACACACACAAACACGCGCGCGCGCATATTTCTACACATAGGCACAGATTCATGATTTATTAATTTGCATAAAATGTTTTGTTACATTATGTGATGTATTATGTATTGAAATGTAGAATGTTACATGTCAATGTAAAAAAATGTGTGTCAGTGTATATTTATCATTAACATAACATTTCATTTTAAAAAGCTCGAACACAATCATGTATCACACAGTAATGTACTTTAAAATTGTATTGTACACTTGAAGGGTATGCAGAAACTACAACACAAGAAACACGTTTCTTAGAGTACATAGGTTTTGTGCAGTTACCACCTGAGTACTTAGCCGAGTATCGCAAAAGTCATCGCTTATCATCGCATTCAGTATAGTTCTGTTATATTAATTTGTAAACGAATTGTACATTTTTTTAAAGTGATTATTATTTGTTTATCAATTATTTAAGTGCGACAAATACCCGATTGCCAATTTTTCGCGTGTATCAGAATGACTGGTTCATGTCGACAAACGCTCATGCAACATGTATACGTACACGAGAGCAATGTGATTGTGCGTAAAATTCAATGCAATGTGCTTCTTTCGTCGAAGTACACAAGATCTGTATTTGTACTGTCCTAAAACACAAGAATAAGGCCTCTGTTATTCCAGTAACGTTTTACTAAAATATCATCAAGTGCCGAATGAAGTAATTCTTCGACATAATTATACTCTATAGGTTTCTTCAAGTTAGCAGAATAAACGCGAAAGCCCTTGAATTTGCAATGAACAGAGTAACTATCCATAAATCATTACTTACTATTCAATAGAGATAGTCTTCGAAAGCAGGTGATTTGTAGCTCCGATCTCACCCGGGTTTTGTAAGGAAAATCCCAATTTATTTTCCCTCCCATTTTCTTTATAACGGAAATTCGATAAGTTCCTGAGCGAATTCAATCCGCTGAAGTGACCTCCGGGTAATTCCGTGGTTTTCTAGTCTCATTTTCCAATCGGCATTCGTTTATCTAGCCCATTTCGTATGTGGTCAAGTGTTCGTGATAATAGGCAGTTCGCATGTTTCTTTGTTTTTATTAGTAGTAGTCTTTAATTATTATTAATCTACAAAACGCGACTTATATATGTACTTTAGAAAGTGTTTTCACCTGTAGCTCTGTCTATGGTAAAATTTTGTGACTACATAGTTTCTTTTCTTGATAGACATAAAACGGAGTTATGACATGCTCAGTGGATAGACACTCGATACTCCTATTTTTTGCATTGTGATAAGTGCTCCTATTTATATGTAAGAGGTTAATGCATATTAAACCCTGTAAGGTTTAAATATGATATATATTGATTTTAACTATTTTAAGCACATTATGTGTCACTCACTACAAGGACCAACCAATGGAAGCTTCAAATGACAGCTCTTCCATACGAATTTTAAACGTGAAGTAGGTCTACTTACCTACTTACGGAAGCACTTTTTATAATTAACAATACATATAGCACGTTTTTCAATTGAAAATTTCAGTTAAAAATTGAGGAACTTAGATACAGCTGGAGTTGTTAAGTATTAGATTTGATTCTAATTTAATTCAACAACTCGTTAGAGTTAAAAGTTGAAAATTTTAGATCTGTCCAAAAGTGTACTGTTCTCAGCAGCTGAGGGGTGAAGTTTATAAATAACATTTATTCTTTTTAATTTCTTAGTCTTATTTTTTATTTACTACGAGTATAATTAATGTAATAATAAAGTGTTGTTTATAATATAGTAACTAAAGTCTTTTAATTTAAGCTAAAGTAGGATATAAGTTTCTAAATTTAGCTTAACCTCTCTGCTGTTGTTAACAATAATTTGCATGAAGAATAAAATTATTATATAAAAATTCTGGCGTGATGGATTAACAAACATTCAGGTCAAGCTTTCGTATTTGAATAACAGGAACCATATATTTTTAATTGTATCAGTGTTACCCTTACACAATAAGGTCTTAATCTTCTTAAATCAAGATACAAAAAATACAAAAAGAAAAGATAATTTCGAAGGTCGAGTGCGAGGCTACGGTGGGCACAAATTGTTACGCGATAGCACTAAGCCGCTAAGCAAGTGTGAATCACTCAGATTATACCAGATTTGCCCATTACTCGGAGAGAATTTGGCACGTTAGCTGAATTTGAATTCAGAATGAAATATTTTTTTATTTTTCTACAGAACATAATACAGTATGATTTTGGTCTAATACAGATAAGTACTTTCATAGAACCCGATACCGGAAACCAAGTTTGGAAGAAGGCTGGTAATATATTAGCAGTTAAAGCTATTAAAATGTATAAATATTCTGTTTAAGTACACACATCTTTACTTAGCTATATGTATGAGATTGAAAATCATTTAACAACAACAATAATAATAAAATTCAAAAAACCAACACGGTTGATTTTAGATTCTGACCGAGATAAGATAGGTTCAACCTTATCGCTATTGTGAATTCACAGAAACTTTTGTCAAAACTGGTATCCACACCACTTTCTTTGTCGTCGGCCAAATACATACATAATAATATACCTTCTACTATTACCAAAATAGGGTTGAAAATCATTTTTCATCATAAAATAACAAGGTTGCTTTTCGATTCTGTGCGTTATTTTGGTTCAATCTTACCGGTATTGTGATTACACAGAAACTTTAACCAAAACTGGTACACCATGTTGTTTGTCGACTGTATACTTACTCATTCATAATTAATAATCAAATCATCATACAGTTTACGTACTGCTAAACTGCAAACAACAAAAGACGAGTATATTTTACCATAGTTAACCAATAACGGTTAGCAATTGTGACTAGCTTTTGAATTTCTGTTAAATACCTACTTAGTCGAGGTTAATAATATTGACTAGCAGTTACATATTTACCCGCTTATTACCTTAGCTTTGAAATAAAGAATCGGCACTTAGCCTATTTTAACTCTCCTGTTCGAAAACTAAAAGCACAACTATTTTTAAGCGAAAACTTACCTTACTATTTTAGAAAATTAGGTACTAATGCAAAATTTATTTTTTTGACGTGATAACGTTTTATATATTGATGAACGCCAGCAACACAAATGAAAAATAGTAACGTTCCGCGTAACGTTCCACCTGAGTTTTGTATTACATAAATTAATCAAAGTCAAAGTCAAAGTCAAAGTCAAGGTCAAGGTCAAAGTCAAGGTCAAGGTCAAAGTCATAGTCATGGTCAAAGTCATAGTCATAGTCAAAGTCATAAATGATTATGACGTTAGCACGTAAATCTATCGTCCGTAAACCGACTTTACAGACAACCATTTTTTTTGTGTGTTATAACGACGTTACATTATGTAGGTTCATAATTTATTTATTTTTTTAGAGTAGAATATAAGTTAACTATGTGGTTTTCATCCCTACATAACATACCATGCATACCTATTACATCTTAACATTCCACATAAACTCTTCGTTCAACCACCTCAGACGTAAAATGCAAGCAAAGATCCTGTATTGAACTTTTTTATCTTTTTTGGATGAAGTGTTCACCAGCAGATAAAGTGTTCACCTCAGAGCCAGTGCATTTGCCCATTAGGTGAAGAATAGATCATCGATAGATAGGTAGATCACAAGCATAACGCGTTGACGAGGAGATAGGTGAAATTATCACCAACCGAAGTATTCCCTTAGTAGTCGACGTCAGTGCGGTAGTAAAACTTAGTAAAAGTTCTTCAGTCAGTAACTTCATAGAACGGTTTTTGTGTTGTCCTTTGTTTATTGATAAAACATTTCAAACCGACCTTTAGACTTTAGACCTTAAGAGTTAAAAATGTATGTATTCATTATGGTGCAGGGACCCAGAATGAGTCTTGGCGTCCGATAATAGGATATGCCACTTTCTTCTATGTTTAGTTATCACCTAGAAGTTCGCGGAGATCCTTCTCAACTTCATCGCTCCAGCGATACCTGGGATGCATAATTGGGTCGCATCGACCTGTCGGCCCAAGTATGCTCGTTTCACAGCACGGATTTATTTCATTCGTTCTAAATGACTACCTACTTATACAATGTTTCAATGTTATATTGGTAAAAAGATTTTATGTACAAGCGTTCGTTTACGAAACATGAACCAAATACGGAGAATAAGTCAACTTTGACAAATTGCGTTTCCCAGGCTATTAGCATTGAATAATTAGAATATACGATTCTTTGGACCGAATCTAAATCTTTTAAACGTCTTTTCGGGACGACTTGTCGTTGAAAAAACGAAGACAATACTGTTGTAAGTGCTTTTTGAAATTTATTCTATTTGCAGAGTGGACTCTATTGATTCGCTCAGCTCCAAAACGGCTCATCGAAGCGATGAATGCGAGTGTTCGAATACATTGAGAGCTAAAAGTCGCAAAGTTTATTTTACTGTGAAATCATGTTTCGCTTTTCAAGAGCGTCACGAAAAGTACTCTTTTATACCTGATAGTTTAAATTTAAACATAAATATATTAGATGCATGCCGCGGTATCACGAGCACGGGCTCACTTGGCCGTTATCCCTCACAGTACCATTTAGTTGCTAAGCGTCGTATTTTTTTTAACATAATTATATACCTAACTTCAAAAGTTCAGTTTCATAAATAATCATATTGGCTATTTAAAAGTTTTTTTTTTTCTTTTTATTCTTATAAAATTAAAAGGAGTTTTGTGAGATAGTGACCATGTCACTCCCGTACATACACATTACAAATTGATCATCAATAAACATCTAAATAATTCTCAAATAAAGTTTGATCAGTATCTCCGCTTCCTCGGAAAGCGGAGAAGCCAAGATACTGTTGCAAACGCCCAGGTTACAACAATTAATTGGTTTCTGCCGTTGAGCTTCGTTCCGAACACACTCCATCAACACGTGATGCACATCTTCTATCACATTGCAATCTAAACAGTTGGGGGAATCCGAGATTCCCATTAAGAATCTAAACTTGTTTGAAGGGATGTGTCCGGAGCGAAGTCTGAACAATGCAACGATATTTTTTCTATTTACTTCATGTTGCCCAAACCACAGGTATCGAGGAGGACGACATTGAATTGTCTCATACCATATGCCTTTTGTTAGAGATCGCACATCAAAATATTCATCCCACATCTGTCTACAACTAATATTGGCTCGACTCAGTAGCTCACTGTGTAGTGGAAAACAGTTATAAAAAATCCCGTCAGTTATCGCCTGCTTTGCCGCGCATTCGCCTCCTCATTACCTGCAATACCTACATGAGAAGGTATGCATTGGATGATTACGTCTAATTTTAATGCTAACTTACGTCATTTATAGATCTTTTGTGGAAAATGTAATACTTTGTGACCCAGCAGCTTAGACTCAGTAAGAAAGTCAGGACAAGATCGATGAGGGAGCGAGTACCGTCAGGCAAAGTACCTACATACTACACAATAGCTCGAAGTCGTGACTATTGATTTAACAGCAACCTTCTTAGTAACACGCAATTCGTTTTTTACTATTAACATGCAAATTAATATTATAAACATAAGAAATATCCTTTTCCTTGAAATGTAAGCAAAACGTGAAGCTTACATCAATCACTTTATTATTTTATGAGATTTTATGGAAGACATGAATTATGTAATGGCGTGAGCTCCGTTATGCCATCCTTTTCAAATACAGAAACATCGAGGTTTTTAACAAGCAAAGTTACTGAAACTTTTCGCTTGTATCGTTGAACTTTACGGCCATCTAATGGTAACAGCTCATAATACCTAATCAGGCAAATAATAGAAAAAATTTGGTAAATAGTGAAATGAATTAAATTACACTGAAACGTGTAATTTAACACGTTGTGCGAATGTCTTCGACTTCTGACAATAGGTAACAAAACTTCATGATTTAAACGATTTTTTTGTATATACGTTCTGAAATTTCGTCGCTTACGTTAGAATAAGACAACTTGAAATGGGAAATTCATTTGTAATTTATCGTTTGGATATTGTGAGCATATTATATGCAAACTTTTAGATTGCATAATATAAGCCAGTAGATAAGTTCTTTTTTACATTTTTATGTATAAATATCATTCGGCCTACTATAAGTAGATACCATCACTGAACATGTTGTACCTATATAGAGCAAAATAAATAAATAATAAATCTAAATAATAATATGCTTACATTTCATAAGTTGCATTTATTAAAAGAAGTGTTTTGGCTATGATTTATATACATTGTCATAGATTAAGTATACCTATAGGTATTTTAATTTTGGAATCTGGAAACTAAACCTTTTTCTGAATTATAGGTACCCGAATATCTTAAACCCTTTTCTGTAACCATGACAACCTATTTGCAAAATTCCACCGTGATTATTTTTTTCACACTCAAACTAGGATTGGCAGTCGGGTTGGAAAAAAGCTGCCAACCTTCTGGTAAGTGACCCCTTAGCCGACTCTTACGACACCCTCGGGAAGGGGTAGGTAGAGGTAGACCGGTACTCCACAAATCGCATTTGCAATAATAATATTGCAACTTTGAAATCTGTATTTAAATATTTGTGTGAAGAGAGTACAAGATAACACGTCATGCTTTACACGTTTTATGAATGTTAATGTGTTAATGTGCAACGTTTTGGGGCATCATACGTACATGTTAAGTGTAATTTTGATATTTAAACTTATTAGTGTTCTTGATACCGGTTGTGAGTAACAAATACGTATTGTCACAATATCACAATAGCGTGTACAAAAGGCTACTTTTGTTTATACGTATATACACATCTTCCGTGATCAGAGCATGCAGTACTTTATCCAATTTTTCCTCAAGTTCACGACTATCAAAAAATTCAATTAAACCTTGCGCAATCCGATCTTGACACAATTGTGAACCTGTGCGACAAGCGAGCTATAAACCAATGATGCGGGTGATTTGTTGTCATTGATTGATTTTACGAGTAATCAGATTTATTCACCTTGGTGCATGTGTTTAATGCTTTATTTTGACATTTCTGTCATACCTTATTTTATTTTATAAGAGTTACCAAAAGAAACATAGTTCTCTACAGCGCGGTTCTGAAGAATTCGCTTTTGTATTTTTAGAGGAGACGAGCCGATTGAACCTAAATATTTATATTTGCTATTATTGATTAAAGTCAAACATTTGGATTTAGGTTGTAAGGTTGCTTGTATACTGTTCGTCAACTAAAATAAAACGCTTACAATACGATAAATGATTTATAAGCACTTAATAACCAAAAACCTTAGAATAATCGTTATTATTCTAAGCCATAAACAATATAATATGAAAAACAAAGCACAACGAGCTATGGAAAGGGCTATGCGCGGGGTTTCTCTACGCGATCGCATCAGAAATGAGGAGAGATTAGCAAATTGAAGTGGCAGTGGGCAGCCGGTTTGGGTTGAGAGCAATGGGTATATGATCTGTGGTCGAAAGGTTCTCGAATGGTGACCACGGACTGGCAAGCGCAGCAATCAGCATAGGACGGCCACCGACAAGATTGACCAACGATCTAACTAAGATCGCAGGTAAGGGCTAGATGGTTGCAGATTCCCACAGCACAAAATTATACGTGGGTTATTACTGTGGGCTCTGCAAGACATTTGAATGTTACTATAAATGTATATATCGTACCTAATTATAAGTTTTTCTATGAAATAAATACTTTTTACTATTACACCTCGGTTTGCTGCAAAATCTTTGACCGATACACTGCACATAGATACTTTGTGCCCTCATACGTTTCAAATAATGTATGAGGGCCCGAAATAATGAACGAAGTCTAATTTTCTTTAACCCAATAAAATCGCTGATGAAAAATGTAATATAATTTCCATAGCCATTTCTTACAAGGCTGGAAGGTGTTAATATTACGTAGGTTGTTTACTTTCGACGCGGATTATTTATTTTAGCAAACAACCGAGGTGGAGGCTATTATGTCTTATGAAATGATTACCTATGCGAGGCGACGAAAATACCCGAATTTCCTGAACGAAGAAACCTTTAACGTGTCAAAACGATGCCATGTGAGCGGGGACACGATGTCACTTTGATATATTCATCACATTAATATTATATAGGCAAAAGTTTGTCTGTCGTTTGTATGTTTGTTACTCTTTCGAGCTGAAACGGCTGAACGGATTTTAATGAAATTTGGAATGAAGATAGCTTTTAACCTTGATTTAAATATAGGCTACTTTTCATCCCGAAAATTGACTTGTTTCGGTGGCATGACGCGAAGACACAAAAACTGTGAATACCACGTACCATTTTACTGCGGGTAACACCGCGAGGCTCATTTTCCAAATGAGGTACCCAGAACGCAGTTATAGACATCAATTAAATTACTAATATTTCAATGACTATAGAGACTAATGTCGTGTTTATTTCTTTATCAACAACCAACACTTACTTGCAGGGGCTTATTTCATAAAACAACAAATCGTCATAAACCAACAAATGTCAATCATACACAGGGAATGAAAATAAACTGTGTTTAAATCCTAGTTGATTCTAATACAATTTATTTTCACGGCTTGGAGTGATTTTACTACATCGAACAATATATAGGTAGGTGATAATATTGTTACATTCTTTGTTTTATTTCATACGTCACTAACGTAAATTATTTCGCAAAAATATTATATATACGCTTTGTTATTAAAACTGACGTGGTTTTGAGACATTATCAATGTATAAAACACGGGAGTTACTCACGTAATAAGTCAGAGGGTTCCGACTATAGTTGGTTCCGATATAGTTGTAGTTGAGCGCCCCGTATTCTCCTTGAAAAAGACCACCGAATGTGGTTGAAACTATAGTCGGAACCCTCTGACTTATTACGTGAGTAACTCCCGTGTTTTATACATTGATAATATACGCTTTGGTCTATTTATAAAGTTATATATATAAAAGATACCAGCAAAGCCACCGACTAAAACCCGCTTAATATTCAGCCTCCTCAGCCAGAGCAAACCAAGCGGAAGTTCATTATAAGACAGCTTGGTCTGTCTCGCATTATCCGCGGTATCTTAGTTTGTTCGAAAACTCTGGACTGTTATAACTTCATTGATTGTTTGAAAACTGGATATTGTTTTCGAATAAAGTGATGCAAGCGAAGCTGCACTTGTAGTTCCATAACAAGTGATCCACAGTTTTCTCAACTGTGGCAGTCGATATCTTCTCTTTAGTTCAAACTATAAGGTTTAATTTGTATTCACAAAAATACTTTGTTTCATTCTTCGTTATTGTTTTACTTCATTCAATACAGATTTTATTACGACTTTTGTAAACAGTGTGAATAATCTTGATACAAAACAAGCGATTTTTCGAAACAGCATTTCAATCACCCAAATTCCTCACATATGGACTAGCTGCATGCCGCGACTTTACCTGCGTTTAGATGAAAAATAGTTAAGATAATAATGATGAAAAGTAGCCTTTGTCGTTCTCCAATGTCTAATCTACTTCTGTAGAAAATGTCGTCAACATCAGTTCGGTAATTCGGACGTGAATGCGTAATAAACATAGATGTATAATGTTAGGGATAGGGTACAATAAAGAATCCTTCGGTTGCAAGGATCACACATAAGCGTTGGTAATTAGTGTATTCTAATGAAATGAAACGATAGTAACTGTATTTAATCTGCACCGCATCGCTCGCACATAATGTAACGACTTTTTACATCCGTACGCTTTCTTCCGGCCGTGACACCCCAGTTGCGATCTATGTCCAGTACCACTCTATGTTTATTCAATTTTCCGCGTAAATATATGGTATCAGCCAACTGATGGCAGTCTATCAACGGTCACTTTAATTGCCAGTTTTTATTATTGATTATATTCATTATCGCCTTGCCGGTTATGACTGATAGTTATGGCGATTGTTTCTATACTTTCATTATTATATACTTTTTATTATTTAATTATCGTTGTTCTATTTTTAGCCCCCGCCGCAAAAAAGGGTGTTATAAGTTTGACCACTATGAATGTGTGTGTCAATATGTGTGTACCCGTAGCACCGTTTTTGTAAGCTGGTTTTCTTGCGATAGTTATTCATGTTTCATCAAAATCGTTTCAGCCGTTTTTAATTGTAGGTTTTTTAATTCCAATCGCAACATTTTCTGCTTCAAGTGTTTCTTTATTTTTTTATTATGTTGAATTTAATTATAGCTATTTAGAAGCTAGTTTAGTGCAACACAATAATAATGTGCGTCGCTCTATAGTCTCGTTTGGTTACAACTGCCACAAGGTCTCTTAATTTTAATTATTAGTCTAGCGTTTTGAACATTATCTCAGGCAATGGTAAGTGACAATGCGGTCAAAGGTGGAATAACGATAAACCCAGAATATTGACTGGCTTTCAAGGACAGCTAACAGAATGTGTTTGGCGACAGTTTTTCATTTAACTTCAGTGGGATGGATCGGACTATCGTCCATCAGTTAGACGGGCATCATTACTACCCTGAGGGTACTATCGCTTTATTTTTTTTATACTGTATAGATCTAGCGATTGACCACTATCTCACTTGATGGAGAGTGAAGATGTGGCCGAAGATGTTATCACGCTCACTGGCTCTCAAGGACTGCTGCTTAACACACGATGTATTTGGTGAGTTTTTCAAATTTGAGGGTCGTAGCTAGCCAGGCGGGTAATCGAAAGTACCACCATGCTGGGAATTTGATAACGGTGTTACCTTCACTGGAAACTCTAGCTGTTGTTGGGGTTCGAACCAGTGTCCGTCAGTTTGACAGGCGACACGCTCCCCCCGCTGAGCTATCATCGCTTCGATTCATAATGTTAAGTCTCAAGGTTTATAAAAGCGCATAATTTTAGATGGCAGACAAGAAAAAGGTGTATTTAATTGCTTTATTTTACACTGTTTATACGGGTATAACGTTTGAGACGTTGCGACGAACGCACCGCACTCAAGATCCTGATGAAGGTTTCCGGAAGAAGCCGAAACAATTGTCAATCGAGATATTGACTACATGCGTAAGTGTCACGTTATACCCGTATAGACATTAAAAGGAAAGGAAAAGACATTAGAAAGTAACGTATAGACATTATAAAGTAACGTATAGACATTATAAAGTAATAATGAGCGTGAGTTTTAATAATATTTTGTTTTATATTTGCCGAGACTTTATCATCATTCATACGGTATTAATATTAACTGCTACCTACCTATTTATATTTGTTTCAGCTACGTAAAACAGTTTTCATGTAGTGCCGTGCCGTGTCTGTCATTATCTACTTTCGCGTTGCTGGTCTGTAATTCGCGGTTGAATTGAATTAGACTCTATGCTTCTAAGAGTACTAAGACTCAGATAAATGAACCAACCTGGATACTTAAAGTACTAAGACCAAAACTTGGCAGGTATTATGCAATACAGTATATGCGCCACTGTAGTCACTATAAAATATATTAAAATAGGTACTTAAGGTTTATCATGGAAGTTAATTTTAAACAATTATTTAAATAATTATTCATCGATTAAAGAAGACTTTTTTATCTATTTAATCGATAAAAAAGTTTCACCCAGCTCATCCTGTAGCAGCAGTCTTAACGTAGCAGGAGACATTATAGGTCTAGTGTGTTGATACTCTTCTAATAATTCATAAAGATTATCCAGTTAGAGAGGGTTAAGCAGACAGAGCCTAAAGATTATTTAACCTCTCCGCTACTATCAAACAGAAGAATTCTTGGTACTCGTTTATCTGAAATAGTGTTTTATATTATAAATCACTGAATCAATAAAGGCAAGAATACTTGAACATCAAACCACACGCTTTATCGAAAAGCATGACAGTTATCGTTTCAATAGTGAAGAGATGAATCCTTAAAATTAGGAGCTTTGATTTATAAAATGATTTCCTGGTAAGCATTTTCTACCCGATACCAAACAAAAGGCGTCCCGTTTTATAATTTGACTAATAAACTAACACTATGTTTTTCTATCAAAAAGAAACAAGTAATCTTAACTAATTTCTTCATCTGAATAACTACAATTTTGTTTATACAAATATATAATGCAAATGTAAGTATAGAATTGATTATTTTTGTACCTACCATATGGTTTCTTACGTATGAGCCATAAATTTCTACAATTTGTGTATAGTTCAAACTTTTATATTCTGTTTACTGTCCCGAAATAATGTCTGACACTGAATCACAAAACTTCTGTTCATTTTTACATTTTCTAAATATAAAATCTGAGCCAATGAGCGCGACACAGCTTGTCAAAGAAAGTCGGAGTTCTTAAATTGGTAGATGTTAGGAGATATGGGTGGAAGTATATTTTAAATACAGTTTGGAATCAGCCTCTCGATTCATAAATTATCTCCCATAATCAGTCTAGACTTATTGGAATAGATCGCTTTCAATACCATTACCAAAAATAAAATATCGAAAAGTGGAGTTATGATCTAATAGCAATAATTTTGTAGGCTAAGACGTCAGTACTAGTTCATGCAATTGAATTTGGCAATGCTTGAGTAAAATGTCACACTTTTGGAACATAAGTCACGTGTCCAAATTCAGCGTTAGAATAAAATTATTACAAATGCAAGTAGAAACGTACGTTATATCTCATGAGCTGTGTACAAGTTTTTATGCAATCGGATTTATATCAAAAAGAGATCGGTAAAGTAAATCATCATGCCTTTGTTGTGGTATCAAGAACTCTGCGTTCACGGACATACGAAAGCGACGTAGAAAGTTCAAAAGTGATATATAGTTCTAATAGCCAAGACTGCTCGACCATATTCGCTTATAGAATAAAGTTTTAAATCACATATCCGCAGAAATCTTGAATTAAACATGGATAAAAGGTATCCTATAATATGCCTTATCCAAAAACTACTATCTACTACATGCCAGATTTCATTAAAATTGGATCCGTCAATAGGGCCTATCGGTCAACATACTAAACTAACAAAAGAAGAAGAAAGAGAAAGAAAGAGCATTCACTCACACCCCCACACTAGAAAATCCTGTATCGCGGGAGGTATGGACACACACAACCACAATACACAACCATCCAAGACACGAGAACAAACATCAATACTCATCACAGAAATGCACTAATACAGTTAGACCTATATACTTGCCTTCTCATCTGTTCTTATGTTTAATGTGTGTTTAAGAAATTCAAAAAAACTAGAAAAAAAATATACGTTGTTTGTTAAAACTACTCAAAGAACAGAATGCGAAAATATCATGTTTGTTTTCTCGGTTAAGCGTCTTATATTAAAACTGCGTAGAATCAACATGACTAGCTGCTTCCATAAAGTCAATTAACCCGTCTAGCCGTTACAAAAAGCCGTAACAATTACCGCAAAGTCAGACATAAGTAATCTATCAAGAAGGGCCTTGGCCTATTCATTGAGATTCAGATAGAAAAGTCTTGTTCATCAATACATAGATACTCGTAATATACTTTATATAAATATTAGAGACGTTTATTTATCAAAAAATCTTGTTTATCAATAAATTCTTCAAATATACTTTATACAAATTCAAAAGATGTTCATTGTATATATATTTCACTGGATTTTTAGGCTTATAAATAAACCGTCTTGTCAGTGATAACAAAATGGATATATAATAAGACATGCGCTTTGCATACAAATTCGAAATTATGTTCGATCCAATTTTTTTTTCTCGTAAAATACACTGATGTGTTTAACTTCCTTAAAATACAAGATTGATCGTATGTGAAACGAGATGTAAATGTTGGTCCTTTGAAATTATTCCTCGTTTTTAGCATGAACATTTAAGCGACGGGGAAATTACATTCAAAAGCTCTTAGCAACGCCAAGTCTTTTTATAAAGTGAACGCTCGTAAAAACCATTTTCATAAATGGATAGACATGCAAAAGCTGGTTTTCTGGTTTATGGTTAAACTTTTAACGACTATTTTCAAATAAAAAGTGTAAACATTGTATTCCTTGTATTTGTAACGTTCGCAGTGTTTTATATTCCTTTTTAAAAAGCGTCTTTCAATTCCATAGTTAATCACTTCTAATAAGTATCTTATTTCAATCCATTATTTCAATAAAAAGAATCATTTGACTGAGAATCTGAACAAATCTAATGTCCAAGAGAGCGAAACTCGGGGAGATTTTAATTCTTTCTATTATAAACTCTCCCGTACCTTGGCACAGTAAACAGTTTCGATGCCAATTTATATTATTTCAATCTAGCTAAGTACATTTATATTTTTTCGAGCACATGACAGCGTTATAAACGGTTTTTTTATGGGATAAGCTGACGGAACAACCAAAAAGCCCACAGGATATTATGTGGTATCCTCTGCCTATAGACAGATACGAGTGGACACAATTCGTAAAGAACTGCTCTGCGTCCGTCACCCTGATACATAAAGTTGGCCAGTCTCATGTGCTTATAATTGATTGTACAAATCAAATAAAATCAAATTGGCACAGATATTTGTCCATTTTCTTGTATAGTTGTATACACATTAAAAATAAACAAAAATAATATGAGTAGACACATACCTGTGCTAGTAATTAATCTGTGTTACAGGCACTAAAACTACGGCAATATTGATAGATAATATTACCGTGCCAAAGCCCTCTGTTTTTTGGGAAACTGAGTTTTGGCTCAGATACTAAATTAAAGGTTTTAAGTCACAAAGTCATGAATACTTATATCCAGTGTATCACGAATATAATTTAATGTACAACAAACTATAAATACTATACTATCATTTGATGACGTACTCGAACTGCTGGGACACGGGGCTTCCTTGAGACAAGTAACATAAACTCAACCCGAAAACAGCAATTAAATCGTCAATTATTGGACTGAAACTAATTCGTTGAGCTTTTCAATAGTATGTTCATTACACCGAAATAACATGCAAGCACCTAATCTGATTCTGATCAGAGAACAAAATACGTTACAAATCTCGAGTTAAGTGTACAGTGTGTATCGACCACATTGCCACTTTGTCCATCAAAGAGATTCATAAAATTAAGAAGTAATACCTCCGTCAAGTAATCAGTCTGTCCGCTGTTCGCCGTCCGTTTGTGTTCGCTCTATGGATGTGGCTTTTAAATGGACTACAATTGGTCAAAATATTTTTTGACGTTCAGTACTTAAAAACTGTCAGCTTTGAGTCAATATTATGTAATTTTACTGCCTATACTTTGAACTGGGGAAAAAAATATTGATGAAGCAAACTATACAAACGCATTTGCTGAGCGGCCGTATAATCTAATACAAATAGTAGAACTATACAAACGCATTTGCTGAGCGGCCGTATAATCTAATACAAATAGTAGAACTCTTGTAATAGAGTTCACTCACGATGTAGAAATTGTGTTTTAGGGGATTCGCACGCGTGTCGATGTACGTTTAGATGAGAGTTATAAAATAATAGTTTACCGTAACTAAAGGTCAATGGAAATAGCAAAGATTATGGTCTCAAAAGCCCCAGTGGAAGCACATCCTACGTCTCGTGTGGATGTCCGATGCACTCATGGATCCCGTAAAGAAAATTTCCTCTACAAAGTGGCAAGTCGTTGAAAAGTCTAACAGAACTCTATAATATAGTGTATATATAATAGTTTATCAGAGTTCGAAATTAATTCAAAAGTGCAATCAAAACTGGTCTGAAATAACGACTGAAACCTAAGTTAGGCGCCTAATACTGTCGTTAGTGGTAGAAACTTAATAGCCTCGGTCAGACACTTAATAGTTAAGATTTAGGTCTATTACCAATTAGAGTTACTATTTTCTGACCAGACTCATATTGTTTTATGATCCACTAGTAGCGCCCCGCGGTTTCACCCGCGTGGATTACGGTTTTCCACTACATCAATTATTCCACGGGAATAATACATTTTACCGGGATAAAATGTAACCTATGTGCTATTCCAGATTATAATCTATCTCTGTGCCAAATTTCATCCAGATCCGTTCAGCCGTTCTGACGTCATTGAGTAACTAACAAACATCCATCCATTCATCCATCCATCCATCCATTCAAGTACCAAGTACTGTATACTTCCTGCATGAAATTTATTCGGGAGGGAGGGCGGTGCATACCTGCATGCTAACCTGGAATAATTTAAAGTCGCGGAATAAACAATAAATATTGCGTATTTAATATCTTTTTGATATGGATTTTCGCAAAGTAATGTCTGAACCTATAAACTTTATATGTAATATTCCCTACCAAGTAGCTGCAGCGGCTTAATCATAATAATGTTATTTTTTCATAATATTTGTATTAATTAATTATTTATAAATGCAAAAATGTTATAAATATACGTGTATAAGTATCTCTAAGAATGGGCATCATATTTAGTGTACCTACTTAATTCGACAATCCATAAAAATGCCCATAGACACATTTTAAATAATGGTTGATAGATAATGGAAACTTATGTTTACAGCAGCGGCTATTCATAAACAACCGAACCAAGTGTAGATATGTATGTATAACTACCGCAATTTAGTCGAAGCAAAAAATCCAGCTTATCTTATTAAATCTTTGCTATTACAATTACATATGTACAAATCCGTATATCCTCTAAGTATTGTTCAAGTTTAGGAAGTTCGCATTTTAGAAAATTAAGATCTTCCAGCATTCATTTCGTATCAGATTGATTCGAGGCGATTTGCACGCTTTTCTACACAATTGCATAAAATATTTCAGGAAGCCGTTTGATTGCGGTGATCGAAGGGTTAAACTATTCACTTTGTAGACAAACAACGAATTTTCTACTTGTGTATTATAAATTATCTCTAGGATATTATTTACGACCGCAACTGATACGGTATTTCCCTCGTCTAATCTGAGCAAAGTTATCGGACTTACACAGCCGATATAGAAAATGGTTTACCAGTTTTGACAAATGTTTCTGTTTAATCCCTATAGCTATAAAGTTGAATCTATCTAACATTGATGCACGGGAAAATGAACCTTGTCGTTTTATGATGTCAAATGACCTTCATCCATATGGGTAGCAGACGATATATTAGGATGTACCTATCTAAAAAAAAATACAAAATAGCACACTATAAGCAAATCCATTAAAATCATTTCTCCTTCTAAGGAGTAATTTCAATTAATTTGCTTTTATTCTAAAAACACAAGAAAAGTCGTAATATCTTATTATATATTGCGGCGATTCGTATGCGTTCCCATCTAGATGATTCATTTCCGTGACTTTCATTGGAGTGGCCAAAGAGTTGAAAGTACTGATCAGATCGTTGGTTTTCTGGTTTTCAGAGACAAAACCAAAACTGTTAACGTAATGCGGACACAATCGCAGACAGATGAGACCAAGTTTTAAAAGTATTTCCTATATGTTATAATTCTGGCTATTGTAGTTCTTATTTCAAACGTGAGATCAAAACTCGAAGTGAGGAATCTCGGGTCCAATCTACCAATCGAACGAGATAGGCACAGGAAATTGTGCCTACTACGAGAGAGACTCAAATTAATTCTTTGATAGGCGCTGTTGCGAAGGCATTATTTTCGATCGTGACTCATTGAGCCCCTTTATCCCTTTAGGTCGACGAGTCGTTATCACTATGAAAAGTGAAAACAGTAATAGAAATACTGGAATAAGTATGTACATGTATAATAGAACGTAAAATATTATATTATGAAGGATGCATGATCTGTGACATAATTACGTTTAATTCACGGAAGAGAGAGAGATCTAATTCGTGTATCTCTTTCGCAATGCTACATGTTTCTTTACCGGGCAGTAGTTTGTAAGCAATCTGCGTTTAGCTTTTATACTAGTAAATAGGTCTCTGTCATAATATAGTTGTAAGACCTCAAATAAAAAATAATAATAATACGAATTAGAATTTTAACGTCAATACTCTAAGAGCATTTTAATTTTAAAGAATTTTAGCTACTTTGCGTGATTAAAAATAATTACGACAAGTTTAAGAAGATAGCAAAGCGTAAGGTTTTTAGAACAATTGAGCTATAAAACGAAATGGTTCTTAATCTAGCAGATGAATTTAGAAGCGCATTTGTAACGTAAAGTGTTGTTCTTAGCACAATAACAGTGAATATACAATGAGTTAATCCTGCTCTTCGATAGCAATAACGACCTAAGAGGCACTCGTAAACAGTCTCGCTTGAGTGAGCAGATTGAGCTTTCATGAAGATGAAGTGCCAACCTCTCATAAAATTAATATCTGTTACAGTGTTATTAATGGATAAGATCTCTGCCACTGTTTTAATAATTACAGATAAAAAAAGGTGTAAGTTTTTCTAGAGAGGTTTATTTGGTTCTTTACGAATAATTATTGTTACTACTCTCACACCCCAGCACTATTCCCTGTATAGCGAGAGGCATGTTCACACACAATCAGATGACACAAACATCCAAGACCCGGGACAAACATCCATGCTCATCACATAAATGTTTGCCCCTGCTGAGATTCGAACACAGAGCGCCGAAAAGTCATGTAACTGACCACTCAGCCACGGCGACCGTCATCACGGTGGCGAATCAAGCTGATATGCATATACTCACGCCTCTTTCCTGTAGATGTAGGCACTTAGGCAGAGACCACAGCTTGCTACGATTACG
Source organism: Apeira syringaria (assembly GCA_934044485.1). Lineage (NCBI taxonomy): Eukaryota > Metazoa > Arthropoda > Insecta > Lepidoptera > Geometridae > Apeira > Apeira syringaria. The sequence goes on along the minus strand of OW203665.1, from coordinate 7,181,088 downwards.
ACACACTTCTTTCTTTTCATCCACGCTGATCAGACCTTTGTGTATGCAAGGTCTGATGAGCGTGCATGGGCGTCGGTATAGAGTACTCTTGCACTGGCCCTTTTATAGAACGTCCTCAATTTGATTTCGGAACTTCTAACTTCGAAACTCGCCTAGGCCTTCCTCTTCCAATACTACCGTTCACTTCACTTTTAATTAAAATTCATCGTCATTTTTCAACTTCGTATCGATTGGGTAAAGAGAAGATCACCTGCACTTACTAACTAAGTACGGATATAAAGGATTGCCTTATCTGTTTTGTATATAGTACCCTGACCCCTGACAGTAAATGTAATCTGCACGAGTGAGCATATTGAGCTTGAATGTAAATGAAATGCCAATGCCTCATAACATTATCGTTCGTTCGTACAGTTCGTTCCTCGTTTTCGTTAGTGTTATTTGTGAATATTATCAATGGCTCACTGATAATATGAATATACTTGTCTTGTGGATAAATATTTTTTATAAAGGTTGTGATTCACTCCAATCAATTAAGAAAATAAACGTTATTAATAAAATATCTGCACGAGCAAGGTCATCGCCTTTGTGAACATGACAAGTGTCAACCGTTCATTACTTCATAATATTTGTTAGGTCACTGACCGGCATTTAGTAATCAATTACAGATATGAAAAGCGCTCATAATAATATTTTAATTGTGTTTTTTATGGTTCAATTCGCTGACATTGTTAATTCTCCATGTAGATACCTACTTTATTACTGAAGCTCGTATCCAGGCCTTCGTGGTTTATGTATAACACAAGCTTTGTTCATTATTACAGATAAACAATTTGACTAGTGTAATTTTTATACTGCCCTGTTTTAGAAAATATACGTGATACTTATAATAACTATGCATGAAAGTAGTCATATTTAAAAAAAATATAATACATCAATTGTAATTTTTAGACTTTCGCGATTCGAACACATTGTTATTAAATCAAACGGGGCTTAATCGCGAGAAAAACATTTAGTAATTTATTTACTAAATGTTTTTCTCGTCTTCCCCGTTTGATTTAATAATACATCAACATTAGTATCTATATATATATTTATATTAGAAATATGTAAATTTCTTTAAAAGTATCTGAAGTTTTTCAAGAAAGTCACAGATGAACCACGACGTTACGCGACTAGGTTTCAACATAAACTTATCTTACCGAGCTCTAAGCATAAAATGCACAGTTCTGGTCCTAACGTAATGGCTATAAAAATATTCAACAAATTATGTACCTAACAAAATTAGAAGAAAAGTCTAGAAGAAAAGTCTAAATTCATTACACAGTTTAAAAAAATGCTTGTAATAAATGCTATTAAAGCTTGAATGAGCCGATTTATTTAATAGTTTTCAAATTTATCATTAAAATATTAATGATAAATTTGAAAACTATTAAATAATTCGGTCATTCCACATAGCTTTACCCTACCAGAGTCATATGTACACTGAAAAAAAATTACTTAAGACCTACATATGAGCCCATTTTAATGCAATAAACTATTGATTATATGCAGGTAAGCATAGCCCATATTGAAGTGACCATCCGTTTCATTTCTTTACATAGTTTCCGAGTAATAAATCCTTATCCATTCTTGCCTACAAAAAGGCCCGAGACCAATGAAGCGAACGCATGCTACGCTGAAATTTCAAAGTACACAGTAATCACTAGTGAGCTGTCAGAAGATACGGCACGTCACAGTCTGACGGCAGTCAACGAATATTTATAGCTAAATGCCTACAAATATGTTTCCTGTCTCGACGGCGCGCTCTCGTTTTCCGAGATGATCGCAACCGCGCGCCGCGGTCCTCTTTTCACAACTTTGTTCGTGCCCTTTACGAAAACTTCGCGGTGTGAAAATACGTTAACCTAGTGTTATTTGTTTAGTGTATATTTTAGTTCGATATCTAAAATATTAACTGGCTCTCAAGGCAGTCTATACACACTGTGTTTGGTGTCAGTTTTTCGAACTTGAGAGTGGTAAGCCAGCCAGGCTTGTACTGTAAAATACCATACCACCATGTCGTGGTGTTAACTTCACCGAAAGCTTAAGCCTACGGTGGGGTCTGTCAGGATGACAACCGACGCTCACACCGCTAGGATATCATTCCTTCCAATCCCTTGCGTGTCAGTTGTGATCTAATGATACACATGGGCTTGATGTTATGATTATGTAGCTTAATATATGATATAGAGATTGGCAGGCACTAGATAATGCAATTCCACCATGGTGTGGACTTTGACAGCCTTCGCCGAAAGCGCAAACAAGAGTGCGATCGTCAGCTAACCGTCACTGCCAAGCTACTCCTGGAATTTCCTCGTGTGAATATGTCATTCGTCAGTGAAACATTTCAAAGAAATTACCGAATTTTGTTTGGAACACTTTCAGAAACAAAGTTGTCATCCAAAATACTTTACAAAGACATGTCTACTTATCGAAAGAACAAATTAGCATTCCTAATGATCAGCTCTTGTACACCTGAACACTTCTTATACAAGGTTTCCCAAAATAAACGAGCGTAGGCGCGTAATCAGATAACAGATAAATATAATTTGAGCTTTACATTTTCCGCTGGGGTTAAAATACTAGGCCAGGCCGGGGTTATTATTAAACTGGCTTTCCCAGAATTACATCGGCCTTTAATTTTCTTCATTGTCTCTTCTAATGAAGCTGTGTTACAAATAAGGCTTTCATTCGTGCTATGTAGCCAAGTAGTAGTCGCTTCGGCCCTCGGGTAGACGTTTACCGCAAGTTTTATTTAAATTAGTGTGTATGGATAGCTACTAAACTCAAATCAATTTTTTTTTTTTTTAATTTTCATTAAGCTTCTTCCGTGTTCCAGCATCACCTTACCAGGCATAGTTCTACCTTCAAAGGCACAGTTACTGACCTTCAAATAAGATACTTTGTAAAGTATGTTGGGATTACCGATCCAAGACTCCATCCAATACTTAGGCTGCCGTGGCAACCCTACACCAGTAGCCAAAATTTCCTTATATATCATAGACCCCTGGCACTCCAAGGGGTCTGAGGAGAATATCATTAATCTTATTAATGGATTTCCGAAACTATTGATATGTAATGTGATAGTGGGTTATATTATGAAACCAGCACATGTGCGCACGCCTAATTTTTTTATATTACGGGACTATTCCAATCCATAACTTCAATTACAGCTGTCCCAGACACATATTTTTCAATTATTTTTGCAGAAGAGCACCTAAAGCTGGTAATGCATATTAGCAGTGTCTAATAGGCAGTTGTATATATTACTATATACAAGTTTTTACTTATATTGTAATAAATATAAGAAAAACATGATATTTTTTTGTTAATTTTTTTTTTTTAATTTTGTAATAAATTGATCTAGTTTTAAAATTCAAATGATTATGATTGTGCTTAATAAATATATGCATGCATGTGTACTTGAATTATGGTAATTTTAATGAAAGAGAGTAGTTTCGTAAGAGTACTTACGAAATAAATAAATAAATATCGTGCCAATGCACTTGAATATTAATAAATTCATAAGTAAATGGGCACGCTGCCAGCGCTGGTGGCGTTTAAGAACATTTGAGTTATCTATAGGCTGACAACAGCTAGTGGATTGCTCAAATATTATTGTAGTAGCTGTTATAGTATTGTAATAAGTAAATAGAACCAAAAAGATAAAGCAAGTAAAAGAACTGAAAAATAATTATAAAGATAATTTACCAACCATTAACCATAATTTACAACCATTTACTAATATAACAATCGATACAGACCGTGAAAGTAGACTGTAGACGCACCTCCTAAAGAAACACACTTTAAAACTTAGGTATCAGATCGTCTACCTATCCGCCAAAGTATTGAAATGGACATTCGAGGAGTCAGGCTTTCAATTGTGTAAACTCCCGACTTCGCCGTCTGGACCCAATAATCTGTTCTGTGACTGTGGCACCTCTCTGTAATTCGATGAGGATTTAGCAAATAGTGAAAATTCGTTTCAATCGTATTTTCATGTTATCCACATTCCTGATATACAACGTGAATTAAACTAACATAATGTAAGCAAGTGAGTTTAGTATGGTGCAGAGAGCAGTTATGGTGCAGCAAAGTAACGCGTGGAAATTTGTTTTATGCAGAATTTTATTTTCTTTTGAATAACTGGAAGTGGAAAAACTAGAAATAGTCACCGTTTCTGAGATATTAAAGTGTAAATATAACACAATTTTCCTTAGTCAAGATATCAATAGCTGCAATAAAAGAAACATACTACTACTCTCCCTGTTTTGTTCCTATACTAAATTTATCAAGCTCAATAAAATTACCACACTACCACTAAAGTACCTATATATATCGTAACTTCCAATCCCAGCAGCTGAATAATTTCATAGCTCTGCCATCTCCATTATTTGCTCCTCAAAGCGACCAGCTAGCAAGTTTACTGCCACTTTAACAGCCGTCTGAATTTTTATACATTTTCGTTGGCTGGTGTCAGAGCTCCGTTAATGAACAATGGTTAATTACAATTATTCTGTGACCGCCGCCGATTTTTTTTATAATTATTATCTACTAGTAGCTCTCCGCGGTTTCGTCCGCGTGGACTACGGTTTTCCCGCTACTTCAATTATCACACGGGAACTATACCATTTCCTGGTTGCTGTTTTGGTTGCCTGGAAGAAATTGCTTTAAGCAATAAGGCCGCCCTTTGTATCACTGTATCTATATTTGTTTGTTTTCTTGATGTGTGTAGTTTTTAAATAGTGTACAAATAAAGAGTTTTCTATCTATCTATCTATCTATTTCCAAGATAAAAGCATATCTATGTGTTATTCCAGGGTCTAACCTATCTCCATACTATCGAAATCGGTACAGCCGTTTGAGCATGAAGTTTGAACATAGGTTTTTGAATTTGCTTATCCCACAGGAACAGCAATTATTTTCGGGATGAAAATAATAATAATAATATTTATTTATTACAAGAAAGTGTACAATATATATACAAACTAAAATAGCATAACTAAATATATTCGTATTCGTTGACTTAAAAAAGTAGCCTATATGTTAATCTAGAGTCTAAACTATCTCCATACCAAGTTTCATCGAAGTCGGTGCAGCCGTTTGAGCGTGAAGGAGTAACAAATCTACACATACATACAAACTTTCGCCTTTATAATTGTGAGTAGGATTTAAATATCAAAGTGACACGACACTTTATTTAAAATACTTCACGTCTATGATCAACGGTCTACTAAAAATAATAAAACCACGTTAACAAATGTGAGGAGGGTAAGAGGGTGAAAAATACTTTAGTACCTCTTCTCAGATTTTTGTTTTTTTTTTATAAGATTATAAGCTTGCGTTTGACCACTGTCTCACCTGATGTTAAGCGACGGCGCGGTCTAAGGTGGAGCACACAAATTTAGGAGAAACCTATTCACTCGCGACTTGAAGATCTATTAAATATACATATAAAGTTTCATAAAAATCGGTCAATTCGTTTCAGAGGAGTTTGTTTACAAACACTGTGACACGAGAACTTTATATTATACTAGCTGCGCCCCGCGGTTTTACCCACGTGGTGATGAAAAACGGTGATAATGGGGATGATGAAAATAGGTCTATGTGTTAATCCAGGGTCTAAACTGTCTCCATACCAAATATCATACAAATCGGTGCCTTTACAATATAATATTAGTGTGATATATATTTTAAATATAAAAATCTTGCATTTAATGACTGTCTCACCCGATGTTAAGTGTTGATACGGTCTAAGATGGAGCACTCAGGCCTAAAAGGTACCTTTTTCTTGCTATTTTTGTAAACCGATAGAAGTTTAATGTCTTCGTTGTCTATATTATCAACTCAATACGTAGGTTAATAAAGTCAAAGACACGAAGTGTTCATTCCACTTTACGTAATGACGGTCATTATTTGCAAAATAGTACATAGTTGTCAACAGCGGCTCTTTATAGTGCTGGCAGCGTGCCAATGTTATACCACCAATTCGACTAGACCGGGATCCCTGTAAAGAGAAACAAAATAGTGATCTTCTCTAATGCTTTACATATTTATCCTAAGATAATTATGTATTATACATAATGACCTAGAACTCTTCGATCAATGTTTGACTTGACGTCAGTTACAATGACTCAACCAGACCGCACCAAAAGCTACAAGATATCTAATACAAACAATATTATCTGCTATAGTTTGACATCTTAATCTAATCTGGGATGTTTTCCGTTTCAGGCACTCGGTGGACTCGGTCGCGTCGTATTCTAGCCAGAATCACGTTGACCGTATAAGGGCACAGAATTTCTCACCGGCTTCTTGTCAAGACGAAGGCGACTTCGGGTCGATCAAGACAAGCCTATTCAGACGATCGTCGTCTAATTTGGAGTACTCAAATAAACGACCAGAGAGCGTCACGTCAAACGCCAGCTCCACAAGAAGCCGGCTCCGAGAACTTGTTGAAAGGAAATCGAGTCAGGACGAGCACAAGTCCGCGGCAAACACCGTCGGTGACATTCAATACTTTGAGAATCCCACAGAGACGCTAGAGTTCGACACACCGCGGAGTCACTCTTTGGAGTCGAGGAAAAGTCAAGAGGAGCGTCCTAAAAAACGGAAACTCTCCAAGTGCAAAGAAAAAGAAGTATGCGAAAACAAGAGTAAGAAACAAGACAAATACCAAAGCAAACTAGCTGAATACTATAAACTACCCGCTCAGTTACCGCAGGACGAGTTTTATCAACATTTGACAAGGTCAAAAGCAGCAGAAGAACTTCTTCAGAAGCGATTTTCGAACTCTGACACCGAATTCAGTGGAAGTTACGGAAGGTTGTGCAAACACAAAGATCCACCAGAAGGCTCGAACTTACGACGAAGCCGCAGTTTGGCAGTGATAAGGGAGGAGACTTTCACTGATCTACAAATACAAAACCATGCTAAAAACAAGAGATCACAGCTGATACCCCGCGCTCGCTTATTCGACAAGCCTTGCTTCAAAGACAGGTTCGTAATCAAACGCAAATAGTTTTATTTATTTATTCTAACCATACGTATTGTGCAAGAACATTCAAATTCGCGGTGATCCACAGTCCCGCGGACGAGTGGAAAAGCTAAATCTGGTGAACATATAAGTAGCATCAGATATGAGACTTATAAATTGTCATAATTTATATTACTAGCCGCCTGTCCCGGCCTCGCACGGATAGATAGGTATGTATTTAATAAATATTTAGAAAATTATGAACTTACATACACTTAGCCGACTTAGAACAATCAATCAAGTCAGCTTTTAAACGAAATAATCTAAATTATGGAAGCCGACCGCGCGAGTACAACTAGCAATGCATCGCGCACCACGACGGTGATTATTTTTCTATTGATATCTTTTTTAAATTGATATCTTTTGAATGAAATGTTCGATTTATATAATTTAAAAAGCAATCTATAAATCCTGAAACAGATGACTATAACTATAGCTATTGCAATAAGGCTTAATATTAAGCACGAGTAACGTCCCCTGATTTCGCTCGGAATTCCTATTAAGCGGTTTACGAGTAATTATGATACAAAAAAGTGCATATATTTTACCTATAAAAATAGTTGGACGTACGGTGTCGCAGAGTTTTCTCTATGTTCTTTAATATTGTAGAACATTTTTGTTGTATCATCGATACGCTGCGAAAACTTTGCAGCGTAGACGAAGTGAGGAATTGTTTGGCGTTTTTTGTTACCTTGATTTCTAATATTGAAATTTTAGTAGAAATCCCTTAATATTTTTTAGTTATAAATAGCTCATAGTACTGAGTGAGGGATAATGTAGCATCCTAAGCTTATAAAAATTTTCAAATTTGTTCGTTAGTTTTGAGTTTATTCGTTACAAAGGTACAAAAACACAAACATGCAAATCTTACCTCTTTATAATATTAGTGTAGATGTAGAAGTGTAGATTAAAAATGCACTTCCTAATCTTCACCGTCGGCATGAGATTTGAATCCTTAATGATACTCGTCTAATTTATACATAAAAGCAATGGTTGGCTTTATTAAACTGATTAATATAATATACTGTATAATAGCTTAGTAGGTACTAGCGTTTGACCACTATATCACATGCTGGATAGTGTCGATGTGGTCGAAGATGTTATCACGCTAGATCTAAAATGCTAATAAGATGAAGCAACGAATTTTAGCTCTTTCAGCTTATAATGATACTAAAATAATTGTATGGCAAAAAGGTAACGTGACATTTCACTCAGTCGCATCACCCCATACAACGCGAACAGTTAAAAACAACTAGAGAGAAAAAATATTTTATCAGCACATTGCTTCATTGGGCCAGCGAGTGCAACATCTCAGTAACAAAAAAATAATACTTAAGCGTCACAATTTTACCGCAAGTGAATTATTTTTTGACCAAAACTTCTATAATGGGCCTTTGTGATTAACTGTACTAGGGGTCATCCGCCTAAAAATATTTCTTTGACTATTGCTATAGCTTTTAACTTCTTATCTGTCTTTTTTAACCTAAAAAAGCTTCAACAATTTATTTATTGTGAATAAATCAATTATATAACTAGTTTATTAATAAATAATTAATTGTTGAAGCTTTCTTAGGTCCGAAAAAAAGGAAAAAAAGTCGAAAGCTATAGAAATAGTCAAAGCAATATTTTTAGGCGGATGACCCTCTGGCATAGCCTAAGTATCTTTTGTTTAATCTGTATTGTAGATAAGCTCTTACACTTTTTTCTCTCAGAACACGTCTGTTGCACCCAGTGCGCGGCAGTTTCCGTGAAACTACAGCAACTTATACTCACTCATTGTACTGAAGTCTGATTAATGCGGTACCATTATATACAACACGGGCCTCAAACACTAATCGCTAGTGCAACAAGGGGCAAGCGAGGGCAAAAGGGCTTTGAATTCTTTTAAAAACTACTATACTATGCTACACTAAAAGAGAGCAATATTTTAGGGGCAACACTAAAGGGGTTAAACAGAAAAGTAAATAAATAACTTTTTATTGTTTCAAATTCCAGGTTGATTGGACGTGCTAAATACCAAACTAAAGAAGAAGTTTTGGAAAGCATCTACATCGACAGTACTGTATCCTGCTTCGGTGAGATAAACGCGCAGAAAGAAAACATAAAACTTGAAAACAACGAAAATAGATCCGAAAAAGAAGACGCCGTATCAAGAAACGATAGTCATCATACAAGATCTGTTAGCGGAAGTTGGCCTAACCTAAACGAAGAGTCAAAAAATATCAACCTTTCTGAAGACAGTATTGGTCATTCCCGTAACCCGAGTGAAATCGATAGTTTAGATTCTAATTACGTGCGGAAACATTACAACTTTGAAGCACATAGAAAGAATTACAAAGATAGCTCTCCCGAAAGCGAAAGATCATTAGGATCACCGAACCAAAGTAAGGATTTATATGTCACTACAGACGAACCAGGCACTGACAGTGAAGATAAAGAGAGATCAAAAAACAACACACCAAAACTAATTACTAACGACAGCCTATCTAGGGAATCCGTGGACAAAGATACTTTAGGATTAACCGATACAGTGCGAATTGACAACATAGACACTTGTGACGTTACGACAACAAGCAAAACAAGTGAAACCAAAGAAAAATTGAATCCCGAAGACGTAATAGAAAAATCTGGTGCAGATAATGAGCAAGATAATGAGTCTGTAGTGTCTGAAAACGACGAAACTATATCAAGTCCAGCCGATAGCATCACTTCATATATTTCAATTTCGATTGCATCTTCAGATAAATCTCATAAGCTTGAATATCTTGCAAATTCTTTAGCGGAAAAAATTGATGAATATTGTGATTCACAATTCCAAGAAAACATTTCAATTGCTTCGCATACTGGTACTGACACTAACAATCCAGAAACTGACTCTATATACACACAAGTTAATAAGAAAAAAACATTTGCAGACATTAGAAGAGATTCTTTTTTAAAGAAAACCGGTAAGAATATATTTAATGAAATTTATAAAAAACCAATTAATGAAGTCTATGTAACCAACACGTACATAGAAGACGATAATAATTCCACAAATAATAATAGTTGTACATCAATAAAAAATATAACAAAAGAACCATTTGTACCAACATTAATAGAAAACCAGTATTATTCTTTACCAGACGTAAATATAAGCAAATGTTTAAGGAAATCAGAGCGCATTGATGCACAATTAAGAGAAGAGGATCCAGAAGATATACCTTATGAAAACACTTATGAAATAGCACAGACTCATTTTAGAGAAATTCTATCTGCAAAAGGTAGTGAAAATTATGGTCAAATAAATAAAACACAAACTGCTTCAAGCCAGACGTCAAAAATCAACACTAAAAATTCAGTTTACTTGCCGGAACATTCAGAACCGCAAGTAATACAAAATTTTGAAAAGCTAGAAGACGATTTGAGATCTATAATAACAATAGAAAGTTCAAACGCAGATGACAAAGACGCTAATTTCTTTCAATCTGATAATCATCAAAACGAAAGAGAAGTAAATGAAATAGAAGGCACAATTCGAAACAATAAATTTGTAACGAAATCCGAAAGTTTGAAAGTTTCATCCAAAAGTGTGTACAGGCCTGAAATAGTTAAATCACTTTCTAACGATAACATAACAAAATTTTCCCAAAAGCCACGTACTGGAGTTAAAAAACATTATTCTCTTCGTCAACGGGAACCCATAGAGGACGAGAATTGTCGTATACCAAGTCCTAACACGGTGGAAACCAGCCTTATTCAATCGAATAATCGTCCTATCATCAAATATTCACTACTTGAAGACATTAAAAGTAGTCCCCTTCTATCACGAGTACAATCATTCAAAACATCCGCTGAATCAAGTATTACTCTTGTTCCATTGAGCGGTCACCAAACTATAGTAATAAACCCACCATTGAAGCAGGACTCAAAAGATATCACACAGATAGCTCCTCAAGATCTAGAAATAAATACTCTTGCAAATCCAGAACCTACATTAAAAATAGGTATTACACCAAGTGTCCTAGACAATAATTCAGACAAGGAGAAGGATATCAAGAAATCTAACAAGGATAATTTAGTCGACACAACTAGTTGTTACACACATAAAGACCCTTTCATAACCATAAAACTTAACAAAGTGGTAAAAACAACAATACCAAAATTTAAGAAGGAGACAACCGACAAAATCGCTTTTGTACAACGTAAATTTGGAAAACCCCCAACAAAATTAATTATCAAAGATAGTGATAAAAATAATACAGAACCACCACTATACACTTTTAGAAAAGTAAGTACGAATATGACAAGACCTCAAGTACTACAAGTTATCGATTCTAGACAAAGCAAGAAATCAAACACTTCTGTTAACATGGATATCAGTAATCAGGCAAATACAACACCAATTAGTGACATACCAGAAACTTCAACAATAGAAGAAAAAGAAGAGTTTAAGGAAGTGAAAACTGATACAAATGTCAAAGAAAAACTGAGCAATGCTATAAAAACTGATATTGAATATCAAGAAAAAATAAGTTCTGTGAAAAACTACTGGTCTAAATTGATTGATAAGACGCCAGAAAACAACACGTCTAAATCAGAAATCTTACCAAAAGAGGAAGACCTTAACAATAATAATAATAATGAACAAGAAGAGAAACAAGAGAAAACGAATGATGCTGATGATATACCAGAAATTTCAGTGGGTAGCATAGTTAAGTCTTTAGAAAGTGTAAAAATTGTCGATAGTATACGTAAACTTAGTCAAACTAAAATCAATTTATGGAAAGACGAAACTGAGAAAGTCAAAAGCGACTCAGAAATCGAAGAAACCACATTGGAAAAAAAGGTCAAAGAAACTGATAACGAAGTTTATGAGAAACCGAAAGTAAAAAAATCAGACGTAGATTTATGTAGAGATACTCCAGAAATAGAAATTGTAGAACTAAGTTGTGATGATAACCAGAACCAAAAAACACAAGCTACGATTATTAAAGCGAAAGGTTATGACAAAGGTTGTGACGAATTTGATCATGTTAGATATAAAGTGATGAAATCAGAATTGTTTAAAAACAGTATGATCGCTAACTATCGAAAAGAAGCTCAGTTTGACGGACTATTACAGTATCTGCAAGATTACAGTTTCCAAGAATTATTAGTAAACAACAACATTGTAATTATCGAACCAGTCCGAACAAAAGTTGAACCAATGCCAAGAAAAAACACAGACACATGCAAAATCCCACCAACACTATTAAAGAAAATAGATAACTCAACCAGTCACGTTGACAGATCAAAAAATGCTATACGTAGACATTTCTTTTATCACCCGATTCGAGTTAACAAAGAAATAATTGAGGAAGAATTGCCAAATCCAGATACAGTAAAAAAAGTGCGAAATTTGTTTGAAGATACTTTAAAAATGAAGACACCCGTTTCACAAGACCCTCCACTAGTTGATGAGACCTTAGGATTAACCAGGCGAGCTACTTCTTATAGAAATTTGAATGAAGAAACTAAGGCGTCTAAGGTGGGTGGTCGCAAAAAAGTTATACGACAACTGACAATCGATACTTCATATGGCAATAAAAAATGGGACAATGCTAGTCTATCGAGTGGAGTTTCTAGTGGAGACCTCAGCTCTAATAACGAATATGAAACAGACGGTCTTAGTTCTTATTCCCAAAAACACTTAAAGGATAATGCATACAGTTCGAGTGACGAATATCTTTGCGATTCTATGAGTCAGGATTTCTGCTGCGAGAGTCAGTATGTTAGTCCAGATATCCTTAAAAAGATAAGGGAATGCGGGACATCAATTACTTACTATGGAGGAAAAGTTATGAATTCTAAAACTGGCTCCAACATTAGCCCTATGACAAAAGCCATTATGGAAGAGATAAAAGGCCTACAAAAGAGTTGCAGCAGAGATTGCTATTCATGCCAAACCAAATGTCGAGGAGATAAATGTTCATGTTTGGTCGCCGAGAAACATAAGCAAACTCCTGCAGAAAAACAAAATTCCCAATCAAGAAGGGGTTCCGACAGTAGCCAAGATAGCAAGCGAGATGGCCTTCCCGGATTTAAGTTCAAGTTAGTAAAATCTAACAGCTGTAGTAGCAGGCTAGAACTGACTGGTACAGAAGAAAATAAAAATGCTCGAGGAAGATTTAGAAAGCAAGTGTCTAAAGAAGATCCACCATTAGTGAACGACGAAAATTCTGTAAAAAATAAAATCTGTAGATTGGAGAGCTATTCAAAAGGTATAGCAAAAACACCTTTTGAAAAAAAAGACAACGAAGATAAAAGAGTTATGATGAAAGCGAAAATTGAACCAACTAACAAATTGATAGAAAATGGTATCAAAAACTTGGAAACATCTTCTCTCCAAAGTCAGCCACCAGTCACAATATTAAAAAAAGAGCCAGACTTATCTCAACCAAGCCAAGATAGCATAGAAAATCTTAAATTAGCAACAGAAACAGAAAAACAGGCTGCATCTCAAGACTCGCACAGTTTTGAAAAAAAGTTTTATTACGTTAACGATAACCCACAACAAACTAAAACTACAACTGGCAAATTTGGTGAAATGGTATTCGAAGAGTTTGAAGTATTAGAATCATGTTACGATAGTTTAAATAGTAATAAGTCTTTGAAATAATTATCATGATTGATAGTAATTATTTTTAAGCTTTTGCTTACACAAATGTGATTCTCATGTAACGCTAATAATTTATTGTGGCTTTAGTAAGCAATGGTATAAATACGTAGCTTTTAGTCATGTATCTAATTAAGTTTAAGCATAACCGCGTAGAATAGTTAGATATTAATATTCTGAATAAAGTTGTCGTAATATGGGTGAAGGTTTCTTGATATAAGTAATAATAAATATATTTTATTTATGATATTTGCCTTTTTCCTTTTTCTAAATTAGAACCAACAATTACATATTAATTAATTAATTAAAAGCATATACTTTGCTCAGTAATAGTATCTTAGAATAGTAATAATTAAAGTTGCTTAGTTTGGTAGCTATTAGGTAATGTTTAATATAAAATAAATCATAAACCTTCACTTAAAAACGGGATATTCACCGTCCTTACTTTATTGTGAGTTTTCGATATTTCGGCATACATGACTGCAAGCGTCACCAGTAGGAACATAAGTTTACTACAGATAAAGCCAACTCTTGTGTGCGTGAGCGTGGCGGGTTACTATAATTATTGCATAACGATATCCATAATTATTTACTTTTTCTAATAATATTACCTTCAGATTTATCTTGGTCGATTTTTGTAGGTGAAGTTTTAGATCCGTGAGCACATACACTTGTAAAAAGGGAACGACGCGTCGGCCGCCATCGTCGGCACCACGATTCCTGGACAAAGAAAAGTTACATATTATAAAATGTAACATATGTTCTAGGATTTTCACCAGGGAAGAGAGAGATCAAGCTCGTGTGTGATTTCTCCGCTATACTTCTGGACCTGCAATCCATTTCTACTTGTCACTAATCTTCTTCCTACTATCATGTTTTAACGTTTGATTTAACACCGTTATCAATTGATTTCGTTCATCCTTGTTAATTTCCGCTATATATATATTTTCTCCGCTATACTTCTGGACCTGCAATCCATTTCTACTCGTCACTAATCTTCTTCCTACTATCATGTTTTAACGTTTGATTTAACACCGTTATCAATTGATTTCGTTCATCCTTGTTAGTTTAATACTTATCCCTAACGTATGCCAGATTTTACCAAAATATAATAGTAATATAAAAAGTTTTTTAAACGAAGGAACGAAGAACGAACATCTGACACGAAAGTAATACGCACACAAATGATGCTTTTATTACTAAAGAAACTTGTACGGTTACATCATCTACAAACAAAGAGAACTACTCAATTTTAACGTTGATACGGTAGTGATTCTCTTGTTCAAGTTAACTAAACTAAAATAGTGGAAAATAAGATAATTAGACGATTTCCTATACAGTTATGATAAAATTCAAATCAGTATGACGCTTATCAACAACACTAAAATTAGGTGTTTTTATTAAAATTGCAGGTAATTTTAAGTAAAATAAGTGGCCACTTACTTGGTGCCGACTAAACCTACCCGCGATTGGCCAACAACAATTTTGTAGAATTTTAGTACATTTCAGCTACTCGTAGTTTCTACAGAATCACAGTGTGACGATGACAGAACGAACATTGGTGCAGATATAAATAAACGCAGCAAACGGGAAGAAAGGGTAGATAGATTTTACTGCACATAGCATTAAAAAATCTACCCGCAATTCCTTATCAGTTTGTCCATCATCGCTTGCAACAGTGTGCCGCAACATGGGGAAACCCGGATCGTCTCCACATATCCATTTAATCCGCATTTAATTTCAATAATAGTACGAACAGGAAGGTGTCTCCATCAATGTTCAACTGATAAATCCAAATGACATGATCTATATCAATTACTCAATAACTAACGAAGGTATCCTCACCACTTCAATAATTCAAATTGCCACGGTAGGCTTTGAATACGAATAGGAACCCACCTTATAGATTTATGGCAGAGTCTAGTAAAGGATTCTCAAATTAATATGTGACTTGAATTCTACAACTTCATTAGCAAGATATACGAGAACGGTAGCCTAAAAGCTAAAGCTAAGGAAGCTACAAAGCAATAAAATTTTATTTACCACCTGCATCAAAACCCCTTTTTTTACTTTCATGGGGGTTTTGTCCCTTTGGTCAAACCTGTATTTCCACCATTTCCATAATATAGAAACTTATTATGTATCTTTGTCCGAATATCGCAGCAGCACTCAAAAACTATGAGTAGGTACATTATGTACATAATATATACTTACGCTGCAGTGCTATAACCCTAATCATAATATTATAGATGCGAAAGTTTGTGTGTATGTTTGTTACCATACCTCACAAAAACGGATTTGAATAAGACTTTGTACAAGTATTCCTAAAATAATAAATGGGATACCTTATAAAAAAATCGTAATAGGATAACTCGATTTTCACGAATGTTAAGAGTGAGAAGAGTTTTACACGCGTGAAAAACCGCTAAGCGTATCTAGTTAGACATAACCTTACAGTTATGTACATGTATTTTTAGACCACTTCAAAAACAAAATAATCTAAAGTGATTTTAACATAATCAGGATAAAATAACCACGAGTTTGGGGCCAAGAGTCTATCTTAAAGGTAGCTTTACTCTGACTACAACTGTCCTAGTAATCTAACGTTTGTTTTAAAACCTACTTATTGGTGCATAGTTGTTAAGTTCGTTAATTTGTAAATGTACGTGACCTAGAAACATTTCAATAGATACATACATAGCTCTATTAGTCGTTTGCAAGTAGAGATTCTAAAACTGAACCTATGAATATTTCTCATGTAGAGTAGAAAACGAATGTCACTTGTCGAAAAAATTATTATTTTCCAATATGGACTTGTTTGGTATCAGTGTTTACACAAAATTAGTTTTTACATTTTGCTCAAAGACAGCAACGGCAGTTAACAGTTTGCGCCTTTACAGTTTTACTAGCAATATTCTTATTCATTTGGTATGGCAAGTATGAGTAATCTTGGTCAGCGACATGTAAAATGATCTCAGTCTAATTGGCTGATAGACAGCAATCTGCTAGAACAATGAATTGCCCATTCATATTCCTACATTGTGACATTTAAATTGTAACTTGCAAACGTGTTGATAAATATCGGATGCAAGTTTAGTATTTCTGTTTGAATGGAGAACATAATCGAATAAAACAAGATTATGCAGAGAACTCAAGACGAGTTTGCAAGATTTGTCCTAAAAATAAGACAAAATGTGAGCCCCACTTACGAGTACAGAGAAACTGCTTATCTCGATTGGTTGGTGAGCGATTATGCTGTCAGTGATCGTGCTAGAAATATACGGAACTGAACAAAGTGACATAAAATATATCTAATTATACAGTTGTTGGATCCGTAAACGTACAGTTAACATTAAGACTTAGGGAATGAAACCGCGAGAATAAAATGTTTTAAATTGTGCCCTATGTTTTAACCTGGGTATTTATTAACAATTATTTTTTATCGTTGGCAGTCATTTCGCTAAAAGGTGACTAGGCAGCATTCCTTAGTTACATTTTACAGTTTAGACTTACTAAGTAGTACTAAGTACCCAATACTTTACAATACTGAGTTATAAAATTAACAACATATTCTTCAAGATGTACATGGTAAATGAAATGGCGATTATGCTTATTTTGTTAATTACTCGGAAGAACTACGGCAGTTGGTAAGATGCATAAAATTGCTCTGAAAATAGTTTTCTTGCGTTTATTTCGGCGATGTACAGTGATTGGCACTATTACATGAGTATATCTCATTTCCGACATAGCCCGGCGGATTAGCAAATTGAAGTGGCAGTGCGCAGGGAACATAGCTCGAAAAACTGACGGCCTTTGGGGTCAAAAGGCTCTCTTATGACCACAGACTGGCAAACGCAGCTAGGACGGCCACCGACAAGATGGACAGATCGCAGGAAAAGCTGGATGC
This sequence comes from Apeira syringaria, assembly GCA_934044485.1. NCBI lineage: Eukaryota > Metazoa > Arthropoda > Insecta > Lepidoptera > Geometridae > Apeira > Apeira syringaria. The sequence goes on along the minus strand of OW203665.1, from coordinate 7,163,469 downwards.
GGGCCGCTTCCAATCGGTCCTAGTGAAAATAAATGGGGGTCTATGTTCAGCAGTGGACGTCCTATGGCTGAGATGATGATGATGATGATGGTCTGATTTCTATGGCTCTGGCCACCTCTAAGAGGTTTACTTGCATCAGTGTTCTTATCGTCGTATATGTTAAATAATAGATTACGAGATCTTTTGCAAGTAAAATGTCTTGCAAAATCTGTGACATAGTTGAACTAGTTATTGAGTTCAATTGTGCTTAGCCCGCTCTACTAGAAAATGGGACTTCTAAAGTAAGCTGTAAAGGATTAGCATGGATGCAGGTACAGACGACAGGCCAGAGCCAATAATATATATATCATGGTTTTATTTTTGCATTACTCTATTAATGTTGCGTTCCAAAACAACTTACTCTTTGAGTTGTTTACTGTTTGAGTTTTGGAACGGCTACTTGTAAATGTCAGGTAGAGTAACAATGAACCCTGATTCTACCAGAGTAACCTTACGTACATCCCACAAACTATACCATGATGCTAACGCATGTACATCCCTTCTTTTCCTAGGGTAATAAATATGAAGCGATGATAGCTCAGCGGGAGGAGCGTCGGCTGTCAAACTGACGGACACTGGTTCGATGCCCAACAACAGCTAGAGCTTCCGGTGAAGGTAACACCGTTATCAAATTCCCAGCATGGTGGTAGGGTACTTTCGAGTACCCGCCTGGCTAGCTACCACCCTCAAGTTTGAAAAACTGTGACCAAACACATAGTGTGTTCAGGCAGCAGTCCTTGAGAGCCAGTTAGTATTATAGGTCTAGCGTGATAACAACTTCGACCACATCGCCACTGACCATCAAGTGAGATAGTAGTGAAACGCTAGATCTATACAATATAAAAAAAAATAGAATTCAACTGTCAGATGAAATTGCGCTGCTTCCAAAACCTCACAATTGTCAACGTGAATTTTCAACATTGGGTTCTGGAACGAAGGGGAGTAACGACTACCCTTTACCGGATGATAATTACCCGTTTTAGGCTAGGTAAACTAGCTAGGGTTACCCTATTTTTTTGTTAAATAACATTGAATTCATAATCAGCCCACTACGCACCATTTATGAGAGACAAGCCTTCTTTAAAGGAAAGGAGTAGGTATTGGAAGAGTCCATCACCATGGCCAATACACATTGGTGGATGGGCAGCCCGAATATCAGTTGTCAAATCGCCCGAGGGCCTCTGAATTAGCCTAACGGCTGTTGTCCTATTAAACGACAGGGGCCGGGGCTTCACGTATCATCCAAAACGCGGAAGCGCATATCACGTGGCCGCCTATCATCGGTATGAGACACAGAGTACCTTGCTAGCCCAATTAATCTGGTAATTTGTGATAAATACATATCGTGATAAGTATTTATATATATAGGTATGTTGCCTGCGTACGGGAGTGTTTGGGTGTGTTTTTTATTGAGCTTTGAGCACAGAGAGCGTGCTTAAAGGGTGTGTTTAAAATTAAGCTTTGAGCGCTTTGAGCACAGAGAGCGTGCTTAAAGTCATTCCAAAATGCACTGACAGCTGCACACAAAATGTATATGACGTCATCATCCTGTGCTTAGAACGCTCACGAGTACGACGTAGAGCAGTGTGAGTAAATAACTATGCACTGAGAGTCAAACATCTGACTCATTAAGAGAATCTTTCGAAAAATTGGTAGTCCGTCCACAAAAAAATAAAAACGTAATTGGAACGGAAGTGAATTATTTAATATGAATTTAATGTGAACTGACATTTGAAGAATTCGCGCGCATTTACACACAAAAAGCCGTTCCGATTTGCTTACGAGCGTCAGCACTGTCAGTACTAAATTCATCTCGGAACAGCTATATCCTTACTTACGAACGTGTGCACTGTGAGCCCAAATTGAAACGCAGCCTTTGATGTCCAAGCATTCGACACACGCAAAAGTCAAGGTATGATTCAGTTTTTTGGTAAAATGGCGTCGTCACTGGCAATAGCCCTGTAGTTAATCGCGTTATAACTTTTATGCTGCGAATTGCCACGTCCGGGAAGTAGGAGTTTACAAATACCTGTGATCTGTATGCTATTACTTTTTTTTAGTTTTACCCACATGTAAAACAAATAACTATTTCGATTTACTGGTGAAAAAAGAGCTGTCTCCAAGCTTGGAAAAAGAATTAGCATTCACCCAGTTCTCCTGGCACCCTGCCCGTTGAACAAAAGTATATATTTAAACGGCCATTGGCACGCGTGTCGAGCGTCATAATTCGATATTTTCTGAAAGTCTTATTTTCGATGACAATGACCATGGTAAATAAGACTTTATTTACCTCGATTCACGGTTAAACTTGTCGGAAACATAAGCTTTCGTGGAAAACTATGACATTCTCCATATGAGTCACCAAATGAATTTGTTTCTACCAACTGAAGTTGTTATTGAATATTGTAAAGAAAAGGTTTAATAGAAAACCATTTTTGCTTCGAAGTCGCTTTCAAAAAGGCTCCCCCTTACCCAAGGTCATTGTTTATGTTCACCGATTTCTCTACCCGCAACATCGTCGTATGCGTAGCACTTTTCAGTTATTTGAATGTAACTCAAAAACCGCTTCTCCGATTTTGATGAAATTTAAATGGGACCACACGAAAAGCAAATGCAAATAAAAAAAGAACGATCAAAATCCGTTCCCCCAGTCGAAACTTCTGAGGTAACAAACATAAAAAAAACATACGGGTCGATTTGAGAACCTCCTCCTTTTTTTAAATCGGTTAAAAAGAACCGCTATTGCTTATTTCGCACTATTTCAGATGTTTTTCTTCTAAACACAAATCCAAACCAAATTGAAACTAGGGCTCTGTGTACTGTTATCTCTTTATCAATAACTAGCACGAGTTTAACTCGACAGGTTTAAAGAGCAATGAACCGAGTTGATATGTATGGGCATAACCTTGGTGACATAGTGTGAATGGATCACATTTAACTTGCAGCTGTTGTGTTGTTTTTTATTGTTATTGCTGTTCCGATAAGGTATAACAATATAATTAAGTACATACATAGTCCCTCTGTGTCCTGTCAAAGATATCCTTTATGTCTGCCCAATGTCTGAGGGTTAACTAGATTCTTTGTGGACAATGTCATGTCAGTAATTAAAAGGTACTACAGATTTTTAGGAAATTCCAATTTCAGGGTTATGTATTAAAATGTAACAATTTTATATCTAGGGAAACAACATTTTTACCTCTCTGCTGCCGCGAGCAATAAGTTTCTTGGAAATCAATTGTCTAAAATGTACTATGAACACTGATGCAATCCACTAAACATATATTATTCTTCTTTATAATTTTAAAGTAATGAAAGCAATATACATTTTTAATGTTACCCATTTGAACAACACATAAAAATAATTGTACTACGCCCTGCAGAGTTACTGTTTTTCTGTTACCTTAGTTATATAGAACCATATATAATTTTATGGGATAAATAAGATGTAGCAAATGTAAAAGTCTCACATTAAAATAACAACCAAGCCTTTAGGCCAATAAGTAATTAAATTTCAACCTTAATGTACTGCTTATTCGAGTAAGTAGTACTTCACAAATCTCTGATGTCCGTTGATGAGATTACGGAAAAGAAAGTTAATTTTATTAAATATGTAGTTATACAGTTACTAATACGGACTATAAACAATCTTAGATAATAATGATGGACAAAACTTGTATATACTCTGATAGTTTCCAAAATATATGTATATGAACCATCCAGTAACAGTATCAATTCAGTAGTATGATATCCATCGCTGGACATAAACCTGTCTCCAGACAGCAAACAGGTTAAAAACGGTATTTAACCAATGATATAATCAGAAAAGGAAGTTAGGGTACGCTCTGAGATCATAAAACTAAAAACTGGACTAGATACAACTACATACAAATGCACACATAGTCGTATATTTTACATGAGCTATTCGTGCATATTGTGCATGCACAGGAAGACATTTTATCTGCTCTATTATTATTTTTTGTAAGTACCATATGTGCTGCACAACTGTGGATGGTTCAGACTTAAGTAAAACTAGGTGCATGCACCTCATTTATGTGGTCCACGCTTGAGACGCTAATGCACCATGTCCCTGTGTTAATATGTATTATCATTGCACGGAATTCTTTGATATGTGGATATGTGCCTATCTATATAAATATAAGTTACTTTTCATCATCTTTAACATTTTTTTTATGATAAAGACACAATTTAATTGATGCTTATATAAGAACCAAATATTAATTTCTTACTCATATATAAGTTTAATAAGTAAATAATACATTTAATTAGTTCTAAAAAAGCGTCAGGTGAAGAGTAATCTAAACTTTTGTATGAAAGGTCTGATAACGAGTATGGATGAAGCGAAGTAAGTGTGTCGGAATCATAGCAATTGGAAGTTTATGGTCTCTGCCTAACCTTGTGGGAACTAGGAGTAAATTTATGTATGCATATTTATTGTATGAAGACATTATCTAAGTCAAGTTAAATTAAAAATACTGTTGTGAGTGAGCACCATATTTTTCAATGTTCTATTTTTAGTGATGTTAATTGTTTCTCATTATCCTTATCTTCAGTGAATATGTACAGTGATATCATGACCGCGGTATTTGAAGTTAACTGTCTTTTATATCAATGTATCAACAAATTGTAGTATGTATATGTAAACTCAAACAAAAAGTGAAGTATAATAATAAGTACAGTTATGTACATATCTGTTTATTAAACAATAACAAACTTACAAACTATATATTTACTTAGTCCTGTTTAAGTAGATAACTAAAACTAAAAATCTACAATGACGTAAATTTACTTACATATAACTTATATAAGTAAACCTATCTTGCTTATAAATTTTGTAGAGGTGTAATATTACTTACAAGTACTTCGTAACTTATAAGATACCTATCTATTTGTTTGATATAAATATAGTCAGTACCGATACTTTATAGTTACTTCATGACCATAATATATTACGTAGAATTGTATAAATTAACTAATTTCCATTAAAAACGAAATCTTGCGCTGAGTGATAATAGTTACAAAATTCAATGACATTTTGACAGCTACACACACTAATAAAAATGTACACACATGTGCATATCGGTCTCGGAAACGACAATGATCTATGAAACAATGCAAATAAAAAATACATAATGAACTATTAACAGTCAGTACTCACCCGGCTATTCAACAGTTCCCTAAAAAGGGGAGATAAACACAAACCACGATTTATTTCTAATTTTGCTAACAATCGGCACCTCGAAACATACACCGTCGACGCCATCTTTCCTTACACTACTTGTTTTTGGATAGGTTATGTATACCACTCGTTCGGTCGGATCGGGTCGGTAACTCACCGGTCCACAAAAACTGGCGCCCGCCCCTTGGCAAAAATGTATCAAAGGTATCATATAACTTATTCTACGTCAAGATATGAATTCATATTATTACCTCATATTTCCTAATTACCTGGAAAATTATGGTGTACAAACTTGTATGTTACGAAATAAAAGTTCTACCATTACACCTACGGACAACAAAACTTTAAGGAAAAATGTAGGCAAATTGCCGCATTATTATGGGCGTGTATAAATGAGAACCTCAGCATCAAATATCGATTACGTTTAGACTCACAAACAATATTTTATTCATAAACAAAAACAACCTCGTGAACTATGAAACACAGTTTAATTTTCCCGCTAATATTTTATTATGTTGGCCAATATGAAATGATTAGGGTTGGGCATAGGTCAGATGGAATACATACTACGCGGGTGGGGAAAATCCCACAATAAGTAATTTTACGCAATCGATTAGTATTAATGTTTAATGTAGCATTAAGTCCTAGTCCTACTAGATTGTAAGCTTTATTCCGATGGAAGATGAGAGAGTGTGCATTTAGTATAAAGTAACGAATATCTTAGATTTCAAATTCGTATGATTATCCTACCCTACACAATCGCCCATTGGATCAGTACGCCAAAATTACCGTCTATCTTTTAGTTTGGTATATTTTAAATGTGGTTTATATTAGAAGAGCCTTATTCATGTGCTATGCACAGCAGTTTCCCCAGCCCAACGTTGTCCATCATGAGCTAAAAAAAAAGTAAAATCAAATTAACCAATCTAAATATTTTCAACAAAAGATTTTCATATTTGAAGTGACTTCTTTAGCGGCGTTGTGCACTTTTATATGGGGGAAAAATGTTAAATTCGCGTTAGGATACCTCGCGTCAGAACATTAGGACGTGACGTCATCGAATTCATAAGAAGGAGTGAGAGTAGACCACCTTTGTGAATTTGAACCTTAATTTAATACGAATAAGGAACACTTTCGTTTGTTGGTAGTTTTAATTGATAAAGTCGTTTTGTTAAAAGTATTATTGACTTCGGTATGCCGATATTATAGAGAGGCAAGATTTCATTGTTTCAAAAATGTTTAGGTACATAATGTCAATAACCTTAAATACCTATTGTCATGTTTGTGTACGATAGCGCATTAAATGAATATTGTATGTTACCACATAAATGATAGTACTTGTATACTGATAAATAAAGCAATTCGTGCCAAATTATTCCCTAAATATTCCAAAATATTCAAAAATGCACAATGTTAATATTCAAGTTTCCACTTCTGCCGGCACTCCCGGAGTGCAACGGTTTTTTTAAAAGATTTTGTACATGTTATTTAATCGTTTTTGATTTTGTGAAAAGAAGAGGTGAGGACAAACTGATATGATTTGTTTCTTGTGGAAACAAATCATATCAGTTTGTCGCTGTTGACATCGGTGGTCAACAGCGACAACAACTAGTACTACTTTTTGAAGATCCATAGACGATGTAGTCACATGAATGATGACCATATTTTAGTTTAAAAGTTTATGTAACGTTCCCGTCTTCGAACATAATATATTTTACTCTATAGAACGTGATTTAAACATATAACAAAAAGAGTACCTAACATGAATGCGATGGATTTAGAGGAAGAGGAAGGTCGAAGAAGGTATGGATGGACTGTGTGAAGAATTTTATGTTTATGAAAGGTGTGAGCAGTGAGCACTGATACCCGTATATTAGGTATCATCTTTTTTTTTTTTTTTACATGTTATAAGTTTGCGTTTGACAACTGTCTCACCTGATGTTAAGTGATGACGTTGTCTAGGATTTAGCACGCAAACCTAGAAGGTACCTATTCACTCGCGACTTGAAGACTCCAGGATTGTACATATCGGGAAACACAGACTCGGGCAACGAATTCCATTCCTTGGCAGTACGCATTAAGAAAGTGGAAGCATAACGCTTCGTGCGTATAGGTGGTATATCTACCATATAGCGATGGCGAATTGCCGTACGTCGAGTCGACCGATGACAGAAAGGGGATGGTGGAATCAGATCTATGACTGAGACGACTAATGATAGAAGAGAATGCAAGAGGAAAATATGTTGTACCGACCCCACCTAGTGTGAGATATAGACAAGAAGAAGAAAGTGTTTTTACCTACAGCGCAATATTACAGACGTAAGGTCCAAATTCCGCTATGAGTGACACTTTACTTGACTTGCCACGCCATCGAAATACTAAGTACTTTCGTAAGTACTTATTATTTCGATTCGCCACGCACACAATCGCAATGATAATGATGCCAGTTGGAATGCTTTTCCCGAAAATCGGGTAACTGGAGAAATCGTATTTATATTGAAAACGCATAATTATATTCACCATGGTTGAAAGTTTCGTAAGTATTCGACATTATTTAGATTTAACTATGGCTTGGCTTACGTATATCGGCTGCGACCGCGCGCTTTTTACCTATTGAAGTTCACATTCAGATTCAGAGTAGGAAGAGTAAAACAGAGATGCTTTGAGCGCGTTACTCCGTGCGAGAGACAAGGTTGCAGAGAGATATTTATAAATATTGGGTTATTTAACAGTATTGGCACGGGACTTAGCTTAGCAACCCATGTGCGATTTATCCATCTAGGTACATAATTTGAGTCTGAAAACTATCGCGAGTTTCTTCCATAATTGTAATGTAACAAACCGACTAGGACTCACGTGGTAAACACTGGAAAATTACTCTCCGACCAGTTTCGAACTTATTTGCAGTTCTTCATCTGGGAGTTATGATCGTGCCAGGCGGCGAGCGCGAGCCTCAGCACGTAACTGAATTTACAGGTACATAATTATATTATCTAACATAACCCTTCTCATATCATCATTATATATCAGATGAGGGTATATATTTCTTAAGCCGTATCTTAGACTGTAATTTGCGTCTATCTATTACTGAGATTTTATAGCTTGGTGAACGTATTTAAATTTAATGTGGTAAATGCTCTAAGTTGTATTATGATTGTATTCCCCCTAAGATCTTTTGTCCATTATCATGAAATCTCTTTTAGTTTTCACTTTCTACCTAGTTATTCAAAATCTTGTGTTTCTTGAAAATAATGTGTTTTAAAAATTTGTAAGTAGTAACAAATAATATTTATATTGTTAAGCTACTTTTAGGTCTATGTAAACTGTATTTTCTTAATCTCAGTCATAATTGTACTTGCTATAGAATTGGTATCATATATGTGTTGTTCATTTTGTTTTAGCTGTATGATTATTACTGTAGCTAGTTTATCATCACGGTCCGGAAAGAATCTTCTCATTGATCACATTTCTACTCAACTCTCACATGGTTTATAAAATTAGCATGAACGGACATTGGCAGAATTTTTTGCCAAATAGCCACAGAAGCCATAATTTAATAAGATAAATTTGAAAGCTGACAGCTTACGTCCGACCTTCCGTCAACATGAGAAGACAACTTTTGTTGCTTTTGTTCGTTCACCGCTATTGTTTTAAACGTTAATTTGTAAAATAAATTTTATTCCAAATGGCTGTACCGGATTATAAGTTAAGTGCTGTGTTGAACGGGCACTTGATGGACGTACGATGTGTCGCTACTACGAAGGAGAATTGTATTTTGTCGGCTTCAAGAGACCGGACTGCGAAACTGTGGCATCCAGAAGGGTATGATGTCTGCAACCACATTGAAATACCGACTTTTTCGTTACTTTTAGTCAATCAATGTTTATTTTTCACAGAGTAAAGGACTTCATGAACGTAGTAACCTACAAAGGCCATAAAAACTTTGTGTCATGTGTGTGCTGGCTTCCCCCTTGCGAAGCATATCCTGACGGGCTTGTGATAACCGGAAGCAATGATAATACGATATTAGGGTATAACTTGCAGGATGGTTTGGTTCAGCTGACTCTAGAAGGGCATGAGAATGTAGTATGCAGAGTAATCCCAGGTCGAGATGCTGGTATTTTATTAAGGTTAGTTTGTTCCTAGTCCATGTAATTATTAATAAAGTTTAATGCTTTAGCTTTAGTTAATAAAACATCGATTTTAGCGGGAGAGGGGGAAGAGTAGGCCCTCTGTGAAGGGGAAGTTGCAACCCTACTGAAATAATTGTTTTAATTTTATAGACTTGCTACTTTTTTGAAGTTATTTGAATTAATTGAGTTTATATTTTGAGACTGCGCTGGTGCTGTAGGAAGGGCATACCCCTTGCCCTTGCGGAATAAAGCACAGACATTAATGTATATCCACAAATAGAATCAGGTAAATATGATAACAGAACTAAATCTACCAATCCCGACTTTACCTGGTACCTACATACTCTACCTTCACAGGAGGATCATCTATTTAATACTCTAATGGAGCACATTTGTATACATACAGTCGTGGTCAACTAATTAGGGACATTCAAGATAGTGAAGGGCTATAACCGGTTATGTACATATAAATATAAAACCCTATTGATTTCTCAGCACCTATTATTTGCATAATGTGGTCCGATTATTATGCTATAAATGGCTGTAAATAAAAGATTAAATAAATAGAAAAAGTATTTGATATCAAAGATGAAACATGTATTAAATATTAAGGTACAATTCTGTAGTGGACATTTAATTAAGGACAGTAAAGTATAATGAAAATTACAGTTAAATAAAGCTTATAATCTGCAGTGTTATAATATCTTTAACAGCTCTATTTTATTACGTGTAAAATCAGTACCCAGTAGCAAAACCTTTGTTAGTAATTACCGCTTGACACCGATGTGGCATAGACATTATCAGTTTCTGACATGTTTCGACAGGAATGTTTACCCATGCCTCACAAAAAGCTTCATGAAGTTCATCCAAATTTGTATTACGATAAGTGGCAACTTTTTTCTTGATTTCGTGCCAAAGGTGCTCAATTGGGTTGAGGTCCGGGCTATTTGCTGGCCAATCTAGCACCGATACAGACTGACTGGTAAGAAACGACTTGACTGAATGGGCGGTATGTTTCGGGTCGTTATCCTGCTGAAACGTCCATATAATAGGGAGATGCTCCTCAGCATAGGGAAGCATAGTTTCTTCCAATATTGCCTTGTATTGATGTTGGTCTAAGTTACCCTGAACTTTCCTCACAGGTCCCACTCCACGTCCAGAAAATGAACCCCACATTTTAATGTTTCCACCGCCATGTTTCACCTGTTTTTTTGTGAATCTTGGATTCATTTCCGCTTTTACAGGACGCCGTACATATTGCCTTCCATCTGAAGAAATCAAATTAACCTTGGTCTCATCAGAGAAAAGTACATGTTGCCATTGGGCGTAGGTCCAATGTCCATATTTACGTGCAAACGCCAAACGAGCATTTCTATGTTCTTTCTTCAACAACGGTACTTTGCGAGCCACTCTTCCGAACAACCCTGCTTCTACCAAACGTCGTCGAACGGTCCTCGCAGATACACCGGCTCTTTCGTTTGCCCCAAACACTTCGTGTTTCATTAAAATAGAGCCTAGAAACGGATCTTTCTTAGCTAACCTGGTTATCATTCTATCTTCTTGCGGAGTCGTTTTTCTCGATCTTTTTGTTCTGGACACATTTAAAGCTGTGTTATAGCGCTTGAAATGTTGCACTGCATTGCATACCATAGAGTTTGAACAATTTAAATGTTGTGCTATCCTTTGGTATGACCAACCACGCTCGACAAACTTCATGATAATTTTTCGTAGTGTTGGATCGCAACTTTTATTTTTGCCCATTTTTCTTCAAAATAATTATCAAAACTTAAAATAAAAAATCTGGATTGCCGCCAAAACGTCCACGAAACAATAAGAAAAGAAACAAAAAAATATTAAAATTCCAATTTTGAAATTAGAACGCAATACCTCAGTGTCCCTAATTAAATGGCCAGCCAGCATTCTTTGAACAAATAGCACTATGATAATTTATCAGCTATACTGTAAAGAGGTTTAATATTTAAGAAGTTGTTATTGTTTGTATAATCGCGCACATAAATGACTAATTACACTTACATGTAAAAGATATGGAATATTGTTAAGACTCGTTGGAAAATAAAAAAATAATTCACAATTTAGCTTAACTAGAGATTGTCCCTAATTAGTTGACCACGACTGTATATACTACACAAAAAAAAATAAAGGCCACCAAGATTTGTCGCTGTACCATGAAAACAGTAAAAATATTACATTGTTAAACTTATGTAACTACAGAATAATGTTATTACTTACAATGTAGACTAACAATTGTTTAAAATAATAATCATGAATTGCTTTTTTTTTACTTTATAATGAAATTCGCCATTTTGAATGGATAACATGAACAAGGGAAAATTACCAGAAAAATTCAGATACTGTTCTTGTCACTTTTGTTTCTTCTTTTTAGTAACAAGTATGTCCTCCTCTCTTAGTAATGCACTCCTGAAGCCTTGCATGCAATATAATAACTCTGTATCAATACTCTGGATCAAATTTCTCATGTTTTCATCTGGAATCTCCCAGACATGTTTTAAAGCGTCAATCAGCTGCTGTTGGTTGTAGACCCCTAGCTCATTCTCCCCTTGCTAACCCTTTGTCCGGTCCCACATATGCTTTATCGGATTTAAATCAGGACTGTTAGCTGGCCATGGTAATACTTCAATATGAGATTCTTCTAGTACAGCTTGGGTCGCTCGAGCTGTGAGTGCAACGGCATTGTCTTGCATCAGAATGTATCCAGGACCCACTCACCTGTGCCAATGAGATTACTTGAGGCCTGATGATGTAACATTCTGTAACATACATTTTTCATGAATAGAACACTAAATAATAGTATCTGTATTTGTATTCCCTTGTACAAAAATATAACATTTTTAGAGAACCCAAAGTTCAAGCTACAAATTATCATCTTCACCTTCAAACACACATTTTTATCTTCATCAAAATAAGCAGTATTTTTGAAGTATATCCATGATTTTATTCACTTTATAAAGTTTTTTTGAATATTTGGTAGGTCTGAGAATAGATTGTCAAATATAATAAAAATAATAAAACTATCTTGATAGCATCCCTCAATAAATAGTTTTCTACATTCTACATAGATTAAAGAATACTTATCATAAGCCATACTAATAATCATACTATTCATTGACCAATTAACCGATTCCTTCACAGTTCAAGCTGGGACAGTTCAGCAAAAGTCTGGGATCTCAATGCTGGTGCTAGGCCTCCTCTTACACTCAAAGGTCACCAAGTAGCAGTATGGGCAGCAGTGGAACTAATCAATGGGACATATGCTACTGCATCTGCAGACAAAACTATCAAGCTTTGGAAGAAGAATGGAGAACTTATTACCACTTTGACTGGTTAGTAAAATAATATTCTTCATCAAGCAAAAAGCTATCAGTCTCAGGTCAGGCGGAACATTTCCTTATATGTTCAATCATAAGTTTCAAGAGTTACTATGATGTGTATAAAATGTCACAGAAGTGTAATTCTTCCAACGATATACTTGGCCTAACTGGACCTAATTGGACTTACTTGTGTAAGATTGGTTGTACCTACCCCTCAACACAATTTTAGGATTATGTTATAAGTTTCAACAATAACTCAATAACGGGGATTATCAAAAGATAGCCAAGCTAGTTTTATGCAAAGTCTTGTAATGTTTTAGTTTGATGCAATTTTTGAAGCAAATCTATAATTATTGGGCATTCTTCGCAAACACCAGAAATACTCTGCCTTGGAATCGGAGTCTGAGTTTGTGCCGTTTGACACTGAAGTGGCAGGGCCATGGGATACCGAGGCCAGGAAGTTTGTGGAGGTTTCGTGCGGCTGTTGTGGGATAGAAAGTGAGCAAATTTCCCTTGCTATACAGTGCGGGCGTGCTGCTAGCTTAATGGGCACTTTTGGTCGAAAGGCATTGACAGAATCTAGTAGTTGTAATTTTTATATAATTGTAATTTGACTATTTGTATCTAACATTAATTAAATACATTTTTTAATAGACTTAACTATTTGGATAATAGTTGACAATTGCCATCATTGATTTAAAATTGAAACCTTTGTTACCCCTGTGATACTATATCTTCCCCATACTGATGTGATACCTACTCTCTCAAAAGGTTATTGCAATATTAGCCCAATCTAGAATATGTTTGCCTTAATAGAGCATCAAGACTCAATATGTGTATAAAAATATCTATAAATAAAATTTGTAAAGAACTTAATTTTTACAGCCATGTTTCACCAGAAAACTATTGTTTTTTCAAAGTCAATCCTAGTTCTATTATGCATTATATGATTTAAGATTGTAGACCTGGGTTAGCCAGCTACACTCTGATGCTAGCTGTATTCATTTCTCAACTCATATTCCTTTTTGTTTCAGGACATACAGATTGTGTGCGTGATGTGGCAGTGGCTTCTGCGGATACTTTTCTCAGCTGTTCCAATGATGCCTCTATCCGTTTGTGGAGTAATTTGGGGCAGTGCTTAAATACTTTTTATGGACATTCTAACTACATTTATAGGTAAGGATTCTTAACCAGATGCTTGCAGGATCATGTTGCAAATGCACCTAGACATCATTCATATCAAGAATAGGTATCACACTAATTTTATAAAGGTGAAAGTTTGTTTGTCCTTTGTATGTTTGTTACTTCTTCACCCTGAAACGGCGGAACGGATTTGCATGAAATTTGGAATGAAGATAGGAAAGAACCCTTTTTAATTCATAGAGTCCTTTTATCTGAGAAAAGGTATATGGGATGGTATTGGGATAATTGAGGTAGGGATAAAACCATAATCCACGCGGATGGAACCGCGGGGCGCAGCTAGTGCTTCTATATTATAAATATCTATTCTATCTATTCAATAGATTCTATTGATATGGATAATATAATATCTATCTGTACGAAGTGATTTATCACTTTGTAACCTAATAACAGTTTAACCAGTGTGAAAGTATTCTTTTCACATAAATGAAAAAGTACGTTTGCATAGAAATCGAACCACCTTTAGCGCCAAAAGAGAGAACGCAGTATCCGGGAATCCACATGAGAAATTTTATCAAAAAATAATTCTACCAACTGCTGCTGCAGTGCTATTGCGACTCGAGAACTTTTATTTGTAAATAACGCGATGGCGTATTTTTTGTGAACAAACTGATTAAAATGAAAAACTAAATGGCGCGTAATAGTTATATGAAACACAAGCCCAGATTTAAAATAATTGTTCCTAACTCCTATAATATCCAAATAGCCAGTACAACAAAAGGCCTATATGATATGTCTGATAATAAATCGTTGTATTCTAAATATGTGAATAAACATGTATTAAGTCTGTTAATTTTAAATTCCAGTATCAGCATGAACCCGGGAATACCTAACGGTTTCACGACTTGCGGTGAAGACGGCAGCGTGCGCCTGTGGACTGGTGGGGACTGCATTAGAGATATCCGCCTACCTGTACAATCTGTATGGAGCGTCGTCTGCTTGGAGAACGGGGATATAGTTACAGGTAGCAGCATTGGTGTCGGATGATAGATCTTCTATAAAACTATTATTTATAGATTATAAATGTATAAAACACGAGAGTTACTCACGTAATAAGTCAGAGGGTTCCGACTATAGTTTCAACCACATTCGGTGGTCTTTTTCAAGGAGAATATAGGAGAATGAATTCTCATAGGAGAAACAGTACTAGGCGAATCGCGACCGCGTCCGCGAGCGCCCCATATTCTCCTTGAAAAAGACCACCGAATGTGGTTGAAACTATAGTCGGAACCCTCTGACTTATTACGTGAGTAACTCCCGTGTTTTATACATTTATAATGTGTCAAAACCACATCAGTTTTAATAACAAAATATTATTTATAGGTCTAGCATTTGATTTACACCTACTATCCGCTTCATAATGAAAGAATTTTGCATTCTTGCTTTATGTAGTGATGATGGCTCAGCGGTACTAACATTGTCTGTCAAACTGACGGATGCTGCTTCGATTCTCACCAACGGCTTGAGTAAAAAGCTCGGTAAAGGTAACAACCGTTATCAAATTCCCAGCATCATGCTAAGGTACTTTCGAATACTCAAGATTAAAAAACTGTCACCATACACATGAGAGCCAGTAAACATTGTAGGTTGAGTGTCAAGTTATACTTTTAGAATAGTGGTCAAAGCAATCTATAAAGGTGTGCTATCTATAGGTAAACTATCCACACATGTCTGAATGAAGTGGAAACATGCTAGATCTAGAATATTGACTGGCACTCAAAAACATCACCTGAATACGATTTGGCGGATTACATTAAAATATGAAGGACTAACACCATATTGCATGTGAATATGTAATAATAAAAATGTTACCTTCATCAAACTTTCAGTCTATTTTAAACAGTTTCATAATGCTGAATGCATGGGTTGCCATCATATTAGGTTACAGCGCTGTCGACAAAATTATTAACAAAAATGAGAACACAAAAGACATGTCACACAAATTGAACGTATTAAATGAGTCCATTCAATTTTTTAAAATCTATGAACAACCAGAACGGATTCGTTATCGGTGTGGCCAATTGTGCCAGATTTTTGCCATTTTGGGAAATTTGAATGTTGATTGTTCACTCTTGCTCTCATGTTTACGAATTAAACAATTTGAAGATACAAGAAAGCGTCTACTGCTTTTTGTACTGAATGCAAGCAGTACAATGTTTTTGATGCAGTGAATACTAACCGTGTACAAATTCCCAATAATTATGTTTTATAGGGGCAAGCGACGGCCTTATTCGAGTGTTCACAAAAGACCCTGCGCGTTACGCGGACGATAATATGCTGAAAGTGTTTGAAGAGGAAGTCCAAAAAATGACAGCTGCATCTCAACAAGAAATTGGAGGTTTCAAGTTGTCAGAGTAAGTTTTTTTACTGTCTAGCCAGTGCTTTTACTGTCTGCGCATTGCTGATTGACAATCAGAAATGATGGTAACTGTAGTAGCACACTAAACCGAAATGGAGACTAATTCTTGGAACTAGAGTAGAGTCTCACTGATCCTGCAATTTTGAAAACTACAGGGTGCCTGATATGAAATGTTTGGATTATTGAATTACATAGAAAAAATCATAGGTTTATATTTTAGGATAGAGTCCCATGTTGCCTTTTTACTTTTGCATTTTAGCTAACTATTTTCAACTTGAAATAAACATGTTTTGAATGGATATTAGCTCAGCGGGGGGAGCGTTGGCTTTCAAACTGACGGACACTGGTTCGATCCCCAACAACAGCTTAAGCTTCCGGTGAAGGTAACACCGTTATCAAATTCCCAGCATGGTGGTATACTTTCGCGTACCCGCCTGGCTAGCTACCACCCTCAAGTCTTAAAACTGTTACCAAACACATGGTGTGTTCAGGCAGCAGTCCTTGAAAGCCAGTGAGCATTCTAGATCTAGCGTGGTACGTGTGTGATCTTTGACCACATCGTCGTTATAAAAAAAAATATGTGTTATTGTGACAAATTTTGAGATTATACTGATGCCGGTGTGCCACAGTGGAACGAGAGTTTGAAGTCGAGCATGCTGGATTATTGAATATACCGACTTACAAAAGTGCCGGTTTAGTCAGGCTCTACTGTATTTGTTTACGTAATTGAGCGAGAATATATATTACGGGAATATTAACATTAAGGGTAAAAAAAGGGTTAAAAAACAAATTTTTGTGCACAAACGTTCCTTAGATCTACAAAAGTAAATCCTTAATACCCCTGATACTTAGGTCTGGATAAATAGACGATGCGAAACACTCGATGCAAGTATGACTTTGTAAAATACTACTTTAAACTTTCGACAATACTTAGTTGACAATAGACATTACTAAGGCCGTGGCCGTGGGGTACCGGTCTAGAATAGTACTCCCCCATCTCTTCCCGCGGGTGCCGTAAGAGTCGGCTAAGGGATCACGTACCAGGAGGTGGGCAGCAGCGCCTTCTGAGGATCGGAAATCATACTGCGCTCGCCAACCCGCCTGCCAAGCGTGGCGAGTATTGGCAAATCCCCCTATATGAGGGAGGCATATGTCCAGCAGTGGACGCACATGGCTGAGAGAAGAAGAAGAAGAAGACATTACTAAGTACGGCTTTAGCTAAGACATAGCATGCTTTCAATCGTTGTCTATGATTAAAGAATCGTTCATAATTAGTAGATTTTATTTCCTTAAGAATTTTTTTATGTAATCATTTAAATTAAGGTTATTTGATAATTTTTTTTTTTTTTTTTTTTTATCACACTCAGACCCCCGCACTAGGATTCCCTGTGTCGCGGGAGGCATGGGCACACACAATCACAACACACAAACACCCAAGACCCGGGACATACACCTATACTCATCGCACAAATGTTTGCCCCTGCCGGGATTCGAACCCAGGGTCCCGGAGACACAGAAGTCAAGTCACTGACACTGACCACTGCGCCACGGCGACCGTCAAATTTGAGCTTAAAGGAATTATTTAAATGATTTTTATGTACGTATATTATTGTTATCTACGTATTTAAATTATAATAATAGTTTTAAAATTAAATAAAGAAGAGTTGACAGTGATCGCGTCAGTAATGTGACAAACGAACAAAGAGAAACGAACCTATATAATACGTAAGCTGTAAAGTTTATCAGTAATAATAGTCTCAGATGCCATAATCTGAATTTTAACCAACCAATCACGCACCTCAAGCCAGTGCTAAGTCGACAAAAATCAAGACTCTGCCTTTACTAAGCATTAGGTTGACTTTCATCCAAAGTACGATGCTAAAGTACTGTCTATTTCAGTGAAAACCGTACTTAGCATCGAAAGTAAGACTTTGGCTTATCCAAAGTAAAGTAAAGACTATTTATCTGAACATAAGTGTGTCCGCTCTGTGCTTTGGAGTTTTTTTTTTGTGAGGTCACCCTTTGTGTATTTGCTTCAGCTAACAATTAATACGCCATCACATACAATCAAACAAGACATATGTAAAATAATATGTGAATGAATGATTTTTATTTGCCAGAAAAATAGGCACCCCAGTCGTCTTAATATAATTACTATGTACAATGTTGCCATTGCCATCATGCTCAGCCATAATGCATGCATATATTACAGTAGGGATACACTATTTAAGGTTGTATAGGGATAGTTTGATGTGTGCCCGAAGTCACGATTCATTTGGTTTTGGTTCTATTGATCTTCATTTTCCTTTTCAATTTTTTTGTTTTCTATTCCCTAGAATACCAGGGCCTGAAGTGCTCCTAGAACCAGGCAAGTCGGATGGACAGACCAAAATGGTGCGACGTGGGATGAACGTCAAGTGTTATTCGTGGAGTGTTGCGGAGAATACGTGGGTTGAGATCGGTGACGTCATGGGCGCTAACCCAGCCAGCGAGGGAAAGACTATGTATCAAGGGAAGGTAACGGATATAATAATCGTTTCGCCGCTTGAAACAAAAACTTAATATATTTCATAGAGGTCCGTCCTGGTGTCGTGATAAAAAATCGTATTTATAAAGCAAAAATGAAGTTGTACGGAATCGCTTCAGCGGTGGAACATCGGGCTTTTGTTCTCAAGGACCTCTTGTTGGAATATAAGGCCCCCGCTGAATCGTTTACCTGAGAGGTTTCTGAGGTGGGTGGGGGAAATGACGCGATCTTATACTAATATCACTATTTAATGACGAAAAGGCAGTGCGTATCGATGAGAAACATATTAGCCTAGACTTAAGGTTATATGTGACAACGAGAACGGGTCGATGAACGCGAAATAAACTATTATTTACCGTTAAAGCTACTATAGGCCAGAGGTTACATTAAAAGTAGAAAGTCACTGATCACTTCGGGGATGATTGTAGCACTGGAGAGGGCCGCGCACTGTGGGTACCTTTCTGTCCCGGGGTCCGCACGTGGCGTGGGGCTCGACCACCTGGTCGAGGGCTTCCGCGTCGAGGCTGCGTGCCGCAGTGACGAAGAGATCGGTGACCTCCCCTTCAACAAAGGAGGAGCGCGTCGCGTCGCACGTGGAGAAACTGCGACGCGACGCGCTCATGCGATCATCATCACAGCCATAGGACGTCCACTGCTGGACATATACCTCCCCCATTGATTTCCACAAGGGCCGGTTGAAAGCGGCCCGCATCCATTCTTTGCCCGCGATCTTAGTCAGGTCGTCTGTCCACCTTGTTAGTAGCCGTCCTATGCTGCGCTTGCCAGTCCTTGGTCTCCATTTGAGAACCGTTTGACCCCAATGGCCATCAGTTCTTCGAGCTATGTGCCATATCCACTGCCACTTCAACTTGCTAATGCGCTGGGATATAACGGTGACTTTCGTTCTTCTATGGATCTCTTCATTTCCCATTCGATCACGTAGAGAAACCCATATATAGTAGCATATCCCTCTCCGTAGCTTGTTGTGCGACTCTGAGCCTGCTCAGAAGGCCCATAGTCAGTGACCACGTGTCCGTTCCGTAAGTCATCACTGATATCGCACAAAATAAATAATTTAATTATTTTTTCAGGAATACGACTTCGTCTTCAGTGTAGATATAAAAGATGGAGCACCCCCAATCAAACTGCCTTACAACAAAAACGAAGATCCTTGGGTCGCCGCGCAAGCATTCATACATAAGTAAGGCTACATCATTTACAGTGCTCTCACAATTTCTTTTAACTTGCCACTTCTCTCACTGCAAACCAAAACCTACAGTAGCCTTCTGCAACACAGTTTATGCTAAAACAGAGGGCGAGCTTTTTTTTGTACTGTCTTATTTTCTTTGAGAAACAAAATATAACTGCTTAATAATAGTGTATCTGTCTCGCACACGTGATCTCATTTTTGGGAACTTTCTATCTCGCTTATTATGGTCGATGTTCAACTGTTTTACTGTTATATAAAAGTTCACAAAGCCTCACAATTAACATATATTCAAATTGGCATAAAAGCTGTCTATATGCTATTCCAGACTATAATCTATCTGTATAACAAATTTCAATCAGATCCGTTCATTTGTTCTGGTGTGGTTGAGTAACAAACATCCATACGCACAAACTTTGACGTTACATTCATATTAGTAGTGGCTTGCTTTCAGGAACGAGCTACCCCAGGTGTATTTGGAACAAGTAGCCAACTTCATCATCACCAATGCTAAGTTGGAGACTCTACCCACTCCAAGTAATGGGTAAGTTGAGTTTTCCATTAAGATTTTTATCATTATCTTAACAGAGGGTTTTTGACATTTGAGGTGTAGTCAGGCTATACGCCAACTCGAGGTTTGTGAGTCTATTTAGAGCCAACCTACGAAGCTAGTTGGCAGTGCGGTTTATTAACACTACATAATTATTATTATTATATTTTATATGACTTTAATTACAACACTATCTCTAATATTAGACGAGTTTTATTCTATTGCAGGCCAACTGCGCGTGATATTCGTTGGAACTACATAAGTGACTACTTATTTTACCTTAAATGTCATACGTCTTAATAAGTGTCTACTAATTTGGACTTTATCGTAACTATATTAATATAAGAACTATCTTCTTATGGAAAATTGTAGTATAATTATTTTGGTTGAATAAGAGAATCACTACCAATGACTCTAGTGGAGACAAGAGTAAAACCTACAATACTGACGCAGTAAAATCACTAGTTTTGACGATTTTTACCATTAAAATTAATTGGGTGTGCCCTAGAGCTATACAATTTCATTCCTGGGTTTAGCGTGAGTACACCTACGACCACATTGTCTCTGACCATAAAGTGAGATAGTGGGCAAACGCTTAAATAAATCAGAGTCTGGAAAGGATTGGCGACGATATCGTAATGCCCCCAGTGTTACAGATATCCATAGGCGAAGGTGATCGCTTACCATCAGGCGGGCCGCCTGCTTGTTTGCCACCTATTTCATAAAAAAAGTCTTTGAAAATTAATAATAAAAGTGTGTTGTTGGCGTATATCAAACAGCATATCATAAATATACTTATATTTTTGTTTCAGGTTCGCGGACCCATTCACGGGCGAGTCTCGCTACGTCCCGGGCTCAGGTCCCGTGACGGGACTTCCGCCCCCCGCGAGTGCCGACCCCTTCACAGGCTCGGGGGCGTACACGACGGCCGCCGCAGCGGCACAGGCGGAGAAACCGCTAGTACCGCATGACTCTTATATCCGGTATGCACTTAACAACTTGATTGTGCGCAACGACCTCTTCTGAGCTATGCTCGATATTTCTCTAAATTTGATATCCTTTTTTTGAGCTTTATAGATTCTTTGACTACTATTACACTTGATGGTCAGTGAAGATGTGGTTGAAGGTGTTATCAGGCCAGACTTAGAAAACTTTGGAATATTGAATGGCAGCTACCCACTGTATCTGGATCGCCAGTTCAACCTTGAGGTAATCTGTAAGTAATATCGTTGTCAAATCGGCTGTTTCTTGGGGCTTGTTTTCACTTCAGAAAGATTAAATCTCTCAGGCATTGTCATCATTATCGGTAAACCCTCTGCGTAAGATACTCATGTTCTAATCTGCCAAATGATGGAGCCCAGGGACTTTGGGCTTAAATGCGATTTAACTATTTGAAAGTAAGTTCTACATTCCGCCTAGTTAAGTTCCGCCTAGCATGTTGTTAATGCAATAAACCATAAATCTCTTATTTAAACTGTTATTTATTTTTATTAGTATGCAATTACGATTCCATTTCTTACACCATGAGATATACAAGAAACTGAATGATTATTTATAATAATAAAATCATACAGTTTGATCATTACAGTTATTTTTTTATTTTTATTTTCAATCATACGGATTTGTTGAAAATAATTGAATAATAACTTAAAACTGAGACAGTTACAATGTATATTTTAAATTTACATGGTTAGAATATCTTCATTTCACAACTAGGTAAATAGATGCAGGAATATTTTAAGTTATTTTGTAACAAGTTCCACATTATAAATTGTTTCAGGTTTGACCAGGCGAATCTGAAAGCAATTTACGAGAAGCTAAAAGAATTCAATAGCAAAGTAGGTGACGGATTCAACGCAATGACTGAACAGCAATTAGAAAGTATAGTTAAATTAGGAGAATTGGTAAGCAGTATTCTTTATTTAATACTATTCGTTATATAAACGTTACAATAAAAGATAACTAAATTCAAATATTGAAAGGATAAACGTTGACTACTAGCGGGTTTTTAAATCACAACTCCATCTTGGCATTCTGTCGCTTTGACAATCCGTCTATAATGGCAACTATCTAATAGATATCTACCCCAAATAGGGCAAACTATTTATTGAATCGTCACGACAACATACAACGATTTAAGAATTGATGAAAGTCCTTAATTTGAAAAGAAACATTTAAAACACAATATAATAATTCCTTACATTTCACCGAGGTTGATTGATAATACATGTAATTGCACATTTTATGTAAGATAATATACTTTGTCACGACTACCATAATTTTTGGTTCTTCGTACTGCTTGTACAACTATTCCCCAAAACACCATATTCCAGAACATGTTTATTGGTATTGAAAATCATTTCATTCTTGCATTTCATACCGTTAACTGTGTTATTCTTGGCATGTAACGTCACAATTTCTAATGAGGCAACCTTACTTATTATTTAAAGCATTTCAACGCATGGCGGCCTCTTCTTCGAAGGAATGTGCTTAAATACTGGGTTTAACCACTCAACGAGCGATCTGGTCACTGTAGCCGCGACCAGGAGTTCTAATGATAACTTGTATATTATTTTGTTACAGAATAATACTTTCAACATAGAATCTATATCGTTATTGAAGAAAATGTTAGAATGGCCAAAAGGTAAGCCAATAAGTTATAAGACAAGTACTTTGAACACCAAGGTTTGTCCCGCGTCTACGAGATGGCGCTAAATACTGACTTATTCTTTTTGTTGTTTTTATCTGACGCTGGGTGGGATAGGCACATGGATTCTTTACCATTCTGTTCTGTCACTAGTCATCTCAGTGCTCACACGTTTCATAAACATAAATCATTCTTAACGCAGTTCATCCATACAGTCTTCGGTTGTATTTTTTCGTTAACATTTTCGTTATAAATAACACTTAAAATAAAAAAATGTTGCATCCCTCTTCATGACACGCTGCTATCAAGTAACAATAATTAGAAAAAATACTGCATATTGATGTTTAATTAATAGTAACAGTAAAAAAATTTGAAAAGCAAAATGTATTCAGGCATTTAAAATTTATATTATTTAAACAGCTTCCGATATACCAGAGTTAACACAGTCTTCAAAGGATCGGCAACGAATCGTAAAGAGTCCAGTGTAACATAGATAGCTTGCTATTATGCGGCCCGTATGCTTGTTTGCCACTTATTGTAAACAATAAACACTGGACAAACAAAATCGGTCATTGTCTAATATACTATTTTAAGATGAAATGTAGAAATATATATATTGTTTCTATAAAATGATTTATTTATTTTTCAGAAATACTCTTCCCAGTATTGGACGTAACTAGGTTAGCCGTAAGGAACAAAGATATCAACGGGCAGATATTCGACACCACATATGGCCCTACGTTTGTTAGATATCTTCTCTCCTTGCTTACACCAGGTACCATTCATTAATATAACTAGCCATTAGCTCTGAACAAATACCCACAATTTTTGAATACTTTGGATTGCGTTCAAACATTTAAACCACTCTAACTAGGTTCTACTAGGTTAGTGTCCCAGGCAGTTGATTCTTTGAGTTTTATGTATACACAATATCTACTTAGTGATGATTTGATCGAAGGTGGTATCACACTTGACTTAGAAATGTTAACTGGCTTTCCTAGCACACTATGTGTTTGGTCAGTGGTGCGCAAAGTGAGTGCTGCAGCTCGTTGGTGTACCACGAACGCCAGTTGGTATATCTCGGAAAAGTGAACCATTTCGGCGATAACTTCTAAATGTAGACGTTATACTAACATACATCCCAGTTCAATTTCAGTATATATCTTCAGTTATAAGTTATGTATGGAATAATTAATTTATTATGGTAAGGAGCCGGGCGCGACATTCTTGTACTGTCAATTCTTACTTGGGCCACCAAGATGGGCTTTGCCTAGTTTTGGGGCCGGGGCCTGAGCCTGTTGGGAATTTCAATATGTAGCTGCATTTTTTCTTGTCTTATAATTTTTTTGTGTGCCCTGAACTGAGGCCATCTCCTGTATTATGTGTCCCTGGCTGAATCCTAATTCAGTTACGAGTGAAGACTCTTTTTCTCTTGAGCCTAGGCTCATATGTGTGGCTAGTTAACTGTATACCCAGGTTAGGATGTTTAAGTAGGCGATGCCGGTAGCTTTTGCAAAATTTAGCGATTTCTTCGTTAACTGTGCTCATCTATATATATTATGACAAGCAAATTAATTGTTGACAGATAACCTGGCAGCGAATCAAATGTTAGCTATGCGAGTTCTCGTGAACGCGTTCAGCGACCTCCCGGGGGAAATGTTGGTGATCGCTGCAAGGGAAGCCATCGCGCATGCCATTATATGTCTCACGCAACTCAACAATAATGCACAGGTAACTTTAAATAATATATTATTACTCGACTGCGCCAGAAGGAGCGTTATGTTACGTCACGTCGGCTCTCTCTGTCTGCGTGAAAAACAGTTTTACTTCAGATTTGACAAACATAAATGAAATCAAAATAAAAAGAACCCTGCTGTTATTCATTGGCGTCCAGACTTTCTAACTTAACAGCAGCTGTCAACTTATTTCGCCGAATTGGATCGGCGTCGGATTTTTATAAATTCCGATGGTGAAAAAAAATCAGAAAAATACATTACTGTTATAAAAATATCAAAATTTTATCGATTTACCTTTAAATATTGTAAAGAGAAAGAAAATATCTTCTAATTTATGTCAAAAGTTTACTGACATTATGCATAGTATTGACCATTTCAGTTTGATAACGTTTTGAATAAAATTTTAATTTTGCTACTGCTTACTATTAAAAAATGATCCTTAGAGATTTTAATCTTGTAGTGTTCGTTCACCATATCTCCACACATACTTGCTTGATACACAGCTGTAGTCTACGTTGATAAAAACGAAAATGTACGCGAAGATTTGACGTGGGCTCGCTTACATGATACATGTCCGACTGATTACGCGCTGGACACAACTTTTAAGCCCTGCCTACTTGGACGCGACATTATTTGAATACATTTACATTTGTTGCAATTACATTTCAAACATTATTAAGATCAAAAAAATTTGAACGTAATTTCCGCCTAGCATGATGTTAATGCAATAAACCATAAAACTTTTAGAACAAAGGTATGGTGCCTTCGATATCAAATGCAATGTTGATCCATCAGTTCTA
This sequence comes from Apeira syringaria, assembly GCA_934044485.1. Lineage (NCBI taxonomy): Eukaryota > Metazoa > Arthropoda > Insecta > Lepidoptera > Geometridae > Apeira > Apeira syringaria. Next base: position 7,137,724 of record OW203665.1, on the reverse strand, counting down.
TTAATAGTTCATACAATTAAAGGTAGATGGCGCTAAGAACAACATCCCCTCAGATGTAAAAGGAAAGAATAAATTCGGACGGCTAGTGGAGTGCTACTATAGGTTAGATGGCAAAACGACAGGACGGCATTCTGTAGTCGTGGGTTCAAGTCCTACTAGTAGCCGAATTTTTTCCTTCAACAAATTTGAACGTATTATTATGATTTTAACATATAATTTTATTTTTGCCATTATCCATATTGATATTTGCATACCCCATACGAGGTTGTTATGGCGGTCTGATGGACTACAAATATTGTTATTAATTTACATCGTATTCTTGCAAATAGTTATTGAATGGAATTGTAGCGACGCGAGTAGGAGATATATATATAGAGATCTTTGTCATATCCAGTCGCTGGCGGTGCATTTATGTTATTGAACGTGAATTATTGGTATCGTTCTAGATCGCAGCAGCGTCCCTGCTACTCAACCTGTCGGTGGCGGTGGCGCAGCAGCCCGACGGCGCCGACATCACCGACTCGCTCGTGCAGCTACTCAACAAGATCACCGATAACGAGGCTTACTTCAGGTGACTTTCACTAGCCGCATACCTCATAGCCGTGGTGGTACCGGCATAGAATAGTACTCCCCCATCTCTTCCCGTGGGTGCCGTAAGAGTCGGCTAAGGGATCACGTATCAGGAGGTGGGCAGCAGCGCCTTCTGAGGATAAGAAACTATACTGCGCTCGCCAACCCGCCTGCCAAGCATGGCGAGTATTGGAAAATCTCCCTTATATGGGGAGGCATATGTCCAGCAGTGGACGTCCTATGGCTGCGATAACATAAGATACCTCATAGCCACATGCCACATAGCATTTCATAGCCATATACTATCTCTATTCATATAAGTGGGGCAACAGAACTGGGTAACTCAGGCCGTCGGCTTTATTAAGGAGATTGGCCGCCTATCACAGTCTAGACGTTTTGACTCCGGTTCTGGGTAGTCCTGCTGAAAAGACTGGCTATAACGATTCACAAAGGAAAGTATGCCAGTATCGCCGGCTCATTTGCTCCAAGTGCCTCGTAGGACGGGTTATTTGTGGGACAATTATTTCATGATTCTTTTTATTATTATAATTATGACTATTTTCAATTTTTATTAAATAAATAATTATGTTATGTTTAAATATATGTAAAGAATAGATAAGGAAGCTCATGTTATCAACAAAGTGTAAACAGCGATGAGCTGCTTTGTCTCCTAAATCCTTCAATTTTTTATATTTTTTAAACAAAACAGTTAATTGTATACATTTCAAAAAAATACAAATTTACCTTTAGAAAAAATCATTTTTATAACATAACCATTAACCACAACTATATATTGCCTGCGAAGATCACCTAAAAATCATAATTACAAAATTATAACTGTATTCAAGTGAATTTCAGTGATTAATATAACCTCAAGCCAATATGGACAATCGTGACTTTCACCATCAGCCAAATGCCTAATTTAATAATCAGCTAATTAGCCTACAAAAATATAAGCTAATAAAACTAAAATTATTACTTTCAGAGGACTAGTAGCCCTGGGCACACTTCTCGCCGAATCACCGAACAAGCTCCAGATCCAAACGAAAATAGTTTCCAACTCTCAACTCCACAACCGACTGAAACGAGACAGCACTAACGTTACTGCAGACGCTAACCTCAAGAAGATAGCGACATGCTCGCAACAGATACTCAGGCTTTTATAGGGACTAGGAGTTAAGGAATGGCCCCGTTGAATCGACGCGAATATAAGCAAACGCTTCTTGTTTTCAATTACAAACAAGTCTGATTCAAACGCAATTTTCTTGATCCTGGCTACATAGTATCAAGAATGCAGGCGCTAACAATAAAGCTACTTAGGGTGCCTGTGACTCGTTGTTTGATCAATGTCAAACAACCGGTGATCAAATTATACAACAATCGGTGAACATTTTTAACGACTGATGCAAAAAGTAGTAATATTTATGAGAATTTTAGCGATTAGTTATTTTTTTAAACATTGCTTGCCATAATATATCTTCGGTTGTTTAAGGTAATACTGGCCATATATTTCTGGAGACTCACTCTATAAACTTACATATTCCAAATAAACTTAATACACTAACTAAGATGGTAGATAAGGATGGAGTTCCCCAAAATTTAAACTATCAATTTATATTTAATTTAATTTATTAATTTAAATACCAATTATCAATGTAACCGTCCGTCAAACAGTTTAACCGACGGTTGAATTGATAATCGCGACGTTTTAAATTTTGGTGAACGCCACCCTTAGTTACCACTATATTTAACAGATGGTTAACACCCTGATTTATTTATCACATTTATTGATTACTAGCAGCGCCCCGCGGTTTTACCCGCGTGGTGATGATGTTGACGAAAAGTAGTCTGTGTTATTCCGGGACCTGAAGTATTTACATACCAAATTGCGTCCAAATACTGATTGGAGTTCTGGCGTGATTGTGTAACAAACATCCATCCATCCAAACTTTCACATATATAATATTAGTGGGATGTATCATATAGCACATGGATCCGAGACTTACTTGTTACCGCGTCACGCCGACCAGACATGTTTTTATTTGAAAATAATAATCTGTTCCCAAATAATTTTGATGTACCTCACCAACAACTGTGACGTACAAGTTATTCGCGCTGTTTCAACGTACCCATAAACTAAGGCTGTTATTTATAATAATTGTAATGCTCTGTACTTTTTTATTTTGTTTAAGTGATAGTTTTTCTTGTACTTTGGTAGCTGTTTTTCTGCGTGACGGATTCTATCGTCAGAATGACAAGGTAGCCTTCAAGGTTGGTTAAGAAAGGTTAGTTAAGCTATCCTCAAATAGCGACCCAGTGTAAATTGATTTTGCTTTAGATTTCAATGATTATAAAATTCGGCGATTCATAAAAATGCGCATAGTACATGTAAAACTGTGTTTGCCACCAACTAAGGAAAACCCTTCACCCACCGCAAATTAAAAGATCTTGGAAAGAGCATATAAATGTGCCTATGAATATGTATAATTAATAATAAATAGGAAACAGATGTCAAAATTGAATTATAAAATTGAAATGAAAAATCAATACATATATGAAAATTAAATTCTTCACTGCTGTGTACAGTCTGAAAATGTTGCCAACATATCTAATAAATTAGAATTGGTGTACATATTTTATCCACTTTTATTCTTATGGGGGCGTTTTGTGCATTCCCCCGGTAGCTAGCCCGCTGACAGTTTTTTTTTCAGTTTAGGCTTATATATGTTTTAAGTATCTTCTCAACTTGATTAACAGCAGACGCTAACATTGGTCGTTCATTTTAAAAGAAAAACAATTGTATGAAAATATGATGTAAATTTTTTTACATATTTGTTACATTTGCTTGCAATATGCGAAGGAATGTATGGTTCCACAGCAATAATATACGATTAAATTGTATAAAACTATTAAAATAAAATCTTTTATTGCATACCTTATCACATATTTTACATCTAATTCAGATTTATACAAAGTGCATATACAGCGTCGTGTTTTATATTTTATAACAGCTGTATTTATATTAGACACAAATTTTGAAATCAAATGTTTGTGAGTGACAAGCTGAGCGAAAGTCTATCTAACATAGTAAAAAGAATTGTAAAAAATTCTAGGTTTTCGTGTCGCGGGAGGTATAGACACATAATGATTACATCCAAGACCCGAAAACAAACATCTATGCTGATCACAGAAATGTTTGTCTCATCCAAGATTCGAAACCAAGTTCGCGGTTCTAAAGTCAGGGCCACTGACTCAACTTGATTATCAGTATATATTCTAACATTGGTCATTAATTTAAAAAATAAAACGAACTGTATGAAAAATATGACGTTACATTTATTTATAATATATTAATTGTTACATTTGCTTGCAATATGAATGTATGGTTTCCAACAACAATAATATACGGTTAAATTGTATAAAACTATTAAAATCTTTTATTACATAACCTATCACATATTTTTACACCTAATTCAGATTTATACAAAGTGCATATACAGCGTCGTGGTTTATCTTTTATAACAGCTGTAATTATATGGGACACAAATTTTGAAATCAAATGTTTGTGAGTGACAAGCTGAATGAGCTAAAGTCTATCTAACATAGTAAAAAGAATTGTACAAAATTCTAATTCGTACATATACGAAATATATACATTTTTGACAGGAATATATCCGTCGTAAGATCTCCACAACTCTTAATGGCGTAAGAGTACATAAATAACAAAGAATAATTATAATTTAGATTACAAAATTGATTATAAAATGTGTTACTCGTGAGATGGTTAAGGTTAAAACATTAATTCTTAATTCAAACTTTGGTTTCAACCAAGGTCAAAAACATTAACGATATTGTGACCGATGGTTTATGTAGTTTGCTCGGAAGTGTGCAATTCAATTCATGCAATAATTTCAATTGAATTGATTATTGAAGTTAAGTGATGTGAGAATAATTTTATTGAGATGTGGCTGCAGAAACATTTTTAACTAAGCGCTTGTGCTTTGGAATAACCCGTTGGTTATGGTTGATGCATTAAGGCGAATTTTTTTTCATAATAACCTGGTAATTTATTATTCCTGAGTATAATACTAAGTTTTTAAACTGTAACATCATAATAGGATGAAAGTGTATACATTAAAATTATCGTGTTTATACAATTTTCGTGAACATTTCATTAGACAACAAATATATTGAGGAATTTATTTTTTTATTTCACATTTAGACCCCCGCACTACGATTCTCTGTCGCGGGAGGCGTGGACACACACAAACACCCAAGAACCGAGACAAACATCTACACTCATCGCACAAATGTTTGCCCCTGCCGGGATTCGAACTCAGGATCCCGGAGACACAGAAGTCATGTCGCTGACACTGACCACTGCGACCGTCGAATTAAATATTGAGGGATCGGAATATAACTATCACTTTTGTATTCCCATAATTTCATATTTATATAAGTGACAACCTGTCGTTGTCACTTATAGATTGGCCATTCTTCATTCAAGAACACTGCCAGTCTTCTCGTGACCACGACCAATGCAACTTGGTCGAAACGTCGAGGTAAATAAATTACTAAATGTTTTTCTCGCGATTAAGCCCCGTTTGATTTAATAACAATGTGTTCGTATCGCGAAAGTCTAAAAATTACAATTAACAAAATCTTCCGAGCAAATGACAGAAACCCCAAACCATAAAACAAATTTATAATTACTACTTTTTCTTCTTCAACTCTTCAAACCTACGATTCAAATCTTCAAAGTCGATCTCATCAGGTGCGCTAGCGCTGCCCGGACTGGCGGCGTTGTTCGCGTTGTTGTTGTTGGTGTTCGAGTTGTTGCTGTGGGGCACTGAGGGTAGTATTAGGTCGGACGGGACCGAGGGTAGGTCGGGTAGTTCGGGGAAGTGGTTGGGGGGGACGCGGGACCGAGGCTGTGGCGTAGGTCCGGGCGGTGGTGCCGGGCCCGGAGTAGGCTGTGGAACAAAACGTTATAGGTGAGTGCAATCTTTTAGTAGGTAATAAATGCATTATTATGGAAGAATAAGAAGCGAACAATTGTAAATATATAAAGCCCCAGTCACGTAGATAGTGCGACGTGAAACAGCAAAGGTTTTATAGCTGCATACAAAAGATACAACTAGATCAGCATATGTCTTGGGCCAGTGTCGGTGCGAGTCGCTCTTTTAGGCTGACAAGAAATTTAAGCGCTACTCCTGACTTTAGATCCCTAATTTTCAGATAAACAACGTATTTATGTAGTATCTAAATTATAATTTATTTATTGTGGTACAGGCGATAGTCGCATGAAATTCTATAGAATTTACAACTATCGCCTAAACATCATTCCAAAATGGAACACACATACAATTACACAATGTATTGATGGCATTTTCCTGCTTTATTTAATGTCGTGACCTTTTTTTTACTTATTATAAGTTTGCATTTGACAACTGTCTCATCTGATGTTAAGTGACGACGCGGTCTAAGATGTAGCACGCAAGCCTAGAAGGTACCTATTCACTCGTGAGTTAAACTTTCCAGGATTGTACGTATCGGGCAACGAGTTCCATTCCTTGGACCTTCCCAAGGCCGTGTGACTCCCTATTCACACTGCTTTATGCACCTTGGTACATAAGAAATTACGACCTTCATTGTGACCTAAAAGTGAATCTCGTGACCACGAACATAAAAAAATCATGCTGAAGAGCTCACAAAGATTTCACTATTCAGACCTGTGTCTGGGTGTGTATATGTATATAAGTATATATATCAGTCATCAGGTTACCATAGCACAGGCTCTGCCTAGTTTGGGACCTGAAGACCTTGTGTGAATGTTAATAAATATATTTTTTTTAAATGTAAAGCCGCGCGCTGAGATTATCCAGCTTTTCGACAACACGGAGATGTGAGAAGACTCATTAGAAAAAAAACCTTGGAGGTACTTAAGTGATAAAGCAGTAAAAATAGTGCAGTGTGAGTGCTATCCAATAAGACCACGTGGAAAAAGTATCTTCCCCTTAATAGAGACGTAAGATTAGGTTGGACACATTTTTAATTTACTCTACTTAGCAGTTTGTGTTAAACTCAAGTCACTTATTAGCTAGATTTTAACGTCACAGAGACCTGCGGGATTCCTCTTTCCCCTGAATTCCGATCGTAAATTGTGAACAGGTTAATACTCTTGAACGCGACACTAGCGCACGATGAGAATCGAGTTCGATGAAATTTGATATAAATACAAAATGTCGTTGAACGAGATTCGGAACTGATACGGATTTAACTGGATTGACATTGAACCTGAGTTCAAGGGTAATCTAGCTGGACGCTTACAGCCCGCATCAGATCTAGGATAGAGTATGTGATACTAGGGCAAAATGATGGGCATTTTGTGGACTGCACTCAGTTATACGAATTAGAATTTTAGCGTAACGAGAATAAGAGCCTTTTGAATTTATAGAATTATAGTTAGTATGTTGTGGTTAATATAGAATTATTAGCAATATATTTTAAACATGCAAAATATACGATTAAGTGTTTTGTAGCGAAACCAAGCCAAACTAATTTGTTATACATTCAGAACTTCTCAAATGAAATCCTGCTCAAATGAAAGTGCTATATAATGCAATGAGATGTAAATATAAATAACTAAAATTACCAAATCATGGTGAATGCTGTCGTAAGCAGGTGGTAAATTGCTCATTTCATCCTGCAAACGAAATACATAGTGAAAACTTCAAGCAATACATTAATCACAACAAGTAAATCATGGTTCTATCAAGTTATTGTAATAATTTCAGTCAGTTCTAATAAGTAAATGAAAATATTTTAAGAGTAATAATATAGAAACAAGAGTCCGATAATGCATTGACAGCTGAAAATATTGAGATTGGAATCATAAGCAGGTAACAATAAAGGGCCGGTCCGAGGGGATGAGTCGTACAGTGCAATCTCGAACAGAGGGCTTTATGTGATGTCACTCAATAATTAATAAACTTCTGAATGGTATATAAATGACAGTAAGTACAGATTATTATTGGATTAGTGACATCATCAAATAAAGTACATAGCATGGCGGATTTGAGGGAACGAAAATTTAATTTTAATGCCGTTATGGCAATTTTGAGTTTGAAAACTACAAGGAGTATCATTTTAAATTTTTTATATCTTTCGACATTGTATCTGAGGAAAAATAATCGAGTGTGTGATTTTGCTTACATGGGTATCTTGTGTTAAATTCTACCAGTATCTACTAAACTATTAGCTACAAGCAAGCTATATTCACATAAGAGTCAGTTGATTACCTGAAGAAAGCTGTTGCTCAAACTCTTGGAATCGACTCCAGGTGGTAGGCTGTAGTTGGGCTGGCTCGGCCCACCGTAGTGAGGCTGTGGGGGAGTCGCTATGAACCCGCCTACTTTACCGCCAGATGGCGTCTGAAACAGTCAGTTAAGACACGAGGTAAGGCTTACACATGAAGCATAAAGCTTACCAATACTATTTGAATGCTTAACTGTACAAAATAAATATTCTGCTTTGATTCAAGATGACTTGTGATTGGTAATTCTCGTGAGTTTGACACATTATCGTTTATATGTGTTATCCGGATTTACTCAAGTTTATTTTATAGTCGAAGTATTTCGACCTTTCGAGCTTATCCGATGCTCATTATCAGGTGAGTTTACTCTGCTAGATGTGAAGAATTACCTTGCTAGATGGTCAATTACAATCCTCATAGTTCATAGCAATAGTTTAATCAGCCCAATACATGCCCACTGTGGGACGCGGGCTTTTCTCTCAGAGAGGAGTGTTGATCAGAATCCACAACGTAAGTGTAGCAATTTACCCATATTGCCCAATGTTCATTTAATTAATAGTTAACGCCATCTACCATAATGTAGGGAAACCCAAACGACGACTAGGTGGTCCGTGTCTTGAAAGATCGAATGTAGGTTAAGCGCCAACTAGCGGAAATGTATGGAAGTAGGATAGTTCTTACCTTTACAGCTAGCTCGCGGCTTGTTTTTACTACTAACCAACAGAGGGTAGCTCGCGCTAAGGAATATCCCCTGAAAATTCTTGTCGACTGACACCAGAAATTCATTTAGCTACGTCGAGAACGTCAATGCGGGTAGACAGAAAAGCGTGTCAAATAGTAGTTTAAAACGTCACTAGCTGTCACCCATCCAAGGTATGAGCGAGGAGTACTTCGCTTAGCGCAGTCGATCGGTGATATTTTCATGGCAGCTTCATAACTATAGCAATTATTAACTGAACCAGATTAGTTTATTACGAAATGTACATACCGATGGATAATTGAATGGCTGTACAGTGGGTGGCAGGTTCGGTATCTGCGGCGGGTATCCGATGAACCCGGGCGGGTTGGGGGGGCCGTTGATGTCAATCAGCATAGCGTCGCGACCTAACAAACGATATAACTTCAGATTGTGTTTGTTTTTAATCAGGTTTGAAAATAAGGTTTTCAAATTGGATTTTTTACATTTTTGTTATATCAGAGCTATGAAATTTATTAAGTTTGCAAAAAAGAAATTTTCCAGATTAGTTAAATAGAAATTTCTTTGAAATCGGTTGTTTTTTTTTAAATAAAGAAAATATTTTTTGGATAAGTAAGTCTAGTTCTAAGTTGACATTAAAAAAGGTAAAAGTAAAATATATTAGGTCACAAGCAAAGCAAAGCCTGTATCTTGGCCACCCTTAAGGTGTCATCGCCGCGATAGAATCGCCGTGTACGGCAAGATTATCGCTACGATTTTTGAAGAGATGATAGAGCGTCGGCTGTCAGACTGGCGGACGCCACCAACGGATTGAGCTTCTAGTGAAGGTAACACCGTTATCAAATTCCCCGCATGATGGTAGGGTACTACGAGTGCCCGCCTTGACGGTTGCCGTGGCTCAGTGGTCAGTAACATGACTTCTGTGTTCTCAGGACCCTGGGTTCGAATCCCGGCAGGGACAAACATTTGTGCAATGAGTGCAGGTGTTTGTCCCGGGTCGTGGATGTTTGTGTGTGTCTATGCCTCCCGCGACACAAAGAACCCTAGTGCAGGGGTTTGAGTGCGATAAAAAAAAAATAGCTTTTTTTTTTTTTTTTTTTTTTTTTGTGGTTTTATCATGCGATCAGTCTTACGACTATAAGCAGATGTGGTGCAGAGGTGTATGTCGTGTAGGGTGCTGTTCCCAGCGGAGTCAGCCCCTTTCTTTGTTTGGCAAAATGGCTCTTAATCAAAGATGTCCCGTCGTTTCTTGAGGCGACGGATGGTTTCTGGGAAGGTGAGTTGCCCCGCCAGCTGGTTCGGGTGCTTCTGCAGTCTGGACATGTAGTTAGCTCCATGGTTAGCAATCTCTTCCTTCACTGTAGGCATGTTGAGGATTTCATGCAGCTCTGTTATCCTGACAAACCATGGAGCGTTCGAAATTTGTTTGAGGATGTAGTTTTGCACTCTTTGAATTATCATTATATTTGAGGCACTAGCAGAGCCCCACAACTGTATGCCATATGTCCAGACTGGTTTCAGGATCGACTTGTATATCAGCAGCTTGTTATCTATCGCCAGTTTTGAATTCCGTCCCATCAACCAGTAGAGGCCCTTGTATTTCAAGTTAATTGCTTCTCGTTTTTTTTCAACGTGTTTTCTCCAGGTGAGTCTACGGTCCAGGTGTATACCTAGGTATTTTACTGTATCTTGATGTGGCAGTTGAGTACCATTCAGGGTGACTGGTGCGCAGTTCTGCTTTTTCAGGGTAAATGTTACATGCACTGATTTCGAAGCACTTGCAGCAATTCGCCATTTGGAGAGCCATACATCTATGTCATTGAGACTGTTTTGGAGTAGCCTAGAGGCTTTTTTCGGGCATTTGCTCGAGGCAAGTAGGGCAGTGTCATCGGCAAAGGTCGCAACTATTACTTCTGGGTTCTGTGGTAGGTCATATGTATACAACGTATACAGGACGGGTCCAAGAACGGAGCCTTGCGGTACCCCTGCAGATATGTTGTAGAATTCTGATGTGCATTCTTTTTCTCTTACTTGAAATATTCTGTTATTTATGTATGATTTTAAAACTCCATAGAAAGTATGAGGTAATATTGTTTTTATTTTATAGAGCAAGCCTCTGTGCCACACCCTGTCAAATGCTTGCTGTATGTCGAGGAAGGCAGATGAACAGTATTCGTTTTTTTCAAAGGTCTTCCTAATTGTCCTACATACTCTGTGGACTTGTTCGATTGTCGCGTGTTCTTGGCGAAACCCAAATTGATGATCAGGAATTATGTCTTTGTCTTTAATAACTTTGATCAATCTGTGTAGAATCGACTTTTCCAGTATCTTGGACATTATCGGTAATAGGCTGATTGGTCTATACGAGCTGATCTCATGGATAGGTTTTCCAGGTTTGAGGATCATTACTACCTGTGATACTTTCCAAAGGTCTGGGAAATGTCCAACTCTAATGATAGCGTTGAAGAGCATGGTGAGTAGTACTATTGCTTTTCGAGGCAACTCTTCAAGAACCTTCTTGTCTATGAGGTCATAGCCTGGAGCTTTTTTATTATCCATGGACTTGATGTTATTGTATATCTCTCTGGGTGTCACAAGTTTCAAAGGTAAGTCAAGTTGCAGATCTTGGTTGAGGATCAAGTCAATTTCTGACTCATCTGCATCTGGTCTAGGAACATTTGGTTTAAATACATAGCTGAGGTGTTTCGCAAAGGCTTCTGCTTTCTCCTGATTTTTTCTGATCCATCCAAAAAATAGCTAGCACTGTCAAAACTGTCACCAAGCATGTTGAGGTTGCTGTCCTAGAGATCCAGGATATATTCTAGGTTTAGCATAATATCTTTGACAACATCGTCCCTGATCACCTAGTGAGATAGTGGTCAAACCCTAGATCTAATACAGTATAAAAAAAGATTCTCGTACTCACGCAGATGACTACTATTTGGGTATGTATCTTTAACAGTTGTTTATTACAAGATGTATAATGTAGCTATTTATATTCACTAATGTCTGTTTCATCTACATTGTAGAAAAAATTAGTACATACTTTTTCTACATAAACATACAACCTGCATAAAAACAGACATAATATTAGTAATGTTTTTACGCAGATTCTTAAAAATGGCAACTATACAACGGTTATGTTAAAGTAGAATAAATATATTTAACTCTGTAACTTACCTTCCTCTTCCCGCATGACTTGCTCATCTGGTTCATACTCCACATTGTAATTCTTGGCAATTGCTATCAGATACTTTTCTACTAATATTTTTGGTGGACTCTGTACAGACATCTTATGCTTCAGTTTATCGCTTATTGTATTTACATTCTCATTTCTGCACATATCAGCATACATCTTGCCATATTTAGCAGTCAGCAGGTCTGATATTACTTTGAGCTCCTAGGACAAAGATAAGATCACAACATTAGAGTGGACAACACAAGGTCAGAGGAGAAGACTCCAAAGAGTACTTTTGTAATATACTCGATTTCTTATCAATTTTATTCCATCAACTTTCGCATTATAGTGATATATAAACAAGAAAATAATTATTGCGACGAGTTTAAGTATTTAAGGTTATGCAATCGTCAAATTCCAATTCATTAGATGCACTGACAGCACTGTCAGCGTCGTAATCATGATTTTAAAAACGGAACGCCTGTATATCGTGAGTGGGCTAAAATAATTTTTGGTGCAATTCGGAATAGCTAATATAACGTTTGGATATTTAGACACAAGTGCGATAGCTAGTCAGGCACTAGAAAATCCCATATCAGAATGGAATTTATAATTACAAGTCTACCATTAAAGTATATTGATAGATGTAATTTTAGATATGGTAATACATCACACTTAATTTATCTCAACAGTATTTACAAGATACAGCTTACCTGTACATCTGTATGCATCCTGGGGGCAACCCATATTAAACTGGAGATAGCTTCTCCTAGCCCTTCATCTAACTCCTTCATCTGAGTTACTAGTCCGAATCTAGCGAGGATTAGGTCACAATACATCTCTACAATCTCCATAGCTTCCACCATGTAATCTTCTCTGTAAACAGTTACAAAATGGATATTTATTTGTTAAGTATATAAATGAACCATCCATTATCAATACATCTAACCTGGGTGTCAAGTCTACTAATTTAATATTTAGATTCAGTCAATTTATGGCATCCTGAATCTTTGTTGAAGCTATGCTCGGCCTATGCAGGTTAAATAAAACATTTACTTCATATGAGCTAATAGACTACTATGATAAATGATGTGCCATGTCATTGAACCTAGGATGGAATCAAGGATCAATTATAATTATATATATATATATAATACTATATATATATATATAGTATTATATATATATATATATATATATATATATATATATAATATTAAAATTATATATATTGATTAATTATAATTATGAGACTGCCAAAGCTGTTAAAATCGGTGTTTGTGAAGCGAGCTTGTTCCCTTAGTGTATAGTAGACTTGGACCCCTGGACAGCACCACCATCAAGATAAGTATTTTACTGTGGTGCTTCAATGGCACAAGTTACAAATTACTTGTCTGTTGTTGCACAGCACAGTTCAGTTTTGATCATATAAAAATCATCAGGGACTCTGAATTGAGATGTATTTAACTTAATTTTCTAAGAAATATATGACCTAAAACTTAAGATTATATTGAAATTTTGTCACATAAAGGTGCACATTGGAGGGGAGTCTCAGGAGGGCATTTTAAAACACTATAGATATTTAGGATTATTGTAACATACTAAGTCACAGCTCTTAACTTGAATAATGAACGAAGTATTCAGACAACAAAACAATTAATATGTCTATTTTGGAAACACACTTCATAATGACGATCCGTAAACTATGCATCAAAAAAGTGATATTGGCAATGCATAAATGTGTCTCAACCTTGTCTCAACCTGCCAAACTATAAGGTTCTCCAAAGTGCCAGAGTATTCAAAGTTCCCCTCCGTCACATTAACAGCATGTTCACTAAAAGACAAAGTCATTTCTTACACCCTTTTATTTACAACAAGGTAAACAAAATTTGCAACATTCGCAATCTAAGCTTAAAGGAAACACGAACAAAACTAGATACATGGCTAATGTCTCTATCATACATTGATATAGAAAATATATTAAAAAGTGATGCTTAGAATAGTTACAGACCTATGAATTAGGCAAGGTTCTGACGTAATCATCAGAACCCGGCCTTCTGGTAAACCTTTTACTCTCTATCTCTAAGATGTAGTAGGTACTTATTACTTTGTATTCATTCAACAATGTTGAAATGACTGTATTTTGGTAACAAATTAAGGAAATAAAACTAGAGTACCTCCCTACGAAATACATAAATATTATGTCACCCACTCCACATTAGGGTACATAATGTTAAAAAGATGACATCAACGAAACAGGCCTTGAGCCTAGTGTGGATTGTTATTAGAAACGGCCAAGGGTTTAAACTATATTAAGGTACAATGTTAAGAGGAGTACATATTATTAATGTAGTTATAAGTTAAAATAGTAATTAGTCCTAGTATGTACATAACTTTTTCATTGTTAAATAAATAAATAAAATGAGAGACATTTATCATAGAACACAACAAAATGTAGATAAATTACTGCATGGTCTAAATAGTTGAAAATGTAATAAATGGAATTAAACTTACTTTCATTGATTTTAAACCAATTTGAGAGTTAAGGAAAATGCTAATCACATAATGTGTTCCAGGCACCAGTGAAAGTTCTCAAGAGCCAGTAATTTTTCTAGGTCTAGGGTGATTTTCATCTTCAACCACATAGTAAACACAATGGACACTATGTGGACTGCCTAAATAAAATTTTGACATAGTGTGATATAGGCACATCAGTTTAATGCTGCTCGCCTATTACTCAAATAAATAAATAAATAGTCACTGGCTAGAAAGTGATATAGTGGTCAAACAATCTATAAAGAATTAATAAAATGTTTATTTGCAAAATAGCATGTTGTTGATTGACCTCTGATAAGATATAGCAAAAACAAACATATTATCATAATGTTCATATTTAATTTTATATTTTGGTTTCCAAATCATTTTATTCAATTCTGGCATCCAGGATACCTTTCATCCACATACACATATCAACATCATTAAGCCAAAATATTTGACTTGTGACAATTGTGTGAGAAAAGTGACTGACAATGAATTATTAGAGTCTGGCTTTGCGTGGCCTTAGCGCCACGTTCCAAAATAAATACAGACACAGGGATAACAGGCAAGAAACTCAGAGCCATTCTCTATTGGCCCTTCACTACATAACCCTTAGATCAGCATTACTAAGTATGTCGAACGACACGCGGAAGATTCTCCGAATGAGTCTAAAATATCTAAATCAACTAGGATTTATGCGGACTAAATATATTAGTATGATTAGGTGAGATGACTCATCTTACGTGATGACCATAAAAATTGATTTGATAGGCCACTAAAGTATCGACCAAAATGCTTTTAATTATCAAATTATTCTCACCTAATTATGTGCTCAACACGAATTTTTGCTCTTTCACTTTTCCCAGACGCGATATATTCTGCTATTTCTTTACGAGCTTTTTGTGCTAACTCCGTTTTCTTTTTTTCTAGCAGCTTTAGTCGGTTTATCGCCAATCTCAGGTGAGTTTTGAGTTTAGTGTAGTTTGGGTTGGTGGAAAACATTTTAAAATAAATAAAACCCTACAGTTCTCAAATCACTATTTGATAAACAATAAATTGTTGTTTACAAGTGTACTGGTGCAATAGCGAGCAATTTTTTGTTGTTTTGTTACTCACTTTACAGTGTTGCTAACTCTGAAAAGTCTGAAATGTAGATAATGGTAGAATCCTTCTGAAATTACGGTAGACTACAAAAAATAATATATTTTTCAATAAAATACTAAGTTCATTTAGTAGAGTCAAATATATAATTGTTTATTAATATTTGAACTACTCACATTTTAGATCAGAATCAGACAGTATAATAGAATTGTTTAAGTATATTAATGCTCTGTAGAATGTAGATACCTACACAAATCGTAAATTTTAGTCATATGCAAAAGACTGAAATAATTTTCTTTCAAATAAAAAAAGGCGATTAGGTATAGTAAAGTCAAAAAATAGTCAGGGTTTTTATTGAAATATCCATAAATTATAATTTGAAAGGAATTCATTTTGTATAATTCCTACAGCCACCTCAGGCATCTCGAGCTCTCGAGCAATAGCTCGAGTTCATGACTTTGCTCTTGGCTTTTATCGACAGCTCAAGCTAGAAAGGGATAGGTACCATCCAATGACACTAATTTGAATTTCCTCGCTACTATTATGCAAAAGTCTCTCAGAGACCTTAGTTATTGGCTACGACTAGGTATAATTTACTGCAGTATTTTCTGGTAGGTAGATACGGGGGCTCACATACCGAGCTAATTGACTGACCGTTTATTTTAGATCATAAGATTGTACTGTACCACTTATATGTAAGAAAAGCATTCATTGTGTCTAAGGTTTTCAAAATAGTTGCATAATTTTCAACCGATTTCAAAATATTCTATGAGGAGGTGATCAATTCGGCAGTATATTTTTCATATTTGTACATTCAAAACTCGTAAACACATGTTTAGATCAATTTACAAAAAAATACATTTGTAAAGGACTTCCCATTTAGGGAGGAAGGTGATGAAGAAGATGATGCCCATACATGTTTACATCTTTTTCATTTTGAAGACAATGTTCCCTTGCAACGTGCAAACTAGTTCGTTGGTTTCTCACCTCGATTGCAGTCGATTTATTAGTCTTTAAACTAGCTACGAAATTATAATATAGGTAGTACCTATATTATATATATATATATATTATAATATTTGTTCTTTGCTGAAGGTAGATCGTCATCTTAGCCAACTAGGGAGGTAAGAGGTACATTCTTACCATGTGATCTTATTGAAACAAAAACAATATTGTATTACAAAAAGTATAATTTCACCACCATTTTACAATTTACAACAATCACGTACATTTTATATTAGCTGAAAACTTTATCTCAAAATAACGAGACACATTTATATACCTAGATATAGAGGGTACGCTTAGATTTAATTAACATTTAAGTTCCGTAATGCATTCAAGTATTCAGATACCAACGTTATTTAGTCATCCAGAGTAAGTACATCTGATTATCTAAAATAGAATATGGCAACACAAATATCTTCATGGGAAGCTAGACGAAAACAAATCTTAAAACTGAGAAATGTCCCGGAAAAATTGCGGATTTCTTCACATTCTATCTTCTACGTAATTATGAATGCGTTTCAGAATCCGTTTCATCAATAGTCTTTTTGTTAAAAGTATCAAGATAGCAGATTAGATAAAATTGTGTCAGACTAATGTCCATTCCATCTAGGATCTTAATTTTACTCCATTTCAAAATAACAGTAGGTACCACACACATACACAAGCTCTCAAACGCATTCTCTTGGAGGCCAAAACTTCAGAACTATTCAATAACCAACCGAATCGATTTAGTTATGGATCTCTATTTACAGACTTTCTATCGAATATTTAACATTTTTTAGCCAATATCGGTAATGAAAGAAGTGTATACGAAGATGGCCCACTTCTAAAAAATAACAATTTTGTCGTTTGAATTATATATAAATTAGCATATTCCGTTACATTTTTACGCAATTCATGCGCATTAAAAAGTTTCGTAATATGAACAAAACAATGTATGAGCAATATATAATCGATCGCTCTCAATTAAGTACATGTTAAAATAAGCAATGATAATAAGTTTAAGTTTATATGAGGTAGATGTCGCACAAGCGCGAGGAAACTGAGGCGGCAAAATTAAGTAAATTGTAGCAATTTTCATTGCGACGCGTATTTCAAGCACAATTCTAAACATAAAGCTATCTTTTTATATATTATTTGTACCGTATTATCTGTCGCAGTAAGCATGTTTATGTCGTAAAAGAACAAAATCTGAACACCGCGCAGTATGAATATACGTCATCTTTAGTAAAACATCATTGAAAATAAGTATATTATAGTAGATTGTGCACATTTATCAGCAAATATATTTACAAAAATGTAACTATTTTTTTGTTCAGTCTCTTGGATTAGTATGTGCGGATGTGGAGTTCATTATGTTTATTTATTTATTTATAATAGGTCTTGTTCATCCATTGGCGCAATTTGTATTTAATATAAATAAACAAATTAGTATAACGTAAAAATGAGTATTCATATTCTAACGCACATGTGTGATAGATATGAATCATCTATCCGCTGCTGCAAGCAAAGAATTTAATGGATAGCATGACCTAAACGTGTTCATTGTCACTTACGGATAAGATAAATTATACATGGATCTTATGGATCGGGCTGTTTTAAAAACCTAATTTAGTACATACTATGTTAATTCCTGTCCAGTTCAAACACTTAGAAGGAAGCTTCGTAATAATAAAACAGGGTGCCAATTCTCTTATATATTAAGACAAGCAAATCGTAAAAATACAACAGCAATACAAATGTAATCAATAAAATTGGTAGTCCTCTGAAATAAAAATTGCATCATGATTGCATCGCGGTAGAAATTAGATCTGTGTAGACCTTACAATTATACTCCAACTAGCAAAAACGACAATTCATTAACAATCTATGAGTGTTCTCTAATGTATTTAGAAGAATCGACACCCAGTTTAAAATATACAAAAAATTCAAATACAAATAGTTTGACTAAATATTTGCAATAGACGGTGTATACTATGATCTGACATAGTCTTTTATGACTCAAAGCCCTTAAATAAAACATGTAAAAAAGTGATAAGTACAGTACTCATACATATTATTGTCTCACAATTTCTTACTAAAAATACTGTTCTTTATCTGAAGGCAAATTCATATATTACTATTCTTATCAGAGATTCTGGGTGAGTTTGTAAGTATTGACAAAACATAATAGTTTAAATTAAAAGTATATTACAACAATGACAGTTTAACCAAAACTACTGTACCATGGTATTTTTAACTTTATATACATAAAACTCAAAGGGTATAAGTGCCTTCGCTTGATACAGTATTAACTGTAATATTGGTCTATCGGTCCTATTAATAGTTCACACAATCAAAGGTAGATGGCACTATAAACAACATCCCCTCAGATGTAAAAGGAAAGGATAAATTCGGGCGGCTAGTGGAGTGCTACTATAGCTTAGATGGCAAAGCGACAGTACGATATTCTGTAGTCGTGGGTTCAAGACCCACTAGTAGCCGAGTTTTTTCTTTCTAATAATTTGAACATGTTTAAGGGGCCTGAGCAGTGCGAGAGTATAGTGAGTGTATTTTTTGATAAATTAATAAGTTTATTCTTATCAGTCATGATAACAAAGAATTATGCTATGTACCAAAAGTAATAGTCTGGTCAACATGTGTCTTTTAGATCACAGAACTGTTGTAATTATAGCATGGGGTGCTGACTTATTTCAAAAATCATCTACACGCTCTTCCGAATGGAATGACACTTATGACAAGTCTATCATATTTTTCAGAGGCAGAGAAAAGTTTGACCTAAAAGGCACTTCTTGACCAGACTAAAATACATAGATCAACTGATTAAAGTTATTAGGGATGAATCTTCCCTTCAGCAACCTCTTCATAATGACTTTTACGTCCTTTTAGAGTAGACATTTGGTCTGCTATCACTCTAACAAAGATTTAATTAATTAATTTAAGTGCTAATTAAGAGGCTGTGTTCTCTTCACATTCAGTTTTCTAGACCCTAGAGAGCATGGCAGTAATTTCGGTCGAACTATAGTAAATTAATTCCTTACACTAACACTTAAATAACTATAACTAAGTACATCTAAACATTCAGTCATCGTCTATATTACTTGAAATGCTAGTTTTCTTATCAACTTTACTATGACTATTTTCATAGTCATCATGTAAAATAACTGTAGTTGCGCTAACGCTAGAAGGGCTTTGTGAATGTGTGAGATTGGTTCGATTACTGTCTGCTAAATGTTCAAGTTCATGGCTTTCTAAATTGGGTACTCCAGAGCATATAGAGCTAACGCGAGAAGCCGATTTTCTATCTTCAGGTGGAGATTCTTTAGAAGTACTACAACCAAACACAAACAACAAAGAACACAGAAAAAATGTTGCATATGTCCAACTAACAGTCATGATCAAGGCTAAAAATGTACCTATTTGGGAATAAGGTAGAAGATGTGACCGCAAGAGAAAAATACCAGCAGCACCAGTGGTTAAAGCAGCAGCTGCCGTTGGCCCTGCAGATGCAGATAATGCATATTTAACTCTAGATGCTTTTGAACCACTGGCATTTGTATAGCTTAAAGCATAGTGTAAAGTAAAATCCACTGCTAGCCCTGCAGATGTGGATATCGCTACACTTTCTAAAACATTTAATTTCCAATTATTTAACACTAAAATGGCTATGGTGACTGTTGATGAAAACACCATTGCAGATAATGCACAGATACTGATAACAAAACTAAGTGTAGCTGGTATGAGCACTATAAAGCCTAGACCAGCAGACAATAACAATGCCATCACTGTCCCGCTGGCCAATGTTTTTTGCAGATCATAAAATTCGAGATCAGATAAAAACCACCCATACTGCATGGCTTCTGGAGCAGTTTTAAGCATTTCTTGGGTCCAGTTTTCTACATGAGAGAAAAAGGTGTTCATGGACTTATAAGACATAGAGTATGGCACAACACTCTCAAATTCTACAACAATAGCTGCCACTTTGGTTGGTGAGCTACTTCGAAGGAACTTAGGCCCCGCCACACCAGGCATGAAGATTTCACGTGGAGTTTCATACAGTGACTCCATTGCTTTTATGATACATAGTTCAAAAACTTCCTTTTTATATGGGAACTTAGATATTTCACAACATGGAGTCCTATCTATTTTATCAATATTATCTATACATCTTCTGCTCATAAACATTTTAAAACTTTCAATGAAACAATTTGGTAGGAGAGGTCCCAAAGTTTGTTGGTAGAATGGTTGAGTTTTTAGTTTAGAACAAAATGTTAATAACCACCATTGTGAGTTTGGATCTGATATAGAAAATCTGTCATCAAAAACAATGTGACCTGTTGATGCCGGGTCCATATGATTCCCATTATCAATTGCTTTTATTCCCCATATCCATCTTAGAGGCATTTTAAAAACTGTGCTTGTATCTCTACCAAACCGTTCAAATAAAAATTTATCCCTGTAATTCATATCATACTGTTCAAAGGGATGAGAAGTTTGAAAAAGTTGAAACTGTCTCGAGTCAGGCAACTGCAGTCCAGGAGCATAAAAAACAATAATAATACTGCCAATTCCAATAGCACCTAATATAACAACAAACATTATATGCAACCTAGTAATACATGTTATAATAAATCTATTAAAAATCACTCTAACCTCTTCCCAGAACTCACCAATGCTTTGGTGTAAAACATCAGATACTTTTTTATGACTTGGGCATATTTTAACATCTATAATAAATACTATGACAGGTAAACAACTTATCATAAGAAAAAAGTTAACGAGAACAACAGTACCAGTGAATACACTGAAACAATTAATAGCAGGAATGTAACTCACATAGGATGCAAAAAATGCCACAGCGGTAGTCAGGGTAGTAATAAACATAGTCAAAACAGTATGTTTCATAGTTTCTACAAGTATTTGTATGAGAATTGTTTCACCTGCACTTGATATATTCTTAATATCAGCCAAACCATTTTCTTCATTGGCCATAACATTGTCCCTAATAAGTTGTTTGCCGACCATCTTCCACACTTTAACATAGAGGAATGCATCATCAGCACCAATGCCAATAACAACAACTATCGCTAGTAAATTCATGAATGGAAAAAAATTTAGATTATATACATACACGTACAGAAAATATGCTACACCAAGTGAATATGTTATAGCAATAAATAGTAATACTGTAAGAATTAGAGATTTAGTGTAAACCCAAACACATAGAAATACAAATAGACCTCCTAATCCTATCAGCCAAGTGTCCTGTATCACCCATAAATCGAAAAGCGAGTTTTTGAGCCCAAAGTCTATAGCAGGAATAACAAGACTGTTGTAAGACAAATTTGTACTTTGTAATTTCATATAATAAGGTAATACTGTGCTGCTGCTGGGTAATGGCATGAACAGCATGACATTTTTAACATAAGTTTCAGAAAAGTCTGGGGGTGGAAAAGCTTCGGAATTAATCAAATAAAATAAAAGATTATAAACAGCATCATATTGTGAGCAATATTTTGGCACTTTGCATCTGTCCAAATCACATGATGCCATTAAAGTAAAGTTATAGAAGTATCCAGCACACTTTCTGAGTATGTTAACTGTAGCATCAACATCATCTCTATTTAATTTTTCACATGAATCTTTTCCAGAAATTAAAGCCATATAATTTGGCACGCTCCACACTGGACAACAAAGCTCTTCAGACTGGGTAGATCTTTGGCACATTTTAAAATACTCCTCTTCGCCTAATTCCACAAGTTTTGATTGAAATTGACACATGTTTACAACATTTTCAAAATTCAACAATGATGTGTTATCAACAGTAGTTATAACAAGGTGAGCGTAATCAGATATTGGTGGTCCACATTTTCCAGATGCATAGTAATGTTGAATTGGCAGGTCTGGCCTGAGTTGCATTTCTAACAGAGATTGCCACTGCTTCCTAGTGTGGTTTTTGAGAAATGCCACATTTTCATCCTCATATGATATATTTTTACCAAATCCCCAATGTACATGGCTATTAGATATGTTGTAATCAGAAGAGTTAAACCACATCTTCTCATAGCCTGTGCTGTTAACATTCATTTTCTTTTTTTTATGTCTTCTGTTTTTCTCGTGTTTACGGCCAGATCTTGGTCTGTCAATTCTGTTTCTATTGTGGTAAGTTTGATTCATTCGGATTTGATCTTCAATTTCTTTTGGATTGACGGCGAGACTTTTCGATGGTCTCGTTTCATCGAGGAGGTTCTGCCAGGAGATAAATCGATGAGCTAATGAGGTGCCGCGAGTTTCAAAGCCGATGATGGGATCAGAAAATGACGGCAACTCATGGCAGACCAGAGGAATCACTGTCAGAATTGTTGAAATAACACTTACTGTGAAAAGTATTAGGTAGGAGCGACGGACGATAAACCTGGCGTAGGTAGATAACATGATCTCGCCTTATTTTTACGGTACGCATTCTTATCATGCCATAACATATCCTTATGACGACGGTGGGATTCATGCCCTGCATAGAATTCGGAACATAAACATAATTAATTATCACAAACCTAGAGGCTAATGCCGAGATTGCCGAGTCCTATCTGATCTATGGCCGAGTCCCTCGGTGCACATAGTATTGTAATCTCTTTGCCTCGGTGTACCCATAGACAAAGCCTCGTTTGCACGATACACTGCAATCAAGTAATCGTAGGACTTCATTGATTTACAAAAAAACCCAAGATGCATAATCAACGCCTCAAAACCGTACGCGTAAAATGAGCGCAACATTCTAAATGGTGCGCTCATTTCAAATAGTGTCGCGTCGCTCGAGTCTATGTGCACTCGTTAAAAATGCCGAAGTGTTCTCTGACAAATTTTAAGAATATTTCGTCATAAACGTTAAAAAAGGATGGAATATCATATTTTCGGTAAGTAAAATAGTTTATTAATAAGTTTTTGTTGTTTTTATGACTGAACTATATTCAGTCATAAAACAATATGTGATTTTGATTTAATTTGTCTAAAAATTTCACTCAACGTCTAATTATAATACGGCAAATTTAAATACCTGCTTTTTCATTGTAAGAACGATCCATTGTGTCCTTTTTATTTTAAACGCATAACAAAAATGATCCTGTTCCTGTTTAATGGAGTCGATTTTTTTGTTGTGTTTATTTCTTTAATTAATAAGTTTATGTACTTTTGAACTTTTAGAATTTAGTTTTTGACAAATATAGCTACGTTATATAATTTAATATAGGCAGAGAGGTAGTCAATTTGACGATTTGTTTAATGTTCGTAAATATTATCTATGCTAGGCGAGTGAAGATGTTTACACTATAATAATATGTACTAAAACAGAGGAGATTATAAGACGAGAGCAGCGCTTAAAAAACACAACCAAGGTCTATTTGTGTTCCTTAGTTTTATAACGTGCCTTCCATTTAAATATATTTTCTAGTATTGACATACACTCCCGTGAACAACCTGCTTAATTCAATCACAAAATTAGCCTTATAAAAGCTATTATAGAAAAGTTTATAGACGTTCGTCTACATTATATTGCTAAAAAAAACAACAGGAGAGTTGACATCTAATTCAAAAAGACAACTCTACAATAAACTAAACTTATTTCAAGGAAGTTAATGTGATTCGTGCCGTTGATTTTGACTTATTTTGCCTTTAAACTTATAAATTTATAACGTATCTGTTTTAATAATTAATACCTATATTATAAATAAACGATTATAACAATTAATATATGTTTTATTGATATACCTATGTCCTACCCAAAAACATATTTACGCTCAGATAAAAGTATAATTATGTGAATAGAACACAATTTTGCAAACTCTTAAAATAATAAACATATGTGTATGAAAAAAAATATATAAATGTTCGTCTCCACTCAATGCCTTGTCCAACCGACAACCGTCGGTCGTAAAATTTTATGGCTTTTCGAACACTGCGTTGTAAAAACAACTTTATACAAATTGCGTAAGGTTGAATTAGCAAAAATATTTGCTTACAGCATAACTATAACTACGTATAATTGGTGAGTGTTTGGCTACAGTTTCGAGCGTTACTTTTATTCGAGACTGTGCATCTTGGTTTTTTTTGTAAATCAATGTAGGACACATACTATTTATTTAGATTGAGATTTGGGAACCATGTCATATTCTTCTGAAAGACCATGTATAAAGTCTGTGTCCTACGATTAGTTGATTTCACTGAATCGTGCAAACGAGGCTTTGTCTATGGGTGCACATGGATTATTGGCCGTACATTATTTATGGACTCCATAGATGTATCTCAAAATTCCATAGAAGTAATATGTACTATGTACAACTAGAATGAGCACGTACCAAATTACTGCAAACAAAAACAGATCTTACTACGTTAATATAAAACTTGTATTTGAAGGAACAGGGGCCGCGATCCGACAGAGAGGGCTAGGACGGGGTCAGTGTGTCCCTTTTTAGCACTTGCTAGGATATGTTATGGTAAACTTTAGTAGCTTTCTTACGAATAAAGCGAAATATTGAAAGTACCCTTTTGCAAGACAGAAACTTGTATCATTCGTCACTTTCGTGAAATAAACTTGCTAAAACATGTCTTTTCCGTGTTATCATTGTTATCAGTTTACTAAATAGGCAGTGCACTTTCCTATTATTCAATTTTTATACTAAACCAGATATTTTTGATTAATTTAATCCAATGTCCGCTTAGGCACATAAATAAAATAAACCTAGCCTTAAATCCTATGTCATAGAAAGTATCTTCTGATTCTATCAAACACTTCAGTATTCATTTCAACAATATATATTTTAAGTCTTAGAATTGAATAACAAAGAGTGTACGGATTTACATACTTTTGAATTGGATAATTATCACCTTAAGACAACTATTTAAAAAATAAAGAACCGTAAGTACAATTGTCGTGTAAGTGAAATATTGAAATTTCTTAAGACAATAAAGTTCTTTAAACCTTAATTAACAAAAGTTCTAAATTGGTTATCACTACTACTAGTAAACTTATTTGGTAGGTTTTATTTATTACTATGACAACATCAAAAAAGTGGCGTGATTAGGGTGACAATATATTTGTTAAGATTTAGTTCGATTCGTGTTTCAACTTTATCATTCGCAAATAATAATATTTTACCCACGAGTACATAGTATATCCCATCTGTTACTACTATTAGTTTTATCGACAAGCTGACTTTTTTTCCTTTTCCGCTTTCAGAGAAATTATGAAATAAATCAAAGGTGGCTAAACTAATTCCAATAAACGTGAGTAGTCATACTGTGGTGAGCAGCCGTCTTTTAAAGCCAAACGATCAGGAAAAATTGAAAATTTTCATCAACTAAATTTCAAGAACAAAATGATGCAATAGTATCATGTTCGCGAAATTTTTCAATTTTTCCTGTTGTTCCCTTTCTGCATTCTTGTAAGATATCTTATTAAACTTTGTTATCCGTTACCTTCATGTATGGATTTACGAATATTTTAATGAAATCCATGGCTTTATTAGGCAACAGAATTGGCCTGCGCCAAAAATTACATAAAACTATTTTATTTAGTCATTTGTGATTAAAAAATGCAACATATACGGAAATGTTTTATTTAATTTACATTTAAATCTAAGTTTCGTCCACTTAAACCCTATTTTATTATATAAAAGTATATAAAAATACGTGGTTATGCTATTATGTAAGTCTTAAGGTTAATGACTCCACAGATGTCTCATTAGTTGCTCAAATGATGGTCATACTGTGAACATCTAATAAAGTGGGACAAACTGACTCCGTGGTAAGTATCTCTCTCGGCTTGTTTTTTCAGCTCATTGCGCGTTCCAGTTGCACGTAGTACATATTATTTCAATGCAAAATTCTCAAATAAACAGCTCACCACAGCTCACATCCTGCACGCACTGACTATAGGTTAACCATATGTTCACAAAGGTGCGTTTCATAAACGGAACAGACCCGGTGTTTCACAATGAGCTTTGAGCGCTTTGAGCACAGATAGCGTGCTTAGGCTGCGTTTCAATTTGGGCTCACAGTGCACACGTTCGTACGTAAGGATTTGGCTGTTCCGAGATGAATTTAGTACTGGCAGTGCTGACGCTCATAAGCAAATCGGAAAGGCTTTTTGTGTGTGAATGCGCGCGAGTTCTTTAAATGTCAGTTCCCATTAAATTCATATTAAATCATTCTCTTCCGTACTTCATGGGCACTAAAGGGGTCATTTTTTTTAAATATATAAAATAACGTTTTTAATTTTTTGTGGACGAACTACCAATTTTTCGACAGATTCTCATAATGAGTCAGATGTTTGACTCTCAGTGCATAGTTATTTACTCACACTGCTCTACGTCGTACTCGTGAGCGTTCTAAGCACAGGATGATGACGTCAAATACATTTTGTGTGCAGCTGTCAGTGCATTTTGGAATGACTTTAAGCACGCTCTCTGTGCTCAAAGCTCAATTTATCCGAACGCTCACTAGTACGACGTAGAGATGAAGTGTGAGCGCAGTCAAACACATAGATAAATAACAACTTGCATGGTTTTTACAAGCTGGGGCCTTACCATCAGCTTTGTAAAATCCATTCAAGTTCCGAGCAGTTCTAAAACCTAGCTTAAACCGCTTAGTGTGAAATCATACCATCACCACGGCATTACGCTCCTTTAGGTGAACGGTTCGAAAATTGATATTCTCAAAAGTGAACGGTTATTGTTGTCTGTGGCATGTTTAAGACAGGTTTGAGAACTGCTCGCAACTTGCATGGTTTTTACAAAGCGAATAGTAAGGCCCATGAACCGAGAATTTCGGATAATTTGGCGGGTGGGCTTTGTAGTACTTGTATATTAATTGAACCACTTTGGATGGATATTTTTTTTTTAATCACACTTATTCCCCCGCGCTAGGATTCTCCGTGTCGCTTGTGGCATGGACACACACAATCACAGCACACAAACACCCAATATTTTGTTAACGGCAACATTTTATTGTCTCTGACATCTTGTGATCACAAGACCAATTCATTTTGATTTTTCTTGTCAAGGCATAAATTGGGCGAAAAAGGCCGTCCCTTTCGGGATAAACGGGTAATAGTAGCACCAGTGTCCTCAAAAAATATCTCAAGATGAGATACTTCATGATCTACCTCCTCGTGTTGCTGGTGGCAATCGTCATACCTGGATTTTCACTGTACTACGTTCTCGCAGGGAAGGGTGAGCAAATAAGTGTTGGATGGTTCCTGGAGAATACATCCCCCTACATGTGGGCTACATTGGGCGTTGGATTTGCCGTGTCCCTATCCGTAGTGGGAGCTGCCATGGGTATCCACACGGTCGGCGTGAGCATAGTAGGCGGTGGTGTGAAAGCTCCCAGAATCAAGACCAAGAATTTGATCTCCGTCATCTTCTGTGAGGCCGTAGCTATCTACGGGCTGATCACTGCTATTGTGCTATCGGGTATGCTAGAAAGGTACACAGAGCCCTTCACTGACACAGCAGTCAAGCAGATGAACTTCATGGCTGGATATACAATGTTTGGAGCTGGGTTAGCTGTCGGCCTAGTCAATTTATTCTGCGGTATTGCTGTAGGCATTGTGGGCTCAGGAGCTGCTTTGTCTGATGCGGCCAATGCTTCCCTGTTCGTCAAGATCCTCATTGTAGAAATTTTCGGATCTGCCATTGGTCTATTTGGTCTTATTGTTGGCATTTACATGACTTCAAAAGTCAAAATGGGCAACCAGGCTTAAGAAAAATGAAAACTTGAATTTAAGTGTAAGTATTCTTGGACTTTGTTCTTTAAAGTGTGTATTAGTATATGTTTAATATCCATTGCAGTATTTTCAATATCTACAAATATTTGTTATTATTAATCGTGCATTGTAACATTAATTCATTCTTTCTTTTCATTGTTAATAAAAATGAAGTTCTCTATATATCAAGAGCCAGTGCCCATTAATTGTCTGGGTAATATTTTTGTGATACTGAAGCTATTTTATATTAGAAGACTTAAGGTCAAGCAATTGTGTTTCAGAACTTTAATATAAGTTCAAGTATATAATATACTAGTTTGTAGGAAATTATATGTGAATTAATTTATTTTTGGTTTTATTTTCAGTGTTGGCACTGGATCGCACCATCTTTTGACCTTGACCTAATAACAATATAAGAGATTCCAGTGGTCAGATGGGAACTTAGATACTCCCACAGTAGTCTTATATGTTAACTACATAACTAAATAAGTTTATCCATGCTACTGCTTTGTTGGTCATGTGAATATGAAAATATATCTGTTGCTCACACTTTGTTGACTGTGTATAGTGTGAAACTATATCTTGGACATAATAAACATAATAATGAATGATCTAAGCAGTGACTTTTCATAAGAACATGAATCGCACTATAAATTGTGTACCAAAGTGCTTAGATCAGTGATCCTGACTACTACACTATGGAATTAGGAAGTATATATAGCCTTCCTTATTTTCGCTAAATAAAAGAATTCTTGGATACAATCTGTTCACCAATGCAAAACAAAAGAATCCTA
The DNA here is from genome assembly GCA_934044485.1 of Apeira syringaria. NCBI lineage: Eukaryota > Metazoa > Arthropoda > Insecta > Lepidoptera > Geometridae > Apeira > Apeira syringaria. Next base: position 7,108,765 of record OW203665.1, on the reverse strand, counting down.
TGTGAAGCTTAGCTAAGTGTTCTGGTTAATGTGAGTGCGCATTGATGAACTAATTAGTTACATTATGCTATGATCATTGATATTTGCATGCAGTTTTTATTTGTACTGGAGTGTTTTGACAGTTTTAATCATCAGAGATTGTGTTATATATCAACCGTTTTTACAGTATCCTAATGTTTAGTTGACTAGATACAAATTGGTTAGTAACATGATTGGAGCTGATATGCCTAAAAGAAATTGTAACAGCAGGAATTCCCAAAGCTGGTAAATTATCACTTCAATTTAATATCTAAAACCTTTACCTCAAAATAATTCCTCGATGTCCTAGGAGGCTTGGGCTGCCTGTTTGTAAGACTTATCAATTTGATATCTAGTCATGTCATTGAAAGCTTAAACATTCCATAAAATCCTAATAAAGTTCTGTAAAACTTGATTGGTTTAAGTTGACAAATCATAGTACTTAAGACATATTTTTACAGTGCCCATAGCATGAATAGTCTACCAAAAGTTTGTATCAGTTTCATGTAAACAATTAAATATCAAATTTATTGTTATAAATTCTTTGTTTGTGAGTTGTAACAGTTAAGTAATAGTTTGGTTTTGGTAAATTATACCTTTTGATATCATTACATTTCCTCTGAGGTCTACTATATATAATTGAGATGGATATAGAACAAAACGTTTTGTATTCCATCCTAAATACCTACTACGATATATTATTTTTCTTCGAACTCAATGTTAACTGTGTATTCACGTTTTGAAATTATACATTTTAAAACCAATAGATTTTCACTCAACATTAAAATAACATCATATTGTATCTAAAATAAAATAGATTTTTTATTTGTATAAAGAAAAGAAAGTGAACGTTATAAAAACTGACTTGTAATTTGTAAATATAGTTTGCTTTGCACTAATTTATTATTCTTTGTAAATTCATGTCTATTATAAACTTAAATATAGGTGTTGATGTGAATGCCATAGATTGTTTGATAAGGATGGATCTATTAAATATTCGAGATATATAATCAATTTAGGCCCCTTGTGTCACTTTGGAACAAACTATTGAGAAAGTATTATATCAGTCATTAATTACCTGTTACTGATGTAATCCTAAGTTATAATATTAAATACTTTTAACTGTGCAAATGTAGATATAACAGATGTTAATGAATAAATAGATAAAAAATATATGCTTATGTTATTTATATCAGAACAGAAAATATAACAGATAAAAAGATAAATAATCTATATGAACATGAGAGACTAACCGTTTGATTTTAATGACCTTGATATTGGAAATCTTATGACTTGACATGTGATAAGCAAATATTTGTCTCAGATATTGCTAGATAAAAATCTACGTGTTTTAGTGTTGACTCCTTCAAAAATTTGAATGTATGTTCGTAAGTTCCGTCTAGGATGATCATATTGCAATAAACCAACAAATTATTAGAATCGGTATGGTGCCTTGGCGATCGCTCGATACGCTACCATCTGCAATGTTGGTCTATCTGTTCTATTAATAGTTCATACAATCAAAGTTAGATGGCGCTAAGAAAAATATCTCCTCAGATGTAATGAAATAGACGTGGAGTGCTACTATAGGTTTGATGGCAAAGCGGCAGGACAGTATTATGTAGCTTCGTGGGTTCAAATCTAACTAACAGCCGAATTTTTTCCTTTAAAAGTTTGTATGTAAGTTCCGCCTAGCATGAAGTTAATGCAATAACCCATAAAAAACTCTGAGTGTTTGGTCTCAATGTTTGGTTTCTTTCTTACAACTGATCTTTCGATTGAGGATGAGAGTGATGAGTTCATATTATTTACAATAAATATAATAATTTAAAGTTTCACGGGAAAGGATAGTGAAGTCACGGAAGCTCTCTTCCGTGACTGAAGTAGGTACTTTGACAAATGGCATAGAAAAGTTAATACATCCTAGGCTGAGATGATAATAGTGATAACTAATTGGCCTTATGTGAGACTAAAATGTAACAATATATAAAAAATCCTTGAATTTTAGCGGCATGTATGCCGCTAGTGTGTCATGATTAGATACTTTTTGGGGATAGTCCAGAAATTATTTGTGCCTTTTTCGAGTTCTACGGTCAGATGGGAAACTAATGAAAAATTTTAAAAATGTCCTCAAAGAAACACGCCGAAACTATAGGAATATACTTATTGGTAATATTTCATTACAAGACAACATGATGATAAAATTTTAAATAAAAAATACCTATGTCAATCATTATACTACCTAATGTAATAACAGCAGCTGAGATGAGAGACTTTTAGATAGCAATAATGGCTCTGGTCCTGACGGCACTCCTGCACGGTACATGACTAATTGCGCTTTTATTCTTGTATTGCCATTATACTACATCCTTAAAAAAACTTAGTAACACTGTGGCTAACGTGCCAATTGTCATGAATGGTGATGTATCACTCGCAACGTGTCCATACTATCTAGGTAAATTTGCTAAAGTATTAGATTATATTACCTATATGCACCTTTTATTCAATTTCACTTCAAATAAAACTTTACGTCATACCATCATTGGTTTGTTACTGCTCGCTCAACATGGAGGTATTGTACAAGGGGACTTTAATATTAAAATAATAAGTTTAGTATTTAGCCCAGAGCGGAAAAAAATTCTAGATCCACACTAAGAATGCATGGTTTATTGCTTACTCCTAATTATATTCGTATTATAATTAATTTACGGTCGATACTACAGTTATTTCTAGAGGTTTTTTTAAGGATTACGTTTGACAGGTTGACTTACTAAAGTTTCACAGTATTTTTTATTACTTCGTTTGGATAGGTCGTCAATCTGTATTGATTTTAGACAAAGGAAAAAACAGGAGCCTCCAAGTTTCTGCAGCGCGAGCGCAACAGATTTGTGAGGCTAGTACCTACAGAATCACACTAATATTATAAATGCAAAAATAATTATGTCTGATTGTAATCACACAACTTGATTCCACCTACCCCATTCTAACATCGGTTGATCCACCATGCATACAATGCGTCTTCGCTATTTGGATGATAAGCGACTTATACGAAAGTACGAAGCGTTTTCCTTCCACATTCTCAATGCGTACCTACTGCATAGGAATGGAACTCGTTCTACTAGTTTTAAGTTTACCGATAGTTACAATCCTGGAGTCGTGCAGGTCGTGAAATACTTTCAAGGTTCTTGGGTGCTATATCTTACTCACTTAACATTAAGTCAGACGCTGCTCAAATGAGAGCCTATAAAACTTTTTAAATAGGCAGGTAATGCTGTCATAGTTTAAAATTAAATGTTGGCCCAAAAATCGTCACTTAAAATTTTTAAGCATCCCTTACTTATACTTAATTTAAAATCTCTCAATTCTAATAAGAGAAAACAAAATTAAGTAAATTATGCGTTCCTCTAGCTAGAGGACGCCACTGGTAGAAATCTAGGATCTGATCTGATGAACAAAAATAAACTTGCGGAGATAAATAAAACAAATCTAGTCAGCTATAAAAAAGTTTATTTCATTATAAGAATTCAGATTTTGTACCACTATTTTAATTAATTTATTATATTACTTATAGATGACGTAATATAAATAGAGCATAAATATGAATACTTAGCCAAAATTAAATAAAGGCACGGCTAGTAGGTATGTTACAATGATCTAAAGAAAAGCCAACTCAAACGAATATTTTGTAACATCAATACTTGAGCAAAAACGTTTGAGAAAAAAATTAATGGAATGCTTTTAGATGAAGTTTTATGAAAATAGCTATAATATTATGCACAAGTTATAATTATAATGATTTTTAGACTTGATTTCTTAAGTATGACCTCCATAACCGGCTTAAATTAAACAATAAATAAAAAGAGATAATTATAGAACTTGTCTTTATAATATTCATATAAGGAGGATGATCATCGTTAGGGTAAAGTTTGGTCACATACATTTTTGTCCGAAACGAACAGTCTAATAATATTTAATAAACATTATGTACTTAATTAAACTTTTACTATGGCAATCTTTCCTAACAAATACCTAAATAAAGCTTTCATTGTGTATTCCTTTAAAAATGCACGCCATCAAGTGTAAAATCTATATATTTACAAAATAGGTGGACTCTTCGTTAAAAAACCACAAAAATCACACACTCTCTCTTTATATACAGAAAAAAAAACATTTCATAATTAAAACCATAATATTATACATACATAGACATCGTAACAGTGCTTAAGATAAATATCTTAAAAGTGCAATTTAAGAAAAACAAATCATTGATTAATTCCTAATAACGCATTGTGTCAAAGTCTATACATTACAAAAATAGCCATAATTCTCATTCAGCAAGTTTCTTAGTTTATTTTTACCAAATAACATATTACAATAATTGTTTCTCCTTCTTTTCAACTTTCGCTCTAATATAAACCTAGATACTATTTATTTTCTTACTAAGTAAGTAACCTTCATTAGTATATTTAATATTTACATAGTACTTATGACTTTGGAGACTATTCAACCGTACGACTTTGGCTAAAACTGCACACGTCTTGATATAGTGAAAGCCGAAGCATATGTTTGACGGAAATGTCTGGCTTCTCAAGTGCTTGAATGAAATCAGTAAAATATAGCAGTTTCTTTTTACCTATTAAAATTGTTCACAAAAAAGAAAAACACATATTTTATGTGGGGTCACAATAATACATACACAATTATTATCATACGATAATTATTAAGAGAAACGAATTCAAACTAGGTTTAGCGGTTTGTTTATATACAGATAACGATGCAGTTATTACAATCAAATCTCGCTTTTTGATGAACCTACAAGCCTCAGCTTTGCACTAAAAAGAAGGTTTCACAAGTCCCGCTACAAATAGAGGCAGACCTATGTTAGGAGATTATAAAAATTGTAGTATTATTTATAATACTCAAATATTTTCAGTTCCATACACAATTTTAACTGCACTTATTATTAAAAATACAGGAAATAAAGAACTACTCTAAAAAGAAGGTTGCACAACTCCCGGTACAAATAGAGGCAGAGCTATGTCAGGAAATTATAAAATTGGTAGTGTTATCTATAATAATAAAATATTTGCAGTTCCATACACAATTTTAACTGCACTCATTATTAAAAGAAAACAGGAAATAACAAAATAAAATTATAAAAGCATAGAGAGTATTTCAGTTATTACATTTATCATATCAGTTCCACTATTTATTATCTATTTAAAGCATAGACAAAATTAAATACAAACTATACTATGGCAGTGGGTACTGATTGCTTACAGTCTTTGCTGAAATTAATACTAAAATAATTAAATTAAGATAAGTTTTTATTAAATTAAACAACTAGTTGAGATTCATTGGAAATCTTGTCCTATTTCTAATGTCATACTCTCGTCTCTGCATCGTCTTCAGTAGTAGATTTCCTAGGAATTAAAACCAATATTTATAGTATACAATAAACATTATATGTTTAATTATGTACATGAGACATGCATAGCAAATATTGAATTCAGCTTAATAATTTCAAGATCATATTACAATGAGAACATTTACTCTAACCACCACCAAATTAGGGACAACACAAGAACAATGTTCTAAATCTGGATGACAAAATTGTAAAATGTAGATACTTCATACTTAGGAGGATATGTAGTTAGTTGGTACAATGATTGTAGATGTTTAGATCCTATATAATAACAACAGCATTCCAGTTATATGAAATAATTAAAGATGATTACCTCTTCTCTATTGATCGAGTTGAGATGTGATGGTTGCATCGACGCCAGCACCGGTTAGCAAAGCAAAAGATGATTACAATGAGTGTTTCTCATACAACCGCCACCATCTATTGACAATCGTATATGAAATGAAAATATCAATGAATGCATTTCAGAAGCCGATAACGCGAAAGTACGTAAGCATAAAACTGCTTTAATTTTGCCAAAGTTGCTGTTAATAATATTAATAGTTAACAATAATTTGTAACAATTATTTATTAACTTAAATGACTTCTGAAAAGTATTCAAATTCAGTAATTTTGGTGCACGAGTGGCGCCATCTACGTATAGGTATACGCATGTGATATGTAAAAAATGAAGTGAAAAAGCACAAAAATATTTAATTTAATAATATTTTGCTTGTATAAATGTACATAGTTGGATTTGTGAGAGTTGATCGGTAAATTACATTCTTATTTATAACAATGTGGCACTTACTCGCTTGTTTCACCCATGCTCGCAAGTGGCGCCCCCATTAATTGTTGAGCGTCACCTGAATTATATAATAAAATCATTAGTGACAGATGTAGGTTTATAAAAATAAATTTAGATGCCTAAGGCTAAATTAGGAGTTGCAAGAAAATAATAATGTATTTTAAAAATCTGCAGTGATTAAGGTTACTACATACATACATTATACAATAAAATAGTGCATTGTAAAACTAAAATATTATAAATCGAATAAATTTAGAATAGCTTTGATAGTCTGAAAATGCAGTAATGCACACACTACACGTAATTTTAGTTAAAGGCTCTGGGCAAACAGAAAATCACTTGAAGATTTGCTTAGATATACTAAGGCCATTACGCCAGTTCTAGGCCAGATGCCGGCAACCCATGGCTCGCGAGCCACATGCAGCTCTTTCGTTGTATAGTTGCGGCTTTGTTATAGGTACGCCAAAATGAATACATATATTTAATTGTCAAACCCTTACAAATAGAATAATCGAAACATGTGTGAGCTACCATATCTATCTTACTGCTTTATACTTTATTTTATAGTAACTTTTGGCTCTGATCTAGACCACCAGGCTGTGTAAAAATAGATGACATAGGTGGCTAACTTAAAAAATATATGTATTTTTTGGTCGTGGGAAATACCCAAAAATTTACGCGTGCTCTGTATAATTTTCAAAACTACGCTTTACTGACACCTTTAAACAAATCGCTATATATGACAATTTGTAAGAACCTTCTGACAGGGTTATTTTTATAAATATATTCAGGTCAGCTATTGATACAATTTTATAACTCATCGCGACTACAGCGAGCATCAGATTGGACAAAAAGTGACATATTAAAAATTTAAATTTCAGCACTTCGTTCTTAAATTTATTTTTTGTTTGCTTGACTCAACAAATATGCATAGTTGTCATTCTGTATCTTTCTTTTTCTCTTTCTCTGTTCAAGAATTTAAATGGTATTATTATGAATTTTTGTATTATTCTGATTCGAGTGCCGTTGATATAACATCTTAATGAACTGCGTTAGTCTTTTTGTATTTTGACAAAATTTCGTTTTCATAGAGAACACTTTGGATCCTTATTCACAAACAAGGACTTTTATGAAAAATGTCTGCAACGTGCATTTTATTGAAAAAATATATCAATTAATAATATAATATTCTATTGCCAATTTTTATTGAGTCGAGCGATACTATCGCCGTCTTTTATAGAGACGACCTAACAGTTTTTTCCTCAAAAATGTATCACTACGGGTGATGCTACGAAGCCAAAAAGAAAAACTAAATATGTGTGTATACTTCATACACGATGGGTATTGGTAATATTTTACCTGCGTGCGTGGGCTCGCTACGGGCTTGCGATGCCTGAGCCGCGCGGGTACTGGCGTGATCTTCCTCAGCTAAAGCAAGCAAATAAAATGTAATAATAGCGTGTACATAATACTAAGCTGGGAATAACATAAAATAAAAGCATCACTCTTCACACGTACAAATACCTAATCTATTAAAAATACCCTGTCTAATATCATAAGCGTTGCATAATATTGCCTATACTCGATTGCATGTTTATTCTGAATGTGAACAATTCGGTAAATTATTTTAATTTTACGGTTCCGTATTTCAAAAGGATAACATGTACCCTTGTAGCTAATACCTCGTTTTCCGTTTAACCTTTTTTCTTTGGAACATGTGGTAGTTATCAAGTTTTAGTTAATATCAAGTACTCTAGTTTAAAATCCTTTCGCAATATACAGCCGTTTATGGCACATATTTTGATACCTATTCTAAAGAGAATCCACTTAGAGTTCGGTCCCGTTGACCTGGGATCATTAAATTTGTCTAGAACGGCGGTAGGTAGTCGATCTATTTAATCGACTTTACATCAATGCATGTAAACTGGAAACTATTCGCCTTTACCCCGACCCCCCGGCCAACTTTAACGCGAATATGGCGCCAATGCATTGTTTACACGGATAAAATCAAATATTTAGCACTCACTAAAGTTTTAGGCAGAGTCATCATCATCATTATCTCAGCCAAAGGACGTCCACAGCTGGACATAGACCTCCCCCATTGCTTTCCACAAGGACCGGTTGGAAACTGCCCGCATCCAGTCCTTGCCTGCGATCTTATTCAGGTCATCAGTCCACCATGTCGGTGGCCGTCCTATGCTGCGCTTGCCAGTCTGTGGTTTCCATTCGATAACCTTTCGACCCCAATATCCATCAGCTCTTTGCACTATGTGCCCTGCCCACTGCCACTTTAATTTGCTTATCCGCTAAGCTATATCGGTGACTTTCGTTCTTCTAAGGTTCTCCTCATTTCTGATCCCAACGCGTAGAGAAACCCCGAGCATAGCCCTCTCCATAGTTATTTGTGTGATTCTGAGCCACCCTTTAGGAAACTCTGTTGAGGCCTTTGAGCATCGTACAGAGGTCTTCCCTCGAGCAGAGTATGGATAACGAAAGTTGACACTAATGTAAATGTAAACGCTCTAAATATAAAAAAAAACATCCTTGCAACAGACATAGTGTTGCTAGCGTATGTTTTTAAAAAGCATCTAAATTCAGCAAATTATGTAAGGGTTAATAATAAATGTTAGGTAATCGTTTTCTACGAAATCTTTGTTCGTGGCAGCTCAAAATGTTTTATTCGAGTGTGTTATTGAAACAGCTGGAAATATCCGCAGATAAAATGAAGCTAGGTTCTTATAAATATTAAAAATAGACACACTACATTACATTAAAATTCTACCACATAAAGCATACTTACCGGTATAAGGAAAGAGGTATTTATCGTGCGGATGATGTTTATCCGATCCTTCAGACATCCTATCATTGTACTCCCCATATTGCCCTTCAATTTTCCTCTGATAATCATTCTTCAACATCGTGGCAATGCCCGAGTCTCGGAAATCTCTCGGAGGGTAGTTGTCATGTTCTCTTGTCGTAACTCCATCTCTAAAATCCCTCGAACCGTAAACGTTAGAGTCTGTATTGAGGTATTTATTTGTATTATATGCATAATCGGGTGTTCTTGAGGACAGGTAGGTCTTGGAGCCATAAGGATTGTTAGGTAATCGGTACATTGTGGGGGAGATTGGGTAGTTGGGGTCGTATGGCATTTGTTTTTCAGTGTCGTTGGGAAGTACTCCATACATCAGCTCGTCTTCCATTACACCGTATCTGTGGGCAGTTAATAAATTTAATGAGACATTTTAGAACTTAATGTTCAATAATCAAAATATGTTAAGATTAATCGATGCTAGACTAAGGCTGTTTAGACCAAAACGTGTGTACAGTCAACATAAAAACTCGTTTACCAGTTTTGACAAAAGTTTCTGTGTAATCACAATAGCGATAAGTTTGGCCCTATCTACCTGTCAGAACATTATTGCACGGTAAAATCAACCTTGTTGTTTTATTATGTCAAATGATCTTCTACCATAGAGTGGTGACAAATTCATAATAACAAGTACATTTATAGTTTCTAGCTAAGTGATAACATAATTATAGATAGCCACAGCATGCACTTGTGAAACAAGCGGTCTCTGAATTTATGACTGCATATAATTATAGAAACACAAATTTAATATATAATATGTTGATCTATCTGTGTTGGAAAATTAAAAATAGTTGACTTTATTTGTATTTATACCTGTTATCCAAAGGCAATCTTGAAGCGTCAACGCTAGCCACGTAAGTGTCGTGGACGTTCTCTAATATTGAAGGTTTCATTCGGTGCCTCAGGTGGTACACGTCTGACGTCAGATCCGGGTTCGGCAGCGGCAAGGGGTTCGGCGATGGTGACGCCATTCCGGTGTTCACACCCTCGTTGTCTGATCCGGTCTCTTGGGACCAACGCCCTATTTCTGGTCGATTTGATTCTGTTAAAATGTAAATATATGTATATCCAGGGTCTAAACTATCTCCATACTAAATTACATCGAAATTGGTGTAGCTGTTTGAATGTGAAGAGGTAAAAAACATACACACTTACACAGAAACTTTCGCATTTATAATATTAGTAGGATATACGGTAGGCCACGTGGGTAAGCCGCGTGCGGCTCAGCTGGTACAAAATATGGTTCGCTTAATAACTTAAAACTTCATCATAGTACCTTCTCTGATGTGCGATGGCCATCTCGGAGGTACTCCTAACGGTGCACCTTCTGTTATGTTAGGTAAGTACCCGCTACTGCTGCCGCTTGTCACTCGTTCCCCTGCAACAATAATGTTTCGCAGGTAAGTAATTAGAAATTGAAGATTTTTTCATAAATATTATGCTAATGAAATTCGACGATACATCATCAACTTGCTTTGTGACAATTGACGGTCGCCGTGGCGCTGTGGTCAATGTCAGTGACATGACTTCGAATTCCAGCAGGGGCAAATATTTGTGCGATGAGTTTGTCCCGGGTCTTGGTTGTTTGTGTGTTGTGATTGTGTGAGTCCATGCCTCCCGCGATACAGGGAATCCTAGTGCGGGGGGTCTGAGTGTGATTAAAAAAAAAAGCTTTATGACCCAAATTATCGATTTAGCGTTTTATGAAGAAACTCATTATATGCCCATAAAGGCACCGCTATACATTACAACTTTAACCCCAATAAAGACCCCTGTGGTAACCCTATGATTACTATCTTCAATGACGACATAAGTTGTGTTTCAATCGTAAGAATAATGAGATTAAAACAGATGATATTTAAATACATTTCAAACAACTACATAGAAGAGTCGATAACCTTGTAATATGACATGACAACACTATAACGTCTATATGAGATTAGTGTCCGGCCGGAGTTTATTTATTAAGTCAAATGCCCACGAGAAGTCGAGTAAACCAAAATCGAGCCTAGGCTGAAATTCTGATAAGAATATTGTCAATGACAGCATGTCGGGAACATTATTATATATTTTTATAGACAAATAACTCCGACCGATTAATTTCAACATTGAGACAATCTTGTCTAGGGTCAACTGTCTCAATATCGGGTATCTTGTAAAACTAGTAGCATGTACCAATAATCTTCAATCTTTTATTGTCTTGATTATGGAAACAAACATAAGCATTATTATTTTTTAATGTTAAGTTAATTTTTAAGTTAATCTATAGATTAACTTACGAAACCAGTATCTACTATGTTAATATAATATTATTATAGCCTTTCTCCTGCGGTTTTAAAATCAGTTTTTCATATTTAATTTTTGACTTTTGACACTTGATGGTCAGTGACGATGTGGTCGAAGATGTTATCACGCTACGCTACGCACCTAGAATGCTCACTGGCTGGACTATGTGTTTGGTGACAGTTTTTCAAACTTGAGGGTGGTAGCCAGGCGGGCATTCAAAAGTACCCTACCACCATGCTGGGAATTTGATAACGGTGTTACCTTCACCGGAAGCTCAAGCTGTTGTTGGGGATCGAACCAGTGTCCGTCAGTTTGACAGGCGACGCTCCCCTCGCTGAGCTATCATCGCCTCAAAATCAACTCTAATGAAATCTACGCTTGTTCATACCCGTATTAAGTAGAAGGGGCAATAACCTAAGTATGGACATTATAAATTTGAAAGCTCCTGAGCAATTTCTGTTTTCACTTCGGCTTCGATTTATTGTGTACCTGTGTTTAATGTGTAAAAAATATGTGTCCAACATATTTTTTTTTAAACCTATTTTTTTTAACCTATAAAACACGGAAATTACTCACGTAGTGAGTCATAGGGTTCTGACCACATTTGTTGGTCTTTTTCAAGAAGAGTACAAAGCGCTCACAGACGCGGTCGCGGTTCGCCTTCTACCACCGAATGTGGTCGCAACTAATAGTCAGTACCATCTGTCTTAGTAAGTGAGTAACTCCCATGTTTTATAGGTTAATAATTAGAGAAATAGTTACGGTTGTTTTGGGGAGTATGTTGAGTGGATCTGTGCGGCCGACTGCTTTCATCATCATCCGAAGAGTGACTGGAGGCGAGGTCGAGACTTCGCGCGCTTCCTTCGCTCTCGCTGTCCGTCCCTTCTGTAGCTTCCGCTTCATTGTTGGTTTGTTCGTTCGTTGCTGCTTTGCGTCGCCGCCGGCTTTGGTCTATGGATGGTCGAATGTATTACAAACTCAAAGAATAAATCAGCCGAAACTTATTTGTAACATACGTTTTGGTTGCTTTAAAAATTGATTGAAGACAGAACACATGATAAAGGCAAGCAAAAAAAAATGAACATAGATTGTAGTAAATAAAAAATAAAGAAATAATTTGTATTCTAGTTCCTATTTCAATGTTCTACTACCAAAATTAAAGCGGCTTTTGAACCTTAATATTAAACAACGTTATATGTTATATCTACTAATGCAAATAGATCAAGATCAATGCACACTTATAAATATTACCTTTTGCACAATTTGTAGGTCTAACTATTATCACTAATAAGGAATAGTAATGGTGTAATAAAATATATATAATAATAATATAAATAAAAAAAACGGTCTAATCATCAAGAGTTTTATGGTTTATTGCATTAACAACATGCTAGACGGAACTTACGTTCAAATTTTTGAACAACAACATCCTGTCAGATCTTAAAGAGGAAAATAATTCGGCTCTAGTGGTATGGACTGCTATAGCTTAGTTGGGCGACAAGAGGGTATTCTGTAGTCGTGGGTTCAAGTCCCACTAGCAGCCGAATTTTTTTCCTTCAAATATTTTAACGTACCATACGTTAAAATATTTGAATGATCTAATCATGTCTCAATCGAAAAAACTGATTTAGAATTAACACCGATTCGGTTTTCATATTGGTTGGTCCATGCATATACTATTCAAAATTCATTTGTAAACATTTTTTTTCCAATAATATTTATAAAAGAGGTTTAGTTTTTTCGTCATTACCGTCTTTCCTTGTATGCAGAGAGGAGTCGAAACCTCGGAGGTAGGCTGGCATGTCGCTCGCGCTGGTGTTGTAGTTCGATGTCGAAGTGCTCGTGTGACGGAGCTGTCCATCGCTTCTGCTGGAAATTAAACGAAAGATGGCACACGTGTGGTTTGGTGGAAACTGTCATTAGAATTACGAGGGCAAAATGATGATTTAAAATCAGATACATATACTCTGACTTTTTTAAGGAATTCATGTTATTCTTTTAGGTATTCATTCAAATTCTCAAAACTTGATTTTATGTTTTAGAGGGTCATACATGTTCGATGGGGGATGGGGGAGGTCTATGTCCATCAGTGGACGTCCTATAGCTGAGATGATGATGATGATGATGATGACATGTTCGATGGGTATGAAGATTTTTTCTATTAATTGTCTTGAAATCTGTCTCTTGCATTTTCAAACTATACAACTGAAAATGTTCTGAAATCATGGATAGTTTAAAACCTTAAAGAAAGATCACCGCTTTAATTTAAAAGTAGTTTGTATTTACAGCTACAGAACTAACCAAGGCCCCGTATGGTATTTGGAAATATTGCATTCGTTTCATTATTAAAACATCGATCTAATTGCCAGTTAAGTCTATCTGACACACAGCTACATACTCCTGACTGTTATTGACAATACATTTCTAGCAAAAACCATTACATTATGCCCAATAGACGAGCTTGGTGCTTTGCAAATCGATTGTTACGCCTTAAAGTACAAACTTTGATACATGTTATTTGACTTTCGTACAAATTGTGTACTTGGTATTTGTGATTGCAGAGTAACTTACCTATATGGACTAGAACTGGTCTTTGTAGTGGATCTAGAAGTGGTGGAGGAAGCTGAGATCCCAATGTTTCGTAGTTGACGACCCGGCTCCGTACTGCTATGATACGCCAATGCAGACCTTTGGGAGGCAATCAATTGATCTAGTTAGGCACTTACATTTATTATTTCAATAACAATATTTTAATAAATTAATCAAAATTATTTATTTAGGAAGAATACATGGTAAATAAGGTTATAAATAATTGTATTATCTGATTTGTCATATTTTCCGTAATTGCTGTGCTGTTCTCCGTTGCTATTGTAATCAGATAGATTGAGAAACAGTGACTAGAGACTTGTAAGACCACAAAATTTTTTGGACAAATTACAAACTATAGATATATTTACAGTATGATGTCAAAGGCCTATAGGCCCTAAATGGTAAAGCATTAATTTCATTTAGATTTACCATAAACACAAATAGTGGCACGACAGCTGTTCAAAACATTGTTTGCCTTTGATTACATTTAGTGCAGTGACCAGATTCAAGCAGTAAAATAGTTATAGTCTGGCCTTTTGCCATTTATCAGAGTTTTAATTTTTAATTATCGGACAGTTTCACATTAAAGGATCAAAATGATTTCACGACTAGTAAGTCACTTACTTCTAGTAACATGTGTAAACAATGGCACAGGTACACGTCGAATCTAGGCGGTGTATACAAGTGCTGTCGAGAAACATTGGTTATTTCAAGCTGAATTATTAACTTTAAGATTTACCTATTGACTGATGAAATGTTTTGAGCACTACTGCTTATGATGACTGAAGTGTCCGCAAGAGGCACTTTCTTTCCCATGCACCGTAGAACGGTCCTGTAAGAAACATTGAAAATATAAGGCTAATTCCCTTATTGTTAAAGTCACATTTTCAACAATATTTATACATTTGGACTACCGACATTGGATTTATGTATGAGATGAGTTCATAGGTACACAAGCTGTGCGCTTGTATCAGGGTTATACGCTAGTCTTTATTAGTTAGTGTTACCGTAGAGTTTTAAACTATTTTCTTAACATCACACTGAAATAGCTTACCTGAGAAATACGTCTTACTAGTCTAGCGCTTTCACTTTTTATAATCCATAATATACTTTTGAAGCACGTACTATAAATGTTTGAATACAACTACCAGAGACCGATTGTATAACAAATCTATGCGTAAATCAACTGTTAACGTTGACATTGCAATTTATTTATGGACAAATTATATGAAGATATTTGTGCTACAGGTTAAAGAAGTTGAATATAAAACATAAATATGGTGAGAAAAATGAGGCATCTGCTCAATGCCTCATGAACAGACACGCTAGTTCGACATAGTATCAATAGTGATGTTTGCACGAGTCAGCGAGCATATATCTCACAACTTGAATATGAAACAATCCACAGGGATGTTTCTGTTAGATATAGAAAAAGCATTTGATACCGTGTGGCATGATGGTCTATTACACAAGCTTATTTCTTCTAATGTACCCATAAATTTTGTAAAAATACTACAATCATATCTGAGTCAAAGGCAGTTCAAAGTTCACATTGGTAGAGTCTTCTAAGCTGGTCGCTATTCCGGCTGGAGTTCCTCAAGGGTCAGTTTTAGGACCACTTTTGTTCCTAGTATACCTAAGTGACATTCCTAAGCAGCCTAGAACACATTTGGCATGTTTTGCAGACGACACTGCGTCCTATTCATCTTCTAATGATGAAGATTTAATAATTGGTCGATTACAATTTTCAATTGATTTATTGTCTAACTATTTTAGAAAATGGAAGCTTAAACTAAACGAGGCTAAAACAGAAGCCATTATGTTTACTAGAAAACGTAAGCCACCGGACAAACGATTAAAAATAAATGGCCATAAAATTGTTTGGAAAAAGTCGGTAAAATATCTAGGAGTTCATCTTGATACAAAATTAAACTGGTCCTTGCATATAAATTACATTCATTCTAAAGGTCTTAAAGCTTTCGGAGTATTAAGCCCAATATTGAATCGCAGAAGTAATTTGAGTCATAAAACTAAATTAAAAATATATTCCACCTTAATCCGACCCTGCATTTCTTATGCTGCGCCAGTCTGGAGCAGCACATGTCAGAGTAATTACCGGAAACTTCAAGTCTTGCAAAACAAAGCCTTTAAAATAGCTTTCAATACCAAGTTTCTAACAAACATTAGAAAACTACATGATGCAATTCACTTTCCTACTTTAAAACAATTCATAATTACCCAAACACGAAAATTCTATCTTTATTCAATTAAAAATCACAAGAACAGTCTTATTGAATCAATAGGTAAATCCAGATTATCAGATCTCACATACATCGATACGTATAATAAATATCGCCTACCCCATCACTACATCCTGGGCGACGAGGACAGCGAGTGACGCACGCTTGCTAGTGTGGGCTACACTAACTTTTACATAATCTAGAATGCCGTGTTTACCTAGCGCCGTGCGCCGCTGTCAACACCGTTTATTGCGGATGGTGTGGGTACTTTCATTCGAAGAGTACTTATTATCTTTTATGATGCAGGTACCTTGTAATATAATTAATGTGGATACCGTCAGTATTATAAACCAGTTTTGATCAGTATTCGTAATGTTATTTAAATTCAGCGACTTGGAATGGTAGCAATAAGTAATTACATTTAAGATAATGTTTTTATTCCTAGAAACAAACTGTAATAGCTAACATCAAGTTCTTGATTGTTGTACCACATTTAGGATAATATTCTTCTTTCATAAACTGTGGTGTTAACTCTTCTAAATGTTCTTAGAAGTGTTAATTTTGTGTATTGCAATAAATGTGCACTGTACAAAGTAAACATAATTAAGATAAACAAGATAATCTATTTAGTATAGTAATAATAACCTTCACGATTTAAAACGTTTGTAAAGTTACATAAAATATTTCTTTTATTAAAAGGCTTAATAAAGGCGCTGTTAGCCTGCCGAGCCATGTCTTTGTTATTTATATAAGTACTTGACTGTGTCATGTAATTATTGTATATTAGTGTTTCATGTTTTAATAAAGATCTTTGCAAAACAAGCAAAACAAAATAGTGATGTTTATTATAGAATTGTTGAGTCACTTGTGTGCATCAAAGAAAGCTTTGCCCAGCTGTCGCCGTAGTGCTGATTGATTTGTTGCGATAATGTCTATGTCGATAAGTTTGTTGTATTTATTGAAAGTATTGCATGCTCTGAAAAAATAACTATTCGAACGGTA
This sequence comes from Apeira syringaria, assembly GCA_934044485.1. Taxonomy (NCBI): domain Eukaryota; kingdom Metazoa; phylum Arthropoda; class Insecta; order Lepidoptera; family Geometridae; genus Apeira; species Apeira syringaria. The sequence continues at coordinate 7,091,546 of OW203665.1, read as the reverse complement.
ATTTGTAGTGGAGGAAGAAGTCTGAAATAAGGGAATATTCCGAAGAGTTCGGGACGGTGTAATAATATCTTATTAAGTAGCTATTCTAAATTTATTAGTATATTGATGTACGTAGTTTCTCACAGTCACTGAATTAATGGTAAGATCGATTTCACATATTAAAATAATGTTAAAATATTTTTATCTGTGGAGTTGTCAAGCGTTAGACATCATGAACAAACCTGCGCAAATTATCCCTCACTCGGACATTGAAGGCAATGTATCCGAGCGCGGCAACGGTAGCGTGCAAAGCCACGGCACACGCTAGTATTGAACTGACTATGTTCCGCCTCGAACCGGATTCACTGCCCAGGATAAGAGCGCTTGCCCAGGCTACACAGATTAGGGGGAGGCAGATGATGCTCACTGCTAGCAGCATTCTGTTGGAAAATACATCGCGTTATACAGGGGAACAAAATATGTACTTCATTTGTTTGTATTTTGTTATTTACACTACATTTTGAAAAGATGTTAATATAATATACACAATGTTTATTTTTTTAAGCAAGGGTTTCTTATGCAAGTTATTTTTGCCATAGAGTCAACGCATTGGTACAGTCTGCAAGTTAAATTGCTTGGTCGATTTTCAATTTGTATCTCTTGTAATTTGTATATTAAACACCAGGAGTAAGAAAATGCTGCCGCAGTACACACACTTTTAGGTGTTCAGAATCTCTTAGAGTAAACTGCCCAGAGAAAACTTACTATTTACCTTGGTTCTAATTAGTTAGCTTATTGTCATACATATTATTGATAATTACGAAAGTCAATTGACATGGTCGATTCAAGAACCCGAGGGAAAAACTGATGAAAGTACTAACTTAGTTATGGAAACATATGAGTAAAAAATTAATAATTTGATTCTTAAATCACAAACACTGGCCAATTTTTTAAAAATAAATAGCAGTAAGAGGTACATTATCAGTTACTTGGTAGATAAAGATCAGTCTCCGTAAGGCGATTAAGTAAAGACCTTTTAAGACAATTATACATACGGCCTTCAGATCAGTATTTTCGTGACTTATAAAATTTTAATGTGTCATATGAATTCTTGTATTTTTGATATAAGAATTAGTATAATACAGTATTCTTACCTTAAGTTGCCAAAGCCTGTCACGTGATCTCTAACAGTGAAGGCAGCACGAGTGGCTCCGGCCAAGAAGACCAGTGCAGCCAAAGCGTATACTGCGGCCGGTATCACTACCCACCATACAAGGGGCTCATGGCAACTCACCCAACAGCTGTAAGTAATTAGTAACTCGTCAATGATCAGCATCGTGAAGTTAACAGTTCAACACATAAACAAAAACAAAGTCAGTCAAAATTTATTCAATTTCTCCAACGCCGCGAACAAAATATACACAGTTAAGGCCATTCTTTTTAATAGATTTAAAAATCTATTAAATTCTAATTTTATCCTACTAATATTATAAACGTGAAAGTTTGTATGGATGTATGGGCGTTTGTTAATCAATCACGCTCAAACAGCTGGACGGATTTGGATGAAATTTGGTATCTAGATACTTCAGGTCCCGGTATAACACATAGGCTTCTTTTTATCATCATCATCATCATCAATCATCGCAAAGCGGGTAAAACCGCGGGGGGCAGCTAGTGTCCGATATAATACACACTTACTTTAAAAGGTTACATTAGAGGTGGAGCATTCAAAGCATTGCTGTCTTCTATATAATGTCTTATTTTATAATTTTTATAATTCTTTTACAATTAAAATCTGTTTTACAGCCCATTTGAATTTTACTTCTGTGAGATCTGTCAAGGTTTCTGGAATATAATTTAATAATAAATACTTAAAAGAAAAAGTTTCGCAAGGGTGTTCAAACTTTTAGCCCTATTTTTTATGAATGGATCGAGCACATGGCTCCTGTTAACGGATAAAATTACAACTACAGTGCCATATTTGCTGTATCACAGATAAGTTTGCATTCAATCCCTATATCACTTACGATCAGTGACCGTCGAACTTCGCATCACGCTAGATTAGAATATCTACTATCGCACTAAGACAAGCTCTCAGTATACACTAGATGGGTGCATACCAGGTATTCAATCATCATTCATCGCTCATTTTTTTTTTTCTTCTCTCGGACTAATTCTGTTTGCCTCTACCGGCATTTACAGCTTCACCGGAGGGGGGGGGGGGGGGGGGGCGAGCACAGATGGTGTTCAGCCCGGTATTTGTGCGGGCGCAGAAGGTGCACCGCCTAGTGAGGCTAGCGCTGACGGCGCTGTGCCACTAGGAGAGGACCTCGGCTTGAGCTGTCGCCAGGACAGGGAGTTATCGGATCGCTCTTCCCCGGTACCAAAGTGGTCCGTAAGTGGGCCCTAAGGACGTTTGCTCTTCGACTATTTGGAGATAATCTAACCAGGATGTTTTTGCCTCGAGCTCGCCGTCGAGCTCGGTGTCTGACTGTGTAGTTGTAAAAAGCGCTCAGGCAAGAGAAGAGTATATATACTCACAAGAGCGCGTTCCCGTACTGGTGCTGGTGGTGACTGGCGGCGAGCGCGAGCAGCACGGCGGGCGCGGCGTAGGCGGCGGCGAGCGGCGCGCACAGCGAGCCGTGGTTGACGTCGCGCAGCTCGCGTACCAGCCGTCGCACCTGCCACGCGTCGCACGCGCACCACGCCGCCGCGCACACCCACCAGTAGTGCAGCGACATCGCCACCACCTTGCACCAGAACTGCACCGCGCACACCGCAAATACATCACACAAATGTTATACAGGCGAAAGTTTGTTTGTCGTTTGTCTGTCTGTTACTCCTTCACGCTAAAACGGCTGAATGGATTTGCATGACATATAGAATGAAGATAGCTTTTGCTCTGGTACAACACATATCGTTTTATCCCGAAAATATTGTCTGTTCCCGTTGCATGACGGGAAGATACAAAATCGTCAATATCACGTACCATTTCACCACGGGGCGAAGCTAGTAGGTACTACATATTCAGATAACGATATGTATAAAAGAGTTAATTGTTTAAGAAAAATTGGAGCAGCCACCTTCTTTGCAACTGTATTTTTCCTCGATATCATAAAAACTAGTACACCGAAATTCATATATTGAAATGGGGCGACCTCGGTAGCGTTTTCTTACAAACGAAATAAAAAAATTCAAAATCAGCAGTTATAATATAGTTAGAATTAGGGGCTAATTTTAAAACTTTTAAAAAATCTATATTCCTAACAGAAATAAAAAAAAACCCAAATATATTCTGTATTCTAAAAAGATATTAGCCGTAAAGACGTACTTGCAAGAAACATATCAATATGAATCCTTTGATTTCATAAAATCTGAGGGGATTATTAACTGTAGTTGTGGGTTCAAGTCCCAATAAGAGTAGTAGCCGATATTTTTACTTCAAAAATTTGAACGGGAATTCCATCTAACATAACCATGTAATGAACCATAAAATATTTCAGTATGAAGAACATTTAAATCTAAGATTTTCCTTATTCGAGACTCTTTCGCTACTTTTGTCTATTCTTCATAGTTTCGGAATTTACCATACACGCCCTCTTAAAAAAAAAACTTAGTTTTAAGTATATTTTTGTTGCTATGATTTAATCGTTATATAGTTGACGATAATATTGTCTCGGTAACTTACCTCGTTCTGCACTAGAGAACTCCTCGCCTTCATTGCTATCAAATAAAGCAATTCTGCCATAAACACACAAAATATGAGATGTTTATGAATAGAGTTGGATACTGTAGCAGCGCCACCCCGCATCAAGCAGAGAGCTGCCCACGTGGTAGCCAGTAGGGGGAGGGAAATGCTAAAGGCTGTGTATGACGTCACGGATTCTAGAAGAGATGGCTCTGGGATAAACTGTAACCAAACAATAAGAACAAAGATGAGAAATGAAATCAACAAAATATCAAATCAGTTGTAATTTAATTTAAGCAAATTTACATAGGCTAATCGGATTGGTGTAGTAGCTGACTTCTATGTAAAAAGTTACAGCGTGTATAGTATCTCCTTTGATTTTAATATTTACCTCAATATCGACCTCGTCAACCAAAACAGCAAACGTAGAGAGGTGGTTGCAAGTGCAATTAATAAGCAGAGGTTCATTCGAATACGGGGACCAGTCGTAGTCGATCTCGGTATGGCATCCTACACGAGACCATTCTCCAGACCTATTGGACACAAGGTAAGATAATTAAAAGACTAATAATTACTAATATTGTAAAAGACAAGACCAACATTTCAGTTCAATATAAGGAATTACGTTAAATATTACATTTAACCACTAACACTGTTGCTTCTGCATCCATAATGAGCACTGTTTCGGTGTGAAACTCATTATTGGTAGCGGCACGAAATTCTAGCGCTGACCGTTATCGCGCAGACGTAAACAATTAGGTATCACAGGGGGCTAGAGAGACGAAGGGTGCGCGTGCGTAGCGCCGGTGAGCTAGCCAGTCGTATTCCGTCCAACGCTCCGTGGACTTCTGACTGTACAGTCGCATTCTACAGTGTATTGTTATTGCCGTTCATTGTTATTGTTTTTGTTAAGTTTGAATTCGTTTGTTTATTAGTGCGTAGTAGCGCAACTGTACCTATGCGCGCACGTATCCCCTCCACATTTCGCTCAGCGCCAAACTTATGTGCCCCTACCTGTATTCAAGTCTATTTTTGCAATAAGTACAATTCTGGAGACTTGGAGTCACCAGTGAATAATATTTCTAAGTATGAGAGCTACGTTTTAGATAACACATTCGTTTAACAATAAGTGATACAGTGATCAAATTTACTGTACTGTTGTTAAAAAAAAATACAATCATCTAAAAATATTTAAAGAGAAAGATAGACAATACAAAAACAAAATATCTACGCACTCTCTTATGCAAATAGTCTTACCCTCTCAATGTGGACCAATGGACGCATTGTGGATTAGTTCTCGATCCAAAAGTTTCCCTATCTATGTCCAGCCACAATTGCAATCGAATCGGTCTCTTCAGCCGAATCCCACTTAAACTCTTATAAATAAGTTTTTTCTTCCCTATTTCTTTGCTATAATTCCCTTCCTTTTTGTCTTCCATGACCAGAGCCAAAGCTTTAGGGCCTTCACTTTCTAGTTTCTCTGCAACGTATGTCGATTCGTTTTCTTGCAAATCGTTGCCGTTGTAAGATTTTTCTTGCTTTTTAAACGCTGGCTGTATAAGGATTGGCCCGTGGCTTTCGTGGTTCGCATGGTCTTCATCGTTGGTGTGTGGCCATGAGTTTTTCGATAGAGGGTTGGTGTTGATGTGGTTATTTGCATTGGTATGGTGGTTACCTTTGTTTGCATAAACTATTCCTAAAAAATTAGAAAATTTTAACTAATACTCTGCACCTAAATAGCATGGCCTTTTTTTATAATATAAGTTAGATTACAAAAATAGCATAGTTATAGTCATTTTTTCTGAACGTGTATTAAAAAGTTCAGCGTACTGTTTTACAATAACTCACCTTCCATATCGCCCATATTATTTTCCAAAGAGTTATCGTCAGCATTTTCATTGGCTTCCTTCATCCACACTAACTCCGGAACATATAATGCAACTTGCAGAATTGGAGACCCAATAGTTATATTGACACCCCATCTCCTTGAGACGGACTCATCCATTTGTAGAGGCATTAAGTTAGAAGTGTTTCGAGAATATTGCAGGTAAGAGAACACTGCCCTACATTCTGCGTTAGTGTCAAGACTTTCTGCGAAATTTTTAGAAGATTAAACATAATTCTTGTCAACAGAGGTTTCTTTGTTTAAATAATATTCCAGGAAAAATAAATCTTACTATTTTTTTTAAAACGATTAGACAATATTTATTTTTAATTAAACGTTTAAGTAAAGAGACACAGAAGTTGTGAGCCTAATTGTAAACACCACCTGTAATAGTTTTAATGTATCCTAGAGGTTAACTTTATTCTGTAGTCCGTTTGATCAAGCAAATCTTTGCAATGAGTATATATTTTGAAGTGGTATGGTAGCTTCGCGGTAGTGAGTGACGGTCGTTTCAGACAGTCGTGGGATTGAATCTCACCTCGGGCTTAAGATATGGTTAAAAACTTTATTATACAATATATGGTCTTACGACACTTTCTAGTGTCTTGGAAGAAGTTTTTTTATAGTATTGTATATATCTAGCGTTTGACCACCACCTAACTTAATAGTCAGTGAAGATGTGGTCGAAGATGTTATCACACTGGACCTAGAATGCTTACTGGCTCTCAGGTTTTCAAGGACTGTTACCTACGGGCCTATGATGCGACACCCGAGATAATTTATGTCGTGGTTTTTCCCTTTGAAAAACCACGACATAAATTGTCTCGGGTGTTGCATCATAGGCCCGCAGAACACACTATGTGTTTGGTGACAGTTTTTCAAACTTGAGCGTGTTAGCTAGCCAGGCAGATACTGGAAAGTATACATAACTATATAATATATAAATATCTAAGTCACACCATGCTGGTAAGGCAATTCGATAACGATGTTACCTTCACTGGAAGCTCAAGCCGTTAGTGGGGATCGAACCAGCGTCCGTCAGTTTGACAGCCGACGCTCCCACCGATGAGCTATCATCGCTTCAAAGTAAAATACTAGTAAAATTTATAAAACAAAGTTTTTTTTTTGTAATATTAAGTAGCACGTGTTCTACATGTAGCATAGATACAGGACAAACTCCTTACCTTGTAAGTTGTTATTCGTGATCCCTAACAAATCCAACGGCAGAAGTACTCTCGTAAACTTGTCAAACTTGTTCTTATTCCTGACATAGTTGTTGTACTTCGGGAACGACACAGTTGGACTCGAGGGTTTCTTAGCTTTCATCGTCTTGCCGTTGTACGGTGTTTGTATCGGAGAATGCAGGAATGATGATGTGTCAGGCAGGACTACGCGCTCGGTTGTGTATGAATCTATGTTGTAATGGTTCAGCTGGGTTGGCTCGAAGCCATATATTGACTCCGCTGTTACAATGTCCACGCCAATCACTAAAAAAGATATCAAAACATTACCAGTACTAACACGTTAAGACTTCCACTGTAAAATATTAGGATAGTAATAGTTTGTAGGGCTCTGACAATGTGCCTTTTGAGCCGGCTAAAAGTCGCACAACGAGCTATGAAAAGAGCTAAGCTCGGGGTTTCTCTACACGATTGAATCAGAAATGAGGAGATCCGTAGAAGAACGAAAGTCACCGATATAGCCCAGCGGAACAATTTGACGTGGCATTGAGCAATACTCAATACTCAATAGTTTATTGCATATTGAGTATTGAGTATTGCTCAGTAAGAGCAGGGCACATAGCTCGAAGAACTGATGGCCGTTGGGGTCGAAAGGTTATCGAATGGAGACCACGGACTGGCAAGCGCAGCATAGGACGGCCACCAACTAGGTGGGCAGCCGACCTGACTAATATCGCAGGCAAGGGCTGGATGCGAGGCGCTTCCAACCGGTCCTTGTGGAAATCAATGGGGGAGGCCTGTGTGAAGCAGTGGACGTGGAGTTTGTAAGTCTTCGTTTCGTACTAAATGCAACCGTCAAATATTTCAATATTTTTTTGATATCTAATATTTCTAGTACGTATATAATTAAATGGTGCATTGCAAAACATACACTTTTGACAAACAATAATTAGTAACGAATAAACCATTTTGGAAATCCATAATATAAATAACATACATACCAAGGTCATTAGCAACAATCTCAAACGGGCTAGTGTACGTATCGTGTTGGCTCTCGGCTAACACAGCGATGTATTTGTCAAACTTGTGCACTAACAGCTCCACTCCGTGATCTGTCAACTCTCTGATACGCTTCCATTCTTTCACGTATTGCATGTTTAATATGGTATTGGAAGATTTTATCACATTCTGGAAAAAATAATAATGTGTAGAATAGATTGAAAATAGAAATGGGCTTCAAACGCTGCCTTGGGAAACACCTTAATGTTTTGTTGTTTAAGAGTGACAGATTTGATATCTTAGAATGAAATCTAGTACAAGTTGGTAATTCCTTCACCAAAAATGCACAATGATTGATTGTGAATGCATTGTAGAATAATCTTTTTTTTTTTTATATGGGACAACATTCACACAAGGTCTTCAGGTCCCGAACTAGGCAGAGCCTGTACTATGGTAACCTGATGACTGATATATATACTTAAATACATACTTATATATATACTTTTTTTATACATATGCATACCCAGACACAGGTCAAACAGACATGTTCATACACACAAATGTTTGACCTGTCCGGGAATCGAACCCGGGACCAGCGGCTCAGAAGGCAGAGTGCTACCAACTGCGCCAACCGGCCAGTCAATCTAATTAAATAATCAGCGTTAAAAGTTATTGAATGGTATTTTTCCTCATTCGTAAAAAAGAAGATTGCGTTTTATAGAAATCTCTATTTTCAGCATTTTTTTACTACATAAAATGAAGGAAATAAAAAAGGCCCAACAGGATGTTAAGTGGTAATCTATGCATATAGACAGATAAAATTCGTAAAGAACTGCACAGCCCGTCAGCCTGAGACATAAAGTTGGTAAGTGCATGTTCCTGTAATTACACCGGAAACCATTTTATATTACCCTTCAAACCGGAACACAGTAATACGAACACTACTGCCTGGCGGTAGAAATAGATATGGTGGCAGTACTTCCCCGGGCGAACTGTCATAGCATGATTTTATTGCACGTATAACTAACTAATAATTATTATATATATGTGGTATCCGGCTTTACTCACGTTTATAGTCGAAGTTTCGACCTAGGTTTCGAGCATGTCTGATGCTCATCCTCAGGTGAGTTTACGCTGCCAGATCGCGGCGACCACTGGCAGCGTAAACTCACCTGAGAAACTCACCTTTATATAATAATGTGTCAAACTCACGAGAATTTCCAATCAAAAAATAACTAATAATTGCTTTAGGTCTACGAGGCAAATGCCTATAAGTAAAGTTTGCAAGTTACAAGTTTGTACACTGAAATAAAGGCAAATTATGTAGTACTTTTAGATAAAAATGTAACATACCCGAACGTAATCTTTGTCTTGACTATGTGTTAGGTTCAAGCCCGCTTGTTTCAGTTCGTACTGCAACAGTTCCAGTAAAATTCCTTCTGCTACTAAAATGTCAGCTCCGTAAAGGTGAGGAGTGTTAGCACAAGCAGCGTCGAGATCAGCCGCTAAGCGCACGCCGACGAAAGTGTTCAAAGAGAGCTCTCCGGTCTCAATTTTGTGTAGCTGCAGCAAAATAAGTATATAAACTGTTTACAGCGATACAGCTTCTTAATTCAAATCGACGTATAATGGCCATCAGCATATTTATATGAAAGTATTTATTCTATAATTATTTATAGTTTAACAGCTTATAAAAAACTAACTGCATGGCGAAACGTGCTTATGTAGAAAAATATCAAACCATATTAAAAAGCAAGATGAAATTATGGCATTGTCATCAGTCCCTGATATGTGCGCAAAGTTACAAATTAATTCGAAGATTTGAAACAGAAGAAAATCACGTTCAAAAAATTCGTTACATAAATATGTAGGTACACAGACACAGTGGAAGCTAACAAAAAAAACATACGGGTCGAATAGAGAACCTTCTCCTTTTTTGAAGTCAGTTAAAAAGTATGAAAATGATGTATGAATGTGTCGTACCTGTTTTCTCAACTGATAAAAGGTTGCCGTAGTACAGTTGAACATGTCGGGTTCCTGCCATGGTATCACTTGTGTTTCGTCACACATACGAGTTGCTTTTCCACTCGTACCTGTCAAACCACATATATTGGATAATTTGTTGCTTACCAATGACTGCAAAACAAAAAAGAATGATTCATTTTATACCTGTAGGGCAATCTGTAATAGTTTCGACTCCAAACTTAGTTCGTGGCCACCAGACACCGTGTGAAAATGAGCGAGGACACCCGTCATACACAACTGAAAAAAAAATTGGTTGTCTGTAAAGTCGGTTTACGGACGATAGATTTACGTGATAACGTCATAATCATTTATGACTTTGACTTTGACTCTGACTTTGACTTTGACTGACTTTGACTTTGACTCTGACTCTGCCTCTGACTCTGACTTTGAATGACTTTGACTTTGACTGACTTTGACTTTGACTTTGATTATTTTATGTAATACAAAACTCAGGTGGAACGTTACGCGGAACGTTACTACTTTTCATGAGTGTTGCTGGTATTCATCAATTTATAAAACGTTATCAAGTCAAAAAAAAATATCTGTAAGCATATTCTATATTCGAAAGTTATGATGTTTATATATGTTACGTCGACGGCTTATTCTCATCCAATACACATTTATAATTTGACCCTTATTACCTATGACTGCTTCTATGAATATCCATTAATTTTACATAGAAGTAACAGACGTTTGATGAAGTTTTAATACAAATCGTACGTTACATGTCACGGCATGAATTCAATGTTATTTTAAGAAAAGTAAATATTATCTGTCAGTCTGTTTTAAGTGGGTAAAAAGAATCTAATTTTGTCGTCAAGTACATGGGCGTAACGTAAGAATAAAAAATATGAACTCAGTCAACAAGTTCAAACGAGATAGCTCTTGATTTAGCTCTTAAAAAAACTACTATTCGATATGGAACGATGTCTAGAAAAACGTATCTAGAGGATTTATTAGGACACACAAAATTGAGACCTGAAATTTATAGTAATAGAAAACCAATTAACAAAAATATAATAAAGTTATGAGGTAAAATGATGTGTAGTACCTTGACAGCCCTGGTTGGGCGCCACCTCCGCGTAGAGGTTGGCGCATGCGTCGCAGGCGCGGCCGATGACGCCGGCGCGGCAATTGCACTGCCCGCTGTGCGGCGCGCAAGAGCTGTTGGTCGCGCCGGCCGCGTAGCATTGGCACGGCACGCACTCCTCCGAGCCCGCGGGCTTGTAGTGGTTCTCCTGTCAGACACACCACTGTGAGGACTTGCTATTCATACTTCGATATTTTCTGACAGAGTAGTGAAATTTTACAAATTCAGGCGTACCTTTGCGGAAATACATACTTGGGACTTGAGATTAGAAGCCGCTACACCTTGCGGAAATATGGGCATCTGAACTGCCTGAACACCGATCAAAAAATAACGTCATCTGTTACAAGCTTACATACTTTTTCTTAGATGTTAAATAATCAAGTATAAATATTGTCATAGAATAATTGTATTATCTATGTACTTATGTAACGTGATGTATATGTAGTTATTAGTGCACAATAAACGTTATTCGATTCTAAAAAAGGTAAATATTTACTTGTACATATTACAATTGTGCTCTTCCTGATAAAAATGGAAAAAACATAAAATTTGCATGGCAATAAATGACGATTCATAAAACAGTTTTTATATTTTGATTCCTATCTTGTGTCCAACACCGGAAATAAAAAAAGAAAAGTTTGGGACGTTCCATAGCTGTACCTAAATTCATGGCCAATAAATGTAGCAATGATCTTGTAAAAAGTCATAGCACGGACGAAATTATCATCAAATATGGTTACCTTGCAATGACACTTCCCAGTGCTTTTTTCGCAATGCGGATGGTACCCTCTAGTGACGTCACAAGCACAAGGTCCGCAAGAAGTAGATCCCCACCAACCACCTGGACATTCTTCTACTCCTGACTCTACGCAGCCTAACTCTGAAATGAAAGATGAATGAAGAAAATGAGTATTCAAAATATACTAATTTCAGATTGTTTAATTGATCGCACGTTCAGTCATTTTCGGAATGATGGACGCCTTGCAATCTGCACAAAACTCTAACACCAAACTCTACATACACGCTTCGTTGTTATGCTGAACTTAAAATGACCCTTTGCATGGTCGCTCTGTTCTTGCCAGTGTTTTACGTAATAAGTACTTGATTGTAAGACTTAAAAAAGTATTACAATTATGCAATAATCATAAATAAAGCAAAAGAAATAGCAGATAAATATACAGGCAAGTGGTTTATAACATTAAAGTGGTTTAAACTTGTTACGTGGCAGTGGTTATATGTATAAGGGAATAGTCACTTTCAGAAGTGTAATTGCGATTGGAAAATAATGCCCAGGTATAACGCAGCCCATCCATAGAATTTACTTAAACTATATCTAAAACTAATAAATATGTTAACCATTCTACCATAGATTGAATTTTGCATGTCCATTAATTTGCTTGCAGTGCGAGCCCAATCGTAATGGATAATAATGGATAAATATATCTTATCTGTAAATGGTATAAACTAAATTGTTACCAGTAAGCATAAATCCCTCCATGCAATGGCAAGAATATCCCTTAGGCGTTTGTTCAGAGTCGCACCGCGCGCGGCCGCACGGCTGCAGTTCACACGCGGACACGCAGTGCGGCCCGACGCGGCCGGGCTCGCACTCGCAACGCGTTTGCTCCCACGACGACTCACATTTACTCTGGAAAGTAGACAAGCCGTTAAGACTCAAAACTATAACTCAAAACTAAAATCGAACTCTGATAAGTAACTCTGACAGTACTAGGCGAATCGCGACCGCGTCCGCGAGCGCCCCGTATTCTCCTTGAAAAAGACCACCGAATGTGGTTGAAACTATAGTCGGAACCCTCTGACTTATTACGTGAGTAACTCCCGTGTTTTATACATTGATAATGTCTGATAAGTAAATTAATCGTAAAAACGTGTGAATAAAACAATGCAATTAAATGTAAACCTATATCGTAAAACAAATCTCTATCTGGTCACCACCACTTCAACTACACCATCTTCAATCTATTGATGCAGTTAGATAGATTAGATAACACTTTATTGCACAAAGGGGACATTACATAAATAAATTTAACATTTTTAAAGTGAATTAAATTGCACAATCGGCGACCTTATCGCTAAACAGCGATCTCTTCCAGGAAACCGTAGGCACTGGAACTGCACAAAATTCAAGTGTATCCATCTAACACTTGAATTTTGTGCAGTTGCAGTTGACGAGTGGTAAACACTATCTACCTAACGCATGATTTCTTTCTTCTATATGAACCAGTGAATTGTTCAAAAATATTGACATTGAGAAACACTACATTATTTTCCTCCTATTAAGATGTTATATGCATACATCCCCCATACATGTATGCAGGAAGACGAGACTCACACGTCAAGTCACAAGTGAATAGGCTTCTTCTAGGCAGGCGTGCTCCACCGTAGACCGCATCATCACTTAACATCAGGTGAGATAGTGGTCAAACGCTTGCCTATTCCGAACAAAAAGAAAGACTGTGGAACACGTGCTACTGCACAGTGAGGTCACAGAAAGTATAAGAATCACAACCGAATTGCGTAAGGCTGACTCGTCATTGTCCCGCGAACAACCAAGAGTAATACTGGAGCAGCTATGCAAGCGACCCAGGGCCATGCTCCGCTATATAAAGAAGCTATTATGGCTTGGGTAATGGCTGGCGGGGGGAATGCACAATACAAACGGGATGTCAGTGCAATACTCTGCACCCCCAAATCTAATAATAACAAGAACGTCATATCTCCATCAAGAGATTACCTTATCATTAAGTTACCTTTACCTCAATAAACATTAAAATTGGATTTGCTTAGGAGAACACAGTATCATTTATCAGTAAATGTGTGGCGAAGCAATAGGATATCAAACTAATTTAACTTCAATGATATAAACATATTTATTTATTTATTAACATTCACACAAGGTCTTCAGGTCCCAAACTAGGCAGAGCCTGTGCTATGGTAACCTGATGACTGATATATATACTTATATACATAAACACACCCAGACACAGGTCAAACAGACATGTTCATGCACACAAATGTTTGACCTGTCCGGGAATCGAACCCGGGACCAGCGGCTCAGAAGGCAGAGTGCTACCCACTGCGCCAACCGGCCTGTCGCTATATAATATCATTGTTTTACTTACGTAAGGCGGACATACTGACAGCATACAGTCAGCCCGTGACTGACAACCGTCTCTAACGTTTTCCCTCACCGTAGGTCTGTTTAGTAATGATTGTGTGGTACCCACTCGGACATCCTGCAAGTAAAGATAATCTTTATCTAAACACCGAACCGACAAGTCACTAGTATCTACTGGGTATCAACATGAAAAAATAAAAACTATTGTTATAACACACTAACTATACAACTAATCATATAAATCTCTATATTATATATATAGATCTATATATCTCTATAATCATATATAAATAGCGACGGTCGCCGTGGCGCAGTGGTCAGTGTCAGTGACATGACTTCTGTGTCTCCGGGACCCTGGGTTCGAAGCCCGGCAGGGGCAAACATTTGTGCGATGAGTATAGGTGTTTGTCCCGGGTCTTGGTTGTTTGTGTTGTGATTGTGTGTGTCCATGCCTCCCGCGACACAGGGAATCCTAGTGCGGGTGTCTGAGTGTGACAAAAAAAATAAAATAAAAAAAAAGCTCACGTTGTGTATTATTGTTATAATGACTGTAATGTTATGTATAAGAAATTATTAATAATATTATTAATAATTATTAATCTCACTTATTATATTTATTTTCAACATTCATGTAATATTTTTAAGCTAACTAGCACCCCCTTTATTTACATTTCTTTTCGATCCTCTGCATGCAAAGGTTGCCTAGTAGAGATCACTTTTAGTGATAAGGCCGCCCATTGTCACACTCTTTATGTAAATTTATGTGTATTGTAAATATTGTTTTATATTTAAGGTGTAACAATAAACAATTTTCTAATATAATCTAATCTATATAAACTAAACTAGCAGCTTTTATACAGCAGGGCGAAGTTTTTCGGAATTTATTCATTCAACATAATACTATTCCCAGTTATATGTTATTGATCAATTGCGGTCGCGAGATTTCTGACATGGCTGAAACTAAAATATATGATTTGTTCTAAGCTATTCATTTACAGCAACGCATTCAAACTAGTCGACAATAATAATTATAATTATTTCACAGTCATTTCATGATATTAGTTAGTATTGTATAAATATTTTAAGGTCATAGTATTAATATTAATCTTTACAGCACAATTTTAAGAATAATGCCTTGATCTGATTACACGACGTGAGAGCTAACTGCGAGGTGCAGGCAAGCGCGGCCGGGCCCACCGTCATTGCCTATAGTGTAGTCACAGACGAATACGTGTTTCTATCTTATTTACTATGTATATGAACGCACCATTCCCATGGCATCTATATAATTTGCCACTCGATCTTGAACTTTAAAAATAAATTGACGGTTACCGCGGCTCATTGGCCAGTGGGTCTCCGGGGAATCCCGGCAGAGCCAAAAAGCTGGTTTATTAGCCAGCATTGCTGAGTTGGGTCCGTTTTGTAACATTTAACATTGTATTTTATATTGTATTCGTTCTTTTATTTTCATTTAATTGTTACAAATAAAGTTTTTCTTTCTTTCTTTCTTTCTTTCAAAACATTTCCGCGAAGAAAGTAGGGGTTTGTCCCGGGTCTTGGGTGTTGGTGTGCTGAGATTGTGAGTCCATGCCTCCCGCGACGCAGGGAATACACTGAGGGGTATAAGTGTGAATATAAATAAGTAAATTACCTGTACACAGCCTTCAAAATATCCCACTTCGGATGCGAGTAACCCGGCCGTAGTGTCAGGTCCGCCGATGAGGATTTTCCCAATATACTGTCCTTGTATCTTGTTGGCTATCATTGGTAACAAAGCGTTCCTAAGTCCATAGTCGATGGAAACGGAGATGTCTGTGCCGAGCCATTTGATCTCAATTCGATGCCAATCGCCATCGGACAGGGATGTGCTTGGAAGAAACATCGAATCGCTGTTGAACGAGTAGTGAAGTAGCCCAGATTTTAACTAAAAGAGATAAGAAGAATTTGTAAGAGCTAAGTCTGAATTTTGTTATTTTTATATAATAGATCTAGCGTCAGTGACGATGTGGTCGAAGATGTTATCTCAAGGACTGCTGCCTGAACACACTATATGTTTGGTGACAGTTTTTCAAACTTGAGGGTGGTAGCTAGCCAGGCAGGTACTCGAAAGGCATCCTACCACCATGCTGGAAATTGGATAACGGTGTTGCCTTCATCGGAAGCTTAAGCCATTGGTGGGGATCGAATCATCGTCCGTTAGTTTGACAGCCGACGCTCCGAGCGCTGAACTACTATCATATCAAAATAAATGTATCAGATGTCAACGATTATTAATGAAAATAGTTTAATTTATATTCGATATTGCAATGATGTTGGAACTTAGAGAAGCGAAAAGCTATTTTTTTTTTAAATATTTTTTTATATATATTATAAGTTTGCGTTTGACAACTGTCTCACCTGATGTTAAGTGATGACGTTGTCTAGGATTTAGCACGCAAACCTAGACGGTACCTATTCACTCGCGACTTGAAGACTCCAGGATTGGTCGTAATAATTGATTATTTAGCAGGTATGTATTACATAGTTCATGTTCGACAATTAAATTAATTTGAAACTAAAAGAAGGGAAGAGCCATTTACAATATACCTAGGTACTTTTCCTACGTACTTGTACCTACACACATATATACACAAATATATTAGAGATTCATTGAAAAATACTTACGCTGATCAGTATAGTGCTGTTTTGTCCAACTTGTATGGACATTAGAAAGGCATCTTGCTGCCTAGTCCTGATGGACAAAGCATTAAGCCACGGCATCTGTATCGGCCGTAGTAGAGGATTGAAAGAGAGCATTCCATCGCCACTAAATCGCCACGGTGGTGCCGTGGCTAGAAATATAATTAATGTTTAAACATACATAATCAGGTCACATTAATATTAAAAAGAGCATTTAAAATTGCGTCGTTTTATCGACAAGCATGTCTTTTATTCATCTTCTCTTAAATTTCGTTACAACGTAGATATATTAAAGCTCAATAAGAAGTCATAAAAAAATCTTTAATTGCAAATTTATAATTTAACTATATGTTTTTTTTTTTAATTCATTTATTATAAGTTTGCGTTTGACAACTGTCTCACCTGATGTTAAGTGATGACGTTGTCTAGGATTTAGCACGCAAACCTAGAAGGTACCTATTCACTCGCGACTTGAAGACTCCAGGATTGTACATATCGGGAAACACAGAATCGGGCAACGAGTTCCATTCCTTGGCAGTACGCATTAAGAAAATGGAAGCATAACGCTTCGTGCGTATAGGTGGTATATCTACCATATAGCGATGGCGAATTGCCGTACGTCGAGTCGACCGATGATAGAAAGGAGATGGTGGAATCAGATTATGTAATTCCAGTGCACATTCTCCGAAATGCACCCGATAGAAAACCGATATGTATATTAACGTAGTTCAAGTTTTCAGATCAATGGAAGTAATACAAACGCATATGTATTAACAATTGAGGTTAGACTTCTTGCATGTTATTAATTCTTTCTTATGTACAAACATTCAAGGCAATCTTGAGATAAGCATATATAATAAGACGTATCCAGGTGTTATAAAGACTTTTTTTCTTTCCAAGTGTTACAAAATAGCGTGAGCCGTTATTTTCAAATTTGGATACAATTTTAAGTAAAACTGTTTAAATGATTACTTACATTCAGCGCAGTCTTTGCCAGTGTATCCTTCAGTGCACTCACAAATATACGTGTCCCAAAGATCCTTGCATTCTGCGCCATTGTAGCACGGAGCGGAACCACATTGAGAACGCTTCTCTGGACACCCTGCTAGAGTCCCATTGTCAGATACGAAGCTAAAATAGATATGTTCATGTACAGTTTGTATACTGAGTCTTAAACATAATAGTATTTTATGAAACTGTATCATATTAAGGGTTCTTAAAACACGAGTGTAAGTTAAAAAACGAGGCGTAGGCGAGTTTTTTTTAATAGTATTACACGAGTGTTTTAAGACCAAATTATATGCCGTTTCATACACTACTATATCTGATCTCATAAAATAGATAATACAATTTAGATGAAATTACAGCATATGTTTGCCTTTATTTGTAAGCGTTTAGCGCCAAAATCCATTTACTGATCGCGCATGCGTGTTGTGCCGCGTCCTCAGGCTATATATAGAAAAACTGCATTCCAACTCCTTGGTCTAACTGAAGTTGTATCTTAATAGTAAAAAAGTTACATTATGATACAGTTGTCCATAGAAGAGCTGTATCATAATGTAACTTTTTAAATTTATTTCGATATAGTGTCTAATAGACACTATATATTCAAGTTCTGTTTTTATTTTTTAATCTTTATGTTTCATTATGTGATTAGATAAACTTACAAAGCTCACACATAGTATACGTAGCCACAGCCACGAAAGCGCAAGTTCGGACTGCTTCATAATTATAGTCTAGTCCAAATGGCCGCAAACAGGTTGAATATACGAAACAATGGAAATTTATAGAGTTTAACTGTAACAACTATTCAGTTTTCAATATTGGCTTTTGCATTTTTATATTTTATAACGACATGCAAATTTTCGAAGGCCATTCGAACACAATAACGCTTATAACTCTTCTAGAAATGCGACCATTCTACAAGGTAGAATTACTGCATATGCATAACACGTACTGTTATTTGAATAACTAATATATTTGACTTGGCAAACAAAAGCGATTAACCAGTTATGACAGACAGATTGATTGATTATGTATATTATTGCAGACTTACCTATTTAAATCAATAAACTTATGATCGATAAAGAAGTCAGATATGCACCCGACGAAATCCTTGTTCTTGACTTGAAAACTACTAGGAATATTCGGTAGGCCGCCAATTTGTAATGGTCCAGTAAGATCTAAAAACCTGCAAAATAGTACATAATATACAATTAATTAATATACATTTTAGTTGCTTGCATCCCCTGCGCGTGACTACGACGAACTGCCCGACGGCGAAGCACGTCTTGTGTAGTCCGACAGCCCCAGAAGGGGGAGAGTGTAAAAGGGAGTAGAAGGGACAAAATTTGTATGGATACTCTGGCGCAAGCCAGAGTGTCCTCAGGTTTGGTCCTTATAACCGAGAGGTTGGTAGGACCATGGGTGGTTGTCGGGATCCCCTACTGATATAATATTGATATACAATATCTCTTTAGATAAGCCATTTATCATCAATTTAAGATCAACGGTTCTTTTAAGATACATACGGACTTATAATTAGTTTGATCGTATGCATTAGATAAAGGCAGTGTATTCTAAAAAAACTGTAAAAATACTCAAGCTAAGATGCCCTCCGTTTACGTACCTGTGGCATGTTTCTGTAGGAATGTCACACCTTGCTGGGAGTACTTTTCGGGTGAGATTGGCACATGCGTATTTGATCCCAAAGTCGGCTGCTCCGGCCAAAGAAAGACCTTTATCACAGTCATCTAGCATCATGGTTGCAGTCTAGAAAAAAAAAAACAACCTTAACGCCTGTTTCTCGAGAAATACAAGTATATTCGACCTCATAATTGATTACCCCTTTATTCAATGCTTCTTACCCTGTTATAATATTCGACGTCGACAGTATGCCACAAGCCATCAGCCACTTTGCCAGCGACAGTAACTTCTACTTTCCCTCCTCCCAAAGCGAAGGTAAACCTCACTCCGCCTCCACCATCTCTGCCTGCACCAGTACTTATGATCTCTAGAGCAACGAAATCATGACGCTCGTTATATCGTCCATTGTAGAGTAGCAGCCCCGATGTGGCTTGGGTTGCAAATCTGAATGGAAGAATGAGTAATTAATTAGTTATAATTTCTGGTTATCACTATTACTCTTCATTAAAAATAAACAGTGTTAATCACTTTTATGAAGGGTTTCAAAAACTTAAAACATCTAGAATACATTTTGGTTTTAAACATACTTCATCAAACATAAATTCCCGGTGTCGCGGGAGGCATGGACACACGATGACATCACACAAACATCCAAAACCCGGACAAACATACATACTCATCACTTCACTTTTGTCGCTGCCGGGATTCGAACCTGGTCCCGAGGATCAGAAGTCATGTAACTGGCCAATGAGCCACAACGACCGTTAGTTAAATAATTTATACGTGATTAAAATTATATAAAGTTGTTTAATGACTAGTTAGTAATCGATAAATACAAAGTTGTTTGTGACCTGTATTTTAGTTCATATAAACAAAATCGGCTGTGTGGTCTAGAAGAAGCAGATAAAAAGACAGATAGACAGGCGAATTCCTTAATATGTTACATTTTTAAAACAATGGCTTTGTACGACAGTAAATATGTAAAAGAGGCTAGTACTTTAGAAGGCGGCTGTACCCGTGCGCAAACATATCCCTTCCACAATCGCTCAGCGTATCATATGACAACAATACAGAAACTTACTTGAGACTTAGATGCAATCTATTCCGTCTCTTCAGTCCGGGAAAAGTCAAGAAGGAAGTAGCAGGAAAGCTCCTCGCCTTCAGCTCACACATGTCAGTTGTATAGGCAGCATCTATAGAACAGCCTTGGCAGAGTATACCGCCTTCTTTTCGAGCAACACATTGAGAACCACTGCGACATATGGAACCATCTCCGTTCAGATCGCAAGATGCTTTGGTTAGGATGGTTTCGCAGTTTACACCTGAAACATGTGTATGATATAAATATACGTGTAATAAATACATACATATAATTTCCCAATTTCGATTTACATTTCCCGATCCATACAATCCTGGAGTCTTCAAGTCACGTCTTCTCTTCTTCTTCTTGTGCCATCCCCTAACGGAGGTCGGCGATCATTAGGGCAATTTTAACCTTGGAGACTGCCGCCCGGAATAGGGATCTGGTACTCAACCCAAACCAGTCTCTCAGATTTTTCAGCCAGGAGGTGCGTCTGCGGCCAGGTGGTCTATGGCCTTGTATTTTTCCTTGGATTATAAGTTGCAAGAGGCTGTATTTGTCGTTTCGCATGATGTGTCCAAGATATTGCAATTTTCTAGTTTTTATAGTTTTTAATAATTCTAAATCTTTACTCATTTTTTCTAAAACCGTTCTATTTTTTACTCTATCCGTCCATGATATTTTTAGCATTCTCCTATATATCCACATTTCAAATGCTTCCAACCTTTTACACATGTTCCCGGTTAGAGTCCAGGCTTCTACTCCGTATAGAAGAATGGAAAATATGTAGCACCGTACTAGCCGGCACCGTGTAGGGAGTTTGAGATTCCGGTTACAGAGAAGATGAGAAAGTTTACTAAATGCTCGCCGAGCCTGTTCTATGCGACACTTTACTTCTGTACTATGGTCTTCTTTTTCATTAACTATGCAGCCCAAGTACTTAAACGAATTAACCCTATCAATGACTTGATCCTTTATACGGAGAACGTAAGGTGTTTGTGTTCGACTAACAACCATATACTTTGTCTTTTTGATGTTAATATTAATACCATACAAGGAGCTGCTGGCTTCTATACGATTTAATAAGCTCTGCAGATCTTCTATCGAGCTTGCCAGGAGTAAAGTATCATCAGCATACCTTATATTATTGAGGGGTCTCCCATTTATTATTATACCTTCAGTTGCCTCTTCAAGAGCTATTGAAAAAACTTCCTCAGCATAAAGATTGAATAATATTGGTGACAGCACACATCCTTGTCTTACTCCTCGCATTATTTCGACATCAACCGTGAGTTGGTTGTCAACACGTACATTCGCTGTTTGCTGCCAGTACAGGTTTTTGATAATTGATATGTCTTTGGCATCAAGTCCTATTCGCATTAAAATATTAATCAGTGTGACATGTTTCACTCGGTCAAATGCCTTTTCGTAGTCTATGAAACAAATAAACGCATTTTGATTAATATCCCAGCAACGTTGCATCAGAACTTGGTATCCGAACAGTGCATCACGTGTTCCTAATCCACTTCTAAAACCAAATTGAGTGTCCGAGATGTTGTTTTCACACTTGCGGTATATTCTTCTATGTATGATTTTTAGAAATATTTTAAGAACATGGCTCATAAGGGATATTGTGCGGTAGTCACTGCATCGTTGAGCATTACACAACTTTGGAATCGTAACAAAGGTAGAGTGAAGCCAGTCCTTAGGGATACTTCCATTGTTATAAATACCATTAAACAGTTGGACGAGGATATCCAAGTTTTCATGATCTAACAATTTTATTATGTCAATAGGTATTTCGTCAGGACCAACTGCTTTACCACTTTTAGCAGATTTTATTGCATATGAGATTTCATCCTTAGTAATTTGTGGTCCAGACATATTCTGCTGTATTGGGAAAATATCCTGTCTCTGGTCGTAAAACAATTCCCCGATATAATCCTTCCATACTTTCAGCTTTTCCTCAATACTCGTAGTATAATTCCCATATCTATCAAGTAGAGTACTCAGGTTCGATTTTCTTTTGAGGCCAACGATTTCATTAACCTTCTTGTACATGTTGAAAGAATCATGTTTGGCCTGGAGCATCTCCACCTCAGTACACTGCGCATTAACCCATGCGTCTTTAGCCACAATACATTTGCGTTTAATCTCTTTATGGAGTTCTTTGTATTTTTGTTGATCCAGGTTTTTGCTAAGCCTTCTTTGTGTCATTAGATCTAATATTTCAGAAGTGATAAAGTCCTTTGTTCTCTTTTTAGCGCATGGTGTTAATACATTTTCACCTGCTTGTACTACTATCTCTCTCAGTTTCTTCCATAATTGATCGGGAGCATTTTGTGTTATCTGCTCTTCCTGCTGCAATTTATATATACGACTATTCAATCTAAGGTGCAGCTTTTGTCTTTTTTCGGGATCTTTAAGTTGACCTACATCCATCTTAGGTCTGAATTTAGGCAACGCAATTTTCTTTAACCTTATTGCGAGGGTCCCTACAAGCGGATTGTGGTCTGAGCCTATGTCTGCACCGGGGTATGTCTTGACAGCAGTGAAGCAATTACGAAAACGCTTGTTGACCAATATGAATTCTATTTGGTTTCTGACTATATGAGATGGCGTGTCAGAAGGCGCTTTCCATGTATACAACCGTCGTGGATGTAATTTAAAGAAAGTATTTGTAGCCACTAAAGATTCTTCTTGACAAAATTGGATCAAACGGTCTCCACGGTCATTACGCACACCAAGCCCATAGTTTCCCACAACGTCAGTGACTTTTCCTTCCCCTATTTTAGCATTAAAATCACCCATAATTATGTTTAATTCGTATTTCTTTAAATTTGTTAATGTGCTTTTGATGGTATCATAAAAAGTGTCTATAATTAAATCGTTGTAGTCACAAGTGGGTGCATATACTTGTATTATGTTAACATTTATTGGTTTGGATTGTAACTGTATTAGAATTATACGGTCAGACAGCGGAAGGAAGTTTATTACAGCTCCTTTTAGTTCTTTCCTTACAATGACAGCAACTCCATTTCTGTGATGTTTATCGTCATTTCCGCTGAAATATGTCACAAACTTTTCCGTTTCTTTGACGCCTCTTCCTTTCCATCAAGTCACGTACATTACATAATTTAATTCCCCCTTCTCCATTCTATCATCGGTCAACCAGACGTACGACTATGCGCCACCGCTACATGGTAGATATGCCACCATTACGCACGAAGCGTTTTGCTTCCAGTTTTATAATGCGTACTGCCAGAGAGTGGAACTCACTGCCTGAGTCTGTGTTTCCCGATATGTACAACCCCGGAGTCTTCAAGTCGCGAGTGAATAGGTTCCTTCTAAGTTTGCGTGCTCCACCTTAGACCGCGTCGTCGCTTAACATCAGGTGAGACATTGGTCAAACGCAAGCATATAATCTTTAAAAAAAAAAAAAAAAAAAAAAAACGTTAGAATAGGTACCTTCTAGGCTTGCGTGCTACATCCTAGACAACGTCATCAGTTAACATCAGGTGAGACAGTTGTAAAACGCAAGCTTATATAAACTAAAATACATGAAACTTTATGTCTCAGATGACGGGTGCAGTGCAGTTATTTACGAATTGCGAAATATGTGTCTCCTATAGGCACAGGTTACTACTTAACATCCTATGGGCCTTTAGAGTGTTCCGTAAACACATACCAAAACAAATTCACTATGCTACTGCAATAAGTAATAATGTGAAATAATAAAATAGTACTTTTAAATTAATGACTAAACTTATTCGTACTTATTAAAGTACGAAATAATCAGAAGTAATAAAATCTTTAATAAGTACCTAATAATAATATCTTTGTTAAAGTGTTTTTGTCGTATCTAACTGTGAAGTCTTACTTAGAAGTTTGTTAATTGCTTTCCAAGAAAATAGGAAAATGTTTTACACTTTTGCGAGAAACAGTTTCATTTTGTAAGAATTCTACAGATATAGAGAACAGATTATGTACCTACCTGTGAAACCAGCAGCACAAACGCAAGTGTAGCCACCTTCACGACGAACGCAAGTACCGTTGTTCAAACAAGGAGATGAGTAACAGAGGTCAACTTCTGTATCACACATGTAATGCTCTCTAGACCCTGAAATTACAAAATAATCAAAATATACCAATGGTCCAAATATTACACCTTTTTCAATACTGTATAGATCTAGCGTGTGACCACTATTTCACTTGATGGTCAGTGCCAGTGCCAGTGGCGATGTGGTTATCACGCTAGACCTAGGATGCTTACTGGCTCTCAAGAAGTGCTGCCTGAGCACACTATGTGTTTGGTGACAGTTTTTCAAACTTGAGGGTGGTTGCTAGCCAGGCGGGTACTCGAGAGTACCCTACTTGTCATTGTTATTTAATTAGCGGCTATGTCAATATCGGCGAGGTTGACTCAAGTCATGGAGCCGACTGTCTACAACCGTTTGCCAACAGTTGTGACAGAAGCAGTAATCATCATCTCTACTAATATTATAAAGAGGAAAAATTTGATTGTTTGTTTGCATTGAATAGGATCCTAAACTACTGAACCGATTTGAAAAATTCTTTCACCACCCCGGGTGACATAGGCTATATTATATATATTTTTAAAATAGGGATCTTTTAATTTTAATTTTTTTACCCTTGCGAAGCCGGGGCGGACCGCCGCGCTAGTTCAAAATAAAGCAGCTCATTGAAAACAATTTCTATAATGCTAATGAATTTGCGACTAGTTCAAGTGTGACGTAAAAATACCATTTTGTACTTTTATAGTAATGTCTGCGTTCAGCTAAATATTATTAGCATACTATTTCTTTCTACACACTCAGTGTGCTATTATTGGATTTAAAGCTTATTTGACGTGTACTGTAATATGAATAAATGTCCAATCGTCTGATTATAAACGAGTTAGAAGCACTATAAAATCTTACCCGTGAACCCCTGCGGACATTGGCAAGTGAACGTAGTGACCGGATAGATGGGTCGGAATAGTACTGAGTCACTGTGAATAAAACCAGATGCGTTGCCAAATTTGAGAACAGTGAGGCACTCTTCGTAGTTTAGACATGGTTCGTGAACACAAACGTTATCGTCGAATGGCAAAACCTAAAACAAACACAACACTATTCAAGAGTACAAAAGATATGTTGGCAATAGTTATTATTAAATCAATATATTATTAATTATTATTATTTTACACTGGCTGCGCGCCGCGGTTTCATCCGCTGAGTACAGTTTTTCTACTACCTCAGGTTTCCCTTAGAAACCATACTTTCCCAGGATAAAAGTAGCATATGTCTTTCTTCAAGGTCGCAGATATCTCTGCCAAAATGGACCAAGGAGACAAAATGTCGAGGTAAGACATGGCTTAATTAATGGCGTAAGATATGGCTTTAAAACATGGCTAACTTGAGCTTGATTTCAATGCGTTAAGTGCATTGAAATTAAACTAGGAAAGGTTATTTTAAATAACCTAGTTCTCTTTTACGATGTAACAAGTCTGGCTCGGGTTTAGTTTCTTTTTAACCGATATCAAAAAACGGAGGAAGTTCTCAATTCGACCAGTATGTTTTTTAAAAATTTTTGTAACCTCATTACTTTTGACTGGGTGAACCGATTATGATTATTCTTTTTTTATTTGAAATGTGCTTTTCGCCTGGCCCCATTTCAATTGTCCATTAAAATCGGTCAAGCGGTTTTTTAAATTACACTCTAATAATAATTAATAAAAAAAATTTGGCAATTTTCTTCTTAAACATAAAAGAATAAGAATAACTTCATTTCAACTGTCACAAAGGTATTCATATAATAACAATCTTAAAGTAAGTACTAATCTAGTTGGTAACACTATGAAGTGGTGGTTTGGATTCTGGTCTCCACACTAGGAGACAAACATACCTGAACGGTAGCAAGTCTTGCTAAAGTAGCTCGGTGTAAGTACACCCGTTCGCGCAAGTGCGTTGGTGAATAGAACTGAGATGTATCACCAGCGAATCCGATTTCTGCGTCCGGCCGTTTCGCTGAGAACGATACATTTAGAATATTGCCGGTCACGTCTGTATCATCCTGAAAAAAAAACAAATAATAATAAACAGAAACATCATAGCGTCATTATTAATTGGAAATGTTTTCGTAAGCAAGGGAAGCTTAACTACAAAAATATACAACGTTAACTTAAAACATATTCAAGTTGAAACTGGCACAGCTAGGTAACAACTTCGTGAAAGTAAAATTAATTGATAACGTAATGTTGCAGTTACTTTTTTATTACAAACTAGCGGTCCGCCCCGGCTTCGCACGGGTATAAAATTTCAAAATTAATAATTATAAGGATCTTAAATGTAAAAAAAAAAATATAGCCTATATCACTTCAGAAATCAGAAATCAGAAATGTTTATTGAAAAACTGTGTGATATAGAAATGAAGATGTTACAATTTAAAATAGTTTCAACAGCCTGCCCAGTTTGAGCATTCAATAGTGTTCTTAAATATTATATTTTTTATGTACAAATGCTATATTATAAATGTTGCAAATTTTACATACTTTACTACTACTTAATTTTACTAATTATACTACTTAATTATACATATTTACTTACACACAAAAATTTTATACTTAATCACAATTACATATATTACAGTTGCACCGTGAATAATCATTAAAGAATTCTTTTATATTATAGTAGGTTTTGGAGATCAGCCACGATTTTAATTTACGCCGGAACAGCTCGTTGTCTAATACCTTTATTTCAGTAGGTAATCTATTGTAAACATAGAGAGCCATAACATATGAACTGTTCCGAAACGTTTTATTATTAATCTGTGGTACAATTATATTATATTTATGCTTAGATCTTAATATATCCGCACGGATTGACTTAGACTCAAAGAAATACTTTTTACTAGATTTAACAAATAAACAAAGTTCATATATATAAATACAGGTGAGAGTTAGGATATTATTAGTTTTAAATACATCACGCAAACTGTCCATACTATCCAATTTATATATAATTCTCAAGCAACGCTTTTGTAAAATAAATGATGACTCGATTTCAACTGAGTTTCCCCAAAATATTACTCCGTAGCTTAGCTGAGGATATACGTACCCATAATAAGCGTTCATTGAAATTTTTTGTGATGATATATTACTAAGTATTGATAAAACGTAGCAATATTGTGAAAGTTTGCTATTTATTTTTTTGATATGTGATTTCCAGTTTAGGTGAGTGTCTATGCTAACACCCAGAAAATTAGTTTCACTTACTATGTTTACTTTACTGCTATTGTAGGAAATATCTAATTTTAATGGACATTGTTTATAATTTCTAAATTGAATGGCTTTAGTTTTGTCTACGTTTAGTTTTAGGTTTATGTTCTGTAACCAAGTGCCTATTGTATTTAACGTTTTGTTTATCTCTATTTCATATTCATGGTTATTTTTATTGGGGATAGTATAGCTTCCCAACAGTGAAATATTTCTTTAAATCGGTTCAGTACTTTCGGAGCATATTCAATGGAAACAAACAAACAAACAATCAAATCTTTTCTCTTTATATTCATAGTATAGATACAAATAAAGGATTAGATCAAATCAATGTTGAACTCACAATTATTATTAAACATTATAAGAAAACAGGCTACACTCAAACGTTTTTTTTTCATCGGCTTGGAGTTTGCGCACTCGCTATGAAAAAGGGACGCCTCAGTTTTACCCGTCTGAAATGTCGCCCTAACCCATAACGATGAAAACTTGAATTCTTTCAAATCAATTTTAGTTTTCTCGTAAAAAAAACCTAAAGCGCTGTAGAGTTCAAATCCAAATAAAGCTGAGAATTATGAGTATCTATCTATCTATCTATCGATCGATAGACGATTTTTTGGTAGGACAGGTTTTTTATAATATGATGAGCGACACAATGTGTACCGAATTGCAATATTAAATAAACACAATTTTATGTGCAGTGTGTATTCAATTTTGTTTTCTTACCTGTACACTGAACACATATATGTTTTCTTTTGGACACGGTATAATAGCAGCTAGTCCGTCCATAAAGAACCCTAGTAATGGCGATAAAAACTGTTCCGCTGTCATGTCATTCAATCTCACTGTTATGCTGTTGAAAAGCATCTCCTCCGTGATCAAGCGCACTGACAACTGCATCATTGCCTTTACTTCGTTCACTCCATCTAAAACAATAATAATTTGTAATCACCTACAAACAAGTCTTTAGAATTTTCCCACAAATTCAAGATTATCATTCCTATTAGTAACTCCTTTTTGTTCCATCGGTAATTAAGAGGATTCTATACGGCATACTTGTCCATACAAAAAGAAAAAACTTTTTTACGTTTGAATATTGTCCGATTTGTTTTTTTTTTATAATCTACTAGGCATACGTCTTATTTTTACTTTTTATATCACTTTAAAGTTACAAGCATCACATCCAGTCAATTTTTTCCATTACACTGGTTATTTAAAGTCAATATTTTTCAGACCATAAACTTTTTAGAAAAAATATAACGTCTTAGCCTAACATATAAGCGTAACACATCATACTCAAGGCTCAAGCGGGAGACATCAATAAAAAAAATTGTTACAATTTAGAGATGGAAAAGAGGTTTGCCCCGGAACGTAAATTCTGTCAAAAAAATTAACTATAAATCTCACGAGCAGCAACTGTCCCTTTCGGTTGCATAAGGGGGTTGGAAGAAACGCTGAGATAGCAATACGCAAACGTATACTGTACATATAACTTAGCACCTACAAAGCGAAAACAGTGTTGAGTATAGAAATTATAGAATCCTGGTAATTATGGTCGGATTTAACATTAACGTTCAATTACTTCTATGAGTCTTTTTTACTTATGAATTTGAAGAGGAGAACGCTTTGTAACTAGAGATTATAGGAACGGAACAAACCTGTGACAGAGATCTCCATAGCTGCCAATTTAGGTACATTAGTGTTCAGCTGCGGTGATAGGGTCATGGATCCTGATGTCTCGTTCAATAGCACTAGATTTGCATTGTTGCCCGATAGAATCCTATATTGCAGCTAAAATAAAAAATGTTTTTTTAATAAAGTCACCAATTACCAAATTATCGTTATAAGTAATGTTTGTATGATAAACCAAATCATCATCAAACTTAAGACCAATAACATCAAAAATAATTTACAGTGATGCCCAACTTAGAAGGCCATTTTAGAAACTTTTTAATTCTATATGATTGAAAAAG
Source organism: Apeira syringaria (assembly GCA_934044485.1). NCBI lineage: Eukaryota > Metazoa > Arthropoda > Insecta > Lepidoptera > Geometridae > Apeira > Apeira syringaria. The sequence goes on along the minus strand of OW203665.1, from coordinate 7,061,908 downwards.
ACAGCAACTTTATTTGTCAATCCGGAGTTACCAAATTATCGTTATAAGTAATGTGTGTAAGATAAACCAAATCATCATCAAACTCAAGACCAATAACATCAAAAATAATTTACAGTGATGCCCAACTTAGAAGGCCATTTTAGAAACTTTTTAATTCTATATGATTGAAAAAGACAGCAACTTTATTTGTCAATCCGGAGTTACCAAATTATCGTTATAAGTAATGTGTGTATGATAAACCAAATCATCATCAAACTCAAGACCAATAACATCAAAAATAATTTCCAGTGATGCCCAACTTAGAAGGCCATTTTAGAAACTTTTTAACTCTATATGATTGAAAAAGACAGCAACTTTATTTGTCAATCCGGAATTAGCTAATTTAAGACGGTTAACTAAAAAAACCATCGTCTTCAGTTAATCTGATATTATTCTGTCATTATTTCTATTAGTTTCCATAATCAAATACCTTTCCATTACGAATTATCAAACCACATCTAATTCCGAAAAATATTATCTACCTTATCAGTAACATCAGCGTCATAAGCCGGTACTCTTCCAAACGGTCCCACAGGAAAACAATCCTTAAAGTTGTTGAAAATGATCTGAAAATCCTTCATCATCGGCGCATTATCATTGACATCTGTCACCAGTATTTCTACTCTAACGTCGTTCCATAAAGGAGGGCTAGCAGCCCGAATGATCAGTTCGTACTTCTTGCGAGGGCTCTCATAGTCGAGGTCTAACATTGTCACCAATTCTGCTTTGTCTGAGCCTTGACGGGTTTCCAGAGAAAAACTTTGGGAATCATCACCACCTAAAATTTTACTTAAAAATAAATAAATCTTTATTGGCACTACAATCATTTTAAGAATACATTAAAATTATTTGGATGGATTGTTTTATACCATCCGTTTTTACCCAAAGATTGCTATATTGAAAGTTCAAAACAGTTCAAAATCACGCAGGGATTACCTAATAGTCTCAAGGATAAAAGAGTATGATCCCAGAAGGGAGTCAATTATGTGTCGTCACGGAGAGCTGCAAATCAATACTTCTTAGTTCATAATTTACATATCATGGTTTTTTTATTTCTTTGTTTTATATTTCTATTTCAATCAGTTTTGCATTGTGGCAATGCCACCCCCATAACAGCTATACAGCATATTTCAAACTTGCTTTTCCCGTGGTTATGCTCGCAATAATAATTTATAGAGAGTGAACGAAAAAACAAAACAAATTCACAATTTACAAGTTATTTCATAACAAACATTGGAACAACCGACTTAAGATTTTCCTCGATGTAACCGCCAGGGCAACAAGAAACTCACTATTACATTTACATTTTTAGCTAGGATATCATTGTAAATAATTATTAATTACGCTGCATGCTTAATACACCATCATATCACACACTATCATATTCAGGCGCACATCAAACCAACTGCGTGTTTGTTTTTTAAACGGAGTTGCTTCAAACGGTTTGACGGTCGCCGTGGCGCAGTGGTTAGTGTCATTGACATGACTACTGTGTTTCCGGGACCCTGGGTTCGAATCCCGGCAGGGGCAAACATTTGTGCAATGAGTGTAGGTGTTTGTCCTGGGTCTTGGATGTTTGTGTGCTGTGAATGTGTGTGTGTCCAAGCCTCCCACGATACAGGGAATCCTAGTGCGGGGGTTTAAGTGTAATAAAATATATATATATAAAAAAGCCTTGTAAAATAATCAGAAAACACCTTTAATTTAATGTGTATATCTTTTACGATGAAATCGTTTTTATAGTGTTAGTTCCCGCGTTTATTACCTTTGATAGAATAATGCACTACTGCATTGGGTCCTTCATCTGGGTCATGCGCATATATCTCTCCAACTGTAGTTCCGATCGGGCTGTTTTCAGGAATGTAGAAGGTGAGGCAATCACTCTCGAACACCGGGGGCGAGTCGTTGATATCTTCAATTTTTATGTGAACGATCACCTATAAATCCATAAAAAATAATATTATACTATATAGGTACTAAGAAAAATCTTAATTACTAATAAACAACAACAATTTTTGCTCTGGGAGTTCAACTTTCTTATATCCAAACCATCTATGATTTTCTGGAATAGCATTACACTAGATCCGAGGATCTAGTCTTCACTCCACAATCTTATCCTATAATATTCTATATTTAAAGGCCACATTTCATTCTTAAGGCTGTCATTTCCCTTGCATTTAATTCGACCTTGATAAAAAACCTAAACTTGCAGATCTGCATAAGCTTCGCAAAGCATAAGCATCATATGCCGTGGTGGTATCGGCCTAGAATAGTACTCCCCCATCTATTCCCGCGGGTGCCGTAAGAGTCGCCTAAGAGATCATGTACCAGAAAGTGGGCGGCAGCGTCTTTGAGGATCGAAAATCATACTACGCTCGCCAACCCGCCTGCCAAGCATGGTGAGTATTGGCAAATTCCCCCTATACGGGGGAGGCGTATGTCCAGCAGTGGACATCCTGTGGCTGAGATGATGCCAATCGTATAATAACAAAAACTAAAATCAATAAAAATACCGTAAATTAAACACCGTTATAAATCAGTAATGGATATGGACATCTAAACTTACGGTAGAGCTCTGCGGCGGTGTCCCTCCATCGATCGCCAAAGCTTTCAGATCATACGTAGCCACAGATTCTCTATCCAAGGCCTTGTTAGTCCTGATGACCCCAGACGCGGGGTCAATGACAAATGACCCTTCTTCCCTATCTCTAGGGTCGAGTTCGTAATGCACCCGCCCGTTGAGACCGACGTCCGCATCTGTTGCACCCACTTGGGTTACCGATGTGCCTACAAGGAAAAGTATATTAGAAGAAAGAATACCGTCGCATGGTGTATCTGAAAAGGCTTATTTCCAAACATATAATATATTAAATACTATTTTTTTTATTTAGGCTCGTTCTATGAGTGTGTTTGTATGCCTATCTACAAATTTACAATCTCAAAGTCCACCATTTTAAGCTGCACTTTTCAAATGTGTTAGTCACATGTGCTTATTCTTATATAACGGGTCCAATCGCAATATTTAGAAGGTAACAGAAATCATTACACCTGTAATATAACCTTAAAGCACCCTTAAAGTTCTATATTTTGCCTATGTCCGCAGCCATCTCGAGTACGCTAGCCAAGTCTGAAACCCCCGCTATACAGTACATTCCGATCGGTTAGAGTATACAAAGAAAGTTTACGAGATATCTTGGCTATAAGTTCAAGATCCCGTACTCGAGCTATGATGTCCGTTGTTCTCGCTTCCACCTTTTACCTCTCAAGTCCCGAAGATATTTAAGTGACATGCGTTACCTCACGAAAGTGGCCCAATCAAAAGTAGATTGTATAGAACTAGTTTCTATGCTAGGATTAAAAGTTCCACCGAGACCCCAAAACCGGCAACTGAGTAATCTCCTTCATGCCCCTAGCGCACGCACCAACTATCGCCAAAATTCATTTTTTATACGCTCAATAATGGCTCTCAACGATACTCTCAAACTTAATCCAAACATCGACTTATTTGTGAGTAGTTCGGCGTCAATACACACGGCACTAACCAACACTCTGGTTGTACCTAACCGACATTAGTTAGTTTTTTGTATTGTAAATTGTATCTATTTGTTGTAGACTTTATGTATTATTACTGTATCTCCATTATCTGTGGAGGCTTGTAAATGGCTCTTCTTTATAATATTTGTTGTACTAATTTGTAACTTTAGCTGTAAGCCACCCAAATAAAATAAAATAAAATAATATTTCAGAGCTGTTTTATAAAGACTGACAGCCCTCCATATTGAGATAAAAAGCGGGTAGTCGGAAAACCCACGTGCTCTAGCCGATATTATCACCAGCATTCTTCAGGTTGCTCGTTACTCACGGCCAACTGAGTACATCGCACTTGATCGATTGGTCGAAATGTCGAGGTTGATATATGACTATATTCTATTCACGCGATCAAGTCTTGATAGATTTTAAGCCATGTGTTCGAATCGCGATTGTCTAAAAATACCAACTAACAAACCATAGACAAAACCAATAAAAGTACACTAATGTTATGATGATGATGAAAAAAGGGAGATGGGGCACTAGTGCGTCGAGCGTGGACCGCATAAATTAGGTTCGTGCTCCTATTTTGCTTTAGTTGCTATACGATCGGCGTGCGTGCAGTACCTTTGGTTGTCAGTGTTTTTCACAAGCATTTTAATGTTTAGGCAGAAATAATGCCTTACTGTACTTTTAAAAAATGCAGACATAGCTCGTGTAAAACTAACAACTGGGTGTGCATTCGCTTGTACTTGTATCTACTCCAGATTATAATTACGTGATCTTAGATCGTACTGTTATGCAGATATTCGAATTTAGGGTTATACAAAATTTATATTAACTTGCAACTTTAGTCCTTTTTTTTTATTTTTTTTTATTAGCATTCACACAAGGTCTTCAGGTCCTAAACTAGGCAGAGCCTGTACTATGGTAACCTGTTGACTGATATATATACTTATATACATATACACACCCAGACACAGATCAAACAGACATGTTCATACACACAAATGTTTGACCTGTCCGGGAATCGAACCCGGGACCCGCGGCTCAGAAGGCAGAGTGCTCCGCGGCGTCTTCTCTGATACTGATGAGCATCATGATCATCAGTATCAGAGAAGACGCCGCGGAGGAGAGTTCTACGCTCTTGTCGCCGCTCGGACCTGAACCACCGAAGATGTCGACTGCAGTGATCGACGAAACGTCTGGAACAAAAGTTTCACATAGACCACGGCCAAACAGCCCGGAAGCAATATATACAACATGCAACGCCGGCCGTGAAAGCCTTAGAGTTTACAGTATCTTCTTCGTTTTAATAATGTCATCGGGGATAAAATATGCAAATAAATAAAATGCGTTCACGTACCAACAAGAGCATCTTCCATTATACTCGCAGTATACAGCTGTTGCTTGAACACAGGCTCATTGTCATTGACATCCACAACCGATATTTCAACGTCAGTCGTGTCAGAGAGAGACGGCACGCCACCGTCTCGCGCTGTCACTGTCAGGAGGTAACCTGGAAATACAGTATGGTAGGTTTATCAGCATCCTATCACCAAAAACGTATAAATTGGGATATATCCGGTTACCAGCTGATTTACTAAACAGTTTCATACATGTACTTGGAGATTCGGTTTGAAAAGATATAATATTAACCCTCGAGCTCATCCACGGATACCCTTAGGTTAAGTAGTTTTGTCTGGTATTTTGAAGCGACAATAGCTCAACGGTGGGAGCGTCGGCTGTCAAACTCATGATTGTTTATTCAAATACGCGATTGCATAACATGAGACAGATAGAGCAAGCCCGAAGAAGGTATGGATGGACTTGTTTTTTTATACTGTATAGATCTAGCGTTTAACTACTATCTCACTTGATGGTCAGTGACGATGTGGTCGAATATGTTATCACGCTAGACCTAGAATGCTCACTGGCTCTCAAGGACTGCTGCCTGAACACACTATGTGTTTGGTGACAGTTTTTTTGACTAATATGTTTATGAAAGGTGTGAGCACTAAGACGACTTATGATAGAAGAGAATGGAAAAGGAAAACATGTTGTGCCGACCCCATCTAGTGTGGGATAAGGACAAGAAGAAGAAAAAGAGACTCAGGTAAGTGACTGTAATGTCTTTTTTGAGAAAAAATGTATATAACCTAAAAAATACAAAAGGTCGAACTGAAAACACCTACCTTATTTTCTATAACCAAAATAAGAAAAAGAAGATGCACCAGAAAACATATTAGTACTAGCTTATTTTGATTGGAAATTCTCGTGAGTTTGACACATTATTATATAGATTTAGTATCCGGCTTTACTCACGTTTATAGTCGAAGTTTCGACCTAGGTTTCGAGCATGTTCGATGCTCATCCTCTGGCCACGCTGCCAGATCGCGGCGACCACGGTAGTGGCTAGGTCTAGGTCTAGGTGGCCGCCTAGCCACCTAGACCTAGACAGAGAGACCTACCACCTAGGTCGAAACTTCGACTATAAACGTGAGTAAAGCCGGATACTACATCTATATAATAGTATTAGCTTATGTAGAGACGGCGTAGAGTGGTTTTGCTTTTCTAGAAATAATTATGTTGTGTATGAAGTTTACATATGGCTATACTCAACACTCACCGCTCATAGTTTCTCTATCCAACAGTTTGTTGGTAGTTATGGCGCCAGTTTGTGGGTTAATCACAAATTCCTGATCGTGATGAGCGACAGCCTCGTTGGATATCTCAGAGCTGAGACTGTAGGTGATCTGTGCGTTCACGCCGACGTCACTGTCCGTCGCTGATACCACCAGCACTGTGGTGCCGATTGGCGCGTCTTCAAATACCTGGAAATCAGACCACAATAATGGCGCAAATATTGTGCTAACATCGACAATTTTGAATTGACTTAAAAAAATCTGAAAACTATCGCGAGTTTCTTCCATAATTGTAATGACGTGCTGAGGCTCGCGCTCGCCGCCTGGCACGATCATAACTCCCAGATGAAGAACTGCAAATAAGTTCGAAACTGGTCGGAGAGTAATTTTCCAGTGTTTACCACGTGAGTCCTAGTCGGTTGGTTACATTACAATTCAAAAAATCTGTATGGTTATACTTATTACAGTATTAATGACTTTTGACATGACAAGAATAAATGAAAATATGGTGGTATAGTATACAAGGTATTACTTCCTTTGCCATATCGGTATTTCAGGTTCCATTAAGAATGCTCAAATGTTTTTGTGTGTGTTATTACGTAAGACTAAGGGCAGACAAATGACAAGGCAAATAGACGCTTTGATCAAGATTGGGGGACGAAGTTTGATGCTTGTTGCTTACGAACGTCTTGTGGAGATTAATGGTGGGTTTATGTCCAGCAGTGTACACCGGTCTTCGTTTTATGTCAAAAACGATGATGGTAATGTACCAAAAACTAGTATCCGTTGAAGAAAAAGAACATATTTATTTATTTTCCACTAATAAAAAGTGACACTTACCGAAGCAGTGTAAGGTGCATTTTCAAACACAGGCGCATAGTTGTTAGCATCAGTTATATTGATGTGCACCATTGCGGTGTCAGATCTGCCCCCAGAATCGGTAGCTGTTACCGTAAGTACATATCTTCTCTCTTGTTTGAAGTCAAGCGGCTGAGCAACGGTGATGAGACCGCGACCATTTTGGGAGGTGATGGAGAAACGGCCGCGGGTATTGCCCCCTGTGATCTCGTAGTGAAGCCTGTAAGTAATTAATTAGAATAAGGTCTAGCAAACCTTAAGTCCAGTAATTACTGAATAGTAATGTGGCATCCATAACCGGTCTATAGGAATCATCTTTATGGGTATGCCACTTGCATCTAAAGCGAGGTAAATGATAAATGTGAAGAAAAGCAAACAGATTTCATGGACATGACATGGACGCTCGACCAGCGTGTTGACTTCACAGGCCTCCTTTATACGTTAAGCCAATGATATTATATGTTTATATGAGTTAGATGTCGCACAAGCGCGCGGAAACTGAGGCGGAATTTTCATTATGACGCGTATTTCATGCGCAAGTCTAAACATATAGCTATTCTTTTCTATATTATTTGTACCGTATTATCTGTCGCAGTAAGCATGTTTATGTCGTAAAGGAACAAAATCTGAGCACCGCGCAGTATGAATATACGTCATCTTTAGTAAAACATCATTGCGTTAAGCCCATCTCGCGTTATATTTCAATTGTTATATAACTGTTCTACGAATGCTCATGCTACGAACTAAATTAAACAGCATGACTTGTGTGGGAAAGGAAAGTGTTCGAATGAGTTGTGAAAAGATGATTCGGTTTCTATAATTCAATATTTTTTATGGAAATCATATTCCATTGATTATCACAACTGCCGGATCGCCAACCATGCCAATATATGTATAATTTTAAAAAAAATGCGGTACGGTGATTTTGTGTTCTTGAATAAATAAATAAATATAAATAGTTTCGAGTAGGTACCTACTTTATAAGTCTAAGGCCTATTAACATTTTTATCAGGATTTTTGGTGAGTATTTTTTTCTGTTCCTTGTCTTCAACATGGCGCATGCAACTGTACTAAAATATGGAGCAATGAAAGAAAACAAAATAAATGGTAAATATTCCATTTCTGTCTTTTTATGAATGTATAAAACACGAGAATTACTCACGTAGTAAGTCAGAGGGTTCCTACTATAGTTTCGACCACATTCGGTAGTCATTTTCAAGGAGAATACTGGGCGCTCGCGGTCGCGGTAGCGGTATCAGTACCAGTCGAACCGCGACCGCGTCGAAACTATATTAGGAACCCTCTGACTTACGTGATTAATTCCCGTTTTTTATACAAGTCAGAATTTAAACTTTGTCTAACGCCTGACTATGGACAACCTATATGGATCTTGATGATCTTGTTGAGATCTAGAGCTTATAAATTAAAGTATTTTAAGTATTTACTGAAAATGAAAAGAGCACAACCAAATGAGCGTGATTTTTAATATAACTTTACTATTCTCGATGCTTTCGTTTGCCTGTATTGACCTTCACAAAGCATTCAGTCAGTTGTTTTGAAGTATTTCCTTAATTTCGTTTACGATAGCATACGCGAGTGCCACCTTTATCACGCGACAATATAATCTTTAATTAAATAAAGCCAAATTGTGTCGCTTTGACCTTAAGTTTAATATATACCCACATTAACTTATTATCATAAAAATCAAAAGTAATTACTTAGAAACGTAAAAGTCAAGCCAAGATAAATGCCTAAATTATTTACGAGAAACGATTTGAATTTTGTTTTATAAACAGTTGAATATTATGCCGAAAAAGGTATGAATGGACTGTGTGAAGAATATAATGTATGAAAAGTGTGAGCACTGACATTATGACTAATGATTGACTAGTGATAGAATAGAATGGAAGAGAAAAACATGTTGTGGCGACCCCACCTAGTATGAGATAAGGACAAGAAGAAGAAACAATTGAAAGGAGAATTGCAGACTTCCATACATTTGCAGCCTAGAAGAAAGAAACCGCGTTCATGAATGATACTTATACCTATCGATAGAACAATAAATACATTCTTTATTGTATATTTAATCATTTTCTTAGAAGTTGGGAGTAAAAAGTTATCACGGAAAATCATCTGTATCAGTATGCTAACTACACGTCCATATGCGAACCATTCAATGGATCGCCATCCATGTATAGCATAGACAGAGAAAACAATATAGCATGGATCGCGCTACAGATACAGATCACATATTATATTCTGGAATAAACTAGACATGGGTGTGTTTATGAACGCAGTCCGGGTCTACAGAGCAGCCGACTACAGATTATAGAGTAACAATAACAATTCATTTCAGAGCGTAAGTATTCGAACGCAACTAACATAATGAGAAATATAGGGTCATTCGAAAACTACAAACACCATATAAATAAATAAAATAAAAGTACTTCTGATTCCCAACTTTATAAATAATGGAAATTATTCACGGAATCCACAAAAAATTAACCTAAATTTTCATATATGAATACATGAACGGGTTGTCATTTCTTTTTTCCGGAGCAAGGCTGGTTCTGCCATCCTCCTTTATACAGTAGTACGTAATATATTATTGATAGGATATTTTTATTGTATATCTGATGAGACTGTCTATGATACAATACGCAGATAGTTAAACGGTAAGTTTGATAAGTATTCGTAACTTTCTCATGAAAATAAGGTGCTTCTAATGGGAATGGAACAGATGAAAGAGACAATCTCATGGTTTACATATTCTGAATTTAAATTGGAGAAGTTCTGGATAAAGGCTAGGCTTCGAAACAGTGTGTTTATGGGTAAATAATATAAAAAAAGTCTGTGTAAATATAGTATCACATATGAAGTAGTAGTTACTATAATTATGATTTTAACCGTTTTAAAAATAAACCTTAATATGATACCAAGACCACATGTCAACATTTTAGTTTGTGAAAAGTTCTGTATTTTTTTGGTGAAAATATATTTTTCTCCAAAAGCGGTATTATTTAAGCGACGATAGCTCAGCGGTGGGAGCGTCGGCTGTCAAACTGACGGAGGCTGGTTCTATATCCACCAACGTCCTATGGCTGAGATGAAAATGATGATGTATATAAAGCATATGAGCAATTTTATTTAGAACCATTCCTTTGGATAGTTACCGATTATCCTCATCTGCGTCAGTAGCAGTGAGCGTCACAACAGGAGTGCCAGGGGGTTCATCTTCAGCTAGTTCCACTTCATATTGAGCTGGCGAGAAGACAGGATCATTGTCGTTCACGTCTTGAATCACGACTACTACAGATGCTGTAGCTGATCGAGGTGGTGTACCGCCGTCTGTTGCTGTCACCTGAAAGAAAATTCATCAGACATTCGTTTCATCAAATTCTTTCTTCAATTTCTTCAATTCATTTCACTGTTGGGAAGCTACACTACCCCCGGGTGACATAGGCTATATTATATTTACAAAAAAATTACAGATTCTTATAATTTTTAAATATGAAATGTTCAAGAGTGCGAAGCCGGTTAGACCGCTGCTAGTCATGTACTTATATATTGTACGTATAGTATTGAAATGAAATCGTTTATTTGCGCAAAAATAAAACTAACAGTACATAATGGTAAATTTATGTAATTATTACAATATGTTTGTTATTTCATTTTATAATGTTATTTAATTATAAGAGATTGGAGTTAGCGACTTGAATGTTTTTATAAGAAATTTTAGATCTTACGGTAATAAAGCCTGTTTACCAGGATAACTAATCAAGAACAATTTTGAAAATTTGACAAAAAAATTCCACCTCACCTGTAGCTGATACTTGGCTTGCACTTCTCTATCCAACTGTCCCGAAGTATACACCCATCCGGAGCGGGGGTCGATGGTAATGGGCAGGTCATTGTTGCCGCTGTACTCCTTGTCTGCGAGGGTGTATGTCAGCTCTGCGTTCACACCTTCATCAGCATCATAGGCTTGTACCTGTTAAAGGATATAGGATATTTTGTAAAGACCAAGTCCGTCTCTGGCTTTTAGGTTATGAAATCATACTATATAGTTAGATAGGTAACTGTCACGCTTAGACATTACTGTTGGAATGTGATCATAGACTTTAAAGTTCTGCAAGATGCTGCAATATGTTTACTTATATGATTGAGTTTGATAATTTATTTTATGATTAATTGCATCGACATCATGCTAGGCGGGAAACACATACAAAATTTATAGATAATAATCGGCCCTTATTGGTTCTTAAACCTATGACTACAGAATAAGATTCCTGTGTGTGTGTGTGTGTGTGTGTGTGTGTGTGTGTGTGTGTGTGTGTGTGTGTGTGTATGTGTGTATGTGTGTCATGTGTAAGATCGTAAAAAAACTCACCCTGACAATGCTGTATCCCACCGGAACGTTCTCACTGACTGATTCTTGGAAGAGTGAAGTGTAGAATCTTGGCGCATTATCGTTGATATCCTTCACGTTTACTAGCAGTTGTGTTGTATTAGATCGGGAAGGGCTTCCTCCGTCTGGAAGAAATAAGTTGTCACAGTAAAATTGAAACTTTCGTATTCGTGCTTCTTTTAAACAAAAAACTATTGGCAGAGCCACAAAACACGGCTGGCTACCTCGAAGGTTTTCAGTTAATCTTGTTTGCTCAAAATGTTCAATTCCTGTCTTGTTGAATACCTACCACGCATAGAAATCGTTCTTCGGTACAATTATTAAGAAGGATTCTGACATAAGAACTACATACAATACACATCTTACAAGTTTCGGTGAAGCTCCACATGGTACCTACTTATTGGAACTGCCAAGGGCAAGAGTGCTTCTGACCTAGGTGACTTTGCCGACTTGTAGATTAATTTATTATGAAAGTATGAATGTATAAAACAAGGGAGTTACTCACGTAATAAGTCAGAGGGTTCCGACTATAGTTTGTGAATGTGGTTGAAACTATAGTCGGAACCCTCTGACTTATTACGTGAGTAACTCCCGTGTTTTATACATTCATAATGTGTCAAAACCACGTCAGTTTTAATAACAAAATATTATGAAATTATTTATAGTTGTATAGGTTCAGGTGTAAGTTTTAAAATAAAGAATCATACCCTGTGCCCTTATGACAAGTCGATAGTTCCTGACTTGCTCATAATCCAACGATTTGACCAAGGACACGTCTCCACTCAAACTGTCAATAGAGAACTGCATTTGGGTATTTCCTCCGATGATGGCATAGCGTATTGCTGCATTCGCGCCAACGTCTGCGTCTGTTGCCCTGTAAAGTGCAGAATTTGTGGGTAGTCCCTATATATGTAGGAAAACTTGGTAGGGTAGTTTGAAATTGGCACAGGATGTTTGTATCTGTGTAACTTTTACCCTATGTGTGATGTAATATAGCAAACATATCTTCATCCAATGATGATTTACTAAAGATGACGTATATTCATACTGCGCTGTGCTCAGATTTTGTTCCTTTACGACATAAACATGCTTACTGCGACAGATAATACGGTACAAATAATATAGAAATGTTTATACTGATAGATATGTTTAGACTTGCGCTTGAAATACGCCGCCTCAGTTTCGCGCGCTTGTGCGACATCTACCTCATATAAACATATATCATTGTCTTCATCGTCACATCACTACACATCACATTTGAACTTTTTCTTCTTCTTCGTAGCTTCGCATTTTATGTGGATTTAACCAGTATCAAGTTTAATGTTCTTATGTTGAGTTGAATCAAGTACTTAGCCTAAAATATTTTTTAAAAAAGCCTTATTTTTTTAAATTTTTTTTTTCATTTCAAAAGATAAAAGCTCATTCCGAAAGCCCCTCCCCGTTTCACTTATTCAGTAAAAGAGAAGTCAGGGAACATTACTGGAACTTTACTTGGAGATTGCGGGTGAAATAAAGTAGGTAATGCAGATTTGTCATTTAGACCATTTTGTTCCAGTTTTCTACACTCAGTATAATCGTTATTACACACTTTTTTGGTAACTAAAGCAAAAAATAAATCTTTCCTGTCAAAATTTCCCGCCACAATCTCTAAAAGATTGGAAAAAGTTTCGTGAACAATGTTTATTAAATATAGCAATTTAAACGTATTTACCAAAAAGTTTATATTCGGATTAGTAATGAGGTCATATTTAAACGGAAAGGAAACCTTCACGATAGTTGAAGAAAGTTTTCACTTTCTTCAAACCTTATTGGTATGTACAAACAAAAAAGTTTGGATTCATTTAAAAAAGGTTTCCTGTTTGCAGCACAACACAACGTCCATTCATCATCGCCCGTATGAAATATTTATTGCTTTTCGCCTGGAGGCGTGTAAAACAATAAATGCTCCATGCTGGGCTATTCTACATAGTGTGTTCGATAAAGATTTATGGACATGCAAATTTGAATCTGCAGACAGTGGCGTGGCGATAGGGGACGGCTGCCAAGCCTGTTCTATACATTGTTTCATTTGTTCTTCCTTACTGGAAATCTTAGAACATATTGCTAGAAAGTATGTTAAGTATAGTTATCCATAAGTTTAGTATTTGGGTAGGAGATACACACTTACAATATTTATAATAGAACTGTGGTTATGTTATGAGGAGTTATGTTTTAATTATAACGATAGAGATTATTTTACAACAGAAAGCCCAAATAAAATAATGATAATTTATATTTATATTCATTACAAATGAAAAATAAACATAATACTTATGTACTTAACGTAAACTTACATAAATTCTATTCAAATAATGCAAACCCAATTCCTCCTTTTGTAAAAATCCATAAATTATTAGGGTTTGAAAACTATCGCGAGTTTCTTCCATAATTGTAATGTAACAAACCGACTAGGACTCACGTGGTAAACACTGGAAAATTACTCTCCGACCAGTTTCGAACTTATTTGCAGTTCTTCATCTGGGAGTTATGATCGTGCCAGGCGGCGAGCGCGAGCCTCAGCACGTAACTGAAGAGAGTAATTTTCCAGTGTTTACCACGTGAGTCCTAGTTGGTTTGTTACATTACAATTATTAGGGTGCTTGCCTTGGATGAATCATGACAATATTTCGTCAAAGGTGCTTGCATTGATCATACGTAGGTACTAGAGGCTCATGGCGCGACTACGGCAAATATACGCACACAATTATTAACCTATAATTGTGTGCGTATATTTGCCGTGTCTTAGTAGTTAGTTAGCTTAGTGTCGCAGAAATAAGGATTAAGTTTTAAAAAACTCCTAGAATAAAACGTTCATTATGTCGAGAAAGTAATTTTGAAGAAGACTGATTCTAGATGTGAATTCGACGAGTATTGTAATGTAACCAAAAGGAAAGAATAAATGTCTGAATAGGAACACTCACTTGATCCTCGCTATGACAGGGTTGTCAGAAACGCTTATGTCTTCATCGACAGTCACGGTATAGGTTTTCTCGCTGAACTGAGGGTAGTTGTCGTTATCGTCTTGGATGTTCACATGGACCGTTGCGCTATAACATAATAAAACAATTTATATCGGAGAATATGAGACATTACAAGTTATTAAACAAGAACATTGAGAACGGCTATTATCTATAAGGACTGAACTAAGAGATAAAAAAATACATTTATTATAAAAAATACCATTGTAAACAGTACAAATCCTTGAAACAAAGTAAGTTTCCATAAACCATTCTAGGTAAGTAAAGTAGTGAACGTTTGTTTTAGCCCGTAATATAATAATTATTTAGTATATTATTGCCCGCTGTGTTTACCTGTAATTCGACTATGCATTTAGAGTAATACATTCAATATGTATTCAAATAAATAAATGAAATAATTAAAATTAGTGATGTTGATAAAGTAAAAAGTAATGTAATCATTTTCAATATCTTTTAGACTTACATTAAAAATATAGAAAATAGTGAAGGATTCGACATTCATTCAATTATTACTTGCTTGCGCTGAAGCACAATTTAGATCTTAATAATACACATACACAACATAGGAATTACTTGTACTTGTTGTTTATTTAATGTGAATACTAGCTGATCCGGCAAAAGATCATATTCGAGGACCAAATCCGGGCATAAATAAGTGGCAGACGCTTATACCTCGAGAGTGAGCTCCATCACATATCCGCCTCAAGCCATGGTTGTCTGTTCATTCTTGGGCTACGCCTTTAATGGATTCAATGAAATAAGCAAACTTACGTGCTAGAAAGTCTATCAGACACAGGGCTGGCTTGATCAGTAGCCTTCACAATCACAGTATAACGAGCCACCTTCTCCCTGTCCAGGGGTGCTCTGGTCAGCAAGGCTCCACTTCTGCTATCCACGCGGAACACATCCTGGGTTTGAGACTGATCTGGAGAGCTATCATCGATGGACTCGTTCATGTCTTCGGGGTTCAGGCTCTCAGCTGTCACTGATTCTATTGAGTATTCCACCTGAATACAATTTATCAATACAATTGAACGTTTTATTACGATGTAAAATATTAAATCAAATGGCAAAACATAAACTGATAATATCCTACGATGACACTGCCTTGTTGGATATTCCATTATGATCCCCTATCTGAATCCCTATGGTGGATCGAAAAACGTTATCTATTCAGGATCCCCAAACTTGGTGCCCAGGTATATTGAGCTGGACGGGGCATACCTGTACACTTTGTTAAAATTGACTGTGCAAATGGAAGATGGATAGGATCATTTTCAAATTCATTTATTTATCACACTTAGACCCCCGCACTAGGATTCCCTATGTCGCGGTAGGTATGGACACACACAATCACACCACACAAACACCCAAGACCCGGGACAAACAACTACACTCATTGTTTGCCGCTGACGGTAATCGAACCCAGGGTCCCGGAGACATAGAAGTCATGTCACTGACACTGACTACTGCGCCACGGCTTTGACTGCCACATGACTTTTGCTCTCGAAAGCCCTGGGTTCGAATCCCGGCAGGAGCAAACATTTATGTGATGAGCATGAGTCCCGGGTCTTGGATTTTTGTGTGATGTGATTGTGTGTCCATGCCTACGGCGACATAAGGAGTCCTAGAGCGGGAGAGTGAGCGTGAAATAAAACTTTTTTTTCTAGCTTATTAACCTCAGAATTTTTCCCAATATCCTGGTCAGTAGCTTTCAGGGTGAGGACAGTAGTCCCCGGACTAGCGCCTTCTCTGACCGAAGCTTCGTACTGCTGCATCTCGAAGACTGGGGAGTGGTCGTTACAGTCCAACACGTTTATCTACAAAAGAAAAAATATTATATAAATCTTCAATGCATGACAGAGCTCTATAGTTTCGATGAATGAGACCATTAGGCTGGCTTAATTTTAAAACTTACGTATCATTCGGACAAACTTTACAGGAGTAAGAAACAAAATATCGTTTCCTAAATAACTAAAAATCAAAACAGAGAAACAGCTTTATTTACATTTAAATAACAAAAAAACTAAAAAAAAAAACTTGCCGTGGTGGTACCGGCCTAGAATAGTACTCCCCCATCTCTTCCCGCAGGTGCCGTAAGAGTCGGCTAAGGGACCACGTAACAGAAGGTGGGCAGCAGCGCTTTCTGAGGATAGAAAATCATACTGCGCCCGCCAACCCGCCCGCCAAGCGTGGCGAGTATTGGTAAATCCCCCAATGTAGAAAGGCATATGTCCAGCAGTGGACGTCCTATGGCTGCGATGAATGATGAATGACCAAAAAAACGAAACACATTTAGGAGATAGGACAAATGATTCTATCGTGTTTGATACGACATTTTACACTAGACGGCATCAAAAACAATCATTTAAAAATTTTGGAGTTACGAAGTACGAAAATTACGCCAGCCACCCGCGACCAGACGAGCCATATGGGCTGTGAGTTTAAGCACATTTAAAAAAAACTAAGTAAAGTTACCTAGTCGTAGTATGCGATAAAGATTTTCCTATATAATATAAAAATCACGTAAAGACTTCGGGTAACTATTGCGTCGTGTGTAGCAAGGCTAAATCTTGTTGCGTCGTCGTCTTTAAAAATACAAAAACACTTTTAAGCATATTACCACACTATTTCGCATAGCATATTAAAAATCTTGATTTTCATCAGAATGAGTTCCTACATTGTTTAATTAATATTCAAAACACGCTATCCAATTTTCTTGTCATATTTTTTCAGGTTTAAGGCAAACAAAAAAGTAACCTCAGCAATAGTAATAAAATAAAATTATAAGATCCACAATCGAACCTTACCACCGAGTCCTAATTAACTTATAAATAAAAGGAAGGGGCGTAAAGGGCAACAGATGGGTATAAAAGCGCAATAAAGGGCGTGATTAGAGGCCTTATTACAAACAAGGCCCGGTTACGCAGATAATGATATTAATTAATGGAGGCTCTATAACACAATCTTGCCGTAATCATCTCTTACTAAGGTTTATTCAGGAATATATTTAAATATTAATACTCGAGATATTGTTGATAGTTCTGCAAAGTTAAAGCTGACAGATTACTTAAATCAATCTTGTCTATACGTGTATATAAAACAGTTTTTTTTTTTCACTGGATTCTTTTTCAGACCTTAATAATCTTAAGTCATGTACCTTTACTAAGCGCTGTACTTTGTTTATTGTGTTAAATATAATATTTTATCTTCATTTATTTGCGTCAATTTATAATTAGCCTTCTTGTTTAGATATGTAACTTTTGGGTGCAATATTCGAGTATATCTAATGTATTGTACCTAGGTGTTCGTTTTCCTATTAGATTGAAAAAAATAAAAGAATTGTCTCAGATAATCGAACATGTAAAGATAAAAAAAAAATATATACTTTATAATATGTAATGCAGGGTTGACGTTCGATTACGGGTTTAATATGGGTTAAGCCCATTTGCCAGCTTATTTCGGTGAAAATTGTACATGTCTAATAAACGAAAAAATACCGCTTATGAGTCAGTTCAGGAAGGTTAATTCTGATTGAAGAAAGTTTGATTTGTATTGCTAATTTGTTAGTGAAAAAATATTATAAAGCCACCAAATTTTTCCTTTATCAAAAAACAAACACACGCTTGCACGCTTGACAAATGCGCTTGAACTATATCTTACACAAGAAGAAAAATGCCTATACACAATAAAAAAAAAAAAAATAAGATAGGAAATTTAAAATATGATTAGAACATTTTTAGGCCTGTATGTGTTCTGTAAAGTACATTTTTGTGATATTTGAAATTAATACTCATCAGGATGTGTCCCGCCCTCTCTGCCTGTAATGTAATCAGCACTTCGTAACCCCTTAAAGTAAAAACTTACGTATCGTCAGAGCAAGGCATGACGAATCCACGAACGCACCGCACTGAAGATCCTGAAGAAGACTTCCGGACGAAGCCGAAAGATTTATCTACGCGTATGTTTTCACGCTTAGCCCGTATCAAATAGTATAGAGTCGTCATGAGCTAGTGTGGTAACTATTTAATTATATATTTATTAATAAACGGATTATCAAGTTGAAGTGGCAGAGAGAAGGGCACATAGCTCGAAGAACCGATGGCCGTTGGGGTCGAAAGTTTCTCGAATGGACACCACGGACTGGCAAGCGCAGCATAGGACGTCCACAGACTAAGATCGCAGGCAAGGGCTGTACGCGGGCCGCTTCCAACCGGTCCTTGTAGAAATCAAGGGGGGAGGCGGATGTCTAGCAGTGGACGTCATATGGCTGAGATGATGATGATGATGATGATGATATTTATATATAAGATTATAATAGTTCTCTGTCACCGGAGAGCAGTTTTCAGTAGCTGTTTGGCTCTTAATCCACATACTTAATGTGTGATACACATATTCAACTGACCTGAAGCGTAGTAGTTCCACTTCTAGGTGGGAAGGTGTCATCCTGCGCAACCACCCTGAAGTAATGTACGTCCAGCCTTTCCCTGTCGAGCCTGGCCTGCGTGGTCACCACACCACTCCTGGTGTCCACGGCGAACATCCCAGCTGAACGGGAGTCCAACAAGCTTGACATGGAGTACGTGACTGGACTGTTTTCTGGATCACTAGATACAAAAATTCAATTGATAAAAACGAGTTACAAACAACAGAAAGGCACTAAAAGCTAAAATACATCCAAAAAAGAAAATGGGAAAGTGTGTGTGTGTTTGTATCGCTTAGCTCTGCA
This sequence comes from Apeira syringaria, assembly GCA_934044485.1. Taxonomy (NCBI): domain Eukaryota; kingdom Metazoa; phylum Arthropoda; class Insecta; order Lepidoptera; family Geometridae; genus Apeira; species Apeira syringaria. The sequence continues at coordinate 7,042,684 of OW203665.1, read as the reverse complement.
ACTGCTAAGTGGATTTACATGAAATTATGCACGGAAATTCGTTAGACTCCATCAAGAATGAAAAATTGAATAGACATTTTTATTTCAATAAACTTAACTGTTTAGGATTATGGATATTATCTATTTCCAACATCTAACACACATCCAAGCCGCAGGGCGTAGCTAGTGCTATAATAAGCGCTACCAATCAATATACTCATTTAACATCAGTGACAAGAAACATTAGAATACTTCTTTAAGATAATCAACACTCACATTTTTTTAATACCAGTAATTTCATGAATGATTTTGATTGTTTTTTTTACATATCAAATGCCACATAGTGTGTTGAGGCAGCAGTCCTTGAGAGCCAGTGAGCATTCTAGTTCTAGCGTGATAACATCTTCGACCACATCGTCACTGATCAAGTGAGATATTCAAACGTATGTATACAGTATAAAAAAAATACAGAGGATTTTACTCGATTTTCCTGCGATATTTAACACACACACTTTACTTAATAACAATTAATTATGATTATAGCCTTGCAAGCGTGGCGAGTATTGGCAAATCCCAGATGAAGAATAGCCTTGCAATACAGTCGCTAGACTGATTGATGGACTGAGCCGCATATCAATTTTCGAACGGGCACAGTTTACCTATAATTTCTAAACAGTATAAAAGTCATTACTCTCGATCTAAGCTACGTAACAGACTTGTAATATTGAAGCAGTTTCATCAGGAAATGCGCTAAATTACTAGCGAATGGGACCTTTGGAACTCCGGCAATCTCTTAAGTAACGTTATTAACTGCCATTATTGAAAGTACGTTTTTAAGAGCTGGTACTGATGGCATTCCTTTGACGGTTGAGCTTCCTTATTTAGACTTACTTCTTAATTAAAACTGGATTTACTAGGTACAATGTGCTTGATCTGTAATCTTTGAAACGTAATTAGTAAATATCAATACAATTTTTCAAAGCACTAACGAGATTTGAATTTCATTCCACAGCATACTGCTATCGTGAACGTAAAAAGCAAATAGCTCATCGAATCTCTAGTCTCTGGAGGCTTGTAAATGGCTCTTTCGTATACTATTTTATTGTCATTTTGTAACTATAGCTGTTTGTCACCTAAATACAATTTAAAAAAAATACTACAAAAGGGAACCAACTTCAACACTCAAAAGTCTGAAATAACTTGTTGCAGTGAAGTCGGTACCATGACAGTTCAAAAGTAACTATTTTCAAAATATTGTCGCGCATGCTATCGCCTTCGACAAGTTATTTCAGACTTTTGAGTGTTGCAGTTGGTTCCATTTTATGGATAATAAATTTTTGCACCCTTTTCAGTGACCTTTGCTACTCACAGGATCAATTGTCATTTTGTGTATGTTCACCGATTTCTACAACCTCAAAAAGGAAGACATCAAAGTAGACGTAACATTACTCAGTTGTTGGAGTGAACCTCTAAATCCGCTCGACCAGCTTTCAAATAAAAAAAGAATCATCAAAATCGGTTCACCCAATTGAAATTTCTGACGTAACAAACATTAAATAAATATATAGACGAATTGAGAACCTCCCCCTTTTTTAAAGGCGGTTAACAATAAAATATATCAATGGCATTGCCATCCGCCTGGAGCAATGCAAGTGACCACCGTGCATTGTTTTGAGGATTTTCTAGGTTGTGAGTACTTTGAAAGATGTTGCGTGTGGTCCTGTGAGCTACCCTTCAACGTATGGTCACTGACCATAAGCAGGTAAGTATATCTACGTATATAATTATTATATTGATTAGTTAAATAAAATACTACTAACTAATTACAATACTACAGCTATTACAAAAAAAAAATGAGCAATCCACTAGCTATTGTCAGCCTATAGATAACTCAAATGCTCTAACCCGCTACCAGTTGACAGCGTGCCCAGAATGCTTCCTGCATTGCTACGTTGAATTGCAATGCTGCTTAATTATAAGCCACGAGTAGTCAGTAACTATATCCCAAGATGTTACAGGTACGTTCATACATAGATCGGCGTTGAGAACACCTCTAACCTCTAACTCTACAAAGTATGAGAATAAACTCACACTTAACCGCTTAAAAAGAAAGCATCTTTATAATTTGAAAAATAATTTCACCGTATTGTGCACGGTATTTGTACAAAAAATATATCACATAATTATAGTTAATTGTGTGGGTTTACCGTCCCGACGCGGTCGCATTGTCTGCCGACGCGTGCAATGGCTCATGACGACGGTCCCAACCGTAAAATAGATGAGTTCATAAAAGCTCAGTCACCGAGCTTACAGCCAATTAAAGCAGGAAATGAAACGCATAAGTAGTAGCTGTTTAGTTCAGCATTTTCATGATGATTAGAATTCGGCATGTGTAACTCAGCTTAGAACCGGTTCAAATATAATCACAACGTATTGAGATGCTGACCTGCGACTCATATCGGCAGTGATTCTTCATAATATGTACCAGAAAAAACTCCACTGGCGTTCTCAAAACAAATTCTACATTATCTCACACTCACTAACAACACATAAATTATACGTCTAAGGGATATTAGGAATACAAATACGCTTTAGTTATAATTGTATCCAATCTTGTCCAATTGGACAAGATTGTATAAAATTAATATATTGCATAAACCGCACCATAAAATTACAAAAAAATCTATTTGAACGCAATCATCCTGCGTCAAGCATTAAAATAACCTTATATTGTAAGCCTAATTACCTTATAGGTGTAGAAACTATGACCTGTTTAGTTCATTAAGATGAAATTCTTTTGCTAAATAAAATACTCATATTTCTGTAATATTTCTATTTGTAAAATATGACTCACAGCTTACTCGCAACTCTTGCGATGCAATAGTAATCTTATATGTAATAGTAATGTCTATTGTTTAACAAACGCGATCTAAACTACATAAAACGTGCCCGTGAAAACCTGTAATTGTCTTTCTATTAGTTAACATAAGTATTTAATATATTGTACATAAGCTGTTGGTTTTCCAATAAATAAATAAAATATTCAAGTCCAAAACTTAATGAACTTGAAAACGGTAGAAATACCTAGCTACTACAAAAAAAATAGCATGTACCATACGGCGATTTCATTGGTGATCGTACAAAGTGATGAAGGGTGTTCGCGTATTGCGAAAAAATAGTATTAATATATATATATATATATATATATATATATATATATATATATATATTTTATCTTTGTTCATGTAATGAAAAATAAATACTGTATCAAATAATAGGCAATTTAATGAGCGCGGCTCCTCGTCAGGAATCACACATTAAAAGTCTTCTTACTTACTATGGAAAAAAATACAAATTGACCTGATCTGTAAGCGACCTCATAGACTCGGCTCAAACGCTTGAGCTGGTATCAGACTCGTGCTTCTTTGTTGAGTCAACCATACCTAATTACATAAATGTAGACATCCTGTGTTAGGACGGAAATATTAGGATTTTAATTAGGTTACTTACCGAGCTCGTACAGTAGTGACGACGACACCGGGTGGCTGCTCTTCCGCCACCGACGCCACGTACAATGCCTGTTCGAAGTAAGGGGACTGATTCCGCAGCTCTCGTTTCACCCGCTTTGCTATGTCAGTATCGTTGAGCTCCTGATGGTGATACACAATCTTTAAACGGTGATCGGAATCTACAATATTAGTCCGTTCACAGTTGAAAGTGAACAGAATCGACACTTTCCACATCGGTTCTTGAATACACACGTCCGCACTCGCGACCAAATCACCCTGGCTATTTTCGATCATAAAACGAGGGTCACTCACATCGAGAAATTGCACTTTACACATCTTTTGCACCGTCTTCGGCAGGAACGCTACTAACGAATTAATGAACTGCGATTGCCTCAAACAGATGCCTTGCCATCGATCCGTCGTCGGGATGGAAAAACTTGCATATGTCTCAGTTATCCATTGCTTCGCTTCGGCTATTTTAACATCTATTGCCATATCAAAAGGTACTACATTTTGAGATCGTTTTCTCCTACTTCTATTCCTTGCTGCGTAATCTTCGAACATGGTTTCAGACCACGGATACGCCGTGGATAGAACGTTATATTGACTAGATACCAATTCTTCAGATTCCAGCAATCTCCAGTCTATATTCTCGTGATGGGTTACTTCTCTCTTATCGCGGACTATGTCTTCTTCATATTGCAGCGCTGAATCACTTTGATCATAGACTCTGTCAAAGTCTATATCATATAAGTCAGCGTGTCTCCGGTCGCAATCTTCGCCAGTGATTAAAATTCTGATGGGTAGACTGTAGTAGTCAATGTCACGGATTCTTTCAGAAGTAGAGTCAACATAGAAAGTGAAGAGGTTGGGGTAGAAGACACCGTCACAGCGGAGTCGCTTTCGGAGGGAGACGACGCCCGTGGTTCTGTTTACGCGAAGAATGTGGTGGACGAAGTTGGCCGTGCGATGAACATCGATGGTGTAGGAGCGCTCGGAGCCGAGCTTGTAGACGGCAGAGTCGAAGACTACATAGCCGGATGGCGCGGAGTCCGGGACCAGGATGAGGTAAGCACGGGTGGTCGCCAGCGCCAGGGCGGCGACCACCACGCGCGTCCACGCTCTCCCCATTATTGCAGGTGTTCACCTGCACCGCCGCCGCTCTCGCCAACTACTTCTTTTATCCATCTGAAACAAGTGAAACTATTCTTAATATGCAAAATTAAAGAAAACAAGACTGGTATGACTAGTTTTTCAGCAAACTTGCATAATGTAAGCCATATTACATTTTTTAGGGCCATAAAACGAGCTATAACACTCTCGTGTGTAGTATAATGACACACTAGTGCGTAATAGAAGTATCCCTTCAAAGTTGAATATGCGAGTAAAAACAGAGCATTCTCTATTTAATTATTAAGTTATATAAGTTTAATCATTAGAGTTTGATTTTTCCTCGCAAGTGTGTTGAAAAACACCGTATGAAACTCGTGAGCTCTGCTTATTACACACTTGGCTGAATCTACTAGCCTATTGCAATTGTTCCTGTTGCATATATAGTTCATACAATTAAAAGTAGGGCGCTAAAACATCCCCTCACATTTATCTGTTATGAAGTAACAAATTAAGACAGCTAGTGGAATACTACTATAGCTTAGTCGGCAAAGCGACAGGGACGGTATTCTGTAGTCATTGGTTTAATTATCTACCACTATTAGCCAAATATTCTCCTTCAATAATTTAAAATTTAGTTCCGCCTAGCATGACGTCAATGCAATGAACCATAAAACACTTTATTAAGTTTCAGATATTTTCTATGCAAATAAAAATGTACCAAGGCACACATCAACTATCAAATAAATACGCGTTTTCATCTGTGACATAAAGTTGGCAGGGTTATTGCGAATATGAAACACAGCATACATTGTTTGCCATGCCAATACGCTTCTTCAAATAACTAAATGTCATAAATTTTATTCAATATAAAAAAAAGAAATAGACACCAAAAGCTTTTATGCAGTTCATAGCAAGGCTTCATACATGATAAAGTATCATCATCATCATCATCATCATCTCAGCCATAGGACGTCCGCTGCTGGACATAGGCCTCCAGATAGTGTATCTTATGTGCAAAATAGACAACTTATGTGACAAATTGAAAACGAATGAAATGAAAAGACGCAAGTAGTACCTACCTTAGTAGTATGCCAAAGAGTTGATTTGCTAGGACTGAAATAATAAGGAAGTATTTCATTTTGGAAAAAATATTACACTGATTTTGAAGAAATTTCCATGGGACCAATCTAAAAGTACATTCCAACAATTTTTTTTTATTGTCCAAAGCACCAGCTACTATCACAGTCGTATTGCAGCGTCATTGAACACTAAATAAGTTTTCATTACATAAGTGTTATAAATTAGTATTTATAAATATATAGATAATAAATTATTACATATGAATAATAAATTAGTATTTCTAATTCAACGTGGCAATGCTGCTAGCATTCTAGGCACGCTGTCAACTGGTAGCGCGTTAGAGCATTTGACTATCTATGACTGCTCAAATGTGCTTGTAGTAGCTGTAGTATTGTAATTAGTTATTAGTATTTTATTTTAATATAGGCATCAGCCCAAGGGAAAAGTATTTCTTACATATATGACATGACACCTTTGGACAATTGAACTCAGTACTGCCTTAATTGAACTGTCACTTATATAGTACAACTGTGACACAGAGAAATGATAGTTTGTACGGACAGGAGGGTTCGTGCGTTATTCAATTGTGATACGATAGCTGATTTTTCTAGATTATAATTACGGAGTTGTCAGCCACGCGTAACCGCTTCATTTTGGACTGGATTTAAAAATTACGATTGCGTTTAGAATGCGTTAATTTTACTAAGATAAGGTAATGAATAAATCCCGTATTAACTTACATTTTATAGAACTATTTAAAACATTTGTTAGACGATTTTGGTAATGATAACAGTATATATTAATATATTCCATTAAATTTACGCAATATGTGAAATGAAATACATTTATTTGACATCAAACAAGTAGTAAAAAAAAACACTTAAATCTACGTACATTTAGTTCTTCTTTTTTTTTTTTTTTTTTTTTTTTATTAACATTCACACACGGTCTTCAGGTCCCAAACTAGGCAGAGCCTGTGCTATGGTAACCTGATGACTGATATATATATTTATATACATATACACACCCAGACACAGGTCAAACAGACATGTTCATGCACACAAATGTTTGACCTGTCCGGGAATCGAACCCGGGACCAGCGGCTAAGAAGGCAGAGTGCTACCAACTGCGCCACCGGCCAGTCACACTGGCCAAACAGGCCAGTCTTCCTATATCACACTCTGTATAAATCTTATATAAAATACATATATGCAAATTAATAAACTTCAAATTTAAAAGTAATGAACAATATCGAATTGAATCGATTCGGTTAGTTGCACGATGCGGGAAAGCCTCTCAATAATGGACAATAAGCTCTGTCCAGATTTCTTGATTATAGAAATTGTCTTGCTTGCTTCTTGCGTGTTTTGTCAGTAATAAATATATTTTCTTTCTTTCTTTCTTCTCAATGCAAACTTTAGCACCTAAGGTCTTAGCTCAATAACTTAGCAACCAGAAACAGCTAACTGTATTTCAAGATAAGATATGCAAATTCCATAGTACTTCTTATGTATTTAAGTTTTTTTATGTAGTGTGTTGGATTTATTCTGTAAATTACATGTGTGCTTCTACATAATATGGTTCAAGAAAGCGGATACAACGTAACTTAACGGTCCTTTATACTCCGAAAGTACTGATAACTCTTGATTTTTCCTGGTATTCAGGGGATCAGATGATCATTTTGTGATAATTCGGGCATTCAGTAGGGTATTTTCACCATTATCCGGCAGTGGCGGGTAGGTCAAAAGATTAATGGCAACAATAAGCAAGGTAGGATCGCGTACTTGCCAGTTCCTGGAGTTTCCAATTTCGCGGTACGGTTCGTTCTACACCTGGGGTCTTATTCATGTTGACATTGCATTTATTCCAACAATAGCCTTATTTTTTATCGACAAAGCTTACATACAGTAAACAACAAAACAACATTAAAAATAGAGAGGATTCAGTATACATTGTTTTGGTTCATCTCTAGCGGCATTCTATTGTAAAGATTAAAAACCATCCGTATCTGAGATTCTGAAGATAAACAATGCTTACTCTTTGAAGGCGATGTTTTCAATCAAAAATCGTAGAATAAAACAATTATTACGAATCTTCATGTTAATCAGCTCGTAAGGGGGGGGGGGGGGGGGTGTCACGTGGTTGTTCTGCTTCTTGTTCTAGGTACAGCATTGATTAGAATGTTGTCAACTTTCACAATGGGCAATATGATATAATGATGACTAGCCTCAACGATTCGTCCAAATAAAAATAGCTATTACTAAAATCAAATAATCTGTAATTGTGAGGATTCCACGGGCGCTAAAGCAACACAATCAGGTGATTCGGCAGAAATGTCGGATGTGGTCGAAAGATTTACGACAACAATTAACAAGGGTGCTGCTCTCGAAAATCGAAGGGACACGGGCAATTTCACACGTGAATTTTGCCAGGTGTTATTTATTTAATGTAATTAAATCATTGATGAATTGCCTCCTTATGCTTGCCAGCTTTCGAATTAATTAACTTTCGTTCCATTTCTAAATACGAGTAAAACAAAAGCTTTGTTTATGCTTATATTATAAAAGTCGTTAAACACAAGAGGTAGGCTTTCCTTCCTAACATGAAGACCTTTGCTTGCGTTTTTTTTTTCAATTTACCACGCGTAAGGAAAATTAATCAGCTTCGAGTCTTTGTACATTTTAAGTTTTGCTTAACTAGTGCAGATTTGATGATTATACTTTTTTTGTAAAAATAGCAGTTTATTTTGTGCTTCCACACGGACATATGTTTCAAAGATCTGTGTCCTAACCTACATTCGATATTATGCGAACACGCCAATGTGCAACTGTACTATAACTAACGCCGTTTCATCGGCGTGGATTACGATTTTCCCGATACCTCAATTATCCTAAGGAAATTAAATCTAACGGGGCTTGATCGCGCGAAAAACATTTAGTAATTTATTTACTTAGTAGCCCCGTTTGATTTAATAACAATGTGTTCGAATCGCGCAAGTCTAAAAATTACAATTCTAAGGAAACTTATAGTTTTCCGGGATAAAAGTAGTCTCTGTGTTATTCCAGGGTCTAACCTAACTCCATACTAAATTTGGTCGAAATCAGTACAGCCGTTTTGAAAGATCAATTCTCCGTCCCGGAAAGTGTCGAAGATTCGGCCGATATTCAGGGATTAAGGAAACAACCACTTAGTTCGACGGTTCGCAATAATATGATAATGCCTTTCCTTTCACATAGACTATAACACCATCGCTCGTGGTGCTGCCACACGCAAATTGACAATTCGGTCTAAAGAAACAATAACCAGTAAAATCAGTTAATCGATTATACATTCATGAAGAATAACAATAAATAATAATTATACAATACTAGTTCTACTCTATAATTAAGTATTGGTAGGATCATCTACAAATACTCACTCAATCAGTAATTAACCTTACAGTTTGAGCGTGACGGAGTAACAGATGTTTTTTTAATTATATGCTTATACCACGAAAATAGCGAGTATTTTCTGGATGCAAAGTAGCTTATGTGTTAATCTAGGGTTTAAACTTCTCCATGCCAAATATCATAGAAATCGGTGCAGCCGTTAGAGCGGGAAGGAGTAACAAACATACACACATAAGCACAAACTTTCGCCCTTATGATATAAGGGAATTATGGGAAGTGGGATGGGATTACAGTGACAAGGCTGTGATGATGCCATTATGGCCTGCACTCGAAGTGCTGGGTCCGACGGCGCTGGATATTTTCCCGATAATAATAAAGCGGAACAGGTAAACAAACACGGCATGTTTGCTCAACATTGCGTGTTTTCAGTGATTGGACGTTCGGTCTCGGTCGACTATTTGTTGATTGCATTTTTAACCGACTTCAAAAAAGAAGAAGGTTCTCAATTCGCCTCGTATGTTTTTTTTTATGTTTGTTACCGCAGAACTTTCGACTGGGTAAATAGATTTAGATTTCTACATGGAAAGCACCAGCTTTCGTTTCCCATTTTAATATTCATCAAAGTCGGACGAGCGGTTTTTGAGTTACACTCCAATAACTAAAAAGTGCTACTCATACCTCGAAGATATTATAGTAGCAGGTGAAGACATCGGTAAACATACACAATGACAACTGATCCCTTGCGTAGCAAAGGTCACTGAAAAGGATGAAAAAAAATAATTGAACCGACCTCAACACTCAAAAGTGTGAAATAACTTGTGGAAGTCGGTACCGTGAGCACAATATTTTGATAATAGTTACTTTTGCACTATCATGGTACCAACTTCAACAAGTTATATCACACTTTTAAGTGTTGAAGTCGGTTCCAATTTTTGGTATTATTTTTTGGGAAAGGTTCTATTGAGGGTCTCATCGAACGATGTGTCAAAATATTAAATTGATATATTATACATTAAGTCCATTACAATTACTGCAGTGATTTACAAATTTATATAAGAAAAAAATCAATGATCTGCCAGGCTAGTCCATGCCCCCACACAGCGAGCGCTGCTATTACTCAGTTTGTTCACAAATGAGTTCCAGCATGTAGATTTGTATGCCGATCCAATTGGAAATATAGAAACTAATCTGAAATCTTTCTTACCCTATTATCTAAGATAATTAGCGCTTTCGCCATGCTGTTAGCTTACTATCTAGTTTAATAAATAAATAAATAAAACTGTAGGAAAGAAGATACCTTCTTAGATTATGGATCACTAGTAGCGCCTCGCGGTTTCACCCGCGTGGATTATGGTTTTCCTGCTCTCTCAATTATCCCACGGGAACTATACTACTTCCGGGATAAAAGTAGCCTGTGTGTTAATCCAGAGCTTAAACTATCGCCATACCAAATTCCATCGAAATCGGTGTAGCCGTTTGAGCGTGAAGACATAACAAACATACACACATACACACAAACTTTCGCATTTATAATATTAGTAGGATAGGATAGGCCTAATTGCAAATCGTCGCTTGTGCACAATCTCCAAGTTTCAGGTAACTGCCCGCTTCTAAACTGAATTATAAGTTTAATAGAGACGGAGTTTAAGGATGAGCTTTAAGCTTACGTCCACTTAGTTGAGACAACAAAACTTGAAAATTATTTTACTTGACATTTGAATTTGAATTAACTCTGTGAATCATTCGAACTTGATAAAATTCACTAAAATTCTAAAAACGAAACAGCTCGTGTTCTATTTACGCTTAAATTCAAATTCATATAACTCCTTACAACTCTTTCTCTAATATTAAGAGTTTTATTTAATTGCGGGTAGTTTTAATCGGTACCAAATAACGTGTAAGCTTTATATTGCGTGAAACTACCCGCATTTTAATAAAAAGATCTAATTTTAGTTTGATCATGTTCAAGTGTCATACGTGTTTGAACTTTATCGTAACCAGAGAAAACTATCTTATCTAACACCAAGTTAAGTTGATTGAACAACTGAATGAGCACCATTAGCCAGATGTATTTGCCGTGCGGAGCTACAAAGAAAAATACATATAATTTACACCAGAAGAGAAGACATTAAAAAGTATAAAAATGTGGTAATATTTTTTGAGGGCGTAGGTCATCTGTAAAGTACCTGCATATTTGTAATATGTATTTTAAATCAACATGCATCAGGATTTCTCCTGCCCTCTCTGCCTGTAAACACCCGCGAGCCTCTCTAATATCATCGGCATCTGTTAAGCACTATTCTCTTTTTGTTTTAGACTAGTATATTTTCCCAACATTTGTATACAAACACATACCCAACATAAACATACCTATGAGCCAAAGTAACCAAACCTTTTGATACTCTTATATGGAACTGATACTACGGGAAGCCGTAAACACGGCGATTTTGGGGGTCGAAAGGCCGTTGATCGTTACCCCTTCGCAACGAGAAGCAACTGGTCCCTCCTATAGGGGGATAAGGGGAGTCATAGAGAAGGGTGACTAATTGTAGGGGGTGTTCATACACTGTAGAAAAACCTCATGTGTAGAGTAAAGGTTTGTTTTGTCGACAGTAATTGCGGAGAGAGTGGGGGTAATGGAGTATATGGGATTCTGAGGGATAGCAGTATGTAAGTATATATAAAAATATATGCTTGTTATAGCGGTTTTAATGAAGCTAGCTTTACCAATACCCTTGTTTATAGACACTAGACTAATAGCGGAATCTAGCACTCTAGTTTAATTGAGTTTTATGTAGCCACACATCCCCGCACTTTTATATAGTACATGGGATCCAATACAGGGTAGCTTTGCGCGCTCAATTAACAGAAAAAGTATTAATCCAACATTTTTTTAAAATAAATAAACATTCCAGATTATGTTATATTCAATTCTTGGACAAGTTAATATTTGACAAGCATTGTAACAACCGACTTCATTCACCTCTGTTTATTTAAGATTCTCTTCGACAGATTTTCTATAAAATTATTGAATATTCTATGGAAGCCTTGGAATCATGGAAGCGTAAATACCAACTCTTTCAAACAAAAATAAAAGTGTTGTGTTGAAGTAGTTCGTATTCTATTTACGCTAAAATTCAAATTCGCATAACTCCATACAGCGCTTTCACTAATATTAGACGAGTTTTATTCCATTGCTGCCCAATCGCGGGTAGTTTTAGTAGGCACCAAATAAGTGGCGACTTGATTTCGCTAAAACGGGTAGTATTAGCATTTGCAAATTTAATAAATAAATTTTATTTTATTTTATTATTGATGTCACATACTAATTTAGACTTTATCGTAACCTGATAAGAACATTAGTAGATAACATAGGATTAGTTTTAAAACATTTTAGTTTAGTTCCGTTGAATAAGCGAATCACTACCAATGTAGTAAATTGTAATTAGTATCATAATAATATTTAATATCAAGCTATCATCTAGCATAACATCTTAGCGTAACTGATGACCCAAAATTCCAATAAATTCACATTTCATTTAAATAAATAATTGTAATTTGAAAATCAGAAATTCATAATGTCTATGGAGTCAGAGTAAATTAGTATTCAATGTATACGTACTATTAGTTTATTATAATTGCTATGATATATTGCAACTCAAATAGAGCCTAGCGTGTCCAACACTCTTATTTTTAGAGTCACAGAGACTAATAGTGGAACCTGGTATGTAATTTAATTGTGGTTCATCGAAACCAAACTCACCCTTCCGGGTCTACGGCGAAACGCGTGCCCAAAAACAATACACAATACCGCAGAGATTGCACATATAAACCACAAAATGTGCAATCTCTGCTGCAACAGTTTTGTGTAAATATGTTTTTTATATAATTACTTTACAGACTTTTTTTGTAGATGCTTTTATTAAAACTATATTGCAGCCACAACAATAACGCTTGAACAATCCACTAGTTGTTGCCAGCCTAACAGTTGCCAGAGCACGCACAGTGCTAGCAGTATTGATGTTGAATTGCAATGCAATCAGCATTGTTGAAATAAATATCTGTCGGTATTTTGGCAACGCGTCGTCGCATCGATTAAGCACTCTGGGTAATCCAATGAGCTCCCGGTCTCCACGAACTCAATATTTCGACGCCAACGGTTAAGATATGTAATCAGTACGTACAGGTTAGGATATATTTCGCAGCTTCCATTGATCCGCCGAATTAGCCGCGGCGTCAGCGCTAACTTGTGGCGCTAGAGTGTCAACGCATGTAGCGTCCCACATTAAAAGCTGCGCCCTGATTTCTAAGGGGTGATCAATAAGATTTCATACTGTCAAAGTTTTTGACCATCGTCGCTCTTGAGAGCATTTGGTTCAGCAATGGGGAAATATTGGCGCTGGTAAAAGCCCGACGGATGATCTCGTAAATTACTAGTGTGGCTAACCGAACCGTTAGAACGTCACCATTTGTGTTTACACTTCTAAAAAATTAAATAAGTCTCAATTTTTTCTACTCTGCCCCTTTGGGCAGAGTAGAAAAAATTTTAAAAGGCTTTTCATTCTGTTTAGAGAAAGTATTGTATCATTGAAAATATAATAAATGAAAATATAAAATGAAATAATAAGGCCGCATTCTTGGATTGGTCCATTACATTACAATAATCACTTCCTGGAGATTTTTTTTTTCTTATATTATTAGACACTTTCAAGAGTTAATCCAATTTTGTATAAATATACAATCTCCAACCTGTCTCTGAAATGACTTTATCGAATTTGATTAAAGTTTGTTCACCAATAACGTTATAGTCTATAAGTTTATCTATACAGGTATCCTACCTAGCAAAAACGTCGAGCAAAGCTGGGCTACCAACTTACATATACTTTAAACTCGGTTTAAAAGGTCATTAGAATTGATTACGGGCGTCTATAAAACACTCTTTTATCTCACCTTTGACAAGTCCGACCGACACGCAAAGTATTATCTTAAATTATTCAGTAATGGGCGACCACCGAGTAATCCACGCTAAAGTATCAGCCAACCAGTAGTTTCTCTAAATAATATGTTAATAAACATTAACAAGGAACATAACTCTTTTAAATTGTGATTGGTTGGAGTCGTGAATGAGCTTTTACGAGTAGACGGCTGGAACTTTAAAAACCACTATAGAAAAAGTATAGCAATCGTAGTAGATATATCAGACAGATAGACATCCTCTCAGAAGTTAATTAAAAATACAATGAAGGAATAAATTTGGACTTCTTGTGAAGTGCTACGATAGCTTAAATGGCAAAATGACAGGACGGTATTCAGTAGTCGTGAGGTCAAATCCCATTAGTGGACGAATTTTTGCTTTCAAAAATTTGCATATATTAATCTTATTTTTGAACAATTTAATTCAGTACCAACTATTATTATTAATGTCATAGACAAAACTCTGGCCCAGAGAGTCAATAGTTAATGCGGCGAAAGCCACGCTATTTAATTGTTTATAAGACGTATCGCAATACGGTGATTGCGACATAAGTTATTCCTGCTTGTGGCAGCTGCTATTTGTCTTTTTAAAGAGATTGTATCCATAGGGCAGTGAACATTAATTATTCCCGAACATCGAACAGTTTCACGTAGAAATTGACCTTTCGCTGATCTTAAGGTGACATGGTCATATTAGATATGACATCGACTACATTTTATTACATCTTCTAGATGCCCACCTGTCTAGCTTCAACTAGTTCGTAAACTAGTTTCGAAACTCTTTGTTTCAATAGATTTCATTGAGCATAACATTTTAGATTTGCGTGGCATCTTTCCACTTCATCGTGAAAACACAGTGTCACAGTTGTACCTACTAGATATTTGACAGTTAGTACTAAGTTCAGTTGTTTCACGCAGTGATACGTCTGCATTACAGTTGCGATAAAGTGATTTCTGCTACGGCCACTGAACATAAAAATAAAAGTTGCTCACCTCTTCAGATCGGTAGTATCTTCTTAAATATACGTCATCTGTAAAAAAGAAAAAAGAAATTACATTTCTCACCACTTATCTTTCAATTTTTGTCGACTTTTAATTCCCATTATGAGAGGCTAATTCCATAGTCAGAACAATTAGAAAGTTACAAAAGGCGGGTAATTTTGACAAATGAGCTGCTCTGGCGAGCTGGTAATCATGAAACTCCTTTGATTAATTAGCTTTTTATGATTTAACTCGTTCATTTAACCATGTTATTAACGATGCCGTTACCAAGCTTTGGTTCACTTTAGTTACGTTGATACCATAATTTAAAAACAGACCGGTGCGAATAAAATAAACATTTTAGAAACTTATCGGTTCGCCGAAGCAAATATGGATGGAAATTAATAAATGTGGAGTGTGGTGTGTGAAAAGCGTGTCTCGCTGTAATTTTCTTGGATCTAAGGATTATGCTTCAATCAACTGCGCAAGCGTTTCAAAAACATCCGAAACTATGAAAACGTACGACATTACAGTCGTTTGTGACTCGGAACTTACTAAGTTCAACTTAGGCTCTGCAAACGTTTGCGTATGTACCGAAAGCCTACCGATAAAACAATTTGTCATCAAGCAGAGTAAGCGAGATAGGGGCATGTGACAAACTTAAGTGACCGAGCGAGGCAGTTATACAATAATTAAGGTCCCTAACGAATCAAAAATAGCTACTGCATAGCTACACGCAGACAATTTGGCCGGTTGGCGCAGTTGGTAGCACTCTGCCTTCTGAGCCGCTGGTCCCGGGTTCGATTCCCGTACAGGTCAAACATTTGTGTGTATGAACATGTCTGTTTGACCTGTGTCTGGGTGTGTATATTTATATAAGTATCAGTCATCAGGTTACCATAGTACAGGCTCTGCCTAGTTTGGGACCTGAAGACCTTGTGTGAATGTTGATAAATAAAATAATTTCAGAGACATGAACTTACGTTGCGCCTACTATTGCTATCTATATATATCGATACGACGCGACAAGTGTAGTGCAACGCAGACCTTATTGCAGTTCAGCTAACAGAGTACTTAATATAGGATTCCTAACTAGTAATTAATTCAGACTATTCGGTTTGGTTTTGCCTGACATTACAAATTTGGTCTACAGTGATTTATACAAAGCTATTAATTATTGGTAGACTTGTTAGTTAAGTTTCCCTTACGTAATCTGAAGATTCAAAATTGTGGCATCACTAAATTAATGGTTTAGTCATACTTTATACAATCATATGATATACAAAGTTATGCTGGAAAAAAAAATAAGTTGGTATCAGTCGCTTATTTCATAAACTAGTATTTTATTGGTAAAGTAACCTGAATTTGTAATAATTTGGAGTATCTTAAGCAACCCTTTCCCTACCTTAGACGATGTGATTCGTAGAAAGCTAATATCTATATGGGCGTATAATATAAGGTTGACCGTATTTTTCACGTTCCTTTCACAGGTTTTTGATATTATACATAGAGCATGTAAGGAAATCTCCAAATTCAACCTTTAGAACTACCACCACGCTTAATAATAAAAATATTATATCTACATAAAAATAGCGCGCTTGCGATAGTATAAGGGGCAAATTCTTTGATTTAATATTAAAGAAAAGGCAGTCTTGTTACCTAATTTACATGCATGAATAATGAACGTGCCTAGCTAATTTCACATAACACCAGGAATACATAAACAAACGAAGCGACAAGTCCTGCATAGGTGAGAGGCGTCTGATTCAGCGTTCTGGCACGAGCTGCCGAGTGGCCACTCGTAACGTACTTCACTGCGCCCACCGTGTCGAGTGCCAAGGAAATGATATTCGACTTGTTATGCTGTCCTGGTACTTTGTGTCTGCTATCTAGTATCTCGTGTCTAAGGGTAGAATGAGTGTAAAAGAAACAGCTGAAATTGTACTATTCCTCAGCAAAACAGCTTACACTGCACAAACTTATTAAAAGCACTAAAAACTTGAAGTTAGTACAGTAACTAGTAACTTAACAAGTTACGTAGACTTGGGTGAAAGTTTCATGAGAGCTTCTGTTCCTTCGCAAATAATAAAAGAGAATATTTTACATAACACCATGATCGCCGCTCGTACAAAGAGCTCGTAAGTGCGTTTATCAAATAAAAGCTCACGCTTCGAAATAAAAGGGTAAATCAGGGAGATCTGCATGCCACCCGTATGTCACGCGCTTACTCTGTGCGAAGACAAACGATTTCGCTTCGCATCCAATCAAATCTACTCGGTTTCAAAGAAAGACAATTTAGGTCACGTTTTTACACTATATGTTCAGATAAATTGCTTTATATCGTGCAACACCTAAATAAGCATCCCTGTAGAAATAACTGTTAGCATTGATACATGCTGGTATGAAATTTTATAGATTTTGCGATTTTCAAAAAGATATTAAATACACAATATTTAGTATTAATTCCACGACTTTAAATTCTTCCAGGTTATCAACTCTATATACTGTGTATTTAATATATTTTTGATGCTCGTTTGAAATAATTGTCCTTATGTAAAAACTGGACAAAAACGGAATTTAAATCTTATCCCACAGTATACAAAAGAGATTTTCTCGTAAGTGTTATCTAGGTGTCGCCGTGGGTATATATGCTTTTTTTATACTGTATAGATCTAGCGTTTGACCACTATCTCACTTGATGGTCGGGGATGATGTGGTCGAAGATGTTATCATGCTAGATCTAGAATGCTTTTCCACTATTAGATAGGAAGCAATCCCATTACTGTTTAGTGAAACATGTCATGTCTATGCACAGCTCATAGTCATTGTGTCTATTAAACGCCGCTGAATATACATAGCTTTACTAAAATATTATCTAAAACTTATGCAAAGACAAAATTGACGACTTACAAAAACTCCTATAGTCATTTCTGAAAATGTATAGCAGAAAATTTCAGGATTCCAGTCACGCATTTCATGACGTACTGCGTGTGACGACGGGGTTGGCGGCGGTTGAATCGAAACCGATTTGAGCCACTCACGTGGGCGGTTGATGAATAGGGTCATTTCCCGCTTCCCAAACTTTATAGACCAAGTTTAAGTTGATTTACTCACTCATTTCCCGGTTTTGGAAATCGAGAACTTTATTTGGCCATCAGTTTGTATAGAGTTCCGAGTTTACGGTATAAACAAACGAATATGGAAGACGTAATGGTAGGTTGAAAAAAAACACTGTTATATGGATCAAACGATATCTAGCCAAATAAAATGAATTGCATCACGTGGCTGTAGCATTAAAATTATAGAATATTTGTACTCTACCTAATCTTTATTAGTAATTGCTTGAAGGTTTTGGGTGATAAGTCAATCAATTCACTAAAATTTTATGATAATATAGTTATATATTATCTCAAAAGTAACATTGGAACGGGTTGCTATCCCTGTCTCAGTATTAATCAATTTCTTAAGTTTATTAAGCCTTCGCAGGTTTCAGGTCGTAAACAGGCGTTATTTCACAGTAGCGCCCTCTGGTAGAAAGCGCAGAGCGCCAGACAGTTTATTGGTACAAACTCATTTAGGTACTGCGATAGAAACTTGTTGTTCAAGGTGGAGAGTGAAAGAAAAATAAGTTTCTTTAACATAGGTACCTCAAAAGTACTACCCTACCCATATATTTGTAATTTTTAGACTTTCGCGATTCGAACACATTGTTAATAAATCAATCGGGGCTTGATCGCGAGAAAAACATTTAGTAATTTATATATTTTAGGGTGTCTACATCTTGGAACCCAGTGATTTATAAATGTTCGCGTCGCGGCGGTTTTCACCCTGAGAAAACTGAAGATACTATCAGTATTGTGTGTCGTTATAACCCTGTGCTCTTGGAGGAATGTGACAGCCTTACGCTTTAACAAGATCAAGTGTGGGTAGTTGGAGAAACTACGCGCTCTCACCGATATTGCCACGCATTTCTCCAGTCTTCTCGTGACCACGATCAATGCAACTTGGTCGAAACGTCGAGGTAAATAAATTACTACTTTAATCTTTTTCTCGCGATCAAGCCTTTATTGATTTATTAATAATGTGCCATATATTATTTTTTTTGATATTCGTTTTAGCTTCGCATTTTATTATTCGTCAGCTTGTTGAGCAGCCAGTATGGCTGCTCAACAAGCTGATGAATAATACAGCTTAATTTTGTCAAAAGTTTTATGGTATAAAGTTGTCGTCAACACGCCCTCAACAACTATTGTTATGCTAATATTACGTAAGTACCGATGACTAAGATTTACGCACGGTATCGCTCTAGGAGACAACATTGAAGTTTTTTGATTAAAAACAAAAAGCTCCATTAAAATCAGTCTAGCTCTTTGGAAATTGATTCATACACACATAGCTACAGAATAACCACATGAAAGATTATCGTGATTTATATTACGTTCTAACCGGTCCAGCAGTTTTTCCTATTAATAGGTGGGTTAGGTAATAACGAACTAATAATTCTTTATCATTATGTTGCAGCCATTAATAAAATTAAGTGTTTATGAGGTGATACACAATCAGTTCCCATTAAAAAAGTTTTAAATCAGACTATAAACGTGTCTTTTAAATTAATTACAGTTACATGAGTTATTTTATTATCAATTCACAGCATTTTTACATGTTTCGAAACTGTCGCTGCGCCGCCGCGTAAAAACAATTGACCTCAGTACAAACTGTCAACTTATCGAGTACAACTGTGATACAGAAAATGGATTTCGTTTGTTTTACGACGGCAATACGAACGATTTGAGCTACATTGTCCATTATATTGTTTCCATATTAGTCAACAATATACAGCAAACCTTTCATCAAGACACAGTCATAGAATACAAACCTTAGATATCAGGTTCTATCGACCGAGCGGGGTCGGCGCCCCATGATTGCAAGAGTCGTCGACGCCACGCCACTTACACCATTATAAATTGTATTGATTGTGCATAATGACCGGGAAATGTAGAAAATGACTGGACAACGTTGTTTTTATATTGTGGTTAAATTAATAGTAAAACAATCTTTAGCACCCAACACAACAATAAGTCGCTACTGGGCAAGATAAACTAAAATTTTAACAGCAAACGTATGTTAAGGCCAAGTCACATATCACCATCTTTCATTTATTTTTGTCCTTCTCGTTACACGGGGTCGTCTATCCCATTAATGTGACGTAGGATTTGTCCCGCCCTCTCTCCCTGTAAACACCCGCGAGCCTCTGTAATGTCATCGTTAACATAAGGCAACGCGCGGAAGATTGGGTTACGTCTATGTAATGTATCTATTATATGCAATAGAAAACTACGTTATTATGTCATTAAAATACACTGTTTATATATAGCGATGAACTATGAAACACGGTGTTATGTTGAGAAGTTTCCGCCTAAAGGGAACAGGGCTCAGAATATTCTATGCGGTACTTTTCTCTTACACAATTAATTATAACTTAGCATTTTCATAATAATTTAGAAAATTGTTGGTGGATAGCATCTTTTTTTATTTTTATGAAAAAAGAAAGTAATAAAAATGCGATATGTGACATTTTGGTTTGTCTTTTGCTGTATTATGGAATAAATTACGATACATTGTTGTTTGCTATATGTAGAAGGTAGAAGGTCGCCGTGGCGCAGTGGTTAGTGTCATTGAACCCCCGGGGTACCGGGGGTTCGAATCCCGGTAGGGGCAAACATTTGTGCGATGAGTGTAGATGTTTGTCCCGGGTCTTGGATGTTTGTGTGCTGTGATTGTGTGTGTCCATGCCTCCCGCGATACAGGGAATCCTAGTGCGGGGGTCTGAGTGTGAGAAAAAAAAAAAAAAAAAAAGGTAATCTTTTCTTTGATTATGGCTCATATTAACTTTGTAACCTAGTATAATATTTAAGTTTAGTAACCTTGTTTGAAGCAGATTTTTTTGCATTTTTAGGTTTTAGATTTGGTTTTACTATTTTGTAAGTATTGAGTAATTATTATTAAGAGGAACTGATACTCAAGACAAACCTATTCTAGGTGTTTGAGTATTTTTAGCTCAAGTTAAACAATGTAAAAATTGAATAAAAGAAAAAAAAATATGCACTAGTTTGTTAGGTAACGCTTAAAGTATAACGGTATAACTACTATATTGGGAATACTGATTCATATGGTGCAGTTATCATTACCGACAAGCTAACAAGACCACTACGTATAGCACTTAATGTAGACCCATTTCGATTTCAATATACAGTTAGTTATATGAGTATCATACTTGCCTATATGTATGTCGACATTCCTAACCTACTTTGCCGAAGTAAAAAACATAAGTGATTTAACACCTGGACTACTTACGTTACACACCGCTTTATAACTACAAAAAATAGAGGAGTCACGTTTAATATGATAGAAAAACTGTTACTTGCTTTACATCACTTTAGTATAGATAGAATAGATTAGTAACAACGGCTAAGTAAAGATCCTTAACTCGTGTCTATAATGCTTAAATCTATTCCTTTAGGGGACGTCCATACATTACGTGAGGTACTTTTAGTGATTTTTCGACCGCCCCTCTCCCCTTGGTGAGATTTTGCTGGACCCCCTCCCCCCACCCATAATCTCACGTGAGACTTTTGAAAATACATATTTGTAATGTAAATAAATTGAATATGTGATTTTGTTGAATTTAATCAGGATTTGTTATTGTAGATTATTAATATCGTGGTACAGAACTACACAAAAAATATTTTTACCTAATTTATCCCAGTTTTCTCGCTACATTACAATGTCCCTTGCGCAAAAAAAATTACGTGAGTATTTGTCGAACCCACCCCCTCCCCCATGTGAGTTTGGGTGAGATTCGGCTTAACCCCCTTCCCCCCGTAAACACCTCACGTAATTAATGGACGCACCCTTATATAATAATCTTTTTGAAGCGATGATATCTCAGCGGGTGGTAGCGTCGGATGTCAAAGAGACAGACGCTCTGGTTCGATCCCCACCAACGGTTTGAGCTTTCGGTGCAACACCGTTATCAAATTTCCAGCATGGTTTTAGGGTACTTTTGAGCACCCGCCTGGTTAGCTATACCCTAAAGTTTGAAAAATTTTCACCACAAAACACTTAGTGTGTTCAGGCAGCAGTGCTTGAGACCCCCTAAACATCTAGATCTAGCGTTATTAAAGCTTCGACCAGATCGCCACTCATCATCAAGTGAGATGGTGGTCAAACGTTAGTGGTCAATGTACAAAGTATATAAAAGAAATTACGTTTCTTTCTAGTGACTCAGAACAGACTCTAGAAGACATAGGTCGTTAACCCAAGACCGTAATTTAGTATGTAGGTATACGTAATAGTATGTATCACTTGGTTGCATGTCGTGTGAAAGTTCACGCTTGGTAACTTTGCACTCATTGCAGTCTCAAGGCTTGAATTTAATTATATTAGGTGTTTTTCCAATTTCCAAAAGACAACCGTCCCGCTTAAAAACAATGAGTTTTTTTTGGTTCTTTTTATTCACAATAGACAGGCGTTTGACCACTATCTCACCTGATGTTAAGTGATGATGCGGTCTACGATGATTCACGCCTGCCTAGAAGATAACTGTTCACTCGTGACGTGAAGATGCCCAGATTGTATTCACGTGGAAACACAGACTAAGGCAATGAATTCCACTCGTTAGCTGTACGCACTATGAATGTGGAAGCAAAACGCTTAGTGCGACAGGGTGGAACGTCTACCATATATGGATGTCGCATTGCAGTACGTCTGGTCTTTTCTTGAGTGACAGCATTTCGAAGTTGAGAGTGGTAGCTAGACAGGCGGGTACTTGAAAGTTGATGGGAGGAAGTAGGAAGCTGACCTATCATCACTATTAGTGAGATCATAAAATGCCGCAACGCGTTACTTTCAGTGGGGATTGGTGATGCTCAATAACATCACCTGCAACCTGTAAAAAGTCTCAAATAATGCATTACAGGCTATAATTCTTCGCGTTGATTAAAAGGGCGTATCTCAATGACTCAAGAAAGTAAAGTCTAGTAGAAAGCTACTAACTTATATGGTTCTCGCCTCAATTTGCTAAATAACTACGACATAATCTGTACCGAGTCTTGCCTATTTTTAAGGTTATTAGCTAGTGTCTGATTGCACAGGCGCTAAGCATTACCGTAACTGTTTACAATCATACGAGTTTGTTGAGAGATTCTGAGAAATGCCCATAAACCGTTATGTTTTATTTCACGCGATTATGTTGCGGAAAACTTAGACGTAAGTCGAAACTTTAAAAGCGTTTAGCGTTTTGGTGATGAAACCTGAGATGACCCTTTGTCTATATCGGCCTCAGTTGGTGATCATCAAGGCTGCCTAGCTTTGTGTCTGATGATATATTTGTCTTTAGTGCAGAAGATCAATAATAACAGGTTTTATTCGGCTTCTTCTTCTTCTTCTTCTCAGCAATTGGATGTCACGCGATATTATATTATCGTGTAGTATTTATGAAATAAAGCTTAAGATAGTAACTTTTTTTTAGCAATTTTAGACGAACGTGTAATGGATTTTATAACAGATTTAATAATTTCAAAATCCCCATTATAGAAGGTTTTAAGTAATTAATTTAATTAGGCAATTCGCAAAATTCACTAAATTGGACACATTTCTTAGAAATATAAGCAGTTTGACGGTAACGGGATTAATATAAAATTTGAATAAAATTATAATTAGTGACGAGGATAATTAACTATCAAGGATCGAGAGTCATCATAAAATATTACATCAAAAATTGTACGTTTCAATTTCATCAAAAGTTTATGTGTAACTTTTAATTAACACGTTTATACTAAAAACCAATACAATCAGAAGTTTGTCCGGAACCACAGACCAACTTTGTTTTCAAATATTTCGCGGTGCTATTCGGCAAGCTGCGCACGTTCTGAATTATCGTCGGATGTATCTTCAGACGCGCCGCAGTCTTGCCAATAAACTCTGATTAGATACCTGTAGATACTTCCAATATTTTTGCCTTTCCTAGATAGCTTCGAAAGACCGGCAAAGATTTTATTCCTACTTTTAGAGTTAATATTTTTATATTGTTTTTCATTGGTTATACTTATATAGTGCACATCCAGATTTCTATTTTTTTTTGGACGAAAATATTTATTTTATAATATAATAATTAATAGAAGTGCTCGTCGACTTCGCCTTCACGAAGTTTATTTCATATGGGATGGCACATGAAATAAACTTCGTGAAGGCGAAGTACAACAAGCTCTGCAAGCTCAGCTACCGTGAATTGGCTCAAGAGTTAACCGAGATTCGACGGTCGAGTCAAAATCTCACACGTTGACTCGACCGTCATTGTCCCTATAGTCGTTTCGGCGAATGGCCTAACAGCGAAGAGTCTCGATTAGATAGCCTCGCGGTTAAATTTAATGGAAAGCTTACGTTTACCATGGTCGGTAACGTATGCAATCTACGAACTTATGTTATTTATAGAAAGAATGACTATTTAAATGAGACATATTATGCTAATGAAGTAATAATTCCTTTTATTTATCGAATTTAGATAACTTTTAGTTGAGATTCCATAGACGTGAATGTAATATATTCAATTAATGGGAATAAAATGGTTATGTCCAGGGTGATAAATATCAGACTTAATGACGTCCGAGAAAAAGAAAACCAGTTCCAGTACTTCCAGTCTTGCCCGAGGGACTCGTTTGTATACCCGCGTATTCTGATGCTATGTATTGTCATGGGCATTGACTACTTCGTCATTAAGGTGCCCAGATAAAGCTTGTCATGCCATCTGACAGATGGCGCTACACATTATGTTTACGCATTTCATTGTTACAACTAACCTGGACTATTTATACATATTTATGAATGAGATACAAAGATAAAAGTTTAAATGGGGAACCAAACCTTCTGATGTAAGGAATATGAAACTTCATTGTATTACTACTTTTGATAAGAAATAACGCTGGAGTATGCTGTTCACCGATGACATTGTCCTTGTAGGAGAAGATGCAACCGAGGTTCAGAACAGACTGGGAAAATGGCGGGAAAAATTGGATAGTGCCGGACTGAAGATCAGTAGACGCAATATCGAACACCTGTTTTGTGACTGGTGGATCATCCAGTTTTTCCCATATAGCCTTAAGCTACCTCTAGTTTTATTTAGAAGAAGGAGTCTATTGTTCAACCGTCTTCCTAAAAAAAGAAAGAGGTTGTCAATTCTATTGCACATTTTTTTAAGTTAACTTATTTTAACAGTTTTTTTTTATTTTAAAGCTGGCGCTTTCAATCATTGAAAATGTTCCACGAAAGTGTAATGGAAGTCAGTTTGTGTAGTTTTTCAACTATCTAAGTAATTATTCAGGCCTTCATGTGTTTATTTAGGTGAAATCAATTAATAATGGTTCTTTTTGTATACTAACACTGGTTAAATGCTTAAAGCGTGAAAATGAAAAAAAAGTAACTTTTTTCTTTAACAGTACAACTTACTGCATTCAGTCTGCTTTTTGTTGTTACCTTGAACTGAAAACTGGATTAATCAAGCTAAGTATCTACTAAGTACACAATAAAGTAACTATTATCTAATCTGTGTATCGAGAATCCTGTTTATCAAGTATTCTACAAGGCTAGTGTAGCGCAGGCTAACGGTATTCTCAACCAGTACTGCCATACAAAGCTAGGGGTTCTCTGAAAATAGATTACTTTTGCTGTTATAATTTCAACCTTCATGTTTCGAAAATAAGGGCACAAGTGTGATAACTAAGTCATGTGACTTAGGTTTCTTCTCATTGCTATGATTTTAAAACGTAACACTGAAGGCATAAGAGCTATGATAATGATGAAAATTGTAATACTGTGTACCTGTTTGCCAGCTTCGATTAATTATTTCTTAATTTAGCTAAAGGCTTGTTTGAAACGGAGGAGGTAATGTAAGTTGTTGGATTTTCGATAAGTGTTTATTGAGTTGTGTTGGCGTTTAGTAGAATTGATGCATTCGCTTATCAAAAAGAGATAAATTACTCACTATGCATAAGATACATTCTTAGAATTTAACGTGGAGGGATGTTTTTTTTTACACTTTTGTCAGAGTGGTCGTGTTTGTCACATCAGGTGTGGTGGTACGCTTGACAAAACATTGCCACTCGTCGCGTACCGCTGCCTTTCTGGTACTCTTACACTACACTTTTAGTGAATCATACGGTCTGTCCAGCGCATAGGTGATCTGCCACAGAATCTGGTGCAGTCATCTTTTCCTCAAATCCAGGCCGTTCCATAGACTCATTTCCCCGCCGCGAAACATGTCCAAAGAAATTGAGAATTCGACCCTGTACGATGGAACAAAGGCGTTGTGTGTATGTTGGTTCTAAATTGAGTCCATGATTTGCTCATAATTTTTCTCCAACACCACATTTCTAGAGCGTCTTCTTTCTCTATATTATTATTATATATTTTATACATACGGAGTTATGAACATTTGCCTCTGAATTGAAAGCTTCAGGTACATTCCAACTACGTAGCTAACAGAAGCCCTCGTCGCTGAGTTTTTGTATGCGAGCTTAACCGATCATCTGTGTTAAGCTACGTTCTCCTCGTCATAGCTTGAATAGCTGACCGTTAATGCCATTTACAGCACCCGTGCTTTGATTGGCACGATAAGCCGACGGTACCGATTGTTGTTTACGTCTAACTGTCGATAGGGGATTGCGGAAGCCCTTGAGCGGCCTGAAAACTCCGACTTTGTGGGGACTAGCCTATCGGCCAGCTTACATTGGCCAACGTGTGGATTATGGCCAAATTCCTCTCTGAGAGGAAGGCCCGTGTTCCAGTAGTGGGAAAGTGTTAGGCTGCTTAAATAATAAACTAAAAGGGACCTAAATGTTTTCTATAATACTTTGAACTCTATAGGCTGAACATAAAAGAGAAGATAAGTACAGATAAGAAAAAGTGTTTTACCTAAATTT
Source organism: Apeira syringaria (assembly GCA_934044485.1). NCBI lineage: Eukaryota > Metazoa > Arthropoda > Insecta > Lepidoptera > Geometridae > Apeira > Apeira syringaria. Next base: position 7,015,684 of record OW203665.1, on the reverse strand, counting down.
ATGTTTTATTATTATAAATAGTTAAACTAGCGTTTGAATCATATCGGGCATGAGAAAATAAAAATAATGTTATTACTAATTAATGGATGCTTATGTATTATTATATTGTTTAATACGCTCAGTGCCATTTATTTTCTATCAGCATTTTCACAGTTAAGGGCTTAACAGCTGCCGATGTCATTACAGAGGCTCGCGGGTGTTTACAGACAGAGAGGGCGGGGCAAATCTTGATCTGTGTGTATTTAAAATATTACAAAAATGTTATTTACCTGACCTGCTGGCTGAAAAAAATATATCTAATCATATTTCCAGATTTTTTAAATTTATTTGTTTCTGATGTAAGACACAGATAATGCCCATTTGTCGTTACCGCGAGAATTTATGATAAAGATAAAATATGGTCATCAAACATATATGTCCTTTATAATAAATTAGCATATGAAATCAAATTGTATCGAATCCTAATTAACCTTCATGAAGTGTTCTCATAAAAGATATTGTTTTAAGTTTATTAGACTTGTAGGATATACAATAAAGGTGAAAAGACTCAAAATCGTCTATTTAGCAAAACATGGTAAAGCTAAGGAATATATTTTTAATTGGCAGATCCGTCCTCATTATGCCTATCATCTTTCCACAATGCTCTTATTGTATTAATAAAAACAAACCAAAAATAGTACGTATTCAGAGAATCATGACAAAGAAATTAAAGAAAAGAAACAAGCAATTCTTACAATTCAATCTAACAAAGAGACTGGTATTAAAAGAATAAACCTTTATTATCTTTGCGCGATCACTTTTCATACCCACTCTGTGGAAATGGTGTGTGAGAGCTGATTCTAGCCCCTGTGATACTACTATATACATATATATATACTACTACCCTATTTATATTTGGATCTTTGTTTCTGCAATAAAGATTTTTATTATTATTATTTTATTATTATCACTACTATATATATACAATAATTCCAACTTGTACCAATTTCAACTTTAAAATACACTAATTAAAGCTTTAAATGCGTTTGATTCAAAGAGGCGTATGTAGCAGGAAACAAGCGGTAATAAGCGAGAAAGGTTCCTTATCTAGCAGACGGCACGCGTCTGAATGGGTCCTATTCGACGTCAGAACCATTCGAGTATTGCCCCCCTTAATTAAGAGCGAGGCAGAGTGGTCTGAAATCCTGAAACGGTCTGAAACGTAGGCATACAATGGCGTACTTTAGACGCCCTGGTTATTTTGAGTGCGTTCATTGTCCTTACGAAGATTCCGCGTGGAAAATCGTGGGGACGCTGCACAGTTTTACTTTGAGATGGCTCTCTGTGAAGGCGGCTTAGTAAGGGCTTTGTATTGGGGAAGTCAAGTGTTTTTCTCGCATACTAATGCCAAAGGAGAGTTTTTAGTTTTCATAGCACACGATTCGCATAATTTAATCGTGCCAACGACATGATTAAGTTATGTTTTGGTTTTGTCTGCTTTTAACCGACTTCAAGAAAGGAGGTGTTCTCAATTCGACTGTATTTTGATGATTCCGATTGGTAGCGGGCTCAAACTTTTGAACAATCAATAGGCTGGCAACAATTATAAGTTCCTCGGTTACATTGTTAATTCTTAATATCAGCTATATTTATACTTTTTCCACCCATCAACTATAACAATTTATATACCATGATAATGTTATTTTTTGTAATCTTTGCTCGTAGTCAAAACACATCGGCCTCAGTGTAACACTTCGTTTGGATTATAAACTAGAAGTTACTAACCCTCGTTCTTCATAAAGTACAAAATATACCGCCACGAGAAAACTTACAAAACCATTGTGTTAGCGGGCTCATGCGAAGATCACATAAAAGGGATCCTTTGAAAATGAAAGGGGGTTCTTATTCATATACACCTTAGTTACTGGCATGGGGTGCGGTGTGAATAGGACCACGTGTTATGTTGTGATATTATGACAGGTGATAATCTGTGTGTAAAACCTTCTTTGTATTAAATTCTCGGTGCTGTCATACTCTAAAGTGCTGACGTATACACGTCGACGTTTAATAATGGAGTGAGAAATTGTCTTCGGATATTATGGCGGGAACTTTCGGTGTTAATATCGAAATTTGTTGTTATTTTTCAAAGATTGTAATTTCATCAAATATTTAAATACCCATGAGACCTAGGAAATAAGAAAGTGAAATAAAATGGAAAATAGGTATCCTAGACTTCATGGAAATCCCACTTATATTATAAACGAGAACGCGCGCGGCGCGACGTGGTTTGAGGACACGGAACCCTCTTGGGTACTGTTATTGGTGAAGTAGTGAATTAGTGGACTCAACGATCATAATTATATTCGTTCGAGGAAAAATATTGTGTGACGTGGTCGTCGATCGCCATACAGCAGGACAATAAATGCGCGGTGGTCGCGAGGCTGACGGAGGGTCTGGAAGAACGCAGTTGGCGGCAATGGGAAGACAAGCAGAATCAGGTATTCCTTTGGTCTATCCTTAAATACTAGCATCTGGCCAGTTCTTTTTATTTTCACATCAGAATAGATCAGGTCAGATTCATCGAGACATTACGCATGGAAACGACTTGTGATGCCTACTTCACAACAATAGCATGATTGTAATGTAACAAACCGACTAGGACTCACGTGGTAAACACTGGAAAATTACTCTCAGACCAGTTTCGAACTTATTTGCAGTTCTTCATCTGGGAGTTATGATCGTGCCAGGCGGCGGGCGCGTAACTCAGTTATAACACGTGAGTCCTAGTCGGTTTGTTACATTACAATTATGGAAGAAACTCGCGATGGTTTTCAGACTCAAATAGTATGATTGTTAAAGCTGAGATTTGATTGGATAAATAAAGCAACTTTCCATATTTATGTCTCTGCACGCAACGCACCCGACCGAGAATTATTAACCTTAAACTACCGAAAGCGATACAAAAACATAGAATCGCAATATTATTACATACTATTATTATAGGAATAACCAGAAACTGTGCTTATAAGCATTTTATGCATACCGCGGTACTATTCAACAGTGCATAATGCCAATACATTTTACAAAAGAACATTACAGCAACCCTATTAATCTTTCAGACCTACCCGCAATCACTACAAATTACACGACATACGCCCATTATAAATTGACCTATACGAAGAAATCGTCTGTACTGGAAGATATGTCTTTCAAAATTGGTTTTTGCTCAACTGTCCATTTTATTAAAAGACCGATGGAGGTTTGCATTTCTATGGATTGAAAGATCAATGGGAACTGGTCGATATGAAATTATTTCCATTCATGGATTGACAATGCACGTCCAATGGACACGGAATACAATAGATGTGACACCGAAATCAACTAAGTGCCGGTTTTGGTGTGGCCTTGGTACGTGAATTTCATTGTCATTTTGCATGGCATTTGAACTTTGGCAGATAATTGGTAAGAAATTAGTAAGTTTTAGTTAAATTTTGAATGCTAAACTAGTTGATAAAAATTGCAGGAAGCAGTTGGATGCAGGCTATTTTCCACCGATCCTTGTGGACTTTACTGCAGAAGGCACCCAACCTTCCCGCCGTATAGCAGCCGGTTAGGAAAGTGCAAGTAGAACTCTCTTTTCTTTCGTTAATCGATGTCCGACTCAAGGCTTTTCAAATGTTTGAAAAAGCTAATTGACAATATTGGGTATTTCCAGGCTATTTTTTTGAAAATCCTACATGTCTAATAATTTGACAAAGGAAACGAAGAAGCAAACAACCTTCTCCGGAAGTTTAAGCGGTTGGTGGGGATCGAACCAGCGTCCGTCAGTTTGACAGTCAACGTTCCCATCACTGAGCTATCATCACTCATTTAGCATAGGTCATTATAACAAGATGGCGAATCAACATTGTATATCTATTTCGTTAAAACTATACAGACTTACCCAAAATGTTACATAAAAAAAGAAATAAAGAAAAACTATAAGCTCAGAAACTTTAAGCGCCATATTGCGAGCGAATACTAAAAGAAACTAAGTTTTCTCGTAACGAAAATGTGTTAGATTGCAATTTTATTGCTTTTGACTTGTTTTCTTGATACATTATTGAATGTTTTTGTTCTGAACGTTCCCGCTGCGAATAAAAGGAAAACTCGATATGTGTATATTATTTACATACATACATTTGTATTGTACTAGGTTTCACCCGCGAGCGTCACGGGTTTCCCGCTACCTAAGTTATCCTTAGGCATGAAAACGTAACAGACAGAATTACTTTCATACTTATAATATTATTAGGTTTTCGCTGTAGGTATCCTAGACATAAACTATAAAACCTATTATAATATAAAAGAATTCTTTAATGATTATTCTCGGTGCAACTCTAATTTGTGTAATTGCGATTAAGTATTAAATTTTTGTATGTAAAATTAAGTAGTCGTAAAGTATGTAAAATTTGTAACATTTATAATATAACATTTGTATATAAAATATAATAACTACAGACCACTATTGAATGCTCAAACTGGGCAGGCTTTTGAAACTATTTTAAATTGTAACATCTTTATTTTGATATCACACAGTTGCTCAATAAATATTTCTGATATATAAGTATACCATCGTATAGGTACTTATATAGTTTATGTCAGCTATTGATCCTAGATAATTTATCTATTTTTTTTCGGGACATACAGTTAAGGACAACAGCCTACAATTAAAAAAATATATCTATCAAACTTGCTTAACTCGCGTAGGTTGAATTTGGTTCTGTAAAATTGACCTTCGTAACTATGCGATATACGAAAGTGTTAGTATTTTTGGCAAAACATAAGTTCTTAAATTTACACAATTAAATTGGTCAAATATTACAGAACGTTATTTTGTAGATATAATATATTTAACCCTCGAATTACGTAAATAATACAAAATGAATTCCTTTTTTCTTAAATTATACGACTAACCTTTGTTTGTGACTTCTGCCATATAAAAATATATTACAAGCTTCTACTAAATTGTGGTGTAAATATTAAACACTCTTCGCTCAGTATTTTCAACATTTTCGTGTATTAATTCCTATGTAACCTTCGAGTTTTGCAAAAAATATGAGAAGTTTGGTAAATTCAATTAAAGTTGTTTTTTAGTGTATTTGTTAATCCAGGTTATAAGGTGCTGCCTCCCTATAGATAGATAAAATGTTAATAAAGAATATAAATACATAGAGATAACATATGTAAAATTAAATGAAGATAATAAAATAACTAAAACAAGTTGACTTATATAATCTTCTATAAATCCAGCGACATTTAATATTTATGACGCAATGTTTTAAAAATCATGGCAATAAAATAACAAACAATATAGTATGTAAATATTTTGTCTTGTTAGCTTCTAGAATATTAGTTAATATAGCAAGATGTCGTTTACATACAGCTGTTTTGTATAAAACCGACGTTTTTATAATTTCATGATAAAGAAAATCATAAAGCCACCTAAATCATAACGCAAAATAGAACGCTACGTAAAATAGAAAATAATTTAATTTCCATTCTGAACACACTTTTATACAATATCATATATTTGTATTACCTTTTGAAACAAGATGAATGAAATGTCACTTAATTATAATGGCAATATTGCTTTTTTATTGATAATATGTATAATCTTTGACCCCTACGTTAATTGATACGTTGTACGAGTGACCTATGGTGACATGCAAGCTGACTGACACAGACAGCTAGGTATGAACACTGTATGTTCGGTAATAGACGTATAATGAATTTGACCACGATACACCTCATAAAAGTATAAGTCACGCAAATTACTCACGCATAAAGTCAGTGGGTTCCCGACTATAGTTTTAACTACATTCGTCTTTCTAAAGGAAAGGACGGAGCGCTCGCGGACGCGGCTTAACTGGTACTGTAGTACGGTGACCGAAAATATTTTTTTTTTCTAACGGACTAATGCTGTTTGCGGGTACCGGCATTTACAGCTTCACCGGAGGGGGGGGGGGGGGGGGGGGGGGGGGGGTTGGGGGGGCGAACACTGATGGTGCTCACCCGGTATTTGTGCGGGCGCAGAAGGCGCACCTGTTAGTGAGGCTAGCGCTGACGGCGCTGTGCCACTAGGAGAGGACGAGGCGACTAGCTCAAGGGCACTGGTGAGGTTCGGACCTCGGCTTGAGCTGTCGCCAGAACAGGGAGTTATCGGATCGAAGTGTGACCGAAAGCTTGAGGTAACGTATTTATCATGAATAGGTTTGGCGTTTTCAACAGTCATCGTTTTATGGTCAGTGACGTCGAAGATAGATTTACACTAGAACTAACACGTCGAATGGCTCTTAAGAGCAGCTGCCTGAATACACTATGTAATAGTGATTTTCAAGGGGGCCCTGAAATGTACCCAAGCACTGTGCTTTTGATAAAGATGCTACCTACACCAAAAACTCAAGCCCAGGCTAAGATCTATCCAGTGACCTTTTTAATCACGACCGGCACTCACTAAATCGAGTCTCTGATATGTCTCAAGGCGTATTGTAAAATATTGAAACTTAAATCTCTGTATCGCAATAGAACTATGTTCACAAACGACTGTCTCGTTTGATATAAAAAATTCTGACGATAATCTTAAAAACTTAATCTATGTTTTATTCATAAAACCTAGAGATAAATCATTCAAAAACAATCGCTACACCGAAATATCGGACCCTAAAAAAGATTTTACGAGAGATTCGAGGGTTTCTTCAGTTACAAGAGCCCTTAAGCAGTCAAGTGCGGGTTCGGTCTTTACAGGGGTCCTGCTTGACGAAACAATCCCCTTGTAAAGGCAACTCTACATTCATATATACTTTTATACCGCTCTACAACTTTGTCTCAGTAAAAAAGCGGTCCTTGTACAAACCACTACACTGAAACATGTATTTATGTATAAATAAGCGTATATTGCTTGATACTGCCACAGATCCTGATTCACATGTTTTTCATTCAATTTACAATGTCACAACCCACAAGAAGACATCAGTAGCTGTAGGGGCAGTAGGGGTATGACCAAGCACAACTGTTAATGCACTAATAATTGTAAAATTATGTAAATTAATGATGTTCTGGGGTTAAGTTTTGTTTATGCAATTAGATTAAGTTTAAAATTGTTATAATTATGCTAATAAATATTCTAAAGAATGGAACCGAAATATGGGCTTCGTAAGCCAGCTCAAGATCGCACAACGAGTTATGCAGAGATCTATGATGGAAGTTTCTTTATTGAATGAATCAGAAATGAATGATTCCGTAGAACGGACATTATCGACATGGTTCAACGAATTTGCAAGTTGAAATGGCAGTGAGCCGGGTATAGAACTAATGAGATCATCCAAATTTTCTCTAATAGAGACCGCGTTGATAGCTCAGCGGGGGGAGCGGCTGTCAAACTGACAGACACTGGTTCGATCCCCAACAGCTTGAGCCTCCGGTGAAGGTCACACCGTTGTCAAATTTCGAGCATAGTGGTAGGGTACTTTTGAGTACCATCATCAAGTTTCTAAAACTATCACCAAACACATAGTGTGTTCAGACAGCAGTCCATGAAAGTCAGTGAGCATTGACATGGTTCCAAAACAATCAAGGGTATGGATATAAATAAAGCGCTCAAAATACAATGAGTTTATTGAAAAAGCTCTTGTAACTTCCCCTCTAAGAAAACTCGTCTCGCGCCATGTTGTTTTGAGAAACAGCACTGTTGAGCTTTTAGGGGATTGATTGTGAAGTTTGAATTACTTGAGAATCAATGGATATTGTTTTGTGTTAATATTAGAACGTTTTAGTAACCTTCAGAGCGGATGAAACAAAAGGACAATATAAAAATAATAAACATTGGTACTTTACGATTAATTTACGTAAGGCTTATACTGATACTCGTATATATCTGGATGACTATCTATTGTACATTTAAATTACACTAACGCAACATATTATATTAACAATAAAATTTCGAACCCGCAACACGAAACTACTTCACGTTCCGCACTTCAACTCGAACTATGCTCAAAATTCCGTATTATGTCGCGCGGCCCGAACATACAACAAACAGTATCCCACGTTGGATTTGTTCTTCTCTTCTAAGCTTGTCCTCAAACATGAAATAAAGAAAATACACCGTATGACATAATTCTGTACGCTCATAATTGGTTCCGTCATAAACATCACGACCTGTATTACTATACATTTCTGTTTATATACTTATACATTTTCTACACACACTCACCCTCTCTCACATCCCCACACACACAACCCTCCACTCTACTACCAGCCTCACCTGACATAAAAACATACACGGTAATTTGTTTTTATACTTACGAGCACTGTAAACACAACGTTTGTCATATAATTTTAGTAATATGTGTAATCCTATTTTGGCCATACTTAAGCTTAGATTTACTACATACATGTTTAATGTGACGCTGATGGATTGTAAAATAAAAATTTAAAAATAAATAAATTACTAAATGGTTATGTGCAATGGACAGTCTTATCACTGACAAGCGATGTCTTCCAGACAACTTTTGGATAGGGAAGAATTATGAACTTCACTAGACGGTGGAGTAATAATAAATCAACATATTATATATACGACATATTTTATACTGAAAACAATTAAACACAAACAAGATTAGCCAGTGAAATATTTATTTACCTAATCTATGAAAACAGCATTTTTTCAGACCACACTTAGACCCCCTTACCAGGATTCCCTGTCGCGGGAGGCATGGACACACACAATTACAGCACACAAACACCCAAGACCCGGGACAAACATCTACACTCATCGCACAAATGTTTGCCCCTGCTGGGATTCGAACCCAGGGTCCCGGGGACACAGAAGTCATGTCATTGACACTGACTACTGCGCCACGGCGACCGTCAACTTAATTGTATGTATATTTTTTAAATTAAAAACATCAATAATAATTTATAACTTTTCTCGGCATAACAGTTTAAAAAGCGTTAATGTTAGTTAATTAATTTAAGATCAGTTATAACAATTATTTGATAAGTAGATACTCGTACGTCGTTACAATAAGTTTCTTGGAAAACCTCTACCTAAAATATACCAGTAAATTGGAGAAAAAAAACGTGACGAAGAGCAAATTTCACACTTCGAAGAACACAAAACCACGGGAAGTTATAAGGTATTATAATAGGTTATTTAATATCAAAGGATGGCAGGTTTCTGTTAAAATCCGCTTTTGTAAGACTTCATGTGACCAATAAAGAAGCAAAATAGGTATGATGATGATGATGATGAAAAGTAACCTAGGTAAGTATGTGTTATTCCGGGACCTGAAGTGTCTACATACCAAATATCATCCAAATCCACTTTACCCGCGTAGTAATGAAAAACGGTGATGATGGTCATGATAAAAAAAAAAATATGTTAATCCAGGGTATAAGCTATCTTCATACCAAATTTCATCTAAACCTATCCAGCCGTTTACGCGTGAAAGAGTAACAAACATTCATCCATACATCCAAACACACAAACTTTCGCATTTATAATATTAGTAGGATGTCAGATAAGATGATGAGGATACTTACATTGACAATGCATCAGGTAACAGTCATGGTGCATATGTCACTGTTGACAGCCGATAATATAAAATGTATACATGATATCGAATCGATTCAGTTAGTTATCGATCGATCCGAATCAGGGGGCTGGTTGGTTTCTCTCCAAATAGTCAAAGAGCAAACATCCTTTAGGGTCCACTTACGGAGCACTTTGGTATCGGGGCAGTTCGTTCCAATTTCTCCCTGTCCTAGCGATAGCAAAAAGCCGAGGCCCGTATCACAGTGGTGCCCTTGAGCTGGTCGCCTTCTGCTTTCCTACTGGCACAGCGCCTTCAACGCTAGCCTAACAAGGTGGTGCGCCTTCAGTACTCGGCCCACGCCCAGTAAAGCTATAATGCTGGTAGAGGAAAACAAGATTAATCCGTTCATAAAATTGCTTTATTAGAAATCAGACTGGCAGTTGAGCAGCACGCATGGCGCTCGCTAAATATTTTTATAATAAGGCAAAAATGATACTTCCTTGTACTTCTTAATGTGTACAAATAGCTGGTGTAAAACTAACATCTAGGTGTCAAGTCTACTAAATTAAAGTTCGTGGGTAACTTGTGTATGCAGTTGTATCTACGACTCAAGTGAATCAGAAAATTAATAAAATTTTAAGAATGCTCTTAGTATTTTATTTAAATAAACCCTAATCTAATTAATCATGCATATATGCACATATCATTTTTATGTAGAAAAATAAAAAAGCTGTAAGATGTATGAATTCTAACGATACCCCATATATATCTAAATTTAATCAGGCATTCAAAAATTGGGGTGAAATAAAGAAATTCACATCCATACATGAATTCTGAAAACTTACACTCCTTATTGGGCAGTCGTGTAATTAATTTCTTTTTAGCAGTACATATATATGCATATACTGTAATTAGTATAAACGCGGCCTAATATTTTAAAAAAAGATTACACCCCCTGACAGCCACGGTCAATCACGGTCACTCATGGTGCTATAGTGCCGTCCTTTCTACTTGCACACAATTGTGCAATAGAGAGCGCGCTATATGAGACATTCTCAGCAAACAAAGTATAGTCTCTATCTTCGTATTTTATTTAATAATATCATAGCGATGTTTAGCTTTTACATCGAAAAATGTGAACATGTTTCCGAGTTTGTCATTGTTTTTAAACAACTTCGAACGCGTGGGCGCTTTTTCATTCCATTAAGGTTCATGTTGTGGGCGGATTAAGGATAAAGAAGACAAAGTTTACCTCCATTGAAAAGCTTTGAAGTTAAATGGATGTCGGACCACAACGTCGTCCTAACTGGCCAAATCATACAAAAACTTTTAAGCCTGTATGTGTGGCTTCTACACGAATCGTATATAATGGCCATTTCTCGGGAGCTTGACAAATTGGAGACCGGGATTATCCTTCCAATGGTCTATATTACAAGTTTCCCAGAATTATATTGCAGAGATTTTGGTGGCGGCTCCGAGGAAATTACGCAATTTCGTGATATTCGCGTCATTCTACGCGGATTTTATTCGGCGAGTTTTTCTTGTGTTTGCTGATTAAATTTTGAGTAGCTGAGGGAACGGCGGTCATGGGTTGGGGCAATTTGGTTCTGATTAAGCATTGATTAAAAACCGGGAACTGTTTCTGGATTGTTTACAAAGTTGGTCCCAGGATATACAAGTAGGTTTGATATGCTTTTTAACTGTTCGAAGCGTACTCGATTGTATTTTTTGAGGGCACATCTCACAAGATGTGCCCCCTTAGCAGATCGAGATATTACTTTAGTGCAGTTTAGTGGGTATAGATTCTTATAAATATACTCGTGTTATCGGAATCTTCCTGGCGATGATGGTTGTAGTGTTTACAAAACGCCTTAAAATGATTGCTATACAAGTAAATAAGTAAAGATGTGCTGGTTATATATAATAAAAAGAAAATAGCTATGTATTTTTATAACAACGAATTTTATGGCGGGAAGTTAATATGTCGAGATTGAAATGTTGTGTTGTTATCGAGTGATAAATGTTTATTTTGGTGTTGAGCGGCAATAAAAGTGCCGCTCAACAAGCAAAAAAAACCTACTTGTCCGCACGAGTGTGCACGAAAATCGGAAACTGAATCTGAATTCCGTTTATTTATTTATCTCCAATAAAATATCAATTTCAACTTTCTACTCCGCTAAAGTTGATTAAATTCAAGAAAAGATGGCTTAAACAAATACTTTTTTCATGGTATATTTTGGTGACTCACTTTATGACCGCGAGTCACACGCCACAATGTAATAAAATGCGGTCACTTGAGTAAGTATATGTTGTAATAAAACAGAGTTGCCAGGGAAGTCTCCGAGGAAATGACCTCTGAACCTTGGAGTTAATCCCACCCCTTTCTACTCGTTTAGTTTAAAGCCTTGGCTACCTTACTAACGGATGGGCTACTTTTAAGGGACTAGGATTATGTAGGATTTAAGATAAGTATAATTAGAATTATGCATTTTGACCTCCTGAAAATGTAGCATTTCTATAGAAGTGTAATCGCGAGAAAACATCAAATACTTTCGATTTTCCGAATTAACTAATCTATAAAGATTAGTTAATTCGGAAAATCGAAATTATTTCATTATCGTTGAGCGTAGATGAAGCGAAGGAAGTGTGACGGCATCATACCAATTGGATCACTGTGGTATTTGCCTATCCCTACGGGAAACAGGCGCGAATTTATGTATGTATCTATAGTAAGTGTCGGTGAGATTGTACGAGAGCAGGAAAGTGAAACTAAGCTTAAATGGTAGATTTACAATTTATTATTATGTCCGCAATGTACCAAAATTTGGTACATTGCGGAGTGGACACTTTACTGAAACTACATTTGGTAACCAAATGTAGTTTCAGTAAAGTGTCCACTAGTTCACTGAAGCAAAACTAGAAATGGAGAGGGAGTTTCGAGGTAAGCTTTAACTTATGCCCACAACTTGATACAACTAAACTTGAAGATTGTTAATCTTGACACTGGCTAAATGTATATGAAATGCGGAGCCAAACATCATTCATTCATTTCATTCAGCAGGCGCAGGGACCCAAAATGAGTCTTGGCCTCCGATAATAATATGTGCCACTTTGTTCGATCTTGAGCCATCTCTTGCCAGTTATCGGCTTGGAGCTCGCGAAGATCCTTTCCAACTTCATCGCTCCAGCGATACCTGGGACGGCCGACGCGTCGTCGACCTGTAGGCCGTCCCAAGTATGCTCGTTTAACAGCATGGGTATCCTTCATTCTTTCTAAATGACCGAGCCAGCGAAGTCTGTGGGCTTTAGTTTCACCTGTGATATTGGGCTCGATATTGGGAGCCAAACATAACGAAACAAAATAATAGCGGCCAATGTTATAGAAAAAGCTGTAGAAATCGTACGATGTACCACAATTAGAAAAGGAATTAAAAAAGGAGGAGGTTATGATCGGTTGTATTTTTGTATGTGTGTTATGTTTTGATCATCAATATTGGTCAAGGACTTAGGTATATTAAATTTTTTTATTTTTTGACGTGATAACGTTTTATAAATTGATGGATGCCAAAATGAAAAATAGTAACGGTAACATTCCAGTAACGTTCCACCTAAGTTTTATCTAGATCTAGATAATATAATCAAAGTCAAAGTCAAGGTCAAAGTCAAGGTCAAGGTCAAAGTAAAAGTCAAAGTCAAATTCAAAGTCAAACTTCAAAGTCAAAGTCAAAGTCAGTCAGTCAAAGTCAAAAGTCAAAAGTCAAATGTCAAATGTCAAATGTCAAAAGTCAAATGTCAAATGTCAAATGTCAAATGTCAAAAGTCAAATGTCAAAAGTCAAAAGTCAAAAGTCAAAAGTCAAAAGTCAAAAGTCAAAAGTCAAGTCAAAAGTCAAAAGTCAAATGTCAAATGTCAAATGTCAAATGTCAATGTCAATGTCAATGTCAATGTCAATGTCAATGTCAATGTCAATGTCAATGTCAATGTCAATGTCATACATGATTATGTCGTTATCACGTAAATCTATCGTCCGTAAACCGACTTTACAGACAACCAATTTTTTTTACTATTATAAGTTTGCGTTTGACAACTTGACAACTGTCATTAAAAAAATAAATAAATCTCGGATAATGGTGAAAATTTATTCATCCCTACGCAAGAGTCAGTTTTTTATTTTATCAGATGAAAAGCATAGTGGGACGTTTAAATTAAATTATAATTAACAGAATATAATGATACATAACATTTTTTCGTTACCAAATAATAAATACGGAACCCTATACTTGGCGAATGTACGCTATTGGCAATTCCATTAATTAATCGAGTGAGGATGATTCGGGATTATTTATTTATTGAATGTAAACTCTATTTATTTATTAATAATCTGTAACATTTTAGGACGAAAACTACTCACCTACTTGGCTTAGGCTCGGCTAAAGAAACTTAAAATAAAAAAATTGGTTGTCTGTAAAGTCGGTTTACGGACGATAGATTTACGTGATAACGACATAATCATGTATGACTTTGACTTTGACATTGACATTGACCATTGACCATTGACCATTGACCATTGACCATTGACCATTCACCGTTACGCGGAACGTTACTATTTTTCATTTTGGCATTCATCAATTTATAAAACGTTATCACGTCAAAAAGTTATTTACAAGTCTCAACTAGATATGGATTACTTAGCTGAGAGTCCAATTTTAAACTAATACAGAATAAATGTGACATACTACATTGGCATCTGCTCAACGCCTCATGAATTTTCAACATTATGCAGGAGATATTAAGGTGCAAACTATAAGCACGTAATCGATCTGTGGTCGATCCATTCATTCACTCATATATATATGTAACAGATATATTATACAGATGTCCCAATAATACGTGCCTAAGGTAATGTTTAGAGAACGTAGCCAGACGTTTTGCATTTAAAACTTGCAATGTCGCACGCGAATGTTTAAAAAAAGTGGCATAGCAGATACATTTTACACTTTAAACTGGGAGTGAAAAGGTTGATTATTGATTGTATGTTTATAAAGGTGTAACTTGGAAAGCAATCATCAGTAATATAAGGCTTACCGACGGGTTGTGTCTGTGTTTACCTGCACGCACTCTTTCTCATAAATGCTTTCCTTTTTAGAGTAAATTATTCAAACCTTATTCAGTTCGGTTCAGGGAATTGGGAGTAATTGACTAACTCGATGCATTTGAACGCCTAATCTAAATTGTTTCAAAAATTATGTTGAGTAAAATATGATATATTTATATTGATTTGTATTTTTTTTATACTGTATAGGTCTAGCGTTTGACCACTATCTCACTTGATGGTCAGTGACGACGTGGTCGAAGATGTTATCACGCTAAACCTAGAATGCTCACTGGTTCTCAAAGACTGCTGCCTGAACACAATATGTGTTTTGGTGACAGTTTTTCAAACTTCAGGGTGGTAGCTAGTTAGGCGGGTATTCGAAAGTACCCAACCACCATGCTGGGAATTTGATAACGGTGTTACCTTCACCGGAAGCTCAAGCTGTTGTTGGGGATCAAACCAATGTCCGTCAGTTAGACAGGCGACGCTCCCCCCGCTGAGCTATCATCGCTTCAAGTATTATTATTGTAAAGAATTTCATCGGCACAGCATAATTGGATGCTACGCGTCATCAGCCGGATATGATGATTTGTTTGGTCTGGTCGAGTACGTGAGCCAGTTAAGCCTGTACCACTGGATCGATTAGGGTTTTTATTGGAGAGTGCGGTCGCAGTGCGAGTTTAAAGCATTATTGGTTTTGAGTTTTTATGCGCATGGCAGGGGGGCGAGGATTATAATTTACTAGTATCGCCCCGCGGTTTCACTCGCATTGATTACGGCTTTCCCGCTACGTCAATTATCCTACGGGAACTATACTTTATCTGGGATAAATGTAGCCTATGTCTTAATCCAGGATTTAAACTACATATCTCCATACCAAATTTCATCGAAATTGGTATGGCCGTTTGAGCGTGAAGAAGTAACAAATATACACACATACACAAACCTTTAAACTTTCCCATGTATAATATTAGTAGGATTTTAAAATTAATGCGTTTTTAGTGCGCATCACTCACCGGATTCTGTGACGAAGAATAAAAGTCCTTTCAAGTGAGATTATTCCGTTATTTTGTCACTCCCATAGAACTTTTCCAAAGACAACGCTAAAAGTCATAGACCTAATGAATATATTCAATGTCAACCAATCAAATTGTATTAATATCTATCAATGTAATTATTATCATTCGTCAGTAACTTGCTATTACAGGTATTTTATGTCTACTTAATTTACATCGAATGCTGATTTTAACTTAAAATCAACATTCGAATTCAAATCAACAAGATTTTAACAAATAAACTATGAACATAGTATCCAGTCATGCGACCAGAACCCCACACGATCACCATACGTGCTGACTAATGACAACCATATCTTGCTGCGTTGCATTCACACGAGGCGTATGATGCGATAACGCGGGTGGTCTTCTGTGTCCGGTGACGGCAGAGATGTCTAGAATTAAGTTAGAATTAAGTTGACTCTTGCATTGAATAGACGTCTAAAAGTCTCTTGCGTTTCTTTTTAAAAAAAGCATCCTGGTGCCGTCCCAATTTGACTGGCGCAGCCGGTAGGATACTCGCATTGTCCTACTGCCGTGCTTACGCTTAGTAAAGGCCCATAAATCGGTTTTGGTGCGTACAAGTACGGTGAAAGTGGTTCGAGTATCCTGACGAACAAACAAATAAGTCTCCCGCGACGCGCAATCCAGGGTGAAGGAGCAGCTGATTCTCAGGAGAGGAGATGTGTGGCTTGTGAGTAGTTCACTTCACTATTCCTTGTTTCCCTATCTTATCCAATCCATAAAATCTGTTATACTGTATTTTAGGTCTAGAAATTACCTAATTTAATTTGCGTTAACTGATTTTCGGTATAATTGTACTAGAATTGACAATTATATATCTTTAGTTTACATAAGTATTTTAGTATAGCATATTGACTTCGATCGAGAAGTATTACTCGTATTATAATTGTACTAAAATTGACAGTTATATATCGTAGTATAATATAATATAATTATATAATCTTTACAAAAGTATTTTTAGTTTAGCATATTGACGAGAAATATTATTATAATTGAGAATATAGAACAATTTTGAAACCGTGACATTTTAGATTTATTGTCTAGGTTTGATTGATTTACATACTTAGACGACTATATATTAATTTTAATTTGTGTAAAAGTGTATTCTTTAAACTTTTAAAATGACGGAAGCTAGTACTACTAAAATCCAATCTGTGCCGATAGAGATGTCTTCGATCATCCCTAAATTTGACGGGGATGAAAAATTACTGAATCTTTATATAAAGAAATGTGAATATGTGATTAGTTGTTTTGTACATGGAACCAACCCAGCCCAAGAGTTGTATGTGTTTCACGTTCTTACCAGTAAGCTTACTGGCAAAGCCGCTCACCTCATAAGTGAAAGACAGGATATAGAGTCTTGGGCCGAGTTGAAAGCCGTTTTAACTCAACATTTCGGAGATCCGCGTTCAGAAGAATGCATTGCCATTGAACTGGAGACCTTAAAAATTAACCATAACGAGTCATATCTAGACTTCTGCAATAGAATCCAGCAGGTTAAGAGTACGTTAATAGCGAAGGTTAATATGATATCAGATAACAATGTTAGGAAAAGTAAGATCACAATTTATGACAACATGGCCCTTAACGTATTCCTCTATAACCTTCCTGAGGATTTAATACGCATTGTCAGGCTTAAGGGTAGCGGAACTCTAGAAGAAGCATTGAGTATGGTGCTGGAAGAAGTAAATTTCCAATTTCAGTACAATGCTCGAAATAAGATGCTGCGAATAGGTACAAATAAACCACAACCATCATCTTCTCACAATCCGTACGTCGAAAAATTTGGTTTAAAACCATACTTCTCGGCCAATAGCACTCCTCAGCAGCAAGGAGGTTTTAGATTTGGTATTCCTAACCAATTCAAGCCCAACGTCCCACAAAATCCAAACTATGGGGCACAACAGGCTCCGCAGTTCAAATTCGGAGTGCCTCACAATTCAGGGTATAGACCACAACTACAACAACAGTTCCAACAACCTAATCAGAATTTCAAATTTGGTATTCCTCATCAAGGAATTAGGCATGGTACTCCACAAGGGTACAGACCCAACATACCAGGACCTCAAGGTTATCGACCCACTTTTGGTCAAACACCACCTAGGCAGGCGTTCCACCAGCAACAACCAAACCAATTTAAATTCGGAATACCATCCCAATCTAAACTTGACAACACAGACGTCACAATGCGTACAGCATTGCCTGCGGCACGACCTAACGCTGTATTCCACAATGAATTAGAAGTGTATAGTGACAACTATGACTATTACGACTATGACAATTACTATGAACAAGCCGATTACACCGTTGACATGCCCGAGACCTATGACGAGACAAACAACGATGAAAATTTTTACAAACCAGCCTCGGACACGGACAATCCGAAATAATAAATATTAATTGCGATAACTTTGCTAAACTACCCTACATTAGATTACCTGAAATAAACGCAAAATTCATGATTGACACCGGTAGTTCACGATCATTTATAAGCCCCCATAAGGTTGATGAGTACTTTAAGGAGTATAAGTTCTCAGTTCCGTTCGAAGTAGTAAGTACTCATGGCCGAAGTGCCCATGGAGAAGCAATCCACATCCCACTTTTGAAGTCGTTTAAAAGTAACCAACAACATACATTTTATATATACGAAGTAGACAAAGACTACGATGGACTTATTGGTTCCGATCTGTTGGCGCAAATTGATGCTAACATAGATATGAAAAATCAAATGATACATACTCGTGATACGGCTATACCATTTATATATAATCCAGAGCTAAATTTCTCTAGGGTTAAAATAAATGCAATAGGAAAAGCCGCTAACGATGACAGTTCTATACAAGTCAATGTAGATCAAAGTGAAATGGAATTGCAAAGACATTGTGATAGCTTAACTAATGAAATAATCGAGTTAGGAAACAAAAAGAAGACAAAGAAAGTACAACCAAAATCTCCGATCGCTCTCTCTTCTGATTCAGAAAAAACTCTAACTGTCTCTGATTTAGAAAGCACAATCAGCATATCTGAACATGGTTCATATCACCTTCCATCACCATCTAGTGTAACAATCACAGCATCAGAATCAGAGTCGATTCATTTAGGTTCCGAGACTGTGCACTCTGAACGTAATACTGACTCAGTAGGAATCTCTATTTTAAAAGAAGCAGTCGACACAAAGCCGAACCAGATATTGGTATACACGTGGTTTAGGGATGAAACTGCAATTAAGGATATCTCAAACAAAAGGCAAAGAATTTTAGAAGTACACATGCCTTTAAATAGACCTGACCTGATACGAGACTTCCTAAAGAAATACATACGAAATAAAATTAAATACTTCATATACTTTGAGGACCAACATCATAGGGCAGGGTTTACAGAAGCGGTAATAACTCTATTCAAAAAGGGTACAGTTAATATTTTTGAATGCACTGAACGGGTAGTTAACGTAGAAAACGAAGACGAACAAAAAGAAATTATACAAAAGTACCACATTGGCAAGAACTGCCACCGCGGTATTAAAGAAACAGTATCGCATATAAAAAGAACTTATTATTGGCACAACATGGATATTACCGTAGCTGCGGTAATAAACGCATGTGAGGCTTGCAAAAAACTTAAATACGATAGAAAACCATTTAAACCCGCATTACAGCTCACACAAACTCAGAACCGACCTTTTGAGGAATTATTCATTGACATATTCAAAATAGAAGGGAAATCATTCCTTACTATTATAGATGCATTCAGTAAATTAGGTCAAGCATTCGAGGTATCTACTTTATCTGCACCAGAAGTTGTAAGAGCTTTGATTAAGTATTTTTCCCTTTATGGAACACCTAATAAAATAAGTGCTGATTCAGGCTCAGAATTTAACAACGCGCTCATAAAAGAGCTACTAACGTTTTATAAGGTCGAGCTACATCTAGGTACACCGAATAACCCGAGTTCTATGGGTCTTATAGAAAGATTCCACTCCACTCTTCTTGAGACATACCGACTCGCTAAGTTCGAACAAAAGTTGACTGACGCAGCGTCAGTAATGACTTTTGCCATTATGGCCTATAACCACAGCATCCATTCGGTAACGGGTTTCACGCCCTTTGAAGTAGTATTTGGACACACGGAAGCTAAGAGTCCATTCAATATAAACTTAGATAAAAAATACATGCAGGTATTAATTAGCGACCATGTTAAACGAACTAAATTCTTATATAAACATATAACTGATAAAATGATTAGGAAAAAAGAAGATACCATAGAGAAGAAGAGAGGAGAAACACAGTTTCATATAAATCCCGATGACGTTGTTTTCTTTAAAGGAACAAATGTGAGAAGGAGTAAAGACAAACCCAGGTATGAACGAGGTGTTGTTGTAGGAGAAGTTGATAGAAATGTAGTGACTGTTACAGCCAAAAATCGCGAGGTAAGAGTCCC
This sequence comes from Apeira syringaria, assembly GCA_934044485.1. Classification (NCBI taxonomy): domain Eukaryota; kingdom Metazoa; phylum Arthropoda; class Insecta; order Lepidoptera; family Geometridae; genus Apeira; species Apeira syringaria. The sequence continues at coordinate 6,995,516 of OW203665.1, read as the reverse complement.
TATTAAAGATATCAAACGTCCTTCACAGAAACACCCGAAACCTGGTGCTGGTCCTGATGGCAGTGACCCAACTCCAGGCCCTTCAACTTCAGTCACTTGAGGGCATTCCCGGGGTCTTACCTATTAAAGAAGGAACTGCGGTCGTCAGCAATGAAAGTTGGACGTTACTTAAAAGACTAGACCTTAACCTTATATCAGAAGATCTAAATCTTAACATTTTGAAGTTTTCAGAATTAAATAGTATTATAGACACCACTTATAACGAATCGTATACAGCCATTACGTTCTCTAATTTTAAAATCCAAACCGAATATGTAATGAACCAAACTATCACCAAGTACAAACAATTAGTCCCTAGTTATAGGGTAAAGAGAGGTATAATTAACCCTTTAGGCTCTATAATTAAAATCATTACAGGAAACTTAGACAATGATGATGCAATCAAATTTGACAAACTAATTAACGATATCCAGTTAAAACAGAATCATCAAATTAAAAAGGTCACGCTGGTTTCCGAAGTTGTTGAAGGGTTTTACAATATTACACAATCTATTAAAAACAATGTGATTCAGCTCAATGTTAAATTGGAAAATATTCAAGAAAATCTAGAAAATGCACTGAAGGCAGAAAATGTACACTTTACTAGCAATATGATAATAAATCTATATTCTGTGATTTTACATAATTTCCAAAGTATTTCTTTGAAACTAAGTGATGTCGAAACTGCTATAGCATTTTGTAAACTTAATACTCTGCATCAATCAATTATCAATTCTAATACTTTGTTGACTGAGCTTAAAAAGATTGAACAAACAGACAAGTTGCCTTTTCCGGCTAACCATGAAAACCTAGTTAGAATTGAGCAGCGTATTGGGCTGAAGTCATTTCTCAAAGAAAATCAGTTAACATTTGTAATGGAAGTTCCGTTGATTAGTAAAGAGATCTATATATATTACAAATTGTATCCTATACCTGTACTCCATGATCACAATACCTACATCATCCTACCTAAATACCCTTACCTTTTAGTGAATGGACTTACCTCCGAGCCACTATCGCAGCCATGTAAGCCGTTGGGTGACTCCAGTTTCATGTGTTTTGAAGACAGCACTGCCCAAATTATTGAAGACAAATGCATTTCCGATCTAATGAAATACGCGAAAAATATGAGTTCCTGTACCCTGGTTCCAGTAAAAATAGACAATACACTTATTCAGCACATACAGCCTAATAGGTGGATAGTATATTCCAAAAACCGGAAACGTATTCAAAAAGTCTGCGCAAATGAAATAGAGCAGAAATTCATTCAAGGAACGTACATAGTTACGCTAGAAGATACCTGTGAAATAAAAATAGATAAGTTTTCTTTGAAACTACGAGCGCATCAATTGGAAAACGTAGAATATGCCAGACTGCCTATTGTCAACCTACCTCATATAAGTGAAGTACATACGGAAAGAGGAAATCCTGTGGTACTAGAAAGTATGGATTTGAAAACGGTTCAATTGAAGATTAACTCCATAAAAAGCATTGACTCAAGTGAAATAAGTGAAGTTAAAATCTATAGTGTCAGTGTTTGGACGATCATACTATATGTGATTATTGTAGTTAGCGGATTAGTTATTTTATATGTTAGACTAGTAAAAATGGGTTATAAGTGTACAATTCGAAATTCTCCAATTCAGGATAATTTCGAATCTGAGGAGGGAGGAGTCATGCGACCAGAACCCCACACGATCACCATACGTGCTGACTAATGACAACCATATCTTGCTGCGTTGCATTCACACGAGGCGTATGATGCGATAACGCGGGTGGTCTTCTGTGTCCGGTGACGGCAGAGATGTCTAGAATTAAGTTAGAATTAAGTTGACTCTTGCATTGAATAGACGTCTAAAAGTCTCTTGCGTTTCTTTTTAAAAAAAGCATCCTGGTGCCGTCCCAATTTGACTATCCAGGGTGCCCAACCTCTTATTTATTGAGACTAGCAATTCATAAACACGTAATTCAAATGGAATAAACAAACTTGGTATTCCGCTAAAATAACATAATAATAATAAAATAAATAAACTTGGTATTCCGCTAAAATAACTATTGCATTTTAGCAACATTTAATCCGTGCCATGACAATAATAATTATACTTGAGGTAAAAAAAGCAAAATTAGCATAAAGAACATGTCTGAGTAATGTATTTAGAAGAATTGATACTGAGGATAGCAGCCATCGTTAATTTTGCAAAATTTTAAGATACTAAGGTATCTCCTCATTTAGGTAGATAATGTAGAAGCATGTTTGTCAAAGATCTAAGTATAATGGTTTCAGCTCCCCAGGGGTAGTCTCGTAGTTGGGGTAAGCAGTCTGCCGGAATTAGACTGAATCATCATCATCATCATCATCTCAGCCATAGGACGTCCACTGCTGGACATAGGCCTCCCCCATTGATTTCCACAAGGACCGGTTGGAAGCGGCCCGCATCCAGCCCTTGCCTGCGATCTTAGTCAGGTCGTCTGTCCACCTGGTCGGTGGCCGTCCTATGCTGCGCTTGCCAGTCCGTGGTCTCCACTCGAGAACCTTTCGACCCCAACGGCCATCGGTTCTTCGAGCTATGTGCCCTGCCCACTGCCACTTCAACTTGCTAATCCGCTGGGCTATGTCGGTGACTTTTGTTCTTCTACGGATCTCCTCATTTCTGATTCGATCGCGTAGAGAAACTCCGAGCATAGCCCTCTCCATAGCTCGTTGTGCGACTCTGAGCCTGTTCAGAAGGCCCATAGTCAGGGACCACGTTTCAGATCCGTAAGTCATCTGAATTAGATTAGACATTAGACTGAATGCTCCATCCTAAAATGGCGTTTATAATTAAGTACCTTTGCAAATACTGTTCCTTTATTCAAGGTTGTTTTCGGATAAACGAGAGTTATGAAAATAAGAACAAAAATAGAAGTAATAGACTCTTTGTTGTTACCGAGAAACCGAAGTGCCGAATCTTATATTGTAACTACACTAGCCTTTATAAAATCTATATTTTTTTCAATTTAAAAATAGAATGATTTCGCCTCTGTATTCCAAGGGTCGCGTCATCCTACTCCTATTAATATTATAAATGCGACAGTTTGTGTGTATGTTTCTTACTTCTTCACGCTTAAACGGCTACACCGATTTCGATGAAATTTGGTATGGAGATAGTTTAAACCCTGGATTAACACATAGGCTACTTTTTCCCGGAAAAAATATAGTTCCCGGATTATGATGAACCGACAATATTGTGATTATAGTTACTTTTGTGAACTATCATGGTACCGACTTCAACAAGTTAGTTCACACTTTTGAGTGTTGGGAGTCCGTTCCATTTTTTGGTACATTTTTTTTTTTAATTTTTATATGTAACGTACATAAACTAATGCTTGGTCCGTCGTGTTATAGGCCTTGAATATTTAAATTGAAGAAAATGACGTAGGTAGTCATAGAGGTGACATTATTCCCATAGAATTATATAATACAAGTAATCTATATCACAAGTCTAGTCATTATAACCAGTTAGCGTAGAAAATTTGATCACTACGGCACAAGACATTCCACATTTTTTGTGCAATGTGGATTTCGTCTGCAATTCAGAAAATCGCCCGATTTAGTTTAAATAGGTTCAGTAGGCCGTGGTGGTACCGGCCCAGAATAGTACTCCCTCATCTCTTCCCGCGGGTGCCGTAAGAGTCGGTTAAGGGATAACGTACCAGGAGGTGGGCAGCAGCGCCTTCTGAGGATCGGAAATCATACTGCGCTCGCCAACCCGCCTGCCAAGCGTGGCGAGTATTGGCAAATCCCCCCTAAATGGGGGAGGCATACGTCCAGCAGTGGACGCACATGGCTGAGAAAGAAGAAGAAGGTTCAGTAGACTGGCAAATATTCTAGAGGTATTCGATTATTATCGAGCACTCACTTCTCAAGATTTCGCTACAAAATATTTAATTCTCGTATGAATAGTTTTCGAGTTTTCGAGTATTTGTTAATATATTTAGATATGGTGATAATACGCATTTCAGGTAACACATATTAAGTTTTATTAACATTTTTTTATTGGATACGGTGACGGAACAAGCAAAGGCCAGCTACAATTGAGAGTACATATAGTATACAAAAATTAGTCCCCTATTGTTATTTTACATCTTCATTGAAGGCGTGACGTTAATACGAATGTCTAATTAAAAAACAGGCCTGACTCATTTCAAATATATGTTTTATCTAATTTCATACTGATATATAAAGATCAAAAAATCAAAAACAGAACTTGAACGACAGTCTTCATAGACAATAATTATCGAAATAAATTTAAAAAGTTAACATTTCGAAACAGCTCTTCTATAACAACTGTATCGAAATAATAACTTTTTTACCCTTAAGCCGTAAAACTGCATTGCAACCTCCTTGGTCCAGCTGAAGTATCGCTGGACCAAGGAGGTTGCAATGCAGTTTTTCTATAGGACATTTGTGTAATACTATAAAAACTCGCCTACGGCTCGTTTTTTTAACTTACACTTGGGTTTTAAGAACCCTTATTATAACACAGTTTCATAAACTACTATATGGATTCGATCGTAATAGCTATTTTACTCTTGATATAGTTTATCACTGAAATAAAACGTGTCCAGACCAAAGATAAGTTGGTACCAATTAAACTGGACCACATAAACCACTTTCCTTTAATGCACTCATACTCTATTTGCTGTTTCAGTTCGTTTATCTTGTATATTGACGGAACTTTTCCCTCATATACGCCATGTTCATTGCATACGTAGAGAGGAGACGGCTTCAGTAAATATTTGTACTAAGTAAGATATATATTGGATGTAAGATAATTTGTATGTGCGTGTGTGTTTATAACAGTTAGTGTAGAACTACGCATAATTTATACCAATGTTTACCGTCGATCTTAATACATCTCATTTAAGATTATGTTGCGCATTACGAGTAATAATGACAAAGTTATACATATAACACGAAACTGCGTCGATTATTGTCTTTTTTGTGCATCATGGCAATTTATTTCTTATTGCTTAAGTTCAAAAAATTAAAAAAAAAGTTTTTACATGGACGGCAATTAGTAAACACAGTATGCTTATACGAACTTTATGCATCCTATTTATCATTCTATGTCTTTACTGGCAAATAACACTTACCGTAATGCTGTACTATTTTGTATTACAGGTTCCAAAATAGTTTCTACAAACTGTAGCGGAACGAGAGCACTTACTATTTCTCATTCTATGCAAATACAGCAAATGGCAGCTGCCGGCCATTTCAAAACCAATATTAGAATACAAACTACTGCAAGAAGCACTTTGAATCGGGGAAATATGATTCCCTTCGCGTAGATATTGATACCGAAATTATTTTGTTTGGAAAAACAACTAGATTCTGCACGTTTGATATTGTATTTACTGAATAGCCTTTGTTCAAGTTGTTTTGGAAACCCTGTATAAACAAAACCTCCACCTCTGAGATTGTACATCGAGCAAGACAAAACAAAGTGATATTTTTTTATTCTTTTCTACTTGATTTAAGCTAACATAATAGAGATGTTAGTATACTATCGTCCACTGAGAAAAAGTAACATAGAGACAGGCGTAATTTTAGACACCACATACGTATTATAGCGTACCTAATACTTAACGGTAAAATCATTATGAACCTTGTCGTCGTAGCCTACGACGAAAGAAATTCGTTGTAGGTCGTAGCCTACTTATGTTTGGATAAAGTCTTACATTATTTTGGATTACCCAACATTCTCACCGTATAAACATACATATTATAGATGATAATGCAAATACATTGCCCAAAGACTTGTTTTGGGCAATTGTTTTTTCAATGTCATATTTTACTAAACTTCTGTATTTCATAGACAGTCTAGGAGTAATGGGTTACATTCCCACTAAAAAAGAACAGAAATAAATAATAACATCCACGCAAGATGTTAATAAGGAAAGAAGTAATTCGGCCCTAATGGTATGGGCTGCTATAGCTTAGTTGGAAAAAGCGACAGGACGGTATTCTGTAGTCGTGGGTTCAAGTCCTACTAGCAGCCGAATTTTTTCCTTCAAATATTTGAACTGAAGAACAGAAATGTACATGACCTTTAGCTTTTAATGGATTAACGGCTCCGGGGTAATGAGAGTCGGCGGTCGTTCAGGCTGTCGAAGATTTGAATCCCACCTCAGGCTTGAGCTATTGATGTAGGTGTGACAATGACAGGATTGAATTTTGCAATCGCACCTGGCTATCAAAAGGTCATCATCATCATCATCATCTCAGCCATAGGATATCCACTGCTGGACAAATGCCTCCCCCATATAGGGGGGATTTGCCAATACTCGCCACGCTTGGCAGGCGGGTTGGCGAGCGCAGTATGATTTCCGATCTTCAGAAGGCGCTGCTGCCCACCTTCTGGTAAGCGATCCCTTAGCCGACTCTTACGGCACCCACGGGAAGAGATGGGGGAGTACTATTCTAGGCCGGTACCACCACGGCACCAAAAGGTCATAACAATAGCTAAAAACTTAATGACAAACACAGATTGCTTTTTAATTAAATTAATAAATAACCATTAATTTTAGCTTTTATGTAGGATTCTTATAGCAATTTATCCAGTTTCTCTCACAATTATAACGAAATGCTAAAATGTAGGTCCGTTTTCAAAAAATATTATCTTTCTGCAAAACGGCTTTTAGCTTTTTTTTTGTTATTATAAGTTTGCGTTTGACAACTGTCTCACCTGATGTTAAGTGATGACGTTGTCTAGGATTTAGCACGCAAACCTAGAAGGTACCACTTGCGACTTGAAGACTCCAGGATTGTATATATCGGGAAACACAGCTATGTTGTTGCGTGAGACTACCGCGAATTCCTTTTCGTTAGCGTTACTATGCGAACATCTCAGTCCAGAGTCTTAAACCATATGTATCAACGGAGTACAGATACCACTAATGGAGTAGGTAGGACTGACCTTGAATGCATAGCTTAACACATCTTTAACTACTTTACATTGTTTCTACGGGCATAACGTGGCACATACGCGTAGTCGATATCACGATTGACGATTGTTTGTCGATCGTGATCAAATCTCACACTGACCGGATCCCGTCAGTGCGTACAACAAGTATGAAGGCTTCCGGAAGAAGCCAAAACAATTTTCGATCAAGATATCGACTACGCGTAAGTGCCACGCTATACCCGTAGAAACAGTGTAAAGTAATTATGAACGTGAGTTTTAAATAACATCTTTAACTATATATTAACACAGCACCAACACTCCTTTCAGAAGGGCGGTCGTGACTGCCGCTCTCGTATTGTAGAATCTTTAGCTACTCAAAAAGGTGCCTTAATAGTATATAATCAATGAAACTATTTAGATCATAACTCGTAGATAAAACAGTCCATGTGTGTATTAACTCCACCAATAGCGTTTCGAGTTTTGTAAATTTAAAACATTTAATTTTAAACATTAAAATTGTTTATTTAAAACAAGAATGCGTGCATAGTCTGCCTAAACTGCATGCTAAACAAGTCTAAAAGAGTTTCATAAGTCCTATTCAAGCTACGAAGACGCCAAAGGTATCATTTCACAGCACCTAAATATGCTTAAGCGGTGAACACATGAATTTAAAGACAGTTTACGTCACTGACGACACAATTTATACGTTAATGCCGCATTTGCAGTCTGAAAGAGCTTTAGAAGGTACTAGAGACAGTATAAATATGTATGGAAATTGCGTGATAAGGGCGCATACTGAATATTACCGAGTATACTGAAAAAAATGATTTATATGTACGTAATGTTTTCTTCATGATTTTTTGCAACTACCTATCAAAATCAGGACCCCAAGGTCACCTACCTGAGCATACTGTGTGTTTATTGAAAGTTTTGTACTTTATTTTATTTTGAAATTGTTTCTTAAGGGGCTGTCAAGAAATGTCAATATCAAGAAAATCTATTATGTGTCGGTAAAATATTTTGTTGATTTGTCATAATATATAATAATTGTATTTCTATTTTTCTTCAATGATTGCTCAATCAGTTATTACTTACCTGCCTTACCTTGGCTATAGCTACCACCCTTAAGTTTACAAAACTGTCACCAAACACACAATGTATTCAGGCGATTGACCTTGAGAGCCAGTTAACATTTCAGATCTAGCTTGATTCCACCTTCGACCATATCGTCACCGTCCATTAAGTGGGAAGAAAACTACTGAAGGGAGACTACTGAGAAATACTTTACAATAATGATCAATCTATATGGTATATAAAAAAAATCACGTAATCCTTGAAAATTCTCTACTTCTCGGACAAGTCGTTAATTTGTCATGATGCAAACGCTTCTATTTATAAACCGTGAGACAGTTTAACCCTCAGCCGGACCTCAGAAACTTGATCACAGTAACGAATTTAGCCAATCTGGGATTGTTTAGCCAATTATTAGCATATCCTGCTATTATGCCCCTAGCTATCTGTCTCGTGCATACTTCATTAATTTTGTTGATAACAAGAGACGGGAGAATGTGTACCGGTTATACGTACCTACTCTACATGTTTAACCGGAATAACCGTTAGTGAACTGACAAGAAAAATAATTCTTCTGTTTCATCTGATTTAAAGTGGTGGCGTATTCTTCCTTTAAGGTCATACGTCCTACTAATATTATAAACGAGAAAGTTTCTGAGACTGGATGTATGGATTTAGGGGTGTATATAAAGAGTAACAAACATTAATCCCTACAAAATTATGAATGTTTGTTACTCTCTCACGCTCAAACGCTGAACGGATTTGGATGAAATTTGGTATGTAGATACTTCAGGTTAACAAATAAAATACACGGTAAATATCCCGATAGTAATATCAATTCTTATATTAGTGATTGTGTCAGTTTAAATTATATATATTACAGATATATTTTGTAATGGTTATTTATTGTTCCCACCTCTAGAACTCTATGGATATCGATTCGGCGAATGGTCACAGTGGTCATTGCTTGACCAACGATCCGAACACCTAGTTTATAAATGTAATGGCGTTAATAACATTAAGTGATACATTAAATATGATTTTTCGTAAATAATACTGTTGCAGTTCCCTACACAAAACCATAACCCTGAATCAGCATTTCTTCTCAATCGGTCTTTATGGATTTCAAACGACGGAGGTTTAGTGGTTATTATATTCTGTATAGGTCCAACAGTGGGCCTCCTATGGTTGCAAGTAGCTTCCTGACTACGGTCTTGCCTCCGCATAATAAGTAATGTCTCATCTCCATTATGGCACGTGTGACGACGTTGCTATGCGCGGACGGACGCTATAACATGTCAACGCTCGATAAAAGCCTGATGAAGCCCGACGACACGTTATTGACATGTAATACGATAAAATGGAAACGGGAACACGATTAAATTTCATTTTACGTCTATATTTTCTCGGGAAAATATATTCGAATTGATTTATTTTATCGTTACAATTTGACAGAACTCTGATTGAGTTATCAGAAATTCAATTTTACGGTGGCAGACTTGTTGAAAACTTTTATGAATATTTCTAATCATTCGTCAGTCGATCAACTGATCGTCCAATATTGAGCGTAGCGATTCTCCCAAACTTTGACCTTTTTTTTCCAGATTTATGATATAGGTACATACCCCCGCACTAAAATACCCTGATTCGCGGGAGGTATAGACACACACAATTACATCACACGAACATCCAAGACCCGAGAACGAACATCTATGCTCATCTCAAAAAAAGTTTGTACCAGCCGGGATTTGAACCCGGCGTCACTGTTCAAAGTCAGTGTCACTGATCACTGAACTATAACGACTGTTATACATATATATCCACAGGTACAAGTATATAATAATTGGACGATGACGCAACCGATCTTTGTTGCTCTGAACTTTGGCTCTGCGATTGTTTGCGCATGAACCGAAAGTCTAGCGGTAAAACAATCTGTCATCGAGCAGAATAAGCGAGATAGAAATATGCGCACGTGAGCGAGTGAGCAAGGCAGATATACAATGATTATGGCAGCTTTAGCGACTGAAAAATAGCTGATTGCAGGCAACTAAAAGATACAATTTTATGTCCTCATGTAGTTCTTATGTTATTATGTAGTAGTTATGGTGGTCCAAAACTACTAACACTACGATGCATAATTGCACAATTTTCTTTTTTTTTTTTGCAAATGTTTCACGCTACGAAAGTTAAAATCTGAAGAACCTTTCGGTGCACTGAATAGTTCAATAAGAAGAGTACAGGTATGTATAAAAGTTTCTAAGTGTGGGTGCTGTATGATTTCAATCACTTCATACAGCATTCTATAGTGTTTTACAATAATTACAAGCATAAGCATAAAAGCAGTAAGTTTGTGAACAATGTTCGTGTGTATGTTATTAAGGTTTTTTTGGATTAATAAAACTTTTTGTATTTGTATAGATAAAGTAAATTAATTCTCTAAAAATTTTATTATCGCTCCAAGTCAAGAAACAACGCTTTTTTACTTAAGTTGCTTTATAAAACCTCGCTTTGAAGTGTCTAGAAAATGCACTAAAACCTTTCAGAAATCACCTTAAACTTTTCGATTTGAATGCCGTCTGCTACGGCTCTACTTTTTAATTTATTTTTCTTCAGCAGTTCAAGGCAAATATTAATTTTATTTAAATTAGTTTTTATTTATTGAAAAAGATATTTTCTTACCATTGACAGTTAGCTTTATACCTGCACAAAGAATGTTATACTGTAATGAAAATACAAACCTTTTTTAGTTTTATAGTTTTTTTAATATGTCTAGCATTTTGTATTATATTGATCATTACACACAAAATACTTATTATAAGTATATTTTAGTAGCTGGACGACCCAACAAATTCAAGACAATAAGATTAGTTCTTTTATGGTAACAACAATAAAGAACACACATACAAACTTTCGCCGTTATAATATTAGTAGGATCTATAGTGTAGGAAGATGCAAAGAAAACATTTTCACTCTAAACTCTGTTAACACCATCAGTATACACTGAGCGCAAAGTACTAGAGTATCACTATGAATAATTCACGCTGTGACCAGTGCATGTGTTTCCCCCCTACAACCCCTCCAGCCCCCACAACTGCTAAGCGAGGGCATTAAACTGAACCATAATTCACTCACTATGTGGTAGGTCTCGATAGCCTAGATAAAACTTAGTTATATATATCTCAGCTTTGTTTAGAATTTAATGCAAGGAAGGAAGTAGGTATACTACAAAACTATAGGGGTGTGATACATTGTACTGTTTGAGCCTGAAAAGAATCGCGAGTAGCATAAATTATTGTAATCTAGGAAACGACTAGGAGTCCGTAGAACCGTGCTTTTCTATTTTCCTTGGCATTTAATTTAACTATATTTTTAAATAAAAGTCAACAGCTTCCATATTTTCGAATTAATTAATTACAAATTCCCATATAAACTTTCATCATCTATCTTGGAGATTTTAAAAAATAATACACATTTGTATTTATAATAAACCAATGTGCTAAATTTCCTCCTATGTTCATATATCCTATCTTGTCCCATCTGTATGGGATCAGTACAGTCTGTATAGTATAATATCATTCTGTTCAACAAACTGTTGCTTTATTTTCCGACAGTTTTGTGACAGAGACGCCATTACTCGAATGACAGGAATACATGCTGACATGCACTCTTTCATTTTTGAAGGATAGCGCTGCTGCCGCTGCATATTTTTGTTCAATAATCGGGTTTTAAGAAAGCAATGCGAGAAATATTTAGGAGCAATGCAATGTCAACAAGCAGCTGTCTGATTTATGTCCCTGAATGTTTTTTAAAGACTTACTGTTTGCATCACGTGTCGGGCATCAAACCTGTAACAAAAATAAATTTGGATGAGCAGGGCTATTAACAGATAATGTTATTAATTAATTTCATAATTGAAGGTTTTTTTTTTTTATCACCCTCATACCCCCGCACTAGGATTCACTGTATCGCGGGAGGCATGGACACACACAATCACAGCACACAAACATCCAAGACCCGGGACAAACATCTACACTCTTCGCACAAAAGTTTGCCCCTGCCGGGATTCGAACCCACCCTGGGTTCCAATCACCCGGAGACACAAAATTCATGTCGATGACACAAACCACTGCGCCACGGGACCGTCAAACGACGAACTCAGATTTACAGTTCTGAAATAACACACATAAAAAATAGTCAAATTGGCATCCTCCTCCTTTTTTGTAAATCATAAATAAATTGTATACAATCAATGTTTGATTGTATACAATTTATTTGTTTTAAATTAATATGTTGTTAATTTAAAATAAGTTAATTAATAAGTTGTTAATATGTTTAATAAGTTAGTACGCCAGCAATAAGCTGTGGAATAGTATAGATAGACAGTACTCATTATGCCTAGCATGAGCAGTCTTTTTTTATACTGTATAGATCTAGCGTTTGACCATTATCTCACTTGAAGGTCAGTGACGATGTGGTCGAAGATGTTATCACGCTAGACCTAGAATGCTCACTGGCTCTCAAGGACTGCTGCCTGAACACACTATGTGTTTGGTGACAGTTTTTCAAACTTGAGGTTGGTAGCTAGCCAGGCGGGTATTCGAAAGTACCCTACCAACATGCTAGGAATTTGATAACGGTGTTACTTTCACCGGAAGCTCAAGCTGCTGTTGGGGATCGAACCAGTGTCCGTCAGTTTGACAGGCGACGCTCACCCCGCTGAGCTATCATCGCTTCAAAAGTCTGATGATAAACCCTCACATTAATAACATCTACCCGCAATTAGTTGAACCTCTATAAATTAGGAATAACTAATCTTCATCGTATGAATTTACATAATATGAAAATTTATATTCCCCGCCTTGTGTTCTTAGGTACCTCGTGCCTTCGAACATGGTGGCCACGACAGATCCCCTAATGAAATGCTGTTTTTGCTCTTTCTCCTCCATTTACTGATATACTAGCTGCGCCCCACGTTTCTCCCGCGCAGTGATGATGATGCTGATGAAAATAACGAAATTTTATTTCTATTGCTAATTTATTAGTGAAAAGTTAAAATAAATAGCCGCGAGCCTCTGTAATGTCAGCGGCATGTGTAAAGCCTTTAAGTTATGTAAAAAATATTAAATTATGTTTGCAATTTTATCTTCATTTTACTCATTATATGTAAGCATCTTTTGTAAATTAATTATTGTAGTAATAATTAGTAGTACATTTTATTACTAAAGATTATGTAAATATCTGTTAAAAAAAAATTACACTAATATATTCCATTTTCAATTATTTAATTTTGAATATTAGAATTTAACCTTTTTTCTTTTTAATAAATATTTCCAAGGAAAATTAAGTTTTTTTATATTTTAGACCGTTGTATGTTACACACAAACGTGTGATAACGTCTACGATTTAAAAAAAAAAACCTTAATTTTACCTAAATACCACATATTATTATCTAGTATCACATAAGGGTTAGCTAGAAATATAAATATGTATATTAAACTTCAGAAGAGGACGGACCACCAGGCGAGCTAGGGGCCAGCTCCCATTGACTAGTGAATAGAAAATAGAATAGAAAATGATTTATTTCTGACATAACCACTACATTTAAAAACAAGAGAAAGGCACATTTAGGTTTTACACAGACATAACTTACAAGTAAAAAACATTTAAGAAAGACGAAAAAACACTAAAATAATAATGCTAATAAAATACTAATTTTACGTAGTGATGTCTGAAATGGTCTGAGCTCAGCATGTGCTGCAGACGAGTCTGTAGCGCTGATTTTCAGCACAGACCTTAATGTGATAGGTTAGGGGATGATTACGTGAGGCTTTGAGGGGGAAGGGGTCAAGCCGAACTTCACCTAATCTCACTTGAGGGTGAAGATATTATGTTTTCTTCGAAAACCTGGGTTCACTGATCCATAGATGGTCGTAGGATTATGTCCAGAAGCCTAGCGGCTGAGCATCTGAGCCACTAAAACCAAAAGAGAACGCGGCAAATGCTGAAGTTTTGTTTTAATTACATTATTTTCTAGGCGGTTGAAGTCAAAGGAGGCCGCTAGTATCTAATATCAACTTGACATAAATCAAATTATTTCATTATTCCACTTGTTTGTGAATTATTACAATTACGAAGAACAACAAAACACCTGAGGCCTCCATGGAATCGAACGCGGCACCCTCTGTTCTAAATCTCGTCATTTGTCAACGTCGTTTACCATTAGTGAAAGTTAATAAAGCGATTTGTTGAAAACGTTAAGGAGCTTAAAATATAATATGAATTGATAGCAACAATTAGAATGTAGGTAGAAGGTCTTCAGTAGCAAAGTAATATTTTTAGCTGCGTTTATTGAATTCGGTGAAGAGGATGGGTTCTATGGGCATATTTTGAATATAGTTTTTTTTGGTTCGCTGTTGGGTTGTGTTATGGCGAGAGGGGATTTATTTTTTTAAGATTTATTAAGTGTACAGAAAACTAATCAATAAATCTAATTACACCCGCGAATTAACTCGCGTGGACTGCGGTATTCCCGCTACTTAACTTCATCATCATCATCATCTCAGCCATAGGACGTTCACTGCTGGACATAGGCCTCCCCCATTGATTTTCACAAGGACCTGTTGGAAGCAGCAGTCCTTGCTTGCGATCTTAGTCAGATCGTCTGTACACCTGGTCGGTGGCCGTCCTATGCTGCGCTTGCCAGTCCATGGTCTCCATTCGAGAACTTTTCGGCCCCAACGGCCATATCAGCTACTACTTCACCAACCACTAACGACTACTTCACATATACCACGGGAACCATCCGTTTTATAAAATAAAAGTATACTTAATTGCTGTGATGAAATAAAATTATTTTAAATATCTCTTTTACCTATCTTGTGCGAAATTTCATTCGAATCCGTTGTGGCGTTAAATCGATTGTTGTTTAAACATCCATTGCAACCATTTATATAAGTAGCTAGAAAGTTAAAATAGATGTAAATAATTCTAAAACCACACTGGTAAGGATAATGGACTCACTTTGCTATCACACATAGATTTATATATAAGAAAATATCATGAAATTAGTGAAATGACAACTCCCTTAAACAAGCAAAGAGTAGGCAGTGGCGCCATTTGCGAGAAACTTTCTTTTACCGATAACTCAAATATTAGTTGAAGCTTTGGCAAGGAAATGAAATGTGGAAGACCCAAATGTGTCAAGGTTTATGATAGATGATTGTCATAAAAAGCATATCGGAGAATGAAAATTGAGATATTGGTCATATGATAAACGTTATTATATTCACCATGAACGCTTCTTTATAAGCTTTGCATATACTTAAACTTATAATAACGCAGTAAACTCCGTGTCTCCGCAAATTGAATGAATTTACCATAAAAAATATGACCTATATAAAAAATATATCTCTCTGCCGAATAAATTTTGTGCCATGTCTTTAAAAATATATCCGATGGAAAGATATAATCTCACTAAATACATGATGGATGTATCTTCTGAATCTATACTGAGATTAATTTAAACCTCTTCGTGTACAAGCAATATAAATACATTTATGGTGATAGGCAAGCGGCTCCAAGGGTTAATAATATATGACTCGACAGACGCTGTCGATATATATATATATATATATATATATATATTTTAATGATTATTGTTCTGAATGCTAACTTGGTCAATCAATCAATCAAAAATCAGACAGTAATATTCATGAGTTTTGAATTAACAACATGCTAGGCGGAACTAAAGTTCAAATATTTGAAGGAAAAAATTCGGCTGCTAGTTGGACTTGAACCCACAACTACCCTTTATATATTAATGGATTTTTTATTTATTTTATATGAGATTGATGTATAAACTAAATAAATAATGTTGTATGTATTGCTTCCGGGCTGTTTGGCCGTGGTCTAAGTGAAACTTGTGTTCCAGACGTTTCGTCGATCACTGCGGTCGACATCTTCAGTGGTTCAGGTCCGAGCGGCGACAAGAGCGTAGAACGCTCCTTCGCGGCGTCTTCTCTGTTACTGAGACTCAGTAATTGATCAAGAGACTCACTGAAGATATCGACCGCAGTGATCGACGAAACGTCTGGAACACAAGTTTCACATAGACCACGGCCAAACAGCCCGGAAGCAATACATACAACATGCAACGCCGGCCGTGTAATCCGTGAAAGTTTAAATAAATAATTTTATCTTTTGATCTTTGGGTTAACAAAACCTTACGTAATACTTTTTGGAAGTCTAGACGAAGATGAACAAAATATTTAGAATACAGAAGAACTGCAAGATCCCAATTATTGCTGTCAACGCTGTGTAAACAAAAACAACAAATGAAAGACGCAACTGAGCGTAATTTTACGTAAACACGGTTATTAATTATGTCCCAATTGGCATCCCGAGTCGAGCCGCAGTATTGCCGTAATTAGCAACAAAGTATGTAAAAGGCTTCCGGGATGGCAGCAGCAGTAGCTTGCATATTTCAATGCCTTTATCAAGTCTCGTGTAATCGCAATGGGACATCGCATCTTCTATTTGGGACACACGGTTGGCTAGTTTTAGAAAGGATTTTATTACTTTTACTTATTGACCGCCGACGCACAAATGACAAAAATAAGTTTGACGTATACCTGTCTGTGGCATCGTAGCTCCCGAACGGATGAACCGATTAACTTTATTTTTGTTTAAATGGTGAAAAAGTCGGGACTGTTCTTAGCTATCTTTGATGAAAATCGTTTCAAGATGGCCGCCACCTCAACATGGCGGATAACACATTTTTTCACAAACCCCCTTAAATATAGGTATCAAATAAAGGGCTCGACTAGTAGAATATAACTACTATAGACTTTGATAAATTTCCAATCCAAGATGGCCGCGAACACAAAATGGCGATTTCATATTTTTCATAGTTTTTTTACCTGTTTATGGTGTTTACGTTCATACAATTTTTAATATTTTCTGTCGGGGTAATTAATTTTTTTTATTAATTGTTAAAGTTATTAACAGCAAATGTCGTATATTGAATAAACACTTTTATTGCATCCTTGTAGGAAATTTAATTATCTAGGTTGTTCAACAATGAACAAAAATAGGATAGGGCACAAACGAACATGCAACTGCGGTAGGACACGTAAGGTGAGTCCTATCGTCTGCATTATCAGAGGTCTCGAAGATCCATTGTCACTATTTGAGGATGAAAAATGCCTATTAAGGGTTCTTAAGTGATTTCGGTTCGGAAATAAGTTTTTGAAACACAGTAAGAGCAATAAATAATTAAAAAAAGTAACAAAGAAAATTGTGATTTCTAATAAATACGTTTTGTAATCCTTACTGAACCATCAAATTGTACTGAAAAAGCTTTTGTTGCCTTGATTACACATATGGCGCTCTAAAAACAATCCCGTAAGACTTATAAGTGTCAAAGGTACCAAGACGGACTGTGTGTGGATTTTAGGCTTGTTATGCCTTATAGTTGGCCACACTTCCATAATAGGTATTATTCATAATATGTAGTAGTAGAGCCCACTATAGTCCTGTTGCCGAGAGAATGGGGTTTACCGGTTTGAGTGGCACAAAAGTGGACTAGCTGTCTAATGATCTGTATTGTTGGGGGCATTACGATTACATTGCCACGTGATATGTTTTTTGAAGACTCTGTTAACCCTCCTGTTGGAGAATTCCATATTGAATATCCATAGTATTATAGTTGTGGGGATTGTCGTTTTCAAAAAACTTCAAAAAAAATTGCCGTGCACAATACGGCAAGTTTTTTGAGGTTTGAAATATATACTACGTATTGTATATTTTAGCCCTTAAAAAACTCCGGATAAAACATTAACCTCTTCAATAATTTATTGTTATTGGCTTATGATTCATGCTCTTATGAAAGTTCAACAATATGTTTTTTCCCATCTGAAATGGCAATTGAATAATCACTAAGTTCGTGTATACGTCAATGCTGGAATAACAAAAGAATAAAGTTGAATGAATGAATGAAATAATTTTATATGTAACATTTAAAGCATACAAAATAAATTAAATAATAGAATAGGTTACAATACAATTCTAAATGTTACAAATCTGCCCCAACTCAGCAATACTGATTATAAACCAGCGCTGTTCTTACGTTGGGACTTGGTCGTGACGTCACGGAGGAATATTTTACAACAAATTCAATTTAATTATTAGTTTTAAATCTTTTGAACTGTGAGTATCCTCCGCTATCGTATCTTTCCAGATAATGTTACCCCCAGAAGGCAATATTTCATACAGCCCCCCGGTCTCGGTATAATGAAGGTATCAGAGGAACTTAGCAACACGTGCTCCTCAACGATTTCGCATATTCGGGAATATTAGGACATTTGTAGGGATTTCGGCGTTCTCTTCAATTACGCCATATGTAAAATTACAATGACACGTACTTATAAATTGTAAGTGAAAACGTGCCTGTTTCTTTTCGTAAGTATTTCTTTCTTATGCTTTTGTGAGGCCTGCCTGACGCCAACTCTTTATAAGAATATAGAGAGCTGGATATTTTCAGTGCATCAGTCAAAACCATTACAAAATAATAATATATTGTTTTGAAATTGTATATACATAGTATAAACTTGAGGAGCTACGTAACACACTGAGCACTTTCGAGACAGCTAAATCAATATTAATTCGCAATCCATAAAATTTCTGGTAGATAGTCATGTATAGAAAGTATCCATACATGACTGGGGAGGTCTGTCTATACGTGTATAAACCAAAAGACGTATTCTTAAACAGCATAATGGATATCCTTAACAAACATTAATTTTAATTAAATATTAACCCTTCCGCGGATGGAAACATAAATATTCTAAAAGAACAATCATCAACTATCTACAGATGGCACTAATAGGCAACAAAATGTCACAATTTTTATGTGCTCTCCAAATGCGAGACTCGAGTCAGAATCAAAACTGCATTATTTTCTCAGTAAGACATTAAAACTCCTTCAAAAGCTTTTTCTTGTTCTTCACAATATTTATTATACTAATAACTCGTTGTGCCACGGTCTCAACTTTTCAAAGCTGTCTTTTTAAACTACGCTGGGCTGGGATGATGTAAGGCACTTTCTTTTTATACATAAATCCTACTACTATATTATAAATGCGAAAGTTTGTATAGATGTTTGTTACTCAAGGGTAAAAATTGGAAAAAATTGGTAATACGAAATTTCCCGGAATAACTACTTTTCATCATCATCGCAATCATCACCATGCGGATAAAACCGCAGGGCGCAGCTAGTCAAAAATTTTGAAATGCTAGATCTATACAGTACTTTTTTATCATTTTTGTAAGATGTCATTGCGTAAACAAATTTTTACCAAAAAAAAAAATTGGTTGTCTGTAAAGTCGGTTTACGGACGATAGATTTACGTGATAACGTCATAATCATTTATGACTTCGACTTCGACTTCTGACTTCTGACTTCTGACTTATTTTGACTTTTGACCTTTGACTTTTGACTTTTGACGGAAACGGAAACGGAACGCTACACGGAACGCTACACGGAACGTTACTATTTTTCATTTTGGCATTCATCAATTTATAAAACGTTATCACGTCAAAATGGAACCGACTTGAACACTGTGAAATAACTTGATAAAGTCGATACAATTATAGTTCAGAAGTAACCATTTCAAAATATTGTGATCACTCCTTCTTTTTTTGAAGTCGGTTAAAATAATAGTAAGCATTAGCCTATAATTGTTTGGACCACTAAAGACGTTGCTTAACTTATTTGTTTGATTATAACCTCTATAGTAGCGCCCCGTGGTTTCAACCGCGTGGATTTCCCGCTACGGGAACAGCAATTATTTTCGAGATGAAAGTAGTATATGTGTAAATTTCCTCGAAATCGGTGCAGCCGTTTGATCGTGAATAAGTAACAAACATACACACATACAAACTTTCGCCTTTATAATATTAGTGGAATTGGCAATCACCGCTAGGAGCGGTTCGCGGAATAGTACAAGGTAGGTAAAATTTTATAAATAAAATAACAGTTGAACTTCACTTTATGAGCTCAAAATATCAAAAGTGAATAGCATCAAATAGATTTCAGGGAGCAAATTGCACCGTATTTATGTCACCATTTCCAATTCTTTCTATTTTCTATTTTCTTTCATATCAAATATTGAAACTAAAACAAAAGGCAATTCAAGTGCCTTTATGCCCTCGTTTGGACTATTTCCCCGAAAGAAAAGAGTCAATAATACTTTAATATAAGTGTCCCTCTTACAGTAATCGCGATCGACCCCGTGTATATCGCGGGAATCATTCGCACACTGAATACCAATGGGAGGATCACATCAGGGTTGTCGAACGAATGATATGTACAATCCTGGAGTCTTCAAGTCGCGAGTGAATAGGTACCTTCTAGGTTTGCGTGCTATATCCTAGACAACGTCATCACTTAACATCAGGTAAGACAGTTGTCAAACGCAAACTTATAATATGTAAAAAAAAAAAAAAACGAACAAAAATGTGCAAATATGCCATATATTGAATTAAAATTCAGTGTCGGAAAGGCGTTACACGGCTGGTACTTTTTTGTTTGCTGCCTTTTTTTATAATTTCATTATGTAGCAATGCTGACCAGCACCATCGCAGCTTGGAAGGTTAAATTATGAGTAGATAGGTATCCACTGATTTAGTTATGTATGGTAAATAAAATGTAGTGATTTTGACTTTCGGGAATCGAGTACAAGGTCCAAATTAAGCAATCGGATCTATTAGGTACCCTGAAACCCGTATTGTGAGTCTTTTTAGATCCAACAAGGGTAGGCAACATGAAAACCTATTTAGGTATCCGTTGTCCTGGAGGGATGCACTGCTAACTGGACAGACAATCACTACATAGTATCAATTAAAGTCGATTTCTCCGTCCCTATATCCCTATGTATGCTTAAATCTTTAAAACTACGCAAGAAAGTTTATATGTATAATAACATCCATTAATGATATAGGCTATATATTTTATACCCGGGCGAAGCCGGAGCGGGCCGCTAGTAAGGATATAAAGACAAGGGATAAGAAAATAAAGATGGTCCAATAACGAAGGCTGGAGACCGACATAGAGCACGAAACTCACTGAACGCTCAAGCTCAAGGCCAAGAGGAGGTACAGACACAAATGGAAACAGATAATGCGTAAATAACTATGCAAGGAAGCGACTGTCCGCACAAATGTTGATGCCGCAGACCCAGCACCCCATGTAAAGTAGAACAAAGGCAATCGGATGGAAACCTTCCTTCGAGAGCGCACGTAGAGTGACATGCAGAAAGTATTCGGCTGGACATCCTAAGCTAGTGCTTCTAGACCGATGAAGTTTTACAAGCAGAGACAAAGAGAAGACAACAAAGTACCCACTCATCAGCATTATCATCATCAGTATCTCAGTCACAGGACGTCTACTGCTGGACATAGGTCTTCTCCGTTGATGTCCTCAAAGACCGGCTGAAAGGGATCCACGCCCAAGGTCTGTAGAAAATTGACCACCAGCTGTAAATAGCTAACTCCAGCTAATGACATCCCTAGCCAGGAAATGTATATCTTTTTTTGTCAGCTTTACGTTTGTAATCTTACGTTTACCGACCGTTAAGAAAAGGTTATAGTGGGAGGAATTAAATTGCAATTCCGGTTTATAGGACGTATTGTCGTTATTGTTTTATTTAAGATAGTATGAGTCATAGATGGGAACTATACAAAAGTATTTAACTAAGTATCGGCACAGTCAAGCACCTCAGGTAGGTTCCTACTTGATTGTGCCGATACTAAGTTAACTCAGATATATAATTTATTTACAGGCTTACTAAAATAAATTTAATGAAAAACATCAGCGTCTACATAAATATATTTTTTATTTATCCAGAATTTTCGCGGTAACGACAAACCCACTTGAACTGTGTCTTAAACCAAAAGAAATTACAAATTCTAAAAATGATAATAGTATTTTTTTGAACTCGTAGATTATAGTACCTACAATTTTGTAATGTTTTTAATCAACACGCAACAGGATTTGTCCCGACCCTTCTGCCTGTAAACACCCGCGAGCCTCTGTAATGCCATCGGCACCTGATAAACTCTTAAAACGAAATATTTGTAATTTTTAACCGACTTCAAAAAGGAGGAGGTTCTCATTTCGTCCCGTATGTTTTTATTTTTTATCACACTCAGACCCCGCGCTAAGATTCCCTGTGTCGCGGGAGGCATGGACACATACAATCACAACATACAAACACCCAAGACGCGGGACAAACATCTATACTCATGGCGCAAATGTTTGCCCCTGCCGGGATTCAAACCCAGGGTCCCGGAGACACAGAAGTCATGTCACTGGCAGCAACCACTGCGCCACGGCGACCGTCATTTTATAGTAAACAATTTTATATAGCTCTTTTTCATCCTAAACATAAGGTGAAAATATGTCTCGCACAATAAAATGAGCCTTCAAGCACCAAAAAGTCGTCAAGTGAACGAAGTTTCAACGTATCTTCTTCCGGGAGCAACGAATTTCACGGAAAATTTTATATAATATGGGTAATTTGCACAATAATTACGCCAAACTAATAAAACTAATAATAATCACCGATTCGATAAAATCTCGTTTACCATCATGTGAACGTGCGTAAAACTATATAAAATTAAAAAAATCGCTGGAAGTTACCTAACAACTTTTAGTAACATGCAGCGACATTTCGTTTCCTTTCATGTTTTCCAAGACTAACTACAGGCAGAATTCGTTCTTCATTCGGGCGTGCAAATGCTTTAACGATATATCCAATAACTCGATATTGATATGTTTCACACTACTTCTGCAAAATTGAAACATGCACTTAGTTGTAAGTTTTTTGAAAGCTAAATATGTCTCTATGTATAGATAACTTATATTAATTTATATTTATAATTATATAAATTTACTCCACACATCTAGATGTCGTCCATTAACATTTGTTTTGTTAACTAATTTGGCTATTTGTGGAAATTTATAATTGGCCTTCAGTGAATGTTTACTTATCACGTTTTATCGGCTAGCTGTTAATTTCCCTAAAATTTTTAAAATAAAATAAATAAAATGTGTATTCCTTTCGACAGGATTCTGACAGAAGTTCGAGTAAACCAGAGCCCTAGATACACAGTAACTATTCCACTACAGTCTACAGAATAGACAAGCATGCATTACCATTTGTTATGTATGGTTATGGCCCATCTGCATCTGCGACAGTCTGGGTCCGGGATTAATTGAGCGGGACACAATAGTGCAAGGTGCACTTTAGACAATGGATTCTCACGTAATTTTACATAGAAAACAGCGGAGAGTTAAAGATCATAATACTGACCAACTCTGAGTAATGATCTATTTATACCTATATATCCGTACACTTAGGAAGAGCTTTCAAAAGCAAACTGTTCTAATTTAATACTAAATTGTGGATCCAATTGTAATGAAAAATAAATAAGACGCCTTTCTCAACTCAACCGAATATGTGGGTGCTTTTATGCAATGTTTGTTACCTATTCGAGTCATTAAACTGACGGTTAGACTAGCGCGTGTCTAGACTTTATCGTTTCTTGTTTGTGCCACAGATACTGCACCACTATATTATCTTTATAGTATGGGTATTTTCCTGTATATGCTCTTTAACATGTATCTTCGTATATACATCCATCAGGTCCTAATGGAAATCAATGGGGGACTATGTCCAGCAGTGAACGTCCTATGGCTGAGAGGATGATGATGATGAAAAGTGGCCTATGTGTTATTTCGGGATCTGAAGTATCTACATACCAAATTTGATCCAAATCCGTCCAGCAGTTTAAGCATGAAAGAGTAAAAAACATCCATACGAACATTTGCGCTTATAATATTAGTTTCTACTAATATTATAAGCGTTAGATTGTTAGAATCTATAAATAGAATTCACATTAGTGAATGGCCGTGGTGGTACCAGCCTAGAATAGTACTCCCCCATCTCTTCCCGTGGGTGCCGTAAGAGTCGGCTAAGGGATCACGTACCAGGAGGTGGGCAGCAGCGCCTTCTGAGGATCAGAAATCATGCTGCGCTCGCCAACCCGCCTGCCAAGCGTGGCGAGTATTGGCGAATCCCCCCTATATGGGGGAGGCATACGTCCAGCAGTGGACGCACAAGGCTGAGAAAAAAAAAAAAAAAATCAGTGAAAATGACTACGTCAGCTTTATATTTACCTCGAAGTTTCGAACGAGTTGCATTGGCTGTCTTGAGAACATTGGAAAATATCGGCGAGAACGCGTTGTTTCTCCAACTACCTCCCACTTACTAACTCTTGATCTCAATAACATACAGATCTTTGTCTTAACGTTGAGATAAATAACTATAAAATTTAAAATTATTTACGCGATAAAGTGCCGATAGATTTTATATCATTAGATATATTTCTCTTTCTTGCAAAACCCCTTTTTCCCGTTAAGTAACACTTTGTCCACGTAAGTAAACTTTTTCTACACAAACAGGTAAGGCGCCAGTAAGTCCAATAGTTTCCAATTTAAAGTTTAAAACTTCTTTGACGGCCTGCGGCGCGAGCTTTCCGATAAATAGCGCTAAGTTACTGCCAACTTAGATATAACTTAAGACGAAATCGTGTAAGTTAACATCTATCTTGGAGTGTTTGTGAAAGGATTTATTGTTGGAATAGGAGCACGGAGAGATTCGTGTTGGTGACAGGATCTTTCTACTAAAAGAAGTTCTCTTCTACACGCTATTTTAAAATCGGTAAAGTTTTTAAGCTATTGCATAGCTTCTATCGCGGGGCTTGAGCGTGGAGACCGAACCCAGAAATTCCGTAACGAAAATAACCTAACACCCTCCACTCCGACCGGCACAGCGGTGATACTTTTTAGTTTTGCCATCTATCGATGAATAGCAGAACTTTTAATGACTTTTTTGAAATATCACGCTTGTCTGTTTGGTTCAGCAACTGGCCTCTAGGTGGCATTGGTTGTATCGGCGTTATTGCATAAGTTATTAATATATTAATTGCATAAGTTGATAAAAAATGCTATGCAATAGCTTTACCTCGGCAGACCCCGAGTGCCACACGTCTTTTTTTAAATATACAGATTACTTATGTGACTTTCCGCCCGATCTTTTAATAGCTGTAACTTTAGTATGTAGCAAGTAGACGTTTTTACGCTTCAGGAAGGCGAGCTCTCGATTATCATGTGCTTAAACATAGCATTTTATTCAGTTTGGTATCGAGCGCAGTTATCACTTTAATGATGTCATGTGGTGCCATCTGTCTTTGAGTAGCTCATTGAAATCGAACATAGATCGATTGCATTAGAAGGCAAATGAAAATTAGTTAAATGATGTTTTTCCTACCAAAAACATTACTAAAGTAGATAATTTCATCCACTAATGTCTTATTTATCATTTCACCTATACGAGCAATACATAATTGTATCTTATACTCTCCATCCTTAGTTATCCATTGTCCTTAGTCCATTGAATTTCAGAAAAAAGGACTAAGGATTTGAATATCAAGAAGAATTCCTCTTTTGAATAGTATGACACAGGATAAAACCATAAACAATTCCTGGCCCATATTGTTTCAAACCCAACTAACTACAACTAGGTACTGTCGCTGGCCGTTAACTTATATTAGTTTAACAACAGCAATTTCCCAAATCTCTACATTGAGAACTAAGAGCCTTACCGTCATACGGGAATCTTGACTAATCCCGATGAAGACATTTTGGCCGACAGCCTAATAGCGAGAGATAGTGCAAATTGTTTTGAGAACGTTACGGAGCATTCTGCGTTTGTAGACAAAATTATGTGGAGATTCTAAAGGCTTATGTTATTTGAAAATGTTTTTAGTGTGTGTTTTCTAATTATAATAAGTTAGGATTTTGTCTTCCTTTTACCGAGTTCAAAAAAGAAGGGAGTTGTCTAAATGCGTGTATTTTTTATTAAAATGCTTTCATTATAGCTTCGCTTGTATCTATGTAATATATATATGTAAAATCACGCTCAAATATTCCGTTTCTTGAGCGTGATTTTCATCTCCATCAAATTTTCGAATTTATTTGACACTTTGTATACCCATCAACGACCGATAACAATACAATAATTCAAATAGTTTGTCGCATTATCATCCGGTTGCCTAGAAAACCAGTTATGTTAGTTTTATTGACTATTATTTAATTAAGGCTAGTTTTTAGGGTTCCCTACCAGAAAAGAAACCCTTATAGGATCACTGTCTGTCTATCAAGCCTTTATCTCGGGACACATGGAAGTATCAAGTTGAAATTAAAAAGATATATTCGGGTCTAAATTCTCTTGAAGCTGTAAAAAATCAAACTTCTAAATCATAATAAAAAATAAACGGCAGTTTATGCCGCAAAAAACGTACACTTCTATATTTTGAAAGGAATCAAAATTTATAGTGTAGGGTTTTTATGATGCTACATGACTTTTGAAGTTATTTTTTTCAAATGAATGGTACCTACATCCATATTGGTCCCATAATAAATTCATTAGAATCTAATCTAAATTGTGAATGCTTCTTTAATGATCGACATCTAAGGCATACTTTCGCTTAGCAAAAGAAATACTTTATTCGGTTTAAGTATTTGTAATAAGTAAGTATATATTGTAATTAGTAAGATGACCTACTAATCCCACTAATATTATAAATGCGAAAGTTTGGATGGAAGGATAGATGGATAAATGGATGTTTATTACTCAATCACGCCAGAACGGCTGAACGGATCTGGATGAATGTTGGCACATATATGGGTTATAGTGTGGAATAGCACATAGGCTACTTTTTATCCCGGAAAAAGATATATTTTTTTTTTTTAATTCACAATATGCAGGCGTTTGACCACAATCTCACCTGATGTTAAGTGATGATGCGGTCTAATTCTAATTAAAATCTAATTCCCGCGGGATAATTGAGGTAGCGGGAAAACCATAATCCACGCGGGTGTAACCGCGGGGCGTAACTAGTTAATTATATCGTGTTTTTGTTGCAATTGTTCTTTCTTCCTCAAATGTTGTCATTAATGTATTTATAAAATGAAAACTACAAAATAAATATAACAGAATACAAATACAAACCTCGAAATGAATCAATATGTTCAACAAAGAAGAGACCGATATCACTCATTTATGTCTCAACTAGTAGCGCCCCGCGTTTTCACCCGCGTGGATTACGGTTTTCTCGCTACCTCAATTATCCCACGGGAACTATATTTTTCCAGGATAAAATTGACATTGAAAGCCTATGAGTTAATCCAGGGTTTGAACTATCTCCATGCCAAATTTCATGGAAATCGATGTAGCCGTTTGAGCGTGAAGAAGTAACAAACATACACACAAACATTCGCATTTATAATATTAGTAGGATAACGCAGCTCTGGCTCCTGATTTGGGATCGTTCCAAACAGGTAAAAGTACAACTTTTGAAGGTAAACCAAAAACTACATTTTACCTTTCGATTTGTATTGACTGGCTCTATTTAGATAAAGCCTAGAATTTATTGCGGTAAACCCCAATAAAAGTAACATTGTATCGGCTAGAATGATCTTAAGAAAACGAAGGTAGGATTGAAGTTTCAAAGTGATAGTTGGTATTTGAACATGAAATTTCTTTGAAACTCGGCAAGGGTGGTTATTCTGTTATTCGCCCGTTCTAGATAAAATTGTAAGTAAAAAGCATTTATTCTCTTTATGCCATAATTTTAATAAAAGTAGATTGACAAACGCGCTTTAATGTCTCCACTGATACAAAGAAATATCTTCGATTTTTAAGCTCTCAAATTAAATCAATTAAGCTCATCGCTTACTGGGAAACACAAGCAAAGAACAACAAGAAAAATAAGATTTCCCTTTTGATGAAGCATCTTCCTTGAGGCAACTGGGAATGGTATAAATATTATTTTCTTGACTCGCGTTTCACGACCAAATAATGGAATTAACGGAACTCAAAACTAGTGAAGTAAAAAAGTAAACTGTACTTAAACGGTGACTAACCAAATCCCTGGATACTGTGTGCATATGAAACGTTTCGATTTAAGCATCTGAGGAGTTGGATTAAAATATATCTTTTCATTGACAAACATAATCCATTCATCCGAAATCATCGCAGTTTCAGGAAGACGCGGAAAAATGTTAATATAATGTTTAATTCCAATGTATAGTAATTTCAAAAATATCAAGAATTGTAATCTAATGCATCCTATTATAATTTGTGAAGCTTAGTACCCCTACCATGAAATTCACAAACATAGAATCTTAAATCAACCTTGGAAATTCTCTCTTCCATACACACATTCGAAATGCTATCAAATCTTGCAGGAATATTATGGGAACAATTGATTAGGGTTCCCTAAGCTGACGTCATCGGGTGCCTGATTAATGTAGGACCCTCTTCACACGGACTGAGTGTCTTTCATTCGGCCACACGCGACGTGACGAACTGCCGGTGGTGGTCAACTCACGCGGGTAACATTTATTACCAGGTCTTTTGGGGTTTTTAGTAACCAGAATTGAACTCGTGTACTTCATATTGGTAAAAACGTATTTATATAACGTTCTACTTTTTAGGTCTAGATAGGAGTATTTTCTGGTAAAACGAGACTTTACAAAAATATAATCTAAACTTTGCTTATTCAGTCCTCTCTCAGAATTTCACGGTAAAAAGTAATCAAAAAGCCCGATCGCGTAAATGTATATTTTTTTAAACTTGTATACATAAGCTTTAAGAAGACTACATTTTTTGCCAAATTTTAAGGTACCTGTAGGGTCTACACACTACAAAAACATATATATATATATATATATATTTGTTTAAGTTCTGTTGTCTTTTGTTTGTTTTTTAAATCACTTGTGCGTTCGTGATGCCAGTCAATGAGTTCCTACTGAAAATCAGCGCGAAGGTTGTCGAATCCTCGCATAACGCTGATTAGGGACATCATTTGGGGGCTGATTAGGGGGATCATTTCTGGTATTACGCAACACTACAATATATATTATAGTATTTTTTTAGTTTTGATAGGGAATGTTTTATACTGTTATACGTCAGAAATAGCTAATTTTCTTTCTTTCTTTCTTTCTCTCTATACAATATATATATATATAATCACACTCAGACCCCCGCACTAGGATTCCCTGTGTTGCGGGAGGCATGGACACACACAACACACAAACAACCAAGACCCGGAACAAACACCTATACTCATCGCACAAATGTTTGCCCCTGCCGGGATTCGAACCCAGGCTCCCGGAGACACCGAAGTCATGTCACTGACACTGATCACTGCGCCACGACGACCGTCTATAGACTATTTGCCTATTTACCCACGGATAATAAAACATAATATCACTTCTTAGAAAGTAGAGCGTATCGACTCTTGAACTGGTTCCGTACGTGATCGTTTTTTCTCAGATCGCAGTGAGATTCCAGTGAGCCGCCATTCTGATATAACTATTCTGAGACATATCTTAGTA
The DNA here is from genome assembly GCA_934044485.1 of Apeira syringaria. NCBI lineage: Eukaryota > Metazoa > Arthropoda > Insecta > Lepidoptera > Geometridae > Apeira > Apeira syringaria. Next base: position 6,965,936 of record OW203665.1, on the reverse strand, counting down.
AGGATATGGGAATAAGGAAGTGTTTCAAGTAGTTGTTTTTATAAGGGGGCGGGATATTTCTATTGATGTCGATGTAATGAAGCATTGTAGCAGCATTGTAAATAAAATTTGAAATCGTGTTTAGAAAGCAAGCAATTTTGTAAACTAAACTTACTTTTGAAACGATGATTGCATCGATGTTGTGTGTGTTAGTCCTAGAAACGACCGTCATAAAATATGACACAAAAGACAGTGGGACCAGAGTGACACTTGAAATTCTAGCTCTAACGTTAATAATGTGTCTTTGACTACATCGCTACCAGTATCAGTCAAGTAATGATAAAAGGAAATACTTAATCAGTTAAAAATTAGAAATTTGACTTTACTACTTATGAACGGAATATTTTCAACAGTTACAGAGAAATATTGTACTAATTTTGTTATTACTTTTATGAGAATAATCCAAAAGATTTTTCTTTTAAGAAATTTTTATTGTAAATAAAACAATAAAGAAAAATATACGTATTTATAAAACATAAATAAATGTCGGAGTTCTGTCTGACGTATATAACTTTAAAAATACAACCAATTAAGAAGTTTACCTTCCCTTTATTGGAAGTCAGTTAAAACTAACAAAACAGAAAAAAACTATTACATTGTAAAAACTCAAGCCTCACGCGTGGCATGACTTTTATCTCTAAAGATTCTTGGGAGAAACTAAGCGAGCGACACATTTAGATTGGTACCAAAAGTTTACAATTAGAACCATTACTTACTGCTACTTTGAAAGTACGGGAGACCTTGTCTAAAAAAGTGACATAGTTTATAACTGTAGTCAACAGTTTAGTATCTCAGCGATTGTCAATAACAACAAGGGACCGATCCAATCTATTTTGCTTCATCAAATTATAATCTTTTAACTGCAATGATGCTGAGACTATCTCAAGTTCAAACTTAGGCATTAAGTAAAAAATGGCTAGTCGACATGTCCGTGGTAAAAGTTGTGCTAACCGTGAAAATTTTATTTATTGCATTTACATAAAATTGACCATGGTCACAACCACGAAACACATAATAAATAATGATTTGGAATTCAAGATTCGTTTTTTAATCCCACACCTTATTACGTTGGTAGGATAACTCCTCATACCCACCTGACTAGCGATAGTTAGTATATATAACAAATAATTTGACCTAACACAAATATTGAATGCATGAACTACCAGTTCACTACCAGTGGATAATTTATTCCTTTCCTTATTAATTTACTTTTGACGAGATCGTCACCAGTTATCAAGCTGGATAGTAGTTAAAAGCTCGACTTTACAATGAAATACGTTATTTTTTCTAGTCGTCTACTTAATTGTAACTGTTTTGAATAATTTGGTTGGGTCGATACTACAGCAATGTCAAACAGAACATATCGTATGTCATGGCTATATAACAACATGCTAGGCGGAACTTACGTTCGAATTATATGAAGGTAAAAATTCGGCTACCAGTGGGACTTGAACCCACGACTAGAGAATGCCGTGCTGTCGCTTTGTCCCACTATGCTATAGTAGCACTCCACTAACGGTCCGAATTTATCATATGTTTTATTGAACTCGCAAGATTCATATCACTGGCCCAATACTGGTACAGTTTGTGTTAGCGTCACTCATTCACTTGCGTTTCATGAAATTCAAAGGTTAGTCACTGTCTTTTATATTCAAACCGACCATGGATCTATTAGACACAAATAATTGTAACAGCAGATGATGAAGATAAATTATGAAAGCATGCAGAATCTTATAAAATAAAGTTGTACATACATGTTTGCCTTATCAAATATAATACTATTTACAAAATGACATGCTATATACAAATGACTTGGTATGGGCATGTCATGAGGAGGGATGAAAAGAATATAAAGAAAAGAGTACTAAACATGAATGTGGATGAATATAGAGGTAGACGAAGGCCGAGGAAGATATGGATAGACTGTGTGAAGAATATGTTAATGAAAGGTGTGAGCACTGAGATTATAGAATAGATTGGAAGAGAAAAACATGTAGCGACCCCACCTAGTATGAGATAAGGACAAGAAGGAGAAGATGAAGATTCATACTATATCTACATATTTTGTAATTTGTAAAACATATTTAAATTTCCGAGTCATAATTATGACCTACCTCAATCATGTTTTATTACTAATTGAGTGGTTTTTATTGCTTTGCTTGTTTATGGATGGAATGACGATACGTGTGGTCGAGGAATTCAGCTACTGTAATTAGCCGTTGTAGGTACCTTTAGCCTGGCCACACATAAGCTTCCTCGGCCTATATCTACTCGTAGTTACGATACGAACGCCCTATAAACTAACAGCGCAGGGTAACAAAGAAATGTTCATAATAATTTGTTAAAAAAAAATGGAACCGACTCCAACACTCAAAAGTGTGAAATAACTTGGTGAAGTCGGTACCATGATAGTACAAAAGTAACTTTTACTAAAATATTGTGCTCATGGTACCGACTTCGGCTAAAGTTATCTCACACTTTAGAATGTTCAAGTCGGTTCCATGTTATGGTACCTTTGCTACTCACGGAATCAATAAATCATTATCATTCACCGATTAATCGATAACTCAAAAACAGGGTGAGCTATTTTGATGAAATTTTAATGGGACCACATGAGAAGCAGCAGCCTTCAAATGAAAAAAAAGAATAATTAAATCGGTTCTGAGGTAACAAATATATTAATAAAAAAATATATACGGATCAAATTGACAACTTCCTCCTTTATTTGAAGTCGGTTAAAAATGCAGGCTTAGTGTAGCACCCACAAGCGTCCTTGAAAAACAAATCTGGCTGTATTCGTTAGCGCGGTGACATGAATTATTCAATAAGGGCTCGTGTATGACGGAGTTATTCCGACCCGTTCAAATATGCGCCGTTTTGATGGTTTTGTCTTTCATTGTAGAATGGTTTTTGGTTGAGAGTCGGTAACTTTCATAGTATACAGATGAGATATTATGTCATATGTCATCGTTCGCTTTAGGCTAATCTTCATCGACACAATTACAAAGTTATCAGCCCTCACCAAAGAATATCGTATTGTATATTATATCTTTAAATGAAGCAGAAGAAAAAATATTTGTAATTGCGCAAACTAACAACCATACAACAGCAAACGCATTCACACTAGGATACTCTGTGATATATATGTATACTTAATGTGATTGTGTATGACGTATGTCAATGCCTCCCGCTACACCTGTGTCATAATTACACAAACTTTCAAGACCCGAGAACAAACATTTATGGTCATCACAGAAATGTTAGCCCTGCCGGAATTTGAAGTCGGATTCACGATTCTAAAGTCAGTGTCATGAACAAGTTAGAATTACATACTGTTACAATATAATTGACGTTTCACAAATCGGCACCAACTCAGCCTATTACAGATACACACACACATATATATATATACAACACTACTATATAACCTCCCGATATAATATGAAACTTTACGTTCATTGTCCTGCCCTAATGTTGACAAGAAGAAGTGATGCCTTTATAAAAATAAAACACTAATAACTTATTACAATACTGCAGCTACTACAATAACATTTGAGCAATCCACTAGCTATTGGCAACTAATTGCAGCGTGACCAGAATGCTAGCAGCATTGCGACGTTGAATTGCAATGCTGTTTGGTGAGCCAAATATAGGCCAGAATTTTGGTCACGCGTAGCATCGATGTTGGCTTGCCTGCTATTGCGTTCAGCCTTTTCTCCCTGTTTTGTGTTAGACTTTCTAAAAAGTAGTCCTAAAATGTGAAAAAAAAAAGATTGGTTGTCTGTAAAGTCGGTTTACGAACGATAGATTTACGTGATAACGTCATAATCATTTATGACTTTGACTTTGACTTCGACTTTGACTTTGACTTTAACTTTGACTTTGACTTTGATTATTTTATGTAATACAAAACTCAGGTGGAACGTTACGCGGAACGTTACTATTTTTCATGAGTGTTGCTGGTATTCATCAATTTATAAAACGTTATCACGTCAAAAAAACCTACCGGGAGAAATATTCAATTACAACAATCAAACAGCAGGGTCGACAGAGTCATATAAAAAACATTGACGCGGGTCCTAAATAATCCTTCTAAATTAAAACAAATCAACAACCATCACGTCATGTCCGATTATGAAATCAAGACCGTGTGCTCTAGAATATACCCCCGTGGAACAAAGTCCCTGTATCTGTTATGCCACCGCGGAATAAAATCTATTGTTACCTCTACGTAATTCAATTTTTTAATGATCACCCGGGCGTTATGCAAATATGGGTCCTTTTTATGTTTTTATGAGAAAAGATTTGCATAACATTGAGTTGAAAAATATTTCAACGAAACGTAAGCGTAAAGGAATTTAAATAAAATAATACCATATATGAAAATAAATATATAAAACAACTAGTCAAGCATACTTTTGGTGGAGAGAATTCTGGATTATCACGTTGACTGGCCGGTTGGCGCAGGTGTTAGCACTCTGCCTTCTGAGCCGCTGGTCCCGGGTTCGATTCCCGGACAGGTCAAACATTTGTGTGTACGAACATGTTTCTTAGACCTGTGTCTGGGTGTGTATATGTATATAAGTATATATATAAGTATGTATTTAAGTATATATATTAGTCATCATGTTACCATTGCACAGGCTCTGCCTAGTTTGGGACCTGAAGACCCTGTGTGAATGTTGTTCCATATTATTATTATTATTATATTTATGGTAATACTTATTTTTGTGCCCAGTTAGCAATCAGCATTCTGGTCACATAGTCACATCATCCAACATGTTCGTTAATTATGTAATGTTTATAGCAGAAGAAGAAATAGACGGCAGAGGCAGAGGAAGAAGAATAGGCATAAGCATCGCTAAAATAAAGAACTAAACATAAGTACAGAAAACAGAAAGTAACCAACAAATATATAAGTACTCGTAACTATTTGATATGTAATAAATACTTATTTCAGTGTTGCGCGATGCCAAGAAATGGTTGCACTGAACTCAGTATTATTCTAAGGTTGGATAATCATCACGCTGATTTTCAGTAAGACTTTATTGTAAACTATGTACATAGTTGTTTGGAAACAAAACATGAAACTTCTCGGATGACATGACATCATCGGAGTTTTGAGACCACACAACATCCTCTCCATGACCTAGCAAATATTACTGTTAGACAACAGCCGGGACAGACGGCTTGACGTGCCCTCCGAAGCACGGAATCGCTCATTTTAAAATGCCACTAGCGGTCTCCCATCCAAGGCATGACCGAGCAGTACGCTGCTCAACTCAGGTGATTGGTTAATATCGCATGTATTACTTTCGTTTCGAGCGCTTCGGTTCGTGTCGTTCGGTCTGCATCTATTTCGGAGATTTTGCTCCGTGGTATCTTGATTGGACGCTTGTACTCTAAATAAAAGTCGTTTATAACTAATTAAATTATACTGACTTCAGTGTTCTTGGTACCTTATTGATATTTATTATTATGATTGATATTACGATCTAATGTTGGCGTTATAGTAGCGTATTCCAAGTCGTAATCCTACTAATATTATAAATGCGGAAGTTTGTGTGTATGTCTGTATGTTTGTTACTTCTTCACGCTCAAACGGCTACACCGATTTCGATGAAATTTGGTATGGAGATAGCTTATACCCTGGATTAGCACATAGGCTTATTTTAATCATCACAGTTTTTATCACCACGCAGGTAAAACCGCAGGGCGCAGCTAGTGAATAAACAGAAGTAAAGTATGAGCACGCGCTTTGATCTGATGCTGCACGATGCATCCATTTATACAAAGTGTTGGACACCACAAGTACTTACATTTTTAGTCATTGTGAATGATCGTCTTATAAAGAGACAATGCAAATGAACAGCATTCAAAGAAGACTCAATTTATAATTATCTTGTAGACGTATTTAATTTGAATAGCAATCCCCTGGGAACGCGGTAGGTTTCGCTACAAATTGTATAAGTTATTCGAATTGTGTGCGGCGCGTCTCGCATTCTTGATTACTATCGACGGCGGGAGGGCGCGGTCAAATCGAAAACGAATTACATTTTTAAAAGAACTTCTGTAGGCAATAAACTTCACCAGTTTACGAGAAAATTCATTGTACATTGTACTATTAAGAATATTTTGATTGTCTGAAATTAGAAAGTTATTGGTAGTTCAAGACATATTTGAATTTTATCGAAGTTGAAAGTTCTACAGATACGATTTTTATAAATAATTTTTAACTGAATTAAAAAAAAACGAGACGAGAGAAAACCTTCTCAATTCGTATTCTTTGTTTGAAATCTTTAATTTTATATTTGAAGACATCTGGACGATTATGGAAAATGTTTTTTTGGTTGAATCATGACCATTGATGAATCAGGATCAGGATTAACCTGATGATCTTATGACCATACCTGTAAAATATACGCTTTATGTACATACCAAATTTTATGAAAATCGGTGTAGCGGTTTGAGAGTGAAGAAGTAACAAACATACACACAAACTTTCGCATTTATATAGGAAGTAGGATACTCTTAGTTTGATTCGGATATGACCTCAGTGCCCCAACAGCCTGTCGTTTCCACACTTACGGGAATGAAATGGTAGCTCCATGCTGGCGTGGCATATTTGCCGTGCTTATTTGATGCTGCCACGTCAGCACCTGTGGTGGCATGCCTTTGTGTGCGGCCAAGTGATGACCAAATAATACATTTCTCTACAATACTACAACATAAAGAATAGAATAGAATTATACTTATTCGTAACAAAAAAAAAATATACAAAGTTATTACATAAAATATTACTACGTTAATAAAACAGCTAAAAGTTTTGCAGCTCTTTGTTACGAATCAGCCCAAACTCAGCGTTGTGCTGGTTGTGAACAACCAGCGCTGGTCTTCCGTTTGGGCTGGTAGGTGACGTCACGCACGTACAGACTTAGTTACATACCATTACAATACAATTTTTTTAATATTTTACTTTTCTCTGTCTTAGTATAATAATTATTTTAAGATATAAGAAATCTTATACCTTAAAATAATTATTATACTAAGACAGAGAAAAGTAAAATATTAAAAAATAACACAATATCATATCAAAGAGAAATATTGAATAACAAAGTAACATTATTAATAAATATTGAATCTCATACAGGCAACAAACTATTTAATAAAATTTAAAACATATTATAATATTAACATTCAGTTTGTGGAGTAGCAAAAATAAGACACAAAGGATTCTTCAGCATAAAGCAATTTACAGTTAGCACACAGATGGCAACAATTAATAGTTATATATATATATATATATATATATATATAAAGATAGTGAGTATCGTCAAAAAGTGATCTCAAGCGGTATGAATAGGATTATAAATAGTTTTTCTGCATTTCCATGTCAATTTATTCATGCCAGTGAACGCGGAACGGCCAAGACGAGGGTACTCCATCGGTCCACGAAAGCGCGACACTCCACAAATCGAAAGGGCGACCTTCTCTCGCAACTTACCACTTTCCTGAGCTGTATTAAATCATTGGAATTGTATCGAGGAAGAGTAGCCAGTCGCTATTCTGTTGTTCAATCAAACTAACTTAAATGGTTTTAAATATGATAGTTCTTATACGGTTACGATATAATCTAAAAAAGTGTGACTGTTATGAATGACAATACTAAAATTAGTTTTTTGTATTAAAATTGGGTAGTTTTAGGTAACGACTCTTGACGACTAAAACTACCCACACTTGTTTGAAGTTTGGATGGAGAAACGAACCACTTTAAGTAAACCTTTTTGTCTTCGTGGTATTATGATAGGAGAATACAATTTATTAATTAACAACTTATTTCCAACTACCTGATGACTGGGATTTCGTTGACGTTAAAGTCGATATTGTCGTGATTTTTTATGTGTACCTAATTCTTTTTTCAATATCACTCTTTAGAAGTATCCTTTAAATACATACCTTTAGTACTTAAAGTACTACTATTACTTTAATATTTAAAGTTTATATTTCTTTATAACAGAAACTAATAAAATATATTAATCTTATGATAGATCCTCGTTTAGTTCAGTCATGAAAAATCTATGCAATAAAGTTGTCAGATTCAACAACATCGTTACTGACTATCAACTGAGCACATCTATCTTCTCTTTTAGTCCTTATCCCCCACTAGTTGAGGTCGGTAAACATGTTTTCCTCTTCCATTCCCTCCTATCATTAGACGTATCCCAGAGGTCACACCTTTCATAATCATTTCATTTCTCACACAGTGCATCCATACTTTCTTCGGCCTTCCTCAACCTATATATCGATCCACGTTCATGTTAAATACTCTTTTGTTTGATGTTTTTATCCTTTATCATGACATGCCCATACCAAGCCATTCTATTCCCTTTCAACTTATCATTCAGTGAGTACATCCATATGGTCTAAAAACATATCGACGAACTTTAAAATATGCAGAACCCTTCGTGATAACAAAGTAAAGTGAGTATGCTTACAACAGGTATATCATAAGACAGTGGTACAATTGCATTCTGCTTGTAATATTAGGTTATGAATGATCGCAGGGGCTTGAAAGCTGATGACGGGGTTGTTATGCGCGATTGTAACCTGAGAGCGGGCCGGAGGGACTACAAGCTACAATTACAATTAAGTGCTATTCAGAGGCTTATTTAATGGTTGTTAAGCCAGCTTGTGTATTTTATGGTAACTATCGATTTTGATAACATCGGCTAGTACAAAACAAATCTATATATTCTATTAGTTTATATCGTGTTGTTTATTTCATAGACCACGAAATTTGTGTTGGTTGTTTCATAGAACACGAAATTTCAAAAAGTACTATTAGCACTTTTTAGAATGTTTTGAATTATGGTACCATATTGATTTATGGGACCATAATGCTGGACGACTCTTGCCTTAGATTCCTGGACATGTTAAAAATAAGTTTTTCTATCGACACGCATGCAAATGCCCGATTTAAAGGAAAACTTTGTTCATTGTATATTATATAAGATTATATCCTGCTTGTATGCTCTACATATATCATTTGTCTAAAAATTTTTCCAATTCTAAGTCAACAAATGACATGATACGCCCCTTTTTGTCGAGTTAATAAATAATAACGATAAATCAAACTCAATAACTCCCCTATGTGGGAAGACTTCTTTTAAAGTCTAGTGCATCAATGCAAGGTCGGTAGTTTATCGGTGTTGTATCGGTCACATGATAAACAACAACAAACTTAAAATAATATAAACAAATCAATATTCACTGAAACCACACAATAGGTTACCCTGTGTTGTGGGATTTAGAGTTCTGCCACAAAAGTATTGCATAAGGCGCCTGAGTATAACACATTCATTATATATATTCATATATTCTAATTATATAATATAATATATAAATTATATTATTAGAATATAATTCATAATAATATCTAAATTATAACAAAAGAAGCATGTCACTAAAAATCCAAATCAAATATAGCAAGTGAAAGCATAATTCTGACCAGTGTGAGCATAGTCTAGGTTACATGTCGAAATTGTATACTGACGCTACATAACTTACTTCTTCCTTCCGTATTATATCTTTATGGATGGCCAGATATACTGCAATGTGACACTCATAATTAATTGAGATGTAACCTTATCAAATTATGAATTGTGCCGATACACAAACGCGAACTAACGAATGAAGTACGATTCCCTCATTCCTGCAAAAACAAATCATGATATGAACAATATTTTTTATATTGTATAGATCCAGCGTTTGACCACTATCTCACTTGATGGACAGTAACGATATGGTCGAAGATGTTATCACGCACCTAGAATACTCACTGGCTTTTCAAGGACTGCTGCCTGCGAACACACAATGTGTTTGGTGACAGTTTTCAAATTTGAGGGTGGTAGCTAGCCAGGCGGGTATTCGAAAGTACCCTACCATTATGCCGGGGATTTGATAACGGTGCTACCTTCAGCGGAAGCTCAAGCTGTTATTGGGGATCGAACCAGTGTCCGTCAGTTTGACAGCCGACGCTCCTCCCGCTGAGCTATCACCGCTTCAAATTATATCAAATTCATCAAATTATATCATAGTTGTGAATTTTTCTTATAGCCTAATTCCAAACACGTTAATGTCTAACACGGCCGTTCTTCTAAATCTATGTCTTTGGCAGCATGTCCAACCCTCCTGTCATGTGCTTAATTTGAATTATGTCGGGGCAGACGACCGCACACCCCTCAATATTGTACAAAATTCACGTTGCCCACCCCACCCTCGGGAGTTGCGACTGCTACTAGCACATATTGGGAAAAAAAACTTTATATTAACCTTCGCCAAACATCATAGTAGCTCACTGATAGGAGTTGAAACGGCGAACGTGTCGGTTTAGTGACTGCTTTAGTGACTTTGCTAGGATGTCAGGCGGCTTCCAGATGGCGGTACGTTACTTCTAGTGCCTTTGTTGCTTGCTTGAATAACTGCTACTGAATACTCATTATACGTCCACAAAATATTGACTTGGTTTTGAAATTAAAATAAAACACTAATAACTAATTACAATACTGCAGCTACTACAATAACATTTGAGCAATCCACTAGCTATTGGTAGCCTATAGATAACTCAAATGTTCTAACCCGCTACCGGCTGGCAGCGTGCCCAGAATGCTAGCAGCATTGCCACGTTGAATTGCAATGCTGATTCGTTGAGCCAAATATGTGCATTTTGGTCACGCGTCGCATCGATCAAACGCTCTGATAAATTTTGGAAAATCCGATGAGCTCCAGGTCCCCACGGGCCCAATGTATCGACCCCAAAAGGTTCGAATATGTAACCACTACCTAGGTTAGCATATTTTCGCCGTTTCAATTGCTCCGCCGAAATTTGATATTGATATTGTATACAAGAACCGGTGTTATTGTTTGATTTATCTATAGGCTACCCAGGGCGGATTGCTCAAATGTTATTGTAGTAGCTGCAGTATTGTAATTAGTTATAGTGTTTTATTTTAATAAAGGTATCTGTTGTATTGAACTTTTCTATACAATGTTTAATTTATTTATGTATATTACTGTATTATTATTTATGTTCTGTTGTACAATCCATTTCAGCATCTAGGCTATAAGAAACGTACATGTGAAATGGATAACGTAGTTGAATAACCAACTACACAGTTGAATTTTTTCTGCTTTATTTAGTTAGTTGACCAAGATTGTAGGTAAGGGCTGGATGCGGGCCGCTTTTATCCGGTCCTTGTGGATATAAATGGGGGAGGTCTATGTCTAACAGTGGACTATGGCTGACAAAATGATGCTTAGAATAACAACTGCAGATAAGGAGACGAAATTTAATCAACTCCTGTATAAAATAAAACAAAATAACCTTCGAAAGCAATTTTTTTTAATCACACTCAGACCTCCTTACTAGGATTCCCTGTATCGCGGGAGGCATGGACAAATACAATCACAGCACACAAACATACAAGACCCGGAACAAACATCTACACTCATCGCACAAATGTTTGCCCATGCCGGGATTCGAACCCAGGGTCCCCAAGACACACAAGTCCTGTCAATGACACTAATCACTGCGCCACGACACCGTCATAATATATAATTATGACCCAGTTTGATCACCCCGTTCTAAATAAAAAATCAAAGTTAACAGGCTGTTTATATTCAGATTTAGTTATTCATCTGGATTTCACTCTTGATATAATACTTGAGATTCAACCCGAGGAAAACAAGATTATGGTAAACGAGGTGTCAAATACAGCCGGTTTATTTCCGTCGAGCTTCCGTCAACCGATTTCACTGAATTTCCTTATTTCGTTCACGCGTTGGGCACTTGGTGGTATCTGAAACCAAATGTTTTTTTTCCAACACACTTGTATGTAAAGTGGCCTTTAAGGCAATATCACTTGATCGAAAAGACGATGCTGATGCCCGCGGTTTCTCCCGCGTTGTAGTTTGTATGGAAAAGACGGCTGTTGTTTTTACTATTTTCTTTTTTAAATTTTTACGTTTTTTCTCGACCTATCTCGGTCTATTCACTATTCATCCTACTAATATTATAAATGCGAAAGTTTGTGTGTATGTGTGTATGTTTTTTACTTCTTCACGATCAAACGGCTACACCGATTTCGATGTAATTTGGTATGGAGATAGTTTAAACCCTGGATTAACACATAAGCTAATTTTATCCCGGAAAATGTATAGTTCCCATGGGATAGTTGAGGTAACGGGAAAACTGTGATCCATGCGGGTGAAACCGCGGGGCGCTACTAGGTGGCAAAAGTAACAAGATAACTGACACTTTCATTTATCATATATTCCAAAGTAATTCATAAAAAATATTACCTACCTAGGTTGCTGTAACAAGTTGATAATAGAAAAATACCACACAAAAAAAAAAAAAAAAAAAAATCCGTAAAAAAAAAACCAAAAAAAAAAACGGTAATAAAATAAATAAATAAATATGTAAGCCACGGCTTCATATTCTGACTCTAATTCGCCATTGACTCATGTTCTCAAAGTAACATTAAAAATTTAAACAATTTTTAGAAAAACCCGCTTTTAAAGCCATCAAAGAAAAAATATCTCCAATGTAAACAAAATATTAATACAGCCAATTCGGCGACGAGATGCCATAAAAAAGTCAAACAGTTTATAGCCCAAGTCATACTTTTACGAGAGGAAACAACAAAATTTGAGGACTTTATTAAACTCCTGCAGTCAAACCGGTTTTAACCAGTAGTACAGACATTTCTGGTTGTGCTTATTTGACTTGTCACAACTTCATACAGTGTTCATTTCACTTACAAGTTGCATATTATGAATGTATAAAGCACGGGAACGAAACTATAGTAGCTGGATGCAAGCAACAGATTTAATTTAAAACGATTACGGAAATAGTCCATAAGTACTAGCCGAAGTAACTAAAAAATTACAAAGTACCGCGTACATAAAGAAAAATTACCAAAAAATGGAACCGACTTCAACACTCAAAAGTGTGAAATAACTTGTTGAAGTCGGTACCATGATAGTTCCAAAGTAGCTATTATCAAAATATTGTGAGCATGGTACCGACTTCGACAAGTTTTTTCACAATTTTGAGTGTTGAAGTCGGTTCCATGTTTTGGTAAAAAAAATTTTTTCACCCTTTTCAGTGACCTCTGCTACTCAAGGGCTCGATTGTTATTGTGTATGTTCTGCGTAGCACTTTTCAGTTATTGGAGTGTAACTCAAAAACTGCTGGTCAGATTTTGATGAAATTTAAATGGGACGACCACTGAAGTATACTTTATCAAACGAAAAAAAGAATCAAAAACATTGGTTCATAAACGACGAAGTTATCCGCCTACATACATAAAAACTAACAAATAAAAATTTATTCGGTCGAATTGAGTAACCTCTTTTTTTGGGAGTCGGTTAAAAATCTCGCCACGTAAAATTGGTGCACGTAACATACATTTAACGTCCCTGTAATTCAGATCACTCCCCAAACAGATCATAGCATCCTTCTCCGCACATCCACTCCGGACATCCGTTTACCGGTTCATTAATCACATATCAGTTAGCCGGCTCGAGTTCCAGTGCAAATGGAGGCTCCTCCGCTGATTCCCTTAGTTAATAGCGGATTCAAGGATAATAGCGCTATTGTACCGATTAGTCGCCTAGAGAAGTAGATAATTGATACCTACATTGAAATGAGGGCATTTGTTTTTGTTTTTGACTCATAGTTCATTAGTTTAATTCACTATTATTATTATTATTAATTTCATGTTGTGCTGGACTGTTGTCCGTGTGTCACTAAGGTCTGTGCTGAAAATCAGCGCTACAGACTCGTCTGCAGCACATGCTATGTGTATAGTTTACCATAATAACCGACGTAGGTATCATAGCTGGCTTATATGTTTATATTTTTGTCTTAATTATTGCTTGTCTCAATAAATGATTTCTTTCTTTCTTTCTTTCTTTCTTTCTTTCTTTCTTTCTTTCATTTAGTAGGCCTAGACCTAAAGAGCCGATGCAGTGTTGGAATGATGAGTTTACCTATGCATAAATCCCCACGATATTGGTGGTAATAATTTTTCGTGTAAGTATACATATAATGGTGGTGATTCTCTTGTACAACTAAACTACACTAAAATCGTGGACTATAAAACATGGATAATACATGGAATATGATATATAAAAATATTGACTTGTTCCGATAAAGGTCAAATTAGTACGACACTTTATAACAATAATTAAAATTACTTACTTACTTACTAGTATTAGAGATGCGTTGTAAAAAGTTTTATATTATTTGAGATATTAATACACAATTTCAGATTAGTTAATTGAATAAGCAAATCACTACTTACCAATATCTAATAAAAACTTCTACCGTATGCTCTAATATTTTAAACAAACGAAACATCGCCTAAGTTGCCATTAACCTTCCTCAACCGACAAACCGCACAATTTAATTTAATCAAGTTCAAAACGTATAATGACATTCAAGGGGCGTCACCATAATTACCCCCTTATCATCAAGTCATATAATTTTCCAAGACAATTGAAACTCTTACAACTCGTTACCAACTTTGGTGGATTGTTGTACAATACAGGTAATAAATTGCGTGAAATTCCAAAAGTTCTACACAGGAAAGCGTACCCAGTGCTCTACTTTAAGTTAAAGACTTCTACCATTGTTTCCACGGTTTTAATTCCATATGTCTGAGGTGCAGAAGTTTTGACGTTGTACATTGAGATGTGGATGATAATTATGAATGTTAAGGGCTTAAATGGTGCCGATGACATTACAGAGGCTCGCGGGTGTTTACAGGCGGAAGGGTTGCGACAATTCCTGATGCCTGTTTATTTCAAATATCACAAAAGTGTACTTTACAGAAGACCTATGAGCTCAAAACTTTTAAATTTCCTTTCTTCTAGTGTAAAACACAGTTCAAGCGCATTTGTCGTGAGCTCGACAATTATTGATAAATGTAAAATATGATCGTCCGAAAATATTTTTTCACTAATATATTAGCAAATGAAATCAAACTTTTTTAAATCGGAATTAATCTTCATGAACTGTTCTCATGAGGTATTTTTATGTTTCGACATTCAACGAAATAAGCAGAAAAGACTGAAAATTGTTCTATTTAGCAAATGGTGAAGCCTTAAATAATACAAGGTGTTTGTAGCGGCAATACGGCTTGCGGTTTAACTACATACTGCTCGAGCAGACCGAGCATGATGACGACCATCCTTGGTGACTGTTGTTGTATTATAGGGCCCTTGTGAATGCCTGAAAATTCCGACAATCGGCTGACCACCAGTCTATCCGCCAACCCTCATTAACCAGCCTGGTGGATTATGGCCAACACTCCTCTGCGAGAGGAAATCCCGTGTCCCAGCAGTGGGAACATATTAGTTTGTGATCCAATAATTTTTATATTTGCTGCGTACGAGTCGTCTATTGTCTCGTCGGCTTTAGCTTTCTATGTAGATAGATAGATAGATAACACTTTATTGTACAAGTACATCAACTTAAAATAACATTTATAAAATAACACATTAACAAATACAAAATACGTTGCACAATTGGCGGTCTTATCGCTAAGAAGCGATCTCTCCCATATGTAGGTCATCGTTATTGAATCCGCAGCATATTAGTAGTAGTATAAGTACTTTCTAGTGCCCGCCTGACTAGACATCAACGTTAAAGACATTTATACTTGGAGAAATCGGTGAACATACACAATGTCAATTGATCCCGTGAGTAGCAAAGGTTAGCGAAAAGGGTGAAAAAAATTTACCAAAAATGGGACCGACTTCTAAATTCAAAAGTGTGCAATAACTCGTCGAAGTCGGCACCATGCTCACAATATTTTGATAATAGTTACTTTTGAACTATCATGGTACCGAGTCACAAGTTCAACAAGTTATTTCACACTTTTGAGTGTTGAAGTCGGTTCCATTTCTTGGGTAATTTAATTATTTTTTATTCAGTTGGTCCTAAATTATGAATTCGCCCTTTATGCATTTTCGACAAAGAATTTGTTCGAAATCATTGTTTCAATTTAATAAATGTCTACTTTTAACGAAATACAAATGAAACCTACTGTAACGTTGGACTTTTTTAATCTGTTTTTGGAACATACACCTAATACTGAATTAACATTTGAGCACTTGAATTAATGTCCACGAAACCATTGTTCGCGGCAGCAGCGAGGTAGATAGATAGAAAACTCTTTATTTGCACATTATTTTAAAAACACACACATAAAGAAAACAAATAAACAGATATAAATACAGTGATACGAAGGGCGGCCTTATCGCTTAAAGCGATTTCTTCCAGGCAACCAAAAGGTAATATTAGTCTACCTCAGTAATCTTGAAATATGAAGCAAAAGAAACATACCTAAGAATCAAACTAACCGGCATTATAATCAAAACAGTTTCCATAATCATTCTGGACGGTAACGACCATAACTGTGAAACAGATAATAATTTATGAACACAATTAATAATAGCTAAACTGATGTCATTAAACTTGAAAGCTTTGATAATATCAAAACTATTCGGGGTAGGGATATTAGACAGAGATCAAACATACCTTTTCTTCACGGAAGAGAGTCTCTCTCTTTCTTGCCTTTCATTATCGTAATGGCATCTCTATGTAATAGTAGTTTATGAAACTGTTCCTTATTAAAGGGGTCTTACAACACGAGTGTAAGTTAAAAATAACGAGGCGAGCGTTTTTTTAACATCACACGAGTGTTTTCATTTATTTGTAAACGTTTAGCGCCAAAATCCATTTGCTGATCGCGCATGCGTGTTGCGCCGTATCCACAGATTAGGTAGGTATGTAGAAAAACTGCATTGGAACCTGCTTAGTCCAGCTGAAGTTGTATCTTAATCATAAAAAAGTCACATTATGGTACAGTTGTCCAGAGTAGAGCTGTATCATAATGTAACTTTTTAAATTTATTTCGATAAATTGTCTAAAAAGTACAAGTTCTGTATTTGATTTTTTAATTTTTATATTTCAGTATGAGTATATGGTTCCCGTTGACCCAGAACTATAAAATTTGACAAGTAATACCGTTTTATACAACAAGTATAGTAAAGTCTGAAAACTATTATATTTGTAATTAAATCATAAAAAACAGGGTAGGTATCTATGCAAGGAACGGCGGTCAAAATTTTGAAGAATTCACCGTGTCATATGGCGTATCGTATGAAAGGGCTTCATTGGCACCACCTTAATCAGATTAAATCATTTTTATGATGAAAATTAAGTAAGTAAGTTAAGTAATATAATAAAATTTAGTTTTCGGATTATGACGCAGAATAAAAATAAACCTTTTAATTTTTTTAACTAATATATACCTACATATTTGTACGGAACCCTCGGTGGACGAGTCAGACTCGCACTTGTTCGGTTTTTAAATATATTGGACACACAAAACATGAGATTATTTCGGTAACAGCTTCCTCACTTTCATGACTATTTTGAAAATTTCCGGTTACTTTAGTAGTAGTAGTATTTAAGTGATGCATTAACACCTACTTTTGGTTTGTTTACACATTCTAGATACATTTGGCTCTGCAGTAAATACAAGAATCAACACTTTGTGAAAATAAACAACAGTAACTGAGCTTCGATCAGTTGCACAAGATGGCGCGATAAACTAAGAATAAGAGTAAGATTTCTTGTTCACCACATTCAATCGCTAGTTTTACTCATCGATTTCTGACAGAAAAACTCTATTTTAACCACAAGTAAGAAAAAGATTTTAAAATTCGAGAACGTACCTGACTGTCAACTCGCCCACGAATCAGAGAAGAGTGCACTTAAAACCACTGTCTCACCTGTTTCTCATTAGTGCTAGTGTGGTGTAAATTTAAAGTTCTACTCATAGGTAAAGTTTATGGCGTTTCGTATTTGAAACCTTCGCTTCGCTCAGGGTTCTTCTTTTGAACCACTCGTTTGGCTCGTGGTTCAATCTCAGAACCCTTCGGTTGCTGAGGTTTAAATCCGAGCACGCACGCCAAAAACAACTTTACCTATACATGTAACACAAATAATTATTATTGACTTCCCAAAAATTGTTAATCAAATCGGTTTTTTATGTTTTATGTTACCTAAGAGCTCCGTCATTCGCGTACCGATTTCAAAAACAATTTTTATTTATTTAAAAGCATATCATTTGCGCACTGTTCTATATTTCTAGAAAAAGTTGATACCTAAAAGTTATCAACAATCATGTTTAATTTATTTTATTTATTTATTTTTTTAAGTTTAAACTACGCAATAAGGATAAATTCATAATATTATTTTTAATTATATGGTGCCTTTCGTATAAAAGAATTTGACGATATTAATTCTTTGCGGCAGACTAATTTATACACTAAATTATTATCATATTAAAAACTTACATAATGTCATTCACCGTTTTACCTTACGACGCGGCGGCGGCGGCGCGTCTTATTAACAATATGAATTCCCGTTTGTCATTAAACATTCAAACGCATAAAAATGATAATTATCCATATGTGTAACGGTTACATGAGAAAATATTTGAATGATATAATCTACTTTTATTGCTTTTAGTAAAATCACTCTACTCTCTAATATACTCTTTTATTATTGAGAGGGATTTAAATGTTTGGGTGACTTAGAGGTTTAACGATTACTTCACTGAAGGGTAAGTGGCGGTACTGTCGAAAGTGGCAGCAATATTCAAACTATGTGTATTGTTTTTTTAGTGAGTCGTAGGTATTTACCATAAATTTCAAAGCGTCGAATATTTTAAAAAGGGTCATTTGATGCAGATCAAATATGAATTAAATGTGCACTTGAATTGATACAATTATCAATACAAGTAAGTAAGTAATCATTTATTCCCAGAAACACAAAATATACAAATAACATAAACATATTCTATAAAATTAAAGTAACCTAATAAATTTAATTATTATGCAACGGGCCCCAAACTAGGCATAGCCTGTATCTTGGGCGCCCAAACCTACAGCTTTACTTATAATTTGTTGCGTGACACTGTACATATTCACTAATCGCTAGTCCAAAGCGATACAATAACATTTCATCTACAGATATCGAAAATCGTGTATTATGATTTTACAGTGACGGGTTCGACTTTAATTGAAATTCCTACCACCGGTTCCATTTTTTGGTAATTTTTTTTATTATAGAATAATTCCAAGCGATGATAGATCAAAGGTGGAAGCGTCCCCTGACGGACGCTGGTGCGAGCCCAATAATGGCTGAAGCTTCAGGTGAAGGTAACACCATTATTAAACTCCCAGCGTGGTGGCACGGTACTTTCGAATGCCTGCCTGGCTAGCTACCACTCTCAACTTTGAAAAACTGTCACTGTGTGCTGTTCAGGCAGCAGTCCTTGAAGAGCCAGTAAATATTCTATTTTTCGTAAGCTTGTCAGTGCTGTTTAAGACTTCGCCATTTGTCAAACAAACAATTTTTAAGGCTTTAGGTACAGCTTATTTTCTTGACAGTTCTAAACCTCTTAAAAAAATAATAATTATGAGAACTGTTCATGAAGACTAATTTTTTTAGCGATTAAATATTTTCGAGTGACCATACTTTCCTTCATAAAAAATTTTCATGGTTACGTCAAATGCGCTTGAACTGTCTTACACAAGAAGAAATAAAATTAAAACGTCTATAAATTTGATAAGTAATTTTTTTGAGCCCGTAGATAACCTGTAAAGTACATGTACGTAATCAGCATGGTGGTAGGATACTAGGATACTTTCGAATACCTGCTTGGCTAGCTACCACCCTCAAGTTTGCAATACTGTCGCCAAATACATAGTGTGTATTTGGTGTGTTCATAGTGTGTTCAGGCAGGCAGCATATTGATCAAACGCTATAGCTATACAGTATAAAAAAAATTAATTAAATCAATACGCATCAGGTTTTGTTCCGTCCTCTTTGCTTGTAAAACCTGCGAGTCTCTGTAATGTCATCAGCACCTGTTAAGCCCTTAGCGTGTATCCAAGTGCCAAAAAATTAAACTTGTAGAATTCGGACAATGATGCTTCTAAGGCCTAATATATCTTCGTAATGTATCCCGCTAATGACGTGATTAAGCTGCCAGCTCTACTCGTCCTTCAACTGTCTGCTAAATGTCTGACACGACGCAGATACGGACATGGTGTCGAGAGTGAAATGTCTCGGTACACTAACCAAGCGAGCCATATGCCACAACGGTGTGTGGCCGGCTGAGTAACTCATTTACAACGCAGTATGAATGTAATGTACCGTTTCTAGTCATTATTTCAGTATATTCTGGACATCTAAATTTGTTGGGTTTATTTTACTAGCTACGTCTCGAGGTTTTACACGCCTGGTGATGATTGAGAGATTGAGATTGGAGGTGATTTCATTAAATAAGTAAATTAGTGCAGCTAATTTACTTAACAATGACAGTAATTACCACGAACCATTTCATCGCGGGTTAAACCGCGGAGCGCAGCTAGTAACTTTATTTATTATAATCACAATGTTTCATACATTTTTATTCCGTATATAATATACAAGACGACACAATTCTAAAAATAAAATAGTAATTAAAGGTCCCTTTTCGCAAACATTTCATGCCTCTACACTTCGATCAAATATACATATACATCCATAGGTAAGTGTTATAGATAAGTTGTTTATTGGAATAATATTACCATTTATATGTGATCGAAGCTTCTAGATCCTGCGGTTTCGTTTGTACGTTAAACCAACCAGCCAGTGACTAAGTTTTTCTTTTCCTTAATGTATAGATGATTGTTACTTTATTATACAGCCAACAGGTAATGTACACCGACGCATTAAATGACACCAATACAAAGTAAACCATCAACACTTCTTAAGCTTCCCTTAAGCTTCAAGTTACATGCAGTAAGCTGTCTTACCGCCTTTAATAAGGAAGCTAAGTTACAAAGTGGCCAGGAAACACTATCGTTATTAAATGCCACAAGTTTGTACTTTAAGTCTTTATTAGGCTAAAAATCGACAATATTGAGTCTTTTCAGCTTATTTTTTTTAAAAGTTCTACATGTACAAAAAACTTTAAAAAAATGCCATTTATGAGAACTGTTCATGAAGGTTCATTCTGATTGAACAAAATTTTATTTTAATTGCTAATTTATTAGTGATAAAATATTTACCACCTACCATGTTTTTCCTATAAAAAAAAATTCCGCGGTAATGAAAAATGCGCTTGCACTGTGTCACTACAGAAGAAAGGAAATTAAAATGTCTAAAAATGTGATTAGACTTCATATAAGTAAATTTTTTTTAGCCCGTCATACATCTCTAAAGTATGTTTTTGTATGAATTTGAAATCAACGCGCATCAGGATTAGTCCCGCCCTTCTGCCTGTAAACACCCGCGAGCCTCTGACATTGTCTTAACCACCATTCCTTTAAAAAAACGAGCTTCTCACGACGTCTACCAACATTCCGGACAGGTCTGTTACAATTTCAAATTACATCCTATCGCTACCATCTAAGGTTTCATCAAAGGTTTCTTTAATTAAGTGACACGAAATTCTTTTTAACTCCCGGGAATACGCCGTCTGGCTCCGATGCATTTCAGATTAAGCTCTAAGCCGAACAGCTAAAGTTTAAATCGGCTTATAAAGTCGTAGAAGGCAAGAGTCAATTTGCATGCGTGTAAGCTGGTTTTGCGTGTCTCCATTAACTCCGGGGTAAAATTACCTTGGAGTATGCAAGTGCATTTAATTTTAGTAATTTGCTGAGGGATTGCACGTACTTGCGAGTTGATCCATTTACTGAATATAATTAATGCACAAGCGCTTAATCCCACTAATATTATAAATGTGAAAGTTACGATGGATGGATGGATGGATGTTTGTTGTTCAATCACGCCAGAACGGCTGAATGGATCTGGATGAAATTTGGTATGGAGATGGCTTATACCCTGGATTAACTGGATTATTTTCATCATCACCATCATCACCGTTTTTCATCATCACGCAGGTAAAACCGCGGGGCGCAGCTAGTAGGCAATATTTTTAAAATACTATGCCATATTTAATTTCGGGAACTCGAAGTGTCCAAGGTACATTTTAGATAATGGCTTGACTAGAAATTATTTATTTCAGGGGTTAAGTTTTATAAAAAAATAAGGCGATGAATATTGTAATTTACCTATAGGCTGCTGTAAAAAATGTTTTTATGGAATATTATTATGTATAGATGTCAACATAAACACACGTATGATTGCTGGCCGTCTCGCAAGCGAGGAATGGTCAAAGGGCTAAAAAGTATTTATCAACGGTAGCTTTGGTAGCTGTGAAACAAACGTTAAAGGGCTTAAATATTCGCAGACATATTTCTTACTAGCTGTGCCCCGAGGTTTAACCCGCGTGGTGATGAAAACCGGTGATGATAGTGATGATGAAAAAAAGCTTATGTGTTAATCCAAGGTATAAGCTAGCGCCATACCAAATTTCATCGAAATCGGTGTAGCCGTTTGAGCGTGAAGAGGTAACAAACATACACACTTATACATATACACACACGTACACATTCTTCACGCGATCCACCTTAACTTTCTTCGGTCTTTCCTCTGCCACATTATTCCATCTCCACATTACTCTGCATTCACACTTATGTCACATATATTCTGAACTAGTTGCGCCTCGCGGTTTTACCCGCGTGGTGATGATTGATAATGATGATGATGATAAAGATACCTGAAGTATTTCCATACCAAGTTTCATCTAAATCGGTGTAGCCGTTTGAGTGTGAAGAAGTAATAAACATACACACATACTTTCGCCTTTATAATAGTAGTGGGATTATAATCTGAATCTAAATATTCTAAAATTGAAATTTGTAAATTTCTAATTCTATGTTTTAAAATTCGAATGCAAATGGACACAGGTCCTTGGGCAGTGGCAGCTATTGGGGCGGTCTCTTTGCTTTTGTACGACACAAAACTCTTTGTGCCGTCAGCTGGAACTATTTGCCGGCATTTCTGCTTTCGTGTCGAAAGTGGATGAATGGAGTACATTTCCAATACCCCTTTTACTTCATTCTAGGTGCCACAGAACTTTGTAGTCAACGAGCGAAATTTGAATTTATGAAATAAATAAAAAATATGGGAAGATAAGCTGTTCTTACTCGAAAAATACAGGAAATAACTTACTTAAGAAAAAAGCATCATAATCATACATATTCATTCAGTAACTCTTGTCAAAAACTAAAACCGAGGTAGATGGAATGGTATGTATATATTCGACCACATCGTCACTGAATAAGTGCGGTAGTGACCAAATGCTAGATCTATACAAAAGGCACTAAAAATTATTTTTTGTCACTCTATGCAATAGGCAGGCAGTATGTTAGTGATGCTAAGTGATTCTGCGGTCTACAATGGAATTTGTCTATAACATAATCATTCGACACTTGAAGATACACAGGTATCCCACTAATATTATAAAGGCAAAAGTTTGTATGTAAATGTGTATGTTTGTTACTCCTTCATGCTCAAACGGCTGCACCGATTTTGATGAAATTTAGTATAGAGATAGTTTAGACCCAAAATTAACACAAAGGCTACTTTTCATTCCGAAAATAATTGATGTTTCCGTGGGATATGCAAATAATTCAGAAACCTATGTTACTCCTTCACCCTGAAACGGTTGTACCGATTTCGATTAAATTTGCTGCTTACAGGTTAGACCCTGTAATAATTCATCGGTTATTTTGATATCGGAAAAAGTATAATTCCCGTAGAATAATTGATGTAGCGAAAATAACATAACCCAGAGGAAGAAACTGCGGGGCGCTACTATTTAACTATCCTTAATTCTTGGCGTAAAAATTTGCTTACGTTTTTCTAACGAGAAAGAGTTTGATAAACACTAGACATGGTGCTGCCTTTGTGCTTTTGCACCACCTACTATTTAAATTGGACTTTTTCACCATCAACACTGTCAAAGCCGGTTGAAAGGAAAATTTGAGCCAGTTTCCATTCTTTATTTTTTACCTTACCTACACGTTGAATTGGATGGCAGTTTTAAGTCCGCTCGATGTCAAATTCGTAGCAGTGATTTTTTAACCTTTGGTAAACGCTGGATTTTCCACCACTTTGCCCATTGTTTGTGTAAAGTTGAGAGCCAACCACAGTTTCGTGTATGTGAGTGAACATTCTGTTCTAGTAATGTGGAGTATTTGCATATGTTCGGGGTTTACTGAAATGCCCGGATGGAGCGATTTCATTAAATTGCATTAGATTTAGAGATGCCTCGAATATTCGACTACTATTCGGTATTCGGTCTATTCGGTTGCTTTATTACTATTCGGTGTTAGCCCGAATAATATTCAGCCAAATACCGAATGGTACTCGTGTGACTAACATTTCACATCTGGATAGAGTTCTGTTTAAAATGTACCTTTGTTGTTACAGAAAACTCTTAAACACTTAGCGCAAAGGTTTAGAAAAAATCTAAATTTAATAAGAATCTGCAAAACTGCGTAGTGTTAAATACGGAACCCTAGCCTATATGCGTGGCCCGACGTGCTCTCGCCAATTCCTCTTTTAAAGTATATCGGGTTTTGGGGCCGAAATATTGTTACGTCACCTAAGTATATTTTGGTTGAATTTGAGCACGCGCAGTCGTCAGCTACTAAACAAACCTGCCGCGTTAATTATTCTAAGATTATCAATAAGCTGTAAATAAAATAAATAGCTCAGTAATGCTAGATCATTACTATAGATATCTCTAACATTACTGGGCTAATTAGCGAGATGACAAGTGAACAGCAGTGCAGTCCAACCCATGAAGCTTAAAAAATCTCCACCGACACTGGAAAGCCGGCTGCACTCTGATCTGAATATTCAAATAAAGTAGGTTACATATAGGGCTTTGTTCAAGAACACGAGATACATCACCGGATGCCATAACAAACCTGTTCTGCTGCAGCTTGCCGATGATAATTTATAGATGCATCGTTAGGTTGAAAAGGTTCAAAAAGGTTTCTTTTGCAAGATCAAGAAGGAGCTAGGTATTATATGGATATTTATATATTTATTGTTTTAAACTTCGCATGTATGAGTTTAATTTAAGGTATTTCACGCTTTTACGGACGTTTTGCTATTCGGTTATTTTTATTGACGATGTATCTCGTATGTATGATCTGTATACAAAAATCGCAACATATTAAAAAATATGAAAAACAAGTGCATGAGATTGAGCTTACATTTATTCAGTTTGGGTATCTTTGGTTCAGTATAAAATAGTGTTCAGGAGTTAAAATACGATTAGGTATAATCCTCTCGATAGTTTTATACTTTCAATGGCATGCTATTAAAAAAATACAAAATGAATATTACCTTCTAAAATAATAATAATATTCATACAAATCTTAGCTTGATGGGTAGGTAATATCATTAGTCAAGAAACGGTCAGGATATTTGATTGATATATTGATACGAATATCTTTTGTAACATTCCTAGTGCCGGCCAGTACCACGTGACCTCAGCTAGCTTATGTTTAAAAGGTTAAAAAAAACAATTACTCGAAATTTTTTCTTATTTATATAACGGTTTATAAGACATAGAAGTCGATACCCTAGACCAGGGGTAGCCAAACGGTCGATCGCGACTATTAGTGCAGTTCCAATATCCAAAAAAGAAATGTGTTGAACAACTACATTCGTGTTTTAGTTCAACATATTTATGTGAGTCAGCATTTTCCTACTTAAAACAAACATAAATAAACACCGTTCTCACTTGACAAAAGCTCATACAATTCTGTTTCTTCAAGGTCGGCAATTTCCAACTACAAACCTGATTTTGCTAATCTAGCGGAAGATGCTCAGACGTAATGCTCACACTAATATAAATATGTAGTTACTAAGAATCTTTTTCATTTTTTCGTTTCATGTTTTCCCTCTTAAGACCTCAAAAAGTAGTATATAATTGTGTACTGAACTATGTTGTCTCATTTAAGATTTCAAGAAGTATGTAATTGGTAGATCACTCAGGGACACATTTCGTCAGTAAATAGTTGATCTTGGATCTAATGAAGTCGGCCACCCCTGCCGTAGATAAACAAACAAACCGATGCGATACAATCGTTTATAACATCCATTGATTACAATCACGCTCAGAGGTCTCGCCAGACATTTCTGTACGATCGTTAAAACTTCAAGATAACGTGTCTAAGCTTAAAATGCATGAAATTGTTAATAGTTTTACCGATGCTTTTAGCCGGCTCGTCGGTAAAGTTTCGTGTCGGTACCGATCATTATACTGGGACCGGTGTTGCCAAGTCACAAATTTTACTATTTGGCAAATCTAAATTAAAAAGAATATTATAAACACGGATACAAGCGCGAGGAAAACCGCGAATTTATCAAATACATTCGCCACTAGAGTTTATCTTATGTTGTCCCATGTGTTGTACTTTGGCGGTAGCAATTGATTCCCAGAAAGTCATTATGCAGAATCAATTTAGGTTTCTATTTAAGCAAAATGAATAGATAATACTAATTTCTAACAGGTTCATAATAAAACCAAAGGATTGATACACACATTCATAAAATAAATTCTTTGATATGATACTAAGCCGTTAGAATTTGTTTTCCTCTTAATATTGCATAAATTCATTCATTCATTTCATTCATTCAGCATGGCGCAGGGACCCAAAATGAGTCTTGGCCTCTGATAATAATATGTGCCACTTTGTTCGATCTTGAGCCATTTATATATTATATATATTGCATAAATAGATACTTTAAAAGATAAAGTTAATTGTATATATATTTTGGCATTTTTACTGTTTGTTTGATCGACGATTGCCTATGCCATCATATCACTAAGCGATATGTCTTATTTGTAAAATTATTTACTACGATTATAAAAGTTGCGGAGATCATAAAATTGAACGTATAAAATATCAATTTCGAGGTAGATTGAATCTACAAATTGTTAATTTTCACACAAGATATACACAATACAATAACTATTAATCGCACTAAAACACACAAAAAAATACTACCGACAAAGATTTAGATTATAATCATTGATATTGAACTATCCAACTATATTATTATTATTATTCCATTAAAAACAAACTAATCGAGCAAGAAGCGAGGATTAATAAAAAACCATCGATTTTTCTACAGAGGAACCTATAAACTTGAAATACAGAAGTGTAATTAAAATACTGCTGAATACAAATATTTTGATGTTTTAAGCTTTCGGGAATGGAATTCGTATTTTATTTAGATTTTCGGGTCTATTCGCGCACATATAAATAACAAAATATAATTTTGTCTAACTAAATTAAAGTCAAACTCTAAGGCTTTCACGGCCGGCGTTGCATGTTGTATGTATTGCTTCCGGGCTGTTTGGCCGTGGTCTATGTGAAACTTTTGTTCCAGACGTTTCGTCGATCACTGCGGTCGACATCTTCACAAGCGACTCAAGACTCCACATCAGTATCAGAGAAGACGCCGCGGAGGAGAGTTCTACGCTCTTGTCGCCGCTCGGACCTGAACCACTGAAGATGTCGACCGCAGCGATCGACGAAACGTCTGGAACAGAAGTTTCACATAGACCACGGCCAAACAGCCCGGAAGCAATACATACAACATAAATTAAAGTCGATATTTTATGAGTATTATTGTTTTGTGTATTTTAGAAATTACCTAACCAGTCTTCTTGTCACCACGAGTCACAATGTAACTCGGAGGAAAATTGGGGGTTAGTCAAAATTATAATATAATATAATATAATATAATTTATACATCAAATAATAAATTATTTGATGTATAAATGTGCATGAAAAGACCCGATGGTCTAAATAAAACCTGAACTAACATATTATCAAGTTTCTTTGAAACTTTTTTCGAATAGTCGTAGAGAGAATAATAGGCAATAAACACATTTACTTGATCTCTACATTAGAAGAGCCTTGGCATCGACAGCGACCGCGGCCCCTACCCTTGAACCGACAGGTCGCGTTCGAGTTTATTACTCTTTGTTTGCTCACTCAACTTGTTCACTGTTACATTATCTGTGCATCTAACATGGTAAGATAGAAAGTTCCTTTTCGAAATTCATATCTCTGGCGCTATTAGGCTTTGAGTGCACAGATGCAATATATTACCCGTACGTTTTTTCAATTACTCATTTAGTTTAGGGCTACAGAGAATTGAAGCTTGAGTACAAAAACAGAGGCCCGTAGAAAAGCTTCTACAATTATTTAATTATTAATAAACTAATTATATAGTTGGTTGATTAATAATTAATTAATTGTCGTAACTTTCTTAGGTTCGAAAAGATGGAAAGAAAGCAATATTTTTAGTCGAATGACCCCCTGGGCGACCGCACGACTATAGTTATTTGATTACGTACCGTTGTCGATTGGTCGTCACTTTAGAATGCCACCAGTAGAGAGTACCTGTAACCATTATGAGCAGAGTTAAAATAGTATCTAAGCGACCGAGATTCACTCCGCGTTTTCCCAAACGAAGCACCTATATGGATAAACATGTTAGAAATAACGTAATCAAATGCAAATTGTTATCCAAATAGATACTTAATTGGAATCGTCTTAGAAAACTCAGAGATATATACGAGAATGATATATAAAAGTTGTCGACAATTATCTTATCAAAAGGACCTTTCTACAATCATTGTGAAATGGCAGTGCAAACACATTTACGACAGTTACAGAAATAGATGTCGCAATCAATAGCCGAAGCAGGAATCGCTTCGAAATATTCGCTATCGAAGCCTCATCGCAGCGTCAAACAATTGAACACAGTACTAACTTCATTTGTCTATAGATAGAGACTGGCCGGTTGGCGCAGTTGGTAGCACTCTGCCTTCTGAGCCGCTGGTCCCGGTTTCGATTCCCGGACAGGTCAAACATTTGTGTGTATGAACATGTCTGTTTGACCTATGTCTGGGTGTGTATATGTATATAAGTATAAATATAAGTATGTATATAAGTATATATCAGTCATCAGGTTACCATAGTACAGGCTCTGCCTAGTTTGGGACCGAAAGACCTTGTGTGAATGTTGTCCCATATTATTTCTTATTATTATTTATATTATTATTAGATCTGTGACACAGAAAAATAATTGTGCGTACGGTACGTGACTTATTCAATTGTTTATAAGACCACGATATAATGACTGTGACGAAAGTTATTTCTGCATCAGTCTCTGAAAGAAATTTGAAACAAAGACAATGATAGTTTGGAATAGTTTTTATAGCTAATGTAACAGCAAAACCGTAGTCCGCGGGTAAAACTGCGGGGCGCATCTAGTGATATTGTAACTTGTTTTTTGTGTGTCAGTATGTTTGTTTCCAGTCACTACTATAAAGTCTGAACGGATTTGCATGAAAGAAAGATGGCAGACTCCCATACATTTGCAGCCTAGAAGAAAGAAGCCGCGTTCATGAATGAAACTTATCCGTATCGATAGAGCAATAAATATATTGTATATTCAATCATTTTCCTAGAAGTTGGGAGTAAAAAGTTATCACGGAAAATCATCTGTATCAGTATGCTAACTACACGTCCATATGCGAACCATTCAATGCACCGCCATCCATGTATAGCATCGTAGACAGAGAAGGCAATAAAGCATAGATCGCGATACAGACACAGATCACATAATATACTGTGGAATTAACTAGGCATGGCATGGCATGTGTTTATGAACGCAGTCCGGGTCTACAGAACAGCTGACTACAGATTATTGAGTAACATTATCAATTAATTTCAGAGCGTAAGTATTCGAACGCAACAAACTTATGAGAACTATAGAGTGCGTTAGAAAAATACAAACACCACATCTAACATTATCAATTAAATAAAATAAGTGTACTTTGATTCCCAACTTTATAAATAATGCAATTTATTCACGGAATCCACAAAAATATGATCTAAACTTTCATATATAAATAATACATGAACGGGTTGTCATTTCGTTTTTCGGGCTGGTTCTGCCATCTTCCTTTGGTATAAAAATTTCTTAAACCCAGGCACACATATAGGCTTAGTTGTGAAACATTTAACGGTTCCTACATTATAACCAGATGTTCACGAGAAGTAACGGTATAATCGCGTTCCTTGCGGGTGAAATCGCAGGGCGCACATAGTTTACCAATAAATGTTTTGAAAGCATAATTAAGATTTCTGAACAGACTCCCAGCTTACAAAATCAGAATTGATACCATCGCGTAATTTAAATTATGCTAATGTAGACAAAACATCGCTTTAACCCTGAACAGCATAGTTTACCGTAATTTATTGCATCGAATTCTCAAAGTAAACTTCCATTGCATAATCTCGTTAAAGAGACATCGTTACGGGCCGCAGAGAGAAAACGGTTCCACTTTCTCAGAATACCGAAACTCATTTATTAAGATTTCAAGTGACGCCGAATTCGGGAAACATCTTTCGGGAACAGAAGAGCGATTCTAGCAAACTTATTTATGCAATAGGTGGCAAACAAGCAAATTAGTGATTCTAGCATAACAACTAGAAGGATTAAAAGGAATTGATTCTAAATCTTTGTTATCTATACATAAAATGTATACAGATCAATCTTCATCTTCTTCTCTTGTCCTTCTTTCTAAATGGGGTCGGAACAACATGATTTCTTCTTCCATTTTCACCTATCATCGTCTCAATGCTCACTTACCTGTCATAAACATATCATTGTTCACGATATGTTGACTTTATTAACCATATCTATTTAGGTTTCTTTTTATGCAAAATTAATAAATAATATCAATTACTAATGGGATAATCTAAAATTAAGGTATTTATTTTATGAAATTTTACATACGTGTGTAATTGATTATTGAATCGGGAATTTTTACTGTTACTTATTTTATAATCGTGATTGCTTTCTGTATCAACCACCTCAAACGAATCAAATATGTTTGACAATGTGTACTATATCCATTATGTATTTAAGCAATATTTGTAAACGTCTTTCTAACTTAAGCAGCCAAATCATAAATTGAGAAAAAAAATGCGCGCTTTTATTTTTGTACACACGGCGTAAATCTTCATTGTTATTATGTCACTTATTGCAAAAAAGTGTCAACTCCAAACTTAGACAAATAGCAAAATGCCAATTTGAACCATTCGGCAAAGGGCTTTGCCAAAACAGTGTTAGCAAAGCATTTGCTAACACTTATTAAATTGATTAAAGCTATTTAAGAATTTCCTACGACTGGAAGACAATTTGGCCGGGGTTCTTTGATTTTTGTTTCTGCTATTATTATTGTATGATTAATCAAAAGCTCAATGCACAACACGTTCGATGTTAAAACTACATAATAATAAGTAGGAATCAGATTTAGTTGGCCACTTCAGAAGAAAATATTGAAAACCCCTTATTACTAAAATTCAGTTTTTAACTTATTAAGCTATCCTAGCTCTAACACTATGGATGTAAGTTGGTACATAGTCAATTTTATAGCTTACTAAGTTTAGTAGTCAGCTATATAAGTGTATTGCGAGGAAAAAGCCCGGTCGCATAGGTACAAGTATCCAACTATTTAATTATAACATTTTAAGTATTAATTCCTATGCATATACATGGTTGCCAATCGGGAGCGTTTTAAATTACGCAGACTTCTAGAAATATCTATAGACAGCTAGGAACTATGATAATCGACCTTGTTCCATACAACCTAAAGTTCAATAAATGAAAGTAGCGGTTTCCCAACCGTGCAGAGTCCAGACCACAATCAGCAGACCAACAGGTTATTTTTATGGTTGCATCATAAAACAGTTGATGTCTGTATTATTTATTTAATTCATGAGGGTATCGGATTAAGACAGCAGATGATAACTGTATTAGGTACTGAATAAGTTTTAATGAATTTATGAATTTACGATCTATAAATAGTTTGTTTATTTTACCATCTTGATTTTTATAATTTCTTTTGTAACGTCTGTAATATCATAACTGATAAAAACAATAACACGCGTTGGTATTGATGTGAATAACATAATTTTGTTATATATTAGCTATATCACGCAATTGTTTCATCGTCATATTTGAGAACATGAATGTCAATTCAAGTTGTTGGTATTTTAAAATAAAAAAATGTACCTAAATTGCAATGATGTTTTACTTAAGATGACGTATATTCATACTACGCGATGCTCAGATTTTGTTCCTTTACGACCTAAACATGCTTACTGCGACAGATATTACGGTACAAATAATATAGAAAAGGATAGCTATATGTTTAGACTTGCGCTTGAAACACGCGTCATAATTTGTCAATTTTGCCGCCTCAGTTTCCGCGCGCTTGTGCCACATCTACCTCATATAAACATATAATATCATTGCCTAAATTTCTGCAAAGTTAACAAAAACCGCATATCATCAAAATCCGCTCTGCAATTTCTCACATACCTTAAATACTAACATACCCAACAATTACCGGCAGGCCTTCAAAAATAAACATTTTGCGTTTTGGTTGCTTTCACCGCTCGTTCGATGACCCATCAGCCCCAAATCAGAAATCACCATAAAATCGCTCAAGCACTGTCAGCATGATATTAAAACGGACCGGCCTTTATTGTTATTTCCTGACTTAATACCAAAAGACAAGAACATAAACCACTTTATTGTAAAATTTATGACTTTTAAATGGTCTGTTTTGAATTAATTCTGTGAAAAATTTAGCGCCTTAAGGATCATACAGAGGAATATAACTGAAACTTCAAAAACATTCAATGAAATTTTAATATGATTTAATTAAATGTTACACCGGTCACAGTGACTTTGTGGTCATACCTTAACAAAATATAATTATTCATTGTAATTCCAATGATGACGTTGTCTATAAAGATATTTTCGACCTTTTTTTCTATTACACTTAGAACCCTCCACTAGGATTCCCTGTGGCGCGGGTGGCATGGACACACACAAATGTTTGCCCCTGCCGGGATTTGAACCCAGGGTCCCGGAGACACAGAAGTCATGTCACCGACTCTGACCACTGCGCCACGACGACCGTCTTTAGTACGCTCAGACTGATTCGAGATGTGTTAGAGCGTACTAACGTGACAAACGTGATTTGAATCCCGGTTTTGCATATCTTTCGCATTTTATATACACACCACAGATTACTTAGGGAAACCTACGGTTTATACACACCCATAATAATCTAATTTATTTTTTCCTTTTTGGCTCCGCACGGCTTTAGCGCTTTTAAACCAGCTATGGTAGCTACTTCCGTTATTATCATAAACTATACACCTAAGCTATAGCTGACATACTTAATGGTGTCTAAAAGGGTCTGAGCTCAGCATATGCTGCAGACGAGTATGCAGCGATAATTTCCAGCCCAGACCTTAAAGCGACGCACGGACAACAGTCCCGCAGAGCAATAAAATAATAATATGTAATATTGTATTAAAGTTTGGATCGAAATCAATGAATCAGTAACTTCGCATCATTACTTAAAAAATAATTGTCGCATTTATATATACCTCCTCCGATACAAATGTAGCCCCTTAAATTTAAACATATTATGAATAATACATACACACATAACTTTTGAACTATTAAACTCCCTTCTCATTATAATTTTAGTTTAATATAGTGAGATGAGATACTTTTATAAGTAATATAATAAACCTTAACACACACTTAAAAACGGGTACTGCTCGCGGACACTGGTCTGCTCCGAATTCTCAAGCGCGCTTCGTACGTTGCTAATCGATAGAGTATTTCTAAGATAATTCTTTGTCCCTAATTAAGTACAAGTACTCCACTTATTAATGTTCTCTTTTTCAAAGTAACAATTGTAACAAATTCCTAAAAAATGGCACGGACCGGAGAGTCTGTGGAGAATTGATATTTTAACAAAAAAAAAACCTTAACACAAACTGTAGAATATGATTATTCTTTGGCAGAATCGGCAGGTGTCGTGATTTCAAGTTATTTCAAGTTTTTCACGTTTTTTCTAAGATCGTTGAGCCGTATCGGTGTACAATCGCTTGGAGGTTTTTTCTCTTAGCCTAACAGTGCAGGGCTGCGTTCAGGAGCGGCTTCGGCCAAATATTGATCGACCAATATTCGATCGATGTCTCACAAACGGCTACACCATAGCATGTGACAGAAGAAGAAAAAGAAGTCACTTACATTGATCATAGATCACGTGATAGTTACCACTGAATATGTCACTTTTGACAGCCGATCAATATTTGATCGGTTCTAGAGGTAGAAAGATTATGGTCTAGTCGACCATAATTTGGTCGGACAGGTTGACGTGAACGGTCATGATCAAATATTGGGTGAAGCAAATAATGCTCTAATTGAGCTCGTGAACGCCGCATATTCGCTGTCAGAGCAAGATATGGGTTGGCCGAAGCCGCTCCTGAACACAGCCCAGGCGTTATAAGATTAGACGTTTTTTTAAGCTCTATGTTGTTCATTGTTAGAACGACTTTGGTCAATGAACTTTGCGGTTTATATTATCCGAGTGACTAGTGGACAATGGAACACTTAGATTTTGCGGTATTTTAATATTTTCCAGGTTTCGTTATAATATAGGAAACTCTTATATCATCGTTTTGTCTCTTCATCCTATTTTCACAAAGATAAAAACTTATATGGATGTAAATTAAATAGCATTGGCACATACTGTGCCTTTCCAAAGATCATTTTTGCCATACACCTGTAAAATATGGAGCAAGCTTCCACCCTCGACATTTTCGGATTCTTGAAAAGGAGAGTTAACAGAGTCTTTAAAAAGATTGGGAACATATCATGAAGGTGATCGCTAACCATCAGGCGGACCATCTGCTTGTTTGCTATCTATTACATAATCACAGTAAAACTATAAGCAAATACAGCTTAGATTGTAACATCGAAGTGTTCTAAAAATGCTGATAGCTATGTCGCGTTCAACGAATTGCCATAATTGATTAACAGATGGTCATGAGTGAACAGAAACCCCGTTCAATCTTTGAAAATAAGGTGAGAGTCTGGAACGCGTTTCGCCGCCAAAGAGCTGGATTCATTTAAAGATTCGCGCCGATTTCGTGTATCGATCGCGAAAACATGATTATTTATTTTATTGTTTCTGTACGCCCATTATTTTTGTTGGTCAAATAGTTGTGTGCTGACCATTAAGAGACTGCCATAGCATGATTTTATCTAATCTCATACTTAAATATAAATATAAAAAAAATCAATACAGAACTTGAATTACAGTCTATAGACAATATATCGAAATTAATTTAAGATGTTACATTAAGATACTGCTCTTCTATGGACAACTATATCATAATATAACTTTTTTACAATCAAGATACATCTTCAGTTGGATCAAGGAGGTTGCAATGAAGCTTTTTTCTACATATAATCTGTGGACACGGCGCTATACGCGTGCGCAATCAGCAAATGGATTTTGGCGCTAAACGTTTACAAATAAATGCAAACATAAGTTGTACTTTTATCTAACTTTTTTATCTATTTTATAAGGTTAGATGAAATAGTGTATGAAACTGCACATAATTTAGTGTACCCTTAGTGCCCATACTACAACACAGTTTCACAAACTACTATATTAGCTACAAAATTATATGCATAACTGATCATTTTTAATCTTTATTAGTAAATAATTAGCAGTTACCAACTTATTCGTAATTTCAAAAAGGTTACAACAAGTTTCGTAATACGAATATCTACTCTGAACTAACGACATAATAATTACGGAGAAACATGTTACAAAGTTGCACATTGTCATTCCAGAACAAGTTTGTCCAATTATCCCTACGTTACACTATTCAGCTCACTTAAGTGACGTCTAGATTGACGTTGAAACGAAAATTCGTTTCAACTATCAAAATCCAGGCAAAAAGTTTATATTTAGATTTAGACAAACAATCTGATTGGGACAAGGCGACTACCCCAATGCCGACTGGTGGCTACTTTTCACTCAAGACCGGTACTGCTCTTTCAATCGATAATCCCTCAGTTGTACTGTAAGTTCTTCGGAGCGTATCCTTCCTGAGATATTTTTATTGTGGAGGTAGCATAGGATCCACTTTTGTAGTAGTGCACTTTCTAATAAATAACTAAATTTAAAAAAGATACCTTTTATGACCGGTGGCAAACTATGCAAGTCTACTCCGGCAGGTTTCTTTGAGCCACTTAGACAGCGTCGTCTATTTGGTAAATTGCAAGAAATCATGATGTCAAGTCTACTAATTCAAAGTTCTTCAGTCTGCTGCGAGGCCGAGCCGATGCCAATAAGACAACGTCAAAAATCCGAAGTCTGCTAAGTCATAGCATCCTAAGTCTATGTTGAATCTATGCACGGCCTATGTCAATTTAGCAAGGCATTTGACATTGAATGTGCTAACAGACTATGGAAATAACGCGCTGTCTCATTGAATCTAGAATTGAATTAAGATTGATTCAATATGGACGAATTAAAAATATCGGACTACCAAAACTGTCAAATTCACCAATTGTAGGCCGATCATATTGCAATATTGAATAGTAGAATGTATGAATTGTATTATCTATTAGGCTATTAGGTCCCAGGTCAGATCAAGCTGTATGTATTAGCCACTCTGCTATCAAAACAATCAAATACGCAAAACTGAAGACACCGATTCATAGCAGATAGAAAGGCCAGGTAACCCTCAGCGATGCTCAGGCGATGAGACACGCGGCCGAGGCGTCACTTGGTTTAAAGGCTCCGCGCCCACGGCGACTTTTTGTAGCGATGCGATCGCGCATGTGTATCGATACCGCCGCGATATTGTCACTGGCTGTGTACCTTCGCCCAGATTCTGTGTCGCTACTATCGCGATGCTGTCGCGCTACAGTCGCGATGCAAACGCAATACAGCATTTAAAATACTCGCGCGTGTATATCGATACAGCCGCGCGTTTGCATTTCGTCTGTCGCACGTTTCAAACGCGCGACAGTAGCGTGTTTAATAAACGCGCGAAAGCATCGCCGTAGGCGAGAGACCATAGACGTTGCGTATCCGGTCGCCACCCAAACATTTGCCCTCCCCGTCCGCGTTGGCTTGACCGTTACTGGGTTCTGGCTCAACTCATTTCTCTTCGATGGTGCTACAAGTGCCTTATAACTGTAGATAACTGAACAAAATCAATTACTTTACAAAACTACACAAGATCAAAACCGCAGACGTACGAAATTGACCATTAGAGTCCGGTAATAGTTTAGCACGCCAAGGTGGCAGTGGACAGGTCAGACAGGGAAACTGATACCAGATTGGTTCGAAATTTGAATAGTGAATATGGACTGAACAGCGTCATCTTCTGTCCACTTTATTGGTAGATTTGCAATACCTACGTATTACAAATCTACCAATAAAGTGGACAGATGATTTAATTAATAACCAGTGGTCCCACTGGTTATTCATTAAATCATCTGTCGCTGGATGCCGCATCCAACCCGGTCCTTTCGAAAATCAATGGGACTGGACAAGTTATACACAAACCAGCTCTTATCGGATGCTACGAATGTAAGATTTCGAAGAAATCATTAATCTGCAATGTACATACAGGGTACTTTAACGACTCGCTGAATCAGGACACGTCACAGAACTTATATGCATAAGCTGCTAATTATTGAAATATCTTCATTACTGTTTGTAAAGAACGTTCTGGTAAAAATAAAACACTAATTAAGAAATTGAGTATATTACCAGCTTTTAGGGTCTGGATCATTAAATTTTTCGATTGAATCCCGTTTAACTTTTGGTGAAGTTTTTACGCTGATAGCTTGATTCGTAAAAGTAGATTGGCACTCAAGTCTTTACAGCATCTCAGACATTTTGAGAGCAGTAACGAAAAAAGTATGCGTAATAATATAATAATAAGAGATGCTAAATCGAATGCCAAATATAAACCATAACAAGTAAGAACAGAGCGTGTTGAACGAAGATTTTTTAATAGACTATAAGACAAACAAAAGACCTACGATTACCATACAAAATACAGTGAATCAAGGGTCGAAGATTGCAAATGGTAGGCTTGCGTCGCATATATAACAGCTGTTTCTACACTTATAGAGCCATCTGTATTGTCACTTGATTGTAAGAATGTTTTACAATTTTGTAATATTTTCATAGCGTCTACTTTGCCAGAGAATTTAAAACAAATTAATATTGCGCGTGGTTACATCTTACTAGCAGGTATTGGTATCAACTGAGGCGATCTCTTATAACAGAGTCCAAAAGGTTATCCTTTTAGTAATCAAACCGACTTCGACAAGTTATTTCACACTTTTGAGTGTTGAAATCGGTTCCATTTTTTGGTTTTTTTTTCCTATCTCTACTTTTTCTCATTGTCGTTGTGTAAGGAATTGAAGTTAAATTGCATTGGGTGCTTCAAATTGGAAAAGATAGAAACCTGTTTTATATATTAGTTATATTCCGGATATCTGTAAAGCTGTTGATATTTAAATAAAATAATAAATAAAAAAACCACAAAACACAGTGTCACCCGGGTCCCACACCCGGGGAAGGGAACTGCAGAGTTGTGTTTAACTATATACTTCTCTTATAGGTACATATATGCTTCTGTTATTTAGTCCTACTATTTTTATAACTATACCTATATAAAGAGTTAAAGAATAGATTATCGAAATTTTCATGATGTTTCCAATCCATCACATGAAAAGTTTTTCCGTGTTAGAATAATATTGGATCTAAATCAGTATGATTTCCAACTTTGGTTTATCGTAACGATAAGGATACTTTTCGCTGCTCATTTGGCTACAAAAATGTGTTAAAAAATATTTATAAAAATATATTTATTGCATACATAGATGGTGAACATTTAGCATGCTTACACTAAAATAACTTTAACCCAAGGTAAATATTATTTCGCTAAATCAAAATTAGAACAAAAAAAAGACTACGTAGAATACTTAGGTATCTACAGTGCTCAGTAGATATATGTAAGTACCAAGTAAGCTAGGTGTACTGACTTAGATAAGATATTAGGTAGAAGGTATAATGACATTAACATATTTACAAACAAAGGTTAAGGTAATCTGCACACAGTATCATTGCATGTCACTTTAGCCCCCACACTAGTATACCTATGTTGAGGAAAAAAAAACACATTTCTTTAAAATAGCCGTTTCATTCCAGCCTTAGTATAAATTCGCAACATAATAGTCGACGATGTTTTCTAATGTGTCTGTCTGGGCACAATATCACGGGCGTTGCCGCGAGTGTGCGGCGCGTCCGTGCCATTACCCGGAATACCGCATTTGTATTCAACGGCCTGTGCGTGTGGACACAGTGCTGTTGACCATTTTTAATATCTCCATATTTTAGTAGAGGTGTTAGCTTAAAGTTCGTATAAGACCCGATAACCTTGGAAGAGCATAAACGCTTACCTACCTACCCGCTTATGTATAGTATAAAGTGCAATAGACATATACATGTACCGTTTGTGAGTTACATCTTTACGAACTTTTTGTTTAAAGTTTTAAATCAATACACTTTAAGACTTGAATCAAATTGTATGTCCTAAAATGAAATAATCTTAATCATTTTTGACGTGATAACATTTTATAAATTGATGAGTGCCAAAATGAAAAATAGTAACGTTCCGCGTAACGTTCCACCTGAGTTTTATCTAGATCTAGATAATATAATCAAAGTCAAAGTCAGTCAGTCAAAGTCAAAGTCAAAGTCAAACTCAAAGTCAAACTCAAAGTCAAAGTCATAAATGATTATGACGTTATCACGTAAATCTATCGTCCGTAAACCGACTTTACAGACAACCATTTTTTTTTCTCATTGTTCTCATTGTCATTTCTCATACTATTATAGTAAATGTTGAATGTATAAATAAATTATTAATAAATAATATAATGTATAATTGTTTTGATTGTTATGTTTTCTTGTTATTGAGTAGAATTCTTTTAAAGATGCCCAATTGGCTCTATTCTTCACCTTAAGTTCAAATGTGATATATTAGATTTAAAATATAAGAAAGGCATTTAAACAATGGGAATAGCAAGATTCTGCTAACATGCGACCTATAATCCAATGTTTTGGTAACCTTAACAATCACATTTCTTTCTTTAATACCTAATCAAATTATAGATTCACTATTTACCCCTGAAGGAAAAGTTGAAAGGCAATAAATAATAGTATATAATAAAGCTGGGCATTAAAAGCACTGAGATTTCTAGTGAGAGAACGAATTGCAAGAGAAAAACATGTCTTATCCCACCCAGAGTAGGACAAGGATAAAGACAAGAAGAAGAAGACTTTTTGTAGCGGAGGGATACCTCCGCTATGTAAAAAAAGGCTTCTCAGAAAATTATTATGCAAATTCATGATTCACATATATACAGTACATACATTCAGATCATCATTATCACATACAAACCTACTTACAGTAATTCCATTTTAAAAACATTGTACAAAAAAAATAGAAGTGTAGATACTTCTATTTTTTTGTACAATGTTTTAAAAATGGAATTACTGTAAGAAGGTTTGTAACGATACAACAATCATACATTTTGTAGCTTTCCAAACAACAGTAGTGAGTAGTTGAATTGTGGCAGTAAACCAACGCCACCGCATTTAGTGAATTCATTGCTTAATCATCGCAGTGTTCTCCACTGCAATATGCATGGATGCAATACGGAGTGGCATGTGTTCATGCGCTTAGTTAGAATTCTGATGCTATTGAACTAGTGAATCAATTGTGTATGTATGTGAGTCCAGACACCGAACGTTACAGAAGTGTATGCAATGTTATCACTGCAGTAATTGGCAAAAATATAATTATGGTTATCTCTTTGGATTTTTGATTGGAAATTCTCGTGAGTTTGACACATTATTATATATAATGTGGTATCCGGCTTTACTCACGTTTAAACCTAGGTCGAAACTTCGACTATAAACGTGAGTAAAGCCGGATACCACATATATATAATAATCTCTTTGGATGATAAAAGACATTTTGTGACTGAAAATTCCCGCGACTTTGACACATTATTAAAACTGACGTGGTTATGACACATCCTTCCTACTAATATTAAAAATGCGAATGTGTGTGCGAATGAGTATAAATGATGGATCTTTCTTCTTCTCTTAAATCTTTCTTCTCTTTCACGCCTAAACGGGTGGATGGATTTGGATGAAATTTGGTATGGTGATAGCTTATACCCTGGATTAACACATAGGATTATTTTCATCATCACCATTTTCGATCACCACGCGAGTACCGATAGTTGTGAATATAAATAAAACACGGGAATTACTCACATAGACGGTATCGACTATAGTTTCGACCACATCCGGTGGTCTTTTTCGCCTCTCACTTGCTTGCTACGTAAGCAATTGCCATATTTTATATTATATTCGTAAACTGACGTCTATTTTAATCGAACTTATACGGCGATTTTATGATTAGTATCTTTTGATGTATGTTCCCGCGAAAATCCGTATTTTACAAGCCCACAAAAGAGGGTTTTTTTCATTTCTAATGTAATGTATTCATAGTTCATACATATTTGTAATTTAAAAATCTACATTTTATTTTTATCTTCAAGAAAAGGGGAAAAGTGTTCCACGCAGGTACCTACATAATGGGAGTGGGTTTTGGTACTTTTTAAACTAAGTATAGTTATTATTTACAGGTTTGTGGTATGCTTTTACGTCAAAGACGATACCTACTTTCAGTTTGTTTTTTGCAGCTCTCAGGGTCTCAGCTCTTTTGCAGGCTCAGTGGTCAGTGACATGGGTTCTGTGTCTCCGGGGCCCTGGGTTTGAATCCCGGCAAAATAAAACATTTGTTCTATGAGTGTAGGTGTTTGTTCCGGGCCTTGCATGTGTGTGCTGTGTTTATGTGTCCAAGCCTCCCGCGATACAGTCTATGTTAGAATTGACTAATTGCCACATGGGACATTTACGGCGTCACCGGACTTTTAGCGAGTGCATAGGTCACTAGGTGGGGGTTCGGGAATAGCGACTAGCGCAAGGCCACCTCTAAAGTTCGGACCTCGGCTTGGGCTATCGCCTGAACGAGGTGGTGTGAGAGTCCTCCTTTTTTAAGTCGGTAAATATATGCAATGACGCGTTTAAGAACTACAACTTACGTTAATCTCGTAATGAATCCTGTTGGATTAACGCGCGTGGCTGAACAGTAAACTGTAAAACACTGAATATTTGATGCAGGCACAGGCAGGATTATGCCAGCAATATCGCGTACTATAAACTTTATAGCGCAGTACCATAAATAATAGCGGCTCAATCGTTAAACTCCAAATGGATTGTTTTGACGGCATAGTTAACTTGTTAAGATAAATTATAAACTACCTAGATTAAATACATTTCATTATTTTTATTTACTTTATACTATTTTTACAGGTATAACGTGGCACGGTGCGGTGCTTCGCCATAACGTCGTCAGAGCGAGACGGGACGTTGCGACGAACGCACCGCACTCAAGATCCTGATGAAGGCTTCCGGAAAAAGCCGAAACAATGGTCGATCGTGATATCGACTACGCGTGAGTGTTACGTTATACCCGTAGAAATAGGATAATGTTTTTGTTTATTTAATTTCCCGCCAAGTCTGGGTGAGCATTTCAGTTGCCCAATTTACTCATCTAAGGTCAAACTGAAGCTCACTAGGATGTGAACTAAACCGTAGACAGTTCATCTAGGAAGGCTAGGTGAAACATATAGTGATTTTTATGTTATTAAGCTAAAAAGGAGGATTAAGGAAATCGAACGGATTTACGCAAAAAATCTTTAGACCCTTTAATATATGGGACAATTGACAATTATGGCGAGGGTGACGGTAAAATCTTAGTAAATGCGGGTGAGACCGCGTGGCACTGCTAGTAATTAATCAACAACCTACTGCGGACTATTTAAGATAATACAGGATAGAAAACCAAACAAAACCGAAAGGTAATCGCACTTATTACGGAGATAACCAAAGTATTTCAAACTACCGCCAGAAAGATTATCCTTCTAAACTTTTAAATCTTCCATGAAAGAACATAAATAGAATCTCTCAAGTGATTCAAGCCGTGGAAACCCGAAGCTTCAATCACTTGGGAATCCAGCGTTTAAATTAATTAACTTAAAATTGAAGCACTTTCTGCTTCATCTTCATAATTTAATCCAATTAGCGGTTCATTCAAGTACTCGTATTTACAGATAATATTCTAAAGGAATATGTGTTTCTTCGCTAAAGTTCGTCAACCGAAATAATTCGTATGAATTTTCCTATTCATATTGTCATTATAATGAAAATAAACTAGGTTGTTTTACTGTGGTGTGGTATGGTATACATAGATACCGCATTATTCTACATAATATACA
This sequence comes from Apeira syringaria, assembly GCA_934044485.1. NCBI lineage: Eukaryota > Metazoa > Arthropoda > Insecta > Lepidoptera > Geometridae > Apeira > Apeira syringaria. The sequence continues at coordinate 6,922,477 of OW203665.1, read as the reverse complement.
TATTAATCATTTTGAATACATTTAAGAACACGTATGCGAACTAAGCCGTAGTCATTGCTACTAATTTTGTTACACCAACTAAAATTCTTTAAAGTCAAAAGCTATCTCTAACATTAAACGAGTTTCATGCAATTGCTTGCAAATTGCGCGTAGTTTTAGTCGGCACCAAATGAGTGACTGTTTTATCCAAGACTACGCGCAATTTTAATAAATAGATAAAGTTTTAGTGTTTTTATTGATACGTGTCATACTAATTTGGGCTTTACCGTAACCGTGTAAGAACAACATTGCTACAACTATATTGCTTTCCACAATTTTAGTTTAGTTTGGTTGAATATGAGACTCACTACCACTATCATTATCATTGCCTCTTTTAATTTTAAACCCGTTTTAAATATTATAAATATTTAAACGGGCTTAATATGACAACTTTGGCGGGAGTCGTTACGCTATGACAGACGCAACGCACTCAAGATCCTGATGAAGGTTTCCGGCAGAAGCCGGAACAATTTGTCGATCGTGATATCGACTACGATACGACAACTTGTAAGCACGTTAAACCCGTTTTAAATGTTATAAGGTTAAGTTTTTAATCCTACTAATAATATAACTGCGAAAGTTTGTGTGTATGTGTTTATAATTGTTACTTCTTCACGCTCAAACGGCTACACAGATTTCGATGAAATTTGGTATAGAGATAGTTTTAACCCTGGATTAACACATAGGCTACTTTTATTCCGGAAAAAGTATAGTTCTCGTGGGATAATTTAGATAGCGGGAAAATCGTAATCCACGCGGATGAAACCGCAGTGTTATATTATAATGAGCGTGAATTTTGAACAATATAATATTTACCTTACACAAAAATCCGAAAAATATATTTTTTTACACAGAAATAAATTCTGAGTGTAATGTGGTTAAAATAGTTCCTGGAGATAACTATTGAATAAAGTATTATCCCACTAATAAAACAGACGATAAAAATGTTAACAGACACATCCTTAGTACAGTAAATCTAGACTTAAATTACTTATTTTTACTTTATTTTCTTTAGGCTAGATCGTAATATTTACAGTAGTAAATGCATGTATATGTAAACTATGTTAAATAATAAAAATAAAAATTCAATTTTATATTTTATATCCGGAATAGCATATAGGTTATTTTTTTGAATGTCGAACTGAGAACTGAGGCAAATAATTTACGGTTCGGTAAAAGCTAAATCAACGCAGGTAGAACCGCGAGTCGCGGCTATGAATGCTATAATGTATGAACTTGCGACGTCCTTCACACGGGTACGACTAATAGGTGAACAAACTGCAGCAAAACAAAAGTCAAGACGCAAGAACGTAGTCGTCTCACGATATGATAAGACTCCAATACAAGTTACAATAGCGGTAGGACCGGTGCGCCGTCCCGGTCGGTTGCCTGAGAACTGAGGCACCCGTCTCATGACTCGTGAACTAACATAATTATGGCTTCTGTTTTATCTCTCATTATCTAGAGGTTTGGCGATTGGAAATTGAACTCTAATGAAGCAGCCGTAAGACACACGCTTATAATTTGTAAAAAAAACTATAATGTGGTGCTCAGGGTTGATTGGAAGAAGCTTGATACAAGACATGTATTTAGGTTATAATTTAGTATCTTTTACTATGAATCAATTCATCCAAAGAGTTCTTTTTATACTCTACAGTTCTAGCGTTTGACCACTATATCATTTGATGGTCAGTGGCGATGTGGTTGAAGATGTTATCACGATAGAGCTAGAATGCTTACTGGCTCTACAGGACTGCTGCCTGAACATTTACAAACTTGCAGCTAGCCAATCACCATGCTAAGAATTTGATAACAGGGTTACCTTCACTGAAAGCTCGAGCCGTTGGTGGGGATCGAACCAGCGTCTGTCAGTTTGAGAGCAGAGGCTCCCACCGCTTCTTTTCGAAAAAAATCTTAGTTGTAAGGTTATTTTAGAGTAAAATGTGATTTTTTTGTACGGTCAAGGAAATAATCCCTACAGCAACGGAACAATGCGTCATCGTAAGAAGTCAAGAGAAATGGAACGAAGGACACCGAGCCAAAGGCCGCCGGAGACAAATACGCCACAGGGGAAGCATTGTTTTCGAACCTTTCGGCTAGCTCTGGAAAAATCTAAGTACTATATTATTTTGGTTCGTTTTCTCTAGTGATCGGCTGAGTAAAGCGGGGTTTGAGTAGTGGCCAAATCAATGTTTATCTGTCCTTCACAATTACTAACTCTAATTTGAACCCTAATACATTGCATATTGGTTTGAACAGAATGTTTGGTTAGACGGAGTGTAGAGATAGGTAGTTTGCTTTCTAAAATAATTACGCAGTTCAAAAAAATCGGTGGATGATATTCAACATTTGCTTAAAATAGAAGAGAAATAAGTAATTGCGATTAAGTTCTTCTCTTATGAACGAATATGACACTATTTTTCAAATGATAAAATAACTTTCAAACTAGCTTCATAAATGACTGGGTATTGATGTAGTAATCATCAAAACATTAAATATGCAACAGCATTAATAATTTAAAAACTCCTCTTTTTAACTGACTTAAAAAAAGGAGGGGATTGTCAATTGAAATCGTATGGTTTTTTTTAAAGTCATTTAATAAAACTTTTCGTAATAATTGACCGTAGAAGGGTTTATATGTCAAACACTTTGTTTTATATTTCCACTAACAGCACCCCGCGGTTTGATGATGACGTAGTCTGTGTGTTACTTCAGGGTGTCAGCTGCCTCCATACCAAATTTCATCAAAATTGGTCCAACAGTTTGAGCGTTAAAGCGTTATAACAAAAAAGTCACATTCACATTTATAATATTAATTAGGAATATGAAGAACCGATAAAATTTCTTACCACATAACTTACCAGCCTTATCAGTGAACACCCAGTTCTCTACCTCCACTAACTTAACCATCCTATTTGTTCTAATCTAAAAAAGCGTCCAGCTTTCCCTACCTTGTTTGAGCTTTATTTTGGATTAGACGCCGGGGTTCGCTTTCTATTAAACTTCCTTTCTCAACCTTTAAACACCTTCCCGAGTCAAGGGAAACAATCAGACGAGATCCGAGGATTTAGATTTGGTATTGGACTTAACCAAGCTTAGCTAGGATTTTGGTGATAAGATTCTTATTAGGTCGCTGATTAGAAGACAAGACGATCTCAAAGAATTTAACTAAGCGAGTGTATCAAAACCAGTTCTCAATTTTATAAGTCATTCCACGTTTTAAGGGTAAAGAAAATAAATAGCAACAAGAAATCTTATTGGTATTGGGAAGTAATGATTATTAGTGCGGATACGGTTTAAAAAGATTACGTGTTTAGAAGAATAAAGGTTGCAAATTATTTTATTTATTTATTTTGTTTTTATTTTAATCACACTCAGACCCCCGCACTAGGATTCCCTGTATCGCGGGAGGCATGGACACACACAATCACAGCACACAAACATCCAAGACCCGGGACAAACATCTACACTCATCGCACAAATGTTTGCCCCTGCCGGGATTCGAACCCAGGGTCGCGGTGACACAGAAGTCATGTCGATGACACAAACCACTACGCCACGGGACCGTCGAATTCAATTCAATAAATCAAATAACATCTGTATTATAAATATCGTCGATGATTTAGCGACTCGTATTAGTTCCCATGGTATATGTTCAGATTAGATTTAATATTACAGGCTCAGTCAGGATAATACGGATGGAAAAGATATTATTATATATATGTGGTATCCGGCTTTACTCGCGTTTATAGTCGAAGTTTCGACCTAGGTTTCGAGCATGTCCGATGCTCATCCTCAGGTGAGTTTACGCTGCCAGATCGCGGCGACCACGATCTGGCAGCGTAAAGAAAAGATATGTTGGGTACTCACAGTTTATCACCAGAATTCACTTATATGTTATGTCCTTGTTTTTGAGTTATTTATATTTATTCCGTAATTTCTATCAGCGGGACTGTTAGATTTATATTGAAGGTGATGAACGCAGTTCTTGTTTCTTCCGCGAGGTGTCGCACTGATAGTTTTTTTGGTGTCGGTAGTGGTAGTAGCGCATTTTTTTTATTAGGATATGACAATGGTAATGGGAAGGACAAGGGAGTATTCCCCTGTCCTTAAAGCCTGTTCACACATCATAACTAAAAATGAAGTGAGATGTCAAACGCTAGATATAGATCTAAAAAGTAAAAAACAAAAGACAAAAAAGTACGAAGCCGTCGTATCGAAAGGAAAACTGACAAAAGTAACGTACAGAGATTCCTGAGGCAAGGCCAAGCTGTTTAGCATGCGAAGCACGTTCGGAAGGCATGCGAGCGCGCGATATGCACGAACACTCCAGACTTCGAGCAGACTTGTAAGTGGTAGTGATAGTGACGTACCTTTAAGTTAGCTGCTGATAGCAACGAACAAAAAGCAACCGACTGGCAACGATCGCATATCGGTATTAGAGGTAACGAGGAGGCTGACAGATTTGCAAAATTAGCGGCTACAGAAGGGATTCATTACACGATTAAACCTAACTACACCGAGCTTTTGTTTAGATGTAAAGATATTTGTTACGATACATTTAAAGAATATTTCGATGAAAGAAGCAGAGAAAAAGGTATTTGGTATAAATCAATACAACCTCAGCCTCCTCGTATACCATGGTTTGTTAGAAACGAGTTGCCGAGAAACGATGTTGTTCTTGCGCATAGGCTAAGGGCTGGTCATTACCCGTGTAACAAGTTTTCTTTTTTAATGAAAAAATCCAATACACCAAATTGTGAATTGTGTGGCACTCTTGAGGATGTTTACCATATTCTCGTGGAATGTTCTAAACATGCCCGAGAGAGAGAAAATTTGTTAAATAGTTTTAAGATAAATAGATTAGACGTAGGTTTTTTTATTAATAGTTTAGCTTCGCCTGCGTGCGATGCGGCAAAGGCTTTATTTAAGGTATTTAAGAAATAATTAAGTTTTTATTCGTGTATAAGTTTAGGGTACGATGGGGCTGGCATACCATGTAGGGAAAAGCCGCAAAATAAATAGTGAGTAAAAAAAAAAAAAAAAAAAAAGTGTGATGCTAGGGTTAGATTTAGAGTTAGGTAGTTTATAAGCATCAATAAAAACTGAGTCTGACAATAAGATGGCAAAAAGAACGTCAGGTCAACTACATAGTTTATGGATTACTTTGACACAGAGAATTGATAGTCTTTGCGTACAATATAATATTATATTGCTTTATTTGATTGTTTGTACGAGCATGATACAAACATTTTTAAGCAAGTTATTAGTGCTACAGATATAATGAAATTAAATTGAGCTGCACTTGAACATGGGTAAGGAACCATTCTCCTTAAAACTCCACGCCACTGCCGCGGCCGTTGCCGCCGTCGCGCCACCTAAATGAGGAAAAAGTTGCCAAGTCACTAATTTGTTGTTTTTAATTGAACCTCGCCTGATTATCGGACTTTGGCAAATTTAATGCGTACATTGTGAAAGGGCAGAATTTAATTATAGTTTTTTTACTAGTGTTGCCAGACCTGGAGCAGATATTTCGCAGATATCCTGTTAGTGTTATGAAGTTAAATTAAGAAGAATTAAGAATTTTACGGGCAATGTTTCCTAAGAACGTTTTTCCTACCTTTTGAATGTCCACAGTTCTCCATACTGACCGTTCTCTATTTTCCGTTCTAAATCTAAATTAGTAAGTATACCTACCACAGATATCCTGATGGCACAAATCTCGCAAAACAACACAGATGAAAAACAATTGATATGAGTACGCCTATAATAAAAAAAATATCTCTAAACGTACGTTCGCCCTAATCGATAGTTTGAATATTTAAAATTCCATCCGCAGTAGTACGAGTACAACCTCTCGAAACCTCTATAGAGGGTGAGCTGGCAATAAGCGACTAATTGCACCGATTCTCTATCACCACTGAACCATGAGACGGCTGACTTGCATGAGCGTATTCAGGAAATGCTACAATCGGGGGCAAACAGCTTGTAGACTCTGGGTTGTAACTAACCAATATTTACTTACTATTTCAATAGGGAACTCTTTTGAAAGAGCTCATTTCGATCTGCCAAATGTTCTACCAAAGCAATTGTTTGCATGGGGAACTGTTACTGCGATTGTAATTTGTGTCCAGCGGATTTACTTATAAAAACCATTTCGTTGACCATTTTTCTTGAATGTAGCTGGAAGGTTACGCATTTGGTACGTATGAGGTAATCAGAACGTCAGTGAAGCGCTGATAGTGATAATGATCGCATCATAGCATGTTAAATTACTAGACAAATTTGAAAAGGGAATTTTGTATTTGAAAAAAGGGCTCACGGGGGCGCTGCGAGCTTTGAGTGACATAGCAACTGTTATGGGCAGACAACATCTAGCGTAACTTGTCCCTTAATATTTTATATAAAAGAAATGTCAACGCGAGAGTCTCATATACTAATTAAATATGATCCACGCATTGAATATTATATTAAAATTAACGTTAAATTTGTTAAAACTAACGTTGCTATAATCTAGTTTGAATCAGTTTGAAGTTTGAATTGAGGTAAAGAAATTCCGCATTAACTAGAGGATGGAGAGTGGAATGGTACGAAGTAGAGAAAACACGTCCTAGTGATTGCGGTCTTCAGCCATGAAACTACCGAACCCCAAGATAATTTAATTTAATGTAATAGTAGCATTAAGCCTTATATAAACATTCCAGTGTAGACTTAATAGGAACTAGGAGTGAAATATTTTTTTTAACCAAAATCAAACTTCAACGGTTAAAGAAATAGAATCGCTATGAAGCGATGCTTCATAGCGATTCTATTTGCATCTATTAGCATCTTGTCTAGGCCCCACAGGCTGCAAAAAAGACGATCCAGAGAAATATTTGTATTATTCCTGGATACGTCCACAGTTGACTTGATTGATTATTATCGTTGTCAAACGGCATGGAAATGCCGAGTGCTTCCATGCTGGTACGTAGCCATTAGGCCGCTTTTCGAACGTTTACGGTTTTGAATTAAATTTTCATGTGTTTCATTGTTTTTAAGGGTCGTAAACAATAGCATTATATATCTCTATTTACTTCTTGCAACGGTACTATGCAAAATACACAAAAGAAAAGAAAACTAAAAGAAATTATTTAATATTAACTATGCAAGAATTTCGCAACTTCTGAAATCTGAGAATAAAGTAAGCCTTTCAACTTCACCCCTCCAGATCCCAGTTCTAGATGTGTTAACCAATACAATGAACCCAACACTACAATTCGCAGGATAGTCTCGTGCGCAACGGACGAACGGTGAATGTGTCAATTTGACATTATTTGACAGTTGTCAAACGCAAGATCAAGCAAGTAAAAAAAATAATGTGCTGTGTGAATTTATGTATGTATGTATGTATGGAAAAGTATTCTCATACCTAACGCTGTTATCGCATCTGTGGTTATGTTGTTCTCAGCTGTATCAATAAATCTCAGATTCAGTAAAATCCTGCTTGGAACTTAAACAGTACATAACACGTTTCCAATCCATTAAGCAAAACTAATAATCGGATATTTCTTTTCATAAAATTTCAAATTGTAGCTCATCTATGAACGTCACGGTTCGCATTTTAATATTAATTCGGGGGTGGGAGCACCCCTGCGTGACCCCTCGATAATTGTAAAATGAGTCACAACAAGAGCGCCAGCGAACTATGTATAATAAAAGCAATCTGTTTTGTCTGTTTTTAAATTTCGAGAGCAAAATTTTTATTGAAACTCAGGTAGGGTATCCACTGATAACAAGGCGGACAAGTGACCTGATAAAGTCGCAGGAGGAAGCTCGACAGAGGCCGCTTCTAATAAGTCTTTCAAGAAATCACTCGGGCCGGCTTTTTTATTTATTTATTCAGCGACACGCCCGTAAATTCCCGATTAAATAAAAATGTTAAAATTTCATACGTTCACAGATTATTATACTATTATTTTGGCCCATTGACAACAATAGGACATTAAACTCGTTTCGTTTATAAGACAGTACAAAGGAGGCATTATGCACTAGTGAGCCAAGAGTGTTTCTTCTTATAAAAGTTGCGAGAGAACAGCGGGATGTTTTAAATGGAGTGACGATAATTGGCGCCCAACATGGGGTGAGTTGTCATGACGTCAGACTGGTTAAGAATAAATTTAAAGAATTCAAGATTGTGGTTATCTTGAAAGTAACACTTACATATAATACGTCCGGTGTGGTTAGTGCAGCTAGTAGAGTAGAATAAAGGACTTTTTCAAGTACCTGAAAACAATAAACAAATATTCAAAATTGTGGCTAACCGCAAGTGATATAGTAAATCTAATATATAAATAATATAAATATAATAATAATATATATCTAATACGTAAATATATAATGTATATATTCAAAATATTTTTTCCCGTAAACACATTATTCATTTGTAAAGATTAGGACATAAGGATTAGTTGTTATAACAGTGTAATCGATTGTACGTTAAAAATGCAATTGTTTCTTGTTCTTGTATCGAATTAAATGTGTGTGTAATTTAACGTGATGAGTTAATTGAACTGTATTTTGAGGGCCAAAACAAAAAAAACAAAACCCAAAAAAAACTGAAAGTGTCGTGCGATAGCACTTAATCCTTATTATTCTTCTGATCGCAATAGCGAAAGCATACCAAAGCAACAAACAAAGTCACTTTAACTTTTACATATATATTATTAATTACTTACTCACGTACTATTGCGACCCAAATATTTAAAATTGTATTTGTTTCATTGTATCAAATTTTTCTTTTTAATCAACTACATTTATAAAGAGGTTTTTAATTTTCATTTTTTAAATTTCACGATTTTATTGTAATAAAACACACATCATCAAATTCGTCACTTTTCAGAGTAGTCAAAGAATATAAAACGTTCTGTCTTTTGTCAACTCGTCACGGGCATCCATTAGGGCGAGTGCACAGCGTAGTCAGTAATGAGATTAGTCGCCGATGTGCACGGGGCTTTAGTGAGAATTAACGACATTGCCGACATGGGGTGGGCATTAGGCCTCAATGTGGACGTTTGGGGTGTTTAGGGGCATGCACACTCAGCGTTGGAGCACATTCAGGATAGTGACGATGAGGTCAATCAACTTAGAGTCTTAGACGAACATGACGAGGGCCATCATCTTATATGACATTTTGAAGTTGTAATGTGAAAAACGAAATATAATATAGTAATCACACTAATTATAAAGGCGAAAGTTTTTTTTATTACAGTCCTAGGTGAAACGCGACTGAACTGTATTCTCCTTGAAAAAGAACATAGAATTTGGTCGAAACTACAATCGGAACCCTCTGACTGACATGACATGAGTAATTCCTGTGTTATATACAATCATAATGCGAAAGTTTCTATATCGTATGTATGTTTGTTACTCCTTCACGCTGAAACGGCAGAACGGAATTGCGTGATATTTGGAATAAAGATAGCTGGAGCCTGGAATAACACATAGATTACTTTTATTCGGAAAAGGTATAGTTGGCGATAAAACCGTAGTACATACTCGTGAAACCGCGGGTGGCAGGTAGTAGCAATATAATAGAGAAAAAGATAAGAATATTAACATCTTCATAAGTTTGTGATTGACCCCAATATCACCGAATGATGATGCGGTCCAATATTACACCACCAAATTTGGCTATTCATACGTGACAGGAAAACCACAGTTACTATACCAGGAAGCAGATACTCTGTATGAAGCGATGATAGCTCAGCGGGAGGAGGTTGGCTGTCAAACTGTCGGACACTGGTTCGATCCCCAACAACAAATTAAGCTTCCGGTGAAGGTAACACCGTTATCAAATTCCCGTCATGGTTGTAGAGTACTTTCGAGTACCCGCCTGGCTAGCTACCTATCTCGAGTTTAAAAACTGTCACCAAACACACGTATGTTCAGGCAGCAGTCCTTGAGAGCCAGTGAGTATTCTAGATCTAGCGTCATGACATCTTCGACCACATCATCACTGACCATCAAGTGAGATAGTGATCAAACGTTAGATCTATACAGTATACAAAAATGAACATGCTGTAAACATACCTTCGTGAGGCTATTGGCTTGAAAAATAGATCTAATTTCTATCGAGAAGGTGCTTAGTCGATCTGCTTGAGACCCTGTCATCAAAGAATTGTTACCAAGTACAACATAAAACTGCAACATCTCTTGAAACTGTAAGCAATTGCTAGGAGCATATGGAATAATTTTGATTAATAAATAAAATTTATGAATGATTACAGCTGTTAAAATTCATTTTCTTTTGAATATAATCTTATAACGGCGTGTTTAAATCTAGAATTAGCCTACCTGCAAAATTAGGGAATTACTTGTAGCAACATGAGCTCTCTAGTAGATAGTAAATCTAATCAGTACAGTAGCTGAACCTTTTCGGTAATGTCTAATTAGCTAAACCGTACGTATTTTTAATCACCTATCTCGCTTTACGCGACCCTTACTCATTCGTACGTGAGTCATCCCCTTCTTCTAAATAAAGTACAATACATACAGTATGGATTCTACACACGAAATAAGTAAACTATGGAAGCGAACACGTGAACACGAAGTAGGAGGATACGTTGGTTTGGTATTAACGTTTTACGGATACAAACTAATCCACAGAGATCTAATGACATACTACTTACGATAGCTGTACATTTGGCATAAACGTAGGTTAAAACAAATGGTTTTCCTTCTCGTGATTTTAAGATTTTTTTTTTTTTGACGTGATAACGTTTTATAAATTGATGAATACCAGCAACACTCATGAAAAATAGTAACGTTCCGCGTAACGTTCCACCTGAGTTTTGTATTACATAAAACAATCAAAGTCAAAGTCAAAGTCGAAGTCATAAATGATTATGACGTTATCACGTAAATCTATCGTCCGTAAACCGACTTTACAGAAAACCATTATTTTTTTTTAACATATTATAAGTTGATACTGGAGTAAAATTAAAAATTAATCGATAAGGTTCCCTTTTCTGCCAAGAGTGATAGGTATTATATATTTTATATATATAATGATAAGTTTCGATAATATAATAATTCGTATTGTGTGATACAGAATAATTTTATAATTATTAATGTAATTAATAATTATAATGTATATTATATTATAATGTGTAAGTGTAATATTATATTATAATATTACACTGTACAGTAGAACGTAGTTTTCAGACTGTACAATGTAAATTACTACCTGCCAACATACTGATATTTTCTAAATAGTTCTGTATCTAGAGCCGTAAATAACTTAGTTTTTAGTTTGGATTTGATTATGATTGTAATTGTAGATGTTCATTGATTGATTGTTCATTTTAATCTGTTATTTATCTCATTACTATCTATACTGAAGTTCAGTGATTATGTGGGCTACAATGGATCACATTTGCCAAAAAGATCGTCATCTATTTACTAATGCATTAATCATTACGTATAATCTAAATCTCTAATTTAGTGTGAAAGTTGTTACGGTATACGTTCTTCTTTTTCTTCTCAGCACTGTTGGACATATGCCTCCCCCATATAGGGGCGACATGCGAATACTCGCCACGGTTAGCAGGCGAGTTGGCGCAGTATGATTTCCGATCCTCAGAAGGCACTGCTGCCCAACTCCTGGTACGTGATCCCTTAGGCGACTCTTACGGCACCCACGGAAGAGATGAGCGAGTACGGTTCTAGGCCGGTACCACCACGGCACGGAAAACGTTACAGTAAGTAAATTATTTCCTTACTGTGTTTATATAGTGTGCTTACAGTGAACCGTCGTAAAAACGTACAAAGAGTTCGAAACTCCGAAAACATCCCGTTCAACTTGCAAAGGCTTTCCGTGGAAGAGAATTATGAGTCAACTTTTTAGCGCTGCAGAGGGGAGAGCCTAAGGAAGATATATTTTTTATCAGTCACAAGTCTTAAATAGGAACTTAGGTAATTTGATAAATTGGATTAGTTCCGATTTTGGATATAAACATTTCTGGGAGACGGGATGAGAGTACATACTAAGTTAAAACGTAAACGTATACTTACAGAATGTACCTATCTAATTCCTATTCAGTAATTTATTATATGTTGAATTATGTATGTATAAACAAATCCAAAAAAGAAACTATTAATAAACAACGAAATCTATTATGACAGCATCAAGATTCATAGCAATAAATTATTATAGTTGCATGGAAGAAATCGCTATGCGATATGACTACCTATTGTACGTTACTAGTTTGACCACTCCAGTGGACGTAACAAAAGATAAAAGACTTGCCGAATTAAATTAGAATTTATTATTAGTATTTATATGTGTTCAATGAGTATTAATGATTCGTCGAACCGTATAAAAGCCCATATGATTTTTTAGATAATGTTATTCCATGTTTATGTTTCATAAAGCGATCAGGTTAAGTGCAATTTTAGTAATTATAATCGAACCCCTCCTATTTAAATGAATGGCTAACATAGAATATAATGACAAAGCAATCTTTGAAACGCGTTCTTTCATCGGCCGTAATTTAGCCTACTTAAGTACTTACCATATTATATACATACAAGAACTCTGAGTGACTGACAGATATCAACCTAAAACTAACAGATATTTCGCAACGCATCAACAAAAATAACACCTTGGTAACAACTACTGGATTGCTCAAATATAATTACCACCTTTACATATGAAATTCGTTCATAGTACTTAAGAGATATTTCCGCAGAGGAAATTTGATGATTAACAATACACAGTTTAACAAAATCTTGTCTAATGTAAATTGTATGAAGCACGTATTAAATTTACAGTTCTCTCTCTGTAAGAATATTGTTAGAATTGTATTTGTATGTGGCACGGACACCGAACGATACGGCGAGATATACACACACAAGATCTAACGTTACAAAATATGTTAGAAACCGACGGACATTCTTACAAGGAAATGCTGCTTGCTTTCTAATGATACTAGCTGACCCCTGCGGTGTTACCCGCGGTGAAATGGTACGTGGTATTGCGAATTTTTGTGTCTATCCATCATCCCCCGGGAACAATCTATATTTTCGGGATAAAAAGTAGCCTATGCTTTATTCCAGTGAATAAGCTGAATTTCATGCAAATCAGGTTAGCCGTTTCAGATTGAAAGTTTAATAAACATCCATACATACAAACTACATACAGGTTATGGGCCCTGTATTTTTATGTGGCACAAAAACAGGTTAGATATCCGCACACAACATCTAACGTAACAAAATGTGTCTGCAAGCCGACGGACATTGTAGTTATAGGTACTGCAAAACGGATTCTTAACACTTTATTATGTCCAGGAAGACCTTATTTCTCACACCTTAAGTACTGTTATTTATTCATGACATGCTTAGTTGCATACTTTATTTTGTTAACACGATTGTGATGATTGGGGCTAAGAATAGTCTTGTTCCTATGAGCATCTAGCAGTATTGGGATCTGCAGGATTGCATTACTATGGGGATATAATCACATACGTGGAAATCAATGAGGGAGGCATATGTTCAGCTGTGGACGTCCTATGACTGAGATGATGATGATGATGATAATCACACAATGAAAGATTTACTTTCAATTATTACTTAATTAATTTAATTGGTATATTGTACCGTTTGAATAAATAAATAGATAAAGACATTGAGTCTGAGATGTGGTAAAAGTGGTAAATATTTTGAGATATCGGTAAGTTGCCATGGCAAGTTGAAGGCTAACCAGTAAGGAGAACCTGTGACCGTCATCAGATTGACGCACTCACAAACCTGAGGCTATCATCGCATCAAGAGTAGTACTGAGCCCTCAGAACAAAGCCAGAAAAGTTATTGGAGTTAAATGTATTATTTAATCGTGCTCATTGACATGCTTCCGTCTCATGTTAAGGGCCTAAAAAAGTCAAGTACAGCGCTTTATTTTCGATATTCTATAGTAAAAAATGCTCTATAGAATAGGGATGGTTGTCTGTATTTATACTTAGGGGAGTCCCAAACACACAAAAGGTGCCGGCGACACATTTTGTTTGTATCGATTTGGTCGAGCGGCGATGGGTTAAACCCTTTTCGAAACAGTGTGCCTATGTTTATTTTTATATGTTGTTTGTAGTCAATCACGTTATTTATCCCATTTAGAAAATGTTGATTAATCCAAGTTACACATGCTATGAAAATAAATGGTTGTGTTATATCGGTTTCCTGAAACTATTTTGGTAACGACAGCAGAAAAAGAACACCTAATATTCGACATAAGGGCATTACTGGCAAGCCAGAACAAGCTCGTCAAAAAGTTGGCAACTCCGTTTCTTTTATTCCTCCGTTTTGAAGGTTTTGGTCTAAGGTCACGCTTGCAAGTCGCCGAATGAACCAGAAATGTAACGGGAGTCAGGACACAGCTAATTTACTTGTATATATAAGAAAATCATATACTTAACATAGCTTACAGGCACTTTTGGTAGCTTCATGGTAGCATCACTGTGTTGCAATTGGTAAAGTATTTAACAAATACTTAACTTTTAGTACGCCGTGTTGAACTAAAGTTTAGCCACGGCGAACTATAACTACAATCTCTTGTGGTTAAACTTGGATCTTACTTCCAATTTCAGACTAGATTGTAAACTCAAATAGGTGTGAATTAAACTTTGCTACATAAACATGTAAATTAATATAGGTATGTTTTGTCCTTATGCTTAGATGTAATTTACAATATAGCCAAAAGTGGTATGTACAGTATTTCCATCTATCTAAACTAAATGTATAAATTACTTTGGCGATTATGGCGGAAGCTTAAGATGTGAAGATCTAAATTTCTTTCATTATCATAAATGAGGTTTGGTTCGAGTATTCGTATACTTCATATAAACGACTCTGAATGTAGCCAAGTGTAGAAAAATGGGATACAATTGCAATGTCTAAGTATCAGAGAAAGTACCTATCAGAAAAGTGCCCGCTACTTGACTGAATCCGATGGGGAAATAACGACACATTTAACATATTTAAAAAGTATCTAAGTTTTTATTTGTGTATTAGTTTAGGGTATGATGGGACTCGCATACTATGTTGGGAAAAGCATCGAAATAAAATTTGATTAAAAAAAGCACCAGGATTAAAATAAAAAAAGAATCATCTAGATCAATTAGATAAACAGGTCAGTGTTGTACTTCACGGGACGCTAAGGAAAAAAGAGACTTGAAAATTTCGTTGTTAAGCACAAGGAACCTTACTTTTGCTATCTCTAAATACTCTGATGTATCGTGTAGGAAAGGTGTTGATGAAACTAGGGATCTGCGTTACATAATTTATAACGCTTCGCCAGTCGCCGCCGCGGCACGCTCGCATAGCTCGCTCGGCTCGTTCTGTATCTGCGTTAACATCCCGTAAACTACAACCAAAAACTTTCTGTTGTAACTAACACACACAAAAAACAGGGTAATTGAGAGCCTCTACCTTTTGTAAAACATACGACAACAACAAAGTTCGTATCTATAAAACAGCGTTTTGAATCGAAATAAAACAAACACGACAGAAGTCCTACTTCCCACAATGATACAGTTTTCAATGTCAATAGAGTACGCGACGATGCGTACATCTGATGGTTTAATTCAAGGCCGGAACACAGTACCATCAATAACAATACACAAGCTTACACAATATTAAAAATTCTAACAAAATACTGAAGCTATGGTCTACTTGTTATGAATTTGTTTAGCTGCAGAGTGAAGATCAGTAGGCCCACTTTGAATGATCTTGTCATATGAATACCCTAGCTGCACCTCTGCCACAGATCATACAGCAGTATTACCATAGTCAATGACGGATGCGCTAGCTGCTTTCAAAAATGCGTCCCATCTAATCCATTCTGTGGTTAAAGCTATTTGTTTTTACACAATTTAATTCCACCATCTCCATTCCATCAGCGGTCAGCGGAATGGCAAGGCGTCACAATAAAAGTGTAAGACGTGGAAGGAAAACGCTTCGTATTGCTTCCACTTTAATATTGCGTACTGCCGGAGAGTGGAACTCACTGGCAGAGTTTGTGTTTCCCGATAGGTACAACCCTTTAAGTAGCGAGTGAATAGTTAAGCAAGCTGGCTTGCTACACCTTAGACCACGTCATCATTTAACAAAAGGTGTGATTTATATAAGATAGAGAGATAAACTGAATCCGATCATAAGGTTTTTCTTAGTTTCGGATTCAGATTGTTTCAATTCTGCGTGCATTACATGTTTACCTTTTATGCCATAAATTGTTATTCATCTCAGCAGTTACTGTACAAAAAACATAGCATAAGTGTGGCTTCAAGCCACACTTATGCTATGATTTTTGTGAAGTGTGGCTTGAAATACACTTCATTATATTATGATCGAACAAAATTTAATTTAATTGGCCAATTTATTAGTGAAAAAATATTTTCTATCGACCATATATTTCCTTAATCATAAAATCTAGCGGTAACGGCAAATGCGCTTAAACTTTATCTTGCACCAGAATAAGGCAAATTAAAAAGTCTAAGGTCTAAGTGTAATATTTTAAAAATACATAATAATAAAGTAATATTTTAAATCAACACACATCAGGATTTGTCCCGCCCTCTCTGCCTGTAAACACCCGCGAGCTTCTGTAAAGACGACATTGACATCTGTTAAGCCCTTAATAACCACGTAATAACAGTATAATAGACAGCTATTTGTATTGTGAAAATAGATCAATGTGTGAGTGTGCTACACTCATCTCACCAAGTTCTTTCTCTGCATTCCACATGACCGTGTCGTACAGAACCACAGATAATAATGACCAGTGGGCGGTAATCTCACCTGTATATAAGGCAATTTGACTGAATTGCTGTAAGTAGTAATAAAATGACTTCCCCGGTGTTTACTGTGTTTGTTGCTCTGCTTACGTTGACGGGATGGAGCACGGGGGCGCCAGCACCGACCGATCGTAAGTACAGGTCATATGTATAAGCACAGTTCATATACATATCTCATATATCTAGGTCATTTAGCTACTTCCAAGTCCAATTAAGTGGCAGCTCAGATGTGAATTTGGGCGCGTGCGACGCTTTACACATAATGTGTATCATTATTATAAGGTCGAGACCCATATCTGTCTGGATAAATCTAACTTAGATTTTAAGGCAGTATTTGAGTATAAATTATGTAAATGTGTTATTATGATAATAAATAAATAAAAAAATTAAAAAAAAAATTATATGGGTATAGGCAAATGCTTTTATTGAAGTATTACTAGTTCATACTTTATTTCCAAACAGATGAAGGAGAGAAAGGCTGAACACATTTCAGAGAACAGAGATTTATCTAATGTCTAAACGTCGTATATTGACACCTTCTCTCAGCCATGGGGCGTCTACTGTTGGAAATATACCATCCCAATATATGGGGAGATTTGCCAATACTCGCCACGTTTGGCAGGCGGGTCGGAGAATGCAGTATGATTTTCAATCCTCAAGGCGCTGCTGCCCTTCTGGTACGTGATCCCTTAGCCGACTTATACGGCACCCACGGGAAGAGATGGGGGAGTACTATTCTAGGCCGGTACCACCACGGCAGACCTAAAACTATGCAACAACCATGTGTCTTGGATGTCTGAGATGTTTATTAATCAATATGATATATAACATGGTTTCATTGATGATATACTACTAGTTATAATATATATAATAAATAGCATATAACACATAATTCTAAAGACAATGTAATTATCTACTGATTACTCATACAAATAGAATATTACCAACGTGCTGAGGCTCGCGCTCGCCGCCTGGCACGATCATAACTCCCAGATGAAGAACTCCAAATAAGTCCGAAACTGGTCGGAGAGTAATTTTCCAGTGTTTACCACGTGAGTCCTAGTCGGTTTGTTACATTACAATTATGGAAGAAACTCGCGATAGTTTTCAGACTCAAATATTACCAACTACTTTGATCACTTAATAGCTCAAATATTTTTACCTACTACCAGTTGTCAGCGTACCCGGAATGTTAGCATGATTGCCCCGTTGAATTGGCCGCAGCGCCAGCTTTCGTTTCTCGAGAATATGTGATTTTATTGGTTTACAATATGCTCTTTCTCACGGTGAGATATCCCGTGAAGATAAACTATGATTCTCAACGATGGAAACGTCAATGGTGATCACGAAGTATTTAATGAGGTCTATCGGTATCATCGCTTCTTGAGCAAGACGTGGTATGTAAAGAGAAAACATTTTAAAAAGCTTTAAATATTTCAGATTAAATTCAAATCAAACATTACGGCATTGTAACTAAGAGTAAGGTAATTTAAATATATTTTTTGTTGCCTAAGTACAAATCCAAAGGTTGTCTGGAAGAGATCGCTCTTAGCGATAAGGCCGCCTATTGAACATTTCTTATTGTAAATATTGTTTTTTTAATTTCTGTTTTTTTGTGTCAATAAAGTGTATTTGTATTGTATTGTACAATAGCTTAGTTAGGGGGTCATTTGTTAGCTTTAACACTTACATATAATTAATAATACATCATTAAATTTGGTATCAACAAGACAAATTTTTATTCTTTATGCGTTATTTGACGATTCACAGGAGTGTGTCAACATTTATAATCAATCAAATTGATTGATTATAAATCTATAACGACGGGCGCAGAGTTTACAATTTGATCACCAAGGTATTACAAATAAATTAAAAAGAAATGTTTCTATAAGCACGCGTGTTTTACCAAATCAGATAAATACATACATTACAACTGCTTGTATGCTGAATAAGCGGATTTAGAGAACATAAATGCAATGTATCACCACCACTCTATATTACTTAGAACCACAAAATTACACGTGTAGGTATATCCTCTGTTCTAGGCTAATAAGGTTTTCAAATTATACTATTGTAGATAGACAAACAAACCTGATCTTTATATCACAAGTCTACGAGCTATAGTGCATAAACAAGGATATTACGACTTCGGTCCGCGACCAAAAGCATGGGTTTTCCCAGAAGGATCGATGCTCAAGCGCCGTCTAGTCTATAAATAACTTCACGGTGCGGGACTCCTACGGTGAACTTTCCTACTGTTTTCCTTCGCATTTCCGCAATTTCATGTGATATTTTTGGAAACAATCTTATTTCCCAATATAACACAGAAATGTACCTACACTATGGAAGCATTCGTTTTTAATCGACTTCAAAAAAAGGAGAAGGTTCTCAATTCGACCCGTATTTTTTTTTTATATTGTTACCTCAGAACTTTCGAACAAGGTGCCCCGGCTGACAAAGTGATCACATCAGACCTTCTGAAAGCGAGTGGCTCAAGTCCTCAGTCAGATGCTCTTTAGGTCTTATGTCATCGAAGGATCAACGCTGGAAGCATAGCAGAGAATGAATTACAATTATGTGTAGCATATGTGGAATGTAAGAACGAGTTTGATTCGATGGGCGGTGTAAGTCTGCAGCGATGCCTTATGACAATAGTTTCATCGAAGTGCTGAAGTTCTAGTACAATAATGCCTCCATGTCGGTCCGAGTACAACAAAAAATTTCCAAGGATATTCTGATTCAAAGAGGCGGGAGACAGGAGGATATTATTTCTTTGATTCTGTGCACTGCCCTATTAGAAGTCTGCCGAAATAATGCCAAGGCTTCGGCATCAACTTCAAAGGCGAGTAGATCACACACCTTTGGTTTTACGACAATATTGTGGTCACGTTAGCATCAATGAAAAACCCCAGCACATTGCTTCAAATTTGTTCAAGTGCGGGTTAAAAATGAATTCGGGGAAGACAAAAATTATATGCCAATGTTGTCTCATTACAATGTAAAATAATCTTCTAGTAGGTATCATATCGAATTCCGGTCCCCTATGTTTATATATTTACATTTCATTACCATACTCTTTTCAAATACCTACTCAAATTCTGCAAATAAATCCCACAAAAAGGATTGTATAATGACGGAAAAATGTGTAATATTCTTTGTGAAAAAAGAACAATTTTCCACAGAAAATGGATAACACTTTAGCACCAAATATTCGGACTACCATTTTTACATCTATCGGCATTTCAAACGAATAATTCTTTCACGCACAAGTTCATTACGAGAGGGTTGCTCGCTCGAGGCTGTGTTGCCATAAACGCTCGAAGCACCGGAGTCTAACGCGAAATAAATTGCCATACCGCCGCACCCGCCTGTTTTACGGGAGAACACGAGGTAATGTGAAAATGTTTAATAATATGAGCATATAAATATGCTAGTACTAAGAACTCGTTTGAATTGGTGAGTGAATTAAGTTAGTTATATAAATTGGCAATTCATTATCATAACTCATAGTCAGACACCGAGCTCGACGGCGAGCTCGAGGCAAAAACATCCTGGTTAGATTCTCTGCAAATAGTCAAAGAGCAAACATCCTTAGGGCCCACTTACGGACCACTTGGGTACCGGGGCAAGTCGTTCCGATAACTCCCTGTCCTGGCGACAGCTCAACCCGAGGTCCGAACCTCAGTGGTGCCCTTGAGCTAGTCGCCTCGACCTCTCCTAGTGGCACAGCGCCGTCAGCGCCAGCTTCACTAGGCGGTGCGCCTTCTGCGCCCGCACAAATACCGGGCTGAGCACCATCTGTGCTCGCCCCCCCTCCGGTGAAGCTGTAAATGCCGGTAGAGGCAAACAGCATTAGTCCTTTAGAAAAAAAAATATATCATAACACCTGGGCGACGGATACAAATCCTATAAGCTTGTTACATAAGCACAAAATTTCATGTATAAGTCAGAGTCTTTAAAAAGTTTTCTATATAGCAAGCAGCCGAGCAAGCATTGGCAGCCAAGAAACTTACTATAATAAACTTAAAAAGCGTAACCTTATACATGTACGATCTTTCATAGAAATCGTTAGTTGATCGTTTTCCTAGATTATTTTTTATTATATTAATCACCTTTTCGGTTGATTTCACAAGATTTTATACGCTTTATCAAAATCAACATTTTACACTTAGATGAAAGAATTAACAATTTTAAAAAAAATTTTTTTTTAGTTCTCTGCATAGATTATAGAAAAGCCTTATCTAGAGTTATAAAATGCATTGCTTAATTCGTATAAAGCCGACGCTTGATATCAAATACGACACGGCTCTTATATTAAACCCTATATTACTCCCAGAAGCCAGAAACAAAAAACCAGTTCTGTGCCCTGATGGCCCTATAATTGATTCGGCTAATACAACCAATTCAGTTTTTTACTCTACGAGGAGGGTAGCCATGGTTTTGGAACGGAACTTCGTACACTATGAGACTAGTTTTCAATACGGGGTCAAGTTGTTATTTTTTTAATACATATTACATACAACACAACTTATAACACAATATATCTTCTAGTCACGTCTATTCAAATTAAGAAACCTGCCTCCCATATTTAAACTTTGTCATAATTATGACATCGAGTGATGTATAAGGGCACAGATATTGGCGGTATTGCCACTTTATATATCAATACTAATCCCACTAATATTATTTTGGATGGATGGATGGATGTTTGTTACTCAATCACGCAAGAACGGCTAGACGGATTTGGACGAAATTTGGTATGTGGATACTTCAGGTCCCGGAATAACACATAGGCTACTTTTCATCATCAATAATCACCCGGGTAAAACCGCGAGGCATTGCTAGTTTTTCTAACACAAATACAAAAGATGTAGATAATAAACCTTTTATGTTTGTATTATTATAGTGATGATAACGGAATACCTATCAAACCTTATCTTAAGGTATTTTATTCTATACAAGGTTATATTGGCATATAAATATTTCTAGGCAGGCGTGATACATGGAACCATCACCATGACCTTGTGTGAATGTTAATAAATAAAAAATAAAATAAAAAAGTAACATTATGTGGAAGAGCTGCAGTTGTGCTCTTTGATAACACAGATTTAGTTAGAAGACTCAAAATGACAAAGCAAAGAGTTATTGTAGTGTTCTGTGATAGTGTGTTAGTGTAATGTGGTCACAATACTGCTCAATGAACAAGTGTCTCCCCCTCAAATAGAGACAAAAAGAGAGCCTTCGTACGGCAAATTTAGCAAGTTAGACTTATATTTCTTATTAGTTTTTTTAAGCCAGATCGTAATATCTATATATAGGATGCATTTAAATGTAAACATGTTAAAATATCCACTATAAAAAGGTAAAGGTTAAAGGTTTAATTTTACTTAAGTACTTGGATAATCTCTCCTCCTATTTAAAATTAAATCGTATTCTTAATTCGGCTTTTCGTATTAATATCCATGTGCATACTTAGATGATAATTTACTACGAATTGATTTGTTTCTAACTACAGAAGAGTTCCAGTAATAAAATAAGAAATTAGTATAGTATGTGATTAAACATAAAACGTGGTGACTCTATCACCCATAATTTAAAGTTTCTTTCGAACCCAACGCGACGGCTTGCATTCTTTCCAGATAATTATTGATACAAAATAAAAGATAATTTAGAGCCACAGATAATAACTACGTCCAGTTATGATCGAGAATGGTCTGTGTTTAAAATACTGCTCTCAATAAATTTGTTAGTATGTTAAAAAATCGATATAGAATAGGTATTGGTCTAGATATTAGAATTTTGTTTTAAAGGTTTTATGGCAGCTTTAATGTATTGCTTGTTACTAAAAATATAATAATACTACCAATTTGAATTGCTCCACAGTTTCTTCTCTCAAAGACAGAGGTGTTTGAAGACATAATTAATATATATTTAAAACTTTATTTTACGATCATATTTATTAAACGTACTACAATTAAAATACCTCAATAAACTTACCACACAGAATAAAAGATATAAGCTATAAAGATAGCTATTACTCCCAAATGAAATCGTGAACTCTCATTTCAGAGATAATTTTATTTAAGGCGTTTTAGATAATGTTTACAGCTGAGAAGAATAAACGCTCAGAAGTTTCTAATTAATTAGATACTTAGATAAGACAAAAACTTCTAAAGCTTCAGAGGCGGCAGATCTTTGTAACGGTTGAGTTATTTTCGTTATCACTGGCTTTTTTCATGGGTCCATACGATACGGTCTTTACATTCAGCCCGCATAAAGTAAAAGTTTTAATTTTTGGATGTATTAAGTAAATGCTATAAGCTTGTCCGAAACTTCTCCCCGTTTTTCCGTTGATTCAGTATTGTAGTAGGTGTGATATTTTATTCCGACTACCTAACAGTTCACCTATTGTCTCTATTGTTTTAATAGTGTAATAAAATGAGTTGTTTTATTAATTCTTTTTCAAATTAGGCATTTTACACACATGGTTGTCGTCATAAAAAAAGCGCTGAGCGATAGCGGAGGCGATGTCATTTGGGCACGGGTACAGTCGCGTCCTAAAGAACTATAGCCTTAATAAAAAGATACTACTTTGCTACTAAGCAGTTCTTTTATTGTAGAATCATAAATAGGTGCGTCTAGCTATTGTAGCCGTGCGCTAACACATCCCTTCACTGTCACTTTGCATGCGTTCTTTTTTCTTGTTTACAGTGACAACCAACGACTTCAGTAATAAAGTGGACGGGCCTAGAACACACAATTATCATCATCATCATTACAAGTCAAAACATTACCACATACTGATGAATGCATTATTTGAATTTGAATCATTTCAATTTGAATACGTTACATCGTTCAAGGTCGGTGACAGACCCTTACTGACGCGAACTTACGCGAAGTGTGTTCCGCGACCACACTTTAGAGGTGTTAAATTTTTTTGGCTTTGGCCTGTCCAGTAGTTCTATGGTGACAACTACATGTATAATTTTATTATATTCTTACTATAATAGGAAGCTGTTTTATCTCTCAGCTTCCTGACTTACTAGCTGACCTGACAAACGTTGCTCTGCTATATAAATGTCAAAGGAATACGAAAATTTATTTAATTACATACATATACTAAAATCACGATAAAAAATGGGGGGTCGGGTTCGGAGTGTGAAAAATACTTTACAACCTATATTATCTGACCTGCCAAAATATACACAAAAAATGTAATGTCGGAGGACGTTGGTTACAAACATTGCGACACGAGAATTTAATATATATATATATATATATATATATATATATTAGATACTAGTAGCGCCCAGCGGTTTCACCCGCGTGGATTACGGTTTTCCCGTTACCTCAATTATAGGGAACTATACTTTTTCCGGGATAAAAGTAGCCTATGTGTTAATCCACGGTTTAAACTATCTCCATACCAAATTTCATCGAAATCGGTGTAGCCGTTTGAGCGTGAAGAAGTAACAAACATACACACATACACACAAACTTTCGCATTTATAAAATTAGTAGGAAATAGGATTTATACAACTTGATTTTAAACATGTACCATACACATTTAATTGTTACCTATTATTATTTACTAGCTGCGCCCCGCGGTTTCACCCAAGTGGTGATTAAACACAGTGGTGGTAATGATGATGATGATGAGGAGTCACATTCACAAATAACGTGGCTTTCTATTGGTATAAGAATTTTTAAAATCAATTCAAAATCTCACAACTTTACCTCTTTAAATATTATAGTATAGTAAGTTGTTTATCTTCTAGGCAGGATCGGAGACCGCATCATCACTTAACACCAGGCGAGGTAATAGTCAAACGTCTGCTTATCTTGATTAAAAATATCCAATCGTAGGCTATCATCGCTTTGTTAATAGGAACGGGTAAAAAACCGTTACTTACCTGTATTCGTCCTCACTTTACCCTATATTTTTTTTACGTCCGCCAGGTAGGGCACGAGAATGTGTTAATTATTAATCTCGTTAAAATACACGATGTTTTCTAATTCACTCCAAGACCCTTTTTAATGGCGCGTTTCTACGTTTTACCATTCTTTTTTCTATTTCTTTTTATGAATTCAAAGTGAATAGCGCACTAAAAATACAAAAAGTAATTTCAGACCGTGTTTAATAAAATGTAGATTTTCAAAGGCGGGCAAAATATTTAACTTTAATTCTCGTATGCATCTGCTCTAATAATTCCAAAATCCAACAAAATTTTGTACAAGGTATTTTTCTAAAATTATTCAAGTAAGCAATAATAAAATAGTAAAAATAGTTTCATTGCAGAAAAAGTAAGTACAGAACAAAATCAATTGAGTTAAACTCATTTGATTTACAACATCTCTGAGACCAAGTTCACTAAGGCTAGGATGAGAAAATGTGATGAAAAAAATGCAGGGGTTTGAGTGTAAAAAAAAAGATGACCGCTGTTGGTATTTTCAACTGAGCGCTTCCGTGCTTCAGAACACATGTTAGGCCGTCGGTTACCGGTGTTGTCTTGGGACAACAATCTTAAGGCCAAATCGGAGGCATTACCGCCAACCCACATTGCCTAGCATGGTTATGGCCAAAAATTCAATCAAACTATCTGTGAGTCATCCTATCACCCTATCTGAGAAGGTTTCGTACAAGCAGTGGGAAGGTAATGGTATGAATATTATTATCAAGTACAACGAGAAGTTCAATTAAAGTAATAGATCAAACAAAATTGCACGCTGTAAAATCAAATGTACAAAATTAAAATTCAAGTCATGCTCAGTCTCAACATTGCCCAAATCATTCCTTATCCAAATTAAACTTTACCACCTCGCGTACTAGTAAGGAAATCTAGTTATTTAGGGCCAGACCAGACCTTCATCTTTGATGCGGTCGGAGGGCCTCTCGAATTCATAAAGGAGTCTAAATTAATAGAATTACTGATTTATATCACTACATATTCATATAGTTCTCATGTTATTTAAGAATGTTCTTCTTAAAAGTCTTGCTTTATGTTATGAGACATGGAACATAAAGACAAATATATTAAAAAATGCTTTCCATTCCGTTCGACTTATGCCTCACTCACCGAACTTATCATCTATAGAAAGTGTTTTACCTAAAGCGCCATCTGACAGACGTAAGCTACAAATTCGCAATGTGTGACAGTTTACTTGACTCAACACGCAATGATAATGCACCGAACGAAGCTATAAAAAGCTTCATTAAAATGGCGTATATGTCGCGCGTTGAATAGGCTTCTATAGAGGTGCATATAAGTTCGATAGCCTCACTATTAGTTCGATTATACATTTACCAAACATATTATGTAAGTACATCACATACCTACCATACGTAAGGTACAAGGGTATATATTTTCATTTTCTTTATTTTTATAGATCTAGTTTGTGTGAGAGCGTTTTTTACCATCTTCCTTGATTGTCAGTGACGGTGTGGTCGAGGATGTAATCACGCTAAACCTAGTGTTATAATTATCTAAATTATATCTTAGTTATTTATATATTTTTCGACTAACTACGTTCATTCTTATAAAGTTGTAAGATTTAAAGTAGATTGTATTGATTTCGTTTGATCGGTCGAGACTTCGACGGCTTGCTTGTGATTTGTTCAAGGACTTGACCAATCACAAGCAAGAGTATAACAGTGGGGGTAAGCGAACAGACAACGCATTTTGGAAGTATGCCGCCATTCGTTTTCCGAAATTTGTCTGAGTAACTTGTATCGTGCCGCTGTAGGCTTTGTTAAGTAAGATTGTACCTCTAAATATATATAGCAATAGCAACTAAAGCAATAAAGCTGATTTTCAAGTTCACAAAGAGTGTTTTTGATTCAAAGTCCTTGCTTCTGAGTGTTAAACCAGTACGGTTAATATCTCAGAAGTGGGATAGCAACTTAGTGCCCACACAAGGATCGAAAAAGAAACGTAAGTGTACTTTGCTCAATTAATTGAATTTTTCTTTTCGATGTGCATTCTATACGTTTACCCTCTTTAAATGATTCGATTGTCCTATTTGAAAAAGTTCACGACCGAACTATATTTACCGTTACGGAGACAGTCCGGAGGTTTATATGGTTAGTCAGGCATGTTAATCTTGCCAGGGTACCCCCTGGAGATGAACATGTTTGATGGTCTACAACAATGCATGTGTATCCTATATGTATACCCTCTTTAAATGATT
This sequence comes from Apeira syringaria, assembly GCA_934044485.1. NCBI lineage: Eukaryota > Metazoa > Arthropoda > Insecta > Lepidoptera > Geometridae > Apeira > Apeira syringaria. The sequence continues at coordinate 6,895,427 of OW203665.1, read as the reverse complement.
CGACTGTCCTATTTGAAAAACTTCACGACCGAACTATATTTACCGTTACGGAGACAGTCCGGAGGTTTATATGGTTAGTCAGGCATGTTAATCTTGCCAGGGTACCCCCTGGAGATTGACATGTTAGATGGTCTATAACAAAGTATGTGCAGGTCAATAAAAATCTTGTAAAGTCTTGTCTAATATAGCGCGGTTTATTAACTCGGGTGTTTCTTTTTTTTTTTCACATGTTGAAATCGCGAGGCATGGATGAGCAAAGGTTTAGCTCTTTATAAGGACGTGACGAACCAAGGCGAACCTCTCGCGTGACGCTGACTCCGTCGCTAAAATGTCATGACGCAATTCATGAGGCCGACGCAGTGGTGGAAGGCGTACGCGGTCACGGCAGCCGTGGCAGCCGTCATCGTCGGTCGCGGTCCAGGCGTTCGAGAAGAAGAAAATCGCGACTGACGATTAGTCGGTCTCGTCCCCGGTCACGCTTTTCAAGAAGGACAAGCTCGCGGCGAATGGGTGCCGGGTGCCCGCTTCTCATCGGCACGTGTTGAAGCTGAAGGCGGGTTCACCTGGTACACGAGCAACCGGCCGCTGAACGCATGCTGTTTTGGCGCGGTGAAATGGCGCCGGGTGCCTGCTCATCATAGGCACGCGTTGGAGCTGACGGCGCAGCGGGCGCCTTGGGGGCCGGACTGTCGGCTACACAAACTATGCAGCTTCAACACCCATGTGGCTAAGCGGCTTGCTAACCAAGTGAGATTAATCCAATTTACTAAGTCTAATGTCCTTGGCTGGACCATAGGTATTAAGAAGGCGCATGATTTCGCAAACCATTTATTAACTATTTAAACTATGTGTGTATAAGTCGATGACACTGTATTCTTCTTGAAATGATGTGCGCTGATCGCATGAAGATTTATTTACTTACGATTGAAGGTAATTGCTTAGAAACAAATAGAGAAACAGATATTTATTGGTAAAAATAATAATTTTCAAGTCGCTTATTCCAGGTAAATGTAACATTTGATAGGTATAATAATAATAATGTTCTCATATTCAACCAAATGGACTGCCATAGGATATCAAAGAGACTAGTTCGCTGAATACTTTCAAAAAGTTATCAAAAAACCCATGTTTTAAAAGATTTTCCCCTCATTAAACTTAAGTGTTGATCTTCTTTATGTGCACCAAAAACTCTCATTAATCAAACACTTACCTATGTAACGAAATACATCTTATTCTTATGATCAAGGACTAATTGGCCTTAATGAATAACTTATAGAGTAACTGCTTACAATTAGTCGTGTATGTGTCAACCACGAACCTAGAAAAGGTTCATGGTGTCAACTCATCTTGTTTTTGTAGTCGCATTGTCAGAATATCCTCATGTCGGTATTTTGTTTTAAATGTTTATATGTAGGTGTAATTCATGTAGATATTGCAATGAGCTCGAGTAGTTATATATTTTTATTTGTATAAATATGCATTTAGCATACATATTAAAGTACTCGGCTACGCTTGACGACGAATAAGCCATTTAAAATAATGCATTTCTCTGTAAGTGAACTTTCTTGTGTATCCTTATGAGAAATAAATGAATAGAACCGTAAAGAAACCATGGATATATACAGTCTTTATGAAAACCGAACCTCAAATGTGTCCCCTTGCCAGTGTTTGCTTATATGGGCATACGGAACCTACAGTTCAAAGTGACTAAAATACGTCTGATATTGTTATGCTCGACATCGATATCTAACCATAATATAAAAGTTGTCAAAGACGATTGTGTCTAAGCGTAGTAAAAGTTTTATTTATCTACTTCAATGGGTTTTTTTTTAACTCTGAGTTTGCGTAGGCTTCGCTGTTTCTGTTGAAGTAATTGAACGATTGCCGAAATTAGAAAACTATTAACAGTTCATTTTGGGTAAATTGTTTTCCGAGAAACTTTTAACGTGTACAAGTGTGTGTGTGTTTCTTTCGAATAGCACGTAACAGTCGCGACTATACAAGATATATTAAACAAATGTCAAAATTTGTACAATGTAGGTGTTGGTTGTAATCGACGCATTCATGAGTTACATAGACTGTAAAAATAATATTCGGACACTTTTATTATTGTCTACCAAGGGATAGGTTGTTCTAGTAAAGAAATGAAGAAGCGTCGTGACAGTTGGTTAACGACCATTGTCCTATGAGTGTGCTTTAGTCAATGCGTATGAACTACTCTAAAACAGATATGTAATGAATAGCATGGTGGGGCGCAATAGGCGAAGTCAAGCTAGCGATAAGTCGTATCTATACAAAATCTATTCATCAGCAATGTTTTTTTAATTGATTCAGTCGCTAAACGTTTGTCTCTAATGAATAGTGTAACTATGTGTTGTGCTTACTATAAGCCGACTTAAAATATTGCGATTTGGTATGAAGGAAAAGATTGTAACGTTTGAGTTCGGTGATTATACTGTACAGATAAAGAGCCGTGATTAGTTTACGTTGTGTTAAAGTCAAGGGTAGAGGTATCGTTGAAATTTTTATTAGTGAAGTGTACTTATTCTTGGGTCTTACAAGTCATTACACGTTGGTATACTTTAGGTAGCTATAGTGATTAGCGAGTTCTGATAATAAGTAGGTATGAAGCGATGTGTGTGCTTGTGACAGTACAGAGTTAAGGCGTTATGTTTGTTATTGTGCGTGCTGGATAGCAATTTGTCGAATCTCGATATGCGTGATATATTGTGTGTATTGCGGTTTTTTTTAGATTTGATTAGAAATTCGAAATTCAGATGTCCTACGACGTTGAGTCCCAGTTTGTAATAAGTCTACTTAAGAACTCCCGAATCCATAAAATGAATACGATCCTACATTAAATTAAATAATAAGAAGGAATCTAATATGAGTTATCAAGTATTTCGTATTTAGAACCATTGCTTCCCGTGGCTCATGCAAAGGCTGCGCGCGCGATGTGTCCATTAAGATTAATCGGGATTTACCTTAAATGTCGCAATGCGTATGCATAGTAATGTAAATACTTTTATGACAAGGAGATTGGTATAACATAGGTTTGTAAACTTGATGTTCGTCTCTGTCTTGGAATAATTTAATTTCGTTCTTGAAAGAACTTAAGATGAGTTTTTACAAATATGCATAAATCCCTAATGCACATACATGGAAGTGAGAGACATTGACCAAATAACTGCTCGCAACCGCCCAGATACCATGCCTTGCTTATGGCTCTTACACACCGTTTTGGTATTTTGAAATCCCTCTTCGAAGCATTCAATGTGTTATCATTATTAAATAAAAGGACAGGGTTATATCGTCTCAGTATTATTTAAAGTAGATATTATTAGTGTCGTGTCATTTTAAAAAAAAGATAATGTCACAATGACAGAAAGTTACGAACTAATGAACCGGTGGATCATGGATAAATCATCTATCTACGCGGTAGATGAATATCAACTTCAAAATGTCAAAACTTATTCAGCTTTGTAACGTCTTAACTGAAAAATTCTATACATATTGTGTATATGTACATTCATACATAATATACATATATGTATATAATTATACATTCTATATATAATGTATAATGGAGAATACGAAGACAGGGAATAAAGACTACTCACTCATGTTGTTAGAACTATTGCGTTGGACATAAATATGCGCGAGTGTATTTATTTGATATGCATTCTTAAATTGAAAGGGCACCTGTGCGATAAGGTCGGACGCGCTATAAACAGAAAAGGGGTAGCTTTACTTGTATCAAATCGGATGAAGCGTGAACTAAATAGTTTCTTATACTTAATCTCATTGTTCTTACTACGAAACATTACTTCATCATGTTCATATTACTTCCGGCTGAAGTAGCTTAATCGGGAGATTTAAAGTTCAGGGTCAGGTGCAGCCATGTCCTAGAAAGACAGTTGTTGTGGTTTAATAATAATGGTTTCAACCGATGTGAATACTAATTTATGGCGCGTGGCGGGTTCCGCCCCATGAACTGTCGTTGTCAAACGAGCGGGAAGTATCGTTATTAGATCGAGCATGAAGTCTAGTTCTTAGAACGTACGGATTACTTGAACTATTTACTCGTGTAGAGCTTGACTACATTTAGCAATACTTTTGAATTGGTCTGAAAAGTGTCTGATGCAGTCGCAAGTTGTGTTTGAATGGTCGTCACGGGTTTAGAATAGGTATACTAAGCTTGGAGTGAATTTCTGGTAGAGGGCCTTGAATGTGTAATGAATAAAGAGCAGGCAACAGGACAAGGATAAGCAACGGTATAATAGATATAGACGAAAAAGAAAGTAGAACTTGCTTTAAAGAAGGTGACGTGGTAGTAGACCCGAGAATAATGATTGCGGATCTGAATATGAGAGTTGGAAAGAGATGTATGGATAGTGAAGATAATGTTTACTATTAATAAAGTTATGAAGATAAATATTGTACACAGAGTTAAACAAGCAGGTAATGAATTTACAAGGTCCACTTTAAGTAATATTAGTATATAAATGTGCATAGTAAATGCAAAGGTTATGTGGTTTTAAGTTTGGATGATTAATGTCATGTATCATCTAAAATATCCCGTGTACTACTTGCTGGAATATTTGCTGGTCAACGTCATGGACCTGTAAATACTGATCCATCGGTTAGAGTAAAGTATCGATGGGTCAGTGTGGGGTATCAGGTAACGGATGCCTCTCATGTTAACAATTTGTACATCGGTATAGGTGTGCTGGTCAAGGTTTTTGACCGACACATTATGAGGTTAAGTTATAAGCATTTTTTGTTAACTAAGGTTATGGTATAATAAGTAGGTACATTGACGAGTTCTATCTATTGTAAAGTTACTAAAGTTAGCGTTGTTTAGATACTAAATGCAATGCACCACTGTAATGTTAATTAATTTATTTTGTAAATAAATAAATGTCTTACTGTTAATCTGATAACAAAGTACTTTAAGTTGGGGATATCAGGCAACCGATATCTCCTCAAAGATAATACATATTTATATGGTCATTTAAATTCATATAACTATAAATTTAAAAAGTAGGTAGTAGCAGTACTTCTGTTTTGTTAAAACATGCACAAACATACACAACATACAGTTTCAATCATAGGTCATGTAAATATATTATTAATACAATTGCATTCGAGACTTAAATACTGAAATGTGCTACTTTGATGACTTATTTAAACAAATGCATTATTAAAACTAAGATTGAAGCATTGGCTTATTAACCAAAGGTTTTATAGTTACGAGGAATTTAAAAGATTGAATGAACGAATATGTGACATATTGAAATTTGATAAAATATTATTTTATATTATTTGTTATTTTATTGTACGTTGTTATTCTTATTTTGTGACATAATATGACTGAAATTTATTGTATAACTAATTGTAACTAGTACTACGTACTGATGTCTATATATAATATTGTTAATTTTCAAATGTTATTTATTATTATTATTTATTTCAATGCTAATTTGACCTGTATACCTATACCAATAAATAACTTTGAACTATGAACTTAAGTTTGTATAGTCAAGATGAGTAATTAAGCACTAATGTGGTAAAATATAATTATGTTCAATATACGATACATTTATAGTTTATGTGGTGGAAAAGAGTAGTGTAATATTTTTGTAATTATACTTAACAACGAGGGACTCGTTGAAAATCGGATGGCCGAGCTGTTATAATTATCTAAATTATATCTTAGTTATTTATATATTTTTCGACTAACTACGTTCATTCTTATAAAGTTGTAAGATTTAAAGTAGATTGTATTGATTTCGTTTGATCGGTCGAGACTTCGACGGCTTGCTTGTGATTTGTTCAAGGACTTGACCAATCACAAGCAAGAGTATAACAGTGGGGGTAAGCGAACAGACAACGCATTTTGGAAGTATGCCGCCATTCGTTTTCCGAAATTTGTCTGAGTAACTTGTATCGTGCCGCTGTAGGCTTTGTTAAGTAAGATTGTACCTCTAAATATATATAGCAATAGCAACTAAAGCAATAAAGCTGATTTTCAAGTTCACAAAGAGTGTTTTTGATTCAAAGTCCTTGCTTCTGAGTGTTAAACCAGTACGGTTAATACTAGAATATGTACTGGCCTTAAAGATCTGCTGCCTGTACACACTATGTGCTTTGTAACAGTTTTTCAGCGTGGTAGCTAGCCAGGCTGGCATTCGAAAGTATCCTACAACAATGCTGGGAATTTGCTACATGCTAAGACGCTCAAGTTGTTGATGGGGATCGAACCATTTTTCAGGGTGGTGGCTAGGCAGGTTGGTGTTCAAAAGTATCGTACCACCAAATTTGATACATGCTGAAAAGGCCAAGCTGTTGATGGGGATCGAACCAGCGTCCGTCAGTTTGACAGCCGACGCTCCCACCGCTAGGCTATCATTCCTTCACAAAGGTATTTTACTCGTGAATATACCGCATGCAAATGTGCCTAAATATCAAACAATGAAAACATATAAAACACATGGTAAACAATCCGATAATAATGTTAAATCAGCACTAATCAAACTAATAAATAATCAAAGTTAGCTTACAAATTGCCGAGAACAAAGAAGCTTATCCCCAATGCTACCACAGAATGTGTAATTTGATATATACTTGGTACTATTTAATTATGTATGTATTACGAAGAGCTAAAGTAATTAGAATAAATGTGTACTTGTTTACTGAGATAATATGCTGTAATATCTAAATTACAAAATCGTAGTGGCCATACCGGATGAAAAATAATTCGATTTGAAACAAATGTGTTAATAAATGTAACAGTGTACGTTTGTGTTGATAACGTTGATATCATTCCACTTTTTTTATAGTAAACTAGTAGCGCCCCGCGGTTTCACCCGCGTGGACGGTTTTCCCTCTACGTCAATTATCCTACGGGAACGGGATTTCTACGGGAATAAAAGTAGCCTATGTGTTAATCCAGGATTAAAACTATCTCCATACCAAATTTCATCGAAATCGGTGTAGCCGTTTGAGCGTGAAAATGTAACAAACATACGTGTGTATGTTTGTTACATTTTCACATCATACACACAAACTTTCGGATTTATAATATTAGTAGGATTATCAAATTTGTAAAATAATATATTTAGTTTAACTTAGAAGTATACTGATAAATAATATGTCATATTTTTTGATTCCTCACACGTTCATTTTGACTTCACTAAGAGGAATCGCCACTGGCGATTTGGAAGTTTACAGATGACAAGGCGATGATGCGCTCACGGACCGGCTTAATGGGGCCTTACTATCAGCTTTGCAAAAACCGTGCAAGTTCCGAGCAGTTGTAAAACCTGGCTATAACATGCCAGAGACAACATTAAACGTTCACCTTTGAGGATATCAATGTTCAAACCGATCACCTAAAAGAGCGTGATGCCGTGGTGATGGTATGATTTCACACTAAGCGGTTTAAGCCAGGTTTTAGAACTGCTCGGAACTTGAATGGTTTTTACAAAGCTGATAGTAAGGCCTCTGGAAACTTGGTAACAACTGATAGATAATAGACCGTTGTACTTATCAAACTTTGACTACTGGAAAATTAGATAAATTGTAACTTTTGGCTCTTTACTCTGAAAAGGTTGCCGATCCCTGCCTCAACGGAATGTAGAGCTTGTGAACGGAAAGCTTAGAAGTTAGCGTCTAACTCAGAATGTACCAGATTTGCCTACAGGTGTCCACCTATGGGTAAATCTAGTACATTCGGGATTGGGAGTTCGAAATTTGTAACGTTCGTAAGCCTTGAATTAGTCTAAGTTTCTTGAAGTGATAATTTACTCTTCCTAGTTACCAATTATGAACTTTAACTAGGTTGAACAAATAAAAAAAATACCAAAAAATGGAACCGAGTTCAACACTCAAAAGAGTGAAATAACTTGTTGAAGTCCGTACCATGAGAGGTTCAATATTGTGATGATAGTTACTTTTGTGAACTTTCATGGTATGGCACAAGGGAAGCACCAGCTTTCAAATAAAAAAAGAATCATTCAACTCAGTCGAAAGTTCTGAGGTAACATAAAAAAATTGGTTGTAAAGTCGGTTTACGGACGATAGATTTACGTGATAACGTCATTATCATTTATGACTTTGACTTTATCTTTGACTTTGACTGACTTTGACTTTGAATTTGACTGACTTTGACTTTGACTTTGACTGACTTTGACTTTGACTTTGATTATTTTATGTAATACAAAACTCAGGTGGAACGTTACGCGGAACGTTACTATTTTTCATGAGTGTTGCTGGTATTCATCAATTTATAAAACGTTATCACGTCAAAACAGACGAATTGAGAACGTTGTAGGTTAAAAATATGGCATAATATGCTAACCAGAACTTCAATACAGTTACTAAGGACGCTGATAATTTATTGCTAAACTATTAACGATTCTGGTACCTACACAAATTAGTTCTCTGCTACACTGACCAAGTTTCTTAACTTTTAAGTGGACTCATCTGCGCCTTCATCATAATGGCTTACATGAACTTAGACGAACATTATGTAGTTTGTGTATAGTACACATAAGCGTTTATGTTTTAGGAACCATTTGTGTATGTTTTATTAAATTGATAGGTTATGATGAGTGTTATAATTATGACAGTATGTTTAGTGATTCGCACTTTAGTAAAGCATATGAAATGTTTTTTGACGTGATAACGTTTTATAAATTGATGAATACCAGCAACACTCATGAAAAAAAAGATTGGTTGTCTGTAAAGTCGGTTTACGGACGATAGATTTACGTGATAACGTCATAATCATTTATGACTTTGACTTTGACTTTGACTTCGACTTTGACTTTGACTTTGATTATTTTATGTCATACAAAACTGAGGTGGAACGTTACGCGGAACGTTACTATTTTTCATGAGTGTTGCTGGTATTCATTAATTTATAAAACGTTATCACGTCAAAATAGTAATGTTCCGCGTAACGTTCCGCGTAACGTTCCACCTGAGTTTTGTATTACATAAAATAATCAAAGTCAAAGTTAAAGTCAAAGTCAAAGTCGAAGTCAAAGTCAAAGTCATAAATGATTATGACGTTATCACGTAAATCTATCGTCCGTAAACCGACTTTACAGACAACCAATCTTTTTTGCGGTAATCTATAGGTTACGTATTCGATGCATGCAGAGAGTAAATAATGTAAATATTTTTTTTAATCCGGTCTTGAGCGAGACGGTCTCGCTCACCGAGGGTACCGTACAAATTTATAGGAACATGTTATTAAAAAAAATGTAGGCCAATAAAAAATCGTTGTTTATTTATTTAAATATAAAGGTTTTTTTTTCAATTCTTCGTCATAAATAGAAAACTGTACATCATAAAAATAATTTGAAATCTTTTTAATCTTGTGCCGATGACGCCCTTTCATACGATACCCCAAATGACACGGTTTACTCAATACCAAATTTGGACCGTCGCCGTTACTTTCATAAGGACACCGTTTTTTTATGATCTAGTTACAAATGTATAGTTTCAGATTTTGCCCTATACTTGCAGTATTAGACGGTATTACTTGCCAAATTTCATAGTTCTAGGTTAACGGAAAACACCGTACGTAAAATTTTGATTTCCTTGAGAAACGGCCGTTTATTACGTTAACTAGTTTGAATTTTTAACAACTTCAAGAGGCTGTAAGCCTGAGTATATCGCTATAATTTCAACTGGATACCTCCACGCGTTTCCGAGATAAAGAGCCTTGCCAATTGCTGAGAAGAATATGAGTCTGAAAACTATCGCGAGTTTTTCCATAATTGTAATGTAATAAACCGACTAGGACTCACGTGGTAAACACTGGAAAATTACTCTCCGACCAGTTTCGAACTTATTTGCAGTTCTTCATGTGGGAGTTATGATCGTGCCAGGCGGCGAGCGCGAGCCTCAGCACGTAACTGACAACACACACCGGGACAATTTTACTGATGCAGCGCAGCCGTCTCAATGCCCGTTACGTGCTGAGGCTCGCGCTCGCCGCCTGGCACGATCATAACTCCCAGATGAAGAACTGAAAATAAGTTCGAAACTGGTCGGAGAGTAATTTTCCAGTGTTTACCACGTGAGTCCTAGTCGGTTTGTTACATTACAATGCTGAGAAGAAGACTATACAAGTGAACATCTTTGTAGGTACCAATAACATCAGCTAGAGTTATAATGAAAAGCTACACTATGCATGGGTAGCGCCGACAAAGCAAAGTTGCGCTAATTAAAACAAACGAGCGTGGAAGTTCTTTAACAAAGTTTTACTTTGTTAAGTTTTTTTTCCGCCAGGCGAAGCGCGATGGCCTATTTCGTTACTTTTCATTAACTTTACGGAACTTTAAAATATAAGCACCTATATATGTATATATCTTTATTTGTAATTAGCTTTTCCCCAAGTCTTTGCTCGCGTTATTGTAATTTTTTTAATCAACACCATACATCCCTTTTTGTTTGAAATGTACCAGGTACCATATGTGCTTTTCTGTACTCCTGATAATGTGTATGCAAACTTTTATAATGGTCCGTTGAGTAGTTAACGCGTGAAAGCATAATAAACAAAAAGGCACTCATATACGTATTTATAATATTAGAATTTATGGGGAAAGATGTTGGCTAGAAGGACTATTACCTTAATATACATATATTATTATGAACTACATTTTAATTCGATTATTAAATAGATTGAAGACTTGTATTGACCAGTGTCGTCAAGAAAAGGTCAAAGTTATACTAAGTACCGTCTGTAAGTAAGTATTGATCTCGGCCTTAAACTTTACTCAAACTTATCTTAGAGTTAAGTTCGTCCTATACAAATAATTTAATTTGTGGCCGTTCTTTTTGAGCTACGCATTTGGCGGGTAAATACAAGAGAGGCGAACTGAAAACTTTAGTTTAAACCAATAATACGGGTAAAACGTATGTCACAAATTAGATTCCTAAGAACGGTCTAGTCTTTCTTAGTTACACAGCAATACCGAGCCTATACCGGAGCTCTACAAAACTAAAACCAAGAAGGTGGTCTTAATTTAATTTTTTTTTTTTAATTTCATTTTATTTTAATTTTTTTTTATTTAATACTTATTTAATTTTATTTTATCCAATTGGTTAACTTATGTGTATGGGTCATAGTAACCTGAAATAAATTAATTTTATTATTATTATTATTATTAACACGAGTATCAAGGCAGCAGTGAGTGTGCCTATCACCATAACATATTACGGACACCAATTTTAATGTAATAATAAATACTTCATCATATAAAAACCTTACTTACGGTTTGGTACTTATTTCCAGGATATTAGGGCGGCTTTAGTGGGAAGCTACATGCCTCTCAGATATTCATATCTTTAACACATATAGAATAGAATTGAGACAGTGGTCAAACGCAAGCTTATAATCTTTAAAAAAAAAAAAAAAAAAAATATAGCACCGCGGCTAATTTTCCGGCAAATCAAATGGCGGAAACATGCTTTTACCTACGTGGTTGTTATGTGTTTGAGCCCGTATAGCCTATTGATAACTTAAATTTCCAACTCATCATCAGTAGGCAACGTACTCAAAATGCTATCAGGATTGCTGCTTTGAACGCAAAATTACAGATTATGTGCCAAGATTTTGGCTAATAATGTGTAAATAGATTATTATTATTGTAACTAATACAACAATTCAATGCAATAAACATAGTGTTACAAAAATTTTTACAAAAAAAATGAAACCGACTTCAACACTCAAAAGTGTGAAATAACTTGTTGAAGTCGGTATACCACGATAGTTCAAAAGTAACTAATATCAAAATATTGTGCTCATGGTGTCGTGGTAACATAAAAAAATCATACGGGTTGTATTGAGAACCTCCTCCTTTTTTCGTAGTCGGTTAAAATGGTGTTCAATCGCCCAGTTATGTTTTAATCACATGCAATAGGGGATCAACCTATGAGCATCTACCAGCACCATTTAGTACGGACTAATTATTTTTAATTAATAAATACAAAAAGCAAAAAGCATATGCTGAACAGACGTTCTGATCATATATCTATATATGTACCTACGTAGTACATACGACAGGTCCATTGTTAGACCCCCAGACCCCCTATCCGTAAAGATTCCCCGATACAATGATCCCTAACCCTTTGTTTGAGCCACGCAATCCTTTGTTGGTGGATTCATTCGGCTATAAATTTTATAAAATTTAATCCGTTTATCGTCCGAGGCCATTCTACTAGGCCCTAATCATCCTCTACTCAAAAACAGTACCCTAAGTCACATTGTATCAAAATCAAATATTGCAATCATTACATAAACAAGTAAATATCTATTGAATACATAATTCATTTGAAGGCTCGCATCAGTGCCTGTGCCAGGATTTTAAATTATGGATTTTGACGTAATATTTAGTTTGCAGCAGGAGGTGATTCTGAACTTCTTAAATTGAACTAGTCGATCTCCAAGTATATGTACCTAGTTATTTATAATGCCGTTATCTTTTTTTTATGTTTCATCAAATCTTTAGAGCCATTTCCGAATTAGCTTGTAGTAACTTGAAAATACCATTAATCGATCAATTATTGCTCGTTTAATGGTATTTCAATTTTCATAACGTCGAACGATAGGCACGCTAATTTACGAACTTAAAATGCAATTTAAACTTCGGCATCTACCATAATATACAAATTTTCATTTTTAAACTTAAGTAAGTTTAAAATTACGTCAAGAGTTGGGAGTTCATTTCTATCTGTCACCTAAGTTGCCACGGGTACTTGTAATTAAGAATGTGTCCACTTAAAACTTTGTCTGTATTTAATCATAAGGTATTATGTCAAACACTGAATCTAATTTAATAATTGGCGTGAGAAACATATTCTTTATCGATTTTTTATCTATGTGCACACCACAAATTCCATGAATAGAGAATAAAAAGCGAGCTAAGTATAGGTACATTGAAGTTGTGGACGCCGCAATTTGGAAGGGTGAACTCACTTTATCATGGGCATCGGATATCCTCGAAACCCAAGTCGAAATACTAAACTATAAACTCGAGTAAAACCGGATATGTATAAATAATAATGAGATCTCAATAGAATACAATAATCTCGAGAGAATTTTCAATGGAAAAATATTTAAGTAATTTGAAATTACTTAAATATTTTTCGATTGAAAATTCGCAGCTCAAGGCCTTGTTTGTCAGATGTTTGGTTCTCTCATCTTAATATGACAAAATTAAATTTCGTCATATTTAGATGAGAGAGACCACAGATCTGACAAACAAGGCCTTGATCTGTGAGAGAGACGCTCTGATACATTATATTACTAATACTTACACCTCAACAGTTTTTATCTGACGTCGTCATCCCTGGTCGAAATCGATCCATACCAACCAACAAGCATGAATGCCTATATGATACTAATATTGAACGCAAACGCAACATAAGCAGTTCATTCTCTGTTCACAAGATATACTGTGTCCAGAATTAGGAACGGATTAGAGTTTAATGTACGTGGAAATGAGCTTTAGGGTCAAAAGCTGTCTACGTGACCAGTCATTGCTGGGATTGTGATAAGAAACGTAGGTAAGATTAAACTAGTAATATGTAAAAAAAGACGTGTGGCACTCGGGGACTGCCGCGGTGAAGCTATTGCATAGCATTTTTTATCAACTTATGCAATTAATATATTATTAATAACTTATGCAGTAACGCCGATACAACCAATGCCACCTAGAGGCGAGTTGCTGAACTTAACAGACAAGCGTGATATTTCAATAAAGTCATTAAAAGTTCTGCTATTAATCGATAGATGGCAAAACTAAAAAGTATCACCGCTGTGCCGGTCGGAGTGGGTGTTAGGTTATTTTCGTAACGGAATTTCTGGATTCGGTCTCCACGCTCAAGGCCCGCGATAGAAGCTATGCAATAGCTTAAAATCTCGTGTCACAGTGTTTTTCTGTGTATTTGGTAGGTCTGCGGTCGCAAAGTATTTTTCACCCTCCTACCCCAACCCCCATTTGTTTTGGAAATTTTAGTATTTTTGTATGAACAAATATCCAAATAATTTAACCGTCGAACATTGACGTGAAGTAATTCAAATTAATTGTCGTGCCACTTTGACCATTTTGATAATTTATATGGCATAACAACGTTATGTCAGCTAGTTACCTATTTTCTAAATTTCGGGAATCATATCTATGATTTAAATAAGACTATAAATCATCTAGTATCTATTCGTGCATATACAAAAGGCGAAATATAACTTTAAATAAATGTTTATTTGACAATGTTTACAAAAGATCATTCGGTTTACATTAGCTACAGATTCAAATTTAATAATATTTATGAGTATCTCGACATCTTTGCTTTAGCATACAGAGCTCAACCAGTGCGTTGTACTTTTGACTAACTTTGAAGTTTCGATCAAGTTATTTTGACCGTGGTCACGGATAGACTGGAATATCGGATGTCTGCGTCTTGGAGGTCCATTATGGCTCATTAAAATTATACCAGACCGTCTGTAAGAGTCAGTGGTTTTCTGGATCTGGAATACATACAGATCATTATTCAAACACCCATATTGGATTTTAAACAATCATCTCTCCACCTTTGAAGATGTAGACACCCGTCTGCAGTTCTTTTGTTGCAGTCTTTAACTTATTTGAAATGTCGAGGCTAGCCAAAATTATATTTATAAATTTATATGTTCGCAAGTAGACCCGATTGAAATAAATCCTAAGTAAAATGTCGTGCTTAAATCGCACTTTTTATATAAAAAATACGTCAGTTTGGATGCCTGGTCGAACATGTTGACCACTGAAACAAACAAATTAGGCAAAAACTAATGGCATAAATAATTATGTTTGATAAATCAGTATTAAATAAATATCTAAGTACTATATCGTACTGACTAAGATCGCAGGCAATAGCTGTATGCGGGCCGCTTCCAACCGGTCCTTGTGGAAATCAATGGAGGAGGCCTATGTCCAGCAATGGACGTCCTATGGCTGAGATGATGATGATATCGTACTTACATTTATCACGCCTTTATTAAAAAATACTGAACTTATATTTCATCACAGATGGAAGACCCCCACTTCACAGTGCACCCATGCCAACATAACAAAGAAAGAGAATCTGTCAGTTTTCAAATACTATCCACTTTTGAAACCTCTTTCGTAATCGAACTATATCAGACCGGTTTCCCCTAGGTATCCAAAGGTTTAATAATTTTAAAATCCATTTACAAATGGATTACCGCAGCCTCGAGAGGGGTCCTTACCCTCTGAAGTATGTAGATAGGTTTCTAGTTGAATATTTTATTCGTAGGGATGGAATAAATTTTAATTTTATTGCTTCGTACATCACGGGACCTAACCCAATTCTAATTGAATTAAAGATAGCGTGTTCACATATAAAGAATGTATCATTTATTAGTTTATCTAATCTCATACTGGAATATAAAGATTAAAAAATCAAAAACAGAACTTGAATGACAATCTTTAAAGACAATACATAGAAATAAACTTAAAAAAATACATTATGATACAGATCTTCCATGGACAACTGTATCATAATGTAACTTTTTTACCATTAAGATACAACTTCAGGTGGACTTCAACTTCAAGGAGTTTGCGATGCAATATTTCCACATATAATCTGTGACATCTGATCCACACGTATACGCGATGAGCAAATGGATTTTGGCGCTAGACGTTTACAAATAAATGCAAGCATAAGCTGTAATTTTACTTAAATTTCATCATCTATTTTATGAGATTAGATAAAGTAGTAAATGAAACAGCACATAATATGGTCTTAAAACACTCGTGTAATGCTATAAAAAAAAATTGGTTGTCTGTAAAGTCGGTTTACGGACGATAGATTTACGTGATAACGTCATAATCATTTATGACTTTGACTTTGACTTTGATTATTTTATGTAATACAAAACTCAGGTGGAACGTTACGCGGAACGTTACGCGGAACGTTACTATTTTTTATGAGTGTTGCTGGTATTTATCATTTTATAAAACGTTACCACGTCAAAAATAAAAGGGACTCCAATAACAGAAAATAACACTCTCAGAAATTGTTGGCCCCTTATCACCACGAAATAAGGTTCATCTTTTGAATGACTCTCGGATTGACATGACATTTCAATTCAATAAAAATATGGCATTATTTCGATTATAGGAGGGAGTTTTCGGTCTTATAAACAAATTTCGTTTTAATTTACCTAATGAATATTTCTTCTATAGTTAATGTGTGGGCGTAAAATGTTTAAATCATAGATTTAAATGTTCGTAAATATGAACAATTGTAGGAAAGTGGAATGAAATATCTAATCATCGTGACTTATATTGCCATAATCTCCAAGTTGAGTTTCAGCAAAGTTCCCACTTCTTTTTTCGATCAACGAATCAGCATTGCAATTCAACCTGGCAATGTTGCTAGCATTCTGGCCACGCTGCCAGCCGGTAGCGGTTTAGAGCATTGGAGTTATCTATACAATAGCTAGTGGATTGGTCAAATGTTATTGTTGCAGTATTGTAATTAGTTATTAGTGTTTTATTTTATAATAAAGGCATCTGCTCTTTTCTGATTATTGGAGTCTCATGAGAGAAACATGACAATTTCGGTCTAAAGCTTATATGACTTGATACTTGAGCCAGAAAAACTTGATTATGTTTCTGCTTGATACTAGCTCGATGAATAGACAGTGGTAGTGATTCTCTTCTCTCCAACCTAAACTAAAATTGTGAAAAATAATATAAGCATTATAAATTCATATACGGCTATGATCAACTCCAAATTAGTATCTTCACAGCAATTGGACATCCACTGCTGGACATAAGCCTCCCCATATAGGGGATATTTGCCAATCGCTACGCTTGGCAGGCGGGTTGGTGAGCGCGGTATGATTTTCGATCCTCAGAAGGCACTGCTGCCCACCTTCTGGTACGTGATCCTTTAGCCGACTCTTACGGCACCCGCGGGAAGAGGTGGGGGAGTACTATTCTATGCCGGTACCACCACGACACTAAATTAATATGACTGTTATTAATGACAACACTAAAATTAGATTTTTTTATTAAAATTGCGGAACGTAAAATATCTCGCCAATTATTTATAGCCTACCAAAAGTACCCGCTATTGGCCAGCAATTGAATAAAACTTAAACCACATTCAGTCACCAGTTAACCAGACTTGTTGAAATAATATCGAGGAAAAGGAAAAACTGAACGTGCCCCATTGGCAGTAAATAACATCAGATTGTATTACATTCTGTGTAACGTTGTAACCTTTGTGCGTGTCTCCAATAATCATTAATTACACGTAACCCCGGATTCACATCGCTGAAAGCTGGACCTTCTGTCACGTACATGAGAAAAAAATTTCTCTGATTAATGGCGCCATTCGCAATTTTTATGTATGATGAGATGACTTTGACTTTTATTTTTAAAGGGATTCGATAAAGAAACTGTATGAAATCGAAATTTCGCTGCTTAATCCCTAAGCTTTCAGGGGGGTGCTGCTGTATGGTAAATTAACCAATTCCAAAGCCAAGCGACATTTTTTTTAAATCCCTTATCCTACAGTCTTGGGTTGGTAACCGATTACGGGCATTTTTAACTAAGCGCTTTCGTGCTTATTGGCAACTCTACTGACTTTCGAATGAGATGAACACACGACGGAATTTTTTTTTCAAAACACACATTAACGGCGGTATACAGCTTTGTTTTAAATTACCGTCCTAAAACAGTCCTTTTCACTAAAACATAATATTTTACAATCAGTGTACTGTGCATGGAACACTATCGCAACAGTAGCGCAATCGAATTGCATAGTAAAATTATTGAACTAAGCACAAAGGTACCTTACAGTCACACCTTGGATGGTTAACAGCTAGTGGCATTTTCAATGCTCAATACTGAAATAATTCAGTATTTAGGACGTGAAACGACAGCGCCTGCTTTTTCATTTCAGGATATCAAGCATTAGGCTACATCGGAGATATGTAGGGGGTCTGAAAACTCCGACAATGGGTTAGAATCTAACTAGGCTATCCACCCAGTCCGCCAATTTAATTATATTTAAGGATCATTGTCCAACGTGGTGGATTCTGGTCAACTCCTCTCTGAGAAAGAAACCCGGGTCTCAGCAGTGGCAACGTAATTGGTTTCTTTTAACCAAATCCAATGCCGTGGCCCCGGAAATGCCGTGATGGTACCGGCCTAGAATAGTACTCCCCCATCTCTTCCCGCGGGTGCCGCAAGAGTCGGCTAAGGGACCACGTACCAGAAGGTGGGCAGCAGCGCCTTCTGAGGATTGTAAATCATACTGCGCTCGCCAACCCGCCTGCCAAGCGTGGCGTGTATAGGCAAATCCCCCCTTTATGGGGGAGGCATATGTCCAGCAGTGGACGTACATGGCTGAGAGAAGAAGAAGAACCAAACCCAATTAAATTTAAATGTAAAGTTGAATATCGTAGCAATTGGAAGGCTGTGGTCTCTTTAACCTTTACCCGTGATGCTCTATAATAATTATAACCAAGTCATAGTACTTATACAGAGCTCAGGGTTTTTGAGCATTAGTTAAGGTGCTATTAATGTGTCGGAACTTAGATTTTATCAGGTTGGTTTTCGAGAAACCATTGGGTGATGTAGTGGTTGTTTTTATAACGCGCCGGTCACGCAATGTTATGTTATATATATGAACCTAGCTGCGCCCCGCGGTTTCACCCACGTGGATTACGGTTTTCCCGCTATTTCAACCATCCCAAGGGAACTATACTTTTACCGGGATAAAAGTAGCCTATGTGTTAATCTAGAGTTTAAAATATCTCCATACCAAATTTCATCACCAAATATCAAAAATCCACATACACACTAACTTTCGCATTTATAATATTAGTAGGATAACAGTAGTACCACTCAATGCTCTATGTGAGAGTTGGCCCGAAGAAGTACTGCCGGCATATCTATTTCTACTGCCAGGCAGTAGTGTTCGCATTACTTCTTTCTGTTTGAAGGGTATGGTATTCGTATGGTTTCCGGTGAAATTACAGACACATAAGACTTATCAACTTTATGTGTCAGGTTGACGAGCGCAATGCAGTTCTTTACGAATTGTATGTCTATAGGCAGAGATTACCATTACCACTTTACACCCTGTGGGCCTTATGCTAATGCCGCCACCTTACCTCATAAAAAACCGCACTTTTGTAAAAAAAACAACTTTTGTATTCTGCTATCGCCCTAATTAAATTAAAAATACTGTTTTCCCTACCTCCCTGTCAAAATATGTTTTTCTGAAAATTATATTTTTTATACACATTTACCATGCACTAGGATACCCTGTGTCACGAGATGCATACACAATCACAATACACAAACATCCAAATGATAAATTATAAAAATAATGCTAAATTCATACATATACATATCAGAACTGACAGAAACTACAGTCAAACGTTAAATTTTATTACAAGTAGCTGCGCCACGCGGTTTTACCCGCGTGATGATGATTGTTGATGATGATGTTTAAAAGCAGTCTACCATAAATACCATAGGTAGTGATTCTCTTGTTCAACTAAACTATACTAAAATTCAGGAAAATAAGACAAGTAAGATTAGTTCTTATTTGATTACGCTAAAGTTTAAATTAGTATGACACTTATCAATAACCACAATAAAATTAAATGTTTTTATTACACTTTGCGGGTAGTTTTAGTTAAATTAAGTCGCCACTTACTTGGTGCCTATTAAAAGTACCCGCAATTTGACACAGCAGTGAAATAAAAGTCGTCTAATATTAGTGACAGCGTTGTATTTGGTTATGCTAATTTGAATTTTAATGTAAACAAACAGAATACGAGCCATTTTATTTTAAAGAACTTTAGTGAATTTTAGCTACTTCGTGTGGTTAACAGAATAATGGCTTTAAGTACCTAAAGTATCCGGGACCTAATGTATCTAAATACAAAATTTCATCCAAATCCGTCTAACCATTTGAGCATTGAGTAACAAATGTCCATACTACGAACAAACTTTTACGTTTATAATAGTTATATCTATTTCTACCATCTAATAGTAGGATTAGATGGTAGAAATAATGACAGGGCGTGATAAATGTGAACGGTGAATGGGAAATGTGAACCCACATGTGCTTGTGACGTTTAATAAATGTGCGTCAAGGTTTAGACCGTCTCAAGGCGTCAATAAATCGTGTTTAATGTCACGCATTTTTTTATAATGTACTACTAGCGCCCTGCGGTTTCACCCGCGTGGTGGTGATGATGATAATATCCTATGGCTATGTGTTAATCCAGGGCTTAAGCTATCTCCATACCAAATTTTATCCAAATCCATCCAGCCGTTTAAGCGTGAAAGTGTAACAAACATACATCCATACTCAAAAACTTTCGGATTTATAATATTAAATATTAGTAGCATAGTTCTAGCGTTTCTCACTTTAATGGTCAGTGACGATGTGGTCGAAGATATTACCACGCTAGACCTAAAATGCTTACTGGCTTTCAAGGACTGCCTGAACACACTATATGTTTGGTGACAGTTTCTCTTGAAGGTGAGACTTGACGTGAACTTGAGGGTGGCAGTTAGTCAGACGGATACTCTCAAGTACCCTACCACCATGCAAGGAATTTATTAACGGTGTTACCTTCACGGCAAGCTTATGAATTGGTGGGGATCGAACCAGCGTCCTTCAGTTTAACAGCCTACGCTGAGCTATCATCGCTTCAAAAGCATGCATAACTTCCAAAACCATAGCACGAAGCTTTCGATTATTGACCGTGCCAATTACTAGGAGTAACTAAACTACTCTGAAGTACATAACTTTATCAATCTACATCTATAAGCGGAGGTTTAACTTTAACGTAATATCCCTTTCATGATCATCATCATTTCAGCCATATGACATATTCTATAACTGCTACGAGTGGAACTCATTGCCTAAGTCTGTGTTTCCACATGAATACCATCTGGGCATCTTCAAGTCACGAGTGAACAGGTATCTTCTAGGCAGTCCTGAATCATCGTAGACCGCATCATCACTTAGAATCAGGTGAGATAGTGGTCAAACGCCTGCCTATTGTGAATAAAAAATAAAAATAAAAATAAAAACTGCTAAGCATAGTTCTCTCCCATGATCTCAAAAGAGCCAGTAGGAAGTACGCTTACTAGCCGCATCCAGCCTGTTCCTGCGATCTTGGTTGTGGTGGTAAGTTCATCTGCCCACCTTTAAGGGTACAACTTTTAAACATCAATCCTACGTTAGTTACGTCTTCATAACTATCTGTGTGCCAACTTCCAGCCCAATCCACCTTTTCGGTGATATGAACTATGTGTTATTAGTTGTTAGTCACAGTTTCCTGTTTAACCGACACAAAAAGGAGGTGTTCATTTCATCGAAATCTTTCGTTTTCGACGCCTGGAGTAATCCGAAAGTGTATTATATTTTCTTTGTAAAATATTTATTTATTTATTTTTATTTTTATTTATTTATTAACATTCACACAAGGTCTTCAGGTCCCAAACTAGGCAGAGCCTGTGCTATGGTCACCTGATGACTGATATATATATACACACCCAGACACAGGTCAAACAGACATGTTCATGCACACAAATGTTTGACCTGTCCGGGAATCGAACCCGGGACCAGAGGCTCAGAAGGCAGAGTGCTACCAACTGCGCCAACCGACCAGTCTAATATTATTATAATATCACGTCATGACCTGCTGATGAGATCCTAGAGATGTATATTATATTATTTGCCGTGGTGCTTCGATCAACAACAATGTATTCTTCATCGAAGCCGTGGTGGTACCCGGCCTAGAATAGTAACCCCCCCCCATCTCTTCCCGTGGGTGCCGTAGGAATCGGCTAAGGGATTACGTACCAGAAGGTAGGCAGCAGCGCCTTCTAATGATCGGAAATCATACTGCGCTCGCCTGCCAACCCGCCTGCCAAGCGGGGCGAGTATTGGCAAATCTTCCTGTATAGGAGAGGCATATGTCCAGCATTGGACGTTCTATGGCTGAGATGATAATTATTAAAATACAAAAATAAATGTGATTTGTGTATATTTTAAGAAATTAATCTGCGGACATGTTGATGATGTCGGTTACTATAACTATACCTATAGTAACCGACAGAAGTTTACATAAATATGCGGTTATATACACAGATATAACAACCAAGAATTCACATGCGGTTCCAATGAAATTCTTTTATAAATCATTTCAAATATTCATTTCTATGTTCATGAAAACTTTTCAGGGGCCGTACCATCAACTTTTACAAAACCATCATGTTTCAAGAACGTCATACTTCAAGCTTAAAGTAATAATGCTCAGATTCGTACCATGAACGTCTTAAAACATTATTGTTTTATTATCGCTCATAGACGTGTAGAATGAACGAAGAAACATTCCTGCTGTAAGGGCAAGCGAGACAACATTATATTTTCATATAGCGTTGTCGCTTTCGTTGGCGCTGGCTCATGGTACGCTTTGAGTGAACGAAATAGAGGTTTACGTCACAAAACTGCTTAGTCTAAACAACATTAAAGTAACATTGCTTATGTGGCCTTGTGGTACGAAAATTCAAAGTAAGATTACAATAATACTGCTATAAGAGTTGGTGGTAGGCCCCCAGAACAAGATAATTATTTTGGCCGGAACGCAGCTCCCCGCTCGAGTCTCAGGAGCGCGAACTAATAAAATCCGACAGAACTGACAAATGTGTTGGTGTTTGCTCCCTTTTTCTTGGACAACGGGAAATAAGAAATATTACATCGGATATTGCCTTGGGATTTTTTAAAATAGTTTTATATGAATATAGCAAGTATGGGCCTTCTATGTGAGTATATGTTTAGTATTATAGCAAAACAACACTTATCTTTCATCTCTATTTTTCATAGAATTGTCTATGAATACTAGCTGACCGTAGCTACCTACTTAACCTAGTGAAAACAATTAAACAGTCCTGGCACTCAAACGAGGCGCCATCTTGTTTACGCGCAATAATAATACATTTAGATAAATTATACAGTAAGGTATATTGCCCGAAGGCCCTAAGTATAAACTGCTTTAGGGGCACTGGGGCATCCATTACCCATCCTGGTACTTTAGGATAAGTCCCATGAAAAACAAATCCAATATTGTTTATCTTTTTCTCTATAATATCACAATGTTGTAAAATATCCACGTATAGGTAGTTTGCTCCCTCCCGACAGACTGTCGGACTCTGGAGGGAGCAAAAGAACTACTTATTCTTAAATCGGTTCAGACAACTCTTCTATTTAAAAGGGTATTCTTTCAGATTTAGAGTATCTTTTAGAAACGGGATATTTATCAAGTGTATTATTGATGATTTCGGCTCTCGAAAGTACTTCAATACATTTTTTTTCAAAGTTTTTTCATATTCTCTCTGAAATCTTCTTTGCAGCATTTCTTTGCATTTTAACTAAACTGTTGAAAAATGTTTCGCCAATAGTGTGTAGTTGTGGGTGGTGTCGATTTATATAGTTTTTAAACTTCATGTGTAATATTAAACTCTAACGCATTTTTATACATGGAGAAAATCAATTCGCTGTGACACATGACTGAGATAATTATTTTGCCATAATTATTGCCACACATAATTATATATAATAATATAATTTATAACTCTTATAAACTTAGAAAATAAAAATCTCTTTGAATCACTATGAAAAACCTTTTTAAGTAAGTTAGCTAATAAAAACGCGCCAAGCTCCGATCTCGTGCTTTCAGGCAGTAATAATATTAATATATGGTATGTAGAGGCTAACACGGCTCGGGATATAAAAGTTTAACGAACGAACACGGCTATATTTTTCACGAGTCGTAAAGAGTACCTAGTCCTCCACTCTATGGCGGCTGTGACGGCCATGTTGTTTTTCGTTGTACATTTTGGCGGGAAACCTATACTGCCTTAACTACAAGTTTTAAAGCGGTTTATCAATAGTAAGGTAAGTATTTATTCAGTAAAAGAGACCATGATTTTTTTTCTACGGCTTTAATTAAATATTCAAGCCAAAGAATATTATTTGTTCGAAGCAAGAGCAGTAATTCACAATTGGATAACAAGGGAAGCAAGCTGATTAAGATAACAATATTGAAACTCACGTACATAATTACTTTACACTGTTTTTACGGGTATAGCGTGGTACTTACGCGTAGTCGATATCCGATAACGTCCCGTTACGGGTCCCGGGACGTTACGACTAACGCACCGCACCGCACTCAAGATCCTGATGAAGGCTTCCGGAAGAAGCCGAAACAATTGTCGATCGTGATATCGACTACGCGTAAGAAACACGCTATACCCGTAAAAACAGTGTAAAGCTGATTAAGACTCTAAAACGAGATACAAATGAAAATTGTGTATTATACTAGTATTGAGACTGAATATTTCTTTTGTTTAATTCATCCTAAATATTACAAAAATTTAATTTATAAATTGAATGCAAGCATTCACTGGGATTATTCTTTATATAATTTATTTAGATAATTAATCATATATTTATTAAGGTTGGTTGTCGACCCTTAATAAATAAATGATTAATGAACATTTCATAATTTTTTTTTATTTATTTAATTATTTAATAGCATAGCATAACATAAAATGAAACCTCAATATATTACAGTATAAATAAGTTAAAATGAAATGCGATTTTCAAGGATTTAAATGCAACGGCTCCACACTAGGCTCTAGGCCCGTGTCGTGGAAACCATATTCATATTCATTGATTTATACTTATTGGGAGGCATCCTATGTTTAAAATTTACCAATGAAGTCTGTTTTACACTAACAACGTGGAGTATAACGATAGTTTGTGAATGTTAGAAGTGCGTGTGTGTGCGCAGCTACGTTATATAAACGAGTATGTTGAGAATAGTTTATTCGTATTATTTTATATATGAATTACTATAAAAGTGTTTTTACCTCTATAGCCACAGTCGCCACACCGCCTTGTAGATATATAATTTTTAAGTTTGTTACACACTGGCACGTAAAGGGCCGTCATTTTCCCGGAAGTCGTAAAAAGACGCGTTCCCGTTTGCCGCCATGTTGAATGTAGCATGTTTTGGCAGGAAAACCTTTGACACCATAAAAGTTATGACTTTTCTTATTCTCATTGGGTATTGCAGAAGAAAAAGCAGTTTTCTACATTCAGTGAGCTTCACAAAGAAACCAATTATTTATCCTTCTTCAATGCACCCCATGCTACCGTGCCTCTAGCTAAAACTTAGAATAATGTATGTATTTTATTTTTCCCTACCCCTAGTAGCGCCTGAAAAATGTGATTGGTATAGTTCGGACTTCAACTAGAAGATACTTTCTTAATTTCCAGTCCAAGAACGAATCGCTATCGAAATGGTAGCGTAGACGTATTGCATCACAATGTATCTGAACTCGTCAAACTGACATGTCAACTAGTAGTACAATGCTCACAAATTAATAGTTTGTCCGTTAATAAGTAGGTTATTCAATCGTTCTACGATCACAACAGTTTCACGTAAAGAGGCTTTCTCCAAAAAAGAATCGTACTTATAAAAGCACCCAACAGATGGCGTTAGATGACGCACGCAGAACAATGCCCAAGTTTGAAATCTTTTGTCACTGTCAAGATCTCAAAGGTAAATGTTTCCTCTTACTAGTCTGCGACCAGGTCTTTATCTTTCATTCTATTTTCACTTCTGATCCTAGAATATTCTCGTGTTACTTTTTTGCGCTTTTAGACGACCCAGCTTTATTTTGGACCCTTGTATTCTTCTTGAACGTGACCGTGAACGTGTTCTATTTTGAATCAAAATAGAACAAAAATCTGTTGTTCACAAAAAACATTTTAGACAAATGGCAGAACTTGCTTCTCTCAATTGACAATGACAGGTCAATTTCTTTGCCTATTACGCCATCTAGTAAGTAATATCGAACTAGTTTTTTTTTTAAGAAAAACCTCATTTAAATTTGTCAGAGTAGATCGACAAAAAAGAAGAGAATTGATTGTAAAAAAGCAGATAAGGAGTATATGAACTCCGTTACGATTAAGGAGTTTACGTAATTATAGATAATACATTACTTGGAAGATCATAGTTGACGAAGAATCAAGTTTCTATAGAAGAAGATATCAATTTAATAGTCAAAAAAATAACTCATTCGTTGGCTATAAGCTAAGGCACAACGGGTTACTAGCTATATTTTCCCTGTTCGCTGAGCTAGGACTGAAATAATCCAAACATTTGTTATTTAAATGAGATGTTATAACAACAGAATATGAAAATGGGGTTGAGATGACGTGCCATATCCATATTAATTCGACGGAGGCAGTGGTCTGCAAAATTTTATGGTTAGACACACACACACACACACACATCGAACTCTATTATACGAGAACGCACACAGTACGGAATTCTATACAGGGCGGATCAAAGCAACGCCCTCGAAGATATTTTATTTCTTTATTAAAAATGTACTCTTCGTTAAAATAGCATATCTATGCTCAAAGCAATTATAAACCATGGCTTATCTTGACAAGTACTCTGAGTTTGTAGCTGCACAGAACCTATGTACACTAAGAAATTAGTCTCTTAGTTTTTGATACCCTTCATGTGTATAATATAATTTTTAGGGCAAACAGGTCCTGCCCTCTCTGCCTGTACACACCCGCGAGCCTCGTAATGTCATCGGCACCTGTTAGCCCTTAAACAGCGATTGACATTACGGCCTTAAAATCTTGTATATTATGTAAGACAAAATATATATTTTAAAAATACGACAGTCAAAATAATTCCTTTAAAAATATATAGGCTACTTTCCCTCCGGGGCGCATTAGTTTTGCTCCACCTGTATAAGCATGCCTGATGAACTTTGGGCAAGTTTTATATTTATTACAAGTAGTCATGTGCGTGCATAAAACTCTTTAAAATACTCTTATATAAGTGACATGAAAGAGACATTAAACATTTTATGTGACACTACTATAACCTACTTCTTATAACAAAAAAAATATACTTTTGTGCACGGCTTCCATAACAATATATATATTTAAGTAGATATATAGGCAGTTTCATATATAAATCTCCCCCGTCTCCAGATATCCACTGACTGATCTGACTGACTCTCAAGGACAGCCTGATCACGCTGGGCTGTTATTGCTCATGTCTTTTACCTGCCGTGGGTTTCTTCACTATTTAACCTTCACCTAAAAGGAAATCCTAGAATGGATTCGATCCGTGTGGTCGGTGGTTGACCCTCACTTGATATCTCAATAGAAATAAGGTGAACCTGTTTTCGATAAAGCAGGATAGCTACAAATTCAGAGCTTAACGACCTTTCATAAAACAAGTAGAGCAAAAGTAATAAAATTTAATGTTGCTCAAATCAGCGCATCGAAAATCTCAAGAGAGAAAATATCGTAAAGTGCAAAACAATCTGCACCCCTAGGTAACCCTAGTTGAATTTAATAAGGTGCTATTTTTCAACTAAAAAACTTTTTTAAGCGATCAGAGGGGTGGATTTAACCATAACTGACGTTAAAGAGGGGGCAACTTGGTTTGATGTTTTAAAGCTTCTCGTGTTACAAACTTCAGTTAACTTCGGACTGAACCCGATGACGTGGAATGAGATTTAATTCGAAACGCAAAACTTTTTTCCTGTGATTTTATACGATTATGGCAAGTTGTGGATCAGGTGTTTTTATTTTGACTTCCAATTTCATGTGCATTTAGCCAATGTCAAGTATATTAATCATCAAGATTTGTTGGATCAAGTCGAAATTAACCCCAAACTCCCTTGACGTTTCTTCTTTGGTTCAGTAAAGTAGTGGGCAAGAGCATGTTTCTCACTTAGGCCATTTACTTTCACACAGTCGTGCACTTTCACGGACACTGAACGATTAATGATCCACCCAACCGAAGAAACACGTATTTTGGAAAATTAAAGAAAATGTAGATCCTCTCAATCACATTTTCCGCCACAATATGTTTATCAGAGCTATGAGTAACTCTACAAACTCCACATAGAGGTTTTATTGTTTTTTTTATGTGAAACTCTTTAGAGGTTTTATTAGAGAAAATAGGTTTTCTTCATTGTTGTGACCTCGTTAATAGAATCAAACCTTTGTATTTTTATGTAATTGCAACGCGGTACATCGTGTGTTCTTATTTGTGCCAGAATAAACTTTTTTAAAATGTTCTGTTTCTCAGCTGCGAGCAGTTATGTTCGTGGAATCTTTAATACGTAGTTTAAAAATATACTAACATACTTTCACTACTTAGGCCTCGAAATTTCTTCAACATAATGAGAATTACTGAACCGATGCGATGTTGAGGATTTTTATTAGATCAATCTCAAAGGGTATCTTTTCAAATAAAGGCAGTTTAAATATTCGTTTAGAAAATGAATGTTCTTTATCAGTTCATGACTGGCGAGAACTACTCGGAACTTGCATGGTTTTTACAAAGCTTTCGCCCCAGTTTTCTAAACATACTGCGTGTTTGAAGGATAGATTTTCTTTTCAAACCTTATTATTTACATTATTTAGAGCCTACGTTTACCACCTCACGGCTC
Source organism: Apeira syringaria (assembly GCA_934044485.1). NCBI lineage: Eukaryota > Metazoa > Arthropoda > Insecta > Lepidoptera > Geometridae > Apeira > Apeira syringaria. The sequence continues at coordinate 6,866,805 of OW203665.1, read as the reverse complement.
TCATCGATTCATTGATTTTGATAAACGAAGGCCTCGTTTATATTACACTAGTAGCGCCCCCGGATTCACCCGCGCGGATTACGGTTGTCCTGTATCATCAACTATTACACGGGAATCATACATTTTACCGGGATAAAAAGTAGCATATATGCTATTCCAGACTATAATCTATCTCTGTGCCAAATTTCATCCAGATCCGTTCAGCCGCTCTGGCGAGATTGAGTAACAAACATCTTTCTATTCATCCATCCAAACTTTCACATTTATAATATTATTATAAGTGGTATGAGTTATATGAGGATAGTTTGAATATCCGACTATTGGCCGATATTTCAACGGCAGATTAGCTTTTAGGTTGTGGTATACGCACGACAGCTGTTACATCCGCGTCGGTAACACCCGCGAATGCAAATGTACAAATAGCTGAAAACGTTACGGTCCGTTAGAGGGGTTAATGCGGATGGCGTACCCCAGGGCATAGGTTTGGTCCACAAACTATATCTATTTACTCACAACTATATTATTTCTTAGTTACACCTAATTAGGGGACTCGCAATAGAGCCCATGGAACATTATAGATTTTTGAGTTTAGGTATATATCGGATTTCAGCAAAGGAAAGTTTAAAATAAAGTTTTTATATTATTTGTATTCACATAATATTGCAGGTGCAAAGTAACACATATCTATGCAGAATTACTATTCAACTTTTGCTTATCAGGCCGGCTCGAATGTGAGAAAATTATCAACGTAATATTGAGTTAGTTCCGCTATGCACTAGTCTCGCTATACTATGCTCGAAAAATACCTAACCAGTAGTTCCGCTATGCACGAAATCCAATTCGCTGAATGTTACAAGGAAAACTGTTAAGTTCTGTTGTATTAATTTGTTTACCAAAATTTAAAATTTGGAATCTTATAGCACTTGAGGCCTGATTTATTCTCGATGTAACGTTCTGCAGTTACGGTACCCGCGTTTAAAATGATAAGCTCAGTTTTACTGTGTAAGCTAATCCAACCCTAAACCATTACGTTGGGATTACCGAAACCGTCAACGTCGTGGATGCAGGACTCCGAAAACCACTCGCCGCGTCGTCTCCAAACACTAATACGCCGATCATCATTAAAAAAATTTACTTGGCACTCTCTGTCTGTAAAAAGCATCTAGCCCCACTGAATAATCCCCCAGTATCCCCCCAGTTCAAATACTGACAGGAGAATTTTAAACGATTTGCACGTTGAACTCTGGTCAGAGGAAGTCAGTTCGAATAACTCGTCATCTCGAAATTTGCTGGTCTTCATGCAATCGACTACGGATACTTTGTTCACTGACACGGTTACCCGTTGTCAGCCATAGATGTGGTGTTGTCACTTACAGGCTTAGGTGTGTACCTGTACATGTTTTTTTATGACAGTCACACCTCCGCTCACAGACACACACAAACACATAATAAACATCCAAGACCCCGAGACAAAAATCCTGCCACGATTCGAACCCAGGGGACAAGTTGCTCAAGCTTGAAAAACTGTGTCACCAAACACACAGCGTGTTCAAGCAGCAGTCCTTGAGAGCCAGTAGGCATTTTAGGTCTAGCGTGATGACCTCTTCGACCACATAGTCACTGACCATTAAGTGAGATAGTGGTGAAACGCTAGATCTATACAGTATTAAAAAATTTTGGAACAAAATGTATATTTATTACTACAATGTTCCAATATTAATTCGAAATAGATTCAAACCTCAGATCGATATATACGAGTGCGGAGTGCATGCCGCTTGGAACCAAGGGTAGGTACCTAATACGTGCAAGGGGCCTCCCCTCTGACTCATAAAGAGGGTGGAAGCTCCCTCTCACTTTTGAGGGTATGGTCGATACTGCTCTCTTTTGTTTTCGCACTTCGAACGCACTGTTTCGCTCCCAACTCGTAGAGTAAACTATCACGAGAAGTTAGTTCACTAGCATTAACAATTTAAAAGGTTACCTTGCGGTACTACAAGCCCTGAGAAAATATTTATAGTTATTTAATACAGGATGCGAATCCTACCTAAATATAAGTTCATTCAACGAGGACATCGAAAACGTACTTCGTGAAAAAAAATTGTCAATGTTGCAGACTCTTAAAGGTTTGTCTTTTACCAATTACTTCTTAAAGAGACTGAGCCTTCAGCTTATTTATTTTTTAAAGTACATTGTGTATACAACTTAAAATAAATGTACTTATGAGATCAGTTTATGAGGGTTAAATCTGATTGAACAGAATTTAAAAATTAAATTTCATTAGCTAATTGAAGTGAAAAATAATTTTCGAGAGAAAAGTAGCTTAGCTAAGCTATGACACTCACAAATTACGTGGCTTTCTATTGGTAAAAAAATTTTCAACTTAGCTCAGTAGATCCAGAGATTACCCTCTACAACCTCTATGATGTTTCAACTTGTCGACAAAGCGTTTTGCTTTCACATTCATAGTGCGTATAGCTAATGAGTGGATTTCTTTGCCTTATTCTGTCATCATCATCATCATCATCTCAGCCATAGGACATCCACAGCTGGACATAGCCTCCCCCATTGATTTCCACAAGGACCGGTTAGAAGCGGTCCGCATCGAACCTTTGCCTGCGATCTTAGTCAGCCTTAATCTGTGTTACCGCATAAATACAACCTCGGTATCTTCAAGTCACGAGTGAATAGCTATTTTCTTAACAGGCGTTCGCAGATCGCATTATCACTTAGCATCAGGTGAGATAGTGATGAAACGCTTGCCTTATACCAATAAAAAAAAACGTAAAATCGCTGTCATTATCAAATATGTAACAGATGAGGGTAGTTTGTTTCTGTTATTCTTAAGCCGTATCTCGAACTAGCAGGTAGATAAGATTAATGAGTTCAAAGTTGAAAAATACTCAAGTTATACTATTATAATAAGTTAGACAAATGGCCCTGATAAGAAGCAAACAACAAAATAGGGAGATTTCCATTTAGGAGGCAAATTGTGTCATAAATCAGTATTATAGGTTCGCTCCTACTCTAAATTTTTAGTCCTTTTTGTCGTATGCTTTAGTTTACATATTTTGATATTCACTTTCTAACCATAGACAGGAGATAAAATATTTAGAGCAAGCTTTATTGCTTCAAAATAATACAAATAAAATCATTTTTATAATCCTAAGACTAAAGATGTACAATTGGCAGCCTTATCGCTTAACAGCAATTTCATCCAGGGAACCGTTTTATAGCTAGATGACAAAATTTCACAGACATCGTGCTGTGTTGGCCTAGAATAGTACCCCCATAGTCCCCCATCTCTTTCCGTGCGTGCCGTAAGAGTCGGCTAAGGGATCACGTACCAGAAGGTGGGCAGCAGCGCCTTCTGAGGATAGGAAATCATACTGCGCTCGCCACCCCGCCTGCCAAGCGTGGCGAGTATTGGCAAATCCCCCCTATATGGGGAGGCATATGTCCAGCAGTGGACGTCCTATGGCTGCGATGAATGAACGAATGACAAAATTTAAGTAGTGTGCAGTTTAAAACATACATGCTAAATATTATATTTGCTTAGATGAATATCGCACTAGTGCGACGTTAGTCCGGGGAGGATAATATAGGTACAGTTTATATTAAGATTACTCCTGGCAAAAACGAAATTAAAACGCACTAGTAAAACATCAAAGATTTATTGCAATGGTTAAGCGGTACATACAATGTTATTAAAAAATGGAGGGTGGAGCACTAGCTCCACGGGCGTAGGCGCATAAGTTAGGTTCATTCACATAATTTGCTTTATTCGCAATAGCACCGAAAATTGAGCAGAACGTATGGTTCTCAAGAAATGTTTGTACTATTAGGCAGAAATAATGGTTTCCTCTGCCTGCACAAAATGCACATACAGCTCTTGTAAAATTAACACCTGGGTGGGTATTTGTCTATAGTTGTATCTAGTCTAGTTTTTTATTTACGTGATTTTGCAGCGTACCTATCTTCCTTTTTAATAAATCATTGGGTACATAGTGTACAACATAATAAAGCTCTGCACAATTCAAGTGTAAGAATACAAGGGCTCCATACTATAACTGCTAGCAAAAACAAGACTATATCAGTAAACTGTTTCCACATATTTAGGAAACTAAGACAATGCGGGTAAAACCACGGACACGCGTAGTACACAGAAAGGAAGGGCCTTCTTCGTAATGAGGCCATATAAAGACTACATTGGAAGTCCATTGGTTCACGTTTCCGAATAGTCTTCTTAGTCTTTTTCTTAAATTTAAGCCTCTTTGCAGGATTTTGATCCAACGCGTGAAGCAAGTAATGCGGCACTGCATACTCTTCAAGTTTACGTTGGGCCTGTCTAGAACATCTCATTGATTTTATTCTAAATCCGATCCGTTTGCAAATAGCAGGTATGCGACTTGTGGTTACAGCATTCTTGCACATCTCACATGCTTGTTTTGGATTTTTCGCCACAGATTTCATGATTTCGTAGCTATTTATTGGGTCAGAAACTGTTCTGTAAGTAGATCTTGTAATGTCACCTAATGTGGAACACCCTAACCTGCCCACATCTATTAATGATTCTGTAAATAGATAACAATCATGTGCATTTTTATACTTTTTAGCTTGTCTCATTAGTTTTTTATCTATTTTCATTCGATGTTTTCTTCGTATTTCATCTTCCATATGATATTGAACTCTACGTTTATCTAACTCTTTCAAAACTTCAGTCCTGTGTTCTAAATTAATCTTCTGTAAGATGGCACCACATTGACAAGTACTACGCCCGCAAAGGCATTTATTCATCTTCCTTTTTTTTAATTTGCCTTTTTTGGTCTGCGCCTTTTGTTTTTTAATTTCTGCGGCACATACTTTACTGCCACATAAGCAAGGTTTGATTTTCTTAGCAGCTTTGGCTTTTTTGTCTTTTAATTCTTTTTTGTGAAGAGTTAATTTCTCTTTCTTCCCTTTCTTCTCTTTGTTCTTTTTATTTTCCTTATTTTCTTTATTCTCTTTCTTCTCCTTATTTTCTTTCTTTTTCTTATTTTCTTTATTCTCTTTCTTTGTGAGCTTATCCTTATTTTCTTGCTTCTCCGTATTCTCTTTATTCTCTTTCTTCTCTTTCTTTGTGAGTTTATCCTTATTTTCTTGCTTCTCCGTATTCTCTTTATTTTCTTTATTCTCTTTCTTGTCTTTCTTTGTGAGTTTATCCTTTATATATATTATAACACCTTTATCACTCGTTAACATCTGTCCACAGCCACAAATTATATTATCTTTGGGTGTTTTTATTGAAACTTTGGAGTTTATTTCCGGCTTATTTTCTATTTTGATTTGATTTAACTTTCCTAACGAGGGTACCTCTTTTGGTATTAGGTTAGGTTTACTATTGACTTCAGCTTTAGTATTACGATCGATTTGGCAATTTATATCGGTGCCACTAACTGTAACTACTGTGGATTCATTAGGAGTCCTAGGTAAATGAATATTTTTTTGCAACGCATTACCACTTATCTTAACTATAGAGTATGGAGTTAAATTTGGAAGTTTATTTTCTGGGACGCTATGACTAGGAAGAAAATTGTCTTTTTCTAATCGATTTATTTTTGAATGTTTTTCACTCATCCTTTCTCCAATCTGCTTTATTTTTTTGTGTTGCTTTTTATATGTATCATTTTGTAATGAAAACGTAACTGTTTTATTTTGTCCAGTTTTGTGAAGCTCGTCACATGGACATAACAATTTTTGTTCTATGAAAAAAGGTTGATTTTTGCTTTCATATTCAGATTGTACCCGAGGACTTCTTTTTGATATTTTTTTAGTCTGGGTGGTGTTTTCGATATTGGCTTGAGTTTTAGTGACTCTTACATTATTTGACAATTTCGCTCCAAATAACGTCTTCTGAGGACATCTATCACTTTTACACCTTTTAATGTTGGCTATTTGTGCCTTTTTATGTAAAAGATTTTCTATTGGCTGTTTATCCTTTAGTTGAATAACATCGTTTTTATTGAATTTTTTCAACATTGGAAAACACGAACAGATAAAGCGTTTTATAGCAGGTGACTTAACTAAAGATTTATTCTGAACAGGTAATATACGTGAAGGATGTGTTTTCTTGCACATACATGTTGAACAACAATAACTATTAGATTCATTTCGTTGACCAAGAATAGTTTTGCTTTCGTTTTTATAAAATTTACGAGGTGTGTATGGTAAAATAGTCATCATATCATTCTGAGTTCGATTATGTGCCGTGCTCTGATATAATTCTTCTGCATTGCGTTTTTTCAAAGCTTTTGTTGTAAATATACTAAAGACAGACTGAGGTTTTCTAGGTCTGCCTGCTTTATTTTGACCTGGTTTGGTTTTAGTTCCAGTATCATGGGTAGGTACGCCTTTTGATACTTGTGGTAAATGTTTCTTATTAGTATTATATAAACATGTATCATCACACGTATTTTTCGTTTGGAAATACTTATCATTCACATTAGTAGCAACATTTTTTGCATTTGATTTACTTTTGTTGTGCTCTTGTAATCTTTTCTTGCAATACGAACATACATTAAGGCATTTGTAAATGGGGAGGGTCTGGGAATTTAACTTTTCCTGTATTTTATCTCTGTGCTTATTATCTTGATTAATTTTACACTCCACGTCAGTACCACTAACCATTAATACTGTGGTTTCTTTCCCCGTCTTTGGATCGTATGTAACAGACATATTTTTCTCCAAATAATCGCCACTAATTTCAGCTACAGTAAAGTCGTTCGTTGTTTTGTGCAATTCTCCAGTATTCCCTTTTTGATCTTTTTTTATTTTAACTCGACCTTTAGCTTGTTTTGACGTCGGTTCTACCACCGGATCATTAATAAATTCATTGTTTTTTTCAACATTTATCCGAGGTTTGTCTTTTTTTGAATAGTGAGTTGGATCAAACGGCGATCTAGTTTGAATATTATCTACTCGTCCAACGGTAAATATTTGTTTTTCCCAGTTTTTTAATTCCTGTTGTTGTAATTTTGCAGTGCAAAAGCACCGCTTTAACGCTTTCCCAGTGACTAAAGCTTTATTTTCAGTTTCTTTAATAGCCTGTATATTGCTGTCACTTATACTAATTTGTGTGTTAGTATTTTTAGGTGACCCTTTTTTGTATGTAGCCTTTTCATAATGTTTGTCCTTTACAATCAAAGGGTTATTGTCACCATCAGTGTATTGTAAGTTGTTGCATAGCTCTTTGTAAAACTCTATATTTATGCTGACGTTGGAACCAATTTTGACACCTTGCCAATTTTTGGGGTTTAAAAGCGGGAACCGGGGTTCTTCAACTGTCATTGGAGCATAAGATTGTACATGTTTTGTTGTAGTTCGGAGGGAATCCAAATCTGTGGTTGTGAAACAAGATTGAGAACAAATACTACCTGTTTCAACTGTTCCTGAGCGATAGCGTATATCGCGTTTTTTAATTCTATCTAAACATTCATAAGGATTACACTGTCCAGGAATACACACACCTGGTTCACATTCAAGCGGGCTCAGCATATTCTTTGGGTTTTCTTTTCCGTTTCTATACTTGAATTTTACTTGGGAATATTTATCATGGGTACTTATTTTTACAGGTTTACTTATTAACTTATTTGAATTTCGTAATGTAGATTCAACTTCGTGTTTATTGTTTGTCTTTTGTAGTGATAATGTGCAAAAACATCTCTTTATGAAAGGGATCATACCTGATCCAACATATTTTTTTAACGTCTGTGCTTGTTGTGTTTTTTGCGAGGTTGTTGGATGTATATGACGAGAACCGCGACTTTTTGTTCGAGTTTTGTGCACTTTAGCTGTGTGACTTTTAGATATAGTTTTTCTTATTTTTCTACCATCAACTCCAGAAATATCTTTAAAATCCCCAGGTGAACAATCTTTAAAAAGTTCTATATTAAATTTAAAATCAGATCCAATCCGCACACATTGTCGGTTATGATTTCTTCTTGAAAGTGAACTCTTTCTTTTAAATTGCCCCCTCTGATTATGTTTCTGCTTTTGGTTAAAAGTGTTATCCGACAGTGTTTGTATTTTTTGAAATTGTGATTCACGTTCACCAGTTACACTGCATACTGATCTCATGTCATATTGTTTTGTGGCAGTACCTGATGTTTTCAAATTACGTCGCTTAATTATTTTACAGCATTCTGCCGGATTGCACTCTCCGGGCACGCAAATACCCGGTTCACATTCATAAGGCTCTAGATATGGATGTCCTTTGTTTTTATGTCGGGTTTTGATACCGACTTCTTTAAATAAGACACCGTTACATATAAGCTTATCCGTCATATTAGTTTGACATTTTGTAGAAACGTCTTTTAAATTGTTTATAGGTTGTGGTGTGATTTCGTTTTGATGTTGCTGTTTTCCAACTTTTTGTAACTTTAATGTACAAAAACATCGTTTCAGTAAAGGGCCTACACCAGATGCTTTGGACTCCATCTTTTGTACATCAGATTGAGCTGAACGATGAACCACATTCTCAGTACCTTTTGAAATATCTTTGACTTTTCTTGGTTTCAGATTTCTAACTCCTTGATCCGGGTGTCTGGTTATCTGATTGGGACGGAAGTTGATAGGGCTCAAAGTATTTTCTTTATAAAATTCTGAATTGAAACTAAAATTTGAACCAATGCAGACTATTTGTTTATCGCTTTCTACATTTCTACAACTCGTCAAGAAATGTTTATCAAGTTTTGGCAATTGTTTAAATGTTGAGGACTGAACTTTCTGGTGTTTTCTTTTATCGGCCTCTGTACACATAGTCGTAGCTGACGAAGCTTGATATTTTTGCATTGAAGTGCCCGAGTCCCGGTAAAACCTACTTTTAATAAAATTTTCACATTCATTGTCGCATTGTCCTGGGGTACATCCACCCAGTTCACATTCATATGGTTCTAATCTATATGGCTGTGCTTTATTATAGGCATTAACATTTGGGATAATTGTAACTGTTGGGCTATTTTTTCCATTTGAATGAAATTTAGGTAATATTTCATGCCTAGGTACTTTGTCTCTCGGTATTTGTTTTCCTAAATGACGTTTTTGAAAGCCATCCGGTTTTTGCAACTTTGCCGTACAAAAACATCTTTTTAAGAAGGACGCTGTCCTGGTTGATAGATGATTTGTAGGTGTCGTTATTTGCACATTTCGATTACTGTGGGCTAGGGAATCTTGTAAAGATTTTGATGATAATAGTCTTCTGTAACGATTTTTATGAGGTGATTCTCCATTTGCTTGTTTCCGTTTGTAACTTTGCGTAAAAGCAGAACCATTTACATTATGCATCATAGATTTATTTTTATCTCTATAAAATTCGACATCAAAACTAAAACTGGATCCTATACGTACGGCTTGTCGTAATGGCAGTTTAGATTTTACAATAGTTTTAGACTTCGGAATTCTATGGCTATACTGAGCGTACTTGCCTGCCATAGATTTACTTATATTATTGGTCATAGTGGATGCAGATGTTCTCCAAGGCTTAGCTTCTGTGCTAAAATTATGAGTTTTGTGATTTCTCATTTTCATTCTTTCCAAGCATTTGTAGGGTTCACATTCATATGGGTCCAAATTAAGTATCTTGTAGCTTCTAATTTTCTTCGTGTTTTGACCAGTCGTTAAAGTTGTGACAGTGTTCTCATGGTGTTTTTTGTCAGTATTAAGATCGATTGGGTTTGGGAATTTTCCTCTTTTCTGCAATTTCAAGGTACAAAAACAACTTTTATTTACGGGAGTCATACCTGATCCTTTGTAGTGCATTGCAGTTGTTGATTGGCATTCTCCATCTGAATTTCCAAAATTATTTCCGCCGGTTCCTTTTGTTTTCAAATGCCTTTTATTAAATGATGAATTTGTAGATGCGACGCTATTTTTCCTCATTTTAGGCCTAGCATTAAGGGCAACGTTATCCTTAGAAAACTCAATATTAAAACTAAAAGATGACCCAACGCAAACAGCGTGATTATGGCTTTGAGGTTGAGTTGTGGATTTTATTTTCTGCCGTTCACGTTTCTCTTTTCTTCTTGATATATGTTCATAAGACTGTAATTTTTTTGACTTTGACTGAGCATGTAAATATTTACTATCACTAGACATGGATTCAGATTTTTTTTCAGATAAGGCCATTGTAGAAACTTTTTTCCTGAAGCGTTTCGTAATTAGTTTTTGACATTCAGTAGGATTACATTGGCCTGGTACTCCAGGCTCGCATTCGTACGGTTTTAATGCATGTATCATTTTATTTCGGTTTTGAACCTTTAAGTTCATTGCATAAAAAGAACTAGGAAATAGATTTTTCTTTACATTAATACGATTTCGGCTGTTGCCCAAACGTGTATCAAGTTCTGATCTTGTTTGATTTTGCTTTTTAATGTGTTCAGTTGATGCAAATGCAAATAACGATCTTAAACCAGCAGTTTTAATATAATCTTGTTTAGTATACGTAGAAATCGATGTTTTCTTCAGTATGAGTTTTGATAAGTTCACATTTCTGTAAAATACTTGAGCGGGCATAATAGTGGTTTCAATATTTGTAGAATTTATGGTGTTCTGTGTATTTTTAATATATCTATTTTTGTTTTTTAGTTTTAAAGTACAATAGCATCGTTTGAGGATAGGCCGTATTCCCGATGCTTTGTTAAACTTCTCCACTTGAATAGATTGTAATTCTTGATTCTTCTTGGATAGCCCCACAGGATTTATACTTTTACTTTTTAATGTTTCTGGTGGTTTTGGATATGCCCTTTCTAAACCTTTCTGCGAATAATTTTCCTTATAAAATTCTATGTCAAAATTCAATTTAGAGCTAATTTTAACAGCTTGCCTAGAAGATTTTTTTTGTCCACTGTCGGATGTTGATTTTAACTTATCATCTATGGTATTTGCAGAACTATTACGCGTTTTCTTTCTTGCTTGTTGATTTCTAAAGTTAAATTGGATCTCTGCATTTCTTTTTGCAACACTTGATGTGGTTGTGATACTGGACATAGATTTCGTTTTATTTTTACCTGTTGTAGCGCTGATGTTTCTCGGTTTTGATTTTTCACGCAATTTTATTCTTTCTAAGCATTGATAAGGATCGCAATCTCCTGGAGTGCAAAAATAAGGCTCACACTCGTAAGGCTCTAATTTTCTTTTAATCTTAGTACTTTTTGAAACCATTTCAACCGCTTTCAATCTCTCTTTTTCTGATAACACATCAGGTTCTTTTTCTGTACTAGCAGTAGCCATTTGTTTAGGTACTTTAGTTTTCCCAAATTTATGAAGCTTTAACGTGCAGAAGCATCGTTTTAAAGTGGTGTTGATGAAATCTCCATTACGTATCTTCTCGGCTTGCATTTGTACATGCTTTTGTTGTCTATGGTCGTTTGTATACTTTTGGGATATTCTTTCTTTTTTACGTATTGCTTGCGAAGGTAATTTGATATTTGAGGTATGGGGTTTTTCATAAAGCTCAGACTGAGAATATCTAAAATTTATTTCCGGTGACTTTTCTTTAAAAAACTCTACGTTAAAACGGAAATCAGAACCTATTCTTACGGCTTGTCTGTTAGAATTACTTGAGGAATTTATTGCATGAGGTTTTCTTTTTGTATGTTCTTGACTGGGTTGTTTCTTTGAAGTCATTACAACGGACTGTACTTTTTTCGCTCTAAATTTTTTCCCAGGTCTTTTTGTAATACTATATGTAGACTTCGACATATGGTTGACTGTTTCGGTACTTTTTGTGTCGCGTTTTATAAAACGAGCATTAATGATTTTTTCACAATCATACGGATTACATTCATCAGGTACACATATACCCGGCTCGCATTCATATGGTAATAACTTAGAATGAAATTGGTCTTTAATATTTCTTTTACCAGTAGCTTTGTCGGCATATATTAGATTTTCCTCTATCGCAGGTGCAGGTTGTCCAGATGCTAACGTGCCTTGATTAATTTGTTGTATATGAGGTTTTCCCCCTTGATTAGAAATTTTCATAGTGCAAAAACATCGTCGTAAGTTATGATTAGTTACAGTCTGCTTAGATTTACCAGTATAACTTTTTTGTGAAATTTTATTGGTTCGACGACTTTTCTGCGGATGTACAGCTTTACTTTGATGTTTCAAATCGCCTTTAGCTTTCTTCTCAATCTTTAAGGTATCTTGAATTGGACGTTTTTTTGTTTCGACACGTCTAGGTGCGCGTTTTGAATAATCTCCTCTATAAAACTCTATGTCAAAACTAAATGTCGAACCAATTCGAACTGCTTGTCGCTGTGGCGATCCGCCCTCGTCTAAATGTTTTATAACGGGTTCTCGGTGTAAAGGTTTTCTTCTTGTTTCTGTTGTTTTTGGGATGGAAGAAAGTGGTTTTTTAACTTCTCCAACGGCAACTGTTCTAGTCGTTATATTGGGAGTTGAATGAGAGCGGTGCTTAGGATACTGAGGGTTGGTTGAAACTGAATGAAGTTTTGAGTACCTTTGTCTAATTCTTTTGTCGCATTGAACTGGATCACAAACTCCTGGAACGCATACCATGGGTTCACATTCATAGGGAAGTAGCGTATGCAATGGCATAGCAGAGATGCGTGATTTCATAGTTTGTGAACTTTTTGACTGCGATTTTGTGATCTTTTGTAAGTTTCGTATCTTTTTCCTTGCTTTTGCAGATTTCGATTTTAGTTTAAGAGTACAGAAGCATCGTTTCAAATCATAGTCTCCCGTTTTTGAATCTTTTCCAATAGTTTCACTAGTACTGGATGTTTTATGGCGTATTTTCTTTCGAGCTGATGCAATTTCCTTATTTTTACGGCGCGCTTTATGTTTCCTAGTATAAGCAACGTTTGGTTTATTTTCATTAGATTCAATATTACGAGACGAACTTATTTTAGCTGTCGGTAGTTCACTTTTTGATAAACTTTCATGTTGAACACTACTTTTGTGAACATATTTTGCCTTTTCTCTCTGCACACGTTGCCTACCTGTTTTTGATATATTTGTCTGCTTAGGTAACACTGCAGGAACTTGCAAAGCCTGTTGAGCATCAGAACTTTCTTTTACCTTTTTCGAAATAAGCTGTTTTTCAACAGTTTTCTGTGTAGAGATTTGTTCTGCTCGTTTTGCAAATGATTTAGCTATCACATGTGAAGTTTTAGGTGGCCTGATTGAGTTAGATTTGGCAGATTTTTTCTTAATAGCAGCATTAGCTGTTTTACTTTTCCCTATCATTTTAATTTGAATAGATTCATGCCGACTGGGCCCACCTTTTCTATTGCTTTTAGTAGCTTTTAGGTCTATATCTGTTTTGTTTATATTAGCTTTTTGTGACGTTTTCATCTTGTTTGTTTCTGTTTTCACTGCAATTTCTTTATTTTTAGCTTGAACAGAAATATCGGAAGCAATGCTTTTCGGTTTATTTCTTTCAGTTTTTTGTACTTTAAAATCATAATTTCCATCGCCTTTCTTGTTCCTGGTTTTTCGTAAGCTTCGTTTTTTCTTTTGGAAGCACTCTTCTAGTGTACATTTTTCAGGATCACACTCAAAGTTACAAGCCCACTTTTCTAAAATCTTTTTTCTCTTTATGTCTTCTTGATACTTTATGAATGAATCTTGTAAATTTATTCCAAAAGTATTCTCATAAAGGTCCACTAATTCAGTAGCTTCCAAATCGTTATCTCCATATTGAGCTCTTACTTTTTGAACAAAGTTATTGAAATTCTCGCTAATAGTTTCCTTTATTTTGTTTTCCGCATTCTTTACATTTTCTAAAGATTTTTTTAATCCAGCACTTATTATATGCTTTGTTTCTTTCATTTTCATGGCTGATTCTCTAACAGTTTTTTCTACATCAGAACTCATTTTATTGTAAGCCCGTTTTATTCTTCTTTCTCCTCTAATGTCATATTTTTGTGGAACACTGCCATGCGGTATTTCAACAGATCTTACTGGCTTAGGTAAAATCTTTTTTCTTTTTATATCTTCTTGATACTTTATGAATGAATCTCGTAAATTTATTCCAAAAGTATTCTCATAAAGGTCCACTAATTCATTAGCTTCCAAAGCGTTATTTCCATAATGAGCTCTTACTTTTTGAACAAAGTTATTGAAATTCTCGCTAATGGTTTCCTTTAATTTGTTTTCCGCATTCTTAAAATTTTCTAAAGATTTTTTTAATCTAGCACTTATTATCTGCCTTGTTTCTTTCATTTTCATGGCTGATTCTCTAACAGTTTTTTCTACATCAGAACTCATTTTATTGTAAGCCCGTTTTATTCTTCCTTCTCTTCTAATGTCATATTTTTGTGGAACACTGCCATACGGTATTTGAACAGATCTTACTGGCCTAGTTCTATGCCTACTAAGCTTTTCACCGCGATGATCCACTCTTTGTCTTTTATGTATTGTTCTTTCACCTTCGCGATACATACCTACCCGTGAGCCTCTGGACTTTCCATGTCTTAACTCATGTCTTTCATACATATCTATCCGTGAACCAGGACGCGGCCGCCTCCGGCGATTAACCCCATCGGCTTGTCTTTGCTTGAAAACAGAGTCACAAGAGCAGCAACTACAACATTTGCTAAGCTGCGATGTTCCAATGGATCCTTTGTCAACTAAATTAACAAGTTTTAAAATAGCACTGTTTTTATCTGATTCATCAAGTCCATTACCATGTTTTGATAATGGAAAATTTTTGGGTTTTATATCACCGCTTAGACTAGTGTCTGATAGAAGTTGCTTTCTAATATCATCATAAACTCCTCTAGTCCTGATTAACTTATCGAGTAGCTTTTGTTCCCGCATAGGTATATACTTTCCCAAGTAAAGTTTGTCAATTCTTGAGCCTTGAATAAGCAAATCTTGTAAAGAGGGACTTTCCGACCCACTTTTATAAAAACAAGAAGTGCAAGAGCAACTTCGGCTGGTATCTCTACCCTGGGACGATTTCATTATGTTGTCTTCTATGTACCTTGTTTATATAAATGTCATTCAGAACAAAAATAAACTAACAACATAAATAATTTCAAAAATACATTACTCCAAGCAATTATCGCATGACTTCCCACAAGAACTAGACATTTCATCTGTAAATGAGATCAAAATTAGTCAAATCAAAATGTTATGTACCTTAATATACATATTAGAACCTACAGATAAATCAGGCGCGGGTAAAATAGCATAATATGTATAATTAAAATTAAATACGTAACTAAATTTAGTTCCCGCGTTAGCATATAACCAGGCTGGATGCGGGCCGCTTCCCACCGGTCCTTGTGGAAATATGGACATACCTATGTCTAGCAGTGAACGTCCTATGGCTGAGATGATAATATTACATTATTTTATTCCATCATCAATATTTTTAGCAGCGCAAGGGATGTACCTAAGATATTCTAGATTTTTTTTACACCTTGTGTTACATTATTTGAATTTTAGCAAGGATCCCTACTCTTTTTGAAAATATAATATAGACTATATCACCGGGGGATAGTGTAGCTTCCCAAAAGTGAAAGAATTTTTCATATTGGTTCAGTAGTTTCGGAGCCTATTCAATGCAAACAAACGATGAAATCTCTCCTCATTATAATATTATTAGTATATAACGTTTAATAAATATGCAGATATGAAAGTATAAAACACGGGAATTACTCACGTAATAAGTCAGAGGGTTCCGGCTATAGTTTGAACCACATTCGATGGTCTTTGTCAAGGAGAATACGGGGCGCTCGCGGTCGCGGTTACTGACCGCGAGCGCTCTGAATGTGTTTGAAACCATACTCGGATCGGAACCCTCTGACTTACTACGTGAGTAATTCCCATGTTTTATACATTCATAATGTGTTTAAATCACGTCGGTTTTAATAACAAAATATGTAGTTGCTATTAATAATGCCACAACAACCATAATTCAAGAAGACAAAGCCTACTCACCACAGGACTTGTACTAAATTCCACAACCGACACATTACAGTCTGGACGGTGACATTACAATAAAATTTCTCTCCATTTACTTCTTATCATTTTGATGAATCCCCACTTCTCGAATAAAAAAGAAAACTCTTACAATTACATCCGTGTATGCAATATTTCTAAAAGAAGAAAAGTGACAACATTTGCTGTCAAAGGATCAAAGCGTTATCCGTTATCTTTCTGATAGATATCCGTCAACATTTTCTCAAGCCCATCGAAATAATAAGTACTTATATACGTACAACGTAAGGACTTATTATTTCGATGCTCAGTCCATAGAAGTAATATGTAGTAGTTGTACGTAGTACATATTACTTCTATGGCTCAGCCAGAGTCAATGAGCATATAACCTAACAAATACTGTTGAAATCATAGAAATAATATGTACTACGACATACATTGTTGTACGTAGTCTCAGATAAAATAAAGGAGCGGAGGCTGTATACTCAAAGTACGTAAGTACATATTAGTTCCACATTAGTTCGATGATTATAAGAGCTGATAATTTCTCAAAGCATGTCCCCAACACAGGTAAGTACGTTCAGTGAGTATGTAGCTGGAGTTGTGGGAACTTGGGCAGGAATCAGGTAGTAAAGGCAATGATGTTTTACTAAAGATGACGTATATTCATACTGTGCGGTGCTCAGAGTTCGTTTCTTTACGACATAAACATGCTTACTGCGACAGATAATACGGTACAAATAATATAGAAAAGGATAGCTATATGTTTAGACTTGCGCTTGAAATACGCGTCATAATGAAAATTACTACAATTGACTTAATTTTGCCGCCTCATTTTCCGCGCGCTTGTGCCACATTTACCTCATATAAACATATAATATCATTGTAGTAAAGGTGTATAAAATGGTACCTAAATTTCGTTATAGTATAAGACTCCTGTAGATAGATAAGGGCTCCTGTAATATTATGCTTTATTTTTAAGCACAATAAGTTTGATAACTAACTATATGCTCGCGAACCTATACCTGTTACGAAGTATATAAATCCTTGGTATAGCGCTACTCTAAACTGTATAACAATATTAAAGGTACAGTAGCCCTAGACAAAGTAACATTGTACTAGCGTTAACGCTGAAAGAAAACATAAATGTATGAGAATGACGCCTCAAAGCGATATTTTATAATCATTTTAATAAAAAAATATCACGTTATCAACGAGAACAAATATTCCTCGTTAGATGTTATTTAAAGAAAGAGAAGCGATATACCTTATGTTGGCCCAAAGTCGTCTTTTGTTTCTAAAGAAAAAGTCTAAAATGTGATTTTTTTAGGTCACGTAGGTCATGTGTAAAGTACCTACACATTTTAAATCGACACGCATTAGGATTTGTCCCGCCCTCTGCCGCAACTGGTTTAT
The DNA here is from genome assembly GCA_934044485.1 of Apeira syringaria. Classification (NCBI taxonomy): domain Eukaryota; kingdom Metazoa; phylum Arthropoda; class Insecta; order Lepidoptera; family Geometridae; genus Apeira; species Apeira syringaria. The sequence goes on along the minus strand of OW203665.1, from coordinate 6,849,441 downwards.
TGCAGTATGACCTAGGTACTATCTTATCTATGAGTACGGAGTACGGGGCAGCCTGCGGCACGGATGGAGCAGGCTGCCGAAATTTCCGAATCCTTCTCTTTTTTTTTTACATATTATAAGTTTACGTTTGACAACTGTCTCACCTGATGTTAAGTGATGACGTTGTCTAGGATTTAGCACGCAAACCTAGAAGGTACCTATTACTCCCTACTTAGACCGGCCGGTTGGCGCAGTTGGTAGCACTTTGCCTTCTGAGCCGCTGGTCCCGGGTTCGATTTCCGGACAGGTCAAACATTTGTGTGTATAAACATGTCTGTTTGACCTGTGTCTGATATCAGTCATCTGGTTACCATAGGACAGGTTCTGCCTAGTTTGGGACCTGAAGACCTTGTGTGAATGTTAATAAATAAATAAATAAAAAAAATACTAATATTATAAATGCGAAAGTTTGTGAATATGGATGTATGTTTGTGAGTCTTTAAACTTTAAGCGGCCGGATGGATTTGGATGAAAATAGCTTATACTCGTACCTTGGATTAACACATACTTAGGCTTATTTTCATCGCCACGCGGGTATAACGAATTTGGATTAAATTTGGTAGGTATGTAGATACTTCAGGTCCCGGTATAACACAGGTCACTTTTCATCATCATCGTCAACATCAATTATCACCACGCGGGTAAAACCACGGGGCGCAGCTAGTACCTAGGTACTATATAAATATAAATAAATTTCGTTTCCAGTAGTTTTGACTTCATTCAAATGTTTCTAATTGACGCACTCTCAAAAAGGAGGCCTGCTCTAGATCTTGTTTTATATTAATTAAAAGCGTGAGGAAGACATAGAAGAGAGCTACCTAATAGACATACATATAGAGACTTACACATAGAATCCTCGCAAGTCTGTGGTATCTGTCTATCTGTTACAACGTGAGTTGATTCAGTAAATTAAGACTTAAGCTCCAAAGTATAGTTCTTGTTTTATGTGGGCCATAATCTTGATCAAGTCGCCTCTCCACCTTGTATGTGGATGTCCTACGATAGGCTTTACGCTTGGCAGTCTGTGGACTCCACTCGAGAGATTTTCGATCCCATTAGCTATCAATTCACGTGAAATAACATTTTCCCTGCCGACTGTCATTTTAAACCGACTTCAAAAAAGGATTTTTTTTTAATTTTTAAGTTAAGTATGTTCATTCGATATCTTTACCATTTTTTGGACCGATTCAAAAAACTCTTTTTTCGTTTGATACAGTGTACCTCCGAGGTGATCCCATTTCAATTTCATAAAAAATGGACTAGCAGTTTTTGAGTTACACTCCAATAAATGAAAAGTGTTACGTCTACTTGGAAGACTTCCTCATTGCGGGTGAAGAAATCGGTGAATATACACACAATGACAATTGATCCCGTCAGTAGCAAAGGTCATTGAAAAGGGAGAAAAAAATTCTACCAAAAAATGGGACCGACTTTAACTCTCAAACAAGTGTGAAATAACTTGTCGAAGTCGGTACCATGAGCACAATATTTTGATTCGTAATATTAGGTAGATACTTTTGAACTATCATGGTACCTACCGACTTCGACAAGTTACTTCACAGTTTTGACAGTTGAAGTCGGTTCCATTTTTTTGTAGATTTTTTTTCTCGGAAAATTATACGGCAACTGGGGTAGAGTGAAACCATAGATACCTAGGTGAAATCGCGGGGCGGAACTACTAATCAGGTAAAGATGCATAGGTACTACTATCATGATTTGAGATAGCTACCGTAATAATAGGTACCTATATAAACTTGCTGCGATCGGCAATTATTGATTTAAATTGTTGATCATTTTAAATACTTACCTATAGACAATTACAGTAAAATTAAGCGGACAATTGCCTATATAATTCATAAGGTTAAATTTATTTTTTGAAAAATAATATATCAACTAAGTACCTATTTTAAGTCCAGTATTCGGAACATGAACTCTACAATGCTCAAGTAAAGAAACTACTACTTAATCTAGCCAACTCCGGTCGCACACAGCAGAACTTTTAATAATTCATTATCATGAATCAAAAGCTATCGATACAAATGTACATGATGTACTAGTTACTTGCCTACTTAAATCGAGTAAGGTTAGTGACATGCGAGACACCTGCGTGACAGGTTGCAGTCAAGACAACGGACAAACTTACCTCAAACTTCCGTAAGTCCTCTACAACCCGGCAAAAAGTTCCAAAATCGCACTTAACACTGTAACAAACACACACAAACAATTCCCGGCACAAATCACGCAAAAGTATGTGTTAATAAGTTCTTCCGCGAGTTTAAAAACAGCACTGCACGCAACACGGACAACTCTCACAACCGAGGGGCAAAACGAAACTAAAGCCGAGTAAAACCAACCAACCAAAGCTTGAATTACAACTTGTGCGAACGGACGCGGGATGGAACTTGAATTGCTGCGAACCCCAAAACAGAATTAAGTGTCGTGTAACGCCATCTGTATCAGATGTAGATAACCATTTCACGTAGGGGTTCTCTTGGGCTACAACCAAACACAAATCTTCAACCGCGAACCCGCTAGCAACTCTTCGTAGTTCCTAGTGCGATTGAAAGATGGCGCTGATAATTAAAATAAAATATGTAATTCAATTGAGAGGCTTGAACTCAAAGGCCTTGTCAAACCAAATACTTGAAACGTACCTATACCTATTTGCAATTTTAAAGTACAGTACCAGTACTTTCTGTATCTTCGAATATCAAATTCGTGACTAGTTAGGTTTTATACGTACTTACCTACGCAATCTGCCAATATTCACGTATTACAGTATAGTAATAGGTACTTACTAAACTTAAAAATAACTTGGTGATACTAACGCTCTTTTGCCATTCCACGAAGAATTTACAGATTTTCTGAATTTACCAATGTTATAGGACCTACGTTTTATGATCGGCTACCAGCTAGTTTAACAGACGCAATGAATACAACTCAATAACGGCTTGACCGATTTTAATGAAATTTAATTTGGAGTACCTCGAAACTATACTCTATCAAACTAAAAAATAACTATGAGTATCGGCCCACTAATGGGGGAGAGATCAGTACAAACATGAACAGATGGCGCCTACTCACATTGACACATTGAACAGATGGCGCCTCGAGTTGCCTACTGCCACACTTGATGGTCAGTGACGATGTAATCACGCTAGATTCAGAATGACACCTTTCCAAACTTGAGGGTGGTAGCTAGCCAGGCCCCGATACTAGGAATTTGATATCGGTGTCACCGGAAGCTCAGCCGTTGCTGTGCATGGAACCAGTGTTCGTCTTTTCGACAGCCGACGCTCCCACCAAAAGTATGTACCAAGTATCCTATACTCCTAGTAGATGTACAGGAAAACCAAGTTTTCAGTTCACAGTACTGGCTGCGTATGATTCAAATAATTACAAAAAATTCAAAAACAAAATAATATATTAAATAAGATTAATTTATGCATTTTAAAGTGAGCTAGTTGGTTAATCAAAGGCACTTATGTAGGTAAATTAATACTATCTGCAGAATATCACTAAAGAAGTTCTAAGCTGTACCTATATTATGTACTTATGTTGTAAATTCATGCCACTTCAGCAAACTGATTTTTATTAGTTATGTATTAAGTGGCAAACATGTAGTCTTGGATATGTGCATCATCACACTCTGAACTGTCTTAAAGGTCTCAAAATTAATTGTGTGGTTGAAAAATCGGACCAAACAAAAGCATTATACATGTATGTTACTTTGATTTCTTGTCTCATACTTTGATTATTTAGAAGACATATATGCTTGGAATTATTCACTTAATGTGGGGGGGGGTGATAAGTCTTCCACTGACATCCTACTAGGGGTGTATTGTGCATTTCCCCTGCCAACTACCTATCCCAAATCTTTCTATCGGGGTTTAGGTTTAGGTTTCTGGCACAGCTGCTTTAGTCTTCGGCGTATAGTTGATTCAACATCGCTACTCACATTCTTTTGAAAGTGATTTATATTTTACATCTTCATGAAATATAGTTCTGCGACTTACATCCTCTGTGGCTTAGCGATGTGTTACCTAATTAAGTAATTGAATATGAAATTATTTAACATATTTGAAGATTTTTGTTGTTTCTTCATGGTAGTGGCTATATTCATCTTGGAAAGTGACAGTAGTCTTTTTAATATTAATTCAATGACTACTCATAACATTGATCCTCTGTGTGACAAGCATAGTTTTAATGTAAGATTGCAAAGGGTTTCATTAACATTTTGAGACCTTTAGTAAATTAGCTACAGTTATTGCAGGTCATGAGGACCCAGGCACTTAGTTAGTATGGAATATATAACATATGATATATCAGATTCTAGAAACATGGTTAATAACATTCAGGTTTGTATTTTACCTGTCATACATAACATTTTTAAAACTTCTTGAATTATAATGGATGCTATATAAGCTTTTAATCTGACATGATCACTAATACCAAAAATTAACATTATTATTAACATAAATAAAATATATTTACCATATATTTTATTTGTTTTATCTACTTAGTAACTCGATTTTACATTGAACATGGTGGCATGCAACTGTGCTGAAATATTGAGCAGGACAAACTAAAAATACATGATAAATATTGCAATAATAATGTTAATGATGCATCCTCAACCATACATTCTAACAAGATTGCTTAATACTATTTGTTAAATGTACAGTATAATCTCACTAATCCGGTACTTCAATATACCAATACGTCCAATAATCTGGCACCCTCCACCCGCAACTCCCTCGCCCCTCTTCGCCTATGCGCTCCGTCGCCGCGTCGTCGTCTAGCAGTCTAACCTCGAAACTTATCATGAGATGTTACAGTTACAATAAAACTTGTTGAACAAGAACACAAATATGTACAGACATACATTATATTCTCTTTATGAAATGCTTTATTTTATTTATTATGATATTTTCTATAATCCAGTAATCCAAACATTCCAATCCCCTGGCAGCACTGGAGGCACCCTCTGGTTTTTAATAGTGCCAGATTAGTGAGATTATACTGTACTTATTTAAGGCACATGCCACATGCCATGCCATGCTAGAAAGCACATGCTTTCTAGCTTAATAACTTATGTAAATAATATCTGAAAATTTAAAACTATGGAATTTTACATAATATAACAAAAGAAACTGGCTACAATCTCATTTTTAAAGTCATACAACACAATCTCTGCTTGGGGGGTACTTTATGGGACACTAAGGAAAAAGATTTTTTAAGTTTTATTGAACTAGGCGATAACATAATGCAGATCACGAGGTTAAGTGAAACTTCGAATGTTAAAAATTATGTAAGTCAAATCAGTAAGTTCACCAATACCTCCCCTCATTCATTCATCTGCACCGAGATCTGTAATGTATGAATTGGCATTATATTTTACAACAAAATTATTCTTCCTTTAGCGTACCATACAGACTGACCCAATCGTCTAGCAAATATGCATTCAAAATAGCATTAGCCTTTAACGAGCATAGAAGTCACAGCCTATCTTTGTGGCCCTGAAGTAGGCACTGCAATCTTCAAACCTTTGTGCATGTATTGAGAATGATACAGAATGTTGCCATTAGTTTGTCATTAGGCATATAGAAGAATTCTTCTCTCAGCCATGTGCGTCACAGCTGGACATATGCCGCCCTCATATAAGGGGCATTTGCCAATACTCGCCATGCTTGGCAGACAGGTTGGCAAACGCAGTATGATTTCCAATCCTCAGATGGTGCTGCTGCCCACCTTCGGCGGGAAGAGATGGGGGAGTACTATTCTAGGCCGGTAGACGACCACTGTATACAGGAGAATTATGCTTATAGAAACCAAGAAGAGTAAAATACAATCGAATAATTAGGGTTTAACTTTCAAATCTTATTACTTCTTTGTCTAGAAAACAATGTTTTTTTTCCTCTTTCAAAACTGTATATTTCTCTATTTACTTTCAAGTGCACTTATATTTTATTAATAATTAAATTAATTACACCAGCTAGAATATGTTTCCATGCAATAAATGTATAATTTATGATGGATTGATTGATGAGATTAATGCTTATATTATATTCGACTTTTTCAATCATTTTAAACTGTGTAAGAGGATGAGGACTTAAATATAGATACCACAGACTACTTATACATTTAAATATATTGTGCCATGGAGTACTGGCCTAGAATAGAACCCCTCCTCTCTTCCATGGGTGTTGTAAAAGGCGACTAAGGGAAAAATACAGAAAGGCAGGCAGCAGCACCATCTGAGAAGTGTATATTAACAACTGCGAATAGCATTCCCAAGGAGGGTTAGCGTCAGGCAGGCCAACTGTAAAATTTTAGCCAAAACTCTTACGGCATGTTTTTCTCTCATAAGAGAATGCAAGAGAAAAACATGTTGTGCCGACCCCACCTAGTGTGGGATAAGGACAAGAAGACAAGATGACTACTTATAAATTTAAAAATGTGATTGAAGCCAATTTCTTCTGCTATTAATAAATATGTACACTAGTCAGGTGAATACTATGAACCATCATCACTGCTTTCACTTTCAGAATCACTGGGTGGCCACATGGGTCTATTATCAAGGTTTTTTTCTTTCTCCGCTGATTCTAAAAATTGAGTCTGTGCTTCAATAACACTCTTACTGTCTGTACACTTTTCATACAAATCTAGCACTTCAGAATTGAGCTCTAGAAACGAATGTCCCCAAGAAAACTTAGAAAGATAGAATTTAGCTTCTTTTTTATGGCCAGTAATAAACATAGCTGCAGCTAATGCTTCCACACAGCTCAATTGATATGGCTTTCCATAATTGATAGGATTTGCTGCAACTAAAAATGGTAATAAACGCGGATGTGGTGACTTCATTCTGCTAAAGGGAGTTACGTCTATCTTCGCCCACGAACAGTCTATCACAGCCAAACCAAACTTTTCAATGATTTCCTTGTCATTAGGGCTGACGCACTGTGTACCCACAGGTGACAACACCAGGCCCTGAAAGCGTTGGCCAAGTTTCAGATTCTTTATTAGGTTGTGACGCGCGAGTTTGCGACCGGAACATTTCTTAGGATCGCAGTGGTTTAAGTCCCACATACTGACAGGAAATACAGCTTCTGTTCCTTCGTCATCGGAACTATTTTCCTCGCTGTCTTCGGATGACTGGATACTCAGTTCGTTGAAACTTTCGGCATAATCACGTTGTACGTGATGGTTCGATCGTTTACCGTGAATTTTCTTGCCTGGTGCCATAGTCTGCAGAGAGATATAATATCATTGATTAATAGATATTAATATGCACAATACTTCTAATTTATTAAAATAGTACCTACATAACCCTACAAATTCACAAAATTACAATGAAAACAAAAAAGTATGTTGAAACTTGAAAGAAAACAAATCTACATGCTGTACATTTAGCATAGACAAGGTAACTATGGACTATGACGCTGTACGTAGTACTACATAACCTATCTAACAAACAACGACTAAAGAAACCAAACGAAATGAAATACCTACAGTATCCCGGCCCTTAAAATGGCGACTATGGTTAGGGTAAAACAGGGCTGCGTTCGGGTGCGGCTTAGGCCAAGCCATATCTTGCCCTGATAGCGGATATGCGGCGTTCACGAGCTAATTAGAGAATTATTTGCTCCACCCAAAATTTGATCATGACCGCTTACGTCAATCTGTCAGACGAAATTATGGTCGACTAGACCATAATCTTTCTACCTCTAGAATCGATAAAATCTTGATCGGCTGTCAAAAGTGACATATGCAGTAGTAACCATCACGTAATATATGATCAATGTACCTAAGTGACATCTTCTTCTTCTGTGACATGCTATGGAGTAGCTGTGATCGTGAGACATCGATCAAATATTGATCGATCAATATTTGGCCGAAGCCGCTCCTGAACGCAGCCCTGTGTATTGCTATCGATACAAGTAGATCTCATAGACATTATGGCACATTACATACTCTGGCATCATGTGTTGCTTATCAAATATCATAAATAACAAGAATTAGACATAAACAGGGAACTTCTCAGTACGATGCTCGAAGGCCTCAACAGAGTTTCCCTAAGGGTGGGCCTTAAAATGAACATGGACAAGACGAAAATTATGTGGAATGCCCATGTTGCGCCCGCCCCCATATCAATTGGGAACTCGATTCTCAAAGTTGTTGACCACTACATCTACCTAGGACATACAGTCCAATTAGGTAAGTCCAACTTTGAGAAAGAGGCCAATCGTCGAATCCAACTCGGCTGGGCAGCGTTCGGGAAGCTACGAGACGTCTTCTCGTCCAAAATACCACAATGCCTGAAAACGAGGGTCTTCGAACAGTGTGTGTTACCAGTGATGACTTACGGATCTGAAACGTGGTCCCTGACTATGGGCCTTCTGAACAGGCTCAGAGTCGCACAACGAGCTATGGAAAGGGCTATGCTCGGAGTTTCTCTACGCGATCGAATCAGAAATGAGGAGATCCGTAGAAGAACAAAAGTCACCGACATAGCCCAGCGGATTAGCAAGTTGAAGTGGCAGTGGGCAGGGCACATAGCTCGACGAACTGATGGCCGTTGGGGTCGAAAGGTTCTCGAGTGGAGACCACGGACTGGCAAGCGCAGCATAGGACGGCCACCAACCAGGTGGACAGACGACCTGACTAAGATCGCAGGCAAGGGTTGCATGCGGGCCGCTTCCAACAGGTCCTTGTGGAAATCAATGGGGGAGGCATATGTCCAGCAGTGGACGTCCGATATATTAGTACCAATAGTTACCTACATAGTGAACCTTTCATTACAAACTGGCTGTTTTCCTAGAGCTCTAAAGCATGCACTGATTATACCCATTCACAAAAATGGTGACAGATATGTTACAGGAAACTATCGCCCCATATCAATTTTAACATCTATTTCAAAAATTTTTGAAAAAGTCATTAATAAAAGATTAGTAAGTTATCTTGAATCAAATAACCTATTATCGCAGCAGCAACACGGTTTTCGTCAAAGACACTCTACTTCCGACGCTGTACAAAAGCTTACAAATTACATAGTTAAAAACTTAGATGCAAATAATAAATGCTTAGCAATTTTTCTCGACCTGGCTAAGGCTTTTGATAGCGTACCCATACCATTGCTATTAAATAAATTGGAGAATATTGGTATCCGAGGAACTCAACACAAGCTCTTTGAAGAGTACCTAACAAGTAGAACACAAAGTGTAAAAATCGGTGATTACATGAGCTCGCCAGAACCTGTGTACTATGGCGTACCACAGGGTAGTATACTGGGCCCAACTCTTTTTCTGATCTACATAAATGACCTATGCGAATTCATTATCCCAAAAGGTATACTTATTACATATGCGGACGATACTGCAATTGTAATTCAGGAGAAGAGTTGGGAAGCAGCATTCCTTGATGCCCAGTTAACTTTTAACAAAGTGTCCTCATGGTTAAGGAACAACAAGCTGACCCTAAATATTGATAAAACTAAATACTTAACATTCTCAATAAAAGGGCCTACACCAACTGCCGCACTATCTATCTATGGTCATAAATCTAACTCTTGTGGTACCACATGTGCTCATGGCTCAACGTGTACGGCTCTAGAAAGAGTTAACACCATAACATATTTAGGTATCACTATTGACGACAAACTAAATTTTGTGCCTCATATTAACGGATTGAAAAACCGAGTTCGCAAGCTAATGGCCGTATTTAAGTCTATACGACACAGTGCAGAATGGGATATCATTCAATTACTCTATTACTCACTGTGTCAATCTATACTTACTTACTGTATAACAGCATGGGGAGGTGCTAACAAAACGCACCTATTACCCCTCGAAAGAGCTCAGCGAGGGGTGCTAAAAGTAGGTAAGAATCGACCCTTCAGGTACCCAACAAAAAATTTATATGAAGAATGCCAGGTCCTTACGGTTCGACAACTTTTTATACTCCATACATTGCTAAATCAACACAGTATGACAAAATTTTCACCTAAATATATGAAACGCAAATCACATAATGTCTGCAATGTTCCCCTAGTTAAAACAGCGTTCGCTACAAAATTCTTCAACTTCCTTGGACCATACTTATATAATAAAATGAACAAAAATTTAGGAATGTACTCTCTGACTGCTTTTGAAACAAAGAAGAAAGTGATAATTAAACTCATGACCATGAACTACAATGAAACCGAGAACATGATCACCGATGTAAATAATTCTACTATACCTCACACACACTCACAAACTCTCCCACACCTTACACTAACACAAATACAACACACACAAACACCCTCACAAACACCCTCACAAACGCATGAATTAATTTAATTATTTTTAATTTTTAATTATTTTTTTAAATTATACAATTTTTAACTTGGCATGTGAATATGATTACGAGATATGATAGAATAAGCTTGTTATTAATGAATTACTTGTATTTAATTATTTTTTTCTCCTAATTCTTATTTTGATTTTATTATATAGATTAATATTTAATTCTTTAATCTCTCTATAAAATGTTGCTTCATAGATAATGTGTAACTATTGACGACGTTAGAGTCCTGAGACTTATATCACGGGTTCTAAACCTAGTTTAAGTTTCAGGTGCACCATTCAAGTGAAAAATGCTATCTATCTATGAACAATAAAGATTTTATTATTTTTATTATTTTTTTTATTTTATTTATGGCTGAGATGATGATGATGAGGGAACTTATAAAATATGATAAATTATGTAAAATAAGTAACTTTTTGTGCACCGTATTAGCACAAATTTTGTGGTCTTAGCGCAGATTATATAATAGTTACAATTCATCAGCCCACAGCTTACAAAACTACGGCCCTAAATATGGCGGCGCAGCAGCTGAAAGTAGGTATCCTAGAGTCATGTTAAAATGTTAACTGAGAATATGTCAAAAGCATGACATCTCTTTCATCAGATGACATAAAAATAAAGATAACGATAATTAATATAAAAATATGTCTATAAACAATTTATATACCGGATGATTGGATTGGAAGGTGCAAAGCAATAGGCGATGCTAGCACAGCCCATTTAGGATCATTTGAGCCATGGTTGTCTAAGACAAAATGCTACCATTTTCCAATTATTTTTGTATTTGATGAAACACTCCATAGTTTTAGAGAAAATGACTAATAACCACCAGTTTGAAGGACAGACGATTTTCTTTTTAATTTTTTTACTGATAATGTGTAAGCAAACTAAAGAGGGTAGAGCATAAGTCTAACCCGCTACCGGCCGCTACTTAATCTTACTCGTACGTGAAATGTCTATAAAATTTTCAATTTATCAATATAATTATGTTACATGTTAAAAAATGGCACGGACCCTGGAGTCTGTGGAGAGTAATGTTCAAATAAAAAAAAAACTACTTATTCAATTTTTATCAAATTTGCACACCGTGTGCAATTTGATCCAACTAGAAAGATAGAATAGCCTACATCTCAATTTATTGTCGCAATATTATTTTATTACAAATTATTTGTTTATACTAATAAACAAATAATTTGTAATAAAATAATATTGCGACAATTGGAGCTAACTGATAATTGTAACTGTCATAGTTGACAGTTACAATTATCAGTTAGCATAAACGATTAAACGTTTAAACTATTTTAATAGGTGGCGGTATCTGTTGACTGGATTGAGTAAGTATTCAATCATTGCAAAAATTAATTTCAAAATTTTTGCAATTGCAATTTGCAAAAAAATTCATTAAAAGTACCAACGCTTCACAATTACACTACAATTTAATGGCATAATCACCACGTGTTGCTGAGGACCATTTTAACAGATGGCGGTATTATGTTGACTGGATTGAGTAAGTATTCAATAGATGGCGCTGTGTTAAAAGTACCAACTGCCAAGATGGTCATATCATATAATTGATGTGCCTCCGGAAAACATACAGCATTGTTAATGAAGAAGCAGTGTGTACTTAGCCTTAGAACCTCTATAGTCTATGGGTATCATAGACAATCCAATGTAGTTCCTAGCTTGCCCGCTAGGTGTCCAGCAAGTTGCTCGGGGAGCGCAGCCATCTTTAGATTCATAGCGTTGTGTACTTTCGCCGCGAACGGTCGAAAATACAAAATCCAAAAATATTTTTTCAATCTGTAATTTTTTTAGAAATAAATGAGTTTAGTTCATCTCTAGTGTTAATTTCGAACTAATTAATACTATTATTTGTGACTCAGTATACAATTTTATCGTTCGACATGACTCCTACGAGCCCCGCGTCTCGGGGCGGTAGTAATCAAAAGTAGAATTTCGCGATGTTCGAGAAATGAGACGCCTCATCGCGCTCGAGCAGCTTCATATCAGGCGAGGAAGAACGAGAGGAGCCCCAGCATAAAAGGCTGAGACGGGATTCTAAGGTAACCGTCGATTCTCGAATCGACGCGTTATTCAACCAGGTTAGTGTTCTAACGAATATTCTTACGCATCAACAATGCTTTTCAATACCGAACTATAACGGTAATACTGTGGATGAAACTGAATATTATGATACGCGATTTTTGACTAATCCTTCTTTGTTGAATTTTGAATAGCTAATTCAAAATTCTAGCAGAATAAGGTAATGGTTAAAGCAATTAATTTACCTCTTATTCATTTAATTAATTAAATTTACTTCGAAATAAAACGCCTACTTAGCGACATATTCGTGACAATAAACTTTGATGGTTGCAATTTAGTTTTTGCAATGTAAAGAGCAATGACGATATGTGTTGCCTTACCAAGGAAGAGGACTACTTAGTCCCCACTGAGTAGGTCGTAACTACGTTTAATTATGCCTTGCCGTACCAAAGATAATTGTTACAATACGGGCTAAAGAGAACGTTGGTTGGACTTATCATACATAACCCTGCAGAATTAAAGCCTAACAATCTTTTTATCATTTAAAAAATAATAAAAAAGTTTGATAAATCTTCTCCGTCGTACCAATTATCCGAACAGCCATTGCGAATTGGTTGCGGCAAAAGAGCCGAGTGCATAGAAATCAGACGTCGAAGGTAAATTAAATTTAATGTTTTAAATAAAAAAATAAATTGATGGCACTGACTCTGAGTCACTAGGCAGGCTACATTTCTGTTTCGTTTTTCTTTTGTTTGGTTTCGTTTCGTGTCTGGAGTTTCAAAGAATAAGACTTAAAAGATCGTCGCAGACGACACAGGTGATAGATCAAACGTGACGTCACGTGTTCATCACGTGATCATTTCGTTTGCGATGAAATACGAAAATATGCTCCGTCCGAGGTACATGGTGGCTGGTGGATTGAGCTTCAGGAATACTGTCCCAATCCCACCGCTGTTTCTAGAGACTTAAGGGATTACGTTGTTGTTTGGCGGCCATGATGATTTTCTTTTCGTTTAAGAACCGGTGCGCATAGCTAGCGCGGTTGTCCGATCAACGTAAAGGAACGAAGTGCGTGCTCTCGGACTGAACTACCTACTGACCCAGTGACAACAACAGACAAATCTTTCTTTGACAGCGACAGATCCACCTCTGAAAGTGACAGAACGTTTCGAATTCTCTAGTAGGTCACGGCTACCCCAACACACGGTAGTAGAAGTACAAGTTTACAGCTTCTGTTTCATACATCCATCAAATATAAAAAATTGAAGTATGACAGTTGCAAAATCCGCTTTACAACATAAACGAATTCATGACAATCCGGTTATATGATTCCCTCTTTTTGTTCAATACAAGTAATAAACAACTAACTTCAAAAAATATTATAATTATGACATTGATATCAATATGTTTTCAACTTCTTGACATAACTGTAATGTTAGTAATCTAGTGTTTTCTGTTATAATATTTATACAAAGGTCCAAATGATTTTATTTTACTTTTTATAGTTGACATAACTATTTATTTTAAATTTATTCTTTATCATTATTTTTATTTCTTTATTATATTTTTTTTTTCTTCTTTTTAATTATGATTATTAAATCATTTTAATTAATTAATAATACGTGCTAGACTATGATCTATATTTGTAAAATAACTATTGCAAACGACTTGCCAAATGTCTTTGTTTACAACATGGCCAGTAAACATTTAAGATTCATTCTGCGACACGGCCATTCCGACTAAAAGCGTGTCCTGGCGCGTTTAAATCGGTCAACCAAACTTACGACCCTGCACGAAGCGCGGAGCTTCAAATGTTACGTACATTTGCGTGAAACGTGGGGCTTACAATTTTACGAACAGTGTTGCGTCCAATGCTCTAGTATGAAGTGCGGAGCTACGGATGTCATGAAAACTTTTTACATGGAGCGCGTAGCTTCCAATGTCCTAGCTTGAAGCGCGGAGCTTCCAATGCTCTGGCATAAAGCGCGGGGCTTCCAATGTCCTTGCATGAAGCGTGGAGCTTCCAATGCCCTGGCACGAAGCGCGGAGCTTACAACGCCAGCATGAAGCGCGGAGCTTCCACTATCCTAGCATAAAGCGCGGAGCTTTTAATGTCCTAGCATGAAGCGCGGAGCTTCCAATGTCCTAGCATGAAGCGCGGAGCTTCCAATGTCCTAGCATGAAGCGCGGAGCTTCCAATGTCCTAGCATGAAGCGCGGAGCTTCCAATGTCCTAGCATGAAGCGCGGAGCTTCCAATGCCCTAGCATACAACGCGGAGCTCCCAATGCCTTAGCATGAAGCGCGGAGCTTCTGATGTCAAGAATGCTTGCACGAAGCGCGGAGCTTTGAACGTCTTAGCATGAAGCGCGGAGCTTCAAATTCCTTAGCTAGAAGCGCGGAGCTTCCACTATCCTAGTATGAAGCGCGGAGCTTCCAATGCCCTAGGATGAAGCGCGGAGCTTCCAACGTTCTAGCATAAAGCGCGAAGCTTTTGATGTCAAAAACCCATTTAAAATACTTTGCCATAGGACAAGCGACCCCCGAAGTCGTTTGGGTCACACAATCGAAAGACTGATCCATGATCCCGAGATAAATGGGAAAGATCAATCAGCAAACTATAAAGGTGCCTTAAGCAAAATATGGAACTGGGAACAATAAATCTATTAGCATGGGTATTTTGGTTTTTATATTTTTCTGCCGCCAACCTAATACTCGGAGTATTTGGCACATCTATTCAAGGCCACGAGAACTTACTTGACAGGGCATCAAATTGGCTGAAAGTGTTCTGGCTGCAAGATCTCAGATCCCGAGCGCTAGATGTTCCACGCGAAATCCAGACCCTTTCGGAGGACCTGAGAGACATGACAAAATCTCAAAGGTTGGAACATTGGGGGTGGGATACACAAATAAAGAATTGGTCGATAGAGGCAAAATATTTTTTTTAAGAATAGCTGGCGCTAGTCTACCTTAACAACATGCTTATCTGCAATCAGAAGATGGCTCTTGTGGTGCACCAATCACAAAATTGATTTTTTCATCGATTGTTTCAATTCATCCATTTCTAAATGAAACATTATCTTATAGTGCAATCCTAGTTCACAAGTCAGCCTTTCCACGTTTTGTGGCCCCCATTTAGAAAAACATACTATCTTAAACTTTGATTATAAAACACGCTTTAAAAAGCTATAGTGATAGCCGAACCAAAGTTAGCTAGGGCACCGTTTACCTGACATTCGAGAATAGTTTTAAACATGTATTTCCTTCAACACGCCTATCGGCTCACTTTTCGACTTAGCTAGAAAAACAGCAGCAGTGCTATTACTGGCTTCCAGACGCAGAGTTAAAGATCTTACTCTTAGAGTTTACATACGATCTTACTCTATTTAAAACTTCTAATAACAGTTTCTTAAGACAATGGCGTCAAAATTTTTTTTTGATACCAAGTTTGAGATCTAAAATAGATACTCATTTTAAATATTCTGTATAAAAACTTCTGCCCTGTAACATTTATTACGACTTGTAGAAAAAACTATGTCGAGGAGATCAGAAGCTAACTTAACCAATCCCTTTATTACGGTGTGTGGTAACGCAAAGGGTGCATCACGTACTGTAATTAAAAATTGGGTTGGCACAGTCCTACGAGATAGCGGCATCAATGCACCTTAAGGAAGTTGTAGATCAGCCGTGGCTTCTACGAGGGGGATTGATATATAATCAACCATAGACGATATTCTCCCATGCGGTAGCTGAAAATAGTCCAGAATTTTATTTCAATCCCTATTGACGAATCTTAGAGCTTCCTAAAGATTATCACGATTCATTTTTCAAAATATTCACTCCGTCTTGATTTAAATAATAATAAAAAATAATGTAATGATTTTTGCATAATTCAATGCATTTATAACCTATATTCATCATAGCGTTGTGATTAATCATTTTTCACCAGCAGATAACAAACACGTCTTCATTAACAATGCTGTATGTTTTCCGGAGGCACATCAATATAACGGTTTTACATAACAATAAAACCGATATTATGTGCCGAGAGGGAAAACATACAGCATTGCAGGAAGTTCTTCCTGGTGAAGACTATGAATCTAAAAATGGCTGCGCTCCCCGAGCAACTTGCTGGACACCTAGCGGGCAAGCTAGGAACTACATTGGATTGTCTATGATACCCATAGACTATAGAGGTTCTAAGGCTAAGTACACACTGCTTCTTCATTAACAATGCTGTATGTTTTCCCTCTCGGCACATAATATCGGTTTTATTGTTATGTAAAACCGTTATATTTTCACAACTTAGTCACAACAGTACTATATAATCAGTGCTGACACGCACATACAGGGGGGTCACAGTTACTTGGCTCAGCCGTGATGTATGGAAGCTAGCTCCGCCAGGTGATAAAACGAAGAAACTTTTTGACGTTCCAATGTAAATGTCACCAAATATGTCAAATAACGGAAACTGAATTTTTCTTCAGACGGTTCAAACAGATTACAATACCACGTAGGCTTTCGAAATTTTCGGTGTATCGTTGCGATTATTCTGTTTTGTTGATATTTTCTGTTATTTTATCCTGTTTTTGTTGCTTTATTCATTAGTTTTTGTTATTTAGTGCTAGTGTTTGTTGTTTATTGGACAATCACTATGGATAGTCGTCGTCGTAGTTGTATCTTCAACTGTGATATTCGTGGTAAGTATATCGTAACTTTATAGCAAAGATAGCTTTTTATAACTTTAGAGAAAACTCTTAGTCACATATCAAATTTCTTGCTTTTCAGGTATTCCGCTGCATTGCTTTCCGCATCCAATAAAAAAATCGGCATTGTTTACAGAATGGTGCACCATTACTGGAATTTCTTCAAGCAACGCCATGCAGACATTTATGTAACCAAACAAATTTGCAGCATTGTACTTATTATATATCATTACTGTATATTTAACTGGAAAATTAAACCATACAAGTTATTCTTTGTATTTTTGCTCTTTCGTACCCCATCTTACCTACCTAGCTGCAGTTCTCACGTTTATTATAAATATTGTGCCTAACAAACATGAGTTAGGAGCAATATTTTTAGCAAACGTGGGAAGTGCAACCGATCATAATTTTTGCAGATTTAATATCTATGTAGATAGGCATAAATACGCAGTACTAATGTGTGAGTGTTGTTACAAACACACACATTGACAACTACTAGTAAGCCGTGTTTTCGTCAGATGGCGTCACTTTCTAAGGCATAATTGTCTATACATCATGATTTCGGCCAGAGTGCGCACTCTATCTCAAATTAATACAGTACTTCTCTATGCGCACAGAATACATTCGTGAATGAAGACATTTTGGCGGAAGCTTGAGACAGAGCTGAAACATAGGCTGAAACTTTTTTCAGTTAATTAATTGTCCAACCGGAAAGAAAACGGGTAGTTGTAGCTTTATGCCTTCCTGCATTACCTATGCATAAAGTCGATATACTGAACTATCAAATATATTGGACACTTGCTATGAAACAGCGCCCTAAGTATTTTAGAATTTTCTATTCCTTGGGTAACTAAGAGTTATTTTGCTGATAATAATTTTAAATTACTTACAACTTAGAATGCAATAGGTACCTATTACACTCTCTACGCTCACATGCAAACATAATAAAGACTAGGTAACCAGTCTCTTAAATAAATTAGTAAATAAGTATGTATTCAAAACTGTTTAGAAAAATAATTGAATAAAAGCAAATACTGATAGATCCTGTCAGCGTGCTGTCATATCCGTCATATCAAAAATTAAATAAAATACAGACTAGATCCAACTAGATCTGTATTTTTTATTTTTACGAGCAGGTTATTTTATTTTTGTCAAAATTGATTTTACTCGTGGAAGAATGAGCAGCGCCGGCATGGCGGGTAAGATTGAAAATTATCTTGCACAATCGGCTCTCTCTATGATCACCATCCTCGCATCCTTAGCTATTCCGCTGCAAAATAAATTGTTTTTTTAGTTCTAACTATATCATCCCAGTGGGTATATCAGTTAATTGACGCCGTTTCATAATAATGTTTTTCATACTTTATTAAAATAAAACACTAATAATTAATTACAATACTGCAGCTACTACAATAACATTTGAGCAATCCACTAGCTATTGGTAGCCTATGTATAACTCATTTTCATACTTATTTATAGGACCGTAACAATGTGAAATCAGTAACGCTATTTTTATATCATCATCATCATCACTGACTTGGGACTGCGATTCAGAAATATCTAAACAAACATCGATCTCGCGGCCATATGAGTGCTTTCAGTCGTACAAATCAGTGAAACATCGATCTCGCCTCCATGTGACTGCTTTTAGCGGTACAAATTAGAGAAACATCGATCCCTCGGCCATGTAACTGTTTTCAGCCGTTCAAATCAGAGAAACATCGATCTCGCGGCCATGTACCTAACTGCTTTCAGCCGTACAAATCAGAGAAACATCGATCTCGCGGCCATGCGACTGCTTTCAGCCGTACTAATCAGGGAAGTATCGATCTCGCAGCCATGTAACTGCTTTCAGCCATACAAATCAGGAAAGTATCGATCTCGCAGCCATGTAACTGCTTTCAGCCGTATAACTCACAGAAACGCCTCTGTCATATTATTTACAAACTCATTTTGTTCCCTTCTCGAATAAAAACGTCTTTAGCATTTTAATTCGGTGATTCCCAAGCTTCTGTCGATAGCGGTCCCTAAGGGTCAACTCAGCTGCTGAGATCACAGATTTCTCAGATCGAGATTTATAAAATGTTCGTGTTACACATCCTACAGACGTGATACCATAATGAGGACCAAGGTCATTTTGTTGCATACAATGTCATTTTATCGTCTTATCTTGTCATGGATCATATTGATGTGTGAGATGAAAAAATAATACGTACTATACTTCATTCCTTTTATTATTGGTGTATAAAATAAATTTAAAGTGGATTCGTGGTATCTCAACACGGCTTTCTCGTAAAATTTAATAATTACATACTATAATTATAAAGGTGGGTAATGTACCTACTGATATGGAAAAAGTATTAATTCAAAACAATGATATTATATGTTTATATGAGGTAGATGTCGCACAAGCGCGCGGAAACTGAGGCGGCAAAATTAAGTCAATTGTAGTAATTTTGATTACGACGCGTATTTCAAGCGCAAGTCTAAACATATAGCTATCCTTTTCTATATTATTTGTACCGTATTATCTGTCGCAGTAAGCATGTTTGTGTCGTAAAGGAACAAAATCTGACCACCGCGCAGTATGAATATACGTCATCTTTAGTGAAACATTATTGATTCAAAAGTGTAAAGTATTTGATATAAAAGTATTACTTCTGAAGCAAGTCGGGCATGTTCGCTGATGGACGGGTATTGTCATTTGGAAACAGATTGCGGGAATCGAAAAATACTATCCTATCTTGAAATTGTTAAGTGACCTATATGGTTCTATATTGAGATTAAAGATGTCCTATGGTTCAATTGAGAAAGCCTCCGTCCATAAGAATGAAAATCGTATATCACTTGATAAAAATCGATTTATGTAAATTTTATTTTTATACTTATACAATTTTTACATTTTTAACACTTTTGTTAGTTTGTTAGTTTTAACGTTCTTTAAATTTATTAAAAAGAACCTTTTAAATTAAGACGGAAAAGACCAAAAGGAATTAACATGCATATGGATGCATATACAGAATTTGAACTTTTGACGTAGGGGGAATAGGTAGGTAGGTACTAATCTTTTTTAATAAGTAGTTTTCTAATCTTTTGCTTTCACCTTTTATAAAATGACTTTTCGCTGCTCCCAGTAAGAACTGAATAGCACCGTTCGAACGCACTTTAATTCATTACAAAGGGTTTGAACTTGCGTTTTCAATTGTTTCCTTGTGGACAAACAATAGTTTAGTTTAGATGAAAACGCAAGAAAATGCTTATAATTGTCGGAGTCTGTAAATAATATTATTTTAGAATATAATGCAAATAATCATGATACAAATACGTCATTTTTAACCGACTTCAAAAAGGAGGAGGTTCTCAATTCGACCCGTATGTTTGTTTTTCATTTTCTTATGTTTGTTACTGCATAACTTTCGACTGGGTGAACCAATTTTGATCGTTCTTTTTTTTTAATTTAAAGCTGGTGCTTCCCGTGTCCCATAAATTTCATTAAAATAAGTCAAGCGGTTTTTGAGTTACACTCCAATAATAGAATAGTGCTACGCATACGTCGATGATATTATAGTTGCGGGTGGAGAAATCGGCGAACATACACAATGACTGTGAGTGGCAAAGATCATTGAAAAAGGTGAAGTAGGTATTTCATGCTTTTGAGTGAAGTCAGTTCCATTTTTTGGTATTTTTTATTTATTTGATCGTTCACTCCTGATATCCTTCCAACTTACATAGTTTTCCAAAGGGACCGTTTAGGCACTGTGGACGCACGTACTATCTTCCTGCATCCTTTGATGTCTTAGGGCTAGTAAAGTACCGTTTCCTAGTAATGTAATGTTATATAAGTATGCGTAAGCATGCAAATCCCCGAATCATGTTCAGGGGACCAAAGTGGACATCCCCTCTTTCTAGTATTCAAGTTATATTAGAATAGTACTTATAAAGGTAAATCGATACTATGCGGCCTAGGGCTTACTGCATAATTAATGGCCAATTTGTATAGGTTGATCGATATTTCGAGCGTGTCAATGTCTACTGTCTCTTGTGTGGCATGGCATCAACATTACTCAACCAGAGGTGAACGGCATCAGACCGTTGTATATGCATACCTTATTGTTTAACACGGCTTTGTAATCCACCAGAAACCGATAGTCGAAGGTTAGTGGTAAACCGTTACATTCAAAAGTCTTCGAATTTTCGAATATGTCTTCGAATTTTAATTCAAGTTAGCTGTTTAATTTTTTTTGTCATTATACGTTAAAATAAGTCCGACTTTGTAGTGTTCATTCATATTCATATAATTTATTGGTATTCATTCCATACACGTCAAAATAGGATACACATTATATAAAAATCATCTAATCTAACAATAAAACAGATATAAACAGATTTAATGTCATAAATACCTAATATTATGTATAGGTAAATATTAGTAAAAATAAGACTAACATTGAGCAATTTTATTTTAAGGTAATTTTAGTTAAAAATTCCGCATAGGTGTAAAAAGCTTGATCGATTAGCCAGAATTTCAACCTCGACTTAAACACTGTCATACTGGAAGCCTCGCCAATATTTTCAGGCAGGTTCTTTATGTGCATTGTTGATATTCTATATAGGTAATATGACATGTGTCATCATAATCATCATCATCTCAGCCATAGTATAGGACATGTAGGGCTCCACCATTGATATCCACAAGGACCGGTCGGAAATAGCCGACTTCCAGCTCTTTCCTGCGATATTAGTCAGGTCGTCTGTCCACCTTGTTGGTGGCTGTCCTATGCTGCGCTTGCCAGTCCGTGGTCTCCATTCGAGAACCTTTCGACCTCAACGGCCATCAGTTCTTGGACCTATATGTGCCCACTTCTATGTCTCACTGCCACTTCAACCTGCCAATCCACTGGGATATGTCAGTGACTTTCGTTCTTCTACCTACAGATCTCCCTATTTCTGATTCGATCGCGTAGGCAGTTACACTGTTTTGTTTTGTAATGTTTGACGAGAGCCAATGTGGGTATTTTATTTACTATGCCGTCCAAAAATTCTCGTAAACGGTATAATGGTTCCAGAGATCATCCCCCACAAAAAAACTTACTAACTTACAAATTGTACCTTCCACTTTATATATTTGTTTACATCTGATTAGCTTCATAATTAATGAAAGACCACAACAGAGTAGGTAACAAACATATAAAAAATACGATTGTCCTCCTTTTTTGGAAGTTGTTTGGAAAAATAGAACACGTAGGTACCTATTCGCAAGTCGCGTTGTCTTCGCTTGTTTTTTAGCAAATGATGTTCCTCTGTGTAGGTTGGCACTAACATAACACTGACTCACCTACTGTACTAATTCAACCGTCCGTGACTTGGCCCACTTGCGCCAAACAAAATTTTCCAAGATTACTGCTTCACCTCGGATTAAATCACAAATTTGCATGCAAAAATTGTGTAGGTAAGGGTATAGGTAAAAGCGCCTTCAGTATTTTTATTTTTTTCTCATTTTCGGTACCCTTGTGAATAGAGTAGAATAATTTATTAGCCGTTTAATAAAGTACTACGAACTACTAGGGTACTAGGAGAGTCCCATAATAAAAAAATACTTTTACATAAAGTATAAAAAGCAAAGATTTACTAATCAGAAAATTCATTATTACAGGTTATGTTAAAAATAATATTAATTCAAATCCAAAAAATAACACAGATAAAAAGATTTTCATTACCTAGTTAATTAAAGATTCAATTATATAACCCGATAACCATGGAAGATCAAAACCTCGCACAGACTCCCTAATTTTTAGTACCTTTAAGGGGCAATAGAACTGTCGTCGCCTGGAAAATAAAATTACATAGAGGTGGATAGATACAGTTTGTTAGTTACATATTTACGAATTTTTGTTTCATATAGGTAGGTAGGGAGTACAAGAGTTGAATCAAATTGTATGTCTTAAAACGACATGATTTTATCATTTTTTGACATTGATAATCTTAGTTTAAAATGTTGAATATATAGATAAAAGGTTAATAAATAGACGTGCTTTTTCTGATTGTTTTTATGTTTAGTTGTTAACGAGTAGAATCCTTAAAGATTCCCAAGTTCAGTACAACCCAGAATGAAGATTCCACTAGATGCAGATTTACCTCAGAATTCTTTTAATAAGTTGATGAGATTAATTTAAACATCAGTTTCCAATGTTAATTGGCAATTTGTTAAACATATACAAATCGTGCAATCTTATAAAAAATTTCACAGTTTTTCCATACTTTTTCAGGGTGTATTTTTATTTTACATTATTGCAAGTTATATTTTTTTATATTCATTTTCGTCAGATCTGTGTCATACTTCTAGGAGGCAATTGTGTTTATGTACCTTGTTTAATTATCACATTGAACTTAGGTATATTGTATTTACTTTTATTACTTTTACTTGTAACTTTTATTAAGTTACTTATTATTAAGTTCAACCGTCACCTTCGAACTTTTATCTAACCTGGTATTTGTTACGCTTTCACGCCCTAGTTCTCCGAGTAAATGCCCGAGGTATTTCTCAGACTCGGAGTAGTGCCGTCGGAGTTTGGATGAGCTTTGGAATAACACGTTTCATTGTAGACGAATATATTTTACGTTCTATGAAAAAGCGAACGCAGCCTTGTATACATAGATTGATTACTAGAAAAGTAGTAGCGCCCCGCGTTTTTGCCCACGTGGATTACAGTTTTCCCGCTACGTCAATTATCCCACGGCAACTATACATATTCTGGGATAAAAGTGCTTTATGTGTTAACCCAGAGCTTAAACTATCTCCATACCAAATTTCATCGAAATCGGTGTGGCCGTTTGAGCGTGAAGAAGTAACAAACATACACACATACTTTCGCATTTATAATATTAGTAGGACTAGAAATAGGTTTTTTATGCGCAGTTTCCAGTAAAAGTACAGGTACTATTTTATTGTATTTTTATTATTGTCCCATTATTGTATTATATTTTTATTTTTATTATTTTATATTGTCTTATTATTTGTCAATTAGATAGGTCTATCTAATTGACAAAAGGGACAATAGCCCTAAAAAGCTATTAGGTATTTATATATACCAAATTGACATTTAATTGCGTATGAACTCTTTGTATCTAATAATGATGTACTAGCTTTATTAAAGTTTTTAGAAAGGATGCTACCATCATATTATTGATGTACTTACGCACGCACACAATGTAACAACATAAAAATAATTTAGGTATGTGGGTAAATAGATAAAGAATAAATTACAAATGGTCTGACATGTGTGTGACTAACGGTAGTGCTTGTGACAATGTGGGTTTAGAAACGATTGTTTAATTATTTATAATATTATTCTTGTTTTTCAACAAGAATAATATTATAAATGTCTTCAAACCGAATTTTTGTTCAACCTATAATTTGTAATCATTAGTAAGCCTGGATTGGAATATCTGTCTGTAATTTATTTTCAAGATGTCAAAGCAAAAATATACAGGAATATCAGGTAAAATAGTAGTTTTAGTTATTAAATCTATTGATTTGTACATTATGAATGTATAAAACACGGGAGTTACTCACGTAATAAGTCAGAGGGTTCCGACTATAGTTTCAACCACATTCGGTGGTCTTTTTCAAGGAGAATACGGAGCGCTCGCGTACGCGGTCGCGGTTCGCCAAGTACTGACTGACTATAGTCGGAACCCTCTGACTTATTAAGTGAGTAACTCTCATGTTTTGTACATTCATAATGTGTCAAAACCATGTCAGTTTTTATAACAAGATTTGTACATTATTAGTTTTTAATGTCATATACTTAATATTGTTGAGGTTATGGAAAACGACAATATACTTAGATGTATTAGAATTTTGCGGAAAGCTGAAGTTTAATATTAATACATGTTTAATGTGACGCTGTTGGATTTTGTAAATAAATAAATAATAATAATAATAATAATCAAGAGTCCTTTCAGACACAAAAAAAAAACTTTTCTGATACTAAAAACTGACATTAATGTATTGTAGGTACTTAGTATTATAATAAGCATCGATCTAGTACTTAGGTTATATCCCACTAATAAAATGTGTAAGTTTAGATGGATGTCTGTTTGATACTCAATCATGCCTAAACGGCTGGATGGATTTGGTTGAAATTAGGTATGGAAATAGCTTAGGTATACCTTGGATTAACACAGAGGCTTATTTTTATCATCACCATCATCATCGTTTTTCAACACCGCGCGGGTAAAACCGCGGTGCGCAGCTAGAATTTACATATTTCGCCAAGCATTTTGTATTGTTTTCTCGTTTGTACTTGGTTTGTTTTTATTGAGACTTGTTTTATTTCGATGTATATAAGTATTAAGATGCGAGGCGGGCCAGGGGCGGTTCACTTGTATATGTATAATACCAGCTTACCGGGCAATTGTTGTTGTGCCATATAAATTATCGTATTCCCAAAGTTAACACGTCTTCACATAAATGATCAATGTTTAAATTATGTGGAAAATCCATAGAAAAATACTAAAATTGCGATAAAAATGGAGGATGGGGGTAGAAGTGTGAAAAATACATTACCAATTAGTCTCGAACCTACCAATAGTAATCTAATATAATCTGAACCTAACAATACACAAAAACACATAAAAATCAGGCAAGCCGTTTCGCTGGAGTACGATATCAAACACATCTGACACGAGTTTTTTTAAATTAAGAGATATAGCTGTACAATATAGGTAGGTAACACAGCATCCCATAATTCACCGATTTACTATAGGTAACTTAGCTTAGCTTACAACAAATAAAGCCCTTATAAAATCATTGTTCGATCAAAGACATAATAATTATTGATGCGTAACAGGCATATGAAATGTTCCGGAAAAGAGAAAGAGAATTTACGATGGCCATATTGGCAGGATGGATGGCGGCGTGTCAGGTACCCTTTATCGATCCCTTTCCAAACAGATTCAAGGACGGGCAATGCTACATCTGTTTATCTTTAGTTCTCTACGAATAAGCGACAAGTTGGAATAATGTCTTTATTTTGTTCACAGCCTGCTTCAACTACGACACTTCGAAGATTCCGAAGGAAGTAGAGAATAAGATGGATCCTGGGCGTAAGTACCTGCACGAGCCAGTATCTATTTTATAATGTAGCATAAGCATCGTCAGCTCCATACGTTTCCATTGCTGTCATACGGGCCTTCTTGTCATAGAGGAGTATTGGGCATGACCCAACACTTTGGTCAAGGCGGGTTGGCGGATAGGCCAGACCAATTTCGGAGTTTTTACGTCACCCAAGGGTCTCCGAAACACGGAAGCGCTTCGTTGAAAATGATACAGCTGTCCTCCATCTAAAGAATGCCCGAGAAGTACGTTCCTTAATTGAGTTGATCAGTTACTAGCGCATGGTTGAACTTCAATTCGTGTGATTATATTATCTATGTATCTGCTATCATAATGTTCGAGTATGATTAATTGATAACATGTTTATCATGTTATCAATCATGGTATCATGTTTTCTGTGTGTTCATGCCGTGGTGGTACCGGCCTAGACTAGTTCTCCCCCATCTCTAAATCCCCCTATATTGGGAAGGCATATGTCCAGCAGAAGATCAGTACTCCAATTACTGAGAAGAAGAAGTTTTCTGTGCATTCGTCCATACTGCGGCTGCCTGAAATCATCAATCGATCTATCAGCTTCAGGCGCTTGATGCATTGCAGCGTAGAGCTTTCAGTCAGCTACCGCTCACCCCAGACCTAGAGTCTGTCGTCACTATGAGCAGATACATGGATTCACTCTTAACTTTTACCGTATATATTCAACTGGGAGTGGGAGTGTTCCTGAAGCCCAGCCTTTGTTTAGCGTCACGGTTTTACCGACGTAATTGCTAATTGATTTATAGGGGTCAGGGATACTGCGCGGTTCACCTCAGTGTTCCCGAGTAGTTACAATATGGGATTCTATTAGAGGAGGGTTAGCAGTCTGAGAAAATGATTATTGGAAAAGAGTCGTTATACCTCCAGTGTTACTATCTATCTATAGGTGACGACGATCACTTACACAGGTAGCATTAGGCGGCGAAAATCTAGGTAGATATGTATACTCTAGATAGCTCATGTAAGGTTATATTATGACACCAGTGAAAAAGTAGAAATAGTAGAACTCATATAATTATATGTATAAGAATAAAAAGTGTAATTAGTTCCTATTCCTTCCTATGACCCAGGAATTCGTGCGCATGAAAATTTATTCAAACGTCGATGACATTTTTCATTGTCATTCCCTTAAATGTCACACAACAGTTTATAAAACGAAGACAGATAAAGCTACGTTATAAAATAAATAAATAAACTAATTTGCATCAGCGACTGCCAATTTGACAGTCTTTCATTTCATTCCTTCTTCAAAACTTATACATAATACGTACTAAGGTACGAGGAGAAAATACCCCTGCTATAACATCAGCTAAAAAGAAATAACCATTATATTCATTTATTATAAAGCGTAGGTACTACATAAAGTGCCTTTAAGTAAAACAGAACTGGAAGAGTCAACTGTATAAATAGTTGAAATTCATAGACACGTTTATAGTGTTTATTATACACTGCAACGGAACATGCAACAGGAAATGCTAAGCTTTCGGTGTCTGACCGCCTACGTAAATTGTAAAAAAAGCAAACTAACGTTATAACTTGTAGGTAGGCACTAAAACCTGGCACCATTATTATTCCTGCAATGTCTCGTTATCACATAATAACTATTGTAATAGTCTGTACCGTTATTCTGATAACTAGTGACGTCTGATGCGGGCTACACCGACTAAGTACAATTTAACAGACATGATTTCAAAATACGTCCCTAAACAATTTCGAACACCGTACCTAACTACTAAGCTACTAGCTAAGCGATTGCCAACCTCCTCAAGTGAAAAAAAAGCTATTATAAGGACTGGCACCTGCAGTCAGACAAGATCATAGTAACTAAGGTTAATGCTTCGAACAAATACTATACGCTGTAAATAAGACATATTAGAAGATTAGAAATTAATAAGAGAAGAACCGTCCGCCTGATGATAATCGTTATGCCTCTACATGACAAATATAGGTAATATGACATATGGATTAGGATATGACATATTAAGTTAATATAAAATTTTAAAAAAACCTCCGAAGCAAAAAATCTAAAGACATAGGAAAGAACCCTTTTAATTTAAACATCTGAATCAGACTAGGATCACCAGTTCGTGGGTTACGTATGTCATAACATAACTCATACCTTATGGTGCCACCGACATACGCTAAGTAGATAGACGTTAGACTTATTACACAACGCAGGGCGGCGGGGGTATAACAAAAATGTGAATTGCTTATTCACCACGGAGGTTACCAATGTATTATGTGACCTGAATAGGTATTATATATTATTTTGCCTGTATTCAGGTGACACATATATATATGACAACGATAAAACTTATCTGTGAGGTTAGTACCTGGTTAAACGCGTGCTACTTACAATAAAAAATAATACCCAAAAAATGGAACCGTCTTCAACACTAAAAAGTGTGAAATAACTTGTTGAAGTCGGTACCATGATACTGCAAAAGTAACTATTATCAAAATATTCTGCTCATAGTACCGGCTTCGACAAGTTATTTCACACTTTTGAGTTTTGAAGTCGGTTCCATTTTTTGGTATTTTTTTTCACCCTTTTCCAGTGACCTTTGCTACTCACGGGATCAATTATTGTCATTGTGTATGTTCACCGATTTCTTCACCCGCAACTATAATGTCGTTGAGGTATGAGTAGCACTTTTCAGTTGTAGAGTGTAACTCAAAAACCGCTTGTCCAATTTTGATGAAATTTAAATGGGACTACTTCGGAAGTATATTCTATCAAACAAAGAAAGAGTCATCCAAATCGATTCACCCAGTCGAAAGTTCTGAGGCAACAAACATAAAAAAACGGTAAAAAAAAAAGGGTCGATTTGAGAACCTCCTCCTTTTTTGAAGTCGGTTAATAAGCTTCCGACGCAACACCTGCATTGAACGTTACGTGCTATGCTTGGTTGGGCATAGAATAAATCCTTCCTACTAATATTATAGATGCGGAAGTTTGTGTATGTGTGTATGTTTGTTACTTATTCACGCTCAAACCGCTACACCGATTTCGATTAAATTTTGTATGGAAATAGTTTAAGCCCTGGATTAACACATATGCTATTATCCCGGAAAAAGTATAGTTCCCGTGGGATAATAAGGAAATGGCAAACCGTAATCCACGCGGGTGAAATAACGGGGCGCTACTAGTATAATATACATGGCGTGTTCTACCACAAGAATATTGTTACAATAAGTTATTATGAACACGCCCTTTCGCTCCACATATGGGGCTACTATAACTTTAGTGACGTCATTATATCTGGGAGTGTAACTTGTCCAAATAAGTACCTATCTAACACGCTCTGTTAATTAATTTGGTACCATATTATTTCGCCGAAAGATTACCCGTATGGCGTACTTAAAACGAATAAATAGTATAGGAGTTAGGTTTACACAATTTGTGATCATTTGGAAACTAAAATCTGCCTTCTCAGTAAGATACATGCAGCATCTGCACAAGGGCACTAGCACTAGCTACATGTAGACTTGTGCCAGTGATATACAAATGATACAATGTGTTTACGTTACAATGACCAATGAATGAAGTAGGTACTAGTACCAGTACTAGGCGAATCGCGACCGCGTCCGCGAGCGCCTCGTATTCTCCTTGAAAAAGACCACCGAATGTGGTTGAAACTATAGTCGGAACCCTCTGACTTATTACGTGAGTAACTCCCGTGTTTTATACATTTTTAATGAATGATGTGATCACCGTCAGGCATCAGTCTTGTCTTGTCAATTATGACGCCTGGCGAAGTTAGGAAAGTTTAGTAAGTACTTGAAACTTGAGCTCTATTACCCATTCAAACATAAACGCTATGATTTTTTCCATTTTTTATTTGCATCCAACCAAAAGTTACCGCCTACTTCATCTGGTACTTAGCTATTAATATAACACAATATCAATTTTGATGAGATCATTAACTTGGGAATGGGATGGTTCGGTGCGGATAGGTGGGCCGTTTCCTTTTCCTGTTATGCCTATGTCACTGCATTCCGTCTTGGTCTGTTTCAGTCGCATGAATAGCAAATGTAACATTATCTCCTTGAAAACTGCCTTAGTAATGCGCCTATTCGACTTGCTACTCCTGGAGCGTACCCGAAGCTAACCATACTTAAATCAATGATATTATATGTTTATATGAGGTAGATGTCGCACAAGCGCGCAGAAACTGGGGCGGCAAAATTAAGTCATTTGTAGTAATTTTCATTACGACGCGTGTTTCAAGCGCAAGTCTAAACATATAGCTATCCTTTTCTATATTATTTGTACCGTATTATCGTTCGCAGTAAGCATGTTTATGTCGTAAAGGAACAAAATCTGAGCACAGCGCAGTATGAATATACGTCATCTTTAGTAAAACATCATTGACTTATATATGTATTGTATACACAACACACTGTTGTGTCCTAGACTGGAAGATTAGATATGCAATGTTCTTGAATAAAACAAATATGTAATTTATTGGTAAACTCATAGAATTAGTGTGGACACTTAAAAATTACGAGTTCAAGACGACTTCATGACGATTCACAATGACTGCAAATGGCTTTTCTGGCAGTACATAGAGGAGAGGATTGTTGGTATACCGAATAGCAGATTGTTATAGGTACAAGGGGCCAAAATGACCCATTCTATACAAGGTAATTTTACGCCCGAGCTTAAGCGATGGAGTAAACAAAAACCGAGTTATAAAGGAATTTTAGCGCCGTGTGTTAAACTCTACTTTTCACTAAGATTGTGAGAAAATAAAATCATTCAATCAGACTTTTTTTCTGTAGCCACAACACAATGCAGGGGCCACGCACTGTATATACCAATGAGATCGCCGCTTTTAGTTCCATTTTTAAAAACATATGCACGGAATAATCAGCTTGGCTATAGTGAGAAAAATAATCTATGATGATTTATGCAAAACGGCGGAGTTTCAAACCTAATAAGCCTTCATATTTCATACCTTTTTCGTTTTTACCATTTTCATTTGAACGCTTTCTTTTTAGTATCTCGGAGAGGCATTCAGGCCGCTAGAGAACGTTGACATTGAACTGGTCACCAGCTTATCCGCCAACCAGCAGTGTGTGCGTGTGTAGTAGATCGTAGAGTAAGCAATACTTCTTTTATAACTGAAATGAGTGTGTTACGTGTAAATGAGTGTTGAAATTTCTCCATATGGATACTTTAGAACTCATTGCAAATGGCTTTGGCCGAAGTCGGATAATTAGGTGCGTCCGTCACGTGCGGTGTCAAATGTTAGATGTTTCTTGGAAGTACCTATATTTTGTTACAGCCTTTTAATTATTAGAAAATCAACTATGAACCGAGCAATTATTACATAAAATGTATTTTTTTTCTTCACGCTATCTCGAGAATTAGAAACGATTTTTGTAAAAAAAAATTGGTTGTCTGTAAAGTCGGTTTACGGACGATAGATTTACGTGATAACGTCATAATCATTTATGACTTCGACTTCGACTTCTGACTTCTGACTTCTGACTTTTGACTTTTGACGGAAACGGAAACGGAACGCTACACGGAACGTTACTATTTTTCATTTTGGCATTCATCAATTTATAAAACGTTATCACGTCAAAAATGTATTACCTACTTACTTAATTATTGGATAAGTTATTAATATTATTATTTATAAAAAAAGGCCTAAAATACACGTATTTTAGGCCTCTCCTGCATAGCTGCTTGCGCAATAGCTTTTGCTCTATCTACCGAAGTCCTAAAGTCGTATCGAGCTAGTTGGTGACGTAACTTATTCTTACTGCGGAGATATTATTGCGTCTCAAAAACCACTCCCTGTATCTTGTAGATACCTACATGAAACATTTCAGTAAAATTGAACATTCCTTGAACCGAATCCAACTATGGAGTCTACGTATTACTACCTGCCTTGCTCCCTCAAGTCAGTAGCCAGACGGCAGGCACAGACCCGACCCGACCCGACATTACATTACAGTATAGCACCCCGCACCTTTCCTTTTCCCACTCCAGTTTCCTTCCTCGCTCTATTCCCAATCCCACCTCCCTCAGTCAGTCTCACTCACTCACTCAGTCGCTCGCTGATTTTGAAGGTTACAGTACGTATTGGTGTACGCCACCCATCACTCCAGTGTATTACAAAAAAACATTAACGTTATCGAAGAATAAAAAGTGATATATAAATAATAATATCTAAAACTTGTGTATTTTATGGGAACGTGAATCATGTATCTTGGAAAGCCCGATACGGCGTCCAACAGTAAGTTAAATGCATTGTTTATTATCACTGGTCTTGGTGTTTTTGTTTTTTAGGTTAGTTACCGTTATCACTGAATAAATGCCGCTATTGAAGTCGATTTATATGTAACGGTTTAGGACAAAGCAATTAAGCTCATTGGCTCTGACAAATGATGGTTTCAAATTTAACTTGTAAAGCGTCTGATGCAAATCCTGCCTTATTAACCGGGTTTATTTTTGTAAAGACGTTTTGCACGAAACAAATGATCCGAGATTTTCGCCTGATCTAAGATTAAATCACGATTTTTTACCTGCAAATTTCTGATTTGAACCTGAAGCTGCAGCCCTTATGCCCTAATTAAGTAAGTAGGTACTTATAGCTAAATTTAAAAGCGGACCAATAATTATTTTGATTTCGAATGCATATTTTTGTGTCGATATTCTTGCTCTTTTACATATCGAGTATGAAATATTAACATTCTTTCACCATTTAATTTTTTTATCCTTCCCTTGACTCAAACTGCTCTCTGCATTTAGCCAGTCATGTAAAACGTAATTATTTAGTTTCTACGGGCTTCCGTCTGAGGAGTGTACTCAGTACGGTAATTTCTCTATGTTCATCATTATTCCAAGGATAAGGTACTAGGTAGGTTCAAATACGTAATGTAGGTATGTCGTATTGAATTAGTAGGTATTCTTATGTTTAAAAGTTAATAAGTGTGAATTTTTCTCCCCATTTTCCCCGCGGCACTGTTCTTTTCTAATTCTAAATTTTATAGGATGTACCTATACCTACCTACTTACTTATAGTAAGGAACAAACCTTATTATAAGCCTACGTAGGTACCTATACTTGAAGCTTGGCTATAATTTTCTCAAATAGGTAGCAAATTTTGAATCTTTTTAGCTTATTTTGTTGAAAGTCCTACATCATATTAGGTCTAGGTAGGTATATTATAAACGCGGGAGTTCGTATGGATGTTTGTTACTGTTTCACGCTTAGGTATGGCTGGATGGATTTGGATGAAATTTGGTATGGAGATAGCTTATACCCTTGCTAAAGCCATAGGCTTATTTTCATTATCACCATCGTCACCGCGGGACACGCTAGTGTTGAATAATCTTAAAAAATACAACTTATGAGAACAGTTCATGAAGGTTAATTCTGGTTGAACAACATTTAGGTAGGACCATATTAGCCCTATCTAAAATTCTCGCGAAACTACAAATGCCCTACTTATACCTACCTAACTGTGGTAAGTAGGTACACCAGAAGAAAGGAAACTAAAACGTGTAAAAATTTGAATGATATTTGTTTTTGAGCCATCTATTACATAATTACCTACCTACCTATGTGTAATATTTTGAATCAACACGCATCAGAATTTGTTCCGCCCACTCTGCTTGTGATAAACACCCGCGAGCCTAGTAGGTATTATCCAATCTAGAATCATTTAGATTAATTTATTTTACGATAACGTTTGTTTGTTTTGTAATGTTCATGGAATTAGGTACAATAGCAATAGAAATAACAATAGCGTTCAATAAAAGGACCAATGTTTGTCAGGTAGATACCTTCCTACTTTTGTTACGTAAATTATAAATGATCTGTGGTAGGTACGGCGCGGCATGGCACAGACTATTGATTAAAATTGATTTTCGTTACGCGTCCTTCCTACTCATTCACTTCTAGATTACGGTCACTGAACCGACGGAACGTTTCGACAACACGCAGCGCCAGCCTAGTGAATCATGGCCCTCCGCTAGTCCCAGCTGTGGGAACGTAAGAGGCCGGGTAGGTTTTAGACCGAACGTTCTGTGCGTCTGTGTTTACATATTTTGGTGCCCGAAAGCCATTAGGAGTCATCAAGAGAGTGGGTCACTCACATCACAGGTCACAGGTTATTGTAACAACCTATCTGTCAACCAGGAATTATAGTAGTAGTAGTAGTATGTATTCTACTTACATAGATACAACTAAAACATCATAATCCTAGATACCTACCTAGGTACCAATTAGATCGCCGTGCGTTACTAGGTCTATCTTTTATAGCCTCCGTCCGCAGCGTCGATGTAGGTAGTAATGGTACCGAGGTATAAATCTTAATTCGGCTATTGGCATCTGTGTCCATGGACATATTTAGATAATATTTTTCGAAGAATATCTTTGTTGGTGGTAGGGGTTAATCCCTCCACTGCCGCAAACTTAATGCTTCTCATTAGATATCTAAAATTTACCATATATATGTATGGGCAATCGCTGAATTAGTTGTCACGTCGTGAAAACTCGACAACGAAAATGACCGCTAAAAGAAACGCTAGAAAATTCTAGCGTTTCTATTCTCCCGAATCCATACAAATTCGTAAACGAATGCCATTTTGACAAGTAATAACGACAGCTTTGAACCGCTCTAGCGGTTAGCGGATAGGGAATCGGTATGAAGCGATGCATCTTGTCTAGGCCCATGTCATGCCGGAAACAATACATTTCGTTGAAATGTTGAAAACCGAACAGTTCTTGTATATACATAACTAGTAGCGCCCCGCGGTTTCACCCGCGTGGATTACGGTTTTCCGCTACCTCAATTATCCCACGGGAACAAGTCTTTCCAGGATAAAAAAAGTACGTGTTAATCAAGGGTTTAAACTATCTCCATACCAAATTCATCGAAATCGGTGTAGCCGTTTGAGCGTGAAGAAGTAACAAACATGCACACATACTTTCGCATTTATAATATTAGTAGGATTAGGATTTATGAGAGTTAACATTAAAACGGGAGTTTTTTATGTGCTGAAATAAATATATAGAGCTCTATATATTTCAGCACTGTTGCAAGCGAAAACACTAGTAGGAATACAAGTATTATGCGAGTAATACGTAGATAGATGGGTAGGTACCTCTTTATTGTACCACCATAATATTACTGGTCGGTTGGCGCAGTTGGTAGCACTCTGCCTTCTGAGCCGCTGGTCCCGGGTTCGATTCCCGGACAGGTCAAACATTTGTGTGTATGAACATGTCTGTTTGACCTGTGTCTGGGTGTGTATATATGTATATAAGTATATATATCAGTCATCAGGTTACCATAGTACAGGCCCTGCCTAGTTTGGGACCTGAAGACCTTGTGTGAATGTTGTCCCATATATTATATATATATATATTATATTATATATATATATATATATATATTATATATTATTTGTATACATTATTTAACCTTTCTTGTAAAACTAGCCTCGCCCCGTGGTTCTACCCGAGTTGTGATGATTGATGATGATCAAAAGTACCCTATGTGTTATTCCGATGCCTGAAGTATTTTCATACCAAATTTCATCCAAATCCGTCCAGTCGTTTGAGCGTGAAAGAGTCATAAACATCCATACAAACTGTCGCGCTTATAATACTAAGTACAATTCGTTTACCATCAGTTTCAGTGAAATGTGGTTTCGTGATCGCGTGTGGAAAGGTCTGTTTGGGTATATGATTAATGTGACTACCTAAAAATCGTAATAACGTTATGCAGGTACTTTTTAATGTGTCTATACTGTAATATAATTTACTTGAAATTAAGAATAGTCTGGTTTGATATAAGTTTTCAAACTGACATGGTCACTAGGACAAGAGTTAGAGAGAGAGAGAGAGAGAGAGATTTTTTTCGGGATATTTGTGTAGCTTTGTCGTTGTTGGACATTTCGGCAGAGTTACACGGGCCATATATTGCATAATTCTGTCTGTTGACATGAAAACATAAATTTGTATGTGATCAGCGAAAACTTATACATACTGTGTGTCCAACTGTAAACACTTGTATA
Source organism: Apeira syringaria (assembly GCA_934044485.1). NCBI lineage: Eukaryota > Metazoa > Arthropoda > Insecta > Lepidoptera > Geometridae > Apeira > Apeira syringaria. Next base: position 6,813,116 of record OW203665.1, on the reverse strand, counting down.
TGCAACTTTTCAATTTTTAGGTACCTAGACCAGTCCCGGAAACTTTTTTGTATTTTTTTATTCATAATAGACAGGCGTTTGGCCACTATCTCACCTGATGTTAAGTGATGATGCGGTCTACGATGATTCACGTTGCTGAATTTCCAGATTATCTTTCGACAAATAGTAGCTAGAAATAGGTGAAGAGAAAAATTAAATAAATCAAAAAAAAACATGACATATTGTACACTAAACTTAATTCTAACTTATGCTTTGAGCGTAAGTAGAGCCTCTAAAACTCTCTTATCAAAAGAAGAAAGCGAAATGCTAAAAATATGATAGGAAACGTAGGTAGCTAGCTTTTTTGCTAGATACTACTTTCTCAAAGTTGTAGTTGACGGGGATCTAAAAGTAGCCAGATCTAGATACTATGTTATATACGATAATAGCTAAGTTGGTATCAGTGGATTTACAAGGCGAGTGTGAATTTGCACTAATTTGCATGTCGGTAAGGGTCAACGCAGGCGAACTAATGGATTTAATTCATTGGAGGATGATGATTAATTCCATGAATGGATCCTTCATGGAGTGGATATGAAGTGAATACTGACATTTCATTATAGGTAAAACTAGACGGCAAGACTGCTGATGGAGAACCAACAACCGATCGTAGACCAAATTAGTCGTAGTATAAAGTAACTCGATAAGCTTCTATCAAACACTCAGAAAAGTAGAAGCGAAAAAAGTACGTCAGGATTACAGCATGTGTATAGGCGTTGTAGTTTTTTTATTTAAAAAAAAAAATAAGGTAAACAAGCAGACGGACCGCCTGATGGTACGCGATCACCGTCGTCTATGGATATCTGTACGACTGGGGGCGTTACGATACGTTGCCAATCCTTTTAAGATTTTGTTAACTCTCCTTTTGAAGAATCCCATATTGTAGCTACTCGGGAATACCGAGGGAGGAAGCTCGTTCCACATTTTGCAGGTATATGGCAGAAACGATTTATGGAATCACACAGTATTTACATGTACGTGCATAATGTGTGAATCGAGTGCACCGACTGAGGTTTTGCTCATTCTTATATTTTATATTATTATATATAAAATATATTCATATTATTTATATATGATATTTTCTGATGTAAGCAGCATTATACGAACCTAACGGAAAAGAGTAACTAACAGACATCAAAGATTAAAATAATAATATTTTTAAAGTTGATTAAGATCTACTTGAGAAGCATGATGAGCCAAGAAACTATCTGAGTCAATTGAAGCGGAAAAGGCGACAGGTGCTAACTATAACATAACAACATTTGATTATCAATAAAACTATATTAGTCTCATTAATTTTATTTCTGACTGGTAAATGAAAGAGGCCTCAAAAAGCTGGTGTTCCTGACATTTAGTTAGTGTGACTATGATACACCAAGCAACTTTAAGCTGATGCGTGTATACAAAAGTCAGTGAACTATTGAAATGTTTGTCCAGTGTATTTTTTTGTTTCCTGCTGTTTTACAATCTTTAATATTTGACTGGCCGGTTGGCTCAGTTGGTAGCACTCTGCCTTCTGAGCCGTTGGTGCCGGATTCGATTCCCGGACAGGTAAAACATTTGTGTGTATGAACATGTCTGTTTGACCTGTGTCTGGATGTGTATATGTATATAAGTAAATATATAAGTATATATCAGTCATCAGGTTACCATAGTACAGGCTTGCCTAGTTCGGGACCTGAAGACCTTGTGTGAATGTTGTCCCATATTATTATTATTAATTATCAAATTACAGTAGCATGGCACCGTCCCCAGTCCAACAGATCTAGAGTGGAAGAGGAGCTGATGCAGATCTCTGCCCGTGCCTTGCCTAACGCCACCGATCCTCTCGAGAAGCTCCGTCTCCTTTGCCTTTCACGTGGGGCTTCTGGCATCATGGGCCTTGGCAGGTTAGTTTGTGGCACAATTGTGTACTGTTTCTATATATAAGAAACTGTCGTCTCACGACTGTGTTTTAATTTTTTCTAATTGTACTTGATACCATTAGGAAATCATTTATGAATTTATAAAACACGTAGTAAGTCGAGGGTTCCGACTATAGTATTAATAAGTACTAATAGGCGAACAGCGACCGCGTTCGCGAGCCCTCAATGCTCTCCTTGAAAAAGAAACCGAATGTGGTCGAACTATAGTCGGAACCGTCTGACTTACTACGTGTGTAATTCCCGTGTTTTATACATTTATTATTATTTATTATATTGATACATGTATCAAAACCACATGTCAGGACATCATTTTTATGACTATTTTTAATCAGCTCCATATCTACGACTAGCTGCATCTTACCCAAAATATTTGTGCTGTCCTCTGTGTATTTCGCCATTGCAAATTTACATGGTGGTAGGCCACTTTACAGTCCCTGCCTGGCTAGCTGCCATCATCAAGTTTAAAAACTATCACCAAACACCTTAGAGAAATTTATTTTTGGAAATGCTCTAAGCCACTGTGCTCAGGCAGCTCTTCTTGAGAGCCAGTAATCATTCTGGGTCTAGCGTTATTAATTGATAACACCTTCAACCAAATAGTTGTTGACCATCAAGAGGTATGGTGGTCAAATCTATAGTTCTTTCTTTTACTGTGTCTATAGTATGTATAAAGAAAAAAATGTCATGTGGTTTTTTTTTATTGTAGTACAAATAAAATAATTTTTCAGCTCTTTTCCAATTTTATACAACTTTAGATTTTCTGATAGTAGCTAAAAGCTACTTTTTGTAAGAACTACTCGTTAGGAGTTTGGCACGTTACCAAATAGCACAACTTAATTCCTTATACCAACATATTAGGTTATTTAAGTTTTAGTTGTCTAACTTATCTTGGATTTTTTTTTCTATTTCTTCTAACCATGTTGTTTAATAATATATTTATTAAGTTATGTCATTTCAAGATGCTCGTTGCATATTATTATGTATTGCTTTGATTATAGGAAGTAGCTTAGCAGCCGTAACACAGGGGACCCTAGCACGGCTGCTAAAGGCCTTTTATATTGTTTTCACATACATATGTATTTATCTATCTTTATCCATGTATTCTAGTAATGTATAATGTATTTGTAAGTGTTTTGTGCAAATAAATAAATTTAGATTGTCTTTCAACACCTTTTCATCACATGCATTTCAAAGATGTATAACAGTACTTACACTTCGTTCCGATTTCTCCCTGTCATGATGTCGACAGCTGAAACCGCTGTTCGTACCACAGTGGTGCACTTGAGATAGTCGCCTTGTCCTCTCCTAGTAGCACAGCGCCTCGGCTGAGTACTAGCAGAACTCGCTGCCCGACCCGGTGAAGCTTTAAATGCAGGGAGAGCACTATAGTACATAAAAATAATAACGGCACATTTCAGATTTCAGATATTTATTATTGTGAGGAAATACAATTAAAATAACATACATGATAAAGGCAAAAGGTAGTGAGGAAAGCTCAGACTATAGTCCACTGTGATTCGTGCATGGAACATTATCAATGTTTTTATGAAATCTAAAAGTATTACTAAGCCTGATATAGCCTCTACCATCATCCTCATCATTATCTCAGCCATAGGATGTCTAATGCTGGACATAGGACTCCCCCATTGATTTCCACAAGGACCGGTTGGAAGCGGCCCGCATCCAGTCCTTGCCTACGATCTTAGTCAGGTCGTCTGTCCACCTGGTCGGTGGCCGTTCTAAGCTGTGCTTGCCAGTCCGTAGTTTCCGAGGACTTTTTGACACTAACGGCCATATAGCCTCTATGTATAATGTATTACATGCATTTCAGAATCTTCCGTAACATGGACAACGATGGCAGCAAGCAGTTGAATAAAGAAGAGTTTTTAGTCGGTATCAAGGAGACTGGACTTGAACTGAGCAATGAGGTTAGCTTCCATTTTCTATAACATAATTATGTTTATTACATAACATTAACACAGGTACAAACATGAATCGTTTTCGCGACTACGTCGCGCTTTTTTCCCGACGTAGTATTGTGGATTTATTTTCTATCAATCCGAGCAATATATTATATAATAATAATAATAATATGGGACAACATTCACACAAGGTCTTCAGGTCCCAAACTAGGCAGAGCCTGTACTATGGTAACCTGATGACTGATATATATACTTAAATACATACTTATATATATATTTTTTTAAATACATATACACACCCAAACACAGGTCAAACAGACATGTTCATACATACAAATGTTTGACCTGTCCGGGAATCGAACCCGGGACCAGCGGCTCAGAAGGCAGAGTGCAACCAACTGCGCCAACTTGTCGTCTGGTAATCTGGACCGCTGAACAACAATCGACTTCTACTATCGTCCTATTCTGATCCAGATTAACATCAAGGATCGTATCTTGAATGGGTAGTTTCGTTAAAACGGGCTCATTCTGTTAATGCCTAGCTTCCATATTTTTTTCCGTTATCGTTTCCTCTGACGTCTATTGCTCTTTGCATTTTACTTACTACTCATTTTACATTATTATTTCTTGTATACTGGTAAGCTATAATATCATTTTCAAGAATGTTTAAGAAAAATTAAGTGAACCTAACATTATTATCCTCTCGTGTACTGATCTGATTGTTTATGAATCTGTTATGTTTTTGACATTATGTTTTTAAAATCTGTGAATATACATTTTTTATATTGTGTATTTTTTTTATGCGTGGTAGTACATAGATAAATACAGAATAATATATTGTGTACCTAATTCTCCTATTTCAGGATGCAGAGGAGTTGTTCACACGTTTTGACAATGACAAGAGCGGATCTATCAGCCTCGATGAGTTCATGGCTCAACTTCGTGTAAGTAAAAGCAGACTATAACTGCTTAACTCCTAAATAAAACTCTATAAATTGCAAAAAGCCTAAAGCTATTTTTGATTTAACAAAAATATAACAGTACCTTTAGGATTTTCTACTTTCCTGGTACCTTATTATATTGGCAAAATATTTTTATTGCAAGCTTTAGTCCTTTCACACAATAATAAGTACATATATGAAGTTACACGATTACTAAAAGCTCTTATAATAGTGTAATAGAGGTGCGTGCCTACGTCGAGTGACGTAAGCGTGGCAATACTAAACTACACTCTCAAATAAATTGTACTTCCCGATTTTAAGGCTTGAATGTTTGCTAAATAGACATTTTTTTGTCTTCAGCTTATTTTTAGAAAGTCCCATATGTCTAATAAAGTTAAGGAAAATACTTCCCCCTTTTGGGTATACCTACTGTAGGTATAGGTCGTTTGACTTATAAGAAAAGGTCATGAAGGATTATTCCGATTGAACAAAATTCGCTAATTTATGTGAGAGAATGTCACTCTTAAAAATATATCCACATAGGAGTACCAACAGATTGTTTAGTAAGAATATACTGTGGAGGTTTGTAAATGGCTCTTCCCTATTTATTTTACTGTTATTTTATAATTATAGCTGTAAGCTACTCGAATAAAGTAGAATGAAATTTTAAAAAAAATGAACGTTTCAGACCTGTGACACGTATTAGGTTGCCGTTTTTACTTTAATTACCTTGCTCAGTGAGGCAGGTTTTTGACGGTGAGTTGGCAGCCTCACTGCATGTTTTGTAATACAACTGTGTATCACACACACAATAGTAATTGTAATATTGTACGTGCAATTTTCAATTGTTTATACGACGGTGATACGAATAATTGACAATTGGGCACAAGTTACACCTGATGCAGTTACCAGCCCCAGATCTACGATGTATTAGAACTTTTTGGGCAGAAACTTTTAGTGGCGCCCCCTCTCTCCAGCGATTGAGATAAATTACTTAAAAATCACACACATTCGCATATTTCGTGAAATTTTGGCGCCTACTGAAATATCCGCCCGGGTCGGGTGGGTGCCCTGGTTTGTCCCCCTCTGGGTTAGGGGGTGACAGGCACTAAGCTTGTTTTATATCCACATAAGCTACTGATGCATAATCATTAAATTGTTTTCTTATTCGCGATAAAATTATGATTATTATTTCCAGCCGCCAATGTCAGAGTCCCGTCGCGCTATAGTCGAGCAAGCGTTCAAGAAGCTGGACAAGACTGGAGATGGAGTCATCACTGTTAATGACATCAAGGGCGTCTATGCGGTCACTTCACATCCCAGGTACATCATCGTCGTCATCATCATTGTATTTACGAGCATTGGACAATTTAATTTAACCCCCTTCTATCATGTGCTCATATAAGTTTTTGAAAATCTGGTGGCCTTCAGATCCCCACGGGCCCAATGTCTCGACCCCAAACGATTAAAATATGTACCGGAAATGTGACCCACTACTTACGTTAGCATAATCTCAGTATATGTATTTATTATTATATTAATATTTTTACCCTCGACGCAAACTTACAACACCCCTCGTTGGAAGTTTGGCGTGTCTGTGGTATCGTAGATCCTAAACGAAAGGACCCATTTCGATGCGTTTTTTTTTTGTTTTAAAACTGACGTGATCGAGGTGGTTCCTAGCTATACCTAATTTATAAAAATCTGTTCAGGCGTTTCAACGTCATTCGTTCATTTTGTTAGCTGCGGTAGGGATCTTAGACGCATAACAGTTACTATAATGTAGGAGATTACATACAATTCTTAATTTTATTCAGTATATTAAACATAATTGATCCAAATGGATGTTAAATGCCGTACTGATATGCTTCAAAAACTTTCAGATACATGAGTGGTGAAGAGACAGCTGATTTGGTGATGAATAGGTTCCTAGCCAACTTTGAGACCGAAGGCACCGTCGACGGAGTGGTGTGAATTTTTTCGATTACTTTTTATTTACATTTTTTCCAAGTATAAGTTCATGGTACAAAAATTTTACGCCGCTATGTGACTGAGTGGCTGTTTTTTTATGTAATAAGTGGCAAACAAGCAGTCGCCCACCTGATGGTAAACGATCACCGTCGCCTATAGATATCTGTAACATTAGGGGCATTACAATACTTTGCCAATTCTTTTTAAGACGGCAAACTCTCACAATATGGCTGTATAAGAAGTAAATATTTTGCATAATATTGAAGTTTTGTCAGAAGGGAATATCGTTTCCCAGAGACCATAATTACTGTTTTCACCCTTCTGACCTGGGGCCTTACTATCAGCTTTGTAAAAACTATGCAAGTACGGAGCAGTTCTAAAACCTGGCTAAAACATGCCAGACACAACAATAACCGTTCAACTTTGAGGATATAAATGTTCAAACCGTTCACCTAAAGGAGCGTGATGACGTGGATAGTATGATTTCACACTAAGCGGTTTAAGCCTGGTTTTAGAACTGCTCGGAACTTGAATGGTTGTTACAAAGCTGATAGTAAGGCCCGAGGGAAAGTTAGGCGTACTTTCCTAGAGTGAAAAAAAATTGGTTGTCTGTAAAGTCGGTTTACGGACGATAGATTTTTAGATTTACGTGATAACGTCATAATCATTTATGACTTCGACTTTGACTTTGATTTTGACTTTGATTATTTTATGTAATACAAAACTCAGGTGGAACGTTACGCGGAACGTTACTATTTTTCATGAGTGTTGCTGGTATTCATCAATTTATAAAACGTTATCACGTCAATAAAAAGCACAGTGCAGTGTCGCCATAATAGGATCCTGTCATAAAATTCTACATTGTACCTATTTATTCTTTACAGGTAACTCTCGAAGAGTTTATGAACTACTACAGCGGCATTAGCATCTCTATCGATAACGATTGCTATTTCGATCTCATGATGCGCCAATCTTACAAGCTCTAAGCTGTTTGTCTCACTCCAAAACTTACACCAAGCACCAAAAGCGAAAAGGATGGGCGTATGACACCGGCGCACACTTTGTGAACCTATTACTATCATAGTTTATTTATTTAATTCTTACTTTAATTGTTTGCTAATATAATTTCATTACCAAATTAAATATTTTGCTTGACATCACTCTTTTATTTTCAAACTCTGTCTGAACGATATATGTAAAGAAAGAAAGAAAATTATTTATTCCTGACAACAACACTACATATAAAACAAAAAGAAAAACACATTTAGGTCATACATACATTTAACTTATAAGTATAAAACATTAAGGGAAGACGAAACAACATTTAAGATGTAATGCTATGATAGATATAGATAATAGTAAGATTCGACCAAAAAATAACCTATCTAAGCTAAATACTAAATAGTTTTATTTGTAGTGTTGCGTAATGCCAGAAATGAGTCCCTACTCAGCGTTATGCGAGCGAGGGTTTGACAACCTTCGCGCTGATTTTCAGTAGGAATTCATTGACTGGTATCACGAACGTACAAGTGATTTAGAAGAAAAGGAACAAACAATAAAAACAACATCAGAACTTATTAACCATAATAGCAATGTTTTTAAAATAATATTTAAGTGGTATACCTAGTCCTGCACGAAAGCACAAGGAACCAAAACTCTATGGCCGAACATAAAAAAAAAATGTTCTGTGCAGAATGAGCAGAATGTAGAGCATAGGTCTTGAGCATTGCTTAGATTTAACTTACCTACACATTACATCATCCTTTCAAGAATCTTTAACTCTTCTTTTGAAGAATCCCATATTGTTGCTCAGGAATACCGAGGTAGGAAGCTCGTTCCACATTTGGCAGGTATATTGCAAAAGCGATCGGTTGTGCGATTTAACCGATCGGTTTTGCAATATACTTGCACTGCAATATGCTGCTAAATGTAGAACGAGCTTCCTTCATCGGTATTCCAGTGTGTGAATCCCTAGTGTCAATTATATGTGGTGAGCTTTTAAGCGACTTCGGCTAGTGCGGTGGTAAAACCTTGATGATTGCTTGATGCCTTACATTATAAAATTGGGGTTTGGTAAAGAAAAAACAAAACGATATTTTTAAAATGAAATATTTTCAAATAAAGTATAAGCATACCTATACGTCACCTATATATGTCACGTTATAAAATAACGTGACTAAATTTAGGATACTTTAAAATAACAAGTAACAACTTCGCTTTTAGAAACAAAAGTAATTATATTTAACTACAGCGACATGAGGCACACAGAAACAAATACACCCAACACCAATGGGGGCAAAACGTACCATTCTGGTCAGTACCAGCACAACACTTGTCTTAAACCTGTGGCACTTACGCGTAGTCGATATCACGATCGACAATTGTTTCGGCTTCTTCCGGAAGCCTTCATCAGGATCTTGAGTGCAATGCGTTCGTCGCAACGTCGTTCGTGCAGTATGAGACGGGACGTTGCGACGAACGCACCGCAGTAAAGATCCCTTATGATCTGTAATTATGAACGTGAGTTTTAATAATAGTATACCTAGTCTTGTTACTGGTTACAGCGTATGAAACAGATTCGTGCTAGGAACTAGGGCCTTACTATCAGCTTGTAAAAACCATGCCGTGGTGATTGTATGGTTTCACACTAAGCGGTTTAAGCCAGGTTTTAGAACTGCTCGGAACTTGAATGGATTTTACAAAGCTGATAGTAAGTCCCCGGGCTTTTGCTTCCGGGCTGTTTGGCCGTGGTCTAAGAGAACCTTGTGTACCTACCAGACGTTTCGTCGATCACTGCGGTCGACACCTTCAGTGGTTCAGGTCCGGGCAGCGACAAGAGCGTAGAAACAGCCATACAGCCCGGAAGCAATACATACAACATGCAACGCCGGCCGTGAAAGCCTTAGAGTTTACAGCCCTTCTACTTGTTAGCTTAATACAAATTCTCTACTTTTTTGGTGATTTATACAAGACAACAAAAATAATATTATATATTAGTTAACATTAGCGTTCCTTTACAGCGAATTTCGTTCCTTTTTAACCAACTCCAAAAAAAGGCGGTTCTCAATTCGACCCGTATGTTTTTTTTTCTTTCTTTTTTCTTTTTGACGTGATAACGTTTTATAAATTGATGAATACCAGCAACACTCATGAAAAATAGTAACGTTCCACGTAACGTTCCACCTGAGTTTTGTATTACATAAAATAATCAAAGTCAAAGTCAAAGTCAGTCAAAGTCAAAGTCAGTCAAAGTCAAAGTCAGTCAGTCAAAGTCAAAGTCAGTCAAAGTAAAAGTCAAAGTCATAAATGATTATGACGTTATCACGTAAATCTATCGTCCGTAACCGTCCGACTTTACAGACAACCAATTTTTTTATTTGTATTTGTTACAGCATAACTTCCGACTGGGTAAACCGATTTTGATCGTTCTTTTTTATTTGAAAGCTGGTGCTTTTCGTGTAGTCCCATTTAAATTTCATCTAAATCGAACGATCACTTTTTGAGTTACACGTCAAAAACTGAAAAATGCGTGCTTATACTATACGATATAGTAGCGGGTGAAGACATTGGTGACATACCTACACCACAATGACAATTGATCCCATGAGTAACAAAGGTCACTAAAAAGAGTGAAAAAAAAATTTGACCAAAAACTGGAACCAACTTCAACATTCAAAAGTATGAAATAACTAGTCGAAGTCGGTGCCATGAGCACAATATTTTGATATCAGTTACTTTTGAACTATCATGGTACCGACTTCAACAAGTTATTTCATACTTTTGAGTGTTAAAGTCGGTTCCATTTTTTGGTAAACATTTTTTTTAGACATCTTCGTGTTCTAAATGTCCAATCACTACTGGCAACACTGATTTTGTTTGTTTGCCGCTCCTGGCTCACTGATGCGCATATGATCTAAGTAAACCAGTGAAGTAAACCGATTTGTGATTATCGAATTTAACGAAGAAAAGTTAATATTGGAAACGTGAATCATGTATCTCGGAAAGCCCCATACGGCGTCCAACAGTAAGTTTTAATTAAATCTTATTCATCGATATCAGTGCAGTTTATTGTAACGGCTCGAAACTAAGCCTAATTGGGTCTGTCTGACGAATGATTTTTTTAAAGATTTAGCCCGTTTGTAGCCCGTGGGTGATTCGCAAATGACGCGATTGAGGTGTGTCCAAGCCTGAAAATCCATAAAAACATTTTATTTCCGTAATGATGTATTTTTTATTTGATTATGTTTCGGTCATATAAATTAATGCAAACATACTACTGTTAAGAAACTAACAATTTTTTTTAACTTGAAATCCTAAGCTCTTCGGCGCGTCCTTTACTTGTAAATTTTTATCAGGAAAAACTCACTCTAAAGTAAAATAAGCCTCTGATTTATACATGTTACATTAATTACAAATACTTATGGTAATTGTTAATTAGTTGTGGTCAATGATGTTTTACTAAAGATGACGTATATTCATACTGCGCGGTGCTCAGATTTGTTCCTTTACGACATAAACATGCTTACTGCGACAGGTAATACGGTACAAATAATATAGAAAAGGATAGCTATATGTCTAGACTTGCGCTTGAAATACGTGTGGCAATGAAAATTACTACAATTGACTTAATTTTGCCGCCTCAGTTTCCGCACGCTTGTGCGACATCTACCTCATATAAACATATAATATCATTGGTTGTGGTAATTAGTTTTATCTTCATTCTTAAGTTTCGTATATAAATTATAATGCAAACAATCTTGTCTAATGTACCTAACTAAAATAATTTACCTGGTGCAGCAACTATGTTCCTATTCAGCTTAAGACAACCACTGGGACATATTACCGACCTTCCCTGCACCCATCTGCCAGCCGCTGTCCCACTCCAGTTGTAGAAGTGCACTACTTTACAGAGCCGAGGATTCCTTCTTTACTAGACTTTAGTCATCTATATGCCTTATTTATTTGTTGATGTTGTCATTCTAGTATTTGTTTTTTCTTTTTATAATTTTGGGCACATTTCTTCAGTCAAACAGCATGCACATAGCTTTATTAGGTCATAATCATTCGTCAGCCTTTTGTGAAAATAAACAAAAATATTGATGATTTCTAGTTTTTTTGGCACTAATTTCTTTGAATTTCTGGAAATTAAAGGCTATACTTAGAAACCTCAATCATGATACATACTGGAAAATCATACCTCATCCAATCATACTGATTGACAGCAACACTAAAGGTACTTGACAATAGATGGCGTTTTTAAGCAACACTGTGCCAATGAGTGTTTGATTGGAGGTTAAACCAGCAAGAAAATAAATTGTTTACTTATATTATTCGAAAGCCGAGCAAATCTCCATCACCCAGATATTGAACCTTCGAACACATAATATGTTCGAAGCATTGAACATTAATTGCACCAATACCTACTGCATGCACCTGTGCATTTTATTGTAATTAAAAATTCTTAAAAATATTAATGCTCCATTTTAACATACACCCTCATATAAACTATTAGGTACTTCTAGAACATTTTATTGCTTATAAGCTTAAGTGTAAATATATTTAAAAAATCAACATTTTTGAGGACTCTTCAAGTATCTTTCTTTACACTATGTTGTGGATTCTACGAGATAAAATAGACTGAATTCCTTGGACAACTTACTTTCAAACATGCAACTTAAAACTGCCCATGTGAAAAACAATGAGGCATAGGTTATGTCTTGTCAATTTCAGCAGATTGTTATTGCCTGTATACAAGGTTTAATTATGAAATTACAGTAGCATGGCACCGTCCCCAGTCAGACAGATGCAGAGTGGAAGAGGAGTTGATGCAGATGTCTGCCCGTGCCTTGCCTAACGCCACAGATCCCCTCGAGAAGCTACGTCTGCTTTGCCTTTCACATGGGGCTTCTGGCATTATGGGTCTTGGCAGGTCAGTGTGTGGTACATAACTGTTTATGTACATCTTCTACATTTTTGAAATTGTCATCTTACATTTGTGTTTTACATTTTTCTACTAGTATTTGACGTTTGTTCCAATGTCAAATCCAATGTTTGAGTAACACCCTCAACTGTCACACACACTGTTACTGGATGGGATTTTTTTATTTAATATATATTAAAATACATATAGTTAGATTGATATGAAGATTACATTTTATAATTAAAGTTAAAGTGTTATTCCCTGACTGTTAGTCGTTAGGTATGAGTTATGTCATCGAGTAACAAAAAAATAAATAAATAAATGTAGTGGAATTTCATTTCTCTTTTCTTTTCTCATCATTTCTTTTTTTTTTCCATCACACTCAAACCCCCGCACTAGGATTCCCTGTATCGCGGGAGGCATGGACACACACAATCACAGCACACAAACATCCAAGACCCGGGACAAACATCTACACTCACCGCACAAATGTTTGCCCCTGCCGGGATTCGAACCCAGGGTCCCGGAGACACAGAATTCATGTCGATGACACAAACCACTGCGCCACGGTACCGTCTAAACAGTGTGACAGGTTCGTAATTTTTCAATAAAAAGTTCCCATCCAGTAACAGTGACAGTTGAGGGGGTTACTCAATGGGAACAAACCCTAAAAAAGTTGTCCCATCGTGTAACAGACAGGTAACAGTGTGACTGCATGGGAATTTTTAAATAAAAAAATCCCATCCAGTGACAGTGTGACAGTTGAGGCTGTTACTCGATGGCAACAAACCATATTTGATACCCAAAAGCCAAGCTAACCAGACACTATACCTAAGACATCCTGGACATCAGTCTATACAAGATTAGAATGGCTTGAAGGGTCAACGCCGGAAGCATGAAACAGAAGCGTAGTGGTGTTGTTCTTGAAAGAAAGTGACAACAGCTTGCTGAAGAACTACAGACCAATATCGCTTCTGAGCCATGTTTACAAGCTGTACAAGGGTCATCACAAATAGTCTCGAACAAAGGTTTGATGACTTCCAGCCTCCCAAACAAGCCCGTTTCCGAAAAGGTAACAACACCATAGACCACATCCATACGCATCGGCTAGTTATACAGAAGACCGAAGAGTATAACTTGCCCATATGTTTAGCGTTTGCGAACTATGAGAAAGCCTTTGATTTGATTGAGACGTGGGTGGTGCTAGAGTCTCCAGCGGTGCTGTATTGATCAACAGTATTTTTTATCAAGGTGTGTACAATAACGCCACTATGTCGTTCCGAGTACAAGAGCAACTTTCGAATGCATTTCCATTCCAAAGAGGCGAGCGATAGGAAGATGCTATCTCTCCAAATCTGTTCACTGCAGCATTGGAAGACGCCTTCAAGCTCTTGGAATGGCAAGGATTCGGCATCAACATCAACGGCGAGTATATCACTCGCCTTCGGTTTGCCGACGATATATTTATTTGCCGATTCGGTTTGCCGGTCATGGCAGAATCTATGAAAGACCTCAGCATGATGCTCGAAGGCTTTAGCACGATGCTAGATGGCCTCAACAGAGTTTCCTAAAGGGTGGGCCTAAAATGAACATGACAATACGTAAATTATGTCAAATGCCCATATTGCGCCCGCCCCAGTATAAATTGGGAACTCTGTTTTCGAAGTTGGTGACCATTACGTCCTCCTAGGACATACAGTCAAATCAGGTAAGACCAACTTTTAGAAAGAGGCCAATCGTCGAATTCATCTCGGCTGGGCAACATGGCAACACACGAACAGTGTGTGTTACCAGTGTCGCCTTACAGAACTGAAACGTGGTGCATGTATATGTATGTATGTCTGTATATGGGCCTTCTGAGCAGGCTCAAAGTCCCACAACGAGCTATGGAGAATACTATGCTCGGGGTTTCTATATGAGATCGAATCAGAAATGTGGAGATCTGTAGAAAACGAAAGTCACTGATATAGTCCAGCAAATTAGTAAGTTGACGTGGCAGTGGGCAGGGCACATAGCTCGAACAACTGATGGCCGTTGGGATCGATAGGTTCTCGAATGGAGCCACTGACTGGTAAGCATGGGAGGTGCCATAGTCAACGAGGTGAATAGACCAGCCTGACTAAGATCGCAGGCAATGGCTGGATGTGGGCTGCTTCCAACTGGTCCTTGTAGAAATCAATGGGGGAGGCATATGCCCAGTAGGGAGCATCGTATGGCTGAGATGATGATGGTGATTTGATGGCAGTAGAAAATAAAATATTGATGAATTTTTAAATTAGCTCCTAACCTACGACGAGCATCTATAGTTTGTTCACTTACCTAAAATATCTCTGCTGTGTGTATTAAGTACACCATTGCAAATCTTATGGAGATATCAATTTACATGATGGTAAGGTACTTTCCACTACCTGCCTTGCTAGTGTCCACCCTCAAGTTTGAAAAACTGTCACCAAACACATAGTGTGTTCAGGCATCAGTCAATCAGTAAACATTCTTGGTCTAGCATGAGTAATTGATTACACCTTCGTCCAGACCACACCAGACAAATTGTGGTCCATAAAGTATATGTAAGGTATATAAAATCTATCTATTTAATCTGAGTATAAGGGCAAACATATCCCTATTGTTTTTTACTATAGTAAAATTAAAAACTGTTATTTCCAAGCTTTGATAACATTAGAATTTTTGATAGGACTTACCTACTACTTACAAAAAAAACTACACTTTGGTCACAAGTTAAGTCTAGTGAAGTAATAGCACAACTTAATGTCTTTTAGCAAATATTTCTAACGGTACATGTCAGTTATTTATTTTTATCAGGTAATAATAACATGTTATACATAAGTTATGCTTAAGGCAAAGGATAGTGAGGAAAGCTCACTGACTAGTCCACCAATAATTATAATATAATAACAAAAAATATGCTGTCATAGTTTCATCTACAATGTTTGTTTTACTCATCGGTTCGAGCTTCAGAAAGCGTTTTAATTTAAAAAAAACATTTTACTGCAAGCATCATCTGAATGCATACTCATCAATCAATCTTTATAATCCACAGAAAAGACCCCTTCAGATCTATCTAAATTATTATGTAGCTTAAAAGCGACTTCTACTATCTGCATGTAACGGTATCAACATTTTCTTGAAATTAAGAGTAGGTATGCTTAATAAAGCCTCTATAGATAGTCTCGATGTAATGAATTACGTGTATTTCAGAGTATTGAGTAACAAGGACAATAATGGCAGCAAGCAGTTGAATAAAGAAGAGTTTTTAGTCGGTATCAAGGAGACTGGACTTGAACTGAGCAATGAGGTTAGCTTTCATTTTCTGTAACATTAACCCAGGCACATACATCGTTTTCTATAACGCACATTACGTCATCACGCCTTTTTCCCGACATGGTAGGCAGCGATCACCAATGTCCACTAGTTGTGATCCTGGCATCAAGTCATCTACACTAATATTCTAAAGAGGAAATATTTGTATTTTTGTTCGTTTGTAACGAATAAACTCAAGATCCACTGGACTTATTTTAAGAATTCTTTGACCATAAGAATGCTTGAACATTATCCCTGACCAGGATAGGCTATATTTATTACTGAAATATATGACGGATCTCTTCTAAAACTTTAGAACTTAAGGTGGAAAAAAAGGCCAAAACATATCTTGCATTGCATATGCTGCTAAATCCATCGATGATACAACAAAAATAGAGGGAGCAAAATAATAGCAGAAAGCAAGAGCAAAAGAAATCGTGGCTGCTTACATATGAGGAAAACGAAGGCCTGGTCAATGTGTATGATGCCTAGTTTGACAAAGTGAACATCTTGCAATTTCTACATTATACACACCATCACTCACACGCACATTAAAACATACACACACACCTCAACACATGCACACGCGCTCATCTAGATTTTCTGCTTATGCCAACTCAACATTATTCCCTCCTCATTGTTCCTTTCCTCTTTTATTCCATTGTCTCTCGCACTGTTTTGTCATTAATAGTAATTAAATGTTGTGTTAATCTTGTTGGACTCCCAGTTTCAGTCTAGGAATACATTTGGTGGTAGGTGTCAGATAGATTCATCAATTTTTATGTTAAGTAGGTACCTGCGCGCGATTTAATCTTGTACTGTTAATTCTTACTCACCTTAGTCACCAAGATACAGGCTATACAGTAGAAGCTCTATAAGTCGAACATCAAGGGAGACGCCAAAAAATTCGAGTTATAGAGTTTTCAACTTATGGAGGATTTCGACTTAGGCGGATTTTGATTCGACATAAAGAGTTTGAGGTTTATTCTTATAAACCTTAACTGTTGTACTAATTGATGTGTATTGCAGTAGAACCAAACTACTTCTGACGGTATTTAAGTCGAAAACAAATGACTGGCTTAGCTAAATTTCAAAGGGAATCAAAATTGAACACCTGACACAAAGCAAGCAAACACGTGTTTCCATGAGTCATAAATTTATTATTGTATACTCCTAAAATGTTTTCTAAGAAACAATAGTGTACTCACATTGTCGGCAAGTTCTTAAAGTCGGTAACTTATTTTTGTTCGAATGAGATAATAAATTCCAAATGATCAAGTTGTAAAGGTTGTAAAATAAAACGTTCCTATGTTCGAGATACAGAGGTCAAATTTAATTTTTCGAGTTATAGAGTGAAAATATGTACCAAAATGGCTTGGAGGGACTCGGTGATTATTTCGATTAACAGAGGGTCAAGATTTCAAGTAATGGAGGTTTTGGTGTTTTAAGGGAAGGGAACAAAACATTTTTTCGAGATTTGGAGGTTTTTGACTTATCGAGGTTCGACTTAACGAGGTTCTACTGTACTTAGTTTGGCGCCTGTTGGGAATATTACCATGTAATTCACTCATGTTGTCTAATAAATATATTTTAATTTTTTTTCATATTTTTAGGCGAGGGCGCTATATTTAATCCAGAACGTAGCGAAGGATTGTTGAGTAGAGTCCCGAGCGTAGCAATGGATTCATATACTTCACCCGAGACTAAAATCATTTTGCTAGTTTTTTCTTTATCTGTTGCAATCAAACGCTTATCAGCAACAAGGTTTTGCGCCTATCGATATTGGATGCGTAACGAAAATCAGTCATTTTTTGGCATTTCACAAACACAAAGAAATAACTATTTCGAAATAAACAATGTCATAGTCCATCGTTATGTTTGCTCAGTTGTTTTCTTTTTTTGGAACAGTTCCATTCATACTTGCGTTTGTGTACTTATTATAAACTTAGGAAAAAAATACCTATTTACGATTATAATATATTTATTTTAGAATGGGAAGCAATGGAGCACTTTTATCCTTTCGTGTACTTATAGTTAGACCCTGTCATTTTGGGATTAAGAGATTTTTCCCTCTGGTAATGTGTTAATATGCAATTTTTATTTAATGCACCTTTTTTAAATGGGTACACACACTGTACATAGATTAATCAATTATAATGTATTATATGCCTATTGAGACCACGGACTGGCAAGCGCAGCATAGGACGGCCACCGACATGGTGGACAGACGACCTGACTAAGATCGCAGGCAAGGGCTGGATGCGGGCCGCTTCCAACAGGTCCTTGTGGAAATCAATGGGGGAGGCCTATGTCCAGCAGTGGACGTCCTATGGCTGAGATGATGATATGCCTATTTGTCTTATTCCAGGATGCAGCGGAGTTGTTTAACCGTTTTGATAAAGACAAGAGCGGATCTATCAGCATCAATGAGTTCATGGCTCACCTTCGTGTAAGTAAAACCAGATCATAATTACGTAACTCTTAAATAACATTGTACAAAGCCAACGTAAAACAAAAATGTAACAGCTTAAGGATCTTCCACTCGCCTGTTATATTGGCAAAATATACATAATATTTGCCTGATGGTTTTTTGTATGTAATGACACATAATAAATTCTCATACAGATAGAAGTTGAACTGCTTTGATCTTGAAGAATTTATTAGTGTACAAACAAACTTGCTTCCATATAACATGTGTTGTGTATGATTAATTGTACTTAGAATTCGGGTTATAAAGGTGTTGTTACTATGTACCGATTCTCGTCCACTACGCCACATATTTGATAATGGTGACCTCAATAATAGATACGTACAAATTATCGAGTAAAACTGAAGAAGTAAATCTGAGTAAGGTGGTAGGATAATGTAAGCGAATGAGATAAGGAGTTAATGAATATAGCGAACAAGAGAGGAGATAAGACGCCGTCTTGACGGACACCAGCAGTTGTGTTACACCAAGAGGCGAAGGTATCCTCAATGCGTATACGCTGCTAACGCCCATACTTGTAGCTATGAAATCAGTAAGTAGCGGAAGGCGATATGTTAATGGAGCTAAGTGTCGCTAAAATAATGTTAAAATCTATGATATTAAAAGCGTTAGCTTTTAGCTGAAATCAAGTATAGTAAGCAAGTCTTTTCCATTCTTAGTGGAACTTCATAAATAACGTTATACATATGTATTTATACATTTTTACACTTATAACATCACATACAGAACATAGGGCATTATACATTTTTCCCTTGAATTCCAAGGGCATTCGCTGATCGCATATGGTCCCTGCGACCTGTTTCCATATCATCCAACTCAACAACTGAAACACATCCTATTGTAATATTGTGTGTGAAAAAGTTGCTATGTTTCATTGTTACAACTAACATAATACAAATAATTGATAATTGGATACAAGTTATATCCGATACGGGCACTGAGCTTGTTTAATTTCTAGGGTTTTAAGCTATTGATACATTATTATTAAATTGTCCCCTTATCCGTCATAAAATGTATAACAACATTTACAATTATTTATGATGTCAAGCCACCAATGTCAGAGTCCCGTCGCGCTATAGTCGAGCAAGCGTTCAAGAAGCTGGACAAGACTGGGGATGGAGTGATCACTGTTAATGACATCAAGAGCGTCTATGCGGTCACTTCACATCCCAGGTACATCATCGTCATCATCATCATTGTTTTAACGAGCACTTGCATTGGACAATTTCATTTTACTATCCTCGTTCGATCATCGGTCAATCAAACGCACGGCAATGCATCAGCGCTACACGGTAGATACGGCCTTTACTTACGATGTGTTTCGCATCCACTTTTATAATGAGTTCCACTCCTTGGCCGTCGAGTCGAGTACGAGTTGATATACCTTTCAAGAAACACAGACTTCCTCGTGTCTTCAAGTTAGTCTTCAAGTCTTCAAGACGCCATATTTGCAAAACATACAGGTGCGTGCACAAAATCTGCACGTGGTGTTAGTCAACCTTGAAAAGGCATACGAGCGCGTGCCCCGAGAGGTTCTGTGGTGGGCTCCAAAAGAGGGAAAAATGCCTGAGAAATAGCTTATCCGTTCCATGTACAGGAAAGCTAGTACGCACGTGCGATCTGAAGCTCGCTTCACCGACAAGTTCAATGTGGCGATGCAAAATCCAATTGTTTTCATATGCCTTATAGCCTTAAATCGTGTATTACGATGCTGCTGCATCCAGCTCCGATTTTAGGTAACTCGGTTCGTTTATCCAAAACGACGGCAATATCGACCGAGACGTAAGGAACAGTATAAATGCAGGTGGGAGGAAATAGACAGGTCTCAGTGAACATATGCAAACCGCAAATGCCCTTGAAACTCAAGAAGACCATAGTGAGACCTGTCGTAATGTATGGATCTGATTGCTGGGCATTTAAAGATGTAGATTAAAGAAAAATGCATGTGGCAGAGATGTGAATGATGAGATGGATGTGTGGTGTGCCTATAATGGATAAGATATGGAATGAGTATATCAGAGAGAGCTTGACAGTAGCACCAGTGAATGATAAGTTGAAAGAGGATAGATTGGCTTGGTATTTGTATGTCATGAGAAGGGATGAAGAACATATTATAACGAAAACAGTACCTACTTAATATAAATGTGGATGGATAAAGAGGTAGAGGAAGGCCGAAGAAGGTATGGATGGACTGTGTAAAGGATGATATGTTTATGAAAGGTGAATGATAGAAGAGAATGGAAGAGTAAAACATGTTGTGCCGACCCCGTCTAGTGTGGGATAAGGACAAGAAAAAGAGATTTTTTTTCTTTAAAAGCTGACGTGATCGACATGGTTTTAAAACTTTCAGATACATGAGTGGTGAAGAGACTGGAGATTTGGTGATGGATAGGTTCCTAGCCAACTTTGACACCGAAGGTACCGTCAATGGAGTGGTATGATTTTTTCAGTTACTTGTTTATCTAAGTACATATTTTTCTAAACATATACCCGTAACGTTATGGATTAGTTCTTGGAATTAAGTCAAGCCACGAGTCCACATGAACGAATGATGGTAGAGTACTTTTTACTCCCCGCCTGGCTAGCTAGTTGGATCGCCATCACATTTAAAAATCTGTCACCAAATACTCTGGTGTTCTGTTAATTGTCCTTGATAGTCAAACGCTAGACTATTAGTAATGATGCTACTATCTGTACATTTGTCATAGAAGTGTTATAGCTGTTAAAGAGATAGAAGTCTACCACAGTGGTTCTTTGTGGTTGGAATTACGTCTTAACCCTAATTCTACATTTTTTTTAGCATTGACTTACGTATTGGTTTCAAACTACATAGATTTTTCTTTCAAAATCATAGACAGTTTGATCAAAGCCAGGCTGGGGGGTGGGGGGTATGCAAAAACACAAAACACCCCAAGCGGTACGTTAGTGCAGGACTAAATACCCTCTATTCGAAAAAGAATAGGAAGATCATAAAGACAAAATAGTAGGTTGCTGCAAAAGGCATGAAAGATGCCAATTTAAGATTTCTAAACCTAGAATGATTACTGGTTCTCAAGGACTGCTGCTTGAACACACGATGTGTTTGGTAACAGTTTTTCAAACTTAAGCTAGCCAGGCAGGTACTTGAGATTTCCACCATGCTGGAAATTCCATAACAGTGTAGGTATCCCGACCGGTTTCGTGACTTTTTGAGTCACTTTTCCATAGATAGCAGGCGCTCTCGGCTGCGTCCGCGCATGCACTCAACCGGTGGGGATACCTAATCGACTAATATACGTAAGGTTAACCGTAGTTCAAGGTAAATAAAAATTGTGTTCCTTACTATTAACTTATTACATCGATTTGCGGTTACAAAACCCTAAATTAGAACTGCTACTTTATTTCATATAGCGGAAGCAGGAATCGCTATCGTAGACGTAGCGCTGCCGTATTGCAGCGTGAATTAAAACCATTGAACTCAGCACTATCTGCCATTTAACTATTGTATTGTGGTAGGGTACTTTCGAATACCCACCTGGCTAGCTACCACCCTCAAGTTTGAAAAACTGTCACCAAACACATACTGTGTTCAGGCAGCAGTCCCTGAGAGCCGGTGAGCATTCTAGATCTAGCGTGATAACATCATCGACCACATAGTCACTAGCCATCAAGTGAGGTAGTGGTCAAACGCTAGATCTATACAGTATAAAAAAAATCTAGCACAACTGTGGTACAGAGAAATGATAGTTTGAACGTGACTGCGATACGATGACTGATGAAAGTTATTTCTGCTTCGGGCTTTGTTAAAAAATCTTGTTAGAATGCTCAGAAATAATAAAACAGTTTAATATAAAAAAATTGGTTGTCTGTAAAGTCGGTTTACGGACGATAGATTTACGTGATAACGTCATAATCATTTATGACTTTGACTTCGACTTTGACTTTGACTTTGACTGACTTTGAATTTGACCTTGACTTTGACTTTGACTTTGACCTTGACTTTGACTTTGATTATATTATCTAGATCTAGATAAAACTCAGGTGGAACGTTACGCGGAACGTTACTATTTTTCATTTTGGCATTCATCAATTTATAAAACGTTATCACGTCAAAAAGTTGCAAATTAAACAAACATTTTTTTACTAAAACAAGGAAAAGCAGTATTGGTAACTAATGTAATATCTGTTCTTTTAATGTTGGCGGTAAAACTATTGTCACTACTGTTTTAGCCTCTTCTCTGTTTATTATGTATTTAACGCCTAATAAGACTGCTAAATCTTCTTATATGAAGTATATAAGAAGTTGGTATGTACATATTTTGCATAATTTTGAAATTATGTCAGCAGAGATAATCGGTGCCCAGATACGAAAATTACTATTTTCATCCTTCTGAACAAGAAGATTTAGGCGTACTTCCCAAGAGTAAAAAATGAAAAGCTTAGTGCAGTATCGGCATAATAGGTTCCCGCCATAAAATGCTTCTTTGTATTTATTCTTTACAGGTGACTCTCGATGAGTTTATGAACTACTACAGCGGCATTAGCATCTCTATCGATGATGATAGCTATTTCGATCTCATGATGCGCCAATCTTACAAGCTCTAAGCTGTTTGTCTCACTCCATCACTTACATCAAGCTCCGAGGGTGAAAAGGATGCACGTATGACACCGGCGCACACTTTATGCAACTATTACCTACTATCATAGCTTATTTCTTTAATTCTTACTTTAATTGTATGCTAATGTAATCTCATTACCAAATTAAATATTTTGCTTGACATTAGTCTTTTATTTTCAAATCTTTCTGAACGATATACGTAGAGCATAGGCCGCATTGCTTACATTTAACTTTTGAAAAAGACGCCTTCGTACATATATTTTCTATGACAGTCGATTTAGCTTCACGAAAGTGTAATACAAGTACTTGAACCTTACTTTACACATTAAGGAAACATCTTCATTTTACACTTAGCTCCATAACATGACTGGTCATTCATCGATCATTCGATCGGCCAAATATTGGTCGGCCAGCGTCACAGAGCAACGCGACATCCAACCGCCGCCGCGCGCGGCAATGTCCTCGGTTGCTCTGTGGCCAGCGTTAGATATGGTCTAAGATACGGCTTAAAAAATACATACCCTCATCTGTTATTTAATGATGAGCAGGCTTCATCATCATCATCTCAGCCATAGGACGTCCACTGCTGGACATAGGCCTCCCCCATTGATTTACAGGAGAAGGCTTAAATGTTAGATGTGTAGATGGATAAATTCCACATGGGTTGCCGAGTTAAGCCCCGAGCCTATACTGTTAAATAACCCAATTATTATAAAAAATCTCTGCAGCCTTGTCTCTTGCACGGAGTAGCGCGCGCAACCCTTCCTTGTCACTCTCCCTAATCGCGTTTCAATCTGAACTTTAAAAAAAATTAATCAAACATGAAGTTGATACAGTTTGAAGTAGGCAACATAACACTGTTGGATAGGAAATAAAATAAAAAACCGGTCAAATAGCACTGTTTCATATTAAAGTTAATGTTATTGAACAGTATAGTTCCGGGATTTCGCTAGGCAAACCACGTGCAATACATCAATCTACATATGAATTAACATATAATCAGTGTCATAAGTAAATAACAGATTAGGGTAGATATATATATTTTAAGTCGTACCTCGTACTAATAGATGTTGCCAGTGAGCATTCAAGGTCTAGCGTGATAACATCTTCGACCACATCGTCACTGACCATCAACTGAGATAGTGGTCAAACGCTAGATTTATACAGTATAAAAAAAATGTCTCAAACGTCACGTCAGAGAGAAAAGTAATGAAATATGAAAATAATAGTTATGTACAAAGATTTCGACTTAGATACATTACTGATTATCGTATTATATTACGAAAAGTAAAATTAAATACCTACTACAAGTCGCTATTGCATTATTGATGAATCAAGGGGTAAAAAATATGGCTTTGTAGAGCATATTTTGTTATGACATGGATATTGGGCGGATCAGTTTTTAAAAAAAAAAAGTTTTATTCATAATACATAGGCGTTTGACCACTATCTCACCTCATGTTAAGTGATGATGCGGTCTATGATGATTCACGCCTGCCTAGAAGATACCTGTTCACTGGTGACTTGAAGATGCCCAGATTGTATTAATGTGGAAACACAGACTTAGGCAATGAATTCCACTCGCTAGCTATGCACTATGAATGTGGAAGCAAAACGCTTCGTGCGACAGGGTAGAACGACTACCATGTATGGATGTCGCCTTGTAGTCCGTCTGGTCGTTCTTTGATGGAATGGGGAAGGAGGAACTAAGTTATGTAACTCCAGATAATGGTCGGTGGTGCGTAAGTGCTGCACATTCGTAGTGATAGCAGAGAAAATGCAATAAGGTCCTTAATTTTTAAAATGAAATAGGTGCAAAGCAGGGCGCCTGATGGTAAGCTATCACCGTCACCTATGGATATCTGCAACATTGGGGGCATTACGATACGTTTCCTTTTCAAAAGTCTTCTCCTTTTGAAGAATCCCATATTGTAGCTACTCGCGAATACCGAAGGAGAAAAGCTCGTTCCACATTTTGCAGGTATATGGCAAAAATGAACGGTTAAATCCCATGTGTCAATTAGGTATATGATGATGAGCTTTTAAGCGATTCCGCTTAGTATCTACGGTGGTAAAACCTTGATGCTGATTGCTTAATGCCGCACATATGGAGTTAGCGTTTTGTACAAAAAAAACGAAAAGATTTTTTTAAATGAAATTATTTTCATTAATCAATCAAAGTATGTGCCCTTGCCTTTGAGTATACAGACCAGGTTGGTGCATTTATCTGAGGCCCTTGCTCTTGTCATCTGTACTCTAAGGTTATTTATTATAAAGTCCTTGCGTCATAGCCGGTGTGGTGGACTGAAAGAACGCAGCCCTTAATACAAACTTTTGCTTCGGATCATTTTGGCGGAGTTTTGGTAGTGAAAAATTTATGGTTATAGGAAGGTGTGATGAACATACATAAAATCTGAATGTAAATCTCTTTTGCAGCGACCTTTTTACATATCTGTCACATTATTATTTTATTCAATCTTCTGTCACTTAAGAAATTTTTGTAAAGTTTTTCAAATTTAAATTTTATTTTCATTTTGTAATGTTCATTTCTATTTATATAAATGAAACAGGTTAGGGGACCTATTTCCCTGTGTTTGAGAAGGAGGAACAGGTAGATATTTATATAATGTTACAAATATTACTAGACCTCGATTCGACAATTTTTGCATAATGTATGCTATTACATCAATGATTTATCATTGATGATTCATTCATCGCAGCCATAGGATGTCCACTGCTGGACATATGCCTCCCCATATAGGGGGGATTTACTCGAATACTCGCCACGCTTGGCAGGCGGGTTGGCGAGCGCGGTATGGTTTCCTATCCTCAGAAGGCACTGCTGCCCACCTCCTGGTACGTGAGCCCTTAGCCGACTCTTACGGCACCCATGAGAAGAGATGGGGAGTACTTTTCTAGGCCGGTACTACCACGGCATCATTGATGATTAAGATCGACCGTGTAAAAGTGTCGGTAGCAGCTTGGAGACATATTGTCCGATAATTTACATCATCTTGAATATAAACTTTATAATGGTTTGGGGTTGTGATTGATGCCCGTCACAGCTGACGGTCGATGGCTCGATTCCCACGCTAGAATTTTTTGTTATATCTCTACTCGGAAATTAGGTAGGCTTCGATGGGTGTCGATGAAGGCCGGGGCAAATAATTTGTGAAGTTACAGAAATATTATAAAAACTTCATTTATTGTGTTTGTGTTCATTGTCTAAGGACTGACCAGCCGGATGCGAGACGCTGAGGATAGTCCTCAGCTTCTCGCATCCAGCTGGTCAATGGATTTGGAGCATGCAATTGGAGAGGCCCGTGTCCAGCAATGGACTGCTATAGGCTGATGATGAACTTATTACGGGAAATTATTCAATATGTTTAAACTTATAGGTTTTTGTATGACCTCTGTCAGATGTGTTTAATAGTCTATATATATAAAAATGAAACCCGTTTTCCGTTGTCACGACATAACATGAAAACGGCTTGACCGATTTAGATAAAATTTGGTATAAAGATACATGGGACTTTGGAGAAGGACATAGGCTACTTTTTGTCCTGGAAGAAGTATGGTTCCCGTGGGATAACTGAGTCAGCGGGAAAAACGTAGTGCACGCGGGTGAAACCGCGGGGCGCAGCTAGTAGTGAATATAAATGAAGATATCAGACCGTATCGTATCTTTCCTTTTTTAATCACCAATATCACCAATTTTGTTCACTGGACAAATCTTGTTCCAAAGAACACTATTACAGTTCCTACTCATACCACGTTGACCAATACTAGTCAAAACTAGTATTGGTCAACGTGGTATGAGTAGGAACGCCCGTAAACGAGTAGAAGATAAGACTGCGCCTGACTTGCAATGTTGGCCACGCTAGCTTTACCAGCTGCGCAAGTCTCAATTTTCTGACCTAAACTGTATGCAATCAGGTACTAGCTACCCACGGTTACGTCCTTGATTTTTAAAGTAAGATAATATTCAATATAATTTCGGAAATAAGAACAACCTTTTTGCTGAAATCTATAGGCGTCAGCCGTAACGTAACTTATGTATAGGGAATGAACAAAACGGCAGTGCAAGACCGAATTCGTTTCGCTAAATTTGACGATCGTCAAATTCTTAATATTTTTCCGAGTTGTGCGTGTACCAAACTCAGACCACAATCTTTTGTCGATCGCATGCGTTCGGAAATATTCACGGTTATTGTGAAATTGCATCTGGACCCATAACACGTCGCTTTCGATAGCTTATATGAGCACAAGGGCATTTTCTTTATAAATTCGGAAGAGAGTTATAAAACGCTCTTCCGAAAGGTCTAACGGGTTATTCGCGTCCGAGTATCATCATCATCATCTCAGCCATAGGACGTCCAATGCTGGACATAGGCCTCCCCAATCGATTTCCACAAGGACCGGTTGGAAGCGGCCCGCATTTTTTTAAAGGATTATAATCTTACGTTTGACCAATGTCTCACCTGATGTTAAGCGACGACGCGTAATCATCCGCATCCAGACCTTGCCTGCGACCTTTGTCAGGTCGTCTGTCCACCTGGTCGGTGGCCGTCTTATGCTGCGCCTGCCAGTCCGTGGTCTCCATTAGAGAACCTTTCGATCCCAACGGCCATCGGTTCTTCGAGCTATATGACTGTCGCATGAACTTGCTAAACCGCTGGTCTATGTCGGTGACTTTTGTTCTTCTACGGATCTCCTCATTTCTGATTCGATTGCGTAGGGAAACCCCGAGCATAGCCCTCTCCATAGCTCGCTTTGCGACTTTGAGCCTGCTCACGAGGCGTCCGCATATATTCGACAAAAAAATGTACATAGACCGTTTTCACGATTTGAAATGTCTTCAAAGTTGACATTTTAAATCGTGAAAACGGTCTATCGCGTACCTAAAAAGGTACTTGCGCCGCAGAGCTTTTGAGAATGGTATTGAATAAGCAACAAGAAAAATCTTTATTTCAGACCAATGATCCACTATGTGTTAGTGGCAAAACATGTACCTACCCTAAAATTATTTTAGAATAATAATCAAATAGATGCGTGTTCAGTCGTCACTGAGACACCAGTCCGGGCTACTGGCTGGAGCCTCGTCAACCAACGCATTAATTTTATTTACAGGAAAATCATTCACCATGTGTCGAACAGCGCACGCAGTCTTGCAAACCGTAATATGCGGGATCCAAATGCTGGTTCGGGTCTTCATGACCATCATTCTCATGATAGAGAACCTGATTCGCATGATCCTGCAGACGCTGTACAATTTCATATCGTTCTTGCTGCAAATGATATCCCTCATACCGATATGCTTCGTGTTCCTGCTAACTGCGCGACTGAAGTGTTTCATGTGTGGTGGGGGCGGCCCTTGCCCCGTCAACCGAGGTGGCACTTGCGATTGCCTAATGTCAGGTAATGTTCTACGCTTTAGTCTTAATCATTTAACTGCTCTGAATTACTGACGCACATAGGGATGCGAACAATTGCAGTTATAGGTACCTACTGAGAAAACCTAGCATTCTTAGGTCTTAGCAACCACGTTATAGAAGAACTCATTTATTGTAAGATTATTTAGATTTTTTAACTTCTAAGCAAAGGCAAACATTGAAGTAGCCCTATTTTGTACTGTTTCAAATAATATGAAAAGCTTACTAATAGTTTCTATTTAGGTACTTGCTTCTTGGTGCACAGAGTTTGCAATTAAAAACTGTTTCATATAGGATTTGAGTTGTTCCTTCTAAATTAGAAGCGAACACAACTCTCACAGAGGAATTATTTGAGTTTGTTAATCTAAAAGCAGGTATTATTGATATTATTATTAACTATTATCACATCAACCAGAAATCCAAGCTAAGCTTATCTGTATATGTAAAAAGAAACAGCGTCTGACTGATGTATTGATCTTATTATAACACACTTCAAAGCACTGAACGAATCGGGCTGGAATGCTGACAGTTATTATGATCATCATCATCATCATCTCCATCTCAGCCATAGGAGGTCGATTGCTGGACATAGCCTCCCCCATTGATTTCCACAAGGACCGGCTGGAAGCGGCCCGCAACCAGCCCTTGCCTGCGTTCTTAGTCAGGTCGTCTGTCGTCCTATGCTGCGCTTTCCAGTCCGTGGTCTCCATTCGAGAACCTTTCGACCCCAATGGCCATCAGTTCTTCGAGCCATCAGTTCTCATAGTCAGTTATTATGATACAGAGCATCAAATGCATCGCTAAATGAGTTGCCAGTACATTAAACATGTATACCTACTTTGAATAACTTCATCACCAAGTATCGCTCGAATTGGGTAAATCCCTATCCGAGCGATACTTGGTGACCTATTTTTATGCCAGAGTTACATACAATAATCCATAATGTTGCAGCCATGGCGATTGTCATTTTGTTCCTGATCTTCCGTGCGACTGGAGTGCTCGATAAAATCTTCTACAAGATCGGTTACGTGAAAGCCCGTCCACTAGCTTTCACCAGATTCGTTCCAACACCAGGTGATATAACTGAATGCTCTAGAAACGACACTGACTATGATTCAGAACCGACTACAGAAATGTGGCCATTAGGCAAGGCTAGGGATGATGATAGTGGGAAATTCTCACCCCCAGCCTTGCCTAATACGGATAGTGAGGAATCCTCACTCCCAGCCTTGCCTAATACGGATAGTGAGGAATCCTCACCCCCAGGCTTGTTTAATACGGATAGTGGAGAATCCTCACCCCCAGCCTTGCTTACTACGGATAGTGGGGAATCCACACCCCCAGCCTTGCCTAATACGGATAGTCCGAGCATGAGAAGAGGGTTTCTGAAGTTTAAAAATGGGAAGACTCAGGCGTCTTTGGACTTGGATGAAACATCTACCCAGACATGGCTGCTAGAAGAATATACGTCGACTAACAGCTGGACGACCGTTATGTATTATGTAGTGTGAGAATAATGTCCATGCACCTGTGTAGAACATGTAGAACAACTTCGTAATAAATGTAGTTAGATAAAAATTTACCGTATTCGTGATACTCCTTTACTAGGGTATAACCACTGTGATGTTAGTCATTAAAATGGAAAAACGGTGTATTGTTTGGTGTATGTAATAAATTATAAAATTTTGTATCACTTTTGACTTTTGAATTACCTGTGAACACAGCGATTCTTAATAGTGTCATGGCAAATTTAAGATGAGGTACTACAAAATCAGTGGTTTGTGGCAGTGCAGAATACTTTTTAGAGCCTGATCTTCGATCAAGAATACAACTAGATTTTGGGTCACATAAAAAAATCAAAGCTATATTCTGTCATATACCTGTATAGCTACATTCGTTTACTGACGAACTGAGACAGAAGATTTGAAGTTCAACCTAATCACAACCACAGCTCCTGGTAATAAAGTCCAAATCCTTCAAATATTATGACTACTCGTCATAGAAAACGAGCAAAGCATTAAATTACCCCTGTCACTTCAAAATGAAAAGACGTAGGTAAATAATATTTATAGTGAAATCAAACTTAAGCGCTTAAAATAAAATACTTTTTCTCTTTATTGCCTTGCGAGCTACATCGTTGTTTCATTTCTGGTTGCTTCTTTAAATTTTACTACAAGAGGCATGGAGTCGCGTTCAACTCTAAAATAATTTATGTCATCACTTAACATCAGGTGAGACAGTTGTCAAACGCAAACTTATAATATGTAAAAAAAATATGTTTGAAGTAAATACTTACTTAAACGTTCTATTTTTATTTTGGGAATACATGTTTATTTATGAGTCGTACACATTTTTTTTAAAAGGTAACGTCAGCAAGAACAATATTTATAAAAGCTTGTTATTTTTCCATATGTATGTATGTATGTAAGGTCGGCGGCTGGCCAACTAGGGCACCTATTGCTGAATGTCAAAAATAAAAATTCATAGTACTATATTCCACATTTGTACCTATATATTATACAGCGGCAAATGTCCAGCAGTGGACGTCCTATGGCTGAGATGATCTATATAATTAGGGGGTGTCCATATATTACTAGAGGTAGTTTTAGCGATTTTTCAACCCCCCCTCGCCCCTTGGTGAGATGTCGTGAGATTTTGCTGGACCTCCTCCCCCCACCCATAATCTCACGTGAGACTTTTGAAAATACATATTTTTACTGTAAATAAATGAATACGTGCTTGATTTTGTTGGATTTTAAAGATAAAGATAATTTAAAGATAATTTATTTATTTCAATAATAGCATTACATTACAATTTAAATAACGTTACAGTAATTCCAGATAGTAATACATGATAAAATTCCCTACGGGCCCAAACTAGGCATAGCCTGTATCTTGGTGACCCAAGTAAGAATTAACGGTACAAGATTAAGTCGCGCGCAGGTACTTAACATAAAATTGAAGAATCAATTAAAAAACAAAACCTATCATTAAATATATTCCTAGACTGAAATTGGGAGTCCATGAGATTAAGATAACATTATTATTAATGATAAAACAGTGCGAGAGACAATGGAACATGAGAGGAAAGGAACGATGAGGAGGGAAGAATATTGAGTTGGTCTATATAGGAAATCTAGTTGAACGCGTGTGTATGTGTTGGTGTGAGTATGTGTGTCGATGTTTGTAATGTGTGTGTGAGTGATGATGTACGTGCATAATGCAGGAGTTGCAAGATGTTCGCTTTGTCAAGCTAGGCATCATACACATTGACCAGGGCTTCGGTTTCCTCATATGGTAAAGTAAGCAGCCACGTTTTCACTTTACCTCTTGCTTTCCTGTGGCAACATTGTTTTAAGTCGCAGATTTTGGATACCGTATTGTAGGTAAATGCGTGCAAATACCTAGACTGCCGACGGGCAAACACTGTTTTGACGTAGGGGAGAGATACTCTTCTAGGTCGTGGTCTCATTTGTCGTAGCTCCGGTACCGGTAGATTGGTATGGGATTTTGTGACAGCTCGCATGATGAAAAGTTGTCTTACAGTCAGCACGCCTACATCTTTATAGAGCTCGACTGTTGAGAATCGTCGTGGCCTGCCTAGCATCACTTTTAAAATCGCTCGCTGTGCACGCTCAAGTGTTATCATACTGGTTTAGCTCCACCCCAGACTCCAATACAGTATTGAATCAGGGACTGACATAAAGCTTCATATACTAATTTTCTAACTTCGACATTAGCACATGATCGCAAGAGCTTCATAATATAAATAAGCTTGCGTATTCTTTTTGCGAGTAATGTTATATGAGGATTGAATGAGAGCTTCTGGTCAATTATTATACCAAGATATTTAGTGTAGTCTACTCTGCATATCGAGTTACACACACAATGATTTCCACTACTAATATTTCCTGCTGCAAAGGAGCAAGTAGTAGAGTGAATCTTGATGTTGTTTATGTTAGGCTCTGTA
Source organism: Apeira syringaria (assembly GCA_934044485.1). NCBI lineage: Eukaryota > Metazoa > Arthropoda > Insecta > Lepidoptera > Geometridae > Apeira > Apeira syringaria. The sequence goes on along the minus strand of OW203665.1, from coordinate 6,780,593 downwards.
GCTCGCGTTACATGGAAGCCAATAAAGTTGGTCTTGTTTATGTTTAAAGTAAGTAGATTTTGATCAAGCCAATGTGATATTAGCGACATTCCCTGTTCCGCTGCAGAAGTTGCATCTTCCCAGCTTGCAGCATGGCACATCATTACTGTATCATCAGCGTAGCATATCAAATCAGCGTTTGGTATGTTCAATCTAAGAATGTCATCCATGTAGACTGTAAACAAGGTTGGCGAGAGAGATCCCCCTTGAGGAACGCCGCATGATATTGTGCATTCGTCACTCAGAAGGTCTCCTATCTTAAACCTCTGGCGTCTATTGCTAAGATAACTAGCAAACCAAGAGTGAGCAATTCCTCTAATGCCAAAGCGTTCCAGTTTTTTGAGCAAAATTGAAGTTGATACTGTATCGAACGCTTTGGCAAGATCTAGGAAAATACCCACACAGCGGCTACCTCTGTCCATATGCGTTGTAAGAGAATCTGTCAGCAGTTGTACTGCATCTTCTGTGGACTTTCCTCTTCTAAAACCAAACTGATGGTCAGAGAGCATCTTGTATTTTTCGAGAAAATCCACAAGTCGCTTATTGACAACTTTCTCCAATATCCTTGACAAAATGCTAAGCAAAGAAGTCGGTCGATAGTTGTCAAAAATATTTTTTGGTCCAGTTTTGTGAATGGGCGTGACCACTGCAATTTTCCAGCGCTCTGGAAAGACACCAGTGGACATACTCAGGTTGAAAATGTGTGTCAGTGGCTCAACTATAAAGTTTTTAACATATTTGAGTAGGGTTGGAGTATACTTATCAATTCCTGGAGAGCTGCTTGGTTTGAGGTCCATAATAAGCCGTCCTACCTCGATAGGATCAGTAGCCCTAAGAAAAAACGAATTTCGGCAGCAGCTTTGGATGCTTACCTTGCTGCATAATGCTTTTTCTGTAGTATTTGTTTTCTCTAAAATGGCTGACGCAAGGTTTCCTCCCATTGTAGCAAAATATTGGTTACATTCTGTAATAGCTACCTCACTGTTACCTTGCAGTAATTGTTGACAGTCGTTTCCGGGCTGAGAGAGATCACAGACATCTCTAATCGTTTGCCAAAGCTTTCTGGGGTCACTTTGATTTTTTGATATCTGAGAGTTGTCGTACAAAGTTTTCTGCTTGTGCAACAGATTGTTGCAGAAAATCAGGACTTGTTATTTGAGATTATTATTATCGTAGTATAGAACCACACAAAAAATATTTTTACCTCATTTATCCCAGTTTTCTCGCTACATTACAATGTTCCTTGCGGAAAAATAACTACGTGAGTATTTGTCGAACCCACCCCTCCCCCATGTGAGTTCGGGTGAGATTCGGCTTGACCCCCTCCCCCCGTAAATACTTCACGTAATTAATGGACGCCCCCTTATATATACAAGAATATATATATGTACAGTTTATTTTGTTTTTAGTTATTTAATTATTGATTGTATTTGACACAGTCAAACACAACACGAAATGGAAGCGGAAAAATACTACATATCCATCAGAATTTATTTTTTATTCTTAGCTTAATAGTAGTAACTAGTAATTAAGTAGGTATAAGTTTATGTATGTATAAAAGTTTGGCCTTATCTATCAAAATTTTTTTTTAACTATATTTTGTAAATAACTAGGATACGATTTTCGTAGGACTTTAAGGAAGAGCCTGTACTCCACGACACAGGTTCAACCTAGTGTGGAGCACAGTGCCCCCCGAGTTTAGAATAAGTTAGCTTCGCCTAAACTCGATGTAACCTAGATTTAAGTGTTTCTGTGCCTAAATAAATTATTATTATTATTAATTAATTAGCTTTATATAAGTTGACTTTGTTGTACAATTGTCTTTTTTTTAAAAGTTATAAGTGTACGTTTGACCATTGTCTCACCCGTATCGTTTTGATTTGTTTTCTCCCAGATATCTCCCGTTTCTTTTTTATAGATATAATGCAACCTTACGTCAATACATTTTTCAACTAATGATTTGAGTAAAGTGATCGTGATGGTGCTCACCACGAAATCACTTAAGTACATATAAAGTTCACAATCATATTTTTTTTCTAAAGATTTACCTCCACTTACCCGATTTAAGTTTCGAATCATGCTTTCATGCAAATATTAAATACATCATTAGAGGCATAGAATAACCCTCCTACGTCTCTTAAGCCTATTAATTTGTGAAAGAATTGTTTCTCTATTGCACACAACTTCTTTATACATTGGTCACACTTTAGTTTCTTTACCAATTTACTGGCAACAAATCTCGAAATATAACCTACTATTTGCATATTACTACTATTGTATTTTGGTACGTGCGCTTTCCTGTTGTACGTAGTACACTAGTATGTATTCTATCTGATCTATGCGTAGTACATATTACTTCTATGGTTTTTTCAGTGAATCTGACTTTCATAGATAAGACTTTAGCTTAGAGCACAAACTAAATAGAGTACTGCGGCTAAGAGGAAGGACCCAGCAACTAAAATGGCTTCTTTAGTCGTAGGAAGGATCACGGTACCTACTCTGACAGTCAAAGCTGACAGCATAGATATGTAACTTTATACTGGCTGACACGGAGTGATTACATCGTCATTGCATTGTGGCTGACAGCTAAGTAATAAAAGTCTATGAAAGTGTGATCTAATAAAACTCTAAATTATGTAAAAATCGTAAAATAAATAAATCTTAAAAACATCAAATGCAAGCTCAAAACATTACAATTCTCATGCCTCTCTTTTTTTGAGGTATCTACCACCTAATGCAATGAAGATAGAACCTACCCCAAAACAATAATGTGCTTCACCATATATATGACAATCATATGCATCTTACAAATGGTATCTCGTGTGTTATTAACTTTACTGTATGCAATAGAGGATTTGATACGTCTGTTAATCCACACTGTGCATAGTTACTTGTCCGTCTGCATCCATGCATGCGCGTTGATACCAATGTGCTGTGCCGTCTGCTTTGCAAAGAAATGCTTCTTCTCATGCTATAACTATTCATCAGGGTGTTATCCTAAAGCTGCTACGAGCTGCAGCTGCACCATCGCAATTATAACCTCAATCATTATCTTATTCGTTCTATACTACCATTTCTTCGTTGAAGATTTATTGGTCAAGTTCAAAATTAGGCTGCCTCGAATAACAATTAGTACGTACAAAAATAAAACTGAGCATGACTTCAAGGTTCATTTAAATATTAGCCAACGCATAAAGAGACTGAAGGAGAAAGTGTGCGATTTCATCAATCAGATAGGTAATAGAAAATTAAGGGATGTTTTCAATGTTACATTGGCAAGTCCTTCGTTTACAAAAATCAACAGCACTAACGAGTTACTAAAGTTTTTTAATAATAACGAAACATTTATTGTGAATAACGGAACGTTTTTTGATAATGGTTTTGATCACGTACCTGTAAAGGGGGCAATAGTTCAGTCTGATAATATTGACTTAGGCATGAGAAGCCCATATAAAACAGTTAAAGAGAAAATACTACAGGTTAATAATCATACCTTTAATCAAGATGATAAAACTGATTTTATAACACGAGATGACGCCGCTTATGAAAACTACTATAATTAGCCAAGTATTTTCGTGTAAGTAATTAATTTACAATTCAGTGCTTGTTAAATGATGAATTAAAAAGAGTAATTAAGAAAATTGTGTTATTTTGTGGGAGAAAGTAATATGACAAAACAAAAAAATACTGTTTTGTTTCACTTTATTGTTATAAGTTACCCATTATGTAAGGTTTTGTTAAATTTCGTGGGTATAAGGAAATAAATCCAGCCTCCAACTTTTTCTCTAATACTCGTAGATAAATAGATAGAAAACTCTTTATTTGCCCACTATTTAAACACTACACACATAAAGAAAACAAACAAATATAGATACAGTGATACAAAGGGCGGCCTTATTGCTTAAAGCGATTTCTTCCAGGCAACCAAAATACAATACGAATGTCAAACGATATCCATGAAATTAAGTCTCATTTATTTAGATATCCAGTAGCCCTAGACGAAGTAACATTTTAGAAGCGTTAACGCTGAGAAAAAACGTAAAAAAGTGTACGAGATTGACATTCAATTTATTTTTATTTTCAAGGCGATATAGATAGATAATTTATTTCATCAACTAAATACAGTGTACAATCATTCACATAATATGTACAAATTCTTAAATCTAACTATAAAAGGTTCATAGAATGACTACACTTCTCACTATCGGATAGCCCTGAACCCTGTACTAGTATTGACTGTGTTACAGGGTTGCAGGTCCTTCCCAGTCTTAGAGTTTTACTTAAATAGATAAAATAGTATGGGGATGTGTATGTATTTATATTATTTCTATAATATATATATATATATTTTAGTGTGTGTGTGTGTGAGTGTGATATTTAAGATGTGCATATTATTATTATGTTTAGTTAATTCAATATCCGATTTTAAATATTTTATTTTCACACCACAAACAAATTTTCAATATCTGAATAAACTAATTTTGTAGCCAGGACTGGATAGCGCCTTTGCACTGCCTTTTTGATAGTGGGTATATATCAATATATATGACGTGATCAACAAAAAATAATATTTGCTAGACGATGGACAATACGCAAAACGAAACGCCTAGCTTTTAACTTCCGAGCGAATTCAACTCCCGAACTAAGAGGAGGAGCGATCGCCGTGAACGCGTGACGTTATCTACCAATTTCCAAGCGCTAACGATGAAGAGCTAGTGGTTAGAGAAAGACGATCGCCATGCGATGCATCTTGTCTAGGCCACAGGACGCATATTAGCGACCTGTGTAGGATTTAATGACTCGAGCCACTCGAGTTATACTCGAGTTTTCGAGTCACTCGAGTAAACTACTTACATTTCTTACAACTCAAGTAGAATTTACCATTCGAGCTGAGTTATTCTATCCTACTAATATAATAAATGCGAAAGTTTGTGTGTATGTAAGTTACTTCTTCACGCTCATACGGCTACACCGATTTCGATGAAATTTGGTATGGAGGTAGTTTAAGCCCTGGCTTAAGACATAGGCATGTTTTATTCTGGAAAAGGTGTAGTTCCCGTGAGACAACTGAGGTAGAGGGAAAACCGTCATCCACGCAGGTGAAACCGCGGGGCGCTACAAGTATTAATTAAAAATCACAAAATAAGAATATTGTATGAGTCAAATTTGTTTTCACTCGAATACGACTAACAAATTAACTTTAGTCACTCGAGTAAAAAACGGCTCGAGTCGCATCGCCTACATCATCATCCTACTAATATTATATATGAAGCTAAGGCATCGTCAACCTTTGATCGACTTAAAGATCGTGTCTGGAAGTCACATGATGTTAGACTTCAGACTAAGCTTACTGTCTACAAGGCTCTGATTCTGCCGATACTACTTTATGCATCCGAAACCTGGTGTTTATATAAGTCGGACATAAGAAAACTTGACGGTTTCCATATGAGATGCCTTCGCAATATACTAAAGGTTAGATGGCAAGACCGTGTCACAAACACCGAGATTCTTCGTCGTTCCGGTATGGTCGGCATTGAGGCGCTACTCATGAAGATCCAACTGAGATGGTGTGGCAATGTTTCCCGTATGGACGCTAATAGACTCCCGAAAGCCGTGATGTACTTGGAGCTGGCTGAGGGTAAGCGACGGTCGGGTGGGCAGCACCTTCGTTACAAAGACGTGCTCAAGCGACATCTCCACGCATGCAATATCTATACTAACTGCTGGGAGTAGTTTGTATCGAATAGACAGACGTGGCGCTCTAGTGTTAGTCAAAATATTAAAACTTTTGAAAATACGCGGCTAGAAGATCTCGCTCTATAAGTAAAACTCGACCAAAGCCCAGTAACTATACCTATAACAGCGCCGGTCAGCTCTACTGCAACTTATGCGACCGTATATTTAAGACAAAGTTTGGCCTGGCGAGTCATATTAGGGCGCACGCCAGGAAGTAGAAACAGGTCGCCATTGTCGAAAACGACAAGGCGGACATCATCATCATCATCATCATCATCATCATCATCATCATCATCATCATCATCATTATATATGCGAAAGTTTGGGTGTATGTGTGTGTGTTTGCTACTTCTTCACGCTCGAACGGCTACAACCATTTTGATGAAATTTGGTATGGACGTGGTAGCTAGCCAGGCGGGTACTGGAAAGTACCGTACCACCATACTGTGGATTTAATAACGATATAGCAGTCCATAACTATAAACTCAAGCCGCAGGTGACGAGAGAAACAGCGACTGCATCATTGCCTCAAAATCAATTACCTAACTATGAAAATTAATCGTCAAATTTGTTGCTAGGCTCAAAACTCGAAACGGGTTGACCAATTCTAGCAGGTTTCAAAGTCAGTGAATTCTAGGATATTTTTATTCATATTTTTAACCGACTTCAAAAAAAGGAGGAGATTCTCAATTCGACCCGTATGTTTTTTTTGTTTATGTTTGTTACCTCATAGCTTCCGACTGGGTGAACCAATTTTGATCGTTCTTTTTTTATTTGAAATCTGGTGCTTCCTGTGTGGTCCCGTTTCATCAAAATCGGACTAGCGGTTTTTGAGTTACACTCCAATAACTGATATGTACCGTGGTGGTACCGGCCTAGAATAGTACTACCTCATCTCTTCCCGTGGGTGCCGTAAGAGTCGGCTAAGAGATCACGTACCAGGAGGCGAGCAGCAGCGCCTTCTGAGGATAGGAAACCATACTGCGCTCGCCAACCCGCGCCAACCAACGTCCAGCAGTGGACGTCCTATGGCTGCGACGAATGAATGAATGAACTGAAAAGTGCGTGCTTATACCTAGACGATATTATAGTAGCGGGTGAAGACATCGGTGAACACACCTACACAACAATGACAATTGATCCCATGAGTAACAAAGGTCACTAACATGAGTGAAAAAAGTAATTAAAGACATACACTTAGCTCGAAAAACCAATGGCCGTGGAGGCCGAAAGGTGGACCACCGACCAGGTGGACAGACGACCTGGCTAAGATCGCAGGCAAGGGCTGGACGAGGCCATTTCCAACCGGTCCTTGTGGAAATCAATGGGGGAGGCATATATCCAGCAGTAGACGTCCTATGGCTGAGATGACTATGATGATGATCCCGGAGACCCAGACGTCATGTCACTGACCAATGAACCACAGCAACCGTCACATTGGTGCTTGGTGGATGCTCCTAAACTTCCAAAAATATATTCGATCGAAGTCAGGTCTGCAATAGATATGTAATATCGTTCAGCCGCAGTAGGTAATATATTTTATTTCTATTTCTTATTTATTCTATTTTAAGTTTTCTGTATATTGTAATGTAGGTACATACATATATAACATTAATATACATTAAATGATTACCCCGGTGATTCGCACGCATGCCGTTGCATAGGTCCTCTTATGAATATATGGAAATCTTTTATTGGAAAGAACCACTCCATAATTTATGGTTATTATTTTTCTTGCAGACATTGGACATAGTTTGACGTGGCTGTCTAATTTGGCAATGGCTGTCCCGTAATATTTTCTATGCAATAACAACATACCCCAAACAAAAAAATAGTATAGAAAAAAAAAATACTATGTGATATGTAAAAATACCCGAGTTTTATAATGTTATAACTTTTAAGAGATGCAGGTGGTGTACCTACATCGCATATTTAGGGTTCATTGAGAGCACCGGCTAAAATTATCAAGTGATTGCCATAACAAGGTATTATAACTTTAATATTCACATTGTAGGTTATTTTTTATTACTATATTGATAGTGAGGAAATGTTTACATGGCATATGTAAACATATTCTCACTATTGTGTGTTCGAACGGTGCACTGAGAAAGGAAAATTCTACATAAAACAGAGAAGCCAACGTATCTAAAAACTATCGTGACAGCGAGCTATTGAATAACTATAAATTCAACTTAAATCGCTGGTATACTACTACTTCTACTACGATGGCGCGGTGACCCCAAAATGGATCTTGGCCTCCGACAGCAAAGAACGCCACTGATCCCTTTGTAGCGCGGTCTGTTCCCAGTCAGTTAAGTGCAGTTTATTGAGAACTTTCTGCACCTCATCTGACCAGCGATATCTGGGGCATCCGACAGGGCGACGACGGCCAGATGGTCGGCCTAGGTATCAACGTTTGACGGCCCTGTCTTCTTGCATTCGAATGACATGGCCCATCCACTGGAGGCTGTGCGCCTTGATCTCACCTATGATGTTATGACTATGACTACAGTGCATTATAAAGGAAAGTAACAAATTAGAGCCTTGCTTTACGTGACAATAGATTTGTTTAGAATATGTAGTTCATAGATTTGTTTAGAATATAGGTAGTTAACACATTGTTAACCTATAACCTGTCCTCAAGTATCCAAGTAAGTATTTAACTTCAATATTTTTGTTATAGGCGGGTGAGAAACACTTAAATCGCACATTGAAACAGTTTTACCAATGTATCCAACGAACGATACACATTCTCGTTCTAGACCATGTTCATGCAAGGATTGCATTTACAAAAGTAGAACAAGATCTTTAGAAGATATAATAAGTGATGGGAGTAGAATCGACAAGCTCTATTACAACAAATTTATACCACTGAGAGAAAGAAAACTTCTTGAAAAACTAGTCCGAACGCGAGCAGCTTACGACGATGTCAGAAATAGTATTCTTTCGAGAAGTAATATTGCTCTTGATAGTAGTAATGAGAATGATATAAAAGTTAAAAACAAAAATGTCAGAATTGATGATGCTACGAATAGCAATATGATACACACACTTGTGAATTTAGTAGATAGAGGAGAACTTCCTCCCCTTAACTCTCCCGTAAATTTACATAGTGAGTGTTGTACATGCTGCAGTTGCAGTTCAAAAATTAATATAACTAATCAACCCAATGTTCACATGCACGTTCCAAGTCTTGAACATGTTCATCAATATTTATTACACAGCAGAAAAAAAGATCATCGAAGAAAAAAACGAGTACGTACTAGATCTATTGTTTCGGACCCTTGTATATGTACTGTAAAACTTAGTACAGAACGAAAAAAACATACCCGTGAAACAAAATATACACCGCATAAAGTTCGCAATCGAATACCAAAAACGGTGCAAAAACAAGGACCTCTAGCTCCTTGTTTTTGCACCGTTCACCATAAAGAAGTTAAAATGAAAGAAAAAACAATGAAACCCATAAAATGTGAATGTGTGAACTCAATGAGTACTATGAAAAAGAAAATGAAAGAAAGTATCCGCTCAAGTGTTACTAAAATAGAAGAAAAAACAATTAAACCCATAAAATGTGAATGTGTGAACTCAATGAGTACTATGAAAAAGAAAATGAAAGAAAGTATCCGCTCAAGTGTTACTAAAATAGAAGAAAAAACAATGAAACCCATAAAATGTGAATGTGCGAACTCAATGAGTACTATGAAAAAGAAAATGAAAGAAAGTATCCGCTCAAGTGTTACTAAAATAGAAAACGTATTTCGCATAAAAAAAGATTCTTTGGCACTATTTAGAGAGAAAAAAAGAAAACAGCAGGCTCTCAATGATGAATGGAAGGATTGGACTTGCGAACCTGGCTACTGCATTGCTGATGAATGTATCCCTGATCAATGTTATGAACATATCAAAAAGGGTAACCTAAATTTTAAGAAAAAACCTTACCGTACAAAAAAAAATTCCGCTCTTAGTCGTTCAACAATTAGTTCACAAGCATCGGTGCAACGCGAATCATTGAAAAATATTTCTATGCCCAAAAAAGATTCGAGAAGGGCTAGAAAATCATTGAAAAACTCACACGCCTCACACAAATTAAACCGTTGTCTTTGTCCTATACAACCAGTAAAACCTCCTAAAACAATTTCACGACCACCTAGTCTTCGCAACTCTAAATTTTCAAGAGCAAGTTTTACTATCAAATCAAAGTCTCCTAAGCCTATTTCTAAGGCAAGTCTTACAAGAAACAAATTTAATACTAAAAATGTTAAGTGTCTGTGTGAAATCAATCATACAGATTCAAATTCAACTCAACTCTCAAAAACCGAAAATATGACAAAGAGCCAGCTACAAAATCTGAATCCCTATGAATGTGAGCCTTATTTTTGTGATCCCCGTTCATGTAACCCATTAGTATGTAAAGAAAGAATTAGAATACTTTCTTTTGAAAAAAGTCAAAACTTTTCACAGTTACTCAATTTAGATTCAATAAACAAAAGGACAAAAGCTATATCAGCCTCTGCAACAAAAACTCCACCTAGAAGTGTTCAAGCTCGAATCCCAAAACATAGAAAACGTGCCTGCGCCTGTGCGAAACCCAAACAAAAGCAGACAAAAACAGAGGAAGGTATGTACACACCAAAATCAAGAAGCTCTCCAAATGCCCCGACGAGACAAGTTGTCAGAATTGGATCAAGCTTTAGGTTTGATGTCGAATTTTTCAAAGACAAAAACTATCCTGATACCACAAAAAAAAATACGGTTACAAACAAAAGTAAGGTTGAGACATCAAAAATAAAAACAAGTTCTTCGGCTAGTTCGTCTATAGCAAAACGCACAAAAACAACAGGAGTTTCACAGAAAAAATCTCACAATAAAATGAAGAATAAGTATGATGATACAATGAATGAAACATTATTAAAAAGGTGCCTATGTACTCTAAAGTTGTTAACTGCAAGACCGAAAATAAAAACATATAAGCATTTTACATCGAAAGACCCAATGACACCTAAGCATGATATGAATAGAAATAGTAAATTCAACGTTTTTTTTAAATCTAGATCGTCAATGACTACTGCTGTAGTTAACTATGTTATCCCTCCTCAACATTTTCCTCAAAATCTGTTACCTTATGAATGTGAACCCTATTTCTGCACCCCTGGTCAATGTGATCCATATGTATGTGAAGAGAGAATAAGAATGCGTAATCGCAGTTTGCGATCTACAGAAACAAATACTGCGTATACTCCGACAAACTCAGTTTCGTCCATTACTTCATCTATGACTTCAAGATCAGCAGGGACATACCCAGCACGCAACAAGCAACGGTACAAACATCGTGGGAACTATTCATCTTCATCTAAAACAGAACATTCAAAACACCCATATACATCTAAGAGTGAAGTAAATGCACAGCAAAGGCAAGCAGTGAAAATCGGGTCTAGTTTTCGATTCAATATTGAGTTTTCTAAAACCAATATCGACGCCAACGAAGAAAAACCTCAGGAGAGGCAAGACAGTGGAGAAAGGTATATAAAACAATTTCGAAGACGTGATTTGCGGATTAGAGGAAGACCAATACATAGGCGTAGAGATAGAGGAGTAGGGGAAGGGCCGCATATGAATACAACAATGTCTCAAAGTAGTAGGTCCGTTGCATCTAGACCTACTGAGACGGAGAATTTCTTAAAAAGATGTTTTTGCACTCTTAAATTGCAAAAAAGAGCACAGCTGAGAGGTAAAAAAGTAATGACGTCTGATTTGCATAAATATAGTAGAATTTCAGGGACTTCTACACAAACGAGACCATATCCTGAACCGGTCTCATATATAGCGACTCCAATAACGAGTGGTCTTTTGCCTTACGAATGTGAACCTAATTTTTGTGTTCCTGGTTATTGTGACCCCATTGTATGCGAAAAAAGAATAAAGCAGAGAAACTTACTTAAAAGATGTTTCTGCACTTTGAAGTTCCGTACTCCTGGCCATGCCCTAAGTGAAAATGGAACCGAAAGTGTAATGGATCCTGTGCACAGTAGAAATATAGGAACTGAAACCGCTAAAATGAGATATCAAAAAAATCCTCATAAACTTTTACCCTACGAATGTGAACCCGGTGTTTGTGTGCCCGGCCAGTGTGATCCATATGAATGTCAGAAACGAATAGATAGACGGAACATGAGACATATGTATGCAAATACGGGTAGACCTAGAAGACACTCTGCCGTCAGTGGAACTTCAACGTATACGAGGTCACAAGATTCACAAGCATCATTTAAAATACCACGAGATAAACATGCCAGGGGTACAAATTATAAAAGAAGAACTGCATCTGGTGCGTCGTTACCATCAACCACATCTTATTCACCATCACACGGATCCAACAAATCACGGCAAGCTGTAAAATTAAGTTCACAAATAAGCTTTGATATTGAATTTTTTAAAAACAAACAAGGCTCTCCTGAAGAAGAAACACATCGAGATACATCTGAGGGTAAGCATGCCAATGCTTACCGTCATGCAAGAGCTAAAAAAGGAAAAGGAGCTTACACGCAAGGATTCAGAATATTTAGAGATAGAGGAATGAGAACAGGAGGAAGACATCACAGTCGAAACTCACAAGCGGAATCGGATAGATCTGATAAGTCTACGTATGCCACATCAAGGCCAGATCGATGTTTTTGTACTTTAAAATTACACAAAAATGGTCGTCACCACAGGCGTTACGAGTATGCTGAAGCGCGAGGTGGACCGCAACAAGATTCTCGTGCAGCATGTTCACGAAACTGTCTTGGTTATCCTTACCCTCAATAATATCTCATCTTTTTATTTAGATTGTGGATGTTTCACGTCGCAAAAATTGTGATATCTCTCTGTTTTTAAAATTTATAATGTTTATCGGCATAATTTATATAAAGTGTTTACGTTACATAACAGAGATTGAGTTTTAGTCAGCTATATTACTACTTATAATAATACAGCCAAGATTCAGATGTCTTTTTTGTACGCTATTAAATTATTTTTTAACTGTATAAAGTTAAGAGAGAAAATACGCGTTTGTGTGCCAGGGTTAAACTAAAGTCTAACTGATTTTCTAACTTCTTACAAAATCAAAAACTGATTAAACTAGCTAGTTAGTTATTAGTTTTATTATATCTTTTCAAAATAGTGCCCATTCACGTCAATACATCGCTGCGTTCGGTGGAACCACTGAGAAAAGTTACACTTTGCTCACTCGTCCTCATGGGTCTCTCACTCCCTCATGGTCCTCTGCAACGGTCTTTTGAAACGCAGCCACATATTTCTCGGCGTTCATAAAACGTTTTCCTCTAAGTTTTTCTTTTATTTTCGGGAATAAATAAAAATCGCAAGGTGCGGTTGGGCTATACGGCGGGTGACCCAGTAATTCCACGTTTGAGGTCGCTATATAGTTGATCGTTCGCCTGGCGATTTGCGACGGGGTGTTATTGTGGTGACGGAGGATCCTTGCAAGGCCGTTTCTCCCAGAAAATTTCCAAGACAAGTTGCAAACAATTGTTAATGTACCACTCAGCAGAAACTGTTTTTCAATCCTCTAAAACAATAGTCGCCGAATGACCCGCCCTTCCTCCGAAGAACGAGGCCATCATCTTTTTTCCTAAGCTTCGACCTCTTTACTTTTTTTGGCAACTCCACGGAAGGAAATACCCACTGAGCAGACTCTTTTGGTTTCGGGACCATAACAGTAAATCCAGCTTTCGTCATCCTTAAGTATGTCAAACCAATGATGTTTTACGAAAGATGACGTATATTCATACTGCACGGTGCTCAGATTTTGTTCCTTTACGACAAACATTCGGGAAGCTCGGGAAGTCGGTTTGTAAAACTTACTGTTTACTATTTATGGCCCATTTAATGAACCGGTTTTTCTAATATTTCAAGTTATTGGCTGCAATAGAAAAACCGGTTAATTAAATGAGCCATGAACAATACAGTTTTCTCTCTAATTAAAGATTAATATCGTAACACGCGTATCCTCCAATATCGCTTACACCGTTATTTTTACATGACAACTAAATTTACCAAATATATCGTACATCGTCAAAAATGAATGGTCTATAAATTGTTTACAGCAAATGATTTATTTATTACTAGCTGCGCCCCGCAGTTCACCTGCATGGACTACGGTTTTACAGCTAGGTACCTCAATTATCCCACGGGAACAATACTTGCGGGATAAACAGCAACAGATATGTTATTCCGGGATATAAGCTATTCATTCCAAATTTATATATATCATAACAATATGGCTTAAAGTGTATAAAATCGTAAGATTATATGATTCTGAACCCGAAGATGTGGTGTAGCAACTGCGTGGGAGCCTTTTTCTACTGGGACAAAAAAAGGCCAGATCGGCCGCGCAGTATGAATATAGGTACGTCATCTTTAGTAAAACATCAATGTGTGTGAATTGTTTTGGGCAACTGACATGTCACTATGTCAGTGACTTTACGTGACTTTGTTTACATCACATATCTAAGATTAATACTTTATCTATGAAGATTCTGGAACAGGGTCACCTTTCTGGAACAGGGAATAGAGAAAACGTCTACTTCTGATTACCGAGCAACTCAGAGAAATGAGATAGGCTGGATACTCAAAGCCGAGCAAGTAGGGCATAGCGCATAGACCAGTATATAGTTAGGCTTATCTATGGCAGATACATATATAGATAGACAACTCTTTATTTGCACACTGTTTCAAAAACAAACACATCAAGAAAACAAACAAGTATAAATATAGTGATACAGAGGGCGGCCTTATCGCTTAAAGGGATTTCTTCCAGGCAACCAAACAGACAGGATTTTTCATACATTTTAAGGGGTGGCAAATCACCGCAATTTCTACGCTTACATAGACCTACGAATATACATGTATGAACATTATTATCATATACTACATAACATATCACTACTGAGAGACATACTTGAGATGTCAGAGCAAATTTTGAGGTAAGCGTGCGTACAACAGGCGACGGCGACGACGACGTGACGAACACAACACGTCCGCGATCCGGCACCGCGAAGGCACACCGAGGCGGTCGGCGGTCGTTGGCGGTGCCGGACAGACAAATAGACTCACTAATATTTTACAATCAAGGCAAAAAAAATGTACCAAAAAATGGAACCGGCTTCAATACTTATAAGTGTGAAATGACTCGTTTGATAGTCTAAAAGTAACTATTATCAAAATATTGTGCGCACCGACTTCGACAAGTTATGTCACACTTTTGAGTATTGAAGTCGGTTCCATCTTTCGGTGAAAATTTGTTTCACCCTTTTCTACTCACGGGATCAATTCTCATTCACCCTCAATAAGGAAGTAATCCAGATAGACATATAGACATAGATAGATCAGATATACATAGACATCTTTGAGTTACTGCAGTGTAACTCAAAAACCGCTTGACCGATTTTGATGAAATGTACATGGGATACGACCACCTCAGAAGTATACTCTATCAAACAAAAAAAAAGAATCATCAAAATCGGTTTATGAACGACAAAGTTATCCGCGAACACACACAAAAAAAAAGATTATAAAGCCGGTTGAAAATACCAAGTCACTACACTTTACACGACAGACATACATACCTATATTCATGTTATAGGGACTAAATCACGGCGGCTTTGAACTCACTAGATAACCGACTTCCAAAAAAAGTGGATTATATCAATACAGTTGTTGTGTTTTAAATTTTGAGCTAAATGTCTAATACTAAATCCAGAACGCAATTATTATACTATAGACAATTCTTGCACAAAGAAGACGACCTTTTATAAGAATGTCAAGTTGTTTTTTTGTTATTTTTAGGCATTTTTAGGTTATGCATTATATCTTGTAATGTTATTTATATAGTTATATCATAAAATAGATGTTTATGATTTGGATAATCGTCATACTACTTGCCAAGCATCAAATGCTCTGAGAGCGTAGAGGACAGACATGATAATTATTATTATTATATCATATGTTAGTTAAGATACAGTTTTTATATCACAAAGTTTAGGTAAGTACCTCCCTGCTTATTATGCCAATATTACGCGTCTGGTCATGCCCAGACGCGTAATATTGATATTCATATAAGTACATAATAAAGAATTACGTAGGCTTAAGTACTTAAATAATAAGTAGGCAGTACGCTCAGCCGCTAATGACCGCTTAGAACGATCTTGAATAAAACCTAGATTTGTAGCACTCTATGCGAGGGTTCGCCCGAGCAAGTACCATCTGTCACCATAGCTATTTCTACCGCCAGGCAGTAGTGTTCGCATTACTGTATTCCGGTTTAAAGGGTATGGTTTCCAGTGAAATTGCAGGCACACGAAACTTACCAACTTTATGTCTCTGGGTGACGAGCGCAGTTTACGAACTGTAACGGTATATAGGCAGAGGTTACCACTTAACATCCTGCGGAAGTTTTGGTTGACCCATCACCTTATCTCATAAAAAAATCTTTTACGTATCCTGGTTGGTGTTGAAATAAGGCTGTAAACGCTAAAAAAGCAATTCTGTATTTCACAAACAATATTCGCCAGCTAAGGTAAATGTTGCTGGCAGTTTATAGGTGTTCTGATCTACAATTGCGTCGCAAGTTCATTTATCTTCATTATATACCTAATTGATAGATCTAGCGATTGAACACTATCTCACTTGATGGCTAGTGACGATGTTGTCGAATGAGGAATCAAGCTAGACCTAGAATGTTAACTCAAGGACAGCTGCCTGAACACGTTATGTGTTTGGTTCGACGTGACGTGACGACGTGAAAAATCGACACAATTACCTCAAATATATTTATGGATGCCTTTTTAACATTCTTCATTCTTACATTTGTAATTAAATCATAAAAACAGGGTCTTTATGTAAGGAACAGCGGTCCAAATTTTGAATTGAGTTAACCGTGTCTTGTGGGGTATCATAAGGAAGGGCTTCATTGGCACAAGCTTAAACTGATTTTTAATTATTTATATGATGTATAGTTTTCGATATGTGATGAAGAATGATAAATAAACCTTTTTATTAAACTAAATAAAAAAACTGTTTATGATAATATGTACCTTTTTGAAGCGATGATAGCTCAGCGGGGGGAGCGTCGCCTGTCAAACTGACAATTTAACGTTATTAAATTCCCAGCAAGTTGGTAGGGTACTTTCAAATACCCGCCTGGCTAGCTACCACCCTCAAGTTTGAAAAACTGTCACCAAACACATAGTGTGTTCAGACAGCAGTCCTTGAGAGCCAGTGAGCATTCTAGATCTAGCGTGATAACATCTTCCACCATATCATCACTGACTATCAAGTGAGATAGTGGTGAAACGCTAGATCTATACAGTTTATAAACCTACAAATTTGTACGGAGCCCTCGGTGGGCGAGTCCGACTCGCACTTGTCCGGTTTTATCTCTTTTTAATAGCTCCTGTCATTCACGCAGTCCACCAGCCTCTTCCAAGCGTATATTGCTTCATAAAAGGGTGATTTCCACAACCATGCGTTACTAGGCTAGTACTTGCGTTAGTACTTACTTAGGTAAATTATACACGATAAATTATTTGTTTTACTTTTATTTTTATGAATTTGTATTATTTATATTAAGTACAACGTTAATTGATCAATATGTTATTCCGTCTGTAAAATCAGGAAGCGTACGCACGTTGTATCAATGTTTTTAGACTCATCTGTCTGTGGATACATACACTTTTATTCCAATTTAAAAACTGTTATTGAATATAGGCAGTTATATTCTTTGAATATTTTTTGTTTCAGATTCGTGATAAAAATTGCAGCAGCTGAATGTTCAGATGTAGCTCATGTTACAATATACATTACTTATAAATCTCATAACTCTAGAAAACTAATTGATCTATGATAAAAAGGAAAAAGTATTATGTCATTTGAATATTTTAAGTCAAACGTACTTTGTGTACCAAAATACCATAAAAGAACATAAAGTGTAATAAAACTGCCACCTTAAAATTAAACAGATGTGAATCAGACAGGAAAATGATGACTGACACTCATGAGGACAAGGAAAACGTTAATATAATAGACCATAGAGGAATAGAAAAGGAACGTGTCATAAAAGAATGTAGTAATGCTTCTAGTAAACATATATACAACCAACAGCAAACACAGGCATTATGTGCAAGAAATCCAGTTGTGTTAACTACATATAATCGAATAAAAGAGTATTCATCTGGTTCTATCGATAAATTGACTAAAAAAGCAAATATATTGCAAGATGAACAAGCTATAAATGTTGAGCGAAGTCCAAGCGCATGTACCTCTTTTGGTTTTCAACTGCACCCAAAGGTACATTTACAAGGCAATAATGTTAGTGGAGTGAAATTCAGAGTGAAATTTGATACAACAGACTGTACCAAAAATTGTGGACTTAAATCAACAAACACGTTTGCAAAAACATCAGATAAAAAAATTGGCACCAAACATTCTACAACTTCACATTTGATTACATTATTTAAAAGATTGTTTGTTCAATCTACGCCAAATTTAACTACTCGGAAGTTTTCACCACCACAGCAGATTCAAACCTCACCTCATAAATTACCGAGAAAATGCAAAAGTGACTTTACTTTTAGTAAATTGACACCATCAAAATCAAAATATGAAAAATATTTATTCAATAGTAAGTCGGTATCAAAAGTAAAAAACACATTTACTGTGAATAGACTTTCCAAATCTTCCAGTACTTTGAAAACTGAACAAAAATCTAAGAAGTTGCAAGTAAATGAATTGAGGATCCCGAAAGCTAATATTTTTAATGTGTTTCGTAGAAGTAATAATGACAAACAGTTGCTAGATGAGATGTATTTTATAAAGCCTATGAGTACACTGAAAACCAAACTTCAACGAGACCGGAAAAATGTATCCAATTCAATTGATAAAAATCTTACAAAGAATCATTGTTACCAAAAGAAAGGTAAAACAACAAATAGTGTGATGTTTAACAATCTACAAGTAACATCCAATATTAAAAAAAAAACATCACGAAAATCAGCCGAAATATGCAACAGACGATATTTAAATACAGCAAAATCAGACTTACCGGAGTATCGATCGAATAAGTATAAATATACTTTGTATATTACTCCGAAACACTGTAGCGATGCATCGATGGTGAGTGAAGCAGTTGACAATAGAAAATGTAAATCAAAATTGCTAGTATCTTCGTTTGGAAATACCTTTCAACGATTTAAACAAAGAAGTGCGCCAAGTATTATAAAATCATGTAAAAGTACACAGTGTACCAGAGAAATTACAAACACCCTAAATGGCTCTCAAATGCCTTGTTGTAGTAAATACACACAATACGTCAAACCAAAATCGTCTTGTACTAATGGACTGAAGGAATATCGAAGGAGTTGCGTAAGTGCTGCTAGAAACGAATTGAAGTATAAAACTACATCACGCGGAGTAAACATACAACAAACTCAAGACAAAGGCACAAGTACTAATAACAAAATAATAATTAATTCTGGTATCCAAGATACCGATGTAAAAAATAAAGGTTTTACAAACCTAATGAAAAAATACAAACAAATATTTTTTCTATTCAAACAGATCAAGAGAATAAGTCATAGTAAGGTTACGGACAAAAGTTCACAGTTCAAAGAAAAACATTTCAAAGTAGATACTAGAGTAAATAAAAGCAACAAACATTGCAACAACAAAACTGTACAACACATAACGAAGCAAGAAAGACAAAAAAACATTCGGAATAATTACACACAATATGTTGCCCCAAACCACTTGTACACTATTACTATGAAAACAGAGAAATTAAGCAAGCCGTTATCATGTGCAGACGATATGATAATATATAATCGTAGAGGTACCATTACCAGAAATAAAAGAAAAGGAAACAAATCTCAACATGAAGAACTGTTACATGTAGAAAGAAAACTAATGAAAAGCTGTTCTCATCCAAACGTTTTTAGAAAACTAAAACATGTGTATACTGAACAAACTGAAGATGAAATTTGTAATTCTAAAATTAATAATATTGACCCATATCGTCGCCATTTAATAAATTTTTCCTTGGATAAGAGGAAACAATGTTTGCAAGCTAACAATTCCGATATTAGTCTGTATAGTAAGAATATTATTTCTAAAGATTCATGTGGCGATGGATTTAAAATAATTAAATGCAATGATCCAAGTACCATTTATAGAAAAAAACCTAAGCCAACATCGTACCCAAACAACATAAAACAAGCTCACTTGCAAAAGTGTACTAGTACTAAAACCAAGAAACAAAAAAATAAAAAGATTCTAAGTTATTATGAAAACTTACCTAGAGCATTCAAAAGTAAACAAAAAGAAAGTTGTTCTAATCCTGATATACACAGAGAAAAGAACCATATTTTGCTTAGATGTGGTGGAAATAAATTGCCTAAAAAAGGTTTTCATTTTCAAATCAAAAAATTTAGAAAAGATTTATCGCCTGGAAAGGTAGATAAACGTTGCTTACATGTTGCGATGTCTGACTCTGTTGTCTATCGGAGAAACATAGTATGTAAGAATAGGTCCACTCAATATACAACCGCAAAAGATTTCTGTGGTGATGGTTTGGAAATGTATCTACGCAATTCGTCAAGTGCCATTAAAAAGGGTTCCAAATCCAAGTTCATAACGAGAAACAATAAACAGTCCTCTTATAACTTTAATAAAAATAGCGTGCAATTAATTAAATATGGCTCAAATACTGTGTGTGTTGGCAATAAATTATTACATAATAAAGGAACACAATCTTATCATAAAAACAATTACTATAATAATTACATCACACATAAAACTGCGAATAAAAAGGACACAAACACATACCAGCACATTATTCTTAGTAACGGAGGACAACGACTTGGGGATTCTTTATTTGTGGCTACTAAAAAAACTATATGTACTCAATATCAACCAATAATTTCATATGGTAGTAGTAATGAAAGATTCACAAAATATTGCTCTAATAGATTAAATTCTAGTAATCATAAAATAATTAAAGTAAAATGTGTAAACAAAGCAACAGCTACAAGTAAGAGGAAAACATTTGGATTTATGGAAAACTTAAAACACATGTCTATGTTCACAAATGTTTATATTAAAAACAAGAAAAGTGTGAGTTATACTGATTTTTATAGCCCCTGCAAGCAAAATGTCAAAACCTCTGTATGTTGTATACCAAGCAAAGATCACGTCATTACTTTAGAGGAAGTTACCACAAGGAGTAAAACTAATTTACATAATATTGGTACCATTAAAAAAAAAGACTATAACGCTGTATATGAAGATATTTTACGAACGACAAGTCGGTCTAATTTAAAAGCTCTCAACATAACAAAACGACCAAAGTCATGTAAGAAACGTAATGAGCTGACATGGAAGTGTATAATAAAGCGTACACATTTGGCTCCAGCGTCTTTTTACAGAAAATACTTCATATTAAATCCATCTTTCAAAGGATATATAATGAGGAAAATTATATTGTGGTTCGGTGTTCCTTTTAATATTCAAGATCGAAAGAGAAAACCTAGAGCCAAAAGGCGTAGAAGGCATGCAGTTTACGACTGTAATAATCTGTATATGCTTACTTTAAGACGTAAACCTTGTAGATATATTTACACGATATGTCCAAACTTGTACCCACACTACCTTTACATTATGAACGTAATGCGGCAGATATTTCATGCGTTCATTTTTACGTTTGCTTTGATTGTGTGGTGCCCATGCATACTAGCGTTTGAAATGTGCAGATTATTATTGTGTTCTCCATGTTGGTTTTCAGTGTGCTAGTTTTTTTTGCTGAATGTTGTAAAAGATGTGAATTAATTCGTTGTTGTATGTGTCATATCCACTGAATTATGTACAAGAAGTAAATTTTTAAACATATCTATTTTATTTCTAGCTAATTGCACCCGCAGTTGCGCCTTATGTATATATAATATTATTATATAAGTATGTTTTTTCTGTTATCACTCCAAAACTCCGAGTAAAGTTGTAATTGTGATACCTAATTACGAAATCTCGTTGCGCTCGTTCATGGGGTTAAATTATTAATCAACTTCATAAAAGGAGGAAATTCTCAATTTCAAAATTATTCAAAATCCCCGATTCTTCGAAGACATCTGGAACGATGTACATTTTTTTTTGTTTTAAAGATTATACTTCTCTGGTAGTTCCAGGTCCTTCGGGCAGGTTCTTATGATGGGATCCTGGAGAAACCGAGGGAACGCTTCAAATTGTATATAGACACATTAGAAGCAAACAGGGTATTTTTGGGAAATTGTTCGCGGATAATACGTGGAAATCGGTTAGGATATTTTTTTAAATTAGCTTGCGTTTGACCACTGTCTCACCTGATGTTAATTGTAAGTGTCGACGCGGTCTAAATTCATTTTAAATTCATTTATTCATCAAGTAACACTGACTCATAACATTATCAATATAGAGTCACATTTTAAATTCATGATAATTACACAATTAAGCACTAAACTTATATAAACTCAATTAATATTACTAAATTAAATTACATTTTATGTCAATATTACATTAGATTTAATAATAAAAATTACAGTGTCATTCTAATAAGACCTAAAATAAGACTCAGGCACTGTGCACAATGTGTAATCTACAACAGTGATTGATGTAGAGCTAAGATGAAGATCTAAGATGGAGCATGCAAGTCCAGATATTTCTTAAGCTACGTAATTATATGTTACACTAATAGGTTACTTATAATCCAAACCCTTTTCTAAGCATTCGCCAAGTCAGCTTATAAAATATGTACAAATATACATAATACTATAATTGTACCGATTCTTAGCCCAATCCGTTCATTCGAACTGTGTTGATTCAGTCAGGGTTACCTTTGATATTTTGTTACGCGCGGTGTTACTCGCGTTGAAATGGTTCGTGGTCAGTCAATATTTTCGGGATAAAAAGAAGCCATTCCAGGGTATAAGCTATGTTTACTCCTAATTTCATACAAATCCGTTCATCCGTTTCAGCATGAAGGAGTAATAATCATACAAACGAAAAACAAACCTTTGTCTTTATTTTGATACGGGATATCTGTAATAGTCGGTGGGAAGCATAGGCAACGATCTTATCCGAAGCAAAGTTCACTGCGGTCATAGTTGGATGGTTGACTGCCGGTGGCTAGTTAAGTGAGCTTCTGTGCTTTTTTTTTTTTTTTTTTTATTCACACTCAGACCCCCGCTCTAGGATTCCCTGTATCTCGGGAGGCATGGACACACACAAACACAGCACACAAACATCCAAGACCAGGGACAAACATCACTCATCGCACAAATGTTTTTTCGCACAAATTCGAACCCAGGGTCTCGGTGACACAGAAGTCATGTCGATGACACAAACCACTTCGCCACGGGACCGTCATTTTGGAGGACATGTTCAGCCTTGGGGTTTATCTAGTCGTCTCCTCGGAAGTAGACGTTATGCCAAGTAGGTGGGATTTGGGCCTTATTAAAACTTCGACACTGAGCCCCCTGGCTGACAACCCGCATTGGCCAGCATGCACTGAACTCCTCTTTATGAGAGGACGAATTGGTTTGATTATGCTAATGTTTTAAAAACTGATTTGCTAATTTTTTTTGCTAATTTATTATTAAATGATATTTTCAAAAACAGGAACACTATGATTGCGCAATTAAAAACTTGACTGGACTAGGCACAATTAATGGCAAACGCACATCTTGTGAAAGTAAAGGAAGGCATTATTTCTGCCAATTATAATAATATTTAGGCAGAACTACATGTGCTCCACAATCGCCGGCCTGATCGAGACTAAAGCAAAATATGTGCGGGAGCTGATCAATGCGGTCCACGCTCGAGGAGCCTTTAAAAGATTTCCCATTTCTTTATGCCTATTGTTATTATTACTAGGATATTTAAATCATAAAATCTTCATCAAAATCGGTCAAGATGTTTTTCAGTTACAGTCAAATTCAAAACAAATTTCATCCAAATCGGTTTAGCGGTTTTTGAGTGACGCTACAATAACTGAAAAAAAATTTACCAATAAATGGAACTGACTTCAACACTCTAAAGTGTAAAATAACTTGTTGAATTCGGTACCATTATAGTTTGTAACCATAACCACACAATATTTTCTTTCACCCTTTTCCTTCCTTTTTTTTTCTCACCTTTGCTACTCACGGGATCAATCAATTGTCATTGAGTATGCCCTTCGATGTCTTCACCCGCAACTATAATATCGTCGAGGTATGCGAAGCACTTTTCTATTATTGGAGCGTAACTCAAAAACCGCTTGACCGATTTTGATGAAATTGAAATGGGACCATCACGGAAGTATACACTATCAAACAAAAAAAGAATCATCAAAATCGCACTGAGTTGAATCGCAATGATTTAGCACTTCGGGGTAGAATAGAAAGAGTTCGTCTAATTGCTCGTGCGATTTTGATGAAATTTAAATGAAACCACACAGAAAGCACCAGCTTTCAAATAAAAAAAGAACGATCAAAATCGATTCACCTAGTCGGAAGTTATGTGGTAACAAACATAAATATAAAAAAAAAACATACGGGTCGAATTGAGAACCTCCTCCTTTTTTTGAAGTCGGTTAAAAAGTAAGAACAATACCTACTTATAAGAATATAATTTATATTTGCTTAAGATGAATACTACGAGCATCATCACATTACTATCACCTAACCATTACATAACATACAACAAAGAAAAGCACGACACAATTCAACGAATAGAATACATGGTGTCCAACATAAAACGGCTAAACAGAACAACACCATATGTGAGAAGTTTCTATAAAAAGCCAAGCAACTCAGACATTGGGGATAGAATGCTGGACAAATATGGTATACCCATAAGCATGGACGTGTCCGCAAAGTAGTCAATAGAGCATGACGACAACCGTACAACGCATCGTTATCCCGTTTTTGTATTCTAATTTTTCGTCTTTTTTTAGCCAAATCAATTTCACGGCGTTCCTTCTTCGTACGTCCCTTAGTTGCAAAGGTCTGATATAAAGCAGTATCTTGCAAAGTATCACTCAATATTGTCATTTTTTCTGAAGCACCCATCGTATGAGCTATTTGCATCCTTTGCAATGTCCATTTTTCTTTATACCATTTGGACATTCTTTCATATGTCCCGATAGGGTCTATGACTCTCATTTTTGCGTAATGATATGACTTTTTAGGTTGAGTAAATACTTTAAATAAAACAGTAAACGCCGTTTTCAACATGTTGATTCCACATTTCAAAATTCCTATAAAGAAATCTGCGAGGCAGCTCGTCTCTTCAGTTTCTTCTTTTCCTTTGAGCTTTGCTTCGAGTGATTTGAAATGCTGCTTCTGCAGTTTCAAATTCTCTTTCCTTTCTTTCGCCTCCTTACGTCGAATTATTTTAATAGTTTTCTCATCTTCCTGTAACGACTCTTGAAACTTTTTATCAGCTAATTTCCTATCTTTTTTTCTTCGGCGTGCTTTTTTTTCCTTATCTCTCTTTTTTTGTGGTTTCCTAATTTTTGCATTTTTTATTTTATCCTTGACTTTTGCACACAGGCATTTGTGATTAGCCAATGGACATCCACACATGTTATTATTTCGAGGCACGTTGCGACTCAGTAAAAGTTTATCTATTTTTTTTTTATTGGTTATATTAAGCATCGTGGATGTTGGCTGTGATTTGGAAGCATCGTGATTGAGAGAAGGTTTTTTGACATCGTTTCCAGGCATTGATTTTTTATTTTTTTTCTTACTTTTTACGTCTTTTGATTTCACTGCCACTTGAGCGATAGGTTTTTTTTTGTTACTTGTTCTTTTACATTCACATAACACACGGTGAATATTAAGTCTCATGGATATCGGATGTGATTTGGCGGCATCGTGATTGAGAGAAGGTTTTACAATACCGTTATTTAGAGGCACGTTGAATCTCAGTAAAAGTTCATCAATTTTTTTTTTATTGAGTATATTAAGCATCGTGGATATTGGCTGTGATTTGGAAGCATCGTGATTGAGAGAAGGTTTCTTGACATCGTTTCCAGGCATTAATTTTTTCATTTTTTTTTTACTTTTCACATCCTTTGATTCCACTGCTACTTGAGCGATAGGTTTTTTTTGTGATTTGGCGGCATCGTGATTGAGAGAAGGTTTTTCAATATCATTTCCAGGCATTAATTTTTTCATTTTTTTTTTACTTTTCACATCTTTTGATTCCACTGCCACCTGAGCAATAGGTTGGGTGGGTGTATTTTGTAATAGAGGGTTGCAAGTGGCGTTAGTGCATTCCAACGGTTCGTGATTTCGTTTGCAGTAACAAGACATTCTAACACCTTCTGTATTCATGTTATCTCTACATATTCCTGCATCGCAAACCATTTCTCCTTTTCGTCTTGCTCTTTCTAATAATTTAAGTTTTCGACGAATCTCTTTTGCGTTTGTAATACTCATATTATCCGGATCTACTTGTATTTCAAAAAGGGGTATATTCTGCTTAGCAAGCATTGATTTATTGTACATGGTATCAATTCTGAAATTCCCTTTTTTACATACATCTTCTGAGCAGTGCAAAATTTTCTTTTTTAGACATCTGCAATTAAAGTTAGTCTTTTTGTTTTTTTTAGCAATATCGCATGGACCTGTTGGGCACGGTGTATGGTCTTCCTTCCTATATTTCATTACTAAATGACGATGCGAAGGGCATTGGCAGGGTCCTCTTTTGCCCACCGTGTTTCCTAAGGACTTGATTTTGTCAATAAGCTCGGGAGAATTTAAAATTGACATATCTATTGTATTGACTTTCATTTCAAAAAATGGGTCACCTGTTTGGTCGTTTCGATTTTGAAACGATATTTTCGCAAAATCATGGTCATTTGATAGGTTTCTGGTTTTATTGATATTGAGATTATATTCCTGACACGTGATATTACAATCTTTTTTGTTATTATCACCTGCTTGTTTGTCACCTATTAAATCTTGATATATAGTGCGTAAATAACTTCTGTTTCGATTATTATTGTATTCTACTTGATGTCTTTTTAGGATATTAACTTCCTTTTCTCTTGATTTTGGTGAGCGTTCATCTTCTTGTTTTACTGTATTTATTACATAGCAGTTCACATCTCCACATGGAACATTTTGTACTACGTCACCAGTTTGTTTTTCTTTTTTATATCGAACATTAGAGTAAATATTACTTTTATCTATTTTGCCACTATCACATAATTCACAATCGCAGTTTAGTAAATGTTTTGGTAAAACACTTATTTTTATTCCATTTACGGAAGGCGTACCTAACAAGCTACGACACCATTTTACTGCACTAGAAGTATCATACACTCGAGATCTACGCCTTCTAGATTTATAATGGGCCCGAGATGTTGTTGCATTGTCTATAGTACTTAGACATCGATTACATATCTTTTTCAACAAACTTTCATCTTGAGTACTTTGTTCTGTGGCTCCATCATTTGTTATGTGTTCAATATCCGTTGATCTTTTTGAAAATGTTTTACTAATTTTCCGAAATATTCTTTGCTTAGAAGAATCACAAGTAGCATTTTTGCAATCTAGTGGTTCATGAACATGTCTACAAAAACATGATATTCTCACATCTTTATTATTAATGTTATCAGTACAAACACCGGCTTTACATACTAATTCACCTTTTTGCTTTGCTCTTTCTATAATTTTAAGTTTTCGTCGTATTTCTTTAGCATTTGTTATATTCATATTATCTGGATCAAGCTTCACTTCAAACAATGGAGGTTGCCCAGTAAGCAATGGCGTGCTTTTGAAATTATCTTTATCGATCTTACCTTTCTTACATACTTCTTCAGAACAGTGTAAGATACTTTTTTTAAGGCATTTACAAGAGAAATTTGTTTTTTTATTTTTTTTGGCTCTATCACAAGGCCCGCCTGTGCAAGGCGTTTGATCTTCTTTTCTATATTTGGCCATTAAGTGACGATGAGAAGGACAACAGCATGGACCTTGTTTGCCGATGGCATTGCCTAGAGACTTAATTTTATCTATTATGTCTGGAGGATTCACAACAGACATATCTATAGAATTTACTTTCATTTCTAAAAAAGGCTCTCCCGTTTGATTTGTTGCATTTTGTAAAGCAATATTTTTACTTACGTCCTTTGATTTTATTGCCTTATTACAAGTTCCATCAGTGCATTCTTTTATTTTTGATTCCTTTGGATATTTGCTTACAACATCTTCGTTTATTTCTTCACACATACCTGTTTTACCGATGTTGCGTACTACTCTACCTTTTAATTTTTCATTATATTTTCGACTTAGTCTACATATTTCCTTTTTAAGCTGCAATATTGAAAATACTGATGTATTGCTGTCAAGGCTGGCATGACGAATGTGTTTATTATTTGGGCATTTGCAAACAAAATCATCTCTTTTATTTATTATATCTTCACAAATGCCATCTTTGCATACAGTCGATCCATTTGCTTTTGTTTCAAATTTTAAGCTGTTCCTATCATTTCCTCTGTTTGTATCATTTCCATCTACATATTTAATATTTCTACAGGCACATATATTTTTATTATTAGTTGTCGGGTGGTTCATTTCATACCTATATTTTTTACGAAACCGTCGAGTCTTTCTTGGGGGGGTTCCCGGTATGTAAGTATCATTAAACAAGTGTTTGAAGTTAACCTTTCTCCTCCTTACCTTGTCAGTGTAATTACTAAATATGTCCCCGTTTATTGCATACGCTTTCTTCTTCAATTTAGGACTTTGCTTACGGAATTTTTTATATTCAACTATAACATCGTCATCATGGTACATGCCGTTTATGTCCTTGTGAAATGTATTACCAAAGACTTTATTCTTGGGACTTATATAACTTCCTCTTGAGTACTCGTAGGGTACGTAGCTTACGCCAGCATTTTTTCTACTGACACAACCACACTTAAACTGAGGCTTTTTAACATACGAATTGTATACTTGCATTATAGCCGGCGTATTTCTTTCAAAATGTGTCATTTTATAGTCATTTCAATAATTTTGTTACAGGTTTTAAACTCATAAAATTTTGGAACGAATTCATTTAAAGAAAGCACTTGTAATTTTACATCTCAAATAACTAAATAACTAATATCCACGGCTGGTAATCATCGACAACAATTTTTCGACCGTACAACACGCGATTATAGTCTGTGTACAATCCATTACATGAAGTTTGTCGCCCCTCGCCCTCGTCCCTGTATTTCCCTTTTACTCCAAATAGTTATTTATCTCTATGTCCTCATCACTATTTAGGCTGTGGTCCTCATTTTGACATAAACATAGAAACAAATAAATTTAATTTGTGAAAAAATTGAGTTTTGGTAAAAACGAGAGAGAATAACGAGAATAACGTAATAGGTACATATTTACCAATTTTCGAACTAATCTGAATTAGATTCTACGTTGGTTTTAGTGTTTTTTAAATTGGAGTTTATGTGTTTGGTGTAGTTGTGGCAGAACTGGCAGAAGAATTATTTGAAGATCTGGAAGAACCAGCATGACTCAACATCAACAACTCCTCCATCACAAAGTCCTTGGCCGCGTTAAGATTTGCATCAGGGTTAAAACCGGTGGTGCTACATTGCTGGTGTGTGCCTCCATTCTTTTCACAAGTCCAACTAGTTCTTTAAAGTAAAGTCCGCCGATAAAGTCCCGCTAGGCAAGTCCCTATGTCGGCCGTCGAAAGAAAGTACTACAATTGACTAGTAGGTATTCTCCTTATTTAAATATAAAAACTAAAAAGAAAATAAAAAGAACAAACAAAAAAATACAACTGTTTGTTTTATAATTTTTATATAGTACTACTTAGGCAGTATTTTCACTTCAAGTAACTGTAAGTTGAGTTGATTTGTATATAAATGTTTTTGTCTATATAATGTAACTGCATACGGCTTTTGTTACATATTAAAACACATATGCACTTGCACATCGTTAAGGCGGGCTGCTCGCAGCACACGTTCCACCCAAATGCTAGTTTAATTTAATCGATGATGATGCATAGTTGGTGTACCTAATTAAGTTAATTGTACTTTGTGACTTTGGTCATAACAAACATATTTGTAATAAAAGCCGTGCACACGCACATTTCTTAATATGTAATTACTTCTTTGATCTTGCTGCTGTTACATTACATCGTATTATTGTATCAAGTATACTCTGAGTCATTAAACCATAAATATTCGTCCCGACTTTTATTTACTAGTACAAATACTCAGTTAAGAGATGTAGCAGATGCCTACAAAAATATATTATTTCATAAAATTATTACATATCATTTACCCCATATAAAATGCTAGAAGACATTTTATACCGGGATCCAAAAATATTATAGGACTATTAGACCGTACTTATTTTGCCTGAACATTGCACCAAAATTGTAAAAAAAACGAGAACTGTCATGTTGTAGATTGTTCTATCATTTCTATGGTCGAAAACAATGTTCTAGACATGACCGTCTGTGCGCAGTACTCTATTTAGTTTGTGCTAATATCGCTTTCTGATCACTGATTTCTGATCAGTGATCAGTGACTAATAGACTAACACAAAATAATATACGAGCTTACGCATCAGACAGGAAACTTAGAAGAGCCAATAGCAGACCGCAAAGTTTCATTTGGACAGTTTGAAGCGATGATAGCTCAGCGGGGGGAACGTCGCCTGTCAAACTGAAGGACACTGGTTCGATCCGCAACAACAGCTTGAGCTTCAGGTGATCATCAGCTTTGTAAGATCCATTCAAGTTCCGAGCAGTTCTAAAACCTGGCTTAAACTGCTTAGTGTAAAGTCATACCATCACCACGGCATCGCGCTCCTATCGGTGAACAGTTTGAACATTGATATCCTAAAAGGTGAACGGTTATTGTTGTCTCTGGCATGTTTAAGCCAGGTTTTAGAACTGCTCGGAATTTGAATGGATTTTACAAAGCTGATAGTAAGGCCCCTGGACCCATGAATTTGAACCACTTCCGCTGCAATTCTTTATTTGTCGGGAACCTTTACAAATATTTGCTACTCTAAAATTGTCATTGTGCATGTGCACCGAATTCTTCACCCTCAATAAAGAAGTCATCAAGATAGACGTAACATGTTTCAGTTATTGAGTGTAGTGTAGCTGAGAGTGTAACTCAAAAATAGCCTGACCGATTCATAAAATTTAAATGGGACCACACAGGAAGCACCTGCTTCCAATTAAAAAACGATTCATCACAATCGGTTCACCCAGCCGAAAATTCTGAGATATACTTAAAAAAAGAAAAAAACTATAGTCGAATTGAGAACCTCCTCCTTTTTTGAACTTGGTTAAAAATAAGCCAACTAAGAACCTCCTCCTATTTCAAAGTCCATTAAAAATAGAAGCAATATTCAAACTTAACTTTATCTTATAACTAGACTGGTTGATTACTAGACAGAGTTATTGCATAAAACATTACATTACACTTTGTTAGTAACCAACCTTGTGTTTTTGGTCGGGATTTACGCACTTCCACCCACTTGGGGAGGTAGGCGGGGTATATCGGGCACCGCGTGCCCGAAAGGGCGTTCAGGCCCCTCCAGATGGACAAGAAACCCCCGTCCGCAACCGCGCCTAACACAAAATGCGGTCACTCCACCCTGGGAGCTACACAGTCCAACGGCTGCCAGGGTTTTCGCATTTGGCGTCCGTGACCTGCGATGGGATACAACAGCTCCAGAGCTCCTGCAAGGCAAGATCCTCTTTGCGCGGGTTTAGTAACCAACCTAGTCGAAGTGAAACATAAAGTGTAAGGAAATGATACAACAAAAACCACTTCCAAATGCATAAAATAAATTCGAAGCGATCGATGATAAATGAAAAATATGTAATTCCAGTGTTGAAAAGATGATTCACATGCTTATTGTAAAAACCCCGGTAGGTACACAGTTTGTCCGAGAACCGTGTCCTGCCTGAATATTCCTTATGAATGAATTGCCTTATGCGTGTTGATGATGGTGATAATGAAAAGCAGCCTGCGAAAGTAGTGATAACTACTTCGAACACATCGTCATTGACCATCAGGTGAGATGCTGGTCAAACGCTAGATCTATACAGTATAAAAAGCCTATGTCCTTTTTCCAGGTTTAATCTATGTTTGTGCCAAATTTCTACTAAATCGGTTCAGTGATTCAGGTGTGAAAGCGTAATTGCCAGAGCTACTTTCCCATTACGATATTAGTTTGGAAGTTTGTATAGACGAGTAAGTAGGGATGTATAAAACGGTCGAGCACCTGTCCTTGTCTCACTTGATGGTCAGTGACGATGTGGCCCATGGTGTTATCAAGCTAGACCTGGAATATTGACTGGCAAGGAAAGCTGCCTGAATACACCGTGTATTTTTACAGTGTGGTGCCAGATTCGCAAACTCGTGAGTGGTAGCTAAACAAAGGGGAACTAGAAAGTATAAGACCAAGTTGTGGACTTGACAACGGTGCGTCCTTCAACCTTCACTGACTGGCTAAGGCTGCTGTCTATCGGTTGGGTGATAAAGCGACAACCACTATGCCAAATGTATCATCACATCATACTAATACCTACCTACCTACAAATTAATGTCAATGGTTTTCCTGGAAGCGATGGTTTTGTAAAATATTCCAGAAAGCCCATTTAAGGATAAAACTGTAACTACAAAGCTGATACAATGACAATATAATGCGGTTTATTTCAGGTATTGTCAATCAGTTGTCTGTCTCTAGTGCATTAAACATGTTGTGTGTTATTTTTGTGACCGCGCTGATTCTTCCATGTAAGTGTTATTTTTTAACACTCGACGCAAAAAGAGGTGTTTCGTAGTGTTTGATGTATCTGTCTTTGTATCTGTATATCTGTCTGTGGCATCATAGCTCCCGAACATATGAACAGATGAACAGTTTTGATTTTAACACTTTTTTTTATATTAAATCTTAATCATTCTACGTTGCAAGATCGCCAGAGGGTCTGGACAATTTTTTATTTAAGGCTTTACCATTTGCTACATAGACAATATTGAGTATTTTCAGCTTATTTGTTGAAAGTCCAACATTTCTAATAAACTAATAAAATACCACTTATGAGAACAGTTCATGAAGGTCAATTCCGATGGAATAAGCGTTGATTTCATTTGTTTATTTATTAGTGAAGAAGTAATTTCGAGCGATAATATTTTTCTTTTTTTCATTATAATGTTTTTGACTAAGCAGGTGTGTGTGAAGTTAATGGTAGTGTTGGAAGAGGAAGGCTTAGGCGGACAGTCCGACATTAGATTGAGGTAGTTCTAAAAAAAGGGCGTTGGTTTAGATTACTCCTGACCTGTCAAGAGTACTCTTGTGTGGATGAGTCGAGTCGAGCGTGGATGAAGCGAAGGAAGTGTGTTTTGACGATTCATTTTCAGCCTAGAAAGCGTTTGACCCGTGATTACCTATTTGCCTAAAAACGATACCATTTTGTTTAGTTTTACGGCAATATCGGGTAAGACACTTGTTTATATCTGCATCGGCAAAGGATTGATTGACAACATAATTTTGCAACAAATATTGAATAGGTACCTAGGCTATTGAATATTTTAAACAAGAGAGTGTGTGAGAATGAATTGAAGTATTTATGTTGTTACTACTTCCGTTCATACTCTTTTTATACGTCAGAACGGCTGCAGGAATTTAATTAAAATTTGGCGCAGAGATAGATCATAGTTTGGAATAGCACATAGGCTATAATTTATTTTGGAAAATATTCCCATGGGATAGCTGCGGTTATAGAAAAACCGTAGTACAGGGGATAGAAAAGCCCGGGGCGCAGTTTGTTACACATAAAAAATAAGCAAGCCCCGCGTATCCGGTATACAATAATCATTCTACGAACCTTCCTTTATTAGTAGAGGATTAACGGTTTGTGCAAGTGTTACTTTATTAAATAAATAAATAAATAAACTTACCTGTTTGTACGTGGCTACCAGGTAATAGGTGGGGGTAGCCCGACATGGGGGTAGCCCGACTGCCCCTGGGATATTGCTACAAGCGATATGCGAAAAGGGCACCGGTGCGTTCCTCTGGAATTCCCGGAGCCCTTTGTCAAGCATAGAGGCTGGCCACCGGGGGGGTTTTAGTGAGCCACTAAAAAAGAACCTCACATACCTTCGCTGCACCCTCAATGTAGCGAAGTATCTTGGTGAAGATTTCCCCCTCGACAAAAAAAAAAAAAAGAAGGGTAATAGGGAACAGAAAAAGGTAAGCTATACTATGTGTATATATATATATATAGCTATATACAGGGTGTCCCAAAAGTCAACGTCCAACCGAAAACCCAAGCTAGGCCTAGTTGTGGGGGCTCTCAAAAAAAAAGAAAAAAAAATCTATCTCATGTAGTTTCGAAATGACAGCCATTTTTCTTAAATTGACACCCTGTGACGAGTTTATCACTACTGGGGCTACAAATGAGCTCTTTTATAATTTTATTTTTGTGTGGAGTAGTCTTAAGTGATGCTCCTACAAATTCCAATTCATCATTTGCACACAACTTCATTGGAATTTCAGAAAATATCCGTTTTATACCGAACTATGACGTGAAAATGACTACATCACTAAACTTTGACAGTCTGTACTGAAAAAAAAATCTACTATGCAATTTCGGCAAGTGCCCTTAAAAGTTGGCGCATTTAATGGGCTTTCCAAAATGGTATTACTTACTAAATTATTTCTTAGACGACGAGAAAAAAAAAATTAAGAAAGTCGATATTTAGCTTATTATTAGTTAGTCATAAAACTTTCTCAAAATTATTCTAATATCATCTAGGCGTTCTGTAAGGTGTAATTAAAGAAAGAGACGAAGAAAAGTTAGAGCGGGATAGTGACGCTACTAAAAGAAAGAGACGAAGAAATGTTAGAGCGGGACGGAGAGTGACGCTACTTGGTGTCAGTGAATTTATATAGCTATATGTATAATATATAGGTAGGTGTACCTATAGCTATATATAGCTATAGCAGTATGTATATACTGCTAGCTATATTTTTAATTAATCATAGCCATAAACATTTTTTACGGCAACCCTATTGGCACACGTTCAGAATAATATCTTATCTGTTAAAATACAATTGTCACCTGGTTACCAACCTGGTTGGTCTTATACTATGATTATATTATCTATATTTGACGGACACGTTATTAGCTGGAAGCAAAGAGATGTGGAGATCCAGGATTGATGATTACATGGTCGACGCTTAGACCATTATGAAAACAAGGAATTTGTTTAGCTATATATTGTTTACAATGTTAAATCACAGGGAAAACTACGATAATTGATACAATGACGCAAATAGGTGCATATTCTTTGTTATTTACCCAAAACAGACTCATTGTATTACTATATATATACTACACTACTATATACTCATTGTATTTATATAATAACTAGTATTTGGGTGGCGCGCGGGCTGCGAGCAGCCCGCGTTATCGATGTGCATTAGTATTATTAACAAAAATGTCGTTGCAGTTGCTAAAAAGATATAAAATTCTCATGCAAATCGAATAACTCACAGTTACATCTATTTCAGTAGAAAGTGTGAGCAGGGTTACCATGTGCAAGTTGATTTTTTAAATTAAATTTTAGTCGCGGTAAAACCGGACCAAGATTCTAAACGACTTTTGTTAAAGGACCCCACCTCTAAGTGCAGTGGTTAACGTGGGCAGTTGCCTCGGAGACCAGCTCGATATGTGAAAATACTCGTTATCCGGAACTCGGCCTTCGGCCTCGTTAGAGACTCCCATATGGTACGTTGAAGCGTTACACCTCATTCGAGCTCGGCCTTCGGCCTTTGTAAGTTCAGTACAAAGTGAGAACAGAGTAACCATATGCAAGTTTATTTTTTTCATTAAAATTTTAGTCGGGGTAAAATCGCACAAAGAATTTAAACGACTTTTGTTAAGGGACCCTACCTCTAATTGTAGTAAATAACGTGGGCAGTTACATTGGAGACCAGCTCAAGATGTGAAAAAAACTCCCCATCCGGGACTCGGCCTTCGGCCTCGTTAGCGACTTCCATAGGATGCGTTAATGAGGTACACCCCATTCGGAACTCGGCCTTCGGCCTCGTAAGTTACTAACACGGCTCGGCCTCCGGCCTCGCAGGTTTGAAGCTCAGCCTTCGGCCTCGCGGTGTTTAAGGCTTGGCCTGCGGCCTCGCAAGTTACAAAGGGAATGTTTATAAGCTGTTCTCAATGACGGCCAGCTCGGCCTGCGGCCTCGCAGGCCTACAGCTCGGCCTCCGGCCTCGCTAGGGTGGAGCTCGGCCTTCGGCCTCGCCTAAGGCCGAGGACCCCACCTCTAAGTGCAGTGGTTAACGTGGGCAGTTGCCTCGGAGACCAGCTCGATATGTGAAAATACTCCTTATCCGGAACTCGGCCTTCGGCCTCGTTAGAGACTCCCATATGGTGGCTTATTTTATCATCACCATCATCACCGTTTTCCACCACCTGAGTAAAACCGTAGGGCTCAGCTAGTAAGACTTAGAAATCTTAATATTTTTATCGACATATATGTTGATCAAACCAACGCTCTACGCAACTATACTATCACTGCTATTCTTTGAATTTTTAATCAAATAAGTTGACGTGATGTGTTACTAATTTGGGTTGTATTTATTGTTTTCAGCGCTAGCACAAAGTAATGGAACCAAGAAGAAAAATGAGACCTTATCATGTTCTGACCCGCGTGTGATGGTGAGTGTGAACTTGTTGTGGCTATTTATATTTAAAATTTTACACAGCGAATCTTCAATGTTGGATCTATCTAATAATTACTGTAGTACTGGTATTCAGTACGTATGTACGTACTGAATACCACTATGTCCACTAACTCCTAATAATTTGGTACTCTACCTTCTCTGTATTATACGGTGCTTTCTCAAATATAAGAAATATTTTTATTTGCAAAACTTATGCCGTTTTGTACCATCCAAACTATCTGAGATTACCGCCTAATATCAATTTAAATCAATTTGCAGACAAAAATTGTAATTTAATTTTGTCTCGGATAACGTGGTTGGTGCAAGAGGGCCTTATTATATACTAGTAGCGCCCAGCGGTTTCACCCTCGTGGATTATGCTTTTCCCGCTACCTCAATTATCCCGCGGTAACTATACTTTTTCCCCGATCAACGTAGCCTGTGTGTCAATCTAGGGTCCAAACTATCTCATTCCAAATTTCATCAAAATCAGTACAGCCTTTTGAGCGTGAAGGCGTAAGAAACATACACACTTACACACATGCATAGATGCTTCCGCCGATAAATGATTAAATGGGATGTCAAGTCAAATATTGGTCATCCTGTACTTGGATATAGTTTAGCTTAACGTTTTTTATACGACGTTTTTTTTTAGAACTGCATCATAAAATAATAAGTTAATCGTTAGGAAATACCATTTATAGTAACAATTTGAGAACCAGGTAAAAAAAATATTTTAACCTATGTTTGTTAACGTGTACCAATAGGGTTGTCGTAAAAATTGTTCACGGCTATGATTAATTAAAATTATACAATATTTTTTTTTTATTCCAAATACAGTGAAATAATAAAAAATCGGCTAAGTGCGAGCCGGACTCGCGCACCGAAGGTTTCGTACAAAAGAAAGGGGTAGTAAGTTTAAAATTATTAAAAATATTTTTGTTGTATGTACATCATAAAATAAAAATATTAAAAAAACTTTTTAAAAGAAGACGTGTGGCACTCGGGGACTGCCGCGGTAATGCTATTGCATAACATTTTTTATCAATTTATGCAATTAATATATTAATAACTTATGCAGTAACGCCGATACAACCAATGCCACCTAGAGGTGAGTTGCTGAACTAAACGGACAAGAGTGATATTTCAAAAAGTCATTAAAAATTCTGCTATTCACCGATAGATGGCAAAACTAAAAAGTATCACCGCTGTGCCGGTCGGAGTGGGGGGGTGTTAGGTTTTTTTCGGTGCGGAATTTTTGGATTCGGTCTCCACGCCCAAGGCCCGCGATAGAAGCTATGCAATAGCTTAAAAATATTTATGCTTTTCGCAATTTTTCCTTTATCTATGCTACAAGACGTTGCTTCGTACCAAATTTCAAGATTCTGTGTTCACGGGAAGTATCCTGTAGGGTTTAATTCCTTTGCGAGTGTCGAACACTTGCAACATAATGGCTAATCTTTTGATTGCGTTGGCTTAGAAGTTTGATTTTTTTACAGCTCCGAGGTACAATAGACCTGAGTATTTGGTGTGAATTTCAGCTAAATATATAAAAAGCGTCTTGACAGGCAGACAGACAGACGGACGGACAACAAAGTGGTCCTTTAAGGGTTCCGATTTTTTCCTTTTGAGGTACGGAAGTCCAAAAAAATAAATTTTATAATTTAAATTAATCAGCTATGATTAATAGCTATGGCTACATAGACATTTTTTTTCGACAACCCTAGTGATTTAATTTGTATCTGCTTATCAAATTAGTGAAGGTTGTTATTACCTGGGATCCTCTACTATTTTGGCAACTTGCCAAACTTGGCATTATACCAACCTAAATTAGAGCTATTTTAATGCATGTCCAGTTGAAAATTGTTGTATAAATCTTACTGTGCTCTTGTTTGAACGGTATGGTTTCCGGTGAATAGGCAGGGTGAATGGCGCAGTGCAGTTCTTTACGCATTGTATCCTTCGATCAAGAACGAAGATTGTATCTGTCTATAGGCAGAAGTTACCATTTAACATCCTGTGGGCCTCTGGCTGGTTTCGTCACCTTATCCCATAAAAAAATTCTAAGAAGTAATAAAACTTTTGACGTGATAACGTTTTATAAATTGATGAATACCAGCAACACTCATGAAAAATAGTAACGTTCCGCGTAACGTTCCGCGTAACGTTCCACCTGAGTTTTGTATTACATAAAATAATCAAAGTCAAAGTCGAAGTCAAAGTCAAAGTCAAAGTCATAAATGATTATGTCGTTATCACGTAAATCTATCGTCCGTAAACCGACTATACAGACAACCAATTTTTTTTAGTATTAAAAACGTTGCAGCTTAACAAGTTTATCCAGGGGTTTTGCCTGGGAATCGGTGGGCAGAGGTCAGATGTCCAAAAGTACCTTCTTTATTTACAAATTCCGTAGGATCGAGAGCAAACGTGATTGCTTATAATATCATTAATTTGGTGATTCGCACATGTGGTAATTGATATATTTAGATAATATTTATGAATTATAGTTTTTAAAGTTACCATAATTTTGACCATAATTATCTTAATTTCAGCAATTTGGCGATGAGTTCTTTGAATGCTTCGATATTACTGTAAATAACAGTATCAAGCATGAAAATATGTAAGTAAAATAATAATTAAATCTAATAGCCAGACAGGGCGTCTGGCTATTTTTATGCTTTAACATAGGTTTTTTTTTAGAGCCTGGTTTAGAAACCAGGAACTTCTTTTACCTGTTTTACTTTTATTGCCTTATATATGGTAAATGAATTATGAATTTGAATTTTTATTAAGAAGTATTTTTATTTTAAATACTAGCTGCGCCCGCGGTTTTACCCGCATGGTGATGATGATGATGATGATGAAAAGTAGCCTATGTGTTATTCTGGTACCTGAAGTATCTACATACAAAATTTCATCCAAATCCGTCCAGCCGTTCTGGCGTGATTGAGTAACAAACATCCATCCATCCATCCATCCATCCACCCAAACTTTCACATTTATAATATTATGTGGGATGGGATACTTGAGGAAGGCCGAAGATGGTATGGGTAGGTTACGTGAATATGTTTATATAAGGTGTGAGCACGTGAGCACTGTGCAACACTGTGAACACCGAGCATGTGAGCACTGAGATTACTAATGTAGTAAATTCGATTGGAAGAGATAAATATATTGTGACGGCCATGCCCATGCAGGGCCGTCACAAATATATTTATCCACTATTGAGGGTTAAAGACAAGACGAAGAAGAAGAAGAGTAATGAGATTTTGGAGCGGATACTTTTTTTTTTTTTTTTATATATTTACACAAGGTCTTCAGGTCCCAAACTAGGCAGAGCCTGTACTATGGTAACCTGATGACTGATATAATATACTTATATACATATACACACCCAGTATTAATATGACAATCATTTCTTAACAATGTGATAACCGCTTATACTGTATCTGTTCAATTTTACTTCTTTGTTAATCTGTAAATGTAGTAATGTTATGTTCTTTCGTTTGTTACCTGTTTGTAAATGTTTAAATGTTACCCCATAAGATTAGACTTAAGATGTTTTGAGCTTTGTACTAAGAAGGAAAAAAAAAAAAAAAAAAAAAAACTGTGATTATTATACAAAGATGACAATGTTGTGGCAGTATAATAGCCACAGTATTAGCTGTAAATTAAAAAAAAAAAAAAAAAAAAAAAAATCATTTCTTTTCACTTAACTTGGAAGTGTCTACAAATATAATCATTATCCCAGCCTTAGGATGTCCACATGTGGGCATCGTAGAGACTATGAGAGCCTATGCATAGGCCCTCGTAGGTTCGACTGCGACACAGACCTTTCCATTGATATCCACAAGAACCGGTTAGAAGTTAGGTCATCTAACGACCTTTTGTCGGTAGACGTCCTAAGCTGCGCTTGTCAGTCCGTAGTCTCCACTCAAGAACCTTTTCAAACCCAGCGGCCATCAGTTCTTCGAGCTATGTAACCTGCTCACTACCACCTCAACTTGCTAATCTACTGGGCTATTTGGTGACTTTTGTTCTTTTACGGATCTCCTGATTAGATTTCTGATCTTATTCTATCGCGTAAAGGAACCCCGAGTATAGCCCTCTCTAGATATAGCTTGTTAGTCGTTGTGCGAGTCAGCTTGCTTACGACGCCCATAGGTAGAGAACACGCTTCAGTGCCGTAAGTCTACAAACAGACGGCTATGACGGTGGACAGACGACCTGACGTAGATCGAAGGCAATGGCTGGATGAGGGCCGCTTCCCACAGGTCCTTCTGTAAATCAATGGGGGAGGCATATGTCCAGCAGTGGACGTCCTATGACTGAGGTGATGATGATGAAGCTTACAAAATATTTTTCTTTCTTATTTACAGGAGCTGTGCAACTTCACTCAATGAAACCCTCACTCATTACGTTGATGTGGCCAATCGGACATGTTACAAAAAAGCTAATACACTCAGAGACGGAAAACTATTCTTAGAGATGATTAATTACAGTTTGGAAATGGATAAGTATAAAAGTAAGTTGTAGTTGCTTTGTAAATAGTCAGTAAGCTTATAAAACGCTTAAAATGATTATGATTCATCGACCTAGGATCGTGAATTCGATCATCTATGTACATATGGAATTAAAAGCTCTGGACGACTAAGACCCATAACGGAAGAACCGAAAATGTCAAGAATAATACTCTTATCACGTACGTAATCATGGGTACTAGCTACAAGCACGCGGAACAGCTTGATCCCATGCATGGTGGCATACACAGCCGAATGACTAAAAGTGAAGTTTTCATTCATGTAGACATAGACATAGACATAACTTTATTGTGGCAAAAAACAAAAAAATAATATAATACAGATGATGAGAAATTAAACTATTAGTCTCTAGTTTTTTGCCACAAGCCGACCCCAACTCAGCATAAATGCTGGTTACTACAACCAGCGCTGGTCTTCCGTTGGGACCGGCAAGTGACGTCACGCACGAATAAACACTGCACGGAGCACACAAAATATTTAGTTTAGGAGGAAAAAATATAATACAACCTAACAAAATAAAAAAAATATAGTGTAACAAAGTGATGGTTTCCAGACAGCACATGACGTTTATCAAAACCATCGCAACATTATGACGTATAAAAAAATACAATACTACCTAACAAAATAAAAAAAAAATATAGTGTAACAAAGTGATGGTTTCCAGGCAGCACATGACCTTTATCAAAACCATCGCAACATTATGACGTATAAAAAAATACAATATTACCTAACAAAATAAAAAAAATATAGTGTAACAAAGTGATGGTTTCCAGGCAGCACATGACCTTTATCAAAACCATCGCAACATTATGACGTATAAAAAAATACAATACTACCTAACAAAATAAAAAAAATATAGTGTAACAATGTGATGGTTTCCAGGCAGCACATGACGTTTATCAAAACCATCGCAACATTATGACGTATAAAAAAATATAATGATTTCTTCGTTTTTGTTCCGAAGGGAACTTAACAAACTTAACAAAGTATTATACGGTAGTATACTATTGTATAAAGACTACTAACTTACTTTAGGCATATAAAAAGTAAAATATACATATTAACTGATTATAATCAGACACAGGCTAATAAAGGTAAGCGTCGGCAGTCTAACTGACGGACGCCGGATCGATCCCCATCAACGGCTTGAGCTTTCGGTGAAGCTGACACCTTTATCAAATTCCTAACATGGTGGTATAGTGTAGTCGAGTACCCGCCTGGCTAACTACCACCCTCAAGTTTGAAAAATTGTCAACAAACACATAGTTTGTTCAGGCAGCAGTCCTTGAGAGCCATTCTAGGTCTAGCGTGAAAAAATATCGTCAATCACATCGCTACTGACCATCACCTGTGATAGTGGTCAAACGCTAGATCTATAGGTACAGGTTAAAAAAAGTACATTAATATAAAAAATATTGACATCACCAAAAAAATGTAGCTAAAGCATTCTACGTCCAGCGTGATAACATCTTTGACCACATCGTCACTGAGCATCAAGTCTGATAGGAGTCAAACGCTAGATCCATGCGGTATAAAAAAAATCTACTTAAAATAATATATACATAATTACGTACAATGTACATAGTAAAGAACCATCTCGATCAAGTCCGCTTTAAAACAAAAAAAGCAAAATCGGTTCATTCATTTAGGTGCTATGAATGACAGACACACAGGCATGTCAAACTTAATACCTAAATACCCCTTATTTTGTTTTAGAGTTTGTGGATAATGGTGGACGCCAGTGTATAAATTCCACAAAAGCACAAATATCTAACTGTGTAACCGGTGAAGTTGGACATATGGAAGGGGCTGATGATATATATCTTAAATTATGGAAAAAGGCATCTCTGTCAATGGGTGTAAGTTAATCGTAATTTTTTAAAAATATACTACTATAAACTAGCTGCGTCTCGTCAGGGCTTCACCATTTGCTAAATAGATAAATTTAACTCTTTTACGCTTATTTTGTCGAAAGTCCTATCATATCTTATAAACTTAAAAAATATACCACTTATGAGAACAATTCGTGAAGGTTCATTCTAATTGAACAAATTTTGTATTCATTAGCTAATTTAATAGTGAAATAGTAGCTTAAGAAACTGTATCATAAAAAGGGCTCTTAAAACACGAGTGTAAGTTAAAAAACGAGCCGGAGGAGAGTTTTTTTATAGCATTACAGGAGTGTTTTAATACCAAATTATGTGCAGTTTCATACACTACTTTATCTAATCTCATAAAATAGATAATGACATTTACGTAAAATCACAGCAGTAAAACGTTTAGCGCCAAAATCCATTTGCTGGTCGCGCATGCGTGTAGCGCCGCGTCCACAGACTATGTAGAAAAACTGCACTCCTACCTCCTTGGTCCAAGCTGCATTTGTATCATAATGGCAAAAAAGTTAACATTTCGATACAGTTATCATAGAAGAGCTGTATCATAATGTAACTTTTTAAATTTATTTCGATATATTGTCTATAATGACTGTTATTCGAGTTCTGTTTTTGATTTTTTTTAGTTTATATTTCAGTATGAGATTAGATAAAAATATTTTCGATCGACAAATGCCCTCGAACTATGTCTTACACCAGAAGAAAAAAGTTATTAGTAATTTTTTGAGCCCTTAGTTAATCTGTAAGGATATTATTGTAATATTTTAAATCAACACGCATCAGGGTTTGCCTCGCCCTCTCTGCCTGTAAACAGCCGCGAGCCTCTGTAATGTCATCGGCACCAGACCTGTTAAGCCCTTAACCACAAAATATTACTTTACAGGGTATGCCTTGCAAGCAAACAGAACAAATTAAAAT
The DNA here is from genome assembly GCA_934044485.1 of Apeira syringaria. NCBI lineage: Eukaryota > Metazoa > Arthropoda > Insecta > Lepidoptera > Geometridae > Apeira > Apeira syringaria. The sequence continues at coordinate 6,736,667 of OW203665.1, read as the reverse complement.
GTGTACTATGAAAGTTATTCGAAAAGACGACAAATGCGGGACTAGTCATGACTACGTGAGTTCGTTGTTCGACTACATGCTTATAAGATGCAAACCTTATTTAGCAGCCACTCCATCGCAAGAAGAAAGGGTAATTTTGTTTGATTATTGACTTTTTATATTTAAAATAAAGCAACATATTAGTTTGTGCTATCAACCATAGGGACGCTATGTGCAAATACCTACTGCTCGGAAATTTTCCTTTAGTTTTCTACAACCTTATGTACCTACTGATTCTGTAAAAAAATGTGACCTAAAAATGGAATCGACTTCAAGTCAATTGAAGTCAGTACCGTGATAGTTCAAAAGTAACTATTATCAAAATATTGTGAGCATGGTACCGACTTCGACAAGTTATTTCACACTTTTGAGTGTTAATGTCAGTTCCATTTTTCACGGACTTCAATAAAGGAGGAGGTTCTCAATCGACCCGTATGTTTTTTTAAGTCGGTTCCATTTTTTGGTAATTTGTTTTTTTCACACTTTTTAGTGACCTTTGCTACTCACGGGAATAATTGTCATTGTGTATGTTCACCGATTTCTCCTCCCGCAACTATTGTCATCGACGTATGCGTAGCACTTTTCAGTTATTCAAGTGTAACTCAAAAACCGATGGACCTATTTTGATGAAATTTAAATAGGACTATACGGGAAACACCAGCTTTCAAGTTTGATTGTTACATAACATGGTTTAGAACAGCAAATCAGCTATTATCAATACTAGTGTTCTAGAAAATTTACAGCAAATATCACGTGAGTCCTAGCCGGTAATAGAAAACAACGATTTTATGTATTTTTAACCGACTTCAAAAATAGGAGGAGTTTCTCAATTCAACCCGTATGTTTTTATTTTATTTTTTATGTTTGTTACCGCATAACTTTCGACTGGGTGAACCGATTTTGATCGTTCTTTTTTCATTTGAGCTTTCAAATGAAAAAAGACGATCAAAATCGGTGGTGCTCCCGTGTAGTTCCATTTAAATTTCATTCAAATCGGTTTAGCTGTTGCTGAGCTACACTCCAATAACTGAAAAGTGCTACGCATACGTCGTTGATATTATAGTTCCGGGTGAAAAATCAGTGAACATACACGATGACAATTGATCCCGTGAGTAGCCATAGATCACTGAAAAGAGAGAAAAATTTTTTTTAACCAAAAATGGAACCGGCTTCAACACTCAAAAGTATGAAATAATTTATCGAAATCGGTACCATGCTCACAATATTTTGATAATAGTTACTTTTGAACTATCATGATACCGACTTCAACAAGCTTTTCATCAACATACTTTGTAGTGTTGAAGTCGGTTCCATTAATTGGTAATTTTTTATTTTATTTTAAAACGTATTCTCTTAAAAAAATTGATTTGTTTAACAGGAAGCTTAAATTACTTCTACTACATATAATATTAGTAAACATAACTTAAAATACTTTCCGTAAAAGTGCAAATTGGATCAGGATGTCGGGGGCTGTTTTAGACTCAGATGCTACGATGACTTCACTAAACAAGAACATATGAACCCAATCTGCATTCTTTAATTTCCCATTCACATACTCTTTTGCACATATTTTACATGCTCTGCACTTTTTACTCTAGTCCAAACTCTAAATAATATACATAATGTAAATAATAATAATAATCTTCTTCTTCTTCTTCTCAGCCATAGGAAGTCCACTGCTGGACATATGCCTCCCCCATATAGGGGGGATTTGCCAATACTCGCCACGCTTGGCAGGCGGGTTGGCGAGCGCAGTATGGTTTCTCATCCTCAGAAGGCGCTGCTGCCCACCTTCTGGTACGTGATCCCTTAGCCGACTCTTACGGCACCCGCGGGAAGAGATGGGGGAGTACTATTCTAGGCCGGTACCACCACGGCATTTAAATATATGTTGTCCCATATTATAATAATAATATGGGACAACATTCACACAAGGTCTTCAGGTCCTAAACTAGGCGGAGCCTGTACCTGATGACTGATATATACTTATATACATACTTATATATTTACTTATATACATATACACACCCAGACACAGGTCAAACAGACATGTTCATACACACAAATGTTTGACCTGTCCGGGAATCGAACCCGGGACCAGCGGCTCAGAAGGCAGAGTGCTACCAACTGAGCCAACTGGCCAGTCAAAATGTCATATGCATGTCGCTTCTGAAGGAAATGTTCTGTTTATATACGAGTAACTTTGCCAATTCCTTTGAGAATGTAACGACTTATAATCATATTATATGATTATTGAATACTTATAATTGAATGAGTTAAAAATGATAAGGGATTCCTAAATAAATAAAGCATTTGCACCTTTTCATATGTGTAGCACGGAATGGATCTGAAAATATCAAGAACGCTTGTAAAAGATGCTAAAACTACCCATATACTACTTGGTCTCCTGTTGACCGTGGCATTATTGGGGATTCTGTACGTGTTGGTCAGAGACTGCCGAGGAGCTAAAGGCCACTGGAAGACCATCAATACTCAGCTCGAGATGAGACAACGCCGCGCATCATTAGTCCACAACGAGGTGCACCACAAGGATCAGCAATAGTTCCTGTATTCCTTTAGTGAGGGATCGTGGCATGACTTCAAAAAACTGAAATCTTTCAGTTTGAAAATATACGCTCTTCCAAATTCATGTATAGATACGCAAAAAACCGTTAGCTGAAGAATCAGAGATATAAAAAATCGGTAATATGGCTATTGGCTTGATTACATCAAATGATAAACTTCTACAACTTTCGTTTACATTTTTGAAATCGATAAATATTGGAGTGTATGTAATTTAACTGGGACCCAACGGAAGACCAGCGCTGGTTAAAAATCTAGCATATGCTGAGTTGGGGACCAATTTATGACATACACTATATCTTTCTTTTTGTTATTTTTCTTATTTTTTTTCTTATTGTGTTCTCATCACCTGTGTGTCATGTCATAAATAAACGTATTTTCTTTCTTTCTTAATGTTTTTTACATTTTCGCTGTACTATAACTATACATTGTAATTAAACAACTAGTTGTATGTATGTGGTTTATAGTTATATAGGTTTATAGTCATTTTGTCCCGTGAGTGATTGTGTATATTAGTGTGAGAAGAAATATTTATTGCAACTTTTGTGCGTACGAAGATTTTACTGAAATTTCACATTGGCAGATTGTCACATTTTTTAATTCGATTAAACGACAACTACATATATATCAGCGAGATTGTATTGTTTTAATCCTCTCATTTGAATGTAGGGTTAGATACATTGAAGCGGCCTCCATTTTAATAAAAACGCCATTCATTAATTATTGTATTATTATAGTTGTTAAGAATACTTTCAGTAAGAACTAGGAAATTAGCCTAGATACCCTACACATAGTAAGTATATAGGTATATACTAGGTATATACATAGTTTGGTGATCTCGCTCGATTCTATCGTGCTTTGAATCGTTTGAAGTAAGATGACAGTTAAAATATGTATTTCATTTTTCAATGTCTTCTCAAACTGATTACTCTTAAATAACAAAATAAAAAAAAGGTTTTGTTATAAGATGTAAAGGTGCAACAACAACATTGTTACCGTTGGAAGGAGCTCAAAGAAGTTTACTTGTTTGTTTATTACTTGTGTGGTTTACATAGGTTTATTAATATTATTATTGTTGTTCTGAGGTTCGTGAGGTCATGTCTATGGGTACCGACTGAAAATCAGTGACTAAGGCTTTTGCCTTAGTCTTATGCTGAGTCAGGGCCCATATTCATGACATTCACATTATTATTATTCTGTTCTCTTTCTATATTGTTCTTGTATGAATGTCTTTGGGAATGTGTGTTGTGAGTGTTTTGAATAAATATGGCTCTTTCTTTCTTTCTTTCTTACTTAAATGTAGCACAAACCGTCCTTTTCTCTATCCAACATACGTAGATACCTAACGTAGATTTATATAGAGAATGACAAATTCTAACAGTCTATTATTTTTTTAGGCCCATACATTTATCATAAAATTAACAAAAGCAATACTATTTAATGTCACAGATATTTGTAACTTGGCCACTGACCGATTTTAGACGTCACAGATTCCTGATTAGGTTATTATTTATGTGAGCACGCCCCGGCGCGGGCGTGCTACTCACGAAGACCACAGAATAAGCGGAAGCAATGTCTTTTCGATCACTTCGTAACCAGCCTCAAGCCGGTATGGACATAAATAAATATATATATACATATATATATTTGATAAAGACCTTAGTAAGTACTTACTCTGCAATTGATGACAATTGTGGGCGAATAGATGAAAACAATATCATAACCTGTTTTTAAGAATAGCTTCAAAACAAAATATGAGGATAAATTCTCGCAAAATGCAATATTTCAAATAAAAAAACTTGTATAGCTCATGCTAACTTATAAGTAGTAGGTAGGTATAATATAGATGGACCTACCTAACTTCTTATAGTTTAAGGAAAAGAAGTTGTTTAATTATTAGTCGATGGCCCGTATGTGAGGCTAAATGACGCACTGAGTACCGCAAACCGTAGGCAGTCCGTCCGGTCCGTAGTAAACATGGGTAACTCAGTAAAGAATCACGATCCGTATCTCAGATCAAAGCTCAAGTGTCTGAGACGGATCTTTGAATCGGTTCACAGATCAGATCAATTTGTATTTTTTTGTACGGAGTTGATTGTGACTCTGTGACTCAAAATGAGTCCCTCGCTAGAATCGCATAATATTTGACTAAATTTTTAACTGAAATGAAAATATATTTGTCAGAAAAATGTCAACACCTTAAAAATTTTGTTTATATTTTACGTGAAGGAATATTAATAATTAAAAATATATATTGTACAAAGGATAATTCAATAATTACTTATATTTTGTTAACTTACTTCACACTCATTGATTGAATATAAGAAATACATTGTCATATTGGCCATAGATAATATAACTGTGAATTCCAGAACTAAAATTAATACGGCCTTACATAGCTCGCATACGACTTCGCGGATCTACAGATAAACAGTTCAAAATCAACTGACTACAGCTCTGGAACATCACAGCTCTTGTGAGTCACGGCTGATCCGTGAGTATACGCCCTTACATAGCTCGCATATGACTTAGCGGATCTACAGATAAATAGTTCATAATGAACTGACTACAGCTCTGGAACATCACAGCTTATGTTAGTCACGGCTGATGCGTGAGTTACGGATCACATGCTCAATTCGATCCGATTCGGATCTTTGAACCGACTCAGAGCTGAGTTACACATCTCTAGTCCGTAACGTAGTATACCGGCAGACATCGACCTTGGCGGAGTGTTTGTGCGTTGCAGCCATTCATGACAACATGTTGTGTTTTATAATCGTGATATCCATATCTTTGTTTCAATCATGTAAGTCAAGAACTACCTTATTTCCTTGTTTTTGGGTAGGTAGCTTTTATTTTCGCATGTGATTAATTCGACGTTGTATTATTTACTAACTATTGTTTGCCACGTACCTACGTACGGTATGTATATTAGGTACCTACAAAGGAAAGTAATAAAGTAAAAGTCAAATTTGAAATTATTTCTTCAAGGTCTGCTTGTGTATTAATGAATGTTTAATAATTATTATATACCTATTTTATACGTCACATTTTTTTTATTTTTTTTTTCAGGGTCAATAAACAGTTTCCCAATATACTTGGTTAGGTATCCCACTAATATTATAAATGTCAAAGTTTGGATGGATGGATGTTTGTTACTCAATCACGCTAGAACGGCTGAACAGATCTGAATGAAATTTGGCATAGAGATAAGTTATAGTCTGGAATAGCACATAGGCTACTTTTTTTATCTCGGTAAAATGTATGATTCCCATGGAATAATTGAGGTAGCAGGAAAGCCGTACTAAACGCAGGTGAAACCGCGGGGTGAAACTTAGTATTATAAATGTGAAAGTTTGGATGGATGGATGGATGTTTGTTACTCAATCACGCTCAAACGGCTGGACGGATTTGGATGAAATTTGGTATGTAGATACTTCATGTCCCGGAATAACAGGATACTACTTTTCATTATCATCATCATAAAACATCACCACGCGGGCACAACTAGTTTATGAATTTAACTTATTAACAGAATGATTGTGAGACCAACATCATCGACCACAGATACTAACATTTTTGTATTACTACATATTATCAATTTTATCATCTATACATTTAGGTACTTACTGAAATAGTGCAACGGCTACGGAATAAAACCTGGTAATACTAGGTAATATGTTATCAAAGTTGGGCCTGTTGATAAGTAAAATCAACATAGGTACTTGAATGATGATTCTTTTGTTGGTGGTGGTTAATGGGTGTTTGAACTTTAAACCTTTGATTATTTACATGTAAATAATCAAAGCTTTAAACTAATATGGTTTTTTGGATGTTACCGAATTCAAAACTAAAATTAAAAGCTTAAATACTCATTGTCAACAATTGGACGCAACTTGTTGAGTTCTTCCGACCCTGTCCAGTATGACAGAAATCCCGTTCGTGGCAAAAGTGAAATCAGTTCTCGTTACGACGAGATTACTGTGAATTACTTACAGATAAATTTGAAAATAGAACGTTTTGTTATCAACTCTTTTTATGGGGAAAACATGTGATGCGTGATGCGAAGGTATAACAGACGTCAGACGTGACTGAGTTTGCATGATACAATTAATTATAGTGTAATCTCTACTACGGTAACTCATACATATAAAATGACCTAAGTAAATATCCCGTTGCTTAGTAACCATTACTTATGATGCAAAATTTTAGCAAAACTATTTTCTTTTGCAGCTCACGCGAGAATTAAAGAAAACTACAATGGAAAGCCAATTGTATGTTCTGATCCCGAAGCCATAGTAAGTGTTGAATTTGTAATTAAATAATAATAATAAAAAAAAACTCAATAACTTGTATAAAAGCAGACGTTACCACACCCTCAAACAACTGCAAGCGTCCAGGGGCTTTACTATCAGCTTTGTAAAATCCATTCAAGTTCCGAGCAGTTCTAACACACAACAAACTTCGTACATTCTAGTACAAACGACAAATGACACACAAACTTTCGCCTTTATATTATTAGTGTGATGTGGCACTGATAACTCTAAAACTACTGGTCAGATCTTTATCAAATTCAAACGGGACTACATGAGAAGCACTAGCACTAATGTAGTGCTAGCGCGTACATTTTCAAAATGTACGCACTAGCATGAGAAGCACTAGCACTACATTACGCGCTAGCATGAGAAGCACTAGCACTAATATAGTGCTAGCGCGTACATTTTCAAAATGTACGCACTAGCATGAGAAGCACTAGCACTAATGTAGTGCTAGCGCGTACATTTTCAAAATGTAAGCGCTAGCATGAGAAGCACTAGCACTAATGTAGTGCTAGTGCTTCTCATGCTAGTGCGTACATTTTGAAAATGTACGGAAGCACTAGCACTAATGTAGTGCTAGTGCTTCTCATGCTAGTGCGTACATTTTGAAAATGTACGCGCTCATGTCAAGAAATATATTTTTTGGTTTCAGCGTGCTGGTAACCAGTTCTTTACATGCTTCGATTTGAATGTACAAAACATCATAAAAAACGAAAATAAGTAAGTGACAATGAACTTTATCTTCTCTATGTATGTAGAGAAGATGAAGAACGATGAGATGAAGAATGTACCTAATTATATATATATTGTAATGTAACAAACCGACTAGGACTCACGTGGTAAACACTGGAAAATTACTCTCCTAGGACTCACTTTACCTCGTGAGTCCTAGTCGGTTTGTTACATTACAATTATGGAAGAAACTCGCGATAGTTTTCAGACTCAAATATATATATATTCTTTATCTTTTCTAAAATTTTCTTATATAATTAATTACTTCATACCATCCCACTAACCCCACTCATACTTATTATAAATGTCAAAATTTGGATGGATGGAACGGATCTGGATGGAATTTGGCATAGAAAGAGATTATAGTCTGGATTATAGTCCTTTTTTTGGGCTTCCGCACCTGAAAAGGAAAAAACGGAACCCTTATAGAATCACATTGTTGTCTGTCTGTCAAGACCCTCCCCTTACCAAATTTGGTATGAAGCAACGTCTTTATTTATCTTTTAGCACAGATAAAGGAAAAATTGCGAAAAGCATAAATTGTTAGATATATTTTTAGCTATATTTTTACTATACCTACAGGTTTGTACGTAACCCTCGGTGCGCGAGTAATACAACTTCTCAACAACTCTTGATCGAAGACTTACATACCTTTTGTACAAATGCCCAGCTTTTGTCAGGGGTGCTAGACGAGCGTGGGATAAGAAATGTATTAGGAACTCCCTCTTATATATTTTGTTCAGTCCATATATTTGAACCCAAGAACTGCTCAAAGGTATAATAATTAGAAAAGTGACCTGGAGTGAGAATCGCCGTTTTTTACACTAGTCGCTTGGGCCAAATTGTTTTTTTCGGTACTGCTGTAGCTGTCTTCATTCCTGGTTTTCTTGGCTATGCGAACAAAATAATAGCTTGGCAGCAACGCTGCTCACTTTTTGATTATTTTTTAAGCGTATCTTTACCAGCTTCTGCTGCTGAGTGGATTGAGCTGCTAGCTAGCAGCGACTGTGCAAACCTCAGTATACTCAAAGGTGCAAAACTATTATTATTTTTAGTTTGTAACATCACTTAGTTGTTTAATTAGTTTATGTAGACTAATTCCACATCTGTTGAGTAGTGCGCAGTCTTGAACTTTGTTTTAAAAATTGTTTAAATTGTTAAACATCAAACTTAATTAAAAAAAGGTATGGACCGTTGTGTCCGTAGAATGTAGTTTACACGAAAAAAAAGGTGCAAAACGACCGCTCGCCGCTCTTCTACGGCATCATGGAGCTCTCATGAGTCATCCAGTCTTACCCGCTATAACCCGGCGGCAACTTACTAATTCTTTTATTTTTATATTGCAGAAGCTGCCCTTTACTTGACAGTGCAGTTGAATATGTATACACAGCAAATGAGACCTGTTACAAGGACACTATAAGTCCTGAAAGAGATATCGTGGAATTTGGCCATTTATGGCGCTTTGGTATGAAAAGTGCATTTAAGGGTAGGTGGTACTTTTTTATTTTGGGTATCTTACGGTAGCTGCATCCCTCGGTTTTAAAGACATCCACAAATTTATTAATATGATTTATCTAGGCATATAGGCCGAAGCTCCAATGACAGGTATTTTTTACTTAAATGGAGATTTCATCTATGTGAATGCAATGTATTTTTTGTGAACGCAATAAAAACATTAATTAATAATTCATAAATTATCCTATTGTTTTAATTGATTTAGCCAATGTCAAGTGTTCGATGTTAAAGTTTCATTTTATCAAGTAAGAGAAATAAGAAAACGGAAGGGTTTCCAGCTCAGAATAGTATTCACGGGGTCTTAAAAGTGAATTATATACCATGCACGTCGTGTGCTCTTAATTATATCGATGAAGATAAATAAACAAAAAATGTTATCTCCACATCTTAACTTCCCGACGGTTAAAATCGGTTGAGAGCCTCTTTGACAAAGTAGTGAAGAGGTATGACAGAAATGATGATCGGAGTTCTGAGGTTCGAGTCTCCCCCGAGTGAACGGTTTCCCTGGGAAGTTACCGGAATTTACAAATGCTATTTAATACACATAGGGTGCAGTGTGCATCCTTCCCGCATTTACTGCGTACAAGAAGTAATACAACACGATCTACACATGATCTTACTCAATCAGAACCTCTTCGATACGAGTTTTGCCTCTAAACGAGGCATCTTCAAGACAGTCAAAATGACCTTGCCTCTTAGAGCATTTGCCACCCTTGCCTGGAACAGTTTATCTCACGGAATTAACACTGAACATTTTGTATTTAAAATCATTCTGATATGAATTTCCGCAAAGTATCGCCTAAATCTATAAAATATATGAATAATTTTGATATAAATTTAGCACTTTGATTTGTTTTGAGCCGATGCCTTTATTAAAAACAAAAATAACAATATCTAATTACAATAACATTTGAGCAGTCCACTAGCTGTTGTCAGCCTATAGATGACTCAAATGCTCTAACCTGCTTCCAGTTGGCACAATGCCGTAATGAAATGTTGAAAGTGTCTAATATTTTGTTAATAAAACTGACGTGGTTTTAACACATTATGAATGTATAAAACACGGAATTACTCACGTATTAAGTCAGAGGGTTCCGTACGTACTAGGCGAACCGCGGCCGGGACCCCGAGCGCCCCGTATTCTCCTTGAAAATGAATGAATGAATGTGGTTGAAACTATAGTCAGAACGCTCTGCCTTATTACGTGAGTAATTCCCGTGTTTTATACATTCATAATGTGTCTAATATTATTTCCTAACAATATTGGTTGTCTTCCGCTTCCAGATTTTGTTGATCTCGGTGGCGTGGAGTGTATAAAAGCTATAAGAAATCGAATAGTTCAATGTGTATCAGATACCATCGGCACTGTCAGGGGCGTAAATAATAAATATCATGTAATGTGGAAAGCGGCTAGTTTGGACTATGATGTAAGTTTATTTGAGTAATATAACACACTTGATAGTGTATTACGCTGTACCGTGGGGTACCCGACTAGAATTGTATACCCATCTCTACCCGTGGGTGTCGTTAGAGTTGGCTACAGGATCACTTACCAGAATGTGGGCATCAGCGCCCTCTGCGGATATAATCTACATACTGCGCTCGCCAACCCGCCTGCCAAGCGTGGCCAGTACTCGCATACTCCCCTTATAAGAAGACACGGGGAGGCATATATCCAGCAGTGGATAGTCTACATCTACTATGATACAGCTCTTCTATGGACAACTGTATCATAATGTAAATGTTTTACCATTAGGACACAATTTCAGCTGGATCAAGGAGGTGGAATGCAGTTTTTATGCATATAATTTGTGGATGAGTCGCATACGCATGAGCGATCAGCAAATGGATTTTAGCGCTAAATGTTTACACATAAATGCAAACATATGCTGTAATTTTCTTTGTCCATTTTATGAGATTAGATAAAGTAGTGTCATGTATGAATCTGCACATAATTTGGTCTTATTATGATGCAGTATCAATAACTACTAATAATGGAAGGTACTGTCATAAACAGAATTAAATAGCCATTTCTATAATATAATATGATATATATATGCTAAAATTTAGAAAATTAAAAGACGCAGTTACTTTGACCTTCGAGATTTCGACAGTTAATCACCCACATAATTAGATAGATAGATAGATAACACTTTATTGTGCAAGTACATCAACTCAAAGTAACATTTATAAAATAACACATTAACAATTACAAAATACTTTGCACAATTGGCGGTCTTATCGCTAAGAAGCGATCTCTCCCAGAAAATCATAGCGATCTCTTCCAGACACCAATTAGTTAAAGCAATTAATAATGCTGTAACTAATTGTTACAGCATTGTATGAAGCGATGATAGTAAAGTAGCAGTCCTTGACAGCCAGTAAGCTTTCTAGGTCTGGCGTGATAACATCTTCGACCAAATCGTTACCGACCATCAAGTGAGTTAGTAGTCAAACGCTAGATCTATACAGTATAAAAATAAGTTTATATATAAACTTATAATCCATACGTAGTAAACGGATAGTACATAATTATGTTGTATATAATGTATGTTATGTATGTAGTCAACTTATGTCGATTATGTTATGATATTAAATATATATATATATATAAAGAAATCTATATTCTTAGTTTCTTACATAATGAATTATAATTAATATTGATATTTTTTCATTTTTTTATTTATTTATTAACATTCACACAAGGTCTTCATGTCCCAAACTAGGCAGAGCCTGTGCCATGGTAACCTGATGACTGATATATATAGTTATATACATATTGACACTCAGACACAGGTCAAACAGACATGTTCATGCACACGGATGTTTGACCTGTCCGAGAATCGAACCCGGGACCAGCGGCTCAGAAGGCAGAGGGCTACCAACTGCGCCAACCGGCCAATATATATATTTTATTTATTAACATTCACGCAAGGTCTTCAGGTCCCAAACTAGGCAGAACCTGTACTATGGTAGCCTGATGACTGTTATATACATATACACACCCAGACACAGGTCAAACAGACATGTTCATACACATGTTTGACCTGTCCGGGAATCGAACCCGGGACGAGCGGCTCAGATGGCAGAGTGCTACCAAATGTGCCAACCGGCCAGTCAAAACGAACTATTATGTACATGCTTACAAGAAAATCCTATCTTGTAAGTATGGAGTTCTATTTACGGGTATAATGTGGCACTTACGCGTAGTCGCTTTCACGATCGACAATTGTTTCGGCTTCTTCCGGAAGTCTTCATCAGGTTCTTGAGTGCGGTGCGTTCGTCGCAACGTCCCGTCTCGCTCCTGATAAAGGCTTCCGGAAGAAGAGGAACCAATTGTCGATCGTGATACGCGTAAGTGTCAAGTTATACCCGTAGAAACAGTGTAAAGTAATTATGAACGTTAGTGTTAATAATTTTATCAGACTTATATTAATTTGTGTCATTGTATCTTTACAGGAAAAGTCATGCAGGGATACAAAGCGAATTAAAAACTGCACTTTGAGCGCAATGAGGACTGAGGGTTACTACAAATGCCGATACGATACCTCGTTGGTGTTGTACGTTGGGTCGCTATTTGACTACATGCTGGAGCGTTGCACCAGGATCGTTCCAAAATGGGAAGAATCAGCATGTTATTCAGAACAGGTAATCACGCTCAAACGGCTACACCAATTTCGATAAACTTAGGTCGAGAAATAGTTTAAACGTCAGTTCGTTTTCGTGAGATAAGCAAATAATTCAATAACCTCTGGTACTCCATCACGCTCAAACGGCTGCACCGATTTCAATGAAATTTGGTAGGCTACTTTTATCCCGGAAAAAATGCAGTTCCCGTGGGATAATTGAGGTAGTGAGGGACGCTAATAGTACCTATATATAAATGCGAAAGTCTCTGTCTGTTTATTACGTTTTCATGCCTGAACCGCTGAACTAATCTTGACGATTGTTGGTATAGGGATAGATAGGACCTTAGAGAAGGACAAAGGATACATTTGATTTCTGAAAAAGTATAGTTCACGTGCGATAACTGAGGTAGCAGAAAACCGTAGTACAAGCGGATGAGACTGGATACAGATGAGTCCTTGAAAAAAGATAAATAAAAAAAAAAAAACTGTTTTAGGACAAAGTGGTTCCCATGGACAACTGTAATTGAATAACATCCAAACTTTCCGATTTTTAATAATAAAATAATCTGATTTCCAAGCTTAGACTTGCTGCTGTGATTGTCATCATCATCTCAGCCGTAAATCATCTACTGCTGGATATATGCCTCTCCATGTCCTTTCAAGGGGGGGTATGTACCAATACTGGCCACGCTTGGCAGGCGGGTTGGCGAGCACAGTATGTTAATTTTATCCGCAGAAGGCGCTGCGCTTCCCACCTTCTTGCACTAACGGCACCCACGGGTAGAGATGGGGGGGTACAATTATAGGCCAGTACCTACCCCACGGCTGTACCAGTTTTCATACTCGATATTTTTCTGGTCAGTTAGTGACGATGTTCTTAGGATTGTAGAACATCAGTCGGAAAATGATATTCAAGACCTCCAATTCTGTTGATGACACACTCTTGAACGTGGGAAATAGGCAAGAACCGTCTGCTTGGCTTTTTGTTAGCCATCTGTATGCTGTAATGTCAACCCTGGTAGAATTTTCAGTCTTTCGTTTCGTTTCTTTCTTTAAGATCGAGCTTGTGTACCTACTATGGTACCTGTGGACTGTTAATTTTACAAGATCTTAGCTATAGTAAGTGCCTATTTATTATGAATGTGGAATATATACTTCTTCTGCTTCGAGAAAGCATCTTTCTTCTTCCCTATCTCAAGAATCACTATCGCATTCGCAGCATGAAACAATTGAACTCAGTACTGTGACACAGAGAAATTATAGTTTGTACGACCGGTATGTGGTGATTCAATTGTTTATACGAATGCAACATGATGATTTTGACGTACTTAAGTAATGTCTGCTTCAGGCATCTTGGTAGCTGGATTATCTCAGAAATCCGGCCAATTTTAGGTATTATAATTTTCTGATCGTCGCTCAGGCACTACTTTCCCGACCGTGAGCCATGCATTTTATCATGATGTCATATGACGTAGGCAATTTTGGAGCGGGCTCAGGGACTATAAACAGTATACACTAACCTATGTATCATGCGTCAGCATCGTAATATAAAAAATAAAAATAAAATTCATTTTGTTTCAGGCATAAATTAGACACCCATAGACAGAAAATAAAGTACAGCCCCATATAAAAAACACAGAAAAATTAACATAATAAAAGTACATACATAATTTAATACCTTCTGTCCGGCACTACTGGGGCGACATGTAAGCCGCAGCAATGCCGGATATAAGGGCAATCAGTTCGCTCCGCGATCGTCGTTAGGACAGCGTTGGAGCTGGCCCGGACCCTGTGCACCAGGGAGGCGCACCGCTTGCGCATGGTGGCATAAAAACAGGCGGCGCGCGCTTCCGCCAACATGCCGGAGGCGCTGCAGAACCGGGGCAGCCCCAACACTGACCTGAACGCGTTGTCGTACTGGATGCGGAGGTCGTATATGTCGCGCGCGAGTACCGCGCCCACAGGCTGTACGTGTAGAGGGACGTGCAGTATGCTCGGATAAGCGCAACCTTCACCTGTCTCGAGCACCGCGCAAGCATGTTCGCGCGCACCGACATGGCCCTCCGCTCCCGCTCAACATCGGCATTATCCTTGAGGTCGGTCGTAAGTATCTGCCCCAGATATTCAAATTGTTCCATTAATTCCATTAATTGGACGTTTTTTAAATATACAGCTGGCAATTTCTGTGATAGTTTCAGACCGGCCTCAAAGACCATGCACTGACTTTTGGTCACATTATAGATTAGACCGTGGTCAAGAGCGTAATCTTCGCATGTCCGTATCAGCTTTCTTAGTCCACACACCGAGGCGCTCAGCAACACCATGTCATCTGCGTAGCTCAGGTTATTGACGCAGACGCCGTCTATGTGACAACCTCCACGCTGGTTGCTGAGCGCGACGATCAAAGCGTTCATGTAAAGCTTGAAAAGCGAAGGAGAGCTTAACCCCCCCTGTCTCACCCCGCACTCTAGCCGATACGGCTCCGAGAGAGCCCCAGCCCACCTGAAACCGTTGGTCTGCTCAATGTACCAGTACTTAAAAACATTGACTAGCTCAAGTGGGAGCTTAATACTCTCAAGTTTGTATTTCTACTGTACGTGCGTATGTATCTGAACTCTTCCTAAACGGCTGGAGCGATTTAAATTATTTTTTTTGTATGCGTTTGGGTGGCGCCCTGGATCGTTTAGATTCCCAAATAAGCCCGGCAGATGGCGCTGCAGTCGGTATCTATTTTTTACCCGTGCGAAGCCGGGGCGGACCGCTAGTATATTATAACTTCGGGGTCATCAATCTAGCGGTCTAGCGGTTTTAATCTCACCCATAACAGTTGCTTTAGATTAATGGCTCTGGTACAAGGTACACATGACTTAGAATATTTATTTATGTTACTTTTACTGCAATTTTATTAATATTCTTATAAAATAATTTAAAAATACCTAATTAAGTTTTAACATTGAAATAAAGTTTTTTTCCTCTTTTTCAGGCCGGCGCGATTGGTTCTCGCACTACTCACATACTGTTGGGACTTCTATTGATGCTCGCACTTTTTGGAATCTTATTCGTTACATTTCGATATTGCCGCAATAATGGTGGCAGATTTACTGGCTGGAAGCTCTTTATCTAAGCATTAAAAAAGAAAGTTAGGCTTATGTTATGTCGTCAGTTATTAAAATAAAGACATTTAAAATCATTAGAAGAGTTATGCTTATACACCAAGATAATCCTTGACTAACCAGACATCTTCAAGGTGTGCCTTTATAATTACTGTCGCAGTGAAATATATGATTAGCTGTTTTACATTCTGCATAGCTGTTTTATAAAACAGAGGCGTTTTATATTCCGGCCGGATGTCATTGCGATACGTTCTATAAAAAAAATACCAAAAAAAAGGAACCGAGTTCAACACTCAAAAGTTTGAAATAACTTGTCGAAGTCGGTACCGTGATAGTTCAAAAGAAACTATTATCAAAATATTGTGAGTATGGTACCGACTTCGACAAGTTATTTCAAACTTTTGAGAGCTGATGTAGGTTCCATTTTTTAACCGAACTCAGAAAAAGGGGAGGTTCTCAAATCGACCCGTATTTTGTTTATATTCGTAATTCGGTTCCATTTTATGGTAATTATTTATTTCACCCTTTTCAGTGATCTTTGCTACTCTCGGGATCAATTGTCATTTTGTATGTTCACCGATGTCTTCACCCATATTGTGGTCATGGCAGAATCGATGGAAGACCTCAGCACGATGCTCGAAAGCCTCAACAGAGTTTCCCTAAGGGTGGGCCTTAAAATGAACATGGACAAGACGAAAATTATGTCAACTGCCCACGTTGCGCCCGCCTCCGTATCAATTGGGAACTCGATTCTCAAAGTTGTTGACCATTACGTCTACCTAGGACATACAGTCCAATTAGGTAAGTCCAACTTTGAGAAAGAGGCCAATCGTCGAATCCAACTCGGCTGGACAGCGTTAGAGAAGCTACGAGACGTCTTCTCGTCCAAAATAGCGCAATGCCTGAAAACAAAGGTCTTCGAACCAGTGTGTGTTACCAGTGATGATTTAAGGAACCGAAACGTGGTCTCTGACTATGGGCCTTCTGAGCAGGCTCAGAGTCGCACAACGAGCTATGGAGAGTGCTATGCTCGGGGCTTCTCTACGTGATCTAATCAGAAATTAGGAGATCCGTAGAAGAACGCAAGTCACCTATATAGATATAGAAAAGAACTGATGCCCGTTGGGGTCGAAAAGTTCTCGAATGGAGACCACGGACTGGCAAGCGCAGCATAGGACGGCCACCAACGAGGTGGCTAGACGACCTGACTAAGATCGCAGGCAAGGGCTGGATGCGGGCCGCTTCCAACAGGTCCTTGTGGAAATCAATGGGGGAGGCATATCTCCAGCAGTGGACGTCCTATGGCTGAGATGATGATGATAATCATGTACCTATACTTAAAAGTTATAAGGTCCGCTTACATAATTAAATCAACGCGAAATATGTATAGCCATTTATATATGTATGTACTTAGTATTACATTTGTAGTCGTAGTGTAAGTAGTCATGTTTGGGTTCGGCATGGGTAAGACACTATACTATTACTGAGGGTTATGGCGTGGAAATGAATGAAATGATCATGAAGGACCATGACTAAGCATTGGCGGTAGGCCAAGTGGGATCGTGTGTGCCAAACTGCGTGGGCGCATTGAGTTCGAGAGCCAGATACATCTGGGGGCCTACCACCAACTCTTATAGCAGTATTATTGTAATCTTACTTTGAATTTCCGTACCACAAGGCCACATAAGCAATGTTACTTTAATGTTGTTTAGACTAAGCAGTTTTGTGACGTAAACCTCTATTTCGTTCACTCAAAGCGTACCATGAGCCAGCGCCAACGAAAGCGACAACGCTATATGAAAATATAATGTTGTCTCGCTTGCCCTTACAGCAGGAATGTTTCTTCGTTCATTCTACACGTCACTGAGCGATAATAAAACAATAATGTTTTAAGACGTTCATGGTACGAATCTGAGCATTATTACTTTAAGCTTGAAGTATGACGTTCTTGAAACATGATGGTTTTGTAAAAGTTGATGGTACGGCCCCAGATCGACGATCGAAACGGATACGTCCTGTCCCGAAATTACTTTAAGAACAAAAGAAAAGTCACTTAGGATAATTGCGTCCTGCACGTTATAATACACAATTAATATTTAGCGAATGTCAATCACAATGAAATTTATCAGGTTCTGTGCTATGATTACTCAAAGGGGTTTGTGGAATTATTTTACTGGCGGATTCCTAGTCCTCTAAAGCATCTTTGTATCGATTATTATAAGATATATGAAGATTTTTTAACTTTATACATAATAATAGGTACCAAACTATATATATCATAAAGAAAAATAGGTACTTACAGATTCAAGAGATACCTTGCGGAAAGCGCCTTTCGTTTTTCTCGTAGATCCTACCTTGTACTGCTCATATTTTAAACAACTTGCGCCCCGCGGTTACACTCGCGTGGATTACGGTTTTCCCGCTATCTCAATTACCCCACGTGAATTATACTTTTCCAGGATAAAAGTAGCCTATGTGTTAATCCAGGGTTTCAACTATCTTCATACCAAATTTCATCGAAATCGGTGTAGCCGTTTGAGTGTGAATAAGTAACAAACATACACACATACATATAAACGTTAGCATTTATAATATTAGTAGGAGTAGAATTTAGTGGCAACTGTGGTGGCTGAACATAGTAATTTTTTTAATTTTTTTTAAAATTTATTTCATTACACACATATTTCAACAAGTAATGTGAGGTTCTTTAGTAAACATTATTAATAAAAAAATTAAATTAGTTACAGTTCAAGACTACTTTTCCAAGCTGTATGCTGCCATAAAAAGTAGGTCAAAAAAAGACTAAGCCTATCATTGCTTTCTGATCAGTGCTAAGCTAAGCCTAATTATTTGGACTAAGCCACAGAGGCACTACGTAATAAGCAGACGTGACAGCGCACGTGAGCGCGAAGTTTCGGTGAGAGAAGCTTTTCCTTGCGACGAAAATCAAAGTCGAAAAGGAAATCGCCTTAACCTTTTTGTGCAGAGAGTCAGACAGAACTAATGAAAGAAGTTTTTTTTTTCCAAGATAATACTCGTTTTGTTTGAAATCAAGAATAGTTCGGCACGAAAAAGGGGTTCGGAGGGGGAAGGGAGGGCCCCCCTTTCCCTGCCCCACCACTTTCATTACAAGGTAATTCATAGTTTTGGAGCTATGCCTATTTTTGTAAACTCATACCCACATCAAGCCGCGGCACACTCGCTTCGCTCGCTCGGCTCGCGCATTCTGTTGACGCAGTTCCTACTATACTAACCTAGTTTTTTTTCTCGTCGTGTGTTTTTATTCAGTAAAAGTAAATCATATTAAGTACAAAAAAAGTTGGTTAAGTACTCATAATGTAAACGTATTTGGCTACATTTATGAGTTCATCGAAGGCATCTCTGATGATATATTTAAAATTATCGGTTCGCCGCAAGTAGGTACTCAAACAAAACCGGCAAAATTTTCTCTATTATTATAATTGCCTTTTCTTTTGACAACACGCCACTGTGACTCAATTCTTTGAGTGTGCGTGCCATCAGCAGCCTCAAATGTCCCCAGTCATACCATCCATTTTGTAGGACATTTGTTTTTCCGAATTTAATAATCCTATTATCTTAAAAAAAATGTTATTCTGACAATTTCGACATCCTACTAAATCGACATGTTTCACACCTGCACTTCATTAGCTACCTCTTCGAGAATTTCCAAAGAGGACAAACTTTAGCGTCTCGTCGAACCGAACGAGCTCACAAAGATTAAGCCTGTAATCACTAAAACAAACAAGCAGCGGCTGCTGGACTGTAACGCATGTTCGCACGGAATCGCGACCTGTCAGCGGCAGGACATCAAACTTTGGGCCGCAAGGACCTCTTGATGAGATAAAGACCTACCGTATATATCTACGCATATCGGGAGTTTTTGGGAAGTGGTGTGAATTCATATTATCAACACACCTATAAAATGCGAGTCAAACAAAAGGACAGGGCTTTACAAAGAATGTTATAAAGTTTAGGTTAGTAATTACAATCTAGCTTAGGTTTAGGTTCCACTTTATATTAAACAACAAAAAATATACCCTAGCTTCAATGATATTACATGTTTATATGAAGTAGATGTCGCACAAGCGCCTTAACACCAATGATGTTTTACTAAAGATGACGTATATTCATACTGCGCGGTGCTCTGATTTTGTTCCTTTACCACATAAACATGCTTACTGCGACAGATAATACGGTACAAATAATATAGAAAAGGATAGCTATATGTTTATACTTGCACTTGAAATAGGTACGCGTCGTAATGAAAACTACTACAATTGACTTACTTTTGCCGCCTCAGTTTCCGCGCGCTTGTGCGACATCTACCTCATATGAACATATAATATCATTGGTGAACACTGAGGCGGCAAAACTAAGGCAATTGTCGTAATTTAGATTACGACGCGTATTTCAAGCGCAAGGCTAAAAATATAGCTATCCTTTTCCATATTATTTGTACCGTATTATCTGTCGCATTTATTGTTGTAACCTATAAATGCGCCAGAGGTAAGCATGTTTATGTCGTAAAGGAACAAAATCTGAGCACCGCGCAGTATGAAAATACGTCATCTTTAGTAAAACATCATTGCCCTAGCCTACCTAGAAGAGGTAGTCGCTTCAAACTTTGATTTTTCAATTTAAACACCAAAATAAAATAATTTAGCTTAAAAAAGAATGTTTTTATTTTGGTTTACAATCTTTAATGTAAAGTTTTAGGAAATTGCTCGTTTTATCAAGTGAGAAGTAGAAAAAAGTGTGGGTTATGATTTTGGTTTTGGCTTTATTGTGTTTAATGGATATAAAAAGTAATATTTAATTTTTAACACTTAAGGTACGTTTCTTTTTGCGCTTTAAGCGCTTTGATTACAGATAGCGTGCTTATAGACTTTCCGAAATACACTGACATCTGCACAGAAAATCTATATTACGCATCCTTGACGTCATCGTCCTGTGGTTAGAATGCTCACGAGTACGAAGTAGAGCAGTATGAGTGCTGTCAAACATCCGACTGTCAGTTAGATAAATAGGATAGGATAAAAAAAATAGGTAATTCCTCCTCTAAACGCAAATTAAACTAT
Organism: Apeira syringaria; assembly: GCA_934044485.1. Lineage (NCBI taxonomy): Eukaryota > Metazoa > Arthropoda > Insecta > Lepidoptera > Geometridae > Apeira > Apeira syringaria. The sequence goes on along the minus strand of OW203665.1, from coordinate 6,715,638 downwards.
CAGAAAAAAATACCCCTAAAGCGCCCGTGGAGTACGAAAGAGAATGATTTAATATGAATATAATGGACTCTGACTTATTATATCCTTCGCGCGCTTTTGCACACACGATCCGTTCCGATTTGCTTACGAACGTTAGAACTGTCAGTACTAAATTCATCTCGGAACAGCTAAATTCTTACGTACAAACGTATGCACTGTGAGCGCGAAAAGAAACGCATCCTTAGTAAACGCACATACAATGCGGAGGCAAAATTATAAAAAACTGTGTTTTGTTCTGTGTTATCTGTTCTGTTGCTTTTGATTGCAATTTGTATCGTAAGCAAATTGTCATTTCATAATTCATTTGTCACTTTTGTCAGTTTGTGAAAAAACTATTATTGGTGTGGACGTTTCGCCGCGTCGCCTTCATGAAATACAAAAAATATTTCAAATAAGTCGGGGTTTCATAAATAATTTCATATAAACAGTCCGCGCTGTGTTATAAAGATCGAAAGTGAAAACAATCCGTCATAATGTCTTTATACGTAATGATTTTTGCCGTTATAATGGGTAAGAATAAATAATTTATGCGTTATTTTTTATTTATATTTATTCTAAAGTTTCCATAGCTGGGAACTATGTTTATTTGAACAATAGCAGTTTAATTTGCACCGCTACGGCGGTCGGCGATAAGATGTACATACTACCAATTGCCTTAAATGTATGGTACCTACTTACGTACGTAAAATAATAAATAGCTGTACGTGTGTACACATTCTTTTGCAAAAAAAAATATTGCGTAAAAATACGTTTATACCTGCTTTGAGCACTAGTAATTGTTTGCGCTAGCTGTAAGTTGTTCTCTGCAGCCTCTTTTTGGTACCCAATATCCAAAAGAGTATTAATTATTAGGATAAATGTTATAGGTAAGTACAGTACATTCAGATACGAAAATGCCAGATTAGTGGACTATGGGAAAATAATGAAACATATTAGGATATTTCTTATTATTAAGCAATGAACTTTCATTAAAGGTAAGGGTAAATCCAACTTTGAGAAAGAGGCCTATGAGGGTTATTAATGTAATGGATTTTCCAGGAAAACTTTAGATTTGGGGCGCAGGAATTTAGGAGAGGGGGAAGGGGCTATCCATTGGTATCCATGGAGACCCTTAGTTTTTGTAATTACTTAGCTTGCTTTGTAATATTTTATTTTTTAACACATAATCACACCACACTGTCGTCTAAGAAATTGCCAGATTAGTGAGTTTGTACTGTCTTCCTGATGTTATGCACAAATACTACTGTTCTAAAGCACATTCTTATTCATAGTAGATACCTTCTCAACACATAATATTTCTTACATATGGCTGTATTGTTCTAGCCACCTCGTGGGCTCAGACTGAAATACCAAATATTTTAAGCTCTGTCTCACTGCCTCCTGAGCTTCAAGGTCTACAGGACAAATTAGACCCTAAGACAGCTGAAGAAGTGCAGAACAAAACCTTATCTGAGCTGAAAACTCGGTGTGAGAAGAATGGTGGCCCTGAGGCATTTGCTCAAGCTCAGGTAAGACTTCATCTTCTTTAACCTTTTAGAGCTGGGAACAAATAAGTAACATCTGTATGGGCATAATTAATACAAGTTTTTTTCCACAAATAATTGTTATCTGAATTGTTCGAGACTGGTTTTCTTTACTAATTTAAGGATCACTTCACTTTTACTGCAGCTTTATTCATATAAAGTGTAACTGTTATGGAGGCAATGTTTCCAAAGTAAAATATATCAAGTAATAAATTTACAATTGATAGATAAAGTACTTGCTAAGATGTCAATTATTTTTTGTGTCATATTTCTCCATAAAACTTACACATTATACAGTTACCGAATAATTCAATTCATCTTGTATAAGTAGCAATGAACCAGCCAAATATATGTTACAATAAACTAAATAAATGTAGTTGCTTTAGTTGGCAACTGTGGTTTGTTATAATGAATACAAAATAATTAAAATAATCAAAAGAATATTTTATTATTTTTGTAACAGTCAGGGAACAAAAAATTATATCTGTCTTATATTAGCTGTCTCTCGCGGTTTTAGCTGCATGGTGATTATGATGATTAAAAGTAGCCTATGTGTTATTCTGGGACCTGAAGTATCTATCTACATACCAAATTTTATCCAAATCCGTCTAGCAGTTTGAGCATGATTGAGTAACAAATATCCATACAAACTTTCGCGTTTATAATATTAGTAGGATAGAAAAATTTTGTGTCACAGTGTTTGTTATCCAACTTCTCTTAAATGGCTTGTTTATATGAAATTTATTGTGTATGTTTGGTAGGTCTGAGAATAGGTGGTAAATTATTTTTCATTTCATTAATCCATTTTACTATAGCGACATAATTATTTTTGTATGAACAAATACCCAAATAATTGATCATAGGCAAGAGGTATATTATGAATGGAACTCGTTGCCCGAGTCTGTGTTTCCTGATACATGCAATCCTGGAATCAAGTCACAAGTGAATAGATACCTTCTAGGTTTTGCGTGCTAAATCCTAGATAGCGTTATCACTTAACATCAGGTGAGACAGTTGTCAAACTCAAAGTTATAATAGGAAAAAAAAAGTCATTTAAATAAAGTGTGTCACTTTAATGCCCCAAGGGTCATGGAGTCAGCATGTCCTTAAAATGACTCATGCAGAGGTAAAAATGTGTCAAAGAGGTTCTGGTAGAGTAACATTGCATGTGTATATAATTTAGTTCTGTATACTTCCTGTCTGCAGTTTATGTAAGAAAGAGAGTGGTGCACACTGCAGGGTACACCTGGAACAATGTATCTTGCGGAATTAACAATAATTAATGATGTATCATTTTGATATGGATTTCCGCAAAAGTAACGCCTGTATCCTTAAAAAAATTGTGTTTTTATAGATAAAAAATGCTCAAATGTAATCAATCTCAATCAAGGGATAAAACCTATCGGTAGATTAAAAAATCCCACCTCGTCTCCTTCACAAAATAATCTGCACATCACACTTACTGCTTTACCACATTGAATAGCAAAGGTCAACGTCTGCACTAGGAATGAATCAAAGTGGCAATTTCAGTGTTTTTCACAAACCCACAACTTAACTCTTTTACGAAGAGAACCCCACCAACCTCTTGCCCTTGGTCTCCACTGCTATTTGCATAAAGTAGTAAAGGGGCTCTAGGTCTGCATACTTAAGCCTCTTTCTATTGCTCAATCAGTTAATATGCATAAAACATGCAAAGTCAACCTTAAATAAATATCTGTCATTGGTATATGGCATACATAAAAATAATTTAGTACTTTATCAGCGTACCAGGAAATTAGCCCGGCACAGTTTTCTAAAGCCAGTTATTTATCTTTATATTTTTATATATATAATTCTACTGTACGTGTATATGTCACTGAAATCCGAAATGGTTGGACCAATTTGAATGAATTATTTTGTATGCGTTTGGGTTTAAAAGACATTTTAAGTTTGAAAAACTGTCACCACACACATGTGTGTTCAGACAGCAGTCTTTGAGAGCCAGTAAGCATTCTAGGTCTAGCGTGATAACATCTTCGACCGCATTGTCACTGACCATCAAGTGAGATAGTGGTCAAACGCTAGATCTATTCAGTATAAAAAAAACATATGCTCAGTTGGGTAAAACACCGTGATTAGAATAAAATACATTGGAATAAATGTGTAGGTAGATTTTTTGTTCTCATATTATTGCGATACTTAATAACAACCACATATAATCTCAACTACATTATATATATATATTATGGAGCTACGGATTACTGTATATTTTACATGCTTATATTATAAGTACGCTCCAATCTGTTGTCAGTCCAAAGCTCAAACTGACGCTCACATAGTTTTACAAATGAATCAGTAACTTTGATTTTACTATGCTTTATACATTCTAGTTATTTAGAAAATAAACATGCCAGTTTTTGTTATTGGTACCTACCAATACGTACCAACTGTATAGATCGTTTGACCACTATCTCACTTGATGGTCAGTGACGATGTGGTCGAAGATGTTATCATGCTAAACCTAGAATGTTCACTGGCTCTCAAGGACTGCTGCCTGAACACACTATGTGTTTGGTGACAGTTTTTCAAACTGTCGAACATGTAAACGGAAGAAATGAAAAGGGTGAAAAAATGGAACCTTTTCAAAAAGTTATTTCACACTTTTAAGTGTTGAAGGCGGTTTCATTATTTGAAACAATATTTTTTTAAGAATGGCAACTGCAAGCGACCTTACCTATTTAGGGAAGTACATATTTCCTACTAAAATAATTTATTTTGTGTACCGTTCTCTGCTTTTCTTTCAATGTAACGAATAAGTATTTCTTTTTAAAATAGTAATTATAACTTTTGCGTTTAATTTATTCGCACAATACTGTAGTATAAACTCTCTGCAAATAGAACTGCGCACGCTGGCGAACAGCAGAAGAGAGAATCTAAGAGGGTTTCTTTATTCGCCAACGCTCACTGATATTAAAAAAAGTAGAGTCGAATTGAGAACCTCCTTATTTTTGAAGTCGGTTAAAACCTACTGTGTTAGCACAAGCCTCCGCCAGCTTATCAGAGCATCCGCTGGTAAACTATGGCGGACGTAGACCTGGCAAATCCCAGAGCCTACCACTTTTATCGCTCCGCGGTTTGGTTTCCACTCGATTACTTTCTGACTCCGTCGGCCATCTGTTCTGCGTGTGATACAAGGCTTGCCCATTGCCAACTGTTGTGCGTATAATACATGGCTTGCCCATTGCCAACTGTTTATCTTACAAAATGGCTGTCGTTGATTTTTGTTCTTCTAAGGATATTGTCACATTAGCACCAGCTACAACTACTGGATTCGTATGTTTGGATTGACATTTTTATGAAATGGAATTGTATTGATTGATATTACCTCAGATTCTGAGAAAAAATACACAATAGGTTGCTGCCTTTAGGGTGAATATATATGTATGTATTATCAACAAACGGAAATAGGCTAGTTTAAATACATATTTACGTCATTGCATAAATAGGTACCCTAATAAAAATACACTTTTTTAGATATAGGCGTACAAGAAAGTGGTGTAGGAATCAACGAATGGCAAAAGGATGTAAAACAAAGCCCAAATGTAAATATAGTAGATCGGTTTGTAGTAAGTACTTATTAAAAAATACAAAGCAACCTTCAATTATAGTCTAAACAAATGAACAACGGTGTATTGTCATTTAGCAAAATCAATGTAGGCATTACTACTCCTGTTCCCAGAAATAAGAATCGTTGTAAGGGTATGCCCCGTAGGGGCAGGATGTGTTCATAGTAACATCCTCAAAGATCATAAACTAATAATATTTTTTATAGTTAAGCTTTCCACCACACTTGATCAGTGTTGCCACCTTGACAATGCATTTACCGTCTTACTAGCTGATTTGACTACGTTGCCTTCGGGAAAAAAGAATTCTAACTGCTGATATGTAAATAAACTAAGTAAATTTAATAAATAAATATGATGGGATATTTTACGGGACAGTAACGCTATAATATGGACCTAGAAGATATTTTACGGGACAGTAACGCTATAATATGGACCTAGAATGTGGCTTAACTGGCTCTCAAGGATAGCTATGTGACCGCACTGTGTTTTTGGTTACAGAAATGATGAATTTAGCAAAAAGGTTTCTTACATTCGGGAATAACATAGGATACTTTTCTTTTCCAATACAAAACGCTTCCGGCGGAATAGGGCTTTTCGAAAGGTAAGGGGAAAATTATTGTTCACGCGGGTGGGGCCGCAGCGGGTCGCAGATAGTAGTGTCATATTGGGTAATCCTAGGTCGAGTATGGCAATTTGTGTGGAGCAGACCGATATTTTTAATTTCTTCAATCCTTATTTATATATCTTGGGAGAAATCGTTAATAGTTAATAACATTTTTGTAATTATGAAGATCAAAGACTTAATTATAAAATCTTTAAAAAATAGATATTTTCAAGTTATTATAACAGTACTGGTATTGTCGTATGCAGTCAGGTAAAACGTAGTAGCGGAAATAAAACTGAGTTTTAAAGATTTTACAATATTTTTATATTACTTCATTGGCCAGTATAATATATTTTTTGCCCTTGAAAATTTTTGCCCATCCCTATTCAAGATGAAAGCTGTTCAATTTCTTCATTCCTATTATACCTATTCTATGCTACAATAGATTGTAACTAGCTGTGCCCCGTGGTTTCACCCACGTGGATTACGGTTTTGCCGCTACCTCAATTATACCACGAGAACCAAACTTTCTTAGAGGAAATGTCAAAATACTTTCTTAGGGGATGCCTACGTCATAGTAGCTTTATGCATGTAAAGTCTCAGCCCGATCGGTTTAAAATGGACAAAGTTTCATACAAACTTTCATCTCCCATTTTATCCCCTTGGGGGTATAATTAATCAAAATTCTTAGCGGATGCCTACGTCATAACATCTACCTGCATTCCAAATTTCAGCCCAATCCGTCCAGTGGTTTGGGCTGTGCGTTGATAGATCACTATGTCAGTCAGTCAGTCACCTTTGAGTTATATATATTTAGATAACACTAAAGGATAGTTTAGACGTACTAGAATACACGTCGCCTGAAGTGCAATCGCGGGGCAGAAAACATTTTGTATGTATGTCATCCTGTTGTTTCTCGGTCGCTGCTACGTTTACATCCTTCTAAGTTTGCGTGCTCCACCTTAGACCGCGTCGTCGCTTAATATCAGGTGAGACAGTGGTCAAACGCAAGCTTATAATCTTTAAAAAAAAAAAAATGCATTTCGACATATTTGAAAATACAAAATACTAAAGTTTTATTGTTCCAAAATAAGACAAGGTTCAACTGTTATTAACACACAAAAAAAAAACTATTTACTATGTTTACTTGTAAAACACATATAAATATAGAAATATACAGTAGTGTTAAATGATAGCAAACATATTTTTGTCTTTGAAATATTTTGTATATAAACTTGCGACGGATACAAAAATGTTTATGACCACTGTCTGTAGCCAAAGAAGTCATTGTACGCAATTCTAGCAGCTGGGAGGCTCGCAGATATATTTCTAAATATCTACAAAAATGGATGAGGGTCATAAAACTATAGTATATAATATAAAACGATATCACGTCACGTCGGCCACCCTAACTTCTATTAACATGTTATACCGGGAATTCCTATTTAAGCAGCGTCTGAGTGGCTAGAAGTACCTACACACCCCACTTAATATATAATATTAATATAATATATTCTTGACGATCAGAAGTGTATTCAATTTTTAAACAGAAAATACAAAGCGAACTATCAACACTTTTCATTGAAATTAAATAACAAAACGCGATATCACCAAACACGACAACAATTCACGTAGACTCCTAAGCCAAGTCTCATGTCTCCGAGTACTCAGGTAGAAGTGTCCAACAGTGGACTAAATAAGGCACGTCCGCTCAGTACGATGTCCCGAAGTAGAATGACTCGTCCAAGCCAGCCGCGCCAGTGACGTAACGTCGCCGGTCGCCCCTTCCACTTGCTACGTCATTGCGTCGACGTCCAATGCCGGCGAGCGCCCGAGTAAAAGTGTGCGCGCTTCGGTTCTGTCTGGCTTATATAGCCAGTCTGCCGCTCGCCCCACCACTACCACTAGGGGCGTGTAAGAATATAATATTTCCTTGTACAGTTGAGTCACATTTCCGACGCAGTTTCAGAACAAATTAAAATACCCCACAAGTTGACTCACTACAATATTGTAGGTATTTGAAAACTAATTTGAAATTATGACGGTACTAGCTGCGCCCCGCAGTGTTAACCGCGTGGTGATGATTGATGACGATGATGATGATGATAAGTAAGTGTTATTCCGAGACCTGAAGTATCTCTACATACCAAATTTCATCTAAATCCGTTTTACCCGCGTGGTGATGAAAATTGGTGATGATATTAATGATGAAAATTGGTGATGATATTAATGATGAAAATAAGCCTATGTGTTAATTCATGGTAGGTATAAGCTATCTGTGTTATCAGTTGAGTCACGTTTCCGACGCAGTTTCAGAACAAATTAAAATACCCCACAAGTTGACTCACTACAATATTGTAGGTATTTGAAAACTAATTTGAAATTATAACGGTACTAGCTGCGCCCCGCGGTTTACCCGCGTGGTGATGATTGATGACGATGAAAAATAGCCTATGTGTTATTCCGAGACCTGAAATATCTACATTCCAAATTTCATCTAAATCCGATTTAGCCACGTGTGGTGATGATGAAAATAAGCCTATTTGTTAATTCAGGGTATAAGCTATATGTGTTCCAAATGTCTTCCAAATCTGTTCAATAGGTTTTGCGTGAATAAGTAACATCCACAATCCATTCTCACAAATTTCCCCATTTTTATTAGGATTTCACATGAATGCTGCATTGTATGCTGCCTACATTGTAATCGTTTTTTGTATTTCGCTATTAGAAAAATATTTAATGGTATAATTTTATATCTCCTATCTCTCTCTAACATTGTGTGTTCATCGAATTGTGTTGTCACATGAGTGAATAAATATCTAGATAAAAAAAAGAAAGAAAGAAAATACATTTAGATATAGTCTAATAACGATAATATTTACTAGAACCGGTGTGAAGTTAGCGGCCAAAAGTTAGCGGCCTTCGATAACCCGACCAAATGAAGAAGTCGCACATTAAAAAATATCTACTATAATATATAAGCGAAAAGACGAAATAAAGAGAAGTGGGAGATGGAGTAAGATTCAAGGGTGAATCTTATGTTCCTAAAAGAACGCCGGGCGTACAAGTGCGAAGAAGTCATTAGATCTTTGGCCTCTCGGTGTTATCCTGCAGATTTGAGCGTGTTAACGAAGAGGTATCAACTTGCGAATAGTACTATTAGATAGCTCTTTTATTAAGCTTTAAAATATATATTGTAAAAATAAGTGCAGACGTTTGCAAGAGTCCAAAAAGATTTTTATTTTATTAGCCGCTAATTTGCCCACGAAGATTTGACCGTGTTATCGACAAGGTATCAACTTGCGAGATATGCTGTTAGATAGCTCTTATGATGTACTTTCTAACGTATATCGTGAAAATTAGTGCAGACATTCGCAAATGTCGAAAAAGTCCGTTTTACTTTAAAAATTTTAGATTTTTGCAGATTTGACCATGTTATCGAAAAGGTATCAACTTGCAAGTAATACTGTAAGATAGCTCTTGTGATGTACTTTCTAACGTATATCGTAAAAATTAGTGCAGACGTTTGCAAAAGTCAAAAAAGTCCGTCTTACTTAAAACAATTGAGATTTTTGCAGATTTGACCATGTTATCGAAAAGGTATCAACATGCGAATGGTACCGTTAAATAGCTCTTGTAATAGGCTTTCAAAAACATATTGTGAAAATTAGTGCAGACATTTGCAAGTGTCCAAATATATTATTTTTGTATTAGCCGCTAGTTTGCCCACGAAGATTTGACCGTGTTATCGAAAAGGTATCAACTTGCGAGTAATACTGTTAAATAGCTCTTGTGATGTACTTTCCAACGTATATCGTAAAAATTAGTGCAGACGTTCGCAAATGTCAAAAAAGTCCGTTTTATTTTAAATTTTTTAGATTTTTGCAGATTTGACCATGTTATCGAAAAGGTATCAACTTGCGAATGGTACCGTTAGATAGCTCTTATAATAAGCTTTCAGAAGCATATTGTGAAAATTAGTGCAGACATTTGCAAGAGTCCAAAAATATTATTTTTTTATTAGCCGCTAGTTTGCCCACGAAGATTTGACCGTGTTATCGAAAAGGTATCAACTTGCGAGTAATACTGTTAGATAGCTCTAGTGATGTACTTTCAAACGTATATCGTGAAAATTAGTGCAGACGTTCGCAAAAGTCGGAAAAGACCGTTTTACTTAAAAATATTGAGATTTTTGCTGATTTGACCATGTTATCGAAAAGGTACGAGTAATACTATTAGATAGCCCTTATGATGTACTTTCTAACGTATATCGTGAAAATTAGTGCAGACGTTCGCAAAAGTCGAAAAAGTCCGTTTTACTTAAAAAATTTGAGATTTTTGCAGATTTGACCATGTTATCGAAAAGGTATCAACTTGCGAATGGGACCGTTAAATAGCTCTTGTATAGGCTTTCAGAAGCATATTGTGAAAATTAGTGCAGACATTTGCAAGAGTCCAAAAATATTATTATTTTATTAGTCGCTAGTTTGCCCACGAAGATTTTTAAGTAAAACGGAATTTTTTGACTTTTGCAAACGTCTGCACTAATTTTCACGATATACGTTAGAAAGAACATCACAAGAGCTATCAAAAGTATTACTCGCAAGTTGATACCTTGTCAATAACACGATCAAATCTTCGTGGGCAAGCTAGCGGCTAATAAAATAAAAATCTTTTTGGACTCTTGCAAACGTCTGCACTAATTTTCACAATATGTTTTTGAAAGCCTATTACAAGAGCTATCTAATGGTACCATTCGCAAGTTGATACCTTTTCGATAACATGGTCAAATCTGCAAAAATCTTAATTTTATTAAGTAAAACGGACTTTTTTGACTTTTGCGAACGTCTGCACTAATTTTTACGATAAACGTTAGAAAGTACATCACAAGAGCTATCTAACAGTATTACTCGCAAGTTTATACCTTTTCGATAACATGGTGAAATCTGAAAAAATCTCTAATTTTTTAAGTAAAACGGACTTTTTTGACTTTTGCGAACGTCTGCACTAATTTTTACGATAAACGTTAAAAAGTACATCACAAGAGCTATCTAACAGTATTACTCGCAAGTTGATACCTTGTCGATAGCATGGTCAAATCTGCGAGAATCTCATTTTTTTTAAGTAAATCGGACATTTTTGACTTTTGCAATCGTCTGCACTTATTGACGTGACAACGTCTTATAAATTGGTTTGCCGGGTGACACTTCAAGAAACTGCGTTACGCTCCGCTCACGTTATGCGCTCACAATGAGAGCGAGTGAGAGGCACGCGTCCCTTCCGCTCGGGCATGGTTAGCCCGCCTAAGAGCGAGAGAGACAGACATAAAAAGTGAAAGGCACTCAAAGTCGTTGTCACGTAAAACTTTCGCCCGTATACTGACTTTCTCTCTCTCTGTTCTCTAAGCCATGTGCGTCCACTGCTGGACAGAAGCCTCCCCCATATAGGGGGGATTTGCCAATACTCGCCACGTTTGGCAGGCGGGTTGGAGAGCGCAGTATGATTTCCAATCCTCAGAAGGTGCTGCTGCCCACCTCCTGGTACGTGGTCCCTTATCCGACTCTTACGGCACCCGCGGGAAGAGATGGGGGAGTACTATTCTAGGCCGGTACTACCACGGCCGATACCGACTTTACAGGCAACCAATTTTTTTTCACGATATACGTTAGAAAGTACATCACAAGAGCTATCTAACTGTATTACTTGCAAGTTGATACTTTTTCAATAACATGGTCAAATCTGCAAAAATCTTAAATTTTTTAAGTAAAACGGACTTTTTCGACTTTGCGAACGTCTGCACTAATTTTTACGATATACGTTAGAAAGTACATCACAAGATCTATCTAACAGTATTACTCGCAAGTTGATACCTTTTCGATAACACGGTCAAATCTTCGTGGGCAAACTAGCGGTTACTAAAAAAATAATATATTTGGACACTTGCAAACGTCTGCACTAATTTTCACAATATATTTTTGAAAGCTCATTACAAGAGCTATCTAACGGTGCCATTCGCAAGATAACATGGTCAAATCTGCAAGAATCTTAAAATTGCAAAGTAAAACGGACTTTTTCGACTTTTGCAAACGTCTGTACTAATTTTCACGATGAACGTTAGAAAGAACATCACAAGAGCTATCGAACAGTATTACTCGCAAGTTGATACCTTTTCGATAACACGGTCAAATCTAGGTCTAAAAAAATGGCGGTGTAAAATCAGCGTGTTTAAAAAATAACAACACCGAAATTTGTTGCTTTTTTGTTGCTAATTAGTTGCTAAAAAAATTTTTTTTTTGCTCAAACCTATCGCGAAATATCAGCAATAACGCTAACTTTTCATTAAAATAGCGTGAAAATCACTGGACATAAAATGATCGATCAAGTGAATAGGGGTCAATTTGTTGCTAATTTGTTGCTGAAAGATGGTGAAAAAAAAAATTAAAAAATTAAAAATAAAATTTAAAAAAAAAAAATTTTTTTTTTAAATGCCTAAATAAAAAATGTCCACGCCTGATTAACACTCACCTTTCCGTAAAAAAAGTATAGTAAAAATTTGTAGCTGCTCATACTGGAGCTACACTAAGTACTAAGAGTCAGGAACAAAATAAAAACCGGAAGTCAAGAGAATTTGGAGATAGGTTTAGGAAAAAACCGGCCACGCCAGCTTAACTTTTGACTTTTTCGTAGAAAAACTATTGTAAAAATTTGTTGCTGCTCATACTAGAGCTACTCTGAGTACAAAGAGTCAGCAACAAAATAAAAACCGGAAGTCAAGAGAATTTGGAGATAGGTTTAAGAAAAAGCCGGCCACGCCAGCTTAACTATCGACTTTTTCGTAGAAAAACTGTTGTAAAAATTTGTTGCTGCTCATACTAGGGCTACTCTGAGTACTAAGAGTCAGCAACAAAATAAAAACCGAAAGTCAAGAGAATTTGGAGATAGGTTTAGGAAAAAGCCAGCCACGCTAGCTTAACTCTCGACTTTTCCGTAGAAAAAGTATAGTAAATATTTGTTGCTGCTCATACTGGAGCTAGTCTGAGTACACAGAGTCAGCAACAAAATAAAAACCGGAAGTCAAAAGTAGTTGGAGATTGGTTTAGGAAAAAGCCGGCCACGCCAGCTTAACTCTCGACTTTTCCGTGGAAAAAGTATAGTAAAAATTTGTTGCTGCTCATACTAGAGCAACTCTGAGTACAAAGAGTCAGCAACAAAATAAAAACCAGAAGTCAAGAGAATTTGGAGATAGGTTTAGGAAAAAGCCGGCCACGCCAGCTTAACTCTCGACTTTTCCGTGGAAAAAGTATAGTAAAAATTTGTTGCTGCTCATACTAGAGCAACTCTGAGTACAAAGAGTCAGCAACAAAATAAAAACCAGAAGTCAAGAGAATTTGGAGATAGGTTTAGGAAAAAGCCGGCCACGCCAGCTTAACTCTCGACTTTTCCGTAAAAAAACTATTGTAAATATTTGTTGCTGCTCATACTAGAGCTACTCAGAGTACAAAGAGTCAGCAACAAAATAAAAACTGGAAGTCAAGAGAATTTGGTGATAGGTTTAAGAAAAAGTCGGCCACGCCAGCTTAACTTTTGACTTTTTCGTAGAAAAACTATTGTAAACATTTGTTGCTGCTCATACTAGAGCTACTCTGAGTACAAAGAGTCAGCAACAAAATAAAAACTGACAGTCAAGAGAATTTGGTGATAGGTTTAAGAAAAAGTCGGCCACGCCAGCTTAACTCTCGACTTTTTCGTAGAAAAACTATTGTAAAAATTTGTTGCTGTTCATACTAGAGCTACTCTGAGTACAAAGAGTCAGTAACAAAATAAAAACCGGAAGTCAAGAGAATTTGGAGATAGGTTTAGGAAAAAGCCGGCCACGCCAGCTTAACTCTCGACTTTTCCGTGGAAAAAGTATAGTAAAAATTTGTTGCTGCTCATACTAGAGCAACTCTGAGTACAAAGAGTCAGCAACAAAATAAAAACCAGAAGTCAAGAGAATTTGGAGATAGGTTTAGGAAAAAGCCGGCCACGCCAGCTTAACTCTCGACTTTGCCGTGGAACAAGTATAGTAAAAATTTGTTGCTGCTCATACTAGAGCAACTCTGAGTACAAAGAGTCAGCAACAAAATAAAAACCAGAAGTCAAGAGAATTTGGAGATAGGTTTAGGAAAAAGCCGGCCACGCCAGCTTAACTCTCGACTTTTCCGTAAAAAAACTATAGTAAAAATTTGTTGCTGCTCATACTGGAGCTAGTCTGAGTACACAGAGTCAGCAACAAAATAAAAACTGGAAGTCAAGAGAATTTGGTGATAGGTTTAAGAAAAAGTCGGCCACGCCAGCTTAACTTTTGACTTTTTCGTAGAAAAACTATTGTAAACATTTGTTGCTGCTCATACTAAAGCTACTCTGAGTACAAAGAGTCAGCAACAAAATAAAAACTGAAAGTCAAGAGAATTTGGTGATAGGTTTAAGAAAAAGTCGGCCACGCCAGCTTAACTCTCGACTTTATCGTAGAAAAACTATAGTAAAAATTTGTTGCTGCTCATACTGGAGCTAGTCTGAGTACACAGAGTCAGCAACAAAATAAAAACTGGAAGTCAAGAGAATTTGGTGATAGGTTTAAGAAAAAGTCGGCCACGCCAGCTTAACTCTCGACTTTTTCGTAGAAAAACTATTGTAAAAATTTGTTGCTGTTCATACTAGAGCTACTCTGAGTACAAAGAGTCAGTAACAAAATAAAAACCGGAAGTCAAGAGAATTTGGAGATAGGTTTAGGAAAAAGCCGGCCACGCCAGCTTAACTCTCGACTTTTCCGTGGAAAAAGTATAGTAAAAATTTGTTGCTGCTCATACTAGAGCAACTCTGAGTACAAAGAGTCAGCAACAAAATAAAAACCAGAAGTCAAGAGAATTTGGAGATAGGTTTAGGAAAAAGCCGGCCACGCCAGCTTAACTCTCGACTTTGCCGTGGAACAAGTATAGTAAAAATTTGTTGCGGCTCATACTAGAGCTACTCTGAGTACAAAGAGTCAGCAACAAAATAAAAACCGGAAGTCAAGAGAATTTGGAGATAGGTTTAGGAAAAAACCGGCTACGCCAGCTTAACTCTCGACTTTTCCGTGGAAAAAGTATAGTTAAAATTTGTTGCTGCTCATACTAGAGCTACTCTGAGTACAAAGAGTCAGCAACAAAATAAAAAACAGAAGTCAAGAGAATTTGGAGATAGGTTTAGGAAAAAGCCGGCCACGCCAGCTTAACTCTCGACTTTTCCGTGGAAAAAGTATAGTAAAAATTTGTTGCTGCTCATACTGGAGCTAGGTTGAGTACACAGAGTCAGCAACAAAATAAAAACCGGAAGTCAAAAGTAGTTGGAGATCGGTTTACGAAAAAACCGGCCACGCCAGCTTAACTTTTGACTTTTCCGTAAAAAAACTATTGTAAATATTTGTTGCTGCTCATACTAGAGCTACTCTGAGTACAAAGAGTCAGCAACAAAATAAAAACTGGAAGTCAAGAGAATTTGGTGATAGGTTTAAGAAAAAGTCGGCCACGCCAGCTTAACTTTTGACTTTTTCGTAGAAAAACTATTGTAAAAATTTGTTGCTGCTCATACTGGAGCTAGTCTGATTACACAGGGTCAGCAACAAAATAAAAACCGGAAGTCAAAAGTAGTTGGAGATCGGCTTACGAAAAAACCGATCACGCTAGCTTAACAAACGACTTTTTCGTAGAAAAACTATCGTAAAAAATTGTTGCTGCTCATACTGGAGCTAGTCTGAGTACATAGAGTCAGCAACAAAATAAAAACCAAAAGTCAAGAATAGTTGGAGATTGGTTTACGAAAAAACCGACCACGTCGGTACTCCTTTGATTACAGAGAGTCAGCAACAAAATAAAAACCGGAAGTCAAGAGTAGTCGGAGATCGGTTTACGAAAAAACCGGCCACGCCAGCTTAATCTCGACCTTTCCGTACAAAAACTATTGTTTTTCTATTGTTATTCTACGGAAAAGTCAAAAGTTAAGCTGGCGTGGCCGGTTTTTTCCCAAACCTATCTCCAAATTCTCTTGACTTCTGGTTTTTATTTTGTTGCTGACTCTGTGTACTCAGACTAGCTCCAGTATGAGCAGCAACAAATTTTTACAATAGTTTTTCTACGAAAAAGTCGAGTGTTAAGCTGGCGTGGTCGGCATTTTCCTAAACCGATCTCCAACTACTCTTGACTTCTGGTTTTTATTTTGTTGCTGACTCTATGTACTCAGACTAGCTTCAGTATGAGCAGCAACAAATTTATACAATAGTTTTTCTACGGAAAAGTCGAGATTAAGCTGGCGTGGCCAGTTTTTTCGTAAACCGATCTCCAACTACTCTTGACTTCCTGTTTTTATTTTGTTGCTGACTCTTTGTACTCAGAGTAGCTCTAGTATGAGCAGCAACAAATTTTTACAATAGTTTTTCTACGGAAAAGTCAAAAGTTAAGCTGGCGTGGCCGGTTTTTTCCTAAACCTATCTCCAAATTCTCTTAACTTCCGGTTTTTATTTTGTTGCTGACTCTTAGTACTCAGAGTAGCTCCAGTATGAGCAGCTACAAATTTTTACTATACTTTTTCCACGGAAAGGTGAGTGTTAATCAGGCGTGGACATTTTTCATTTTGGCATTAAAAAAATAATTAATTTTTTTTTTTTTTTTTTTTTTTTTAAATTTTTTTTCTCACCATCTTTCAGCAACAAATTAGCAACAAATTGACCCCTATTCACTTGATCGATCATTTTATGTCCAGTGATTTTCACGCTATTTTAATGAAAAGTTAGCGTTATTGCTGATTTTTCGCGATAGGTTTGAGCAAAAAAAAAATTTTTTTAGCAACTAATTAGCAACAAAAAAGCAACAAATTTCAGTGTTTTTATTTTTTAAACATGCTGATTTTACACCGCCATTTTTTTAGACCTGTCAAATCTTCGTGGGCAAGCTAGCGGCTAATAAAATAAAAATCTTTTTGGACTCTTGCAAACGTCTGCACTGATTTTCACAATATGTTTTTGAAAGCCGATTACAAGAACTATCTAATGGTACCATTCGGATGTTGATACCTTTTCGATAACATGGTCAAATCTGAAAAAATCTTAATATTTTTAAGTAAAACGGACTTTTTCGTTTTTTGCACACGTCTGCACTAATTTTCACGATACACGTTGGAAAGTACATCACAAGGGCTATCTAACAGTATTACTCGCAAGTTGATACCCTTTCGATAACATGGTCAAATCTGCAAAAATCTCAAATTTTTTAAGTAAAACGGACTTTTTCGACTTTTGCGAACGTCTGCACTAATTTTCACGATGTACGTTTTAAAGTACATCACAAAATCTATTTAACAGTATTACTCGCAAGTTGATACCCTTTCGATAACATGGTCAAATCTGCAAAAATCTCAATTTTTTTAAGTAAAACGGTTTTTTTCGACTTTTGCGAACGTCTGCACTAATTTTCACGATATACGTTTGAAAGTACATCACAAGAGCTATCTAACAGTATTACTCGCAAGTTGATACCTTTTCGATAACACGGTCAAATCTTCGTGGGCAAACTAGCGCCTAATAAAAAAATAATATATTTGGACACTTGCAAACGTCTGCACTAATTTTTACAATATCTTTTTGAAAGCCTATTACAAGAGCTATCTAACGGTACCATTCGCAAGTTGATACCTTTTCGATAACAAGGTCAAATCTGCAAAAATCTCAATTTTTTTCAGTAAAACGGACTTTTTCGACTTTTGCAAACGTCTGCACTAATTTTTACGATATACGTTAGAAAGTACATCACAAGGACTATCTAACAGTATTACTCGCAAGTTGATACCTTTCCGATAACACGGTCAAATCTTCGTGGACAAACTAGCGGCTAATAAAATAATAATATTTTTGGACTCTTGCAAATGTCTGCACTAATTTTCACAATATACTTCTGAAAGCCTATTACAAGAGCTATCTAACGGTCCCATTCGCAAGTTGATACCTTTTCGATAACATGGTCAAATCTGCAAAAATCTCAAATTTTTTAAGTAAAACGGACTTTTTAGACTTTTGCGAACGTCTGCACTAATTTTCACGATATACGTTAGAAAGTACATCACAAGGGCTATCTAACAGTATTACTCGCAAGTTGATACCTTTTCGATAACACGGTCAAATCTTCGTGGGCAAACTAGCGGCTAATAAAAAAATAATATTTTTGGACTCTTGCAAATGTCTGCACTAATTTTCACAATATGCTTCTGAAAGCCTATTATAAGAGCTATCTAACGGTACCATCCGCAAGTTGATACCTTTTCGATAACATGGTCAAATCTGCAAAAATCTAAAATTTTTAAAATGAAACGGACTTTTTCGACTTTTGCGAACGTCTGCACCAATTTTCACGATATACGTTAGAAAGTACATCACAAGAGCTATCTAACAGCATTACTCGCAAGTTGATACCTTTTCGATAACACGGTCAAATCTTCGTGGGCAAACTAGCGGCTAATAAAAAAATAATATTTTTGGACTCTTGCAAATGTCTGCACTAATTTTCACAATATGCTTCTGAAAGCCTATTATAAGAGCTATCTAACGGTACCATCCGTAAGTTGATACCTTTTCGATAACATGGTCAAATCTGCAAAAATCTAAATTTTTTAAAATGAAACGGACTTTTTCGACTTTTGCGAACGTCTGCACTAATTTTCACGATATACGTTAGAAAGTACATCACAAGGGCTATCTGACAGTATTACTCGCAAGTTGATACCTTTTCGATAACATGGTCAAATCAGCAAAAAATTCATTTTTTTAAAGTAAAACGGACTTTTTAGACTTTTGCGAACGTCTGCACTAATTTTCACGATATACGTTTGAAAGTACATCACTAGAGCTATCTAACAGTATTACTCGCAAGTTGATACCTTTTCGATAACACGGTCAAATCTTCGTGGGCAAACTAGCGGCTAATAAAATAATAATATTTTTGGACTCTTGCAAATGTCTGCACTAATTTTCACAATATGCTTCTGAAAGCCTATTACAAGAGCTATCTAACGGTCCCATTCACAAGTTGATACCTTTTCGATAACATGGTCAAATCTGCAAAAATCTCAAATTTTTTAAGTAAAACGGACTTTTTCGACTTTTGCGAACGTCTGCACTAATTTTCACGATATACGTTAGAAAGTACATCACAAGGGATATCTAACAGTATTACTCGCAAGTTGATACCTTTTCGATAACATGGTCAAATCTTCGTGGGCAAACTAGCGGCTAATAATAAAATAATATTTTTGGACTCTTGCAAATGTCTGCACTAATTTTCACAATATGCTTCTGAAAGCCTATTATAAGAGCTATCTAACGGTACCATCCGCAAGTTGATACCTTTTCGATAACATGGTCAAATCTGCAAAAATCTAAAATTTTTAAAATGAAACGGACTTTTTCGACTTTTGCGAACGTCTGCACCAATTTTCACGATATACGTTAAAAAGTACATCACAAGAGCTATCTAACAGCATTACTCGCAAGTTGATACCTTTTTGATAACACGGTCAAATCTTCGTGGGCAAACTAGCGGCTAATACAATAAAAATCTTTTTGGACTCTTGCAAACGTCTGCACTAATTTTTACAATATGTTGTTGAAAGCCTATTACAAGAGCTATCTAATAGTACTTTTCGCAAGTTGATACCTCTTCGTTAACACGGTCAAATCTGCAGGATAACACCGAGAGACCAAAGATCTAACGACTTTTTCGCACTTGTACGCCCGGCGTTCTATTAGTAACATACGATTCACCCTTGAATCTTACTCCATCTCCCACTTCTCTTTATTTCGTCTTTTCGTTTACATATTATAATAGATCTTTTTTAATGTGCGACTTCTTCATTTGGTCGGGTTATCGAAGGCCGCTAACTTTTGGCCGCTAACTTCACACCGGTTTTACTAGAAACGTCTGATAACAATTATTGTGGCATGTTTATTTTGACATCTGTTCCACTTAATTATTATATTCTCATTACGTTAATTATTCAGTTCATACAATCAGACATTACAAGAATCCAAAAAAAAATCTAAATAAAAAAAGGGTGTTTACAGGTCGAGACGGCGAGACAAATCCTGACGCGTTTTGATTTAAAAAAATAATCATTTTCCACGAAATATCACGTAATAGGCTAGGTTCTTAGATGATAATGTTGAACGAAACTCGATAGTTTACTTACTCAGATTTAAAAAAGTAGGTACACATCACCCATGACGTACAGGCTCAAAAAATAATACATATTACATTTTTATTACATTATTTCTTGTCTTCTGCTGTCATACACAGTTCAAGCGTGTTTGACGTTGCCATGAGATTTTTCAAGCCTAGTAAGAAACGAAATGTTTTTATGAGTGATCAAGTTCGTGACATTGACTTCGTCATTGTTTTTGTACGCTGTGATCGCACTCTATTGTTCTCAGACGCAGCTAGTTACTGGTTACTGCTAATATATTATACTCTTCTTCTATCTACAAATCAATAATATTATTTTTTAGGTGGTGATAGCTTATGAAGCTTAATGCGTAATCTATTGTAGGAAACTAATTGTCGAAAGAATGAAGGTTCGATCATGGTATTGACTATGTGTGTAAAGAGTGTAAAGAGAGTCGGGTTCGAAGGTCGTAACATAACATCTGGGTGCCAATTCTCTTATTTATTAAGACAAACATATGAATATAAACAATGCAATATTAATTCAATTGTAATAGTAAATAGCTATGGAATTCCGCCAAAATAACAATTGCTTCTCGATTGTATTGTAGGTAACTGCAATTGCGCATTTACCTACTCGCATTGCGGTAGAAATGAGATCTGCGTGACCGTTACAATTAAACTCCAAATAGAATAGCAAAACCGACAATTCATGAACAATTTATTTGTCGAATTGATACCCGGGAGTCGCAGTTGTTCGGTGAAGAAAGCATACGTAAACTCCGCATATAAAAAATCATATAGTATGGTTTGTACTCTATTATTACAATACAGTAGAGTACAGACCAGATTCCCATGACACAGGGTATCCAAGTGCCGACCTAATGATAACTTAACCACTTCCATGAACGTAATCATAACGTAAAATAAACTGAAAAATACCGATGATGATAAATGAATATGAAATAAGAAAATATATGTTTTATATGTGTTTTAAATGTGTGTTTTTGTTAGATTATTGATATATATTATTGAGCTATTTATGTAGATATATTGTGTAAATATGTATGTGAAATATTCGTAAATTAGGTTAATTATTGTGTTACATTTATATGTAACGGTGTATACGTTAGTTTCTTGTTGCACACCGCCGCGTATCTATCTTTTTTATATCCATCCCAAGGTTGTCTGTAAGAGATTGCATTAGCGATAAGACCGCCGTTTGCTATACTATTTTAGTGTAATATTTTATATTCCTGTTTCTTTTACATGGTATGCAATAAAGAGTATTTGTATTGTATTGTGTTTTTGTGTTCAAATTCAACAGGATCCATGTATCCAGCTCGATTGATTTTCCCGAACTTAGAGAGTTTTACAAAACATACCTCTTAAACTCATTAGGCAATATTATTTAGTTAATAAATATACCAGTAGCGCATGATAATTATAGACAAAGACCCCATCTAGAGAGCGAGCAATGACTTCAATTTACTTGAATAAGCGCTTTGGCTTGGATCTATTATGTACAAGTATAAGATCGACTAGGAAACTGTTCAACAGAGATTTTTGTAATAATCTTTTTTATTAGTATGTACTATGAATATAAGTTGTAAGTACTTAAATAATGCTTGCGAATGTGGTTCACAATATTGTAAAAATATATTGTATTTATCCGATAGGACCTATAATATTTGGCCTATTAAATATTATGTAGATGACTTTAAATGAAATGAATTCATGGACAGAAATATAACATTTATACGTAGTAAAGTATACGTATATGAGTAGCATGTATGAGAGCCCTTATGAATGTAGAAGTTGCGAAGAAAGAGTTTTATAGTGAAGCGATGATAGCTCAGCGGGAAGAGCGTCGCCTGTCAAACTGACGGACACTGGTTCGATCCCCACCAACAACGAGTTGAGCATTCGGTGAAGGTAACACCGTTATCATTTTCTCAGCATGGAGGTAGGGTACTTTTTGTGTACCCCCCCTGACTAGCAGCTACCACCCTCAAGTTTGAAAAACTTTCACCAAACACATCGTGTGATCAGGCAGCAGTCCTTGAGAACCAGTGAGCATATCTATATATGCTAGCTATATATCTAGCGTGATAAGATAACATCTTCGACCACATCGTCACTGACTATCAAGTGAGATATAGTGATCAAAGGCTATAACTATACAGAATTAGGTCGAGCCAGTTGCGATGTAGTCTGGAACCGTGATTTTATATACTAAATTAATTATGTATTATAAGAATATTAAGTAAGATGAGTTTATTATAAGATCTATGCTAATTAATGAGGTGTTGTACAATTAATGCCATTGCAAATTTCTGTAACTATATGTAACTTTATTTCTCTACATGATCAAACTGTCACAAATGTCGATCGGCATTGGTGACAATTGTATGACAACGGCTTATCTCTAACACATGTTTACTTCTCACTGATACTAAACCACATGGCTGCAATTAATTCGTAGATAAGCTAGAATTAGAATCGTTAATTAAGTTAATTCTTATCTGGTCGATTGATGAGCTGTGATCACAGATCATATGCCTGGTTTCAAACTTTTCTTTTTCGTCTTTTTAAATGTTAGAAGCGAAGTGTTTTTCCACTGTTAAGTATATGTACCTCATTTCTCACTGCTGGACATATGCTTCCCCATATAGGGGGATTTGCCAATACTCGCCATGCTTGGCAGGCGGGCTGGCGAGCGCAGTATGATTTTCAATCCTCAGAAGCTGCTGCCCACGTTCTGGTACGTGGTCCCTTAGCCGACTCTTACGGCACCCACGGGAAGAGATGGGGGAGTACTATTCTAGGCCGGTACCACCACCGCACGCCAATATAGGTAGCTATTTACCTGTAACTTGAAGGCTCCAGGATTGTACCTATCAGGAAACACAGACTCAGGCAACGAGTTCCTTTCCTTGGCAGTACCTGCGCACTAAAAAAGTAAAAGCAAAACGCTTTGTACGTATAAGTGGGTGTCTACCATATTGCGATGGCGCGTTGCCGTACTTCTGGTTGACCGATGATAAAATGGAGATCATCATCATCATCATCATCATCATCATCATCTCAGCCATAGGACGTCCACTGCTGGACATAGGCCTCCTCCATTGATTTCCACAAGGACCTGTTGGAAGCGGCCCGCATCCAGCCCTTGCCTGCGATCTTAGTCAGGTCGTCTGTCCACCTGGTCGGTGGCCGTCCTATACTGCGCTTGCCAGTCCGTGGTCTCCATTCGAGAACCTTTCGGCCCCAACGGCCATTCGTTCTTCGAACTATATGCCCTGCCCACTGCCACTTCAACTTGCTAATCCGCTGGGCTATATCGGTGACTTTCGTTCTTCTACGGATCTCCTCATTTCTGATTCGATCACGTAGAGAAACCCCGAGCATAGCCCTCTCCATAGCTCGTTGTGCGACTCTGAGCGTGTTCAGAAGGCCCATAGTCAGAGACCACGTTTCAGTTCCGTAAGTCATCACTGGTAACACACATTGTACGAAGACCCTCGTTTTCAGGCACCTTGGCCGAAATGTATCCGATAATACACCGATAGACAGGCAACTCTACGCTGGTTTTCAAGCGTCTGAAGATACGTTGTAGGTTCTAGTGTGTGGCTATGATTGTGAGTATGGAATATATCGTTTTGACGTGCATAGATTTAAATATTTTTACCATAGATATTGATGTGTTCGCGTCTGTTAACGTCAACCTCACAAAACCCAGTTTTTTTTTTTAATATGGGACAACATTTACACAAGGTCTTCAGGTCCCAAACTAGGCAGAGCCTGTACTATGGTACCTGATAACTGATATATACTTAAATACATATACACACCCAGACACAGGTGAAACAGGCATGTTCATACACACAAATGTTTGACCTGTCCGGGATTCGAACCCGGGACCAACGGCTCAGAAGGCAGAGTGCCAGCTGCGCCAACCGGCCAGTCAAAGAAGTTAATTAAGGTAAGAAATATGAAGGTCATTTTTTATCAACCATTCTCTAAAAAAACTCTTCATATAAATACTTTTATACTGGTATTCTCACAATATGTAAGAAACAACTGAATGTAAATAAGATTGTGTTCCAAGGTGTTTTTAGAATCGAGTCAAATAGAAATAGAATTATGTAAATTTAAGGCGAGGGTCCACCAAAGTCGTGCCAATGTTGTTTTTTTATGCATCTTATTCTCAAGTCATAGAAATGTAAATACTCAGCAAAATATACTTGTTTTTTTTTTTTTTTTTTTTTTTTTTTTCGAGGGGAAAATCTTCCAAAGATACCCGACTGCAATGGGGATGTAGCCGGGTTATGTGAGATTTCCACTCACTAAAAACCCCTCGGTGGCCTGCCTCAGTGCTATTTGTGAGGGCTCCGGGATCTCACATGGAACGCGCCGGTGCCCTATTCGCACTTGTTTCGGTTCCCGGGAGCTGAACACCCCAGAACTTCGGTATTAATACGGTGATGTATGCCACTTACACCTCCGTCCATCTCGGACCTGTTGGAAGAGTGGTCGAAACCCCCATTTCCACCACTCACAAGTCGGTTCCTTTATATAACTATATAAAGGGGACCTTAGAGGGGGGGCAGCAAAATATACCTATGTTACATTCAATTTTGTGGTGTGACTTCCACCGTATTATATATATATAGATTATATATTTCCCGTATTATATAGATACATACATATAACTATGTACTAGTAATATACTGGTTAAAATACTGTTTTATCAAACATTGTTCTATTTCTAGTAAAATTTACATTTATATGTATGTAGTAGCTTTATTTTATTATATTATAAATTATAGCGGTTAATACAGCCAAAAATAACATCGAGGCATTAGCAATCGAAATCTAAATAAATACAGGTTTGCGTTTGGTCAGTCTCATTTTAAAGACCCCGTTTGGGATTCCATAATATTGCGACCTTCAAATATCTGGGTCTGATTAATTTGTCGTTTAAATACAATGTTTTGGTATAAAACTCAACTAACTTTACGGCATATTAAAATGTTTATACATATATGAAATTGTTATAATTATCAATTTGCTATACGTTGGTAGTAGTAACTACCGCTACTACTGTTGGTTTTCCAATTAATTGACTGGTCGGTTGGCGCAGTTGGTAGCACTCTGCCTTCTGAGCCGCTGGTCCCGGGTTCGATTCCCGGACAGGTCAAACATTTGTGTGTATGAACATGTCTGTTTGACCTGTGTCTGGGTGTGTATATGTATTTAAGTATATATATCAGTCATCAGGTTACCATAGTACAGGCTCTGCCTAGTTTGGGACTTGAAGACTTTGTGTGAATGTTGTCCCATATTATTATTATAATTAATAAATAAAAAAATACTTACCTTACACGTGATCCCATGTTGATCATGTCATTTTTATTTCTATTTTTTTATTTTAAGCTGAGGCAACAAATGCCTATAAAAGTATGACATAATTGTTGTTAAACATTATATTATACTAATTTTGTAAATATGTTGTTTGATTCGTAATTAGACAACCAGTGGTCAACAATGTAGCCATGCATCGGTCTTTATATTTTGAACGACGTTAACCAAAAAAGTAATTATTTATCAGAACCAGTACTAGGCGAATCGCGACCGCGTCCGCGAGCGCCCCGTATTCTCCTTGAAAAAGACCACCGAATGTGGTTGAAACTATAGTCGGAACCCTCTGACTTATTACGTGAGTAACTCCCGTGTTTTATACATTGATAATATTTATCAGAAATTCAACAATTTCGGTTTCAAATTAAGTATAAAAACAACGGTAGAATTTCCAGAATTCCAGTAAGTCCCAAACTTTTTTGTTTCGGTAATCCCTGGTTGGTAGGGCTATCAGCGTCACCCGATTCACTTTACGTTTAAAACGATTTCTTTAGTATTTTTGCGGTATGAAGTCACGAAATTGGAATGTGCACATTTTTGAAGCACTGACAGCATCCTCTGTCATCAGGACGGTAGCTGGATCGATCCTGCTGAACGCAAGACTAGACACTGGCCTAACAACTGAATTTAGTATAATATTTTTGAGAGTTTCATTGTTGCCGGCAGCTGAAGGGCTAATGCAATTTGTATAACCATGAGTGAACAACCATTACCATAACCATAGAAACCTCCGTTGCCAAACAACGCCAAAGACGTACTTGCTCTACTCATAAATCGAACTCTCAGTATAATTTACTTAATTAATGCAAAATTGCTTGCTATCATCTATATGGTATTTATGACAAGTTATACCAGCGCTTGGTGACGTTAGTAGTAACGTTATAAGGAAGTCAAGTTGAACGGAACTTTTTATTATCATTAGGAGTACTAATATAACATAAATAACTATAACACTGGTTCGATCCCAACAACAGCTTGAGCTTCCAGTGAAGATAACACCGTTATCAAATTCCCAGCACGGTGGTAGGGTACTTTCGAGTACCCGCCTGCCTAACTACCACCCTCAAGATTGAAAAACTGTCACCAAGCATATAGTGTGTTCAGGCAGCACTCCTCGAGAGCCAATGAGTATTGTAGGTCTAGCGTAATAACATCTTTGACCACATAGTCACTGACCATCAAGTGAGATAGTGGTCAAGCGCTAGATCTATAGAGTATAAAAAAAATCCAACTCAAACCTTAACATGACATTGATAAACCTCTTAAGATGAGTTACATATACTTAAAAACCTCCAAAAAAAATATGATTATAGCAAGAAGAACGTTTTCTTTCAGATCGGTCTCATAGAAATTTCATCAATGTCGGTTTGGTATTTTAGTTTTAAATTTGAGGTGAACTATATATATAACATTATACAATATATATATATATATATATATATTTTATAGTTATAAGTGCTGAATGTGAGACTTTTTTTTAGTTGGGTTTATATGAGCATTTCCTATGGTCATCATAAGGTTAATTAATTCCCCTTAATTCCCAGTGCCTTAGTCTTACAGAAAGTATTTTTTTGATAGACTACACTCATCACATAAATGTTTATGCCCCTGCCGGAATTCGAACCCAGGGCCACGCATACCCGTATTCATGTCGCTAACCACTGAGTCACGGCGACCGTCAGACTAATTATTTAATAACTAGATAGAACCTTTAGACTAATTTTTAGTGTAAGTCATTTTCTGTTTGCGCTCTGGTCCACTGTTGACCAAAATTTGGAGGTTAGTCTACCTAAATACTCGCTCGAACATTGTATTGTTATCTTTATTCGAATTACCGATGTATCTGATTACATTATTGTCCATACTTATATGTATACATATTCATCGACTCTATATTATGAAGAACAGCTGTGTTTGCGTTTATAATATTGCTCGCTTATGCAATAAATAGTCCGACCATTTGTAAACAGTTTGAATTTAATATTGCTTTAACGCTCATGCATAATACAATTCCATTGAAAACCTCCTCCTTTTAAGAGATAACTCAACCGAGGTTTCAACCTTTTTAAACATTGCTAATAAAATATTTATAAAAGTGATAAGGCATCTAAATCTAGGTTATATCTAATATTATGTAACAGGTGAACAAATTGAACTCCGTAATGCACACAGATAGTCGCAAATATCGAATTAAGTGTAATTATATTATCAAACATTATCGCACGCGTTGCTATGTAGCTGTTAAGTCCTTCACATCGAACGGAAATTCAAATACTTTGAACATTAATTTAATAAATAACCTACATTATTGTGTTTACAGAACATATGATCCGAAACTGATCTTCGCATCGTACAATCCTGTTTCTTGCTTAGTATACCTTATACATACGTTTGACCACTTTCTGACTTGATGATCAGTGACGGTGTGGTGGAAGTTGTTATTACGCTAGACCTAGAATGTTTACTGGCCCTCAAGGACTGCTGCCTGAACACACTACTGTACTACATTACTGTTTGGGGGTAATTTTTCAAAAATGCAGCACACATTTCAATGAACACAGCACACCATACTTTCTTTAGCACAATGTGTTTTATTTATTTATTATATATAAAAATGAATCCCTATTTCGCTTGGTCATGGCATCACGCGTGAACAGCTTGACCAATTTAGACTAAATGTGTATAGATGGGAGCTTGAAGGACCATAGCCTACTTTTTGTCCTAGAAAATGTATGGTTCCCGTGGGGTAACTGAGTTAGCGGGAAAAATATGCACGCGTGTGAACCGCGGGGCTCAGCTAGTTAATTATAAAAATAAATTAAATGCCAATGATATTACTTAGTTAACGTCACTGTAAAATGCTCAATAAACAACAAGTAAACCTTCATGACGGTGTAAACTTTCACGTAGTGGAACCATTTTAAGGCTGACCATTTGCTTAATAGACAATTTGGAATCTATTATCCGCTATTTTTTTTGAATCTAAGATAACCTTTTTAAAAATAACACGTATGAGAACAGTTCATGAAGGTTACTTCTGGATGGACAAAATTTGATTTCATTTGCTAATTTTTAACGCAAATTTAATTTCTTTGTCGTTACAGAGAGACTGAGATAGAAACCGCGAGATTTTCAAAAAATCTCGCGGTTTCTATCTCAGTCTCTCTGTAACGACAAATATTCATATTATTTCATCTGTGTGTGTGTCATTTAAATTAGCTAATAATGAGTTTACTAATTTTTTTTCGAGCGCGTAGGGCGTTATTAAGTACATATTTCTAATATTTTAAATCAACACGCATCAGGATTTGTCCCGCCCTCGCTGCCTGTAAACACCCGCGAGCCTCTGTAATGTCATCAGCACCAGTTAAGCCCTTAAGGCAAACATGTTTTGCGTCAGCATTGATATCGCATGCTGCGATATCAATGCTGGAATTAATATAATGATAATCACAGAAGTGTCTTAGTAGGTGCTTGGACTAGGATACCCCATCTTTAACCTACGCGAATCAAACATGCTTTCGGGATAAAATGTAGCCTATGTTATTCCAAAGTATAATCTATTTCAATGTGAAATTTTACACACAGATTAAGATGTTTTGATGTGAGTGAGACTTTAATCTATGACTACAGAATACTGCCTCTGTCGCTTTGCCAACTAAGCTATTTAGTAGCACCCCCAAAGAACATAACTCGTTAAGATTTTTTTAATAACGGAATCAATTAGGACTGCTTGTGGTGTGAACAGAATTCGACCTATTTACGATTCCTATTATTCCAATCAATATTCATACGGCTATCTCATCAAAGTTACATTATATAGTAGGGGCATCAATAAGCATATCACAACAACGAGACCGACAGAGAGGCACAACACGGAGTTCGATTAGATATACCAGTTTACTGAACTGTAACCTTTGGACTTTGTGTAAGTTAATAATAATTATTTTACACATCAAAAGGCCGAATTGGTACACAAAGACGTGACGTCATGACAGCTGTGGCAGTCTTGATTATTACGTCTTGTAGTCGCTATACGTCAGTAGCTTGTATATTGTATTGTTTATAAACAAAAAATGGAACCGACTTCATCACTCAAAAGTGTGATTAATTAACTATTAATTATATGCCCATATTACATTTTAATATAGCCTTTACACGAAATCTTTTTATGGTGGACAGATAAAAAAATAACTACTGATCGTATTTTATAGAAGTTGTATAAAATATAATTAATAATTACTATCTGAAAAGAGAATAGAAAAAGTTAATAAAAAAATATTGCCTTTATAACTCGGACGGGTTACACAGCGGTACTGTATGCGTGAAGTACACAGAATTTTGGGAGAAAATGTATAGATTATCTTCATTCATTTCATTCAGACGCCCTTTAGGTTCCTCGTCGAGATGAAAGACCAATTAATGATTTAATTAAATGAAGTTGTCATAACAATAACATTATTCAAATACTTTGTACTTCAAGGCATGATAATCTTTTACCTTAGTCAGTATTGCTTTAACCTTAACCTTTAGATGTTTGTCAACAAATGATTTCCGGTAAATATTGCACTATAGTTTGTCTATCGACGTTAACACGCGTGCGAAACGCGTAAATTTTCAGTATTTAAACATTTTACCTGAGACGTGATAGTCACTGACTGGGTATCAGGGCAGATAGTGGTGAAAACCTAAACCTGTACAGTAAAGTAAAAAAAGTAAAAAGTATGAATGTCAAAACACAAAGTTTTTCTTAAAATGTTGACTGGATTTAACTTTAATTTCGTTTTTGACCTCATCTTATTAATTTTTTGATTGAAATTCGAAAAGATTCGGTTGAAATTAAAACGATAACAGTTTACAGTCGCTTGAAGCTGTGAAAAATCAAACTTCTATAAGATACGGCCGTTTATGCCGCAAAACACATATGTTTTCACACTCAAGGGAATCAAAATTTATAGGATATTTCCCGTTTACCTAAAACTAAGAAACTTGGCAAGTAATACCGTCTTATACTACAAGTAAAGGGAAAAACCTGAAAACTATACATTTGTAATTAAATCATAAAAAACACGATCTTTATGCAAGGAACGGGTCAAATTTTGAATTGAGTTAACCGTGTCATGTGGGTAGCGTATGAAATGAGTTCATTGGCACAAGCTTAAACTTATTTTTAATTATTTTTATGATGTATGTATATTAAAACTGACGTGGTTTTGACGCATTATTAATGTATCAAACACGGGAATTACTCACGTAATAAGTCAGAGGGTTCCGACTATAGTTTCAACCAAATTCCCGTGTTTTATACATTCATGATATATACGTATAGTTTTCGATTTATGGCGAATAATGAAAATAAACCTATTTATTCAAGTAAATATAAACTATTTTTGATGATATAATGTACCTAAAAATATGTTATAATATGTACCTACAAATTTGTACGGAACCCTCGGTGGGCGAGTCCGACTATATCCATATCGTAGATAGTATCCATTCGGCTAATATCGCTGTATATGAGTGCAATCCCGAGTCCTTGTCCGGTCCCTTGAAGGTCATTAATAGAGTCGAAGGTATCACAAACACGTCAAAAAATAGATGGGATGATAAAATAAGTTCATCAGTTAGTTGCACAGCGGTGTCACTATAGGTGTCATTCAATGCTATGTGATTTTCGATGAGAATTTTAGTACTTTTTATTCCAAAGATCTTGTCGTTTTTTGTGGAATAACCACCTGTTTTATTCTACGAGTACTATATTATAGATCTATCATTTGAGGACTATTTCACTTCATGGTTAGTGACGATGTGGTCGAAGCGGTAATCACGCTAAACCAATAATAATTTCCTGTTCATGACGTGTAACAGTGTAACCGCAATACTCGAGTAAAATAGCAGGGTGCAGCTATAATTATATATAGCTATAATTATAGTTGCGATATAAATTGTATTAGTGCATTAAAGTTGAAGTGTTTGCTTAAATAAATATATATTGCTCATATAATATGTTATCAGCATTCGTCTATCAGTAATGTAACGAAGGACGTGTGATCCTAATGTAGTTATCATTTAGTCCACATGATAACTGTTACGAGACTAAATTTATTGGTGGTTTTTAGTTTTTTATCATCTCGTGACTCAATTTTATTAATATTTTAAGTACAAAAGTACACGCACGTCAATACGTGGAGAAATTCGGCAATGTCGATAATGTATATTCATGAAATTCTATTCAAATACATAATTTATTTTTAAAATGGTGTTGCATGGTGAGAAGAATTTAGATTAAATTTATTCTCATCAAGCTACAGTATTAAACAAATACATAGAAATTCACACGAAACAAAATTACATAAAAAGTATGATACAATAACTCATTATTCTATATGGTACTTAAAAAATGAAACTTAATTTTAGCACTGAGTAGTTGAGTTACTACACGGTCTTATCACTTGTAGGGTTTTGTTCCCAGGCAAGATTCCGATGGAAAAACGGAGAAATGAGTGGAAGGTGGTATGGTATGAGGTATTGCGCTAAATTGAGTATTTAGATCTAGTGCATATTTTTTATATAAATTCTAATATGTACATATAAAAATGTAACACTTATATTAAATTTTCAATATCCTACTATGTAATATTATAAATGCGAAAGTGTGTGAGTATGCATATTTGTTACTCTTTCATGCCAAGCCTTCTGTACGGATTTGAATGTAATTTGGAACACGGGTAGCTAATATCCTGGATTAAAACTTCACCGTTTTTCATCACCGTGCGGGTAACAGCGCGGCGCGGGGCGGAGCTAGTAATTAATATTTTATAACGAAAGCGAGGAACAATGATTAGCCCGAAATGTCAACAATGAGTAACAAAGCAGGTGTCATCACTAGGAAAATATGTACGTCAGCGCCTAACAAGGTTCTCTATTACCCCCCCCCCCCGCCCTAGTTCCTGCCAGATCACCAAAAAAATGAACCAAATAGTTACTTACACACTTGTACGAATCACCGAACTTAGATTCCAGAAGTTTGTGTGTATGTTTGTTTTTGTACTTTTCCACGCTCAAACGGCTAGACAGATTGAGATGAAATTTGGTATGTAGATACTTCAGGTCCCGGAATAACAGATAAGCTACTTTTCATCATCATCGTCGTCAGCAATCATCACCACGTGGGTAAAACTACGGGGCGCAGCTAGTATATAAAGACGAAAGTTTGTTTGCTACTGCTTCACGCTGAAACGGCTGAACCGATTTGCATGAAATGTAGAATAAAGATAGCTTACACCCTGTTCCCGTGGGATAGCGAGAAGACATAAAAATCGTCACTACCACGTACCACTCGTGGTATTCACCGCGGGTAGCACCGTGGGTCACACACCTACTAACGTTTTACCTTCGTTTGCACATTAGCTAAGTATGTAAACACGGTTTTCTTCTAAGTAATTAGTTATTCAGCACTCAGTAATGTAATCAATTATACTTTGCCCTTAAATTATAATGCTTGTTTCATAATGTAATGAGTTATAATATTTACTACAATCAAGAATAACTTTAAGTGACGATGTTTATACAAGCACCGGAAATATGACTGGTATATATTACAACATTTGATGTGTGTGACAGCTTAGAATAATAACGTGGGGCGGAACTGTGTATGAGCCCTATTGTTCTGAGACTTATCATTCTAACTATTCTATTCTGTGACAGTACTCTCCTTAGAATGCATGTCTAGGCGGATTTAATAAACAAATACAACAATCGAATCTGACTTTAAAATATACTTTATCTCATCTCATACTGAAATATAAAGATTAATAAATCGGAAACGGAACTTGAATGACAGTCTTTATGGACAATATTATGTCGAAATAAATTTTAAAAGAACATATCGATACAGCTCTTCTATGACAAATGTATCGAAATGTTAACTTTTTACATATATATATAACTTTAGCTAGAGCAAGAAGGTTGCTATGCAGTTTTTCTATATATATGTATAAATGTAAACACAACGTTTGTCATATAATTTAAGTAATATGTGTAATCCTATTTTGGCCATACTTAAGCTTAGATATACTACATAGGTACATGTTTAATGTGACGCTGTTAGATTATTTAAATAAATAAATAAATAATAATATGCAATCGTTTAATAATCTGTGGACGCGGCGCAATACGCATGCGCGATCAGCAAATGGATTACGGCGCTAAACGTTGATAAATAAATCCAAACATATGCTGTAAAATTACCTAAATTTCATTATCTATTTTATGAGATTAGATAAAGTTGAGTATGAAACTGCACATAATTTGGTTTTAAAACACTCGTGTAATGCTATATATCCATAACCATGCATCGTCCTTCCCTAAGAACCCTCTTTATGAAACAGTTTCATAAACTGCTATTATATATCTTAGAAATGGTCAATATTATTCGTCTTACATATAGAGCATGCGAAAAGAGAACCGTCGCGTCGTCTTGGCGTAAAATGGAACTAAAGTTATGATTTGTCTTTATATATTTATACAATTTATACATACTGCATAAAATAGAGTATCAAGATGTTACTGTCGCACTATAATATCGTAACGGTCTCTAAAAATGTCAACATATCAAACGCATAGGCGGTGTATCAAATATGGTAAAATTACCATTTTGAGTCTTATCAGCTTAAATATTTTGTTGAAAGTCTTAGGCCATCTTGCGCCTTGCGCAAAATCAAATTATCCGCTAATTTCGCCTCAATCTCAGATTACATCACAAATTTGCAGGCAAACATTCTGATTTAATCCAAGATCAGGCGACAATGTCGGAGAATTTGTTTGGCGCAAGTGGGCCTTAAATGAATAAAAAAGACGTGTGGCACTCGGGGACTGCCGCGGTAAAGCGTTTGCATAGCATTTTTTATCAACTTATGCAATTCATATATTAATAACTTATGCAGTAACGCCGATACAACCAATGCCACCTAGAGGCGAGTTGCTGAACTAAACCGACAAGCGTGATATTCAAAAAAGTCATTAAAAGTTCTGCTATTCATCGATAGATGGCAAAACTAAAAAGTATCACCGCTGTGCCGGTCGGAGTGGGGGGTGTTAAGTTTATTTTCGTTACGGAATTTCTGGATTCGGTCTCCACGCTCAAGGCCCGCGATAGAAGCTATGCAATAGCTTAAAATTCCCTTTATGAAAAAATCTCGCGGCATCGACAAATGCGCTTGAACGAGAAAAGATAAAAAATAACGAGTTAAACAAGTTATTTCACACGAGCGTTGAAATAGGTTCCATTTTTTTCTATTTTTTTTTAAGCAAACGGTCGGCAATGCCTCTTTTGCGTAGAGTTTTAGAACAGATAATATGTCTAAACCAAACTAGATGTTGTGCAGTGATGGTACCTGCCTAGAATAGTGCTCCCCCATAACTTCCCGCGGGTGCAGTAAGAGCCGGCTAAGGGATCACGTACGAGGTGGGCAGCAGCGCCTTCTGAGGATAGGAAGCCATACTGCGCTCGCCAAACTGCATGCCAAGCGTGGCGAGAGTTGGAAGATCCCCCTCTATATGAGGGTGGCATATGTCCAGCTGTGGATGTCCAATTGCTGAGAAGAAGAAGAAGAAACCAGATGTTTGTCTTGCGCTTATTCTTGACCTATCGCATTTATGATTCTAAATATGAATCCTTAGTGCCTTAGTATGATTTGTTCGTAAAGAGAAGATAATTATGTTATTACTACAAATACATTACAGTTTGTGGTATCGCTCCCTTTTGTTACTGCTTTGGAGTTCTGGGTGCTTTGGAGGCCTTATTAGCCAGACGTCCCCAATTACTAAGGCAGCAGATGTTGCATCACATTATATAAATTCGTGCGATGAGGGTAAAAAAATATTTTTGATTGGAAATTCTCGTGAGTTTGACACATTATGATATAGATGTAGAATCCGGCTTTCACTTTTCACTATCGCGATCTGGCAGCGTAAACTCACCTGACGATGGGTGTCGGACATGCCCGAAACCTAGGTCGAAACTTCGACTATAAACCTGAGTATAGCCGGATACTACATCTATATATGGTAAAAAAGGATTGTGAGAATCGATCCAAAATGGAGAAGATATCGATGAAAATTCATAAAAAGAATACATACAGTAAAACATATAACCTCCTGCTTTTTTGAAGTCGGTTAATAAAAATAAAATATGATTCTTAGACTACCCATTTTCTTACCGTTTTTGGCGAGCATAGTGGTACTGCCATATTATAGGTTTTACAATGGTCAATATGTGACATAATATAGGTTTTTCTATATATTCCAGAATGCTGGGCAAGAAATGTCGGAGTGCATGACGAAGCTGGTGAACGTGTCGGCGTTGACACAGGAGATTGAAGAAGCCAAACCTAACGGGAGAGTTGACGAGGTTTTCAAAAAGTAAGCAACTCTCATATGTGTCAGTAATCTAATAAATAGATTGTTAATGAATTGTCGTTTTTGCTAGGTTTGCTATTCTACTTGGAGCATAAATTAGAATGGCTACACAGAGTTTATTCCTACCGCAATACAATTACGCTTTATTAAGATAACATTTGAATCGCCAGTGCATTGTTTATGGATTGCTTATCTTAATAAATAAGAGAATTGGCACCCAATACACTCTTTTCTCTTCTTTCTATAGAAAGCATAAAATAAACCACATAAGCTGTTATCTCACAAAATATTTTTATAGCTAGGCAGAAACAAAAATCACAAATAGCTTGTGTAAAAATAAATGTTTATGCGTTTGCCTGTAGTTGTATCCTGTCCAGTTTTTAGTTTTTTTCTTTTTTTTTTATCACACTCAGGCCCCCGCACTAGGATTCCCTGTGTCGCGGGAGGCATGGACACACACAAACAACCAAGACCCGGGACAAACATCTACACTCATCGCACAAATGTTTGCCCCTGCCGGGATTCGAACCCAGGGTCCGGAAGACACAGAAGTTATGTCACTGACACTGACCACTGCGCCACGGCGACCGAGTTACGCGATCTTAAGAGGGTAGCGCATCTTCGCTTTTTAATACCATTGGAAGTAGGACATTTTAATGCAAAACCAATAACTCTATTTAGATACTGTGACAAGAAGCCTTTATTCGAGGGTTGTCTGAAGAATTTCACTGAAACCTCCAAGAAATGCTTATCAGAGAAAGAGCAGGGCCACCTCAAGACCGTGTACAATGTCACGCAGCAGCTTGCAGAGTTCATCTGCTTCAAGGAAGGCGACAGGATCGCTTGTAAGTTTCCATGTTTATTCTTCTTACACCTAATTCAGTAATCACTCATATTACCTAAAATTCTCTATATATTTATTTATTTATTTGATCACAAAAGACTTAGGCTTAACATACAGGACACAGCATTATTAAGGAAAATTTTATATTAGAGTTATGCTTGGTGCTGATCCATGAATTCCACACTAGGGTCACCTGTGTTGTGGAATTCACGTTCTTCTCAAAATTTAATACAAAATGTGTACAACACGTGCCGTGGTGGTACCGGCCTAGAATAGTACTCACCCATCTCTTCCCGCGGGTGCCGTAAGAGTCGGCTAAGGGATAACGTACCAGGAGGTGGGCAGCAGCGCCTTCTGAGGATCGGAAATCATACTGCGCTCGCCAACCCGCCTGCCAAGCGTGGCGAGTATTGGCAAATCCCCCCTATATGGGGGAGGCATACGTCCAACAGTGGACGCACATAGCTGAGAAAAGAAAAGAAAAAGTGTACAAAGTAAAGATAATGTAAATATTTATTAAATAATATACTTACTATAATAAATATTAGAACAGTTGTATTCGATTGCGGGTAGTTTTATTTGCCGCCAATTCACGCTATAATTTATTTTAAACTAGCTGCGCTTCGTCGTTTTACCCGCGTGATGAGGGTTGATGATGATGAACTAACATAACCGAATTTATGTAATATTCTTCGTCTCCCATCATTTGATTAAAGGATCTACTTATATTAATTTTCAGTGTTCATCGCTGAGGGTGGCAAGGAATGTTTCCAAGACAAGCATGATGAATTGCATAACTGTGTCAACAAAACTTTGGGGGTACAAAAGGAGTTTGACTTTAATACCGTGTCTGACATGACTCTCTCTTTCGACGTAAGTGCATACGAAAAAAAATAGCTCTTAGTCTATGACAATAATTATGATAGAAGTGACAGTGACATGATGTATGACATTGACAGATCCGTCAATGTCAGCAACTATAAAGAGATGATTATTGTTTTTTGACATGATGTTCGACATTGACAGATCCGTCAATGTCGGCAATCATAAATAGATGATTGTTGTCTTTGCTACGCCAACTGGGCTGAGCACCATCTGTGCTCGCCCCCCCCTCCGGTGAAGCTGTAAATGCCGGTAGAGGCAAACAGCATTAGTCCGTTAGAAAAAAAAAAAAAAAAAAAAAAATTTGCTACGGCACTTGCCATCGAGCTGCTGAGCGGTACGTTTGTACAGAATAATTGAAGAATCAACCATGGATCGTAACAATTTTATTTTCGGGTTTGAGGGCTAAGTCCCACATTATACTGAGAACAGTAAGCGGAGTCTCATGGTACACCTGATAGAGAAAGTCACAATAATATGGAGAAACGAAGTAAATGCTAAAGTATGCAAAATCTACCGGTATTGCCAACTTAGACGTTTTAACATTCTGTCTACACGTTTTAGGCAACGTGTCGTAATGACCCCGGTATTACAGATATCCATACCTGTAATAAACATTTTCAATGTAATTATACTAATTTTACATTTATCTAATAAAATTTTGTAAGTAAATAAGTATGTCACAAATGAAACAAGAAATAAAAAAATATCTCATCTTATCATAGGCGACGGTGATCGCTTACCATCACACGACCTGCCTGCTTGATTACCACCTATTTAATTTAAAAAATCAACCCACATATGAGCCTTATTTAAGAACAAGAGGATCTTCACTGGTAACTGAATGAGGATTCAGACAGGATGAAAAATAATATGAAGGAATGGCCTCTGGAGGGCACATTTTTACGATTAATATCGTTCAACCAATCAGCTGTAAGTCAGTGACTGATTGTAGATATAAAATAGAAAAAAATGACACATACAGATTAAAATATCCATTGTCGTTGGTGCATATTATTATCACCAATGTGAAAGCTATTATTCACTCAAACTATTATATATATATGTATTATCCGGCTTTAATCACGTTTATAGTAGAAGTTTCGACCTAGATTTCGAGCATGTCCGATGCCCATCCTCAGGTAGGATTACGCTGCCAGATCGCGACGATCACTGCGCCGGATAATACATCTGTATAAAAATGTCATACTGACGAGAATTGCCAATCACTCAAACTAGCTACGTATTTATAATCCAAAAGCTCTTTTTTCTATTAATACAAAATTTTAATTTCGTATAACTTTTAAAACGCTGTAATATATATAATATAATATTAGAGCAGGTTTAATCGGTTTTGGGTAGTTTTAGTCAGCACCGAATTAAATGCCGATTTTTAACGAAAATACACTCTTAATTTAATAAAAATATAAAATTTTTGGATTGTCATTCATAAGTATTCTACTTATTTAGATATTACTGTTACAGTCTACGAACTTTCTTATTTAACACAATTTTAGGAAGTTCGACTGAAAATCAGAATTACTTACTAAATTCTATATTGTTTTTCGTTTCAGTGGCGGATCGCACAGGTCCGTTGTAAAACGTTGTATACTTAATACCTTATAATATTATTATAATAGTTTTCTTAATCAAATTACAGGAGGGTATATATTTCTTTGACCATTTCTCGTACCAGTTGGCTTTGTGAGAAATTTCTTGGTGATTTATGTGAACTTGTGTATTTTTCAGGAAAAACAATGCAAACAGATGTCCGACCTACAGATTTGCATCGTGGGCGTGCTCGAGACCTGCCCCAAACCTACATCGGCCAATATCGTCGATTCGCTCTTTAAGTTCATCATAAAATCTACACCTTGCGACAAATTCAAGGTAACACTTACAAACTACCGTATCAGTAATACTAAATCTTATAACATTGATACAAATAATATTAATAAAACCTGACGCCATCCGACGTAATGCGACGAGCTTTGAATCAAATCTAAATCGTAAATTTTTCGAATATTTTGTCCAAACCAAAATCACACTATAAGTAGGGATTGAAAATGTCCGGATTCTCAACGATGCGGCCGGAGCCGTATATTATATAGGTATAATTTTTTTTAAGGTTCGAAAACCTTGTGGTACCTACACAGGAAAATAACAAATTTAATTCAAGACAATTTTAGGATTAAAGATGCGAGTACACCCTAGAAAGTTTGAACGTTATTACTGCCCGTAATTTGAAGAGAAAAGAAAGAAATATTTGAAGACAGATTTTTATTCCAATTTTGAAATGCCTAGGCCGCGGGGAACAAGGAATCACAGTTACCAAATATTTACCGGGTATTTAATAGCCTATTACCAAGTAATAGGTATTACCAGTGTAAGAAGATAATTCCTGTTAATTTATTCCTCTTCTCCAGAGACTATGTAGTCTTAGCTTCGGCAAACTGGCTCCGGCAATTGTTTAATGATGCCGGATCCGCCGGATTACCGCATCTGGATTTTTGGATTGAAATCCCTAAATGCAAGCCACGTGTTATCGCTTACGTCAATCGATCCCATACATTAATATTGAGGTGTTGTTGATGGTGGTAAGAAGCATGCCCAGTGATTTGGTCTTCGCTGCGTATTCTCCTAAGCAAACCGACGTCACGCGCCATTTATTTTAAAATCGGCAGAACTCGCATATTTAAAAAAAAAATCTACAGAAATATTGACCGCGGCTAAATATTCCGGTCAAGTGAAAAATAGCGGTAAGAGAGCAAAATTAGATTAGAGTGTTGTGTAACCACGACATTTTTTTCGACAATTTTAACCATCGCTTTATTATCTCAAAAATGGTTATTCTTAGGAAAACTCTCAAGACCATTTTGGTAGGAAATTGCATGATCTAAAATTTTCTCACAAGTATTTTTATGAACTAACTTGACCATGTTTTGACTTTAATCATGTTCATAATATAATTCGCTTAATTCGTGATTAAGTAATAATACTTATTATTAATAATAATTAATACTAATTTATATATTTGACTTGCTAAACTAATCCAGTTCCAATTGTTACACAAATAAAATATCAATTGACGCATCTTTTCACCAAATATCTGATAACGTAATGTAATATTTAAAATGAGCTTTTTGCATATTTGAGTTGCAATGTATTTTTTAATTATAGCTTTTCTTTATGCCAATACAATAACACATATCTTAGACCATTTTTGCAAAAGATGAAACGACTCAATTACCATCTTACATTGCATTAGTTCCGATAGATGTCGTTGTAACAAATGTCTGTGTAATGGTTTGATTTGGACTTGTTTGGTATTGGGTTAAATATGAAACAAAATACTTATATTACATTGTTGAAGGAATAAATTCGGCTACTATTATGATTTGAACCCACAACTACATAATGCCGTCCTGTACTATAGCTTACATGGCAAAACGACAGGACGGTATTCTATCCTCGTGGTTTCAAATTTTTATTTTATTTATTTATTAACATTCACACAAGGTCTTCAGGTCCCAAACTAGGCAGAGCCTGTACTATGGTAACCTGATGACTGATATATATATACTTATATACATAATACACCTAGACACAGGTCAAACAAACATGTTCATGCACACAAATGTTTGACCTGTCCGGGGATCGAACCCGGGACCAGCGGCTCAGAAAGCAGAGTGCTACCAACTGCGCCAACCGGCCAGACAAAATCCCACAAGTAGCCGAATTTTTACCTTCAGAAATAAGAACGTAAGTTCCGCCTAGCATGATGTTAATGCAATAAAACTCTAAAATATATTAAATATTACTAACAATACTAACTCACTAATATGTTAACAACAGGAGCAGGAGGATGTCGGACCAAAAAATAGAAGTCAGAAGGCAGTAAGTTAAAGCTAACTGTTATTTGTCGTGATCGTTTGGTTTGTGTTCTCTGTGTTTTAATTTTTATTTTACAATTCACTAACACTTTTTTTACAGTACAGTTTTTATAGACTATTGCGGAGGTGTATTCTAACGAAATATTGAACCAATACTCCCTAATAGATCGATATAAATGTCATTGCGAATACGTGATGGGCGTTATATACATCAAATGTTTGTGTGGTTGAATAACCATTTGCTGCGGCACCCAGTTCTACTGATTCATTGGGACCCTGGAAAAGAGTAGCAGCAATTTTAATAAATAAAACTTGAAGGGGGAAAGAGAGACATTTTGTGTGAAACTTTGTGAAGATCTAAATTAACGGGAGCGAAGCCTTCGGGGATAGCTAGTTTAAAAAAACTGTAACCTGGCTTGGGCGGCTCTATGCCCAAGTCAGTAGTCCGTTTTCTCCGCTATAGGCCGGGAACATAGCGTGGGCGTATAAAATTATTTAACTTAATATTACACTCTTCGCTGCGATCGGTATTGTTTCATAGCGCGGTGGCGGTTGCAACCGACTGTTGTGAAATATATGGACGACCGAGCTTCGTTGGGCGTCTTATAAAAAACAAATTACTTGTATATAAGAATTTCTACATAATTTATCTACATAAATAAACTTAAAAAATCAATTAACTCAAAATACTGTTGAAGCGTAAAGATTTATCCAATTCGTTTGAGCCTTTTTCGCAACACCATCTAGAAATATACAAGCTTGTTTTATTTTAATTTTTAATTTAAATTAGATGTATTTTATTATTAATTAAGGTATATGCAAGAGATTTCTTTCAGTAAGAATTCCTTGTTGATAATTATTTGCCCCCTAGAGCACAGAATTACCGATACAGCCTTAGTTTTTATTGCGCAGGTTTTCTGAGCCTAGTTTTGAAAACCAGAATTACTTTTGCCTTTCTGTGTGCTCTTGCCTGCTGCTATACATTTATCAGTATTATTATCAGTGTCTTGATTTGACAGTCGTGGTTGTAACCACAATTAAAAATATCTGTTTCATTTTCAGGAAAAACCCAAACCGAGTTCCGCAACCGGTCTCATGTTCACCACGGTGACTGTAGTAGCAGCCATCGCTACTACGCTACTGCTTTAAGCATCGCTTTAATTATCTGTGTACCTTTTATAGGACGTTTCAATCTTGTTTTAGTTATGTGGGATATATTTAAAAGTCCTGTCTATCTGTATCTTAGCAGGAACTTATAAAATGTTCAGCTAGTTAAACATTGACAACACGACTGAATCCTTGCAAATGATCTGTGCAACTGTAAACGAGCACGAATAA
Source organism: Apeira syringaria (assembly GCA_934044485.1). Taxonomy (NCBI): domain Eukaryota; kingdom Metazoa; phylum Arthropoda; class Insecta; order Lepidoptera; family Geometridae; genus Apeira; species Apeira syringaria. The sequence continues at coordinate 6,672,845 of OW203665.1, read as the reverse complement.
TTGTTAAACGTAAAGTAATTGTATCCCAGAGTAAAACAATTGAATTCAGTACGAACTATCATTCATCGATTATATTTGTGACGCAGTGAATTGATAGTTTGTACGCACTATAAGCTTGTTTATACAATGACAAAACACACTATTTCACGAATCGTACGAGCACGAATATACATCGAAACAGTTAAGTAATTGAATCATAAAACAATTGATTTCTGTACGAACTATCAGTCATCTATTAAAATTTTGCCAAAGTGAAAATGTGGTTTGTATGCATGACAATCAGTGCGATATTCGGTTGCTTATACAATAAATTATACGAATACCTTACGTACGAGTACCTTATACATTTTACGAATTACTTTTTTGTTGTCAATGTACCGATAGAAGATGGACATGTCTTTTTTAATTTGCTTATATATTAAGTTAGTTATAATATGGTTTGGTAAAAACAACGTGTTTTGCGTCCGGTGTAAAATATGTTCATGGTATAGGCCTCCATTACACACGTGCGTAAAGTTGGGGTTATGAAACAGTTTCAAACATCAACTGCCAATTTTATCCCTTTTGTTAAATATCGTTCTCAAAAGACAGCACATATACGTACAATGAAATATACTACGTTTGCTGTTAATTAAAACCAACTTATGTGCCGAAACGCGCAGAGGTAGAAAATAGAGAATGCTACATATAACTTTAAAAATGGCAGTGTTCACAAGCTATATTGAAAAATAATCATTTTATTTTAAAAGTGATTATATTTTGGTCCATGGCAGGGTCCGCTCACTCCGCTGGTCAAATCGTATTTTGGTCTCGTCACTGCACGCCACTTGCTCCGCCCAAAATGTTGGTTATACGCGTTTAGATTAACTTTAAGATCAGATAATGGCCCTAATTCTGTTAATCCCACGAACTAGCTAAAACTCACTAAAATTCTTCAAGTTGAAATAGTTCGTATTCTATTTGCCCTTAAATTCAAGTTCGTATAACTCCATACAACGCTCTCACTAATATTAGATGAGTTTTATTCCATTGCTGGCCAATTGTGGGTAGTTTTAGTAGACACCAAATAAGTGGCGACTTAATTTCGCTAAAACTACCCGCAAATTTAATAAATACATTAAATTTTAGTGATGTTATTGATAAGTCTCATATCAATTTAGACTTTATCGTAACCTTATAAGAACTGATTTAGTTTTCCAAAATTTTAGTTTAGTTCAGTTGAATAAGCGAATCACTACCAATGCTCGATAAAGCAAAATATAGTGTGACCGACGGAGTGAACAACCTTTTATATAGCTGGACTCTCATTATTCCGCGCGTGTGTTCGAGAAGCTTCTTCAATATAACAAAATAATCATATCAATTAGCATTTTTAGGCACAGAACATAAGACATAGATTAGTTTAATTTGAAGTGACTTATTTCAAGCTTTACACGCACATGTAACAATACAACGAAACAATGAAGCCGGTAATGCATAGTTTAAGTGTAAATGTTAGTTTATGAGATAGTGACATGACATAAGAAACCATTAACACAGTGACAGTGTAAACATTCACAGATATGAAATAATAAATGAATAAAAGTTAAATTTCATCAATTTATCACTCACATTCCATTAGACCTCAGTAAGATGCGTATTTTGAAAGCTTGTAGTTTTTAAATACTTTTTTTAACTAGGTATGTAGCGAAATGTAGAGCGATAATAATCAATTATATATAGACGTACGGCAATTCGCCATCGCTATATGGTAGATATACCACCTATACGCACGAAGCGTTTTGCTTCCACTTTCTTAATGCGTACTGCCAAGGAATGGAACTCGTTGCCCGAGTCTGTGTTTCCCGATATGTACAATCCTGGAGTCTTCAAGTCGCGAGTGAATAGGTACCTTCTAGGTTTGCGTGCTAAATCCCTAGACAACGTCATCACTTAACATCAGGTGAGACAGTTGTGAAACGCAAACTTATAATAGTAAAAAAAAAAAAAAAAAAAAAAATTAAATATGATAACAAATATGGTTTATGTCCCGGCTATGTTCATTATGTCATTGGTTATTTTGTTCGCATCATGACACGCAGGTACCTCGCATAGTTGTCAACAGCTTTGAATGCTATAAACCAATGTTACATCTGATTCCCCATGTATAAGCAAAACATTTCTAGAATAGGTAATGTGCTATAGGTATAAAAGAAATACTTTTTTAGTTATTTAAACTAAGGTCCATTGTATTTTTATAATTTAATGGAATTAAGACTTGATAAGAAAGTGACGCTTTGTCTATATCACCATAATTGCGTCGACGTAGACCAAGAAGGTTTTATAAGGATTTTGTATATGATGCGTAAGTTGGAACGTCTGATTACGCTGTAGTGGCTGTCTGGCATTCACAACCTCCTTAGTCCCTGGCCCCTAGCATTGAACCTTATTGACTTAAATAATCCACAGTCGTTTATTCGAGAAATAGAGATGAATGGGATCTCTACACTTACATGTAATTTAAGCATGTTTTTTTTTTCAACCCTAACGTACACATCGTTCGATTTGAAGTAGTCAATAAAGCATTGTTGATTTGCGAGACGGCACGTTACGTCGAACGCACCCCACTCAAGATCCTGAATTGTCGATCGTGATATCGACTACGTGTAAGTGCCACGTTATACCCGTAGAAACAGTATAGAGCATTGTTGATTTAATATGTCAGTCTTAGATCTTCATTTCGGCAAGTCTATGGTAGACGTGTCGATCGGTACCAAATGCCAATTGTACAGCCAAACCCTTTGTATTACAATTGATCTGTGTTTGTAACCTGTTAAATCATGCTTAATTAATATGGATCGAAAAGATCGTTTGAGATCTAGCGTTCTCTATATATAAGTCTGGAATAGTTTGTGAGATATAACAATTGTAATATATTTGGACAAAGTATATTAATATTTTTGTAAGGATACCTTTATATCATAGCATGCCTATATCGCATAGAAAACATATCCTTTTATATTAATGTTTTACATGCCAAAATATTGTGGCCAAATACGATATTGTCGTCCACCTAATGCTTGAGCTTGTGAGATTTTATACGAAAAAAAAATGTAGAGCAACATCGAACGAAAATCTGGTTTTTAATTTAGAAACAGCTAAAACAGGAGTCATTGAAGGTTGTAGTATTATCCCGCCAGGGGGCCACATCGCTAGTATTGTTGGTCTATCAAAAACTTATAATTTTAGCTATATCATTCCAGTATTTTTTTTACTATAAAAACTAATAAAAAACATATTGCCTTGAAACAATATTAATGTTTAGGTTGCCAAGTTTGCAACAATTGAATTTTCCTGGTTAAGGATTTTTTTTTTAATTCTACGATATTGCTCTAATTATTTTCTGAATGTTTTGCTGGTAATGTTCCTAAACGTTACCAGCAAACTGCTGACCAGCTTCTAAACCTCAATAAAAAATCACCAATGATTGTGGCGCTATCTGAGATCAGTCCTCATTGCAACTTCGAGCACATACAGCCCAAAAAAGATAACAGATTAAAAATACTGTGAAGTAAGTCACGAACGTTCACAGTTCCGACGTTCGTCTCTTAGGCATCTGGGGGCCTACCACCAACTCTTATAGCAGTATTATTGTAATCTTACTTTGAATTTTCGTACCACAAGGCCACATAAGCAATGTTACTTTAATGTTGTTTAGACTAAGCAGTTTTGTGACGTAAACCTCTATTTCGTTCACTCAAAGCGTACCATGAGCCAGCGCCAACGAAAGCGACAACGCTATATGAAAATATAATGTTGTCTCGCTTGCCCTTACAGCAGGAATGTTTCTTCGTTCATTCTACACGTCACTGAGCGATAATAAAACAATAATGTTTTAAGACGTTCATGGTACGAATCTGAGCATTATTACTTTAAGCTTGAAGTATGACGTTCTTGAAACATGATGGTTTTGTAAAAGTTGATGGTACGGCCCCTGTTCAGTCAAATACTTTACTGAATCTGCATAAATAAGAATACTTGGCATATTGTATCAATGGTTTGTATAATGTCTTACGTCTCCTATACCGAACAGCTTATTTTAAATAAAAACTTGATTTTCGCTCGTTGTAACATTTACCCATACTTTAAAAGGCTTTTTAAATGCTTTCATACTTACGTAAAGATAAAAGTATTAATAAGTATAAAAAGTAAAATACATTTTCGGAGAAATGAAACAAAACTATAAATGCAAAGAGCTTCCAGTCCATAGACGTACAATTTTTCATATTACCAACTCAAATATTTCTATTACGAATTTGTTTTATAAGTATTGTGTTATCTTATCCTATTTATAAGATTATAATTGTACACGGCGTTATAATTATGAATGTCGATTATTGCCTAATCAATTATAAGGAATCGTTGAAAAATATGTTCAGTAAGATCAGCTGATTTCCGCGACGCGACGAGGCGGGAGCAATGACCTCAGTACTTTTCGCACCAACAGTAAGTTATGTTAGGCGATAGCGATCTCCAGGGTCAATGACCTCGCTGCCCCAGCTAATTTATTTTAAATGCGTTCATGGTCTAAATATATAGTAATCTTTGTTAATGGTAGTGATTCTCTTGTTCAAGTACACTAAACTTAAATTGTAATTGTAATCTACGAACCGACTTGGACTCCCGTAGTAAATACTGAAAAATACTCTCCGCCCAGTTTCGAATTTATTTTCATTTTTTTTAAAACTTGTATTGCTTATAATGAAATGGCTCTTGTTCTATTTACGCTTTATTCAATTGTTGGCCAATCGCGAGTAGTTTTAGTCGACACCAAATAAGTGACGATTTAATTTACGTAAAACAGCGCAATTTTAATAAAATACCCAATTTTAATATTGTTATTAAGAATAAGTGACATACTTATTTAAGCTTTAGCGTTACAACATAAGAACTATCTTATTTTGTACAATTTTAGTTTATTTTGGTTGAATACGAGAATCACTACGATTATGCTATTGACGGGAATTTTAATAGTCGTTTGTCCTAACTACCAATGCGGGGATTGGCACGTGAATCAAAGTTTCTCTTGAATTTTGTTGTTCGCTAACAGGCGGTAAATCATACTTATAGACAATTACAACGATGCACTTTGAATTAAGGACTTAGAAAAATTTGCTTGGTATTTGTTATAAAGTTTAGAAAGACGCATCCGAGGATAGTTATGTATGGAAACTGTTGAAAAAGCAGCGGCAAAACGGTCAATCAAGTCAGGATAATGATTCTACATCTACTAGTAAACACTTTCTATATATATTATGTAATCATTTATTAGTACCTATTAGGTCATAGTTGATGATTGATCAATTGTATGATTTTTTACATGAGAAATATTTGAAAATTATTTTTATATTATAATTTAATTAAATATCATATTTATCAGAGAACTCAAAGCAAGATTTTTGGAGCAACTAATGCTTAGATGTTTTGCGTAAGTATAGTATATTAAGTATTTCTTGTTTGATTCTGTACAATAACTGCCGTACTATGTATATGAATGCCAAAAAATATAATTATTTAATTTTCAATCAAATTTTACTATATTTTTTAATGTGCGATGCGTTTATTAAATTAAAATACTAATAACTGCTTCTACATTTGAGTTATCCACTGGCCTATAGGTAAGTCAAATGCTCGAACCCGCTACCAGTCGGCAGCGTGCCCAAAATGCTAGCAGCAATTGCATTCAACGTGAATTGCAATGCAATCAGTATTGCAATTCAACGTTGCGTTGAGCCAAATATGTGCCAGCATTTTCGTCACGCGTCGCAGCGATTAAACGCTCTGATAAGTTTTAGAATTTAGTGTACAAAATGACATATCACATATTCTGTAACATATTTTTATTTAATTTTGATGTTTATAAAGGTAGACAAACATATTATTATCATGAAATAAAATATACGTAAACTTGACTGAAAAATTCAACATAAGCGGATGGGATTCGAACTCTCATCCCCGTGCTTGCCATTCCAGTTGCTTTCTGATCTATTTAACTTTTACATCTTTATTAAAAACTGTTATGTATGGCATTACTGTTTTGCTAACGAAGCTATTGTCTTTAGGGAACAACGTGACATTTTTATGGTATACTTTTAGATTAAGTACTTGAAAAATCGACTATTATTGAAAAAAAACACATACTATTATAATTCTCTGGCTGGTACCATCAGAGTCTGTTTGTTTTCTCGTGAATTCGGTATATAAAAATCATTCCAGATGTGGCCGCTTTAATCACTTATTATACATACAATTCTCATTTTTTAACAAGTTTTAACCGATTTTTCTTCAAGGAGGTGAGGGACACGGTCGTTACAGAGTCCGTACGTGCACTGTACCGCTCGTGTAGATTCTTGAATATTGGGTACGAATCCCACAAATCCGTTCGAGTTACTTGAATTTTAATAGTAAGTAAAGTCGGTGAAAACTTATTGTATAATACTTATTAGTTTCAACCAAGAAATATTTTGCAATTAAAGGTAATATACCTGTTTTGGTGTGAAAAGTCCAACGAGTTTAGTCTGATACGTTGCTTGGAGCACGAATCTGTTTAAACATTCGTAGCATCGTATGAACACACACACCACACGTACTAGATAAAGTAATGATAGTTTGTACTGTGTTCAGTTGTTTTGCGGGGCGATACAATGACAATTAGAATAAACTACCAATTGTTTACTATAGATGTCGCTAGTTTCGCATGACTCTAACAAAACTGTCGAGTGTCAGCTCTATCTGTGAAGTCAAGCGAACCCAGCGCCATCTGCAGAGAGCTTTCCGTTTTCTTCCCCATTGCGATAGTGATTCGTGCTCCTGTTACTGAAGTGATGTACTATCTACTCAGGCTCAGTAATTTTATTGTTGGTGGCTTGACTTTATTAGTGGTATTTTTAAATCGTGGGGTATTTATGTGATAACTTTGTTACTTATATTAAGTTTTCTATGTGATTTCTATGTTAATTTGCTAAATTAAATAAATGGACAATGTGTTGCTTATAATATTGTTTTTTTATATTTGGCGATACCTTAGTATGTAATACCCACAGATAAACTATATGGGAGATATTAGGTTCTAAGCAATGTAGTCTAGCTCCATCAACGTGGAATGGATTTGACCTCACACACAGTGTCTAGTTCAGTAACTCCATACTTGGGGGCGCTCTCATCAGTGTATTGTCTAGTTCTTGGTGGAAGGGCAAGCATAATCTTTTCGGATACTAAGTATCGAATTATATATTAAATAATAAAATTCTTTTATTTATGCGTTTACCGGTCTGCTGCGTTTTCGTTTTAAGCGCCATCTAGTGGTAGTAATACATATGTAAGTAGTATGAACATACTGTTTTTGTTGTGGTTATAGAGTGTAAGTTTAAAAAACTCGCCTACGTCTCGTCTTGTTAACTTACACTCGAGTTGTTTGTTTCTTCTTCATGCCAAAATTTCTTTAAAAAATCATTAGTTTAATCTATTAACCGCAAAGGTTATAAGCTGACTAAAAAGAGTAAAAAATGTTATCTTAATTTTCATGTAAACGACATAAAAACAAAGGAAGGGTGCAAAAATAACGAGAAGGCGCCTAACCTAAGACTCCAACACAAGAACAAGAATCATTAATTATTGAAACGTTAAACTTTTTGTTAAGACACCTACACATTAAAATAAACCTTGTTTAATAGCTTATCTAAACTGATAAATAAACTTTTAGATAAAGTTTAATTTAAAAAAACTTAGAAAAAATTTCAATCTTAACTTTATTTTTGAAACATCATAACCTACACAAAAAAACTTTTTTTTAATAAAAATTGTTGAATACTTAAAATTAATAATCCGTGGATCTACTTAAGACTACTCTATTCTACTCTAAGACTGTCTATTGTGAATAAAAAAAAAAACTCCTGACACATCTGCAGCGGTTCTGCATACTCAAAACAAGGGTGTCAATATCCTGTAGTGGAATACGGTCCCGAGTCCTGCTAAGATGCAAGAAAAGCTGGTTTTTATGCACAATATCGTCAGGCCTCACTGGCTTCACTTCATTCGATATAGAAAACGGAATAGAGCAACTCTAGGTAGGTATATAGTGTCACTGTGGTGATACCTTATTTTTCTTAACTAGATTTCCGATTTTTAGATTCTTATATCTGATTTTAATATCGTGAATTGTCTAAACACATTACGGATCGAGCTGTATTGTAATGTAATCCACAGCGTGTGATTGGGTAGGTCCCTTAATGTTAGCTACTGAAAAACATGATTGAGAAACCTATTATGTTACTTACTTACGTAGACAGAGAAAGCCATTTATGCATCAAGCATAATGTCTGTCGATATTTTACACAAACTGATGACACAACATAAAATATGATGCTAATTATTTTAGTACTTATGCCAACTAGTCAAAGACCAACAAGATGTAAAGCGGATTCAAACTGACGGACACTGGTTCGATCCCCACCAACGGCTTGAGCTTATCCGGTGCAGGTAACAAATTAACGTTATTGAATTCCCAGCGTGGTGGTAGGGTACTTTTGAGTAGGTACGTACCCGCCTGGCTTAAACACATAAGTTTGCGTGTTATTTACTTAAAATGGGAAAACCTCGCCTTGAAAAAATATTAAAAACTAAAACCAAAAGATAATGAATACTAAAACTTGCTCAAAGGTCCAACTATGGAAGGGAAAAACGTAGGTAAGTGTTATATAAATACTGGGTTTGATAAAGAATAAAATACATTTGTATGAGAAAACATTGGTTTATTGAATTGTTACATGGCACTTTCGCATATGTTTATTTATTTGGGACAAAAAACGGTAACATAATATATATATATATCTTAAGTAACACAAATTGTTCGTATCAATACTAACTATGCTACCCACAATATCCACTAATTACTCCATGTTAATACTCGCAACTGTAGTAAAATCTGCATTCCTTAATTCTGTGAAATAAGATAAAAATACGTTAGATAAGAAACTATGCTTGATGTTAACACGGATTGGATTTAAATTAGATACATGGTCTTATGGAAATTTCTACAATAATAGTAACAAAATATGTATTAATCGCATCCCACAGTTGAAATACATTTTATAAGGTAAAATTAATCCTTTTTTTACATTTGGAAACTAGCCCTGAGGACACCAGCTGTCAAACTGACGGACGCTGGTTCAAGGACGGTTGGTCAAGCGTGATTACATCTTCGACCACATCGGGGATAACCATTAAATGAGATACTGGTTAATTAACGCTCGAACTATAAAATTATTGAAACTTTTTCAAGTAATCGAAATCTTATTAATATTATTAACGCGAAAGTTTGTATGGATGTATGTATACTACTCTTTGACTTTGTCTTAGATACACTGTAAGAAACATTTTTGAGAAAATAATTTCAAGAGAATTTTTGGCCATCCGGACTTCGTAAGTAAAAACCCCTATGGATTTTTCATCCTCATCTTCTCAGGTGTAGGAAAACCACTGCTGTACATATGGCTCCCCTATTGATGTCCACAAGGACCGGTTGGAAGCGGCCCGCATCCAGCCCTTGCATGCGATCTTAGTTAGGTCGGCCACCTATTCGGTGGCCGTCCTATGCTGCGCTTACCCATCTGTGGTATGGAGACCACAGATGGGTAAGCGCAGCATAGGAGAATCTTTCGGATCCCCAACGGCCATCAGTTCCTCGTACTATGTGCCCTGCCCACTCCCACTTAAACTTGCTAATCCGCTGGGCTATATCAGTGACTTTCCATCGTCTACGGATCTCCTCATTTCTGATTCGATCGCGTAGAGAAATCCCGAGCAAAGCCTCTCCTTAGCTCGTTGTGCGACTTAGCAGGTTATACCTGCTCACATGGATTTTAATTTGTGCCTAAATCAATCAATATAAGCATAATACCTTAAGCGGTAGCTCAGCGTCGCAAGGTGAATTTTTGCGTATATATCTGAAAAGCGATTCAGCCATGTTCGAAGGCGTGGGGGTGTCGCAACCCTCGACAGCTTTGACGATACAGGCTGACAACTCGTCAAACTTGGTGCATTTATCCTGTAACGAGAAAAAAAAGTTGTTATAAACTATTTACTTCCAGGGTATATGAACAATGGTCGTCATCCTCCTCATCTCAGCCATAGGTAGAACATAATCTCCCCGATAGATCCCCAAAGAGATATGTTGGACTAAGACTGCTCAGTAGTCTGTTTTTTTATACTATATAGATCTAGTGTTTGACCACTATCTCATTTGAGGGTCAGTGACGATGTGATTGAAGATCTTATCACACTAGACTGACATACTGGCTCCCAAGGACTGCTGCTGGAACACAATATGTGTTTGGTTACAGTTTTTAAAACGTGAGAGTGGTAGCTATCCAGGCGGGTACCTGAAAGTATCCTACCATCATGCTGGGAATTTGATAGCGGTATTGCTTTCACCGGAAAGTCAAGCCGTTGGTTGGGACCGAACCAGTATCCGTCACTTCGACAGTCGACGCTCCTACTGCTGAGCTTTAAACCCTGACATTCTCGCCTATCCACCAAGCCATATTAGCCATCGTATTGGAGTATGGCCAACACTCCTCTCAGAAAGTATGTACTATGTCATTGCAGTAAGAACGTATTGGGTTGTTTTTGCATGGTCCACCCAATGGTACGAGTAGGTATGTTCGTAACTTACTCTCAAGGTCATCTCAGTAGTAGTGGTATTGCCTCCTGTAGGCATAACACCAGGAACACTGCCCACGCATCCACGGATGGCATTTCTCTTGCTGCTGAAACACTCGGGGCCGCCCTCTGAGATGAACACTGAAGCAGTGAAAAAAAAGATTATAATTATATGGTAATGTCGGAGCGTGTGAGATATTCAAACAGAATAGACGGCGTTAAATGGTATTGCTAGTGTCAGACAAACGGGATAGATGGCGTTGTTGGAGCGTTTTAGATATTTAAACAGGATAGATGGCGTTAAATGTAACGCATGGATTTGGCTAGTTATTGCTAGCATATGATTTGGAAACTAACGGTGGAGTTCACCAAAATTTAAACGTTCGATTATCAATGGTGAGTACGCGACATTTATAGTTGATAAAGCAAAAGATAAAAAAAAGGTGGATTAAAAATCGGTGCTGCAATTTCCCCAGACGAGTGATGTTATTTTTTCAAGGGTTCCATAAGACTACAATAATCAACTTTCCTTATAAGCAACTAGCTGACCCGGCCACGCGTTGCTGTGGCCATGTGGCGCCATCTATTGATTACTTACTCAACCCAGTCGAAAGGTATCGACATCTGTTAGAATCATTTGGAGTTAACAGATAATTGTGACTGTCAAATAATAACAGACAAATAATTAGCAATAAATTAAAATTGCGACTATAATTTGAGATTTAAACTATCCTATCTCTCAAGTTGAATCGAACTGCACATGGTGTGCGAATTTTATTATAATCGGTTAAGTGGTTTAGGAGTCCATTGAGGACAAACATTGTGACACGAGATTTATATATATTAAAAAAATATAATTATTTATATAATACTAGCGATCCACCCCGGCTTCGCAAGGGTAATACATTTCAAAATTATAAGGATCCCTATTTTTTTGGAAAAATAATATAGGCATTGTCATCCAATGTAGATGCCCAACTTCCACTGTTGATTTTTTCAAATCGTTTCAGTTGGTTTGGGTTACCTACTAATCCATTAGCTTTATAGAAAATATCATCATCATCATCAACTCAGCCGTAGGACGTCTTCTGCTGGACATAACCTAACATATAAATGGAGGAGCCATTGATTTCCACAAGGACCGGTTCGAAGCGGCCCACACCCGGCGTTTGCCTGCGATCTTAATCACGTCGTCTGTACGCCCTATGCTGCGCTTGCCAGTCCGTGGTCTCCATTCGAGAACTTTTCAACCCAATGGCCATCAGTTCTTCGAGCTATGTGCCCTGCCTACTGCCACTTCAACCTGCTAATCCACTGGGCTATATCAGTGACTATCCACCTTCTACGGATTTTCTCATATCTGATTCTAGGAGAACGAGCTATTCCATAGCTCGTTGTGTGCCTCTGAGCCTGATCAGAAGGCCCATAGTCAGGGACCACGTTTAAGTTCTAGAAAATATACTTACACACACGAGAAAATATACTTACAGGCAATCCTGTCGCCGTCCTTATAGCAAACGAAGTCGATGAGCCGGTCGGTTCCGTTTCTTGCAGAAGGCAGAAGACTCTTAGACCTTTCATCTAAACACGGCTTGACTTCATTGCTCAATGTGTGGATGCAGTTCTTCAATTGAGGAGTCTTGTCGCAGTACCTTGGTAACATTTATTTAAGAATAAGAATTTAAAAATTCTGTACTTTCTTTACCTATGGGATAAAGTGACGGAACAAGCAAAACGCCCACAGGATGTTAATGGGTAACCTCTGCCTATAGACAGATATAATTCGTAAATAACTGCACTGCGCCCGTCACCCTGAGAAATAAAGCTGGTAAGTCTCATGTGCCTGTAATTTCATAGAAAACCATACCCTTCAAACAGAAACATATCCTTGCGGTAGAAATAGGCATGGTGGTAGTAGGTACTTCCCCGGGCGAACTCTCACATGGAGTGCATTAGACAATTTATTTATAAATAAAGATTTACACGTCACATCAGGAACAAAATTAATAATATTGAAGCTTTCTAGGTGTATACGTAAGAGTATATCTGTATATACCTATTTCATTTGTCGTGTACCTATATAATTACATATTGGATTAAACTAGAAACTTTTCACCCGAGCGAAGCCGGGGTGGTAGAACCGCTAGTGGTACTTATAAATACAATTGTGAAATTAGTAACCTGTTTTGTTATCAGGCCTTTATTATTCTACCGATTCTCATGAAATTCCGCTTAGATATGCATTGTCGGTCTTTTCAGCAGGTACCTTTCATTCAATAGAATACTTCCCTATGAAATCTATAATAATGCTCGCTATGCAAAATAAATTATTAGTTACTAACCATAGCACCTAGTTCAAAATATAAGTGGTCACCCATCTATAGGTACCCCGCTTCGAGGCTCGACTGGTAGCTGAGCGAAGTATGAAGCGCTTTTACATGTTTTTGAAGTGAAAACTTCTAATTGCTTACATAACCTATAAATGCGCATTTTTGTATGGCCAAAAATGTTAAACTCGCGTCAGAACGTCAGGAGAACAAGCTTAGAGTTTAAGAGTCGTATCAACTATACTTTCATTAGGTTTCACTAAAAAATGACTCCCATATCACTCACTTCTTAAACACTTCATCAAGAGCACCGTTGGGCTTCGCAAGATCAATCTCTGTCTTCAATTCTTCTAAATTGACGAGGCCTCTCGCGCACGCGACGAAAGTTTCCAATGCAGTGAAAACCTCTTCGACTTTGTCTTCAGCATTTACTGTCTTGCATTGATGTGATAGAAACAGCTTTGCTGTATCCTTGTGTGATTGTGTGATTTCAAGTTCATCAGCAAAAGCACCTGCAACAAGAAAAATAATGGCACATAGAAAAGTTGCAGACAAAACCCTTTGTAGTCAATTTGATTAGCCTATAATTGTGAGGCCACACGTTAAACTATTTACCCATTAGTAAATAGGTTTACCTTCTTACAAAGTAATAAGCATAGTTAGCCATTACGTTCCGACTATATACAAGGGCACGGGGTTTCCTCTCAAAGTGGGCTTCACCATTTACTAAATTAAATATTTATAAGATAAATAGTTACAAAATAAGATAATTGTGAGTCTAATCAGCTTATTTTGTTGAAATACCTATGTACATGTTCTTTAAATAAATAAAGAAAGCTCTTTAAATAATAAACCAAGAAGGTTAATTCTGATTGAATACAATATGTTTTGATTTGTTCATTTATTAGTAAAATATAGCTTTAACAAAGCTTTCATTATTCAAGCTACCAAATTTTATCTAAAATTCGCTCGGTAACGACAAATGCGCTTGAACTGTGTCTTACGCAATAAGAAAGCAAATTAGAAATTCTAAAAATGCCATTTTTTCTTTTTTATAGTCCGTTGGGCTCTGTCTCTGTAAAGTACATTTTTGTCCGCCCCTACCGCCTGTAAACACCCGCGAGACTCTGTAATGCCTTCGTTAAAAGTGCTAGCCATATAGTCTAGTCAACAAGTGCTTTTTAGGCCGAAACTTTTTCTAATTCTCCGAAAATTATGATTTTGGTGCCATTCGATTCGGAATGGCTTGTAGAAACTTTTTGAGAAAATTGAAGGGCCGCTCGCGAAAATTGCAAAAGTTATAAACAATTAAGTGAAAAAAAAAGGGGGTTTGGTTTTTTGCAAATATCTCAAAAACTATTTAAGATTTTAAAAATTTTAAAATCAACATCATTTTTAAAGATTCAAAGAGAACAGAAAATTTCCTAAAGAAAAGTCCGTACTCCCGGAACTGTAGGACCAATATTTATAATTTTCCCAGAGGGTTGAAAATACGCCCAAAAACGGGTACTCCGGCTTGCGCAAGTCACGCCCACTTTGGACATTTAATGAATAAATATTATTTTAACTTATAAAATATGAAAATTAAGAAACGAAAAAATTCAGGCACCTACAGGATAGATCAATGAACAATAATCCGTGGTTCAAAAATTTTTATCGCGATTTTTTAATTAGTTATCCATTAGTTAATTTATATTTTTTTATAACACAGTATTAACATTGCAAGTGCGATAATTGTTAAACTATAAATCTGAGATTTTTTTCCTTTCGTGGAGCTATTTATTAAAGACTTTAGACTTTTCTTTAGGAAATTTTCTGTTCTCTTTGAATCTTTTTTAAAATTTTTAAAATCTCAAATAGTTTTCGAGATATTTGCAAAAAACCAAACCCCCTTTTTTTTCACTTAATTGTTTATAACTTTTGCTATTTTTGCGAGCGGCCCTTCAATTTTCTCAAAAAGTTTCTACAAGCCATTCCGAATCGAATGACATCAAAATCATAATTTTCGGAGAATTAGAAAAAGTTTCGACCTAAAAAGCACTTGTTGACTAGACTAATAACCTACTACGCTGTCGGATTTGATGAGATTTCCTTAGCAGAAACGAAACCAATTATTTACGGCAGCGGAGAGGTTAATACCTATATTTAAGACTCTGATAAATATTGACAAACTGCGTTAACGATTAACAAAGCATGTTATTGACTTTCGACAGTGTCTTTATAGGTTATGTAAGCAATTATAAAATGACCTCTCATTATCAATATGACTGTGTACAATTTGAAGATATCTTCGTTATAGATACTTAAAAAGCGTTGACACAGCGTTTGCTAAATTAATTATCAATAACTTTAATTTTCCTTTGATAGGCAAAATGATGATATCCGATAAATCCATTCAAAATACTGATGTTAAGATATTTTCAAAGTTTTCATGGTAAGTTTAAAAAGTGTTCTATCGAAATTTTGGAATAATATTTATCAGTAGGTTGCTAGAATAGCGGGCTTTTCTCAGTGTACCCCAAAATTTTACGAGATATCTAAACTAGATTAATTGATTTTTTTTTTATAAAAACCTCAAAAGAGAATATTATTTTTTATTCCAATCGTTTGAGCAGTTTCCTATATAGTACCACGAAATATATATCTATTTCTACATCTCGGTAAAAATATACAATATCGTAAAAGTAAGCGGCGATATATCTGTGCAAGCGTGGTATTTACCTACTTCGGAGCTACAGAGACAGAAAATAAGATTACGCGATGAACAAAATTCTTCCTATTTCGCGACCGCACTTTAGAAAACTATTTATACAGATTTTAACGTAATATATTTTAACGTAAACTTATAAAAGATAAATTTGGCAAACAATAGTTATTCAAGTCGTTACAGCAAGTTTGAAGTTATCAGTGAACACTATACTTTTAGATTATTAGTTATACATAAATATAAATATTCACTTGACGGCATTGTGGCTTAAAATTTAAAATTATGACTATGGTGCGTTGGATACACTTTTCGTAGTACTAGTTCGGTTAGTTGTTTTTGTCTTTTATTGTATCATCTTCGTCTTTGTCGTAACAAGGAGACTACAAATCTACATTATTTACCTGTCTCCACTTATACTTTAAATTTACTATGATGTCAAGACAACGTTAACTCATGTGTCGTCTGTGTTGTAAGCATACCTACTCGACATGATTAATTTATTTATTTTCTTTTATAACTTCTTTCTTTTTTCATTTATAATATACATATTATTACGGCCATTCTATATGATGTATTGTGAGGAACGGAAGAGACTGAGTGCCACAACACGGGATTTATCCTAGTGTGAAATTCAGAGCACATGGCAATGTATTACTCGTATGTTAGTTATTAAGTCAGGAAAGAAATAAACTATTAAAACTAAACTATTATTAAAACTATTAAGAGAAATTAGTAAGAATTGAAAACATTCGCGTATATTCTTATAGAATAGAATAGAATGGAAAACAACTTATCAGTAATGGTGAGTGATGAATGAGTGAGTCAAGATAATCTCCTTACATAGAGCTTAATATAGAAAAATTCAGGCGACAACTGACTCCAAGAAGTTGTGTAGTAAACCTATAGGAACAAATCAGCACAATGCGTGTTTACTGTTCAGCACCAAACACAATAGCATCTGCCTATTTAGCAACTTTACCTTTTCTCTATAAAAATGTCATGTAATGTTTGCATTAAATGTATACGAGTGGTAAACAATGATTGAAATGTGAAGCAATACAAGTAGGGTATGAAGTTAGCCTATATAAGTTAAATATGAACACAGAGTCCATTACTTTAAAAAATAGTCTATTCTAGATCGTCTTTAGACTTTGTTTTAGTCGCATATCACGCAATACTAGGGGCTAATTGGATGGAAAGGTTCCCGAATGAGCAGTGAAAACCATGAAAACACGGACTGGCAAGCATGGCACAGAGCAAGAGCAAAAGTCAATTACAAGATGGACAGACGACAGGAATAACCTGGATGCATGTTGTTTTCAATGATTTTGGTTGAGATCGTTGATGATTTTGGTTAAAATCGTTGATGATTTTGGATGAGATCGTTGATGATTTTGGTTGAGATCGTTGATGATTTTGGTTTTTTTTCATTGGGCAAATGCCTTTATTAAAATAAAACACTAATAACTAATTACAATACTGCAGCTACTACAATAACATTTGAGCAATCCACTAGCTATTTGTAGCCTATATAATATATAACTCAAATGTTCTAACCCGCTACCGGCTGGCAGCGTGCCCAGAATGCTAGCAGCATTGCCACGTTGAATTGCAATGTAAAATTATAGATTAGTTAGATCGTTGATGATTTTGGTTGAGATCTTTGATGAAGGCTCAAAGGTGGACCCAGGATTTGTGGGAAGTTTGGAGCTTGACCCGTTTCCATTGAGAAAGAGGGTGAGAGGCTCTTCATTTATCTTATTGTCTGACTATTTTAATCTGGTTAACGCACAGCTGAAGACCTGAAGTAGCCATGCTTTTGAGCCCTTTAGCCATCCCTCTGGATCCGCTAGTCTTGAGGCCTGTGTCTAGACCTAGACGTGGATGTAATGAAAAAGATGATGATTATGAAAGTCTAGTCAAAAATAAGTCATCTAGCTCAAAACTTTGCTAAAGAAATGATTATTGCACTTATGCGATGAAAAAACATTTTTGCCACAAAATGGAACCGACTTCAATACTCAAAAGTGTGAAATAATTTGTTGAAGTCGGTACCATGATAGATCAAAACGTAACTTATATCAAAATATTGTGCTCATGGTACCGACTTCGACAAATTATTTCACACTTTTGAGTGTTGAAGTTCGTACCATATTTTGGTAAAAAAAAATTTTTCACTCTTTTTAGTGACCTTTGTTACTCAGGAGATCAATTGTCATTGTGGTGTAGGTATGTTCACCAATGTCTTCACCCGCCACTATAATATCGTATATGCACGCAGTTTTCAGCTTTTGGAGTGTAGCTCAAAAACTGCTCGTTCGATTTTGATGAAATTTAAATGGGACTGCACGGGAAACACCAGCTTTCAAATAAAAAGAATAACGAATTTTCTTATTTGAAAAATATTTTCAAATAAGAACTATCAAAATCGGTCCACCCAGTCGGAAGTTATGCGGTAACAAACATAAATTTAAAAAAACATACGGGTCGAATTGAGAATTGAGAACCTCCTCCTTTGTTTGAAGTCGTATCCGACTTCAAAAGGAACTCAGGCTTGAAATGTAGGTTATAGTCTAGTCACTGAGTTTGAACTCTGTCTTTTTTCAACTGGTTCCTTAATCACAATTAGGAAAGACTAGTAGCGTCCCGCGGTTTCACTAATACCATCCCATCAAAGCATATGAATCCAACATTAGATAGCTAATTATACAAACTGATGCCTGATACCATCTGATGAACATTGGCGAATTTTGCTCGTAAATACAAAAATACCAAATAAAATGAAATAATAAAATAAAATGACCAGATGATAACCATTACGTACCTAACTGTTATATATCTAGTTAGGTACATATAGCGATGTACTGTCAAGCGGCTGCGCCCGCGCCCCTTTCGTTCCGTAATAAAGTCAGTGTGCAATCAACTAGCATTTTGAATGGTCGCGCCCGTTACGTTTCCCTATTATCACATACTTAACACTTGGCGACGAGCGGACTTACAGTGCAATGACGTCCTTCGGAGTATTAACAAGTTTCGACCACTTATCACAGGACTGGCAAACGTACAAAAATAGAATATTACAGTTTTTCATTGCCAATGATATCAACGAAGACACGGACAAGGCGGGTGTCAAAAGGAAGGCCATTTTGCTCAGCGCACTCACCGAGACTTCATTCAAGTTGGCTAGTGATCTAGCCTTACCAAAGGAGGTCGCCGAACTGAATTTTGAGGCAATCCTCAAAATCTTCGATGACCATTTTACACCCAAGCGATGCGGATTCGCCGAGCGGCATCGCTTCTACACGGCGATGCAACACCAGGGTGAAGGACACTCACAGTGGGCAGCTCGAATCAGGGGGCTGGCCGCTCACTGCGGTTTTAAAAATCTCGAAGAGGCCTTGCTAGACCGTTTCGTCATGGGCATGGTAGCAGGACACGAGCGCGATAAACTATTCGCACAAGATTCCGGGGAGCTCACTCTCAACAGAGCCGTGGAGCTGGCTGAAAGCGTGCGGTGTGCACGCGACGCAGCAGCTGCAGCGCCCAGCGGCTCAGCTGCGGGCGGTTGTGCAGCGCGGGACATCGGCGTGTTCAATATTTCGAGGAAAACCGGTGACAGTTGTAATGTGTGTGGTTATTCTAATCACAAAAGTGCACAGTGTAGATTCAAAAACTATAAGTGCAAAAAGTGTGGTCAAAAAGGCCATCTACGCAAAATGTGCCGTCACGACAAAATAAAACACGTCGAGGAAGGTACAGTGGATGACAGCGATGATGGTGAGTCAATTTGCAACATTAGATGTTATCGCGAAAAGCCCATGCTCGAGAGCGTAAATGTTGGTGGTGTTATTTTTGAGTTCGAAATAGATAGTGGATCCCCAATAAATTTAATTTCACAAAAAATACACGATAATTTTTTTAGCCATTTGCCATTATCTCGGACACCAAAAAAATTTAACAGTTATACCGGTGACAGAATGCCTATAACCGGTTACATTAAAGCTCCAGTAACGTATCAAGGCAGTACTCATGTCCTTGATATCTATGTAATACGCGCCAGCGGCGGCCCCCCGCTGTTAGGACGAAGTTTTATGGCTGCATTCGGATTAGAGATAGCGCCCTCAACCACAAAAGTAAACTTTTGTCAAAGTACCGACGACATGTTAATCGCTAATATTATAAATAAGTTTCCTAAGCTTTTCTCTGGTACCTTGGGTTGCTTTAACAAATATGAAATCAAATTGCACCTAAAACCAGACTCCAAGCCAATTTATTGTAAAGCCCGGCCAGTAGCTTTCGCATTGAAGGAAAAAGTGGACAAGGAACTAGATCGTCTAGTAGCATTGGGCATTTTAAAGCCGGTGGAGTACTCCGACTACGCCTCCCCGGTCGTGCCTGTGCTAAAGAACGACGGAAGCGTTAGGTTATGCGCGGATTATTCCCTTACAATAAATAAACATCTCTTCGTAGAAAAGTACCCATTGCCCACCATTAATGAAATGTTTTCTAAGCTGCACGGTGGGAAATTTTATTCAAAGTTAGACCTTTCCATGGCCTACGCACAATTTCGGCTATCAGAAGATTCACAAAAGCTCACGTGTATCAACACACATCGCGGTCTGTTCGTTCATACAAGAATGGTCTATGGAACCTCTAACGCAGCAGCTATTTTTCAGCGCGCAATGGAATGCATTCTGGCGGGCATGGACGGGGTAACGTGCTATCAAGATGATATCCTGATTGCCGGCTGTTCCAAAAACCAGAATATAGAACGATTGTGCGGGGTGTTACAACGGTTACAAGATGCTGGACTCACGTTACAGAAAAATAAATGCGACTTCTTAAAAAATGAGATAAAATATCTCGGGCACGTAATTGACGAGCACGGAGTACGTAAGTCTAACGAGAAAGTCGAAGCTATTGTAAACGCACCAGCACCTAGTAACGTAACGCAATTACAATCTTTCTTAGGGCTCGTTAATTATTATCGAAATTTTATTCCGGACGCGTCCAGCATTTTGAGTCCATTATACAATTTGCTACATAAAAATACTAAATGGAACTGGACATCCGTGCATACAAACGCATTCAATCGAGTAAAAAAAATACTTGCGTCTGACCAGGTGTTGACTCACTTCGATCCTAAGTGTCGGTTAATCCTTACTGTGGATGCTTCTGCTAATGGCCTCGGCGCGATATTATCACAAATATGTGATGATGGGTTAGAAAGACCCATTTCATTCGCTTCCCGCACTTTGACATCAGCGGAACATAGATATTCGCAAATACAGAAAGAGGCCACAGCTATTATCTTTGGGGTTAGGCGGTACCATCAATACTTATACGGGCGTTCAGACCCGTTCATCCTTCGAACCGATCACAAACCATTAATTACAATTTTCGGACCCTACAAAGGCATACCGGAAGTATCTGCCAATCGTCTCCAAAGGTACGCGATTTTTTTATCAGCTTACAATTACATAATAGAATATATCCGTAGCGCTGATAACAGTTCAGATTTCTTATCACGCGCGACTTTGCCGTGCGGCGAGCAGTCGGCAGATGCGGCGGCTCGAGATGAGAGCCCTTGTTGGGAAGAGAGCGCGGCTTACATTAATTTTATTGTAGACGGGACGCTTCCCGTCACACTACGCGAGTTGCGCGCCGAAACTGAAAATGACACAATTTTAAAAAAAGTCATTCTACATGTCCTTAACGGCTGGCCTAGGAATACGACAGATGTAGAAATGAAACCATTTTTTAATTGCCGTTCTCAGTTGTCTTACGAAAACGGTTGTTTGATGCGGGGCCATAAAGTCGTTATCCCAGGTAACCTGCGCGATGTATTATGCAAGGAATTACACAGTTCTCACTTTGGTATTGTAAAGATAAAAGCCGCGGCTCGCGCTCGATTTTGGTTCCCTGGTATAGACGAATACCTGGAACAGCTAGTGAAACAATGCGAGGTATGTGCCCAGCTGCGACCAACACCACCGCGCGCTCCCTTGACGCCGTGGCCCTTTCCCCCACACGCTTTTTATCGTCTCCACTTAGACTTTTTGGGCCCGATAAATAATAAAATGTATTTGATAGTTGTGGACGCTTTCTCTAAATGGGTAGAATGTTATTGTTTAAATATGAATTACGGTTCAAGAGCTGTAATCGACAAATTAAACGACCTCATATCACACGTTGGCTTACCTCATACAATAGTAAGCGATAACGGAACTTCGTTCACGTCAAAAGAGTTCCAAGATTTTTGCAAGTCAAACGGTATAAATCACATATTATCCCCCCCATATAACCCTGCGAGCAATGGTCAGGCCGAGATAATGGTATCAATTGTCAAGAGGGGAATTAAATCAATAATGATTACCGACAACTGTAAAAATGTCTCGAATGATAAGCTTTTAAAATTTTTATTCGACTACAGAAACTCCAAAAATAATACCACCGAGAAATCTCCCGCCGAGCTGTTATTTGGCCGTCCGCTAAGATGTAGGCTAGATCTTTTATGCCCCGCCGACGTCACCAATTCCAATTTGTCGTCCACTGACCTGACTCACGAAGTTATGCGCAAACAGTCCTTACAGGCTAAATACTACAAGGGAACTGTGCGACCCGATTTTCAACACAACGATGCAGTGTGGGTCAAGAAGTTTCTGCTAAATAAAAAATATTACTGGATTAAAGGCATAATAAAAAAATCGTTAGGAAGGGCTGTGTACCTCGTGCACATTCCAGAATTTAATACGACGATCAAAAAACACAAGAACCAACTGTGGGCTAGAAGTGAAGAAGGTATGAATCGCAATAATGGTTGGAGCCCAGAATCAATTGATGACGTAACGTCACTGTCATCGACGGCCCAAACAGGTGCCAGCGATAATAGCGCGGTCGAGCCCGCCGTTTTTTGCCATCTGCCCTCAGAGGATGAAGTAAGGAATGAAATCGAGACCCAGTCGTCGTCCTCTGATCAAACCACCATGGATCGCGCTTCGCCCATCGAAGAACGAGGCTCAACGGAATCAAACGTTCCATATGGACCCACTATATCATCTACACCTACATCTGTTATGGATCCAAATCAGAAAGGCAGTCATTCAAAGCGTAAAAGAAGGATTGTTAATTACAAACAGTTCTATTAATAAAACGGGAGGAATTGTTATATATCTAGTTAGGTACATATAGCGATGTACTGTCAAGCGGCTGCGCCCGCGCCCCTTTCGTTCCGTAATAAAGTCAGTGTGCAATCAACTAGCATTTTGAATGGTCGCGCCCGTTACGTTTCCCTATTATCACATACTTAACACTAACTATATGTAATTGTGTATATACAAGTACCTACATTAATCTCTGAACAAAGATAACTGTCTGTGAACTTTGAACAAGAGACCGCTTGATACATTAAATTGGTAAATTAGAACATGTGAGCAGGCAGGAAGAGGGGACAATATGCCATACGTACCTATATAATATGTATATATGTAATGCAGTATGAAGCGCAAAATGTACGACGTGATTTTAAACTCTAACCATCCACGCATTGAGAACTTAGTTGACCTAAGCAATATGGCTCTTGTGATTTTTCAATTCAGGCTGTGTGACTTCTTGTACCGAGGAAGACATATTATAGAGTCGTATATCTAATCATAATTTAGTAATTTATTGAGTTCATGTTATTATTGAGTCACAATATTTATAAAACCGAACTTTTAAAGCACCGAATAATTATTAGATTATTTCCATCGATTCACATAATTAATTAACAATTGACTATTAATTATTTGCTAAAGTTAGAGTTTAATAAAAAAAAACCTTGCCGTTGATGGTAAGATGATATAAAATCTTTTCAAATTGCTATGATTCAAATTGCCTACGAAATAAATATTTTGCTGACAGTCTATCATTTAACTTACACATACTTAAATTTTATTTTTCTGCAGCCAATAATTTATGTCAAAAGAAAAATCTTAAAGTACCCAAAATTTCCACTTAACACGTTTTTATTACAATTATAGAGAGATAGAATAATTTATTAACTCACCGACACATAAGAACGCGAGCAACACCGTTTTCCAGAACATGTTTGAATCACTATAAGTTCTAATACTATTATGAAGATACTGCCGATGCTACTTATTCAGCAGTCGAACGTCAACTGAAGCTTTACAACACCTAGGTCACGTTATATATGTTGATGTGACATTGTCGCGTTGACGCATTAGGTTATTATTCTACGTACTCAGGGGTACGTTCAGGCAAGATGTTGCCAAGATAATAGGTTATTTTTTTTATTATGAGCGGGAAAAGAGAGTACAGTCTTATATTCACCTATCTGCAAAAACATTGATAGTTGAATGGATTATTATTTATTGTAAGACTCAAAGACATTCACAAATTATTGGTATATATAGAAAATAGAGTGTGACAATCTATTTAATTGGTGCACACAATACATTGTAGACATCATTGACAACGCTCTTTGGAGGTTTAGTTAGTGTGGAGCTTTAGTTTAGTTTACTGTGCACGACTGGGTTGTGACTTTAAGGAAAATGGAAAAAAATGCATGATTGGACGTCCAAACCTGCATAATGTGAACGTATAAAATGAAACATATTGAGATCACGAGCTGCCCACCGAGTGATGGTGACCGAGCCGTTGTCGATCGCGAATCAAATCCAGACAGAAGTGAAATATTAATTATACACATATTATAAATTTGTTTCTTTTAAGATTTTAAATGCAAACGCATTCTCACTTACACCCATCCACTAGGGTACCCTGGATCGGGGCAGATATGGACAGTCTCAATCAAGTTACACAAATATCTAAGATCTGAGAATAAACATCTATGCTCATCACAAAAATTTGCCCCAGCCTAGATTCGAATCTAGGTTCATATCATACAAAATAACATTGTGTTTATCAAATCATTCTATATTTAAATTTATAAAAAAGAATAAAGGGTAACTGGTACTTCGCACAAACTCTAGTGAGCGATTATAGTCTACTAAGTTTGGCACCAAATTTGCTTCACCCATTATTCAGTATTTAGTTACTTATTTATGCCCATTATGTATGAATGTCCTTTTACATGTCAGATCAAATTTTCGATTGCCTCTTGACACAATAAATTCCATGACAGAATATCGCAGATACTATTACGTTATCCATAATATTTGAACGTAACTTCTTCTAACCTGTCAAATTGCTGTCAAACTAAAGGCCTGTCGAAAGACGTTTATTATCTAGCCGATAGCTTGTGAGAACGCACCCTTGCGGACTTCATGCGATTAAGTAAAGTCAACTTGCAATATAGTGAGAACGCTTTTATATTTGTATAAATCTGCTACTTATTAAATGCTTCTCTGTACAGAAAGGTGGGCAAGTCTAGTTTTTTATCTTTAAACCGACCTAAAAAAGAGGGCAATAGGGAGTCTAAATCCTATATTTAATTTTACAAATTTTATTTCATTTTGAATTCATCCTCATTGATAACCATTCATTGGGTCCGTTCCTACCCCGAACACATTTTTTTTTACATACTTGTTTGAAAGAATGTATTTTATAGATCTTAGAGATTATGTGCAACCTGTCAGAGCTTATTCCCCGACCCACCCAAAATAATTATATCCAGGACCACCATAATTTAAATGTACCAACCTCAACCAAACCTCCTATTACACGTCAAATAAACAAGCTAGTTTAGCAATTCAATTTGGAACATTTAGATTATGGTTTTCCTAGAACTGTGTTGTTGACAACCGCCAAAATGTACGAGTAGACTATTCTATAAGTAAGCAGATATAGACCTGTATCTATTGTAATATTAATTCTAATCAATTAGTTAAGTATGTCATCATCATCATCTCAGCCATAGAACGTCCACTGCTGGACATAGGCATCCCCCATTAAGTATGTAATTAGTTTCAATATAAACGGGTAGCAGATTCGTGTATTATTTCCTTCTTATACAATATACTTATTTGTCCACTTCTTTAAAAAAATTGATGAAAACGACGAAATTGATTACTTAGCTGTTTTTTTTATTATCGGTTAAACCCCTGTGTTGAGGGAAGCGAACACACACAACCACCCAAGACCCGGAAGAAACACCTACGCTCGTCGCATAAATGTTTGCCCCTGCTTAGCTTCGAACCCAGGGTCCTGGAGACCCAGAAGTCACTGACCACTAAGCCGCGGCGATGTTTTCAAAAGTATTATCGCCCAGTTCGAAATTATTCGTAAAAACCTATTTAAAGTTATCTTAACTATTGATTCCCGTGAGTTTACGCTGCCAGATCGCAGGTACCACATAATTATTATCATCACCTTCATTGTACGAGTACATTTGTGTACAAAAATTAATTTGAATATGAACTGTATTATTCAATGCAATCGTATATACTTTTTTAAATTTCTCTGTTGCGTTAAATTTAAGTTTGCGTTTGACCACTGTTGTTAAGTGTTGACGCGGTCTAAGATGGAGCACGCAAACCTGGAAGGTACCTTTTCACTCGTGACTTGGAGTCTCCAGGATGGTACCCTTTGGGACGGTCCCGTGGCGCAGTGGTTTGTGTCATCGACATGAATTCTGTGTCTCCGGGACCCTGGGTTCGAATCCCGGCAGGGGCAATCATTTGTGCGATGAGTGTAGATGTTTGTCCCGGGTCTTGGATGTTTGTGTGCTGTGATTGTGTGTGTCCATGCCTCCCGCGATACAGGGAATCCTAGTGCGGGGGTCTGAGTGTGATGGGAAAAAAAAAAAAACTGAACTCGGGCAACGAGATCCATTCCTTGGCAGTGCGCACTAAGAAAGTAGAAAAAAACGCTTAGTACGTATAGGTGGTGTGTCTACTTTATAGCGATGGCGCGATGCTTTTCCAATATATCATCATCATCATCATCTCAGCCATAGGACGTCCACTGCTGGACATAGGCCTCCCCCATTGATTTCCACAAGGACCGGTTGGAATTATTTATATTTTTTATTATTATAAAAAATATAAATTATTTATATTTTTATAAATAATTTATATTTATAAAAATATATTATTTATAAATAATTTATATTATATAAATAATAATAATAATTTATATTATTTATAAATATATAAATTATTTATATTTATTTATTTATATTTTTTTTTTATATTATTTAATTATTTTTTGGCTTTATTCTCTTTATATATTTTTTCCAATATATAAAGAGAGAAAAAACAAGCTATTTATTGCAATTGATTATGCATAGTTAAACTCTTTGTCTGTATTCTTTCCTTGTACATATATATTTGTTCTTCAATTGCCGTACATGGATCTAAATAGATGCATCATTTACATTTTTCTCATAGCGAAACCATTTCCGCTGCGTACAAGATTTTTATGATATGTGCATATTTCGAACTTGTCTATACTAATAACATAAAGAAGAAAAAAATTATTGTTTGTTTGTTTGCATTGAATAGGCACCGAAACTACTGAACCGATTTGAAAAATTCTTTCACTGTTGGGAAGTGACACTATCCTCGGGTGACATAGGCTATATATTTTCAAAAAAATTTGTATCCTAATAATTTGTTGTTTTGAAATTTTTTACCTGTGTGAAGCCGAGGCGGATCGCTAGTGTTTAATATATTTTTAATTAATGGTTGTTGAATATATGATATCAAAAAAAAATCATAGACAGACAAAACAATACATAACACTTGACTGTACAGTGTACACACTACGAAAGTATACAAAGGGTACATCTTAAATCTAACAATACAGTCCAGGGGGCGGACTTATACTTATATTACGTATACTAATAGCGATGTCTTTCAGCCAACCTTAGCAAGGAGTTAAAAGAAGGGATACGAGTTATAATATGCAATAATGCACACCCATTACATAATAGAAGTAATAATAGAATACATTCAAATAATTAACAAATAATAAGACCTCTATCTCATAGAGGCCTGTATACATACCTATATCTATATGATATTTTATGACACACAACAATTATCACAACACTGTTATAAGTCATGTACTTATTTATATATGTATATATATAAATAAATATATATAAAGTATAATTTATAATTGTGTTGTGTGTGTGTATTATCATCCTGTCTGGGTTATCGCATAAATGACACTTCGTCCGATTTGTTGAAAGTAGTACCAGACGCGTTTTGATAGTAAATAAATAATATCAAATAACAGAAAAAATGTATGTAAAATGTATGTAAGTACCTATTGTAGATAAAAATACATTCAAAAAATATTTCATATTTACTTCTACATTGGTTTTTTTAAATTTTAATGCGGGCACTTCCATCCGATACCTTATGGAAATCAATGGGGAGGCTTACGTCCAGCAGTGGACGTCCTATGGATAGGATGTTGTTGGTGATGATGATTATGGGGGTGATCTATGTTGCATGTGATGGAATGGGTGTGACCAATGATATTATATGTTTATATGAGGTAAAAGTCGCACAAGCGCGCGGAAACTGAGGCGGCAAAAAATTTTGATTGCGACGCGTATTTCAAGCGCAAGTCTAAACATATAGCTATCCTTTTCTATAATATATATAAAATTTGCGATCTCCGAAGGAGAAGAATAAGAGAATGTAAAGATAGTTTAACAAAATACTTACGCACACTCACTTATGACCAGACAGAGAATTTCTTGAAGATTGTCTCCTAGCTGTAATTCTAACTGTGAAAAACTCCACCATCTACATCGAAACAAATTTGATATCATCTCACACACACTCACCCCATACATCATACATCTACGGGAATATGTAAAATAAAAAAATAAAAATGCTTCGTTATAATTGTAGGTATCCAATCTTGTTTTTTCAATGTATAAACCGCACCATACATATACAAAAATAAAAGTTGTTTAAACGCTAAATCGTGGGTCCTGCGATACAGGTTTACCTAGTGCAGGATTCACAAGCCATCACTGAACCTTATTGTCTAGTAACTGTATATTATACATATAGTACACACATATACATACATTTAAGTAATTATATGTTTAGTTTATTAAGGTTAAAATCTTTTGGTGAATAAAAAATATTTCTATTTCTTTTCTATAAGATTTGTACCGTATTATCTGTCGCAGTAAGCATGTTTATATCGTAAAGGAACAAAATCTGAGCACCGCGCAGTATGAATATACGTTATCTTTAGTAAAACATCATTGGGTGTGACTATATGTGTTTGTTACAATATGAGGGAATACGAAAACATGTATAGGTACTTGCGAGTCCCTTTAGTTTTATGATTATGGCTACTTAGTTTTGTACCTATTGGTTTGCAAGAGGAGGTAAGCATTACAATCTTAGCTAATAAAGAAGGCCTAAAATTTATCTCTCTAATCTAATCCCAATATCTTGGAGAAAATTCTAATAAAGCCTTAATAAAAAAAAACCAGCCCATAAATTCGTATTTTATCGTAATACATGAAAATCTGTATAGAAAGTGGGCTGTATCATTTTGCAGGTGAATTCCGTATGTTCAGGTATCATAGGTATGGGAAATCATCATCATCATTAATATGCAAAATCACCTCTAAATGGTCTCACTCGACGACACCATTGATAAAATCTATGTAAATCCGAATCTCTTAATCTCAAGGTTTTTTTCATAACTATGTGGATGCTTTTTCAAGGTCCGCTGCGTTATGTACTCACTTCACCTATATGTATACTATAGCCAAATCTATACGTATCTGCATGGTGGTAGAGTAGTTTACAGTACCTGCCTGGCTACCTACCACAGCATAGGTTCACAGTGTGTCTCAGTGTTTGCAGGCGTCCCTGAGAGCCAGTAAACATTCTAGGTCCTACATGATTTCCTTCGACCATGTGGATATTGACCATCATGTGAAATATTCGTGAATCAATTTTATTCGAACTCTTTTATTCTACTCACCGAAGAGCTAGAGAGCCCCTCAGTATGCGTGGAGATATTGGGCCTTTGAGTATTTTCTACCGTATATACAATGGGGAATATTCTGAAGAATCCTCTTCAACCTTATTACGGCATCGCAGATTTGCCACTGCACTGACACCGCTTAAAAACTCCTCCACGTATTATTGACTCATGGGAGTGACATACTGTGCGATTCTACTGTTCGTTTTTGTCATATACCTGCATAATGTGGAGCTAGCTTTCTCTTTCGGTGTTTCCAAGTAGCTACAATATGGAGTTCGTTAAAAGGAGAGCTAGCAGAGTCTTAAAAAGGATTGGCAACGGATCGCAATGCCCCCAGTGTTACAGATATCCATAGGTGGCGGTGATCGCTTATAATCAGGCAGCCTGGCATCTGCTTGTTTGCCACCTAATACATTAAAAAAGTTTTTTTGAATTGAAATCTTTTTTAGCATCGTTGTGCACTTTTGAATGGGGGGAAATGTTAAGCTCGCGTCAAGACTAGTGACACTGATCGAAAATTCGTAAGACGGGTGACGTCATCGTTCTACTGCGCGGCGAAATGTATGCCTGCTCCTGCTGTTTCGTTTAAGCGGCGCAGGGCGTTGTAAAATTAATTGTAATGTATAATCCTGAAGTATTAAATTTTTAATGTAATATAAATTGTCATGTTTGTGTAGAATAGCTCAGTAAGTAAATTAATATTGTATTTTACCATATATAGATAGTACTTTTTTACTAAATAAAGCAATTCGTGTGAAATTATGCCCTTATTACCAGGTGGACAGACGACCTGACTAAGATCGCAGGCAAGGGCTGGATGCGGGCCGCTTCCAACCATTCTATAATATTCAATAATATATAACGTTCAAGTTTTCACTTCTGCCGGCACACCCGGAGTGCAATCCGTTGTCTGTTACCGTTTCACTACTAAAATGTTGAACGGGTATTGATAAAATTTGACGCGTTTATGGGCTACATTTTGGTGAAGGACTTGGGCCTTTCATCATGATGTAACGTGAAGGAGCCGAGGGATCGAAGAAATATTATTGTCCGGGAGTTTACGCCGGTTAAGACTCTAGCACAGATAACCCAGATAAGGAGGTTATCTGTGCCTTCTAGTGACTTATTTATTAGTGCGGAGTGTGACACGATAACACGTGACACGTGTCACGTGTTATCTCGAAATATGTGCATTGCCATTCCCTCTTGCATATTGATAAATCTAAGTAATACAACAACAAATACAAGTTACACTAAAAGTTTTCAGAACTGGTCAGTTACATTATACAATATTTAAAAGGTAATTACAACATTTGAAAATGGAACTCTTTGGCTGTAGAATGCAGTTTTTTTCATCTGACTGTCAATTGTTTTTACACTGTGGCGCCATTTTCAAAATTGGGTACATTAACATGGATTTAACTCGGGAAAATTTTTGTAGTATGACTCTACTATTTTAAGTTTAATTTTACAGATCAACAGAGCATCTCTTGGCTACAATCTGCTTTTGGCGATGAAGCACCATGCAAGACGACTATTTATAGCTGGTTTTCAGAATTCAAGCGCAGTCGTGTCAATCTCAGAGACGAATCTCGCGATGGTCGCCCGTCCACCGCTGTGAACAACAAAATCATCGAAGCTGTGCGCTGTATGATTGTAAAAGACAGGCATGTGACCTACCATGAGATCCGCACATCCTTAGACATAGGCATGAGTCAAATACAATCAATCCTACACAAACATTTGGGTGTGAGAAAACTGTGCTCGCGGTGGATCCCACATGATTCGACCGAGGCTGAAAAAACGGATCGCGTCACTTGGTGCAGTGCCATGCTTACAAGATAAAACGAAGGTGCGTCAAATTAGGTGTAGGACGGGTGTGGAAGTAACAAGTGACGAAAAATGGATTTATTGCTAAGATCCCAAAACAAAGCAGCAATCGAGCCTATGGGTCTTTCAAGATGAGCAGAAACCAACCAAAGCGGCGCGTGTGAGAAGTGCATCTAAGCGGACGATTGCTTCTTTTTTTTATAAAACGGACTCGTAGCTACTATTGCTTTAGAGAATCGTCGTACCGTGAATAGTGACTGATGGTTCAGGACCATTTGTTTGCCGGAAATTATTGACGAACTCCGTAAAAATAACCGTAAACGCCGTATCATCTTGCACCACGACAATGCTAGTTACCATATGGCCAGACAAACGAATTTTTGAAGGTGAAAAACGTAGGTAGACTTTGTGACTTTATTCTGTTCCCAAAAAAAAATTATTAACAAAAAATGCAACCGACTTCAACACTCAAAAGTGTGAAATAACTTCTTGAAGTCGGTACCATGATAGTTCACACAAAAGTAACTATCATCACAATATTGTGCTCATGGTACCGACTTAGACAAGTTATTTCACACTTTTGAGTGTTGAAGTCGGTTTCATTTTTTGTTAAAAAATTTTTTTTCACCCTTTTAGTGACCTTTGCTAATCACGGGATTAATTAATTGTCATTGTGTTTTCTGCGATGTCTTCAACTGCGACAATAATATCATCAAGATACGCGTATCACTTTTCAGTTATTGAAGTATAACTCAAAAATCGCTTGTCCGATTTTGATGAAATTTAAATGGGACCACCACGGAAGTATACTCTATCTAACAAAAAAATAATCAAATCAAAATCGGTTCATAAACGACGAAGTTATCCGCGAACACACATAAAAAAAAAAACATATATAGGGTCGAATTGAGTAATCTCCTTTTTTGAAGTCGGTTAAAAATAAGAACCAATTACGCGGTCAACGATTTTCATCACCAGAGGTGGCTGTCGAAGAGTTTCTGAGATCACCACGGAAGAGTGGAAAAAAAGTTTTCAAAATTGGTTTAACAGAATGAAAAAGTGCATTTACGCAAAAGGGAGAATATTCTGAGAAACAATAAATTTATTTTTGACCTTGAATAGTATTTTTTTCTTATTCATTCCGGAAAGTTTTAGTGCGCCCTACGTATATTACGCTCATATGTACCTACTGCTTATCGCGCATTCTTATCTGGAGACTTTCTGCATACGTACTCTGACTGAGATAACCTTTTTGATCTTCACTTGTCACACAATTTATGAACAGTTTAGTATTTGTTTTAATTTGACTGGCCGGTTGGCGCAGTTGGTAGCACTCTGCCTTCTGAGCCGCTGGTCCCGGGTTCGATTCCCGGACAGGTCAAACATTTGTGTGTATGAACATGTCTGTTTGACCTGTGTCTGGGTGTGTATATGTATTTAAGTATATATATACAGTCGTGGTCAACTAATTAGGGACAATCTCTAGTTAAGCCAAATTGTGAATTATTTTTTTATTTTCCAACGAGTCTTAACAATATTCCATATCTTTTACATGTAAGTGTAATTAGTCATTTATGTGCGCGATTATACAAACAATAACAACTTCTTAAATATTAAACCTCTTTACAGTATAGCTGATAAATTATCATAGTGCTATTTGTTCAAAGAATGCTGGCTGGCCATTTAATTAGGGACACTGAGGTATTGCGTTCTAATTTCAAAATTGGAATTTTAATATTTTTTTGTTTCTTTTCTTATTGTTTCGTGGACGTTTTGGCGGCAATCCAGATTTTTTATTTTAAGTTTTGATAATTATTTTGAAGAAAAATGGGCAAAAATAAAAGTTGCGATCCAACACTACGAAAAATTATCATGAAGTTTGTCGTGCGTGGTTGGTCATACCGAAGGATAGCACAACATTTAAATTGTTCAAAAACTATGGTATGCAATGCAGTGCAACATTTCAAGCGCTATAACACAGCTTTAAATGTGTCCAGAACAAAAAGATCGAGAAAAACGACTCCGCAAGAAGATAGAATGATAACCAGGTTAGCTAAGAAAGATCCGTTTCTAGGCTCTATTTTAATGAAACACGAAGTGTTTGGGGCAAACGAAAGAGCCTGTGTATCTGCGAGGACCGTTCGACGACGTTTGGTAGAAGCAGGGTTGTTCGGAAGAGTGGCTCGCAAAGTACCGTTGTTGAAGAAAGAACATAGAAATGCTCGTTTGGCGTGTGCACGTAAATATGGACATTGGACCTACGCCCAATGGCAACATGTACTTTTCTCTGATGAGACCAAGGTTAATTTGATTTCTTCAGATGGAAGGCAATATGTACGGCGTCCTGTAAAAGCGGAAATGAATCCAAGATTCACAAAAAAACAGGTGAAACATGGCGGTGGAAACATTAAAATGTGGAGTTCATTTTCTGGACGTGGAGTGGGACCTGTGAGGAAAGTTCAGGGTAACTTAGACCAACATCAATACAAGGCAATATTGGAAGAAACTATGCTTCCCTATGCTGAGGAGCATCTCCCTATTATATGGACGTTTCAGCAGGATAACGACCCGAAACATACCGCCCATTCAGTCAAGTCGTTTCTTACCAGTCAGTCTGTATCGGTGCTAGATTGGCCAGCAAATAGCCCGGACCTCAACCCAATTGAGCACCTTTGGCACGAAATCAAGAAAAAAGTTGCCACTTATCGTAATACAAATTTGGATGAACTTCATGAAGCTTTTTGTGAGGCATGGGTAAACATTCCTGTCGAAACATGTCAGAAACTGATAATGTCTATGCCACATCGGTGTCAAGCGGTAATTACTAACAAAGGTTTTGCTACTGGGTACTGATTTTACACGTAATAAAATAGAGCTGTTAAAGATATTATAACACTGCAGATTATAAGTTTTGTTTAACTGTATTTTTCATTATACTTTACTGTCCTTAATTAAATGTCCACTAAAGAATTGTACCTTAATATTTAATACATGTTTAATCTTTGATATCAAATACTTTTTCTATTTATTTAATCTTTTATTTACAGCCATTTATAGCATAATAATCGGACCACATTATGCAAATAATAGGTGCTGAGAAATCAATAGGGTTTTATATTTATATGTACATAACCGGTTATAGCCCTTCACTATCTTGAATGTCCCTAATTAGTTGACCACGACTGTATATATAGATATATATAAGTATGTATATAATTATATATCAGTCATCAGGTCACCATAGTACAGGCTCTGCCAAGTTTGGGACCTGAAGACCTTGTGTAAATGTTGTCCCATATTATTATTATTATTATTAATTTCAAATATCGAGTCTCTTCGGGCACATTTGAACATTAGAAGATATTTTTTATCTCGTAGCTTTGTGATGACAAGAAAGTTGATCTAAAATTGTATTTTAACATTACAATACCTTAGTGTGAATTACATCGATTTGATCTTAATTAAGGCGATATTTTCTCGACAGTTTAGCGATATAGCGCGTGAACTTATCTGTTTTAATTAAACTAGGAATGTACGCGAGAGAGGCTCTCTCCCATACATTCTCTCCTTCCATTTTCAAACTATCTCTCAGAGAGCAGAGCGATCGAGGTTAGGTCAGACGTTGATAGTGGTTACGGTCAGAACTAAATAAATAATTACTTTTTTACATCGTTATGACACACAATGTTACATATTTGGACTTGGACTAATGTTACTTATAGGATAAGATGTATATCTATCACTAAGACTCAGGCGTGTCTATTTACTGCAAAACGGAGTGAAATTCAACTCACTCCTAGCTTCCGAGATGTACGCGTTCCGATAACCAACAAACTGGAGCTTCTTGGCGTAACACTGACGCCTACGCTGAACTTCGGAAGCTATATAGAGTCTAAGGCGCAGTTGGCTGCCAAAAAGTTAGGAATATTGGCTAAGGTGAGACAGTACTTCACGCCGGGGCAGTTGCTTAGTCTATATCAAGCACTAGTCCGGTCGTGCATGGAGTACTGTTCGCATCTCTGGGATGGTTCAGCCAAATACCAACTTGAAGCTTTGGACT
Organism: Apeira syringaria; assembly: GCA_934044485.1. Taxonomy (NCBI): domain Eukaryota; kingdom Metazoa; phylum Arthropoda; class Insecta; order Lepidoptera; family Geometridae; genus Apeira; species Apeira syringaria. Next base: position 6,637,288 of record OW203665.1, on the reverse strand, counting down.
CAATAGAAAGGCGAGCCAAAAAGGTCATTGGTAGTGACTCTCTGGTCGAACATAGGCTACAGAGCCTTGAACACCGACGTAGAGTTGCTTGCCTATCGGTTTTCTATCGGTTACATTTCGGCGAATGTGCACTGGAATTACACAATTTAATTCCACCTTCTCCATTCTATCACCGGTCGACCAGACGTACGACTATGCGCCATCGCTACATGGTAGATATACCACCGTTACGCACGAAGCGTTTTGCTTCCACTTTTATAATGCGTACTGCCAGGGAGTGGAACTCACTGCCTGAGTCTGTGTTTACCGATATGTACAACCCCGGAGTCTTCAAGTCGCGAGTGAACGGGTTCCTTCTAAGTTTGCGTGCTCCACCTTAGACCGCGTCGTCGCTTAACATCAGGTGAGACAGTGATCAAACGCAAGCTTATAATCTTTAAAAAAAAAAAAAAGTATATGAATTATTAATTTATCACCTTTTAGTACTTTTCTGATAAAATGAATGGGAATTACTTATGATAATAAAAACATTTTTATTTTTTTCAATTCAATTTATTTATTTGGAACAAAAACATGGTTTGTTTACAAACATATGAGAAAACGATGACAACTGCAGAAGTATATAACTGTGTCGCAGATGTCAACGCCCTCCTCCGAAAGTTACATATTAAGTTCGACAATAACTAAGGTATTTACACGTTTAGATTTAAAGTTTACTTTTTATATACATTGAAAATTTAGTAGAATTACTTAAGATAGATGGGAACTCGCGAGTGAATAGGTTCCTTCTATGTTTGCGTACTCCACCTTAGACCGCGTCGTCCCTTAACATCAGGTGAGACAGTGGTCAAACGTAAGTTTATAACCTTTAAAAAAAGTTCCTTCTTGTTGTTATGGCGAAGAAAATAAATTAGAATTTGCGACTATTTATTGTCATTCAAGTTATGAGAATTGTGCAATTTTGTGTGAACGAGAGGGTGCTAAGCGGCGTAGACTAGCCAGCTGAGGTCACGTGATCCTGCGCGGCTTTGGGAATTTACACAGTTGATTTGTAATGTATGTATGTATTGTATGTATGTATCTTGTATGTCTTGCTTCCGAGCTGTTTGGCCGTGGTCTAAGTGAAACTTTTCGTTACTCTCCTTCGCGGTGTCTTCTCTGTTACTGAGATCAGTAGTTACGCGAAGGAGAGTTCTACGCTCTTGTCGCCGCTCGGACCTGAACCACTGAAGATGTCGATCGCAGTGATCGACGAAACGTCTGGAACACAAGTTTCACTTCGACCACGGCCAAACAGCCCGGAAGCAATACATACAAGATGCAACGCCGGCCGTGAAAGCCTTAGAGTTTACATTGATACATATTCATAAAGATCCAGATAATTATACCCAACCGTGTTTCTAATCATTTATACAGTATCAAAATTCGGTTGTTTGTTTTTTGTTAAAAAAAAAGTTACTAAATGTGAAATAATCAAAGCTTTTCTTCAATCAATTTTTAAATTACACAGAATTATGTCTAGGCTCTGTTTTTTTAAAATTGCAGAGGCACATTACATTTGTTTTAAAAACCCTAGGAGCCTAGGCCTCAAGAATACGATTTCAATGCGATTTAAAACTTCTACTTACCAACTTTGCGCGAGGTCAACATGCTCATTAAAGTTCAGTGAAATAATATGAATTATCATTAGAGGGTCACGTTAATCACAAATAAATAAAACCACATGTTTACAAGTCCATAGATATTGTTTATTTGAAACATTATCCTACTTTATTATAAATGATAATTATTATAATGGAACTCTACTGTCTGATTACTGAATTTTTACATCTAGGTAAGTACATAAACGTTCCAAAATTCAAAACGACCAATCGTGGATTAGTATTTTGTTATTGGCTGAAAATGGTACACCGTGATTGTTTAGATTAGGCGGGAGAGATCACGCCAATAATAAGTTATTGTATTTCTTATCGATTTTTATTGATACAAACATTCATGGTGATATGAATGACAAAGATTACCTACCCGTTTTAAGTCATTTTAAATATTGGTAAAACAATCATTCCGCCAAATGTATTGTACAATAATTTTCCTACCCAAGGATATAGATAAACAGTTTATAAATAGTGCTTTTTTATGTGGCCTTGGTAAGTGACATAGAACGGTGACGAACCACTATTGAAAGAAAGAAAGAAAGAAGAAAAAGAAATCTATTGCAATCTGCAGCGCATGGGTATCGTAATGTAAAACGATTGAACTCTGTACAAACTGTCACTTGTTCTAGAATTGATTGTATATATGTACATACGTGCAATAAGTACGATGTTCAATTGCTTTTACGATTGCAATAGATTTTATTAAAAGAACACAAAAGTTATGTGCTTCTCTATTCGATCAAGTGCAGCGAAGATTTAGTGGCCTTACTGTGGTGCTTTAGTGTGTTTGTTTATTTACATATTCGACTTTAACTTGCGAATGGTCTGTGAGATAGTTTTTGTAAAATCGCAAAAAAATATTAAGTTTTAATGTAATTAAACCTTAATGAACTTACACATAAGATTCTGTTTTCAGGATATATAATGAATGATTACTGGTAGATCCGTTTTCAATACGATTATTTTATTTATTTTTATTTATTATTTATTAAAATTCACACAAGGTCTTCAGGTCCCAAACTAGGCAGAGCCTGTGCTATGGTAACCTGATGACTGATATATATACTTATATACATATACACACCCAGACACAGGTCAAACAGACATGTTCATGCACACAAATGTTTGACCTGTCCGGGAATCGAACCCGGGACCAGCGGCTCAGAAGGCAGAGTGCTGCCAACTGCGCCAACCGGCCAGTCTATTATATAGCCCTGGATCAATCTTCGCCCGGTCCAATCATGACTTCAAGAGAGATAAACGGAAAGAACATGGTAAACAGAAAGACAAGTATTACATACCTACCTACTTTGGGATATGGAACTTTGATAATTTTTCGATTTCATCATCAAACGGCCGAAATCAAATTTCTTTGCCCGCTTTAATTTTTGCATAAATAAGCAAATGTAGGTAAGACATCTACGGACAATAACGTTTTTAATTAATTGCACATGATATTGAGACATGCATTATTGTATTTTATTTTAAAAGTAGCAACACTATTCCACAAGCTTTTGACGTAATAACGTTTTATAAATTGATGAATACCAGCAACACTCATGAAAAATAGTAACGTTCCGCGTAACGTTCCACCTGAGTTTTGTATTACATAAAATAATCAAAGTCAAAGTCGAAGTCAAAGTCAAAGTCAAAGTCATAAATGATTATGACGTTATCACGTAAATCTATCGTCCGTAAACCGACTTTACAGACAACCAATTTTTTGACTATCAACACAGACTGATTTTCACAGCATATTAGAATTTACCTCACAGATAAAATATATAATATTCTAATTTATTTTTTATTGTACTTACCCTATAACTACATTATAACGTCGATCCTATAACACGGTAGAGAACTTTGTTAATGTATAAGTTCATTACCAATTGAGATTAAATAACATGTGTAACTAATTGCACATACTTAAAAGGAATGTATTTAAAAACCTGTCGTAGCCATAGTTTTTTGTTATGTAATTGAATTATTTTTCTTGATATAGCTTATACATATATGTTATATACGTTATATAAATGTATTAAGTCTTATTCAATTTCATATGTTATATAATAATATATATAGCAAACTACAAAAGAAAACCACAAAAAATTGAATACAATAATTACTAACAAAACAGTAATTTCTTGTCACACAAGAATGTTTTTACCATAATAAAATCACAGGTAAGTATTTTATGACTAAATACACAATCGGATATACTATACTATACTATGTGTACAAACATACGTTCTCTTTCAGAGATAAACATCAGGTGACTTTATGCAGCACCTTTTAATAAAACAGATCATAACATAGCACAAACAATTAAATGAAACATACGACTCATTTACTTAGGCGGGCTTACTTTACAAACATTATAGAATTTTAAAAATATTCGAGCACTGTTTCTACGGGTATAACGTGGCACTTACGCGTAGTCGATATCACGATCGATGCGTTGCGACGAACGCACCGCACTCAACTTCCGGAAGAAGCCGAAACAATTTTCGATCGTGATATCGACTACGCGTAAGTGACACGTTATACCCGTAGAAACAGTGTAAAGTAATTATGAACGTGAGTTTTAATAATAATATTCAAGCATTTCAAATGGCCACTGGAAAACAGTACATCAATTTGTTTGTACGGAACCAGCCTTCCAGGCTCATCAGCAGAGCAGAGTCCTTGTTAAGTCTCGTGTCAATCTAACTCTTAAATGAGTCCTAATTAAGTAAGTAGACAACCGATACTTAAGTAAGAACCACGAGAAAATATCATATAGCCAATCCGAATCACCTCATTGAACTTTCAATCCTCAGGTATCGGCGTAGATTTTTCTAATAAACTTTGTTAACATATCAATTTAATATTAATATTTTATTTTCAATTATCATATAATATTATTATGTCATGCACGCCTTTGATCTTATATTGCTAGGCCTTTAAAACGCTACTGATAGTTTACGCCGATTATACTCGTATTAACAAGAATAATTATATAAGATTATACATTACCCTATTTATTATAATGAAGGAATGCTAAGATATAGGTACATCAAAAGGTAAACATACTTGTGGATCTAGTCTATTTTGAGGTACAGAAAAGTTGACACGCTAGAAAGCAGTTCCACAAATCTCAAACAACGTATTAGGTTTTTTTATTGATAGAAAGACACGTGGGCTATCGTTTATCTGTCACTTGAAGTACCTTGCATCAAAAACATCGTAGGTATAACGAACAATTGACCAACGCACGCGCCGTCTGTACAAACTATCTCTCTACTGTCCTCAATAAATGACAGATAGTGAGTTCAATTGTAGCACGCCGCGATACGGTTGCGATACGGTTGCGCTACGTTTGCGATAGGGATTCCCGCTTCAGCTGCTGATCTCAAGAACACTGTCAATGGTTGTAGGCAGATGCACTTTTACTACTACCTGACGTGTCTTACTCCCGAAATTTCTTTCACGAAATCATCGGAACCCGTGATCACTACATCGCTGTTCAATATGCACATACAATACATACAGAATGAATGTGAATTGCAATGCTGACAAATCAACATTGCAATTTAACGTGGCAATGCTGCTAGCATTCTGGGCACGCTTCCAACGTTCTAACCCGCTACCGGCTGGTAGCGGGTTAGAACATTTGAGTTATCTAAAGGCTACCAATAGCTAGTGGATTGCTCAAATGTTATTGTAGTAGCTGCAGTATTGTAATTAGTTATTAGTGTTTTATTTTAATAATCCTACTAAAAGTTGCCATGTCTGTAATTTCGTAGTCTCGGTTTCGTGTAGGACGAATAATCATTACATATACAATATTTATTAAAGATGAGGTTACACAACCTCTGTGAATACGATGTCATACGTCGTGGCGTTTTCTATATACCATTTACTTTTAAATCGCTGCTCCTACATCACAACTTTCAACCTTTTGTTCATAATCCAAAGTCATTATAAAAGGCCATGAAATCATACACCTATATTAAGGACGTAGCTAGTAACTTAAGGGATCATAGCGTACAACTCATGTACATTTATTTCAAGCACATTGTAAAGGTGCTCTATACAAAACTATTCCTGATATAATTATCAAAAACATTAGAGTACACATCATATACCTAAGTCACACTATATTGTTGGGGTTACAGTAAGTACGACTTAAAGTTTTAAATATTTTACAATACCTATTGTATTTCATTGATATTTCGTCTATATAAACATACATAAGCAAAGGCAGCACTTCGAAAAGACCGCTTTTATTTTTTTGAAATTAGGCAAGTAATACAATGTATCTTAGATAGTTATTTAATACTAACCATAATTGTAATAATCTTCTGTATAGTTTTAGGAATTAACTTGTTATCTTAGTTAAATAACTTTCTTATTATATTTATATATATATATAGACTCATATTTATGTATATACTCATTAGTATACAACAACAGTGTCTTTAGGATTTTCACTTGATTACAATTAAGAATACACCTACCAAAATTGTACAGAAGACAATATTTTGGCATCATACAATTTATTTCTTTACATAAAGTCTAAAGTTATAAAAAACATACTTTCATAGAAAAACAGAAGTAGATTTCCAATACAAAATACGGGGAAGCACTAGATTACTTAAAAAAAAAGATTATGAAGGAAACAGGTTTCTGTTCGCGAGATAACCACCAAATACTGCATGGAAAACACAACCTTAAACTTTGTACAACCACCTCAAGATTTCCACTTACTCGCCGAAGTGTTAACATTGAACATTCAATGCCAAGAAATTTACATTAAATAAATTGACATCAATACAACATACTAGACAATAAATTAAAGCTGAACAGAATCATTACATAGATAGAAACATTTAGATACAGAAAGTTGTTATCAATATACGTTGATTAATCTAAGATATTTACACTCTATACCTATTCAGAATATTGGACACAAGAATCATTTAATGCATTTAGGTTTTACCTAACAGATTTTTTATATTTATTGGCAATTTTAGTGTCGAGACTGTACAGATTTGTAAAACGTAAATACAATATTAACGATACATAGAAGAACACGGGAATTGCTCTCGTAGTATGTTATAGGATTACAACTATATAGTTTCGACCCAATGATGTTTTACTAAGGATGACGTATAATCATACTGCGCGGTGCTCAGATTTTGTTCCTTTACGACATAAACATGCTTACTGCGACAGATAATACGGTATAAATAATATAGAAAAGGATAGCTATATGTTTAGACTTGCGCTTGAAATACGCGTCGTAATGAAAATTACTACAATTGACTTAATTTTGCCGCCTCAGTTTCCGCGCGCTTGTGCGACATCTACCTCATGTAAACATATAATATCATTGGTTTCGACCACATTAGATTAGGGTGTATTTTTCATGGAAAGTAGGAGCGCTCGCGGTGGTGGTTCGCCTTGTACTGATACTCCTAAACTATAGTCGGAACCCTCTGACATACTCGTAAGTAATTCCCGTGTTTTATATATTCATAATGTGTCGAAACCACGTCAGTTTTAATAACATAAATACAAGACTTTGAAATATTATGCATGCCTAGTATACACAAGTATCTACTCTATTCTTTGCTTTTATTTTGGTTTATATAAAATATTTATTTTTTAAATAAAACTTAAATCAAATAAAAAATAATATATAATAATAATACTTTTAAATAAAACGTTACCTACGTCTCGATGAAATATTGTGACGTCTAAACAACTCTTTTTCTGTAGCACCGATATCCAGCTTAAGGTGCATTCATAAATTACGTGATGTAAATTTGGCGACTCCCCCACTCCCCTTGGTGAGATGTCGTGAGATTATGCTGGACCCTCTCTCCCCTCCCCTAACCTCACGTGAGATTTGAACGTGCATATTTTGTATAATAAGTTAACAGATACTTAAGTTAATATGTGCTTGTCTGTGTTGGATGGATTTTTTTTGTACATAATTTGTTTTACTATACGACTAGTTAGGACTAGTATTCAACTCAGTTTTTTAAAATTGTACAGTTATTTTCGGAAAAAGAATAATACGTCATATTTCTGTCACGTAATTAATGAACGCTCTCTTAACGCCGGGTACTTTTTATATACTGTATAGATCTAGCGTTTGGCCACTATCTCACTCGATGGTGAGTAACGATGTGGTCGAAGATGTATCCGTATGTGATGCAGTTTAAAGTGTTTTCTGTTTATTGATTAGTGCAGATATGAGTTTGATCCTGGCTTTGATAGCTTTGTATCGGATGTAGTCGTCTTCACGGCCTTTCTTGTCATCCCTTTGCACTTTGCGGCTGTTGAGCATTTCGAAGCTGGCTTCATACTCTTTGATACTCCGACGTAGACCCTGGAATGGAAAGAATATATATTTTATCTATTCAGTCATATATTGTATATAACATTATTATAATCATATTTACAGAACAGTTCGAAACGGTTAGCGAATTTACTGAAATCCGTTCAGAAGCATTTCGTTTTGCAATGCAACACTAGCTCTGCTGACAGCAGCACTTTGTTGAAAATATTCCTTAGCAATGCAACCTTGATGGATGTGGCTGAGGGATGAGGGATGAGGGCTGCCTAGAATCAATTAGTATACCGAACGAGTATTTTCAGCAAAGGTTTTTCAAAATATATTATGTTACCATTTAACCCCTTTAGTTTTGTAATCTGTGGTCGACGCTGTTGGTCTCACAATAATTGTTTTATTAATTAAGTTTTTTTTATAAGTAACATATTGTGAAACTGTTTGTCGATTCTTGAAAATATTTTTTTTTTAAATTTATATACTATTGTTAAATTAAATAGAACATTTTGAAACATATTATACAGGCGATAGATAAACCCAACAAAAAAAACACATAACTTATATCTACTCAACGAGTATAGGTACGGGCTCTCTGATGATATATTTTATTATATGATATATTTTACTTAACCAATGTAAAAGTGTGATAGTGCATAATAGATAAAAATACTAAGTCTCTGTATATTATTTTAAAATAGGTAGGTAGTTGCGTAATAAATATTATAAAACCATTCTAGGGGAGTGAAACAAACACATCCGCACATCCGAAAACAAAGGCGTCCGCCTTTGTTCTTACCCAAAATACCTAATCAAAAAGTCTAAAATAATGCGGTGTCACCCGCGTGGCGATGATGATGATGAATGTTAATAGATAAAATAAATCAAGATCATACAAAAAAGCCTATGACACTCACAAATAACGTAGCTTTCTATTAGTAAAAGAATTTTCATAATCGGCTTAGTAGAGAGATTACCAGAGATTACCTCGTATAACCTCACAAATACCAATGAATATGGTCAATAGATATCTTACGCATTTGAGGATCTTAGCCTCAACCAGAGCCTTGTTAAGGTCTTCCAGTCCAAGGCAGTGCAGGGCCTCGTTAGATGTGGCGGCCTCTTCACTGGGAGCTGATTTTGCAGAGGATGCTGAAGAGGGGATCTCTTCTGTCGGGGGCGGTGGCAGATCGCGAGTAGGCGGCGATATCAGAGGAGTGTTGATAGTGTCCTAAAAAGTGTATACGATAAAATAATAAATTACTTCTCTTACTCTCCGATTTCTTCCCGCGGGTGCCGTAAGAGTCGGCTAAGGGATCACGTACCAGAAGGTGGGCAGGAGCGCCTTCTAAGGATTGGAAATCATACTGCGCTCGCCAACCCGCCTGCCAAGCGTGGCGAGTATTGGCAAATCCCCCCTATATGGGGGAGGCATATTTCCAGCAGTGGACGTACATGGCTGAGAGAAGAAGATAAACAACAAAACCACACAACTGCTATACCATCTGCAGCCTTACCGGGGAATTTGACACAGTATGAAGGATAACAAATGTAATGATCACCAGATAAATATAATGTGCACCAATATTCGAACACCAAATTTAATAACAGAGCACCAAATTTAGTAAGTGGTCACCAATTCTTGACCACCATTTAATTGCACAATTTCTGCCCAAATAAATGCCTATGGCGAGCAAATTAATACACCATTTTTACCTTATATATAGGACTTGTTAGGTTCGTTAAGTTACTTGCGACCACAAAGACCAGAAACAAATCGATCCCTGTTTATTATATTATATTAGTTTGGAGTGTTGGGGACATTTCTTTTTTTTTACAGGAAGATGTGAAATTTTTGGTGGCTGTTATACAATAAATTGGTGTTCTAATTTTGGTGCTCACTTACTATTTTTGGTGCTCACTTACTATTTTTGGTGCTCAAAAGTATTTTTTGGTTCTATATTTGGTGATCAGTTAAACATAAGCCATTATGAAGGAAGTAATATGTTGATTTTATCTGTAGTAGGCGCTGCTGCTCACCCTCTGGCACGTGATCTTTCTGAACGAACTTTGACGGCGCATATTTTTTCTCAGATTTAGTTTCGTTACCGATGTTTTTAACACTTTTCAGTGATGGTGGTCTCGGGGAGGCTGGACTAATTTCTTTCTAATAACCTTTATTTATTTAGACAACCAACAGCGTTGACAATTATTACTTAACATTAAATATAATAAACATTTACATAAGGCCAATAACAGGTTACCCTATATTACCTACCCTATGTTACCCTATATTATACATGTATAAGTGTGCTCAGTTTAAGTTAAGCGTTACAGTCCATGGCTGATAAAGAGCAGTTATCTAATCAAAATAAGATCAAAAGATAAACAAATAGTATATATAAGAATAAGATTGTGTGCACGTTAAGTGTATAGTATAGTATAGTGTGTGATAAATGTGAATATTTCTTAGTGTCATATCATGATTTCTTTCCGTCTAATGATAGTCTGTAAGAGATCGCTTTTCAGGAATAAGTTTCTTAATTGTGTTAACATTTGACATTGAATGTGATACCTACATATTATATGTTCGAATAGTGTTGAAGTTTTGAAGCAATGCTAGCCGTCGTCATAGTACGCTGGTTCGATGCTCATCAACGGTTTGAGCTTCGGTGAGATAGTGCTAGGGTACCTTGCTAGCTACCTAAAGTTGAAAATTGTCACTAAACACACAATGTGTACAAACAGCTGTCATTGACATCAATTGAATATTCTAGATCTTGCGTAATTCCACTATCAACCACATCATCCGTACACAAATTCCACGCCACTTTGTATATGTATTCCCGGTCCTGTTCGTAACATCATCCCTTCAACATCATGCAGATCATGATACCAGTAAGTAACCCGATTTATGTGGAACAGTTCTGAAATACGAAATGATAGGTTGCAGCCTGTCAGGTTGGGGGAAACCAGTTATAATTAGAAGACGAATATTACCTGCGAAGACTCAGTAGGTTTCTCTTGAGAGTCACTGGAACTGTCCACACTGTTGTTGAACAGCATGGCTTCGTGCTCGTGGATCGTGGCCAGTTCTCCATTACCGATCGCCTAAAAATGAGTAGATATCAAATGAATCTACTGATGACCCAGCTAAGCCAAACTCTATGCATCTACTGCTTCTGTTGTATTCTGATCTGAAGCTGGGGTATTCTATTATATTGTGTTAAGTTTGGAGCACAGAGCATAAGAAGAGACGCAGACAAATCATGAAATCGGCAGTTTAGATTCTTAGAGATTTAGATAAAACCCTTAATCCGTCACGTTGTAAAATCATAGATCTGTCGAAAATTGATAGAGGCTATCAGGGATTTGTCTGTTAATTAACATGAAGAAAAGTAAGATTTCTCAAGAATAATCTCACGATATTACATTAGGTCCTTACGTTATATGAACTTGGCGTTCGGTTAGGAATTGCAAATACAAATTTATTTGAAATTTAAGCTTATGTTTCCAATTTAGTGATTAATTTGTTATAGCGCCATTTGATCTTTCTTTGACATCGTTCTGTTCACAATATAGAAAACTTAAAATATCGGGCTATTTACGAATTCGAGTTGCACCGTGGCACCGCAGAAACTGCTCTTGCTTTCAACATTTTCGTTCTAGAAGTTTTGACCTACAGAACAAACCCCAGGGACGGCCGGAGACTCTAGTTGACGATGATGAATTTAAAGTGATCGTGAAAGCGAATCCATGGCAAATCAGCACTGAGCATGGATCGTCTAGCTAGTTAATAAAATTTGAAAGTAATTATCAGTAATTATAGGCACATCGCACACGTAAAGTTGCCGGGGGCCAAACAGGCCTACTGCTTATTCTGCGCCATTCGCTGAATTAGAACATCATTCTGTTGCTAGATACAGCGTAATTCTATGCTGCAATCAGTCAATACCGTAACTGTGTTGCTGTGAACTCTCTAAAACATTGACGCATGAAACCTTGGCGGCAGTCAAACGCCACCACAAATGTTTTGCATATCTATGTATATTGAAAACATAAAAGAAGGTTTAAATATATAAACACTTACCGCATCGGGTCTAGTCGATGCCAAAACGCGTTTCACAGTCCTGTATCTTTCATACAGGTGCCTAGCGGCTCCCCTTTCCACCGAATGTGCTGGTGGTCTACCTCTAGCCGCTTCAAGACGAAGTAAAACTTTTTGAACGCAGGCTTTCTCTGCACTTAGCTGACTAGATGTCCAGCTGGACTCAGGTAAGGAAGCACGTCCGCCTGCTTGACGACAACCTTCGAGCCACTGGAATCCCAACGATGGTTCCTTTTACAACTCGGTATGAATCTGTATAAGGGCAGACTCTCGGAAAGAGCTTCGAATTAGAACTGGGGACGGACCCTCGTAAGAGAGTCTGTTTATTCTACCTACAATTAAATGGAGGCCTATCTACATTGTTTTAGATATAAAAAGGATCATCATTATCTCAACACCGGCTAATGTGGGTGGGAGCGTCGACTGTCAAACTAACGGACGCGTGTTCGATCCACACCAACGGCTTGAGCTTCCGGTGATGGTAACACAACAAAATTACCCTACTACCATTCTGAGAATTGGTTAACAGAACCAATTCTCAGCATGGTAGTAGGATACTTTCGAACATCTACCCGCCTGAGTACCACCCTCAAGTTTAAAAAAAGTCACCAAACACTTAGTGTGTTCAGGCCGCACTGAAACGTGAGAGTCAGTTAGCATTCTAGGCCTACCGTGATAACATCTTCGACGACATCGTCATTGACCATCAAATGAGATAGCGGTCAAACAAATAAAATAAGTTAGAAACGCCACAAGTGGTCACAAAGCTCAAAATGTTTTGGACAGCTGCTACAGTGAGCTGTACTGAAGCACCATTTCACACACATCTTGTTAGTGTAGCAGTGGCTAAAATAACGCTACATGTCTTACCTCTTCTATATCCTTCACGATGTCAACCATAGACTTTTCACTTCTGAGCGCGATTTCTAGCTTCTCATCTCTTTCCTTCTGCTGTTTAGCCGCTTGGAGCTTTAGAGAGTATTCTATAGGATCTGATTTGATGCAACGTTTCTCTGCCTGGAGACGGCGCAAAGTCTCGTACATGTGAGTGAGCTGGACGTCTGCGATGCGCTCGCTTGGAGTTATGGTGAACCCGTTCTGTGCTTCGAAGTCTGCCTCGCGTTTTCCAATTTTCTTCTTGAGAAGTGAAATCTTAAAAGTAAATTAAAGTGCGTTAGTTACAAGCAAAACGATGTTGTTTTAAAATATTATTTATGATTGAAAGATGAAATAAAGTTTAAAGATGAATTGAAACCAAAAGATGAAATGAATAAATATTTATATTGATTTTAAAAAAGAATATTTGTTCTTTCCTCTTTTTATTAACTGCAGGTTGTCATACAATACTTCTTCAAAGGCCTCGGTGAGGGGGAGTAGTTAAAATATAATAAACTACCCAAATTGTGGTCATACCTTCTTAACGATTTTCTCTAGTCTACGATCAGGAGAAGGCTGATCCCGGCGCAAGGTGTTATGTGGCGCCGCGTTACGCTCAGCCCTTCGAGCCCGTTCTGCATCGGTGCTTTCCAGACCCACAGAATCTTCAGCCCCACTTGTAGGCTCGGCACTACCTGAACGCTCCTGGCGATGTAATGCGGCTGCGTCAAGAGTCTCAGGCTCGTCGGTAACTAGAATGAAAAAAAAAGATATTTGTCAAAGTTATAGAGTCACTTCCGTCCGTCATTCAAAATAGAATTATTATTAAGGAGTAGTGAATGCTACGGAACTTCGTCCCAAGTGAGAATTTGCCCCGTTTACGATGGTACCTACTCTGCAATCAAACGCGTGCAGTTCGTGGAATTCCATTCACACATATCACATGACAGGAACCTGAGATATTAATGAAGATGGTATGCTACCCACAAGTGAAACTATTCATGATACAAACTAACTTTGGAGCTTCCGTACGACGACATACTCGAAGTTTGGTGGCGTGCTGCATCTAATGTCTTCTTTATCATTATGTTGCTCGTTTTCTTTGGGTTGCCTTTGGATCCTGACCGGTGGGCGACGACGTTTGACGCCAAACTGTGGGCGGCGTGCGCGAGATAAGCGTTCAGCACGGCGTTCCGACTGCAAGAAGTATTTGTTTTAATAAGAATCGCATATGCATTGGATATGAGCGACTTTTTGTCAGTAGAAGAAGATATTCAGAAGTAAGGCTTAATTGAATAAAAAATAGAACGATACACATGAGTGACACGGCTGTCAATACTCCAACCCAGTAACATTTGGGGTATATAAAAGAGACTGCCCACCTTACTTTAACACCAATCCAAATCATTTTTAAAACAACATACAATCATGGCTCACTTTACAAGCATTAAATTCTAGTTGTTAAATGAATCAGAAATGCATGTTGTTTTCTAAATAATCATGACAGGTATTGAAGTAAGATGATACTAACGTTGTTTCGCTAGACATTAAATCGACAGAAGCTCCAAGCTAAGAATAAACCTCTTTTCAGTAAAGAATTAAAAAGTTTAATTTATTAATTAATCAAACAATTAAAAGCTTTTTTTACTTCTGATATTGTTATGGAAATGAACCTATATGAAACATATTCTACACCATGGTTCCATCTCGGCTTCGTACGGCTATTTAACAAATATTTCAAAAGTAAAAATTTGTAAATATAATATGGCCTATGTCACCCGGGGATAGTGTGGCTTCCACCAGTGAAATATTTTTTCAAATAGGTTCAATACTTTCAGAGCCTATTCAATGCAAACAAGCAAACAATCTGGTCTTTCCTCTGTTGAATAATAATATAGATTCCAGAGGGCATAATATCCCTTATCACCTTCTGGGAGTGCTTAAAAAGATATTATTTACCTCTAGACGATTGTGGTCTTGAAGTGGTGGCGGTGGCAGAGGCGCCTGCGGTCTCTCTTCACTGTGCGGCCTTCGCTCTTTCCGCTCATGCGCGCAACCGGAGTCACGGCGTTCGCGCCGCTTCCGCGCCTCTCGCTCGCACTCAGGTGCTGCCATCTCTTCTGCCTCTTTCTCTCGTTCCCGCTCGTCTCGCTCGCAGCACTGCGCACGCCACCCGAGCCCAGATATTACAATCCGCCGTTCGCTCGAGCTATCACTTTCGTGCCCGTACCCCTAACAGGTCATGATTGTTAATGTAGTGTATGTGCGTTAATGTTCACTTTAATAGGGAATATGCAATATTTCTTCAATTTAGTTTTAAATCTAATACAAATGCAAATACAAATATATTTATTTGACATAACATCTATAAAATGTAAACAAATATTTAACCAAAGCAATTAATATAGCACATTATGACTTTACCATGAACATTTACCAAGGTATTATACTATTATTAAGAAATGTATATAGCCTGCAATTATTTTTTCAATTCTTAAATTTACCAACACACCTTTTATGTAAAACATTTATTTTTAGATTGAAACATAATTGTTTTTCTTTGAATTGCTTTCATTCATGGAAAAACACAGTTATTGAACAGTTGTTTTTCATTGTACGTCACTGTCAAGGCGTTTTAGTTATGTGTAATTTGTCTTGTAAAAATATAAATATTTCTGTTAAATATGTAAACAAAATATATAGGTATACATGACAAGACATATTCGTTTAATTTTTTTTTCATTACATAATAGTACTTTTTGATGCATATTCCCCATTAGTACAAAATGTAAGGTTGATTAATAAACTGTGGGTGAAGCAAATGTTCTGGTTATGAATGGAAAGTGATAGTAGTGTTATAAAGGTACTGTATATACATAGATAAGATGTTAGTATAGGTAGGCATATATTTAACAAGTTAATTTGTGATAGTAACATATACATAACATATAACCGCTTGGAAGCAATAATTATATATCTACTCTATTTGACGCTAAGTATTGCTTGATTTATAAAGCAGTATTATCTACCAGATGTATTTAATCACTTTTAATATAATATACACGGGTTAGTCACATGGATACAGGAAAAGAAACATTGAACATTAGATACATAGATAATCTTTTGGAATGTGTAATGTCATATAGATATTTCTATATGTCCAAGTGTATAAAAAAAGACTTTTCCATTGTACCCAATGTCGATAAATAGCCAAGCAAATATGTATGGTTTAGTAAAGCTTTTGGGTTATATAAACGGGTCAGTAAAATATAATATCCATATTGAACAGCTACAATTTAGATAAATGATGTTAGTGAAGCCCCTTCTCGATTGAATTGCAAGAAATACCTGTAAAATATCCAATTGTACCATTTTCGTTAATTCGAAAATACCCCCAATTTTTCCAAAAGCTTTCGGCCGTTAATGTCGCGATTCTGAAATTAAACCATGTTTTGGATCTAATGCAAATGAATGCACGAAAAAAAAACGACTTACGACATAGTTTTGTGAGATCTACCTATCACATTTTAAAATATAACTAGTTTTTACTTATTTTATCTGCCTTTATTTTTCTTATTATTTTTCTACTTATAGTTAAAACAACTGCTTATGTTCAATAACAAATTGGGATGATACTTACAATGCAATATCTTGCTGCACCGACAATGGAGTCCAATATTCTGAATATACTGTCCCTAGTACGGCTGGCCAGGGTCACTCCTGAAGCCCCTTAGAGGGCAAGGACCCGGTCAATAGTGCACAACCAAATAATAATCAACCGGGTTATTGCTTATCCTTTTATATAAAACAAAATGAAAGAAACATAACGTAAAGGAGGGGCGAATGTACGCGCCGTTTTGACGGTATTCTATACACTAAACTATACACGTTATAGCGTCAGTCGCGTTCGATATTAAACCTCTATTTGATGATGTCACACTTTCGCTCCGACATGTCGCGATCACGGCACATATTGGTATGGCACAAATAGTCAATGTTTTTACGAGTGACTGGAACAAACTACGGCTGCTTAAGAAAATGCGTTGATACGAGTCTGTAATTTAGCATTGATGGGTCGACAACGGTTCTTGAAAGTGTCCTTCGCCGGTCACTGTCAGTGCATGCTTGTTGTATCTTCCATGTTGCGAGCAACAAGACACAGTTGGTGTAAACAAAACCTTATTGGTCAATTGTCCTCTATCATGTTGGAATGTCTTTTGGAAACTGACACAATCAAGTTTGCGATTTGGAGTTTATGAAATTACTGTTGCGAATCTGTAACAAGGAAATAGTTTATTTTTATTATTATTTAACCAAAATTGTAGATGACTATATAGCTCTATATAGTCATCTAACATGTTTTGCCTATGCAATGTAAAAAAATCACAAAATCACATAAGTAAAACAACAGAACTTAACATCTGGAAAACACAACGTTATATGTATACGTTGAGAGGTTATTATGCCAAATAACAATATAGCTACAAAAACCGACGAGGGAGGCAGATTAAAATTTTTTGTGGCTTCATTAAAAACAATTAAAGTACGTAACTTAGTCAAAGACTTACTACCGACAATCGCAATTCATAAAGGACTCGCAATACATATTTAAGCTTTGATTGTAATAAACATAAATTCGTACGTAAAAAAAAATTGCGGGGTTACTCTTGACACTCGATTCCGATCTTAAATTGAGATTTCGATTGAATTCGCGCAGATTGATACTCTTGAACGCAACACTAGCGCACGATTGGAATCTGGTTCGATGGAGTTAGACATAAATTCTAAATGACGTTAAATGAGATTGGAACTGATTCGGATTAGAATTATTGGATTGACATTGAAACTGAGTTCAATAGTAAGCCATCTGGCCTTCGGTACGCATACATCCAATAATGTATGATGATGTATGAATTTGATCTCTGACAATAGGTCAGAGTCAGGGTCATAAAGGAAAATTTGTCTTTTGGTATAAAACAATTTAAGTAGTCTACGTCTGGTACCAATTATTAAATATGTGTAAAGTATTGCCTCTATCTCCCATTAGATAATATTGCGTTATAATGAAAAATAGAAAATAATAAAGTTTTGTTTATTTATATGCGATACACTTTCCAATTGACCTATTTAATTTCCCTAATTTTTTATATACTATTCGGCTTTACTAGCTAGGTCGCGGGCATGTTCGACGCCATCTTTAGGTGAAAAAACAAGAATGATGTATCATAACATGACATTTGTTTATTATTATTTGTATTTTGTATATTTTTGTACAATATATGTAGTGATACTGTGTTATATACTACGTTAACCAATTAATTTTCAACGCCTCATCGGTACCTTTTAAGCCCTTAATAATTGAACATTTTTTCACATCGATGTTGTACTTGTAAGATAATTATATTTCTTTCTTTTTTCAGTCTCTTTCTTCCAAATTCATGTCAATTATTTATCAATTTTTTTTAATTTACACCTACTATGTTTGATAATAATTTTAATTTTCCATTCCTATAAATAACACATTTATTTATATATAAATCCTCCTTTCCCTTATTATAATTAGTTATTAGTGTTTTACTTAAATAAAGGCATCGGTCCATAAAAAATAATGTATACCAAAAAATGGAACCGACTTCAACACTCAAAAGTGTAAAATAACTTATTGAAGTCGGTACCATGATAGTTCACAAAAGTAACTATTATCAGAATATTGTGCGCATGGTACCGACTTCGACAAGTTATTTCACACTTTTGAGTGTTGAAGTCGTTTCTATTTTTGGACAAAAATATTTTTTTTACCCTTTTCAGTGACCTCTGCTACTCACGGGATAAATTGTCATTGTGTATGTTCATCGATTTCTCCACCCGCAACTATAATGTCTTCCTTGTATGCGTAGCACATTTCAGTTATTGGAGTGCAACTCAAAAACCCCTTGACCGATTTTGATCAAATTTAAATGGGACCACCTCGGGAGTATCGTCCATCAAACAAAAAATAATCATTTAAATCGGTTCATAAACCGCGAAGTAATTCGCGAACACACATGAAAAAACATGTACGGTCGAATTGAGTAACCTCCTTCTTTTTTTAAATTCGGTTGAAAATATATCAAAAGTTTGCTACGTATATTTATGTTGATTCAGCACCGATATCGTGTAATAGGCTAAGTCATGCACGCATATACAGGGTTTAATGGCTCTAAGTCCATTAAAAGCCTATTAAACTAATACCAACGTGGCTCTAAAAACATTAGCTGACCGAAGTACGACGTGTTCTCTACGCGTCAGACTAGCGATTGGATCGATATCCAATAATTACTTTCAGTGAACAATATGATTTGAAACTCCGTTAAATATTGAAAGATTGAGTATTTTATACGCAGGACGGATTCATCAAAATTAAATATATGGTAGACATAAAATTAGTTTGAACTTTTGCTATTATCCTACAGATGTAATAACGCAGCCGCAAGTAAAAGACTTCAGAATTACTGGCCAAGTGCTAGTCAGACTCGCGTACGAGGTTTCCGTAACATTATCTATAAAAACGGCAAAAAAAACACGTTTATTGTGCCCCCTTAAATATGACATAATCTATAACAATTCTACACAAATATTTTTTTATAAACCGATAAATATTTATTTTTATTCTTGTTTTAATATTTGTTGTTATAGCGGCAACAGAAATCATCATCTGTGAAAATTTCAATTGTCTACCTATCACGGTTCATGGAGATACAGCGGACGGACAGATAGACGGACAGTTGAGTCTTAGTAATAAATTCCCGTTTTACCCTTTGGGTACGGAACCCTAAAAAAGACACGGATCATTTGGATAATAGGTAACTAGAAAGAAGACTAGTAAGTGTCTTTTTTCTAGCTATTATCGAAATGCGAAAGGGGACCGCTACCATGGATTAAAAATCAATAGCGTATCTTAAGATCCTTATCTTATTCTTACATCTTTACCTACTGTGTATTTTTACAACTAACCATTAAGTTAGTTATGACCAAAACTAGAAAAAAGCGATAAAAACAGCCATACTCGACGCTATACATTTATTCTCAGAATTCGTTCAATTCTGTGAAATGTTCGCCCAGGCGGACGTGCACGTGCGGATTACTTTCTATAGTATATCTTCTATAATTATATCTGTGAATTTAGTAAAAAAAAATAACCTCAAAAAATGTACAATTTTACCTATAGGGTATAAAAAGTAAAAAAGATTCTCTTTCTACGCATTCCTATAATATTGGTAATGTTGGAAGTGACGTATTTTGGATCATACGTCGTTTTCGTTTGAAGTAGGGCCCTAATAAGATTAAGAATTTTATGGTTTATTGCATTAACAACATGCTAGGCGGAACTTACGATCAAATTATTTAAAGGAAAATTCGGCTGCTAGTGGGACTTGAACCCAGGACTACAGAATACCGTGCGGTAAGTTGTCCAAATAAGCTATAAAAGCCACTAACATCAGAATTTATATTCCTTATAAATTATTTCTCAATAAATAAAGGAGTTTTTAAGTGTAATCAAAAAGATTAAAAAATGGCGTCGAAAGCAACGAACTATAATACGACCGGTAACGAACAGTACCTGTTTGTAGGTTAAAAGAGAAGGAACAATAGAAATTAGGAGGTACCGTTGCCAATACGTATCGTCTGACAAAATAAACAAAAGACTTACAACGTTACGTAGTCAACCTTAGTCAGCCTTCAAATGTCTGGTGAGTGTTTAAGGCTGGTTATTTAATCCTTCGCGCGACCCGATTTCACTAAAAGGATCGATGAGTGAGACACTAATGGACTTACTGTCGTAATAACAAAGGAAGCTTTTGTTTAGTATGTGATAAACACATGAACAATAGCCTTTTTTTCTTACGAATTATTTTTGTTCATATCAAATCTAGTTAGTGTATGTGTATATTTTGTTACTTTATGCTTTTTCCTATAGAGCAGATGCCTCTATTTTAAAAAAACCACTAATAACTAATTACAATACTGCAGCTACTACAATAATATTTGAGCAATCCACTAGCTATTAGATACCTATAGATAACTCAAAAGATCAAACCCCGCTGCCGGCTGGCAGCGTGCCCAGAATGCTAGCAGCATTACCACGTTGAATTGCAATGCTCATTCGTTAAGCCAAATAATATGTGCCAGCATGTTGGTCACACGTCGCAACGATCAAACGCTCTGATAAGTTTTGGAAAATCCGATAAGCTCCCGGTCCCCACGGGCCCAATTTCTCGACCCCAAACAGTTCAAATATGCAACCACTACCTAGGATATGATATTTTCGCCGTTTCAATTATGTTTATGCTTAGTATTAATATGAAATTGTTAAATAGTAAACGTGAAATAGATTCCTTCCTAAAGATGACGGTTAATGTTTGTTACAAAGAAACATTTAATCTATATATTTACTCTAGTCAGTATTGTATACAGGCAGTAATGACAGGCATTAAGAAGATTGTCTTTTTTCTTGTACACAATAAAACGTTTAAGTACCAGAAAGTCGGATTACGTAGTAGTAAGGATTTAAATTTTTGAAGTCTTTCCGTATTACAAAGATACATTCATAAATGTAGTATTTCAATCTATATGATTTTATGGAGCTTTGCTAGAGAAAAACTTCCTATTACATTTATTTGGCTGGCATCCAGATTAATCTTGAACTGGTGCACATTCCAGCGTTTCATATTTCTGTTTACACTCCAATGTAATAACAATAATTTGTTTGTCCGATTATTATACTCTGATATTTATTTATTTCACACTCAAACCCCCGCACTAGGCCTCCCTGCGACGCGGGAGGCATGGACACACACAACCACAGCACACAAACATCCAAGGCCCGGGACAAACACCTACACTAGGATAGTACCTACACTATAGGTGCTAAACCATAAATAAATGGTATTTTTTTATAAACTCAAAATTAAGTTCTATTTATGAATTTTTGGATTTCAATATTTAAAATCAAATATTAAATCAGCAAAAAACAGCCATAATAGAAATCGACGAATGTTTACCAAGAATGATGACGTCATGTCACCATTTTTAGAAAATTAACATAAACTTGTTAACGGTTGGCAGCACAGATTGTTATTTCGAGCGCCCTGTATTCTCCTTGAAAAAGACCACCGAATGTAGTTAAAACTATAGTCGGAACCCTCTGACTTATTACATGAGTAACTCCCGTGTTTTATACATACATAATGTGTCAAAACCACGTCAGTTTTAATAACTAGATTGTTATTTGTTTAGTATGTAGTGAAGTCGCGGTACAAATCTGCATGGGGGTTTAATTTCGTGGGTAAATTGGAAATGACTATAACGCATTTATCAGGTACTAAAAGTGTTTTAGGATTTAAAAGCTGTCGATGACATTTCAGAGGCTCGCGGGTGTTTACAGGCAGAAGAGGCGGGACAAATCCTGATGAGTGTCGTTAAAAATAATATAAAAATAATCACAGATGGTCTCAACAAAAACTACTAATCAAATTCTCAGACTTTTTAATTTCCTTTTCATTGTTGTAAGACGACGCATTTGTCGTTATCGTGAAAATTTATGATTTATCTAAAACCTATGGTCTCTCGAAAATATATTTTTACTTATAAATTAGCAAATGAAATCAAATTTAGTTCATTTCTAATTAATCATTATGAATTTTTCATTAGAAATGTAGGACTTTCAACAAAATAAGCTGAAAAGACTCAAAGTTATCTATTTATCAATAGGTAAGCCCTTAAAATACTAGGGACGTATATACCAAAGGATAAAATAAAACGATATCGAAAAAGTTATAATACCCCACTCTGGATTAATAGATTTAAGTATACAGTTAATAAAAGTTTTAGTCTTATTTTTAGTTTTATTTATAACAAAAAGAAATTAAACGACGTCATTACAAAAGCGCAATATCCCTCCATTAAAAACCCGGAACGTACCACTGAAGCCCACACATTCCCACAGGGTCTCCCAGCTGCTAAAACGGGAACTATTATATTCCTCCATTCACAAAGAGAAAGAGACAAAACACCCGTTGCATAACAAAGGTTCGACCCAAACGGTATAAATACTGCGTAGGACTGAACTGCGTAGCGGCGTAGCGTATTCGTAGCACGCAGCTAACTGCGTAGTATTTTGGAAGCCCTCGTTGGGAGGAAAAATAAATTAAAAACTTTGCTTTTGTTATGTTCAAAGGTATTCATAACAAACAAAGAAACTCAATATTTATTAAAGTGTCCTTGTTGATTAATATCAGAATTTCTTATAAGACATTTTGTATGTTTATTAATCAGGAAGATATTAAGCGCGTTTCTTTTTTACAGTAGATATTTTATTGTCTGCATTATATATAAAGCAAGCAAAAGTCTAGAACGATTTTATTTTGAAACTCACAATTTCCTAAGAGTACAAGTTATGCTACTTTTGTATTATGATTCACTAGCTCATCCGATAGCTATTGATGATGCATGCAGAAGAAAATAACTTAGCAAGTAAGTACGCTTTTCAAGTAATATTGTTATCAAAATATAATATGTCCAACAGTTTTCAATATTAATTAACGATGGTCACCATGAAGGCAGCTAATATACTGTGCCTGTCCTTCCACTATATCATGAGGATTTTTTTTTATTATATTAGTAGTAGCGCCCCACGGATTCACCCGCAAGGATTACGGTTTTCCCCCTACCTCAATTATCCGACGGGAACTATACTTTTTCCGGGATAAAAGTAGCCTATGTGTTAATCCAGGGCTAAACTATCCCCATTCCAAATTTCACCGAAATCAGTGTAGCCGTTTGAGCGTGAATAAGTAATAAATATACACACATGCACACAAACGCACACACACATACTTTTGCATTTATAATATTAGTAGAATATATAACCGTAAAGTAACTCAATGTTATATTACTTTAACTCTAATTTAAATGTTAATTCAATAGCTTATACTAAGCTAATTATTATGGGGAAGCGCAGATGCCTATAATAAAAGGATTACGCCTAGCGTAGTTATCTAATGTTAATTATTTGTTATGGAAACAATTGCAAAATTGGATATATCAAGTGCTGATAGCCTAGCGGTGGGAGCGTTGGCTGTTAAAATGAAGGATGCTAGTTCGATCTCCGCCCACGGTTTGAGGTTCTGGTGAAGGTAATCAATTTTTAGCTGGTGATGCTGCTAGGGTACTTTCGAGTACCAGCATGGCTAATTTCTACTCTCAAGATTGAAAAACTGTCACCAAACACATAGTGTGTTCAGGCAGCAGTCCTTGACAGCCAGTAAGCATCCTAGGTATAGCGTGATAATATCTTCGACTTGAACAACTGTGACAAAAACTTGAACATTACATTGTGCATTTTTGAATATATTGAAATAGTTTTGGAATAATTTCGCACGAATTGCTTCATTTATCAGTATAAAAGTATATATGATAATGATTAATACGGTAAAATACTTCATTTCTTGCGCTATCGTACACAAACATGACAATTTTTATTACATAATGTCTACTCTTCCTAAGTCTTTGCCGACGACGTCGATGACGTCACGCGTCTTATTAATCTTCGATCAGTGTCACTTGACCTGACGCGAGTTTACATTTTTTTCCCCATACAAGAGTGCAACACGCGTCTAACGAATTTTCGATCAGTGTCACTTGATCTGACGCGAGTTTACATTTTTTTCCCCATACAAGAGTGCAACACGCGTCTTACGAATTTTCGATCAGTGTCACTTGATCTGACGCGAGTTTACATTTTTTTCCCCATACAAGAGTTCAACACGCGTCTTACGAATATTCGATCAGCGTCACTTGATCTGACGCGAGTTGAACATTTTTTTCCCATACAAAAGTGCACAACGCCCCTAAAGATGTTTTCACTTTAAAAATTACTGAGCGAATAAAGGTTCTATTGAAAGGTCCTAAAGAGATAGAATTTCACTAACTATTACTTCATAAATTGGTATAACTGTTTATGATTGAATAACTGAGAACAATGACTCGCATTTGACCCCGTTTTCAGGAAGTTCGATGATCGCGAGTGGGCGTGACTGCTTTGTGGCAACACCCGGCATAATGATATAATAAAAATTATTAGGCTCCTTAGTGACATATAATTCCTGTAGAAAGTACTTATAAAATGGAATTACTCAAAATGTGTTTTTATTTTAAGAGCTTATAATATATGATACTTTTATTTATGATATTACTTGACTAAAATTTAAATCATATATGAGGCTAGTGTCTGCTATAATTTATATAATATAATATTACTATTATAATTTAATAATATTAATATATATACGGATTCTTTTTCTGTAAGATATGTTCAGAAGAGGGGTTTAAACACAATTCTCCTTATTGTTGACGCAGTAGTTATTGCCTCAGTAATTAATATAAAACTTTGCATACAAATCAGTTAATGTTATAAAAAAAATGACCTGATTATGATGAAATTATTGCGATTGTCATGAAACAGGAAATAAATAGATTAAGATTTTTTCACTTTTGACTGAAAATATTGACTTAGTTAATATTTAAATGTATAGTTTAATTCTTTTGTTTGTGAATATCGACTAAGTTGTGTAAATAAATATTCATTATTATTTATGGATATTTAACGATAGGTGATGAAATATAATTACTAAATTGCATCAAGAGGATGTCGTTATCTTTAGGATACTGCATCCATTCATCCAAAGCGCTCATAACTAATTCTCACTAAAATGATCAATTCCCGATACGGCGCACACAAAACCGTCCGTGGTGAACGCAAGCCGGCAAAGTACAAAATTCAGCGCTGACATAACTCCTAGAAATTATAGTATCAGCCAGTTTTTTAACATTCTACGATTGAAATTAGACTTACCGTTAAATGGGACGATTTTTAGTAGATTGTTGTTAATTTATTAAGGAAGTACCACAGATCGACACGAAATGGCGACGCGAAATTGGCGGTGGGCTGTGACCGTGAGCGCGCGCCTTTCGCTACCGACTGAAGAGAACTAAAGAGTGTTGCTAGACGCGAGGAAATAACTTCTAAGATATATTTGTTTACTATTGCGCAACAAAGGCTTCATTAAAAGTCAAAATATTTTAGGAGAACTTTTAATCAAACAAACTTATCGATATTGCTTTATAATACATATTTAGAATAGTCACTGGATATACCTCAATACTATCGTATTTAATAGAAGTCAAGCACCTAAAATTGTCTTTATCTGTGAATTATGTTTTCATTGATACATTTTTTCTTAATAAATGTAAGGTATTAAACAATTATATTGGAAATTTGGCCAATTATAACTGAACGCGGTGGCAATATTATTAAATAGTAAATATCATTTACTCGTTGCATATTATTATGTATTGCCTTGATTATAGGAAGTAGCTTAGCAGCCGTAACACAGGGGACCCTAGCACGGCTGCTAAAGGCCTTTTATATTGTTTTCACATACATATGTATTTATCTGTCTTTATCCATGTATTCTAGTAATGTATAATGTATTTGTAAGTGTTTTGTGCAAATAAATAAATAAATAAATATTTTTCAATTTCATATTCATTTAGGTTATGTTTCAAAACAGACTTAAAAATGGTATTACTATATTCTGTAGTATTTCCTTCTTCTCCATTTTAACTAAAAGCCACTAAGAAGAGGGCAATCCACCATCCATAAATTCATTTGAAATTTCATTTTCTCGTATGAAGCTTGTAGGTTCATATTCAATGTGAACACAACTATGGAATGCAATTAGTTACCTGAGTCTGTGTTCCCCCATGGATCGACCTATAGGAAAGTCGCCAAGTCATAACTAAAAAAGGTAAGAAAGATATTTTCTTTTCATGCATGATTCATTACATTTTAGACAGTATTATCAACATTAAAGGGTCAAACATAAAGCTAAAAAAACAAACAAACTCGTAAAAAATCACCCAAAAAAAAGATTCTGACTACTTATCGAGTATTTATAGTACAACCCAGTTGACCAAATAATAAAACGGTATTCTAAAATCGTATTTTAAACAAAGAGTAGCCGAATTTTGTCCATTATAATTTTTTATTTAATTCCCGTTTGCATGAGTAACGAATACCATATCAATGAAATTTGTTCATTAAATTACAAAATATTATATCCTAAGATGATAATTAGGTTGACTCCATTTCAAATATTACTACATAAATTGCATTTTTTTTCCAAACCTGGTAACACTGATGAAACGCTGAAGGGTAAAGTGGGAGGGAGGGTAGAGCAACCATCAGAGAAGATAGTGCTGTAAATTATATCGATACCTAGACGTGAAGAGATGAAGAATAACTTAGATAGATATAAGGAAACAAATGGACATACTGCACAGTTGTGCTTTTTTTTTGACAGAGCTTAAAAGTTATTTATTGTATAAGCTATTTTTTGTCTTATATCGTATGACTATAGGGATATTTATTTAATGACTTAATAATTAATAAATAACATAAACCACATTTCATTTAAATGCACTTCATCCAGTTATTGATTTATTTTCTGTAAAGTAGTTATTTGAACCCAAATATGTTACTCCTTTAGAAGTATAGACGATAACCGCATTCCAACATCGGCCAGCGTCAGCTTTCAGTTAATCGTCGCTGCCGCAAATAATGGGATTCTCAGAAAACATTAACTAAATGTGGGCACTCTTGCGGCTCGTATAACAATCCAGGTAGATACATAAAGGGTTTAAGTTGGTGACTTTTTATAGTTTTTTTTTCATAAATAGACGTTTGAAGTTATTTTTGGACGCGACTTGGAAGTGAAAGGTGTAGGTGTCGAGATGACGCCTACCCTCAAAGTGGGAGGAAAAAGAGGGTTTGTTTTTACTCAATTTTCCGAATACCCCGAGTTTCTAAAACAAACTCGTGTATACAACTTTGAGTATAACCAACTTCATATCGATTTTTTTAATACTTTTTAAATTATTTTTTTATGCTAGCGGGTTTAACAAAATGAAGTGGCAGTGGGCAGGACACATAACTCGAAGAACTGGATAGCCGTTGGGATCGAAATGTTCCCGAATGGAGACCATGGACTAGCAAGCGCAGCGTAGGACGCCCAACCGATAAGGTGGACAGACGACATGACTAAGATCGCAGGAAAATGATGGATGGGGGCAGCTTGCAACCGGTCGTTGTTAAAATAAATGGGGGAAGCTTATGTGTCATCCGACATGTACAGCTATGGATGTCCTATGGCTGAGATGATGGTGATACGTCCACAAAAATATAGGTACTGTCTCCGAGGGTATATATTATATTGATTCAAAAATATATAATAGATTGCACTATTGCCAAGATTTTAAAATAATTGATGAAAGATTAATACTATGTGACGGAACGTGGAATTACAATATTACTCTCGTAGCTAGTTTTGTAGTTTTTATGAGGAAATTGTCTACGCCGTAGAGTCTTTGTAGCTACGAAACTTGTAGAACGTTTTATCCATTATTCGGTAACGGGCAGCAACAATTCACTGGTTATTACGAAATTATATGAAATCGATGGAACGAAATATTGTAAGTGATATCTATTGAAGGAAAAATACCGCTCAATAAAGAATAGTTTCTTTTGTGAATGGTACACAAAGAGACTTAACATAAAATGCGGAATACCTAGCCTCTATTTACTTTTGGTGATTTTTCAAACGTAATTATCCGGAATAAGATTGTTAATAAAATTTTGAACAATTGTATATTTGTAATACAAAAGTAAATAAGTAATACAATAGCATATCTACTAAAAAATATTATTATTTATATTTATTCGTAGGAGTGTATCAAAATGTTCCTTTACTGAACACATTCATATTTTTGAACAATTTGCATCTTAAAAATATGTAGAATTATAAATGACTCACGCTTGACACAGGCTCATTCTTTCAAGGACTCGTGTTTATAGCGACCGCAATTCAAAAAGTACGACGATAATCACTACGATACGTTTCTATATTTATTACATGTTAGGTTTTGCGGATTTATAATAAAACATTTTTTTATACTGTAAATGTGGTTGAAACTATAGTCGGAACACTCTGACTTACTACGTGAGTACTTCCCGTGTTTTATACATTCATAACGCTGTATGCAGGTTCACTGTTATGTTCCTAGGGTGCCATCCATAAATTACATCACACCTTTAGGGGGAAGGTTATCATCATCATCAATCATCACCACGCGGGTAAATCCACGGGGCACAGCTCGTATTTCGACGAACGACGCACCGCACTCAAGATGCTGATGAAGGCTTCCGAAAGAAGCTGAAACAATTGTCGATCATGATATCGACTACGAGTAAGTGCCACGTTATACCAGTAGAAACAGTATATAGTACATAATGTTCCTGTAATTTCACAGGAAACCATACCCTTCAAACCGGAACACAGTAATACGAACACTACCGCCTGGCGGTAGAAATACTTCCCCGGACGAACTCTCACGTGGAGTGCAACGACCCTTAAAAATACACAACAGATAAAAGTTTATTTTAAAAACATTTATCATGTCAAAGACAATTAAAGTAAACAGGTAAAGAAGCTCCTGGTTCGTAAACTAGGCTCAAAAAGGCCCGCAGGTTAGGTACTAGCACTGTCGGAGTAATAATAATATAAACAAATTGAATAAATTTATTGATTCCTAGTATAC
This sequence comes from Apeira syringaria, assembly GCA_934044485.1. Lineage (NCBI taxonomy): Eukaryota > Metazoa > Arthropoda > Insecta > Lepidoptera > Geometridae > Apeira > Apeira syringaria. The sequence continues at coordinate 6,607,617 of OW203665.1, read as the reverse complement.
ACACAATTCGTTCTTAATAATATTATACAAATTATTAACACGTATCAGTAGCAGAAGTATTCAGTAGTAAATATCCTCCTAATATTATAAAAGCAAAAAAAATTGTGAGTATGGATGTATGTTTATTATTCTTTCACGCAAAAATACTGAACGGGTTTTGATGAAATTTGTAACAGAGATCGCTTATACCCTGGATTAACACATAGGCTTATTTTCATCATCACCATCATCACCGTTTTTCATCACCACGCGGGTAACACTAATTTGGATGAAATTTAATATGTAGATACCTACTTCAGATCCCGGAATAACACATAGGCTACTTTTCATCATCATCAATCACCACCACGCGGGTAAAACCGTGGGGCACAGTCAGTATGTAAATAAACCTAAGTCGTGCGTGTCTCTGTAGGATGTCTTACGATTTGCTCTTATCGCGCGCGCTGTATCGTAAACCAATCTGAGTAAATGCCATGATATTCTGTGACTGCGCCTGTAACTTTTATTTTGAGGTCATTATTTTTAAGGATATTACGACCCCGTTACCAGTCGTATCGTTATGATATGCAAATGTTATGATTGTTATAACTCATAGGTGATGGCATCCAATCTTACAAACTTTCGCTTTTATATAATTACTACTAGCATCCCGCGGTTTTACTCGCGTGGATTACGGTTTTCCCGCTACCTCAATTATCCCACGGGAATTATACTTTTCCAGGATAAAAGTACCTTATGTGTTAATCTAGAGGCTAAACTATCTCCATACCAAATTTCATCGAAATCGGTGTAGCCGTTTGAGCGTGAAGAAGTAACAAACATATACACATAAAATTTCAACTTTATAATATTAGTGTGATATAAGTTTGACATAGACATATAACTTTATTATTAAAATTTATTACAAGTCAATTTTTAGTCAAGACAATTACATGTTATTTGTGTAATTTAATTTAATTATAATATATTAGTAGTACATAACTACCTAATAAAATATATTTACATTCATAATGTTTCTCAAATAAGAGATTATTGTCAATGCGTCAGCTTAACATAATTTAAATAAACCAATAATTTAATAATAGTTAATAACAATTTGACTCCCATCTCTTTTCAGTAGCTGGTTTGTTTTCTTTACATTATTTGGGAACATTTCACATGATGAACACAAGATGTTATGATGGAAGACCTAGAATGCTCACTGGCTCTCAAGGACTGCTGCCTAAACACACTATGTGTTTGATGACAGTTTTTCAAACATGAGCGGCCACCCTCAAGTTTGAAAAACTATCTGTCTGTAATATTAACACTCATGTTCAATACACTTTTCGTTATATCTCTATTTCGATTAATTCCTTCATCATGGTCTGTGTAAGCCAAGCCATCATTCATATAATAAATACATTTTTAAATTTGAATACACAGATCGACTCTATGGTAATTTTTTATAATGATTTTCTAAGAGACTTGTTGCCTGCGGGAGCAAATGGCTAACTTTTTGATCAAAACTCTAACCATTTCTGATGACAGAACCGTGTAAACATTGCTCAACAATTTCGTTGTTTACCAACACGCGATCCACAAATTTTCCACGACGGAGGTTTCCATTGGAAAGAGATAGACCTATCATGTACTGCTATCTCGCTTAGGTAACCAATCGATACGACCTTGACAGTGGTATATTATCTAATAGATAGATACATAAGCTATGATAAAATCAACAAGGGGTGACAAAGTGTGGTAATTGAAAGCTTTTAAGTAGAGGCTTGCCACTATGAAAACTACTTATAATATTTAAGTTATTTCACGAAGTAGTACTATTTTCATTCAAGGTAGATATTCGCCGTAATTGATCATTTTCAGATGTATATCTCTTATATAGAGTGCCTCACGTAGGTTATTTTAAAATTGGACTATTTGATATTTTTTAATCCTACTAATATATATATATATATATATATATATATATATATATATATATATATATATATATGCGAAAGTTTGTGTGCATGTGTGTACGCTTGTTACTTCTTCATGCTCAAACGCCTTCACCGATTTCGATGAAATTTGGTATGTAGATAGTGTAAGCCCTGGATTAACAAATAGGCTGTTATCCCGGAAAAAGTATAGTTCCCGTGGGATAATTGAGGTAGCGGGAAAACCGTATTCCAAGCGGGTGAAAACGCGGGGCGCTACTGGTTTTCAATATTTACACGAGGTCAATTGTGCACAAATGTCAGATTTCTCCACTTTTCTTGTGTTACAAGTCATCAATTAGAGTCAACAAATAGAAAGCCTATAAAAGCCATATCCATAGATTCAAACAAGAAATTTTGCAGAATTATCTCAACTTCTCTCAGGGATTTTCTAGCAAGTATATGTGGATACGTATGTATAATGTACTAGGTAATTATGTCAAAGTAGGTATAATCTCAATTGATATTTATGAAACGTTTAGAAGGTAACATAAAAGAGTTAGATAAATAATTATTTCTTTACAAACCACCACGGTCATTGAAACTAACCACAATAAATGTAATAATACTTCAGGAAGGTTTTTATATGTTTGTTTCCTAAAAGTGTTTGTCGGGTGTTCATGTGTTATAAATAAAACTTATTAAAATGGTTGAAATTAAGCTTTAAGTCTGCCTGGTTCTGGGCGAAGATAGGGAAGTGCAACATAATAGCAAATATCTATATTTAGTCCACACTTGTTAACATTTTTTTCTTTTTTTTTTATTGGACTAATACTATTTGCCACTATCGTCATTTACAGTTTCACCGGAAAATGGCGAGCACAGAAGGTGCACCGCCTAGTGAGGCTAGCGCAGACGGCGCTGTGCCAATAGGAGAGGACGAGGCGACTAGCTTAAGGGCACCACTGAGGTTCAGACCTCGGCTTGAGCTGTCGCCAGGATAGGGAGATACCGGTTCTAAGAAGATATCGGATCAAAATTTTACTGAATTAAAAGGGAAATATGAAGGTTATTTTGCCTATTTATGCCTGCTAACTTGAAACAACAACCTTTTAACATAGATTTAAATATGGTCAAAATCCAAAGTTTGCGAAGGTAAAATGAAAAAAACATATCTATGTAAGCGAAGGGTTTCTCAATCCATACAAAAGCTTCGCTAAGAAAATATCACAAAGAATTCGAAGAAATCAAATTTGAAGACAAAAAGTTTGTGTAATTATGTAAGGGTTTAGCAATTTCACCGGCTTGGTTAAGAGAGAAAATGCCAAATGCTTATTCAAAAAGTTTGAGCAGAAACTGAAAAGTTTATTTCTTAGAGAGTATACGCAAGTTGAGTAGGTACAGTTTCTCCAAAGTTTGTTGATTTTAGTTACTACCCACGAAGACGTCAAAATCAGTATATTTTTCGGTGTGTTGTCAACGACCATTATAATTATGTATAGCTACGTCCCGCGGTTTTACCCGCGTGGTGATGAATGATGATGATAATGAAAAGTACCCTATGTGTCCAATCCAGGGTGTAAGCTATCTCCATACTAAATTTCATCCAAATCCACCCAGCCGTTTAGGCGTGAAAGAGTAACAAACATAGATCCATAAATCCATACTCAATACTTTCCAATTACTTCATACTTTAATATACAAGGATTTGGGAGGGAAAGGACTCTTCAGCAAGTCCCCATCTTGGGTTACACGCAGATCACAAGCAGTGTTGTACAGTGGAATTATATTATGTTACGGCTAAAGGGTTCTGTATAGCGAGTGAAATAATGGGCGGATAAACACTTCGCATAGGATCGGATTATTTACCTCTAATCTTAATCACTTCATTGTAGCTAATTTCTCGGGGAGACGAGCCCATGTTGTGTTATGCAAAGAAACATCTTTGGGCTGCACAATACCTAAATGTGTCACAGCAATATGCACGTGACTCACTCAGTTTAAAAAACTCGAATGTTAATAGTATATCTCACTAATATTATACATGTGAAAGTTTAGATGGATGCGGATGGATGGGTGTTTGTTACCCTTTCACGCTCAAATGCCTGCACGAATTTAGATGAAATTTGGTATGTAGATACTTCATGTCACGGAATAACACATAGGCTACTTTTCATCATCATCACCACCATTAATCATCACTTGTTAAAACCGCGGGGCGCAGCTAGGCATTTAATAAGTATAAGTTGATGCAGATGAAGGTAGCCCAGAGAACCCCGTAAGTTTGACGGTAGACGCTCAATAATGTCTTGATAAGCGTAAGTATTTTTGTTCATCATAGCATCATCTTTGATCTTTGTCCAACTTTAACTAGAGATTATGATGAGATATCAAGGATATAACTTGTAGATAGGTACATATACAAGATTAACTTGTTAAATTGTATAAGATTAGGTATAGAAAGTTCTATATTATTCTTCTTTTTTTTGTTTTTTTTTGTCTAAATATTTAGGTATGTAAAAATATCTTTATAAGTATAATAAAAATGTAGCTTCCCGCTGGCACCAGCTGCTCACAGTACCGTTGGCGGTTAGGCTGATGAAACGACACTGACTAACAATAACCGCATATTATTGTTGACAAGACGAAGTCGAAAAAGTCGAAAAGATTTTGAAACGCGTTTCTATATGCCCAGTTTTAATGACTATACAGAAAATAATAGCTTTGCAGAAACCACAAAATATAATGAAGGAGAAAATGTGTGCAATAAAAAATGCGACGGTCGCTGAGGCGCAGTGGTCAGTGACTTGACTTCTGTGTCTCCGGGACCCTGGGTTCGAATCCCGGCAGGAGCAAACATTTGTGCGATGAGTATTGTCCCGGGTCTTGGTTGTTTGTGTGTTGTGATTGTGTGTGTCCATGCCTCCCGCGACACAGGGAATCCTAGTGCGGGGGACTGAGTGTGATAAAAAAAAATGCAGACTAGCGGCGTTGATTAATGAATCATATCATAAAACACGGAATAGGTTCCAAACACTAGGTACATCCCTACAAGTCCTATGAGCACTACCTCCCCCAGGTTAAAGTCTAGAGGATGAGTGATGGGGGTGAGGGAGGTCAATATCTCCGCGCTTGCGTAATACACGTAATACTTCCACCTTTCTTTTCGGTTTATTTTGAACTCTATATTATGAATACCAAGGAAGTACTTTGCTTGCTAGACGATATACAGTTTTATGTGGATTTTAGGTGCGGTGTATGTAGGAAACCAGAGAGGTAATCTGAACTCTAGGGTTTACGATAAGTACTTATTGGGCTAACATAAGTTATAAGATTATGTCTTTTAATAGTTTTTTTTTATTTTTGCATTGACTATCTAATTAATAGTAATAATAATAATTAAGGGACACATCGTTCACACAAGGTCTTTAGGTCCCAAACTAGGCAGAGCCTGTACTATGGTAACCTGATGACTGGTATATATACTTAAATACATACTTATATACATATATATACACACCCAGACACAGGTCAAACAGACATGTTCATACACACAAATGTTTGACCTGTCCGGGAATCGAACCCGGGACCAGCGGCTCAGAAGGCAGAGTGCTACCAACTGCGCCAACCGGCCAGCTCAATTAAATCAAATTAAAGTTTACTTATCAATCAGTTACAATTATATATTCAATCTAAGCATCAAGTACACTGAAAACGTATATAAAGCTAATATAAGTAAAATTAAAAATTTAGAAAAAATATTGACTTCACTGCCGTCCAAACTAGAGGCATACCTAAAAGACCGGCAGCAAATTTGGGGAGGTTCTTTTCAAATAGGTACCTACGTCATATCTCCACAGACCCTGGGGTCGCCCTAGTTCAGGAATTATCTAATATAACAATTTCCTTGATTATACCGCTACACATACGTACTAAAGGGGGAATGTATTTATTTAATACTAGCTGCGTCCCTCGGTTTTACCCGCGTGGTGATAAAAATAAGCTTATGTGTTAATTCAGGGTATAAGCTATCTCCACACCAAATTTCATTCAAATCCATCCAGCCTTTTAGGCGTGAAAGAATAACAATTATCCATTCAAACTTTGCCGTTTATAATGTACTAGCTGTGCCCCGCGGTTTTACCCGCGTGGTGATGAAAACCGGTAATGATGAAAATAAACCTATGTGTTAATACAGGGTATAAGCTATCTCCACACCAAATTTCATTCAAATCCATCCAGCCTTTTAGGCGTGAAAGAATAAAAAATATCCATTCAAACTTTGCCGTTTATAATGAACTGGCTGTGCCCCGCGGTTTTACCCGCGTGGTGATGAAAACCGGTAATGATGAAAATAAACCTATGTGTTAATACAGGGTATAAGGTATCTCCATACCTAATTTCATAGAAATCGCTGTAGCCGTTTGAGCGCGAAGAGGTAACAAACATACTCACAAACTTTCGCATTTATAATATTAGTAGCATAGGATTAGTAAAGAAGCTGTGCCCCTCGGTATTACCCGCGTAGTGACGATTGATGACGATTTAAAGTAGGCTATGTGCTATTTCTGGACCTGAAGTACCAAATTTCATTCAAATCCGTCCAGCCGTTCTGGCGTAATTGAGTAACAAACATCCATCTAAACTTTCACATTCATAATATTACTAGGATATAATTATTCACATAGGAGCGTGATATTATATAGCGCTCTCCTCTATAAACCGCGTACCCAACACACAATTAATTGTTCAATTCCAACCAGTAATTTCTGAGATTAGCGCGTTCAAACAAACACACACTCTTCAGATTTATAATATTAGTAGATATAGATTGGAGTTCTCCTCCTGTGAGCTCTGTCACCGTTCTTGGGATTTTATTATAAAATCGAATATAATTTTCTAGGAACGGTTTATTCAGCTTGACTAATCTAAGACTAGGTATTATACTTATTTTATCCTATACAGGGTGCGCCGTAATTGTTTTGGCGAATAAATTCAATTTCTCGGAATCGCATGGCGCGGGGCGGCGGCGGGGGAATGTGTTTCGCCGCGCCGCTTCCTGGAAATTTAGTCGGTGTTTAGTCGCCATGGAGCCACGGCGGACATTTTGTGTATCTTGTGTAAAAGGTTTATGAAAATATATTTTGATACATATGCAGAGATAGCAAAGTTAAAACATGAATTTCTATAAAACTTATAAAGTTTTGTGGGATCTCAGCTGTAAGAATTATTTTATTACACTAATACCCGCTTTAGGAATCCCTGTATCGCGGAAACATTGGACACACACAATCGCATCACACATTAACATCCCAGACCCGAGACAAACATTCATGCTCATCACACGAACGTTTGCCTCTGCCGGGATTGTGAAATTTATGTGTATGTTTGTTACTTATGCACGCTCAAACGGCTACACCGATTTCGATGAAATTTAGTATGACGATAGTTGAAACCCTGGATTAAAAGATAGGCTACTATTATCCCTGAAAAAGTATAGTTCCCGTGGGATAATGGAGGTAGCGGGAAAACCGTAATCCACGCGGGTGAAACCGCGGGGCGCTACTTGTTTAAAATATGAGCAGAACATGGTAGGATCTACGAGAAAAACAAAAGGCGCTTGATTAATTCTACCCCCAAGGGGATAAAAGTTTGTATGAAACTTTGTCAATTATAAACCGATCGGGCTGAGACTTCGCATGGATAAACCTATTAAGACGTAGGCATCCCCTACTTTTTGTCCTGGAAGACAAAAAGTAGGTTTTGTCCTGGTTCCCGTGGGATAACTGAGTTAGCGGAAAAACGTAGTGCACGCGGGTTAAACCGCGGGGTACAGCTAGTTATATTTTATAATAAACCTTTAATTGAAATTTAATCAAATACTTAACTTCAAAAGAAAACCTTCCATAAACTTTAATATTCATGTGATATGCGCAGCACATGGAATAACTATTGTAAAAAATATAATCACTAGATACATATAAGTACTTATTTATTAGCCAAAATTTAAGAAACATAATTATGTAATAACGTTGAAACATATTAATTTATTTTAAAAATAAACAAAACATGCCTGACAAAGAGACAAGAGCAATACTCTCATAGATGAATTGCTATATGCTGATCTTTTGTCCTTTTTGCTATTTAAATTATTTATTTATTTATTGTGATAAAAACGCAAGATAGCAATTACAATTACCACATCAATTACAATATTACATTGAGTACATAAAGTTAATATAAACAGTTACATAACGCAACGCAAAAGAACAAAAAAAAGAAAAATACACTAAGTCAAAATTATCAATTTATCATACATATAATGTCAGAGTGAATTACTGTTTCTCACAGTATGTCAAGCACGCGTCAATAATAGCCTTCCAGTTGTCAATAAAAAAGTCAATATCAGGGTTGGCATCCAGAAGTGCATTGAGGTGGCGAAGAGACCGACACAAAGGAGAATTGTCGCAAGCCGCTGTGCGACAAGAAGGCATGCTAAACAACACATGTCGCCTAGCACGCCTGTAGTTATCTGGTACATATAGCCTGCAAAGTAGGTTGTGCAAGTTTAGGGAGTCCACTGCTCCTCTAAGAACTTTGCAACACATGGTCATCTGATCTAAGAGTCTGATACTTGAAGAGTTATGATACTTGAACTGAACTCCTCCTCGCTTTGTTCGTCTTCGTGCCTATTATATGTCTTTGCCCTAGACTAGTCATGAAATCTGAATACCTCGAAGCTTAACTCGAAGTTACACAAACATTTGATAACGGAATTATACAAAAAGAATAGTAGATAGCTATGTCAAACCATCATTACATCGAATAAAATTATGATACTTGCTTATACTTTATGTAAAACTCTTCTGGCACAATATTTTGATAATAGTTTCTTTTGAACTATCATTGTACCGACATTGACAAGTTGTTTCACATTTTTGAGTGCTGAAGTACTACCATTTCTTGGTATTTTTTTTATAGAACGTAACGCAAGACAAACGGCCGAAATACAAAACACCTCCGTTTTATAAAACAGGCGGACTGTAAGACCCTAATCATACATTCCACTGCGACAGTAATTATAAAGGCACACCTTGAAGATGTCTGGTTAGTCAAGGATGATCTTGGTATATAAGCATAACTCTTCTGATTATTTTAAATGTCTTTATTTTAATAATTGACGACATAATCATAAACCTGAATTTCTTTTTGATGCTTATATAAAGAGCTTCCAGCCAGTAAATCTGCCACCATTATTGCGGCAATATCGAAATGTAACGAATAAGATTCCAAAAAGTGCGAGCATCAATAGAAGTCCCAACAGTATGTGAGTAGTGCGAGAACCAATCGCGCCGGCCTGAAAAAGAGGAAAAAAAAATTAATTAAGTATTCAAAAAAAAATTCTAGAATATTATAAAAAATGCAGTAAAAATAAGCAGTAAAAGTAACATAAATAAACATTCTAAGTCATGTGTACCTTCTACCATAGTCATTAATCTAAAGCACCTGTTATGGGTGAGATTAAAACCGCTAGACCGCTAGATTGATGACCCCGAAGTTATAATATACTAGCGGTCCGCCCCGGCTTCTCACGGGTAAAAAATAGATACCGACTGCAGCGCCATCTGCCGGGCTTATTTGGGAATCTAAACGATCCAGGGCGCCACTCAAACGCATACAAAAAAAATAAGTCAAATCGCTCCAGCCGTTTAGGAAGAGTTCAGATACATACGCACGTACCGTAGAAATACACATTTGAGAGTATTAAGCTCCCACTTGACCTAGTCAATGTTTTTAAGTACTGGTACAGTGAGCAGACCAACGGTTTCAGGTGAGCTGGGGCTCTCTCGGAGCCGTATCGGCTAGAGTGCGGGGTGAGACAGGGGGGTTAAGCTCTCCTTCGCTTTTCAACCTTTACATGAACGCTTTGATCGTCGCGCTCAGCAACCAGCGTGTAGGTTGTCACATAGACGGCGTCTGCGTCAATAACCTGAGCTACGCAGATGACATGGTGTTGCTGAGCGCCTCGGTGTGTGGACTAAGAAAGCTGATACGGACATGCGAAGATTACGCTCTTGACCACGGTCTAATCTATAATGTGACCAAAAGTCAGTGCATGGTCTTTGAGGCCGGTCTGAAACTATCACAGAAATTGCCAGCTGTATATTTAAAAAACGTCCAATTAATGGAATTAATGGAACAATTTGAATATCTGGGGCAGATACTTACGACCGACCTCAAGGATAATGCCGATGTTGAGCGGGAGCGGAGGGCCTTGTCGGTGCGCGCGAACATGCTTGCGCGGTGCTCGAGACAGGTGAAGGTTGCGCTTATCCGAGCATACTGCACGTCCCTCTACACGTGCAGCCTGTGGGCGCGGTACTCGCGCGCGACATATACGACCTCCGCATCCAGTACAACAACGCGTTCAGGGCGGTGTCGGGGCTGCCCTGGTTCTGCAGCGCCTCCGGCATGTTTGCCGAGGGGCGCGCCGCCTGCTTCTATGCCACCATGCGCAAGCGGTGCGCCTCCCTGGTGCGCAGGATCCGGGCCAGCTCCAACGCTGTCCTAACGATGATCGCGGAGCGAACTGATTGCCTTTATATCCGGCATTGCTGCGGCTTACATGTCGCCGCAGTAGTGCCGGATAGAAGGTATAAAATGATGTATGTACTTTTATTATGTTAATTTATTATTTTTTTTATGTTTTTTACATGGGGCTGTATTTTATTTTCTGTCTATGGGTGTCTAATTTATGCCTGAAATAAAATAAATTTTATTTTTATTTTTTTATATTACGATGCTGACGCATGATACATAATTGTAATGTAAAAAACCGACTAGGACTCACGTGGTAAACACTGGAAAATTACTCTCCAACCAGTTTCGAACTTATTTGCAGTTCTTCATCTGGGAGTTATGATCGTTATTATATTATTATTATATGTGAGCTCGCTCCAAAATAGCCTACGGCATATGACAACATGATATAATGCATGGCTTACGGTAGGGAAAGTAGTGCCAGAGCGACGATCAGAAAACTATAGTACCTAAAGTTAGCCGGATATCTGAGATAATCCAGCTACCAAGATGCCTGAAGCAGACATTACTTAAGTACGTCAAAATCATCATGTTGCATTCGTATAAAACAATTGAATCACCACATACCGGTCATACAAACTATCATTTCTCTGTGTCACAGTACTGAGTTCAATTGTTTCATGCTGCGACTGCGATAGTGATTCTTGAGATAGAGATGAAAGCTGCTTAGAAAGAAGCTTTCTCGAAGCAGAAGTAGTATATATTCCACATTCATAATAAATAGGCACTTACTACAGCTAAGATCTTGTAAAGTTAATAGTCGACAGGTACCATAGTACACTAGCTCGATCTTTAGTATGCCTAATCCGTAACAATTGATAACAAGAATATATTCCCAGAAAATTCTACCAGGGTTGTCATTACAGCATACAGAAGGCTAACAAAAAGCCAAGCAGACGGTTCTTGCCTATTTCCTACGTTCAAGAGTCTGTCATCAACAGAATTGGAGGTCTTGAATATCACTCATCGTTTTCGGACTGATGTTCTACAATCCTAAGAACATCGTCACTAACTAACCAGAAAAACATCGAGTGTGACAAGTGGTACCTACAGCCGTGGGGTAGGTACTGGCCTATAATTGTACCCCCCCATCTCTACCCGTGGGTGCCAGCTCTAAGAGCAAGAAGGTGGGAAGCGCAGCGCCTTCTGCGGATAAAATTAACATACTGTGCTCGCCAACCCGCCTGCCAAGCGTGGCAAGTATTGGTACGTACTCCCCTTGAAAGGACATGGAGAGGCATATATCCAGCAGTAGATGATTTACGGCTGAGATGATGATGACAATCACAGCAGCAAGTCTAAGCTTGGAAATCAGATTATCTTATTATTAAAAATCGGAAAGTTTGGATGTTATTCAATTACAGTTATCTATGGGAACCACTTTGTCCTACAACAGTTATTTTTTATATTTTTTATTTTATTTATCCTTTTCAAGGACCCATCTGTACCCAGTCTCACCCGCTTGTACTACGCTTTTCTGCTACCTCAGTTATCGCACGTGAACTATTGAACAACCTTGCTCAAACCTACGATTGTAGTATTCCTTTTCTATTAAATGAAACTCCTCGAAATCTTGAATTGTTTTATTAATTTTCACCTCTGTCCGTGCGAAACCATGGGTGTAGATGGCGTCACCGCGTAGGTACATCGTATCAAATATAAACTTGCGCGACACTAGCGCCACTTTGTCATTCGGTGGTACAACCGCACAGCTGTGTTCCGTTTTTTAAGTTAGGTCTACAACTATACTTTTTCAGAGTAAAAGAGATAAAATGTATCCTTTGTCCTTCTCTAAGGTCCCATCTATCTCTATACCAACATTCGTCAAAATTAGTTCAGCGGTTCAGGCATGAAAACGTAATAAACAGACAGAGACTTTCACATTTATATATAGGTACTATTAGCGTCCCTCACTACCTCAATTATCCCACGGGAACTGCATTTTTTCCGGGATAAAAGTAGCCTACCAAATTTCATTGAAATCGGTGCAGCCGTTTGAGCGTGATGGAGTACCAGAGGTTATTGAATTATTTGCTTATCTCACGAAAGCGAACTAACGTTTAAACTATTTCTCGACCAAAGTTTATCGAAATTGGTGTAGCCGTTTGAGCGTGATTACCTGTTCTGAAGAACATGCTGATTCTTCCCAGTTTGGAACGATCCTGGTGCAACGCTCCAGCATGTAGTCAAACAGCGACCCAACGTACAACACCAACGATTGGCATTTGTAGTAACCCTCAGTCCTCATTGCGCTCAAAGTGCAGTTTTTAATTCGCTTTGTATCCCTGCATGACTTTTCCTGTAAAGATACAATGACACAAATTAATATAGTCTGATAAAATTATTAACACTCACGTTCATAATTACTTTACACTGTTTCTACGGGTATAACTTGGCACTTACGCGTAGTCGATATCACGATCGACAATTGGTTCGGCTTCTTCCGGAAGCCTTTATCAAGAGCGAGACGGGACGTTGCGACGAACTGTTGTGTGGCCTATTGAGTTGTTTTAAAAAAAAACAACTTTTCACACACACACACACACATATTTATTTATTTTATGTATAAAAATTACACGATACATAAAAGAATACCTGCACTTCACTAGTACTTGTAATTGAACTAGTAGCAAAGGCTTTAAGAGCAAAAGAACACTGTGATGATCCAAGACAGAAGAGAGCGTTACGAAAATATATTGCTGACATCGCTTTGCGAGTTTGGTTGGGGTTTATCCCTAGATCAGCAATATTCATTGTGTAACAGAACGCCGTGGTGCCGTGGTGGTACCGGCCTAGAATAGTACTCCGCCATCTCTTCCCGCGGGTGCCGTAAGAGTCGGCTAAGGGACCACGTACCAGAAGGTGGGCAGCAGCGCCTTCTGAGGATTAGAAATCATACTGCGGTCGCCAACCCGCCTGCCAAGCGTGGCGAGTATTGGCAAATCCCCCCTTTATGGGGGAGGCATATGTCCAGCAGTGGACGCACATGGCTGAGAAAAAAAAAAAACAGAACGCACCGCACTCAAGATCCAGGTGAAGGCTTCCGGAAGAAGCCGAAACAATTGTCAATCGTGATATCGACTATGCGTAAGTGCCACATTATAACCGTATATAGAACTCCATACTTGATAGGATTTTCTTGTAAGAATGTACATAATTCATTATGTAAGAAACTAAGAATATAGATTTCTTTATATATATATTTAATATCTTAACATAATCGACATAAGTTGACTACATACATAACATACATTATATACAACATAATTATGTACTATCCGTTTGCTACGTATGGATTATAAGTTTATATATAAACTTTTTTTTATACTGTATAGATCTAGCGTTTGACCACTATCTCACTTGATGTTCAGTAACCATTTGGTCGAAGATGTTTTCACGCTAGACCTCGAAAGCTTACTGGCTCTCAAGGACTGCTACCTGTACACACTTTGTTTGGTGACAGTTTTTCAAACTTCAGGGTGGTAGCTAGCCAGGCGATGGTGGGAATTTGATAACGGTGTTACCGTCACCGGAAGCTCAAGCCGTTGTTGGGGATCGAACTAGTGCCCGTCAGTTTGACAGTCAAAGCCTGTCCCGCTGAACTATCATCGCTTCATACAATGCTGTAACAATTAAATACAGCATTATTAGTTGCTATTACTAATTGGGTGATTAAAAGTCGAAGTCTCGAAGCCCAAAGTAACAAAATAAAAAAGATGATCATTCGTTGCGTCTTTTAATTTTTTAAATTTAAGTCTCCCTCAAAATCATACAAATGGCTATTTAAACCTGTTTATGACAATTCCTTCCATTATTAGTTGTTTTTGATACTGTATCATAATAAGACCAAATTATGTGCAGATTCATACATGACACTATTTTATCTAATTTCATAAAATGGACAAAGAAATGTTTGTAACATTACAGCATATGTTTGCGTTTATGTGTACACATTTAGCGCTAAAATCCATTTGCTGATCACGCATGCGTATGTGCCTCGCCTCATCCACAAATTATATGCCGAAAAACTGCATTCTGCATTGTCTTGCCGGTTGGCTCAGTTGGTAGCACTCTGCCTTCTGAGCCGCTGGTCCCGGGTTCGAATCCCGGACAGGTCAAATATTTGTGTGTGTGTGAGCGCTGATACGATGATGGACATTCTGGTACGTGATCCTGTAGCCAACTCTAACGACACCCACGGGTAGAGATGGGGATACAATTCTAGTCGGGTACCCCACGGTACAGCGTAATACACTATCAAGTGTGTTATATTACTCAAATAAACTTACATCATAGTCCAAACTAGCCGCTTTCCACATTACATGATATTTATTATTTACGCCCCTGACAGTGCCGATGGTATCTGATACACATTGAACTATTCGATTTCTTATAGCTTTTATACACTCCACGCCACCGAGATCAACAAAATCTGGAAGCGGAAGACAACCAATATTGTTAGGAAATAACATTAGACACATTATAAATGTATAAAACACGGGAATTACTCACGTAATAAGGCAGTGTTCCGACTGCAGTTTCAACCACATTCATTCATTCATTTTCAAGGAGAATACGGGGCGCTCGGGGACCCGGTCGCGGTTCGCCTAGTACGTACGGAACCCTCTGACTTAATACGTGAGTAATTCCCGTGTTTTATACATTCATAATGTGTTAAAACCACGTCAGTTTTATTAACAAAATATTAGACACTTTCAACATTTCATTACGGCATTGTGCCAACTGGAAGCAGGTTAGAGCATTTGAGTCATCTATAGGCTGACAACAGCTAGTGGACTGCTCAAATGTTATTGTAATTAGATATTGTTATTTTTGTTTTAAATAAAGGCATCGGCTCAAAACAAATCAAAGTGCTAATAATTTATATCAAAATTATTCGTATATTTTATAGATTTAGGCGATACTTTGCGGAAATTCATATCAGAATGATTTTAAATACAAAATGTTCAGTGTTAATTCCGTGAGATAAACTGTTCCAGGCAAGGGTGGCAAATGCTGAGGCAAGGTCATGTTGACTGTCTTGAAGATGCTTCGTTTAGAGGCAAAACTCGTATCGAAGAGGTTCTGATTGAGTAAGATCATGTGTAGATCGTGTTGTATTACTTCTTGTACGCAGTAAATGCGGGAAGGATGCACACTGCACCCTATGTGTATTAAATAGCATTTGTAAATTCCGGTAACTTCCCAGGGAAACCGTTCACTCGAGGGAGACTCGAACCTCAGAACTCCGATCATCATTTCTGTCATACCTCTTCACTACTTTGTCAAAGAGGCTCTCAACCGATTTTAACCGTCGGGAAGTTAAGATGTGGAGATAACATTTTTTGTTTATTTATCTTCATCGATATAATTAAGAGCACACGACGTGCATGGTATATAATTCACTTTTAAGACCCCGTGAATACTATTCTGAGCTGGAAACCCTTACTTTTCTTATTTCTCATACTTGATAAAATGAAACTTTAATAAAAAAAAATTATTGTGAATAGGCAAGCGTTTGACCACTATCTCAATATCATTTTATATTATATTACATTATATCATTTACAATATCGAACACTTGACATTGGCTAAATCAATTAAAACAATTGGATAATTTATGAATTTTGAATATTAATTAATGTTTTTATTGCGTTCACAAAAAATACATTGCATTCACATAGATGAAATCTCCTTTTAAGTAAAAAATACCAGTCATAGGAGCTCCGGCCTTTATGCCTAGATAAATCATATTAATAAATTTGTGGATATCTTTAAGACCGAGGGATGCAGCTACCGTAAGATAGCCGAAATAAAAAAGTACCACCTACCCTTAAATGCACTTTTCATGCCAAAGCGCCAGAAATGGCCAAATTCCACGATATCTCTTTCAGGACTTATAATGTCCTTGTAACAGGTCTCATTTGCTGTGTATACATATTCACGTGCACTGTTAAGTAAAGAGCAGCTTCTGCAATATACAAATAAAAATATTAGTAAGTTGCCGCCGGGTTATAGCGGGTAAGACTGGATGACTCATGAGAGCTCCATGATGCCGTAGAAGAGCGGCGAGCGGTCGTTTTGCACCTTTTTTTTCGTGTAAACTACATTCTACGGACACAACGGTCCATACCTTTTTTAAAATTAAGTTTGATGTTTAACAATTTAAACAATTTTTAAAACAAAATTCAAGACTGCGCACTACTCAACAGATGTGGAATTAGTCTACATAAACTAATTTAACAACTATGTGATGTTACAAACTAAAAATAATAACAGTTTTGCACCTTTGAGTATACTGAGGTTTGCACAGTCGCTGCTAGCTAGCCGCTCGATCCACTCAGCAGCAGAAGCTGCTAAAGATTCGACTAATAAAAAACGAAAAAGTGGGCAGCGTTTCTGCCAAACTATTATTTTGTTCGCATCGCATAGCCATGAAAACCAGGCATGAAGACAGCTGTTGTAGTACCGAAAAAAACAATTTGTCTCAAGCGATAGACCAGTATTAAAAACGGTGATTCTCACTCCAGGTCGGTTGTCTAATCATTATACCTTTAAACAGTTCCTGTACAACATTTTTCTCAAATATATGGAATGAACGAAATAAATAAGAGGGAGATCCTAATACATTTTTTATCCTACGCTCGTCTAGCACCCCTTAGAAAAGCAGGTCATTTGTACAAAAGGTATGTAAGTACCTACATAAAAATCGAACAAGTGCGAGTCGAACTCGCGCACCGAGGGTTCCGCACAGACCTGTAGGTATATAAGAAAAATATGACTAACAATTTATGCTTTTCGCAATTTTTCCTTTATCTATGCTATAAGACGTTGCTTCGTACCAAATTTGGCAAGGGGAGGGTCTTGACAGACAGACAGACGGGCAACAAAGTGATCATATTAGGGTTTCGTTTTTTCCTTTTGAGGTACGTAACCCTAAAAAAGGACTTCAACCGAACATATATCGAACATCTCAATATATAATAATGATATTAAAATATAATAATTTTATTGTAGTACTAGCTGTGCTCCGCGGTTTTACCCCAGTGGTGATGAAAAACGGTGATGATAAAAGTAAGCATATGTATTAATCCAGTATAAGCAATCTTCATACTAAATTTCATCCAAATCCATGCAGTTTTTGGAGCGTGAAGAGGTAACAAACATATGTACACAAACTTTCGCATTTATAATACTAGGTGC
This sequence comes from Apeira syringaria, assembly GCA_934044485.1. Lineage (NCBI taxonomy): Eukaryota > Metazoa > Arthropoda > Insecta > Lepidoptera > Geometridae > Apeira > Apeira syringaria. The sequence continues at coordinate 6,589,897 of OW203665.1, read as the reverse complement.
GCCCCGCGTTTTACCCGCATGGTGATGATTGATTATGATGATGGTGAAAAGTAGCCTGTGTTATTCCGGGACCTGAAGTATCTACATACCAAATTTTCATCCATCCATCTAATCTTTCAAATTTTTTATATTACTGGCTGCGCTCCGTGGTTTTACCCGCATGGTGATCATTGATGACGATGAGGGTGATGATGAAAAGTAGGCTTTGTGTTATTCCGGGACCTGTAGTATCTACATACCAAATTTTATCTAAATCCGTTCAGCCGTTCTGGCGTGATTGAGTAACAAACATCCATCCATACTTTCACATTTATAATACTAGTGGGATGATATGGATTTTTTTTTAAACTAAGAATATACTATAGAATGTATTTATATACCTACATAGGAGATGGAAGTTCATTGTCACTTACTTATTTTCGTTTTTTATGATGTTTTGTACATTCAAATCGAAGCACGTAAAGAACTGGTTACCAGCACGCTGAAACCAAAAAATATATTTCTAGACATGAACGCGTCGCGTACATTTTCAAATAAATGTAAAGTTAGAGCTTCTCATGGGTACGTTTCATTTTGCGTTTTAAGCGCTTTGAGCGCAGATAGCGTGCTTAAAGTCATCATCGTCCTGTGCTTAGAACGCTCACGAGTACCACATAGAGCAGTGTGAGTGCTGTCAAACACATAGATAAGTAACTATAACTATACGGAGAGTCAAACATGATTGATGAGCCAGCTCATTAGAGAATCTGTCGAAAAATTGGTAATCCGACCGCAAAAAATTAAAAACGCAACTAACTATTAGAACATTTTTTTAACAAAAAAACGGAATCGACTTCAACACTCAAAAGTGTGAAATAACTTAGAATATGCGTAGCACTTTTCAGTTATTGGAGTTAAACCAAAAAATCGCTTGTCCGATTTTGATGAAATTTGAATGGGACCACCACGGAAGTATTTATTTATTTATTTATTTATTTATCAACATTCACACAAGGTCTTCAGGTCCCAAACTAGGCAGAGCCTGTACTATGGTAACCTGATAATAATATGTAATAATGTATAATGTTTAATCTATCTAACGAAAAAAGAATCATCAAAATCGGTTCATAAATAAAGAGGTTATCCGCGAACACACATAAAAAAATTTAAAAAAACATACATGCGGTTGAATTGAGTAACCTCCTTTTTTTAAATCGGTTAAAAATGAAGTGAATTATTTTATATGTATTTAATGGGAACTGATGTTATGTAATTAATTTACTCATATTTGCACGCGTACATGCAGGCTTGATACAATGTGTTATATGGTCATGCTAGGTGGAACTTACGTTCAAATTATTTGTAGCAAAAAATTCGGCTACCAGTGAAACTTGAACCTACGACTATAGAATACCGTTCTGTCGCTTTGTCCTACTAAGCTATAGTAGCATTTCACTGGCAGTCCAAACAGGACGGTATTCTGTAGTTGTCTGTCTGGGTTCAAGTCACACTGGTAGCCGAATTTTTTCCTTCAAATAATTTGATACAATGTACTTACTTATATACTCACCAAGACCATCTTATCTCACTGTACATACAGTGAGCACTATAGTCTTTTTTCTGAAAATAAGTGTATGCACTATATTCTTTTTAAGTGTGTTACGTACAGTGGTGGAACAATTTGATGCTGACTGTCAGCGTCAAATAGTTCGCAACACGCTTCGATCGCTTCGAATACAACAGGTATTCCTGATCAAAGGCAACACGTCTTTGTTATTCGTTTATAGACGTTCGTTAGGTGTCACGAACTATTTGACGCTGACTGTACAATCGAAAACATTGTACACTTCGACGCACTAAAGTTGATATTTATGTACAAATTCATAGTTAGCAGTGGCTTCGTTAGCACCGTCAGTTTTGATTCTCATTTTAGAACAATGAAATATGAATTGGCGTTTTGAACTCATATTATAAAGTGATTTGATCATATTTTTTTAAAATATACTTTAATTAACTCCGAACTACAGATCTTGTAACGGTTTCGTTGCATACTCAAAACATTACAACAAAACAAAGCGGGCTAAGTAGGTCAACGCGCGGAGGGGCAGCGGGACGAATGCTTCGTGCGCCACTGCCGGCTCCCAGCCATCTCGTCAGCTGTTCATTCTCTGGCTTCGTGTACGCCCGTGCCGCTAATTCGCACAAATAATCAAGATAAATACAAACAAAGACAATTTAATATTTGCATATTCCTAATTATAATTTACTTTTGTGCAGCGTAGAACCCCAAACCGGGTAAGGTTGCAAAGAACCTAATTGTGTCGTGTATAGGTACCATTGTGTCGCAAGATATAGCGATATTGTTATTGTGTTTTTATTAATATTGTCATTATAATTATGGTGTTATCATTGTTATACTAGTATTCTTAATGTAACAATAATGTGGAATTAGTCTATAAGTTTAAATAACGTTAAATTAAATATGAATAAGCTAAATTTACAACTTTCTGTCCGTGTTAGTCTAAAACTATTCACCGCTATTTTACCGCCTCATCATTGAATACTACTATTGCGTATTTAGTTCCACTGAGCTTGGGCTTAAAACGCCGGAGGTGGTGTTCATTCCGTGGAGGTGGATCTTCTTCTAAGACGTCCTGTTGGTGTGGATTGCAGGGTTTCTACACCAGGCGCGGCTGTCGACCTAAGTTATACTGGTAAGAACTGTTTCCGTTGGGAGGTCCAACAGCCGTCCTACCCCCAACGCTGCGAGTAGCTCCCCGCCACGACACCATTCAACCTCGTCCGCTCAGGCCAGTGGCTTAACTATCGTCAAGGACCGTCTGGCAGAGTTCGGTCGTGAATATAACCCCGACCCTGAGACTCTTACTACCTATTACTACTATTACTTTCTATCTATTAAACCTTACCTGCCCTTACCCATCTTATTTATCTATTAAATCTTACCTACCCTAAGTACCTACTACCTTATCAAGGTAATAGTGCAACGTTACAATCTTAATTTTTGAAAAAGTAAACGTAAGTACAAATAACACTTTTTACAGGAAAGAAATTAAAGAAAATCGTATATACTTATTAACTCTTAAACTATAGACCATAAAATGAATCCGACACGTTTTAAGTGTCAGTTGTACAACTCAGTATAAGTTACTCAGTTATTAATAGAGTAAATACATATTATGAAAGATTTGAGCATGACATTCGATCGCAGCTTGCGTTCCACATTCTTACCGTCGTCTTGGCTTTGTTTTGCGTAATGCTAAAGATTTCGTAAATACCCAAGTTACAATTACATGCTGTACAAAGCGTTGGTTCTAAGTAAGCTGCGTGTCTGTGGAACGCACGGCACGCCACCTACTCGCAGATGCTTGAAAACTTGGAAAGGTTCAAACGGCATTTAATAAGGGCACTATTTAAAAAAATATAGAGTCCTTATATGTACTTACCTACCCGACTAAATTCCTGTTTGTCAGCTGTCCGGGACAGCTCGGATACAACTCGTTGGATTTGAAAAGACTGTTATAACTGCTGACTATTTGCTGCAAGGTAATTAGAGGCTCAGTCAACTCTCTATACCTGCACCATTGAATATGTGTTGTTTGTGCCAGATAACCCTTGGGTTCTAGCGAATAGGCGCGGTAGGCCACTTGATCTATTTACGTGTAGATCAAGGCCGCACTGTAGCGCGAACAAAAATGTCGCCTTTGGATAGATCTTGTCGAACGCGTGCTCGACGCCTTTTCGATGCGCTCGTTGCTGCTAACACTGATTTTGACAGGTTGTTATGTTTGACAATGGAAGAACTTCAACTTCTTGTTTCTGGTGGGACAATGGAAGAACTTTATCATCATATTCTTTGACGTATTGTGAAAGTCTGACAGACTAATGGGAGAGGCGCAATGAGCTTGATAGCGTACAACTACTTTTACTGATTTAAAATATTATTAGGTCTTATTTTTACTGTATACAATATTAGTGATAATTTTCCTTTATTTTATTGTTCAATAAAGATTGTTTTTGTAGTACTTAGCTATTATTATTGTAATTAGTTATTAGTATTTTATGTTAATAAAGGCATCCTACTCATTTTACATGTACTTACCTATATTAGTTTTAAGTATATGAGATTATTACGATTGAATTTACCTATATTTTATTTCTAAGTACCCATTAATATTTTTTGTAGCCACCGCCTATGCAATCTATATAAATAAATGTGTCAAAAACGAGTTTGAGTTCCAGCCGTAAAGCCAAAAATAAAGGCTCCTTTCTTACAATTAGACTGTTCGATTTCCGGAGGATTGACAGTTTTAGCTCTGGACGCTTGCAGTTGTTTGAGGGTTTGGCAACCTTATACAAGTTATTAAGAATTTTTTATTATTATTACTTTATTACAAATTCAACACTTACTATGGCTTCGGGATCAGAACATACAATTGGCTTTCCATTGTAGTTTTCTTTAATTCTCGCGTGAGCTGCAAAAGAAAATAGTTTTGCTAAAATTGTGCATCATATGTAATGGTTAGGTACTAAGCAACGGGATATTTACTTAGGTCATTTTATATGTATGAGTTACCGTAGTAGAGACTACACTATAATTAATTATATTATGCAAACTCAGTCACGTCTGACGTCTGTTATACCTTCGCATCACGCATCACATGTTTTCCCCATAAAAAGATTTGATAACAAAACGTTCTATTTTCAAATTTATCTGTAAGTAATTCACAGTAATCTCGTACTCTCACAACAACGGGAACTGATTTCACATTTGCCACGAACGGGATTTCCATTATAGATCTCAACGGGTTGCGTCCAATTGTTTACAGTGAGTACCTACCTAAGCTTTAATTTTAGTTTTGAATTCGATAACATCCAATAACCTACGTTAGTTTAAAGTTTAAACACCCACCTCCAACAAAATCTTCATCATTAAAGTACCTATCTATGTTATTTTTGCTTAACACATCTTACTTTTGGTAACATTATTACGTATATTAGTGGGAAGGTATACAGGTACTAGGTATAACTACCGTAGCACTATTTTAGTAGATACATGAATAGATGATAAAATTGATACCTAATAGTGATACAAATATGTGGCGTATCAAAAAAAATACTTTTTTAAATTTGTGTACACAACCGGCCGTCCCGGCTTCATTAGTAAATACATGGGTAGCTAATATTAACCTCCAATTATCATTGTTAACCTCTTTATCTGCGTCCCGGTCTAATGCCTTGATTGAATAAATAATTGCAACTTCGACTTTGATTCTATTATTTTCTCTATACATGACGTACCCTACGTAGGCACGTGGCAAACAATAGTTAGTAAATAATAGTTACCTAAAACGTCGATTTAATCACATGCGAAAATAAAAGCTACGTAGGTACCTAAAAACCAGGGAAAAAGATAATTCTTGACTTACATGATTGAAACAAAGTTATGGATATCACGATTATAAAACATAACATGTTGTCATGAATGGCTGCAACGCACAAACAATCCGCCGAGGTCGATGTCTGCCAGTATACTACGGAATACCTAATAATACCTACGGTTTGCGGTACTCAGTGCGTCAGTGTCAGCCTCACATACGGCCGATCAACTGCAACTGATAAATAAACAACTTATTTTCCTTGTACTATAAGAAGTCGGGTAGGCCCATCTACATTCTACCTACTTACCTATAAGTTAGCATGTTCTAAACAAGTTGCTTTATTTGAAATGCTCATGGCATTTTGCGAGAATTTATCCTCATATTTATACCAGAGAGATGTGTAACTTAGCCCTGAGTCGGTTCAAAGATCCGAATCAGATAGAATTGAGCTCGTGATCCGTAACTCAATTGTAAAATGCCTGACTCACGGATCAGTCGTAACTCACACGAGCTGTGATGTTCCAGAGCTGTAATCAATTCATTTTGAACTGTTTATCTGTGGATCCGCTAATCCATATGCGAGATATGTAAGGCCGTTTTTATTTTAGTTCTGAAATTCGCAGTCTTATTATCTATGGCCAACATGACTTAATGTATTTCTTAAATTCAATCAAGTGACTGTTAAGTAAAATAAAAACAATAATAGTAATCATTTAATATCCTTGTTCTAATTTTTTTTTTATTTATTATTATTCCTATACGTAAAATATAATCAACATTTTTAAGGTAATGATATTTTTATGACCAAGTATTTTCATTTCAGTTAACCATTTAGTCAAATATTATGCAATTCTAGCGAGGGACTCGTTTTGAGTCACAGTCACAATCTACTCCGTACCTACCAAAGAAATACAAATTGATCTGATCTGTGAACCGACTCAAAGATCCGTCTCAGCCGCTTGAGCGTTGATCTGAGATACGGATCGTGGTTCTTTAGTGAGTTACCCATGTCTACTAAAAACAGGTTATATTTTTTTCTATGTGTGAGTAAAGAACAGTGTTGTCATTAGACACATTTATATGTAGGTACTTACCGGTTGATATTCATTATTCAGAATGTCGTTTTCTAAGTTACGTAGGTACCTACCTATATCGATAAACTAAGGTCACACCTTAGTCACTGATTTTCAGTCGATACCCATGACATGACCTCGCGAACCTCAGGACAACAATAACATTCACTAATAAACCTATGTAACCCACCCAAGTAACCACAAGTAAACCCTTTTGAGCTCCTTCCAACGGTAACAATGTAGTTTTATAAGCACCTTTACATCTTATAACAGAACCATTTTTTTATTTTGTTATTTAAGGGTAACCTATTTGAGAACACATTGATTAAGTAATGAAATACATATTTTAATGTCATCTTACTTTAAGCAATTCAAAGCTGGATAGGATCGAGCGAGATCACCAAACTATAGATATAGAGATAACAAAAAAACCCAAGATGCCCAGTCTCGAATAAAAGTAACGCTCAAAACTGTAGCCAAACACTGACCAATTATACCTACGTAGTTATAGTTATGCTGTAAGCATATATTTTTGCAAATTCAACCTTACACAATTTGTATATAGTTGTTTTTACAACGCAGTGTTCGAAAAGCAATTAAATTTTACGACTGACGGTTGTCGGTTGGACAAGGCATTGAGTGGAGACAAACATTTATATTTTTTTTTTCATAACACATTTGTTTAGTATTTTAAGAGTTTGTGTTCACACAAACAATTCATAGCGCATAGCGCAAGCGCATCTACCTGTCAAATGGATAAATAGGTGTGAACGTAGCCGCGCCGCGCCCCTCCACGCAGACTCACTCCGGCCCGAGACGCCGAGCAGAAAAACACTCCAATTTTATAGATAATATCTTTATAATAATAATAATATCCAAATAAATAGATGTGTGTTCATTGTATACACGAACATCCTCAACAGTTTGCAATATTGTGTTCTAAACACATAATTATACTTTTATCTGAGCGTAAATATGTTTTGGGGTAGGACATAGGTATATCAATAAAACAAATATTAACTGTTACAATTTTAAGAGTTTGTGTTCACACAAACAATTCATAGCGCATAGCGCAAGCGCATCTACCTGTCAAATGGATAAATAGGTGTGAACGTAGCCGCGCCGCGCCCCTCCACGCAGACTCACTCCGGCCCGAGACGCCGAGCAGAAAAACACTCCAATTTTATAGATAATATCTTTATAATAATAATAATATCCAAATAAATAGATGTGTGTTCATTGTATACACGAACATCCTCAACAGTTTGCAATATTGTGTTCTAAACACATAATTATACTTTTATCTGAGCGTAAATATGTTTTGGGGTAGGACATAGGTATATCAATAAAACAAATATTAACTGTTACAATCGTTTATTTATAATAAAGGTATTAATTATTAAAACAGATACGTGTTATAAATTTATCAGCTTAAAGGCAAAATAACTCAAAATCAACGGCACGAAACACATTAACTTCCTTGAAATAAGTTTAGTTTATTGTAGAGTTGTCTTTTTAAATTAGATTTCAACTCTCCTGCAGTTTTTTTAGCAATATAATGTAGACGAACGTCTATAAACTTTTCTATAATAGCTTTTATAAGGCTAATTTTGTGATTGAATAGAGCAGGTTGTTCACGGGAATGTATGTCAATACTAGAAAATATATTTAAATAGACTTTATAAAACTAAGGAACACAAATACACCTTGGTTGTGTTTTTTATGCGCTGCTCTCGTCTTATAATCTCCTCTGTTTTACCACATATAGTGTAAAATCTTCACTCGCCTATCATAGATAATATTTACGAACATTAAACGAATCGTCAAATTGACTACCTCTCTTCCTATATTAAATTATATAACGGAGCCATATTTGTCAAAAACTAAATACAAAAAGTTCAAAAGTACATAAACTTATTAATTAAAGAAATAAACACTACAAAAAAAATCGACTCCATTGAACAAGAACAGGGTCATTGTTGTTATGCGTTTAAAATAAAAAGGAGGACACAATGGATCGTTCTTACAGTGAAAAAGCAGGTATTTAAATTTGCCGTATTATAATTAGACGTTGAGTGACATTTTTAGACAAATTAAATCAAAATCACATATTGTTTCCTATATTCAGTCATAAAAACAACAAAAACTAATCAAAAAACTCTTTTACTTACCGAAAATATGATATCCCATCCTTTTTTAACCTTTATGACGTAATATTCTTAAAATTTGTCAGAGAACACTTCGGCATTTAGCGAGTGCACCTAGACGCGAGCGATGCGAGACTATTAGAAATGAGCGCACTATTTAGAATGTTGCGCTCATTTTACGCGTAGGTACGGTTTTGAGACGTTGATTGTGCATCTTGGGTTTTTTTGTAAATCAATATATCTAGGCTAATTTCCTAGTTCTTACTGAGTGTTCTTAACAACTATAATAAATACAATCATTAATGAATGGCGTTAGTTTCCATATTGAAGTAATATCCAAGTGACGATAATAACCCTGGAGTCTGAGTGAGAGTATCTAGCCCTACACTCAAATGAGAGTATTAAAGCAATACAAGCTTGCTGATGTAGTTGGTAGTTTAATCAAATTATGACAATCAGTTTGAAATTTCAGTAAAATCTCTGTACGCACAAACGTTGTAATAAATATTATTCCTCACACAAATATACACAAAATTTTCATCACACACTGGACAAAATATACGCGACTAAAATTGTACTATAATGTTTAATTATAGTGTATAGTTATAATGTAATACCTACAGCGAACGTTTAGAAAATAATTACATGCACACCAATATTTATAGTTTTCAAAAAATTTGTTCGGAAATTCTAATAGTTTATCCTTGGATGTAATATTATATGTATTACATCCAAAGATAAAATATTAGAATTTCCGTAGACTATAGCCATATTACCGTTTTTATTATATCTCTGATCGGTTTTTTGTGTATCTTAAAGGCATTATATATTGAAGCCCTCAAATACAAATATTTGGAGGGGCATGCATTTTAAATTGAAAGATTTCTAACCCTGTCTACATTTGATTAGTAAACTAAGTCATGCCACAACCCCTCACTAAAGGAATACAGGAACTAATGCTAATCCTTGTGGTACACCTCGTTGTGGACTAATGATGCGCGGCGTTGTCTCATCTCGAGCTGAGTATTGATGGTCTTCCACCACTTTCAGTTATTGAAGCGAAACAAAAAAACTGCTTGACCAATTTTAATGAAATTAAATGGGACCACACGGGAGCTTTCAAATAAAAAAAGAACGATCAAAATCGGTTCACCCAGACGAAAGTCATGCGGTAACAAACATCAACAAAAACATACAGGTCGAATTGAGATCCTCCTCCTTTTTTTAAGTGGGTTAAAAAGTTAATAGTGAGAAGCGATGATAGCTCAGTCCGCTGAGCGTCGGCTGTCAATCTGACGGACATTGGTTCGATCCCCAACAACAGCTCGAGCTTCCGATGTAGGCAACACCGGTATCAAATTCCTAGCATCATGTTCCACCCTCAAGTTTGAAAAATTGTCATGAAACACATAGCGTGTTCAGGCAGCAGTCTAGGTCGGTGACTTTGTTCTTCTACGTAGCTCCTCGATTAATCTTAACGTAATTTTTTAATGGTCCCTGCCATTAATGAATTACGCTCATTACCGCATAGGTAAACTCCGTTACGAGAAAGGCTCGTAGCGGTGCAGGAAATTCTAACATAATAAGTAAGTACACTGAATATCTGAGTGTCAATTCTCCTATGCCCATTGTTCATGATTTTTCACAAAATTCAAAATCCATTAGTCCTCATTTGCATGATAATTGTCACCAAACAGGGTAGAAATTCATGAAAAAAATAGTGAAAATAGGTCTCGACTCGACTCGAAAAAGGATTTACTGCTTTTACGAGGATTCAATGATTAAATACATGTAGAATAGAGTGGCCTATGTAATTGACCACGAAATCTTTTGTTTCTGGTATCGAAAGATCGATTTTATCGTCATTCAGGGGCCGTACCATCAACTTTTACAAAACCATCATGTTTCAAGAACGTCATACTTCAAGCTTAAAGTAATAATGCTCAGATTCGTACCATGAACGTCTTAAAACATTATTGTTTTATTATCGCTCAGTGACGTGTAGAATGAACGAAGAAACATTCCTGCTGTAAGGGCAAGCGAGACAACATTATATTTTCATATAGCGTTGTCGCTTTCGTTGGCGCTGGCTCATGGTACGCTTTGAGTGAACGAAATAGAGGTTTACGTCACAAAACTGCTTAGTCTAAACAACATTAAAGTAATATTGCTTATGTGTCTTTGTGGTACGAAAATTCAAAGTAAGATTACAATAATACTGCTATAAGAGTTGGTGGTAGGCCCCCAGTTTTACGGATATGTTGCCCATTATAACCTTTGTCTTTAGGCACTGTGGTAAGTTATACGAGAATACATTGCGGAGTTTTCTGAACGCGGTCCAGCCGAGTAGGATTCGACGATTAAACTCATTCTCGAAGTTGAAATTTATTCTGAGACGTATTTGTCAACAAGTTCGAATTCGTTACTGAATTAAAATAATTCTATTAGGAAATTAAACTCCACAACTTCATATACATACATTGGAAAAGTAGGTGGTGGATAAATAACTGCATTAAAACAGTTTTTCATTAATAGAGCATACTATGATTATATTACTATGTCGGAGCGTGTTAGATATTGGAATTGGATAGATGGCGTTAAATGTAATGTATAGACGTTGCAAGTGTCTGACAAATATGATAGATGTCGTTGTCAAAGCGTTTTAGATATTAAAAATAAATGGCACCAAATCTTAAGTATGGATTTCACAGTAATATTAGCTAGTATTTGATTGGTTACCTAAGTGGAGGTAGGAGGCACGTGGTATCCGATTTAAGCAACCGTCTTTTTCCTTTATGTAGCAATCTCGCGGTAACGACAAATGCAATTGAACTGTGTTCAAGGAAGGGAATTTAAAGTCTAAAAATCTGCCCTGTCTGTACTTTTTTAGCTATCTGTTAATTCTTACTTGGGTCACCAAGATACAGGCTATGCCTAGTGTGGGCCCGTTGAGAATATTACCATGTAGTTGAATTGTGTTGTCTAATAAATATTTTATATTTTCATATACCTCTTTGTAATATTTTAAATTAACACGCATCAGGATGTCCTACCTGAACTGTAAGCACCCGCGAGTGGCTGTTATGTAATCGTCACCTGTTAAGCCCTTAAGAAAGAGAGAGGCAACTTCTAGGTGAATATAGCTGTAGATAATTAGTGTTGTGCGACCTGAGTTGCACTTTATTGAAAGGTAGCAACAGTTGCTATTTAAGCAAACAGCGTGTACTTAAACTATACCAATTTTAGTCTGTGATATAACTGCAAGTTTATATTACAAATCTCTTATATAAACATCACCCTATCAAGCATTGCTATAAGTAAGGTACAAAAACAACTTAATTGTCCCCCCTGCCCCCCCAAGTTTACGACCGCTTTGATTGGTTTTTAGAGCTATGATTGCCTCATTTTCCTTATAAATATGATGGGTGACGAAATTACAATACTTTAAAGTCAGTAAAAATTTATATTCTTAGTAAAATATATAACATACAAGTACTTATAATTTTTATGTATTACATGATTGATACAGATATCGGCATTTCGCATGCATGTCGAGTAATATAAGATAATCCATTTCCAGGAACCTTACGATACATACGTTTTTGCCAAATATATTTAATACATTAATATACAGTAACGATCTTTTCTTGGAGATTATTAATGCTACACCTTAGACCGCGTCGTCACTTAACATCAGGTGAGACAGCAGTCAAACGCAAGCTTATTATAATCTATGAAAAAAACCATTCCTAATATGAATGATCTGTTTGAAGATCTGGCACCATCCTATTTACATTATAAATGCGTTGAATCGTTCTACTGTGGAAGAGGAAAAACATTCATTTATATGGATTCTGTTTAAGAACTTGATTTTTTGTTTAATTTAAATAAATCTGCTGTCCGCTTAGCTGGCATATTTTTTATATATATGAATACAATTCCTATGAATTACAATGCTTTTTTTTCAAGCTATATCCTAAGCAATATGCAACACATTGGAATATAAACTAGTTAATTATCTTAATGAGACTTTAATACATTTGAACTTATACTCAGACAATAATAAATCTTATTTTCTTACAAATAAATATTCTAAATAGATTGTCCTTTACCGAATAAAAGTATTTATATGTACATGTATACTATTGCTAATTAACACAACATTATAATAAGTAACCATCAGGGGACATGATGGTCGATGGTTGAAGTTTCACAACATTATAGTGGCTATTTATGAAGATCGATAAAGAGGTAAGTGGCGTAATATGGTAAATGTTGTAAATGTTTGGTAAATTTGTATCATAATTATTTTCAAATAACTAATTTTCATGAGTTTTTACACTGACTTCAATTTCAATCCATTTGACACTGAAGCCACAAAAAACAAACATTAACTTCAATCTAATTAGATATAATGTACACTGATGTAATTGCCGATATAACTGCACTGTTTTCGAGCTGCAAAGTGAATGGTTGGCTTACAGCCAACCATTTCCTGTGCTTAGGAAATGGTTGGCTTACAGCCAACCATTTCCTGTGCTTAGGAACAGCCTTGCACTCAGACTTGTTAAGTCTTTGTAAAAATCATGACAGTCCGCATGATTGTAATATCACAAATATTTGTTATTACAAAAAAACTACAGCACAGACTACAACTATGAGTGCTTTCGTGTCGTAGATTTGCTATCTCTTCCAAGTTCACAGCTAAATATTTACAATAAAACATTAGGTTCAATTTGTCAAAGCAACTTAAGTCTGCAAGTCCTAGCCTCATTTCCCAATTCATGCAATTTAGTAACTGTTTTTAACAACGCTGCTACAAAGTTATGTGGATGTTAAAATTGACATTTAACATTTTTATTTCATTTTATTATTAATTTCTGACATTATGGTGTTTTGAAAGTCTGTAAGCCAGATTTAATTAATTTAATAAATATTGTTGACTGATCAGTATCACTTTAATCTTTTGGATCAGTAGTTAAGTCAATAGCCTATATGTATTGTAAAAAAAACACTTACCATACCAACCGTGACTATCTTAATCTGCAGGCATTTAAGATTGTCCCACCAACACAGTCAAGAATCATGCCCCACTATGATATTTATTTCACTTTAAAAGTTCTTGTTTAACACTAACACAAAGAAGTCCATAGCACTGCACTGGAAAGCTTATCGCTGCTCCGTCGCACTCGCTCGCACTGTTACAACTTGCTTATGTATCCCGAACTCAATCCTTTACTAAACATACCCTGCGTATGAAAAAAACCCTTCGAGCAAATACGCTTTACCCTGCCACTTTTTTGCCATTATCGAAATGAGAAGATTGCAAAGTTTCCGCTTGAAGGTTATGCCATGTTCCTCAACAAAGACTTTACCTTCGAGCAAAAATAGTAGCGCACTGCAAATAGTTTGAAAATTGCAGTTTTTCTTTGAATAACTTTTTCGTAATAATCATTTTTCTACGAATAGTCCGCTCTAAAGTGAAATAATAACAGTCTACAAAATTTCATCAAGAAGCTTACTACCAAGTGAAATATACAGGTTAAAAACCGGATTTTTGCACAATTCTATTTAAAATAAGATATGGCATTCGCCTATTCGACGGTGGACCGCACAAAATAGTTTCATGTACATAATTTGTTTTAGTTCAAATCGTACTGGCAGTTTTGTACAGCATGTATGGTTCTCTCTGATTATTTTTATAATTATTCAGAAAAAATGTCTTCATGTGCTGTCATAAAAATGCACAAATAGCTCTTGTAGAACTAATAACTTTATGCATGTTAGCCTGTAGTTGTGTCTAGTCCAGGTTTCTTACATACCTAACCATACCCTATATTTTTTTAAATATTAGCTTCGCAACTTCGTTGCAATGGTAGATATCAAACAAAACGTCACGACGTTGTATTATTGTAGCCAAAACGTATAAGCTAGAAGCGTTTTCCCCCTGTACTACTGGGTTTTCAGTTACAATATAAACAATTGTTTGTGATGTACCAATTTTTACATTTTGTGAATATTTACATTCCGTGCATTAATTTATAATTTCAAACGTGGAATAGCACATACACCTTAATACAAAATGCGCGTGTGTATGATAATATACACGGTTCTTAAGCGATCTGAATTGTTTGTTAATCGAAACTAAAAACCCTCACAACAATCAATCAACTTTGTTGAAATACTTGAATAAGGATAATCACACATTTCTGGGCTACATTTTAGACCTATATGCAAATGATAAGAGTTAATCGTATAGCTAGTAACTTCATAAATCATTAACACGAATCTGACCAATATACAGTAAGAAATACTGAGTGAAAATCCACTTTCACAAAATGTTGAATAAAGAGTGCCGTATCCTAGTCTTTCTTGGGAAACTTTGAAACCCATAATTCTAGTAAGATGCTAAAATGTTAGTCTGAAATTAGTGGAGCTTTGACACTAAATATCATACAAAAATCTTCAAAATGTAATGCACCACAATTATATTTCTATGTCAAGCGCTTTTTAGTACACAGCACGATATGAACAAAATTTCCTCAGATCTACACGCTAGACTTTGCTGGTAAGTAGTCTTCTAGAATACAGCCTTTCAAGACAGTAAAAGTATAGTCTACATTTGCTGATAAGCAATAATCTAGATCACATATTTTACTGCCATATGAAATAAATCTTTATGTACGCTGACATTTGTAATAGAAAACGAACCTTTATGGCATAGAAGGTGTCCATTGATATCAATTTTCTTAATATTAGTGTCGATTTGGGTATCATTCTAAAAAACGGGTCTTTATGCAACACAAAATTAACCCGGGTCTAATAAAGTACAAATCTGTTTGCGTCCTCTTGGAAAACCGGCCTTCATGCCATTCATTTACTTCTGATTTCAAGCCCTTATCTGTAGCAGTCATTCTGTTAACATTTAAAAATATAAGCTTTTTCAATATACGCACAGCTTGACTGCGCCCTTAATTTACGTATTTAAGATTCCTTATGATTAGGGCATCAGAGTATTATACTGTTTTCAGAGACACTTCAGAGATGTAAACTATAAGGCTTTCACGGCCGGCGTTGCATGTTGTATGTATTGCTTCCGGGCTGTTTGGCCGTGTTCTAAGTGAAACTTGTGTTCCAGACGTTTCGTCGATCACTGCGGTCGACATCTTCCGTGGTTCAGGTCCGAGCGGCGACAAGAGCGTAGAACTCTCCTTCGCGTCGCCAGTAACAGAGAAGACGCCGCGAAGGAGAGTTCTACGCTCTTGTCGCCCCTCGGACCTGAACCACTGAAGATGTCGACCGCAGTGATCGATGAAACGTCTGGAACACAAGTTTGACTTAGACCACGGCCAAACAGCCCGGAAGCAATACATACAACTTCAGAGATGGTTCGATCTCTTCTAAAAGAGCTTAATTTTTTTTTAAATTAACAAACGACAATCAAAAATTTGAGAAGAATAGCGCGTCGGCGTATATATGATAGCTATGTTTTTTCCTTTTCTATCTCGATCTCTTCATAATTTTGCACTATCTACGAAAAATATGTGAATATCCCTATTTTCCCCATCAATTTTCCCACAAGTTCGGAAAACCGGCTCGAATCTGGCTAATTTAACCAGCGTTCTTGTTCAGCGCGGTTTCCCTCAGATACTGCACGTATTGAGTGCGAGCGATGCGACTGGCGCGATTATGCGGATGTTAGTAACGATGTCTGTGCGGATATATATTCGGGTTGGGGACGTTGGGGTTAGCTTGCTGCACAGGGTAGCCTTGGGTTATGCTGCCAGGTTTCGCCGTCTGAAAGTAATGGAAAATTACAATATTAAAAGGCGCAAATCTTGCAAACGGTGTTGTACGCCCATTCCTTCTGTATCAAGTACGCACATATCAAACTTAACAAGATATTTAATACTAGTTCCAACCCGCTGTTTTGCTCGCGTGGATTATCAGTTTCCCGCAGTTACCCACGGGAACCATACTTTTCCAGGACAAAAAGTAGCCATAGGCTACCCCATCTAACTCCATAACAAGATTCATCGAAACAGGTTTAATGGTTTATGCGTAAAAATGTAACAGACAGTTACTTTCTCATTTATAATATTTTTCTTGTATCCCAGAGAAACCATCAAGTTTGTATTTTCTTCCATTAAGCCAGGTTAAGTGGACGACATTCTGAATTTATTTCTAATCTCATTCAAGCCATCATCCTACTAATATTACAAATGCGAAAGTTTGTGTGCGTGTTTGTTATTTCTTCACGCTCAAACGCTACACCGATTTCGTTGTAATTTGGTATGGAGACAGCTTATACCCTGGATTAACACATATCATCATTATCATATGTGTTTATTATTATCACCATCATCACCGTTTTTTTATCACCACGCGGGTAAAACCGCGGGGCGCAGCTAGTTTATAGTATTAGTGTGATTCAAGGGCTCTAGGTTCGCGTATCTTATTAAATATAGCTACACCGAAAATATGCGGCAAGAAGTTTGAGCCATTCTTGCAAATAGATTTTACAATAAGAACTGAAGTACCTACATATTCACTTTACCAAGTATAATATTGATACAAATTGAAATATTAATAAAAACAGTAGTCTATTACTATGGCCTATTGCTATGTTTTAAATAATACGATGAGGTAACTGATAAAAACAATCTTACTTAAAATAAAAACCTTAAAAATTTAATGAAAACTAAATTAAATCTAAAACGGGCCCCTGCGGCATTGTACCCAAGATGCTGGCAGCGTTCCCTCTTTGTATTGCTAGGCTAATACATTGAGCAAGGAAGCTGCCAGCTCTTCGGTCTCCTGAGACGTCTACCAGTCTCTTGGAAATTTCCTTGAAGAAGCTGAGCGCGCTACGACCCCACGGGCCAAGGGTCTCGACACCGAAAGGAACAAAATTGTATTCCGCGCCGAGACCGCTGTATTTAGCTACTATATTTGCTTTACCAAGTTATACATTAATATAATGACTTGGCATTGGCATGGGTAGAATATTCCGAGCATCTTTGACATCTTAATTATATCTTAGATTATTGTATGATTTGTAAAATGAAACCTAAAGGGACCATACCATCGGAAATACAAACAGTTTTGACATTTTGTTTTTTGATACATCTGTAGTAGAATCTTGGGCAATGGTTACAATGAATTCAATTTCAGTCGAAAATCGCAACATCTACTGCGTATCTACATGAACGACACTTCAGAAAGAGAGAGAAACTTACAGGTTGCATACCATATATTAGCTTATTTAACACCACCCCTTAACTGTTGGTGCATAACAAGAATGAGTAGTTTAAGTTAGTAGAAGTGAGTGAAGAGTTAGTGTAGTGTGGGTATGGTTACCTGCATGGTAGTGTGTTGCGGCGGGTGTATAGCAAGATGCCTGGAGACGGGCGGCGCGTACGCAACTCCACTGCTTACGTGAGGGTGGTGAGCCTCGCTCAGCCCTATCAGGACCTGCGGCTGCTGAATATAAACATACATTAATAAATATATTGCATCAATTAAATGTTATAATAATATGATATCTTAAAGGTATTGTTAATATACGCTTTTTTAACCTGCAAGTCGAACTCGCCCGGGTTCTGTACAAAGGAGGATGGCAGAACCAGCCTTGCTCCCGAAAAACGAAATGACAACCCTTTATGTATGAAAATTTAGATTATATTTTTGTGGATTCCGTGAATAATTTGCATTATTTATAAAGTTGGGAATCAGAAGTACTTTTATTTTATTTATTTACGTCGTGTTTGTAGTTTTCGAACGCACCCTATACTTCTCATTATGTTTGTTGCGTTCGAATACTTACGCTCTGAAATTAATTGTTATTGTTACTCTATAATCTGTAGTCAGCTGCTCTGTAGACCCGGACTGCGTTCATAAACACGCCCATGCCTAGTTTATTCCAGAATATAATAAGTAATCTGTATCTGTAGCGCGATCCATGCAATATTGCTTTCTCTGTCTACGATGCTATAGATGGATAGCGATCCATTGAATGGTTCGCATGTGGACGTGTAGTTAGCATACTGATACAGATGATTTTCCAGTATAACTTTTTACTCCCAACTTCTAGGAAAATGATTGAATATACAATGTATTTATTGCTAAATCGATACGTATAAGTTTCATTCATGAACGCGGTTTTTTTCTTCTAGGCTGCAAATGTATGGGAGTCTGCCATCCACCTTTGCAGGTACATTATTATCAAAAATGGTTTTTTATTTACTTAAATAAAAACTGTTGTTTTCATTCTTCATCATAAATCGTAAACTATGCATCATAAAAATTATTGAAAATCTGTTTAAGCTTGTGCCAATGAACCCATTTCATACGATACCCCACATGACACGGTTAACTCAATTCAAAATTTGAGCCGTTCCTTGCAAAAAGATCGTGTTTTTTATGATTTAATTATATTTCTACTACCTGTGATTTTTATAGATATATTCATAGAACCTTTTTAATGTGAAATTTTAAGCTCAATGAATCTTCTTAATGACTTCTATCTCTAACTTTTACCACCATCATCATCTCAGCCATAGGACGTCCATTGCTGGACAGAGGCCTCCCCCATTGATTTCCACAAGGACCTGTTGGAAGCGGCCCAACTTATACGATTTTCGTGTAATTTCGAAAGAAAATATTCATATTTGTTTTTCAACCCTTGCCGGTGGTTGGGGACCCAAAAATCTTTACACATTATTTTTGTTTGATTAAAACACATAATGACAAAAATGCAGCCTTTAGACTGAAATTTTGATTTAAAAGTTTATTTGACTGGTCTATATTTAAGGTTATTTGCGAAGTCTCTAACATGTAAGGTCATTTGTGAAGTGCCTAGCATGTAAGGTCATTTGTGAAGTCCCTAACATGTAAGGTCATTTCTTAAGTCCCTAACATGCAAGGAAATTTGTGAAGTCCCTAATATGTAAGACCATTTGTGTATTCCCTAACATATAAGGTCATTATTTAAAGTTCTGAATATGTGAGGTCATTTTTGAAGTCCTAAATATGTAAGGTAATTTGTGAAGTCCCTAACATGCAAGGTAATTTGTTAAGTCCATAACATGTAAGGTTATATGTGTATTCCCTAACTTGTAAGGTCATTTTTAAAGTTCGGAATTTGTGAGGTCATTTTGAAAGTCCTAAATATGTAAGGTCATTTGTGTATTCCTTAACTTGTAAGGTTATTTGTAAAGTTCGGAATATGTGAGGTCATTATCATTAGTAAAGTCGTATATATGTATGAGGCCATGTGTATGGTATGTAATGTATACCTGAGGCGGTTCCTTCTTCTGTTCCTGATGTTGGTGCGCATTGGTGTTGGAGAGTATGTCGAGGTAGAGCTGCGACTGCGGCTGCGGCGCGGGCGCGTACAGCAGTCCTTGGTGGTGCGGCGTGTGGGGTGTGTGCGGCGTGTGCGCGTGGTGCGGCGCGTACAGCAGCGGCGGCGGTCGCTCCGACACCACCGGCACTACGCCGCCGCCCATGCCGTACGCGCCGTATCCGCCCGACGAGCCCCCGCCCGAGTTCTGGCCGTACTGCGACGGCTGTTGCTCTGCGGATACACGCACTCTCTCGCTCACGCAATACGCTCTCCCACTTTTGTTTACATCGCTTGTAGCGACGGAGGTCAGCACGGTACGATCGACAGGCGACTTAATAGCGCTTAGGAATGCATATACGCCATTATATCAGATTCTTAATAATGTATGAAGTTAAATTATATAATACCCCACAAATTAATTCCTAAGCAGCAAACAAAAATGTTAAGATCTACCATGTAACTAACACTAATTAGCAACATACACGATTGAGTATATTGCAATGGTTTCTGTTTCCCCGCAATGGTTAAATTTACAAGGGACAGAAAATTTTTAAGTTTTCCCAATTAGACAGAATTTTGGCTTTCATTCATTGATTTATTCCTATTACCTAGTGCCATTGTGCCATATAAGAATTGCATACTATGGCCAGAAAAAGTATGAATAAAATAGTTTACTTTACTTTATTAAAGCTCAAAGTCAAAATCATCCTAATTTCAATACAGAAGATGGTTCGAAAGTACGACCTGCTTGGGACTCAGTCAATAGATTGCAAGAACTGTAACCAAATACAGTGTGCATCAGGACGTGATTTAAATATCTGAGACGGGTAAAACATTTCTTTTTTTCTAAACTTTTCATCCACAAATGTCACACGAGACTGTGATCACTGAACAATTTTAGAAACGTCTACATCAACATAAAGTTAAATAGAGCTTATACATGATATCCGAACGTGAAATCCGTTATAAGTTGTTTAATTTAAATCTCCAAAAAAGTTTGTGATTTTTTTTAATTTTTTATCTACTTTTGCAATCTGTTGGATCTTCACTTTCGGAAACCGAAATCAGCCCTAAAATAAAAGAAGTTATAAGTGACTCGAAATATAACTTCTTTATTTTAATAGAAAACTATTTCAAGATATAATAATATTTCATAAAATAGTTTTGTCAAACTAAAAGCAAAGATATTAATTATTTATCGCAATGCAACATATCACAAGAATAAGACAGAAAATATATGATGTGCAAAAGTAAGCATTCGGTGAAAACATTAAATGCAATGAAATGTTGAAGTTTCCTATAAAAAAAACTAGATAAAATCATGCGATTAAGACAATACCAAACATATTACGAATAAAATATCACACACAACAGATGAGTAACTACGAAAACTTTTAGAGCACATACAGAGAAAGCAGGTAGGTAGCCACCGTTGTATATTTGTCCTTACAGGAACAACAGGACAGCCTTGGTGTCCATTTTGGTGATGAAGTAGTCCTTAATCGCTAAATGTTTCAGGCTTCTAGATCGGAATTTTACGGCAAAAAATGACATGACGCCCAAGAAAAAAACAAAACAAATGAGGTCTATCTGGGATATAAAAGAACTTCAAATCAGCAACGTTTTTTATCTGAAATTCTGGTTATTTCAATAATTCTTCAAATGTGTGTCAAAAATGTTTATGGGATAAGTTAGTGATAGAAGAGTTGATGAGAAAGAAAGCGTGAGAGGCGACATCTAGTCGCGAAAGGTGGAGACTGGTACAACATTCAACTCACTGTTCCACAGCACTGCCCGCATTTGGCGGCCCATGCGCCCGTCCTCAACTTCTGTAAAAGTTTATTAGAAAAAGTTATTGTAAGGTTTGTTGTTATTGTACATATACATTGTTAAAGTTAAAGCTACAGATAAATAATTTTAATTTGTATTATATATATATATATATATATATATATAGATAAAGCATAGGCTACAAAAACACTGTTTAATAAACATGATAAGTTTAGAACACCGCAAATAAAATACTTTTAAACTATAATAATATTTAAATGACTACACCTGTTGCATTCAATGACCTAGTGAATCAGTTCACATTCAAATTTGTCTCAAAATCGTCTCTCAAATCTATCAGATTAATACAAACTCATTTCTCTTGATTTGAAATCAAGAGAAATGAGTTTGTATTGAACAGTTTGTAACTAATTTATTTTTCTTTATTCAATTTCACCATATTTTCTATACATAAATAGTGACAACTTCTAACATATTACCCAGAGAAATAAATTGCCGGCTCGTCAGATTGCGTAACTATGTAGTGATTTCACAGTAACAAATGAATCAACAAATCATAGGTTCAATTAAAGAATTTGCAAAACAGTACTGACCAATTAGGACACATTCTGTATAAACCCGACCAGTCATAGCATATTATGTTTTACTACCGCACTAGTATATCGTGTCGTGGAGGTATCGACACACATAGTCACAATCCCATCCAAGAAATATCTGTGCTCATCGCATAAACGCTTGCCCTAGACGGTATTATACCTGGGGTTTTTGAAATCAGACCCCGGAATTCGAGCATGGGGTCGCAGTTCCAAAGTCAATGACACTGATCCATAATGAACGTCAACATAGCATCTTTTTGGGTTAGTTGCTCGATTAGTTTGAATAAAAAGTCAAATTGGCATAAATATTTGACATAATTCGCTTTTATAAAATTTTAGTCGCTGTTAGTTCTTTGTGTCAACTAATTATTTAATAATATATTATGTAATGGCATACTGTGATCCGAGTAGACATGTTGCGGTTTCATGGGCTGGTGCAGTCGGTGAGCATATAACGCGTAGTTAGGAGACGGGCTTCGCTGTCGTTTTACCCCTGACTGCATCGGCCCACGGACTATAGTTTGCTGTCGAAACAAATCATAGATACATCTGTAGTCCCTATCACAAATAATGTCAATGATGCATGTTCATTTAATATTAGTAATTTACAACATACACAGACTTGCGTTTGTTTCTCTATTAAATATATAGAAAGAACATTTGTACACTCTGTTGATGCTTTCTTTCTACCTACATAAAGTTTCCATACATATTCAACGGTTGTGGGTAGATTAGATGTGGTCTGTTTTTAAATCGTTGATTTGATTGTGACAGTCAATTATTGTTACATCGCGGGACGCAGGCAGTACAGTGTGAAATGATTTTTTTGTGTTTGTTTGCTACTACGCAACGCTAAGTGCGCTAAGCTAAGTGCCACGGCGACTTTTTGTAGCGCTGCAGTAGCGAGACTGTCGCGCGTTAGTCCGGATGCAAACGCGCGCGGCACATTCCCCAGCAACCCTAAAAAAAGTCACCCTGGGCGAGGGGTTTAAAAAGGATCGATTCCGAGCTTCGCGGCCGATTGCATCCACGCGTTATTAATTGCGTTTAGTGCGTACGGCCGCGATGCTCCAACTTAACCCTAAAATGGCTAAACAGATTTGTTTCATACAAAAGAGTGTGTGACCCGTACCTTATTCAACATGTGTGAAGAAAGTGGTGGTGGTCTTCCTTGATTTTGTTGTGGCTCTCCTTGTCCAGTAGAACTTGGCATTGAGAACATGGGCATGTTGCCCATACCCTGGACATTCCCCATGGGCATCTTCATCGACTGCATCTCACTGGAAAGATCACTGGTTTGTGATGCGAGTTATTAGTTATTGCAAACAAAATGTTAGAAGCATAACAGAATAGCATAGCAGAAAGAAATAAAAAATTAATTCCAATCACAATAGGCAAAGCCTAAATGCAAATATATGGGAGCTCTGGAAATGTCCTCCTCTTTATTCATAGACTGTATAAACAGAAGATTACCCTGCATCTGCCTCTGTTTATATGCTAGCTCCTTCTAAAACATGTAAGGAATTTAAACATATTGTGTAGTTTTGGGAGATAGAGATAAAAATAATTTCACTGTAGTTTTTATTCTATTTCATTTACGACTAAAAACTTGAGAAGACAAATGAGAATTATTTTCTCAGAACATGTTTCTGAAACATAATTCAAATGCCTATAACATTTCAGATTAATAATGTCTAACGCAAATTGGGACTAATGTCCCAATCATGGTTTCGAAAACAGCCGAAGTGAGTTTATAGTCTCAACAAAGCAAATTTATTGTAATTGTAGCCCTCAAGAAGCAAAAATTGTAATGGAAAGGCACAAATCACCTAGAATGGTTGATTGAAGTCGAAAAGTTCCAGAGTGATGACTCCAAGTTAGTGCTATATATAAGCTGAAAGACTTTCCACACTCACTTGGTTTCCTTTTGCTGCTGCCGTTTTCTGATCTCATCTTCATTGAGGACTTTCTTTAGCTGCATGAACAGCTGTTGTTTTTCTTTTTCCAATAGTTTCAGCTTTTGCTCTAGCACCTCAATCTGCTCTTTTGTTTCCTCTGGAACAAATATTAATAGCCTTTAGGTATACACATCTCCTTATATACACTTTCATGATAACATCATTTTATTGCTACCTTTACGCTTTTTATCGAAATCAGCATTGCATGTAGTGGCATCCGATATAAATGCAGAGGCAAACCTTTTTAGCTTAAATT
Organism: Apeira syringaria; assembly: GCA_934044485.1. Classification (NCBI taxonomy): domain Eukaryota; kingdom Metazoa; phylum Arthropoda; class Insecta; order Lepidoptera; family Geometridae; genus Apeira; species Apeira syringaria. The sequence continues at coordinate 6,565,351 of OW203665.1, read as the reverse complement.
AAATAACACTACATACTTATTACAATAATAATAATAATTTAAGTGCGCCATGGATATGCTTTATTTTTGAGCAAATAAATAATTTAAGTTCATTTCAATAGACTTTTAGGATGTTTGTAAGTCATACAATATATAGTTATCTCTTATGCCTTCTTAAAGCTTATCTAGCTATTCAGCTAGAAGACAGTTTTTAGGATGTTTGTAAATCCTTAATACTGGACTGGATGCGGGCCGCTTCCAACCGGTCCTTGTGGAAATCAATGGGGGAGGCCTTTGTCCAGCAGTGGACGTCCTATGGCTGAGATGATGATGAAATCCTTAATAATAGAGATAGCTGTCAGGATGAATACACTTAAGTGCTGAAATATTTAGCAGCACAAATGCTCACCTAGTGTCATCACATCTTGTCTCTCTCGAGCCTCCCTTTCTTTACGAAGTCGTTCTTCTTCTACCTCTGCCTCATATTCTGAAAAATAAGTGACATATTCACCACATATTCAGGTTTTAAGCATACTGTAATCAATCCATAATGACTCAAGAAGTGTATAAAACAGGTATGGTAATACTGATGTTTTTTTTTTTTGTGACAACATTCACACAAGGCCTTCAGGTCCCAAACTAGGCAGAGCCTGTCTTATGGTAACCTGATGACTGATATTTATACTTATATACATATACACACCCAGACACAGGTCAGACATGTTCATACACACAAATGTTTGACCTGTCCGGGAATCGAACCCGGGACCAGCGGCTCAGAAGGCAGAGTGCTACTAACTGCGCCAACCGACCAGTCACATGTTGATGATGATGGCACAGGATATCGATTTTTTTGATTGTGAGCATTACAGCTGGCCAAAACTAACTAAACACTTTAAATACAACTCTCTACACCTATGGGAGAAATAAATAACACTTCAAAAAAATATATACTTCCCCTGTGATATATGAATAGTAAAATATAAAGGATAAACCGATGTGGATGAAACAGCAGGATGCCTTATTTATAAGTAACTAGTAGTGCCCTGCGGTTTCATCGGCGTGGATTACGGTTTTCCTGTTACCCCAAGTATCCCACTGGGAATTTGTGTGATTTCATCTGAGCAATCTTCAATAAAGTCCAAGAAATTTGACAACTACATTAATACATAGATGTGAGAAGCCATTAAAAAAAAGTGAGCGGTATGGTGATACTAGGTGAAATGGAATGTTCCATGGGAGAAATTGGTAAATGAAGAAATAATTTATTGAAATTCACAAATAATTTCACACTTATATGTGAATTCCAATTAATTATTTCTAGAAAATTATTTGGTTCCGCAAGTTAATATTTTATGTGGAGGCTTAACTTAATATGACCTACTACCAACTGCATGTTTTATAATCTAAAGCTTAGGCCCACAAGATAAATCATTCACTCAGGTACTTATACAATGTGACGAGGTATGCTTTCACTATATTTTTGACTCGAGTAGACCTTTCCCATGACAGGCCTATCGATTTGGCTATAAGAAATGGGTTACAGTTAGCCTAATATTTTTGTCAATAACAATTTCATATATTACCCTGTTTACCACACTGCAACCCGTACTTGCTCAAAAGTAGAATAAATAGACCTACTACACCGCAAATTGTACCTGACTGTAAGATGAGCAGAAACAATATTACTCTCACCTTCCTTTTTCCTTTGCCTCTCTTTAGTTATATATTTCTTAAGAGCACTCCACATTTTATTCTCGGCATCATTTTGTTCTTCATCGGTAGTGGACGTTACCGCTGGCATGTTCAGGATTTCCAGGGTAAAGATAATATTATCGAAAACAGAAATATCTAAAACAGTACAGCTAAAATAAAACGGGTATGAAACCTGCAGGGATTACCTAATCTCAGTGGATTGGGATTTGTAAATTTTGTAATTATTTTGTTCTTCTTTCGCAAAAAAAGCCTTTACTTTTAATTATATAGCCACAAACAAATTAGAGTACTGCTTCTATCTAGTACTAGGATCTAGAGATGTGTAACTCAGCTCTGAGTCGGTTCAAAGATCCGATTCGGATCGAATTGAGCTTGTGTTCCGTAACTCAATTGTAAAATGCATGACTCACACGAGCTGTGATGTTCCAGAGCTGTAGTCAGTTCATTTTGAACTGTTTATCTGTAGATCCGCTAAGTCATGTGCGAGCTATGTAAGGCCGTATACTCACGGATCAGCCGTGACTCACACGAGCTGTGATGTTTCAGAGCTGTAGTCAGTTGATTTTGAACTGTTTATCTGTAGATCCGCGAAGTCGTATGCGAGCTATGTAAGGCCGTATTTATTTTACTTCTGGAATTCACAGTCATATGATCTATGGCCAATATGACAATGTATTTCTTAAATTCAATCAATGAGTGTGAAATAAATTAACAAAATATTACTAATTATTTCATTATTTTTTTAATAATATATTTATTTATTTATTTATATTCCTACACATAAATTATTAGGTAACAACATTTTTAAGGTGTTGACATTTTTCTGACAAATATATTTTCATTTCAGTTAAACATTTATTCAAATATTGTGCGATTCTAGCGAGGGACTCATTTTGATTCACTAAGTCATAATAAACTCCGTACAAAAATACAATTTGATTTGATCTGTGAACCGACTCAAAGATCCGTCTCAGACGCTTGAGCTTTGATCTGAGATACGGATCGTGATTCTTTAGTGAGTTACCCATTCTAGTATGATTTTTTATCTGTGATTTATAACTTTTAATTTTCTTGAGCACGCGACAGATTAAATTACAGAGCTGCATTAGGGGCTGCGTTCAGGAGCGTCTTCAGCCAAGCCATATTTTGGTCTGACAGTGGATATGAGGCGTTCACGAACTCAATTATAGCATTATTTGCTCCACCCAATATTTGATCATGACCGTTCCAAATTACCTGTCAGACCAAATTACGCTCGACTAGACCATAATCTTTCTACCTTTATTCGATCAAATCTTGGTTGGCTGTCAACAGTGACATATGCAGTGGTAACTGTCACGTTAATGATTCTTCTTCTTCTGTGACATAGGAACGTGTTCGTGAGACATCGATCAAATATTGGTCGATCAATATTTGGCCGACGAAGCTCCTGAACGCAGCCCAGAGGAGATGTGAGGAGGGGACGATGACGATAACTTCATGTAATGGATTGTTCACAGACTAAAACCGCGTGTTGTACGGTCGATGATTTTGATGAGACGTGCGCCGTGCGGTGAAGGTGAAGACTGAAGTGAACCAAATGAACTTTCCCGTAATCTGTGAAAAGAACCAAGTATTGGAATAGGGATTTTTTTGAGTATTATTTATTTATTTACTGTAAGTAAGTAAATATTAACCTTGTGTTATTCCTGTTGGAATTATCGGATTTAAAAGTTTACTTCACTCAATAAAATTGTATTTTACCTTTATAATATGGACGGATCGTCTGCACCAAAAAAGAAACTTAAAACAGTGAGTAACAATTTCTGTATTACAAGCATTTCAGTTAAATATACGATGCCTACCTCTGTGAATGGGCACATAGGCAATTAAGTTTCGAAGCAACAATTTAAATAAAGGTACCGATATGCCTACATGGTTCTTTTTTCATTCATGATATGTAAACCTTGACCATCAGAGCAAATAAGTAGGTTATCTAGCTATCTACACAATTGGGTCTCCGTAATACAGTCAAACAAACATGAAAAGACAAGAATGGACGCCGAATAGATGCGAACATTGGACTGTGATCAAAACCCAGGCAAACTTCTGGCATCAATTTTCACATAAAGCTATAAACTGAAGCACTAAAAAACCCTAATCAACCCAAATTATCCTTTAAAAATTCTTAGCTACAGCTAAGAATTGTTAAAGGATAATTTGCCAACTGGATGTTTTATAATGTAAAGTTTAGATTATAAGACATAAACATCTAGTTGGTTCGTTTTTGTTTATAAGGTCATAATTAACAAAGTTTGTGGCAGAAGAGTGTGCTTATAATAAAAAGATTATGCACATTACTTCAGAAATAAATAAACTATTTGTAAAACAAAAGTAAATTAGAATTTTTTTACAAGTTCTATCAAATCATAAAACAGAATACCAAGACAATGCACTTCAGAGGTTTGTATTACTACAAGTTCATCATCATCATCTCAGCCGTAGGATGTCCACTGCTGGACATAGGCCTCCCTCATATTACTACAAGTTAAAGAGGTGTAATGTGAACTCCTTGTAACCTCCCTCTAATATAAAGCTAGTGAATATCTCAGCTGAGTAAATCTTGGTAAAGGCAGCTCCTTGGTCATCATGTCGGCCACTCGGGCATCTGTGCCAATTCTTTGGAGTACTAATTGTTGATTTAGAATAGCTTCTCTGATGAAGAAGTTACATAACCATAGCAGTTGTTAAATCTGTCTTAAAACGTGGTCTCTGACTATAGGCCTCGTGAGCAGGCTCATAGTGGCACAGCGAGCTATGGAGAGAGCTATGCTCTGGGTTCCTATATGCGATCAAATCAGAAATGATGAGATCCATAGCAAAACTAAAGTCACCGATATAGCCCAGCAAATTAGCAAGTTGAAGTGGCAGTGGGCAGGGCACATAGCTCAAAGAACCAATGGCTGTTGGGGTCGAAAGATTCTCGAATGAAGACCACAGATTGGCAAGCAAAGCATTGGACTGCCACCGACTAGGTGGACATATTACCTAGGTAAGATCGCAGGCAAGGGCTGGATGTGGGCCGCTGGCAACCAGTCCTTGTGGAAATCAATTGGGGAGGCCTATGTCCAGCTGTGGACATCCTATGGCTGAGATGATGATGAGATGACAACCGTTTTCCTCTTGTGTATACAGCATCAGTGGCGTTGTAATATATAAATGTAAATTACATAAAAGGACCTTTTACCTTTTTTAGGTATAAAAGTACCTACTTCTTGCTTCTAATGCGTACCGTGATGTAGACAAAAGTTTTCTAACAGTTAGACCAATTTTGGTTTTGCAGCTGAACTTAAAGATAATTAAATTAGTAAAGCGCACACAAATAACTTTATTTTGGCTCATTCAAAGTATTGGTTCATTGTGCACGAGTATGTCGGACATTCTGAGTGAAGTTTATAGTGTTACATGCTCCTTTCGAAGTACAAAATCAAAATAGGGGAGGGAAGCGGGCAGGGTAAGACAGTTTCGGCTAAGCTTTATATAGAACCTTGAATAACTTGTTACTGTTTTATCTTGGCATGGTATTTTTCTTGAAACTGCTTAAATGCACTGGCTGTATGGAACCAAATTAAAAAAAATAACCTAAACTTTAGGGACACGCCTGCTTCATTGCTTCCTAATGCTTTTCTGTATATTTTTCAATATCTATTTTAGTCCAAATGATAAAACAAAATACATAGCCATCAATAAAAGTATGTAATTTTTTAAAATATATACAGAAATTATAGAAAGTATACTTTTCGCGTAACTAATATAAATAGCAGTCGTACATGGCGAAGTTTTGTTGAAAGAAACGTTTATATTTGAATGGAACTATCCATAGTTTTGTTAGTAACACTTTTCTTAAATCTATGTTACTAGTACTTCTGTTGTAAAACTTTGACTTAGTATTACTAAGTCTTACAAAGTACAACTTCAGCGAAAGCTTATAGGAGCGTCCATAACCCGGCATAAGTTCTCAAGCAATTATAATTTAGTACTTTATTTTATGTTAAAATAAGTGCCAAACTAGAAATCAGGGAAACCAAAAAATTTGATACCTTTTCTTTCTCATCTGACAAAATTGTTATTATATTAGATAAACAATACGTTAATTGCCTCCATTCACCGGCAGCAGTATAAAAAGAAAGGAAAAAAATATTCGCATCATTAAAGTGTACTTATTCACGTTCAGTGACAATCACTGAATGAGAACTGCTTGGTGTTATTTACCACAATTTAAAATGCGGTATCGTTCCGCGCATTCGTCAGTTCGGCGGCAAGACTCGCTGTTCGCGCGCGTTTCTTGCAACACTTACTCTACCGGTTTTCGAACGTAAATATTCGCTGGCGGGAAAGTTGTTATTCGAGCGTTATTTATTTTTATTAAACAATGAGTTTGGAACAGAGGAACAAGAAGGTTTCCGAAACCTTTGAGAAGTATAATATCGCACGATGGGGAAATAGAAATGGGAACGGCAATGGCCACATCAGGATGGTTTGTATTTTTATTTCGAAATTGCTATTTATTACTTGAATTTTCTATTAAACAGATGAAAACATAACTTCATCCTTTTTTTATAATTAATCGTGAGTAATACGCAGTACTAAATCTAATATTTACTAATATCTAATCGTTTTCAGCTTCCTTAATCCTAAAAGTTATACCTACATACAACAAACAATATTCTGTATGTATTAATAATTTACTTCTTGAATAAAATGTGTCGCTTTCACTTAAATATAGTATTTCCTTATGCGCCTTTCGCGCTAAATTAAGCCTCAACTTTCTCAAACGGAAAGTTAAGTGAACACAAATACTATTAAACTGCAATATGTAATTGGTTTATTTAACGTGCAATCACCTTAACTACACGTGTGTTGATAACGCTGAGTATGCATTTTCAAAAATACTAAAAAAATACTTGTGTAAGAAACGCATCATTTTCTTTTTTTCCTGTTCACAGCAGTTTCTATTTACGAATAAATTATTAACGTATTAAAACAAAGTCATAAAGTCGCAGTATTTATTGCGGTATTTTTTATAATAACATCGCCAATATTTAATAATTATCACTTTTCAATATTTTTATATGTCTTCGATTCGCGAAGCATTTTAGATAATGGTTTTCCAAAACTTTTCTGCTACAGGCAGTGGAGGAGCTAAGTTAAATCTATACAGTTATCCTTTTTACTGTTGTTTTTTTATTCGTCTATCCGAGAGTCGCCATCTCTAGCACGTAAACGCATTGCATTCCGTCGTTGTTGTTCGGAGTATCGTTAGTCCAGTAACAACAATGGACATTAGTTTTATTTTGCTTCTATTCTAGTGCCTCAAAACAAGTATTAACGATGTACTGATTTCCCTCATTTTAGGATTTTAACATGTGATTTTTTTTACGGGCTGATGCCTTTATTGATATAAAAAAAATTACTATACAGCGACTACAATCACATTTAAACAATCCACTACCCGTTGTCGGCTTATAGAAAACACAAATGCTCTAACTCGCTACCAGTTGGCAGCGTGCCCATAATTCTAAGACCATTGCCACGTTTAATTGCAATGCTGATTCGTTGAGCCAAATATATGCCATCATTTTGGTGACGCGCTGCATCGTTCAAACGTTCTGATAATTTTTGGAAAATCAGATGAGCTCTCAGTCCCCACGGGCCCAATGGCGCGACCCCAAACGGTTCTAATATGTAACCACTACCTAGGTTCCCAAATTTTTGTCGCTTCAATTGCTCCACCAAATTAGCCGCGGCGCGGCGCCAGCCCTAACATGTGTCTCGGGGAGATGTGTAACTTACGTACCGATTATCCTACTTTTTTATATTTTTGGTCTCTACGCTGAAGATTTGTCCAGAACGCGATTACAATATGCAGTATTTCAATTTTACCATATTTGTAACATTTTATCATCAATCGGTCGATGATAGAAAATGCCTACGGTTGCCTTTTTTTGTGCCTTGCCTTTTTCTCATGCAGAAGTTCTGGCTCTATAGAGGGATTAGTTCGGCGACTAGCAACAACTAATAATTTCCTTAATTCTGTTCATCACTCTAACTACCTAAATTTCACAAATATTCTTCAAAATAGACTAGTTCGTTTGTTATTTACGCTAAACGTCAAATTCATACAACTCCATACAACGCTATCTCTAATATTAGACGAGTTTTATTCAATTGCTGGCCATTTGCGGGTAGTTTTAGTCGGCACTAAATATGCGGTGACTTATTTTATCTAACACTATCCGCAATTTTAATAAAAAGACCTAATTTAGTGTTTTAATTGATTAGGGTCATACTAATTTGGACTTTATTTCATTTTCTTCGGAAAATATACAGTGTTACATAACTAATGTAATAAAATAAAAGTTTCTATACAGCATTACAACGTTTTCGCATACTTTATCGTGACCATATAAGAATTTATCTTATTTTCCAGAATTTTATTAGGTGAAGAAGAAAATCAGTACCAATGTGCCTTGATTTCTTTTTTCCCGCCATTAAGAAGTATGAAGTCAATATAAAAACCAATACGGCTTGTAGGTCTAGTAGTATAGGCATTTTTAAACAATAGTGTTAAGGAGAAAATACTTACACGTGACTGTTAGAAAAAGGACGAATTGAGAATGTTTGAAGAAACCACCAGATTACAGATGTAGAATGCAAAGGCAATGGATATTGCCTCCTTTTCGAACCTGTAAAGGTAATTTAAACCTTAATTAATTTCATATGGTGCCTATAAAATGAAAAACCTACCAGTTGCGAGTGGGACTACCTCACCGAAGGAACCGTTGAAAACTGCAGGATTATTTTACACGCAAACAGTATGTTTTTCTTTTGTGCCATAAGAAATTGTTTATATGCCTGATTTCGTGATCATCATAAGATAAGGGCCACTTCCAACTGACTCTTGTGGAGATCATCGTTGGAGGCATATGTATAGCAGTGGACGTTTATGGCTGACATGATGATGAGAGATATTATGTTACTTTTGACGTTTCGCATCAAAATCACTGGCTTTGAAGCTCAACGCAATGTGCACTACGCAAACTTTTCTCCTCAAACCTATATCTATGTTACATTCTACATATCAACTTATGAAACGCTATGTCATTCACGTTCGATAATAAAATGCAATTTATTACATTCGATAAAAGATTGTATTTAAATATTTTTGATCCGACAAATGATAAAGATATCGCCAAAAACATACACATTTAATCTAAATCATGCTAAGACCAGTAAAGGGTCCTTTTGATGTCGATGGAAATTAGATTAACAGATGCTTGAGCACGAACCACCAGTGCAAGTACGGAGCTTATCACGATTTACGCGATCGTCAAATTTGACATTTCAAATGGCGAAAACAGGCTTAGTCGATTTTTATCGAATGTCGCGAGGATCGTGATGTTCGACAAATTATAACGAATTTGACGATCGTCTAATTTATCGACACGAGTTCGGTACTTGCACAGCACTATCGCAAACGTAGCGCAATCAGATCCTAGCGTAAAAAAATTGAACTCAGTACAAGCTCTCACATTATTTAGTACAATTGTGTTCGTTATTTTTTTTTTAATCATCTCCGGAACCTTGTTAAGGGAATGTGTAAACTCTGTAATATGACCTTTGTGATATATATTTTAGTATCGAACATAATGATTATGAATATAAGTCATGCATTAATATTCATAATTAACGGTGAACCTTTATCAGCTAATATCGTTATTTATAATCATCGTGTATTTTAGGACCTAAAACGACGTTAAATACACTTTGACTGACTTTGACACAGTACATTTTGGTCATCCCTTACAAAAATTGCGAAATTTTAAGTAACTCCAGCTTTTTGACAAAAAAGGGGTTATCGATTCGATTATTATAACAACTTCAACATTTATAAACCGATTTTAGGATTTTATTTTAAAATTATATGCCCAATTATAATATTATTTCCATTCACCTTGCATCAACCTTCAAATTGGTCTCATGGAAATATCATCAAAATTGGTTCAGTTTTTCAAAGCCTAACGAGTTAATACTTAGTATTTAGAAAAAAAAATAGTAACATTAATTGTATGCTGCTGCTACAAGCATAGGAAGGCCACCGACAAGTTGGACAGATAACCTGACTAAGATCGCAGCTAAGGGCTGGTTGCGGGCCGCTCCATCCGGTCCATGATTATGATGATGATTATTTGTATTAAATTACAATTGCGTAACACACCGTGACTAAATGTTTGCCCCTGTCGGGCTTAGAACCCAGGGTCCCCGGGAATTGATGTCATGTCACCTGACGACTGAGCCGCGGCAACCGTCAAAACAATCTAGTTTATGTGTAATAAAAAAATGTTAGTGGCAGTTTGAAATCATAAACTACTTGATTAACATTAAACCCACCGAATGGTTTTACTACGGAAGAGTGTTCAATGAGACACGTCCGCTTGAACAGTCCATGTAACGATGCATTTGTGTTATTAAGTCATTGTATAATATCGTGGGTTGATGGGAATGAACTGATAAATGGTCATAAATTGATGCTAAAGCGAAACATAAACGATGATCAAAAATAAAAAAAACATATTCGTTTCACCTGGTCAGTGAAATCTAGTTTATTCTGGAATGTTGACTGGCTCTCAAGGACAGCTGTCTGAAAACACTATCTGTCTTATTAATAAAAATGGTCTACTCCCGTCTTAGTCCACACTTGCGCTTAGACTTGTTAATACCAGATTAGCCAAATAGTAGCTTCGGGCTTATTACGTTATTAATTAATAAGTTAATGTAGTAGTAGTAATAAGAGTTAAATCAGATTAACAAAGCTTTCCTTACGCCTGGATTAGAGATTGTGCTATGGCAGCCCGTGCAGTAAAAAAACAAATGATCGAACCCAACCTCTTTGGACAGCAACAGCATTAATATAATGACAGTTTTGAAACTTTTTGAGCTTGACCAGTTGGTTAGACAACATTCGTGATGGTTTGTTTTGTTGTGGTATTATATTTTTTTTAATCTGAGTTGAGTTTCATAATTACAAGTAATTGAAATTATACAAGTTTCAGTAAAATGTATAAACGTACTCGCTCTGTCAATTAGGACGAAGAAGAAAAGGTAAATCATATTTATTGTGAATAAAATGCGTGTGGAAAATATAAAATAAAAATCACAAAACGCGTAAGTAAACAAAATAAGAATTTTATATCAAATCAATTCTTAGCTCACAGATAGTTTTATTGCAATTATTACGCCATAGACACCATAAAACACTATTACTCCCTCGCTATACTAGGTAACCACTAGGTATAACTTTTACTCCGATAGTATAGTCGGATTAGCTTACACATTCCTTACTCTGTGTTTATTAATAATGAAATTGTTTACTCCTGTCTAAATGCTCAGAGTAAAGTTACTCTTGCCTTAGTCTAAGTTTATTAATAAGAGGGTATATGTTTATGAGAAGAAACCTGCTACACTCGCGTTTTTTATATTGTGTCGGGTTTAAGAGGGGCCGCCGATGAGAGGCTCGCGGATGTTTACAGGCAGAAGGGCGGGACAACTCCTGATGCTTGCCGATTTCAAATATTACAAAAATGTAGGTACTTTACAGATGAACTTAAAGGCTCAAAAAAAATACTAATTACATTTTTAGGCTTTTTAATATCCTTTCTTCTGGCGTAAGACCTAGTTCAAGCGCATTTGTCGTTACCGTGATAATGTTTGATAAAGGGAAAACAAGGTCGCTTGAAAATATTTTTTTAATGTTATATTAGCAAATGAAATCAAATATTGTTCAATCAGAATTAATCGTCATGAACTCTTCTCACAAGTGGTGTTTCGTAAAGTTTATTAGACATGTAGAACTCTCAACAAAATAAGCTGTATAGACTCAAAAGTGTCTAGCTAATAGTCTAGATAATTTGACGGTCCCGTGGCGCAGTGGTTTGTGTCATCGACATGACTTCTGTGTCACCGCGACCCTGGGTTCGAATCCCGGCAGGGGCAAACATTTGTGCGATGAGTGTAGATGTTTGTCCCGGGTCTTGGATGTTTGTGTGCAGTGATTGTGTGTGTCCATGCCTCCCGCGATACAGAGAATCCTAGTGCGGGGATCTGAGTGTGATTAAAATAAATAGAAAAATGGTAAAGCCTAAGGCCAGCGAGACGTTTCGGGGGTCAAGTCGCGCGACCCATCCTAGCGGGTCCTATGATAAAGGACGTCTACTCGTCCAAAACGTCGTCGGCCTTAATCCGATACGATATAAACGGGAGTGTATCTTACTTCTTTTAACGTCTAATACTCATAACAGTTTTAAAAGTTTAATTGCAAACCTTTACGACACTGTAATTATCTCTGACAGTTTTTCAAACTTGAGGGTGGCGTGTTTCGAAAGTTATCTACTTCCATCTTATGGATTTATAAACCATGTTCCCTATACCGGAAGCTCAAACTGGGTGTGGGGATCGAACCAGCTACCATAAGCATTATACCTCAAGAAATGTACATATTATATTGAATAAATAGAGTAGTGTTAGCAAGTAGTAAACCATTTTTGCCTACACCCACTGGAAAGATGAAGTGTTCTTGTCTCATGATGATGTTCATGTAGGTAATTGGATGTCGGACAAAGCTAGAATGTACGCATAATATTTTCAAAGTACGTACCATACTAACGCGACCTTACCCTACACATAAATACATGGATCACTTTTTATGAACACATTTCATAATAATTACAAAAACAGTTTAAACTGAATAGCAATGTGCAACAATATGCGGTCTTATTGCTATCAGCGATCTCTTCCAGTCAACCTTTGGATGGAAAGGAAAACGCAATGGGACGGCGGTGTCCAGAAAATAGCATATAAATAACTGTGCTATGAAATTAAACTCATTGCTTGTCGGCCTTCAGACATAAACGTACTTCATAGCTCGAACGCTCATAATACCAACGCAACGGTGGGTATGTAATAACAGTTATGTCAATTGTATGATATGGTAGTGATGCCTATCCGAAGATAATGCTATCTTGTGCTATCTCTTCTGATGCTATCTCTTCTCTCATCATAGGTGTATTTAGTACTTGTCTAATCTATTGAAAGAAGCAAGCGAGACATAAGTGTTAGGATTATTAAGCGCTTGCATATACATCTTATGATTGATTAGATAGGCCGAGTGGAAAGGTTCGTCTGACAACGATTTAAAATTCGAAAACCTTGAAATTAACAACATAATACACGCATTGGTTTCACCACTATATTGACGGCTCACATAACTATCGCCCGATCGTCAAAACATAAATTTTAAAACAATATTCGGCAGAACTAATTAATATTGTGTTTTCGTATAGCTTATTGACGACTGACTTTAAATCTTAAGGAAATTGCCTTGAAAAATTATTTACGGAATTTTCCTTAGTAATCAATTGGAGATAGAGCATTTACTTAAAACAAAGTACCTACTAGTAAGTTGTAGACATCACACTAATATTAGAAATGCGAAAGATTTTCGTATGCTTGTACCTTCACGCTGAAACGGCTCAACGGATAAGCATGAAGTTTGAAGTGAATATAGATTATACCTGGAAATAACACATAGGCTACGCTTTTATTTCGAAAATATTGAATGTTCCCGGGGATGACGGCAGACACAAAAATTGACAATATCACTGCGAGTAACACCGCGAGGCGCAGCTTGTAGTAAGATAAGTGCCGAACTGACTCCGATAAAATTTTATGGGACCCAATCTGAAAATTATCTAAGAATTTTCCAAATCATTAATTACGGAGCTCTGAGATAACTAACTAAAAAAAAGGTGAAGTGATGATCTATCCTTTTTGGAAGTCGGTTGAAAGTCGGGGGAACTCGCATGATGGGTTTACTTCCAGATTCATAAGTGCGTTCAGCTAAGGAATGGAATTAATTGCTTGGGTTTGTATATCCTCATAGATATGATCTTGCAACTACATTATTGATGCCTCCTTCCCTATTTCATTTAAGAACGACCAAACGAACGGCAATGCGACATCCATACATGCTAGACGTTCTAAATTGCCAATTGCAAATGCATACAATAACAAAATTGCCTAGATCTGCTTGAAAATATAAAAATCTAGGAATACGTGATGCCTACTTCCCTATTCCGTCTAAGAAGGACCAAACGAACGGCAATGCGATATCCATACGTGATAGATGTTCCAAATTGCCAATTGCAAATGGGATCAATAACAAATATTGCCTAGATCTGCTTGAAAACGTTTAAACTAGGCATACGTGATGTCTCCTTCCCTATTCCATGTAATAACGACTTAACGAATGGCAATGCGACATCCATACATGGTAGACGTTCCAAATTGCCAATTGCAAATGCGAATAATAACAAATATGGCCTAGATCTACTTAAAAACATTTAAAACGAGGCAAGTATACGTTGTGCGAGTACAAAGGCACCAAGTGCAGTTTCAATTATAGATGAATTACGTATTTGATTACATGATTGTATGCTTGTTCTTCATGCACCACTGACTGTAGAATCATTTTCAAATTAACCAAACTGCCGAGAAATATAGGCAACTAAACAATATAATCTTCATATAATCACCTGAGTATATAGTGAGTACCTAAATTACAAAGCAAAAATAGCGAAATCGCATCGCAGTTCAAAAAAACATTTAAAGTCAGACATTATTCAATGAGAGCTCTGAGAAGTATGATTGGTGTGAAACGGAGTGATAAGGTACAGAACAGTGTGACATGGGAATGTTGTGGTGTAAACGAAGATGTAGTGACTAAGATTAAGTAAAAGTATGCTTAGATGGTTTGGTCATGAAGAGAGAATGAACGAAAGTAGATTGACTAAGCAGGTACACATTGATAATAATAATAATAATAATATGGGACAACATTCACACAAGGTCTTCAGGTCCCAAACTAGGCAGAGCCTGTACTATGGTAACCCGATGACTGATATATATACTTAAATACATACTTATATATATACTTTTTTTTTTATACATATACACACCCAGACACAGGTCAAACAGACATGTTCATACACACAAATGTTTGACCTGTCCTGATGAAGTTAATGTTTGTATTGGAAGACGAAGGACTAGCCGGACGTTCCCAAATCAGATTGAGGAAGTTCTAAGAAAGTACTCTAAACCGACGTTCTTGTATGAAAGGTCTGATGAGCGTGGATGGGGTGAAAGATGTGTGTCGAGATTGTATCAATGAATTGATTTCCACAAGGACCTGTTGGAAGCGGCCCGCATCCATCTGATCTGATGTTGGTACGATTATTTGACGGATACAAGTGCCGCAATGTTACAAATCATTTTGATTCTGATGTTTGTTCTTATCTTCGTCTTGACCAAAACCTGTAATGCAAATAATCCTATTCATTCGATAATAGTTTCTAAGTATCCAAGTCTGTATTATCTCACCGGTTACGCGTGCGCGTGTGCAGTTTTACGTAAACACGACTTTCTCTATATCCACACTCTCTTCGTCATGCGAACCGGACCGTCTGCTAACTTCGGAGTTGAACTTTATAAACTGGATTGTAAGGCATGGAACTAATAAAAATAATTGATATATATCTTCACATTTACACTATTATTTTAACGAGGAATGATTTGATTTTTGTATGCTTGTTTGTAATGATAAAGTCAAATAATTCTGGACGGATTTCAAAAATGTATTACATCTGTAGAATTTTTATGTTATCGCCGAGTAACATTGGTAATATTTTTATTTGAAGTAGGATATATTTCTCTCAAATAAGACGTCATGGAGCCGAGTCACGATCCCTCCGGAATTGCTATTCATTACTTGTTTTTATTTATTATATATTTTACGCGCCACATTTTTCTAACACTATTATTGTTTTTTTTTATTCTACTAATGCACTACTACTATTTTACTTTCACTCTATGAATGACTGGTGGAATGTGTAATTTTGATTAGGACAATAAAGTAAATTACCATGAAAGGGAAAAGGAATTTTTGTATGGCTCTATTTGTATTTAGGATTCTTCAAAAGGATGCCAACCCTTTATAAGACTGATAACTCGAGTCTTATAAAGGATTGGCAGCGTATCTTAATGCCCCCAGCTTTACACATATCAATAGGCGACGGTGATCGCTTACCAACAGGCGGCCCGTCTGCTTGTTTGCCACCTATTTTATTAAATAAATTGTTGGTTCATATGTTTATTTTATTTCCCAAGTACGAGTTGTTCATAAAATGGGTATAAGTGAAAATGGCAGAGCGATAACGCTTCAGATTACACGTTTTATTTTATCGTGTATTATTGTACAGTAGGTATATTCTGCTCTTGTAGGCCACGCGAGCGTAGTCGGAGTGAGCGGATGAGCTAGTATTATATTATTTTTTCAGTTTATTTTCAGGGATCACCAAACAGTTTCACAGTATAGTTACTTATGAATAAAACTTAATTAGTAATAGAATAATTGTGAGACCAACATCGTCGACCACAGTTTACCATAATATATACAGTTAAGATATGGAGATTTAAGACTAAGTATTCAAGTTTATGCCAATACAAGTTGTAATTTTCTTAGGTATATTCATGTTATTTATACATATAATAATATTAATTACGTGGTTTAAAATCTATAATAATAACCGGTTCAGACTGGCCGGTTGGCGCAGTTGATAGCACTCTGCCTTCTGAGCCTCTGGTCCCGGGTTTGATTCTCGGACAGGTCAAACATTTGTGTGCATGAACATGTCTGTTTGACCTGTGTCTGGGTGTACATATGTATATAAGTATATATATATCAGTCATCAGGTTACCATAATACAGGCTGTGCCTAGTATGGGACCTGAAGACCTTGTGTGAATGTTAATAAATAAATATAAAAAAAAAACAGTCTACTTCCACTACAACCAGTATGACCTTTCTAATCGTCAGTTTAAGAAATGAGAGCATCTGTAGTTCACTGAATACCCCTTCTGAAAATCAGTAGTAGGTTTACTAGACTCGTCTAGGTTTTTTTATTTTTTTTATTTTCACCGCTCCCCCATGTCCTTCCTCCCCCACCGCGCAAATCGACAGACTAATATATGTATATTTCATATCAGGGACATGTAGCATGATAAATATTCAATATCGGACACGCTTAAGTATTTACACGTCATTGTTTTTTTTACAGTTTTTAAAGTCTGAAGACACTTCCACCACCGCTAGAAGTTGAAACATTATGGACAATTTATCTTCGTAATAACTAATCTACTAAATCCGCGACACTCATTTAGCGTAAATACTCATTTAACATACAATAAATACTATCATTTCTCTGTGTCACAGTTGTATCTACTGACAGTACTGAGTTCAATTTATTCACGATGTGATACTGCGATAATGATTTGGATTCCTGCTTCGGCTTATAATGACTATGGGACCACTCTTCAAAAATAAATTCCCATGAATTGAGATCTCCTCCATTTTTGAAGTCGTTTAAAAATAGCGGTCAAGGAGTAAAACGTGTTATATTACAATCTTATATACATAACCTATAATGGCTCCAGCAAATTGTTGTAAAGTAGTCACAGTATACAATGATTTTTTTATACTTTTAGATTTGCGTTTTTGGCTATTAACTTTTGCATTCTGCTGGTATTTAGCTCATTAATGTATTTAAACTGCAAATATGCATAGCGAATATGCCCTTGAATAAGTGAGAGGAGCTACTGCGCTGTGTGAACTACAAAGGGTTCGGTGCCATGAATACTAGTCGGATTACTTTACTGCGCCTCTTAAATCGAGGGCTTCTTTCTTTTGCCTTGAGTTTTCTTTGATAGGTAGTTTTTGTCTTGGAACTTTGAAATAATAACATACTTTGTAGGTTTAACGGAGAAATGGAGACTGAGGAATTTAAAATCCATGACCATTCATGGTCATTATTAACTCTAAGGCCCACTTGCACGTTCTCGAGTTAGCCTAAATAACTCGGAGTTAACAGCTAACACAGGGATAAATAAATAACTGGTCTTGTGCCATCAAGAGTTAGGAGTTAGACTAGGGTTAGTTTTCTAAATATTTAACCCACCAATGTGGGAGAGTTAAGTCGCTAACTCTAGGTTAGTGAATGTCAAAACAAATTGACAATATGCACTGAGGTACTATTACTACGTACAGAGATGACAAATGACTTTACTTCAAACTCTTGCAAAATGAAGCATGACATTAGCTTTTGATAGCTCCTCTATACGCAGTAATAGAACTTCAGTGGCTAAAAAACAGAAATGTCGGGTTAGCTATCCTGATGTTATTTTATCGATGTGCAAGGGACAATGAAAGTTAAAATTTTAATGATTTAACCCTGAGTTTACAAACTCTACATTTATTTATTTAACCTGACTATGCGTGCAAGTGGGCCTAAGTTCATTTGTTATTGTAAGTTTAGTGGCCAGACCGATGTCGGATTTTTTCAGGCCGCCCAAGTGCCTCGGACATGGCCTAGCGATTGTCTTCCTAAGACAACAACCAGGGTGCTAATTCTATTATTCAAGCAACTCATAAACAATGCAACAGTAATTTAAATATAATTATAGATAAACTTGGTATTCCGCTTAAATAACAATTGCATCGTAGGTAAATTGCATTGCGGTAGAAATTATATCTGTGTAGTCAATACAATCATACTCCATGTAGAAACAGCATACAGTCAACCTACAACATACAGCCCCCCACTGTACATTCATTCGTGTATACACATACACCATAATCCACACACAAACACATTCACATACTTACTCACAACCCACAAACATACACATGCCCATTCTAAATTGTAATGAACTAGGGCCTATCATTTATTTATTATTTCTCATCGACGGAAGAGTCGTGGAACTCATGCCAGCTTTGACGAGCCTAGTTTCGGAACCAGGTAATTCTATAGTCATGTTTTTGCAAATGCCTTCACCTGAATAAATGTTGATGTTAATAGCAAAACTGGCCAAAACGACAATTCATTAACAATCTATGAGCAATGTGTTGAGTAGAATTGATACCCCGTACCGACAGCTTAACGTGCCTTCCCAAGCATGGAAGCGTTATGTTGATAATGCCAATAGCGGTCACCCACCCATGTATGATCGAAGAGTATATTTCTTAACGTAGTTGATAGGTTGAATCTCATGGTTGAACTCTACTACGAGCGTTTCGTACTTATTTAGACTATTAAGTACTTTGATTCTGAAAACTATCGCGAGTTTCTTCCATAAGCTATGGAGAGGGCTAAGCTCGGGTTTCTCCCTCATCCTCCATCTCCTCATTTCTGATTTGATCACGTAGAAGAACGCAAGTCACCGATATAGCCCAGCGGATTAGCAAGTTGAAGTGGCAGTTGGCTGGGCATATAGCTCGAAGAACCGATGGCCGTTGGGGCCGAAAAGTTCTCGAATGGAGACCATGGACTGGCAAGCGCAGCATAGGACGGCCACCGACCAGGTGTACAGATGATCTGACTAAGATCGCAGGCAAGGGCGGGCCGCTTCTAACCGGTCCTTGTGGAAATAAATGGGGGAGGCGTATGTCCAGCTGTGGACGTCCTATGGCTGAGATGATGATGATGATACAAATGGGACTACAATATAGGTGATGTCAACAATAGCGACGCGGTCACCGCGATCTGGTAGCGTGAACTCTCCTGTCGCTGAAGCAGAGATATGGACGGATTGTGTGAAAAATGATATGTTTTTGAAAGGTATGAGCACTGAGATGACTAATGATAGAGGAGAACCGAAGAGAAAATCATGTTGTTCCGACTCCACCTAGTGTGGGATAACGACAAGAATAAGATGCCTGTTCTACTATGATTTCTATAAGAAACAAATACATAATTGAATACGCTAAAAATTGTAATGTGCAGGCCATTAAAACAATAATAATAGTTTAACAGCAGCTAGTAATATAATTCTTGGTTTTATTGTTATTGAAGCAATCAAAAGTATATATAGTAATATTTATATGCATATAGGTTATTAGGAAGAGGAAGGGATATCTAATTGCCTACCTATTGCGTTGAAATGACTTTAGTAATTCAATGAAAACACACTTAAACTTGACCTTAGTTGCAAGGCTAAAGTTAACATTTTCCAATCAAACTTTTTAAATTGCGTCATAATTCAAAAGAGACTTATGTCCTCGTTCATTCTTCTATATAAATACGATTTATAAGTAATTAATATTATGTAAATTGTTCAGGTTGAGATGGATGTGTGGTGTGAGTACGAGTAGAATGAACACTATAAGGAATGAGTATATCAGAGGAAGCTTGAAAGTAGCACCATAGTACGGTTCTAGGTCGGTACCCCACGACAACATATCACATAATATAGCACTCTCAAGTTACCATCAGATTAAGTTCGGACTATGACCGAATTAAATGTAACGTATATAATGCTAAATAAAATTAAACATCATGAAAAGTTAACTTAGAAACGGGATAATTATCGGGATTTTCGGTGTTTTGAGTTTTCGAACTTTCGGCACTGACGTTCATACAGTTCATTCTTTATTTATTCTTAATTAACATTACTTAATTTATTAATATCATCTTAGTAAAAAGGTCTCACAATAATAAAACTCCTTTATGCTTACCTATATATAAGCTTGATAAGTTTGATTCGAACCGTGATAATAATATAGTTGGTGCTGCTACATGATTATATATCACATATAATGGAATTACCAGAAATGGCAGCGGGAATTTCCAATGATTAAAGTATCTTCTTTATAGTAGTGACTATGACAGATAAAATACATAGTCATGTAAAGTGTCAGATCTTACAAATTGACGAGATACCTACCTGACTTTTACTAGTGATTAAGATAGCAATTTTTTGTATTAGAGAGTGTCCAGACCTGACGATAGCGCAGCTCGCGCGCCGCGCGTGTATTGCGCGCGCGCATTTCAGCCTTTTGTAATGCATGTAATGTAACAGAACAACAAAGAGAGCAACCAAAGATGACTTCTTCAAATAACTTAATATAATATTAGAATTTAAAGATAATGAGATACGATGTCTAAGCTTGTTAACTGTTATATAGTAACTATTTAACCGACTTCAAAAAAGAAGGAGGCTTCTCAATTCGACCGTATCTATTTTATTCGCGGATAACTACGTCGTTTATGATCCGATTTTGATTATTCATTTTTGTTTGATAGAACATACTTCCGAGGTGGTCCCATTTAAATGTCATGAAAATCTGTCAAACGGTTGTTGAATTACACTCTAATAAATGAAAAGTGTTACGTCTATCTGGATGATTTCCTGGTGAATGACAATTAATCCCGTGAGTAGCGAAGGTGAAAATGGTGAAAAAAATAAGTTCTACCAAAAAATGGAACCGACTTCAACACTCACAAGTGTGAAATAACTTTTCGAAGTCGGTACCATTCGCAAAATATTTTGGTAATAGTTACTTTTGAACTGGTGATGATGGTTCAACATTTATTCTTTATTTCATACATTTTAGTGTTGACGTCGGTTCCATCAATTGGTAAAATTTTTTTGCTCTCACAAAAAAAGTTGCCTGAATTGTGATCATTATTTTGATACAAGAAATACCCATTGCACCATTTTTTTATTGTTGTTTAGTAATTCACTGCAGTTGCCGTCTGACTTTGATTGCTATGTGTGCCGAAATTGAAATGCAAATGTATTTCTTTGTTACAGTGCGCCCAAGTGGCTACAAATGTGGTGGAGCAGAAGCACCAGGTCTCCAGGGCGAAAAGGAGCAGAGCCCTCGGCAGCAGAGCGTTCCGAGGCAGCACCGTTTGGTTCACCGGATTAAGTGGAGCTGGGAAAACAAGTATAGCTTTTGCTCTCGAAGCATATCTGGTCTCCAAAGGTATGTGAAAAAAAATTTTGTACGCCTCCCCTTAAATTTTCATTTAGAAAAGGTTTCTTAACCAATTTTGAAACTGTAACCAATACACCAATTTTTAATAAGCAAACTTTGGTGTGTCATGAATGATAAAAGAGATCCAATCAAAGAGTATTTAATATCCCCAGCACGCCGTTTCATACAATATTGCTGGAGAGTTGTAATATTCTAAATTCTAAAAACGCTCCTGCAATGCATTTGATTTTCTTTGTCCGTAAATTCGATACTTCGCGTGTTCTTTTTTCAAAAATAATGACAATATTTCCATGCATGTTTGAGAAAAAATACATTACGGGAACTCCGCGACATTTTCTCGTCCAAAATATCAGAATGCAGTAAGACAAAGGACTTCGATCAGTGTGTGTTAAAGTGATAATGTCTGGAAACATGGTCTCTAGTCTTGTATTAAGTTCAAGTTCAGTCGCACAGCTGATCAGAGCAGACCTGATCGAATCAGAAATGAGGAGATCCGTAGAAGAAAGTCACTGATTTTCAGTATCTTATCTAATATTATAAACATTTTTTTTATGTTTGTTGCCCAATCACGAAGGAACTCCTAAACGAATCTGAATGAATTTCGGCACAGAGGTAGAATATAGGTTAATACAGGTGAACAACACCTACAAATATTGAATTAATTCAGTGTACGATTCTAAATATCGAAAAACATAATACATACAGTTATGTATTGTGTTTTTTGATAAGCATATTATCATTAAAAAACAAAACAACGCTGAAATGGTTATTTCCAAATGTAAAGCATTAATTTTCTATTATAATTCCAAAGAAACACTATAGTCTTATAGGTTTATGGTTCAATACATTAACATTATGCTAGGCGGAACTTAGGTTCAAATTAATAAGGAAAAAATTCAGCCCTCGTTTAGATTTGAACCCACGACTACTGAATACCGTAAAGCGTCAGGGTGGTATTCTGTAGTCGTGCGTCAAATGCCACTAGAAGCCGAATTATATCCTTCAAAAATTTGAACTGTAGTCATAGTTCATAGTCGATTTTTAGTTTATTTATTACTAGTAGCGTCCCGCGGTTTTTCCGCGTAGATTACGGTTTTATTTACTTCAATTATCTCACGGGAACTATTTTTTTAAGCCTATGTGTTAATCCAGGGTATAAATTATCTCCATACCAAATTTCATTGAAATCGGTGTCACCGTTTGAGGGTGAAAAAGGTAACAAACGTACTCACATACACACAATCTTTCGCATTTATAATATTAATAGGAATACACATTATTGGAAAACAAAAATAATGAGCACGAAATGGTTAATATATAACAGTAAATCTTATTTATAGATGTTCAGCTGTTTTTGAACCAAACTGTAAATATACTTATGCCATATACAAGACACTTGCGTCAATAATTAATTTCATTTGACGTCTTCATAACCTTAACCATGGGCTTAATAGTTATCACTTAACACAAATTATAATATTAATTTGTTTGTTCTCATAACGTAGATTCGATGAAGAAGGGTGACCTAAATACATAATATAGGTAAATATAAATGTATTTTATATAATGTATCGAGTATTTTTTACAAGCTATTCACATTCGATTTATACGACATGAATGGAAGCTTAAATTATTGTAATAATGTTCAATTTTTCCAAGAAAAATTTGAGCTACTTTGGGGTCTTGAACCTACGACTACAGTATACAGTCTTGTCGCTTTGCCATCGAAGGTATTGTAATACTCCCCTAGGCTTCCGAATTTATTGCTTCATTTTTAGTTATATTTGAGGGGATGTTTTTTTTTCCTTTTCAAGTACCATCTGTACACGATTATAAACTTCAA
The DNA here is from genome assembly GCA_934044485.1 of Apeira syringaria. Lineage (NCBI taxonomy): Eukaryota > Metazoa > Arthropoda > Insecta > Lepidoptera > Geometridae > Apeira > Apeira syringaria. The sequence continues at coordinate 6,541,887 of OW203665.1, read as the reverse complement.
AAATTTTAACGAAATTGTAATAATGTTTACTAGACAATATCGAGTATAGTATAATTGCAAACACGTGCGATGATTTTAGTACATTCGTGTGTGCATCAATTATTAAGGAGGCGGATTCATACAAAAATAACTACAATACAACTACAAAGTTAACTAATATTATGTGCTGCCCGAGCAACCTAAAATCAATCTTATAGAAATGCCCCACGTTTGGTCTTGCTTTGCTGCAGGTCTCATTTTTGTCTAGTAGGTACACATAACAATTAAATCAGTAGCATTATTATGAATTTACTGTTTGTTGTGTTTATTTTGTGATAATGATCACAATCTCACCGATGCCCTTACATCAGTCCAATAAACTCAATAAATTGTTTATCACATGTTTATTTATTGGCTAATGCAGCTACGACCGACCCAGATATTTCAAATAGCTAGGTTAATATCTGTCATTAGCAACATTCCGTTGTTTTAAGGATGCATCACATAATAAACAGTTGAAATTCTAATTACAATTAGTACCTTACAATTCCAAGACCTCACCGTCAAAGAAGTTTTCCAGGAAATGCTTGAAGAAGTTTTTCGATCGCTGAGTTAATTAAAAATGAACTGTAACAACCACATTGTTCAAGCTATTTGAAAAGAGTGGCCCTGAGTTTCTTACCGTTCCTTCTCTGTAGACTCTATTACGGTACGCGTAAAGTATAAATTATTAATTAACCAAAACTTCAAATACTTAAAGATTGTTTGATACAAATTTAAAAAAGTATTGACATTCATAAGTGAATCTTGTATGACTAAATTGAATAAATGTTGTCTTTGACTTTGAAATCTGCTTCTTTATAAATACGTCTTAGTTTCTCTTTTTTGCCTTCACGTAGTACCTTCTGTCTGAAGTATGAAAGCGCTAAATTTGGAAATGCATCTAGCAGTGTGGCAATCTAGTTCTGACCCCAGAGTGCTATGTCTTTGAGAAGTTGAGCGGGTAAGATGAAAGGTGGCGAAGGTAACCGCGTCTTGTGTTAGCCGTGATCGCGAGGGATGTGTTTTTGCTTTAGAGGGATCTATCAGCGGACGGCCGTGGCGGGAACACGGTAACCGCAAAGGCGACTCCGCGATCCCACCGTGATAGCGGCAGGACAGACACCATGCAGTTATAGTATATAACTGTGGGCCCTTAGTGCTGTGGGCGCAATTGGGGTTGGGGTCTTACATAAAACTCTTTCAAGGTCGGGTTAGTGTGCAACGTTCTTATACTCGTAATCCCGGGTGAATGTTGAAATGATGAGTAAATTCATTTCTGCACGTAGAAAAAAAAGGTAAACCTCGCCACCAGCGCCGCAATTGGAAGAAAGATTATTGCAGTTCAATTATGGACGTTTGGACGCAGTCACAAAAGCTGAACAAACTTAATACTAACATGAAACTACATGAAGTACAGTAGCCTTGTAAATATCAAAGCATTATCAGCAACATGTATTGATACTCTTATCGTGATTGTGTGATGTAATAATAGTTTTTATTCACCATGGAATAGCTACGAGAATGTTACAACTGAGCCTGCATGTACCAAGCACTTTCGGACATGGAGTAGTACTAGTCTTTGGGATGGCTCAGGCATAGGTAGTGTGGGATAAGGACAAAAAGAAGTGGTACACATATCACAGGATGGCCTTTCCCTTCAATCCAGAATATATTTACCAATGTCTTTATTCGCCACCTGTAATTCGCAACTACAGTCAGTAATTACATATTATTTGCAGGTATACCCGCCTACGGTCTCGACGGAGACAACATCAGGACCGGTCTGAACAAGAACCTCGGCTTCACCAAGGAAGATAGGGAAGAGAATATCAGACGAGTGGCGGAGGTTGCCAAACTCTTTGCGGACAGCGGGGTCGTATGCCTGTGCAGTTTTGTTTCACCTTTTGCAGAGGTAAATACTTTTTAGGGTTTCTCAAAAGGAAAAACGGAACCCTTATAAGATTACTTTGTTGATCGTCTGTCTGTCTGTCTGTCAAGAACCTTTTTCTCAGGAACGCGTGGAGGTTTTAAGCTGAAAATTCATAACAAATAATCACGTCTACTGTCCCTTAGAGCTGTGAAAAAATCAAACTTCTAAGCTAACGCAATCAAAAGATACAGCCGTTTATGTTTGCATAGCTAGGGCGTTAGTTGGACTGAAGTTGTTGACACGGGATGTTGTAGAGGACAACTGCTATGCTTCAGGGTATAAGTTATCTCCATACCGAATTTCATTCAAATAAGTGTAACCGTTTGAGCGTGAAGAGGTAACAAACATATACACATACACACAAACTTTCGCATTTATGATATTAGAAGGAAGGGTTAGTAGGATAAATTAATCGGGACACGATGGCCTTAAAAACACATAATAAATTATTTACCTCTACGTTTCGACCAAGTTGCATTAATGCGTAATTGATGCGCCTAATAATGTATTGTCATTTGATATAAATAAGTGTGTACTAGCTATAAATAAAAATTTTCAATGTCATCATGGCAAAATGATTTGCTCACAAAAGCTGAATTTATGAGACTTCGTATTAATTTAAATGGCGCATGTAACTATGCCGAAATATTGAACGATACCGAATAGAAAATAATGTTGAAACGAATAGCGTTGTACGAATAAAAGAGCCATCATACACTACCGAATAACATTGCTTGTTTTCAAATTAAAACAATTGTGTTTGTGATGGTTAATTGTAATAATAACTTTCGCCCATTGTCCCCAGGATCGCGAAGTTGCTCGGCGAATTCACACAGACTCCGATTTGCCATTCTTCGAGATTTTCATCGACACACCATTAGAGGTGTGCGAACAGAGGGACACAAAAGGCCTTTATAAGAAAGCCAGGGAAGGTTCTATTAAGGTAAATTACACAGAGTTCTTGTGACTATTCATTTATTCTAATTAATTCATAACTATCATAGTTGAGAATTCTCCCTCCATTCTCCGCTATGTCCCTTACTTGTATCATATTTCACATTCTATATAAATACTTTTATATAAGACAAAGCGAAAACATATTTAGATATTATTTATCATAATCCTGGAGTCTTCAAGTCGCGAGTGAATAGGTACCTTCTAGATTTGCGTGCTAAATCCTAGACAACGTCATCACTTAACATCAGGTGAGACAGTTGTCAAACGCAAACTTATAATAGTAAAAAAAAATCACGATTACAAAGATTTAGAATATTATGAATCATATAATTAATCATCATCTCATTGACGTGTAACGATATCTTCACGTAGATCTGCAATAACAACTGATAAAGGAACATAGGTGGTCAAATATGGCTTAGAAGCTTTAATAGCAGAACAGAGTACAATGATAAATAGTCCTTTTGTAGCATAATTAAGCACTTCCATATAAGCCAATTATTGCATGCTGTTAGGTATATTATGGCTTGTAGGATCGTAAAGGTAGATAATATGTCAGTTTCCAATTGTTACGTAAATACAAAAGAATTGTTTGTTTCAACTAAAAGTTTACAACGTTTCATCGAGATGTTGACGGTCATCGTGGCTCAGCGATCAGCGATGCAGACTTAGGAACGCGACCCCGGGTTCGAATCCCGGTTGAGGCAAACGTTTCTTTGATGAGCATAGATGTTTCTCGGGTGTTGGATATTGTTTTGCTCTTTTAATCAGGTTGTATTTTAAAAGCACAGCACCGATATCTCTTTGGGTTTTCGGGTTTCTAAATCAGCTATTTCTGTTATTAAAAATAACAAAAGCAATATGAAAAAATAAAAACACGAATGTTGATGCTGAATAATGATTTATAATTAAAAATATATATATTATTGTATTTATGAGTTGCAAACTCAACTTTTGTTCCGTCAAATAAAGGAATTATATTATTTAGTCTACTTAAATCTAACTTACATTCTGAGACAGTATTTAATGATTTATGATGGCGTAGCTAGTAAAGCTACGCCACGGGGTTTAACCCGCGTGGACTACGATGTTCCCGCTATCTCAATGATCCCACGGGAACTATACTCTTTTCGGGATTAAAATAGCCTATGTCATTTTCTAACCCCTAAACTACCACTACCTATTCAAAAAATCATGCCGATCCTTTGCTCCTTGAAAAATTAAAACAAATCTATCCCACGGGAACCATACATTAAACCGGGATATGTAATGAGCTATTCCAGGCTTTAATCTATCTCTGTGCCCAATTTTATCCAGATCCGTTTAGCCGTTCTTGCGTGATTGACTAACAAACATCCATCCATCCATCAATCCAAACTTTCACATATATAATATTAAAAAAAAAATGGTTGTCAGGAAAATAGAAAAGGTCATGGTATAAAGAGAAATGCCGTTTGTGTTTCGAGATGGCATACCTAAGTTCAGTATTGTATATTTCCAGGGATTCACAGGCATCACCCAAGTGTATGAAAGGCCCGAAGCACCTGAGATGGTCGTTCAGACCGTGGGCCACTCCATCGAAGAGTCGACCATGCAAGTTGTGCAGTTGTTGGAATCGAACGTAAGAATAATTATAATTATGTTCACCAAGATCCTTTTTTTATTTTTTTATTAGTAAAACTAGAGTTGGTTTAGTTTTAATTTTACATGTTTTGCGTGGCATTATTTTTTGCCACAAGTCAAGTCATGTCTATTTCAATTTTTACAGTGTTGACCGTTTGATTGCAATCTTCGGAAAAAATTATAAAGCAGCTATATGTACGTCGCAGCCAACTAGCTTAATCAGCCGTTCAATTAACGGCCTAGCCTTTTTACGAAACGGTACCGTTCAACTAGCGGCCCGAATGATATTCAGCCGTACCGTTTGTTACACATATACACATAGTTTAATGAATCAGATACGCAAATAAGTGCTTATACTATTATATACACGAAGTCGTGCCCATTAACCGTTTATTGTTTCCCTATTTCCTAGACATTCGCAGCGCAACTCAAGTACCTACTACGTGTTCTTTTCATATATTTTTTTACGTTAACATTACCGGTAACTAGTAAATGCCTAAAGTCCTTGTAAATCTAGTTCCTTTCAAGTCCGATTACCTTTTAGATTGTACTCCTTCAGTTTGCCCTTGATGAAAATAAAATAATGGAAACAAAAAAGAAAAACAATGTGAAACGCGTTCAGGAAATATCCAGAGCAGCTATTCTTGTACCAGTTCGGTTTTTGTTTGGTTCTTTTTGGTTGAAACTTGAGAGCAATTATCACACGAGTAAATATATGTATTTATTAGGAGTTCAGGATATGAGAACTAGTCAACTTTACTCAAAGGGCGAGTGCTGTTCTTTTGTTTAATTTTCTTTTTTTTCAGTTTTTAAATATTTTTTGCAGTTACCAGGAAATTTAACGATGCATTCATTCTTTTACATTAATATGTATATATGTTGTGCGAAATTTTGCATGTTTTCATTCCAAATCAAGAAGCTTTACTACTCAGTTGATGTACATTTTACATCAGAAGGTTTATGATGCGCTTCATTTAAACAATGGACGATTATTTGTTAGCCATGTCCATAATCTCATGATTTAATGTTAATCTTTAGCCGCGCTCTTTAAGAAAATATTGACGCATTCGAGCATCGTGCTGACTATAAAAATTCATTCTGCAATGTCCACACTACCGTCGGCGTACGTTTGTGAGAGATAAACTCGCCGTGAGTGTTCAATCCGAATCCTTGCAATCTTCCAATGTATTAGTGCACAGTTTCCGAGATTCGGGACGTTACGTCTTCTTGTGGGCCGTGGTGGTACCGGCCTAGAGTAGTACTCTCCCATCTCTTCCCGTGGGTGCCGTAAGAGTCGGCTAAAGGATAACGTACCAGGAGGTGGGCAGCAGCGCCTTCTGAGGATCGGAAATCATACTGCGCTCGCCAACCCGCCTACCAAGCGTGGCGAGTATTGGCAAATCCCCCCTATATGGGGGAGGCATACGTCCAGAAATGGACGCACATGGCTGAGAAAAGACGTCTTCTTGTCGTATGCCTCTCTGGCATCGGAATTCCCTTCGATATTTGCATCAATATCATGAATATCATGGTCAAATTTTTATAAGTGAATTGCCATCTTTTCTTTCTCGACCACGATGCTTTCAGAAGCTCTGCGTGATCCGTAGTCATCCCTTATTCTTCCTTAACTTTTTCAAACTCATCCTAATATTGTGTCTCTCATACAGGATGATGAGATGCATGCTTTCAGTTTTCAGTGATTTTTGGAAAAGTTTCCCTTGTACTCATATAACTGCTGCTGCAGAACTGTCCATATAACTTCTTGTTCGTTCCCGACATGAGTTTCTTCTGTATTTTCGCATGAATACAATATGGGTGTCTTCAAGTCACGAGTGAATAGGTATCTTCTAGACAGGTGTGTTCCATCGTAGAGCGCATCATCAGATACCATCGGATGAGATGGGAGTCAAACGCTTGCCTATTCCTAAAAAGTTATTAAAATGCTGCCGTTTAATAATTGGACTAAGATGAAAACAATCATTTCAACTTCTGCTCTTCAAATCCCATCTCCGAACCATGCCTGCATTGAAAGGAACACTGCGATAAAATGCATGGTAGAGCATTTTTCAGTATGTTGCTAGCTTGTTACCTATTTTTGTAGTAGTTAAAAGCTATCAGTTATAAAGAGATATTAATAAACAATATTTAGTTTTAATTCCGCGACTTTTAATTATTCCACTCGCTGACCGCCGGAACGAGAGCTCTCGTCCCGTCAACTGCTCCTGAGGGTGCCTCCAGAAAAGGCGAATCACGTGTCGAAGAGTTTCCGGTTACGTAAGATTGCTGGAATAATTAAAAGGCGCCGAATAAAACTAAATATTGCTTATTAACACCTCTTTGTTATGGATTTCCGCAAAGTAACGCCTGAATCTATAAACTTTCTTTCAATTATAATTTAAAAGTGTATTTTTTCTTCAGGGCATAATACCATGCTTCGAAAACAAGACCGTAGGTGTAGAAGAACTATTCATCTACGGAAATAGATTGTGCAGCGCCATTGAAGAAGCGGCCAGGTTGCCCCAAATCGAACTCAGCGAGCTGGACTTGCAGTGGGTCCAGGTAAAAAAGTTGTTAAAATTCATACATTAAAATGGAGATCTTCTCACGAAACGTCTAAGGGATAATATTGTTTGTATCTGTGACAGAGTATATACCAAATTTACTTTTAGTATAAAACATTCCATATTCTGATCAATTGTTGTCATCTCAGTGTTAGCAGGCGTAAACTGTATTTGTCTAAAGTTGTGGCATTCATGCATTAGAAATAGCTCATCTTTATTCCCTTTCGACCGAGCAAACCAAAAAAAATATCGGTGGACGCGTGCGCATATCCATAATACAAATCATAGTCATATAGAATAACCAACTTCAAAAATTATTTTCTTTTAGATGTTCGAAACATCTACTCTAGTCATTCTTTGCACAAATCACTAATTGGTGATTGTAATACAACGTCTAAATCACACATTTTAGCATTCATGAATTCATTTACATTATAAAATGAGTTATGAACATAAATCTTTATTTATTTACTAAAATCCCAGAATGGTACATTTTATATGGATCTAGGCAGTTCTTTGTACATTTTGATTTTATTGTAGGGGCCTGGTTTTTGAAATTTAGCTAGCTTAACTGTTGGTTAATGAAGTTGCTCTTTATTTGTTTAATTGTAATTAATAATTGTGTGTATCCATTTTTCTACGATATTGGTTCTTTTTACGCTTTATATCTAACAAACATTTATAGATATATAAAGGGATATCTCTGTACTAATATTGCTTTGGATAAAATATTTTCTAGCTGATTTTCTTTTTCCTAGTCCATAATCCTTATCGACCATCATTATATTAATATCCTGTCTGAATCTTTACCATAACAAATCAAATCAAATCAAAATCAAATCAAAAGTTTTATTCGCAAGAATACGTCGTATTATATAAGGTCTTAAAAGTATATTGGTTAGGAGTATGTATTCAGCCTGCAAGCAGGCGTGCAAATATTATAAAAAGATATCGTAATAATTAAAATTGTCCACATAAAATATAATGTCAAGTAAGAATTAAAAGTGTCTACATATAATACAATCTTAAAAGAATGTCAATATCAAGATTATTTAAAATTATTACAAAAATGTCAAGAAATTAATAAACAGAATTTACATATAATTGTCATGAATGGGTTAAATATTCGAACACGCTATAAATATTTTTTTCCGCCAACAAGCGGGTTTCACTGTACTTATACAGCGTGATCATGCGTCATACATAATTTTGACATGTAAGCCGGGTAATATGCAAGCCGTATCACCCATACAGTACTCTAGATAATGGCTTGGTAACATTTATCATTCTGATATTTAAAAATGCGGGTATATTGATATTCGGGTGCGTCATGTATGATAGCAGTCGTTTTCATGAAAACGTAGGTTAATTTTTTCAATGTTGAATTAAAACTGCTGAAGTGACGATTGTTTATTTTATGTTTGGTTCAGCAGGTCATGTGCCTTTAGCGAGTAACTAGTCAAATAAACCTTGAATATAGGGTTGGCATAGGCTTAGACCGATTTCTCCTATGCTATGGCAGACTGGTCGGTTGGCGCAGTTGGTACCACTCTGCCTTCTGAGCCGCTGGTCCCGGGTTCGATTCCCGGACAGGTCTAACGTTTGTGTGTATGAACATGTCTGTTTGACCTGTGTCTGGGTGTGTATATGTATATAAGTATATATCAGTCCTCAGGTTACCATCAAGTTCTGCCTAGTTTGGAAACTGAAGACCTTGTGTGAATGTTGTTCCATATTATTATTATATATTTACTGAAACTTTACCTGGATATTGTAGAGAGCAATAAGTAAGTTAAGATTGGCCGCCCATTATGAATGTATAAAACGCGGAAATTACTCACGTAGTAAGGCAGAGGATTCCTACTTGACTATAGTTTCGACCACATTCGGTGGTCTTTTTCAAGGAGAGTAAGGAGAACTCGCGGATGCACCGTACTATTATTTCGAATATGGTCGAAACCCTCTGACTTACTAAGTGAGTGATTCCCGTGTTTTATATAATTCATAATCTATCAAAAACGCGTCAGTTTTAATAACAAAATTTTTTTTTATAGTGATTTTAGTAATTTTATATGAACAAATATCTAATTTTACCGTCAACATAACGTGTGAGTAATTTAAATCGTCAAGAATTGAGACCTGAGAGTCACATACTGTGCATTTCACTTGATAGTTTTTGCCCTATACTTGCATAATCTCGAACTAGCTTCTTCCCTCGGTATTTCCGAGGAGGTACAATATAAAATTCTTCAAAAGGAGAGTGAGTGAGTAATCTTACTTTCACCAGTAATGCCCTTAGTGTTATCCAAAGGCGACGGTGATCGCTTGCCATCAGACGGCCTATCATTTTGTTGTACTATGTATAGTACGCATGCGTAGATTAAGTTAAAATAATATTTTATATGCATGTTAAATAATACTGTATCAGCATATGTGTATGACCGCATTTTACCCTTTTTGTCAAGTGACCTATAAACCTCGAATCTTAATGAAATATTTTGTAAGGTAGCTCTTTATAGAGTATCTTTTAAGTCCTTTTTCATAGATTTAATCTTTCATGGTTGATGCGATTTTGAGTTGATAAGATAAATGTATACACGAGTATACATGTTCTTGAAGTTTTCACAAGATTAACATGTAGCACTACAAACAATTACACATATAATTATTTTCTAAGATGACGATTAATTATAGGCTCAAAGTCGTGAATTTTTCTGTTTTAAATATATTCTCGAAATGAATAAGCGAGCCTAGGCAAAGCAACATTCTACAAGCGTTAACGCTAGAGAAAACATTAAAAAATTTATGAGATTGACACTTGATAACGTGATCGACGAGAACGAATATTCATCGTTAGCGGTTAGATAATGTAATCCGTTTGATACAAGTTACTGCCAAAGAAACGCCGGTTCGCCTTAGTTATCGTTATAATTTTTCTTTGAGTAATGTTTCGTTCGGGGAAATAGTGTAAGTATTAATCATATTTTTGATTATCGATCGATTAGATTATGTTGTTACGAGTTAATAGTTATCGTATAGATAATATTGATCTGATAATATTGTTTTTTCTCAAACATGTCTTAATTATGTTCGCGTTTCTCGACCAATGATATTCAAAAGGGAAGATACGGTATTCTCTAAGATGACGTAACTACAAAATGGCCTAGATACAACTACAGGCAAACGCACACACACAGTTGTTAGTTTTACACGAGCTATTTGCGCATTTTTAACCGACTTCAAAAAAGGAGGGCGTTATATGTTCGACTGTATGTTTTTTTTAGGTATTTCCACCGATTTCTTCCCCATTTTTGGACCGATTCTCAAAATTCTTTTTTGTTTCATAGAGTCTACCACCGAGGTGGTCCCGTATAAATATCATCTAACTCAGATAAGCGGTTTTTGTTACACTCCAATAACTGAAAACTGTTATGTCTACTTAGATGTTTTGCTAATTGCGCGTAAAGAAATCGGTGAACATACACAATGACAATAAATCCCGTGAGTAGCAAAGGTAGGTGATGTTCAAAAGTAACGATCATAAAAAAATTGGTTGTCTGTAAAGTCGGTTTACGGACGATAGATTTACGTGATAACGTCATAATCATTTATGACTTTGACTTTGACTTCGACTTCGACTTTGACTTTGACTTTGACATTGATTATTTTATGTAATACAAAACTCAGGTGGAACGTTACGCGGAACGTTACTATTTTTCATGAGTGTTGCTGGTATTCATCAATTTATAAAACGTTATCACGTCAAAAATATTGTGCTCATGGTACCGACTTCAACAAGTTGTTTCACACTTTTGAGTTTTGAAGTCGGTTCCAATTTCTTGGTAATTTTTGTTTGTGTAAGCACAGAAGGTATTATTTCTATATAAAATATAGATCGAATACACTCGAGTCAATTAAACCTATATCATTTAACCTTTTCCAGGTACTATCCGAAGGATGGGCGTATCCGCTGAAAGGTTTCATGCGGGAACACGAATATTTGCAAGTATGTATTTGTATTTATTTCTTTTACACGGCGAATCTACACAATACTTGCTACGTAAACAGAACAAGCCCATCCTAAAAACTAACGAAAAGAATCTTACCTACAGCTGGGTCAAGAAACCAGGGGCCTTACTATCAGCTTTGTAAAAATCATGCAAAATCCAAGCAGTTCTAAAACCTGGCTTAACCTGCTTAGTGTAAAGTCATACCATCACCACGGCATTACGCTCCTATATGTGAACGGTTCGAAAATTGATATTCTCAAGGGTGAACGGTTATTGTTGTCTCTGGCATGTTTAAGCCAGGTTTTACAACTGCTCGGAACTTGAATGGATTTTATAAAGCTTTTATTATAAACTATAAAGTAAGGCCCCAGAATGCTGGATCAAATACTGCTATGTGTTCTTATATATATTTGTCGAAATATTTTTGAAACTGGCTAAAAAGTTAAAATGTGAGTGTTATTCCAATAGTATACAGCTGATATTGAATATTTCATTTCTAGTCTCTCCACTCCAACTGTCTAACCTTCGCTGACGGTTCCATCATCAACCAATCTGTGCCAGTGGTGCTACCAGTGGACACCAATTCAAAAGACCGTCTATCGGGAGCCGAAGCCATCGCGCTGACATACAATGGTAGAGCCATTGCTATCCTCAGAGCGCCGGAGTTCTACCCGCATAGAAAGGAGGAGAGATGTTCAAGGCAATTTGGCATTTACCACACGGGACATCCTTATATAAAGGTATGTTATTCTGTGGCTTGCTATGCCTATATTACTGTATTATAATCATGTTAAGGTATAAAACGAATCAGAACAGCAAATCTATGCAGTAGATAATCTTCGTATTAGAATGAAAACAAAACTGTTTAAATGAGGATATGGTGCCATCGCTCGATACGTTTCCAATTGTCTTATTGGTCAATCAAACGCTTTAATAGTTCATAAAATTGTTAAAATTTAAAATTCTAGGATATTTCACAGTGTATATATTATACAGGGTGTAATATTTGCAATATTGGCCAATCGGTCGCTTTAATAGCTTTAACAATTATTTTAATTTAAAATTCTAGGAAAGCTCCCAGCGTATATATTATAATGGGTCGAATATTGGACCTGGACGGAAAGTACTCTAAATACTGGAAACTGGATTTTACTTAAAGGAAACATTCCTTTATTTTTAAAAAGAAACATATACAAGAGCATAATAAATAACACCCCCCCAGATGTTGAAACGACTTTACCTATTTCATTCATCTTTTTTTTTAGGTATTTTATTAATTAGAAGGTTACGGAAAGAAATTTCCCAGAAAATTTGTAAATTTCGGATATACTTACTAATATTATAAATGGAAAAGTTTGTGAGTATGGATGTATGTTTGTTACTCTTTCACGCCTAAACGGCTGGATGGATTTAGAAGAAATTCGGTATGGAGATAGCTTTTACCCTGGTTTAACACATTGGCTTATTTTCATTATGACCACGCGGGTAAAACCGAGGAGCTCACACTATCTGTGTACAATAAAGAGAAATCCAGGGTCCACACGCAGCTAGTAAAGCAATGAATTCGGATCGCGAGTTGAATGCTAACTATAGCTTAGTTAGCAAAGCGATATTCTGTAGGTCTGGGTTAAAGTCCTACCAGTAGCTGAAGGATTTCTTTTGAAAATATTTGAACAAGTATGATGCACGAACTGGCGACTTTTTGTTTATTACCATTTTGAATTGTAGATGATCAAAGATGCCGGCGATTGGCTCGTCGGCGGCACCTTGGATGTGCTCGAGCGTATCCGCTGGGACGATGGCCTCGATTCATACAGATACACGCCTAACGAGCTCAGAGAGAAGTTCAGGGAATTGGGCGCCGATGCTGTGTTTGCTTTCCAGGTAAGGAAAACTACCATCATCAACAATCTCAAAGAGATCTTGAAAGTACCCTCATTATCAAATTTTTACATAGACCCTCATTCTGTTAATAACACGAACTAGCTAAAATTCAATAAAATTCTTCAAAATGAAATAGCTTGTATTCTATTTGCGCTTCAATTTAAATTCGTATAACTCCTTACAACGCTGTCACCAATATTAGACGAGTTTTATTCCATTGTTGGCGAATTGCGGGTAGTTTTAGTAGGCTCCAAATAAGTGGCGACTTAATTTACCTAAAACTACCCGCAAATTTAATAAATACATTTAGTTTAAGTGATGTTATTGATAATTCTCATACTAATGTAGACTTTATCGTAACCATGTAAGAACTTATCTAATTTACCAATATTTTCGTTTAGTTCAATTGCATAAGCGAATCACCATTATGTAAAGCAATAATGCAAAAATGTCGCATTTTAATTATTAAAATGATTGAAATATCGATATAAAAAAATCTCGTGTCGATATCTTTGTCCGGGCTAATTTCCAAAACTACTGCATTGATTATAAAGAAATCTCGCACTGATATGTAACTTTATCCTACTTAACATTTAGGTCATATTTATTTCGATTAACGACCGCGATATTTTTACCTGTAAATTAATTTTACCCGTGCGAAGCCGGGGCGGGGCGATAATAATAAAATATAAATTATGTTTCAGCTCCGTAACCCGATCCATAACGGCCACGCTCTGTTAATGCAAGACACTCACAGACAACTCCTCGAAAGGGGATATAAGAAACCCGTGCTCCTATTGCACCCACTTGGTAAGATTCACCATGAGTTATCATCACTTCTTCTTCTTCTCTCAGCCATGTGCGTCCACTGCTGGACATATGCCTCCCCCATATAGGGGGGATTTGCCAATACTCGCCACGCTTGGCATGCGGGTTGGCGAGCGCAGTATGATTTACAATCCTCAGAAGGCGCTGCTCCCACCTTCTGGTACGTGATCCCTTAGCCGACTCTTACGGCACCCACGGGAAGAGATGGGGGAGTACTATTCTAGGCCGGTACCACCACGGCAATCATCACTAATTTACTTATATTATCACTTAAATTCTTTCTGGCTTGTATTCTACAACTCTCAAAAGTGTGAAATAAGTTGTCGAAGTCGGTACCATGACAGTTAAACAGTAATTATTATCAAAATATTGTGCTCATTGACTATTGATTATACCGAATTCGACAAGTTATTTCACACTTTTGAATGTTGAAGTCGGTTCCATTTTTTGTAATTTTATTTTATTCACCCTTTTCAGTGACCTTTGCTACTCACTGGATCAATTGTCATTGTGTTTGTTCACCGATTTCTTCACCCGCAATTAAAATGTCATCTTCGTATACGTAGAACGTGTAACTCTTGGCCGATTTGGACGAATGAATGATGAATTAAATGGGACCACACGGGAAGCACAAACTCTCAAATAAAAAAAGAATCATCAAAATCGGTTCACCCGGTCGAAAGTTCTGAAGTGAAAAACATACACGTAGAATTGAAAACCTCCTCCTTTTTTGAATTCGGTTAAAAATTTTTTTTTTTTTTTTTTTTTTTAATCAACATTCACACAAGGTCTTCAGGTCGCAAACTAGGCAGAGCCTGTACTATGGTAACCTGATGACTGATATACATACTTATATACATATACACACCCAGACACAGGTCAAACAGACATGTTCATACACACAAATGTTTGACCTGTCCGGGAATCGAACCCGGGACCAGCGGCTCAGAAGGCAGAGTGCTACCAACTGCGCCAACCGGCCAGTCAAAAAGTTCAAAGTCTAGCGTGAATACACCTTCGAACTCATCGTCACTGACCATCTAGTGAGATAGTATTCATACGCTATAAAGTACGCTAGAAAATTATTTACGGATAAGCACACACTTCATAAAGGCAGTAACATTTTATTGACTGATGATAACTGCAGGCTCGAATCGAAGTCCGATTAGAGGTCATAAAAAAATTAAAAAACATCAACGTTGTCAAAATGCACTTACATATAACTCATTCAGTGTGTGTCTGAAGGTGGGTGGACTAAGGATGACGATGTGCCTCTGGAGACCCGCATGAAACAGCACAAAGCGGTTCTGAACGAGCGCGTGTTGGACCCACAAGCCACAGTATTAGCGATATTCCCCTCGCCCATGATGTACGCCGGACCTACGGAGGTAACTATTATTTTATTGATTACCAGCATCAATCCGCGGTTCTTTCCGCACGTGACAGCCACGGTTCTCATTTCCACACGGAAACCGAAATCAGATCCGTTCAGCCGTTCTGGTGTGATTGAGTAACAAATATCTAGTCTAATATCTACCTAATGTATCACTAGTTGCGCCCCGCGGTTGTACCCGCGTGATGATGAAAATAATCCTATGAGGTAATGCAGTTAATCTCTATACCAAATTTTATCGGAATCGGTGTAGCCGTTTGAGCGTGATGAGGTAACAAACATGTCATAAGTACTTAAACACATACACACAAACTTTATATTTTATGATATTAGTACGCATTTATAATATTAGTAGGATAGTAAGACATAAGTTTTTTTAAGCAATTTTGTTTGTGATTGTATTTTTCCATCAGAGTAACCGATATGGTCTTAAAAAGATATTTTTATAAGATACGATAAAGTCCAAATTAGTATGACACTTGTGAATGCCAAAACTAAGGTTAGATCATTTTATTATAATGCGTATAGTTTTGGGTAAAGTAAGTAGTCACATTATTTCGTTCCGAATAAAACTTTTGTCTAGTTGTCCTAAAAACTGACTTCTAAGAGGAGCTTTAGACCGTCGGCGAATAAAAATAACTTGGCGCTCCTCAAATCTTGAAATAGGTCTGGAATATGTAAAAAAAGAGATGAGAGTCAAAAACTCTGTTGTAAGTACTGATTTACGTTTTATGTGGAACTTTGTGTAAAATTGCAGTCAACTTAAACTCAGTGGTTTCTTGAGGCGTTGATAGAACAATGCGCCAGACACTGGGTTTCTGTTTTTGTAACATCTTTTGTTAAATATAGAGAGAGTAAAATAATAAATATAGTAATATTTACAGGTACAATGGCACGCGAAATGCCGTATGAACGCAGGAGCCAACCATTATATAGTGGGGCGCGACCCCGCCGGCTTGCCGCATCCAGACGGCAGCGGGGACCTTTACGATCCCAGGCACGGAGGGATCGTACTCAAGAACGCGCCAGGACTTAACGAACTGGAGGTACGTATAGTACATACCTACGTTATATACCTATGTTGTGCGTCATGAGCATTTCCCAAAGACAAAAATGGGAAAAATAATAAAAACAAGGAGATGGAGAGTATTTAGCAAATTGAGACAGTTTTCGTATGCTTTATATGTACTTTTGGAGGTACATATAGTACACACGTTATGTACCTATGTTTTGCGTCATGAGCGTTTTCCCAAAGACAAAAATAGGATAAATAGTAAAAATAAGGATATGGAGAGTATTTAGCAAATTGAGACAGTTTTCGTATGCTTTATATGTACTTTTGGAGGTACGTATAGTACACACGTTATGTACCTATGTTTTGCGTCATGGGCGTTTTCCCAAAGACAAAAATAGTAAAAACAAGGATATGGAGAGTATTTAGCAAATTGAGACAGTTTTCGTATGCTTTATATGTACAAGCTCGCTAAAGTTGACAACTAGGATGTAGGAATCACTGCCTATTACGGCTATGTTGAGTCCATTTTGAATACGGTGTTATTTTCTGGGGAAATGCTGTAGATATAACAGATATGTAATATATACAACTAATTGAGCATGCTATATTAGTGTCTAAGTGTACATTTTCTTTCTTGAAGTATATACATTTAGATATATTGATAAAGAATTAATTTTAAAAACATGAAATGCGTGAGAGCAGTCTTGTACACCCTTTTGCGTTGATTCTTTTAAATCGATCTACTATTTGCTACTTACGAGACGTGTCATATTATTTAAAAAAAAAACAACGGGTTGCACTCCGGGAGTGCCGGCAGAAGTGAAAACTTGAACATTAATGTTGTGCATTTTTGAATATTTTGGAATGGTTAGGGAATAATTTCGCACGAATTGCTTTATTTATCAGTATAAAAGTACTATCATTTATGTGGTAAAATTCAATATTCATTTATTGCGCTATCGTACACAAACATGAAAATACATAAAAAAATTTAACTCTTCAGAACTATTACAATTTTTTTACATCGTCCTGCGTTTAAACGAAACAGCAGGAAGCATTGAACTTATACTCATTTTTTTTTACTTATTATATGCTTGCGTTTGACCACTGTCTCACCTGATGTTAAGTGATGTTGTCTAGATAAATGACTGCTTCTATTTGCTGTTTTCAGATAATACCGTTCCGTGTGGCGGCTTATGACACGTCCATAGGGAAGATGGCTTTCTTCGATCCGACGAGGAAGGAGGACTTCGACTTTATCTCGGGCACCAGGATGAGAGGTAAATAAAAAAAATACGATTTGATGTATGTTGGTATATGCATTTGCTCTTTCTTTTCCATATTGTATGATGCATACACGTGCATACACTATCTTGATACAAAGTGTTAGATACCAAAAAGCCATGTCATGAGCTCATTAGTCTTGGCCATTATCAAAGACGCTAGCCTTCATCCAAGTTTAAGACAACTCGAAGGCCTGAGACTTTACATACAAAGCATTTTGCTCCCACTTTTATAATGTATACCGCTAAAAGATAGAACTCATTGCCCGAGTCTGTGTTTCCCTATCTTTACAACTCTGGAATCTTCAAGTCACGAATAGTTACCTTCTAGGCTTGCATGCTACATATGAGTCCAGATCAGCTGAGTCAGTTGTCACATACAAGCAATTTACAAATATAGATGCTTTAAAAGAGGAGACGTTATCAAATAAAACGTTTATACACATATGCCGTTATGCATAATATCTGACATAACTTCGTAATGGAAAATTGACCATTGATGACCAATTTGCTAAAAAGTAATTGATGATTGACCATGAAAAACAAAAACCAATTGGAAAATTATCTTTTCATTCTATATGATAAACTTCCAGATTTGTCCCTTAAAAATTATATCCAAATCTGTTTAATATATATTTTTAATTACACTAAAATGTAAAATATGTGCTAATAACTAGTAAATAGGAATAAATATTAAGTAGTCTCAAATTATGTATTTGTTAATCTATTGATATACAATGTGTTTCTCCACCAATGTTGGAACCTGAAAAAAAATCAACATTTTTTTTTTCGCCCCATAGTGAAATGGCAGTCATTTTGTTTCTTTTAGTTCGGGCCCACGGGCTTTTGGTATTCATTTAGTGATAACTTCCCATCTACATGTCCATGTTAGTGTGTTTGTATACTATGGGAGTGGCGTGACCATGATTGATCAAACCCCTTTTAATAAATATTTATCTTTTATCTCAGGTGAGATAGTGGTCAAACGCTTGCCTATTCCCAATTAAAAAAAATATAAAAAAAAATAAGAAAGATTTTACGAAAGACATAGTATACATAATAAATCTATACACATTTGTTATGTTTTCTGTATTTCAGGTCTTGCAAGAGCTGGGAAGGAGCCCCCAAAGGGATTCATGGCACCGAGCGCTTGGAAAGTACTTTCAGACTACTACCAGTCGTTAAAATCAAAGATGGACACCAACTAAAATGTATACGAGTATTGTATTATAAATTGGAATGTTTCTGATATAAATTATATATATAGTCTTCGCTAAATTTTCGCCCCAAGATGCTAGTTAGTTTTTTTTACCGACTTTTAAAAAAGGATGAGGCTATCAAGGTTGTATCTGTTTGTTATTTAAAATTTTAAATGTTTGTTAAATCAGTACTTTGTTATATGTGGACTTGTTTGGAAATTCTTTTTTTATCTGTAGGAGGTATGATGACAGGTCGGTGTCATAAAAAAATATTTGATTTTCAGTACTTCATGTTATTGTCATCTCAATAACTTCCAAGACCCGAGAACAAACATCTAATGTCATCACACATATGTTTGCTGCAGTTGGGATTCGACTCAGGGGCGACCCTGGGTTGAATCCCGGACCCAGTCAGTGTCACTGAGCCACGATGATCGTTATATATCCTAGATTATTATTTTTTTTTGCTTAGGTCTGTTTATCTGTATTCAATATGATTAAGAGTATTTAAATCTTTCTCATTATGTCATCAGATGAGACTAATCAAGCATTCTAAAGGCGATAGCCGATCAATTTATTTGTGCTCTGCAATGGTAGTTCATTGAGAGGTTTAAAGTACTTTTATCCCCTTACTAAACTTGCCGTGGTGGTACCGGCTTAGAATTGTACCACCATATCTTCCCGTGGGTACCGTAAGAGGCGGCAAAGGGATAAACAACCAGAAGGTGGGCAGAACCACCTTCTGAGTACAACGATATCAAACTGCGATCGCCAACCCACCTGCCAAGCGTGGCGAATATTGGCAAAACCCCCCCATTGGAGGAGGCATGTGTCCAGCGGACGTCCTATAGCTGACATGATGATGATGATGATGAAATAAACTCTATTCGGAGCTTATAAAATGTTTATTAGTAAGGGGATAATGTTATAAATATTGACATAGTTAATTGTCTTTCCCGTTCAATCATATTGTGTATATATGGACAAAGTTGTTTTAATAAAAAATAAAAAAAAAGTTTATAAACTCTGCACAATTCAGAAAAAATCAGAAAAATGCTTAGATATATTTAGGTTTAGGTTGTGTTCG
This sequence comes from Apeira syringaria, assembly GCA_934044485.1. Lineage (NCBI taxonomy): Eukaryota > Metazoa > Arthropoda > Insecta > Lepidoptera > Geometridae > Apeira > Apeira syringaria. Next base: position 6,522,096 of record OW203665.1, on the reverse strand, counting down.
TATCTTTTGGTAGACTGTTGTTTTTCTTTTTTAGCCAAATATGGATCTATTGACTGTTGTGAAGACAACTGTCTTTTTTCTTAAATAATATAAATAAATATCGATAAATATTAGGGTTTCATATTATGAAATCATAACTTTGGGAGAATTAGTTAAACAATTCAACATAATAAAAATACATTCACTTTTTGCAATAACTTTATTAAGTGTATTTATAATGAATAATTATAATATCTTGTTATTCATCTCATCTACTTCTAGGGCTAGCTTAGCTTAAAAACAAACACTATCTCGATATACTTATCATTCACAAAACATATCGACGATAAGCTGCGAATTGCTTCTAACAAACATTTTTGACCAAAATATGTGACACTTTATCTTAACTGTCAAAACACACCATACCTACAAAAAACCGTTACAGAAATACCTACAAACTAAGACGAAACAAATTTGGATAGCAATGTATCCATTGAGTACATTTAATAAATACTGAGATGAGATGATGAGACTTAGAGTGCCGTGGTGGTACCGGCCTAGAATAGTACTCCCCCATCTCTTCCCGCGGGTGTCGTAAGAGTCGGCTAAGGGATCACGTACCAGAAGGTGGGCAGCAGCGCCTTCTGAGGATCGGAAATCATACTGCGCTCGCCAACCCGCCTGCCAAGCGTGGCGAGTATTGGCAAATCCCCCCTATATGGGGGAGGCATACGTCCAACAGTGGACGCACATAGCTGAGAAAAGAAAAAGAAAATAAATACTGGGAACTAGATTCTTAAGGTACACGAATAACATTATCAGTAAAAAAATATGCTTATTTTTTTATTAATAAAGTTGGATTTTCAGTTTTTACTGATATAAATATACACATATGAATATTGATGTACATAATACTATCTCTAATTGTAAAAAGCCTTTATTAAAATAAAACACTTATAACTAATACTGCAGCTACTACAATAAAATTTGTGCAATCAACTAGCTATTGGTAGCCTATAGATAACTCAAATGTTCTAACCTATTGTATTTTTTATTTTTTATTATTTACATTCACACGAAGTCTTCAGGTCCCAAACTAGGCAGAGCCTGTACTATGGTAACTTGATGACTGATATATATACTTAAATACATATACACACCCAGACACAGGTCAAACAGACATGTTCATACACACAAATGTTTGACATGTCCGGGAATCGAACCCGGGACCAGCGGCTCAGAAGGCAGAGTGCTACCAACTGCGCCAACCGGCCAGTCGTTAATAGTTACGTTACGTTAATAGTTTTTATGATCTGTCAAATAGTTATCACGAAGCATATGGAAGTATATGGCCGATGTATGTATGTACATACAGTGGTCAAATGCTTCATTGTCAATAATAAATTAACATAAACATTCAAGAACATAGATTGCTTGGTTTACCAATATTCTATAAAATATGCCACTGCAGTGTAAAATTGCAAGTCGGTGAGTTATGATTAAACGTTGACAAGTTCGTTAGGACATTCGTTTTTAAAGTGATTGATGAACAATGGTAGTGATTCGCTTATCCAACTGAACTAAACTAAAATTTTGGAAAAATAAATCAGTTCTTATACGGTTACGATAAAGTCTAAATTAGTATGAGACTTATCAATAACATCACTAAAATTAAAATATATTTATTAAATTTGCGGGTAGTTTTAGCGAAATTAAGTTGCCATTTATTTGGTGCCTACTAAAACTACCCGCAATTGGCCAACAGTTGAATAAAACTCGTCTAATATTAGTGAGAGCGTTGTATGGAGTTATAGGAATTTGAATTTTAGCGTAAATAGAACACGAGCTATTTCAATTTGAAGAATTTCAGTGAATTTTAGCTAGTTTATGTGATTAACAGAATTAGGATTGTTGACAAACACAAATTGTTGAAACTTTCGCAAGATCTTGTTCCTCTTATTTATTTTGTTCATCTTTAGACTTTGTTCCACTAATTTGGCACGGTCTTGTGTATAAAATACAATATCGTATTGGGACGCTGTAAAATAATAAATTATTTAATCGAGGCTGGGTTTCTAGTTATCGGAATATTTAGTTGTCTTCTAGGTAATAATTTTTTTTGCGTAATTAAATATAAAAATATATTCGGTGCATGATTTTAAATCAGTTGGTGGAGAGGCGTAGGTCCAGCTGTGAATGGCCTATTATTAAAATGATTATAAAAATACGTACGTACAATTAAATTAATTATATTCTATATTAAACTAGTAAGAAGTTTAGAAAACACCATATAGGATGTTTTATTAGTGTACTTAATCATGCTGGTAAATATATTACGTGCAATATTTAACCAAAAAGGTTATACACGTTTTTGAAAATGTTGCTATTGTTTTCTATAGAAATAAATATTCCCAATTCATTAGTATTTCTTTGTTATCTTAAAATTTAGTCATTTATAATTTTGACAAGATTTTTTTACGTTTGCAGAATTAGTACTATCAAATCAATCCTATAGAGGATTTCACAAAGCATCAAAAACCGATTACTATATTTTTTTTACCCTTGTTATATAATTTTGACGCCAACGAGGTTTCGAACCCTTTCAGTGATAGTTTTCTCAGTATTAAACGTCGGCAGAATTTTTTTATCAAATTTACAACACACTGGTTTAGACTTGTTTAATTTTAATTTTTTATATAGCCTTATATAGTGTTACTTAACATTCCTTTTGTATTACTGTTATGTAATAATTATATGTGTATAATTTACACATTCCTATATGTATAGTTTATTTATTCTTATTATCTAAATTTAAATTATAATTAAAATTATAATGTTAAAATTAAATTTGTGTTTTATGTTCTTTTGTCAGATTGAATATTATGTATTAAAAGTTTATTAAAATTGATTCATATAATTGGAATTATTTGTAAATATTTGCATTGTATTATATGTTGTGATTTATTTTAAAATATTTTTACTGACAATGTGTTGGGGGCTGTATTATTGTAATGTTAATCAATGAGATTTAAATATGTAATTAATTAGTTGTAATTATATCATGGTGCTTGTAAAGCTGCTAGTTGTAGGTATTATATAAATAAATATAATTACGCTTTGAAGCATTTGTTTTCTTTTTACGAAAGTAAGAAGGTAAGAAGCGCTCGTAGCCCAGTTTAGCTATGCATTTCATTTTTATATTTCATAGATCAATCTATACGCGTTTGACAATTATCTCACATCTAAGTAAATAATTCAAAAACCTCTGTTAATCCTTCACGCTCAAACGGCTGTACCGATTTTGATTAAATTTAGTATTGATATAGGTAGATTAGACCCTGGAATAACACACAGGCTATTTTTATCCCGGAAAAGTATAGTTCCCTTGGTATAATTGAGCATAGATAAGTAACTTAATTAAGGTAGCGAGAAAACCTTAGTCCAGGTGGGTAAAGCCGCAGGGCGCAGCTAGTCTACCATAAAGCGATGGCGAGTTTCCGTACGTTTGGTTCACCATCGAATATAGAATAGGGCCGATGGACTTGAATAATATAATTCTATTTCACATTCGCCGTAATGTACCTATTCCTTAAAAATGTAACAAGTACCTACATAAAGTTTTACGAAGGAATATATATGTTTTTTTATCTTTTTGGCTCCTCTAACGATCGACTCCCACTCAGAGGGCAATATTATGAGCTCAAAAACATTAGTTTTATAACTATGAGGGCGTAGGCTGCACGAGACCTTACGGCTGAACCATAAATGCCTTACTAACACAATATTATGTAATCAAAGTAACTCTGGTACTTTGCAATTGGAATAAATTAAAACCAACTCCTAAACGCTTTCTTTCAACAGTCTCATTACAGTTCTGAGTTCTGTCAATTTAACAAGCAATAAATTATCAATTGTAAATCAAATCTTTACCGAGGTATCGAGTCCAATATGATACACCGAACAGTTTAACATTAATTATTGACTTTAAAACAAATTACGATAATACTATCACAGTTTCTTATCACGACTGTGTAACTTATTATCATAATCATGCATATTTCGTAGAATACGATATACGCACTTACGACATTGCTATAAGATTTATTTTTATTTGTAACAGACATGCTTGTGACTTCGTTTTGTTCAGTATTGAGTCAGAGGTGATCGTGAGTGGTTGACGTTATGCTGATTTCGGTCAAAAGAGTGGTGCAATGTTCGAGTCGGAGTGTTCGCTGTTTGTCGAACTATCCAATAGACGAACACGTGTTTGGATTATCCAGTGAACAACAACAGGTAAGTAAACTTAATGACTGGTTTGTAAGGGTCATATTCCTTTCACCGATGCATTACTGGTTTTGTAGAAAAACCAGTCTTTGCCAACAACTTATCAGAACATGCGTGAATAGAAGAGTTATTTGTCATTATGTCTAATACCAAGAAACATAAAACATTACATTTGAATTAAGTACTATTGCGTTTTTTATGAATTGCTTGCTTGAATAAATAAGAAAATTGACGCCCTGTTTGGGAAACCTTATACGATAAACTTGTTATGCACAACGTTATCCATTTACAAACTTTCATCAATATCTTTAGAGCCGTTTCTGAAATAGCTTGGAGACATGTACAAGAATTGCTCGTTTAATAGAATAATATAAAAAAACTGACTACAACTACATACTATACCTACGTGGTCAAACATAGCATAGCATGTAATCTTTAAAAAAACCATACAATTTCTTGTAATTCATTATATGTATATTCTTGTATATTCAAGACTGATTTTTAACCGACTTCAAAAAAAGGAAGAGGTTCTCAATTAGTATGTATGATTTTTTAAGTTTTTTTTTTATTTGTGTTTGTTACCGCATAACTTCCGACTGGGTGAACCGATTTTGATCGTTCTTTTTTTTGTTTAAAAGTTGGTGCTTCCCGTGTGGTTCCATTTAAATTTCATCAAAATCGGACGAGCGCTTTTTGAGTTACAAGTCAAAAACTGAAAAATACTACACGATATTATAGTAGCGGGTGAAGACATCGGTGAGCATACCTACACCACAATAACAATTGATCCCATGAGTACCAAAGGTCACTAAAAAAAAAATTTTTACCAAAAAATGGAACCGGCTTCAACACTCAAAAGTATGAAATAACTTGTCGAAGTCGGTACCTGAGCACAATATTTTGATATCAGTTACTTTGAACTATCATGGTACCGACTTCAACAAGTTATTTCATACTTTTGAGTGTTGAAGCCGGTTACATTTTTAGGTATTTTTTTTTTATTTCAAACTTTATAAAGCCAAGCGTTTGACCCTACCTCACTTTATAGTCAACTAGCGGTTCGCCCCGGCTTTGCTCGAATAAAAAATTTCACAATTAATAATTTTAAGGATCCCTAATTTTTTTTTACAACATAATATAGCCTATGTCACCCTGGCATAGTGTAGCTTCCCAATAGTGAAAGAATTTTTCAAATCGGTTCATTAGTTTCGGAGCCTATTGAATGCAAGCAAAAAAACATATTTATAATATATTGCAGTACTCTATTTAGTTTGTAATTATATTATTAAATTATTATGGTACCTAACCTACAGATGACGATGTTGTTGTGGTCGAAGATGTTATCACGGTAGACTTAGAATGCTTACTGGCTCTCAAGGACTGCTGCCTAAATACACTATGTTTTAAGTGACAGTTTTTCAAATTTGAGGAACCATCCTAGGCTACCAACCCTACCACCATGCTGGGAATTTGATAACGGTGTTACCTCCACCCGAAGCTCAAGCCGTTGGTGGGGACCGAACCAGCGTCCTCGTATTCGAAAAAGACAACATCTTCCTGAAATTTGACTCTTATATCGTAGGTACTCTCTACTAATCTCTTGTCAATTGTGACTCTCTATAGTATAGAAATTAGAATACTAGCAGATTCTGTTTGAAGCGTGCCTTCTGACTACCTGATACCTCTTAATAAGAAAAGTGCTTTTTGCCGCTGAAAATTTACAGAAAGTATCCTGTGAAGAACCTAGTATTTTTCACCGCGTGGAGAGCAGATATAATTATAATTTAATAATACCAACAAATTTCTAATACTCCATATTTTATTATCCAGTTAAGACAAGCTGTATTCGACTTTGCACAAAAGGAACTGGCACCCAAAGCAGCTGATATAGATAAAGCAAATAACTTCAAAGAAGTCCGGGAGTTTTGGAAGAAACTTGGTGATTTGGGCACACTTGGTGAGAAATTATCAAATGCTTCACATGTTTCCTAACTAACCAATGTTTGAGTATGTAGCTTTTAGTAGGTGGGTATCTATAGACAACTATTTTGAAAGTTGAAAGATCGCATGTGGAATTGTTTTCTTAAAATAAGTGTTTTAGAAAACAATTTACACAATTTTCAGTGGAAGTTTTCGTAAATAAGTATTGGATTTGCTTAGGTATACCTACGGAAATCGACTTTTTCAAATATTTTAATGTTTAATTACAAAGAGGGGAAAATACGCAGCGCATTGTCCAATTTTAATTCAATAGCAATATCGACACGTGAAGAATAGAAGAATAGATAGGTACCTACTGAGTATATGAGTAGGTATTATTTGTATGTAAACTTCAAGCGACGCGCGATGGCGATACAGTTTCATACGAAAATATATAGATATAAAATAGTTCGAAACTTTGTTTTGAGACATTTAGCACGTCGCGTCGTTGGTCTTTGTATGCATTTATATATATATTATATATATATATATATATATATATATATAAAATATATATATATATTTTAGAGCTTTAGTTTTTCGCGTAAACATCTAATAATAACATAAACCTAGATCTAGTGTATGAAAAGTTAAATCTATCTTTATATTTTATATATATATATATATTATTATGTTTACGTTATTATTAGATGTTTACGCGAAAAACTAAAGCTCTGACTGAGCCCACCGTATATTGCCTCATATTTAAGATCGCAAAACTCAAACGGCGAAATAAATAAACATGAAATTATAGTGTTTAGGAGTATATTATATAGACTGGCCGGTTGGCGCAGTTGGTAGCACTCTGCCTTCTGAGCCGCTGGTCCCGGGTTCGATTCCCGGACAGGTCAAGCATTTGTGTGTATGAACATCAAAGTCTGTTTGACCTGTGTCTGGGTGTGTTTATGTATATAAGTATATATATCAGTCATCAGGTTACCATAGTACAGGCTCTGCCTAGTTTCGGACCTGAAGACCTTGTGTGAATGTTAAAAAAAACAAAGAAATAATAACGCATCTTAGGCAGTTGTGGGAACAAAATTATGAACCTTTAATAAATATAAATAGGAACTCATAAATTGCCTCATATAATTCGTTGATGGTCGCCTTCTGTGTCACCGGGACCCTGGGTTCGAATCCCGGCAGGAGCAAACATTTGTGCGATGAGTATAGATGTTTGTCCCGAGTCTTGGTTGTTTGTGTGTATCATCTATGCTTCCCGCGACACAGAGAATCCTAGTGCGTCGTGCACGTGCATCGGCGAGTGACTAAAAAAAAAAACTGTACCTACAAGTATCGGCATAACTAAAGAAAACCTAACTCCATTTTCAGGAATAACTGCTAGTCCAGAATATGGTGGTACTGGAGGAAAATATTCAGATCACTGTGTCATCATGGAAGAACTTTCAAGGTTTCTGTACATTCTTCTTTTTCTTTGTCGGCCATAAGACGTCCACTGCTGAACATAGGCCTCCCCCATTTAGAGAGGAAGGGGTGCCGATAATCGCCACGCTTGGCAGGCGAGTTGGCGAGCGCAGTATATTTTATGACCCTGAGATGGCGCTGATTCCCACCTTCTTCGTTGGCTGTATATTTACCACAATTTGTACAATGACCAGTTGGATTGAAACGCACTCAGCTAGCTCGTGCAGTCTCGACAAGATGTTTTACAGTCGGTCTAGGTACTACATGGTTCTGCTGTGCATAATTGAACACTGGGGATGTGCCCACCCTGATTTTCTACCTACCCAGTTTTTTTAAAGGTTATAAGCTTACGTTTGACCGCTGTCTTACCTGATGTTAAGTGACGACGCGGTATAATGTGTAGCACGCACCTATTCACTCGCGACTTGAAGATATTTTTATATTCACCGATTGTCTTAGGTGAGAACCCGATATCATAAAAAGGTGGACAAATTAACATATTACTTATATTGTTGGGCTTTTTAGGGCCCATAACTCGAAGAACTGATTGTCGTTGGGGTCGAAAGGTTCTCGAATGGAGACCGCGGACTGGCAAGGTGGAATCGACACCCAGACCACCTGGCTAAGATCGCAGGTGAAGGTTGGATGCAGGCCGCTTCCAACCGGTTCTTGTGGAAATCAATGGGGAGGCGTAGGTACGTCAGTGTACGTCCTATGCCCGAGATGATGATGATAAAGTACTAGATTGTAGACGAAAAGTTTTATAAGGGCGAGGGAAGAGTAACGAGAATTCACAGCAAAAAAAGCATGTTTCGACTCTAACATATTATTCTTCCAGAGCCAGTGGTAGCATAGCATTATCATACGGAGCTCACTCGAACCTGTGTGTGAACCAGATTAGCAGAAACGGCACTGAGGAGCAGAAAAGCAAATATTTGCCAAAGGTGGGTGTTATGAACTCTTTTAGGTTTGGCCTATTACAAACTTGTAGGTTGTTTAAAAAAATCAATTATAAATAGGTCATCCATAAATAACGTCACACCCTAGTAGGGAGAAAGGGCGTCAGCGAAGTGTGACAGTGTGACAAGGGGTGAGGGGAGTCTGAAACTGAAACTTAAAAGTCCATTAGCGTTCGTCGATAAGCAAAGATGTGATCGAAGACGATTTATTGAAACCTAGATTAATTGCATCTCAGAAAACAAAGATAATCTACCTACATTTTGTCAAAAATCACTTTTTTGTCAAGAGTAGATTATCCATAATGATTGGATAACGGTGACGTCACAACAGAGGGTGACAAGACTAAGAGGGGGATTGGGGTCAAATACTCATAAAATTCGTCTGATGTAATTTATGAGTCGGCACTGAGAAACGAGAAACAATCTTAAGTTACATAAGTACGTACTTACAAAATTCTACTTAACAAGTTAAATTTCAATACCGATCATATCCCAAACTCATATTTTTTGTATCCAAAAGCAGGCTTCTTCAGGTTATAATTATATCCATGTAATTTTTTAAGCTTCATTAAGTTAAATATATTTTTGTATATAAGATCTAGGCTCCCACTTCGATGACGCAAAAATTAGATATTTAATAAACAGAACCATTAACAATCTTGCAACATGTCTAAGCATTCCATCTCCCCCCCTTCCCCCCTTCCCATCTCGTAAGGCTGCCAGGTCATTGCCTAGTCTGGTCAATTTCCCGAGTTATCTTTGAACAATTTAAAAGGCATAAGCATTTTAATGTTATCACTATGTTGCTTTGATGAAATATAAATATCTGTTTGCAGTTATGCAGTGGAGAATACATAGGAGCTCTAGCCATGTCAGAGCCCGGCGCTGGCTCGGATGTGGTATCCATGAAACTACGGGCAGAAAAGAAGGGTGACTACTATGTACTGAATGGAAATAAGTTCTGGATCACAAATGGACCTATTGCTGATGTTTTAGTGGTAAGGTTATGTTAATGGTTAGGTACAATGATATTATATTTTTAAATGAGGTAGATGTCGCACAAGCGCGCGGAAACTGAGGCGGCAAAATTAAGTCAATTGTAGTAATTTTCATTATGACGCGTATTTCAAGCGCAAGTCTAAACATATAGCTATCCTTTTCTATATATTATTATTATATTATTTGTACCGTATTATCTGTCGCAGTAAGCATGTTTATGTCAACAAAATCTGAGCACTGCGCAGTATGATTATACGTCATCTTTAGTAAAACATCATTGGTTAGGTACCATAATTTATTCAGTTGGTTCATTTACTTAGACGCTTTTAGGAAACAATGAGCTTATAAGAGTAGGTAAAATGAAACGGTAAATTGTATGATATCTATGTTTATAAATATAAATTTAGACCTACTTATCTACCGATACTTTCGCACTTTACTTGAGATTAGATCGTGGTTTATTATGAACTGCGATGCAATGTATAACGCAGCGTGAAATAATTGAACGCGGTACTGTAATTTATGTAGGTAAGTGTTTTATGATTCTCTAGCTGCGCCCTGCGGTTTTACCCGCGCGGTGATGAAAAACAGTGATGATGGTGATGATGAAAATAAGCCTACGTGTTATTCCAGGGCACAAATATCTCCATACCAAGTTTCATCCAGATCCGTGCAGCCGTTCAGGCGTGATTGAGTAACAAACATCCATCCATCCAAACTTTCACATGTATAATATAGCATTAACATTATTACTAGGCGGAACTTACTTTCAAATTTTCGAAGGGGAAAATTCGGTTACTTTTGGAATTCGAAAATTCGAACGTCATATATCTAGTAGGGATAATTGTGAGATACAGAGAAATGATAGTTTGTAGGGAGACGATATGTGCGTTATTCAACTGTTTATACGATTGCGATACGAGGACTATGACTATGACGCAAGTTATTCCTGCTTTAGGCGTTAACTACCTTGGTGGAATTGTGGCGTTTTAACTGACGTGCTAACGTCAGCTAAATGAAATGCAGAGTTAAGAACATTCGTAGTAATTCCTTTTTGTTTGATGGTTACAGGTGTATGCAAAAACCGACACAACAAGCAAACCTCAGCACGGTATTACCGCGTTCCTTATCGAGAAAGGCTATCCTGGGTTCTCCACAGCACAGAAACTGGACAAGCTTGGGATGAGAGGATCCGACACAGGCGAGCTTGTGTTTGAAGATTGCAAGGTACTTTTACTTACTTAGACTTAGAAGACCGCAATTAAGAGAATGATTCTACAGACTGTTTTAATTGGGTTTACTTAGTTCAAATAGTAAGTTACAACTAGGCCAAGCAGAAAACAGAAGAAAGAGAAGGCTGAAGGCCTCTAAGCGAATTGTGTATTAGTGGTTAAACAAATTTGCGTTTGTAATGACTTGAACATTTTTGCACACAACTTTGAAATTATAAAAAAAACTATTTTCTCGGACAAGAGAAAATAGTTCGAACCTGCCTCTTCTCGGGTGAATTAATTTAGATGCGTTATACAACATATTAGTTACGAGTAATACGGTTATTTAAAAATTAGGTAGGTACTATTATTTTATTATAATAATAGTCAAATGACATGTAACATCGGACACTACCATAATAAATAAAGAAAACGGTTTGGTGATTAAGTTGTGTGTTATGTAACATTCGAAGTTTCATTAAATAATATTTTGCTGTTAACTCAGTAGGATGAAGCTTACAAACCTGTTCTCAATAATTTATTAAAGGCCTAATATACCTACTATTTCTCTATCGTTCCCCACACTATTTAAATCTCATTACACCGTCATCATAGACAACCACAAATCAAACCAATCCAAGCGATTAATGATTAAACTTGATTAATTCATAAGCACCCTGCTTATGAATTAAGCAGGTAATTATTTCTTATTTAACTTACCAGGTACCAGTTAAAAACATCCTAGGGCAAGAGAACAAAGGTGTATACGTTCTCATGTCTGGACTAGACTTGGAGAGGCTAGTCCTAGCTGCAGGTCCAGTGGGCCTTATGCAGGCGGCTATAGACGTCTCCTTTGAATATGCTCATACCAGGAAGCAGTTTGGGAGAAACATCGGAGAGTTCCAGTTAATGCAGGTTGGTTTCAGTACAAACATTCCAGCTCCAGCCGAGTAAATTGTACGGTATGTAGGCATATCAGCCATCATCAACCGACTTCTTTTACAAATTATAGGTATAATGCCTTACGTAGGTACTTAGAATAATTACGAAGATATTATGTAGGGCTTGGAGTTGCACTACTCTATACGACGTATTGTATGTGATAAATAATGAATAAGTATATTGCGCATGTACATCAAAATCTGCGACGACGACTAGACGAAAATTGCGAGAGCAGATGGTACAAGAATTAATTTGGAATTGTGTCAACTACTTTACGATAACTCAAGCCAGAAGTAAGATTCGATTCCACGACTACCTGATCAGCGTCATACTCTTACTACCACTAATAAATTATTGCTTCACGCCTGGGGAAAACAAGTCATGCAGCTTTGAGACTTCAATCGTTCTTAATAAGCACACAATGCTGTCTTCGACTTTACAAAATTATACAACACAAATCAGGACTTATTTGTTTAATTTTGAGATTATTCAGTAGCTAGCTGTACCTCACAATTTACTGGTTTCTAATTAGCTCAGTTATACAGCAGGAACTGCTCATTATGCTCAGAAGAAAATATATGTAATACCTACATAGTCCAGACTATAATCTGTCTCTGTGCCAAATTTTAATTTAGATTAGTTCAGCCATTCTGTTGTTATTGAGTAGCAAACATCTGTCTTTTTCAAAAAAAGTATTACCGTAAAGATTGACATGAAACTGATAAAAAAAATTAGCATTCTTATTTTGATTCAACAAAAACTCATATTACGATGGGATAGGACAAGAATAATAATAATTTTTACTTTGTACTAAAATACTATTTACACAATTGCGATTTAGTCATTTTATGATCATAAAAGTTTGACAATCTGTATTTTAGAATAAGCAGTATGAGCTATTGTATCTGACGAAGTTTAGTTTAGTGACAGCATATGTCATCACCACAAATATCTCTACCAATATGTGCAACAATTTTATATGTTCAGGGTAAAATGGCAGATATGTACACTACTCTCTCAGCCTGCCGTTGTTACCTGTACAATGTGGCCAAGGCATGCGATGAAGGGCATGTGAATAGTAAAGATTGCGCTGGAGTCATCCTTTACTGCGCAGAGAAGGCCACGCAAGTTGCATTGGATGCCATCCAGATACTAGGTCAGTGTGAAAACAATTTAACTATAGTAAAATATTCTTTCTCATAATTTACATTGAACTATTCTCATTTGGTAGCTCAATTGTATTGTTATGCCTAATTTACAATAAGTTAATGCATGTTATGTAATACTTCATTAAATACTTTTCTTTGTATGATTTTTTTTTACTTTTATGCAGGTGGAAATGGCTATATCAATGATTACCCAACTGGAAGAATACTCAGGGATGCTAAGCTGTATGAAATAGGAGCAGGCACATCGGAAGTACGTAGAATGCTAATAGGGAGATCACTAAATAGTGAATACAAGTGATACAAAAAGACAAACAAATAAATATTTTTTATTACACTTATGTATTAATCGAATCTGTACTTATTCCCACCAGAAACTAACAGAGAAGCTTATAGATAATGATTCGACAAAATGCCACCATTTAGGTGGTATATACAGCATCTGCCCTGGCTTGAGTATGCAATAATGTGCTTTGGCATCTTTGTATTTAGGATATTTTTCATAATTAGGCTGCCTTGGATCTACTTGAGCTGTGTTAATAAGAAGTTCATGCTCGTGAGGATACAAATATTCTGAGTCTGAAGGTGAAAATAAGAAAAGTTGTTTCTCACCAACCACTTGAGCTAGTAAGTTTCTCTTAGGGTCATGGTGTAGCGGTGATACTGTTCCTTTGGGACCATACCATGCATTGATATCAACTGGCTCATTTTTTTCAGAAAAGCTGCAGTACTCTGGCTCTACAATATCTTGCCTAAGCTCGGGAATCTGATCAAAAAGTTGGTACTGAGCGAGATAACCTGTAGGTCCTTCTTTTTGGTAGATATGTCCTTTAATGAATTCTTCAATAGTCATTAGTTTTTGTGTCCAGTCAGAGTCTGTATATTTACTGCCCAGTTCTATAGCTATTGTTCTTAATCCTGCAAGTTTGATAAAATAACTTTGATCTTTCCATTTAGTTATTGCTGTCCAATGATTCATACAATTTTCTAAGATAGCAGGCTGCCCTGCCATTACATAGTTTTTGTAAAAAAATTCCATGCTTGGACAGTCAATGACATCAATCACTTTGAAATTATGAGTCTTAATTTCACCACCCAACACAGTATTATCATTTGAAGATATTTTAGATAAGTTTTCAGGATAAATATTTTGAATAACAGAATTCAATATAGTAGCGCAGCTCTGTAAAAGTCGTGGTTCAGCATCTAGTGGGCATCCAAACATGAGACCAAAGTCTATGATTCGGTACAATTCTTTTATCACATTGTGTATATCATCACAACAGTTTATATAAGCTAAAAGCCTTAAATATGACGCCATAGTAATTGTTTTTCGTATAAATAGTGGTACCTCTTTCCAATTGCCAATGTTAACTTTTTCGTGCATGTAGTCCAAGACTGCTTGAACTTTGATGATAGAAGATGGATAAGTAATTGTATTTGTGTCTTGTAGATATTGGCATAAAATCGACTTGCAAGCTATATCGAGATCAACAATTTCATCCAAAGATATCTTGGATCTAAAATAACCCAATTCTTTTATTATTTCGGCGTTGGTTTTCATGACAAATAGACTTAAGATCACTGATCAGAAAGCAAAATAATTAAAGTAATAAAAAGCTTGTGCTCTTAACTAGAATCAAAACATTGACTTCTGCACAGTCAGTATTTTCTCGTGTAAGCAAAAGTACTTTTGACCTGAGAGTTTTGACTGGGCTCAACTTTACAATACGAAAACCTCCATAATCATAGTAAGGTAAAATATTAACTTGAGCTTGCACTTTGCAGAAACAAATACTTATAAATAATTCATCGAAATTCGTTTAATTTCACAACGTTTACTTTTATTTTTTTTAAATACTATGGCTTTGATACAAGTTCTTTAGCCAAAACTTAATTTATCAGTCAAGTGTCAAGTCAACTTCATTGGCTGGATGTGTGTATACTATCTGAATCTGATCTGCGCACTGTTTACTAACTTCCAGTGGTGCCAGTAGTGATTGGAGATTTAGAACGCGAGGATGTCTAAAAAGTAACGAAATTCCCTGTAAAGGAACGCAAATATTAACTAATCCTACTAATATTATATATGCGAAAGTTTGTGTGTATGTTTGTTACTTCTTCACGCTCAAACGGCTACACCGATTTCAATGAAATTTAGAGATAGTTTAAACCCTGGCTTAACACATAGGCTACTTTTATCCCGGAAAAAGTATAGTTCTTGTGGGATAATTAAGGTAACAGAAAAACCGTAATCCACGCGGAGTAAAACCGTGGAACGCAACTAGTATATTATACATATATATTATAAATCGATGTATGTTTTCAGTAAGATATGTAAGTTAAACAGCAATGTTTCGTCTGCATAGGCAGACGAAACATTGACAATATTGTTTTTGTTGTTTTGTTTATATCACCCAAAAAGTACAGAATCAGTAACAAGCTAAGAAATAGAGGGCTGTTTGGTTTTAAAAATTGAAACACTTGATGCCCGCATCAAACATATACTTACAGGGCTACTTACCTACAGCACTATTGATTCAGTTTAATCTAGTAGAAAATCATACTTTCAAAAGCCCTTATAAGTGTGCCAGCCGGTGGTGGTGTCGCTAGTGGTAAAATATACAGAAAGGAACGAAATTAACGCACGCAAGATGAGAACAAAAAGGTAACGTATGACCGTAAAATAGAAAGCAAAATATTCAAAAAGAATAATCTGGTAACGCTGCCAACTACTACCATTACTACTACTTATCCCCCGTTTAATCAAGTTGTGAGCATAAATACATAAATAGGAAAAGTAATACTATGAAAAAATGTAATATAACTAAGCTAAAAGCTAGATCTCGTTTTAAATCATAAATTTGCCCGTAAAATTATGCTTTGATCTGGGATCAGGCGAAATACTCGGTTTATGAGGTTGGTGCAAGACGGCCTAAATCCCTCTCCATTTTTCCTTTCATTCAGTCAAGAAATTAAATTACAAAAAGTTTACTTGAATATTGCAAAGAGATCAAGCATTGAAGATTTTCATTTATGCCATTTTGTTCAACTTTCCTATACTCGTGCACTTTTACAGCCACTAAAAGAAAAAATAATTTCACACATGAACGGACACCCGAAGTAACACTTAATTTAGGAAAATATAACAAAACGTGCATCGTCTTCTGTTATATCTTCCTGCCACAATCACCAAACCGTAGGTTTCCCTAAGTAATCTGTGGCCACAATCTCTTCCTCTATTATATGACCTTGAACTTTCACAAAAAAGTAATAAAATATTAGCTATGGCCAATCATATGACTTTCTCACTCACGTGATCTGTCAATGTCAAATTACATTTCAAATATTAATTTTCTCATTTTTTTAATTTTGTAATGTATTTTAGCAAAATGTAAACATTCATTTGCAAATATAATGAAGGAAGAAATTACACGCGACTGCCTTGAAATGCTTCGGCTATATCGTAGAACACAATGACACTGTTCGACAAACTATTTTCCCTGAAAAGGAGGCTTGATTCAGACAAATGCGATCTAAAACACTGGGCCAGGTATGTAGAGCGAATGCTGTTGATGTGGTCAATTTAGTTGTATCTATAAGTGGTCTAACGTAAGCTTATACTAAGTAAAAAAATTAAAAAGTCGAGCGCTTTGCAGGAAAGATACACAAATGAGAAATTCATAAAGGATTCAATATTTGACGGGGTTAGTCTCACAGGGCACTGGTGGTCTGGTGAACCTCCGCCTCGCGTCTTGCTACTTAAGAATTAGTTCGTGCCGTAGCGGCGCAACGATTCGCTGCCAACGAACATGTGACGACTGCGCGGGGCGCGGGTAGCGGGCGTGGGCGACGAAAATCACGTCACTATCCCTGAGAGGGGCGGGTCGCGTTCAATGTTTACTTATTATTTACTCTTCCTGTAAGATAGTACACCAGCACATTCCACCAAAACCGGACGGCCGATCGTCGTCACTCGCCTATCGAAGTGCATTTAGTGTGAATAATACTGAATTTGTTGAATTTCTAGTAGCAGTGTGTGCATGTGAACATATAATCTCTTTGTGAACATTGTCACTTTGATATTGTGTTACACAGCTGGTTGGACAGCTGATGCGAGCATGAAATAAAATGAAAATTAGGTAATTACTTTTTGTTCATTAGGCACCAGAATATAGTCTGAATGTTTATCCACTGTATTTAATGAAACCAGTATATAGTGCTAAATGGAGATAGTGGCAGTGTAAACTTGTTATATTGATCTCAATAACAAGTGACCAAGCTTTAGTGATGAGTAGCCATAATAACACTTGACATTTGTCACCAAACCAGTTTTCTACCATACAATCAGGACATATCTACAGTAGCCACTAACTGCTATGATTGAAACCTCTTTAACATACTGTGAGTGTGTATATATGGAAGTGAAAGTGTGTACTGTTTACTTCTCATTCAGCACATGAGCCATAGTGCCCAGGTAACATTTGCATGGCATGAAGTGCATTGTTGACAATACATTATAAATACACTCTAATAACACAAAAAAAAATTATGAAGTAATATACAACAGTAACAATGTATTAACAAAAGTTAAGTGTCTGATCTTATTTAACTTACCAAGATGTCTTATACACTTTGTTTCATAAGTTGTAAATCAAAAGCAATGAGTATAACAGCACAGTATCTATAAAAAGTTTGTTGGCTATGCATTTTCTCAAAGCCCCCTAAATCTATCTATGTCAGTGTCTATACACGTACAGTATACACTGTTGACTGGACAAAACAATAAATAAAACACATCATTATTGCACATGCAGCAAATTAATTTAGTTACCTGCAGGTACCACATTTATCAATTATCAGCACTTTTTCATTTGCGAGATCTTGATTGTAATTATAGTAAGATGCATACACTTCGAACTTTGTTTTTACTTACCAAAAATGTGCACATGCATCACATGTCATTTACATATGTGTGCTGTCCCTGTGTTATCTGGGTTGTCTATTATAGAAAATGGCAATATGCTCTGTTCACGATCAGTGATTTTGACAGCTTTGGTCTGTTGTCAGTCTGCTGATTTTAATTTCTACAGGAAAGAGGCGGAATATCCTACTAATATTATAAATGCTAAAGTTTGTGTGTATGTGTGTTAGTGGGTATGTCTGTATGTTTCTTACCTCTTCACCCTCAAACGGCTACACAGATTTCGATGAAATTCGGTATGAAGATAGCTTATACCTGTATTAATACATAGGCTATTTTCATCATCACTGCTATTCATTACACCGCGATTACAACCGCAGGGCGCAGCAAGTAATAAAATAAAAGTGATCACAACCCCATAATACTTAAAGTTCACCTCTTGTACTGGATGTCAGATAACTAATCATTTTGTCTTTCTAATTGACATAATTATTGAGATTGGTCAAAATTTGAGATCAGTTATTGATTTGCAATGTCTTAAAACAGTTTATTTTGCTCTAGCTCAATCGCTGATATCTAACTGAGTTACTGCTTGGGGTAATTCAGCAAAGGTAAATTTGATACATCTTGAGAAAGCACAAAGAGGTGTACTTAAAGTTATCTTTAATAAGCCTCCCAGATTTCCCTCCAGTGAGCTGTACTCTATCTGAAGTCCTTACGGTAACTATTTATACTACAAACAGTTTTGAAAGAACACATTAAAATGGTTTATGACCCTAAATGTATACTTTCGAAACGAAGATCAGATAAAGTATGTGTTATTGATCAACGCAGACGACTCTTGCAAGCCGTCAATACCACTATCTAAGTTCTATGCTCTATAACTGAAGAATTAGACAGTTAAAGATATCCCTTAGCATTACATAAATGTAAATTAAAATTTGTTGAACGGTTGCAATCTCTGTCCTACAAGGACACGGAAGACCTACTTGCAGTTGCCAAATAAAAAATACACCCACACACACACACATGCACTCATAAAGACTAGCGTAGTAGCGTGAATTATAATTAATATTATTTGCTACTAATATAATTATTGTTTTTCTATGGGTTTGTTCCTATCGAGTAACACCCTCAACTGTCACACTGTTACTGGATGGGATTTTATTTTAAAATTCCCAACCAGTTACACTGTTACCTGTCTGTTACACGATGGGAAATCTTAAGAGAAAAAGTTTTATTATTTAATTCTTTATCATAATAATGTTCATCCATTTTAGATAAACATTTCGATAATACGGATGATTCACAACAGCAGAGACATAATATAAGTTAATGTAAAATTCAAATATCTTTTCTCAGTTATTTCTGCTTTAAAGGTGAGTGTTTAATTGTAAATGTTTGTTACCTCACCCCACGAGAACTGTAAATTTTTCAGGTTAAAAAGCCTATATGATAGAGACTAGTCTATTACTGTGCCAAATTTTATCCAGATCCGTTTAGGCGTTCTGGCATTAATACTACCACCCTAAAGTTTGAAAAACTGTCACCAAACACATAGTGTGTTTAGGCAGTTGGCCTTGAGAGTCAGTAAGTATTCTAGGTCTAGCGTGATAACATCTTCGACCACATCGTCACTAACCATCAAGTGAGGTAGTGGTCAAACGCTAGATCTACACAGTATAGAAAAAGACAACAATGTTCTGTAATAACAAGTGCACTTCAACTGTGTTTTACACTAGACGAAAGGAAATTAAAAAGTCTAAAAATGTCATAAGAAATTTTTGTGTGATTATCTGTAAAGTAAATTTCGTAATATTTAAACTAACACGCATCAGAATTTGTCCTGCTCCTTCTGCCTGCAAACATCCGCCTCTGCAATGTCATCCGTAGATTTTAAAACAGATATAGATATATTTAGCTTAAGTCAGGCGTTGAAGACTACGAAAAGTTTCATGCCGTTTAATTGAATCTCTGCATTCAAGATGATTAAATTTTTATAGTATATTAAAAATTTAATCAATTTAAAAATAGAAAACACCTCTTTTTGAGTCTAGCATATCGCCATATTGAATGGTGTACTTCGGCCCAGGTCTTGTTGCTCTTGATGATCAGGACAAATTTAACAGTCTTTGAGTTTACATTGTCATGCTATAACACTGTCTTACTTCCCACCAGGTCCTGCCAAATAAATCCGGAGCAAGTGCGTCTACTTCTATTCAAGGAGTGCGACTGGAGAGGCAGGAAGCTTCTTTTCGATTCTGCAACCATACAAAGAGTGCCAGCGGGTAAACATGACAAGCCGAGTGTCAAGCCAGAAGTTCTGCCGTGCATTGTGGAGGTGTCAGATGGATTCAGCTATTTGGTGAGTGATCATCTATATATAACCTACACTTGTATCAGTTGCAATGAGGTATTAACTGCACGCCGCGTTTCGCTCGCGTGGACTACATTTTTTCAGTTACTTCACATGAACATTTGGATATCGCACAAGCAACGCTTAGTATTTAGGAAACAAGTTTGCTTTATTTTATTACAAAGCTAAATAAATCGTCGCTTCAAATTGCATGCAAATCTGTCTTGCCTGTTTAGTGATAAGTGGTAACAGACATACTTCAACGCACACAAACACACACATTTATGTTACTGTACTGTTACCCTGTAACACAGTGCATACTAGTACGGGGTACAGGGATCTCTTCACATGACCACACACATCCTAATATACTCTATTCATATTATTTTTATTGTCAAAAGATGTAGCATGTGTAAAAAAAAAAAAATTTTTATCTGAATGAATGCATCAAAATGTTAGCGAAGCGCTGAATATCTTACGAAGTTGATGACGCTAATACCCTTTATTTATTTATATAAAATATGCGAATGCAATTGTATGCTTTAGTTATGTGATATTGAGAAGTTTATTTAAGTAAGAACTCGTTGCCCGAGTTTGTGTTTCCCGATACGTACAATCCTAGAGTCTTCAAGTCACGAGTGAATATGTGCCTTCTAGGCTTGCGTGCTACATCCTAGACGAAGACGACGTCATCACTTAACATCTGGGGAGGTAGTTGTCAAACGCAGCCTATAATAACATGAAGGAGAAAAGGGATAATGTATCGTTGTTTTCCGTCGTTGTGTTTGTTGAAATCACAGGTCCTATATTTATTATTATGCGTAGCCTCAATTTCTTAACGAGCGGCGGCTATCAAACTAACGGACGCTGCTAGTTTGATCCCCACCAACGGCTTGAGCTCCCGGTGAAGGCAACACCGTTATTTAATTCCCAGTATGTGCAGTCCTTGAGAGCCAGTGAACATCTGGGGCTAGCGCGATTACACCTTCATCCACATCGGCCCTGATCTTCAAGTGAGATAGTAGTCACTAATTTATTTTCAATGTTAGGCCGTGTTTGTATTGCTTAGTAGAAAACTATTAATTAATCGGCTGCCCAATAAGGAGTGCAATGTTTTCAGAATTCATGTATGTATGTATGTATGTGAATTTCTTTATTCTACCATAACCTTTGAATGCCTGAACAAATTTTTATATACATGGGGTATTGTTAGCGTTGCATTTTTTTCCTTTTTTGTAGTAAAATTTTAAACTGTATCGAATTTCTTCATACGATTCACTCATCTTGACAGTACGAAAAACAAATAAAAATCACACATTTTTCTAATTTGAATTTGGTATTATCTTCTTTAAAATTTAAACTCTTAATGATACTAAAACCAGCCAGATACAAATTGTATAATCAAAGAGTTTTTATTACAAGTTCATACTTACTATAGTGCGAAAAGACTGTTTCCCCAACCCAATATATATTTAGTAAAGATTGACACACACAATTCTACAGTCAAAACGACAGACCGCTCATTCTATCTTGTTATAAAAATACTCATCTATGTCTATGTTAGAAATGACTAAATGATGTTTACCACATGGGGTATTTACGGCGTCACCGGGCTTTTGGCGAGTGCAGAGGGCACTCAGCCGATTATGGGTTGGGATGAGGGGGGGAGCGACTAGCGCAAGGGCACCTCAAGGGTTCGGACCTCGGCTTGGGCTATCGCCTAAACGAGGTAGCGTCTGTGTGTGTGGACGTCGCGGACTAAGGCGCGTCCTATCGGTTGGAGAGCCACCAAGATGGGTAGTAGCTGAGTGGTGAGTGAGACGTCTAATAGGGGGCCTGCGACGCAGTGGTCTACGGCGGGCTCGGTGTCTTACCGTGAAGCCAGCGAGCCACTGGCTAGGTCACGGTTAGAGATCGAGTTTTGGGGGCGCGGATCATTTGCCGGAGTTTGGGCTGCCTGTAGCACGGTTACAGGGTCGTCTGCGTCAACGAGCACGTGACGGGGGCGCCGGCGTCTAAAGGTTCGATCTGTGAGAAAGTCTTGTATTATTCGTACAAGGCGAAAAAATACTCATCTCTCTGTACTATCTTTATATATTGTCTCTTGCTCTCTCTATTCTCGCTCCCCCTCTCCCTCTCACATCTCCTCCTTCTCCCCACTCTCCCTCTTCTCTCTCTCTATATATATATCCTCTTTATCTGTAACGAAAACATCCTCTCCTCAGTCGTTCCCTCATTGATGAGGATCGTGACTTTTCCCACGAAGTGCGATGGATTTCACATTCACAGAGGAACGAAAACATACTGACTTATATTTAACACAATAACGCACTCAATACTATAGAATTGAACCTGGTGCGTTCACACTTGCTAGGCTAAATTTAGACCACTTAAGAACGATAGCCTTTTTGATTACACACTGATCTAAATGGTCCTTATGAATGTAGGTACTATTCATGCGTGCAATACCCGTGGGACGGTAAATTTAGCTTGATTTCAATTAATGGACATCACATGGCCGTTATGGTGACATTATCATTCAGTTCTATATTTAACTGCAAAGAGAAAATAGAATCACATGAGTTTGTTGTAACGATATTGTCGACATAAAAAAAAAAATTTGGTTTTCCTAGCCGATGATCCCTTTGTTTTACCCGGGTGGAGGATTTTGATTTTTACGTTATCCCCCCAAAAATCTTATAGAATTTTTAGTACTTATATGCTAATTTTTATTACCTTTGTTATTTTTTTATACTGTATAGATCTAGCGTTTGACCACTATCTCACTTGACGGCTCGTGACGATGACGTCGCAGATGTTATCACGCTAGACCTAGAATGATTACTGTATCCCAAAGACTGCTGCCTGAACAAACTATGTGTTTGGTGACAGTTTTTCTAACTTGAGGGTGGTAGCTAGCCAGGCGGGTACCCGGCTGTACCCTGCCACTATTGGACTACTGGGAAGTACTGGGAATTTGCTAACGGTGTTCACCGGATGCTCAAGCCGATGGTGGGGATCGAACCAGCGTCCGTCATTTTGACGGCTGATGATCCCACCGCTGAGCTATCATAGCTTCAAAAGTCACCATCATCAATGTTAGCCCCTTAACGAATGCAAACAATTTTAAAATTAATGGCTCCTGGACAAGTAGTGTCACTTGTGAGTTGACCGATCAGTCTGTCAACTAATCAGTGCCTATTTTATACATACACTTACAAGAAGAAGACAGATATATCTCGCGTGATCGATATAGTAACGCTGGTATTGATCACCGTTGATTTCTGTCAATCTTTCACTTCTTCAACCTTCTTCAACCCCTGAGAGGGTCCCAGGCCAGATTTGCTGAATGTATAAAACACAGGAATTACTCACGTAGTAAGTCAGAGAGTTCTGACTATAGTTTCGACCACATCCGGTGGTCTTTTTCAAGGACAGTACGGAGCGCTCGCGTACGCGGTCGCGGTTCGCCTAGTACTCGGCGATAATGTGTCAAAACCACGTCAGTTTTAAGAACAAAAAGGCTTATTCTGTTTATGACCGGCCCTAATTATACAAATATATGCTATATATGCCCGGCCTCAACAAACACTCCCATTTCAGTCACCATTACTTAACACCTGTTCCAAAATATCCGATTCCAATTGATATACGTTAGCACTTATCTCTATTTATAGCAGGACAACTATCATCTAGTAAACACGGCGCCTTTTATGTTCATACGATAAGTACTTTGACAAATACGCCTTACAAATAAGGGTTTACTTGTAGACGTGGTATATATATTGAACCAGTGGAAGATAAAATAACTTGGTCCGTTTTGGGCGTTGCGCGGTTGTCGCTCACCGCCACTGCTTGTCAGCATTCATCTGCCAACTCCTTCCAAAAGAAAGATATTGAACCGTTTTCTACATGCCATTTTTTTAGAGGATGTTTTCTGGTTTTCCTAGGTTTTTCTATTAATCTTCACAAGTCGGAAGCATCGCATCTAACTTCAAGTCGCATGCGCACCTTGTCGGTTGACGCTCTATCCTCCGCTTCTCAGCATACGTCTTCAAGTCGCGAGTGAATAGGTTCCTTCTTAGTTTGCGTGCTCCACCTTAGACCGCGTCGTCGCTTAACATCAGGTGAGACAGTGGTCAAACGCAAGCTTATAATCTTTAAAAAAAAAAAAACGTAGCTTCTACTCTTACCTTTCGATCACACCTGCTATTAGTACTGCGTGATAGCGCCCTGCCCACTGCCATTCGAGCTCTCAAATTCACTGCGCTACATTGGTGAATTTCGTTCTCTATATAGATCTTCTCAGTCGTGATCTTCTAGACTTCTAGAGAAAGCACAAGCAATGTAGCGCTCTACATGTCATGTGTAGCTCAATTTTTAGAACTACATTTTCATTTCCATATTATGTTGTCACTAGTAACACAGTTACGCATTGAGGTATTGATGTATTTTGGACGAAAAGTTTGTACGTACAGCACAACCTGATTAAAATTTGTTTTCTGTTATTTTTTTATATTTTATTGATCTCGTTTGACCACTATCTCACCTGATGGTCAGTGACGATAGGTATGGTCGTAATTGATATCATGATCATTAAGTTGACGGCCGACGCTCACGTCGCGAAGTTTTTATCGGTTCTTTTTATGCCTTAGCACAGGGCTTCTTAATTTTAAAGATAACGGAACACCACCTGTTATTGTACGGAACCCCATATCAAATGATCAACGCTGATATTTATATAAGAACAATTTATTTTAAGATATATATAATATAACAAAAACACATTAATCTTAACTTAATGTTCTAATGTGAAGAATGAAACTGTTTCACTGTTTTATTAATAATTGTTTTATAGTTGGGTATTAATGTGTCCGCCAATTGTATTCGTATATCTGAGGTAAATCTAAACTAAATAAGTAATGAGTTCTCCTCATCTGATGTTTTGGGCTATTTAAAAAAAAAAATTACCAAAAAATGGAACCGACTTCAACACTCATAAGTATGAAATAACTTGTTTAAGTCGGTACCATGATAGTTCAAAAGTAACTGATATCAAAATATTGTGCTCATGGTACCGACTTCGACTGGTTATTTAATACTTTTAAGTGTTGAAGTCGGTTCCATTTTTTGGTAAATTTTTTTTTTTTCACTCTTTTTAGTGACCTTTGTTACTCATGGGATCAATTGTCAATGTGGTGTAGGTATGTTCACCGATGTCTTCACCCGCTACTATAATATCGTGTAGTATAAGCACGCATTTTTCAGTTTTTGACTTGTAACTCAAAAAGTGCTCGTTCGATTTTGATGAAATTTAAATGGGACCACACGGGAAGCACCAGCTTTCAAATAATAAAAAAAACGATCAAAATCGGTTTACCCAGTCGGAAGTTATGCGGTATAATATCGTGTAGGTATAGGCACGCTTTTTTCAGTTTTTGATTTGTAACTCAAAAAGTGCTAGTCCGATTTTGATGAAATTTAAATGGAACCCACGGGAAGCACCAGCTTTCAAATAAAAAAAGAACGATCAAAATTGGTTCACCCAGTCGGAAGTTATGCGGTAACAAACACAAATAAAAAAAATAAAAAAACATACGGGTCGAATTGAGAACCTCCTCCTTTTTTTGAAGTCGGTTTAAAATAATGTTTGTAATCGTGGTATTAACAGCTAATAATATAATAAATTGGCGGAACCCTGATGAGTATTCTACGGAATCCACTTTGGGAATCCCTGCCCTAGCATGTGAGCAACTTAGCTCCAGTGAATATCAATGTCCGTTGTGATGCAGTAGATTGAGGCTGCACCAATACGTCACATAAACTCTAAGCGAGGCAGGTAATGTCGCTGTCCATTTATCGGGTTACGTATTGAAACCAATAGAAAAAAAGCGCAGTCGCTTATATGGTATGACAACTTTTTTGGACTAAATGTGATATGAGTGATAAATTTAAACATAATGTACCGGTCCGCGAACCCATGCGACTGTGATTAAAAAAATTATGTAATGCAACACAATCAGTAGATTGATACCATCGTTTCTGCCGCGTATTTGTTTAGTCACAGTGAAATATAAAATTATGGGCTACTGGCCGTTGATTTAGAATCATGACATGACACCAGAGATAAAAATAAAAACATGTTTCAAAGTATCAAACATGCGTCAAATCGAAGATTCTTAAAAAATTGTATCACGAGTTCTACTCGTGGGCGGAATCAGCCTAAGAATAATGTTTTATTTATAGACGAATCACGTGCATCGATTTTGTGAAGATCTGTCACTGTGGATCTACTAGTGCTTTCGGATAACAGGATCTCTTGAACTTTAGAGATCGGTACCATATAGTTATATATTATAAAGAAATAAAGAAATAAAATCAATCCGGCTCTGGGTATTATAAATCACTATGTGTGCTGTTATATAAAATGATTTACATATTACTTTGAAATATATGTTTTGATGTTTTATTAATACGCTTAACAGTAGTGTCAGTTATATCAAGGTCACGCTAGCGAATATAAAACAAACGACAGACTTAAATGTTGGAATAGATTGTCATTTGTTTAGTGATTTCTCGAACCAAAGCGGCAGGGCGGCTTGTTTCGGCGTGCAAATTTAAAATGCTATTATTATGTTAATTTATATTTAACTTATCGAAAAAAATGTCTTTTAGTTTATTATTACTAGAGAAACGGAATATTGTAAGAAATGCAGTATTGCTCTATACATAAATGCTGGAGAGCTACTAATATTAACATAAATGCTTATCGTATGATGCGACAGGGAAATTAAACTGTTTGCTGACCTTATTTAACTTCCGCTGTAATTATGATTCTCGTCGTGTATCAATGTATATTTGCGAATAATTATTCTGCAGAAGTTAGGGTTGGCAGATCCCACTATCAAAGACACATTTGATCCGTATTGATAAGATAGTGTGATAAAAACTCAACGAGCAAACACATCAACAATTTAAGAGCTTAAAGAAACTTAGCGGGCGCTCGAAGATGTAAAAAGTTGCTGATTATGCTTCACTTTTCTACACACGCCCACAGACTCTTAAAAGTTCATTCACTAAAATAAAAATAAAATTGTACTCGGATAAACATTTTCTGTAAAATAAAATGAATACACAGTTACATCCTAAACTCCCGCTACAAAGTAGGTACCTAGTTGATGATTCAGGACTACCAGTATACATATGACGAGGGCTGGCTGGATTCTATATAGCTTAAAAAAGGCGAGATAGAAAAACACCTCAAAAATATTATTATGATTAAAATAATAATAATCTAGGACCACGGTTCCACCCGCATGGATTACATTTTTCTTGTTAGGTCTCTTGAAACTACAAAAACTTACTGTAACTTCGGCGTCAGTCCAGGGTCAAAGGGTTTCTGTACCAATATGCATGCTAAACCTTACCAGTTTTAGCATTTTTCTCATTCGCATATACAGCCTTATTAGGGTTAGGTATAATTTGCTTATATATCTCGAAGTTACTTACGATTTTATTGAATCAATATCATAACTATACGTAAAGGTTGACGGTCGCCATGAGTTTGAATCCTGGTAGTGCCCCAAACCTTTATCTCGGGTGTTAGATATTTGAGTGGCACATGCCTCCCGCGACACAGGGAAACCTAGTGCGGGGGTGTGAGTGTGATAAATAAATAACCTGGCCGCTAGTGGCATTTTCAATAGTGCTTCTGTGCGTTGGGGGGTACCTCAAGCCGTCTCGTTCTTAGTCGTTGTCTTTTTTTTTTTCAATAACAGCCTATCCAACAAAGTCCATCCGCGAACCCGCATTGGCCAGCGTGGTGAATTATTATTTGTGTGTATGTATGTAGGTATGTATGTTTGTTTGTTACCTCTTCATGCCTTAACCGCTTGATAGATTTAGAATTATATTTGGAATATAGGTAATTTATGACCTGGATTAACACATAGGCTACTTTTATCCCGGAAAAAGTATAGTTCCCGTGGGATAATTGAGGTAGCGGAAAAACCTTAATCCTTAATCCGCGGGTGAAACCGCGAGGCGCTACTAGTTTATATATAAAGATAGGTTGGTGTTCACTATGTTGGTTTGTTTCAGTACAAGGGCCCGGAGGCGGATGCGAACGTTCTCGGTGAGATGATATTCGGCGCAGTCGCGATGAACTACAAGAACGTCTCATTGAAAATCCACATTATGGATGAACCGAGAAGGTACTTAATACTTAATAGAAAAAAATATTATTAACAATGATAATCAAAATCGACAATACCCTGTTCCGAATTAAAGCGAAATTGATTTTAGCGCGCTCTCGATATACAAGCGTTCTGTTTTGAATAGCACTATTACGACGACGCTCACAGTGCTGTTAGCGCGTCTCATGAATCGGAACGGTAATTTGCCGAATTCGTAACCTCATATACTCGAAATTGTCGTAATTTTTTTTTTTTTTATGTTTATATATCACCATGCTTTAGACTAAAATTAAAACATGATGTTGAAATAAAGTTGAAAAGAAATTGAGCATATTACAAAAGTGCTCTTTGGAAATGGAGATTATATTATTTCCTGCAGCACACATAAGTAGAATTTGACGTTAGGCTTACAGTGATATCGTAGAAGAGCGAAATCGTAAGTCCCATATGGCGCTGCTAATGACGTCACACACTCTTCGAAACGCGTGATCACAGTGATAAGGAACGCATTTGAGAGCACTAAAATCGATTTTGACGCGTATCGGTACTACTATTGAATGGAGTCTGTGTC
Organism: Apeira syringaria; assembly: GCA_934044485.1. Classification (NCBI taxonomy): domain Eukaryota; kingdom Metazoa; phylum Arthropoda; class Insecta; order Lepidoptera; family Geometridae; genus Apeira; species Apeira syringaria. The sequence continues at coordinate 6,493,105 of OW203665.1, read as the reverse complement.
TTGTAACTGAATATTCTATTCGGCACATTTTATAATAGTATTTACCGTCCTTCCGTGCTTTCCTCGGACTCCGAGGAAAGCAACCCGATAGCACTTGAACGGATTATGTGGAAGAATCCTGTGAAAGCATCCCTCCCGCCGCGCCGCGCGCCTTGCATGTTCCTCCCTAGTTAGTGCGAGGTGGTGAAAATACAACAATTTTCACCACACTAGCTGTCAATCGCTAGTTTTACTCATCGATATTTGACAGGAAAATTCTATTTTATTCACAAAAGCTCAATTGTTCAGGGTAATGTGCACGAAAGTGTTCTGCATGCCAGCACGACGTATGAGCAGAGTGGACCGCAAGACCAGCGACTGGATCGAAACATGCAGCACGGCACGAAATGTTAGCTTGCTGCGGAATGCATCCAAGCCTCTGAATGTACCGTCTTTGAGGGAGGATGGAATGGCGCTCAGCTTTTCTATGGACAGGGGGGATTCGGGTATGCTTTTATTTATATTAATGTTCATCAGACAATTTATTTCCCTGTGTTTTTTGGGCGTATTATTGTTTTGAAGGGTCTTTCTCGAAACGTCAAAAGTACCCCCAATAGCTTAGCATGTTTGAAAACTTTTTGTAATTGAAAATTCTAGCGAATTCGACACATCTAACGGTCAAACTGGTTTTGGGTGACCTCACTCTCTTCTCCCATTCGTCTCACTAGCACTTTTTCCCAAACATGAGCTTTATCCCTCAGTAGTTATAACAGTCTTTTACATCACCCTTATTTTTAGGAAATATGCTTCATCATCATCATCGTCTCAGCCATAGGACTTCCACTGCTGGACAAAGGCCTCCCCCATTGATTTCCACAGGGACCGGTTGGAAGCGGCCCTCATCCGCATCGCTGGATATGCTTGATAATGTATTGGAAAACGTCGTATAAAACTCCTACGCTCTACTCATTGAACTGAAAACTGATTGAAATTTAGCCGAGTGGCTAAATGACCTCGCTTTTATCATAATATACTATTACGCAGGCAATTGTTTTGCTATTTGCACCTTTTGAAGATCTTCTCTGTTTTCTTTCTAAAATAAAAACGATTGTAGTTTTTTATAATTTGTGTGCACCTATACTGTTTTGCTTATCGTTCAATTGTGACAGGTTTCTGCGGGGACCAGTCATCTTATAGCAGCGTCGATTCAACTAACGACTACATCACAATGTTCGAAGACTGGGATGGAAATTCGTCTCAAGAAGACTTCTATTCGTTTCATTGTAAGTAACAAATAAATTTCATGTGAACGCCAAATCGGAGATGGTCTGGCGTAACGCCAGATAGTAACGTAAGCTTATAGTCTTAAAAAAAAAACTTGGACTGACGACGTCGGCACTGTGAAGAATGAGACAAGATTGAATGCGAACAATGTAGGATGGTAAACGTTAGAGGAAATTAGCCATCTTTGTCTTCCAGGGATAATTGGTTTTCCAACATTCCATATTGAACAAATGTGCACTCATTACTTCCAAGATATGGCCGAAATATAAAAATGTCATTTAAATGATAATCATACAGCATATAATTTATTTATGACAAGATTATACAATGATAACATAAGGTTGTTATCCTTACGATCCAAGTTTGCGATTGTGCTATCGTGTTTCATGAAAAATGATATGTTAGGTGATAATGGGTAATAATGTAGGTATTTTATGGTAAACATGAACTGTGCAAAAAAATCCACTGATATGTCGGGAATAAATTAATTTGAAGTAGTGGAAGCGATTTTTCGTTTAACCGACAAACACGGACACACCGAACGAGGTCCGGTAGGAATTGAAACATAACAAACTTTCAATCTGAACTATTTCAGATTGTCCAACGGGTCCCGAACAAAATTTAAAAGGCCAGTGTTGCCAGGGCGCGTTTACAAGTTTCACTCAAAGCGCTTAGACAATTTCGAACATGAGCCAAACATATCTACGAACCTTAATGTAGGTGTTGCCGATATACTCAATAGGTATATTCAATTTTGCATAACGATATATTGAGGACTGAACACTACAAGGTACTCTAAAATCTCTGCGAAGGATTATGAAACTATAAGCTAAAGAGTACAATTCGTCCTAGTGGACTTAGTCCTTGTGGAAATAAATGTGGGAGGCTATGTCCAGCAGTGGACATCCTATGGCTGAGATGATGATGACATCTTCAGTACTAGTACAATATTACCCGGTAAGGCCGCTGATTCAGATTTTAGCAGATGTTAGCAGATTTTGTTTGTTGCCAGCATTACCCGGTAGAAAGCTCAGTACATCAAGCAACGGCAGTTTTCAGCGAAGAACCTTCCAGAACATCGTAACGCGTTTCGAATTGGGACAAAGCTCGCAACTCCTAAACGTGCCGACCGCGGCCACCAGCAGTGATTCGCAGGTGAATATTCATTTTTAGTCCTGAATATTCATTTACATAGACATTACGTATAATTTGTAAACAAAATAAAAAACTTCTCATATGAATTTTCTTTTCTACTTTATAGATCAGATAAATTAAGGTGTATTTCATTGTGTTGTCACCTACCACCCTGAATATTTTCTCCAATTATAATTTCTTCAATTATAATATTCGTAAAAAAATAGGGTTCTCTACAAAAACATCGGTTGAAAAAACTGACCTATGAAAATTTTTATATCGTAGGCGTTGCGAAAACTATTAACGAAACATGTGTTATAATTTTAAAGATCAATACAAAATATACATCCAAATATTTTTAAAAAATATGTGTTTTCAGGCAGCGATCTTAGCGATAAATTGACCAGATAGACTTCATCTGCCGGGACTTCAAACCCAATAACTAAGATCGTTAATCAGCAATTAAAAGTGATATTATAAAGCCTTATGAATTTATCGAAGCAGTTAAGAAGTGTTTGTTAATTGACATGCATAGTTAGGTTGTTTAGTGCGCTTACGCATCGCATTGTTTACAAAATACATTATCACCGCGTGACGGAGCGTCACATGAGTGACCGGTATCGAGCTGTCATGTGAGTTGTTATCAATAGCTGTTATCAGGACGTACAAGTACCTACTTAAGTTTGCGGGACTGAAATCAGTGTCAATATGCATAATCGATGGAATAAACATCAAAACAAGATTCCAATAAGCAATCTGAGATTTCTAGATTCTTATAAAAAAATAGATTTTTCTGTTATTAAATAATTATTATCTATTGAATAATTATTTAAATATGTTCATATAATACAATAATAATTCCAATATTATGTCAACTTTTATCTGAGGATAAAAGTTACTGCACAGATTGATTGAAAAATGCAATATTTTTTCCATTTTTAAACACAAAGACATCTGAAAATGTTAATTATAGCTATATTAGGTCAGCGATTAATATAAGTATCTATTGGCACATTTAAATAATAGCTTTCCACGGTATATTTAGCGATGCAGCGGAAAGGTAAATTTACTAACGAGTGCTAAGTTATAACTAAATTCAACGCGAACTTGGTAGCTTAGTTGCTAAAAATTTGGGCTTGCATTTCTCAAGATGCGAGTTCGAGCTCCGTCTGTCTTTAAATATTCTGTCTAATTTCATAAGAACCGTCGCACTATCTCACTTCATAGTGAGTAACGATGTGGTCGAAGGTGGAATTACTCTAGACATATACTGTTGGCTTGGTCTCAGTACTCGCCTAGCAGCTGCGGCATCCTTCTTCAAGTTTGAAAAACTGTTACCAAACACACAGTTTGATAAGCCGGCTGTTCTTGAGAACCAGTATATGCTAAATCTGTAGCGTGATTTCACCTTTGACCACAGCGTCACTGAACGTTAAATGAGAATGTAGGCAAGATCTAAATCTATAAATATATAAAAAAATGTGAAATTTGTCAAACTATTTCTATGTACTTTATTTTCGGAAATCTGTAGAAACCAGTGTGTGCATCGCTTTCTTGTCAAATGTAGATTGATTAAAAGCCTTTGTATATTTTAGAGAAAATAATTTATTTGAGCTGCTTATTGTACAGCGTTCACAATGGAAGAGACCATCGACATCACCTAGTGATGTGACGGTGTTAAAGTGTTGTACTTATGATACTAGACTAATTTACATTATCGATTAGATTTTTCTTATACTTAATATAGATAAATATATCAAATTATTTGTGTTCAATTATTGATTGAACATAGATATAACATAAAATAGTACTTGCATATAATATTCATACTCTTTGGTGTGTCATTACAGCTAGGAAAGATTAAAAGCAAATCGAGCGATGTGATTGAACACTTAAAATGTTTGACACCTGATAAGGCGTCAATTTGATAAGAACTATACTGAAATTATTACGAAATAGACAATTATGAACACTAATTAGGTACTAAAGCTACGAGCGAATGTGGAACGAAGATGTTATTGAAACTTCCACTCATTATAACTGTACACTGTTTCACCGCACTCAAGATCCTGATGAAGGCTTCCCGGAGAAACCGAAACATTGGTCGATAGTGATATCGACTACGCGTAACTGTCACGCTATACACGAAGATTTGCGCTGATAGTGTTCCGAATATTAACACACTTTTATTAGCTTCGTCTTTATGTATCTGTTTCATTAAAATTTATATAAATAAATAAATGTATCTAATAATAATGTAATGTATCGGAATCCTTGAACGTGATTTTCATACCCGGAACGTCGGTTTAATTTGAAACTGCACATTTATCAAGAACCAATGGCAATGCAAGAATGTAAATAGTTTTTTAGTCAATAATTACAATACAATACAAATACACTTTATTGACATAAAAAAAAAACATAAAGTTAAAAAACAATATTTACAATAAGAAATGTTCAATAGGCGGTCTTATCGCTAAGAGCGATCTCTTCCAGACAACCTTTGGATGGAGAATAATTGATAATAGATAATCTCGGAGGGTGGTGTGTCATATAAAATATTAAATAGAATTAACATAAAAATAATAATAATGATAATTAATTAGTTATTTATTAATAAACTAATTATAGAGGTCATTGATTTCTTGACAATTAATCAATTATCGTAGCTTTCTTAGGTTTGAAAAGACGGAAATAAAGTCGAAAACTATAGCAATAGTCAATGCAATATTTTTAGGCTGATGATCCCAGTTTCGAACTGATTTACAGTTCGTTATCTGGGAGTTACGATAGTGCTGAGGCTCGCGCCCGCCGCCTGGGATGGTTATAACTCTCAGATAAAGAAATGAAAACTACTGGTGGCCACTAGCCTATGCGCCAACCCGCATTGGTCAGCGTGGTGATTAAGGCCAACACTGCTCTCTGAAAGGAAAGGCCGTATTCCAGCTGTGAGAACATTTGGGCTCATTACGTATGGGACATATTTTTTATTTTACTTATCTTACTTATATCCTTGTCTTTTATTGTTGGTTATGCTGACGTCACGACTCAATAGTTAAATCCACAGTTTGTTTAACAGATATACAGCAACAGTTCAGCCAGTGGGACCAGCGACAGTATCGCGAGTGGGTCAACAATACCTCAACGCAAGAGCAAATTGGGACTGGCTGTTCTAATCACCGTCACCGATTCCGATCAATTGTAAGGAAATTGTGATTGTTTACTAAGTTTGGCTTACAAAAAACAATAAAAAAACAACTTGACCCGGGTAAAAACGATCTATGTCGAAAAAGTGGTGTCAATTAATGTCCAATAATGTGTTGGGTCATAGTCGAAAAAAATATGCTTGTAAGAAAATAAATTAAAATTTAATTTCAAGCAACTTGCTTTTTATCAGGATATACGATTGAATCTAAAAGTAATATAACATTATTGGTCAAATACTTACATGAACATTTGAAGTTTCTTACTAGTGATATAGCTCGGGGGTTCTTTTCGCGAGCGAATCGGAAACGAATAGATCCATAGAAGAACGCAAGTCACCGACGTAGCCCAGCGAAATTAGCAAGTTGAAGTGGGCACGGCACAAATCTCGGAGAACTGATGACTGGGGTCAAGCGGTTCTCGATTGGAGACCACTGACTGGCAAGCGCAGCCTAGGCCGGTCACCGACATGATGGACAGATGACATGACTAAGATTTGCAGGAAGAGGCTGGATACTGGCCGCTTCCAACCGCTCCTTGTGGAGATCAATGAGGACGGCCTACGTCCAGCAGTGGACGTCCTATGGCTGAGATGCGGATGATTAGTAAAGCAGTGTAAAAAATTACTCTTGAAAGTCCGTGAAAGTGTTACCGTTAGCCTTTGAAAATGTATGATTGTATGTAGGGATGTTGTCCGCAAATGTGTGGAGCAGTGCCCACGACTGGAGGCGCTGGTGTGTCGGCTGAGAGTGGAGTGGGTGCGCGCCGGGAGCCGCGTCTCCACGCTGCATCGGGCCGCCGCCGCCGCCAGGGAATGGTAATCCACTTTTTCAACACACTTCCTCATAAAGTGAGCCTTATTACATTGCCTTTAGGGCCATAAACTGAGCACACACGTGCATAATACAATTATCCCTACAAAGTTGTATTAGTTCTTTACAGCAAGTTACATGCGAGTAAATAGAGCATTCTCAATTTGATAATTAAACGATGTAAGCAATACATGTTTGTTTTTTCCTCGCAAATGTGTTGAAAAACGTCGTGTGAAACTCGCGAGCTGTGCTCATTACACACTCGGCTGAATTACGCCCCCGACTGCAGCTGTAATCAGCAAAGTAGCTCACATGTATCATAATTTCATAATATACTATTTCATAATATGTATCGCTAGATCTATACAGTATAAAAAAAGGAACCATTATCTATATACCTGCCTCCCACGGTTATACACGCGTGGTGATGATTGATTACGATGATAATGAAAAGTAGCATTCAATTGCTGGCCAATCGCGGGTAAGTTTTTAACGGCAACAGATAAGTTACGACTTATTTTACTTCAACTACCCGCAATTTTCTTACACTCTTACACTCAAACCCCCGCACTAGGATTCCCTGTATCGCGGGAGGCATGGACACACACAATCACAGCACACTAACATCCAAGACCCCGGACAAACATCTACACTCATCGCACAAATGTTTGCCCCTGCCGGGATTCGAACCCAGGGTCCCGGGGACACAGAAATCATGTCAATGACACTAACCACTGCGCCACGGCGACCGTCAAATTTAAATAGAAACATCTAATTTTAGTGTTCATATTCATAAGTTGCACTGATTTGGACTTTATCGTAACGATATAAGAACTTATATTATTTTCTAGAATTTTACTTTAGTTGATCAAGAGAATAACTACCATTGTCACGCTAGACCTAGAATATTGAACTGCACTCAAAAACGCTAGCCTGGACACTCTGTGTCCTTTTATATGGCGATATAATCATACATTAGCGGGACTAGAAAGTAGAATAGAATAAAATATGCATTTGTTCAACACACACATAAAAAGGCCAGGGCATGAGTAATGCCACTATTGGCCCTAATTCTGTTAATCACATAAACTAGCTAAAAATCACTAAAATTCTTCAAATTGAAATAATTCGTATTCTATTTAAGCTAAAATTCAAATTCGTATAACTCCATACAACGCTCTCACTTATATTAGACGAGTTTTATTCAACTGTTGGCCAATTGCGGGTAGTTTTAGTAGGCACCAAATAAATGGCAACTTAATTTCGCTAAAACTACCCGCAAATTTAATAAATATATTTTAATTTTAGTGATGTTATTGATAAGTCTCATACTAATTTAGACTATCGTAACCGTATAAGAACTGATTTAGTTTTCCAAAATTTTAGTTTAGTTCAGTTGAATAAGCGAATCACTACCATTGTCATACTAATATTATAAATGCGAAAGTTTGTGTGTGTATGTGTATGTTTGTTACTTCTTCACGCTCAAACGGATACACCGATTTCGATGAAATTCAGTATGAGATAGTTTAAACTCTGGATTAACTTGGCTACTTTTATCCCGGAAAAAGTATATTTCCCGTGGGATAGTTAAGATAGCGAGAAAACCGTGAACCACGCGGGTGAAACCGCGGGGCGCTACCAGTATTAAATATATTTAAAATAGAACATTTTGTAATGTATAAAATGTCGAAAGGTTTTACTTTAAGTAAGGTTGAAAAGGTCTTAGCTCAGCATTGTGCCAAATGCAGATACGAGCAATTGGCGCTGCTTTTCAGCCAAGAGCGCTTAGTTTAGTACTTAAATTGCTCACGTTTCTTACCATTGCTACAGGTTGTCGGATCTGTTATACGGACCGCGGCTCCAACCGCGGTGGCTGAGCCTGGCCACTGCTGACGCAAGCACTTCCAACAAAATGGCCGAATCCCTGCTCGCTGATCTCTGTTCTGTGCTCGCTGTGGCTGATACGAAGACTACCAACTTGTGAGTATACCTGTCATATTTAATGTAATTTTAGTAATATGGATCATAGTTTTTAAAAAGACACACTTTTGCTTCCTATCGAGTCGATAGAGAGGCGAGCTAAAAGGCTCATCACTAGTCGCGGGGAGACTTCACAACCTGCAGCACCGACGTAAAGTTGCTAGTTTATCGATTTTTTATCATACACATATCGAGGACTGCCCTCTGAAGTTACATAATTTGATTCATTCTTCCCCATTCCATCTAAGAACGAACAGAAGAACGGCAAAGCGACATCCATTCATGGTAGACGTTCCAACTTGTCGTACGAAGCGCTTAGTTTCCACATTCATAGATATTCATCCTAACGAGTGGAATTCATTGCCTTTTTTTTTACTATTATAAGTTTGCGTTTGACAACTGTCTCACCTGATGTTAAGTGATGACGCTGTCTAGGATTTAGCACGCTAGAAGGTACCTATTCACTCGCGACTTGAAGACTCCAGGATTGTACATATCGGGAAACACAGACTCGGGCAACGAGTTCCATTCAGATGCCTAAATCTAGGTTTCCTCATAAATACAATCTAGGTGTCTTAAAGTCGCGAGTAACTAAGTATCTTCTAGGCAGGCGTGCTCCACTGGGGACCGCATCGTCACTTAACATCAGGTGAGATAATAGTCAAACGCTTGCCTACCTCTGATTTGGTGACGACAATTTGTTAATGCTAATGTATAATAAAACCAATACACTCGTCGCCAAATTGTGAACAACAGTAAAATTAGTATCAGTCGATACTAATTATCAGGCAGGGTATGATATGCTTAGTATTTGGCTATTTGATGACGTCACGATGTATCGTCTCAGCTCCTTTACACCCTCAAATATGAATGTACATTTTTAAACGGCTTGTGACTTATCATTAACTAATAATTCGTACTGTCAGAGAGTGGAACTCACTGCCTGAGTGTCTGTGTTTCTTGATAGGTACAATCGCACAGTCTTCAAGTCGCGAGTGAATAGGTACATTCTAAGTTTGCGTGATACATCTTAGACCGCGTCGTCACTTAACATCAGGTGAGACAGCGGTCAAACGTAACCTTACCTTTAAAAAAAACTGGGAGAGTAGTAAAACGCCTGTTTATTTCTAATAAAAAAATATCGGATTCTATAAATAACTAGTTGCCTTCTACGAGTATAAGATGCTTACAAACAAACTCTTTCACACCCATAGCCTCGCCCTGTATGATTCCCGAAAAGAATATATTCGTACTTATAAAATATAGTGAATTTCCATTGACGAACGTTAACAATTATTTAAAAGGTCGACTCGCATGCGTGTCCTATTACTCCCACGCGATGTATATCGAAATTGACAGAAAACATACTATATATCATCTTATTAGGTAGTACACAGAGCAGTACGCTATTCTATATACTAGGTGTCTAAATGTCTATGCGTCTGTATCATATAGCTAAGCTCACTGTTGTCAAGATATGTGTGTAATATAGACGGCATTATTGAATGACAATGAACAAAAGGGTTCGAATCCCGGACAGGCCAAACATTTGTGTGTATGAACATGTCTGTCTGTCCTGTGTCTGGGGGTGTATATGTATATAAGTATATATATCAGTGATCAGGTTATCATAGTACCGGCTCTGCTTAGTTTGGGACCTGAAGACCTTGTGTGAATGTTAATAAATAAATAAATTAGTCACTTATCGCTGCGATATGCAAGTAACGCTACTTGAATTTAAAGGTGGTACTGGTCGTCAGGTGATTAGCAAGCACGCTGAATATGCGGCAAACAATGCGGTCATGTGATCGTATAATTTATTCTGTATTACGCCATTCTCAATACAAACCTGTTTAAAACGGATTTTCTGTGCGAAACTCGATGCGGTTTATTCCTTGCTGTTCCCGAGCCTTATCCCCACGAGTGACAGATAAGAATAACATTTTAGATCTGTCCCTGAATATGAATTCGGACATACAATAGGTTGTTTCTTGACTGTCCCCGAATTCAAATTGGATGACGAATGAACTATCTACAAATGAGAAATTTTTATTTAAAAAAATGGAACCGACTTCAACACTCAAAAGTGTGAAATAATTTGTTGAAGTCGGTACCAGTACTACCATGATAGATTAATAGTAACTGATATCAAAATATTGTGCTCATGGTACCGATTTCGACAAATTATTTCACACTTTTGAGTGTTGAAGTCGGTTCCATTTTATGGTATTTTTTTTATTTTTCACTCTTTTTAGTGAGCTTTGTTACTTATGGGATCAATTGTCATTGTGGTGTGGTTATTTACATCGATGTCTTCACTCGCTACTATAATATCGTATAGGTATAAGCACGCATTTTTCAGTTTTTGGAATATAACTCAAAAACTGCTTGTCCGATTTTGATGAAATTTAAATGGGACCATACGGGAAGCACCAGCTTTCAAATAAAAAAGAACGATCGAAATCGGTTCACCCAGTCGGTAACAAACATAAAAAAAACACCATACGGATCGAATTGAGAACCTCCTTTTTTGAAGTCGGTTAATAAAAGACCAATTTCCTATTATGGAACTAATTCAAAGTATCTAATATTTTGATAGAAAAACAATTGCAAGTACAATCTCAGCTAAAAAAATAGGTGTGTTTTCAACCAAAAATGGAGGAGGTTCTCAGTCATTGTTTCCCCCTTTTTATGTATTTTACTTAATGAAATTAATCACTTATAAATCGATTTAAAAACCGATAAAATATAACCGATAAAACCGGAACCCTCTGACTTATTACGTGAGTAACTCCCGTGTATTATAAATTCATAATGTGTCAAAACCACGTCAGTTTTAATAACAAAATCGATTTAATATTATATATTTATAATTTTTACATATAGTATGTTGTGAGTGTCATGAATATGGGCCCCGCCTCAGCAGAAAACTATGGCAAGAGCCTCAGTCACTGATTTTCAGTCGGTGCCCATAGACATGACCAATACATAGTAAATATATTTAGTATTTCTGGAACTCTTTTGGTCTATATCGTCTGGTCGAATGGTCTGAAAGTTAATGTAATTGTTCTGTTTTTGAATAAATGCTTATCTTACGTACAATGAGCGGCCGAACTCAAGTCGTTATTGATATTTTAAGGGTGTATTTGTAATTTTTAGACTTTCGCGATTCGAACACATTGTTATTAAATCAAACGGGGCTTAATCGCGAGAAAAACATTTAGTAATTTATTTACCTCGACGTTTCGACCAAGTTGCATTGGTCGTGGTCACGAGAAGACTCTTTCGAATTTTAAGGGTGGTTTCATATTTTTTATGTCAAAATCAGTTTTTCATAGAATACGATTGCATCGGCAAGCTTGATGAAGCAGACGCGTTACAAACGGGTATTTAAAATTTCAAGAGGCATATATATAAACATCCTACTAATATTATAAATGTTTATGATGTATGTTTGTTCACGCCTAAACGACTGGATGGATTTGGATGAAATTTGGTAGGGACATAGCTTATACCCTGGATTAACACGCAGGCTTATTTTCATTATCACTATTTTTCATCACCACGCGGGTAAAACCGCGGGGCGCAGCTAGTACTACATATATTACGTATACTTTGATAACATTAATTTAACATTGTTATTTATCCTAAGCTTTTGGATCACACTTAATAGTAAAATAATTGTTTCCTTTATTTCAATACGCATTGATTCATGGGTATGTATATGTGCATGTATTTCATACATAAAACGTATGTTTTTCATTGTTTCATATATAAAACGAAGTTTACTAGGTCTATTTTAAATAATTTTACATACCCATGTAAAATGTTTTAATCTAAGTGAGTAAAGGGAGTGGGTTGAAAATCAGCGCTGCGTGGTAGGTACCTAGTAATAGATAACTACCCGCAGCATAATTGCTGAACTCACTCCTTTTATGCACGAACATGCGATTATAATGTCATGTATTTTTATACTTCTAATATCTTATTTTACAAGAAGTTTGTGCTTAATAAATATTTTTCTTTCTTCTTTCTTTCATGTATTATAAAATACCGGCTTAGAACAATACAATACAAAAACTCTTTATTATCAGTACCATAACAAATAACATATCATACTTATAGCTAAACTTAAATTTTAATAATTGATACGATAATGGGCGGCTTTATCGCTTGTAGCGATTTCTTCCAGGCAACCAATATTGTAAGCAACAATATTGTACCGAATCAAAGAAAACCGAAGAAAATTCAAACAATTTTCTTGTTCACAGACAGTTTACTTCAAAACGGACAAAACGTGATAATGCAACAAAAAACATAGCAAATTTTATCGCAGCGATATTTAATCGTATTTACCCTATCGCCCAATATAGATTCGCACGTGATATTTATATGACTGATAAACGTATTTTACTACATGAGTGCACACTTTTATGTACTATTATTACGCGAAACTTGTGACTCGTTTTATGACCGGTTAGATAACATCAGTGCTAAAACATCACATGATTTCAACGGGATAATTTATGAGTTTACCCGCTCTCTGTAAATAATGGCTTGTTATTATTGGAGAACGGTAAATAACAAGAAAGTCTATTGAACGCGGTAGATGTTAAACGTTGTTTTGAGTGTGATTTGAACATGAACACTGGTTCGATCCCCAACAACAGCTTGAGCTTCCGGTGAAGGTAACACCGTTATCAAATTCCCAGCATGGTGGTAGAGTACTTTCGAATACCCGCCTGGCTAGCTACCACCCTCAAGTTTGAAAAACTGTCACCAAACACATAGTGTGTTCAGGCAGCAGTCCTTGAAAGCCAGTGAGCATTCTAGGTCTAGCGTGATATCTTCCATCAAGTGAGATAGTGGTCAAACGCTAGATCTATACAGATAAAAAAAAAGAAGAAAAAAGCATGTCTTTATTCCAGCTTCTTTTAGTCACTTTTAGTACTTCTTACGGTTTTAGTACTAATTGTCACTTGTCGAACGTCCTGGAGCGCAGATCTGACAACAGTAGAAGTTAATGTGCGATTTCTCAGAACACTGCTCATCATAAATCGATCGATCGATAAATCTCTTGCCGATGTGACTCTCTTGCGATCTTGCCCTGCACGTCTCCTGTACTCTTCAGTCTGCCAATAACGTCTAACATTTCTAAAGATGACGGATTTGGAAACTCGCAATGTCTGAGTCACCTCTTTATAACTGTGACCATTTTCAATTAAAGTAGCAGCTTTAGAGATCTGAGCTACTTATAGTTCCTCCGCCAAAAGTCTTACTGTGATTTCAAATTTAGCTTTTAATCTTCGGAGATTAAATATGTTGTGAAAGAACATAATAAAGAAAAAGATTGCTCGTGAAGGGCTTTCTATATTACGTTCAAATTATTTGAAGAAAAAAAATCGACTACCAGTAAGGACTTGAACCCACGACTACAGAATACCGTCCTGTTGCTTTGTCCAACTAAGCTATGGTAGCACTCCACTGGCGGTCCGAATTCATAACTTCATTTTAACATTTGAGAGGGCGCTGTTGTATATGTTCTATTATGTTCAACATATTATCAAATTCACGTTTTTTCACATAAATAGCGAATAATTTGGCAATACTAGACATCACTGATGACGGCTAGGGCATTGGACTTGCAACTGTCTATGCATAACTGACGTATCCAACCTACCTACGCTTACACGCAGGGAAAGTGTTTGTGCCAAGTTTCACTTCCCATCCCGACTATAGTCGTCAGAGTTATACAACCGCGGCTGTCATCAAATTGATACTAATCAGATCTAGTCACTGTCATGGTCATCTAGCAAAATACAAAAATAATACTCGTATACATTCTGGATACATTTTCTTGTTTCTAAAAAGTCACGGCAAATTGCATTTTAATCTATTGACATGTTTTAACGGATAAGAAACTGACATGAATGATTGTTTGTTAAAATTTTATTGGTGAAATGCAGAATTTCTTCTATAACATAATTGCCTTTGAGATTATTGCGGGTGTCATAGATAATCAAAATTTGTTTTTTTTTCCATTCCAGCGAGTGTTTCTTTCGGTATGCTACTTTTGTATGCAGCTGTAGCGTTAATACTATACAGCCCACGAGTTTGAGAACCATCTTTATGTCTTATATGACAAAGTTGAATTGACAAAATAACTAAATGTGTAAAAATATGCACAAGCAATCAAGCTAAGAGCTAGAAGGTGGGTTGTATACTGTGGTTTTGTTTATAGATAGGTATCGATCCTTTTTTAGTTATTGTCACACTACAATATTGTAAACAAACGAATTCCGTTCGGTTTTATGAAATTAAAGTTCAAAGTAGAACCTCTCAAACTATATGGACATTGGCGTCGATCCAAATAAAATATCAGTGGACTGGAGACAAATAAATACAACATTACGTACGTCTGGAATAACTCCAAATTGTTTATAACATTATATGACAGTCGGACGTACATTGGACGTTGCTCTGTGCAAAAAAAGATGTGTGAATGAAATTCCCTGTCCATCTGCGCATTATAAATAACAGGTACGGTATTTTCGGCGCGTTCTGTTTACGTGTTTTTCACGTGATTCCGAATGGTTTTTTAATGGTTTGACGTTCATAAATTGCTCGACATTGTTGTGCAACCGTGGGTGTTGCAAATTAGCCGTATATTAAAGTTGGAAATAGACTAACGATCCACTGATTGGATATTGATTGACGCCATTCGTCTATTACTGCGCGTTGAGTAGATTCAGTTGGATTACTGAGGTCATGTAATCTGTTGGTCATGTGATGTGGTGAGGTAGCGTGCATTGATTGTACTTAGGGAACTCGAGGTCACTTTGGGTTAATAGTTAGTGTTAATTATTGTATCATTTTCTGATTTTATAAATTATAGCTTCTGATCGTTTAACACAGTTAATTTTTAATTTTTTTAACATTCACACAATTCATAAAATACCTTGTTAATGAATCATTTTTATTAAAGTATTTTTTTTAAATATAGTATTACTAGTTATGCCCGTGATATGACTTGGCAATGTATTGTACACATATATTGCACTGATATACGAACAAGTGAATTTAGTTATTTTATTTATTATGATAAGCTAACAGTTTACATATTATACATACATGTTTATATATATGGGGCTATAGTCTCATATATATAAACATGTCTTAATCGACTCCCTCTGAATCCTCCAGTTCCTCATATAATAAAGTTATTGGGCGAACGAGACTTATTACAAATACACGAAGTGAAGATCTGCGTTTTGCGTCACTCAAAATATTTGGTACTTAGTTTTGGTTAGAAGTGCAACTAACGTGACGCTTACCATCAGCTTACCACTTTATATTCACGTCACTCATATTCTCTAAAAAAAGGTTACATCAATTAACAAAAAATTGGACAATGTGATTTTTAAATATGTTTTGTTAATTACTTTCTAACATTGAGTTCAAATAATGATAACAATCATGTGCCATGGTGTGCGAATGCGATGTTGAGCAGAAGTTTAATTGTGGTTGCTCACAGATTGCGCTCTGGACACCATGCCTCGCAACAAGTTTGAATACCTAATGCATAAAGTTAACAGCCCCAACTGTAATATGTGTGGTGTGCCGGAAGATGTGTATCACTTTCTGAGGGAGTGTGTTCAGAGTGCATCTGTAAGACATGATTTGTCTAAATTCGCTGATGTAAATCAACCTGATGCGGGTCTGTTCCAGAGTATCTTGGCTGAGCAAATGTCTGCCACAGCTAGGGTACTCTATCAGTCTACACACAGATTGATAAATCATATGTAATGAGTCTGTGTGAACACTATGGGACTGACATAGTCGGTGTACGACTCAAAGTCCCTAAATTAAATATAGAATTTAAAAAAAAAAAAAATTTGCCTGCCGTAAACAAACAATTCCATTGTTTAAAATTTACTTTTGGCATACCATAAAATTAGTCCGAACATGTTCTAAGTCTCTCAACGATTTATTAGATAGAAAGAAAGAAGAAAGAAAATAAATTTATTGCCATTAAAGACCAGCATTACATAAATACACTTAAATTAACAAAAAAAACAAAAATACATTAAGTAATGTATACTGAAAACCAGCGCCGCGCACACTTTATATGTGAGCACGGCAAATGCTGAGTGTACGCCTTTTGTCCTCAATTATGGTATTGTTTCCTTTTGATGTTTCTCTGTGTTTCTGTGTATTAATTTATGTGGCAATAGTGTAGTTGTGAGACAATAAATATAGTTTGATTTGATTTTGATTTAATGTTGCCTGATGTCAGGAATGAGTTTCGAATCAGCATAAACTAGGGTCACTCCTATATAGCACTGATTTTCAGTCGACGCTCATTTCTGACATCACGAACCCACAAGTGTTCAGTTCTCAGTTGTACTGTATGTTGCACAATGCGAGCAAAATATAAGACAATAGCCATTACATATATAATTTATCTTGTTACAGCTTCATCAGTACGCTACTAACGCACGTGCTGACGTACCACCTCGGCTGGGTGACTACCGTCAGTCCGTACGACACCACCGAATCCAACTACCCTCAATCTAAAATAGCACCTCGTCCCTACAACGCGCTCTGGGCTCAACTCTCCGATCTTTGCGGAAGTATAGGCTTTCCTCCACGAGCCGCAAGAACCATCATCAGTGGGGAAAAGAACACACAATTCGTAAATAGACTCTTATCCGTTTTAACTTATTTTCTCCGCTGCGGTGATGTCAAAAGGACGGAGTTTCATTATAAAGATTGTCAGCTGAAAGAAACGAAAACGATTAATGTTAACAGACAGTCTGGGTTGAAAAGGAACGCAACACGCATTGAGAAGTTAGACAGTGACGGTCTAAAAGTGATTAATAATACTCAGAACAGTGATAGCAGTGCCAGTACGCTAGTTGCGAGTGATGTAAGCTTGAAAAAGACTGACACGCTTGCAGATTCTAGACAGAAGCTCTCTACTAGCCCTGAGTGTTCCGGCTCTAAATGTCTCAAGCCGACTTGTCCCATTCGTAGGAATCCTACGATGATGCTGTCATCATTAAAGGCCTCCTCGGATTCTAGTCTCAACTCGTCGGTCTCGGAAGACTTTGTTTCGGAGCAAAACGTCGTATTCGTACTGGGCGATGATGAACAACTCGTCGGCTTAAAGAACAAGTCAACTAACGGAAAATGCGTGAAAAAGTCATCCAAAATCCACAATGAACCCGTCGTTTTAGAGCAACAGGAAAGAGAGTGCAATAGAAAAGGCTGCGAGGATAGAAACACTGAAAGCCCGTCGAAGTGCTGCGGGCAAACGCTTCAACATTCCAAACCCATAAAACATTCCGGTTTTAAGTTCGAGTTCGATAAGTACCCTCAAATAGTCACTAATTATATGAAAAGCAAGAATTTAGAGATATTAGATAGACATTATATTGGGAAACCGGGGAATTTGAAGTTGGATAACTTTCAGTTTGACCCGATGGTGGTTCCTCCGATACAGGAAGAGAAATGCGACGCCTGTGTCAAGTGTCAGATGATGGAGTCGATGCTTCAAACTCCTACCAACGCCTCGGAAATGGAGTACATGAACGATATGCCACGGATTTCGGAACCGCAGTACGCGAAAGAGACGCTAGTCACCGATAGCAATAGACAACACAGGGAGATATCGCCAAAAACCTTCGTTAGGAGAAGGAAAGAGAATGTGGTGGTTGTTAATTTGATTAGTAATTTAAAATTTGCTGAAGGTGTTGCTAAAATTGAAGCAAAGAGTTTGTCTGAAGGTGTAACAAGCAACAAGACTGAAAGTATATCGACAGACGTACCATTGAACATGGAAAATACTCTTGATAATGAAATCGATACATCAATTTCCACGAAAACTATGATGGCTCAAAATGTGGAACACACTGGAACAATTTATAGGGCAGATCGTTTAACATTGAAAGATGAATCTACGCTCCAAATTACCATGAACGCTTCAAATTCAAACCAGACACATACAGTTGAACTTTACAAAAGCGATATCAACGCAAATATAAGAAGCAATATACTGGAAAAGCAACTTGACACTGACAGAACATCGATAGCTAATTCAAAAACGTTAGAAATGGACAGCATTGTTCAAGAAAGTATTTCTAGTAATAAAAAAATAAAACAGGAAAGCATAACTTCACAAGAAATGCGAAAAATATCGATACAAGATGCAGCTCCAACAAATCCCGGTGAAACAGAACTGATCAAGACCGAATTCCGACCTCTGCAGATGTCAAATAGATTAAAACTCACCAAATCAACAAACAACTTGAAGACATTACTTTCATTAGATACACAATATGATGATGATGTATCAAATAAGTTAGCCGATCGAAGAGAATTAGATCAAATGTCAATACATGAATCAAAAGTGGCGCTAATAGATTTAACCAAGAGTGAATTAGATCCATCAAATATAACTACAGAGCAACCCGTTTCAAATATTGAAAAAGAACCAAATAGTAAAGTAACGGAGTTAGAAGTACGATTAAAAGCGTCTGCAGGATCCGATATTTTACCAAGTGATATATCCACGTTGTCAATATCATCAAATGATACAAAAGTATCAGAAGATAACTCTCCGTTTAAAACCAATCTGATTGCTACTGATAATTCATCAATACTTGAAACAAATAAACCGCCGTATCTTAAGCCGTTAGTTTTTCGAAGACCTGAAAGGCGAATAAACCGCGAGAGGGAAAAGGATAGAGTTATAGAAGTGAAGAGTGTGACCGAGTTTTCGTTGCCTGTATTGTGTAAGACTGAATTGAAACAGCAACAGTCCGGTTTCGACGAATTGCTATTAGGAGGAGTCACCGACCACTATGTACCTGATTTAATTTTACAAGGTAAGATATAAATGTAGATTAATAATTTAAATCATTCAGTGTCGATAAACCTAATCTTATCGTACGGACAAAATTTTGTATAAATTGAGTGTAATAAATAAATAAAATAATAATTGATACCGTTATGCTTCACAAGTATATCTATCTAGCCTTCTCTGGTATACCGAGCCAAGCTCAATCACCTAGATACTAGTGATAGACATTTTGACATTACTATAATTAAATTAATGGTTTTGATTATAATATTGGTTCTAATATTATTATCTCGGATCCGGTTAGAATATATTTATCGGAAAATGCAATCTTTTAAACGTTTTAGTTAAATACCTCTCGAGTCCTAGTCAGTTACATAATAGCAATAAAAGATGAACTCCTGAACTGGACGGTTCCATCAAGTCTACATTTTGAAGCGGTGATAGCATATTGACTGACGCTGGTTCGATCCCCGTTTGCGGCTTGAGCTTTCAGTGAAGGAACACATTCACAGCATGGGGGTACTTTCCGGTACCTGTCAGCTAGCTACTCTTAAGTTTTTGAATAATTGACTATTCACACAATATTTACATGCAGTAATTGAGAGCCAGTAAACAATAAAGGTCTAGAAAGATAAGTGTCGACTGGCCGGTTGGCGCAGTTGGTAGCACTCTGCCTTCTGAGCCGCTGATCCCGGGTTCGATTCCCGAACAGGTCAAACATTTGTGTGTATGAACATATCTGTTTGACCTGTGTCTGGGTGTGTATATGTATATAAGTATATACATATATAAGTATGTATATCAGTCATCAGGTTGCCATAGTACAGGCTCTGCCTAGTTTGGGACCTGAAGACCTTGTGTGAATGTTAAAAAAAAATTAAAAAAATATAAAAATATAAGTGTCAGTGAGGTGAGATAGTGGTGAAACTAGTAATTAAAAATTGAAGTCACTAACAGTAGTCCCGAGAAAAAACGTCTTGAAAATTAATAGAATAGTTCTGTTAAAACCAATATCTATGTTGAACACTTTAAAAAACACATTTTTCCTAATAAAAAAAAACATAAGCCATAAGTTATAGTTTTTTTTTACAGGCACAAAAGCAAAGCCTGCCTCGTGGGAACCAGAACTAAAGCGAGATTTGGACATCACGTCATATCTCAACAAACAGACGGACGCGCCGCCGGTACAGGCCGTCGCCATTATCGGTGATACGAATTCATGGTGAGTTAATATTTATATCATCATCATCTCAGCCATAGGACGTCCACTGGTGGATATATGCCTCCCCCATTGATTTCCACAAGGACCAGTTGGAAGC
The DNA here is from genome assembly GCA_934044485.1 of Apeira syringaria. Classification (NCBI taxonomy): domain Eukaryota; kingdom Metazoa; phylum Arthropoda; class Insecta; order Lepidoptera; family Geometridae; genus Apeira; species Apeira syringaria. The sequence continues at coordinate 6,472,526 of OW203665.1, read as the reverse complement.
GGCCCGCATCCAGCCCTTGCCTGCAATCTTAGTCAGGTCGTCCGTCCACCTGGTCGGTGGCCTTCCTATGCTGCGCTTGCCAGTCCATGGTCTCCATTCGAGAACCTTTCGAGCCCAACGGCCATCGGTTCTTCGAGCTATATGCGCTGCTTACTGCCACTTCAACTTGCTAATCCGCTGGGCTATATCGGTGGCTTGCGTTGTTCTACGGATCTGCTCATTTCTGATTCGATCACGTAGAGAAACCCTGAGCCCTCTCTATAGCTCACTGTGCAACTCTGAGCCTGCTCAAAAGGCCCATAGTCAGAGACCACGTTTCAGTTCCGTATGTCATCACTGGTAACACACATATTTATATAACAATACATAAAAGAGATCATACAAAGTTGGTATTAAAATACTATAAAAAATATTTTATGTGATATTCTCCAGCGGCGTGGCGTCGGTGCGCTCATACTGTAATGGCCGCACGCAGACAATGTGGGCGCTAAAAAAAATTAAGTATGGTGATAGAGTTCCTAGAGTCATAAATTATTATTGGAAATTTCCTCGCCTTTACAGTTTTTTTTCTAAAAGTTCTTAAATATTAATCGTTTTTAAGTTATAAACAAAAACTACCTCAATAAATTACGACCTTAGCCTTATTATAAATTAGCCTCAAGGCTAATGAGTAATTTTATTTTGACTTAGTAGTATTTAATTTATTTTCACCAGTAAGACTCGAGTAGTAATATTAAGGACTTGTTCAACATTATTGTACATTATTGTAGAAATGTCAATACCTAGAATACTTATGCTACGTATACTTATGAACCTTGAGAAGACTATTTTAGGATAGAATAGAATATTCTAGTGGAAAGAGGAAAAGAGGCTACCGAGGCTGTCGGCTTTTTCCTTTGCACTATGGGCCGTCTTTATTGTGCAAGTGCTTATATTTATATAAATTATTTTGCCGAGTACAACTTCTTTGCTTGTGCTATTATGTTTCTTGCACTAGAACACACTTATTAAGTTACATTCTAAAGATGTACGATATTTTGCGGTACGGTTACGGTTGCGGAGAAGATAAGAAAGATCTTGTTATTTTTTTATTTATTTATTAACATTCACACACGGTCTTCAGGTCCCAAACTAGGCAGAGCCTGTGCTATGGTAACCTGATGACTGGCATATATACTTATATACATATATACACCCAGACACAGGTCAAACAGACATGTTCATGCACACAAATGTTTGACCTGTCCGGGAATCGAACCCGGGACCAGCGGCTCAGAAGGCAGAGTGCTACCAACTGCGCCAACCGGCCAGTCAATTAAATGTGGCCGCCCGGCTATATTAAAACTGACGTGGTTTTGACACATTATAAATGTATAATACACGGGAGTTACTCACGTAATAAGTCAGAGGGTTCCGACTATAGTTTCAACCACATTCGGTGGTCTTTTACAAGGAGAATACGGGCGCTCGCGGACGCGATCGCGGTTCGCCTAGTACTGAATAAGAAAAAGACCTGAGAGACTCCTTGAAAAAGACCACCGAATGTGGTTGAAACTATAGTCGGAACCCTCTGACTTATTACGTGAGTAACTCCCGTGTATTATACCTTTATAATAAGAAAAAGATCATTATGTTATTATTTAACACATATTATTACGTTTCAGGGAAGTGCGGGTGGTTGGACGGGAGTGCGGCACGGGCGGTATGTCTTCGTTAGTGGGCGCCATGTTGGATACGCTGCCTGCCATGAGGAACGCCAAAGTACCAGCTCATCAGGTAATATACCCATAAGAACATTAAAAAAAAATTAATGTTTCAAGGAAACATACCTTCATTTTTAGCAAGAAACCCAATGATATTATATGTGTATATGAGGTAGATGTCGCACAAGCGCGTGGAAACTGAGGCGGCAAAATTAAGTCAATTGTAGTAATTTTCATTACGACGCGTATTTCAAGCGCAAGTCAAAATATCAAGCTATCCTTTTCTATATTATTTGTACCGTGTTATCTGTCGCAGTAAGCATGTTTATGTCGTAAAGGAACACAATCTGAGCACCGCGCAGTATGAATATACGTCATCTTTAGTAAAACATCATTGAAGAAACCGAACTAAACTTATTACCTATCAAAACTGATACTTGAAGTATGTATTCAAAATTACAATTTTGTTACGGTTTAATAAATTTAACATGTGTGTGGTTCGTAATGAGACCTTTGGTTACGGAAAATCAATTTTTTTCTTGATACACCATTATTCACAATAACTAAATGCAAGCAAAACAAAACAAAATCGATAAAAATGTTCAAAGTATTGCAGTTCCGCACCGCGAAGTTAAGCGTTCTATTTTTAAACTTTTCGTCTGAAAGCAACATCTAGGAAGGAAGCGTGCCTGGTGTCATCATTACAAAATTAAACGATATCTTAGGACGTTAGGGATATAATTTTAATGTGTCTTTTACTTGTTGAAAGTGAATAGTTTTAGGTCTAAGTAATAGTAATAAAGCCCTTGTATATCAGGGGCCTAAGTCTACTATTCAACATGGCAATATGATCGGCTCACAATCGGCGATTTTGACAGCTTCGGTACTCTGCTATTTTTAATTCGTTCATATTGAATCAATCTCGATTCAATTCTAGATTCAATGACACAACGCGTTATTTCCGTAGTCTGTTAGCACATTAAATGTCTAATGCCCTACTAAATCAACATAGGGCGAGCATAGATTCAACATAGACTCAGGCTGCTATGACTTAGCAGACTGCGGATTTATGACGTTGTCTTATTGGCATCGGATCGGCCTCGCAGCAGACTGAATATGAACTTTGAATTAGTAGACTTGACACCCTGATATGTATGTTGATATGGATAATTTATTGTACGTGAACAAACAAGTTCTACTTGGGCACGAAGCTTTTTGCTTCCATTTTTATAATGCGTACTGCCAGTGAGTCACTCACTCACTGTCTGAATCTGTGTTTCCCGATAGGTACAACCCGGAGTCTTAAGTTTGCGTGCAACATCTTAGACCGCGTCGTCACTTAACATCAGACGAGGCAGCGGTTGACCGTATGCTTACGGGAAAGCGCCGAGCAAAGTTTGTTCGCCCACCGAAATTAGATACTTGAGTGATACTCGACCAATCTTTACTATATTTAAATATACATATAGAACACAGAAATCTTGCTTTACAAGTATCAAAATTTAAAATTCTTTTGGTTTCAGTGTCTTGCATTCTTGGAGAGCAAACTCCGTGAATTCTGCGTGCTGTCAAAGACTCTAGCTGATATGCTGATGTCCACAGACTTCTGCGACATCGCAACTCTCACCAAATCGCTCAATATAGACATTAATGATGTACCATTGTTGTTAGCGGTCGCCTCTACACACACGCCACAAGTCGCCACGAGATACGGTATAAGCTATAGGTAGATACAACTTTGTCTGTAAAGGAATAGAGCCTAGATTTCGTTTTTTATATTTACTCTATCGTAGATGATTTTTTTCTAGTAATAAATCACCTAATTGCTGTCGGTGTTAGTGACGTAGTAGTGTTAGTAAGAATCACAAAGTGCACGCCATAAGTCGCCACGAAATACGGTAACAGCTATGCTGTATATAGCTATGAGTAGATACAACTTTATCTGCACAGGAATAGAGCCGAGATTTGTTAGTTTTGTTGTTACCAAAGCGCTTAGTATAGGCGTTAATAACGTCTTATTGGTCGCCACTGCGCAGAAGCCACAAGAGATACGGTATAGGTATAGTTAGATACAACTTTATCTTTTCCTTCTAGTAGTGATAACTTTCAATCAAATTGCTTAATGTACGTTAAAATGCACACGCCCACACGTTGCTGCTACAAACCATATTGGCCGCTTGTAGATTTAACTTTATTTCAAAGTAATAGAGTCGATTTTTTTAGTTTTGTCTTTTTTATGAGAAGCAGTTTCTTTTTGTTCTATACGAAGTAACATCTCAGAAGAATATACGGAAGGTCAAAGAGGTCCATTTCTGTTTTATATATTGAGTTTTACGAAGTTCTTGTAGCACCTGACCTGTGTTGTACCATTTTTACATTGGGCTTAGTTCGTTTTGACAATTATAACCATTGTAACGAATTATCCAATACCATAATAATCGTTCATTTTCTTATTCAATACTCTACTGGTGAACTAATTCGTTCTTTTTATCATTCGTTCAGTGAATCGTAGAATCTTAATTCTTTTGTATATTAAACTTTATGTGCACAGGGATAGAGTTAAAATTTAAGTATGTGTAATGACTTTGTTATTTAATATTATATATGATATTAAATGTGACGTTATGGTAATATATACAATATATACTCAGTTTTTACTAGCCCTTCAATTCCCCTTTTTTAGATTGTTATATGTGCAGCATAATAAACCTTATCTCAAAGATAATAAGAAAATATTTCTAAGCAATAGTTTCGTTCAAATAGATATATATATATATATATATATATATATATATATATATATAAGAAATGCTCTGATATTTAGATGCTCTAAAAAAACATAATGGGCATTAAAACCGACTTGGGACCTTTATGTGCAGTTTTATCTTACGTAAATAAGACACATATCATATTGCTTAGATAAATATTATATTTTAAAATCTTACTTTATTGCAATGGAAGTAAGCTATTTGTAGTTCAATCAATTTTGTATTATATCGATTGTATATAAGGTTTGATATTGAATGCGTGATTGATTGAAATACGATTTCTTTGAAATATTACATGGAGAGCACTGTGATTTATGTTCAATATTCAATTAATAATAATTATGTTTAAATGTTTGTGATATGTATGTATGTATTAGATTGAAGAGGTTTTTAAAAGGCCTGCATATGTGATAGTCACTAATTAATGTTGATTAAATTTTATTATTTAAATAATTCGAAGCTTTGATGATTTATTTTATATTCATTATTGATATAAAAATGTATTGACTTTCTATGAAGTACGAGTTGTAATTCTATATTGGATCGCATAAACTTAGGTGCGGTTTTGTCTATAATTCGCATGTTTTTTTCGAATTATATCATGTGGCATACTTTAAATTTTCCCCAAATTTCGTATCATTATTGACGCATGTCATTTTACGCATAAGTAATTAAATTTTTAGGTGATTATACGTGTAATTCTTGTTTGATAATCTATGAAAAATGTTGAAAACTGACGTGGTTTTGACACATTATGAATATATAAAACACGAGAGTTACTAACGTGGTAAGTCCACTACGTGTAGTGATTGCAGTGTTTTAATTTTACTCATTGTACCACCGATGTTAAAAACGCTACTTTTTTTCGCATAATATAAAATTATGCACTAGTATTGAATTGTAATTATGTATTTCTAATGCGCATCTATGCCGAACCTTATGGTTCTTTTTTCATAATTGGGGCAGTTATGTCATAGATAAAAATATAAACACAAATTATATTTTTTCATGACATAAATATTACATTATTAGATGGTACTAAATCTGCTAGACACTTTTCTTGCTGATATCAAACTCTTCAGATATCATCGTAGTTTGCTTTTTTCGAGGCCTTGTATCGTACAAAGACATGTTAAACAATCCTTCTTTACCGTGCAGAATAATCCCCAAATGCCAAAAACACTTTTAAACCGATATATAAATATAAAATGTATGCTTAATGATGTTTTATTTCGGAATATATGATGAAAGATAATATTTTTTTTTTATATTAATAAAATGAATACGAATAACCACTTCGATAATGCTGAATATACAGATACCTATGCGTAAAAATATGCGTAATTAGCTATGCGATAAAATATCCTAATTAAAATATGCGAAACAAATAGCGGCCAAAAATATTTGTAAGACTGTATTTTTGTTATCATATCAAATAATATCACACTACCATTTGATTAAATCTCGGCATTTCGTTCGAGTTGCTTCTATCGCGCTCTTGTAGACTTCAGTTTGGCATATCCAAATTTTAATAAAACCTTTTTTTAGACCTTTGTATCTAAGAATTTTATTATTTCTTATAAATGTATAACACACGGGGATTACTCACGTAATAAGCCGCGAGTATTCTTGAAAAGACCACCAAATGTGTTTGAAACTAAAGTAGGAACTCTCTGACCTTTACGTGAGTAATTCCCGTGTTTTATACATTCTGTGACAAAACCACGTCAGTTTTTATAAGAAAATTTATTATTTATGTCTGTCAAATACCGTTACCATATAACCTATGTAATGTATGATCAAATTATAAAAAAAGAAGTATAATTAAATCACAGTAATATACCGGTAATACACCGTAATAATAACAAAATATTTGTTTCTATAATCCCTTTGTGAAATCAATATTAAAATACATTTTAAGGCTTGGAAAATATTTGAATGAAACTTGGCCTCTTATTATTATCAAAGGATAGTAAAGCCACTTTAAAAAGTATCTTACTATAGCTTACCTGCCATTTCTTCTTACTTCTTCTTATCAGTAATTGAACATCCACTGCTGGACATATACCTCCCCTATATAGGGGGATTTGCCAAATCTCGCCACGCTTGGCAGGGTTGCCGAGCGCAGTATAATTTCCGATCTTCAGAAGTTCGTGATCCCTTAGCCGACTTTTACTGCATCCACGGGAAGAGATGGGGGAGTACTATTCTAGGCCGGTACCACCACGGCAAACTTGAGTGTTAAGTGCATATATATTTTCCCCTGTTATTAATTACAAATTCGATTCTGTAGCCTAAGCATTAACGTGACGAAAACGCCGAGTAAAGTTAAAATGAAATATCTTATTAAATCATTGTGGTTCCGCTTCAACCTTTCGTTTATCAATTAACATTTTCCAACATATCTTATTTGCGAAGAATTATCTACAAAATTTACTCATTATTGCGATTCAGTCCACAAAACGTCTTACCAAACAAAACATGCAAAAAAGCTAAGTCACTGTAATTTAATGCGAACTGATTGAGGCACGCTATTATAGCTTAATTGGCAAGCAGCTGGTCTGTATTCTGTAGTCGTGGATTCATCTCACTGGTAGTCGAATTTTTCGTTCAATAATTTAAGTGCTAAAACGTACTTTATAATATATAATATTATTATAATTAATATATAATCTGTAAATAGCTATTGAAATACTCAATTGCATCAAAATATCAGCATCAAATGTTGTTTAGTAAGCTGTTGTGATCAATCACTAATATATCAATTACTTCAGTATTTATATCTTTGTTTTATTCAATTGCATATATTATAACAATACATTATAATTTTGTTTTATTCAATTTTTAATTGAACTTTCATTGTACCTTGTAATACATATCTGATAAAAACAAAAATATTCGTTGAACCTAAGTTGAAAACCGTTATTGTCTGATCTTCATGTTGGTAAAGTGTACATTTTGTTATTAGTGATTTTAATTTTATATAATATTTTTATACGTTAATCAAAATAATAAATTATTTTTTTCATATTGACCTGTTGTTTCTGTTTTCAAACACACCTAGTGTAGATACATAATACTTGTTTTAAATATACCTACCATGTATGCAAAATTTGTCATTATAAAAATAAACGTTTGAAAACCTACAAAGTTAATACAGGTATATAAAATGTCGCACGACTTTCGCCGTGGCTGCGACATGACTTTTGTGTCTCCGGAGTTCGAATCCCGGCAGAGAAAAACATTTGTGCGATGAGGGTAGGTCTTTGTCCCGGGACTTCGATGTTTGTATGCTGTGATTGTGTGTGTCCATTCCTCCGTTGTCACAGGGAAATCTCTGCAGGGTTAAGAGTTTAAAAAAAACTTTCCAGAATGAACGAAGGTCTTGATGGTGATAGTGCACCTCCTAAAATACATGCATCGATGTATTTTATCTAATATTATAGTGTAATATACAGATTAAAAAATCAAAAACGAAACTGACTTAATAGACGATATATCGAATTAAACTAAAAAAGTTACATTATGATACAGCTCTTCTATGGACAAGTGTATCATAATGTAACTTTTTTACCATTAAGATACTTCAGCTGGACCAAGGAGGTTGAAATGCAGTGGTCAAACGCTTGCCTATTCCCAATAAAAAAACATCTATTTGTATTGACTTTCTAGGTTTGATATTCCGCTATGCTTCCGCTGCGGGGAAACGGCCCTAAGAGAGGAATATCCGCCATAATCCCTTGCCAATTTGGGCTGGTGATGTTGCCAGCCTAGTCCATACTGCTCAAGCCCTGCAATGCAGGAATGGAACATTTCACAGGGCATGTGAAATAAAATGCCATGCGTCACACTTGCTACTTTTCATCAGACAGACACTTCAGTCCCTGAAATCATAACCTGACTTCAGAATCATTCGAGCTTCAACGTTAATTATTCGTCTGTGATAGTGCAGATAAGTCGTAAGTCAAATGGCGCTGTGAAAAAAACATTCTCAATTGTAACTTCTACTCTATCTTCTATTATGCGATTATCGTCATTAAGACGCCGCCCCATACGACGCTCCACAGACTTCTGACACTTATTAGTGGCCAAGTCAAATCTAACCTACTTTAAGATCTCACATTTTTAAATCACAGCAATTGTTATAGGTATCCAATTAAGCAAAGAAATAGAGTTTAATACTTGTTCATAATGTTATTTTGTTCCTATATATACTTATTTCGATTTTACATAGAACTTGGCACCCATTTAGATCTGGCTCTCCGTTTTTATATTTATGTTTTTGGTGGGATAATAATTCTCTTCATTCTGCAATTTTTATTAATATACCATGTATGAACATTTTTAGAGAATAGTTTTCCGAGCAACCTTAAGTTTACGCCAGTGGAGGGGTTAACGGGTAATTACTTAGTGATTAAAAGCACCACATATCTGTAACGTACGTACACCTACGTAAGTATCTACATTCAAGCCTCAAAGGCAGTGTAAGCTTAAAATAACAAAAGATAATTGCGAAAGTTTCAAACTACCCACATCATATTAAAATTGTTCAACTCCTAAAGTTACTTTACTTTGCCCTTTAGCAAACTCTACATGAGTACTTACACAAGAGGAAAAGTAATTTAGAGCCAGTGAATTCTGCGAAACACAGTTGTGAACTAGGTACTATTTCACAACTGTGTTTCGCAGAATTCACTAGTAGACTGCAGGGAGTCTATACATATAGGTAGGTAGGTAGGGTAGGTACCTATAGCGTCAATTAACATAAAATATGGTATTAATTTGTTTGACGATAATCCCAGAATAAGTAGAAGTTATTTACATCTCATTACTGTTATTATTGACAATGATTGATTTTTGTGACTTACACCAATAACATGTCAGTGACTTTGATAGTCAGTTATATTATTGTAAACTCTAAGGCTTTCACGGCCGGCGTTGCATGTTCGCACGCTCTTGTCGCCGCTCGGACCTGAACCACTGAAGATGTCTACCGCAGTGATCGACGAAACGTCTGGAACACAAGTTTCACTTAGACCACGGCCAAACAGCCCGGAAGCAATACATACAACCGTTATATTATTATTATTATCTCGTCGTGTTATCTATAAGGGTCGCTTGTTTATTCTAGTTCTAAAAGTGAAAACTTTAAGGCTCAATGTAAGTTTGTCATCTTGAACCTACAACCGTTGGTGAAATTAAGCTGTTTGTTTTCCATGTAAAATAAAATAAAATAAAATCACAAACCTATATTATAAGTTTGCTGAAGAGATAGACTCAGACTTGAGACTTGAGACCAAACATAAGCGTAGCTAGATAGTGGCCCCTGCTGTGTTTCATAGTCAGACCATTTTATTGGTTTAGGAAAGATGTAATATGACTACGGGGCGGAACATTTTGCACTCGTTGAAAATGACATTATAAATTCCTATGTGCAGATTACAGATACAGATTATTATAAGCATCATCTCAGCCATAGGAAGCCCACTGCTGGCCATAGTTGCTGGCCTTGCATTGATTTCCACAAGGCGCGGTTAAAAGCAGCCCTAACCTGCGATCTTAGTCAGGTCATCTCTCCACCTGCAGGTCGGTGGCCGTCTTTTGCTGGTCTGTGTCCATAGCTCGTTGTGCGACTCGGAGCCTGCTCAGAAGGCCCATAGTCAAAGACCACATTTCGGTTCCGTAAGTAATCACTGGCAACACACACTGTTCGAAGACCTTCGTTTTCAGGCATTGTATGTTTCTCGATTATAATTATTTATCTCGAACCGAATTCCATTGACATTCATTCAGCTGTTTCGACGTTGGACGATGGTGTAACACACAACGATCCACCCAACCTTTAGCAAGCATTGTGGGCGTTTCTGTAACGAGGTGGAAGTTTCTAATGTAATAACTTTTCGAAATAATTGCGCGGAAGGCCTATTTAAAAGTTAGTCGATTCATTTGCACCAAGAAGATTAAAGAGCCGCCAACTTTTTTCTTATTTAGGCTTGTGTTGCTGAAATCCTCATTTATTTTGTAATTCGACGGGAATTATTGGACGAGGAAAAGTCGCTTTTGTAACAGTTTTATCCCACTTAAAATGTAAAAGAAAAAAGTTCATTGGAGTAATTATTTTTTTGTTTTTATACAAAATACAGAATACTTTGTTGCTTAAAACTGTGTACATAAGATGGTCAAGGTTATAAGTTTCAACAGATTGCCCGTACGTTGAACGTACAATTATTAGTGGTTTACGCATAAGGAATAATCTTCGCATACATAGGAATATTTATTACATCTATTTCTATCTATCTATTTATAATAGAAACTTTAAAGAGTTATTTTTCAACAAAATATTCATAATTATAGAAAGTCTAAATTAAATAAGGGGTCTTGTAATGGCACATTTTGATATGCGTGATGGTAATACTTACTAAAAATCGTCAAAACTAATTGCCCATTTTATGTACCTCATGTTATCAGTACGGTCACCGTGGCGCAGTGGTTAGTGTCAGTGACATGACTACTGTGTCTCCGGGATCCTGGGTTCGAATCCCTGCAGGGGCAAACATTTGTGCGATGAGTGTAGATGTTTGTCCCGGGTCTTGGATGTTGTGTGCTGTGAAAGTCTGTGTCCATGCCTCCCGGGATACAGGGAATAATAGTGCGGGGGTCGGAGTATAAAAAAAATAAAGTAAAGGTGACTCAGTAGTTTTTGTAGCAGAAACCGAGCCTACGTGTGCTATTATTTATGTTATTTGTGGCATTTATTTGCTGCTTCTAAAGAACAAAGTATACGGTTAGATATTTTCTTGATTCCATTACAGTTGTCGTTATTAAAATAAAATACGATTAAATAATTATTCTTTCTTTATTTATTATTAATTATTAGGCCGTGGCGTTACCGGCTTAGAATAGTACTCCCCCATCTCTTCCCGCGGGTGCCGTAAGAGTGGGCTAAGGGATCACGTACCAGAAGGTGGGCAGCAGCGCCTTCTGAGGATTGTAAATCATACTGCGCTCGCCAACCCGCATGTTAAGCGTGGCGAGTATTGGCAAATCCCCCCTATATGGGGGAGGCATATGTCCAGCAGTGGACGCACATGGCTGAGAGAAGAAGAAGAAGAAGATTTATTATTATTTAATTATTTTAATTTATAAATGAACTGCAGTACTATCTTGTGATTAATCAGCAAGTCGCGCATTTATAGGCTTACAAATAAATGATGACCTGCAAGATTGAATAGGAAATAAGACTAACAAAAAACAGACACCTAATGAAACCATCTAAAAGCCTTACCAATCCACTAGCAAAATACACAACAAAACACATTTTTGTTATTAAACTGACGTGGTTTTGAGACATTAATAAAAACAACACATATAGGTTGAAATAATTCACATCTTAGACAACCTGGAAAAATGAAGGAAGAAAGGATGACGAGTTTAAATCCCGAACAATAGAATTCGTTCACTCATCCGCATATAGTACCTCCCGCAACTGATTGCAGATACCCTTAGTAAAGAAAAAAATGTACGTTCTTAACTTCAATATTCAAACTAAAAAAAAATCTAGTTTGATATCAACTAAATCAATTAGATTTGGTAAGTTTTGTGATTCAATAGTATTTCTAATTTTCTAAGGTTACACACGTAAGAAAGGAAATAAAAGTAGTGTTTATAAAATTATAAGCGTCTTTTTTTTTTTTTTTTTTTTTTTTCTAACGGTCTAATGCTGTTTGCCTCTACCGGCATTTACAGCTTCACCGGAGGGGGGGCGAGCACAGATGGTGCTCAGCCCGGTATTTGTGCGGGCGCAGAAGGCGCACCGCCTAGTTAGGCTAGCGCTGACGGCGCTGTGCCACTAGGAGAGGGCGAGGCGACTAGCTCAAGGGCACCACTGAGGTTCGGACCTCGGCTTGAGCTGTCTCCAGGACAGGGAGTTATTGGATCGACTTGCCCCGGTACCAAAGTGGTCCGTAAGTGGGCCCTAAGGATGTTTGCTCTTTGACTATTTGGAGAGAATCTAACCAGGATGTTTTTGCCTCGAGCTCGCCGTCGAGCTCGGTGTCGGATTGTATTATAAGCGTCTATTCCTTAACTCTTTATATTTTTATTTTAGATGTATGATGGGCAGATAGAAGGCAATAAACATAAAAGGCTCGTAAAGGTCCCCCTCTGCCTGCGGTTCAGCTAATGGCTGCAGAAAGTGGAGCACAATTGCAATAAAACGGCCATTACCGGGTTAATTGCATTGCTTCTGTTTATTTAAATGGTATAGATATGCTTGGTTTTAATATGATTCGCCAAAAAAATCAATAGGTGGATTTCTAATTAAAAATAATGCTTGTAATTTTTATTCCTTGAGAATTAATTCTCCAAAAATCGATAGTCTATATTTGGGGTGGACTGTCTAACACCTACGGTGATCTACAGCAATAAAATTGAACAATAGCGATGAACTCGCAAACACAAAAAAACATTGTAAACTCTAAGGCTTTCACGGCCGGCGTTGCATGTTGTATGTATTGCTTCCGGGCTGTTTGACCGTGGTCTAAATGAAACTTGTGTTCCAGATGTTTTGTCGATCACTGCGGTCGACATCTTCAGTGGTTCCGAGTGGCAACAAGAGCGTTGAACTCTCCTTCGCGGCGTCTTCGATACTGAGTATCAGAGTATCAGTATCAGAGAAGATGCCACGAAGGAGAGTTCTACGCTCTTGTCGCCGCTCGGACCTGAACCACTGAAGATGTCGACCGCAGTGATCGACGAAACGTCTGGAACACAAGTTTCACTTAGACCACGGCCAAACAGCCCGGAAGCAATACATACAACACACAAAAAGCCATTGTACAAATTTACAAGTATTATTAAATGTAGCTCAACGTCTCTCAGTAACTAACTATACATAGCATTAAATGAAGCCGATCGCTTCTTCTTGTTGTCTACTAACTTCTTTAAACCTTATTTGTAGTAGTTTTATTTTTACTAGTGACCCAGCAGTCGCGGCTCCGGCGCGGCTTTGCATGGATGCAATTTATATACCGATAAAAATTCATTGTCAGAATTTTTAATAACAAATTAAGTAAAACAATTTTGCAAAAAAAAAAAACATAAAATGGAACCGACTTCAAAAGTGTGAAACAACATGTTGAAGTCGGTTCCATTTTTTGTTAAAAAAAATGTTTTCACCCTTTTCAGTGACATTTGCTAATCACGGGATCAATTTTATTGTCATTGTGTATGTGGAGCGATTTCTTCACCCGCAATTAGAATGTCGTCCAAGTATACGTAACAATTGTCAGTTATTGCAGTGTAACTCAAAAACTCCTTGCCCAATTTTGATGAAATTTAAATGGAACCACACGGGTAGCACTAGATTTCAAATAAAAAAATCACCAAAATCAGTTTATCCCGTAGAAAGTTCTGAGATAACAAGCATTAAATAAAACATACGGCTCGAATTGAGAACCTCCTTTTTTGAAGTCGGTTAAATAATCGTTCACAATAGACACCGCAAGCTCTCAATGTACCTACTTGTCCGGATTATTTTCTCTCTGAAAACATCTTTTGAACACTCGTTAAAAGTATGGCTTTTTCTCTTAAGTTTTTTATGCCGCTATAAAGGTTTCGTTTGAGTGAATACTTATAAAGTTTATTTATTCGGAGATTTTTATGAGTTTTCGATAAAGATAAAGTAGCCTGTCTTGTTTGGGACATTACAAGTTGTTTATTGATATTGGATAAAAATGTAATGCATATTTTAAGTTATATTTCATAGTAAATAGCTATCTTATAAAGACCGATTCATGGGAATCATAAGAGGCGATATAGCTGTTGGCTATCTCTGCACCAAGCGTCACCGTAATTCAGAGATGTAAAGCGCCGTCTGTTGGCTAGTGGCCAAACTTCACACATATTTAAAAGAGATTAGTTCTAATACTTGTGCGCAGCGGAAGATTGATTGACGTTGTGTTACAATGTTAAATTTCTCATAATTAGGTTTTTTAATCCGTAGTCTTAAAACGCATCTCGCATTTGTAAAATAATCCCAATTTTCAAAATTTTAAGGTATGTATGTGGCTGATTCAGATACTGTTAGGATGATGTACTACTCCTTGTGCCAGTCTCTATTAATATATTGTATAATGTCTTGGGGAGGGATCTGGAAATCTAACCTTCTGCCACTTGAAAGAGCAGAATAGTGAGATGCACCATCAAATGTTAACAAGCTATAAACTACAAACTACTGTAGTAAATTTGTTTCTTTTTTGACTGGCCGGTTGTCGCAGTTGGTAGCACTCTGCCTTCTGAGCCGCTGGTCCCGGGTTCGATTCCCGGACAGGTCAAGCATTTGTGTGTATGAACATGTCTGTTTGACCTGTGTTCTGGGTGTGTGTATGTGTATAAGTATATATCAGTCATCAGGTGACCATATTACAGGCTCTGCCTAGTTTGGGAACTGAAGACCTTGTGTAAATGTTGTCCCATAAAAAAAAACAATCAAATCAATAGTTACGCAAAAATTGAGTTGCACCATCAAACGATGGTTAAAATGACGTCACGATACGATAACGATAACCATAACCGCTCACTTTTGGCCGGTTATTGTTAATGTTAGTGTCATGTCATTGTGTGTGGCGATCAGCACGTCTTGTATTTTGGGCACAGAGACCTACTTTCTGTCTAACTAGTTGTCAGTCGCTCACTAACCCAAAAGCTCAGTACATACACATATCATAAAAGTGAAGTTGAAGGTCGATTTGTATTTGCGACGATTTATCCATTGAATCATTTTACTTGAAAAATCTGAAGCGCTATTCTGTAAAATTCAGCAACACTTTCTTCTACCTTAAGCATAAAATGTACATTACTCTAGTTTTCCCGCTACCTCAATTATCCGACGAGAACTATACTTCTCCAGGATGAAAAATAGCTTATGTGCTATTATTGTGCTAGTGAGCGTCGTATATCGGAATTCCCTAGAAAATACAATAAGTAATTCTGCAAAAGGTAAGTAAAAAAAGGTAAATAACTCACATTAAGTAATGCCCCAGCCCTTTTAGGTGTTCATAAGCAACGGTGACTGCTTACCATTAGGCGGCCCATGTATCTTGCACTCTACAGAGTTAAAGCATAAAGCTATTCATCATCTCAGCCATAACGTCCACTGCTGGACATTAGCCTCACCTATTTTTGGGGGGCGTTGCCAATACTCACCACGCTGGCGGGTTGACGAGTGCAGTGCCATACCACAACTTTAAAGCATATAAATCTTTATGGGTGAGCTTCATAATAATTGAGTAATTGATTTGACGGTCGTCGTGGCTCAGTGATCAGCGACGCTGACTTTGGAACCGCGACCCCGGTTTCGAATCCCGGCCGGGGCAAACATTTCTGTGATGAGCAAAGATGTTTGTTCTCGGGTCTTGGATGTTTGTGTATTGTGATTTTGTGTGTCTATGCCTCCCGCGACACAGGGTGTCCTAGTGCGGGGGTATGAGTTTGTAAGGAAAAAAAAATCAAAATCAAATCATTGACAACATTAGAATTTTAGAGTAGTTGTGTCTTTGTTGTGTCATCATTTAGTCACCAATTGATATATAACAATATACATAACACAATCCCAAGTTTGAATTAAGCCGGAAAGAATTCGTACTGAAACATTCTTTATTACTTAAACCGGTGCCTTAGACCCTACCTCATCAACCTGTTGAAACTACGTGTTTGAAGTCAGAACCGAGGAAATGAGAGAACCCCTCCATACAATGAATTCTTTTGACGCCACCGACTTTTCTCATTTCGTTGCGCGACTTTTTCACAAAGCCCTCAAATTAAATATCTCCGGCTATAGAGGCAGTATTTATAACTTTGAAAGGGCAAGGTCATAGAAGTCTCAAATATGGCGAGTATATTAAGTTTGATTTCTGGCAGCCATTTCAATCGGATTGCTACGTTTTGATAAGATGAAAATAATTATAGTAAGATATGTTTAAGGAAAAGTTTCGGGAAAAGACTACGGGAAGATAAATATGATTAAAACGCAGGACTTTCCAAACGGGTGGCTTGGGAACGCTTTGTTGCGTTGACGCGAATTGACCCTTCCGCAAATCTGAACGCTAATCTATTAATGTAACTTTCAAAGAATTTGTATTTGTATATCTGTGTAATGAATACAACTATAAAAAATTTTGCGATGTAAGAAGTTTAGTCTGCATGGGAGATTGATTGCCTAATTTTTTTTAATTAGTTTTTATACTGTATAGATCTAGCGTTTGACCACTATCTCACTTCATGGTCAGTGACTATGTGTTCGAAGATGTTATCACGCTAAACCTAGAATGCTCACTGGCTCTTAAGGACTACTGCCTGAAAACACTATGTGGTTGGTGACAGTTTACAGTACGCTCCCCCCGCTGAGCTATCATCGCTTCAATATTCGCTAAATTTAGTTATAAGTATTTACTTTGGATACAATTAGAGGACGGCAGCGGGCACAGTCGTTGTATTAGTACAAGATCCATGCGTCTACCACGGTCTCGGATTTTTGCCAATGGAGTTTTGCAGCCGTTCGTACGTGACAATATTAAATAACACAGAAAACCTTCACTTCAGAGTAGTACAAGATCGATGAATATTCTAGATTCCGTCGAGGTCCCGTACAATATTCTAGATATCACAATGCAAACCCAGAATAAAGGGAACGAATAATTCAAGCAAACGAGCGTCGCTATAGTATCTTTAAACTGGTAAATTATTTGCTACTACTTATTTACTTCACACCTATATGCATTAATGCCTACACAGTCATGTTCTCTTAAAAACAAAAAAAGACGTGTGGCACTCGGGGACTGCCGCGGTAAAGCTATTGCATAACATTTTTTATCAACTTATGCAATTAATATATTAATAAATTATGCAGTAACGCCGATACAACCAATGCCACCTAGAGGCGAGTTGCTGAACTAAACGGACAAGCATGATATTTCAAAAAAGTCATTAAAAGTTCTGCTATTCATCGATAGATTGCAAAACTAAAAAGTATCACCGCTGTTCCGGTCGGAGTGGGGGGTGTTAGGTTATTTTCGTTACGGAATTTCTGGAGTCGGTCTCCACGCTCAAGGCCCGCGATAGAAGCTATGCAATAGCTTAATATAAAACTTTACAGGATTTATGTGACCATATCCTTGTATAAACTATCACTAGCTTCAGGAGAAATAAATACGGTGACCCGGATGTTTTATGTAAAAGAATGGTTTATGAAGTTTGGGACAATGTTAAGTGAAGAGATATTTTAATGCTCAAAAAGTACTTACGTAGTTAGTAGATAACTGTTCCCATCTTTGTCACAGTGCAAATTACTCACAGTTTAGTTCCTTGCCTCTCCACTGCTATAAACAGGGTACGGGGTTAAAAAATACTACATTTGTAAGACTACACACTATATACCTCTCTTTGTTTCCTACGAAAGAATCACTTATACATATGTTTTGAAATGATAAGAAAATATATATTAATTTTTATATGTCTTCGCTTAAAATTTGATTTCCTTAGGTTCCCATCACTCATGATAACTTATTCATTAAAAGTATCGTTCAATAATAAAATCTGTTTCAATAGTTCGCTAGACTTTTGAAACAGATTTCACATATTAGCAATCCTGGAAAATTACTAGCTCTTGCAGACTCAGGGTATCCTACCGTGAGAGCTAGATTGCCAATTGTGAAATCTTTGTGATTATCTAAATCTAAATTATTATAATATATTATATAATTATAATAAAATAATTAAAAAATATTTATTTCACTTTTATCGTTTGTTATTAAATCTAACTTTGCTGTATCTATGTATTAACTTCTGTTTATAATTATGTGTAGAAATTATAAAGAGTGTTCCTTTTTTGAAATAAATAAATGTCTAAATCTGTAGTGTTTTAGCTTGTAATACATATTTAATAAAATAACCAACATATGTATTTGAATGCTTCCCATTGACCAATAAATGCGTTAGCATTAGGAAGATGATATCTATGACTTAGCATCTTATTATAGAAAGATAGATATATCTTATTATAGAATCTTTTATTAGTTTGTGACCAAAACTTTTTAGTAGGTACTTATTTGACATCTGCCACTTTCTTGTCATTCCGAACAGGAACTTTACACATTTAAATTAAGTTAAAAAAATAAATAAATTAAATAACCACTGTAAGAGCCATGTCTTTTACAGCAGTGCCGAATAAAGGGGTATTCCACTCGTTCAGCAATAATCATCAGGACAGCATTGGAGCTGGTCCGCACCCTACGTGCCAGAGACGCACCCTTTTGCGCATAACAAATTTGTTTGGGCTGCTGCAAACATCCCTGACGCACTGCAGAAACTTAAAAAGTGCACCAGTAATTACGATACTACGACATAATTATTATTATTATAATATTACGAGTACCACTCAAAGTTTAACCAAAGCCGCAAAATGCAGTTTGATCCTAACTATCAGTTGGGTAGAAGATGATTTATGAGGCGTGGTTTACCAACGGGCTAAGTCTGTCTTCAGAAGTTTCGTAGCTCGAAGTTAGTAAGTAGTGAGTATATAGTTACTCAGTACTGACTTTGACGCTAAATCTGAGATCTGTAGAACTAACTTTAAACTTGATAATTATCTCCGACTTTACGTAGAAAATGCGTAGCGAGAGTTTTCAAATCTTATAGTGCAGTGATTTATCACAAATGACTTGCGTTTTTTTCATTTTTTTTTTAAATTTATTTTTGGGTTCAATAGTTAAATCTTTAACTGGGACCGGGAAGTCAAGGAAGAAGGTATGCTCAAATACATTGATAGTATATAAGAATGTAATAAGAAATTAGTAACCACGCCTAACTCAATAAAAAAGATTACGATCGTAAAATTTCGACGTATAACTTAGATAATTATGGGGAATACAAGGCAAGGACGTACTTGGTATTGCATCGTACAATTTAAAAAGTCACTCGTCAGATGTTCAAGTTTTAATAAGGAAAAGGTTCCACTATCAGGTGAATTTTAATCTACGTCCTCTGAAGACTGTTGAAGAAGTCCAATTTTCCCATCTAAACTTTGAATTGCAACTACTTAGAATAAATATATAATACCCAAATGCACATAATTACCTTACGACTTACATAACAAACAAAAACTAAATTGTTCCTCTTACTTACTTATTTTTCTTTATTTCAAAAATGTATTTAAGCTACTAGACTAACTACACACACTCAATTACATCACCGAACCGCACTTCTCACACCGACTCATCCTGGAAGCCTACTAGCTCCCACAGACACAGGGAATCCTACCGTGGGAGTTAGGGATCTCTAAAATCCAAAAATACTTTTTCACCAATTTTGCACAAATTAAATTAAAAAATCATTTGTATATTATTAATCATATGGTGTATTGTGTGTTGAATAAATATATTTGATTGTTTGTTTGTTGTTAAAAAAATTTAGTTCTCGCAACCCTTGTTCTAATATTTAAAAAAATCTTAGTAACCAAACAGTTTACATAAGTTTAAATTATGTATTATTTTAATTATGTCCAGTGGTATTGTGAAACGCATTTGGCTTTACTTTGTTTGGCACCTAAATTAACATAACGCTTACTAGCTTACCACACAAGCTGCGATGTACGCTAAAACAGAAGGTACTGAAGCTGAATGTGCGTCGGCATACTAAATAAGGATTTAAATCCTCCAGAGTGCATTACGTATGCATGTTATAAACGGCGAGAGCGGCACACTGGGAGCGTGGGCATACGAGCGAACTCGGGTAAATAATGTATAATGTCTCAGCATGATTTAGATCGTGATACAAATATATAAC
The DNA here is from genome assembly GCA_934044485.1 of Apeira syringaria. NCBI lineage: Eukaryota > Metazoa > Arthropoda > Insecta > Lepidoptera > Geometridae > Apeira > Apeira syringaria. The sequence continues at coordinate 6,452,215 of OW203665.1, read as the reverse complement.
GTGATTGCGAAAACAACGTGCGATCGGAGGAAAAAAGCATTTCTTTTTCATAATGACATAGAACAATCGTGGCTGTTACAATCATTCTTATAATATGTCCCATTCAGAAAAGTAACGTATCTACTTTGTTTAAACACTATAATTGCAGCGATGATAGCCTAGCGGTGGGAGCACCAGCTTTCAATGGACGCCGGTTCGATCCCCGTCTTGAGGTTCCGCGGAAGGCAACACCGATATCAAAAACACAAAAACAGAAAGTTTTGCCGTAAGCAGCAAAAGCGGCAATCACGAATGGCTAAATACTTACTAAGTACATGGTATTTTGTGAACGAAAAATCTGCGGTCGAATACAGAATAACGCACTTCACACTTGCAATTCAATGAACCAAAACTACTCGATATATGTTTCGCCTTTATATGAAGCATCTTCAACAGCTGCTATCCCGGTTCACCGGACCTGTCGGGCCCGGTGAACCGGCCCGTTGGGCCCGGTGGTGAAGTTTTTTTTATGCCCTATAAATCTCGTTTAGTCTCGTCTCTCGTTTGACCACTGTCTCACTGGAGGGCCAATGACGATGTGGTCAAAGATCACGCTAGACCTGGAATGCTTAGTGGCTCTCAAGGGCTGCTGCCTAAACACACTATGTGTTTGTTTGTGACAGTGACTAATTATACAATACTACAGCTACTACGAAACATTTGAGCAATCTACTAGGTGTTGTCAGCATAAAGATAACTCAAATTCTCTAATCCGCTACCAGTTGGCAGCGTGCCCAGAATGCTAGCAGCATTGCCACGTTGAATTGCAATGCTGATACATTGAGCCAAATATGTGCCAACATTATTTATTCATATTATTCAGTATTATTTTGTACTTTAATTCAATTTCATGAATATAATAATACTTACTTAGTATTTATATATTACATGCATTACATTGACATATTATATAAAAAGGAATAAATCCACTTAACAACATTATGCCAAAATTGAATTTGGTTTATTGGAATCGTAATCGGATCTCCTTAATTTAATATTCACTCTGTACCTACTTAATTATTTCCCTGTCCCGTTTATAATATTAAAGCTGATCCAGACTCATTTAGCCATGTTGATCAGCTTAATCTCATTATAGAGCCGCTATGTTTTAATATGTATTTTATATGCATGTTTAGTTTATAGGTTTTTAAAATATTCTTTATGCTATATTAACAATGTTTGAGAATCGTTTATACTTATAATAATGAAAACAAAAATACACCTTGTTCGAGCCTTGGTTTTCCCAATATTTCTACACGGCGTAGAGACATGGACCATCCTAGCTAGAGAGAGAAAAAGCTTAACAATTTCACGGATAACACCGCCGGACTGTAAGTAGGTGTATAAACGTAGTTATGTATGTCACAACAAACTTCATAATTTGCAATCTATTTCATAAAATATGATGTTTCAGGTAAGTACGTATCATGTTTGTGAACCTTAACAAAGACTCCACATACGTAAAGTATGTATAACGCATACATAAGTAACTATGTATAAAGTAACACTACACATTTATTTCTGGGATTAGTTTATAGTACCTCCAACAAAAGACCCACGGGATAATAAGTGGTAACCTCTTTCTATAGACAGATAAAATTCGTTAAGAACCGCACTGCGCCCGGCACCCTGAGACACAAAATTGGTAAGTCTCATGTGCCTGTAATTGTAAAACACCGGAAACCATACCCCTTGACGTTTTACGTAAGCCTTGATTGACTCACATCAAATCAACAAAATTAAAAAAAATATTCCAAATAATATATAATAAAAAATTAACAATATTAAAAACATGCGTGTTTAAACTTGTGTTGCTTTGTTGAATCGGTACAGAAATTAAAAAATATTGGATTGAATTGTGACATGTCATGAGAAGTGGATTCTTTGCAATGGCCGTAAGCGAAAATTCAATGCTTGATCCCAGGTTCAACGCCGCGACAGTACCCTAAAGTAAAGCTTACTAAAAAGCCCAATAAAAGGTAATGGTTACTGTTTGGTGGTGACTTCATAGTTTTATTTACTATAGCTTTCTCAGGTCTGGTCAAGCAATACCAGCAGATAATAACTGTGTCGATCTTTGAACAATGGTGGTGAAACTGGCAGTGAAACAGCCCAGACTCGTGAATCAATCTTCATCATTATTGCTTCATGATAACGCAATACCTCAACACAGCATGAGAAACCATTGTAACTCTACAGGAGCTGCAGTTAGAAACCCTACGTCATCCTCCGTACTCGCCAGACCATCCAACGGACTACCATTTTTTTCATGATTGGGACTATTTTCTTCGTAGGAGGTAATACAAAATGCTTTCACATAGTTAGTCGAATCTCGATCATCAGAGTTCATAAATTTATTAGGCATAAATAAATTTACGATTATATAGGTGGTAGCAATGTATAGATGAGAGTAAATATTTCGATTAAATAAATATCTTATATCTTAGAAAAAAACGAGCATCAGTTTTTCAGTACAAACCGGCAATTTCATACTTTAACCCCTAATATATTTTGTAACCTCCCGGAAAGCAATTTCTTGAAAAAGTATTTACTGTTTTCAGACGTTCTTTTTTAAAATAGGTCAAGAAACTTTATGAAGGGGAGGTTGTAAAGCAAAGAGGTGCTTTCAAAAGGATGTGAATGAGGCTTGAAACGAGGGACAATCTAGAGAGCCTTTCCAACGTGTTGGTTGGTTGGCCGAGTGTTTTATGAGTGGTGCAAAAAATTGAGGAAAATTGCAAGTTTCGTAGCTTTCGTCATTTTGTTTCTCGATTGAATATTGATTGCAACATAGTAGTATCAATATTTTCCTTTTTTTTCATAGGGCAAATGCCTTTATTAAAATAAGACACTAATAGCTAATTACAATACTGCAACTACTACAATAACATTTGAGCAATCCACTAGCTATTAGTAGCCTATAGATAACTCAAATGTTCTAACCCGCTACCGGCTGGCAGCAATAACATTTGAGCAATCCACTAGCTATTAGTAGCCTATAGATAACTCAAATGTTCTAACCCGCTACCGGCTGGCAGCGTGCCCAGAATGCTAACAGCATTGCCACGTTGAATTGCAATGCTGATTCGTTTAGCCAAATATGTGCCAGCATTTTGGTCACGCGTCGCATCGATCAAACGCTCAGATAAATTTTGGAAAATCCGATGAGCTCCAAGTCCCCACGGGCCCAATGTCTCGACCCCAAACGGTTCAAATATGTAACCACTACCTAGGTTAGCATAAATTATAGTAGTTGAAGTCTACATTTGGAGGCGGTAGTCTGGTCTAGGTTTGATTCGCCAGCTCGCACGATTTTTGATACATTTAGGTACAGAAAGGAGCGAAACTTAGCATTTGTTAACAAATATTCTGTAATCGAATACCTACATTACATACTTAAGGATTTTACCGATGTTAGGGTATTAAAATAGTATTTTTAATTATTATAGTGTTTAGCCATTAGTATTTCACATTTTTGACTATGTTTTTTTCTCTCCAAATCGGCATGGTCGTGGCGGCTCAGTGATTAGTGACAGTTACAGCACAGAAAATATGTTTGCCCATCTTGGGTAAACATTTCTGTGATGAACATAGATGTTTCTGTATTGTTATTTACCTACTGCTGTACAGGGTAGGTATACTATACGTGCTGGGCTGTGATTATGAATGAAAACAAAATTGACGAAGGTACTTATTTATAATTAATAAATTCGATGATGAATGATTTGATTTCGTTTCCTCCACATTTTATAAATTCGATCAGTTTTTATTATTATTTCGATGTGTTTTAATTAGATTTTTAAAATACGAACACTTGATAGTTTATACGAGAACTTTGACTAGAACTGTAGACAATCTGCCTGAAAACGCTCTGTATTGGTGAATGATTTCTGAACTTCAGTAAGGACCTAGCACAATGTTAGTGATGTTTCATTAAAATGTATCCAACCCCGAGACAGGATCAGATTTAAGAATAATGTGACTTATGGCTGATGTTCATTCATAATGCTATCTTTGCTTCAACTTTTTTTGGCCATAGATAAGATAAGAATGTTAACAAAATCTCTCGACGCCTTTTTAAAACAAATTGCCAATATTAAAGCCAACATATATTTATAATATGTATGTAATTAAAAAGGAGGTTCCTTTGGTAATATTACTATATTTATATTATTATATATATATATATATTATATATATATATATATATATTATTATATATTATACTACTATATTACTATACTATATTTTCAGATATTAAACCCGTAACAGAGTGCTAAGATAAGACGAGAAAGCTTTTGTAAAATGTTTCATTCTGAGCTGGGGAAAGGCGGCGAAGAGATAATCTCATTACTTAGTTATACAGCCAGCAAGGATCTGTAGGGAACTAAAGTGATTTAGTTTTATCTTATATCTGATGGAAATGAGACGAGACGGAAGAGACAAAAGAATATTTAAGTAAAGTTAAATATTGTCATTTTCGCGCCCGGCTTAAGTACTAGCTGGACATTAGATACTATAACTTGAGGGTATACAGCTGTGTAATGGATATAAAGGCTGTCAAGTATAAAAAAACCATTAAGTATGAGTATTATATACTAGCTGCGCCCTGCGGTTTCACCCGCATGGACTACGATTTTATCGTGTATATATTATAGTTATCCAACAAAGTTTAGTTTTTTGGAATAAAAAATGGTCCTTTACATTATTCCCTCAAATACAATTTTGTATAATAACTCCCATACGAGCTTCAACACACTCCATAACGTATCTAGTCATTTCACGCTAAGTAGGTAACTTAGTATTCCAAATATTGCTTGAATTGAAGTTATTACATTTCTAGCATGAGATCCCAAATCGGTGCGAGACAGGTCGTTACGACTAACGCACCGCACTCAAGATCCTGATGATGGCTTCCCGAAGAAGCCGAAACAATTGTCGATCGTGATATCGACTACGCGTAAGTACCACGTTATACCCGTAAAAACTGTGTAAAGATCCCAAATCATATCATTGCATATATTACACACCTGGAAGTGAGAGTGCCGCTAACAAAGTTACCTCTGCAATGCCACTCTCAGCCAATTATACTACCGCGTGTGAATCCTTCAGAAATCACATTGTCTTCATGTCTAAGGTATTAAGGATATATTTAGGGCAGGTATTTTATTCATAGTTGGGCAACGAATAGCTGAAAAAGGGAAACACTTGTTAAATCTTACTAATATTTTTATTAAATAATTATTTTAATTTAACAACAGTGCCCATAGTGCAATTAATTACGATACATTGATTGTTTGCTTTGTAGAAGGTAGTAATCTTTTCTTTAAAGTGTAGATAATAGTTCTATGGCCTATATTAACTTTGTAACTTAGTATAATATTTAAGTTTGGTAACCTTGTTTGAAGCAGATTTTTTTTTGTTGCATTTTTAGGCTTTAGCTTTTGTTTTACTTTTTTTTTTAAAGTATTATTGTAATAATTATTATTAAGAGGATGTAATACTCAAGTTAAACCTATTCTAGGTTTTTTGAGTATTTTTAGCTTAAGTTAAATAATGTAAAAACTGAATAAATAAAAAAAAATAATTGCGAAAGTTGTGAGTTTGGATGTATGTTTGTTACTCTTTCACGCCTAAACGGCTTGATGGATTTGTGATAGCTTATACCCTGAATTACCACATAGGCTTATTTTCATCGTAACCATCATTACTGTTTTTTATCACCACGCTGGTTAAGCCGCGGGGCGCAGCTAGTATCTTATAAATACCTACCTTCTTAAAAATGTTTCAGCAATGTTTGCATATTTTAATCTCTGGTTGTTAAACAACAAATTAAAAAAAAATACGATTTGTCACTCTTCTTTTTCGTTTATAGCCTTAGGGCCGTTTTTATTAATTAAAACATATATCTAACTTGATTTGAGGCAATGAAACAGAAAAACTGTACAAAAGATTCAATAATCTTTAATTATTTAATTAATCATTTAACTTGTTAATAACTAATATATGATGAACTAGTTTTTTGCCAAAAGTCAAAGTTTTAATCCGGACGTGGCACAAAATTGAAGACATACGGCTATAGGTATTTTCGTCGAAGACATTGTGTACAGGTGTATCTGGGTTTTGGCCGGAGGCTTATGTAGAGCTGTGGAGGTCCTATGGCTGAAATGATAATGATTCTCAATATTATCATATCATACGCGAAAGCTGAGTATGTCATAGAAGTACAAAAAACAATAAAAATCACAGTCAAACGGTTTATCTTGAATGTCCACCGAAAAACCCGAAACGTTGTAAAATGCTGATGCATAATGTTGATTATACAGCTAACCACTGCTTCTGAATTTAATATAGGTAGTAAATACGCATAAGTACGCAATTATTCCCGGATCATCCCGATTTCATATTATCAGAAGATATTTGCCTACAGCCAAAGAAATATTGAATTTTCAGGTACACTGGGTAAAGTAGAGCCAAATTGAAAAATATATTTGGTATTATATTAAGTGGTATCTTTTTCAAGTCAGTTCAGTTTCAGTTTTTCAGTCTTCGAACAGTGTGTGTTACCAGTGATGATCCAGTGTTACGGATCTGAAACGTGGTCCCTGACTATGGGCCTCTGAACAGGCTCAGAGTCGCACAACGAGCTATGGAGAGGGCTATGCTCGGAGTCTCTCTACGCGATCGAATCAGAAATGAGGAGATCCGTAGAAGAACAAAAGTCACCGACATAGCCCAGCGGATTAGCAAGTTGAAGTGGCAGTGGGCAGGGCACATAGCTCGAAGAACCGATGGCCGTTGGGGTGGAAGGGTTCTCGAGTGGAGACCACGGACTGGCAAGCGCAGCATAGGACGGCCACCGACCAGGTGGACAGACGACCTGACTAAGATCGCAGGCAAGGGCTGGATGCGGGCCGCTTCCAACAGGTCCTTGTGGAAATCAATGGGGGAGGCCTATGTCCAGCAGTGGACGTCCTATGGCTGAGATGATGATGATGATGATCTTTTTCAATATTTGATACCGTTAACACACAATAATGTAAACTCTCATTGGGATTTTGACAGTTCTTAAAATCTTATGAAAAAAATATCACGAGGAACTGACGATCAATGAGACCAAAAAGTTGTCGAGCCCGGACCACGTACCACAAATAATTACGATATACCTACATGGTAAGCTATAATAACCAGGTAACTGACATAAGATCGGGTCAAGATAGCAGTATACAAGGTATTACTTTTTTTATCACACTTAGACCCCCGCACTAGGATTCCCTGTGTCGCGGGAGGCATGGACAGACACAATCACAGCACACAAACACCCAAAACCCGGGACAAACATCTACACACATCGCACAAATGTTTGCCCCTGCCGGGATTCGAACCCAGGATCCCGGAAACACAGAAGTCATGTCACTGACCACTGCGCCACGGCGACCGTGCGAATTATAGATCGCGCGCGAGCTCCAAAGAATCGGGAGCTGAGAAAGGCCGTCGCTCCATACTCCTCAATCTTCCAGTAGGTACTAGTGGCGAGAGCATGCTTATCGGAACATTGTTTTTTAATCTTGCGATAGCAGTGCTATCTTGTAATATAAATACATGTTTTCATCATCATCATCATCATCTCAGCCATAGGACGTCCACTGCTGGACACAAATACATGTTTCATGTGTGCGCAAATGGCTAGAAACTAAGCATTAATCCTGATCTTTCTTGGCAAGTCTGAAGGATATTTCAAAAAATGCTATTACGAAAGACACAAAAAAGATTGTAGTAGATATAATAAACATATGTTAGCATTAGAATATTATAACAGGCGAAAGGATGGCATAATGGAGAATGTTGTCTACTTACTAATTTATTATTGAAGTACATAAGGAGAGTGATATAAGACAGTAGCAGGCAATAGGCAATAGCAGGTTCATTAAATTCTTCAAGTATTGATTATTTTGATTGCCAAAATGAATAATTTTATTGTCTTTTGTTCATTAAGTATCAGTTCATTAAATTAAATACATACGTGACTATCATCAATATTTTTCTCAGTGCAAGCGATATAAATAATATTTAAGGTTTTTTTACACCTTGTGTTCCATTATTTGAGTTTTAATAAGGATCCCTAACTAAAAAAATATATATTATAGCCTATGTCATCCGGGGATCGTGTCAGCTTCCTAACAGTGATAGCATTTTTGAAATCGGTTCAGTAGTATGGGTGCCTATTCAATGCAATCAAACAAACAATCAAAAATAAACTGTGAAATTCTAGATTTTGCGTAGTAGATTCCTTTTTTCCGAGTTTGTTATATCCATCTCAAGGTTGTCTGAAAGAGATTGCATTATACCGACAAGACCATACCCATTGTGAAACTATTTAATATTATAACTTTTATTCCTGTTTCTTTTGTATGGTATGCAATAAATAAAGAGTATTTATATTGTATTCATAACATGTTACGTATGTGTTAATCAATTAATAGAAAAACACTTAACTACCTATTTTATTTAAAGTTGTTAGTTGCATAGAATTAGTGCTGCATAGAATAACGCTGTTAACGATTTATACATTCGTGCGTTTTATATATTTCTCTGGGCTACAATATGTATTTTTTTTTTTTTTTTTTTTTCTCAGCCATGTGCGTCCACTGCTGGACGTATGCCTCCCCCATATAGGGAGGATTTGCCAATACTCGCCACGCTTGGCAGGCGGGTTGGCGAGCGCAGTATGATTTCCGATCCTCAGAAGGCGCTGCTGCCCACCTTCTGGTACGTTCTCCCTTAGCCGACTCTTACTAATATGTATATACTATGTAATAATTAATTATAATACATAAAAATTCTATATTATGTACGGACCCCTAGTTTATAATAAGGTAAACCCGTAATGGACAGTGATTTTAACGCATCATCGTATGGCGACCTTTTTAATTTGTTGACTAGCAGTAGTGTCCATTGCACATTTAAGATGGACAATTTTCATTATATATTTTTATTTCACTTTAACTTACTCGTAAAATTTAGTTCAGCTTAATAAGGCTAAGTAGGTCAATTACCTACTTAGGTAATATTGAGAATGGGGCTCCCAAGGTCAATCGTTAAATTGAAATTGGCTTACTTAAATCAGCGGAAGTTCGCGCCGATCCGACACTGATTGCAAATTAAGGGAATTTATTTGATCCTCAATGGAAATAAAATTGGTAGAATATATTGTAGGTACGTATTTTGAAAAAGTAGGTACGTCCATTCAAGCGCGGTTATCAGGCTTTTTTATTTTTATTTATTTTCATAATCACCTGCGTCTCCAACACCACTGCTGACATTGCCAGGCAGTATGATTAGCTGAGCTATATCAATATCACCCAAAAAATACATGTGTCAGTAATTCATCACTTAACATCGGGTGAGATAATGAACACCTGTCCATTCTCAATTAAAAACAATACAAGGACAGATGTTATTAAATAACTGTGGATTCATGAAAGCTAGAATGGAGTCATGAATCAGACCTTGCACGTACAATAATTTATTTTGAAAATAGAACAGCCTGCTGTTCTATTTTCAAAATAAATTATTGTACGTGCAAGGTCTGATTCATGACTCCAAGCTTGACACTCGATTCCGATCGTAAATTGTGATTTCGATCGACTTCGCGCAGTTTGATACTCTTGAACGTAACACTAGCGCACGATTGGAATAGAGTTCGATGGAATTTGACATAAATACTAAATGACGTTGAATGTGATTGGAACTGATTCGATTACAATTGGATTGACATTGAAACTAAGTTCTAGAGTAAGCCACCAGAACAGGTTTGCGATAGAATAAAATGCTCGTATTTATAATTGTGGAATAAAAATGGGGTGCCATGAAGGGTTCTGAATACGAGTTGAAACGAATATAGCTTAAAATTTTAGCTTATATTATAGCCCCAGAATCTAAAGCTATTTTCATTTCAAGTACAATCAAGGTGATTAGCAAGTCGGTGATTTGATTACTTTAAGCTCGTTACGACGTTGTGCCCTCGTAAGCGAATTTCACAACTCCTTCTCCACCCGACCGGAAAGAATTTAATTTTCAAATCCCAGTCTCTGAAATAATTTTTCATTTTAGTGGAGAATAGATTAACTTACTTTGAGAGTAGTGGGAAATATCCTCTCTAAAAACACGAATATATAACTCATTTTTAGTGCTAAAAGTCGCATTAAACTAGGCCTTTTATACAGATGTAGGTAAAATCCAAATGACAATTTGCCATGGACTGGAATCATGTATTAATGTGTTTGAAAGAAATAGTTATTTGTTTTACATGTGGGTTAAGTTGATTTCTGGGGTGAGTGCTTAGATTGAAATCTGAGCAAGCTAAGGGTTCTAGGGCAAAAGAAGCGTCGCGAAGCCTTCGGAATACGAAACGGTAAAAAACTTGACCCATAAGTGAAACACTACTATTTTCACCACATTAGCTAGTAGCACCACATAGAGCTTGCAAGGCGCACGGCGGGACGGATTCTTTCACACTTTTCATAGGCTTCTTTCAAGTGCACTCTTCTCTGATTGGTCGGCGAGTTGACACCTTTGTCAGATGCATTCTATAATTTTAAAATGTTTTTACTTGTGAATAAAATCGAATTTTCCTCCCAGAAATCAATGAGTAAAACTACTGATTGACAGCTAGTGTGGTGAAAACATTTTTAGACCATAATAAAAAATTAAAGTGAATTTAATGAAGTCCTAGCTAGTGTATTGTGCTAACAGAAGTATCTACGTAGTTAACAAAGAAAACGTGACTGAACAGATCACGTAAGCGAATTTTAATCGAGCAGATATAATTATAGCACTTTATAAACAAAACCATTGATTTATAATACACGTTTGACTTCGGATTTGATTGTAGTCGATCTCGAACTCAACTTGGTGAGTGGTAACCTACTTAAACTTTAACCACGTCTTGGGTCGTCCTATTGAAGCTTAGAGTAACTTTCGAAAGTCTCTAGGTCAAAGGGGTTGAAACGATTGTTGCTTTGAAAACTAACCTATTTTCATACAGTTCTTGTTCAAGTAAATTAAACCAAAATCATGGAATATAAGAACTTATTAAATAAAATAAATAAATGAATAAAAAGTTTATTTCAGATAAAATTGCGCACATCACATCATATTAAATGGCTAGAGTTATGCACATATTAAATTTTCGCTATTTGTCGCCGAACTAGACTCACTGCCTGTGTTTCAACTTACAGCGCCCACCCCTTAGAAAAGAAATTAAAACTAGCCGTGTTTACTATTTTCTTCTCATATAACGCTATAACTAGTTAAACTATATTTGAAACAAAACTGAAACTTATTCTATAAAAACAGTATGATACTTAAAATGAAATAGCTATGATGAAGTCCAAATTAGAACATCACTTAAAACAACAATACTACAACTCAATGTTTTTATTAAAACTGCGGGTAGTTTTAAGTGAAATAAGTCTTCACATATTTGGGCTGGATGCGGGCCGCTTTTAACCAGTCCTTGCAGAAATCAATGGGGCAGACCTCTAAAGCCAGGAGTGAACGCCATATGACTGAGAAAATGATGATTATTATTTGGTACCGACTAAAACTACCAGTATTTGGCTGGCAATTGAATTAAAATCGTCTCATATTAGAGATAGCGTTGTAAAAAGGTTACATGAATTTGAATTTTAGCGAAATAAAATGAGAGCCTTTTGATTTTACACAATTATAGTTTTGTTTAGTTGAATAAGAAAATCCCTCCCATTGTTAGTAAAACTAAAATATGAAAATTGTCAAATAAGTACTGTTCCTATATTCAATTTTAACCTTTACTCTGTATGTCTGCAATGCATAAAAATAGCATCTTGAAAATTGTCCATCTAAAATGACAAATCGACACTACTGCGTGTCGAATAATTAAAAACTTCATCGCAAACACTGTGCATTACAGGCTGACCTTGTCATAAATAACAATAGTAGTTTAGGGAAATGTATAAAATGCAAGGAAACTATCGCTTACAGCTTTTTGTAATTCTATGCAGGAGTAATTATGCGACAGCTTTACATGAACCAGTAATTTTCTTATAACAAATGCGTAATGTCTTATAAGTAAGGAACAATGTGAGTATATAACCCATAAAAACATGACATAAAACATCCACCAAGATTTCAATAGAGAACAGTGGGCAAGTAATTCTTGCTTGGAAGCCTTTAATTAATTTTATCCAGTCATCCATCCAATTAATTATATCCCAAGGCCAAGACAAGAGCCCTCTGAATACTGTGAGCAATTACCGGGACGTTTTGACTAAGGCCGTGCGCTGCATTGAACGTGAATACTGCGCATATAAGCTCAATGTATACGCTGGACTCTATGCTAACTTAAACACAAACCAGGAAAACTTGACCTCACGTACTCGCGCACGGTCTTAATTACGCTGGGCGACGGCTCATTTGCGGAAATAACCAGACTATAACCTCACTAAATTAACGTTTAAAAAAAAATGTCCCACACTACGCATTTACCGTTCTTCCAGGGAAACAATGTCAATCCGGTCAGAACGGCAAAGACCCGGTGGCTCAAGAGCGCAAGGGATATTTGCGGGTAGGAAAACTCGGCGGACAGCATATGACGCGAAAATCTTTTTTTTTTAAGTTTCTAAGCTTACGTTTGACCGCTGTCTTACCTGATGTTCAGTGATATATTATCTACCTGTGCAGTGACGGCAACTCAGAGCGTGGTAACTGTCTCCACCAGTCTCCACCACAGAGCCACAGCTGCATTTCAGTGGTTCACACATCTTGCACCCCAAGCGGAGAGCCACTGCCAGACGCAGAGAGTCGTCTTCGAGTAAAGTGTCTAGGTATGACGAAGGTATATAGGGCGTGTATCGACGCTCCGGATTCTTCTAGCCGCTCGTTAGATTAAAAAGCCCCCCTTACCGTTCCCAGTGGCATAAAGACAACCGGAGCCGCAGTCTTCAGTGCTTTCGTCTTGCCTCAGAACCCCAACCGCCCATGGTCTCCACGGTTATGGGTCGCCGTGGCGCAGTGGTCAGTGTCAGTGACATGACTGTCTCCGGGGACCCTGGATTCGAATCCCGGCCGGAGCAAACATTTGTGCGATGAGTGTGGATGTTTGTCCCGGGTCTTGGATGTTTGTGTGTTGTGATTGTGCGTGTCCATGCCTCCCGCGACACTTGGAATCCTAATGCGGGGGTCTGAGTGTGTTTAAAAAAAATAGCAAAAAGGGCTTTCAGTTTTCTAAACTAAGTAAGTTTCTTCAGTTACTACGACTGTTCCTTTTTGACAGTTCACATACTGCTTTAACAACATTTCTTTAACAAATTGTCGTGCTTCAGGCACAGAATGGTTGTTACATTAATTTCGCCAGTAGTCACCTTGAGAGGCGTTATCTCTAATTGAATTTTAACTGCGAATATTCCAGGGTGAGAATTTATCGCTTAGCTTTGTGAGGCAGGTAGCGTAATGAACTAATAAATTATAGGTTACGTCAGATAACTTTAGTCCACACGTAACTTTGCCATGTTTTATTTTTGATTATTTTAGACTATATTAGAAATAAGTATATATACTTACTGCTTACTGTGCAGCAATCAGACCCAGATTATGTCAGAAACTTCTGAGATCCTTTGTGTTTTCAGAAGTTTCCATTCTACGCACCGTGACAAATATAGTCAGTGTGTGACGACATCAACGTATTTATTGATCAACTGTGTATGTGCGTAATACAGATGGATTAATTATAAATGGTTCCAATAGTCTGTTCGGTTAAAAAATGCAATAATATTTTATGTATTACATAATTAAACAAACTTTTCATACAGTACAGATATAACTAAATGGATATTTTCGATTCAGCACAGCTGATGTTGCACAGAGAGGGAATAATTTTAATGAATTATTGTATGGACTGTTTGCGAATTTGGTTCGTTTTACATAATTTATTCGGGTGGAACTCGAACCCGCATACGAATTCTGATCACGGAGCAGGTGTTCTGATTTGCTATAGAAATATATTTTTATTTTATTATGAATAGTATTTTTATAGACTGGCCGGTTGGCACAGTTGGTAGCACTCTACCTTCTGAGACGCTGGTCCCGGGTTCGATTCCCGGACAGGTCAAACATTTGTGTGTATGAACATGTTTGTTTGAGCTGTGTCTGGGTGTGTATATGTATATAAGTATATATCAGTCATCAGGTTACTATAGTACAGGCTCTGCCTAGTTTGGGACCTGAAGACCTCGTGTGAATGTTAAAAACAAAAAATAATAATATGGACACCAAATATTTGACACACGCCTTCCTACACGTGGACGAAGTATACTCAAACTTCGTGCAATTTAATTACGCATTCAGGGCAGTGATGAAGCTGCCTCACTACTATAGCTCTTCGGGAATGTATTCTGAAGCCCGTACTTGACTGCTTTCACGCAACTACATAAAACAAAGTGCTTTTCTATTGGACACAGTACAAGCGTAAAGCGTTCTAGTGATGATTACGGCTGTTAACCACTCGTCACTAGCAGGGCCATTAAAATACGTATGTTATTACATGTATACTTATTGTGACTTTTTTGTACTTCAATTTTTATTAATTTATGATCAAGTTTATTTCGTGTATTACCTATATGTTAACTATGTATAAAAATCATTTGTCTCTTTTCGTGAAAATAGTTATATACCATATATACGCACGAAGCGTTTTGCTTCCAATTTCTTAATGCGTACTGCCAAGGAATGGAACTCGTTGCCCGAGTCTGTCTTTCCCGATATGTACAATCCTGGAGTCTTCAAGTCGCGAGTGAATAGGTACCTTCTAGGTTTGCGTGCTAAATCCTAGACAGCGTCATCACTTAACATCAGGTGAGACAGTTGTCAAACGCAAACTTATGATAGTTAAAAAAAAAAAAAAAAAGTTGCATGCAGATGGAGCGTACATGGATATTAAATTATTTGCGAAATATAATAATGTAAGCAAAGTAATGCTTTTGGAATCAAATAAATCAAAATATATTTTCAAAGCTGTTGCATTAACGTTTTCTAATTGTGAGAATTAGAAATATCTAATCAACGTGCATATGAAGTGCACAATAAGAAAAAGTTAATATTTTATACCATAGAACATTAAAAATTATATACTAATAACTAAAATCTACTACATAACATTTGAGCAATCTACTAGCTGTTGTCAGTCTATAAATAACTCAAATGCTCGAAATGAAAGATTGTATGTACCTTATTAAGAGTACGCCCAATGCTAGGAAAAAAATAGATTTGACTCGTGCGTCTTGTCACCCGCTGTAGTACGGAAAGCAAACACGGCCAGGCGGACGCGCCACGGTTTTAATTAATAATTCAAAATATAAACTATAAATTAAAAATCTTACCGATTACTCAATTGACACATTAGTCTAGCTATTTTATTCATAAATATAAAGTGGGGTCGTCGCTGAGAATTGAGAGCATTTGAAGAAAAACGGTTTTATTACTTCGGCAACTGTTTATTTTTTTATACAGAACTCAAATGTTTTTTCATAATTTTATTACGATTATCGTCATTCTGAAAGATTTTCTACTTATTCCAATATTTTGATAATTGCAATACATACGTTCGTTATCATCATAATGTGCATTGGAAAATACTTCTTTTGCGTAATTTTTGCATTGTGAGCACCCTTAAATGGTTTAGCTTATGCGGACGCGTCTCCGCGACCTGAGATCGATCGCCCCATCAAGCGTCTGTTGTTTCGAGTAACTACAGAATGAAATTGCTTTATTATGAGGATGTTATCTTTACTGTCTTGGGTCACGTATAACGACGGCTGCAAAACAAGATGGCTGCAATAAAAAACGTTGGATGGCACGGAAAATATTGTGGCCAATTATTTTTCTTCATTATCCGATGAGAGGCGGCGTCCGCCATTTGTCAGGCTTAGAAAAATGCGGCTACAGTTCTTTTTAAACAGCTATTTATATGAAAGTGTTCCATTTTAACATTCATTTAGGTACTTGTAATCTACGAACCGACTAGGAATCACGTGAGATTACAATTATGAAAGAAACTCGCGATAGTTTTCAGATTCAAATTTATTTACTTGATTGTGATAGTTTTATTTTAGATCATACTATCGTTTTTAGAAAAAGAAATTACAATGCACGTTAAACAATGTTTTTGTTGACAAAATACCACAACATCCCACTAATAATATAAAGCGAAAGTTTGTATGTAAGTATATAAGGGTGTATGTTTGTTACTCCTTCACGCTCAAACGGCTTCACCAATTTTAATGAAATTTGGTGTGAAAATAGTTTAGTCTCTAGATTAACACATAGGCTACTCTTTATCCCGAAAATAAATGGAACGGCGTGGGATAAGTTCCGCCTAATATAACCATAAATCTCCTTATTTAAAATCTAAACGCATGTCTGATTATTTTATTATTTTCTAAGATTTTTGAATTAATACCCTCTTGAATATATTAAAGTTTTCACTATTATACTACAAAGAAAAACGGACAGAAGGGCAAACGGACGCACTGGCGGACAAAACTATATTTCAAGAGTAGGAGTACTTCGGAATCTTGAATAGAAAATGTTTTGAAAGGTCGACCTTTCTTTAGACCCACATCATTTAATATATCAAAGGTCCCCAAAAAGCGGCTCTGACATTTTTTGAGGTAGAGTGATCAAAGGCGTGTCGGTTGGCAGAAATTCGGGGCAAGTACTCATCCAAATAAGGCACTTTTAAAGGTACAAGTGGTAATTTTGACTAATTGGAGGCCTATTCAGATTTCGTAATTTCTTTTTCTCGCTAATTAAAGAATTTTTTAGGATCGTGCCCTGGAGCACAATTAAGTTACAAGGGTCGTTAATTGCAAACCTTTTTGTTTTTTAATTGTTAAAGTATGGGCAGTTTCACACAAAAGAAAATTACAGGCCACATTTTCTTAAACATGAGTCTTTTTAGACATTTTTACCTTTAGCTAACTTTTTATTCCATAACATGTTCAATGTATTTTTTTTATTTATGTTACCTGAGAACTCCGTCCTTTGTGGAATGATTTATGTTTATAAGTGTGTAAGGTATATAATTATTAACGTTGTTAACTTGTTTCGAAGAATTTACGAAAATGGCCTCCTTTTTTTTTTTTTTTTTTTACATATTATATGTTTGCGTTTGACAACTGTCTCACCTGATATTAAGTGATGACGTATCCTTTACCAAGTATTGAGTGTTTTAATGTAAGATTTATCTTGAAAGTGACATAGCAGTGTATCATCAGTCAGCAGTGTCATCCATGTACACTGCTTAGTACTGAAACAATTTGTTGATTAAAGTGGTAATGGTATTATTGTGTTGGTTGTTGAAATCTTTTACTTATGATAAATTGTACCCTTTCTGTTACTGTCTTAGAATTTATATTGGAATACTCTGTATTCTTTTGATATGTAAACAGTGCTTACTTTAAGAAATACATAATTAATCTAATAAAAAACAATCTAAGCAAGTTAAACATCTTCGTAAGAAATATTATTTAATAGATAAACATAAAAAAGAACAATTGGGAGATGCATGTCCCGACCCTTCACAAATATAAACAAATATATTTCTATAGTCTGATAGCTTGCATGCTCCACAATCCTTTACATGTAAGTAATGTACCTACATAATTATGCACTTTAAAGAAATAAACACATTTTTATATATAATCTTTTTTTTTAATCATGTAATATAATCAATTTCTGTGCTTTTACAAAATGCACAAAAAGCTCGTGTAAAACTAACAACTGTGTGTGAGTTTGCCTGTAGTTAGCCTAGTTTTTAGTTACGTGATCTTAGAGCGCACCCTATCTTTATATATTAATAATATATTTGTGCTATTTCCATCTTTAAAACCTTCACATCAGCAATACAAACAGATATACTTTCGCATCTTTTTAAAAATTGTATTCTGTATAGTTCTAGGGTTCGACCACTATCTCGCTTGATGTTCAGTGACAATGTGGTCGAAGATGTTATCACGCTAGACCTGGAATACTTACTGGCTCTCAAGGACTGCTGCCTGAACACACAATGTGTTAGGTGACAGTTTTTCAAACTTGAGGCTGGTGGCGGGTATTCGAAAGTACCCTACAACGTTGCAAATAATATAATAACGGTATTAGCTTCAGCCGAATCTCAAGCCGTTGGTGGGGTTCAAACCAGCGTTAGTCAGTTTGACAGCCGACGCTCCCACCGCTGAGCTATCATCGCTTCTAACATCGCATCATTACATTATGTACATATGATATTCATTTCAATGTTCGTACGCATGAATATGAGATCCTATAAAAGATTGATAGTTCTATGTACTTGTCCCTATGTATATATAGTATTGGCGTGTGGTGACCGGGTCGCTGCTATGTCACATCGCTTGACATGGAGCGATTGGGGACTGCGGTGACCTGTCATTTCCGTTCTCGGGTCCGTGGGGAACAATGCCACGCCACCCTATGTCTCTCTATCTGTACATCACTACGACATTGAATATATGTACATTTATTTACCTATCCAAACTCCCTATGTACAAACAGGCAAGGTATGTAATATTCGTCTTGTCTCAGCTTATAATATTTAACAGCTAATATTATTTTTTATTTATTTATTTGAAAACATTACTCTCCACAGACTCCAAGGTCCGTGCCATTTTTTAACATGTTAATTAGTACTTAATTGACAGATTGACAATTATATACAATTATAGACATAAGTATTAATCTTATGTGCCGTGAACGGCCGAGAATAGATAGATAGAACGGCCGATATATTCCCCATCTCTTCCCGTGGGTGCCGTAAGAGTCGGCAAAGGAATTACGTACTAGAAGGTGGGCATCAGCGCCTTCTGATGATCGGAAATCATACTGCGCTCGTTAACCCGCCTGCCAAGCGTGGCGAGTCAATACTCGCCAAGCTTGGCAGGCGGGTTAAGGGGGGCAGTATGATATCCTATATAGGGGAGGGGTATGTCCGGCAGTGAACGTCTTATTGATGAAATGATGATGATTAAACTTGAAATATAATTCAATAATAATCATATTCAAATATATAATTCCTTTCAAAAACTACAAAGCTTAGATAGGTAGGTATGTATGCAAACGTAATAAAATAATATAAGAATGGAAACATTTCCCACGATTATCCATCTCTAAGCTTGAATTTACGTTATTAAAACTATTTATTTCCGATTAAACAAAGAAAAAAGTAGTACCCGACGCATAGAAGTGATCTCGACTGTCAATAGCCGGCGTGCGTTCGGCAGCTCCATCAGCCAAGCTATATCTTACTCTGACAGCAGATATGCACCATTCACAATCTCCATTCGAGCATTATAAGCTCCGTCCAATACTTGATCATGCCCGTCCACGTCTACCTGTCCGACCAAATTGTGCTCAACGATCTTTCTACCTCTAGATTCGATCAAATCTTGGTCGACTGTCAAAAGTGACGTATGCATTAGTAACTATCGCGTCATCCATTATCAATGTAAGTAAGTGACTTCCACTTCTTCTCTAACATACAGTGAAGTAGCGGCTCGTGAGACATCGATCAAATATTGGTCTATCAAATATTGGTCTTATCAATATTTGGCCGATGAAGCTGTCGAGTACAGCCCAGATGTAATCGCACTGAGTGACATTCAATTATGAGGTAACATACACTGGACATGCGTTTTATGTGAATTGCGAGCGTCTCTAATAACGTTCAGATTACTTGTCACATAGGTACTCCGAATATATAAGGCATATTATACCTACATATGCTGATTAACTGCCATATTAAAAAATAGGCACATTAGCACTGATAAGGCGCCGAATGCATTGATATTACAATATGTAATTCTTTCACTGAGAATGTTCACTTTATTGTTATATTATCTTTCCTATATCTTGTAATATATAAAAATCTCGTGTCCCTATGTTTGTTATATAATCATCCGAACCGGTTTGCCTGATTTTTATAATCATTAGTGTATATTATGAATGTATAAAACACGGGAGTTACTCACGTAATAAGTCAGAGGGTTCCGACTATAGTTTCAATCACATTCGGTGGTCTTTTTCAAGGAGAATACGGGGCGCTCAATATATATAATGTGTCAAAACCACGTCCGTTTTAGTAATAAAACATTATCAAAAAAGATTTAAAATGTGATCTTAAAAACTATGCTTACATGTTAGGACTTGGTATCACAATTGGCGGCTTATAGCGATTTCTTGCGCTTATCGCCTGTAGCGATTTCTTCCAAGCAACATTGGGATGCACAGAAACGGAGAAAGAAACAGGCTATCGGTATAGTCAATAGTGTATCTCATATGTTTGATTGAATTAGTAAACTTTTATATACATTTTATAATAACAACTTTAATATTCGTATAAAGTAACCAATATACATACAAGGGTATATTGTATGCCGACACTGGCATAAAATTAAATTATTGCGCTCTGGAATTTTCCATTTCGAGGGTAGAATATTGTCAACAGCCGAAATTCAATTTAACTTCTCTGAACTAGTTGTTTCGCTCTATTGCAGGTGCTTCACTATTGACAACGGTACTGACAGGTTCAATCCCAGAAGGGTATCGAGTGGGATTTCACTTAAATACACTTAACATATCTATTCAACGGAATGAAAAGGTGTAAAATTCAGGTGAACCATTTCATACATAATGTTACCTATGTACATGAACACAGGGGCATGACATTAGTACTATATAGGTAAGAAATGTGTTGTATTCTGTTGCGACATCCAAAAGATATAATTTCATTCACTCTAGACTAGTTCCGAATGTACGAGAAGTAATAAAAATTAGTTTAAATTAAAATACATTTCGCTGAAAATACCTCAACACAATTCTAAGTGGTGGTTCAGTGGTCAGTTGAATGACTTCTGTTCCTCGAGGCCCTGGTTTCGAATCGTGGCAGAGGCAAACGTTTGTATTATGAGATTAGTGTGTCCATGCCTCTCGCGATACAGATAACTAGTGCGGGGGCGTAAGTATAAAGTAAAAAAAAAACTTATTAAAATAAAATAAAAATAATTAAAAAAAGATAATTAAATTGTGCACATCCGCTGGTGAGGAAAAAAATAAAGCACACATTAATGGATTATGTATTTATATTATTATGATTATTGTATATTGAATAATAAAATCTTAAGTGGACTGTAGATATAAGTAACTTTACAATAGCCAAAGTATTTTGGAGGATATTGACTCCGTCTTTTTGAGACTTGTATAGAAAACATGTTTTAAGAGTGCGCCCAATGCAAGGAAAAAAATAAATTTGACTCGTGCGTCTTGTGGGTATGGAAAGCAAACACGGCAGGCGGACGCGCCACTGTTTGAATTAATTATTAAAAATATAAACAAGAAATTCAAATCTAAGCGATTATTCAATTTACATAATTAGTATAGCTATTTTATTAATAAATATTAAAGTGGGGTCGTCGCTGATAATTCAGAGTATTTGAAGAAAAACGGTTTTTCTGTGCGGTAACTGTTTATTGTTTTACAAAGAACTCAAATGTTTTTTTCAAAATTTTAGTCCATTACAGTTTCTACAAGATTTCCACTGACTCCAATATTTTTATAATTGCAAAAGATACCTTCGTTACCATCACAGTGTGCATTTGAAAATACTCATTTTGCGTAAATTTGGCATTAGGTAAACGTTAGACCCTTAAAGTTAGACATGAAGTAGGTATGTACGTGTAGAATCGAGTCCTTAGTAAAGCTTGAGAGATGACAATGACAAATGACAGAGACTGTTGTGACATTCGAACACAATCCTCGGATCTACATAAGCATAACTAAAAAATATAACTTTTAGTAAATAAGTTAGGATTTTAATAACTTTTAAGTAAATTTAGTAAAACTGGGGTGTAAAATATGGAAATATTTTACATCAGTTACTTAGTTTGGCAGTAATTTGTAAGTTAATATTACATGTTTTGTATTGAATAAATAAATAAAAAATATATATAAAAAAAAAAAAACTTACTAAGTAAAAAGAATATTTTTCCTAATACCAATACGAGGTCATAATATCAAGAAATCTTTAAATTCTATTTACCGCAGATTGTTTATGGATCATAATCTTTATGGACCATAATAATTCTTCCTCCAAGTTTCATTAACCGAGAGCCATCCATAACTCGAGATTTATTGTGACAGTAGTGATGGATTCCAGTTTATAGTTCCAGATTAATAAATACCTTTTTATGACATGAACGATATACAGAGCCAAAAAAGAAATTAATATTTATAGCTTTTGGAATCATAAGCTCAAATAAAATCTTGTTCTAAAGGTTATACAAGCACTGGGAAATTTTAATATAGATTTTAATAATTTAATATTCTATTGAGTGTGTTTAATATAATTATGTATTATTATGATACGCCAACAGCGTACATTTTAAACATATCAGAACATAAAACATTATTAATGAAATAAATTAATATTAAAAAGAAAAATAATAATAAAAACTGAATTGTCTAAACATGTCATTGCAGTTCATTCGATAATTAAATAATAATAAAAGCCTTTAATCTCTGACCAAAATACAGTTTTGACTTACATACTACTTATGAATAATATATATATATATCTAAATTATAATATTTAGCTAAGAATCTTTAGCAACCGCTTTTTGATCGGGTTGTCTTTTGACATAGGCCTCCCCCAGTTTTTTCCACTTTTCTCTGTCTCGAGCTAACCTTCTCCATCCTTTCGGTGAATCGTCTTCCCATCTTTTTATTTGACCTCCTTTATGCAAATAAATGACTGCTCTAGCTGAGTTTAAAATATTATTTGTAAAATGTGACAGAATGGCGGATGAACTATGACTATAATTATAAAACACTATTATATAAATTGTGTTCTTAAGTGACTAATATCTTTTTTGAGAATAACCGTCTTTGAAGTAAAAACAACGTATTAATAAAGCAAAAACATATTGTACTTTTTGTAATTTTTAATGAGTCTTCTCGTGACCACGACCAATGCAACTTGGTCGAAACGTCGAGGTAAATAAATTACTAAATGTTTTTCTCGCGATTAAGCCCCGTTTGAATTAATAACAATATTGTACTTTTTGTATAGTAGGTGAATTTCAAACAAATGGGCTGCCTGATGGTAAGCGATGATCGTCGCCTATGGATAGTAATTCTAGCACTGGGGGCATTATGATACGTTACCAGATTATGTTGACTCCTCTTTTGAAGAATCCCATTGGGATTGGGGCTATCGGGAACACTAAGGGATGAAGCTCGTTCCACAATTTGCAGGTATATTTATAGCAAAAAAAAATCAGTTGAATGCGTACGGATTCATGTATGTGACCATGAATCAATCACATAATATAGTAGTAGTATAGTAGATGGGCTTTCTATTAGGTGATATCGTACAGTGGATAAGCCGTGATGTCGGAATAAAGTTGAAGAGTTCTTCAGAACACTTCGGGTTGTATTAGTTTTACGAGAGGAATTATAAGTATTTTATTCGAAGAGAGTGAGGACGTCTACTTGAACAAGTGATTGTAACTTTTGATACAGTCGACAAAAAAAATTGTTTGCCAGTTTTGTCAAAAGCTTCTGTGTAATCTTTACTGTAATAATATGATAATGTTAAACCTATCACAACAACATTTTAGTAGTTAACAATAAACAGACGCACGGTAAAGTCAACCTTGTTGTTATATGATGCAGTCAAATGATTTTCAACCGTATGATGGTAGACGATATATTTGGCCGACATTTGCATACTCTTTTATTTACAATTGTCTTTATGAGTATAAACCCATATGAGATAAATAAATAAACCAATAGACGACATATACGACGAATAGACGAGATCGACATAATAATAATAGTATCTCGTAGTATAGTATAAGTAAAAATAGTAATACATATTGAGAGTTCCACGACCAACACCTACAGCATGTGGATTTTTTAAAATCTAGTTGTTCTATTTCAAATTATATTAAATTCGTATGACTGAATACGATGTCTTGCGAAAATCGGTCACTCAGGTACTGTTCTAAAGTCAGCCATGTCATGGCTTTGATGGCTGACATCGAAGACTGTGGTGTCTATTTTTGTTAGACACAGAGAGTAAATACTTAAGAGAAGACCTGCCATATCTCAATAGCTTTTATATAAAGTAGCTGTACGTATGAAAAATGTTAATAATAATGAATTTGCGAGCTACCACTGTGAAGTTTGAAAAACTGTCAAAATGTGTTCACTTTGTGAACACATTTTGGCTTGTTTTTTGTTTGTTCACTCACCAAATGTGTTCAGGCAGCAGTCCTTGAGAGCCAGTAAGCATTCTAGGTGTAGCGTGTTAACATCTTTGACCACATCGTCACTGACCATCAAGTGAGATAGTGGTCAACTAGACCTATACCTACAGTGTAAAAAAAGAGCTATGTTATCAACAAGAAACTTCCTATATAATCTCCCTATTTTGTGTTTTACTACGGTTTCATCGTTATCGAGAACATCTGACTGAAGTAGTTGTAACTCTTAAAATTAAAAAATTATATGTAACTAGTAGCGCCCCGCGGTTTCACCCGCGTGGATTACGGTTACGGCCCGCCACCTCTGCTATCCCACGGGAACTATACTTTTTCCGGGATAAACGTAGCCTTTGTGTTATTCGGTATTGAAATCAGTTCAGTCGTCTCCGTGAACATTTGGTTTGCTGCGACGTAGAGCGAAGTCTATCATTGATTATATTTTATCATAATTAAACGCATAAATAGACCTTTTATCTGGGTTTACCATTTATCATTAAACACATGACGCCTATGACACGCACTTGCAGTATTGATATTATGAATCATGTTATATTACACGCGTCAACAGTCCATATTTGCATCGGAAACCACAAATATATTTTATCATCATGATGGTACAAAATATCATTTGTATATAGCTCGTCCACCCGCGTGATAGCATGCGCGCTCTAAGATATCTAGTCGGCCAAGGCAGCTGTGGCACTAGTCTAGTCAGGGTTCAGCATAGTCCTGAGTACACTCAATCCAGCTCCCTTTTATATTTACTACTAGCTGCGCCCCGTGGTTTTACCTGCGTGGTGATAAAAAACGGTGATGGTGAAAATAAGCCTACGTGTTAATCCAGGGTATAACCCATCTCCATGCCAAATTTCATCCAAATCCATCCAGCCATTTAGGCGTGAAAGAGTAACAAACATACATCCATACTCACAAACTTTCGCATTTATAATATTAGTAGGATGCAAATCTCTGTCTAAACATAGAAATCATTATAATTATCTTTACAAGGTGGACCGACGACCTGACTAAGATCGCAGGTAAGGGCTGTATGCGGGCCGCAGTACATGCTATGATAATTTCAAACAATACCTACATAGTTTCCACCGTAGAACACAGTAGAAATGCAGTTATTATATTTTTTATACGAGCCATTCTCTCACCTGTTATATAAACTTTACAAGTCCATTCTGTGGTAAACATTTTATACACCATACATGATAAGTTTGCAATTCACTACTATCCTACCAGATATTAGGTAACAACATACAACCCAAATCAGGCAAGCTTAGATGGCACTAATTAATCGTGAATTGAAGCCTGCAAAATTGTACCAATCGGGAACACAGGCAGACAACGAATTCCATTACTTGGCAGTACGCATTACAAAAGTAAAAACAAAACTGCTTAGATTGACTTCGTTACAATTATAGTGATCTATCATCCAATAATAACTGAAAACGTGAATGTTGAAAACTGATATGTTCTAGTATTGTTTTAAACTTTCATGGCTTTTCATAATATAAATATTGTTTAACACGGGATACGCACCACCACCAGTCTCTCGGTGATCATGTCAAAATCATGGTGCGTATCCCGTGGTAAACAATATTTATGATATGTTCTACTTTATATTAATTTACATTTGTCGTGTTTAATATCACATTTTTGTGAAGTCATAGTTTGCGATAATAATTATCGTGCTTCCCTAACGATAATATTATCTGTGGTAACACGTGAGTACAGGCTAGTTATATACTCAACTCAAATGTAGATTACGATGTTTATTGAATTTGTAAAATTAATATATGAAAAAAGAAAAAGAAGCCAAAAATAGGTAAAATAATTAAGTCGAGTTAAGACGTTTAATAGTTAAGACGACGCGGTCTAAGGTGGAGCACGTAAACTTAGAAGGAACCTATTCACTCTGTAATGAAACTATGTTCAATCCAAATTCAGTTTAGTTCAATTTTTTAATCTGCTACTTATACAAATGTTTAGTGACATTTATGTATATGCATTTTAGATAAGGGTCGAGCGTTTGATAATATATTATCTTAACTTATTATTTCTCAATTTAGAACGTTGCATGCATTAAACCATTGTCAATTACAAAAAAAAACCTAGAGGGATAAGTTTTTTCTCAATAGTTTGTTGTGTTCAGCGACCCCCCTCCCGCAAAAATTGCACACAGGATGTATTTTATCGCGAGGGAGGGCATTGCAAATCAAAAAATGAAATGCTGTATATTTAATATCATTATAAAAGATAAAATATAAGAAATAAGAGATCACCTTTACGCAAGTTTACGATGTGGAACGAAGACGTTATCAAACTGCTTATCTCAGAGAAAATACACAGTTTTGTAATTTTATTTCTTGATTGAAATCCAATGCAGGCTTTTGTTAACAAGGAAAAATGATGAATGAATATCCAACTTTCAAAATTAATGAAATATTAGAAAGAGTTCATAATTTAAATAAAAACAAAATCAGCTAGTTTTGCATTAACATATTTATTTTTGAAAGTTAATAATTTAATATATAATACTGTCTCAAAAATGAATAGATCCTTTTTATTTAGTTCGTTCTAAGCTCGATTGTTGACTAAGTGGAATTTTGCTACGACCACAGCATAATTTATTTCTCCATATTCTTCTAGTTTCAGTATTACCAAACACCCAAAATATTATAGCTGTCGCACAATGAAACATTGTGGCAATATTAGTAAAAAACAGAAGAAACGACGGCAAGTTAAGATACACATAAAATATCCTGTAAATGTCCATAAAAGCTTGCTGAAAACAAAACACAAATATCAAAATAGACATTATTACAACCAATCGGGGCTTATTACTTGCACTTTTCAAGTTCACTTTGTTTGGTTTGGTTAAAGACGTTAATATCATAATTAGTAAAGTAGCATTAGCGACTAGTACAGGCCATTTAAATATAGCTAAGTATAAAAAGAAGAGCATTAAGTCGTTCCCGTTTTGCCAACTAAATAGTCCATACATCACAACTGTAACTGTCATCGGGGCAATCCAAGCAGACGCTGACACTATCCAAATGCTAGGGTTGTCTCCATTGAACACTTTCACTAAACTGTCATACATTTGTCGGGTGAAAACGAACATCCAAGCTATGAGTGCTAGCTCCGAGTAAATCATCATGACTTCATCTAAATATATGATACATGCTGACGTTTCACAAAACTGGAACAGGTTTTGAATGTCAAAGATATATCTCACGAAAGTGTAGAGGCACCTGGAAAGCATGAACTGAATGAGGAGCTGGTTCTTGTAGTTTTTCCTCCATTTAGGGAACAGGCAAGCGGTAATCAACAGCAATAGCAAGGCTAATACTGACAGTAGCATTCCAAATGTGCTGAGACTCAGAGATACAATTGTGAAGACATCATTTTTGTATCCTTGTGAAATGATAAAACCATGCTCTCGGTCAAGAAGCATTGTCAAAGATTTTTTTTTCCGACTATTTTCTTCTTATTTTGCACCAAAAACTTCTTTCTGTTTCATGCATAGTCCTTATTTTTATTGCAGGCGAATGATTATGCCGTTTCTTCATTTCGATGTGCCCCATTACATTTTATCATATTCCGATTAATTAATTTTATGTGATCATAGAATTAATATTAAATGAACACAACGATCACAGAGTGGTTTAGAAATTGTACTATATAATTGTTTGACGGGTTTATCGTTCATTGATTAGATAAGATATCAAGATTTTTTTGCAGTAGATTATTATAATTACAACAATAAAACAACAGATTAGAAACACAGAGAATATATTTTATCAGATATAATGCCACGACAGGTCAAAAACAAAACTCACATTTGTGAGGAGTACGAAACAATAAATATTATAAAATTCTATACAAATAGTTAACAAGGTGATTATGTGTAACGATTAGGTTTAAAATTTATTGCAATCTTTAAACAAAACAAGGGAATTAATTACATAATATTGTATGGCTGCATTATTCATTGATATTACATTAAAAAAATGCCTGTTAAAAATGAATTACCGACTTCCATTTTTCAAAAGCATGACTTTTTCTAACTTTTTAAGGAGCACAATAAATGCAATTATCCCAACGTTGATAAAAAATTTATTGAACCAATCCAAAATATATAATTAATAGTTATTAATCTATAATAAAATAATGAAACGAAAAAGATACCTTATTTATCCATACATATAAATTAGTATGCCATTTTAGACACAACGCTATCCTTAAACGATAGGACTGTGGAAGATGGAATCATACAATTGAAAGTACAAGTCGACAAAACATTTTGATTACAATTTTTTGTTCTTCATCGGAAGTTGGTTTAAACATAAGTAAATTATGGCCATACATTTTTAGAAAGCAAAAATAGCAAATATTTTGTATTATTTTTATATTCGTTCAAACCGTGTATATTTTTAAACTGCGTGAATAATAGTCTCGAAACAAGCTAGAGGTTGCAGTGAATTTAATTATTTAATTACTTAGAAAGGATAGAGCATACAAAGTTTAATTTTACATCTACGAGTACGTGCATCTACTTATTACATATTATTGCATCTCCTAAATTTAGAACATCTATCACCACAACATTTACTTTTATGAAAATTTCTACTTTAAGTAACACAATTATTTATTCAGAACAACTGAGTCGATTGTTAAAAAAGGTTTGCCTCAACTATTATAATGATAATAAATTTCAATTAACGATACTTTGAAATTAGCTTAAGCAAACTACAGATACTAAGACGCAAACTATTAAAAACAAGAGTGCTTATGTAACAACTTTATTTTCTAATTAATTAATTTAAGGGTAACATGTATTTTGATTATTATGCGTACTTACATAGAAGTCTTTATAAGGGATCACAGTTTGGAAATGCTAAATCGATACATCGATCGGGGGATATACTTTACAAGTAGATCTAAATTTACCATAAATATACTTACTACAAGTTTTACCTTAGTTAACATGAGTTATGAAACCATACAAAAGAAATAAACATATCATAATTATTAATAATTATGTTGCTTAGTTTATGAATCATAAAATATGAAGTGCCCACTTCATATAAAAGAAATATATAATATATATTATTAAATATATGCTTTATGCATGATATTTATGTTAATATTTGGACAAAAGTTATTGCACAAATCCGGGCTCTATAGGTAACTTCATTAATGTACGATAAACATCTAATAAATAATTTGTAATAAAAAAATTACAATATGCGTAGATGGCGTAATGGCACTTAAAAACTTAGAACAAAAATACGATATTTTAATTAAAAAATTACTTTAATTATTATTAAGAATGCGTTCTGGCTCTCAAGGACTGCTGCCTAGACTCTATGTGTTTGGTGACAGTTTTTTGAGGGTGGTAGCTAGCTAGGCTGATATTCGAAAGTACCCTACCACCATGTAACGGTACCTTTCACCAGAAGTTCAAGCCCTTGGTGGGGATCGAACCAGCGTCCGTCAGTATGACAGCCGACACTCACACCGCTGAGATATCATCGCTTCAACATCTTCACCTTAACAAAGTCCATCCTAATAATGAATGCATAATATTTTAAGTAAACATGTATAGTAATTAAAACATATTTGAAAAGAATGGCCACGAGTTCGTGACCGCTTCTCCTGGCTCCATTAATTTTAAAACGTGACGTTTGAGTCTTTAAATATTAATTGTTTTATTGCGTTCCTACGTGATTCATTGATATTAAAATTAATAAGTAATTTTGACTTTAACAGTGCCACGAACAATAAGATTCAAGAGTCATTCAGAGTAACCATCCGTTGTAAACATATAAAACACTGCAAAAATATGAAATAAATTTGATGTCAAATATTTATTATAATATTTTCCATATATATAGAACTTATTGAACATTCCTCTTGTGTTTCTATCACAGTAATGAAACACAAAAAACATTCTAAAAAATGATAGCTATTCATATAATGAATTTGTAGTAAGTATGTCATTATATTTCTTGATAAAGTAGGGCCAAATATTTGTATTATACATTTAAAAAGAATAGAGTCCTTTGAGACAATTAAAACCAAAAAAATATAGCAACATTACATTTAAAATTATTTTTCTAATATTTGAATTTTAAAAAAATGGGCTTCTAGTGGGATTTGAACCTAAGACTACAGAATACGATCCTGTCGCTTTGTCATCTAAGCTATGGTAGCACTTCAATAGCCATCGGAGTTATTACTTCATATCAGTTAACATCAGAGGAGTTGTTCTGATCTAGTCGTAGGTTCAAATCCCACAAGAAGCCGAATGTTTCGAACCTTCAAATAAATGACAGCAGGTTCCACCTAGCATGACGTTAATGCAATGAACCATAAAACTCATTATGATCTACGATATCTTTTTAAATTACAATACAATCTCTACTCATAACATAGGATGATGTTCTCATATCAAGCCTACCTTTTTCAATGTTTTTATAATTTGTTCTTTCCTACAAGGCAACATTCTAAAATAAAAGTCTTATGAAACTAATAACTAGACGAAGAAAATTCTACCCTCAATGAAGATACTTAAACAATAGAAGCTATACTAGAAGATCACATTGCATAGAGGCTAGATTTCTAAAAGTACTCTTACACTTCTACATTTACTTACTAACTTCGATTCAAATAATTTAATATTTTGAAAATTTGGAACGCGCTCTTGATAAAAAATCAACAACTCAATTAAGTTATAACATACAATTAAAAAATACACTCATAACCATTTTATCAAATTAATTGAACAATTTAATTAATTAGCGATTAAATTAAACAAGACCAGCTCAAAGTCGAGTTGAAATAACCATAATTAAAAACGAATGAAGTTAATTTGTGATTTCACACGCCCCGATCCTTCATTCAACCATGTGTTCTGTGAAAAGAGCAATTACTCATTTAATGTTACTGATTGGGAAAATATTTAATCAGCTTTTGCAGGAAGGGTTTGTTGACTGGAATTAATTGATTTTAAATTGGATTTGCACAGATAAAACAAACAAGGCATCAAGTACCTTGTTACTTTAGTTTCTGTAACAATTAAAACTGGCGCCACAAAAAAGTTCCAGCCACCTGATTCAGAACTCTTTGATACCGACCGGTACAGATTCTGTTAAGGATAAATCTCGTATTGGGAACAGACTTTAGCTCAGGGTGAATGTGGCTTTCAAATGGTGAAAGAATTTATAAAATCGGTCCAGTACTTTTCGAGTCAATTCGTTAAAAACATACATACAAATCTCTCCTTTTTATAATATCTTAATATTATAAAGAGGAGAGATTTGAATGTATAGATTTAAATGATTTGTTTATGAGTAGTACCACTTCATGCGAGAGATTTTCCCGAGGAAGTACTGCCACCATGTCTGTTTCTACCGTCAGGCAGTAGTGTTTGCATTACTGTGTTTGAAGGGTATGGTTTCCGGTGAAAATATAGGCACATGAGACTTATCAACTTTATGTCTCAGGGTGACGAGCGCAGTGGAGTTCTTTACGAATTGTATCTGTCTATAGGCAGAGGTTACCACTTAACATCCTTGGGGCTTTTTGGTTATTCGGTAAAAAAATGGTTGATAATTATTATAATATTCCATTATATTAACGAAACAAGTAAGAATAAATAAAAAAAGAAGTTTAATATATAAAATGTATGAGCAATATCGAATTGGATCGATTCGATTATGGAACGTTCTGAATTAGGGGGCTAGTTTTTCTGTTAAATGACATTAATATAAATGATGTGGATGAATGATTTGATTTTGTAAAATCTTTTCGACACATTATGAACGTATCAAACACGGGAATTACTCACGTTCACGTAACAGGGTGCTCGCGGACGCGGTTTCGGTTCGCTTAGTATAAGGCGAACCGCGACCGCGTCCGCGAGCGCCCCGTATTCTCCTTGAAAAAGACCACCGAATGTTGTTGAAACTATAGACGGAAACCTCTGACTTATTACGTGAGTGATTCCCGTGTTTTATACATTCATAGTCTTTTTAACTATAATATTAAAAAAATATTGATCGATAGCCGCCATGGTTCAGTAACACATGACTTCTGGTCCTCAAGACCCCAGATTAGAATCAAGCATAGGCAAACATTCATATTATGAGCATGAATGTTTTTCCCGGGCCTTGCTGTGTGATTTGATGAAAAATACACAAACATACAAGTCACGAGAACAAACAATTATGCTCAGCACAGATATGTTTGCCCCAGCCGGGATTCAAACTCAGGTCGCGATTCTAAAATCACTGAGCCACGGCGACCGTGGTATTACATTATATTACTGTTTGACCACTATATCGAATGATGTCAAGTGATATCAAGTGGGAAAAGGTATATTAAAATACACATCTCAACTAAAATATTTGAGATCTTCTTTAGAGAGCGATATATATATAATTTAATTAATATATTATTAATTATAGATTGTACCTTGTTCTTCGACCGGTGTGTGTTCTTCATCGGAAGAATCGAACCGACTCTCGATTAACGAACTCTGCTTTGTTAATGTCTACAACATAAAGAATTATAAAATTATGAATGTTTTATAACTTATGAATGCTGCGTTCAATGTTTGAGTTAGCAAATTTACCATGTAATCGTTTCATTATTTTTCTTATATAAGTTGAAGTGTGTTAATTGTTTTTGTACCTTAATAAATAAATAAATAACGATAATCATAATTAAAGGTTTTACAGGTACCGATGACATTACAGAGGCTCGCGGGTGTTTACAGGGAGCGTGGGCTAGACAAATCCTGATGCGTGTTGATTTTAAATATTACAAAAATGAACAGATAACGCACGGGCTCAAAAATATACTAATCACATTTTTACACCTTTTAGAATTAGACTTAGATTTTTAGACCTTTTAATTTCCTTTGTTCTCGGTCAGGACATAGTTCGAGCGCATTTCTCTCTACCGCGGGAGATTTTGATACAGGAAAAATATGGTTGTATCAAAACATTTTTTCACTAAACATTTGCGAATGAAACCAAGTTTTGTTGAATCTTAATGAACTTTCATTATCTGTTCTCATCCCTCAACCGGGAGCCGCAAAACGCGCGCGCTACCGTGTACTGGGTGGAAAAAAATGGCAGGCGCTTGAACCGACCGCGCGCACGGCCGGCCAGGCGCATATGGCTCGGATTACATCGATGATTCTCAGAATCATAGAGATAATTTTTTTTTTTTTATTTTGTTTTTATCACATTTAGGACACTCTACAAAATAAGCTGAATCACTCAAAGTTATCTATTTAGAAAATGGAAACTAACGATATTAATCGAAACGAACTTCTCCGAAACTGCCTTAAGAACAAACGATATTTATTAGTACTTGATAGAACTATGTATTTCATATCAATTGAATTTATAATTTTTACCTTGTTTGAGCGTCGTCTTGGTGGTGATATTTTGTTCCAAAGCGCTTCAAGTTGATCAAAGTGCTGTGATTGCGCAATGGCAGCTTCTTCAGGACCCAAGCTTACCTGCATAGTAAAGTATAGTTACATATTTAGGCGTAAGTAATTTTGATAATTTTTGTATAATCACACTTCACACTAATATATGAAATTATATAAAATGGGATTTAACGATTCTTAAAAAGGATCGGAGACGTATCGTAATACTCCCAGTGTTACAGATAGGCGACGGTGATCGCTTATCGTCAGGCGGCCGGACTGCTTTTATGCCACCTATTTCATAGAAAAACATAATAAATGGAAAACAGGTTTAGTGTGTCAGTCTATTTTTTTTTTATTAACTTTCACACAAGGTCTTCAGGTCCCAAACTAGGCAAATCCTGTACTATGGAAACCTGATGACTGATATATATATATATACTTATATACATATACACACCCAGACTTAGGTCAAACAGACATGTTCATGCACACAAATGTTTGACCTGTCCGGGAATCAAACCCGGGACCAGTGGCACAGAAGGCGGAGTGCTATCAACTGCGCCAACCGGCTAGCTGTATTATATGTAGCTGCTTATATTACCTGAGAGCCCAAATCTTTGTTCTTGGCTTCTTGAATTTTAGAGATCTCTTCCATTGACGCGGATACTGAAAATCTAAAAACAAAACGTATTACTGCTACACATTTGATATATATTCAATAAAACTTAAAAACTATTATATATAAAACTAAAAATAAAAATTTAAAAACTGTACTGAATAGATGCGGCTTTGATCTACTTTTATATTTTTCGATTGAGATAATGACAGCCAATAAACATTCTAAGCCTAGCATTCTAGATCGTGATTACATCTCGACCACCACTGACCATCAAGTGAAATACTGGTCAATTGCCCGATCGATGATAATAAATAAATGATGTATATTATGAATTTGACGGTACCGTGGCGCAGTGGTTTGTGTCACCAACATGACTTCTGTGTCACCGGGACCCTGGGTTCGAATCCCGGTAGGGGCAAACATTTGTGCGATGAGTGTAGATTTTTGTCCCGGGTCTTGGATGTTTGTGTGCTGTGATTGTGTGTGTGCGTGTATGCCTCCCGCGATACAGGGAATCCTAGTGCGGGGGTCTGAGTGTAATGAAAAAAAAAACAAGGCAGTGAACTGCAAAAGACAACGAGATAATATATGAAAAGTTACGAAGGTCATGCTTTAATAAAAGTAGGCCGAAAAACCTAAGTTACATCTATTATCATATCCGCTAGAACATTAATAATTTAAGTCGATAGGTAATAACAATATAAAAATAAACCTTAGGTTATGTAATATTTGAGTTCATAGTTATGTACCTACCTCCGTTTGAGCCTCTCGTCGACTTGTGCCATCATGGCGGCAGAAGTGAGATGACCGTATTTCTTCTGCCAAGTGTACGTATCTAAAGATACTTCCTTCTTTAGCAACCTTCTCATTGGTCGCTTTGGAGCTAAAGGTCGTAGTTCTGTTAATAACGATACAATATAAGTTACTTGTAACAACAAATAAACCTTCTATAAAAAAAAAAAACATTTATTACATGCTGGGCTTAATGGAGAAAAAATGACGTTGAATATGTAATCAAAATCAGTATGGAGGTGCACAAGTAGACAATGGCCCTAATTCTGTTAATCACACGAACTAGCTAAATTTCACTAAAATTCCTCAAAATGAAATAGCTCGTATTCTATTTACGCTAAAATTCAAATTCGTATAATTCCTTACAACGCTCTCACTAATATTAGACGAGTTTTATTCCATTGTTAGCGAATTGCGGGTAGTTTTAGTAGACACCAAATAAGTGGCGACCTTAAATAATTACCTAAAATTGCGCGTTAATTTACCTAAAATTACCCGCAAATTTAATAAATACATTTAACTTTAGTGATGTTTATTTAAGTAATTTATTAAGTCTCATTCTAATTTAGACTTTATTGTAACCGTATACGAACTTATCTAATTTTGACTTTTTAGTTCAGTTGAATAAGCAAATCACTACCAATATATATGTAATGTACAAAAATCTCGTGTCAAAGAGTTTGTTATCGAACTTTCCGAAACGGCTGACCTGATTTTAATAACATTTATTTGTGCATCATCAGAGAATATTTTTCACCCTCCTACCCACACCCCCCATTTCTTCATCCCATTATATATGGCAGAACATTAGCTAGATCAGCTAGTAATATAGAAATAATACATATCTGGCTCAAGGAATCAGCATTGGAATTCAGCGTGGCAAAGCTGCTATGATTATGGGCACGCTGCCATCTGGTTGTGGGTTAGACTATTTGAGTTATCTATCGGCTGACACAGATAGTTGATTGCTCAAACGTAATTATACTAGGTGTAGTATTGTAAATAGTTATTTCTATTTATTTTAATAAATGCGTTGTCTTAAAAAAAAAATGTATCAAAATTATATGGCAGCATATAATTTATTTAATGATGAAAATAATTACACATCTTACCAACCCTACTATGAAAAGAGTTAAAAGATCGTTCTTGGTTTGAAATGGGAATTGGGAAGCTCATAACTAAAAGTAATATTACAGGAGAAAGAGTTTATGTGTAGTAACTACGCATAAACTCTTGATTTGTATAATAAATAATATAGGTATAATATTGATTCAACTTACGATCAACATCTTTGGTGGGAGCAGAATATGTTGGAATCTTGACGTATGTAGCGGGAGTGTTGTGGAGACAGATAATGGGCAGGCAACCTGTACATAAATCAAAAACATCCTTAGTATGTATGATAACATTAATGCCATTACAAACAATTCCAATTAAAAATCATACATTTTGAACATCTAAGACAAGCAAAAGACATGTTGTCAAGTGGTAACCTCTGTCTACAGACAGATACAATTCGTGAAGAGTGGCACCCCGCCCTGAGACATAAAGTTGGTCAGTCTCATGTGCCTGTAGTTTCACAGAAAACCATACCCTTTAAACCAGAACACACTACTGCCCGACGGTAGAAAAAGAAATGGTGGCAGTCTTTCCCCGGGCGAACTCTCACATAGAGTGCTACTACTCTTAAATTGCATTGATAACATTAATAATATATATAGGTACTTCAAATATTATTCATATTAAAAATTTTCCCGTCTAATAATGCGTTCCCAAATAAATAGGCTACTATTAAAATGTAGCAGCAAAAGACTCGAGGACAAATTTATTCAAATAGTTTTTACAATGAGTCCTACACATTACTCATTATGGTGATTTAGCAGAAGTGAAGCATTTCGACCTCCAAGCATGCCTCCTAAATAATTTCTCACATCGTAATAGGTATGCTTTTATTAAAATTTTGATACCCCTGAGCACTACCATGCCTTTTGGATTTTTTTGAATAAACATCCTTTATTTTTAATTAAAAATAAAGATAAATTGTCTCTGAATAGAGATCTCTCTTTCCTCCGATATAGTCTTCCCCTTTGTAAACTTACAATTATTGTTGTCAGCTGCATATCGACTGCAGATGCAAATGAGGTAGAATCAATCGAACTTATCTAATCCAATTATCCATATAAGGTTCTTTTTTCCTACTTATACAGATTTAAGCTGCTGTGGTCACCTTATTGCACATGCGACGACGAAAAAGAGGTATCCATCTTTCACATTCTCATAGAATGCCCAAGGTTTTCCGGCTCCAGATTCCAATGTGAAATTAAACTAGGTCTAGATATAAACACAATAATATAAAATATCTTCTCAATGAAAACGATCATCGGCAAACTTTTCTGGATTTTGCCGAGCGCGTAGTCGGCACAGCGGCGCGGGCTAATGCTTACACGGTATCTTAATTCTCCCCATCGACCCTGACACACTCTCTGTCTTAACTAGATTAGGACAAGAAAAAAATTTCAATTATCTAATTAAGGCGCCAGGTTTATATGAACAATTTAATTTAATTTAATTTAATTTAATTTAATTTAATTTAATTTAATTTAATTTAATTTAATTTAATTTAATTTAATTTAATTTAATTTAATTTAATTTAATTTAATTTAATTTAATTTAATTTAATTTAATTTAATTTAATTTAATTTAATTTAATTTAATTTAATTTAATTTAATTTAATTTAATTTAATTTAATTTAATTTAATTTAATTTAATTTAATTTAATTTAATTTAATTTAATTTAATTTAATTTAATTTAATTTAATTTAATTTAATTTAATTTAATTTAATTTAATTTAATTTAATTTAATTTAATTTAATTCAATTTAATTCAATTCAATTCAATTCAATTCAATTCAATTCAATTCAATTCAATCAATCAATTATACAAAATAAAAAAAACAGATTGTATTATATTCCTTGAGAGCCAGTAAATATTCTAGGTCTATCGTGATAACATCTTCGACCACATCGGCATTAAACATCAAGTGAGATAGAGGTTAAACGCTAGATCTATACAGCATAAAAAAAGTCTTTATTTACTTCAATACCGCAACATTTGAAAAAATGCGCGCTATCTCTATTTAGGGGAAAGCGGCAAGAGTAGAAAGAACCAAGGAGAAAACATTTAGTCTCTCTTTCTCGTCTTCACATTAGTGAAATAAAAATCAACTTGATACTTGTTGATTAAACACCAAAACGTTGGAATCTAGCTCTAAATTAGGGTTCAATAAGCCACTAAATACCAAAGAATTATTCTTAGACGCATATGCCTTGTTGAAACAAAGACTGATGAGAGTGAAACTTACCCCTATCCAAAAGATGAATGACAATGCGTGCGCCCTCACTAGTAATCTGGAAGCCGAGTAGAGGCACATGTATTGCGAGTGACGTCAGCGCCAGTCCTCGCTTTGTCTCCCAAATGATCAGGGTTTTGTCTTCAGCACCTGTTATCGATAAAACTATATATTATACTATATATTTCACATTATTGTTTATTGTTTGGGACTCGTAAGAGTGACAGTGAGTTTATCTCAGCTATAGAACATCCAATGATGGACATACGCCTCCGCAATGTGTTTTAAGGGGGTTTGGAGGTTTGGGGCTGCAGTACTGGCCATGCTTGGCAGGCGGATTGACAAATGCAGTACGTTGATTATATCCGCAGAAAGGCTCTGGTGCCCACCTTCTGACACGTTATGCGTGTACCTATTGCTTGTAACTATTATTTAGATGATTATAGATTTATATATCATTAGATAATTGTTTGGAGCCGCTCAGGATTTAAATGTGTTTAAACAGTATATTATATACCAGCTGCGCTCCGCGGTTTTGCCCGCGTGATGATGATTGATGATGACGATGAAAAATAGCCTATGTGTTTTTACGGGACCTGAAGTATATATATACTAAATTTCATCCAAATCCATCTAGCCGTTTGAGCGTGAAAGAGTAACAAACATACATCCATACTCACAAACCTTCGCATTTATTTTTAATACTAGCTGAGCCCCGCGGTTTTACCCGCGTGGTGATGATTGATGATCATGATGAAATAATATTTTTTTTCGAAGCTTGTTGACCACCCTTGTGATATTATTAGTACATTTTATTCATTTAGTTTAATATTTTACATTAATGAGCATAAATGTAATTATATGAGCTTGCTTATAATTCAGCAAACAGATTCTTAGATCTGTGCAGTTTTTATATTTTGGTATATCTGTGTTTATATTTTATTGTTTATAAATCTTGTTTTATTCAATTTTAACATCGACCGGTCCTTGTTGAAGGACCATTTATATGTCTTAATCTGAGACAAACATTAATTTATGATATTACACAAAGGTTTGTTCATCAGAAGGATGCTCTGTCTACTTAGCCGTGACCGACGAAATTTTTCAAAGTGGATTTTTTTGGATTTAATCGAAACGCAATTTTAATAACTAAATATAACATTTCAACCATGTGAAAATATCTATATAGAAAATTACAACAAAATCTACGTAAATACTGATGAAATTTATCCAATAAGCTCTATGTTTTTTTTAAAATACTTTAAAGATTTAGAGTTTGACTACTATCTCACATAATGATCTGTGACGATTGGGTCAAAGATGAAATCACGCTGGAGCTGGAATGTTTATGAAGCAATGATAGCTCAGCGGGGGGAGCGTCGCCTGTCAAACTGGCGGACACTGGTTCGATCCCCAACAACAGCTTGAGCTTCCGGTGAAGGTAACATCGTTATCAAATTCCCAGCGTGGTGGTAGGGTACAATCGAATACCCGCCTGGCTAGCTACCACCCTCAAATTTGAAAAACTGTCACCAAACATATAGTGTGTTCAGGCAGCAGTCCTTGAGAGCCAGTGAGCATTCTAGGTCTAGCGTGATAACATCTTCGACCACATCGTCACTGACCATCAAAGTGAGATAGTGGTCAAACGCTAGATCCATACAGAATAAAAAAAAAGCTGCATTTTTTTAACTCAAGGTCAAATTGATTCGATTTGCCTCGGTCTACCCTACCTATTGTTTCACGATGCGGAAGCGACGTAAGGCACCAGTGAATTATCATCCTCTAAAGGCTTTGTCAAACAGCGGGCGTGGCGCTGGCGGGGTGCGACGTTAGCGCTGCGTGTCCTTGGCGTGCTTACTTACCATATCAGCATAGCATGTTGGTATGTATTAGTGATGTAACGGATATACGCATTCGCATTCGCGAATATCTGCGTATTGTTCAATATTCGCATTCGCATTCGCAAAAATTATGCGAATATTTAGCGAATGTTTTTATCTTATGTTTTAATTACACAAATTACTTATCTAATAGTTGTTTCAATTGATTTTTAAAAACGACCTAGTTTAAAAATATATAAATAAAGTGATTTTTATAACATAAAACTACTAATTGTTTATTTTTCATTTATTTTAGATGGAACCAAAAGGTACAAGTCAGAAATATTTAGAATATATTACTACTTTTTACGATACTTTAACGAGGAACCAAAAATGTGTGACAACATGAATCACAATCACAGAATAAATATACTACAAGTATACTCGCCTATGCTTGTGTTCGTATAATGTGTATGCAAAGCATTAAGATAAAAATAATTAATTTTAGAACAATAGAAAAGATGTTTATTTGTAATTTCCTAGCGGCCTGTTCCGGCCTCAGGTATATCTATAGGTACGTGTTTAGGAAATATTTAGAAACTTTGTACCTATATCTATATACTTAGGCTACTTAGGACTTATGTAATGTTTCAATAACGTATTTTTTATTGAGGTATATCGGTTTTTTTTTTAGTAAAATGGGATGGAATATTACATAGGTAACTCACCAGATACAGCAATGGTTCCATCACCCGTAACCTTCACACAGGTGACCTTTCCTAGATGCCCTGAGAGGAGGTGAAGGTCAGAGCCAGTGTTAATGTCCCACACAATCAAGTTGCAGTCCCAGGAACCCGACACCACTTGTGTCTTGTTCGTGATAGAGACTGCCACGCAAGTAACGATGTCAGAATGGCCAACTAACACCTGTTTAAAAGAAAATAAAACGTTATTATAACTATTGGTATCTTCGATTAAGAATTCTTGATCCACGATTGGTATCATTGTTATGGGTACGATCCTGGAGGCTTAAAGTCAGGAGTAGATCGGTACCTTCTAGGATTGCGTACACTATGTAAGACCGCGTCGACACTTAAAATCAGGTATGAAAACCAACGAGCTAGAAGCGGTCAATTTTACTGTGCCAAAATTTGAAGCGATGATGGCTCAGCTCAGATAAATTTGGTTGTATACTTAAACTGGCTCAGCGGTGAGCGTTAGCTGTCAAACAGATGGACGCTAGTTCTATCCCCATAAACGACTAGCGCGACAACCTTTCGATGAAGATAGCACCGTAACCAAATTCCCAGCACGGTGGAAGGGTACCTTCGCCCCGCCTGGCTAACTACAACTTTCAAGTTTGAAAAGTGTGGTGTTTGAAATTTGTGAAGTGTTTCAGCCAGATAGGCCAGGATAAATGCATCAGGATTCATCAGTGTTGATTTAAATTATTACAAATGTGTACGTTACAGCTGACCATAAAAAATATTACTAATCACAATTTTAGGCTTTCCCTAACCTAACAAATGCAAATATAATATAAGTACTAAATACTGGCTAAATAAACATAAAATGAAGGATAGAAAAAAAAAATAGCCCAGTGCGTGACGGGCTCGCGCACCGAGGCTACCGTACAAACCTGTAGGTATAGTTAAATTTAAAATTATTTTTATTATATGATGTAATAAATTTATACTTTTCGTAATTTTTCCTTTATCTGTGCTATACGACGTTGCTTCGAAACCAAATTTCAAGATTCTGAGTTTTGATTCTCTTGCGAGCGTCGAGAAATTTGCTGTATCTTTTGATTGCGTTGGCTTAGAAGTTTGATTTTTTCCCAGCTCCGAGGGACTAAACTTGAGTATTTGATATGAATTTCAGCTTGATACCTCCACGCCTGAGAAAAAGGGCCTAGACAGACAAACAGACGGACAACAAAGTGATCCAATTAGGGTTCCGTTTTTTCCTTTTGAGGTACGAAACCCTAATAAAAAACGATTTACCTGTGACAGCTTTCCCCCATCCAACTTCCACACTTTGAGGGACATGTCCATTGACCCAGTGACGACATGCTGAGAATCGGATGTGAGCGCGAAACAAGTGATCCGTTCAGCATGAGACACTGAGCGTCTCTCTTCTCCACCACCAGCTAGTCTCCAGATTCGAATAGCATTGTCTCCATCTGATAGTACCTGATATTAAAATAGAATGTCTATTTAAAACTAAACAGTTATATTTCTATCAAAAAGATATTAAACAAAATAGGTGGATAACGCAAAGAAGAGAAATTGTTTGATTCTTTTATGGATACTGGAACAAAATAGTTTGCAGTATAATTCCTGTATGTAGTCAAAGGTTTCTTAGGATGTAAAATTAATAATCAGATATGATTGTCAGTCTTCTTGTCTGTAAACTCTAAGGCTTTCACGGCCGGCGTTGCATGTTGTATGTATTGCTTCCGGGCTGTTTGGCCGTGGTCTATGAGAAACTTGTGTTCCAGACGTTTCGTCGATCACTGCGGTCGACATCTTCAGTGGTTCAGGCCCGAGCGGCGACGCGAAGGAGAGTTCCACGCTCTTGTCGCCGCTCGGGCCTGAACCACTGAAGATGTCGACCGCAGTGATCGACGAAACGTCTGGAACACAAGTTTCTCATAGACCACGGCCAAACAGCCCGGAAGCAATACATACAACAGTCTTCTTGTAGTATATTGGTCCATGGTATAGTGCACTAGTGAATACTTACAGCGTACTTCATGTTGAGGGTGACGTCTATACAGGCTGTAGGTCCTGTAGTCGAATGGAGCACTATCCCAGAGTCGACCAACCACACGTGAACGTTGCGCGACCTATCTCCGGACATCGCACGACGTCCGTCAGACATCATCAGGAGAGTTTGTAGAGCTGCTGTGTGACCCTGGACGAAAGAACAGTGGTTCACTTCAGAACCCACAGCATGATCATATTCCTCCAGAACAAAGAAACCCACCTATTTTGTAAAAACAAATCTTTCCTGATGTTACATGATGTTGCGGTCTACGATGAATCACACCTACCTAGATGATACTGATTCACTCAAGACTGTGGACACTCAGATTTTATCTATGCTGAAACACAGACTTAAGCAATCAATTACACTCCTTAGATGAACGCACTATGAATGTGGAAACATGTGACAAGTTGGAACGTCTAATAAGTATGGATGTCGCATTACCGTCTATTTGGTCAACTCATGGAATCAATTTTCAGAGATTACGCCCTACAAACAAAACTACAAACTTACAAACCTTACCTCTTTATGAAATTAGCGTAGAATATCATACTAAAAACAATGCAACTCTAAATTTACTTACTTTATACGTCAAAGACGATGAGTTGTCAGCCAACTGCCACACCACTATCGTCCTATCTTCGGACCCGCTAAGCACAATCAGGTTATTCGGCGAGAAGGTGACACATGTGACATGTCCCATGTGCCCATTGAGGGTAGTCTGAAGTCTGTGAGTGGACAATTGCCAGACTCTGACCAGACCACGTGCGCAGCCACTGGCGGCAAGCTGTCCGTCCCGGGATACTTCCAGACAACTGATAGGGATCAGCTCGCTTTGCTCCGCCTGTTAATGTATTTATAGTTTATTGATAAAATTAAGTAGCGATAGACGTCACATCTTCATATCTCTGAATTCATTACTTAATACTTTATTGCATCATTTGTGTTCAAAAAAGGTTCTTATTTATAATAATATATAGGAACAACATAATATGACTCTAGTAGGGTGTCGTATTCGACTTCGGGGTATTCGCTTTTAGGTTGCTGCGATAAGATAAGATATACTTATATTATCTTTTGTATCTTAACAATTATTGTCTAAGATATATTACATTAAGAAATTTACATAAGTCTCTCATAAATTTATATTTTTTAAGTCGCTATTATGAGTCGCTAGGGAATTTCTCCTTTTTTTTACAATTATAACAAACTAGCGTTTGACCAAAAATCTTTTAAAATAATCGAAAAGTGTCCAATACAAGCGAACTTATTGTAATCGACAATAGCTAGCAATTGTAGCAAGTCATGAAAGCTCCTTCATAAGTAGATT
This sequence comes from Apeira syringaria, assembly GCA_934044485.1. NCBI lineage: Eukaryota > Metazoa > Arthropoda > Insecta > Lepidoptera > Geometridae > Apeira > Apeira syringaria. The sequence goes on along the minus strand of OW203665.1, from coordinate 6,407,661 downwards.
GACCCGTATGAAATTTAATTTGCTAGATGATTTTCATTGCTAACAAAATGTACATAAAGTACACATCAATTTATAAGTAGGTACAGGGAGAACGATCAGTACAAGGCGAACCGCGACCGCGAGCGCTCTGAACTTTCCTTGAAAAAGACCACACATTTTGGTCAAAACTATAGTCGGACCCCTCTGACTTACTACGTGAGTAACTCCCAATCTTTTATGTATTCAAAATGAATCAATTTATAACCCTAATGAGCACAATCGATTGACATCGCCAATAGGGTATTAATATATGTATAATTCCTGTATTAACACTATAATTAAATGATTCAGGCTTTTTTTAAATATTATAAGCTTACGTTTGACCACTATCTCACCATGAGGTGAGATAGTGGTCAAAGTGATAACATGTTAAGCGAGTTAATAGTTAAGGCTAATTCCTCAAAAAAAAACGCTGATTTCTTTGAAAACGTTTCATCTATTCTAAGCATTGTGCTTAGAAGTGCTCATCTATAAACTGTTTTACCATTAGATTGTCTATGCGAAGACATTTGCAGAACCTAAGATAAAAGCCACAAGAATACGATCTGATGTATTTCAGAACCTTAGTTCAACGCCACAAAGATGTGACAACAATACAATACAATACAATAACTCTTTATTGCAAGAATACTCCATTTAAAAGAACAAAAACAAAACAAGTGACGACTGTACTGTTTGGCCTCAAACTTGGACCACGGGGGTTATTTATTTTATTTGGCTTCAAATATTCTATTGAATCTAAAAATAATTATGAGAACCACAAAATAATGGAAGTCTTAAAATCTATAAGTGAGGCGCTATTAATGAATACGCCACATGATAAGGATTTAACCAGAGATGACATTTTTAAAGGGATATAACTTTGTTGATTTGATTAGGCCATGACTCGTTGAAGCTCATGAAAGTTTTAACTTTTATTGTAACGTAAACTTCAGAGTCATGAGTCATAAACATGACGCCAATATTAAGACTATCGTTTTGGTATACTTAGGTCTCGATAGATAGATTTAGGTAGCTTATTATGCTGTAATATTCTGTAATTAAATAGACAGTAAATATGCAATATTCAGTAATATTGTGTACATATGTCACAATGTCGTCACCTCAGTCGTTTCTGATATCATTGTTATTCTGTCTCACTCTCACTCATCACTGTCATTTAATTACAAAGACACGATCGCTGAAATTTTACAATGTTTATCCAATTTTTAAACGAAAATAATTATAAAAATCTATAACAGATTAATTTGCATAATACACACACATAGTACATAAATAATTTAACAGCGGAGAAGTATGCATTAGTACTGAATGAATGAAATTCGTATTAAAATTCTTTATATAATTTTTGCCACGGTACCGTGTGCAAACATAAAAAAAACATTCTATGATAAAATTATTATGTTTATTTAAAGTAACTTCCTTTAATTATATGTTGAAAATATACAAGAATGTGGTTAAATACTACAAGAATATCATAAAATTCAAGAGTTATGAGATAACTATTTAAGTGCCCATATCTTCTTAAAGTAATACACATTTTCCATTTAATCTTAATAGAAAAAATATTACTCAATATAAACTCATAAAAAATAAAGATTTTATTTTAAAAGCAGCGCTTAGAGTAAAGTCTAATACGATTTCCATTCCAAGGTATCAAACTCTTGCGAATAACAATTTATAATATCGTTTATAAACTCTCAAATGTAGCAAAGTTTGTGTTATGTTTTTATTAAATAAATTTAGGTAAGAAACGTTAGAACATTAAAAGAGATCGGAAAAATAGATAAACTACATGAGAACATGCGAATTAATTTAATATAAATTACTAATTAATTTAGTATCTATAAATTATTAATTAATTTAACTCTCTTAAATTATCTATAAATTATTAATTAATTTAATATACATTATTAATTAATTTAATATAAATTGTTAATTAATTTATTAAAAATTATTGATTAATTTAATATAAATTATTCATTTAATATTTGATTTCTCATGAAACCGATTTAAAGTAACAATAACAAGTACCTGTAATAAACTGATGTTCGTCTTTGATTTCGTCTGGCGGCGCTTCATCTGCTTGGTCGGGCGGAAATTCGTCAAGTGATCTTCGGTGTGAAATGAATAGATTGTTACTCTGTGGCCACCTGCGAAATCGATCACCCGAAAAGTCATTGAACTTAATTGAGATGTCTCACATCTTCTCTGTGAGTTTAGTATATATGAGTAACGTATAGAACGGTCTGCTTAACCAAGTAGAGTAATTTAATTATAGCAACGGGCAACACCACAAGCTTAAAGTGGATGACATCAGAACTCGTCACAGAAGTTCGTCTTAGTAGAAGCAGACTGGTAAAAAAACGACAACTAAAGAAAAAACGAACCTACCAAGTAAATATGTAGGTAACAATTCGGTCGCCGTGGCGCAGTGGTCAGTCGTGATCACGAGAAGACTTCTCTTCTCAGCCTTCTCGTGACCACGACCAATGCAACTTGGTCGAAACGTCGAGGTAAATAAATTACTAAATGTTTTTCTCGCGATCAAGTCCCGATTGATTTATTAACAATGTGTTGGAATCGCGAAAGTCTAAGAATTTCAATACCATATCTTAATAATATCCATATCCTCACAAATTATAATATAAACTTCCGATAAAATGTTTTTCAACTAGCGCAAAAAAGCTGTGGAGTTTAAAAAATTGGTCAACGCGTCGGTATCGTTCGTAATAAAGTCAAGTTCAAAAAACACTGATTTCAAAATGTGTAATAGCGTTGTTTCACTTGTTAGTCAAATGTTTGTTGTGTCATTTTGACAACATAAATAGGATCCCGCTATTTTTAGTCATAATGTTGTCTTGTACATTTGAGTCAATATTATGAAACTATACCTACTTTTTTCGGCACTAAACTGAAAGCTCAATTTGTTTTTACGTTATTTAGGTTAAAGAGACCTGTGAACCAAATCATCACAGGAATTCGGCACGTAAAACTATAAGCTTTATAGCGCCGAATAGTGTGTAATAAGCCAAAAACTTGTGCACATTATGTTCATCTGATTCTTAGCCTACGAAATAATACTTACCGGAAGCAAGTAAAAAATGATCCTTGTCAGCGACAGCCAATGCCGCCAAATCGTGAGCGACGGCCAGAGTCTTCAAAAGTTGAGCGCTGTGAAGACTGTACAGGTATATCCGTTGATCAGAACACCCAACTGCTATTCTGGACGAGTCGTGAGCGATGCAGAAACATTTCACCTAAAACGGGATAGATTTTTTAAGCTGTTATATTCAGACGTTCAGACGATTCTGTGCGGGAAACATATCAAAATGGATAATATTAAGTTTTAACTCCGCGTGAAAAAAATTATGATTAAGGTCATGTTCACAGTCATGTAGACAAAATATCTGCCTACCCCTACGGGAAAGAGGCGTGCATATTTGTATGAGTGCAACGCCATCCTTCCCGCTTAAATTGCATCCAGGAAGTATAGAATGCGCACTGGAATTACACAATCAGATTCCACCATCCCCTTGATATCATAGGTCGACTCGACGTACGACAATTCGCCATCGCTATATGGTAGATGTAGCCAAAAACAGGGGAAGATGGCGTACATTTGTAAGAGAAAAGATCATGCATGGGGGTGGTCACGACCCTCAGACATGAGGAATACGACTCAAGGAGGATATGGTAGATATACCACCTATACGTACGAAGCGTTTTGCTTCCACTTTCTTAATGCGTACTGCAAAGGAATGGAACTCGTTGCCTGAGTCTGTGTTTCTTGATATGTACAATCCTGGAGTCTTCAAGTCGCGAGTGAATAGGTACCTTCTAGGCTTGCGTGCTAAATCTTAGACACTTCACTTAACATCAGGTGAGACAGTTGTTAAACGTAAACTTATAATATGTAAAAAAAAATAAAAAATAAAAATAGAGTAAACCAACGCAGCTTACTCAAGAGGAACCCTTTCGGCAGGTGTCTCGCCTCTGAACAAGGCATCATGCCTGAAGCAGGAGTTACTAGCGGTACGGTCATCGTATAGCAATAGCTTACTTCTATACCATGAAAATGCTAGCTAAGTTGGTCATCACATCACACACGTGGCTGTGGTTTGCAGCCTGAGCTTCAAGCTAGGTCGTAATTCAGCAGGGTGTGTAATGGGCAGAGATCACGAGTTTCATACGACGGTTTTCAAAATATGTGCGAGGAAAAAACAAACATGTATTGCTTATATAACAGTAGTAATAGTAATATTTATATTTATTATTATTGTTATTAATATAGATTTTGTTCTTTTAGTGTATATTAGGCCATCATGTAGATAAACAAATACTCTCTCTCTCTCTACTCACACACACACACTCACACACACACACACACACACACACACACAAAAACAAACATACACACACACACACATACACTCACACACACACTCTTACTACTACTCTACTACGATACTCGTGTATAAATTTGTGCATCTAAAATAGCCTAACATACTGTAAACATTGTAAACCTTTTTGTTGAATAAAGATATTATTATAGATATGTAAAGATATTATTATATAGTAGAATTATTACATTGATAATGCTCTTTTTACTCTCTGTTAATCAATTTGACAGATGCTGTTATTTGTTATTTACATTTCGATTCAATTATATTTTATTTATGTACTCGTATTTGCATCGTCAGAAATAATCATTTTTTTTTACGTTAATCATTACTATATTTTCATAGTTATTCTGCTATTCACGAATAAGACAAATCCAACATATCCGTGATCATCAAAATCAGTTCATTCTTCTTAAGTTATGAATGGTGTAAATAACCCGACTCTGTTTTAATATAAATTATTTTAAGCTATCTCTGAAAGAGTTTAGGATTTCAGTTAACACATCTGCTATTGGGAATGTGGGCGGGGGAGTGTGGAAACAATAGTTTATCGGTTTTTTATCGGTTACGTTTCGGGGAGTGCACTCTGGACTTACATAATTTGATTCCATCATAGCCCCACTCCATCTAAGGACGACCAGACAGACGGCAATGCTACATCCATACATGGTAGAAGTTCCAACTTGTCGCACGAAGCGTTTTGCTTCCCCATTCATAGTGCGTACAGCTAACAATTGGAAATCGCTGTCTAAATCTATATTTCCTCAAAAATACAACCTGGGTATCTTCAAGTCACGTGTGAATAGGTATCTTCTAGGCAGGCGTGCTCCATCGTTCATCATTTAACATCAGATGAGATAGTGGTCAAACGCTTGCCTATTCCGAATAAAAATACAAAATAAGCATGGTATAATATTTGTACAATATACCGGTTTACCATTAGGTATAATGATTCCATACGAAAAAGAACTCTTAAGTTACATAAGAATTAATTGCCTAAAACTCGGTCGAGTAGGTACTTTATTTTTCAACCGACAGAGGAAGACCCACTTTAACAATCAACTTTACGAGTTACGAGTTACCATTTTGTTATTCACGTCATGACACTCATAACACATAAAAATATTTACTGTCGTCACAATACAGGTAACTAAAGCAGTAAAGTGTAATATTCCTCAGCGCATAAAGTTGGAGACGGCCATAAGTTAAAGTGGTTTTCAGGAACAATGTTTCATGACAGGGAGAATTTAATCTGACATGAAGTCTTGCGGGCGCAGTATATCTTTAGGAGTACACATTGTTGTATATGGGGGAGGCTTATGTCCAGCAGTGGACGTCCTATGGCTGAGATGATGATGATGATTGTTGTATGTCACCGATGCGTTTCTGAGCTAAGCTTTGAACGCTCTTACGTTAACATTTTAACCCTCTGAGCTCTCTCCCGAACACTGCGTTGCACTTTCCTGTAGGTTATTGTTTAAATGCTAAATATATTTTGATGCTTAAGTAAAAAAAACTAAAACTATAACAGCCAAGATTTTTTGATAATTTCATAATTATAACAAACGGTCTCCAAAGGTTGTCTGGGAGAGATCGCTAATAGCGAAAAGACCGCCTGTTGTTACATATCGCTTTTTAATGTAAACTGTTTATTGTATTATTTAAAAATGTGTTCAATAAAGTGTATCTATCTCTTTTACCAGCACTGAAAATATTTCTATTTTACTTAATATGTTGAACTGCGTTGCTAACGATCGACAAATTTAGACCAAATATTCACAGGAAACGATCTAAGCTTAACCTTGTTTGCCTGCGGAGTAGCCAATAATGAAATAAGAAAAGGATAGCTGGAAAGCACTTAGTGGTAATAGCCAGTAATCTATTTCTGTAACGAATGAGAGTGAGAGCTTAACCAATTTAGTGGCCCTCAATTACTGGCCGAGTGGGTCGAGAAGTAGGTAGCATATACATATATGCTACCTACTTGTATCTTCTACTCGTATGCTACCTACGTTTCCTCTTATCTCTTCAGACGCACAGTTATCTCTATTTTTAACTTATAGAGTTCATACATAAATTTTAGTGTTCATATTCGAAGAGTAACCAACAGAGCATTAAGGGTCGATGTTTTTATGTTGTGAAATAGTTAAAAGGTGATCAAATTCTCAATCAAAATATACAACAATTGAACAATATTGAAAATGCCGAAAAAAGGAGGCATTCAATAGAAACAAACAGTCAAACAAGCTAACGGCCGCTTGATGGTAAGCGATCATCGCCGCCTTTGGATATCTGTAACTCTAGGGGTTTCAAGTCATATCAATGGTGTTGTCTGGTTCACTGGATAAACCAAATATTTTAATGTTAGGCTGGTCATAATAATTTCTTTATTTTTTAATTAAAGATGTTCATTGTAATATTGCATGATTAAGAAGCGGTACATAAACAGATACGATGGGAAACAGCGACTTAATAATATCTACGGGTGCCCAAGATACAGGCTTAGCCTAGTTTGGGGCCCTCAGCAAAACTACGTTCCTGGCACTACATAGGGTTGATTAATGTTTTTGTAATAAATGTGTTTGGTTTGTATTTGATCTGTAATAAATTTGATTTGATTTGATTTCATTTGAGAGGTATTAGGTACGACGCGTTGCCAATGCTTCGGTGGTTTGGTGGTTTTTGTGGTTTTGGTGGTTTTTTACTGGTAACTTTACTCTTGTGGAATCCAATATTGTAGCTCTTCAGTGTGGTACGTTGGTCAAGATCCTGATGAAAGCTTTTGGAAGAAACCGAATCGGTAATAATTGTCAACCCCGATACCGACAACGCGTATTGAATATTATAAACTCATTTAGGTTGTTCAAGAATATTAGTTGCAATATTTCACATTTGTAACCGCACCGGTTTCCGCCAAGCATTTACCGATCATCGTGAATTTCTACTATTATATTGTATAATATATTATTATAATATAGATAACAAAATATATGTGATTTGTCTGTGTCGTTTCAGAGTATTCTCAGTGCCCTTACTCGTTGAACCCTCACCCTTGTGATTGATGATTTTCTTTGAAGAAATAAAACGGTATTGAATATCAGAGATACGGCGGAGAAAAATGTTTTGAGCCTCACAATATTTGCCTATACCTAGTATTCTTATTTCTAAATGCCAACGTCTGTGTTTTCGCCTCAATAAGGGTATCTTGAGACTTCAAGATACCCAAGATCAAGACCGTTCCTGCCTAAAAGTTATTCATTTGTGACTATAAATTAATAACTTTTAGGCAGGAATGGTCCTTCGTAGACCGTATCATCACTTACCAGATGAGATACGGCATAACACAAGCTTCTACATCTTTTTTTTTATTCAAACGCACATCATTGTACTAGGATACCTTATTTCGCGGGAGGTATGGTCACATACATTCACACTTCATAAACATTCATTCCATTACCTTATAAACAAGGTTTTTGTCTGCTTTCCTTATAATATCTCATTCAATCTCGTAGAGAAAGCCTGAGCTAAGCCTATCTCCACAACTTGTGTCTCGGCCCTAAGCTTTTTTATAAACGAAGCCCTTATTTAGAGATCACGTTTAAATTATTAATACATGATTTATTTGAACTTAAACTAAAGTGCAAACAATAAATAAAGCACGATAGTGTCTGCGAAAATATTTTAGAAAAAGTATGTTGCATACTTCAACACCCCTACTCCTTAATAACTAGAGTGCATTTAGTTATTGTAATTTTTTATTTATTTTTAGACTTTCGCGATTCGAAAACATTGTTATTAAATCAAACGGCGCTTGATCGCGAGAAAAACATTTAGTAATTTATTTACCCCAACGTTTCGACCAAGTTGCATTGGTCGTGGTCACGAGAAGACTGGTGAAATGCGGGTGGCAATATCGGCGAGAGCGCGTAGTTTCGCCAACTACCCACTTTTGATCTTATTAACTGTAGGGCTGTCACAGTCCTGCAAAAACACAGTCGCAACGTCGAGGTAAATAAATTACAAAATGTTTTTCTTGCGATCAAGCCCCGTTTGATGTAATGACAACGTGCATTTAGTTCTTTACTTTTATCATTCTTTACATTAAATTTTAATAATTTCAATATAATACCTTTTATTTTTATGTAAATTTAATTAATATAAACCTGTCAACTCATTTGTATTTCGCATTTACTTTGCATTTGCATGCGTATCTGTTTACCAGTCCGTAGCCATCTTATCACAAAACACGTGGTCTTATGGTGGCAAGCGCAGCACAGGACTGCTTATGAGCAGTTTTAATGAATAAATATTACTAATAAATTATCTGTTATTAAAAATAATTTAGGTCCATAGATTCGTAAATGAATCAGAGTACTTTTACTTGTTAAGTACCATTGGACATTTAATATTAAGAAATTCGCAGAGAAGATTCGCGATTTCGAGAATAATACGAGAAGAGGTATTGTTCTACAGGAAAGTTGCAAGACTAAGTAAGTGGAACATTGTGAGAATATTAATGAAACCTTTTGTTGGTTTCTGCTATTGTACCGATTGCAAAACAGGGAGAAAACTTTACAGAATATTTTCCCAGCTCTAATATACAGGACATTGCATTCTTTTTTCAATTTATTCTGCAAAAGTTTAGTACTTTAGTTTCACCGTTAAAGCATTCTAGAGGCTTTTGGTGTTATGGATATAAACGTTATCAAAAAATGACATTTAAAAACTTGTTTTTCCATGTACGATAATTTGATAATAATGTAGTGAGATATCAATTTAAATATGTAACGTAAGATGTGCATATATGTATAAGTATGTGGATAACAAGTTTTGGATTTATGTCGTTTAATTAAACACTTACATAGCAGTTGAAGCATAATAGAGAACAATACATTTCAAAGCCTTTATATAATTACAACACAGTCCAAATTGGCATAACGAATGATAGATAATACACAGTTTTATCTATACCTACTAATATTATAGAGGGGAAATACTTGATTGTTTGTTTGTTTGCATTGAATAGGCTTCAAACTACTTAACCGCTTTGAAAAATTCTTTCACTGTTTGGAAGCTACTCTATCTCCGGATTACATAGGATATATATATTTTTAAAAAAGATCATTCTATTTTTAATTTTGAAATTTTTTACCCGTGCGAAGCCGGGGCGGACCGGTAGTGTTTTTTTTTATAAATTGCGGGCACTTTATGTAAATTAAGTAGACATATATTCGAATTTTGGTGTTCATTAAAGGTACGGAGGCTTTACGTGTGGCATTTTCAACTAAGTGCTTGCATGCTCTTTGAGGAATGCTCGTGTTCAAGCAGTAATATAAGGGTTTGTGTTGTTAAGAGTATTATTTATTGGAATTGTATTGTAAGCGGAATAAGAACTATAAAATTTTAGTTATAGTTTGAATGAGAAAAAGGGTTAGTCACCAATAATAAAAAAATATGAACTTAAAAAATAACGTACACCGGTGTTATGATCCAACTAATATTATAAACGTGAAAGTGTGTATAGATGTATGGATGTTTGTTACTCATCCACGCTGAAATGGCTGAACGGATTTACATGAAATTTGAAATGAAAATAGATTATATACCCTGGAATATTATAATAATATAGGGTATTTTTTATCTCAAAACTATAGATTGTTCCCGTGGTATGACGGGAGACACAAAAACCGTCAATACCACGTACCAACGTCATCACTTAACATCAGGTGAGACAGTTGTTAAACGCAAACTTATAATATGTAAAAAAAAAAAAAAAATCATTTGACCGCGGGTAACTCCACGGGACGCAGCTAGTTATTCCATAAGCCCACTTAGAAATCCGAAGTTATCCCTTTGTCCTTATCTATTTCAGCTTATGATATCTAAAACATTTCTCGATTGCGATTTCTCTGAATCATGAATAAAATATGGCTGCCAAAGATAACTTTTCCGGCGCGCCAGCACAAAAGGCTTTCCCGTGGATTAATTAGGAAAACAATAGCTTCGACCGTTTGTTGTCAAGTTAATTATACGTGGTAACTTTATTACGAGTTTATTGCGTACGTTTATGTTCTATGTTTGTACGAATCACGCCTTTTGTGTCTTGTTTACCAAGTTGGATGGATGGATGTGATAACATTTTAATTGCTAAGTAATGGCTGTTATTAAACCTCTGCATTTTATAAGGAAATTTAAATACTGTGCACCATTAAAAATGGTCAAGGGTCAAGTTTCCAAGTAACTATAATTTTTATAATCATAATTACGTTCATTTCAAAGTAGTTCAAACGGTAATGAGATATAAACATGAAATAAAATCTTGCGTTTGCTTACTATTATGATTTTATTATATTTAAAACGAAATTGTGATATTTGCGCGTTGTTGATATCACGATCGACGCGATCTGAGCCAGGGTGTTAAGTCTTCTAATTTCGATATCGACTCGATATCAATTAGACAACGTCAAAAATCCACAGTCTGCTAAGTTTATAACGGCCTGAATCTATGTAGAAACTATGCTCGGCCTATTGACTGGCCGGTTGGCGCAGTTGGTAGCACTGTGCCTTCTGAGCCGCTGGTCCCGGGTTCGATTCCCGGACAGGTCAAACATTTCTGTGTATGAACATGTCTGTTTGACCTGTGTCTGGGTGTGTATATGTATATAAGTATATATCAGTCATCAGGTTACCATAGTACAGGCTCTGCCTAGTTTGGGACCTGAAGACCTTGTGTGAATGTTGTCCCATATTAAAAAAATATATATATGTCGGTTTTGTACGAAATTGACAAATTGAAGCCTAACAGACAATGAAAAATCACGTACTACGTCACTGAATCCACATTTGAATTAAGATTGATTCATTATGGACAATTTAAAAATAGCGGACTACCAGGTCGGTTGGCGCAGTTGTTAGCACTCTGCCTTCTGAGCCGCTGGTACCGGGTTCGATTCCCGGACAGGTCAAACATTTGTGTGTATGAACATGTCTGTTTGACCTGTGTCTGCATGTATACATGTATATAAGTATAAATCAGTCATCAGGTTACCATAGTACAGGCTCTGCCTAGTTTGGGACCTGAAGACCTTGTGTGAATGTTGTAAAATAAAAAAGCTGTCAAAATCGCCCATTGCGAGCCGATCATATCATAGTAGACTTAGGCCCCTAGTCGTCTGTAAACTACGAATAACATAAGTGTACAATTATTGTTCCGTATCTGAATATATAAACAATTGAATGTCGCACCAAATTCACGCACAATCTACCTGAAAACTCTAATTAGATAACATGACAGCTGGTACTTAGTTCATTTGGTTTACACTGCATTACGACAGAACTGCGATTACCTACTATATTGATTCGTGCTTTATTTAAAAGGTAGATAGATGGATATTTTTTTTATGTAACACATAAAGACAATTACAAATTATTGGTACCCATGTACAAAACATAGAGTATGCCGATCCTAGCCTTATCGCTAAAAGCGATTTCTAACAGGCAACCTTGAACGGATGGATAGAAGATCCTATAAGCACGCGGGATTATGTGTTAAATAAAGATAAAAACTTAGTTAATTTGTTACTTCTTCACGCTCAAACGGCTACACCGATTTCGATAAAATTTGGTATTTAGATACTTCAGGTATGTTTCGAGTACCCGCCTGGCTAGCACCCTGAAGTTTGAAGAACTGTCACCAAGCACATAGTGTATTCAGGCAGCAGTCCTTGCGAGCCAGTGAGTATTCTAGGTCTAGCGTGATAACATCTTCGACCACATCGTCACTGACCATCAAGTGAGATAGTGGTCAAACGCTAGATCTATACAGTAAAAAAAAGGTCCCTGAAAAACACATAGGCGACTTTTCATCATCATCATCAATCATCACCACGCGGGTAAAGCGACGGGGCAAGGCTAGTATAATATATACTCGTAATATGATATGACTTACCTTTCCTTTATGTCTTCTTAGCACGTGTAAATGCGTGCCGGTAATGAAGGTTCTCACATGGAGTTCGTTCTCCGTTTGGAGTGTAATCAGGAACACGTTGTCATCAGTTATTTCCATAGCGTTTACCTGAATAGCAGGAGTTGAATGAGTATAAAATTAAGGTTTTTTATCACGAAAACGTTTTAAGGATAAGTCAAATTCACTCTTTCTAGCTGACAACCCTAAATTAATGTTGAACGAAATGAATGTATTGAATGAACTTATTTATTGCAAAGGAGGATGGCAGACTCCCATACATTTGCCGCCTAGAGGAAAGAAGCCGCGTTCATGAATGAAACCTATACGTATCGATAGAGCAATAAATATATTGAATATTGTCTTAATCATTTTCCTAGAAATTGGGAGTAAAAAGTTATCACGGAAAATCATCTGTATCAGTATGCTAACTACACGTCCGCGAACCATACAATGTATCGCCACCCATGTATAGACAGAGAAAGCAATATAGCATGGATCGCGATACAGATACAGATCACATATATTCTGGATTACACTAGGCATGGCTGTGTATATGAACGCAGTCCGGGTCTACAGAGCAGCTGACTACAGATTCGTGAGTAACATTATCAATTAATTTCAGAGCGTAAGTATTCGAACGCAACAAACATAATTAGAACTATAGGGTGCGTTCGAAAAATACTAACACCACGCACATAAATGTACTTCTGATTCCCAACTTTATAAATAATGCAAATTATTCACGGAATCCACAAAAATATAATCTAAATTTTCATATATAAAGGATACATGAATGGGTTGTCATTTCGTTATTCGGGAGCAAGGCTTGTTCTGCCATCCTCCTTTGCTATACAGATATAAATAATAACAACTATTCCATATGTGAGGAGAATTGTTAAAAGAAATATCTTTAAAAAAAAATTTATTGGTTTATGTAACCGTAATATAATATAGTACACATAATATAAACCTATAACTATAACATTCTATATACCCTATATACCTTTTCTATATAGAAAATATATGTGAATATTGATAATATACATGTGTAGATATTATTTATATGTATGTATGTATTGTGTGTATATATATACTTTTATAGCATAGTTATGAAGATTCAATATGTATATATATTATTTTTATCATTTTTTATTTATAATTTTTAACGTTTATGAACACCGCCATCCTATTGCGTTTTCCTCTCCATCCAAAGGTTGTCTGGAAGAGATCGCTAATAGCGATAAGACCGCCTGTTGTTACACATCGCTATTTAGTGTAATCTGTTTCTTTGTATTATTTTAAAATGTGTTCAATAAAGTGTATCTATCTATCTATTTATACCCTCTTCTAGCCGATCCACTTTCAGATACGGCTAGATGGCTGTGCTTACTTGTGTATAAACGTAATTAGTGTATATATAGTTAGTACATTGTACATTGTATAAGTACATTGTTATAGTTATAGTCAGGGCGGCATACTCGCAATGGCGACAAAGGCCTTTTATTATAATTTAAAAAAATATACACACAGACCCCCGCACTAGGATTCCCGAGCATGGACACACAATCACAGCACACAGACATCCAAGACCCGGGACAAACACCTACACTCATCGCATAAATGTTTGCCCTTGCCGGGATCGAACCCAGGGTCCCCACGGATCAGAAGTCAAGCCACTGACGACTGAGCCACAGCGACCGCAAATAGTCATTGTAAAAAAAATATTTACCGGCACTCCTATAGCTACGGTGCTGAGCAACGTAAAATTTTCCACATTCCAAGTACACACAGTCCCGTCTTGTGAACATGTGACTACTATTTCCCCATCTTGGATTACTTTCACACCTGTGACGGGCCCTCGGTGGTGGTCAATTTTAGTTACCTGTATGGGAAATAATGAGAAAATTAGTAACAATACTACTGCTTGCTAATAAATCAATCAGGGCTTGATCGCGAGAAAAACACTTGGTAATTTATTTACGTCGACGTTTCGACCAAGTTGCATTGGTCGTGGTCACGAGAAGACCACGAAGTCTAAAAATTACAACTTTTTTTTTTTTTTTTTTTTTATAACACCTAGACCCCCGCACTAGGATTCCCTGTATCGCGGGAGGCATGGATACACATAACCACAGCACAAACATCCAAGACCCAGGACAAGCATCTCCACTCATCGCACAAATGTTTGCCCCTGCCGGGATTCGACCCCAGGGTCCCGGAGCCACAGTAGTCATGTCAATGACACTAACCACTGCGCCAAGGCGTCCGTCAAACAATACTACTGTTTGTCCTTGAAATGAATTCAAAACTAACATTTTATTTCACTTTACTTTTATATAGATACTAGCGGTACGCTCCGGCTTCGCGCGATTAAACAATTTCAAAATTAAACATTATAACGGTCCCCAATTTTTTTGGAAATATTATACATAGTCTTTGTCACCCGGGGATAGTGTAGCTTCCCAACAGTAAAAGAATTTTTCAAATCGGTTCAGTAGTTTCGGCGCCTATTCAATGCAAACAAACAAACAATCAAAATTTTATAATAAAAATAATAATGAATCGCGTTCCGAAGCACTTTTTTATGTGACAGACGAACGGGTATGATGTATGAATGTATGTATGTATGTATGAATCATAAAAAAATAATTTCTAATTGGTGTTTTTACAGACGATAAAGTGTGAACCGAAATACATAATTAGTTTTCAGTGTTCAGTGCTGTCTAAATTATGAATGAACAGATGCCGCCCGCCTCGCATTTGTTATTTTTTTGTCATCAATTGTGGACTCAGCTGGTTTCAGAAACAAAGGCTCATTCTATTTAGCCATTTAGTATCCTTACGCTGTAAAAGCTGTAAACAACTCTAAAAGCTATTTCGTCTCGACCTTTTAAAAAGCAATATGTAGATATGAACAAAATACAGAGATATATTTAATTAATATTCAACGACCAATGGGTCAAAGTACCCATGTATGCGAAAGCCCCAACTGGTTGATAATAGGTCCATTACAAAAAAAAAGCCATCAACGAGTAATAACGATAGAGTATTGCGTCTTTACCAGCGCCTATGTCTAGCAGTCAAAGAGCAACCGACTGGAGGGAGAAGCCATACGCAGGCGTTCCCTTCTGTCAAAGTCAAGAATATGATCGAAGGTCAAAGTATAAGTCCACGCGTCCTATGCGTACTATAAAACACACAGAATGTGTCTATGTCTGTGAATTACATTTTTAATGTGTTGCTTGAATTTTTATGTGAGTTTCGTAGTGACGGATGATTGTTTTTATGTGAGTTTCGTAGTGACGGATGATTGTTTTATGTGAGTTTGAGAAAATGTACGAGACGCAAATCCCCCTCCGCAAGAAATGACAGACTATTTTGTATCTGGAATAATCGCTATGGCTTCTCTCTCCAGTGGGTTGCTCTGTGCTAGCAGCAAATGAATGAGCAGCAAAGATTATTATGTTAATATTTTTTAATTATAGTTGACAAGACAAAGCTTTTAGTTCAACGAGGTTTACTCACTAAGGCACCATCAACGAGGGACGCGACGATTACGGCCGAGTCTTCTCCACCGCTTATGACGAGCGAGCGGTTTACGATCGCAGCCACACATAGAACTGGTGCTATGTGTTCCCTGTACAATAAAATAACTTTTTTAATTTAAAATAAAATAATTAATTATCAAACAATTTACTTTCATTACTTCAGACCTGTAAAGAACAAGTCATAAATTCTAACAAAAAATATTTGAATGCATGTGTGAAGGTATGTGTATGTGTGTGTGTGTAACACATCTAGAAGGGTTAGAGGTAATAACTGTCACCTTCATCGGAAGCTTTAGACTGGAGTGGGAATCGATTCAACGACTGTCAGTTTAACAGTTACACTGCTATACTATACTAATACTTAATTCCTTATTTTAGACAATTTTCTACATATCACTTGTAGTTTTTATTCATCAATGAAGTGACTTCATGCACTTGGAGCTCTTCACTCAAGGGCATTGAATGCATACTAGAAACTTAAAACTAGTGTATAGTTGAGATAGCCAGTGAATTCTATATCTCGGTATGACCCGCGTGGACCGTATGGCCAGACAGAGCTCTGTGAAGAAAGCAATGACAACATGACATTATGGTTTTATGGTTTTTATGGCTTTAAGGTTCATAATGGTGTGTACTTATTTGCTTTATTATTTACTTACAGTATTTTAGTTTTAATAGCCAACGTATGTAGATCCCACACGACTACAGTGGTGTCTTCAGACCCGGTGAGAAGGTATTGAGATTCTCTTGTGACACACATGCACAGGATTTTGCCGGAATGACCTAAACAAAAAAGCATCGAATTCTAGTAAAAGAACATCAACACGAATTAATTTACTTGCCATATATGCAGAAAAAGCATCAAGATAAACGGCTTTAAAATCTATGAAAATACAACATACATATTATACAATTACGTTTCCTGATTTAGAAGCCTACCTTCTAAATCAGGAAACGTAAGGTAGGTAGGTAACGTAGGTATTTTAAATGTATAAAACACGGGAGTTACTCACGTAATAAGTCAGAGGGGGGGTACAACTATAGTCCGAATCCTCTGACTTATTACGTGAGTAACTCCCGTGTTTTATACATTTATAAATTGATATCAATAATTTCAAATGCAAGGATTTCCACAGTTCTTAGAGTTACTTTTTACCTGTTGACAAATAAGCTCTGGTACTGAGATTATTTTGTCAATAGTAAAATTTCAATGAATTTGCAATCCCAAACAGCAGACAGATATTGCGTTCGGGCAGCAGTCCTTGAGAGCCAGTAAACATTCTAGATAACACCTAGTTATACCTAGACCTAGATAACATTTTCGAACACATTGTCACTGACCATCAAGTGAAATAGTGGTAAAACGATAAATCTATGCAAAATAAAAACTTTACGTTTTTAATAATAAGGGCGCATACAAACTTGATTTCAGGGAGGAGTAAAATAAAAAAAGACCATCACCACGCACCTAAAAAGCTTCTTGTACGCTTTACATAAGTAATAATACACTTTTGTGTCGTAGCTTTACAAAAAGATACGCAAGGCAGTTATTAAGTCTAGCTATTTAATTTGATTACTTTATTGCGTCCCAGACAAAGTTAAATTATTTACAAGAAAGTGAAATCACTTTTTCACGAAGCGTTAAGAAGGAACGTAATACGAATCTTAATTATATTTACGTGGCAAGTGACGCGAAGACTTAAAAGATAAACGTGCTACTTTACTGCGTAGGCTATGTTGTACCACGTAGCTTCGTAGATAACACGCTAGATATATTCAGTAAAAAAAAGATGACCTCCGCGATCTGGTAGCGTAAACTCACATTGGCATCGAACATGCCCGAAACCTAGGTTGAAATACTCGACTACGAGAGTAAAGCTGAACAATCCTACTAATATTATAAATGCGAAAGCTTGTGGGTATGTGTGTATAAATGTGTAAGTGTATATGTGTAAGACTAAGTGTCTATGTGTGTATGTTTTTTACCTCTTCACACTCAAACGGCTACACCGGTTTCGATGAAATTTGGTATGGAGATAGCGTATACCCTGGATTAACATATAGGCTTATTTTCATTATCACCATCATCACCGTTTTTCATCACCACGCGGGTAAATCCGCGGGGCGCAACTACTATTTTATATAAGTATCCTAGTGCGATGGTCTGAGTGTGATATATAAATAAATAAATTAAATGCATTTCGATATTTGTTTTTGATTTTTGTAGGTAGCGTAGATAGTAATACTAATATCTTAAATACTAATAGTAATAGTAGGAAATACAGAATTGTCCCGTTTTATATTTTGCCAACTCATTCCTGGCGGGTACGTAAACGTACCCGCCAGGAACGAGTTCTATACCTCTTTGCGGGTATAGAAATGTTCTGACAGAAACTTACAACCTAATGAAAATCGGGGTTTAATTGCTGTTCTAATAAACTAACAATTTATAATATATGTGTCGGTAAAAGTTCAACCTCGTTAATCACGAATGTGTATCAAAAGCAGCCTAAATATTGTTTTCACTTTATTAGATTTTCATAGTTAGTGACTAATATTTAAACTATGCTATTTTGAATGATTTATCACAACAAGCGCCCCCCGGTTCTACCCGCGTGGATAAAATAATTTACAATATGATGTCGAAAGTAGAACTTGGATACCGTTTGTTCTTGTTGTTGGGTATACTTGGTATCAAATCTATGGAGATCGCTAAGACTATGTGAGATTACTGACCTTTAAACGTATGCACTTTCGAATTGGACATGACATGCCAAAGCTGCGGATCTCCGGACTTTGGTGCCAATACCAAGTGTTGTCCTGACGGTGCCAGCTGAAGTAGATTGACTCCAGCGCTCTGCCCTGATCCAGCTACAGATATTACTCGAACTGTTGACGCTATAGGTGGTTGAAGCCTGTTTAAAACAGAAAACATAAAGCTATGACGTATGTATTTATCTCTGTTGAAACCTTTAAGGAGTTTGAAACACTGGCTGTGTTTCTCTTGATCAACTAAACTGAAGTATATAAGCTTAAAGACAAAAAGCTCTTTTATTATTGCTGCTTAAATTAAAATTCGTATATCTTCATACGGGCCAAATGCGGGTAGCTTTAGTCGGCACCAAATATGTGACGACTTCTTTTACCTATAACCACCCTCAATTATGATAGAAAAATTTAATAAAATATTATTATTGTGATAAGGCTTCGTACTAATTTGGACTTTATCTCAACCGTTTAAGAACTATGATGTATTGACAATACTTACTTACTTACTGGCCGGTTGGCGCAGTTGGTAGCACTCTGCCTTCTGAGCCGCTGGTCCCGGGTTCGATTCCCGGACAGGTCAAACATTTGTGTGTATGAACATGTCTGTTTGACCTGTGTCTGGGTGTGTATATGTATATAAGTATATATATCAGTCATCAGGTTACCATAGCACAGGCTCTGCCTAGTTTGGGACCTGAAGACTTTGTGTGAATGTTAATAAATAAATAAATAAAAAAAATAAACAATTACGATTACAATATTAAAAATCACGCTCATTATTTCTTTATACGGGATAACATGATATTTACGCGTAGCCGATATCACGATCGGCAATTGTTTCGGCTTCTTCCGAAAGCCTTCATCAGGATGCGATCGGCGGTGCGTTCGCACCGCATTCAAAATTACGATTACATATTATTTACATTACTATTACATACAAGATTTTATAAATATATAATATCATTGATTACGTAGTATAAATCGGGCATGGCTGCTGATCGCGGTGCACTACGGTCTGTCAAGCAATTCGAGCAAATATCTGAAGCCACAATAGTAGGTACAATTCTGTGTTAAAAATAATGTTACTATTTACAGATTCAATAATAATTCGAAAATGTATACCTCTTACGCGTATCGATTAATTAATTATGTTAATATTACAGTTTTCTTAAAAATTATTTATTTGCTACCTAAGGTATAAAGGTATACAAACGACTAAGGCATTTTTATGATTAATTCAATACTTAATGTATTCTAAGAAATTCTTTATTTGCTACCTAAGATATAAAGGTATACAAACGACTAAGGCATTTTTATGATTAATTCAATACTTAATGTATTCTAAGAAATTCTTTATTTGCTACCTAAGATATAAAGGTATACAAACGACTAAGGCATTTTTATGATTAATTCAATACTTAATGTATTCTAAGAAATTCTTTATTTGCTACCTCAGGTATAATGGTATACAAACGACTAAGGCATTTTTATGATTAATTCAATACTTAATGTATTCTAAGAAATTCTTTATTTGCTACCTAAGATATAAAGGTATACAAACGACTAAGGCATTTTTATGATTAATTCAAAACTTAATGTATTCTAAGAAATTCTTTATTTGCTACCTAAGATATAAAGGTATACAAACGACTAAGGCATTTTTATGATTAATTCAATACTTACTGTATTAAGTCAACGAGACCTCGACGATTATAAATTTTCACAAAATAATAATTATGTATTAGCGATATCTCTAACGAGACTCAGATAAAATTATAATTAATTATAGATCTTGTTAAAGATATCGCGCCAAGTCAGTAGAAGTTGTGGAAGGCGGAAACGTATTTTAAATGAACCGGTCAATTAGACATTAATTAACACATTTCATGATCTAGATTAACATATTAAAAAAAAACAAAAAATAATTTAATTAAAAAAATTACTTAATTAAAGTCGTCTTGTTAGTAAACATTCTGAGAATGTAAAGCAGGTTTAATTCGAGGATGTTACTCCTGGTTTTGATGATTGGCACATTAAACGTCGTATAGTGCTTCAAAAAAAAGTTTTTAATTTTTTAATAAGTCTTTTTCAATGGCAGTAATCTTGTAAACTCTAAGGCTTTCACGGCCGGTGTTGCATGTTGTATGTATTGCTTCCGGGCTGTTTGGCTGTGATCTAAGTGAAACTTGTGTTCCAGACGTTTCTTCGATCACTGCGGTCGAGATCTTTAGTGGTTCAGGTCCGAGCGGCGACAAGAGCGTAGAACTCTCGGAATTCTACATGTCTAGTTAGGACATCTCGCGTCAAGTGTTACTTCATCGAATTCGTGACGTTACGTCATCGAGTTCGTAAGATGGAAGGAGAGTAGTTCGCCGTTGAAATTTAAACTTAAATGCGTTACGAGTAACATTTTCGTTTTCATATTTAATAAAGTCGGTTTGTTAAAATTATTATTGAGTTCAGTTATCAAAAGGCCGATATTATGAAGAGGTAAGATTTCATTGTTTCAAAAAAAACGTCATCATTCTTAATTCTATGTGTAGGTACATAAAATCAATAAACATTAACAATAACACCTGTTCGTCATGTTTGTGTACGATAGCGCAATAAATTAATACTGTATTTTACCACACAAATGGTACTTTTATACTGATAAATAAAGCAATTCGTGCGAAATTATTCCTTATCCATTCCAAAATATTAAAAAATGCTCAACATTAATGTTCAAGTTTTCACCTCTGCCGGCACTCCCGGAGTGCAACCGGTTGCTTTTTTTTATAAAGCTCTGTTAGTAAGCTTGTAAACTGTTTGTAACTGAGGTAAAATGATACAAATACAACTGTTACTTAAAATTGACTAGATTTATAAAAGAAATAGCACGTTTATTCATTTCGAAAAGAAGCAATACAACAGTATTCACAACCACCTACAGAAATAAAATAATGCCATAACATTTTACTTGCTCGTTTTCACCGGCCAGGTGCCGTACGGTACAACAGCCAATCCACAAAAGTATCCCACTAAGGTCGTTTCTCTAATTGAATAATATAGTACGGCGAAATTAGCTGTATTGATCTTTTGGCCCCTTCCGACACGTGCTAAGAATTAATTGGCTCCTTTTTGTGGTGGCTTCGTTAATGTTCTAGTTAGTTAATTAATTTTATTATATACGTGAAATAGGACTGAGAATATTTTTTTTTAAATTGTGGAAATTTGATCTTGAATGACTTGAATGACTTACATGACACCCAATCTTGCGGATTTGGTACGTTAGTACCATAAGTTTAATTAAAAAATATTACATAGAATTTTTTTTTTAAATTGTGGAAATTTGATCTTGAATGACTTGAATGACTTACATGACACCCAATCTTGCGGATTTGGTACGCGTACCAAATCCGCAAGATTGGGTGTCATGTAAGTCATTCATTTTGGTACTAACGTACCAAATCCGCAAGATTGGGTGTCATGTAAGTCATTCAAGTCATTCAAGATCAAATTTCCACAATTTAAAAAAAAATTTCTATGTAATATTTTTTAATTAAACTTATACCACCGAACTAGGATCCCCTGTTGCGGAATGCATGGCAGGCAACACCCAAGACCCAGGACAAACACGTAGCACTCATCGCACAAATGTTTGCCACTGCCGGGATTCGAACCCAGGGACTCGGAGACACAGAAGTCATGTCACTGACCACTGAGCCGAGTAAATTCTCCTTGGCCAATGATAGTTTACGTTATGGTCGAGTTTTGACTGCCCATTTATTGTGATACTAGCTGCGCCTCGCGGTTCTATCGGTGTGGTGATGAAAAACGGTGATGATAATGACTATTAAAATAAGCATTATGAGTCAATCGAGGGTATAGGCTATCTCCATACCAAATTTCATTGAAATTGGTAAAGCCGTTAGAGCGTGAAGAGGTATCAAACATACACACATACACATACTTTCGCATTTATAATATTAGTAGGTATGTATGATGAAAACGTCCTTTTTGAGCTTTTTAAAGCATAGACTATATTAAATTAACTTAATTTTATGTTTTATAAGAATGGACTGTATTACTGACGTTTTTAACATCATATTCCATCCCATCTCCCTAATATTATAAATGTGAAAGTTTGGATGAATGGATGGATGTTTGTTACTCAATCACGCCAGAATGGCTGAACGGATCTGGATGAAATATGGCATAGAGATAGATTATTGTCTGGAATAGCACACATTACTTTTTATTTCGGTAAAATGTGTGATTCCCGTGAAATAATTAATGTAGCAGGAAAACCGTAATCCACGCGGGTGAAACCGGGACGCTACTAGTAGTTTATAAACTCTTTAAAAAGAGAGAGAGAAACAGAGAAGATTTGTAAACCTTTAAGTTCCAATCTTCACATATTAAAAGAATTTTGATATCTTTGCAAGAAAATAATATTACTGTTTTATATTATATTCGACTTAAATTGCAAAGTCGCTTCGTTTTAAAAGCCGATTGTTTTCGCCTCAGCTACTAGGCTACCAGAAAACTAAACACTGAATAAAAGGTATCAATTGATTTAGAGTAAAATTGCTTTAAAGAATAAAATGGTTAGTTCTTGTAAGTACCCTTTTAAAAGCCTTTGAACACCCGAGTGGTCGGTACTAAAGTACCTACTAACTTTGGTTTTAATATCTCGGACTTTAAAACGTCCGGAAAGCCTTACAAAGATTTGAACCGTCGCGTCGCCGTTCTATTCACTTTAAGATATTATATGATAGTCACACTATAACTTTTATCAACATTCTTTGGACATTGTACGGTTTTCTTCACCGTGTATTGGTATTAAATTAATTTTAATTGATAAATAAAAAATAAAATTAATTAATAAATAAAAAGTTAATTAATTAGTTTTAATTAATTAATTATAATTTAATAGTAGTTATTAATTGGTAATAAATGTGATGCAATTTGAAGAGCATAGCAATATTGCGGTAGTACTCAGATTATTATTATTATCATTATTTCAATGCTTAATACTCTCTTAAAAAATAATTGATTAAAATTAATTTTAATTGTTTTTTACATATTATAAGTTTGCGTTTGACAACTGTCTCACCTGATGTTAAGTGATGACGTTGTCTAGGATTTAGCACGCAAACCTAGAAGGTTTATTATTTAATTAATATAATTAGAACTAGAAATTAAAATTAATTTAATAAATTAAATAATAAACCTTCTAGGTTTGTGTGCTAAATCCTAAACAACGTCATCACTTAACATCAGGTGAGACAGTTGTCAAACGCAAACTTGTAATATGTAAAAAAAAATTAAAATTAATTTTATTCAATTATTTTTTAGAGAGTATGAAGCAATGAAAAAAAAAAAAAAAAATAATCTGAGTACTACCGCGATATTGCTATGCTCTTCAAATTGCATCACATTGATTACTTATATGAGTGCACAAAAGAGTATAAAAATGCATTAGAGATTAATAAATTGATTCCTAATGTTGAATTTTCTTAACGCACCCCACGGTATCAGAGTTAAAGATGATAAAGGATTGATAGGATTTCTTTTATCTGTATCTGGGAATAGAAAAAAATCGTTTTAATATTTAATACATGTAATTGAATTCGTAATTCAAAGTAATTCTTTCTAGAAGTTTTTGATGCGTATGTAGGTTTAACATGTTGTTTACAGACACGGGCCGCTTCTTTGGCTAGCTTAAAAAAACAGTTATACATTGTATATACCGTGCAGGGTTCTCTGCATCAACATAAAAGTGGATGATCTTCAAAGAGTCACGTTAACACTTGGATGAGTTTCGTTGCCGTTGAGATTCATCCAAACTTTTGCATATTTACATTCCACTGAGCATGAAAAGGCACTAAAAATAAGTTCTAGTAGACTTTACGTGTAGTTGTATTGAAGTTAATATTGAATTATTTGTTTATTTTTGAAGTGAAAACTTCTTGAGCACAACGCCCACTTTTTATGGGGAAAAATGTTAAACTCGCATCGTGACATTTCGCACACGTGACACTGATCGCAAAATTCTTGAAGCGCGTGACATAAAAATTCGTGAGACAGAGGGAGAGTAGTTGAAATTTTAACTTAAATATGTAATAATAAGGAACATTTTCCTTTGTTGGTAGGTATAATACGACCTTTTTGAAGCAGACCGCGCTCACCTCGCTCACCCATTTAACATGTTGATTTTGACTTTATTCTATTGTATGTTCTATCGCCCTTACTATAGTGTTAAATGTGTATACAATAATTCAAACTTAATTTATTTAAATAATAAATAACTTAATTAAAATTTAAAAAAATTAAAATGTAAACTAAAATCAATAAACTTAACTACTTACCTATTGTAATGTTTGCGTTCGCAATAAACGAATATTGTATTTTACCACATATATGCAAGTTTTTACTTCTGCCGGCACTCCCGGAGTGGAACCGGTTTTTTTAGAATAGGCACTCGTTGGACCCCCATCTCATGATGTTAAGTGATGATGCGGTCTAAAATGGAGCACGCTTGCCTAGAAGATACCTATTCATGAAGATGACTCATGACTTGAAGACAACTAGATTGTATTCATGCGGAAACACAGATTTAGGCAATTCCACTTGTTGGCTGTACGCACTATGAATGTGGAAGCAAAACGCTTCGTGCGACAAGTTGGAACGTCTACCATGTATGGATGTCGCATTGCCGTCCATCTGATTGTTCTTATAGGGAATGGGGATGGAGTAATCAAATTATGTAACACCAGAGCGCACTCCTCGAAATGTATCCGATGAAACACCGATAGACTTGTGAATTTACGTCGGTCCTGCAGGTTTTGAAGTCGTTGTTGATGAACCTTTTAAACTAACTAACTTTGAACTATCAGCTATAGTCGAAATTAAAATGTTGCAATTGATTTCCATTTGATGCGATGATAGCTCAGCGGACAGGGACACTGGTTCGATCCCCAACAACGGCTTGAGCTTCCCGTTAAGCTAACACCGTTTTCATATTCCCAGCATAGTGGTAGGGTACTTTTGAGTACCCGCCTGGCTAGCTGCCACGCTCAAGTTTGAAAAACTGTCACCGAACACATAGTAGCAGCAGTCATTAAGAGCTAGTAAGCATTCTAGGTCTAGCGTGATAACATTTTCTACCATCATATCAACACTGATCATCAAGTGAGGTAGTGGTCAAGCGCTAGATCGGTACAGTATGAAAAAAATGGAAATCTTTAGACTATGAGTAATCGCGTGCAATTCTTTGGGGTCGACCCTTTAAATAATATTACTTTAGAAACCAAGATTTGCTTTGAGTCTACAAGATAGTGTTAGAAAGTACGATTACAATTTAGTTGTCTGTAAGTCGGAGGTTCAGAAATATACAAGAATTTATTGGTTGTTAAGATTTTTGGCAACTAGTAAGTGTGCGGCATTCTGGTATTATTATAATAGCGTAGGTAGGTAGTTAAAACACTGTTTAAATAATCTCATACTGAAAATAAAGACTAAAAAAAACAGAACTTGAATGACAGTCTATATAGACAATATTTCGAAATAAATTAATAAAATTACATAATACCACAGCTCTGCTATGGACAACTATACTCTCAACCATTTGCGTCCACTGCTGGACATATGCCTCCCCCATATAGGGGGGATTTGCCAATACTCGCCACGCTTGGCAGGCGGGTTGGCAAGCGCAGTATGATTTCCAATCCTCAGAAGGCGCTGCTGCCCACCTTCTAGTACGTGGTCCCTTAGCCGACTCTTACGGCACCCGCGGGAAGAGATGGGGGAGTACTATTCTAGGCCGGTACCACCATTGCAATCATAATTACAATATATCAATTTAATAACTCCTGAATTGAGTAAAAAAAATTTTGACAACTATATCATAATGTAACCCTTTTTACCATTAAGATACAGCTTCAGCTGGACTAAGAAGGTAGGTATGCAGTTTTCCTATATACAATCTGTGGACGCGGCGATGCACGCATCCGTGATCTTAATGGACTTTGGCGCTAAACGTTTACAAATAAATGCAAACTTATGTCGTAATTTTACCTAAATTTCGTTATCTATTTTATGAGGTTAGATGAAGTAGTGTATGAATTTGCACATAATTTGGTCTTAAGACACTCGTGTAATGCTATAAAAAAACTCGCCTACGGCTCGTTTTTGTAACGTTCATTCGTGTTATAATAATACTTATTATGAAATAGTTCTATAAACTACTATTCGACTCTATTATTTAAACATAAGTAAGTATGTTACGCACAATTTGTATGTAATTAATATAGCTATTAATATTATAAATAAGTAATAATATAACTTTTTTTTCATTCGGCAAATGCCTTTATTAAAACAAAACACTAATAACTAATACAATACTGCAGCTACTACAATAACATTTGAGCAATCCACTAGCTATTGGTAGCCTATAGATAACTCAAATGTTCTAACCCGCTACCGGCTGGCAGCGTGCCCAGAATGCTAGCATAATATAACTGAAGCTATTTTGTAATACATATCAGGTTTCGGTGAGAGAGAACGCCCCATTATAATCGAGTTTACAATACGCACGCAATTTCCGAGATAACTATAAAATTGTAGTGACTGCATCAAGGACAAATTACGGAAGGAAGACATTATTGAGCGAAAGAGCAGAGCTGTTCAATAAGCTACCAAGTGAAATAAAAACAAGTAAGAGTATAGATGCATTCAAGAACAAGCTTAAGTTACACATCGCAACAAGCGCCAAGGACCAATAAATTGTGCTAATTTTGTAAATTTCTATGTATCTCATTGTAAGTGAAATTTATTTCGTATGAGAATAAAGTTCTTTAAACCTAGTATAGGTATTGCTCATTGTGGGGTTTTTAATAAACTAATTTGCATCGAGGATACAAATTTGCTGCGGAAGGTGATCTCTTTTCAAAGGATCTCTACACGCTTCGTTGGCTTTCGCTCCCGCCGGGGTTCCCGTCGACTGCTCGTTCAAATTACTCAGAGCGAGTAAAGTCACTGAACATTAATCGCGTCTAGATGGCTAAAATACTTTACAAATTCATGGTAATACATTATTATGTCAACAATAGTGAACAATTATCTGTGTGAAAAAAGCCCTATGGTGATAAATATAATAATAGTTAGTATTATTTCTAACTCTATTTAAATGGTTGTCTGGGAGAGATCGCTTCTTAGCGATAAGACCGCCAATTGTGCAACGTATTTTGTATTTGTTAATGTGTTATTTTATAAATGTTATTTTAAGTTGATGTACTTGTACAATAAAGTGTTATATATCTATCTATCTATCTATTTCCTAGTGCGGGTTCTAGTGTTCAAAAATAAATTCATTTTAATTATATTCAGCAAGAAGTGCAACTAATCACATGGCTTTTTTTATGCTGTATAGATCTAGCGTTTGACCACTATCTCACTTGATCGTCAGTGACGATATGGTCGAAGATGCTACCTAGAATGCTTAATGGTTCTCAAAGACTGCTGCCTGAACACACTATGTGTTTGGTGACAGTTTTTCAAACTTGAAGGTAGATAGCCAGGATGAAGCCACACCTAAAACGATCAGTTATGCTTGCGACATCCTATGTTACATACTAAAGTTTTTCACGATATCAAGCCCTGATCGATATAATTATTAAATAAATAAATTAAATAAATAAATAAATACCAAATTATATGACCAAGTTTATTTTAGTAGACAGTAAAACGAAGATATAATAATAGATATGTATACTAAGTGAGGAGTTGAAGAACTTATGACGACGAGATTTATCTATAAAGTTATGAACTTGAAGGTACTTACCTACATCTGCTGAGATTATCTTGCATGAACTATGTAAATTCACGTTTAATTTTTAACCGACTTAAAAAAAAGAGGAGGTTCTCAATTCGACCCTTAACTTTGATTTTTGTAAAGAAATCGCTGCATATACACAATGACAATTGATCCCGTGAGTAGCAAAGGTCACTGAAAAAAGGTGAAAAAAAAAAAAAAAAAACGGAACCGACTTCACACTTTTGAGTGTGAAATAGCTTGTTGAAGTCGTTGTTCCCTTTTTCTATCTCAGATATAGTCAGAAATGTTCATAAACACTTTCGTATATTTATGTCGATTCTCTGGCCATGCCCACAGTTTTTTACCCTTCGTAGTAAGTTAATTTGGACTACGTGTCTAGTGTGCAAAAGTTATAGCTCCAAAATGTGAACTTATCTGATTCTACTGTTTAACAGAACATAAAAAAAAAGAAAAAAAAAATAGAATAAAAAATAAATAAAATAAATAATTCTACCGTTTAACAGAACATGCACTGTAACTATCAATTATGACGTTGCTACAGTTCCTACAAAACTTCCTACCACAAAACTTGTTAAATATGTTCAGAGCAAGTAACTTACCATCCATTGAGTGGCACGAGCAAAGGTTTGTCGTATCCATCGCACCACGCCATCGCAGCGGTAACCAATGTGGCGAGCACGCCGTGTCGTGCCACCGCCGGTCTCAGCCAAGCAATGATCTGATTACAATACAAAACACTTTATTGCACACCGGTCACAAAAAAAAAACAATAACAAAAAAAAATAATAATTATTAATTGATTAAAACAAAGAATAACGATGTAAGTAATAATTATTTATAATACTAGGGCGATACCTAAGTTGATTTTTAATATTTAATACTGCTCCAAGAGTATAAAAGCGTAACACAGAAAGAAGAAAACAATTAAATCTTGATTTGGTTCTTAAAGCAGCAACATTTAAAAAGGCCGTTCCCGGGTCAAAGAGTCTCGAATCTAAGTACGTGAAATATGTAAGAAAAATTAGGTAGTCATTTGACCTGAGCAATAACGTCAAAAGTCAAACCTTCACAACTTTGCTAACTTTATTAATAACCTCTAAAATTAAGCGTGCCTACTCGATATTCTCCTCTAAGTTAATACACCTAGTAAATTTCAAAGTCGGCCCCTAAGAGGTTTATCGAAATTCATTAAAGGGTTTATGTCCTGGTGACGTCAGGAGCTCAATATAATGGACATTGAATAAAGGCACGCTAATAAAATTTGCTTAACCTGTGTCAGCTGCTGTCCCGAATTTGAAGAACGACACGAATTGCAAAAATATGGCTACGGTATGATTATAAGAATGTTGATGAGTTGAGCCAAGAGAAGCTCTCAGTGATATTATGAGCGAAGCGGTGTTTTGTATAACTTATAGATCTTTAGCGTTTTACCATTTAATAATGAGTATCAATGACAGATGTCGGAATACATTGTGTTTTTGGTGACAGTTCTTCAACTTGAGCGTACTAGCTAGGAAAGTACCCTATCACCATGCTGTGGGTTTCTTAACGATATCACCTTCACCATATATTTTCAAACAAGAACAGCCGAACAGCTTGTTTTTTTAAATGAAATTAGTAAAGCTAATTTGGTTCCTTCAAAACTGAAAGGTTGGCGACTGAAAACTGAAAAATGGCATATATCGGTTGAAAAATTGTGACAGTGTCACAATTTTACAATCTCAAATTCTACTTATAGCTAATAAGCTATAAATATAATTTATTCATAGCAAAATACTTACAAAGTAAAAATATACAAGCTAATATAAAATAATAATAAAATGGCATGATTATAAACAATTATACTTTGCAGTTCCCTATCTAGAAATCGTACAACCTACTACAAACATCAACAGTGCGTGAAGGTTAATTGAAGCACCAAATGACACACACACACACAATATATATTGAATGTTATTTGCTAATACGTACTTGGGCGCCCAACTGCATCGGATCTCTTGTAAGGATGTCGCTAGCTTTCCTGACAGCTCCGTAAACAAGCTCCACGTCACGGTCTAGGATGTAACACCGGACGTGCTCTAGAATGCAGCGGAGGTATGATATGGTAACTGTTTGTACCTGAGAAACAAAATATATACGTATGTATTAACTGTGGGGTATTAACTGAAATTTATTTTAAACCTAATAACCGACTTCAAAAAAAGAGGGGGTTATTATATTTTCGACTTTATGTATTTTTATTTTATTTTTGTGTACATTCACCGATTTCTTCCCCATTTTTTGACCGATTTTCAAAATTCTTATTTTTTTTTGAGTTGTGTAAAGTGTTACTTCTACTTGGACAAATTCCTAATTGCAGGTGAAGAAATCAGTGACCATACATAATGACAATTGATCCCGTGAGTAACAAAGAAAGGCCAAGTAGAAAAGGGTGAAAAAAAAATTGTCCAAAAATGGAACTTCACACTATTGAGTGTTGGAATTGGTTCCATTTTTTGGTAATTTTTATTTTACAATCCACTGTGCAGTGAGTAATACGCTCGATACAAACTCTCCATCCATTTTTTAAAAATATTTCCAGCTATAGCTTGTAACGCTCACCTACTTTTTTATTACATTCCAATGTGAAACTATTTCCACAACACAGGGAATCCTACTGTAGAGACAACTTAAAAATAAGACTATTATGATAATACCATTGTGACCGCTATGAAATAAAGTTATTCTTTTGCATTACCATTCCGTATCACGTCTTATGAATAAAGTAAAAAATATGAATAATATCTATCAAATATATACAGCACAATTTAAAAGTATTGAATTATATTTAAATGACAGAGGTATTAAATTTAAGGGAAACCGGCCTTGATTGAAAGTGCTTTCAACGACTATAAGTTTAAATGTAGAATTGTATTTTAAAACCAATAACCATAGGTCAGAAATCCGACTTGTTATATACTCATTCATTATACTGTATGTAACAAAGATCGTTATGCTTGTTACGTGAAAATACTAGATAGTCAATACATACGATTTTAAAGCAAAATTTAGACAAGAACTATATGTTTCACTTGTTAATTATTTATACAACTCTAACAAAAAGGTACTAGACTTAATTTTAAATCGCATAATAAATTAAAATAGTCTTTAAAAATTTACTTTATGACTGTGTTTATGATTTCTGAGCTGAAACGCTATCAATCGAGGGTATATTAATAAAAGCACGATCGCTTCGGCTGTTTGCTCTCGAGCTAGATCAAAGGCAGCTTGCATTTTCCCTTCTCTAAGAGCATGTTTACCCGACAAGAAGGAAATATCTGAGATCCAATCAAGCATAGTTCCGAGATATTATAGCCCAAAGGAGAAACGGGGCTTTTGATCATATATTTCATATAGAAAAATTGCCCTACATTGTGCAAACATATACAAATGCCGTAGGGATGTATGATAAAACTTCCGTACGTAAGTTGGTCATCATGTGTCCGATACATGTGTGTACAATGTGCATTAGAATTACACAATTTGATTCCATCACCACCATTCTATCATCGGTAGACGTAAGGCAATACGCCACAGCTAAATGGATATATGCTACGTTTATGTACGAAGCGTTTTGCTTCCACTTTTATAATGTATACTGCCAAAGAGTGGAAATCATTGCCCGAGTGTTTTGCGATAGATACAATCTTAGTCTTTAATTCATGACTGAATAGGTACCTACCTACTAGGCTTGCGTGTCACAACGGTTTATGCAAGCAACTCTTAAAAAAAGATTTTTTAAATCTAAAAGTACCTTTAGAGCTCCCTAAATAAATATGCACTGATTTGGTGAATTACGGTTACCATTAAAAGCTATGAAATTGATCATTGATTCGGCATATATGCCCATTGAAGTATCAAGAAATAAACTAAACAAACACTCAAATATACAGCACTATGATACCGTGTCGCGGGAGGCATGGACACACAAACACACTAATCTAAAACCCGAGAACAAACATTTATGCTAATTACAGAAAGATTTGCCCCAGCCGAGATTTGAAACTGGGACGCGGTTCCAAAGTCAGTGTCACTGATTATTGAGCCATGATGAATGTCAAATAACTTGTACGTACATCAATCGACACGATTAATAAATTTGGTGGAAGTTGTTTAATAGGAAAAAGGATTAATGAAAGATCATTTTTCTAAATAATTCGAGTGAGTGATTTAAAAATAAGGTTATGCCTTTATTTTCCATGGTTAAAATATTTTAATTTTTACCGACTTCAAAAAAAGAAGGAGGTTACTCAACTCGCCCGTATATATTATATATATGTTTTTTTTATGTTTGATCGCGGATATAAAAAAAACATATATACGGTCGAATTGAGTAACCTCCTTTTTTGGAGTCGGTTAAAAATTGTATAAGATTAATATTTAGTAAACGTTTTAAGATGATAAATTAAATATAGAATAGACGTTCTCAAAGCACAGCAAAGTTTATAATTAATTCCGACGACATTAGACTCCGTTGTTTTGTTCTAGCTAATGGGCTAACTCTGCCGAACTGCTCAGCAGTTTAGGCAGCCCATAAATGATCAAACAGGTAAAGATATCTGTGGTATAGGAAAGTTGAGGGTCGCAATAACGACAGTTGTGAAACTATCGCGATAGCAAGTGGTAATGACGGTTATGACGGTTAGCTCTTTGATTATGTTTTTACCTTCGGAAAGTGGTGAGATTAGTGGATTCTATTAGGGGTTCCTAGAACTAATATTAAAATGAAAACCGGAATTATTACCATGGTTTTTTTTTTTACACACTTAGACTCCTGCACTAGGATTCCCTGTGTCGCGGGGGGCGTGGACACATACAATCACAACACACAATACACCCAAGACCCGGGACAAACATTTACACACATCTTCGCACAAATGTTTGCCCCTGCTTAAACTTTTTTTTTACATATTATAAGTTTGCGTTTGACAACTGTCTCACCTGATGTTAAGTGATGACGTTGTCTAAGATTTAGCACGCAAACCTAGAAGGTACCTATTCACTCGCGACTTGAAGACTCCAGGATTGTACATATCGGGAAACACAGACTCGGGCAACGAGTTCCATTCCTTGGCAGTACGCATTAAGAAAGTGGAAGCAAAACGCTTCGTACGTATAGGTGGTATATCTACCATATAGCGATGGCGAATTGCCGTACGTCGAGTCGACCGATGATAGAAAGGGCATGGTGGAATCAGATTGTGTAATTCCAGTGCACATTCTCCGAAATGGACCCGATAGAAAACCGATAGGCTTGCTACTCTACGCCGGTGTTCAAGGCTCTGAAGCCTACGTTCCACCAAAGAGTTACAGCCGATGATTCTTTGATGATTCGAACCTAGGGTCCACACAAAAGTTATGTCACTGACACTGACCACTGCGCCACGGCGACCGTCGTTATGTGAAATTGATATGGATTTTAGATATTATACTCTGCAAACAAGCGCCGCACACACTTGATATGTGAGCACGGTTTACTTATTTTGTCCTCAATCATTGTAGTGTTTCTTT
This sequence comes from Apeira syringaria, assembly GCA_934044485.1. Taxonomy (NCBI): domain Eukaryota; kingdom Metazoa; phylum Arthropoda; class Insecta; order Lepidoptera; family Geometridae; genus Apeira; species Apeira syringaria. Next base: position 6,373,566 of record OW203665.1, on the reverse strand, counting down.
TTTTGTCTGTGTTTTTGTGTATTTATTTATGTGTTAATAGTGAAGTTATAAGACAATAAATATAGTTTAATTACAAATTTCAAATTCAAATTTATTGATGAAGATGATTTGATTTGATTGGATATTTCACTGTTCTAACAAGATCATGAATTAAATTATTAACAATAATGTTTTATACTGTAATAGATCTAGCATTTTACCACTATCTCACTTGATGGTCAGTGACGATGTGGTTGAAGATGTTTATTCACGCTAGACTTAGAATGCTCATGTTATTTTGATGCCAGAAAAAAATGATTTTCGAAGGGCCTAGGCACCAGGAAAACCGTGGTCGACGCGGATGAAACCGTGGGGCCCAACTAGTCTAATAATAATCGAAAATCGTCATTCCCAAGTAATATAACAATTGTAGCCCTAAAATAATGAAAAATTCGCATTTTATCTATGTTTAAATAATTCAAGTAAATAAGTAGTGTGAAGAAGTATACAATGTGAAACTTGAAGTCAATTTAGCAATACTTACAGCAGCCAGCAAGAAGTCAAAGTTGCAGACGGTGAGGTCCTTTAACTTGGAAAAGTCACCAGCTAACAGTAGATGAAGCCAAGATTCCTCAACGTGTCTTTGTGTGAAGGCAGCTGCTGTTCTACTCGCGGAGTGGAATGGAGTCGAATCCAGGAGAGCATCGTCATCATCTGGTACACAACCTAGAACAAGAGTATATAAATATTCTAAGTTCAAATAAAATAAATTTTTTTATCCATCAATAAATGATATATGATTTTTATGAATACTTTCCAGACATAATTACAAAATTCGCCCTCCACGGCCGTCTATTTCCAGACCCCTCCAAGGAGAGGGACACCCTCGTTTTGCGACTACGCCTGACATAAGACCCGGTCACTCCCCCTTGGGGATCACACAGTCCAACGACCACCAGACTACCCTGCAACTGGCGACGTAGCCCCTTGTGATGGGCTGGATTCAGCAGCCCCATCGTCTGCTACAGCGACTACTACTCTTTAGCTTAAAAGCAAAGCCTGTCGAGAGTGGTCCCGATCGGACCGGGTGCAACGCCCTCTGCACCTGCCTCTGGTTCATGGGATCTCTACGCTTCACCGGGGTAAACTATAATTCATCTGTAGTATGGTATACCAACGCTCTCCTCCCGAGACGGGGATTTACGAACAGTTTTACGGATTTATAGGTATACAAATTGATTTAAATTTCAATGTGAAATAATTAAAACAAAACACATTAAATACAAAGGTTTATATAGGTGTTGAGTAAAATGAAACTGCGAGGAAAGTATAAAACTCACCAGGCTCTTGTGCATCGGAGTTATCCGTGTCATCACCATCATTAAGAAAGTTAGCGAAGTGTAAGGCAGCAAGGTCTGAGTGTGCATCTCTAAGGGCACTTTGTACTCTCACATATCGTCGTCTCGCTCTTGCACCAGCACCTGCCGCTCTCCAACCCCAGGTACTCCGACCAGAGACTACGTTTTCTGATATTAAAGGCTCTGCAATAAAAGAAGCAAAATTAGTAATACGAAATTTTATTAATTTGGCTACCACCTATTTAGCAATTGTGCATATATAATCTGCTGTCAACACGAAGCTTAGAGCTAAAGTTAGGTGTAAGCATTAAACTGTGTTCTCAATCCCAAAAGACCTTAACTACTATTCAGCCAGTAATTGTACTTTCTACAGTGCCTCTCAAGTTTAAAACTTCAGTACTGTCGCTAAATATTTAACACTGCGGTTGTGACAAATAACTCGATGCCCAAAACATTTACCACAAAGCAAATCATTTGACCTCGTTTTTGACGATTCTCGACCCAATAGTTCAGGAAGGTTTTTATCAATACAGATCAAATAGATAAATAAGATTTAACACTGAGTGTTACTAAGGACAATCATTTCACAAATAAAACCAATGATGTTGTATGTATTGCTTCCGGGCTGTTTGGCCGTGGTCTATGTGAAACTTGTGTTCCAGACGTTTCGTCGATCACTGCGGTCGACATCTTCAGTAGTACAGGTCCGAGCGGCGACAAGAGCGTAGAACTCTCCTTCGCGGTGTCTTCTCTGATACTGAACCATCAGTATCAGTATCAGAGAAGACACCGCGAAGGAGAGTTTCACATAGACCACGGCCAAACAGCCCGGAAGCAATACATACAACATGCCACGCCGGCCGTGAAAGCCTTAGAGTTTACTTACAAAACCAATGATAATTAAAAAAGGCAAATCAAGGCACTAGTTTTAAGAACGTGGATCGAATTAATTATGTTGACACACCTAATTTGCTTTAGCTGTAATAGAGCCAGTTCTTGTGCAGCACATATGGTTCTCACTATATATTAAATACGAATACATAATGCCAATGATTTATAAAATGTCCAAATAATAAATGTAAAACAAACAACAGTTAGTTACGTGGTCTTAGAGCGTAGCGTATCTTCTTTTTATTAATATGACTGCTAAAAACGAACACACACACATTCATATACCTAAAGTCAGAAACAAGTCTACATTTATGATAAACGTCACTTACTCATCATATATTTGGCGACACACAAAGTAGAAAAGTTGAAGTTTGCGTCCTTCAGCGTTATGACCGCCTCGCTATTGCTCGTAGGCATCAAAAGTTCCAACAACTCTAGTTCAGTCAGACCAAACTCGGAGCAAGTTATGTAACCTAAAAACAGAAACAAGTGAGCGACGATCTCAAGTTTCTCTAGCTAGGAGTAATTGTGGTTAACAAGCTCGGTAAGTCTCGATAAAACTTAGCTCGGATTAACGGATATGAAGTAACACTCCAGTTGTACTTAGCTAACTTTTGTTCTTAATGACTCTGTATGATATAGAGGGCCATTAAAAGGTGCCCTCACCTTCTCACTCTTACTTTAAAGACAATGGAAGTGGGCAGTACTTCAGGCTTAATGACAACAGATGGACAGGGAGAGTAATCAAAGGAAATGGATCACGAGGAACTAGAAGTAGAGGCACACCTAACGCCTAGATATTTTTTTTTTTTTTTTTTTTTTTTTTACATATTATAAGTTTGCGTTTGACAACTGTCTCACCTGATGTTAAGTGATGACGTTGTCTAGGATTTAGCACGCAAACCTAGAAGGTACCTATTCACTCGCGACTTGAAGACTCCAGGATTGTACATATCGGGAAACACAGACTCGGGCAACGAGTTCCATTCCTTGGATAGAGATAGGTAGGTGAGAAAGTTCAAGTGGCAGGCCAAAACTGGTAAATACAACCAGCAATAAAGAATACTGGCATTCCTTGGAGGAGGAATTTAGACGGAACTCCTTCGTATTACACGAAGGGGTTCCGTATAAATTGCACAGCTAAACTTTGTGTACTTCCTTTAATTATATTATAAGCCGCTACATTGTAATGTACACGGAATTAAACAGAGCTTTATTATTACAATTTAGCTGGAGTGCTAAAGTTTAGTGTTAACCATTTAAAGTAAAAGTAAATACTTCTGGAGACTGCAACTCCCGTCTCATCGAAGCACTCATAGCTTAGGAGCTGTGAAGTACCGAATTTCAATAATAAGGTTGTTTGATTGATTCTCAATTCAGTCTTTAGCTTTCAATTTTTTATTGTTATTAATTCCACAGTATGGTGGCAAAGTATTTTGTAAATGAACTTGTAACTAATTGTCTTTAAAAAATAAAATGAAGCGATGATAGCTCAGCGGGGGGAAAGTCGCCTGTCAAACTGACAGACACTGGTTCGATCTCAAACAACAGCTTGAGCTTCCGGTGGAGGTAACACCGTTATCGAATTCCCAGCATGGTGGTAGGGTACTTTCGAATACCCGTCTGGCTAGCTACCACCCTCAAGTTTGAAAAACTGTCACCAAATCACAAAACACATAGTGTGTCCAGGCAGCAGTCCTTGAGACCCAGTGAGTATTCTAGGTCTAGATAGTGATAACATCTTCGACCACATCGTCACTGATCATCGAGTGAGATAGTGGTCAAACAAGTATCTATACAGTATAAATATATATATACAGTGATCGTTATCCGAAATCTTCAACAACGTCGTCACGAACTATTAATTGAGATAGTGGTCAAACGCTAAATCTATAAAGTATAACAAAAACATTCGCTATGGGATATGATTCAACCAATAAATTTACTAAGCAAGTACCTATAGTTTTTTCGGTTACTTATTTTGTTTATTACTTTAAAATTACAAATTCCACAGATCTCTGAGTTTCTAAAATACACCTTGTAAAAACTTAAGAACCTTACATTTAATTACAGATCTACTTACGACAGTTAACGTGAATTGAGAATAAGACGTAATAACGTGAATAAGAGACGGGATTGACGATTCCTAATTACGTTATTGTCTCATCTAACATAGTTTATAGTGTGTTTTCTTTTAATTTAACTATAAATTAAATACCTAATGACATTACATAATAAAATACTGTATAGAACGTACTTGCCAATTTACTAAACGCTTTCACGCCGAAGACAATTTCCAAGTTATCGAAGGCACTGTCAATATAATCCCCATGGCTTTTGTTATCAGTAGAATCCTCAATTGCATCTAATAAATAGTAACAATGTTGAACTTTGAACTTTTCCTTCTGAGCTGGTGTCAATTGCAGTTGCTCTAAAGGCAAAGCTGTGGTACACACCAAAAAGACATTTCTCGGTAAAGACATCGGTAGCCAAGACAATCCAGTCACAATATCACATTCTAAAGGATTCACTCTGTGTACGTTATCTATGAATATTAACAAAATTTCATTCTCCATGTCTTCACACCTCTTTAGTAAGCTTTGGAACCAGTTGTTGATGTACAAAGGATCAAAACTTGCGTCTTTTGGTAAGTAGCCTTCGGGAATGTTGAGGATTATCGATATCTGCTGGCACATCACTCGCAGCAGCTCTAGGTTGTAGGCCGATCTTGGCGTAGCAGCAGAAAATCTTATTACCCTAAGCACCGGCTTAGGAAATATCTCCTCACATTTGAAGTATAAATGCGTCAATAAGGTACTTTTTCCTGAAGCGTCAGGCCCGTGGATAAGCACAGGCAGGTGCCGTGTTCGGTTTTCGTAATTCTCCTTAATGTTACTTAAAATACTTTTTTCTGCTTCTTCGATTTGCTTAACAGTAACCTTATACATATGATTATGTTCTATACATATCCTAAGATGAGTGATGTGTTCCAGAAATACTTCCTGCAAAATAAATATTAAACATATTTTTATCACCCTCCATTATAACTTCTAGTATTATCAACACTAAATAAACATTTCTCAAATACTACTATAATATTGTTATTAAATCAAACGGGGCTTAATCGGGAGTAAAACATTTAGTAATTTATTTACCTCGACGTTTCGACCAAGTTGTGACCAAGTGGTCGTGGTCACGAGAAGACTTCTCATGTCTTCACGTCACGTCAGTCTTCTCGTGACCACGACCAATGCAACTTGGTCGAAACGTCGAGGTAAATAAATTACTAAATGTTTTTCTCGCGATTAAGCCCCGTTTGATTTAATAACAATGTGTTCGAATCGCGAAAGTCTACAAATTACTATCATATTGTTTTAAAAACTACCATGGGACTTATACTCAAATGGAATATCCGAAGACACTCACATCTTTGACAAAGCCTTTTTTTTAACATGTGTCATGTTTCAATAATAAAAAATTGGTTGTCTGTAAAGTCGGTTTACGGACGATAGATTTACGTGATAACGTCATAATCATTTATGACTTTGACTTTGACTTTGACTTTGTCTTTGACTTTGACTTTGACTTTGACTATTTTATGTAATACAAAACTCAGGTGGAACGTTACGCGGAACGTTACTATTTTTCATGAGTGTTGCTGGTATTCATCAATTTATAAAACGTTATCACGTCAAAAACAACAAGGGTTTTGACAACTTAATTATTATACTCTACTAGCATTCCGTCCCGGCTTGGCACGGTTACATGATTGAAGTTTTAGTAAGGATCCCTAACATTTCTTGTAATAAATATAGCTTATGTTATTTAGGGAGTGAGTAAATGTAGAATTATGATGGCGAAAGATTCTTTGAAATCGGTCCACTAGTTTTTGAGTTTATCCGTGACAAACATACAAATCTTTCCTCTTTATAATATTAGTGTAGTAAAAACATCCTGGTTGTTACAATAAAATAAATAAGTTAAATAATTTTGTATTATTAAAACCAGAATATCCAGATCGTACGCTAAAATGAGTCGAAGATCAAAAGCTTTTCAAATAGCTATTGGCCTAGATTAAACACTATAAGGGTGTAGTTCACCAAAATTTAAACGTCCGTCTATCAATTAACCGTCGGTTAACTGTATGGTAAAAACTGTTTGACCGACGGTTAAATTGATGATCGGACATTTTAAATTTTGGTGAACAGCAGCCTAAGACTTCTAAATCTGACCACGCAACGCACTAAAATGAGCTAAGTAAATATAAGGTGTACGTCTCAAACTATGAGCTAATAGCTGGCCAAGTTTACTATATTCAGACTATCAATCAATTGGAATGGATATTAATCATATCAAAACTATTTCCAAAGTCAATATCACTGATGAATGAACTCGAAGACAGACTTCTAAAATAATAATTATCGCCCAAATAAATTTCACTCAGTGTCAGTCTAATACGTCTGTTTCTAAAATTGATATTGAGATTGGTTTGAAATTCATTAAAGGATTTTCTCTTGATATCTTTCGACGTAATTGTAGAATAATTTAATGAAATAAAGTACGTTTTCTGCCAAGCGAGTGTAATACCACAGACTAGAACTTTTAAAGTGCACATCTATATATAAATTAAAACCCTTTTCTCCAGCTTTGTGAACAAAACTGTACACTAAAGAAGATTATAAGTGGGTTTTTTGTAATTTAGAGACCTTGACTTCCTACTAGGAGTAAAAGCTGAGCCGTATTATATGATTGAAATGTAAGTATGTTATTGATTGAATGACAGGCTCAGAGTCGCACAACGAGCTATGGAGAGGGCTATGCTCGGAGTTTCTCTACGCGATCGAATCAGAAATAAGGAGATCCGTAGAAGAACAAAGGTCACCGACATAGCCCAGCGGATTAGCAAGTTGAAGTGGCAGTGGGCAGGGCATATAGCTCAAAGAACCGACGGCCGTTGGGGTCGAAAGGTTCTCGAGTGGAGACCACGGACTGGCAAGCGCAGCATAGGACGGCCACCAACCAGGTGGACAGACGACCTGACTAAGATCGCAGGCAAGGGCTGGATGCGGGCTGCTTCCAACCGGTCCTTGTGGAAATCAATGGGAGAGGCTATGTCCAGCAGTGGACGTCCTATGGCTGAGATGATGATTGATTGAATTGCAATGTTGATTTAGGCTCTGAGAAAAACGACAATTCTTAAGGAAAGGGAAAATTGGAAGGGACATTTGCAGTAATATTATAAGGAAGAACAAATTGTATTTTTTTATGTTCGTCACAAATAAACTCAAAAAACAACTGATTTAAAAACATCGTTCACCATTAGAATGCTACATTATCCTTGACCAGTATAAGCTATATTATTAGAAAAGAAGGGATCTTTACTAAATCTATGAATTAAAATTTATTAATTTATGCATAATTCTTCAAAATATCTTCTTTTATTTGGCGGAGTCAATTTGCTAATCAATTATTTGTATAGAGGATGAATTATACAAGTAGGCACTTATTGTATTTTCAAACTTCTGTACAAGAAGCGGGCTTACTCTTGATCTCAGTTTCACTGTCAATCCAATTCCAATCCGAATCAGTTCCAATCTAATTTAACGTCATTTTCGTTTATGTCAAATTTCATCGAACATGATTCTAATCGTGCGCTAGTGTTGCGTTCAAGAGTACAATCTATCCAAATTACAATTTACGATCGGAATCTAGTGTGACGCCACACGATAGCTAACCATGTATTTTTTTGTTTAGTTTAATCTGTTCATATTGATGGAAGCGTTAAAAATCATCCGAAACATAAAGCATTGTAGAAAACCTGTAGTTGATTTTGGAGTAAGTTTAATAATATAATTAACATAGGTATTGTGAATCAAATAGTTTAGCAGAATGGACAGTTATTTGGATAGCAGTTACCTGTACAGTCTTTTTCCTTCCTTTCCCTTGATCAGGCTCAGTGCTCAAACTTTCGTCAATTAACGAACCCACAGCTGCTTGAACCTTTTCTCTGAATGAAGCTAGTTTTTCTTCGCTGTCTGAAGCACCATCTGTTCTCGACGAGTCCGCCGAGGACGCTCTAGAGAAAATACCAGTCTCTTTTTATATTAAAAAGGAAATTGCCCGAGCGTTATGCGATTATAGTTCTTGTTGTAGATGACATAGAAATACGAGTAAGAACTAATATGCTATGACGTAACAAATTTCCTCTTTATGACTTATATTCTTATATATATGTGGTATCCGGCTTTACTCATGTTTATAGTCGAAGTTTCGACCTAGGTTTTGGGCATGTCCGATGCTCATCCTCAGGTGAGTTTACGCTGCCAGATCGCGGCGACCACTGCAGCGATCTGGCAGCGTAAACTCACTAGAGTCGGATAGGTCGAAACTTTAACTATAACCGTGAGTAAAGCCGGATACCACATATATATAATAATGTGTCAAACTCACGAGAATTTCCAATCAAAAATTGCTAGACTTATATTCTGCATAAAATACAATTTATGGTTTAAAAGTACTTCTATGTTTTTTGATTACTCTTAATAAATTAGCATTCTTTGAATCACATTGCTGAGATTTTTATATATTTAAATAGAATTATCAGTCGCTTCCGTCACCATCCCACAGTCCGGCTCCTTAGTATCAGAAAAAGGAGTAACTAGACTAACTAACTACTAACTGGACTAACCCAATGCTAGAATTATTGGACAGCTCGAAAACATCCAAAGTTGCCTGGCAAATGTTGCCGTGAGACAGCCCTGAGGCATTCTTAACTGAACGTTTAAATGTTAATAATAATATGGGACAATATTCACACAAGGTCTTCAGGTCCCAAACTAGGCAGAGCCTGTACTATGATAACCTGATGACTGATATATACTTATATACATACTTATATATTTACTTATATACATATACACACCCAGACACAGGTCAAACAGACATGTTCATATACACAAATGTTTTACCTGTCCGGGAATCGAACCCGGGACCAGCGGCTCAGAAGGCAGAGTGCTACCAACTGAGCCAACCGGCCAGTCAAATAGCGTTGAAACTAGTTGAAAAAAAAAACTTGTTGAAACTAGCGTTCACCCCATCCAAGTGGTGATCGCAGACAATTATCTAATTTTTCGAACAAGATAGCATAGCACTTTACATCGCTCATCATCAAGATCGTATTAGTATGAGTGTGATAAAATAAATAAAAAAAGCGTTGCACGCCGGGAGTGCCGGCAGAAGTAAAAACTTGCATTTATGTGGTAAAATACAATATATTAATTTATTGCACTATAGTACAGAAACATTAAAATAGGTATTTAAGTCTTATGGTTTATTGCATTAACAAAATGGTAGGCGGAACTTACGTTCAAATTATAGGAACAAAAAATTTTTTTCTTTTAAATTATTTGAAAATAGGTATTCAAGTTTATTGATTTTATGTACCTATTACATTAAACACTATAGTGAGGGCGATAGAGCATACTTTGTTATTAAATCAAACGGGGCTAGGGAAATGGGAATGGGAATGGTCCACGGACCACGACCAATGCAACTTGGTCGAAACGTCGAGGCAAATAAATTACTTAATGTTTTTCTCGCGATTAAGCCCCGTTTGATTTAACAACAATGTGTTCGAGTCGCGAAAGCCTAAAAATTACGATATACAATAGAATAAAGCCAAAATCAACATGTTAAAATGAATAAAATAAATAAAGAAATCAGTGATATGCGATCTTTTTGGATAGTGTTTTACTCTCTCATACACAATCCTATTTGATCCAATAATATCCTCACATTTGAGCTGAAACAGACAATCTTGATAACAAATATACAATACAAAACAAACATTGACCTACATCTACTTCAATAACTCATGAGCAAGCTGTGATCTTTGTAAAAGTTTGCCAGTGTTGCCCGTGTTAGATATGTTGTCGCACAACGTGTCGAAACAACATTGAAAAGGCAATTCGTTTAGTAACTTTTGCTTCGTTTGTACAATGCGTAAATGTAATAACTTCATTCGTTCATTTTATTGGTGTATTTGCACTTGTGTATGTATGTTCACCGATTTCTTCACCCGAAAGTATCATGTCGTCTACGTATAGGTACCACGTTTCAGTTATTGGAGTGTAACTCAAAAACTGCTCTTTTTGTAAATTAAATAGACGATACTATAAGCCCTAAAAGCTCATTTAGTCGAATTTTTTTTTTTTTTTTAGATTATAAGCTTGCGTTTGACCACTGTCTCACCTGATGTTAAGCGATGACGCGGTCTAAGGTGGAGCACGCAAACTTAGAAGGAACCTATTCACTCGCGACTTGAAGACTCCGGGGTTGTACATATCGGGAAACACAGACTCAGGCAGTGAGTTCCACTCTGGGAGTACGCATTATAAAAGTGGAAGCAAAACGCTTCGTGCGTAACGGTGGTATATCTACCATGTAGCGGTGGCGCATAGTCGTACGTCTGGTTGACGTCCGGTGATAGAATGGAGAAGGTGGAATTAAATTGTGTAATTCCAGTGCACATTCGCCGAAATGTAGCCGATAGAAAATCGATAGGCAAGCAACTCTACGTCGGTGTTCAAGGCTCTGTAGCCTATGTTCGACCAGAGAGTCGCTACCAATGACCTTTTTGGCTCGCCTTTCTATTGAGTCCAAAGCTTCAAGTTGGTATTTGGCTGAACCATCCCAGAGATGCGAACAGTACTCCAAATAAAATATGTACTTTTTTATTTTTCAGATTTATTCCAATACTTGATCGTCGCTCTTAAATCACCCGCTAAAGAGAAACACCCAACTAGATTATAGGTAAACACCAATATGGCAGGGTTGGTTAAATCCTTTTCGTATTCGCAATTTTGCTGGGAAAACAAATAGCCTCCATAAACTTTCCGCCGAGTTTTACATAGACCAATTCATTTCATTGTGTTTTGTTTGTGTTTTTATTTGGTTCTCCTGACTTCACATGGCGTGATTGGTTTTAATGAAAGTTGGTGCCATTGTAATAATACGGTTTGGTTGAACTCTTTTGAAAAAAATAGAGTGTAATTTGTTTAGGCTTGAGCTTTAGTTTAGACTGGCCGGTTGGCGCAGTTGGTAGCACTCTGCCTTCTGAGCTGCTGGTCCCGGGTTCGATTCCCGGACAGGTCAAACAATTGTGTGTATGAACATGTCTGTTTGACCTGTGTCTGGGAGTGTATATAATGTATATAAGTATACATATCAGTCATCAGGTTACCATAGCACAGGCTCTGCCTAGTTTGGGACCTGAAGACCTTGTGTGAATATTAATAAATAAATAAAATAATAAAGTTAAAACTGTTTGTCTTGGCGGAGGTCTCAGAATTAATCAATACTTTTGATACGAAATGGTTATCGTTCGCCTGTGCAAATAACTGACAGTAACTTGTTACACATTTTCACAAGTTTCAACATTGTAGACCCGTTGACAGCTTTACGAAATGGCACTTAGTATTTTAATATAAGTACAAGACTCGTAGAAACCGAAAAAAGATTTTCATGTGTCATTGTGATTTATTTGTGTGTGTCTACATTTACTAGTTCACAACGTGGTAGGTATGCCGTGTTATTATAGAATAGAAAAAAAATAAATATCGCAGATTTATACTCCTATACTCGCTATCGCATACTATCTAGCGAACGACAAGTATATTATTTAAAAATAAAAACTACTTTCAGTTTGAAAGTTCTGAAAAGTCTTAAGTTGTTGAAGGTACTTGTCTTGTTCATAACCGGGGGCAGAGAACGCTCGCCGTCCTTGTATACACGCACTCACGCTCTCTCACATCCACACACACACAACCATCCATTCCACCACCAGCCACACCTGACACAAAAACATACATGGTTATTTGTTTTTATAGTTACGAGCACTGTAAACACAGCGTTTGTTATTTTAGTAATATGTGTAATCCTGTTTTGGCCATACTTAAGCTTAGATTTACTACATACATATTTAATGTGACGCTGTTGGATTATATATATAAATAAAAAAGACGTGTGGCACTCGGGGACTGCCGCGGTAAAGCTATTGCATAGCATTTTTTATCAACTTATGCAATTAATATATTAATAACTTTTGCAGTAACGCCGGTACAACTAATGTCACCTAGAGGCGAGTTGCTGAACTAATCAGGCAAGCGTGATATTTAAAAAAAGTCATTAAGAGTTCTGCTATTCATCGATAGATGGCATAATTAAAAAGTATCACCGCTGTGCCGGTCAGAGTGGGGTATTTAGGTTATTTTCGTTACGGAATTTCTGGATTCGGTCTCCACGCTCAAGGCCCGCGATAGAAGCTATGCAATAGCTTAATAAATAAGTCGCCGCTTGGTAGTGATGAACGCCTTGCAGGGCGACCATGAAATCATATACATATTCATTTCAACACTATATTCTATTGAAAATTCAAAAGAATATAACATCTAACGCAGTATTTGGTTATTACATCTCGCATCCAAAACTGTTTTTATATTTCTATACGCTTATTTACTTTGAGGCGCGGTAAAAAATCTTTGTGTGATATCTAATGAAATATACTAGTAGAAATATGTGGTGATGTTCGGGAAACCGGCCCCGCCTCACCTTCGTTCCACGTGTAATTAACTATGATTTACCGGACCAAGGTTGTGTGCGATGTAGCATGAAATAGGAGCTAGCACAAATTAAGTATTTAGGATAAGATATATTAATATGTACAAGTATATATTAAGAAATAAGCTTTTTGTGTTTATAACTGTAATTGTAATTACTGAGTTTAGTAATTCACCCAAAGCTAACAGTTCACGTCGTCCCTGTTTGTCGCTATTTTTTATTGCATATATATACCTACTTTCTAAAATTTGTGATGACTAAAATATATGAAGAAACAGATTGAAGTATCAAGTATCAGGCTACCATATATATATATATATATATATGTATCAGGTTACCATAGCACAGGCTCTGCCTAGTTTGTGAACCTTGTGTGAAAGTTAATAAATAAATAATTAAAATACTTAAGGATCGTAACCGCACAGTAGTTATTGTTTATTTTCGCGTCACTGGACAAAATAGATTATCTAATATACTGGAATTAGTCAAAAATGATGTATGAAAATGTGTAAATAACAATCTATTTGCACCTGGGATAATATTTACTTACTCTAGCCTCACGACATGCCCATCAGGAAGCGTATCCCTGATCTTCTTTCTCAGTTCATTCAGCCTTACTTGCGCTAGCGCAGCCAGCGTTGGCTCATCAGGTTCTGGGTCCGGCACGTCTCGGAATACCGCAACCATACCCTTCGGGTGGATGCCATTTGACAGGAGTTCTGTAAAAGATGTATTCATTTAAAAAACAACACCAAAAATACTCTACATTCATGATAACACATAGGCTACTTTTATCCCGGAAAAAGTATAGTTCCCGTGGGATAATTGAGGTAGCGGGATAACCGTAATCCACGCGGGTCAAACCGCGGGCGCTACTAGTATAAATATATTTATTGTTTTTGCATTGATCAATAAGATATAGTACGCATACACCACTCCTTATAGGCGTTCTTTTAAATACGTCCTACCCTTTATACAATTGTAGCATTTTCAGAAAAAAAACACTGCTCTACACTACAAATACTAAAAAAAATATACTCGGTTAAAATACACAAAACCTTTACCCGTACGAATTTAACCTTGCATCTTTTCAATTGACCTAAGCTCAGTTATTACATACATTCCGTATTGCAGTAGCAAATAACAAACAATATCTCCGTGTCGTAGTTTTCGCGTAATTGGCGGAGGCTGGTACGGCGGAGGCCTCGGCTTTTAAAGTTTTCCGATAAAAGGGGTTTCAATACAACAGAGTGGGGAGTGACATTTTTACCTCAACTATTCGTAGCTTCTACAAGTCGAGAGTTTTGTAAGTTTAGATTTGTTTTCAACTTCATAAAACTTATGGTATGGTAAGGTACCTACGTGAATTTAGCATGTTGAAGTAAGAGAAAAAGTTGTATTGTTTTACAGTACATGTGTGTTGTTATTGACATGCGCATGTCTAGATTATGATTGAAAATATTAACATTATTTATATATAGACAGTGGTGAAAGGGTAACTTTTAATCTTAAAAAAAAGGAACCTCTTTTGATTGATAGACACGTAGTCGAGGTGCAAAACATCCCGAAAAAATGACCCTAATTATGTTAATTACTCGAACTAACTAAAATTCACTAACATTCTTCAAAATAAAATAGTTCGTATTCTATTCACGCCAAAATTCAAATCCGTATAACTCCATATGCTATCCCTAATATTAGACGAGTTTTACCTATTCATTTGCTGGCCAATTGCGGGTAATTTTAGTTGGCATCAAATAAGTAGCGACTTATTTTACGTAAAACTACCCGCAATTTTAATTAAAATATCTAATTTTAGTGTTTTCATTAATGAGGGTCATATTATTTTGGACATTATCATAACCATATAGGAATTGATCTTGCTTATCTTGTTTTTAATAATTTTACTTTAGTTTGGTTAAACAAGAGAATCAATACCTGTGGTGGGTAAAATTGGGGAGTGCGGGATTGAAGATCAGTTGAGGCGAAACCGAAAACCTATTTTGCGACTGCAGTAGATAGTCAAATTTTTCTCACATAGCCTTAAATTGTGAATCTCTACAAATTGCGCTCCGATTTTAGGTAACTCGGTTCATTGATCCAAACCAACGGCAATATCGACCGAGACGTAAGGAACAGTATAAATGCAGGTTGGATGAAATGGGGACAGGTCACACGGACTATTTGCGATCCACAAATGTCATGAAATTCAAGGGCAAAATTTATAAGACCATGAAACCTGTCGCAATGTATGGATCTGAATGTTGGGCAGCAAAAGAGGTGGATGAAAGAAAAGTGCATGTGGCTGAGGTGCGAATGTTAAGATGGACTTATGGATGTGTTACTAAAATGGACAAGATAAGGAATGAGTAGATCAGTGGAAGCTTGGAAGTAGCACCAGTCATTGATAAGTTGGAATAGACTGACCTGGTTTGAGCATTGACATGCTCAAACCAGGTCAGTCTATTCCAACTTATACACAGAGGAGGGATGAAAATAATAAATAAACGTTTATTTCGGAATATGGGATCCATAGATTTTGTTAGTAACAATTGTCTTACAACTATGTTAGTACTTTTGTAGGAGAAATACAGTTTTAAATGAAAAATGAAAATGAAAAATTTAAGAAAGGAGTGGACCTTAAATGTGGATGGATTTAGAAGTAGAGAAAGGCCGACGAAGGTGTGGATATACCGCGTGAGGAATGATATTATGTTTATGAAAGGTGGTAGCACTAAAATGACCAATCATAGAATAGAGTGGAAGACTCAAAGAGAAAAACATGTAGTGGTGACCCCATTTAGTGTGGGATAAGGACAAGAAGAAAAAGGAGGATCTGTTGTTCTTGGGTCCAACCTCTCTCCACACTAAGTTTCAACCAAATCCAACAAACATCCATCCATCCATCTATCTAAACTTTTACATTAACAATATGCTATATTTAAAAATATATTAAGTCATATCTAAAGTTAATTAAGCGACGCGGCGACGTTAAATTATTCCGGGCTAGCAAGTTGGGTGCACCGGGCGGTCCCACCCGCATAAATTGCATGCAGGAAGTATGCAGTACGATATACACATGCAATGTTACGTAACCGGAAACTCTTCGACACGTGTTTCATTTCTGCACGAGGCATACTCAGGATCTGTTGACTGGTGGACAATTGGGACGAGATTCGCTAAATTATTTTATATCTGTTTATCATTTGGTTTTTATGTTTTTGGTCAGCCTAAAAACGTATGTGTATATGCCTATATTACGTGACATCTCCGAATGTCTCCGACGTAAGACCAGCGCTGGCTTACACCCAGCATTATGTTGAGTTGGGGGCATTTTGTGACATTAGACTGCATCCTTTTGTCTATTGAGATACTATTGTTTTTCTTTTATTTATCTTTGCTGATGTTTATCTAATTTGATATGATTGAACTTTATAATAGAGCTTTTTTCTTTCTTCTTTATAAATATTATATATCTAATATATTTTATATATGTTATGATTGTTGATATGGATTTCCGCAAAGTAACGCTTGACTCTATAAACTTCCCCTATGTGTTTTCGTAAATGAATCAGATATTTCATTAGTCCTTTGTTTGACATGTTGATTCAGTTGATAAATTTGATTTTTGGCGTGAGTGTTTGGATTGAAACCTGCGCAAGCGAAGGGCTCTAGGATTCAAAAGAAGAACCATGAGCGTAGTGAAGGTTTCAAAACACGAAACGCTAAAAAACTTTACCCATGAGTGAAACACAACAATTTTCACAACACAAGCACTAAGTAGCGAGGTACTTACAAGGCGCGCGGCGGGAAGGATTCTGTATTCTCTGATTGATCGGCGAGTTGACATTAGCTTTTTCAGATGCGTTTTCGAATTTTAAAACTTTTTATCACATGTGAATAAAATAGAATTTTCCTGTCAGGAATCGATGAGTGAAGCTAGCGATTGAAAGCTAGTATGGTGAAAAATATATCGCCGCCATGTGAATTTCAGATAGTACTCGCATATCTTCTCAATTTCTAAGGAGGAAAAAAGTATAAGAATCAGAGCAGTCCCATTGTACTAGAACGGACTGCTCTTATTCGAGTTTTGAAAAAGGTAGGACAGCCAATAGATATATAGGTAATTTACTTTAGCACCTCTGTCTTCACTATAACCTTGTAAACTTGTTAGAACAATGTCGAAGCGCACAACGAGACGTGAAACTTTGCCCTATGATGTTCAATTGAAAAACATTTTGTCGGAAAACTTACAATGTCAACCCGGCGTTACCACGGCACCGCAATGTCGGAAGACATTTTCCAACGTGATCACTTTATTAAACGTGTACACCGTTACGTACACCAGTACCGATTCTGCACGTTTAAAGTGATCACGTTGAAAAATATGTTCCGCAAATCGCATTGCGGTCAATGATATTATATGTTTATATGAGGTAGATGTCGCACAAGCGCGCGGAAACTGAGGCGGCAAAATTAAGTCA
Source organism: Apeira syringaria (assembly GCA_934044485.1). Taxonomy (NCBI): domain Eukaryota; kingdom Metazoa; phylum Arthropoda; class Insecta; order Lepidoptera; family Geometridae; genus Apeira; species Apeira syringaria. The sequence goes on along the minus strand of OW203665.1, from coordinate 6,356,237 downwards.
ATTGTAGTAATTGCGACGCGTATTTCAAGCGCAAGTCTAAAAATATAGCTATCCTTTTCTATATGATGTATGGGTCCTTTTGCCTGCAATAAATACAAATACAAATTGACAATTGAAATGCTTTCAGGAAATTATTTTATTATCCTCCATAATTTTCTTATTACTCTGCGATTACTGTAATGTTTACTTTGCCATATAGACGGTTTCGATTGAATCGCACTAATAAACGCTTCAGTATTTATCACCATTTTTAAGAATCGATTAGGAAAAAATATTAAAGGCGCATAAGCCGAGCGACAAGACCGAAATAGTTTGATATCCCTGCCACCCGCACCTTGGGTCGCTTGCTGATGAAGCCTGTAGCAAAAAACAGATAAGAACGCCCGGATAGAAACGTTTGAAATGTACGCGCGCTAATTCGCTCAGGCCCGTCGCGCTACACTGTGAACGAAAAGGCGATTTCATTATGTTCGATATTTTGCGGCTGACGTCACAACCGCGCTAGGCTCGCACTCTGGCCGCGCACTTAGGCTGTCATTTTAAGTTTTCCCATAAAATGTTTTTCAATAGGACATAATGGCGCAAATAATCATGTCTCGTTGTACGCTTCGACATTGTTCTAGTAAGTTTGGACGGTTATAGTGAAGGAGTGCTAAATTAAATTAGCTATGTTTCGATTGGCTTTTTTTTTTTGGATTTGTTACCTACGTATTTTGATTAGAGCGTTTTTTCCCCGTGTTATTGCCCAAAAAGATTTGTATAATATATAATTTCTCATTCCAAGGCCTAAATTGTGTTTACCGACATTTACAGCTTCACCAGGACATTCGCGAGTGTAATCCATCACGTTGGCCAATTTGCCTGCTTGAAGACAAGTAGCCAGACCGATTTCAGAGGTTTCAGACCGCCCAAGGGCCTCAGACATTGTCTCATGTTATCCGAAGACAAGAAACGAGACCGACGGCTTAACGTGCCCATCGAATGGAAATGCTCATTTGAAAAGTCTAATAGCGGTCACCCATCCAAGGCATGACCTAGAAGTAAGTTGCTTAATCCAATTGATCGGTTAAGCTTGCATGAATCAACACCGCTGTAAGTGCTTAACATCCTAGTTTTATTTACATTCAATTGGGTACTCTACAAAATTACACGTTTTTATCTCATCATCATCATCATCATCATCAAAAAAGGGCAGTAGTACTTTATGTTAGAGTGAGCCCAGGGAAGTACAGCCACCATTTCTATTTCTACCGGTGCCAGGCAGAAGTTAGCCGCGTACACATGTAAAAAAATATATACGGTCGAATTGAGAAATCAATAAATAATAAATTAATAATAATATCAAACAAATAATTTACATAATATTAATCAAACTCAATGTCGATATAAAAATATAACAATAAATTAGAAATTATCAAATAAGAACGTCAAGAAATGCATCCTTTTTGAACAGTTTTTCAAAAACTGATTTTTTTAAAGAATAAATCAGGAAGAAATTCAGAAAAGCAAAGAAAGTCAAAGAAGCAGTTTCACTTAGCTAAGTTAAATTGAATACTTTTGAGTGTGGAAGTCGGTTCCATTTTTTGGTAAATATTTTTATTGTACGAACACGTTAAGACCCGATTGGCTGACATCGTCGGCCAAGTGTCGGGGTCGAAACCGATAAAATATCGGATCATGTCGACGATCAAATTTGCGGTTCTCTTCCAATTTGCGCGCGGTTATCACCACTCGTGTATCAAAGATAAGAATTTTTCAATTTGTAATGTCATATTTATCGGATAAATTCGTTATCAGAGTAATATGATTAATTATCCGATCAGAAGCACTTTAGCTAATATAGCAATGTCGAAAAGACCTTCGATGACAAATTAGAAATATTAAATTTTGAAGTTATTTGATTAAACTATGTTGTACCAAATATGCCCTAAATAGAGCGCTAAAAGCGAGATAGGAAAAGTTGATAAAATATATTTTCTTTTTGATATGTTTATTTAAATTAGCTTATGTTTTTTTATGTATTAACGGTGGTGATATCTGATACGACTAATGATAGAATAGAATGGAAGAGGAAAACATCTTCTCATGGCACATAGTGTGGGATAAGGAGAAAAAGAAGAGACTTTTTATGTATTTGTGATAAGGACTCAAAAATGTATTAGTCTTTTATCTTTTAATATTGCGACTTCCATTATCATGGGGCCATAATATACTATTGGTTTCATCATTAGTGACATAGGCTTTGGCCTTTTATGGTTCAATATCATCATCATCATCTCAGCCATAGGACGTCCACTGCTGGACATAGGCCTCCCCCATTGATTTCCACAAGGACCTGTTGGAAGCGGCCCGCATCCAGCCCTTTCCTGCGATCTTAGTCAGGTCGTCTGTCCACCTGGTCGGTGGCCGTCCTATGCTGCGCTTGCCAGTCCGTGGTCTCCACTCGAGAACCTTTCGACCCCAACGGCCATTAGTTCGTCGAGCTATGTGCCCTGCCCACTGCCACTTCAACTTGCTAATCCGCTGGGCTATGTCGGTGACTTTTGTTCTTCTACGGATCTCCTCATTTCTGATTCGATCGCGTAGAGAAACTCCGAGCATAGCCCTTTCCATAGCTCGTTGTGCGACTCTGAGCCTGTTCAAAAGGCCCATAGTCAGGGACCACGTTTCAGATCCGTAAGTCATCACTGGTAAAACACACTGTTCGAAGACGCTCGTTTTCAGGCATTGTGGTATTTTGGACGAGAAGACGTCTCGTAGCTTCCCGAACGCTGCCCAGCCGAGTTGGATTCGACGATTGACCCCTTTCCCAAAGTTGGACTTACCTAATTGGACTGTATGTCCTAGGTAGATGTAGTGGTCAACAACTTTGAGAATCGAGTTCCCAATTGATATGGGGGCGGGCGCAACATAGGCATTCGACATAATTTTCGTCTTGTCCATGTTCATTTTAAGGTATATGGTTCAATATGTGCTTATATTACTGTAATCATTTTAAACTATATTTATATTATTCTATCTTATATTTGTTTACGTACATACATATGTGAATTTATGTTGTCCTCTAAAATAAAACCAAGTGAAGTCATTTTTAATAACAAAAGAAAGTGTGATTCAAGGTATGCATGTAAGATTAATTTATCAGCTTTTACCACATACATGACTGTAAGTGTAATAATTGGAGCTATATGAATTTTATTAACCTTCCCTAACAAACTATGTTAATTCCACATCTTTATCCAATTGACACCGTTACCCGTTACCGAATAAATAGATGAGCGTCGGCTGTCATACTGAAAGACGCTGGTTTGATCCCCGCCAAAACGGCTTATAACGGTATATAGTTTCGTTATTTGCAACGAGTAATTCTAACCACAAAAGAGATATTTTTTTATGTACCAAGTATTGTACCAAGGAAATAGTGACGTAAGATTAGCTGACGTCACCGTTTTCAAAAGTTCAGCTGGAGGCTTAGTATTATAGTTATTGGACAATCCCACTAATAATATAAAGGCGAAAGTTTGTATTTAAGTGTGTATGTTTGTTAATCTTTCACGCTCAATAGGCTGCACTGATTCCGTTGAAATTTAGTATGGAGAAAGTTTAGACCCTAAATACCAGGCCCTACCCCAGGCTACTTTTCATCCCGAAAATAATTGCTGTTCCCTTGAGATACGCAAATAATTCCAAAACGTTTGTTTTTTCTTTACGCTTAAACGGCTATACCTATTTTAATGGAACCTGGTATGGAAATAGGTTACCCTCTCGAATAACACATAGGCTACTATTATCCCGGTATAGTTCCCGTGGGAAGATTGATGTAGCGGGAAACCCGTAATCCGCGCAGGTGAAACCACTGGGCGCTACTAGTGATTGTAAAATTGGGATGTTCCATACATCGTGCACTTTGTACCACGACCTTATCATCAACATTTGTCCAGGTTTATGTTAACTCGTGGTCGTGTTAGAGCTAAAACGATGATGATTGGTGATGTAACTTGTGATATTACTTACCTAAGGCTACTTCACATTGGATCTCCACAGGACTCCGGAGCACAGAGATCACTTCCACCCCTCTGGCCAAAGCTTCCAAAGCAATCACGTTGAACGCTTTCTGTACTTCGGCGAGACGATTCCTTTGGTCTTCTCGGTCTAATAGATCGCTGAACCTGGTGATTATATTATAGAGAAGAATATTATTGATTCGTAGTAAAAAACATACAAAGTAAAAATTAGTGATGTGCCGGATCGTTAAAAATGTATATAGAAGAATATATTTCCACGGATACGGATCCGAATACGGATATTTAGTGTCACGATTTTAGGAGAAACATTTTCGTTTGTTGGTAGTTTTATTTGATGAGGTCGTTTTGTTTTAAAAGTATTATTGAGTTCGGTTATCAAAACGCCAATATTATATAGAGGAAAGATTTCATTGTTTCAAAAAAACTTCATCATGTTAATTCTATGTGTCCCACTAATATTATAAATCTAAAAGTTTGGATGGGTGGATGTTTGTTACTCAATCATGCCAGAACGGCTGAAAGGATTTGGATGAAATTTACTATGTAGATACTTCAGGTCCCCGAATAACACATAGGCTACTTTTCATCATCATTATCAATCTTGTTCAAGTTTTCACTTCTGCCGGCACTTTCGGAGTGCAACCGGTTTTTTAAAACAATAGGCATGAACGACGCGACCTTAAAGTATAACAAAATGTTATATTTTATACAAATTCTATGGAAAAGAAAATCATAACAGAGTGAAGTACATGTGTACTTTTACATGTGCATCATCACTTAACATCAGGTGAGATTGTGGTGAAACGCCTGTCTATTGTGAATAAAAAAAACATGAAATAATTCAAATTAAATAATACATACAGTTTCAGTAACTAGATCTTAATAAATTATTAATTTGTGTTTGTTACTACGAGTATACCGCAGTACCTATAGTTTAATAACCTCAATCAAATATATCAAACTAAAAACCTGTATCCCGTGGTTACGGCAACACACGTGAAAGGCTAGACGCATTTCGATAAATCTATTTTTTTTATTATAGCAAGGAGAAGGATCTTAAGAAAGAAAAAAATGAGAAGATAAATACTACAAATACGAATAAGTACCCTTAAAACATTTAAAAAAAATTAACGACTATATTCCTTTCCTTACAATGGTTGTCTGGGAGAGATCGCTTCTTAGCGATAAGACCGCCAATTGTGCAACGTATTTTGTATTTGTTAATGTGTTATTTTATAAATGTTATTTTAAGTTGATGTACTTGTACAATAAAGTGTTATCTATCTATCTATCTACTTTCCCAATTTATCCTTATTAGAGCTTTTTTTCTATTGTAAACTTAAAGCGTTTAAGGACAACGCTTCTCAGATCAGAACTCAACATAACTAATATATGATTATTGACCAAAAGGCACAAAACTATAGAAGTGTTAGTATGCCGTTGAAAACTGAACTTTATTCCTGTACCATATTAGTTCAAAACTGTAAATTCATAGTAATCGTACAAACTCAGGAGCTAACAAACTTTCTGAACAAATAGTACGTCTGGGACCACAGTTTACAATTTCACAACGGAACATTTTGGTAGCTACAATGGCTTTTTCTCGTATGCGTGTATGTATCTAATTATGAAACAAACAAACTAGATTTATGTTCACAATGGAACGCGCATATTTTTGTAAAGATTACGCTTAAATTAATTTTAATATTAATAACTAGTGCGATAAAGATACAATTTTCTACACTAAAAAACAAATTGAAAGATAAATTCGTAGGTTAAGTAGGGACTAACCCACGAAAGTGTTGAATCTACTAAACCAAAGTTATTATTTTACTAAACAATTTAGTGAAAAGCACAAAATCTAGTCGTATAATTTATTTTAAAAAAACTTCATTTTTTATTATTTACGTAATTCGAAGGTAAAAGTCATAATATCTACATAGGAACGTTTTGTAATAGTTGACCAATTTAAATTTGTAAAATTTCAAAAACTAGCTGGATATTTTTTTTGTATTGTTTTTTTGTCCATATGTGTATGTTTACTTAGTTTAGTTACTAAAGAACATAGGAGGACCTAGGACATAGGAAACCGCTAACAGTATTGCGAGAAAGTATATAGTAAATATTTACTTTCTCGCAATACTCTTAGCGGTTTCCTATGGCAAGAGAACACTTAATTGAATAAGCACACTTCAAAGTTACAACAGCCATTAGTAAATTCTTTGGCTATTTTCACGAGCCTCGTCTTGATCGAATTACTCAGCTAACAATGTGTCGAGTTGAGGCCCGGTATCAAATTGCTCAGCAAATTAGGTGTAAAAGTTTGCGTAAGCTAAGCAATGATGTTTTAATAGATAATACGGTACAAATAATACAGAAAAGGATAGCTATATGTTTAGACTTGCGCTTGAAATATGCGTCGCAATGAAAATTACTACAATTCACTTAATTTTGCTTCCGCGCGCTTTTGCGACATCTATCTCATATAAACTTATAATATCATTGAAACGAAGACATTGTTTTCATCGAAGAAAAGTCTATACAACGTTTGTCGGAAATTCAAGTGGTTAAATTTCTTTTCGCTTTCATTCCGCAAATTGAATCTTTGTGAAACGAACTCATTAAAAAAAACGGGAGGATGAAATTGAAACCAGTAAATATTTGGACCAGTGAAGAATAAAGAGATTAAGATTTGAATCTCTTCTATTTATGAAAATAATACACTCTTTTTAACCGACTTCAAAAAAGGAGGTTACTTAATTCGACCGTAAGTATATATACATTTTTTGATGTGTTCGCGGATAACTTCGTCGTTTATGAACTGATTATGATTTTTTTTTTTTTATTTGATACAATATACATCGGACAAGCGGTTTCTTAGTTACACTACAAAGTTATTATTATTATTTTATTTATTACACTACAGTGGTCAAACGCAAGCTTATAATCATTAAAAAAAAAAAAAAAAAAAAAAAACTACAATAACTGAAAAGTGTTACGTGTTAGTACTTTTGGCAAAATTGACAAAATGAAATTGGTCAACTATTATAAAACGTTATTTTATAGATATTATAGATTCAACCTTTAAATTTCGTAAAGATTACAAAATTGAAAACAAAATTAAATTATACGGCTAGCTTTGTGCCTTCTACTAAATTGTTTTGTATATAAATAACAGTTTTCGTTTAGTAGAGTCAACATTTTCGTGTTTTAGTCCTAAACCTCCGAGTTTTGCAAAAATTATGAGGAGTTTGTTAAATTCAATTAAAGTATATTTTTAGATATACGCAGAGTAAAGTTTGTATAACAAGAAACACCAAATCAATTATTATGTTTCACGGCAGGCAACCGGTGAAATAATTCATTTGGCAAATGCCTACGTCTTAATTGGCTGGCTGGTTGGCGCAGTTGGTAGCACTCTGCCTTCTGAGCCGCTGGTCCCGGGTTCGATTCCCGGACAGGTCAAACATTTTGTGTGTATGAACACGTCTGTTTGATCTGTGTCTGGGTGTGTATATGTATATAAGTATATATATCAGTCATCAGGTTACCATAGCACAGGCTCTGCCTAGTTTCTGACCTGAAGACGTGAAATTCATTGTGAAAGTTAATAAATTAATAAAAAAATACTGAATGTGTTTCAGATTTCAGCCCAGTCCATTTGTATAATACCTAGTTTCACTTATGTGTTGATAAATATGTCAACACTCAGATCTTTGTTTTCATGATAATTATATACATAGCAGCGGCCCGCATCCGAAAGGTTCTCGAATCGAGACCACGAACTGGCAAGCGCAGCATATGACGGCCACCGACAAAGTGAACAGACGACGTGAGTAAGATCGTAGAAAATGCTAGGTGCAGGCTGCGGTCCTTGTGGAAATCAATGGGAGAAGCATTTATAACATCGTCAAATTTTAATTAAATGTGGGTCCATTTTGATGTTGTATTGACTTTAGACAGAAGTTTATATCGAATAAGTTCAAGTCAGTTATTTAGTTATTCAGGCCTGATCTTCTATGTAAAATAGTCCGTTGTTATGTATAACTCGGATCGTGGCTGGCACGATGACCCCGCGTGCCCACCGCGGTGGTTTAAGACGATAGTGGACTCTTGCTCGTGTAGGTGCAGTTGGGATCGTGGGCATTGCTTTTGGCCGCCGCCGGGCCTTTCGGTGGTCGCGATGGTCAAGCCCGACATACTCCTTTTACCTACCCAGGTGGAAGGTGAAAGCAGAAGTGCGTAAATTCAATTCCACCCGGAACAAAAACGGGCGTGATGTTCTCATAATTTCTAATTCAACAGTACTATCTATACAAACTGCGTGAAGAATACGACCCCCTTTATACAAAAAGCAACATTTGCAAGGATAAGGAGTGCAAAGCAAGGTAAACATCCCTTATTCTACACACGGCCCTGTGCGATACGTACTTACGTCCTATACACTTGCCTGTCCCGTAATAAAAGATAACCTGTAGGGCCCTCCCAAAGGTGTAGAAATATTTATGTGGATAGGACCCTCCAAGTAGTAACATATTTTAACAGAAATAGTACCCAAGCTCGTGCAATTTCTGGAGATCAGACTCATTAGAGATAAAATGTACGGCGTCGCTTCACCCTTTCTCGATGTTAATATCAACGGTTTCAGGTGAAGCTCACGTCAAGCTGCTGATAGGGTCCATGTGTTAGTAAAACGGTTTATAACAGGTTTATAGTTGACTAGGTAGTTAAAATCGCCTTAACTGTAAACGTGTAAGGGTAACTAACCAATGAGTGTTACATTTTGACGTGATAACGTTTTATAAATTGATGAATACCAGCAACACTCATGAAAAATAGTAACGTTCCACCTGAGTTTTGTATTACATAAAATAATCAAAGTCAAAGTCAAAGTCAGTCAAAGTCAAAGTCAAAGTCAAAGTCATAAATGATTATGACGTTATCACGAAAATCTATCGTCCGTAAACCGACTTTACAGACAACCAATTTTATACATACATACATATTCACGCTTCTGTCCCGTAGGGGTAGGCAGAGACCACAGCCTTCTAAATGCTACGAACCCGATACACTTCCTTCGCTTCATCCACGCTCATCAGACATTTCATATAAGAACGTCGGTTTACAGTACTCTTGATCTTGACCTTTCTTAGAATTTCCTCAATACGATGTTGGAACGAGACGTAAAATTTATTTATTTTATTTATTTAATGTACATAAAATGTTTCTGACTTATTGCTGTTTTTTATATATTTTATTTTATAAATAATTCAGTTAAAGCATCTTGTGTTACACACCAAAACACGAGCTCCAAATTATAGGCTTCAAAAGAAAGGTTAAACTAACTAAATATTGTGTTTATCACGATGTGTTAACATTTACATATTACTAGCTACGCCCCGCACTTTCACCCACATGGACTACAGTTTTTCCACTACCCCAATCATCCTACAGCAATTGTACTTTTTTCGGCAATGACCTTCTATACGTTGTATATAGAAGATCATTGCTTTTCGGGACGAAAAGTAGCCTACATGTTATTTTAGGATATAAGCTATATTTATACAAAATTTCATACAAATCCCTTCATCCGTTTGAGCGTGAAGAAGTAACAAACATACACATGAAATTTCGCATTAATAATATTAGTAGGATAGGATAGTGAGATGTGATAGTGTCATTCCTGAAAATAAGTTCGTAAAATCTTTAAGCAAAAAGTTCATATTTAACTATCTATAGAACCAGTATAAAGTCCTAACCTTATTATCTGTCTTGTATTGTACCTATAAAGTACACAATAAATAATTTATTTTACGATCCCACTGAGTAATCGGACCTCGTTCCAAGGAAACGGGCCGTAAAATGTTACGGTCTGAATAGATGAGATGCGAATAAAGATGATCAAAGTCCTATTCCGAATACTATACTGGACCCATTGATACATAGACGACTATAAAGACACTTGTAAAAATGGTCAGATTAAGCTTCTATCGGGTAAACGGGCGATTTCTAAAACAAATGAAAACAGCGTATTAGTAGAAAAATAAACCACCTCATGTGGCCAGTTTCAGTGTCGGGGCTACAAAACTGGGTGCATCTCAGATAATTTTCGAAAGAAGGCACCAAATGCGGTAACATGATTGAAAAGTTAGAACCATCGCTAAGAAGCGATCTCTCCCAGACCAGTTGATCTGTATCGAAATTATCAATAGATTTTCTTCATTCACTATACAAAAACCTTCATAAAAATTATGAAATGTACTCACCATTTGTCATCCCCTTCGAGATGATAAGTGCCATCTCCGTTGAGCCTGTAACATGCGTGGACGAGGTCTGCTTGAGGAGATTCAGACTTGACAAGTTCCTCGAATATCTCTGATGGGATTTTGAATGGCAACACTGGGAGATATGAGGAAGCGTCGCCACCGATAAGACACTGAAAAGGAAAACTTTATTTAGACTGTTTTTTTATAGAGATTAAGTATACACGGACTGGCGAGCGCAGCATAGGACGGCCACCGACTAGGTGGACAGACGACCTGACTAAGATCGCAGGCAAGGGCTGGATGCGGGCCGCTTCCAACCGGTCCTTGTGGAAATCAATGGGGGAGGCATTTGTCCAGCAGTGGACGTCCTATGGCTGAGATGATGATGATGATGATGAAGTATACTTCACCTCCACAGAGAGAAGTAAGGGGTTGCCGTTTCATTTCAAATAATGTTTGTGTGAAAAGGCAAAATAAAGAGAAAAAAAAACCGCCTCATTCTATGACTCTATGACGATGCAATGGAAAACACACAACATCTTGAATACTGACAGGCACAAAAATAATGCATGCAAGCATTCAAGGTCTAGCGCGATAACATCTTTGTCGAACAAACATGATAGATGGCGTTGTCGTAGCGTGTTAGATATCGAAACAAGGTAGATGGCGTGAAATGTAAATTATGGATTTGATTAAAGATTTTGCTAGTACTCGATTGGTCAACTAAGTGGAGGTAGGAAACACGTGATATTTTATTTGGCCAATAAGAGGTTGGTCCATGAATATACTTAAGTTGGTGAGAACCCCGAACCCGAGCCGAGGAAGTCATACCGCACGGACGTGATAGTAGTACCAGGGCTACCTTTGTTAATAGTGAAGTGAAGTTATTGCTACTATCCAACGGGAGTCTTTAGTCACCATACTGAGCTAATGACGCGACGGCTGGACGCGGGCAGCGAGTAATTTTATTGTGAGTCATCTATTGAGATACCTTGTAACTGTTACATCTCCTATGATGATGATCTCCTACCTGCCATCACTGTAACCATGACCACTCTGCCAAGAGTGCACGACTAAGAAGTAACTGTTAGATTGTCTATAATCTTGTGTAGTCTTTTCTGTGCTGTAACTGTAACGGTTTTAATTCACCACCGCGGGTCACAAGTCCCAGGGCTTCCGAGTTCGCTTTTTTAGGATAAGATTGCAACATTGAAGTAATTAAAAACTGGGTATAGTCATTATAACCCTTATTTTTGGTTTTAAAACTGTCATATTCACACTATTTAGCTGAAACATATTCAAATTTTTACGCACATACAGTTTACATATGAAAAATGTACAAGGGTGACAAAGTTATTGCACCGTCATCATGCAGCTGATCCCCACAGCAGTATCCCATATGATACGATGGTGTGAAACTATGCACAGTAACCTAAACAAATCGAAGAAATATCTGTCTACCCTTTAGTTATTCGAAAGCATATGCAGCAGAACTTAGTCTTCTAGAGAGGGCATTTATACGGAGGAGTCATTGTAATGACGGGTCAATTTTAATACCCAGGCAGACTGTCGTCTTTTGTAGATAAAAGTGTCATGTCTATTATTGTTAGATATTACTCTGTCTAGCGAGATTCTAAAATGAAACCTCCAAAGACAAACTTTCTCTGTAGGTACACCAGATTCAAAAGCTTCTGGGCGGATGAGAATATTAACGGCCGAACCTTATTTCGCAAATCTTAAATAATAGGTTGTTTATTTAGAGTTCGGTCACCGTGATCCCTCTGTTTGCGGAAAGTCTTGAAGAAAATTAAATTACATTTCAGCTACATAAACATTTATTTACAACAAAAGGGAGTAGTTTAATTAGTAAATATTGATCTTAAGATACACTAGAAAGTTGGGCCGCAGTTTTTCTTGTGAAACAAACCCACATAATTATGTCCACATATATTTAAAAAAAACATTTGCATTTTTAAGAACCATTGAATTTTGTGATGTATTTTAGTGTTAATAGAAGTTTTAGTTAGTATTAGTAGAAGAACAAAAATAAAGTTATTTTAGTTTCCGTATAGTTTTAACGTAATCTCTGTTCCTTATCTTCATGTAGCTCCGTATCATCGACCATGCTGTGAATTTCGACTTCGGCGCAGCTAGTGTCGAATAAAATATTTAAATGACGAAATACTTGAATTTCAAATGTGTAATGTAATTATTAGCTTGTAGGTAAGCATGAGTTAATTTTCGTACCTACACGTTGTTATTTTACTGAAACAGAACATAAATGAGCATAATCAGATCGCGTGTGCGGTGTAGGTACTTAACTTTGTGATTACAATAAAAAATTAAAACGTTACAAAAAAGAAACTAAGTCTTGATATTTTAAACAAAAGAAATCGATGTTAATTATTATTCTGTTTACCCGGACAAATCCCTCACGCGTAGGTATTAAGTTTCCTGAGTTGGCTACCTATTAATATAATCAATAGAAAACGCTTCGCAAGGAGAATGATAGCAAAATTGAGACAATTAGACAGGCAGTTTCGGTTTTCCGAGCAATGTTTTAGTAGCTTGATAGTAGAACATCTAGATCAAACTAGATCAAGCAGTTGTCATAGAAGAGCTGCATCGAAATGTTATCTTATTAATTTATTTTTAATCACACTCAGAGCCCCCACTAGGATTCCCTGAGTCGCGGGAGGCATGAACACACACAATCACAGCACACAAACAACCAAGACCCGGGACAAACATCTACACTCATCGCACAAATGTTTGCCCCTGCCGGGATTCGAACCCATGGTCCCGGAGACACAGAAGTCATGTCACTGACAGTAACCACTGTGCCACGGCGACCGTCAAAGTATTTCGATATATTGCCTATAAAGACTGTCATTCGAGTTCTGGTATTGATTTTTTAATCTTTTTTTTTGTTTATTATCATAATAACACATTTACATAATGAATACTTAAATACTTCCTTAAAATCTAAGTTAGATTTATCCAGACAGATATGGGTTCTCGACCTTCTAATAATGATACATATTATGTGTCAATCGTCGCACGCGCCCAAATTCACAGCTGAGCTTTGGAAGTAACTATCGTTACCTAATCTGTGACCCAAGTCGGTTGGTTGTCAAAGCAGTACAGTCCATCCCATCTCAAAGTATTTAATTTATATTCCAGTATAAGATTAGATAAATATATTATATGGATGATTCACTAACCCGTTCACTATCTATTCAATGGGTTTAAAAAAGAGCTTACAAGAAAAAATCCAGCTTTAGACGTTTGGTTACAGCATCTGATTTCTTCGATGTGGTATCGTAGCAGTGCCGGGTTTGTTTCATCACCGCCGTCGGTACCGTAGTGCATGTCCACGAAATCGACCTGATAAAAAAGAATTAATATATTACCATCACGTTTCAGTACTAGTTCGTAATTATCTAATTAATGACTAGTCAATTAAGTCATGCGGCTGATAGGAAATAATTTCGGATAATATAATCCATATAATATATAAAATAATGACTAACTATTAAATAGTGTATTTATTGGAAATTCTCGTGAGTTTTACACATTATTTTAGAAATGTATTACCAGGCTTTAAGGGACTACATAGGTCGAAACTTCGACTATAAACGTGAGTAAAGCCGGATAATACACCTATACAATAGTGTATTTATTACAAAATGATAAATTTAATTAAATCACTTTAATTTGATAAAAATATTTTTTTTAAATATATTATTTGTAGTTTGAGGTAGAGGAAGGACGAAGAAGGCATGGATGGACTGTGTGAGGAATGATATGTTTATGCAAGGCACTGAGACGACTAATGATAGAAAAGAATGGAAGAGGAAAACATGTTGTTCCGACCCCACCTAGTGTGGGATAACAGAAAGAAGAAGAAGATATTATTTGCATTTTTGCAAGTTACCAAGCTAAGCAACTACTTAAGTATAGGGCAATACGATAACATCCTTTCGAAATGGCGGCAAGTTTGTTAGACAGATTAACCTAACATCATAAACTTGCTCAGTTGATGTCTGCATTTTCAATACTTTTATATAATAGATGCATTCAATACAATTGACGGTCGCCCTGGCGCAGTGGTCAGTGTTAGTGACTTAACTTCTGCCTCTCCGGGACCCTGGGTTCGAATCCCGGCAGGGGCAAACATTTGTGCGATGAGTATAGGTGTTTGTCCCGGGTCTTGGGTGTTTGTGTGTTGTGATTGTGTGTGTCCATGCCTTCCGCGACACAGGGAATCCTAGTGGGGGGTCTGAGTGTGATAAGGAATAAAAAATTACAACAATTTTGTACATATGGTATCACTATAAGTTCTATCGCCTACTTGTATGTGTGCATCGCAGGCAGACTATGTTTACATGTTTAGTTTGTCGCATACACAGTTAACCCCCTTATCTGTGGTCGCATACGATATACATACGCTAGTCGAGCAGTTTGTTCGACCAGCGAACTTTTCAACCTTATAGCGGCATGGCTCTCCCTATAAAGTTGTGACCTTAGTATGAGCAGAGCAACTCGTGAATGATTACGGGAACATTTTCACGTTCACAAAGTTGTCCGGAATTTGTAATACGTACCTGTAGTAATTTCATTACGCGCGTTCCGGAATCCGGAGCTAAGTATTTGACGGAACATTTTTCATACTTTTAACATGTCCCGTTTTCGGGCTTTAATTAATTATTTGCTACTGTTAATTTGAGCTTAAAAGCGTATTATATTAAGAAACAATTTTGGTCGTTCATTATATTATAAACTTTGGAAACGAGATTTGAACATATTTTGTGTTTGGAATTGAATAATGTACGATTTTGATGAGCGACTTGACACTTTGTAGGACTGATTTTTCACAGACAACCCTATACCACCGTGTTCGTAATTAAATAATGTATATTTTAATTTAACTTTAATTAATCATATTCTGTACTGAAATTGTTTATACAACCCATTTATTGTCATATTTAATTGAATGTAAAATACTTTTCATCTATTAACCAGTTTGGTGAAGGTCGTTTTACGGTGGGATCCCGTACTAAATGATAGAAGAGAATGGAAGAGGAAAACATGTTGCGCCAACCCCACCTAGTGTGGGATAAGGACATGGAGAAGAAGTGATTATGACATTAGGAGGATTTTGACATTAGATAATTACGTACCGTAAAATTTCGAGTGTTATTTATTTATTTATTCATTAGTACGGCTTGCGCCATTTACACTAATTAAGTACACTAGGTATAGATTTGGTTACAATCAATAAGTCAATACAATAATACATTAAAATAAGATAATTAACATGTCAATGAATAAAACTAATACAATTATAAACAAAAAGAATCTAGTTATACATCCGCCCGAACCTTCCATTTTAGATTAATAAGCATTGTTCTCGGTATTCTTCCGCTGACTTCACATCGTCAGCGGTTTATGTAAAAGCTTTCTCGGAACGGCCACACGCGATGGTGTGCCTTCCTGTAGGTTAAGTTTTATATTATGAACACATTAAATCGAGCCTCCAAATCGGCTGGACGTAATTGTCGTTTTAATTAGTTAATTTAGTTTTTAAAAAGCCTTTAACCCGAAAGGGAAGTTTGACTGGCGCAGCCGGTAGGATCGTTTCGATAAGGCTGTGTCGCTTTCGGTGAAGTTCGGGTGTCCAAATCCACCTGGAAATAACGCGAGTGCGGCGCGAATAGCTGTGGAACGATCCACGAACCAAACAAATTCGTCATACTCCTGATGGTGCCGAGTATGGGAGCAGCGGTCGGTTGGTGAGTAAAACTCTTTGCCTTCCTTGCCATTACCTGTCCCATATTTTTCATTGAAAGGTTTTAGTTATTAGTATTTTTATTGTTATAATCGAGATCGAAATTCTCTCATTATAACGTATCTGGTTGTTTGATATAAAACTCTGTCGAGCAGCTATCTAATTCTAAGAAAGTCTGAACCATTCTGATAAGCGTATGAACAAAGATTAAAGAAAAATAGATGTGGCATTTAATTGAATTTTAATAATTGAGAAAATTGTGAAATTAGAATATTAATTTGTTTTAAGGATATTATACAGTTTTATTTTAATATATATATATTTTATACAATTTTATATATGATTTAGGATTTTACTTTTATACTTTTATGTTGATTTTATAACCGTGTTTTATACTTTTATACCGATTTTATAACCGTGTTTTTTTTTGTTGTAACTTGTGCATTTGTGTAATTGATTTAGAGTTTAATTCCGGTAATTAAATTTTTACGTAATTACAATGGAATCACGTCAAGTTCCACAACCAGCTGAAGCAGCTACAACAATTCAAATTATAGTTATCCCTAATGAAATTTTACGGCTTATCCCATTATTTGGAGGCGATAAGCGACAACTTAGTTTATTTATAAGAAAGTGTGAATATGTTATAGGCCGATATAGAGGTCATGAGGAACAAAATGTTTATGTACTGCACGCGATCACGAGCCGTTTAATTGACAATGCAGCCGCGTTATTATCTGAGAGAGAAGACGTTACTAACTGGTCTTCTTTAAAAGAATTATTATTACAACATTTCGGTGATCCGCGAAGTGAGGAGTGCATAAGCATTGAGTTGGAATCATGTAAAATTAAATCAGGTGAATCATATCTGGATTTCTGTTGTAGAGTTCAAAATATTCGGTCTCTGCTTATTTCGAAGGTAAATTTATTGGGTGATACCGAACTTAAACGCGCAAAAATAGCTATCTACAACAACACGGCTCTGAATGTATTCCTATATAATTTACCCGAGAATATGGTTCGTATAGTTAGGCTTAAGTCACCAGCCACTTTAGAAGACGCTTTAGGCGTAGTACTAGAGGAAGTAAACTTCCATGAACAGTACTCTATGCGAAATCGTACCAATAATAATAACTCAGTGCAAAAACCAGCAATGACGTCACAACTTCAATTCGGCTTTAAGCCCCAAAATAATTTCACAACACCACAAAAATTTAATTTTGGTATTCCACAAAAATTTAATTTTGGTATTCCACAAAAATTTAATTTTGGTATTCCACAAAAATTTAATTTTGGTATTCCACAAAATTCAAATACTTTGAGACCACAATTTGGACAGCAACAATTAGGTTATAAACCTCAACAATTCGGTTACAAACCTCAACAATTCGGTTACAAGCCGCCACAATTTGGTTATAGGCCACAGTTTGGCAATAGGCCTCCGCCTAACTTTGGCATGACCCCTCAACAATTTGGGTACAAACCCCCACAGGTACAAAGCCCTCAACATCAAACGACTGACGTGTCCATGAGGACAATTCCTTCCAAGCCTCAGCCCCAAGTACAAAATCAAGGCTTTAGGCTAAACGAGCTTACCTCGGATAGTAATGAGACGGTATTTTATGACGGTTACTATGACAATGACTATAGCGACTATTACCCTAGTGAAAACGTAGAATGGACTCCAACGCAGGACTGTGTAGATGATACGACACTGACAGAAAGACAAGATACCTCTAACACTGAAGCTGAAAATTTTCACATAGCAGCCTCACACATAGCCCAGAAGTTATAGAACTTAACTGTGACTCTAACTTAAAACTACCTTACATCTATATACCGGAAATCAATGCCAAGTTTATGATAGACACGGGAAGTACTCGTTCTTTCATAAGCCCTCGCATGGCTTATTACTATTTCTCAGCTTTTATTAAACATGAACCATTCCAAGTAGTCAGCACGCATGCAACTAGTCGACATAACGAGGTCATAGATATACCACTGCTACCAACATTTAACAGTAACGACTATCATAAGTTTTATTTGTACGACGTAGACGGACGGTATGATGGACTTATTGGTAATGACTTACTGAAACAGTTAGATGCAATTATCGACTTAAAACACCTGGTATTACGTACTAATACAACTTGTATTCCAATTGTAAATAATTTAAATTACGTCATTGAATTAAAACCACGATGTGAACAACGCGTTAAAATCCCGATAGACCAGCACTCAGGCGAAGCTATAGTTGAGTTCAAAGAATTCACCTCTGGTGTACGTATGCCCAGTGCCCTGGTCAACTGCACAAATGGGTACGCATCCACTGTCATACAGAACATCACTGACCAGCCCTTAACTCTGACTGTATTCCGGCCTTTCACAGTTACACAGTTTGACGCGACTGACTGTAACATTAATTTTACTGGACATAGTACAGACATAGAGACAGACCAACTACTGGAACAAAACCTACAAAAATTAAGGCTTGACCACACTAATAGTGAAGAACATGAAAAAATATTGCGACTTTGTAGAGACTATAAAGACATATTTTATTGTGACCACATTCCTTTGAGTTTCACAAATCAGGTTAAACATAGAATACGTACAAAGAACGAAGACCCAATTTTTGTCAGACCTTTTAGACAATCGCCTGCTCAAGTTAATGAAATAAACCAACAAGTTGAAAAGCTTTTGAAAGATAATGTCATTCAGGAATCTCATTCTCCCTGGAATGCCCCCGTCCATCTTGTTCCAAAGAAGATGGATGCATCCGGAGAACTAAAATGGCGTATGGTAGTTGATTTTAGACGACTAAATGACATCACTATTGATGACCGTTACCCCTTACCTAACATAAACGACTTATTTGACAAATTAGGGAAAAGCTCATACTTCAGCACGCTTGATTTAGCTAGTGGATACCATCAGATTGAGGTCGAGGAACAGGATAAAGAGAAGACAGCATTCAGCACGCAGAACGGCCATTATCACTTTTTGCGTATGCCCTTTGGCTTGAAGACAGCCCCGGCTACCTTTCAGCGAGCCATGGATAATGTGTTAAGAGGATTGCAGGGAATACACTGTATGGTATATCTTGATGACGTCATAGTGTTTTCAGCGAGCTTAGACGACCATATCCAAAAGCTACGGACTATATTTGACAGACTCAGGGCAACCAATCTTAAAGTTCAGTTAGACAAGTCTGAATTCTTGAGAAAGGAAGTCCTTTACTTAGGTCATACTATTACAAAAGACGGGCTTAAGCCCAACGACGATAAGGTTACTGCAGTATTGAACTACCCTTTACCCACGACGACTACCGAAATAAAAAGTTTCCTCGGACTTATTGGTTATTACCGGCGCTTCATCAAAGACTTTGCACAAGTGACTAAGCCTCTAACATCATGCCTAAAGAAACGTAACAAAATAGTAACTGACCAAAATTACATTGATGCATTCAACAAATGTAAGGAACTTTTGACAAATGCCCCGTTGCTTCAATACCCTGACTTTGATAAGACATTTATACTCACGACTGACGCATCGAATGTTGCACTTGGCGCTGTTTTATCACAAGGCCAAATAGGCAGTGACAAACCAATTGCATACGCGAGTAGGACCCTCAGCGATACCGAATCACGCTATAGCACGATTGAACGAGAATGCTTAGCTATTATTTGGGCCGTTAAACATTTTCGTCCGTATCTCTACGGTCGTAAATTCACCATCTATACTGACCACATGCCTTTATCGTGGCTTGAAGCCCAACAAGATTCTAGTAGTAAACTTACCCGTTGGAGACTGAGACTACTTGACTATGACTATGACATTGTATACAAGAAAGGTAACCAGAACACGAATGCAGATGCTCTATCGAGAATAAAGGTAAATGCTCTCTCTGACACTGACGACGGAGGTCAGTCCATGAAAGTTAATGTTGACAGCAAGGAACAACAACTTAGGGAACATGTAGATAATTTAGTAAACGACATTGTACGACTGACAGCTAAAAAGAAAAATGAACGAAATGACTCCTCAACCATTACAATATCTGACGCTAGCGCCACAGCTTCAGCAAGTCCTATGTCCATTTCAGGCTCTGATACGCTGTCTATTGCAAGCGCAGATAGCGAAATCAAATACCCTATCAGAGAACCATCTCTTTCTAACACAGTGCATTCTGCTATGGATGTGGACGTAACAGATATACCGATATTAAAAGAGGCTATTGACACAAAACCAAACCAAATTCTTGTCTTTACATGGTTCAATAATGACATACAGGTTAAAGACATATCTCGCCTTAAACAAAAGGTGCTAGAAGTGTTTTTACCCATAGATAATTCAGAGTTAGTAAAGAAGTTCCTTAAAGAATATATCAGGCCAAAGATAAAATACTTTATATATTTCGAACATGAAGAACATCGCCGTCAGTTCAGTCGTATAGTGGTAGAGTTGTTTAGGAAAGGTACCGTACAGTTAATTGAATGTACAGAACGCGTAGTATATGTAGAGGATGAAGGAGAACAGAGAGCTATAGTGTTAAAGTACCATGAAGGAAAAACGTGCCATCGTGGCACTAAAGAGACTTTAGCTAACATACGTAGAACTTATTATTGGGTCAACATGCACGAAACAATTGCAGCAATAATTAACGCTTGTGAAATATGCCGTAAAATGAAATATGATCGTAAGCCCCTCAAACCCTTCTTACAGCTAACTCAAACGCAAGACGCTCCGTTCCAAGAGCTATTCATAGATCTATTCCAAATTGAAGGTCAATACTTTTTAACACTTGTAGACGCTTTTAGTAAGTTAGGCCAAGCTATACCAATTACCAACAGATCAACGCCCGAAGTAGTTCGCGCGCTTATGAAATATTTCTCATTCTATGGTATTCCAAAAAGAATTAGTTCAGATCCAGGCACAGAGTTCAACAATGAGCTAATTAAAGAATTTTTATATCTACATAAAATTGAACTTCATATTGGCACACCCAATAACCCTAACTCGATGGGTCTGATAGAACGTTTACATTCTACTATCTGCGAAATCTATAGATGCGCTAAGTATGAACAAAAGTGTACAGATGTAGCATCAGTCATGATGTACTCTATAATCGCATATAACAATTCCATCCATTCAGTCACGGGCCTAACCCCAGTCGAAGTAGCTTTCGGACACACCGACTCAGGTAGTCCTTTCGGTATAGAATCGGAAAGACAGTATATACAACAATTAGTGAAAGACCACGCTAAGCGAACGAAATTTTTATACAAACAATTAGCAGAGAAAATGACAGAGTGTAAGGAAAAGATCAGGGAAAAGAAAGGTGGGGAGGAGAGAATAGATTTTCAAGACGGAAAAACTATTTTCGCCAAAGACGTGAATAAAAGGAAAAGTAAAGACAAACCCAGATATACTAAAGCAAAAGTTGTAGGCAGGACAGATAGGAATGTAGTACCCATACAAATAGGCGAACGAGTTACGAAGGTACCTATTAAAAACATAAAACGCCCTCCGCAGGTGGAGCGTTCTGATCGTAGCGATGCCGGTGCTGGGCCTTCATCTGCGATCACTTGAGGGAAACCCAGGCATACTACCAGTAAAAGAAGGTCAAGCTCATATGCAAACTGATCATTGGACTATTATTAAAACTTTGGACTTGGAAAGAATCTACGATGATTTATGCTTTGTAATACATAATTATAACGAATTTAATATTTTAATAAAACAAAACGAATCATATCCTCGTGGTTTTGTGACCATGAATATGCATTTGGATTACTTACGTGATATAACTACTCAGAAATACAGACAACTTGTTCCGCAACAACGATTTAAGCGAGGTTTACTTAACCCTTTGGGTTCACTCATTAAAATTATAACAGGTAATCTCGACCACGATGATGCGACAAAGTATGATCAACTTACGTCTAAACTTGGAAAGAACCAAATTATTATTTCAAAGAAATTAACTTTAGTTTCACAAGTAATTGATAGCTTTATTAACACAACAGATACCATGTATAAGAACTCAGTTTTATTAGAGGCACGCATGAAAATTTTAGAATCAATGTTAAAAGAACTGGCGTCTCAAAAGAAACGCTGGGACTATTCCACGTATATTGTTAGCTTCTATAATCTATTCATAAGTAACTTTAGGACAATATTTGTAAAATTAGGTGAAATTGAAACTGCCCTAGCCTTCAGCAAATTATCAGTATTGCACCAGTCTATAGTGAACTCCACTGAACTGTTACATCATTTAACGCTTATAAGTAACACCGAAAACTTGGTATATCCTGTAACTGAAAGAAATTTGGTAAAGCTCGAAGAAACATTTAGCATTAAGTCTTATATCAAACATAACCAGATTACGTTTATAATAGAGGTGCCCCTTACCGACAATACTACTTACAATTATTTTAAACTATATTCGTTACCAATGTTCCATGAGTTTGAAAATAAAACCTTATCCATTTTTCCCCAATATCCTTACCTTTTGGCAAAGGGAATGAAATACCTTTCGATTGAGAATCCATGCCGACCTCTTGCCGCTGGAGACCACTACCTGTGTGCTGATAACAACAAGGCTCCTTACCCAGAGCCTACCTGCATCGAACAACTCATGAGGTTTGATACTAACCTCACTCGCTGCGTGCAACGACAAATCCAACTTGAAGACGTACGTGTTCAACAAATTGCTGCTACTAGTTGGATTTTATATTCACGACTTAAAACTGTAGTAACAACATATTGCGATGCCGAGGTTACTAAGCATCCAGTCTTCGGAACATATATTGCAACTCTGGACAAGCCCTGTGATTTTGAAATCCACGGCATTCAGATCCGACATCATCGTGCCTACACCGAGAGCATATTTGATGACCAGATTCCTGTCATCGATCTGCCTCGCCTCCACAACAGTGCGAGTATTGGCACATCGCTATCCAGTACAAGTGCACTAAACATGCAAAGAATCAGTTTAGATGAAGTGAAATATATGTCTTATGCGCTAAAGCACAGTGAAATGGTGAACAGTGTTTTTGGAGAATCGGACTCTAACTTCAGTGTAGTTGTATACTCTTCTTTAGTTTTAGTTATTATATGTTTCTTTGTAATTATGTCATATGTGTTTCGAAATAAGATAATTTTAATTTGTTCACGAAATTATCGGCACGTTATTAAAAACGAACGCACCGATAATTTCCCTCTTGGGGAGGGAGGAGTTATACATCCGCCCGAACCTTCCATTTTAGATTAATAAGCATTGTTCTCGGTATTCTTCCGCTGACTTCACATCGTCAGCGGTTTATGTAAAAGCTTTCTCGGAACGGCCACACGCGATGGTGTGCCTTCCTGTAGGTTAAGTTTTATATTATGAACACATTAAATCGAGCCTCCAAATCGGCTGGACGTAATTGTCGTTTTAATTAGTTAATTTAGTTTTTAAAAAGCCTTTAACCCGAAAGGGAAGTTTGACTATCTAGTCAATAAAAACCAGTCACTAAATTATTTATGATTCTGTATAGAGATACTACTGAATGCTTGAAACACGGTAGCACTTCGGCTCACAGTACCTCAAACACTCGCGCAATATCTTTTTCCAGTCGTCAGAGAATATGTCGCTATCATTTTTGGCGTCAAGAATCTCGTTAAGCGCCGAAAGAGACCGCGGTATCGGAGAGCTTGCATAAGAAACTGTCCTGCACTCAGGAACGGAGAACAGTTTGTGCTTCCTGCCTCGAGTATAACGTTCTGGTACAAATAGTCTACACAAAAGGGAATGTAATATAGGAGAATCCACTTTTCCATAAATTATTTTATACATTATCAGCAACTGATCATAAGATCTTCTAACTTCCAAGGAGTTGTACCCTAAAGCCCCCAGCAAAAATTTGTCGGATACATGTATGGATAAAATCCATACATGCGCTTGTAAAGATATCTGAGGAAAGCCTTCTGAACTCGCTCCAACATGAGGGTATAATTGTTTTCATGCGGGTGCCACACACAAGAACTGGCCTCCAGTTTACTTCGAACCAATGCGCCAAAAATGAGCTTAATCGCATCCATGTTGTGAAACTCACGAGAATTCCTGAGAACAAATCCCAACCGCTGATAACTCGTTTTGGCAACTGTTGCGATGTGATTATTAAATGTGAGCTTTGGATCGAACGTAACTCCCAAATCTTTCATCGATATGGAGCGAGATATAATGCTCTGGTCTAGTTTAATCGAAATTCAATAGGACATCCCGCTCGACAAAATGTCATCACGTAGCATTTCATTAGGTTAAATTCCATTTTATTCGTGACGCTCCACTGATGAATAGCGTCTATGTCTTTCTGTAATTTTAGACAGTCCTCCATTGTTTTTATCTCTAAAAACAAATTGAGATCGTCGGCGTACAATAGGCATTTAGAATATTTTACAACTGCAGGAAAGTCATTTACCATAAGAATAAAAAGAAGTGGTCCCAGTATAGACCCTTGACTAACTCCAGAACGCGTGTGATAGGGTCGGGACTCGTATAGTCCGAGACGAACATACTGCTGGCGATCGCGTAGATAGTTAGCGATAAAATAGAGGAGGCTTGGAGCAAATCCTAGTAAACTGAGCTTCTCCAGCAGTATGTCGTTGTTGACCCTATCAAACGCCTTCCGAAAGTCGAAATAAAGCACATCTACTTGGCCTCTGCGATCGAGTTTAGAAGAAATGAAGTCAACTAGTGTGAGCAGATTTGTATCAACCGACCTTTTCCTTCGAAACCCATGCTGCTCATCGCAGAGAAATGGTTCAATTTGCCTGTATATTTTGTTATGTATAATATGTTCAAGAACCTTTGCGACGGTAGATAAGTACAGCAATTGGACGATACTCCTCAACTGACAATTTATTCAAACTCTTAGGTATTGGAGTTACTCTAGAGAGTTTCCATTCTGATGGATAAGTCCCATTGCGCAACGCGAGATTAAATATATGGCATAATGGTAATGTCAGAAACTTTTTACAGTGCTTGAGGAGCCACGAAGGGATGCTGCCAGGTCCGACAGAACAGCTCAGTTTGAGATTGTCGATTCCAGCGGTCACGTCAAATGTGGTTACCTCAGATATACTTATGTAGTTACTCGAGAGAGTGACGTTATTTTCAGATATATTCTCAGGATCTAATTTAGGTTCTTCTGACAAAAAGACACTGGAGAAGAATTCAGCAAAAGCTTCCGAGGCCCGTACACTCGCAAACGTGCTACCATTGTAAGAAACTGTGGACTCAAATCCACCTTTAGAGCGCATGCTTGATACATGGCGCCAGAATTCGCGAGGATTTATTTTAATATTTTGCTCTATGGCCGCTAAGTATGTATCGTAAGCATTTGAAGCCCGCACGCTCAACTCGGCCCTTAGGCTTGAAAACAGATTATATGCCTCCTTAGAACTGGTACGCTTCCAATCGCGATGCAATTTTTTAATTTCGTGTCATCTATGATATCTTTGGTAAACCAAACCGGATACCGCGCTCCCCTTCGACTGACGCGACGTTTTTTTGGTATACATTTGTCAAATACATCATCAATATTTTTGTAGAAACATTCTACACTTTGATTGATATTGTCATACCTGTGTTGCAATACCAGCATTCCTGTCTTCCGTCCATGGTACGTACAAATTGGTAGAGTAGAGTAGATTGATCGAAACATTCTTGCACCATCTTTAGGCAATTTAGATGTAGCTTATTTGAACGAAACCAAGAATGCTTGGGAGATGGCTTGCCCAAACACTGAGATTCCTAAAGCTTTGGCATCACAGAGACAGTGGGATCGGCCGCTGTACGAACTCATGGAATAATCTTTTAAATACGTGTTCTAGCGTCGCAGACCGTGCTCGTATTCTTGCTGTTTCTGTGTGGGAATCTGGTCTTTGGTTATAGACAATTCCTTTTTTTAGTACAGATAATCTTTTAGACCCATCTGCTTTTCTTTTTTCTAGATGCTAGCTTACGTTTGGGTGCAAAATGCTATGAAACCCATCACTGCCAGTGTGGTACTGCAGTTGATCAACTCGGTCACCACGGGCTTTCTCGTTCCAGAAGAGCAGGTCGAATTTGCCGCCACGCTAGCATTAGCGATATCATCCGTCGGGCTTTTACCAGCGCCAATGTTACAGCCATTCTTGAACCGAGTGGTCTCATGCGTGACGATGGTAAAAGACCTGACGGCATGACACTTATTCCCTGGAAGTTAGGGCGGCCTTTAGTGTGGGACGCTACATGCGTTGACACTTTGGCGCCGTAACATCTTCCTGAGACACATGTTAGGGCTGGCGCCGCGGCTTATTCGGCGGAGCAATTGAAACGGCGAAAATATGCTAACCTAGGTAGTGGTTATATATTTGAACCGTTTGGGGTCGAGAGATTGGGCCCGTGGTGGCCTGGAGCTCATCGGATTTTCCAAAATTTATCAGAGCGTTTGATCGATGCGACGCGTGACCAAAATGCTGGCATATATTTGGCTCCACGAATCAGCATTGCAATTCAACGTGGCAATGCTGCTAGCATTCTGGGCACGCTGCCAGCCGGTAGCGGGTTAAAACATTTGAGTTATCTATAGGCTATCAATAGCTAGTGGATTGCTCAAATGTTATTGTAGTAGCTGCAGTATTGTAATTAGTTATTAGTGTTTTTATTTCAATAAAGGCATTACGTACCTCAATAGATCGATCGTCATATGTGGACTGCAGCTCCGGTCCGACCATTTCAAGGATCTGACGCCTTTCTTCGCGAAAGTCTGCAATTAAAGAAGGACATATTACTACCTAGTAGCGCCCGCCGTTTCACCCGCATGGATTACGGCTTTCCCGCTACCTCAATTATCCCACGGGAACTATATTTTTCCGGGATAAAAGTAGCCTATGTGTTAATCCAGGGTTTAAACTATCTCCAATAAATTTCATCGAAATCGATGTATCCGTTTGAGCGTGAAGATGTAACTAACATACACACATACACACAAACTTTCGCATTTATAATATTGGTTAAAAAGCGAATAGATCGCAATAGGTTGTGATTTTAGATAGATTTTACTGCTTACCGCAATCAATTATTTACGAGGAATCTTTGTATCTATGTAAAATAAACAAGTTCTGATGAGTTATCGACAATAGCAGGAGTTATAATAAAATGTAGCCATCAATAGAAAACAAAAACAGGATATTCATTTTTATTACCTTTTTTGCCTCATAATATTAAATTGGCCCATTTAATATTAATAACCACCAACTAAAAAACTGAGATAGTTCAAAACTTAACTATTATCAAAATATTTTGCGTATGGTATAGACTTCAACTAGTTATTTCACACTTTTGAGTGTTGAAGTCGGTTCAATTTATTGGTGAAAATTATTTCTTCACCATTTTCAGTGACCTTTGCTGCGCACTGGTTCAATTGGGCATTTAAGCTCAAAAAAGAAATCATCCAGATAGGCGTAATACTTTTCAGTTATTTGAGTGTAACTCAAAAACTGCTTGACCGATTTTGATACAATTTTAATGGGACCACCTCGAAAGTATATTATACTACAAAAAAAACATTAATTAAAATCGGTTCATAAACGACGAAGTTATCCGCGACACACGGTATACGGTCGAGTTGAGAAGCATACTTAGGTTCTGATTTTGAAGTCAGTTAAAAACGTAATTACATCAACATACCATTGTAGACTGAGGCAACGTATATTTTGACAGCACGAGGGCCGGGCCACTTGTCACTGTGCAGCGTGTGGCCTTGCAGCGCTTGCAGCACTGCTGGCTCGGGAGCGCTCATGGCGCTCACCTCGCTCGCCTCACCTCACACTTGTTACACTTCGCGACGGCATTCTGTAAACAAAATGTACATAAATTTTTTATCTCATACTTTACTAAACATATATAAAAATATATTAAAACAATTGCTAATTGTATATAGAATTAAGCAAAAACTAAACTTATGGAGAAAGGTACAAAAACATTACAATGCCTAGATGATTATACCTAGCACAAACCGTTCATTATATATATATATTTCAGTAAATTAGATTAGAAATAATTATATATCAAATGTCTTGAAAACTCTTTATAGACTAAAGGCTTGGAATTAATGATATATGTACCTCTCCTAACTTGATATGGTCAGTTTTAAATTGATTTTTTAAATTACGTAAGTATTTATATTTAACAATACTTCGCCACTCAGTTTGACAAAAGCCATTGCATCAGAATGTCTCGAGTCGTTCTGCCGCCGTTCGAGTTACGAACGGTTCGATTCAAAATGATATTTGTTCAATACTTATTACATAGTAAGTGTGACACATGCGAAGAAATAAATATATATTTTTTACATAGAGGTATCATTTTCAATAAACCCATGCAATAAATTCATACTAAATTTGTGCATCTAAAATAGCCTAACATATTGGAAACATTGTAAACCTTTTTGTTGAATAAAGATATTATTATTATTATATATACAGATCATAAGTTATAAAAGTATTATGCAAAATAATGTTTAAAATTTCAAAAGTTTCAAGTTTCAGTGGTTCAACAAAAGCACCCGTTCATTGTTCAGAGTTGCTGTGTCCAGGGTACAAATCGCCTTGATGATCGCCGACCTTCGTTAGAAGATGGCACCCAAAGAAGAAGAAGAATAAGAAGGAGAAGAAAGTTTCAAATCACGAAAAAATCATTGCTACCCTTTGCAGCCTTTGTAATAACTTATTGTTCTATTGCGACGGTAATTTATTTTATAATTCAGGTTAAATAAGGGTTTAGTAATCGATATTTGCCCTTTCTTCTTTCACACAATGGTGGTTCATTGAGTAGATTTATAGCCCGTACTTAAGGCGGTAATGACTTAGGTATACATTAACGTGTAATGAACATCATTTACGTTAACTCTAAAAGAAAAGTACCCTTTAAATACATGTGTACACCAAATATATGATTTAAACCTGAGAGAATATGACAGCGATTAATAATAGTTCTTTTATATTACTTCTCTTAAATATTATTGTACAAAATATCTATTACTTTAATAAAGTTGACAAGGGTAAGAAATACACCATAAAATAACTCTCATATTTTAGGGGAGTAAGTTTTTTGTCGTTTGTCTGTGTGTATCTTCAAGTATACATTTAATTTTGCAATTATTTTGTAGCTAATAGATAAATTTACGTTTTTTTGTGAGTGATGTTGTATTACTAAATAAATTTGAATTAGAACTTCAAATGTTTGTTATTCCCTCACGCTGAAACGGCTAAACGGATATGCATGATATTTAAAATGATGATAGCTTATACCCTGGAATAACACGTAGGCTTTTGTCCCGAAAAATTATAATTTCCGTGGGGTGATTGAGGTAGCGGGTAGCCGTTTGTACGTTTGTTCCTCCGTCACACTGAAACGGGTAAACAAATTTGAAAGAAATTTTGAATGGAGTTAGCTTTTACCCTGTAATAATACATAGGCGACTATTTATCGCGGAAAAAGTATTGTTCCCGTGGGATACTATATTGTTAGCTGCCAACATAAACTAGAAGTAGTGGAGGGGCACAGTCCCTATAAAACCCAGTGCGGGCCGGACCAGTGACATATATTTCCTTCGGCCTCGGTTGCGTGCGGAAGCTCTGCTGGTTTGTTGTTCGGTGCGATCAGTGAGTGACATACGTATTTTTAATTGTTTTATATGTTTCATTTGTGTCAGACTCGTTATTTGTTATTTTGTGATCAACTTTATGTGCCTTTCTATTTCAATTGTGATTTAATGGTCAATTAGTAAACTAAAGATGTTTTGAGGTTGGGGAGAACGCGTGTTGTATATTTTTTTAAATATTTCCACTTCTGATCTTAACAATATAATAATTATGAGCGAAACTCATGTTTATCTAAACTCAAACTTTTTACGTTTACGTAGATTTATCAATGTAGTGAATAAACTAATCGGAAGGAAACATTAACGCTTTTAACCCAAATTTATCCCAACTCACCAAACTTGACGAGTGGTCCTGATGATAATATAATTTTGAATAAGTGATGCATGAAATTAATTAAGGCACACCGAATTGACCTGATAATGATGCAGCCCACTCGTTCGAGCTAATATCTGGTTCACACATACAGTTCCATTTTTTTTTTTCTTTTTTTTTTTCTTTTTTTTTTTTCAGCCATGTGCTTCCACTGCTGGACGTATGCCTCCCCCATATAGAGGGGATTTGCCAATACTCGCCACGCTTGGCAGGCGGGTTGGCGAGCGCAGTATGACTTCCGATCCTCAGAAGGCGCTGCTGCCCACCTTCTGGTACGTGATCCCTTAGCCGACTCTTACGGCAGCCACGGGAAGAGATGGGGGAGTACTATTCTAGGCCGGTACCACCACGGCCAGTTCCATTTACGTAAATACATTATGCATAGGAATGCGCACACAGACACTTAGACATTGTAGATCAAAACAACGAATTGTTTAGTAATTAAACTAATTAAGGTTGAAACTTTCGGGCGGGATCAATGAAGTGTTTGAATACCCTGTGAGTCACACTCATCTTTTAACCGACATTCAAAAAAGTAGGTTCTCAATTTGGTTGTAGTTAATTGCCTAATTTTAGTTGTAAGTAACTACCCTATTAACACCTCCTTTTTTGAAGTCGGTTAAAAACCTTCAACCTAGGACACCATCATGGAATATCTAATTACATGGATTACTAACGCCGCGCCCAAGAAAATAAATAAAATTCAGTTTTATTATTCTTAATACATTATAGTGCTTGACCACTCTCACATGATGGGCCGTGACAATGCAGTCAAATACGTAATCACACTAGACCTAAATGTTAACTGGCTCTCAAGGATTCCTGCCCAAACACTATGTGTCCAGACACATAGTGCTTGGGCAGCAATCCTGGAAGTGTTTCAAACTTGAGGGTCGTAGTTAGCCAGATCAATATATCCTACCACTATGTCACAAGTCTGGTACTAGTAAGCGAAAATTAATAATAGTGACAAATAAAACAAAAACCCTAGGCGTTAATTAAATACTAAGTGCGTCCCGCTGTTTTACCCGCGTGGTGATGATTGATGAGACGGAACCCTCTTATTACGTGAGTGATTCCCGTGTTTCATACATTCGCAATAAAAAAATCCGCCTTCCCAGAGCTGAAATGACAATGATGATACAAAATAAACATACAAACCATCTATATAAATTATAGATACAATATTATTATATTACGTCTAATGCTTAAGGGCTGTAAAACTTTGTAAGTTTACTTCAAGGTTCCATTACCTCCGCCTGACATACATAAAGGATGATAAAACCCAAGCAATGGCTCGGATACCATCATTAGTCGCGTAACTTTCACCCACATACCCACCACTCCGAAACTTTCCAGATTCGCCGAGCAAGCAATCTGGGGTCTGCAATTTCTGTTAATAAGTTGTCTAACTTATAATGACGGCAGCAGTCGCTGTGGAAAAGTTGTACAACTTTCCCAGAAACTTTCTATGAAGAGCTGTGCAACAGTTTGACAAATGATTCTCTTTATGAATGTATAAAACTCGGAAATTACTCAAGTAGTAAGTCAGATGGTTCCGACTATAGTTTGACTGGGCAACTGGGGCAGGAAAATAGCTCGAAGAACTGAGGGCCGTTGAGGTCGAATGGTTCTCGAATGGAGACCACGGACTGGCAAGCGCAGTATAGGACGGCCATGCCGTGACAAGGTGGACAGACGACCTGACTAAAATCGCAGGCTGGATGCGGGCCGCTTCCAACCGGTCCTTTTGGAAATAAATGGGGGAGGCCTATGTCCATGGATATACTATGGCTGAGAGGATATTATGAAGCGCTACAAAAGCTATTAAACAGTGGTAAAACATTGTGGTTTTATTAAATTATTGTATGATGTAGAATGATAAAGTGTATGTGCATAAATTGATACAAAAATTATTTCCAGAGATGC
This sequence comes from Apeira syringaria, assembly GCA_934044485.1. NCBI lineage: Eukaryota > Metazoa > Arthropoda > Insecta > Lepidoptera > Geometridae > Apeira > Apeira syringaria. The sequence goes on along the minus strand of OW203665.1, from coordinate 6,324,156 downwards.
CCTGTACAAAAAATTAACATTATCTACAACCCACTCTGGACACTATGGACTTTTTGAATTAAGCTATATACATTTTGCAGTTAAATTTCTGTTTGTGTTCGGGATTTGTAGGGATGTAGCAAACGAAACAAATTCCGAATTTTGAAAAGCTACGTATCGTACATTCGCATGTTAGTCAAATATTCAAATGGAGTGTCAAACTTTGGAAGCGTTAGTAATTTAACAAAATGTTGCCAGCGGGAGGAATTAGAAATTCATGAACGTATTTAGGATACGGGAGAAAGTTGTTAATAAATCATTACATAGAAAAAAACAAAAAATGCTGTATTCCGATTTACAAATGCATAAAAACTCATTACAATTACTAACACATTATAAAAAGTGATATGTAAAAAGCAACAAAATGATAGTTGGGATATTCATCCTTTCGACAGTCTAAGAGCGAGATCATACTACATGCTGCTAGCGTACCCAAAATGCCAGCAGAATTGCCCCTTTTAATTATTAAATGACCGATGCCTTTTTCAAATAAAATACTAAGACATAACTAATTACAATACTGCAGCTACTGCAATATCATTTCAGCAACCAACAAGCTATTGGCAGCCTATAGATAACTCAAATGTTCTAACCCGCTACCGGCTGCCAGTGTGCCCAGAATGCTAGCAGCATTGCCACGTTGAATTCCAATGCTGATTCGTTGAGCCAAATATGTGCCAGCATTTTGGTCACGCGTCACATCGATCAAACGCTCTGATACGTTTTGGAAAAGCCGATGAGCTCCCGGTCCCCACAGGCCCAATGTAATTAAATGCTCGTGTTTTAAAACGCTCGCTGCGCCCCACGGTTTCACCCGTAAGGGCTACAGATAATTTTCTCTATTTTACCTTTGGTATGAACCTACTACAAGGCATAGTAAAGCCTTTAAAAAATATGAATCGGTACATTCGTTCTCAGCTTATACCGCGCCGAGGGATTAAACATAATTATATACGAGTCTGTATATAATATATACGAAGTTTTCCTCACGATAGGCACATCTATTAAAAAAATATGAAAATCGATTCAGTACGTCTGTATATTATTAAAACTGCGTCATTAATATCCTTCTTAAAAACCCGCTCATAGCCCATGGCACTGCCTTTGAATTATCAGACTGACAAATTTGACTACAAATTCTTGCATAATTAATATTAACAAGCTGTTCAGTTAATAGATGTTCTTTTATATATGATAATTACTATCTCACTCATCCTCCCTTTTCTGTTACATTCATGTTTTATCCATACTAAAGAGAACGTTCAATTATCTACTGAATTATTCATTGTATAACGCGTTAGGGCGTTTCAAACGCGTTGTACCCACTTGAGAAAGTGAGACCATGCCACTCCAGCTGGTGATTTATTAATAACGGGAAGATTATTCTGTCGCTAAAATTAATTACTTATTGTATAAAATAATAAATTTAATTTAAAACTTTATAGAATGCGTTTTTCACATTGGTAAAACATGTATAGCGTAAGTGTATGGCGTAATAAGCGTAAGCGTAATGCGTTTGTAGTTTTATCTTTATTACATAAATTATGTATTTATGCTATTACCGTACAAATGTTGGTAATTTATGTAAGACTGTATGTAAACATGGGCAAGACGAAAATTATGTCAAATATCCATGTTGCGCCCGCCCCAGTAGCACTTGATTCTCGAAGTTGTTGACCATTACGTCTACTTAGGCCAAACTATCTAATTAGGCAAGTCCAACTTTGAGAAAGAGACCGATCGTCGAATCTGACTCGACTGGGCAGCTTTCAGGAATATCTACGACGTCTTCTCGTCCAAAATACCGCAATGCTTGAAAACGAAGGTTCGAACAGTGTACCAGCTTCAATCAAGATTGATCGAAGGTTACCAGTGATGACTTACGGAACTGAAACGTGGTCACTGGCCTGTGAGCAGGCTCAAAGTCGCACAACGAGCTACGGAGAGGGTCATACTGAGGGTTTATCTACGCGATCGCATCAGAAATGAGGAGACCCACAGACGAACAAAAGCCACCAACATAGCCCAATGCATTAGAAACTTGAAGTGGCAGTAGGCAGGGGACATAGTTCGAATAACTGATGGCTGTTGGGGTCGAAAGGTTCTCGAATGTAGACCACGGACTGCCAAACGCAGTATAAGCCGGTTCTTGTGGAAATCAATAGGGGAGGCGTATGTGGATATCCTATGGCTGAGATGATGATGAATATACCATTTGACAGTCTGAATTCCAATCCTAACGTTTATGTAGTATAGATAATAGAGTTGGTGTAGAACCGCCGCAGGCTCGACGCACCTGTGCCGTGCACGCACGCGTATCGATCGCTGCGTCGTCGTCGCGTCGCTCGCACGCCATACCCATAACAAGACGTACCGGGTTATTGCCTTATTAGCATGAATGTAGGAGCGATTCTCTTTATTGTGATAGCTTTGTGTTTATAGTGGACTACTGCACCCCGCGGTTTTACCCGCGTAGTGATGAAAAACAGTGATGGTGATGATGAAAATAAGCCTGATCCAGGGTATAAGCTATTTCCATACCAAATTTCATCGGTGTAGCCGTTTGAGCGTGAGGAAAGAACACTTCAAACTTTCCCATTTATAATATTAGGAGGAAGGATAGGATAAATGGTGGTCGGTAGTTTTAGATAGTGTGGTAAACAGTGCTTGTATTGGCAACATTCCGGACGGAACTCCGTCGTCACCAATGATGTTTTACTAAAGATGACGTATATTCATACTGCGCGGTGCTCAGATTTTGTTCTTTACGACATAAACATGCTTACTGCGACAGATAATACGGTACAAATAATATAGAAAAGGATAGCTATATGTTTAGACTTGCGCTTGAAATACGCGTCATAATGAAAATTACTACAATTGACTTAATTTTGCTGCCTCAGTTTCCGCGCGCTTGTGCGACATCTACCTCATATAAACATATAATATCATTGGTCGTCACAACCTCTTTCTTACAGGGATTTCTCAGCGCTATTTAGATCTAGATGGCGCTAAGAAACTAACGATAATCCAGAATGCAGATCCAGAAGACTACATGTCGTTGCATAGCAACAGGGCGGTATTCTGTAGTCGTGGGGAAAAAATGATCCAGTTTTTTTTCTTACAAATTTTGAATCTAAGGTACGTACCATATTCTCTGATCTTAAAAGTATGTCTGAATGGTTTTTGCGGTAAATTCAACAAAAACCAATTTAGTACCTACATACGATTTACCTTTCACGGAAGGAGAAACCATACACTTTTATTTTTATAATTGAATGCAACAACACAATACTCATTAACCTGAATAAACGTTACAAGATACCTAATAATATGAATATCAATTTATGTAAATCCTCAGACAATGGTAGATATAACGAGAGGTAAAGATAAAAGACGACTCATCTAGCGGAAGAGTCAAAATACACCAGACTGCTCAATATCATACACGGACTCTTTAATAATAATTACTAGTAAACTACCAAACTGTATTCCGCCACCCTTTTGTGTAACAATCTCGAAAGCTTTTCGAAAACAACAAGATATTCATCATCATCATTTCAGCCATAGGACGTCCACTGCTGGACATATGCTTCCCCCATTGATTTCCACAAGGACCGGTTGGAAGCGGCCTGCATCCAGCCCTTACCTGCGATCCTAGTCAGATCGTCGGTGGCCGTCCTATGCCGCGCTTGCCAGTCCGTGGACTCCATTTGAGAAACTTTCGACCCCAGCGGCCATCGGTTCTTCGTGCTATATGCCCTGCCCACTGCCACTTCAACTTGCTAATCTGCCGGGCTATGGTAGTGACTTTTAGCCTTCTACGGATCTTCTTAGTTATGATTCGATCGCGTAGATATTATGTGAGCGATGTTCATAAAATGTATTTGTCTGTCATAAACCAAATAGAGTACTGCGTAATGTCTGCACATTATTATATAGATATTATATTAAATATACGGGAGTATTCATTTTTGATGAAAAAATATCTTTGAATATCAGCTCATAAAAAGACGGAGGTGTATGAGGTAACAGCCGACTTATCTGTGAAAAACCTTTTTTTTAATAATTCAAATTATATCTAACTAGCTGGCCAGGCGTTGCTGTGGCTGTTATAAGGTTCTAAAATTACCATCTGTAAGGTTTTAAAAGCACTATAAGCGTATTTATTACATTCATCGAAATAGGTCATTATTCGAAATAAAATATAGCATAAGTATATTTTAAGTTTGACAGAGTTACATATATGTTTAATTATAAAGTATATTATTAAATATAATTTATAAAACATATTTATAACATAAAAAATATGTATTTATAATATATGTGGAAAAATTTATCAAAAATTCAATCCAGTAGTAGCAACGGGAATTTGCCCGGACAAACATGACACGAGATTTGTAGATTAAATTTTTTTTTGTTATCCGGTATTTTTTATTTTATTTACGGGATTAGAAATTGACGGAAATCAAATCTAGTCAAAGTATTTTCAGTTCAAATGTAATAACGAAAATCTGTGTCAAATTGTGATTTAAATTTTTATTTTTTTAATTGAACAGCTAAGAATGAGTTAATTATTATAGGGGATCGCAGGATATACCCATAATACAGGATAACGCCTAGCGTAGGTAGGTAGGTAGGATATTAATATTTATTACAATAAAAAATGTATTATAATAGCAACCAAATATGTTAACTAATTTTTAAGTATTTTGACAGCAGAAATGTATTTATTTATTTTGTTTTATCTAATCTACACAGTGGGTTTTGAGCTATATGTTGGGCTGAGGGATGTAGCAGCCGCTTCCTGAAATTAGGTCAGAGTCAGTGCGGGCTTGTTTTAAAATTCACTGAAACACCCTTTTCAATTCCGTGGCTGCGTATAAGCTTTCCGGCTGATTTTTTAAAGTTTCTTTTATATTTCATTTATGTTTTTTACGCTGAACTTCTTTTAAATGTTTACAAATAAACATGAGGGTAATAGAATTAATTTGTTAGTTGAGGTAAAGGGAATACCGACATCCACGCGGGTGAAACGGCGGGGCGCTACTGGTATAATATAATAATAAACTTTAATGTCAGTAAATTCTTAACTGTAACAAAACTGAGACTATATACACAATTATTAATATCATGATTAAAAAAAAAAACATAAAAATCTCGTGTTACAATGGTTGTTATTGAACTCCTCTGAAATGGTTTGTCTGATTATTATGAATTTTGCATACTTTCGATAAGTCTGAGGAAGTGTTAAAGTATTTTAATTCACCCTCCATTTTTTCGTGCTATTTAAGTAAATCTTCCTATCAACTACACCTATAATGTATATGTTACAGTCAAAACTCTTAACCGGTCAAAAGTATTTATAACCAGTAAAGTCAATTAAGTACTTTAAACCGTAGGCCTTCAACAATAGTAACTTTTGATTGAAATAACAGTCAGAAGTACAATAACGAAGATGGGTCAGTCAAAATTATAATTTGATATTTAAATGTGAGCGAATAGATCCGATAGCCTAAATAAAACACGGTTTATAAGTGATACTGGCGCCAAATGTAAAAATCAATATATGTACATACAAAAAAAATGAAATTGATGACGGCGAACTTTTAATGAAAAATATAATCAAATTACATACGCACAAATCGAGCAAGCGAGATTTAATCAAATTTTGTTACAGCTTGGTGTGGTAGTTTAGTACCTTTGTATTAATTGTGTTCTAGGCCTAGGGATTTTGTATGATGGAATTGTAATTTTTTTTTTCTCAGCCATTTGCGTCCACTGCTGGACGTATGCATCCCCCATATAAAGGGGATTTGCCAATACTCGCCACGCTTGGCAGGCGGGTTGACGAGCGCAATATGACTTCCGATCCTAAGAAGGCGCTGCTGCCCACCTCCTGAATTGTAACCTAGGGCTTTAATTGTGTAGCCTGTGCTTAATGGGCATATTGTGAAGGACACCTTAAACCAGGTCTCAAAACGTTTCAGACCACGATAATTTTCGGGCAGGCCACATCAGAATTCTTGCGGTTAACGACATTGCGTTATCTTCCCATTAACTGGATTCCATCCCTACCCCATTCTGGGACCTCGAGGGACAATTACGGGCGTGCTTGTGCATTTAATATCATTATGGTTGGGCTAATCAGGATGTTTACCGCATTTAAAGGCTTTGATAAGGCTAGCAGATAAGGAAAATTAAATAGTTGGAAAGTTACATAAGATGAAATAGGTTACAAACGATATCTTTGTTGTGTTGCTTTACTATAACTGCTATTTCTATTGATATATAGCTCCAGAAAATGATTTTGTATATCAGGCTGTTTCATATCTTACTTTTTTTGATTGGAAATTCTCGTGAGTTTGACACATTATTATATATATGTAGTATCCGGCTTTACTCACGTTTATAGTCGAAGTTTCGACCTAGGTTTCGAGCATGTCCGATGCTCATCCTCTGGCCACGCTGCCAGTTCGCCAGGTCTAGGTGGCCGCCTAGCGACCTAGGTCGAAACTTCTACTATAAACGTGAGTAAAGCCGGATACTACATATATATAATAACATATCTTACTTATATTTCATGCGCCAGAATGAGCAAGTTTACTTGCTCTGCGATTAGCGACTAGTATTTACTCGTATTTAATTAACATGCAGACTAAAAAAGGACGAGATTTGTTTCTTTCCTCGAAACTGTGTCGTTTATGATCTGATTTGAAAAAAATAAAGTAAATATCTTTTTTGAAATGATTTACTTACAGACCTCGTGTTACAAAGACATGCCAACGCCTAACCATTTTTATACATACTTGCAATGATGTTTTACTAATGATGACGTATATTCATACTGCGCGGTGCTCAGATTTTGTTCGTTTACGACATAAACATGCTTACTGCGACAGATAATACGGTACAAACAATATAGAAAAGGATAGCTATATGTTTAGACTTGCGCTTGAAATACGCGTCGTAATCAAAATTACTACAATTGACTTAATTTTGCCGCCTCAGTTTACGCGCGCTTGTGCGACATCTACCTCATATAAACATATAATATCATTGCATACAAGTATGATAAGACTAAGATTAGCTACACATTGAGATAAGTAAATAAGTAATTATATTTTACTAGCTAACCGGACAGACGTTGTCCTGTCATTAAATTCAACCTGGAATACTACTCTAATCTTAAACATAGTATCTCATCCTTCTACGATAATAGTATTATTATGTTGTGTTTAGTAGTATAGTTGTCGTAGTTATTCAGAAAATGTGAATAAAAATTATATTAGTGTATACAACCGTGACGGTATTCTATATTTTGCTAAGCTGTTTGGCGCTAGCTCTTAGGATTCTCGAAGATTGCAATAAGGAATGCTAAAATTAGCCAAATAAGTTTCGTGTCGCGTTGGCGCAATAAAAACATCGTATATGCGTATGCCCGTACACGTTTACGAATCTTTATCCGTTAATGTAGCCGCAGCATTAAACAGGCAAAGATTCATGGTGCATTGTCGGGCGGTAGTTGGGCTACACTCGTATAGGTATGAGCTGAAGAAGTCTGAACTGCACTGAAGTGGCGCAGGTGTAGCCACGCAAATGAATATTGTAGCGACAAAACCTTTGATGCGCGTCAATTTACCGACAGTGCCCCGATAGCATTCGTCTTCGCCTGATTACTACACGATGCATCGATCTACCCAGCTACATTTATGACGATAACGCGAATAAACGCCATATTCCGCTAATATGAAAGAAACAAAGAAAGTTAAAAAAAATGCTAAAAGCGCTTCAATATTTTGCTGATTCGTCGACTCTGCACAGGGAGTAAATTAATTAGAATCTAAAAACAAAAGCACATCAAACATATGAATATCGAGTTGCGCTTCATTCATAGCTGTTTAGTTGGAAATGGAGCACAGAAATGTTCAGAGCTCATGTAGTTGCAAAAGAGAACTCCACAGGTAGATGGAAACTAATTAGAGCAGCCATGACATGCCGCAGGGAACATTGAAGTCTCAAAGTGGGAGATAGCGCTAAAACGCAGTCCCGAGGATTATGTCGAGAGACGTTTCGTGGATTAATTCTCTGAGAATCCTGGAGATAAACTTGAGATTACACATTTCATTTCAAGTGTGAGCTGTCGGGAGAGACAGTTGGTTCTTACTTTGAACATTACTCTACCTATGTATTGCATATATACTATGTATACTACGTAAAATAATAGCAGCGGTGTACTACTTCGCTACTATATCCACCATTAATATCTTAGTACGTGGGAGACCGAGCTTCGTTCAACGTTTTCTCATGTAGATAAAGGCACTAATGTAAATAAAGTGTAAGATTTGTATGCATTGAAAGTTTTAGATGGAATCAATTCGGCTACTTTGGGATTTGAACCCACGTCTACAGAATACCATCTGGACGCTTTGTCAACTGAGCTATTGGCCAACACTACCTTCACAATCAGTCTGAGTTCCTGCTTGATTTTATAGACACTGTATCGTGTCTACGTGTTGGCCACATAACATATATAGGCTATGTCACCAACAGAAAGTTCCCTACTAGTACTTTCTGTTGGCCACATAGCTAGTTACTACCTACTAGCTACGTACCCTTGAAGTTGAAAATTGCCACCTAGCATTTTTGTATTCTATGTCTAACAGGTAATTTCCGTATCTATAACGTCATTCTACCTCTAATCAAATCATCACTAACCATCAAGTAAAATAGTTATCATACACTATACCTATATATAAATAACTACCGGTCCACCCCGGCTTCGCACTGGTAAAAATTTCTAAATTAAAAATTATAAGGTTCCCTAACTTTTTTGAAAATATAATATAGCCTGTGTTACCCGGGGATAGTGTAGCTTCCCAACAGTGAAAGAATTTTTCAAATCCGTTCAATAGTTTTAGAGCCTATTCAATGCAAACAAACAATCAAATCTTTCCACTTTATATTAGTATAGAAAAACAATAATATGTTATGTTTTTAAATAAGTTTGACGATTCTTATTTATATCTGTTTGTCTGTCTATAGCATCATACATAGCTCTTGGACAAATCGACTTGAGTAAGTTTTATTGGTTTAAAAGTTGCCTTACTAAAAAGTTTTAGTTGCTATTGGTAGTGATTCGCTTATTCAACTGAACTAAACTAAAATATTGGAAAATTAAATAAGATCTTATATGGTTACGATAAAGTCTAAATTAGTATGAGACTTATCAATAAAATCACTAAAATTAAATGTATTTATTAAATTTGCGGGTAGTTTTAGGTAAATTAAGTCGCCACTTATTTGGTGCCTACTAAAACTACCCGCAATTCGCCAAAACTCGTTTAATATTAGTCGAATTTGAATTCAAGCGTAAATAGAATACAAACTATTTTATTTTGAAGAATTTTAGTGAATTTTAGCTAGTTCGTGTGATTGACAGAATTAAGGCCATTGAAGACTTTAGCTTTAGCAATTCATTGAAATTTTGGATTTATTCATAATTTGTTTTAAATAAGTCTTCATTATTTATCTTGTACTATTAAACGAGAGATATTTGTACATCTATAGTTATCTCAGACGCAGTACCATTTCATGTTCAGGTCAGCATAGAATATCCATTGTTGGACATACGCCTCCTCATGTCCTTAGAGAGGGAAATTTGCCAGTACTCGCCACGCTCGGCAGGCGGGTTGGCGACTTCAAAATGTCAGTTTTATCCGCAGAAGGCGCTGCTGCCCATCTTCTTGAGCTCGAAGGCGTCTTCCAATGCGGCACTGTACAGTTTCGGAGAGATAACATCTCCCTGTCACACGCCTCTTTGCAATGGAATCGCCTTCGAAAGTTATTCTTGTACTTGGACCAACATGATGCCGTTATTATTATTATTATTTTTAACACACCTCGACCCCCGCACTAGTCCCTGTGTTGCGTGAGGAATGGACTCACACAATCACAGCACAAAAACACCCAAGACCCGGGACAAACATCTACACTCACCGCACAAATGTTTGAATTCGAACCCAGGGTCCCGGAGACACAGAAGTCATGTCGCTGACACTGACCACTGCGCCACGGCGACCGTCGTTATTGTACAAATACTTCAACACTTCGATATACCGATGTGTCAATACGGCACCGCTGGAGACACTAGCACCGCCCACGTCCGTAAACCATTTCCTAAATGTAAAACAATGTTAGCTTCCGAAACATAATTCTGAAACCATAACATCGTGTTTGGCATGCGAGTAGTCGGTAAAGAGCAGTAAAGACTGCAGATTATGCTGCCGTTCCCATTTTACTCTCCTTTTGTTTTACATAATCCGACAGTTTCGGCGGTTGTGTGTACGGGGATTTAATTAAACTCTGTACACACGACGTGAAAGTGACGTCACGACCAAGCGGTTTTTTCCGTAACGGTTAATCCGCATACAAATGCGGCGCAGTTAAAAAACATGATAAAATTTGTGAACATGAACCTGAATTTGATTATTTTAAACTAGCAGCATCCCGCATTTTCACCCGCGTGGATTACCCCGATTTTGGTTTTCCCCGATACCTTTTTTTTTGTTCGAGGTGTAATCCTTTTTTACGGGCTGTCAGGGGTGACAGGCGGCTTCTGTCAGACTCTGTTTAATGGATTACCAACCCAGAGAAGCCAGGCTCCTACCAACTAATGACGACGAAATGAATCACGTCACGATCTGACGATCTGACCCGAGTTTAACATTTTTTCTCCATACCATGAAACTCAAATTGAAAATTAATTCATCAGTACCTACGTACTGATTAATGTCAGAGATAACCAATTTAAAAAAACTAAAATGTAATCAATAATTGCTGCAGCGTAATCCGCAGTAACGTAAACACATTACAGTGAGGGTTTACTTTAGGCCGGCTGATAATCAAGATTTCTTGAAGACAGATTTTCCTAAGATTAACCTCATCATTTTTTATAAGTCGCAAAGTTTCATTGAACACGTATCAAAAACTAAAACAAAATGATAAACAATACCTATCAACGAAAATATATTACAGTTTCCAAGTACCATAAAACAATAGTTCCAACACGAAAGGGCGTAGATTGTTCTAAAAGCTCCGCTACCATTTGTCTTATTTTTTGCAAATGGAACATGAAAATACTTTCAAGCGAATTTAGTTTGCTAGTACCAAGTTATTGTCGGATTGCGTGTTGCGTGCTACCGACTCACGGGCCTAATAACCGTGCTGGGAAAACTAGAGGCTAATAATACTCGGTACATATGGCTTTAATCGCCGTTTGTACTAATACCTGGTATGGAAATAATAGTCGCTTGATTGTTACATTGTGTTGTTAATCATAATTTAAATGAATAACATGTACTATACCTAGTACACAACGGAAAAATAAATTATAATGTGTCAAAAATTAACTATCAGCGATTATAGCTTATTAAGTCGTAATTATTGAGAACATTTCTCACAAAACTTGTACGTAGTCAATGATGTTTTACTAAAAATGACGTATATTCATACTGCGCGGTGCTCAGATTTTGTTCCTTTATGAGATAAACATGCTTACTGCGACAGATAATACGGTACAAATAATATAGAAAAGGATAGCTATATGTTTAGACTTGCGCTTGAAATACGCGTCATAATGAAAATTACTACAATTGACTTAATTTTGCTGCCTCAGTTTCCGCGCGCTTGTGCGACATCTACCTCATATAAACATATACTATCATTGTACGTAGTAGTATGTTTTTAACCTAGGCCTATTTCCATAGGACGCCACAGATCTCTTACATTTTCTCTGGCTATAGATAATATTATTTATATCTATTGCCACAGATATAAATATAACACGTTGCACTTGGATGAATAATTGTCCTGGATGTTGCATTTATAATCAATTCGACAACAAATTATATAAAACCACTATTGATGTATACGTGGTCTCTTAACTGTAGGCTCTAGAACCTAAGTCACACAGGCAGATATGAAAAGGAAGCTTAGGATTTTCTACAAGGACAAATCAGAAATGAGGACATCCAGCAAACTATAATTGTGACTATGAAGAACAGTGGCCACCGACATATGTAACCCATCGGATAAGTTAAAAAGCCAGTCTCCGAAAGGTTCGAACGGCCAACAAAAAGGGTTCCTTTTGAGGTACAGAACCTTAAAATGAATACTTAGTTTCCTTGGTCACATCGTATGTTCTTATGAAAATTTCTCAGAAAATTGAAAATTGTCAGATACTTCACAGCACGACTGTCGGGTCAGATAGTAGTAAAATAAAACGTAACATGACAAGCGTCGGACACAAGACAGTTTTGCGATATAATTGCAGTATTGTAATACAGATGTGAGTAACCAAATGTTTTTGGCGCGTATAGCCCGAGAGTATACCCTCATTTATTGGCACAAATCGAATAAAAAGTGCTTCCTACCTTCACATAGTTAACAAATTGAGTACTAGCAAAACCTACATTCTAATCTGTTACTTTGAACGGCTTCTATTTTGTTTGAGTATCTGACACGCTCCGACATGTTTCTCTTATCTCTTTAGACTCGTACACTCAATCTCTAACTCATCTTCAGCCCAAACATATTTTCCACCTTATTTGTTGTGATCTCCGTCACAAACTCTCTATTTACATTAATTTGACGTATTTTCGCACAAAACTTTTCCCATCGATAACCTACAAAATCACGTGACATCTTTTACGAGGCAAGTTAACGACTAGAAATCCATGGTATTCTCTATTCTCCTTACCGTGACACGCGTTTTACGTAGTAATTTATAGCTACGGAGGCAAAGGAAACTTTTACGTCCTTGTTTTTTTTTTATGTCCCTGAAAAGGAAGTAGGCGTGTAAAATTCATGAGGTGTCTATAATCCAGCGCCTTTATGAGGTTGTTAAGAAGTCTACGAGGCTCTTGCGACTCTGTGACAGCTATCTGTAGAAGGGTTGGTTGGATTAGTGGTAGTTTGACTGCTGACATATAAATGGTCGTGCGGTGTAGAGCGGGATAAAATCTGCTGACAATAAAGTAAAGAACAGTGTGACGTTTGAAGGAAAAATAATATTACCCGACTTTCAAAAAGGACAAAGTTACTCATTTCGACCGTATATTTTTTGTATGTGTTTTCGCAGATAACTTCGTCGTTTATGAACCGATTTTGGTGATTCTTTATTTTTTAGAGTATACTTCCGAAGTGGTCTTATTTAAATTTCATCGAAATCGATCGAGCGGTTTTTATGTTACACTCCAATAATATAAATCTCTCCAATAAGCATAAATACTCCTTCAAAGAGATTTACCTCGACCATAATGATGTTTCTTACTGTACGAACCACGAAAGGAGGGCTTTTTTCTTCAGATTACGTACATAACGACGATAATAAAAGTACTTTACAGTAAATTATATCAGACAAAACGATGTTTTTTCTGTATAAATGTAGCCATTCAATACAAAAAGCTCTAGTGTGATTTGATTATGTAACAATGTTGGGTCAAAATCGACTAAACTAGATATGCTTTCATTTATAAACAAAAATATGTCTGCTAAAAGTGGCTACTTAAGCAGTCCCTTTTAGTAATTTTTGACTGTAATCACAGCTAATTTTCTGTAACCGGTTGTTAATATTCTAATATTCTCTAATCTTTGCTCTCTTTGATTTAAAGATTTCAGATTCAATATATCTTTTTTTTTTATTCACAATAGGCAAGCGTTTGACCACTATCTCACCTGATGTTAAGTGATGATGCGGTCTACGATTATTCACGCCTCCCTAGAAGATTCACTCGTGACTTGAAGATTGTATTCATGTGGAAACACAGACTTAGGCAATGAATACCACTCGTTAGCTGTACGCACCATGAATGTGGAAGCTAAACGCTTAGTGCGACAGGGTAGAACGTCTACCATATATGGATGTCGCGTTGCAGTCCGTATTATTGATTCTATTGATAACAAGGCGGCAAAAGATATATTGAATCTGAAATCTTTAAATCAAAGAGAGGCAAAGAATAGAGAAGATTAGAAAATTAACAACTGGTTACAAAAAATTAGCTATGATGACAGTGAAAAATTACTAAAAGAGACTGCGTAGTCATACACATACACTCGCATACTCTCCATCTCTGCTCCATGTTTAAGAGTGGAATTATTCTGAGACAAGACCTTTTTGACATCATTCCATAAATACCTAAAAGTCTCTTACCTTAAATTGTACCCGTTTTTTTGGCATGTATTATAATTATAGAAAGAACTAAATGTACGTAGATTTCAGTGTTTTTTATTAAATGTTTAATGTCAAATAAATGTATTTCATTTCATATTCAACCTGAAACACAACACACACACATTATTATATTTCACTAGAGCGCCCCGCGGTTTCACCCGTATGGATTACCGTTTTCCCGCTACCTCAATTATCCCACGGGAACTATTTTTTCCGGGATACAAGTAGCTTATGTGTTAATCCAGGGCTTAATCTATCTAGATACCAAATTCATCGAAATCGGTGTAGCCGTTTGAGCGTGAAGAAGTAACAGACATACACACATAAACACATACACACGAACTTTCGAATGTATAATATTAGTAGGTATATATATAAATGTGTAGATATATAGTTTTATATCCAACTTCTTAATACTGTAGAAATTGTGTAAAAAGTTGTAATGCGTTAATCCAGGGCTTAAGCTATATCCCCATATCAAATTTCATCGAAATAGGTGGATAATAATAGGAAGAGGTAATAAACACACACACATACACCCTTACACTTACACACATACACACAATTTTCGCATTTATAACATTAGTAGGATTAATTTGATCGCCTGATAATGAGTTTCATAATGTTGAAAAAACGTACAATACGTAAAGTTTTTCCGTCTTAATTCATGTGTTCTGTCTGTGTTCTCGACACAAAACCATTTGCAACGTAAACAAATTCTGTTTCGTGACGATACATTTTTACCTAAAAGGCTTTTCAATTTGCTTTATCTTTCGCTCGAGTAATTCAATTATCCATAGCTTTTTATAGCTATTGAAGCAACGACCTGGCGTTTAATATGCGAAAATGTCAGCTTCCCTTCGTAAACAGAGGCGTGTAAAATGGTAGAATGTGCTGCTGGCAATTTACGTCTGAGTGACATAAGCTGACATATTTTTATACAAATATTTATATTATAGCCATAAGGCTGAAAATTGAATGATGAACATGTAGTTTTTTTTTTTTTTTTACAAATTATAAGTTTGCGTTTGACAACTGTCTCACTTGATGTTAAGTGATGACGTTGTCTAGGATTTAGCACGCAAGCCTAGAAGGTACCTATTCACTCGTGATTTGAAGACTCCAGGATTGTACATATCGGGAAACACAGACAGTTTCTTTCTTCTTTACCTTATGTGGCTCTTCACAGGAGCCGATAACATTCTAGAGGTTTGCGGGCAGAAAGCGCCGGACTGATCTTGACGCGTGTCAATTTAAAATATTACAATTACGTTTTTAGACTTTTTAATTTCATGTCTTCTGATGTAACACACAGTTAAAGCGCATTTGTCGGTACCGCGAGCATTTTTAGTAATCATAATTTTTGTTCAACCAGAATTAACCTTTATGAGCTTCTGATAAGAATTTTTTTTAAACATTTATTGGCATGTTGAAACATCAACAAAATAAATAAAAGACACTCAAAATTGTCTATGTAGCAAATGAGCAAGCCTTTAGTTATAGTAATTACGAACCTACAAATGTAAAGTTTCATGACCAACAAGTCGCTTTTTCCATGAGACCATGAAATATCTCATGGAGTCACGGAGTCACACGGAAAGCAGTTACTAAACGATTTCAAGTCAATAAAAAAAAAAGCCAATGTTTCCTCAATGCTTCAAATCAATGCTTGATTTTTCATCTTCCACGATGACTTTATTTCACTAAAAACTCAGACCAATTTGCTAACATTCGCTTAATCAAAGTTTTTTTCTTTACTTTTATGTAAGGCAAACAAACCTGCCGATCGCCTGATGGTAAGCGAGCACCGTCTCCTATGGATATCTGTAATACTGGGTGCATTACTATACGTTGCCAATCCTTTCTAAGTCTCTGTTAACATTCCTTTTAAAGAATCCCATTATGTAGTTGCTTGGGAACCCCGAATGAGAAATCTCCTTCGAAGTATACACTAAAAGTTATTAGATACTCTTTTGCTATTACAATTATTGTACCTATAAAGTAGATTATAGTAAGTCAGAGGATTTAGGGTTTCAAGTGTACTAATTTCATGTTCATAATCAGTCCAGTGCGACGCCGACTTGATGCCAACGAGACAACGTCGAAAATCCTTATTCTGCTAAGTTCATAGCCAGAATCTATGTTGAACCTATGCTCGGCCTATGTCGGTTTTGTACGAAATTGACAATTTGGACGCTAACAGACTACGAAAAATTGCGTACAACGTCACTGAATTTTGAATTGAATCAAGATTGATTCAATATGTATGATTTAAAAATAGCAGACCACCCAAAGCTGTCAAAATTTCCCATTGTGAGCAATGATATTTAATTTTTTTTGAGGTAGATGTCGCACAAGCGCGCGGAAACTGGGGCGGCAAAATTAAGTCAATTGTAGTAATTTTCATTGCGACGCGTATTTCAAGCGCAAGTCTAAACATATAGCTATCCTTTTCTATATAATTTGTACCGTATTATCTGTCGCAGTAAGCATGTTTATGTCGTAAAGGAACAAAATCTGAGCACCGCCCAGTATGAATATACGTCATCTTTAGTAAAACATCATTGATTGTGAGCTGATCATATTGCCATATGTTGACTTAAATTAGGCCCCTGAAGAGGACGCGACCGCGAGTTCTCCTTGAAAAAGTCAACCGAGTGTGGTCGTAACTATAATCGGAACCCTCTAACTTACTACGTGAGTAATTCCCGCGTTTTATACATTCATAATTATACAATATACATACATAGACAACATGGTTGCGGTGAATTCGTCCCAGCCCTGGTACACGGTCGATATTAATGCGTCCGCAACAGGTGCGTCGGTACCTACCCGATACGCCTAAACGACCCCTTGTGTAAGCACTCCGCTAATGAATTTCGTGCTTTGTGCTTAGTTTTCTGTTAGCCTAATATATTTATGTGAGTTATATTGGATGGAGTTTGTCGTGACAGGAATCCTCGTCCCCGGTAGTGACACGCACAATGGTGCGGCCAATGATGTTTTACTAAAGATGACGTATATTCATACTGCGCGGTGCTCAGATTTTGTTCCTTTACGACATAAACATGCTTACTGCGACAGATAATACGGTACAAATAAAAAAAATTGGTTGTCTGTAAAGTCGGTTTATGGACGATAGATTTACGTGATAACGTCATAATCATTTATGACTTTGACTTTGATTTTGACTTTGACTTTGATTATTTTATGTAATACAAAACTCAGGTGGAACGTTACGCGGAACGTTACTATTTTTCATGAGTGTTGCTGGTATTCATCAATTTATAAAACGTTATCACGTCAATATAGAAATGGATAGCTACATGTTTAGACTTGCGCTTGAAATACGCGTCGTAATGACAATTACTACAATTGACTTAATTTTGCCACCTCAGTTTCCGCGCGCTTGTGCGACATCTACCTCATATAAACATATAATATTATTGGGTGCGACATAATAAAAATGTAGGTACATAACATGGATGTTTGTTGTGATGTCATTGTGTGCGGGGGACTCCCTGATGCTCCCTCCCTGAATCCCTGTGTCGCGGGAGCATGTAATGAGCATGAAAAAAATAATCATTTATTATTTCCAAATTGACGGCAACCTCGAAAAATATTTCGTTTCGAACATGAGCCCCATTGTGGTTGGTCAAACCGAATTATGTATTGAATACCCGATCATACGTTGCGTTATAAAGTTCATTCTCATGCAATTTATTTCTTCTTTTACAAGAAATTTATTGACAATCATTTTATTTTTTATTTATCGCACTCAAACCCCACCGCTAGGATTCCTTGTGTCGCGGGAGGCATGGAGACACACAAACACAGCACACAAACATCCAAGACCAATTTTAAAACTACACTTTTTTCATGAGTTAATAGAGATAAAAAGTATAAATACATTCTCGTGTACAGTAGCAGCGCTTTGCTGTTTAACCCTGTTGATATTGGTGGATGCTCCTATAAATTTATCGTAAAATATTTGATTGAATGACATAAAAAACTATTACGTTTAAATTCAGAGGTACGGCAAACTATTTAAAGGTAATGAAAAATAACCATAAGATATTCTACTTTTAATAAGTTTAACCACCAATAATATTATAATATTTTTAACTATAACGCAATTGCAATCATACAAATTCTTAATTAATTAAAATCCTTTATTATTGTGAGTCCAATAGCCTAAATAATTGTTAGCCATGTAAAACCTAAATAGATAAACAGGTCTTTCTAGGTTTTGCAGGGTTAATACGAAATAAAAAAAAATATCTACTAGTTTCATCACATATTATCAATGTTATTATTATATAAATTACTAGCTGACGTCGTTCTGTCATATAAATTATGGGAAATATGTCAAAGTGACAAGACACTTCAATAAGTTAAAAAGACGGTAATTTGCTCATACAAAATAATAATCGTGATTAAAAAATGGGGGGTGAGGGTAGGAATGTGAAAAATACTAATAATTATTTACGATCTATGCTCAGACCTGCCAAATATACATGAAAAATTTCATAAAAATCGGTGAAGCCGTTTTGGAGGAGTTCGGTTACAAACACTGTGCCACTAGAATGTTTAGATCAGATATTTAAAATGGTTTAGTCTTCTAATTTATTTCAAACTTCAATTTTCAGGTTACTGAAAAAAAAATTTAATAAGTGTCTTCTCCTATAAGCTATCCGAAGAATTACTAAGGAACTCGATACAATATTAATATTGTATGCCATGGCCATGGCATCGTCATATAAACAAATAAACGTCACGTCAAATAATCAGTCAGTCCGAAGCAAGACATTATGAAATTCGACAGCTCGGCTAATAGCTCCGTGACGTAGCGGGCAGAGCGTAGCCTGCAATACCGTTGGCAACGAGTTCAATCCCCAATACTGACGAAGGGCTTTTATTAAAATAAAACACTAATAACTAATTACAATACTGCAGCTACTACAATAACATTTGAGCAATCGTCTACCTATTGGTAGCCTACAGATAACTCAAATGTTCAAATGTACTAAAATAAAATAAAAACTACAGGCGGGGGTTACTGAACATTCGTAGTTCAATTGCAACTAAATAAGATAATTTCAAGCATTGACTTATGTATAGGGTGATGATGCTCTAAACTAAACAAACGGTCAAAAAGCTATTGTCTCCATTCGCACTGCTTAAATTACGCAAAATACGTATGAACATTTTTTCGCCTCTAAAATAAAAAAGGTTGGTATTCTGACGAATAAACAAGGAAGGTCAGGAGCTGACATCTGTGTTTGCTAGGCAACAAGTAAAAAACAAAAATGTGAGGGTTTTGTTTGCACAAAATCTCTACGTTAGGTATGTTTGAGGGTTTCCTTCTGGCTGGCGTAGTAATATTCTAAAAAACATTAAAAATGTATTGTCTTTTGTACCGACTTGAAAAAGGAAGAGGTTCTTGATTCGACCCGTATTTTTTCTTCTTATGTTTGTTTTTCTCAGAACATTCGACTAGGTGAACCGATTGTGATGTTTTTATTTTATTTGAAAGCTGATGCTTTCCGTGTTTATATTTAAATTTCATCTACACGCATTTCCGCCTACCGGGGAAAGTAGACAGGGTATGTCGGGCTCGCTCGAGCATTGCAACACCGCGACAGTGATTTTGAAGCGATGATAGCTCAGTGGGAGGAGCGTCGGCTGTCAAACTGACGGACACTGGTTCGATCCCCAATAACAGCTTGAGCTTCCGGTGAAGGTATCAAATATATGGCATAGTGGTAGCGTACTTTCGAGTTCCTGCCTGGCTAGCTACCACCCTCAAGTTTGAAAAACTGTCACCAAACACATAGTGTGTTAAGGCAGCAGTCCTTGAGAGCCAGTGAGTATTCTAGGTCTAGTGTGATAACATCTTCGTACACATTGTCACTGACCATCAAGTGAGATAGTGGTCAAATGCTAAAGATCTATACAGTATAAAAAAAAAAACACTCCATGGGGGGCCCCTTGGCTCCCAACCCTGACTACATCCACCGCAGCCAGGGTCCACTACCGACTAAAACCCACGGTGTCCGTCCTGCTGCTATAACGGAGCGCAGGGTCGCGGTAGCAATCCGTTCTCCCGATCCCACCAGGGGGAGGATAAACCTCCCCGACCGCGCCTGACACAAGGGGACCCCGGCACCACCCCGGAGACCACACAGCGCAATGAACGCCAGCTACCTACATCTGACGCTCGTGGTCCCCTGCGATGGGCCAGATGTAGCAGCTCCATCGCCAGCCGCTTCAGCCGCCATTCTCCGCCGGCAGCTCAATCGGCGCCATAGCAGGTGGCGAACTTAATCGCTACCACCGCAGCGCCTACTCAGCCGCGGCGCTGCCCGCCTCAGTTGCAGTGCCTCACAGCACCGCAACCTACCGTCATGTGGACCGCTACTCGTCAGCTTAGCAAACTAAGCCTGTCGGGAGCAGTCGTTGGCTGAGTATAATAAATATATACATAAAAAATGGTACAACGATTACCATAGCTGGCCCAAGCCGTAGCACGAAAATTATGTTACCGTCAGATCATTGAAAGGTAAGTCGGCGTAGTTCAACACCGATACCAATACTGATAGAATACAAAATCCGATCAGCTCTCGGTCCCCATGGGCCCAATATCTTGACTCCAAACGGTTCAAGTAATTATGTAACCACTACCTGCAACCATCTAGGTTAGCATTTTTCGCCGCTTTCATTTCTCCGCCGAAGAAGCCGCGGCCCCAGCCCTAACATGTGTCTCGGGAATCTTCCCGAAATACATATTAGAGCTTCGACGGCGCCAAAGTTTCAACGCAGGTAGCGCCCCACACTATAGTGCCTATAGGCTGCCCTATTTTCCAGGGAATAAGTGTCATATCGCCAGGTCATTTAATATTGTCACGCATGAGACCAGTCGGTTCAAGAATGGTGCACCATTGGCGCTGGTAAAAGCCCATTCCATGTTTATCATTTTTATTATTAAATGCTATATATAGAATTATGAATTGTGTTGTTGAAATTAATAAAATGTATTATTATACATACGTAAGTGTAGCTAAGAAACTCAGTTAGCTAATTAATCGGATATTCAATTTATATAAGTCAATTGCAAGATTCACCGCAAATCTCAATACAAAGTCGTGTTTGAAATTTCAACCCAATTGACAGTTCAGTTCAAAACCAAATACCGACATGGCAATTTACATATGAATAGTATACGATGCTCTCAAATTATATCAAGTGACACGACTCTGTGACAACGCTCTCTCTCTATATTTGTGTACCACCGCTGGGTGACTGATAAAAAAATATTACGAAATGGAACCGACTTCAACACTCAAGAGTGTGAAATTTGTATACACTAACGTTTTCCTTTATACACTCACACAAAATCCCATCATGTACTAGCCAAGCCCCAAAACAAACTTCCATGCTCATCATACAAACGCTTGCCTCTGATGGGATTCGAGTTCATGACTCGGGGACCATAAGTCTTGTCACTGATCACTGAACTGCGGCAACCATCATCATTTTAAAGATAAAATACATAATACGGACATAGTACATTTTAATTTTTAGACTGGCGCGATTCGAACAATCGGGACTTGATCGCGAGAATCAAGCCCCGATTGATTTATTAACAAAATAGTGGTACTATTTTGTTAATAAATCAATCGGGGCCTCATGCCTCACACTAGCTATGGGCGCCGCATTTTGGCTTAGCCTAACTTATGTGTTCTTAGAACTTCATGGTGCCCCATTAAGCCCTAAACAGTCCGCCGATCTACAAATCACCGCCTAAACACATCTATAAAAAACACATTAACAGCTCACAAACATCAGCCCGGTTCATTACCAGCTATATTTCACGACGAAAGTACGGGTATTAAATACCCATTTTGAACCTTACTGCTTTGAGGTTAAGATGTAAAAACTTGAGGTATTCTGAAAATTGTAGACTTAGAGCTACCTTTTTTTGGTGCCATGTCCTAATTATTTAATTTATGAGGATGATCGAGCAGAAAGGAAGAGAGTGCTGTTTCATTTACGTATGTTTTATAACCTGGGGGCGCAGTTATACCACTTACTTCATATGGGAATGGTGCTATATATAAAATGAGAATAATAATTATCCTTTTTGACAATACGTTGTTAATTTCTCAACCTCTGTTGATAGCTTTCATAAGTTCGTCGTTTGTCGTTTATATGTTTGTTACTCCTTTACGCTGAATTGGCTCAACGAATTCCCATGAAATTTGGAATTAAGCTTATACGCTGTAATAACAGATAGGCTCATTTTTATTTAGGAAAAAGTATAGTTTTCGGGGCATAATTGAGGTAGTGGGAAAACAGTAGTCGCACGTGAAACCGCGGGGCGCAGCTAGTGTTACTATATATCTTATATACTATACTTATATATTATATTTTCATTGGCTTTACTTAGTTTGACGATTGGCTCTCCCTTCGATTAATCATAATAGTTTCTTACAAATATTTTAATTGCAGTAATTTACTTTATATTAACTCAATAACCCTGCGTACTCGAATATATAAAACATCAATTGAAAAAATACCACCATGCGGTATAACAAAAAATATCCTGACCTAGTTCATATCAGTCTTAATTATACTTCTTAAAATATAAAGCGTTGACGTTAGTATGTATATATTATATATTAGAAATATGTAAATTTGTCAAAAAGTATCCAAAGTTTTTCAAAAAAGTGACAGACGAACCACGACGTTATCCGACAAGATTTCAACATAAACTTGTCTTACCGAGCTCTAAACTTAAAATGCACAGTTCTGGTCCATACTTAATGGCCATAAAAATATTCAACAAATTACCTGACAAAATTAAAGAAGAAAAAGAGTCGAAATTCATCACACATTTAAAACAATTGCTTTTAACGAAATGCTATTACAGCTTGAATGAGTTTTTCTATGATAAATTTGAAAACTAATAAATAAATCGGTCGCTCCACATTGCTATACCCTACCAGGGTCATATGTACGCTTGAAAAAAAATGTATTTAAGACCTACATGTAACGCCATATGAATGCAATAAACTATTGAGTATTGAGTATGATTATTTTATGAATTCAGTCCAATGGAGGCGTTACACACGCGATATTCTCGTCTACGAATTAGGTCGTCAAGTAAATAGTTATTAGTTGAAAACGATGGATAGGCATTGAATTGTTGCCGATGCTGTGGATGTTAATGATGAATGTTTGCTAGACTGACAAGGATTCGGCATCAGAGCTTGAAGGCGTCTTCCAATGCGGCAGTGAATAGTTTCGGAGAGATAACGTCTCCCTGTTTCACGCCTCTTTATAATGGAATCGCCTTCGACATTTGCTCTTGTTCTCGGACCGACATGGTGGCGTTATTGTA
This sequence comes from Apeira syringaria, assembly GCA_934044485.1. Lineage (NCBI taxonomy): Eukaryota > Metazoa > Arthropoda > Insecta > Lepidoptera > Geometridae > Apeira > Apeira syringaria. The sequence goes on along the minus strand of OW203665.1, from coordinate 6,300,481 downwards.
CAAACATTTCATCGTATTTTTAAGAGATTTTATTGTGTATCGCATTAACATCATGCAAGGTAGAACTTCAGTTCAAATATTTGAAGGAAAAATCGATATAAACTGTAATGTTGGTCTATCAGTCCTATTAATAAATTGTTCATACAATTAAAGGTAGATGGCGCTAATAACATCCCCGCAAGATGTTAATAAGGAAGTAATTCGGCCCTAGTGGTATGGGCTGCTATAGCTTAGTTGGACAAAGCGACAGGACGGTATTCTGTAGACGTGGGTTGAAGTCCTACTAGCAGCCGAATTTTTTCCTTCAAATATTTGAACTGAAATTTCATCGTATTATATTTAAGTAAATACGTCAATTTCTAAACAAACAAAATTCAACAAATAAACTGGAATGGCCAACCATGAATTACTGTTCCATTTTCAATGTTTATTACAAAAGGAAATGTCTAAAATGATCTATATTCGTGCTGTCACGCCCAATATACAACCGTTTAACGTATAAACAGTCATTATTGCTTGTAGAACTATTAGTAGTAGATGTCGCACAAGCGCGCGGAAACTGAGGCGGCAAAGTTAAGTCAATTGTAGTAATTTTCATTACGACGCGTATTTCAAGCGCAAGTCTAAACATATAGCTATCCTTTTCTATATTATTTGTACCGTATTATCAGTCGCAGTAAGCATGTTTATGTCGTAAAGGAACAAAATCTGAGCACCGCACAGTATGAATATACGTCATCTTTAGTAAAACATCATTGCGTTGAACCGAAATAACTGTGTAATTGAATAAATAAATAAAATAAACATTTTTTATGTTATTGTAATTCCATTTTATATTTCATATGCAAATTACATCTAGCCTGTAGACAAAGAAGTAATTTAATTTTATCTTTAACAAAAGGAGAGCTAAAAGAGTCTTAGAAAGGATTGGTAGCATATCGTAATGCCCCAGTATTACAGAGGTCCGTAGGCGACGGTGATCGGTTACCATCAGGTGGCCCGTCTGCTTGTTAGTCATCTGTTACATTAAAAGAATACATACTCTTATACAATTGATTAATTGGTAGATTACCCGTGCCGTTCATTGTAGTTATTGATAATTGTGCTTGTGACGCATATGTGCTCATCCCTATTAGTCATACCTACATCTCTAAATATAACTAACTATAGTTCACATGCCTATGTTGGGTATTGAGCGACCACCTGAGCAATATGTGCGCTCTATACCTAAGGATGTACAAGTACTAATATGTAGTACAACATACATACTCTAAGTACGTGATCTTAGATCGTACTCTATCTACTTTTTAATAATATCATTGGTTTATCCTATTCGATAATTATTTTAGACTTTAGACTGGCCGGTTGGCGCAGTTGGTAGCACTCTGCCTTCTGAGCCGCTGGTCCCGGGTTTGATTCCCGGATAGGTCAAACATTTGTGTGTATGTTTGACCTGTGTCTGGGTGTGTATATGTATATAAGTATATATATCAGTCATCAGGTTACCATAGTACAGGCTCTGCCTAGTTTGGGACCTGAAGGCCTTGTGTGAATGTTAAAAAAAAAAAAATATCCAAAGATTTCTTGGTAAAACATCATTGCGTTGAACCGAAATAACTGTGTAATTGAATAAATAAATAAAATATACATTTTTTATGTTATTGTAATTCCATTTTATATTTCATATGTCTACAAATACAAAACGCGGAGTTATTTTACCTTCCAATATTATAAATAAGCTGGCTTTATAAATAGATACGGAAATATTTTCAATATAATTTACGTCTACTTTTCGGATATAACGAACTTATCATTTTACTGTATAAAAACTTTTTATTGACAACTAGCAGCGCCCAGCGGTGTCAACACTCAAAACTATGAAAAAACTTGTCGAAGTCGGTACCATGCTCACAATATTTTGATAATTTTTAAACTATCATGGTGCCGACTTCCGTAAGTAATTTAATACTTTTGAGTGTAAAAGTCCGTTCCATGTTCTGATAAAATTCCAGATCCATGTTTTATATGTTTTTAGATGTTATACGTCGCAGCATTTCAACATCTATTGTAGATTATACTCTAATGTCGACGGTCATTATGGCAACAATTTAATCGATTATGGCTATTACTTTGCCACCAGTTGATGTAGGAGGTAAATTAACTACCCACCTTTACCTATTGTACCATATAACTGTGATTAATACAGAATATAGGTCGCTAATACCTAATACTAATATGCGTAACTGCTTATTATGCATACTGGTAGCATTACTATAACATTGTACAGTCGCGGTATAAAAATGTTCGCCATTTATTAGATTAATTTGTTTAAAACTTAGTAATAGAACGGACTGTTCCACAGAAAATTATGTTTAACTATAGAGATATTACTGAATTACCACAAGTATCTTACAGACCTTCTAGTTTTCATTGCTTAAGGAATGAGATGGAAAACGAATATTGTTGATCACCAGATTCAATCCCATTTCGGGCATCAACTTTCAATGAGTAATACAATACTTAGTTAATGCTTGCGTATGTAACTATTTCAAGACTAATATATCACCAAACATGTAGACTTTTGACAAATAATAAAGACAGCATTGTTTAAATCCGATTTTTATGCTCCATAAAATGTAACTTTTAAAAGTTTTAAAATTGTTATTTATTTTGTCACGTAGATGTCTACAATAATATGATACCCAATATATATATATATATATATGGTAATTTTAACAGCGGACTTACATAAAGACCATCACAAATTATCAAGATGAGGAAACACCGACTTCCAAGTTAAAATAAAATACTAATTTAATACTAATTCTTAATTACACTGCACCTACTACAATCACATTTGAGCCATCCACTAGCTATTGTCAGCCTATGGATAACTCAAATGCTCTAACCCGCTACCAGTTGGCAACGTGCCCAGAATGCTAGCAGCATTGCCACGTTGAATTTTTTTTTTTTTTTAAAAAAAGATTATAAGCTTGCGTTTGACCACTGTCTCACCTTGAATTGAATTGCAATGCTGATTCGTTCAGCCTAATATATGCCAGCATTTTGGTCACGCGTCGCATTGATCAACGCTCTGATAAGTTTTGGAAAATGTGGACCGTGAACACGATTTCTTCACCCACATTAAGGAAATCATCCTAGTAGACGTAACACTTTTCAGTTATTGGAGTGTAGCTCAAAAACCGCTCGATCGATTTTGATTAAATTACTGAAAGTAAATGGGACCACACGGGAAGCACAAGCTTTCAAATAAAAAAAGTGTCATCAAAATCAGTTCATCTAGTTGAAAGCTCGGGTAACAGAGGTAACAAACATACCTAATAAAAATACCAAAATTAAAAACCAGACGGATTGAGAACCTCCTCTTTTTTTAAGTCAGTTTAAAGAGTGCTCCGTGTACATGATTACTATTTATATTATATATATATATATATATTTTAAAAAATCAAAATTATTCGTACTCATTATATATATAGTTATATTATGTTCTAGTTCTCAGTTTCACCCGCGGATTACGGTTTTCGGGCTACTTCAACTATTTCACGGGAACTATATATTTCCGGAGTAAAAGTAGCATATGTGTTATCCTATCTCTTTACCAAATTTCATCGAAATCAGTTTACCCGTTTGAGCGTGAAGGAGTAACAGATGTGTTTGAATGATTTACTTATCCCACGGGAACAGCACTTATTTTCAGGATGAAACGTAGCCTAAGGGTTAATATAGGGTATAAACTATGCCCGTAGTATATTTCAGCGAAATAAATGCAGCCGTTTGAGCGTGTAGGGGTAACAAACATACGTAATCAATCAAATCGAATCAAATAATTGTTGTACACTCTAAGGCTTTCACGGCCGGCGTTGCATGTTGTATGTATTGCTTCCGGGCTGTTTGGCCGTGGTCTATGTGAAACTTTTGTTCCAGACGTTTCGTCAATCACTGCGGTCGGCATCTTCAGTGGTTCAGGTCCGAGCGGCGACAAGAGCGTAGAACTCTCCTCCGCGGCGTCTTCTCTGATACTGACTACTACTCAGTATCCAATGACCTGAACCACTGAAGATGTCGACCGCAGTGATCGACGAAACGTCTGGAACAAAAGTTTCACATAGACCACGGCCAAACAGCCCGGAAACAATACATACAACAAATAATTGTTTATTTTTACCTCACAAAAGGTTTCTTATGCTAAATATACAATTTAGAGGATACAAATATAAAAACCTTGCTTTGTGAGGGACTGGTGCCTGAAATAGGTTATAAAAAAACCTGTGACACAGGTCACCAGGCTACCTTCCGCGGATAGGATAAATATGCTGAAAATATCTCACGAAGATCATACTACCATTAAAATTACGGACAATATTTACAATAATTTCAATTACGGGCTATAATATCTACACATTTGCACACATACAAAATCTTCCCTTTATAATATTAGTGGGATTACCCATTCAAACGCAACGATCAGTCACCCTTATTGACCCTATAACAATTTCGTTAAATTGTGTCATGATTCATTCGAAATAATTTAATTTATTACTGATTTTATTCGATTTTGTTATTTCTCTTGGTTTTGTGCTCACGCTTATTTTGATTGAATTTTGTGAAAGCTAATTGATATTAGAATTTGTCAAGAATTTATATCTTGTTTTTATTTGATTTATTTGTGGTGAATAGAAGATATAACTGAATTGCCTCACAAGTATCTTACTGACCTTCTAGTTTTCTTTCATAGCTAAGGGGTAAATAATAGTCGCTCACCAGATAGTACAGTACCTACCTTCTTGACATGTTTTTGATTTAATTTAATAATTTGCATGTAGTAATTTATAATAGACTTTAATCGTCTGGGAATAAATAAATTTCAATTTGAATACCTCTGATACATAAGTCAAACATTAGATTTACTAAAAAGTAAACAAAAAGTTGCCGTACACATTTAAAATTGGTATTTATCTATACTAATTATAACAGGGAACTTATTATTGTGGGGCTATGAGTGTGACTAAAAAAAATATATGAAGACCACCACAAACTATTAAGGCGAGGAAGCAACGTCTCCCAAGTTGAATGTAAGTTTAACTTTTTAGTCGATTTGCTCGGAGGTATTGATTAGCGTAAACGTAGGTCATTATGATAAAAATCGCTATTTTCACAAGGTTTGTTGCCGTATTTGGTAAACTAAGTATATTAAAGTTAACAGAGTCCTAACTAAAAAGCTAAAAAGGATTGGCAACGTATTGTAATGCCCCCAGTATTACAGATATCCTTAAGCGACGGTGATGGCTTACCATCAGGCGGCCCGTGTGGTGGTTTGACACCTATTACATTAAAAAAATCGCGATAAACTTTAATCACACATTAACTAAATTTCACAATTATTATAAAATATTACACAACTTGTTTTACTTTATTGTTTCAAAAGCCTGTTTATTTTTTACTTAGGTCATTTGAAACTTTGACGTAATTGCCGCTTTTAGGGAAAGTTACGTAATAATTAACGATGTCCTCGCGGAAACTTTTTCATATTTATGAACGTCAGATGTCTTCAGCCCCAGAGTAATAAATATTCGTGGTGGTTCAGCAGTTCGTTCACCGATTGTAAATACATTATTCATAAAAATTGTGTCATATTTTTTCAGATGAACACATCGATAAATTGACCCGAATTTCATGTATTACACGAAATGCATAATCCATAAATTACGTGAGGTAGTTGTGAGATGTCGATAAATTTTGCTCATCTGCATTTTTATTTAACACACTATATTTTTACTTAATTTGACATCGTTTTCTCGCAATTCTGCAATGTTTCAAGCGGAAAAAAAACGTGATATTTGTCGAAACCACCCTTGACAAACGCTGCTAGATTACGTTCACACTTTGACAGAAAAAAATTGGCTACTAGTGAGAATAGAACCTCCGATTATAGCATACCGTCCTGTCGCTTTGCCATCTAGTCTATAGGTAGTAGCACTCCAATACTAGGCGTACGAATTTCAGCATCATCATCATCATCTCAGCCATAGGATGTCTACTGCTGGACAAAGGCCTCCCCCATTGATTTCCACAAGGACCGGTTGGAAACGGCCCGCATCCAGCCCTTGCCTACGTACGAATTTATTTCTTCCTTATTTACATCTGAGATGTTTTTCTTAGCGCCATCTACTTTCGGTTTTACAACATGGCGCATGTGACCATGCTGAAATATCGAGAAACGAAAACAAAACATTTGATCTTTAAACTCAAGGGCAAAATTTGTAGGACCATAATGAGAGCAGGGAGAGATGGGAGCTCTTTTTCATACATCATAATGTATGAATCTGAATGTTGGGCGCCAAAAGAGGGAGATGAAAGCAGAGATGCGGATGTTATGATTTATGTTTTTTCATTTGAAGTGCCTTTATTAATATGATTAAACTTTTTTGTGATTTTCGTTGAACATTCTATATAAGAGAAAAAAAAGTAAAATGCTTTTTATAAAAAATATTGCATTAGATCTACGTACCAAAAGATGGATATGTGGAAGACTAGAAAGGGCAAGATAAGGAATGAGCAGAGAAACCAGCAAATGATAATTTGAAAGGGATTGACTTGGTATGGGCATGCCATGAGGAGGGAATAGGGATGAAGATCATGTAACGAAAAGAAAATTTAACATTAATACAGAGGTAGAGGAAGGCCGAAGAAGGTATGTTAGGTAGTTTTAATTGTTCTTTTCTATCTGACATATGATTTCAATCAAATATGTTTTTGTAAACCCTAAGGCTTTCACGGCCGGCGTTGCATGTTGTATGTATTGCTTCCGGGCTGGCTACTCTCCTTCGCGGCGTCTTCTCTGTTACTGAGATCAGTAACAGAGAAGACGAAGAGTTCTACGCTCTTGTCGCCGCTCGGACCTGAACTACTGAAGATGTCGACTGCAGTGATCGATGAAACGTCTGGAACACAAGTTTCACTTAGACCACGGCCAAACAGCCCGGAAGCAATACATACAACAAATATGTTTTTATTTGTGACTGTGATTATTACTATGTTATAAACTAACGATAAGTGTAAGTGGTATTTATGGTACTTATTGTAATAAATAAATAAATGGATGGACTGTGTGAAGAATGATATGTGTACCTATGAAAAGTGTGAGCACTGAGGTGACTAATGATAGAAGAGATTGGAAGATAAGAGAATGTTGTGATGACCCCACCTAGTGTGGAATAAGAACAAAAAGAAGAAGAAAAAGAAAAAATACATGGTAAATATGCCGATGATAAAGTGAATTCTTATATTAGTGATCATGTCAGTATAAAAACTTATTATTCGTTGATACATTATCCGACAAAACTGTATGTATCATGGTACACGACAACGCATCACGCTGGGAACATCTGTTAGCTACATCTGTGCACTGAAATAAATGTTGAGATAACCGCGTGTGATTAATCAAACTGTTAACTATGCCATGGGACGACATGACGTGTGTTCTCTAACCGCCCACATTTGACATACCTATCTACTAGCATGGATACATCACACTGATATTATAGAGGCTTAAGTATGTTTGTCTGTTTCGTTTGTATGTTTGTTAATCCTTCATGCTCAAACGTCTGAACATATTTTCATGAAATTATGAATGAAGATAGCTTATACCCTGGAATAACACATATACTATTTTTTATCTTGGAAAAGTATAGTTCTCGTGGAGCAGGCTAAGCTGAACGGATTAGTATGAAATTTGGAATAATGATAGCTTATATCCTAGAATAACGTAATATTGTAACTTGGCATATACTACAGGCAACATTGTGTGACAAGAAAACACTGAGGTATATGCTCTGTCTCTCTTCTCTCCTAAGTCATGGCGGATTGTACAGATTGAGTTAGATTGTCGCGAAATAAAATAGTTTTCTATGCAAAATCCTGCAGTTATTCATTTAAAATCTACAAAGGCATCGGCCCATAAAATAAAAACCCAGAAGTAAAACAAAAAAAGTTTCAATATAAAACTCGATTTATTTCTACAGAGTTCACTTAAAGATTACTATAAATAAAAAAACCTTGTTTTTTACTATATCAGAACGTTAGAATTTTGTATTTATCACGAGTTTGTAAATAAACCAACGTACGTGAATCATAGCAGCACATCGACTGGTCTACGAGTTTAAAACTAAAATAGAATAGAAAAGTTTACGTTTTAGCTGTTTATGAGAACCATTGTTACATTTTGTCTGTGGCGACCCAGTTTGGATTAATAGAGGTATTGTATGGAGTAGCTCAGGTACTACGTATGTCTTTGAGATAGAGTATATTTATTTGACTGGCCGGTTAGCGCAGTTGGTAGCACTCTGCCTTCTGAGCCGCTGGTACCGGGTTCCATTCCCGGACAGGTCAAACATTTGTGTGTATGAACATGTCTGTTTGACCTGTGTCTGGGTGTGTATATGTATTTAAAAGTGTATATATGTAATATATAAGTATAGCAGTATATATATAAGTATGTATTTAAGTATATATATCAGTCATCAGGTTACCATAGTACAGGCTCTGCCTAGTTTGGGACCTGAAGACCTTGTGTGAATGTTGTAAAAAAAAAAAAAAAAAAAAACAAAAATTTTTACAACTAGCGCCCGCGGTTTTACCCGTGTGGTTTACCGGTTTCCTGCTACCTCAGTTATCCCACGGGAACTATACTTTTTCCGGGGTAAAAGTAGCCTATGTGTTAATTCAGGGCTTAAACTATCTCCATACCAAATTTCATCGAAATCTATGTAGCCGTTTGAGCGTGAAGAAGTAACAAACATACACACATACACACTAGCTTTCGCATTTATAATATTAGTGAGGAGAGTCGTCTGAGGAAGTACTGCCACCATATATATTTCTACCGCCAGGCAGTAGTGTTCGTATTACTATGTTCCGGTTTGAAGTGTATTGTTTCCAGTGAAATTACAGGCACATGAGACTTACCAACTTTATATCTCAGGGTGACAGGTGCAGTGCTTTTGCGAAAGCTTTACGAATTGAATCTGTCTATTGGCAGAGATTACTTCTCAACATCCTTTGGGCTTTTGCTAGTTCCGTCACCTTATGGCATAAAAAAAGAAAAAAAACCACAGAAACACGCTAATTACTCTGGACTCTTGCTATCTAAAGTGCATTTATCATTCAGTTGACTCTTAGTCATAGTCATAGTTATTTATTCATAACAAATAGTTACATGTGAACATCAATAAAAATAATAATAAGAACATCAGATATGCGTGAGCTCTCTCTGTATTCTAATTCTTACTAATAAGAAAAATCATTTTTTTTTATAGGCGATCGTAATTATTTTTTGATATTCAGCTAAAATTTAACGGTTTCTATGCTTGAATACGTGTGTTCCCTTCCATTAAAATATAAGTTGGTTTTGATTGCGTATGCGACAAGGTAAGTATGCATTTATTATCATATCTCATGAACTTTATTTACACAAACTTTATAATAATATGTACCAATATGTGAAATATATTGCACAAACTCGCTAACTATTGTCATTACAATACTAGTCTAGTCAAGAAGTGCCTACTTCTTGACTAGACTTTTGGTCAACTTTTTTCAGCAGTCTCCGAAAAATAAGATTGAAAATAAGATCCCATTCGGAATGGCATGTAGATGGTTTAAAAAAAATGAAGTTCTGCTTGCAGAAATTCATTCAACAATCATCTACGGACCGGACTACGGTTTTACCGTTACGTCAATTATCCTACGGGAAATACAGTTTTAACCGGATAAGAAGTAGTCTATGTGTTATTTCAGGGTATAAGCTATCTTCATTCAGAATTTCTTAAAATCCGTTCAGCAGTTTTAACGCGAAGTAGCAACAAAAATTTAAATGACAGAGATTTGACCATTATCTTACTTGAAGAATGCTTACTGGCTCTCAAGGACTGCCTGATTACAACATGTGTTTGGTGACAGTTTTTCAAACTTGGAGGTGGTAGCTAGCCAGGCGGGTACTCGAAAGTACCCGTCTGTCTAGCTCAAAGGTTATCAATTTCTATAACGATAGCGGTGTTACCTTCGACGGAAGTTCAAGACGTCGGTAGGGGTCGAACTAGCGTCCCTCAGATTGACGGCCAACGCTGATTGATCATCTCTTCAATAATGGTACGCATTTATAATATTAGCATGAGAACATATATTTCGGGTATACTGTTTAGTTGATCTGTATTTTTTGAATGGAAAACGATGAAACGTTACGCACCATGAATGGATAATTTATGCTTATATTCATAAACATAAATGAAGCTAAGTGGCAATCCCCTTCGCATACGCTATCACAGACTAATACCCCAGCGTTCCGATCGACAAAGGAACGCCTTTCGGTTAAACAGCTGTCAGTAATTCGATTAGACATGACGAAGAGGCGTGAAACTGACAATCTCAACCATCAGAGGAAAACCGAAGAAAACAGACAACGATTGAAACAGAACTGTATTCTGTTTATAAAGACAGCGATACATAACCACAGAGAAACTAAAAACTATAGAGATACGTTTCTACGTAGATGTAATGTAATTATTATTAATGGATCATAATAAAATAATATAAGAATGGTAAAATATTTTTTTATATGTATTACGTCAGTATAAGTTGATCTTACCCTCCCCCTACACTTCCTCATATATAGTACTAGCTGCGCCCCGCGGTTTTACGTGCGTGGTGATGAAAAACGGTGATGATGGTGATGATTTAAATAAGCCTATGTGTTAATCCAGGCTATAAGCTATCTCCAAACCAAATTTCATCGAAATCAATCTGTAAAGCTGTTTGAGCGTAAAGAAGTAACAAACAAACACACATACACAAACTTTCGCATTTATAATATTAGTAGGATTAACTTGACCCCACATGGTTCCCCCATTTTAAATTGTAACTTATACTTTAGTACGTACAAAATAGTTTGCCGATGTTTTTTTATAAAAATTTATCTACTCGCTACTAGGGGCGATGGCTACAGAGAAACGCTTCCCGCGATCTCTCGCACACTGGCTCACGTCATTCTATATAGAAAACGGATTAGAGCACCTTTTCTTTATAGTATCTCTGTGGTGCATACAACACTCACAGCCCGTTTGTCACGCGTGAAGATATTCAAAAGACATTTACATAGTAGAAGCACAAGTTGACCACGAATCTCTATTGAAAAAAAAATTTAAACATATCGTATTATAAATCGATAGATTTTTTTTATGTGACTAAGCAAAAGCCCCACATGATGTTAAGTGCTAGCTTCTGACTATATAAACACTTGTTTTTTTTCAACTTCTGTCTAAGCTCTCATAGGTCGAATAAATAGAAAAACATGATGTTAAGTGCTAGCTTCTGACTATATAAACACTTGTTTTTTTTAACTTCTGTCTAAGCTCTCATAGGTCGAATAAATAGAAAAACAATAGACAAAAGGATCGCGCTATCACGAGTCGCAGGGTTAATTAAAAAGTATTTATCAGCGTGTGGTAGGTGTGAATCCCCAGATAAATGTATTGTTCAGTTAAGCTTCTTTATTGAACAATAGACCCCTATGATAGTTAATGCTTTCAATTTTTTTTATTTGCCATTGTTAGTTTATGTGTAAAAAAATATGAAATACAAAGCGGGTTAAACGCAAAGGCACTATTTACCATAATTTAGGGGCAAATTTTGGATTTAAATGCAGACCAGTCTTTTACCTATTGGAGGCCCTTGGCACATTACGCGATAATGTGACCTCATGACGTTTAAACATCACTATTTTGATATAACTGCAAAAAAGTAGATTACCAAGGCTCTAAACCTATTTTTATATCTTCACAGTAACATTTAATGAATAGTTAATGTAATTTAATCCGCAAAAGTAATTAACACCTTTATTATACGGAATAAATTAATTATATGCAAAACCTATTAAGCAAGTACGCAATGCAGTCAATATGTTTAATATGTTAGTGTAGTAATTATAGGTTAAGTTTTAGTGATCTGGCGGGAACTAGGGGGTCCCATCTGTCGCGGGGCCTTGGGCGCGTGCCCAGTAAGAAAATAGGGCCTGTCTAAATGTATCACTATAATACGCAAAATATAAATGTTTAAGCTGAATTGCCTTAACAAACGCAATAAATCTGTGTTCTCAAAAAGTTTCAATTAAGTGAGGAACTTGCCATTTATTAACTGCGGTGACACTATTTGCAAACAAAAAGGTTTAACTCTAAAATATACCTTTTAGAAACAAGATACAGTTCCCAAAAGATACATTAACATAAAACGATGACTCCCCAGACGCAAAATGTGCTAGTTTCATAATTTGGCGAACATTGCACTTTAAGCAGACATAAATGTCCATTGTTTACCTAATCGCCCTCAAAGCCCATTTGGAATAAAAAGATGTATTATGATAAAAGCATTCAACACGCCTTTTTGATGCACAAGACCGCCGCCATTTGTTTTTCAGTAAAGCTTTATTTTATTCCTTTAAGGGTTTAAGAGGTGCCGATGACCTTGCAAAGGTTCGCGTGGTTTACAGGCAGAAGGGGCAGGACGAATCCTTATGTGTAGATTTCAAATATTACAAAATGTGCTCTACAGATAACTACGGGCTCGCAAAAAACATATTTACACATTTCTAGAGTTTTTGAATTCGTCGTTTCTTATGTAAGTAACAGTTCAAGCGCATTTGCTATTGCTGCTAAAATTGTAGGCAAAGAAAGTATATCTTTCTTAGCCATGGGGCGTTGACTGCTGGACGTATGCCTATGCCCATATAGGGGGGGATTTGCCAATACTCGCTACGCTTGGCAGGCGGGTTGGCGAGTGCAGTATGATTTTAATTTCTCAGAAGGCGCTGCTGCCCTCTTTCTGGGACGTGGTCCCTTAGCCGACTCTTACGGCACCCACGAGAAGAAATGTGGAGTACTATTCTAGGCCGTAACCACCACAGCACGGCACAAGAAAATATATGGTTGTCAATATATTATGCCTAATAAATTGTCAAATTAAATAACATTAGTTTAATCAGAATGGACCTGCTTAAACTGTCCTCATAGGTGGTATTATATTCAAGTTTATCAGGCATGTAGGACTATGAAAAATTATGCTGAAACGGCTCAGTGTCTGCTAAGAAAATGATTGAAATAGGTGTAAGGCGATGAAAGCCTTAAAGATTTAGCTTTTTTGTGTATTCACAATAGACAAGCGTTTGACCACCATCTCGCCTGATGTTAAGTGATGATGCGGTCTATGACAGTGAAATAACAGATCAAAGATGAACATCGATTTCAGTATTCAAGAGAACACTCAAATCAAAACTGTAAATAGAGCAACAGCTACAGTGAAACGTAAACATAATCGTTCTAATTTGATTTCAGCGTTATAAAATGGTTCCGCTACATTGATAGTCGTGCAAGCTGTATTATGAAGTTATTATCGTTCATCTTGCTCCATCACACTAATAATATAAAAGGATATGTGTGCCTAGACAGATGCAAGCACTTTCTCTAACCGCTAGCGACGAATATTTGTTCTCTAGCCCAGTTAGAGAATAATTTCGCACGAATTGCTTTATTTATGAGTATAGAGGAGCGGAGGCTGTATATTAAAAGGGTAAAATACAACATTCGTATATTGTGCTATCGTACCAAAACAAGGTTATTTGAACCTAACCGCACCTTCGTTAGAGCTCTTTAGAAAAAACTGCATTTACATAGCACCACTTATTTGAAATGGCATTCCAAAACATTTAATGGAATTGCCTAATCATAGATTATTCCCAGAATTTTAAAAATGGTTAATTGGCGAGAGTTTTTATTCTGTCAAGGATTTCCTGGAGAAAACATCTTGCAGATATTATGTTTAAAATGACAAATAGTTACTAATTTTAATATATTTTGAATTTATATAGTTTTATTTAACTTTTGCATACCTCAAATGAAGTTGTTATGGCGGACTACAAATATTGTAACCAATTTTATTTCATAAATGAGTCGGCTAAGGGATCGTGTAACAGAAGGTGGGCAGCAGCGCCTTCTGAGGATAGGAAATCATACTGCGCCCGCCAACCCGCCTGCCAAGCGTGGCGAGTATTGGCAAATCCCCCTACATGGGGAGGCATATGTCCAGCAGTGGACGACCTATTGCTGCTATGAATGAATGCATGAAAATAGTATTATATTATTTTTCGGCATAATTGACCGTATCTTTGAGTCGAACCTATTAACAATATCACCCTCACTCAATCATTATTGGCAGATAGGTACTTGAACACGAGGAGTTGTACTTTGCAAACAAAGAAAGAAAAGATGTTTCCCCATCGGATATAGCACTCGGGCCTGCGAATAAGTCCGGATATTACGTCTGCTATTCTGAGAATCTTTAAGAGGATATAACAAATCTTTATAATTTTATATATTACTTCGACTAAGATAAATAAAACCAATTTTTTATTTCCGAAATGTTTTGTTATTAAAACTGACGTGGTTTTGACACATTATAAAGGACGCGTTCGCGGTTCGCCTAGTACAGTACTAGGCGAACCGCGAACGCGTCCGCGAGCGCCCCGTATTATCCTTGAAATAGACCACCGAATGTGGTTGAAACTATAGTCGGAACCCTCTGACTTATTACGTGAGTAACTCCCGTGTTTTATACATTCATATTTCCGAAATGTTTTTTTTTTTTTAAGGTTACGAGTATAAGCTTACGTTTGACTGGTGTCTCACCTGATAATATGATGTAAACGGTCAATGTATGTCAACTGATAATCTTTTAGGTACAAATCATTAGAATTTGATAAGATTTTTAATACACGTGGAAGATCTAGCGTTTGACCAATGTCTCACTTGATGGACAGTGGATATGTAGTGTAAACTAAAACATTTGCTGGGTCTCAACGACTGGGGCCGGAACACGCTATCAGTTTTGTGTTGGTTTTTCAAACTTGCGCGCGGTGTCTAGACAGGCAGGTACTTGAAGGTACCCGCCTGACACCATGCTGGGAATTCGATAACGGAACACCGTTATCGAATTCCCAGCATGGTGTCAGGCGGGTACCAACCTTCACCGGAAACCCGTAGGTGAGGATCGAACCAGTATCCGTCAGCTTGACAGCAGATGTTATTACTGCTAGGCTATCTTCGCTTCAACCATTCTGGATATGAATATACTAATGGTCTGATAACTTTAAAGTATGTGCCAAATATATTCGAAAGTGAAAAAAGTGCAGCAAATAGATAGATAGATATTTAAATAAAACACTAACAACTAATTACAATACTGCAGCTGGTAGTATAACATTTGAGCAATCCACTAGCTATTGGTAGCCTATAGATAACTCAAATGTTCTAACCCGCTACCGGCTGGCAGCGTGCCCAGAATGCTAGTAGCAATCCACGTTGAATTGCAATGCTGATTCGTTGAGCCAAATATGTGCCAGCATTTTGGTCACGCGTCGCTTCGATCAAACGCGAGGAATTAAATGGAATTAGTGAGAATGTAGAATGTTCAAGAAATTTTCCAATTTTTACCTGAACTTAACCGTACTTTTTATCCGACTGCGAAGTAAGGAGAGTTATGGTTTTCGAATGTATGTAATACGTATGCACGTGTATTTCTTTGGCACGCCCTAGAGCCTATAAAATTTTATTTTTTAGTAGGCTACTAATATTTTGTAATCTGTTGGACTATGTATATGGTTTCTGTCCTTCTACGGGTCGAATAAAATTCTTATTCCTGAACGACATTGTATGGTTAAACTTTCTTTATGAGTAATTTTTAATTTATCAGCGTGTCTTTAAGACACCTTGTTATATGCGTCATCGCTAGTACACTCAGGTCGTAAAGTAGCGAATAGGTTCACGTTGATTTGTGTCATCTTATTGATACGAATTTGGCCAGTAAATATTCCGTATACATAAATAAAAAAACAATATAAAAATCCGAGAATCAACTTAATTTTTCAAATAAATTTTCTCAAACCTCAAATTTTGCAAATCATTTTCCGCGTTAAATATTCCTAACTTTTTTCCGCAAGCGCCCCAAATATATAATGAACGCCCAAGGGTGGCGCCTAAGAAAACTTTTTAAGATTGATCAGCCAAATTAAACCCCATATTCGAGTTTGATCGACGACAAATTGTTTTATATTGAACTGAATCGGTGAAGATCGTTGTCCTGAACTTTTCATTTAGTAAAAAAGTTAAGACAGCGTTGAAGTTTTACTAGAAAATTAATATAGCTTTTTAAAGCGATGCTATATTGCTGCAATAGTATTATAATATTTATTGTAGTGTTGCTGCCATGAATAAACGTATTTCTTTCTTTCTTTCAATATCGAAATAATTACAGTATTATATAAATTACTAGCTGCACTCCGCGGTTTTACCTGCATTGACTACAATTTTGCCGCTACCACAATTATCCCACGGAAAATATACTGTTTTCGGGATAAAAAGCTCATATGGTTTTTTTTTTTTTTTTTTTTTACATATTATAAGTTTGCGTTTGACAACTGTCTCACCTGATGTTAAGTGATGACGTTGTCTAGGATTTAGCACGCAAACCTAGAAGGTACCTATTCACTCGTTTATTCCAAGGTGTAAGCTATTTACATTCTAAATTTCATGCAAATCCATTTAGCCGTTTCAACTTGAAGGATAAGAATAAAAGTAAATGTATTGTGTAAACTGTGTACATACATGTAAACAGTATGGAGTAAGAAATATACAAACGACAGAAAAACTTTCGCCTTTATATTATTAGTGTGATTATGGTTGTGTCGGATAAATACTAAAATATATCTGCGTAAATATGAATATAAAGAAACCAAGTCTGTGTATACGTTATTTTTTATAACGTACTTTCAAGGAATAGAAGTAGTTGCCCGTTGTTTACCTATAGCTATAACCCAGGAGTGCGTTCAGCAGTTCTATCGGCCAAGCCATATCTTATTCTAACAGCGGATGTGCGGCGTTCACCAACTCCATTCGAGCATAATTTGCTCCACCCAATATTTTGATCTTATTATGCTCGCCGAGACCGAATCTTTCTACTTCTAGATTCGATCAAATCTTGGTCAGCTCTCAAAAGTGACATAACATATGCAGTAGTAACTATCACGTACGGCACTTTTACCATCGTACTAGCCGAAATCGCTTAAAAGCTCATCCACATATAATCGACACATGGGATTCACACACTGTGGGATTCAACCGGTCGTTTTTGCCATACACCTGCAAAATGTGGAACGAGCTTCCTCCCTCGGTATTCTTCAAAAGGAGAGTTAACAGTGTTGAAAGGATTTGGCAACGTATCGTAATGCCCCCGTGTTACAGATATCCATAGGCGACGGTGATCGCTTACTATCAGGCGGCCCGTCTGCTTGTTTGCCACCTAATTAATTTTTTAAAAAAAACGTGATCCTTTATCATTGTAAGTGACTTCTTCCTCTTCTTCTTATGCATTCTATGAAGAAGCCGTTCGTGAGACATCAATCAAATATTTTGTTCTATTAATATTTGGCCGAAACAGTTGCCGAACGCAGCCCTGGATTATTCAATTGGCCAGTGTAAAGGTATCTAGGTTTGTTTGCTACATATTAGATCACGTCATCACGTCTTAAGATGGTGACTACGGTCGAAGACAGACTAATCTATACTAACTAATATTATATAACTAAAGAGTTTGTTTGTTTGTTTAGTAGTAATGGACTATCCAACACATACAAGTATTTATGTGTTGGATAGTCCATTTATCGAAGAAGGCTTTAGGCTTTCTAACATCACGCTACGAAGTATAACTGAGGTAAAGGGAAAACCGTAATCCAAGCGGGTGAAGCCACGAGACACAGTTAGCAATGATCAAAAAACAGAAATTCCACACACACAACCACACCATTGCCAACACTAGATTAAAAACAGTAAAAAAATATGTGACAAAAGTGGAAAGCCTGTTCCACTATCGCCAGGCATAATTGATTTTCCGACCGCCACACTGGCCACATTATTTATTTATATTTGCCCTTATTCTGGTGAACATTTTGGAAGGTACCTGAAATGTTGCCAGGCTAGTTTAACAATAGTCTACATTGAATTCGAATGAATATGTGTATAATTAATCAAAGGTAAACTGAGGTATCTTGAAAGCTTTATATTTAATTTAATCCTCTTTAAACCTTAGCCAGTTTGTTAATGAATATTAAGGTTTGAGGATCTACCCAAAATAGGTTTAAGTGTAGTCAGGTAATTATTTAAGGATTACTTTGTATACCTCAAATGTATTATTATATATTATAGTATTCGAAAATGTGCTTTATATTATATTTACTAGTGCATTTTATTGGGCATGTCATGTAACAGTTTTAAATGCGTCCAATTGCCGTCTTAGGCAGTTTGAGTTTTATTATAGACTAACGGTCCGCCCCGCCTTCGCAAGGGTAAAAAATTTCAAATTATAAGGATCCCAATTTAAAAAAAAATGTAATATAGCCTATATCGGGGACAGTGTACCTTTCCAAATAAAACAAATTTTCAAATCGGTTCAGTATTTTCGGAGCCTATTCAATGTAAACAAAGAATTAATCAATTCTTTCTTCTATATTAGTATAAATTTGTGGTGCCATTCCGACAACGCTTTTTTTGTAGAAAAGATTGGTATTATTAATCCGTTTATACTATTTAATATTATGTAGTGCAGTGTTGTGCATATCATTAGTAATTCTACACTAAAAATGCACGCCCCTCTACAAATCATGATTATTTTACCGTGTGATTGTACTTTTATTATATGTAATCGAGTGCTTTCACTTTCGTGTCTTGCCAGTAACTGAAAGACCAATGCTATTGAATAGGTTGCGTGTATTTCATATATATGCATCTTTTGTATCTGAGGGTATTGATATATGAGGGTATTTGACTGGCCGGTTGGCGCAGTTGGTAGCACTCTGCCTTCTGAATCGCTGGTCCCGGGTTCGATTCCCGGACAGGTCAAACATTTGTGTGTATGAACATGTCTGTTTGACCTGTGTCTGGGTGTGTATATGTATATAAGTATATATCAGTCATCAGGTTACCATAGTAATAGGCTCTAGTTTGGGACCTGAAGACCTTGTGTGAAAGTTGTCCCATATTATTATTATTATATTATTTGGGTAAGATATTGGGAGCGAGTTTTTGTAAACTGGAAGATCTCTACTCACCTGTAATGTACGCAGAAATACATGGAACTCACTCCATGGTGATTTCTTTAGGACCAACGAACTAGGTATTATAGACCTTAGTTCGTGGTTTAGGATGATACGAGTTCGGTATGCAAAGGTTTGTTACATTTAAATTACAAATGTTACCCATATTAGAAAAATAGTTACGAATCACCGTTGATTTTTTTATTTTCTTTATACTATATAGATCTAGCGTTTGACCACTGTCTCACTTGATGGTCAGTGAGGATGTGGTCAAAAATGTTATCACGCTAGACCTAGAATACTCACTGGCTCTCAAGGACTGCTGCCTGAACACACTAAGTGTTTTGGTGACAGTTTTTTCAAACTTGAGGGTGGTAGCTAGCCGTACACTTGTACCGTGTACTTGAAAGTACCCTACCACCATGCTGGAGATTAGGTAACGGTGTTACCTTCACCGGAAGTTCAAGCTGTTGTTGGGGATCAAATCAATGTCCATCAGTTTGACAGCCAACGCCCCTCCCGCTGAACTATCATAGCTTCAAACTGAAGCATGACTGTTGATTGAAAACTGAAGCTGATTTACGAAAATGTAGTTCCCATTGAGGATCGTCGAAAGCAAGGAAACAAAATGAATAACAGACTGACAGACACAGAAATGAATATCATAAGATAGGTTAACCCTAGAAGAATTGTGTCAGGAAAAGAACCCTTTTCAGAGATTTAAATACTGTGGCGGTAGCAGTCGATGACGATTATGAATGATATGACAATGTGAGAACGCTCGAGTTATTATTATCTTGTTATACTACTCAAATCTGTGCGCTAAAGCAGTACAGTACGCAGGTATTCAAATGCAAAATTAATCTATTCTAAACTCATTGAAATTTCGAACTCCAGACTTCAAAGGAGATATTATTGTATCCATGAGTATATTATTACGGCCATGATTGTATCTTACAGATATATTTTGAAAATAGAACGTCTATTATACACGTAACTTTATTTATCTGTGTGACAAATCTGTCACCATCGGGTGTTAACGGTTATGTAGTTGAAAGTTTGTTTTTTTATTAACCAATTTTTAACGTCACGGCTTCCCATTTTCACTGGTACGATGGTAATTTGTTTAACATGTGGGTAAAGTTGATTTTAGGCGTGAGTGCTTGGATTGAAACCAGAGCTAACGGATGGTTCAAAGATTATAGGAAAGTTCTAGAAAGAACCCTGGGCGTAGCAAAGGTTTCAAAACAAAACGCTGAAAAATCTTACCTTTGAGTGAATCACAACAATTTTCACTGGACCAGCATTAACTAACGAGAAATTTTGTTGTGGATTCGGCTGCGCTGGCGTTCCTCAGGGTTCTGTGCTGTCGCCAACGCTCTATTTATTCCACATCAATGACATGCTGCATATAACCTTTGACCGGAGGAAAAAAGGTATAGGTCATTTTTAATGTAAAATTTTAAGTTCTATAAATCTTCTTCAGAACTTTTTTCGCGAACGTTTACCATTTTCGAGTAATTACGAAAAGAAATATTCAAAATTTTATTCAACCCTTGCCGGTGGTTGCGCACCCTAAAATCTATAGACTTTTTTTATATGAGTAAAACTACATAATATTAAAAATGCAGCCTTTAGACTGAAATTTTATTTTAAAAGTTTATTTAACTGGATTATGCATAATAGCAACATGCATTGTTATGCGGATGACAGCTCTAACGATACACAATATATCAGACGTGCAAACATAGTCTAAGGTAAACATTGTATGTATAAATGTTATAACTGTTGGTTGACCATAAAATAAAATAAATAAATAAAACCATCTCTCGTGCAGTTGTTGAGGGGAGTAGGAATAAATTTGTGCCCGAAATTGAGTCTTCCCTCGTCCAGGTTTCAGAGTGGGTAAAGTATGTAACGCGGTTAAATTTAACCCTGCTAAGACAAAAGTTTGCGCGTTCACCATTAAAAAACCAATTTTCTGTAGCACCTCGATTTCAGGACACTTTCCTCAAGGTCTCGGAGTATCTAAGTATTCTAGGTATTCACATTTCTGCGTGCAGTTCCACGAACTAAAAATCATCCAAAGCCAAGCTCGCATCCAAGAAACTTAGTGTGCTTAACAAAGCGAAGCGATACCTCACACCAATACAAAGACTGTTACTTGGCACAAGGCCTCACGTGAAGTTCTGCTCCCACCTTTGGAACAGTGGACCTGAGTACCTATCAGCATGAGCTTCTGGATGCATTGCAGCGTAGAGCTATTAGAATTGTTAAAGACTCCAAGCTCACCGCAAACCTAGAGTCCCCCAGTCATCCGCAGTGATATTGGCTCTTTGTGTATTTTCGACGGTAAATACTGAGTGTTCTGATGAACTCTTCAACCCTATTCCAAAAAAATCCGTAGTAAAACCTTAATGGTTTTACCACGGTGCTAGCTGAATTGGCCTTATAGCTCATTTAAATATAATGGACACATGGTATTCACACACTCTGCGATTCAACCAATCGTTTTTGCCATACACCTGCAAAATGTGGAACGAGCTTACTCACTCGGTATTCCCGAGTAGCAACAATAACGTAATGTCCCCAATGTACAGATATCCATAGGCGCCGGTAATCGCTTACCATCACACGACCCGTACGCTTTTTTGCCACCTATTACATTAAAAAAACTCAAGGCGAGCGGAAGAAAATATTCTTTCAATCGATCTATTTGGTTATGAATATGACTCTAAACACACGTGTAACTATTTAGGAAGACATTTTGTATATCTTATCTATATCCTTTACATATAAAAACATTCGTCACTCTCTAAAATTGGAATATGAAAACAACTTAATTCATAAAACGTTCCAGAAAAAATATGTTGACCTAAAATTTTTCATTGAAACGAAGTATTTGTGAGTCATGTTTAATGAACACTGAAGGCGCTCTCATAGATGAATGGAATAGCATACACCAACTGGGTTGAATGCGTTTGCTCTATGTGATTTCAAGGATAACATCTGGCTTCATAATTTTGTTTGTATGTGTGATGTATGATCAGTATATGTTTTTTATAAGTGATGATTATTATTATACGTAATCGGCTTCTAGTAGTCGATGAGCCGGCTCAAAAATGCCTACGTCATATGACGTCACAATTAACTGCTTTTATAAATATGACCATCATCTTTTCAGCATACCCTTTAAGATAAGCACAAATGTGGCAAATCAAAAAAAATGTGGTAATCTATGGCCTTATCTGTTTTAGTTCAGAAGCTCCTATGGCCACCTACAAGCTCCATCATCAGACCCTGGTTAACATTGAAAAACAACCACTCGTCAAGACGATTCAAATGAGCCGAAACTCGATGAGGTTGTGTTGTTTTATTGCGAAGTTCCCGTGACCACCTTCCAGCTCCGTCATCAGATCAGCACCATGTCATCATAACATTGCATTGTCGCGCGATTAACACATGTATGCAACATTTCAGGTCAATCGGTCTGAGAAGTGGATCAAATTTAATTTGTAAGATATGATGACAAACATCGGGACAGGTGAAATTAAATAAGAGCTTGTAAAACTTTATATTTTGCATGTGTAATACCATTGTCGCATAATTCATACCTTACTAAAATTAGCAACACAGCTTGCATTCATAATGGTACAGTTTTCTAGGAAAATAAAAGAAATAAATAACTCCTTGCACAGATTTATTACGCGAATAGTATCACGTCCAGAATATCTCTGGGGCATAAACCGTTCGCAACATTCTTCTACAAGTCACAAAATCACTTTCACAACAAAAAACACTTGGAATTCGGCCTTTGTCTCGAATACTTTAATGTTTGCTTAGGATTCACAAACACTATTTTGCAACTGAATCAATTTGACTATTTTATTATTAATGGAGCCATATGAAAAAGTAATTTTGTTACGGATGGTTAAAAAGTTAGAGTTTCCAAAGAAACAAACAAATACACGTATTCACACTCACACCCATAAACTAGGATACCTTGTATCGCAGGAGACATGGACACACACAATCACAGTACACAAAAATCTAATCACAGAAATGTTTGCCCCTGCCGAGATTCGAACCCCGGTCGCGATTCGAAAGTCAGTTTTACTAATCACTAAGCCACGACGGCAGTCAATACAAATATGCAAATTAAACTTATAATAACAGAAAAACACGAGAATTGTAACATTTCATCCAAACTGTATTTATCCGGTACATAATCGTAGACTGTTGAATTAAAAGTACCTAAACAATTGAATATTTCACGATATAACTACTTACAGGATTAGAATGGGAGATTTCGCAAATTTTATTTTCTACCGCTTTAAGAACGGACAAGCATAGCCGATGTGACGCCTCTCGCCTCTCTTTGGCGTAGCGAATGGCTCCGTAGCCTGCGGGCTTACTCTTGACAATCGATTCCGATCGTACATTGTAATTTCGATCGACTTCGCGCAGATTGATACTTTTAACCGCAATATTAGTGCACGATTGGAATCGAAGTCGATGGAATTTGACATAAATACAAAATGACGTTGAATGAGATTGGAACTGATTAGTATTGGAATTGGATTGATATTGAAACTGAGGTCAACACTAAGCCTTCTGTAAAAATATATAGAATTGCTAAGCTACTCAACGCAATGTTTGCAAGGACTATATATAGACAGAAGACTACGTTCTTCATATGGGCGTACAAATGTAATAATAATCTATTTAGTGAACTCGATTTTTACTCGTTTTTTACTACTTTCGCCAAATTTTATCTAGTCCTTATTTGTAAGGCTAAATTTTTAGGTATGTAGTTGTTATTATAATATAGTTTACCTAAAGAAGCATATACTAAAATTATATTAGAAACTCAAAATACTGTATATTTAATCAAATTATAAAAAAACCAAGACCGAGACGAATGTAAGTGTTAATAAAAATCTATTGTTGTAAATTAATTATTAATTATTGATTCCCACGACACATAAAATGCCGTCCTAATTATGACTAACGACCTATCTACAGTACTATTATAAACTGGAAAAATATTTTAGTGTGTGTGTATGTTTGTAATGAATAAACTCAAAAACTACAGTGCCGATTTCAAAAATTCTTTCACCTTTGTAGATCTACATTCACCTTGAGTAACATATTTATTGCTAGAAAAGAGTAGGGATCCTCACTAAAATTTGATTACGTAACCCAAGGTGTAAAAAAGTGCCCTAAAACGTCTTTCGTCGCATGCGCTGCGTAAACTAATGATGATAGAACTAAAGTATGTTCTGCAATATTAAAGAACAAATCAATATCTACAAAAAACTGCCCGACACCATATTATTATGTCCAACTATTATCGTTATGTCACAATTACCACTTTTTACATTTTAAAAGCTTATAGAAATACCGACCAAAATTAGACAATGTTATCCATAATTGTAATGTAAAATTACAAAAATTAAAATTAAAATTACTCTCCGACCAGTTTGGAGAGTAATTTTCCAGTGTTTACCACGTGAGTCCTAGTCGGTTTGTTACATTACAATTATGGAAGAAACTCGCGATAGTTTTCAGACTGAAAATGTTATCCATACTTCTGTTTAAATCCTTATCCAAATAAATCATATTGTTTTCAAGACTGTTTCAATTCATATAGATAACTTTTTGAGTTGTTCAAATCGGCTATCTACCAATCAATCTGGTGAAAGTATGGTTCCCGTGGGATAACTGAAGTGGCGGGAAAACCGTAATTCACGCGGGTGAAACTGCGGGTCACAGCTAGTATAATATATGAGCATAACGTAAAATTAGAACCCTTTTCGGGAATAAAATTATTTATTATTATAATCTTCATTTCTGATATAATTATATTTTAAAAACATATTTTTCGATCAAATTTCTTGTGGAAATGTTTAGACTCTAGATTAACACATAGGCTGCTTTTCATTCCGAAAATAATTGTTCTTCCCGTGAAATAAGCAAATAATTCAAAAACATCTGTTACTCCTTCACGCTGAAACGGCTATACCGATTTCGATGACATTTTGGTACAGATGTAGGTTATAATTATGTAATAACACATAGGCTATTTTCATCCCGAAAAAGTATAGTTTCCGTGGTATAATTGAGGTGGCAGGAAAACCGTAATTCACGCGAGTGAAACCGCGGGGCGATACTAGTATTTTTATAATTACAAAAATCTTCACTCAATCCTCACAGACATAACAGTAGTTTTAAATATAGCAAGTAATTTATCATCAGATACTAATCTTTAAACTGTAGAAATGTTAATTAATCAACTATATTTTATGAAGTGAATGACCATTGTGGAGTAACCACAATTTCGAATTAAGCCATTTTTCTTGCTTGAATCCATTTACTTCTAAATTTAATTAAACCGTTCAAAGGCTGATTTAATTAAAAAAACCCATAAACCGACCCGTTAAGATCGTCGTATTTATATTTATTGTGGCTCGTTAATATCAATATAATTCCTAAAACCCAATCTTTTTTTAAAACTTTTTAATTGATACGTGTTCTTGCTATCTTTATTTATACTATAATATTATAAAGAGGTAAAGTTTGTGAGGTTGTAAGGGATAATCTCTGGATCTACTGAATCGGTTAACAAATTCTTTAACCAATAGAATGCAACTTTATTTGTGTCTTAAGCTTTTCATCATCATCATCATCATCATCACGCGGGTGAAACATCAGTAATCTCACATAAGTAAGCACATAAAAATATCAGGAAAACGAACACTTGTTACATTTTCAATTCCATTACTGATTTTATTTTTGTCAAAATAATATAAGGTTTTGTAAGAATATTTACGTATGTACTTATTTACTACACGTATACAAACATCTTGTAAGAAATTTGATGACAATAGGTTATTTATTATAATAGTTTATGACATGTAAATTGGCTTTATGAATAAATTGATTATGATTATGATTATTAAAAAAAACTTTATAAATATCATGTTTCAAAAACTATTTCAACGTTATTGATGTTAAATTAATAAGTAAGAAAATAATTTGTAAGTTTGGAGAGCTGTTGAATAAGTCAAAATTAAATTTGGCAGAACTTATATTAGTTGATAGACCAAAATTAAATTTTAATGAAATCTCAAGAACATAAACAATTACGTTTATGTAAACAAAATCCTTTTCTATAAAATTACACATTTGACTTATATAACTAATCTGAAATTGTTCTTAACCTATTATCTAAGGTAGTTAGCGCTTTCGCCATGCTGTTAGCTTACTATCTAGTTTAATAAATAAATAAATGACTTCATAATATCTTTCTATAGTTAGTTATATTTATTTTTCACTTCTCCAACATTCTAGAAACATGTTAAGTAATCATGTTTTTTTACACAGAGGCTCGCGGGTGTTTACAGGCGGAAGAGGCGGGGCAAACCCTAATGCGTGTTAATTTAAAATACTATAAATATGTTCTTTTAAGACATTTATAATAATCCATATGTAAGATTTAATGTCTTTTCTTCTGGTTACAAGTTCAAGAGCATTTAAAACTGCGAGAATGTTTGATTTATGAAAAATATGTACGCTCAGAAATATTTTTTCACTAATAAATTAGCAAATGAAACCTAATTTTAATCAATCAGAATTAAGCTTCATGGAGTGCTCTTACAAGTGGTATTTTTAACCTACTTCAAAAAATGAGGATGTTCATAATTCGACCCGCATATTTTTAAAATTTTCTCCATTCTATCATCGGTCAACCAGACGTACGACTATGCGCCACCGCTACATGGTAGATATACCACCGTTACGCACGAAGCGTTTTGCTTCCACTTTTATAATGCGTACTGCCAGAGAGTGGAACTCACTGCCTGAGTCTGTGTTTCCCGATATGTACAACCCCGGAGTCTTCAAGTCGCGAGTGAATAGGTTCCTTCTAAGTTTGCGTGCTCCACCTTAGACCGCGTCGTCGCTTAACATCAGGTGAGACAGTGGTCAAACGCAAGCTTATAATCTTTTAAAAATAAAAAAAATAAAACATATATTCTTTTTTTTTACTCATTATAAATTGCGGTTGACAACTGTCTCACCTGATGTTAAGTGATGACGTTGTCTACGATGTAGCACGCAAGCCTAGAAGGTACTGTTTACTCGTGACTTGAAGACTTCAGGATTGAACGTAGTAGTACTCATAATGTAATTACATGTAGTACTTTCAACAAAATAAGCTAAAAAACTCAAAAAATTTCTGCTTGAAAAGTCTAAAATTGTCTATTTATTAAATGGAGTTATTTACGAGTGATCAGCACTTTGTATCGCAATAAATGCTTAGTCAAGGCGTAAATTGCGCAAGCACGTGAGTATGTTGAAAATTGTTTGTAAATTACTCATACAACTGAAACTCTAGTATTGATTGACAGCTAGCCATGATATAAGAGTTCACTCAAATTTAAAACGTCCGATTATCAATTTAACCGTCGGTCAAACAGTTCATCCCATACAGTTAACCGACGGTTAATCTATAATCGGACGTTTAAATTTTGGTGAACTCTACCCTAAATATCGCAACGATGAGCAAAACAGTTGAATTTTATTATAAAGCGTGTTTCACATTGGAGTTTTTAACGTAGAGAGATTGCAATATGGGTAATTTTTCTGTTTGCGCTGTTTTCCGTTTGCGACGGTATTTTTTCCATTTTCAAAGCCTTTACAGCGTCTACGCAAAGCATCCGACCTCGCAACGAGAAAGCAATAACGTTTTACACAGCACGGCGTCACGTCTACATGAGCTATTCTGTATCCATTCTCTTTGTGAGAGCTACCCATGCTCTATATTTACTTATAGCTCGCGCAAAATTAAATGTCAAATCAAGAAATGTAAATCGATCAAAAATGTTACTTACATGTGATCAAGTGGTTTAATTTTATTTTATTATTTTACAAAATCCACAGCTCTTAATTAACAGAGTTTGACTGATGTATGTTATTGTTAACTACAGTCAAAAACGGATTTCCATTATATAGTTATAACATGTAAGACAGTCTGTGCCGCTAGGCATGTCAGATATAACTGTTTTTTTTTTCGGGCAAATGCCTTTATTAGAATAAAACACTAGTAACTAATTACAATACTGCAGCTACTACAATAACATTTGAGCAATCCAAAAGGCTATTGGTAGCCTATAGATAATATATATATATATATGTGTTCAACTGGATTTCTAAATGTTAGATTGCTGGCTTGTCGTGGTGTGTGAAAGTCTGAGAGAGTGTGTATGTATAAGGGGTTTTTATGGTGTATGTGTGTGGGTGTGAGAAAATTAGAATATGATATATTAGAATAAAAATCAGTATGAGAAATACATAAAAATATTATAAGACATGAACGTAGTTCTATCTCTCTTCGCCAAATGTTTATATGCTATATTACGTTTATAATAATGGATATAACACTTGAGACATAAGTTGTATTAAGGTATATGACCAGGTTATATTTGTACGTCTCCCCTTCCATCTTTTTCGTGGGACGTAATGAGTGGTTTAGGGAAAAACAACCTAACGCTGAGCTTCTGCACATACATCTCTCGCTAAACCACCTGCCAAGCGCGGCGATTATTGCCGAATTCCTCCCGAAAAATATTAACGAAGCAATAGACTAGGACCACAGTCCAAAGCATGGGCTTTGGGGATGGGATCTGGTCCTTGTAGGTCAAAGCTTTAATATTCTGCAAAAATAGACGAAAACCCTTAGCATTGACTATAATCTCAAATCTTCAAAGAATCGTCCACAATAATACCCGTAATAATAAATTATCCGTCTTGGCTGCTCACCAGCAATGATAAATAAATAAACATCGCTTTCACACATCGGAACGTGGAAAATTTCACGTTTTTACGGTAGTTAGGTTTTTATTACAGTGTATGAATTTCAATTTATGATCGCTTATGTAGTTTTTATTTGAAGCAAAGAAATTATGAAGACGGTGTTATGAAAATTAAAAATTAAATTATGACACTGTGAGCACAACAACGCGCGTTTGTATGTAAGTACAGTAGAATCAGTATGATTTAGAATCTTACTGTATCCGGCACTTTAAGCACTTTATTTTACTTAGTCCGGTTCGTCTAATAATCCGGCACTTTCTGCTCATGCCACCCCGCTCTCTACTCTCGGTTTTTTTTTTTGGCAATTGGCATTAACACGTATATCTATTATATTCGTAACGTATATCGTTATATCTATTATCCGGTATTTTCAAATTGAAAATATCTTAGCTAAAAATGTGAAATAAAGCGGCAACATTAAATATAACTTTATAAGACTCTTTTGTATATATAAACATATTTTATTTCATAAATAATCAAATAAACCAAGCATTCCAGTCCAGGATCCCGTAGTTTTTAATAGTGCCGGATCAGTGATCCACATTAGATATTTTTGGCATGTATGTGATCATTTTGACAATAGAAATAAGGATAAAATTACTTTACCCAATTTTGGATTAGCGAATACGAATAAGTACTTCCTTTCCTAAGAAGGACTATGTTGCTTTTTTATTAGAATCCCAAAACGTATAATGGAACTCACAGAAGGAAAAAATTATATCGGCTTAAAATAGCATTCAACATAAATAACCTCTTTTTTAAGGGTACAGAAACAATCTAGAATAAACAAAGATGGCGCGATCCTACATTGCTGAAGTTCTTATGATTGAAATAAACGTTGTAAATATTCAAAGGATGATCTAAGAAATAGTAAGGCCGTGAAAATAAAGTTGTCGCAAACATTTGACCTAACGAGAGATCAGCGAGGTCGACGCCCTCGCTGATCCTCTCCGACGTCGGCGCACGGGAGGGAGGAGAAGGCGATTTGCAGATCGCCTCCTCGCCCCACCCGTGTAGTAGGGTCATCGGTTGGGTTTATGGGCCCCAACCGACTCAATGGCCCTACGTGCCGGGGAGCGGCTGAAGGTCTGAGCTAAGCCGCTCTGTCTGCCGTTGGTCCGGTTGATGGCACCGGACCTTAAGCCGGGGCGGGATGGAAAGTACTTCCCCATCTCTCCCCGACAGGCTGCGTCTGCTCGCCGGGGTGGTTTGGTCGGTATGGGCCCGGCTTCTCTGGATTGGAGTGTCCATTAAACTGAGTCCGACAGACGTCGCCTGTGTCCCATATGACAGGCGGAAGTCCGTAAAGGGATTAACCTCGTTAAAAAAAAGAAAAAAAAAAAAAAAAGGTATGGACACACACAATCACAGTGCACTTACATTCAATACCCTAGGACAAACATCTATGTACATAATAGAAATATTAAAGTCAGTGTCATTCACCACTGAGCCACGGCGAAATCAAAATTGATCAATGATTGATCGATGACAGCAACCGATAAGAGGTCAATAAACTGTTTTTTCAACAGCTGTAACATTTTAATAAGGTTGTACTGTATTTTTTTAATGGTGACTATGTCAGCCCCCTATTGGCCACACATGTATCTACACTGACATAATTATGTAGCATCATTTATGATCCGATATTTGGACCGATATGGTTGCAGCTTGTGCGGCTAGAATGCTTTTGAATATACCGACATCACCAAAGCAAGTTTATAGTTAGTAGGTATTTAAGTAGTAGTAATAGTAGTATTTGTAAATTGGAACATCTAAAATAATACTATAATTCTTATTTAGTTTCCATTGCATAAATATAGCCATAAATATTAAATCCGTCTACTTATGTAATAATATAAAGTTTAAATGCTACAAGCATTTAAGCTTTATATTATTTTAGTTTTGTGTTCGATTTTCTTATTAATAGAAATGTACACACCGTCCATTCTTTCACGCTTTCTCCTATGGAAATGGGTCTGGAATAGATCGCTTTAAGCGAAAGACCATCCAGTGCTATACCTAAGTAATTAAATATACTGTAATATTTTATAAGTTTTCTCTATGTGGTGTTTCAATAAAGTGTTAATATATCTATCTATAGTTTTTCTCTCATGTCCGCGCTTCGGACGCATTCCGCTAAGAGGTGGTATACGTCATCTTTAGTTCCGCATAGCTCGCAATTAGGGCTACCCACTATTTTCATCAAATACGTAAAGCTATTCAAAGGAACATGTCAGAAACGCAATCTATGAGAGAAAACAATCATTTTCATGGTTCATTGTTTTATAGGTGCTGTGACTACATCCTTTACAGCAAAAAAAAAAAAACATTTTTGTCCGAGTAAAACAAAACGCACACATTCCACAGCTTACGAACATATATCACTATGATTGAATCCATTCTAATTTCGTAGGTATTATACAACCCGTACAAAAAAATTTAGGTCGTCTGTGATGCAATATTGGGGCCTGCCAGAGAGAAAAGTGGCGGGAATTAATCATATTGTTTACTTCTCTTTGTTTGGAGATAGCACAGCCACTGACCTGAGCCCGTCTCGGCGGTTCAGTCATCTGTCATCGTTGGTACAGAAATACTTTCTTCATTTTATTAGCTATGTGTATTATTAAACTAGAATGTGTATAGATATTAAATGTAACTATTAAGTAAGTTTATTATGTTCTACTAGTACCGCTCTGCGGTATCATCCGCATGGATTACGGTTTTACCGCTACATCACATATTCTACGAGAATCATAAATTTTACCGGAGTTAAAAGTAGCCTATGTGCTATTCTAGACTATAATCTATCCCTGTGCCAAATTTCATCCAGATCCGTCGAGCCGTTCTGGCGTGATTGAGTAACTAACATCCATCCATCCATCCAAACCTTGACATTTATAATATTAGTGTTTGTTGTAATCAAGATAATGTCGTTGAATGTGTACATAATATATAAATATTATATTCTAATATGTATTTTTAAATGTGATTAAACAACGCCAGATTGTACTATTCTATTCTCTTAAGCGAAAAGGGTTGTTTGGAAGTTACCTATCTATTTATTATGAATCCTAATGTGCAGACGAACATTGTATGAACTTACAACTACTCAATACTCAATACTCATTTATGGACAACTTTAGTCACACGTCATTTAAATATAATAATAACTTATACACGAGTACTAAAATTCGACACTTAAGTTAAATAATACAAAAATCATATAAAGCACATTTCGAATGAAAAATAAAAAATAAACTACTTACTAGTAAGTTTTATAATATCGATATTCGAAAGTGATTCATTTTAGATCATGATCATAGACGTTTGTCGTGACATATTATTATGTAATTTAATATTAATAACAGAAATTAAATTATTTCAAAATGATTAATATTTAATGAACTAAATATAATATACAATATAATAAATCTACAGTCGTCGTGAATCAGTAATCAATGACACTTACTTTAGAATCTCGACCGTGGATTAGAATCCCGGCTGGGGCAATGATATTTGTAATTTCTTTTTTTTAAGATTATTATTTTTTAAATTATTATTTATTAAGATTTATTAGCTTGCGTTAGACCACTGTCTCACCTGATGTTAAGCGACAACGCAATCTAAGGTGAAGCACGCAAACTTAGTAGGAACCTATTCACTCGCGACTTTAAAACTCCGGGTTGTACCTATCGGGAAACACAATAAGTATAGTATAGATACTTGTTCTCAAATTTTGGATGTGTGTGTAATATGATGGTGTGTATTTATACCTCCCACGACACAGGGTATTTTAGTGAATGCGTTTATTTTAGCCTCCTTGTAATAATTTCCCTACTACTTATGTATTGTTTACTATGCATACAAATGCCACTTCATCATCATCATCTCAGCCATAGGACGTCCACTGCTGGACATAGGCCTCCCCCATTGATTTCCACAATGACCTGTTCGAAGCGGCCCGCATCCAGCCCTTGCCTGCGATCTTAGTCAGGTCGTCTGTCCACCTGGTCGGTGGCCGTCCTATGCTGCGCTTGCCAGTCCGTGGTCTCCATTCGAGAACTTTTCGGCCCCAACGGCCATCAGTTCTTCGAGCTATATGCCCTGCCACTTCAACTTGCTAATCCGCTGGGCTATATCGGTGACTTGCGTTCTTCTCCTCCTCCTCATTTCTGATTCGATCACGTAGAGAAACCCCGAGCCTAGAGCCCTCTCTATAGCTTGTTGTGCGACTCTGAGCCTGCTCAGAAGGCCCATACTCAGAGACCACGTTTCGGTTCCGTAAATGCCACTTATAAATTCAGAACGAAAATTGCAAATCTAATTTTTTTTTAAATACACACTTTAAATCAATATCCCATAGGTTGGCTCAACTAATAAATAATTTAGAATTTTACATGGTAATGTGATTCTGAGGTAAAAGTAAATCTCTTTAGCAAAAATCTTGTTAAGTTGCTCTGTCTTCTCTTACAGTTTAATTTATAATAAACTTTCCAAACCAAAAAAAAAAAACCATTCGTAGGCTACAGAAAATTACGTTTTCAGTACTTTTCAAGCTTCATCTTCACTTCAGCTTTCATTTCAGCTGGGGCTACACTCATAATTCCAATTTGTGCTTCGACCCTATTCAGTATCTGAAGACGAGAATACAATTATCGCTCGGAAAATTATAAGGCCGGAGCGATTCCCATTGAGGGTTTTGGAGAGGTTTTCGGGGACATTTGAACGTTTCTAGAGCTACGATATACATTTTGTATATTGATTTTGATTACTGTATAACTCCTGTATGTATATTTAACTAGTAGCACCCTGCGGTTTTACTCGCGTGAATAACAGTTTTCTCGTTACCTCAATTATCCCACCGGGACTATACTTTTTCTGGGATAAAAAGCCTATGTGTTAATTCAATGTTTAAACTATCTCCATAGCAAATTTCATCGGAATCGGTGTAGCCGTTTGAGCGTTAAAAAGTAACAAACATACACACATACACATAAACTTTCGCATTTATAATATTAGTAGGATTAGTAGGATAGGATGTACAGTTGGCCAAATATATCGTCTACTAACCTACGATTAAATATATCATATAATCATAAAATAAAAAGGTCGTATTTCCAGCTCAATCATGTTCTGACAGTCAGATAGTTGCTATATATAGACCGCTGTTTTGATTGCACAGAAACTTTTGTCAAAACTAGTACGCCGTATTCTTTGTCGACTGTACAATGTACATCTATCTACATGTCATGTATTTAAAATGAATCTCTATTTCACTCCATAACTTGAAAACGACTTTACTGAATATATTTATATATGTTTTTTGGTTCTAATACTTTTAGGTACAAGGTAGTGTACAAGGATTTTTCGGAAAGAAAATATCTCGGATTGGAGTTGGTCGACGGGTCGTGCCCTGCCCTGCTCTAGCCAGACAATTTCTAGAAAGTATTATGAATAATAGATCGTCATTTGTTTCCTTTCAAGTGTACAGACAGCGATATCACCTATCAACAACCGCGCTGGTGTGTGGCGGCTTTCGCTTATCGCTCTCAATCACCAACGGCAATTTCACCCACACCACCGTGAAGGTTTTAGGAAACGGTTTTCGCATCGCTTATCGCGGAGATTATGCAACTTTTCGTCGTGTTTATTGTTCACGTCACTGCGTATCTCAGTCGACCTGCGCATAGCTAGATGTAGTCGCAGAGGTGGCGGAGCTTTTCATTAATTAACTCAAATGTGTTTAAAAATACTTGTTGGGTTATAAACATTACAGCCAAATAATATAATTAGCCGTTCAATTAACAGCCTAGCCTTTTTACTAAAAGGCGCCGTTAACTTCCTGAATGATATACATCCATAGTGTCTATTACAATAGATATTGAATTGGCTTTCTGATGCTCAGGCTACTATGGGGTAAAATTTTGACAAAAACAACCAACCATCATTAAAAAATCCCTATTAGATAAATCTTAAAAATTGTAAATGCTTCTGTATAGTTTTATAAACAAAATAAAATATAATCAAAAATATAATATAATCGTATATAAAATATATAATAATAAACAGAATAAATATGTACTTATAATGATTTTTCTATTGGGTAGGGTGCCGAGAAATATGGGTGCATTAACCACGTTGAATTGCATCAGAAACTGTTTAATTCATAATTTAATGTACGATACTTTTTTGGTTATCCTGATATCACACAGTGTAACCGAATATCACATACTTAATAACAAACATGGCTCGGGTGACATGTAAGTCAAGTTATTTTTAATCCAAGTTAGGCACTAGTCTTGATGTATCTTTATTTTTATTATATAAGTACTTACCAAATATGTAAGAGCCGTTGTGTAGAGTAAATAAATAAAAAACTATTTCAATTTCAAACTACACAAATAAGTAATATGCTTCTTTACTGTTACTTTACTTTTGATCTTGATGCTTGCAACAGTACAGAAGTATCAAGAGCCAAAAACATGGTCAAGGGCCTAAAATAACCCATTTCTAAAGTGAATTCCAATGTTCTTCCATTTTTATTAACCTCGAATCATGACATGTTTTCTATATCTTTATAAAAAATAGTTCTACGTTGCTCTACTGTAATGGCATGTAAAAATAGTCACCAGCTCTTACACTACAAAAATATAGTTATTTTCGAAACAGCATACAAATGTAACTACATATTAAAAACTCGTCATATTACATTTTTATTTGTATGGACGAGTAATATTTGTACAAGAATAATTAATAGGAATATTTGTTCTCTCTATGTAAATGAAAATGTATTTACAAATACGTTTTCTTTCTTTTGGCTAATTCTTTTCAATATTTTACATACACCGACTGTTATACCTGTCGTGTTATACCTTGTTCAAACATCTTAGATATTTTTAATGTAAACAAAGGAGATAACAGTGCAAAAAATATGTTTTCTATTACCATAAAAAATATTTTTGCACCGTTATTTATGGTAGTTAACTATATTTGCCCAAAATAATATTTTAATGCTTTATTCTAGACGTAACATGCTTAATTATAAAATAAATATCGTTTTGTATTATTACTGTTACTATTACGTTATATCTTTTGTATGCAATGTTATGATAAACAGATTTTTTTTTTCAAATGCCTTTATTAATATAAAACACTAATAACTAATTACAATAATGCAGCTACTACAATAACATTTGAGCAATCCACTAGCTATTGGTAGCCTATAGATAACTCAAATGTTCTCACCCGCTACCGGACGGCAGCGTGCCCAGAGTGCTAGCAGCATTTCCACGCTGAATTGCAATGCTGATTCGTTGAGCCAAATATGTGCCAGCATTTTGGTCATAAAAAATTTTGTTTTAAAATATTTTATTGTAGGTTCTAGTAGGAAAGCGATTTTAAATATTTTTCTTCATCACCCATTTCATTTAATTTTATATTCTCGAGTTTAAGTGTGCTTCTTCCTGCATTTGTGCTTTGTTGTAACGGTTTATTTAGCTTGGTCAATTTCTTTGGGGAAGTTGTTCGCAAATTGGAGTCTCATCCGGATCCCACGAGCTCGAGGGCGTTGTCATCAACAAACAGTGGTGCATGAGCTGGCCGCCTAGTATGGTATCATCATTATCTGGCTGCCTCCTTACCTTTGTAAACGCAACCCAGTTGAGTAGAGGCTTAGGTTAAGGAATACGTCGCACGAAATAACAAGACATTTAAAATGAATGAAGTAAAACAATTGTTATAAGAACGTTTGAGAGGGGTGACAACGCAGATATATGGTGTGACTGTATTAGCTACACACACAACAAAAAAGTAGAAGATGAAATGTGCCAACAACAATTTTCACTAAAATTTGCATGACTATGTGTTTACAATAAAAACATTTTATTGTTATACACGTGTTAATCGTCGAGTTAAGTTTATGAGCATTGTATATAATAACTAGCTAAAAGTATCTGGAATTTTCTAATTTTTACGAAATTTTCCAGTGTTTTTTTTTATATTGTAAATGTGTTTACAATAAACACATTTTAGTGGATATGTGCATTATTTTTTGTTTTTTTTAACTCACAATTTTTTTTTCAAGTTGTACCAGTTTCAGTCCTATAAAATATATATTTTATGAAAATCAGTCATAATTATTGAAGGAATCGTTGTAATTGTTCCATGGTTGAGGCAGGTTTGTACCGGTTTTAAACTTCGTATTATTTAACCATTGTCATATTTCTATAGATTATTTATAAACATTCTATTCCATTACGAACATTGAATATACACAATGAGATTAAAATAACAGTGATGTTTACTTCATACGTTGTGTAACTAGTACGTCAACTATAGTATTATGTCATAATTAGTTAAAAGAAATACGGTTTCATTCTACATGGAATCAGGTAATATTGAATGTGGTATAGTTCTATAATTTTGTTGCTAGCTGTATTATCTTATCTGAAGACTAGTGGTGCGAGTAATGGGTAAATAATTACATTATTAGGTATGAAATTATTACGGTTAATATATGTATAGTTCGGTGACTGAAGCAGGAATCACTATCGCAATCGTAACGCAGGCGTATCACAGCGTTAAACAATTGAACTCAGCACTGTGATATACCACAACGGCTGAAAACGAAGGTCTTCGATCAGTGTAATGACTTACAAAACTGTAGCGTGGTCTCTGGCTATGAACCTTGTGAGCAAGCTCAGAGTCGCACAATTCTTCAATCGGGTTTCTTTACGTGATCGAATTCGAAATGAAAAGAGCCGTAGAAGAGTGAAAGCCATTGACATAGCCCAGTTGATTAGCAAGTGGCAGTAGAAAAGGCAAATAGCTCGAAGAACTGTTGGGCATTGAGGTCGAAAAGTTGTCGAATAGAGACCACGAACTGACAAGCGCAGTATAGGATGGTTACCGACAAGGTGGACAGACGATCTGACTAAGATCGCACGTAAGGAATGCGGGCCGCTTCCACCCGGTCTTTATGGAAATCAATGGGGGAGGTCTATGTCTGACACGTTGATGATGGCTGTCATTTATCTAGTAGAGCTGTGAAACAGAAAAATGATAGTTTGTACGGACGTACGTTTAGTGTAACTCGGCTGGGCAGCGTTCGGAAAGCTCCGAGACGTCTTCTCGTCCAAAATACCGCAATGCCTGAAAACGAGGGTCTTCGAACAATGTGTGTTACCAGTGATGACTTATGGAACTGAAACGTGGTCTCTGACTATTGGCCTTCTGAACAGGCTCAGAGTCGCACAACGAGCTATGGAGAGGGCTATGCTCGGGGTTTCTCTACGTGATCGAATCAGAAATGAGGAGATCCGTAGAAGAACGAAAGTCACCGACATAGCCCAGCAGATTAGCAAGTTGAAGTGGCAGTGGGCAGGGCATATAGTTCGAAGAACCGATGGCCGTTGGGGCCGAAAGGTTCTCGGATGGAGACCACGAACTGACAAGCGCAGTATAGGATGGTTACCGACAAGGTGGACAGACAATCTGACTAAGATCGCACGTAAGGAATGCGGGCCGCTTCCACCCGGTCTTTATGGAAATCAACGGGGGAGGTCTATGTCTGACACGATGATGATGGCTGTCATTTATCTAGTAGAGCTGTGAAACAGAAAAATGATAGTTTGTACGGACGTACGTTTAGTGTAATTCAATTGTTTTTTATGTACAATGACTGCCATGCAAGTTATTTCAGCTTCAGGCATTGTTTTGTGCCATTGTACAGGAGGTGTATAATCCGTAAATAATTTGCATATTTCAGAGTCGTGTACGGAGGCGGCAATAAAAGATCGTTATTTTAAGGCCATCGCAAACAAAAGGGGTTTTAGAAAATCTTTCACATCAAATTGTCAATCGACACGTGTTGATCGTCCAGTTAAGTTTATGAGCATTTTATATAATAACTAGCTGTGCCCCACTGTTACTCGTGTGGACTACGCTTTCCCCGTCTCCGTACAAGTATCTGGAATTTTCTAATTCTTACGAACTTTTCCTGTGTTTTTTATGCTTAACAATTTTCTACAAATGTCACAACACCTTACAAAATCGTTCTTTAGTGGTGTGACCAAGAGAAAATGGTATTTCATACATATACAATAATATGCAAGGCACAAGAGAGGAAAAAGTCATACTTAAATAAAAGAATATAAATTCGTTATTTGATTTTCAGATTTAATGAGCAGACTTCACTACTCAAATTTACTTACCAACTTCTCTGACACGTGGTCATCGAATTCTCTCTCAGAACCGTCTTTATGATTAAGCAACGGATTTCATGGTCAATTTTAATTGGCTTTACCAATAAAAATTACTTTATGTAAATGTCTTTGTTAAACCGAAGATGGTGTATATTTTTTTTTCAAATAAAGCTATACTATTATAAAGCTATATATGTTTAAATATTCATCAGAAAATCACATCTATTTTGGGTGCCGTAGTAAAGAGCCTCCATCATCAGCAACACGTAGCTGCACGAGCAAAACATAACAGTATTAATAAAACTTACCCTGAATTAAATTAAGAATAGAAAAGCCTCTCGTTTGTTCACAAACAATGCAACACTCGTCCAAGCACAGTCTTGAAATAACAATCACTCACACACCACAGTCGCTGAGTCAGAAAATTCTAAGCCCAATTGAGGTTTCAGCATAAAGTTTTAATTCATGAAAGGATTTTTTGTGTTCGTGAGTCGCGGTCAGGAAACGGCGCAAGGTTGTATAGATCGCGCGGTGCTCGGAGGCTGACTGCGGCGCGGCGGTGAGCCGAGTGGTAGGGCGGGCGGCGGGGCAGGGCAGGTGGCCAGCTCGATCGCGTCTCCTGGGCCCGTGGATGCGACGTGCCTAGACATCCGCAGCGGGCGATTTCCCGCTGCGACCCAGTCCCGGAGTCCGGATCTCGCTTTGAAAGCGGGTACCTAGTTTGAAATATTTTCTTTTTACATGAAAATAAAATATCGTAAGTATATTTGGTATTCATAGTATAGTATGGGCAGATCATGTCGATATTCTTCACACGGTAAATAAAAAGGTGCACAGTTAACTTCCTTTAAATATTAAATGTTTTTTTTTTAAACATTAAACATAAGTTTTCAGTGACATACTTACTTTGGCAATGAAATGAATGACAGAAAAAACGAAGTTGCGGTTATGTTACAAATTATGTTCTTCTTCTTCGTCTACTTCTTCTTCTTCTTCTTAAATTATGCAGAAATTATGTTCATTTATATCCAGTTAAAAAACTTAGTAAATAGCCCAGGAATATCAAAAAAGGTTATAATAAAACTTTGAAAAATCTTTTTACCACTAAATGGAACCGTCATTAACACATTAACACACAAAAGTGTGAAATAACTTGTTGAAGTCGGTACCATGATAGTGCAAAAGTATTATCAAAATATTGTGCTCCGGTACCGACTTCGACAAGTTATTTCACACTTTTGAGTGTAGAAGTCGCTTGCATTTTTTGGTAATTTTTTTTCCACTTTTTCCAGTGTACTTTGATACTCACGAGAACAATTGTCATAGTGTATGTTCACCGATGCCTTCACTCGCAATTATAATGTCAAAGTGTGAGTACCACTTTTGAGTTAATGGAGTGTAACTCAAAAACTACTTGACCGGTTTTGATGAAATTTAAATGGGACCACCTGGGAAGTATACTCTATCAACACACATAAGAAATTAAAATAAAATATATACGGCCAAATGAGTAGCCTCATTTTTTTGAAGTCGGTTAAAAATAAGTGTTTAGGTCTTTAAAACTTTAATGCACTTTTCGAACACAGCGCTTTAAAGTCTTAACTGTCTTAATGTCACTAATTCGTTACAACTTCGACACTTCCTCGCATTCCCCAACTTAGATTAGAATACATTATGACTTTACAAGGTTTTCTGCGAAAGAAATGTTAATCTTCTATTTAACATTTAAATCAGAAGTATAACAAAGTTAAGTGTTAAACGAGCGAAGAATTAAAATAAAGTACAAACTCGAAACATCCCTTAATTTTTTTCTTTTAGTACGACTAATAATACAACATTACACACAACAATAAATACAACATTACACACAACAATAAATACAAAATTATACAACAATAATAAATAAACATATGTCATTTTCCACGTGAATTATCGTTCAATAAAATAATATATTTTTAAGTATAATGTATCTGTCTCGTTCTTTTCTTTTGACACGATACACTTCACACAAGTTATCTGTTTTATGTATATACTAGCTGACTTGGCATACGACGTTATTTCATATATAAATTATCGAAATATCAAAGTGATCATCACAATACTTCATGACATTTATTGACGGTCTTTTTTGGATATTTTATACAAAAATATTCCGATAAAAAATGGGGGGGGGGGTCTTCTTCTTAGTTGCTACACTCTTGACATAATGGTCGTGGTCATGGAAGGATCCCCATCCTTACATAGAAGTAGAAGGAAGTTCCAGTAGAAGGGTGAAAAATACTTTACGACCTATTCTCGGACCTTCCAAATATAAACGAACCATACAAATCATGTAAGCCGTTTCGGAGGTGTTAGATAACAAACACTGTGACACGAGATTGTTATATAATAGATTTATCATCTATCTCTGGTTAGTGATGAATTATGTGTCACGAAATTAGTCAAAATGAAATTTTTTTTCACTCTATTCAGGAGTTATTAAATTGATATATTGTAATTATGATTGCAATGGTGGTACCGGCCTAGAATAGTACTCCCCCGTCTCTTCCCACGGGTGCCGTAAGTGTCGGCTAAGGGGCC
This sequence comes from Apeira syringaria, assembly GCA_934044485.1. Classification (NCBI taxonomy): domain Eukaryota; kingdom Metazoa; phylum Arthropoda; class Insecta; order Lepidoptera; family Geometridae; genus Apeira; species Apeira syringaria. Next base: position 6,258,616 of record OW203665.1, on the reverse strand, counting down.
ACGTACCAGAAGGTGGGCAGCAGTGCCTTTTGAGGATCAGAAATCATTCTGCGCTCGCCAACCCTATCGCTATAATTATTTATCACAACAATGTGATGAATAATTATAGCTATTATATATATCATTATAATATAATTATTTATCACATTGTTATATATATATATATATCTAAATATATATAACAATGTGATAAATAATTATAGCTATTGTCAGTATTAGTCATTATTCTAGATCCATTACGATTCCTTTTCGGTCTCATCGTCACCGACCTCAATTAATGAATGTAAAAAATACAATACGTCGTTAAGGTACATAGGTTAGAAATAAAGCTTACTACTTACTTTACTACTTAGTAAGTGTGTAAGAAAACCGAGTAATATATACTGGCAAAACAAATTTTCCTCATCTTAGTCAATATTTATGATGGATTGACTCCACCTACACTTGGCACCATCGAGCAACTCAATAACGCTTCGGCATTTTGTGAGAAAAATCTGAATGAGTTCGGGAAAGTGAAGATACGTTTTTCGTGATTGCGAGCTTGATAGATTACGACTCAATTTCAGGCTATGCTTCATATATTACGGACGAAAACGCATTCGCTTTTGCTACAATCATCGTCATCATCATCACCCTGATCATCATAGACATCTCAGCCATAGGACTTTCACTGCTGGACGTATACCTGTGTTTCCAAAAACATACAACCTGGGTATCTTCAAGTCACGAGTGAATAGGTATCTTCTAGGCAGGCGTGCTCCACCGCAGACCGCATGATCACTTAACATCAGGTGAGATAGTGGTCAAACGCTTGCCTATTCTCAATAAAAAAAAAACCTTCCCCATTGATTTCCACAAGGACCGGTTGGAAGCGGTCCGCGTCTAGCCCTTGCCTGAGATCTTAGTCAGCTCAGGGTTCACCTTGTCAGTGACCGTCCCATTCCTATAGTCCTATTCGCAAGCCTTTCGACCGCAACTACCATCAGTTCCCGAGCTGTCCTCTGCCACTTCAATACGCTGTTCTGCTGGGCTACGGCAGTGACTTTCGTTCTTCTACGTTACTCGTCATTTCTGAATCGATCGCGTAGAGAAACTCCGAGCATAGCCCTCTCCACAGCTCGTTGTGCGACTCTGAGCCTGCTCAGAAGGCCCACGTCGGAGATCACGTTTCAGTTCAGTTTACTTGACTTTTTTTACTACTAGATAGAGCCACATAAAATATAGCTGGTTTGTGATAGAGCTTTCAGAGTTCATAGGCAAAAGTTTCATCCCGACGTGTTGCATGGACCTATTTTGAGCTAGTAATATATTTAGCTATAGTTGAGAGGAAAATTATGCGATAATAGAACAGAGACTGACGGATATATTAAACGCTTTTTTACGCTAAAATGCATAACCGTCAAGCCTACACCGAATTAATAGGCATCAACCCCTAACCTAGATTCTAACCACCCTCCCCGAGCCTAGAATATCTGAAACCTCCACCGACCGAGAAAAAAAATTAAGCGATTTATTTAAATGTTCGAGTATTCCTTCCCAAATCTACTTGAGAGTTTCACGAAATATATAATTCAGGAGGCGTTAGAGAGTAAGTCAAGCATTTTTATTTCCAAAAGTACTTTTGTTATGCTAAGTGGATCAAGGATTAAGGACCACTGGAACGAGACCCTCCGCTATTTGAGAATAGAATGGCTACTGATTAAATAGTATCTCACTGTGAGTCTTCTTAGAGTGGCAGGTTCTGTGGTTTTCTTGGGTACAAAGGGCTTATGTACATGGTTTAGAGGTTTGTGTACATACTTAGAAAGTTATTCATGCTTCAGCGAGATTGTTGTAACTCGATTATCAAAGGCTTTTGTGAAAGTGTTGTTTCAAAAAGAAAAATATCGGAGTCTGATCCCGTAAATTTGTAAAATGATGTTAATTAAAAATCATTTAGAACGATCATAACATAAAGCCATTAAAGTACTGTATTCAATACGAGTTGTGCCCTGCAGTATTACCCGTGTGGTGATGATTGATGATGATGATGATGCATGATTGAGTAACAAACATCCATCCATCCAAACTTTCACATGTTTAATATTATAGTGGGATCAGCCGTTCCCAGCCTTTATACTCCAAGTAGCTACTAAATATTAAATGTAAAAGTTGCCACGGAGGAATATTTGTTACATGTTTGTTAATCACGTCAGAACAGATCATAATCAAATTTGGCCAGCGATAGATAAAAATAATTTAATAATTTTATCAAAACAGTTATTTACTGTCGTGTGTTTAATTTATGTTGCAAACGTATCCTTTTTTATTGCAGGATTGGACGAGGAAGTCATAGGAGCAGTTTTTGAAGAACTGCACTTACCTGTCGGGGCAATGAAGAGCCGAAATTTAAATCTATTTTGAAGCGTCACGTCGATCTTTTATGAATTACATATGTGAAGAAAAACTACGGAACGTTTTTTTTAACACTTTTTCGCGTTAGACGCGGGTCACGCGTATGTTCACTGCCCTCATGCTTTTTCTAAAAGTTTTTAGAATTTTTTGCACGCAGGCTACTTGTTCTCCCTAAACAAATATACCTGTGGGACAACTGAGGCAATGTGAAAATAACACTTACTTTCTCAAAAAAAAAATGATATGAATTTGTTTTTTGTTTTTGAGGATAATTAGACAAAGGACAATTCAGTTTTTCATTACCTAAACAATTTTGTGTGTTAATTAAACGTGGTGTATAGATAATCAGTGAATATTGTTCCCCACTCTTGAGATATGAGATGATATAAGAGTGTTGTCTCCAATCGACCTTGCTTGCTGATATCGGGTGACGGATAGATTGGTGAGCGATACAATATTGAAAATTACAGACCACTGGAGAACCTCATCATCATAGGGCGTCCACAGCTGGAGATAGCCTTCTACATTGATCTCCACAAGGGCCGGTTGGAAGCGGCCTCTTCCTATCTGATCTTAGGTCAGGTCAGGTCTGTTCTTCTCAAAAACTTCTGACGTGACCTAACCTCTATTGTTCTAAGACATCCGAGAGTGACAGATTTACACACCCTTTAAAGCACAGAGGCTGTTGCCGCCATAAACACCACTCAAATATTATTATAATAGGTGAATATAGTACATATATATACAGAGTGTAGGCGCCAAAAGCGTCGTTCGTTAGGATTAACAAGCCGTGTTGTATCGGTAACGAATCTACTTCAAACGGAGCGTTCTACCGCGCAGAAGACCGATTCTTGCCGATTGGATTGAATCGAGATATTTGCACATTCAGAGACAGCCAACTCGATTGCATTTCATGACAGCCCCATATGATTTTGGACTTGTTACTCGCAAAATTGAATAAATATGTTTGAATGTGTATCATAACATATATACATGTATTTACCTGTCAATAAGAGTTCTTAAATTTTACGATTTCTCTCACATAATATTGTCATAATATAAAAAGTTTTTATACCATTGAATAATGTTTAACATTTCTAGTGGTTATCCCCGAACTAATAGCTTGCGCAATAGGTATTAGTACCGGTTAGATATCTTAATGTTTTTATTTTATTTTATTTATTTACATAATCCAACAGCGTAACTTAAGCATACTTAAGTATGGCCAAAATATGATTACACATATTACTAAAATTATATGACAAACGTTGTGTTTACAGTGCTCGTAAGTATAACAACAAATAACCTTAAGCAAAAAAGTAAACACATAGTTCACTTTTTATCCCGGAAAAAGGTAGTGGGAAGACCGTAGTCCACGCGCAGCTTGTAGGTAAATAAATAAATAACTTCCTTGGAGACATGAGTAAATTGAAAGTTAGTTGTCCATAATTAACCTTATTCATTCTACAAATATAATATATAATATAATATACGTGCTCCTCATTAATTTCGAGGTCTTTCACACTCATCACATTCTCCTCCTTGTCGATTTGGGAATTTCGTCGACGAGGCACGTAAGATCCTCGACAAACGAAGTAATTTGCATGTGATTATGAACGAGCGAAGGCGTTTCAATTCAGCAGCTCATAAGTCTTAGAAATCAACGGAGCTCACACCTTCATTTAAGTCGTACACGTTTCACTCAGGATTGGAATAAAAGTTATCACTTAAAGAAATAGCACCAGTAAGGCACTTAAAATATCCTACTAATATTATAAATGCGAAAGTTTGTGTATGTGTGTATGTTTGTTACTTCTTCACGCTCAAATCATCATCATCATCATCTCAGCCATAGGACGTCCATTGCTGGACATAGGCCTCCCCCATTGATTTCCACAAGGACCTGTTGGAAGCGGCCCGCATCCTGCCCTTGCCTGCGATCTTAGTCAGGTCGTCTGTCCACCTGGTCGGTGGCCGTCCTATGCTGCGCTTGCCAGTCCGTGGTCTCCATTCTAGGACTTTTCGGCCCCAATGGCCACCAGTTCTTCGAGCTATGTGCCCTGCCCACTGTCACTTCAACTTGCTAATCCGCTGGGCTATATCGGTGACTTGCGTTCTGCTACGGGTCTTTCATTTCTGATTCGAAATGAGGACGCTCAAATGGCTACACCGATTTCCATGAAATTTGGTATAGAGATAGTTTAAACCCTGGATTAACACATAGGCTACTTTTATCCCAGAAAAAGTATGAGCCTGTCTAATTGTGTTCCCAGAATCGCACCAGTGAATTAAATACGCTTTTTTTTTCTTTTCTCAGCTATGTGCGTCCTATAATTATATCCTTTATATCCTATTAAATACGCTTAAACGAATGATCAGTAGTTTTGGGTCCATAGAGAGGCGAGATAAAAGCGCTCATAACAATGACTCAAATTAAAAGTCTGAGGTCGGATCGCTTTGTCTAATTTAAACAAGTGTTGTTTTAGCTTACCAGGCGATAGTTATTGATTAAATGTATGTAACATTAAAATATGGTAAAGTTGCCGTGGTAGTACCGACCTAGAATAGTACTCCCCCATCTCTTCCCGTGGGTGCCGTAAGAGTCAGCTAAGGGATCACGTATCAGGAGGTGGGCAGCATCACCTTCTGAGTATAGGAAACCATACTGCGCTCGCCAACCCGCCTGCCAAGTGTGGCGAGTATTGGTAAATCCCCCCTATGGTTGCGATGATGAACATTAAAATATAGTTGGAACCAATTAAGGGATCTTTTATTATTTTTATTCACAATACCTTTTAACCTTAGTTCATAGTGTGCTATATTATTGTACAAAAAAGCAATCATCTTAACCAAATATTTGTTACCCAATGGTTTCAGGGGGTGGCTTAGGTGCGCCTCGACACAAATCCGTGAACGATGGATGGGCAAACAAATGATGATGGAACGGCTCGTGGTACCCGCCCAGCCAGGCGGCTCGGAGCACGTGGATTTTGTTTAACGAAGGCTTATGGTTAATTTTAAAGACGGTAGGTGAAAAAGATCCGTGTTTATTTGAGGTTTATTGTATTATGTTAGAAAAGACCAATTTATTTTTCAGGTTGAAACGGGTCTTCTTTGCTTTTTTTGACGGTATACGAACACTTCACTTTCGTAATATGTAGTGGGCTTATATTAATTATAGGCATTTTATTTTATTGCTACTTCACAAGTTCAAAGCAATGTTTTTAAAATTTTATTTTCCATTAGGAAATGTTTCATCAATTGTTTTCAAAGCTTACCTTTGATCGCTATCTTACCTGATGTTAAGTGACGACGCGGTCTAAGGTTTAGCACGCAAACTTAGAAGGTTTCATTCACTCGCGACTTGGACTCCAGGGTTGTACCTATCGGGAAACACATACTCAGGCAGTGAGTTCCACCCCCTGATAATACGCAATATAAAAGTAGAAGCAAAATGCTTCGTGCAAAACGGTAGTATATCTACCATGCAGCTAGGTTCAATGCATTGACTTGATAAGCATACAAGCATTTTATAAATCTAAAAGTGTGATATTTAAGAATGCTTTTTTATACATTTTCGCAAATCATAAAGGCGCTTGTAAATAGTAGGCGAATGACAGTTAAAAATGATTTTAGTATTGAGTATATATTAAATAATTATTAAGTATCAATAGTTTTAGTACCTATCCATTTTTAAGAGTTTGCAGATAGACCGATTAGAAGGTGACAAGTGGTATTAGGACTGATTGCAGATTATGACTGATATTGGACAGATCATACAGATTAGATAAATCAGTAAAATATGCTTAAAAAAAAAATACCACACGTACTCTCTTAAAACAGCGCAAAATTCCAATTTATATTCAAGCAGGAGCAAATTCAAAAAATTCATACCTTTTTAACGTTTCATAAATGGGGAAAAATTACTCGCAACGGCGTATCGCCTGTCACATCAAAATGTTATTTCCCTTTTTTACGGCAGACAATTTAATTTCCGCTTAATGGCTCCAAACTGGGGAGCTAGCGCGAGTAGGGGGATGACGTCACATTGGACATAGGACAGTACTCAACACTTTACTGCATCATATTTTTTTTCATTTATTTATTTATTACACTTAGACCCCTAGGATTCCCTGTGTGGTGGAAGGCATGGATACACACAATCATAGCACACAAACACCCAAGACCCGGGACAAACATCCACACTCATCGCACAAATGTTTGCCCCAGCAGGCAATGACTGACACTGACACTGACCACTGCGTCACGGTGACCGTCGCAGCATCATATGCTTACGAAAATTTTTTACCAAAAGATAGACCCGACTTTAGCATTCAAAAGTGTGAAATAACTTGTTTAAGTCGGTATAATGATAGTTGAAAAGTAACTATTATCAAAATATTGTACGCATGGTACCGAATTCAAAAAGTTATTTCACACTTTTGAGTGTTGAAGTGGATTCCATTTTTAGGAGAATTATTTTTTTCACTTTCGCTACTCTCGGGATTGTCATTGTGTATGTTCACTAATTTCTTCACCCTCAAATAGGAAGTCGTTGTCGAAGTAAACGTAACAGTTTCCAGTTATTGGCGTGTAACTCAGAAACTACTTGACCAACTTTGATGAAACTTAAATGGGACCAAACGGGAAGCACCAGCTTTCAAATAAAAATTATCAACATCGGTTGGTTCACCTAGTCAAAAGTTCTGAGGTAGCAAATATTTTTTTTTAATGGGTCGAATTGAGTATTCCTTCTTGGAAGTGAGTTAAAAATATTCCTATTAATAATATCAAACAAAAACAACATATATTATAACTCTGGTAGGGTGTTGCTGTAGGTATATGTATATACAAACGGACAGATTCATTTAATTTTTTTAATTTTTTGTGTCATTAAAAACTCGTTGATATTAATGTAAGTTTTATTACCTAGTATGTTATTTACTAAGTAACAAAACAACGTAGGTGGAAATAGCTTTGACGATTGCTACTAATGAATAAAACAAATAATTAGTGTAGTCTTTAATTATTTACAAGCAATGAACAGTTTTGATGAAGTTATTAGTCTTGAGAAAAATACTAATTAAAGTAAAAATAATCCTTGAATTTTTTCTGTCTATTGGAGGCTTCTAAGACACAACACCATTAAGGGTTCGCGTTATCAAAACAAAACAAAATAAAAATAAGATGAAATAGAAAAGAGAAATAGAATCTGGTAATTACAGATACAGTAAAACAATACAGATCATTTACCTGTTTCCTTTTCAACTTCTTGTTCAACACTAACTTCGCTCAACTACGCTCCACTGTATCAACTGATTTAAATTGATACTTTTTTAAATTCTATCTCAGGTAAAAATACTCTACCAAACACTTGCCTAAACTAAATTCGTTGGTATGCTACTCGTATAGCATGTCGTCTTGCTGGCCGACGTTAATCTGATTCTTCTTGTCCTTATCCCAAACTAGGTGGGGTCGGTACAACATATTTTGCTCTTCCATTTTCTTCTTTCATTGGTTGTCTCAATGCTCACACCTTTCATAAACATATAATTTCTCACACCGTCCATTGCATCCATACCTTCTTCGGCCTTCCTCTATATCCATATATAAATAAAATAAAAGTACTTCTGATTCCCAACTTTATAAATAATGCCAATTATTCACGGAATCCACAAAAATATAATCTAAATGAACGGGTTGTCATTTCGTTTTTCGGGAGCAAGGCTGGTTCTGCCATCCTCCTTTATCTTCTCATTGTTTTTGAGGTCTCTTTTAAATGACTGTTATCATTCTATTAAAGATTAATTGATTGATTACTATTACTACTCTTATGGAATGACAGTTTTTGTTAAATACAACGAGTTTATTCTGCTTACTCTAACTATTTTCAAAACAGAGACACATACACACATCAACAGAATCTAGGGATATTTTATATTTCATCGGCTTCTGGTGGTCATTTGGAGAAATCGATCCTGTCTCTGCGTAGTAACACGATAACTAGCCGTGTGCCGTTCAGTCACATCCCCAGTACTGGGATAACGTGACCACAAGCTTGATATCGATAAATTTGACGACGGAACAACTTTACGAATACTTGCAAAGAACATGGGACCTCATACCGCAGCAAGACATTGACAATTTAATTATAAGTATTAACAATTGATGTCGATGTGTAATCAATGTTAGAGGTGGCAACACTGATTTTTAATGATTTTTTTCAATTTTAATTATATTAATAGTTTTAGAAGAAATGTTTGTTCTTACCATCCTAATTTTCTACGGCGATTAAAAAAATTAACATTTTTATTTAAAACGAAAGAATCACGAAATGTTATTTATTTTTTATTAAAGACCTTAAAATAACCTATCATTCTTCCATTTACTATATCAGAAAATTCTTCATAGATTTTTAGATATTTGATGAAATATAAAATATCCCTAGATTCTGTTGATGTGTGTAAGTAGGACTACAGAGCAAATGTGAAAACTAACACCGCTCAGAGCTGAGAACAAACTTCCCTCTAAAGTTGGATTTATTTCCGACATTAAGCACCATTCAGACAACCAGAACAAACGCACACAAAGATGTGGGCCAAGTGAGTTTACCTTACAAATTGTGGAAAGAGAAACGTCGAGATAGCGAGAAAGCTGAGTAGGGCGAGTTTACGCAGTGGTGTTCGTATTTTTGTTGTAAAAAAAACGAGTGTCGTTAACTCAGTATAATTGTACTGTATAGATACAAGTACATATGAAGGTGACGTCACTACGTTCACACATGTTCGTCGTGGCTCAGTGGCCGGTGACACTGACGCTTTAGAACCCCGAACCGGGAAATCCCGGCTGTGGCAAACATTTCTGTGATGAGGATAGATGTTTGTTCTCAGATCTTGGATGTTTGTGTGATATGATTGTGGATGTCCCAAAGGTGAGCCTTAAAATGAACAAGGACAAGACAGAAATTATACATGTTGCACCCACCCTAGTAGCAATTGGCAACTAAATTCTTAAAGTTGTTGACCATTACGTCTACCTAGAACAAACAGTTCGATTAAGCAAGCCCAACTTTGAGAAAGAGGTCATCGGTCAAATCCAAATCACATGGGCTGCATTCGGGAAACTCCGAGACGTCTTCCAAGTCACGACGAACACTGGTTCGATCCCCACCTACAGCTTCGGTTCCTGGTGATAGAAATACCGTTATCAAATTCGCAGTGTGGTGATTGGATACTTTCGAGTACCCGTCTGGCTAGCTACCATCCTCAAGTTTGAAAAACTATCACCAAAGTCATAGCAACCCTTGAAAGCCAGTAACATTCTAGGTCCAGTGGGATTACATCTTTGACCACATCGTCGCTGACCATTAAGTGAGATGGTGGTCCAACGCACCAACGTCCAACTTTCTTGAAGGTGTTAAAAAGTAAGCAAACAATAGATGGACATGCGTGCTAATTGTCAAATATGATTAATGTAACATACTTTCCAGCACCGATTTAAACAAATATCGATGTTTTAAGGATCTTTTACTGCTTTCCTACAGATAATAATTAAATAGTTATTGGTATTTTAGTTTATTTTAGTAAAGGTATCGGCCCATATAAAAAAATTAACATCCCTTAAGAATGAATTTACAATTTTAACATTCATAGTAGCATAAAAGGGCTTTAAAATTGTATTTATTTACTATGACTTTTATAGAAATGAGAAGAAAAGCATTTCGGAATGCAATTAAATATACAGTCAAATATAAAATACAGCTTATTACATATTTACAGTCAGGTATTTGTTTTAATTTTAGTTGACGTTTTCACACATTATGAATGTATGAGTATAAAACTACGTGATCGAATCAGAAATGAGGAGATCCGTAGAAGAACGCAAGTCACCGATATAGCCCAGCGGATTAGCAAGTTGAAGTGGCAGTGGGCAGGGCACATAGCTCGAAGAACCGATGACCGTTGGGGCCGAAAAGTTCTCGAATGGAGACCACGGACTGGCAAGCGCAGTATAGGACGGCCACCGACCAGGTGGACAGACGACCTGACTAAGATCGCAGGCAAGGGCTGGATGCGGGCCGCTTCCAACCGGTTCTTGTGGAAATTAATGGGTCCTATGTCCAACAGTAGACGTCCTATGGATGAGATGATGATGATGATGAGTATAACACTATAGTCAGAACCCTTTCATTTACTACGTGAGTAATTCCCGTGTTTTATACATTCATAATGAGTCAGGTAAATGTAAGACGTCCGTTCTTTCATATAAAATGAAATAGGTTTTACATTATCCAATCTGCCAATATAAAGCGATCCCTCCGGATCGGCCAATAGAACGGAAGCCACGTGCTTCGCTTCTCAATAAGCCTCTTGAAATTCAAATACGCGCCGTTAGCTCCGTCTCCTTAAGAAGATACTATATTCCGTACGATTCTAGTCACGAGTTTAATTTCATCTGAATCATTTCTCTTATGATTAACATACTTACTGCTTTTAAAAAAGAAAAATGTTTTTATAAATTTTATTTTTCCCTCTCAGTGACCCTTGCTACTCACGGGATCAATTCTCATTGTGTATGTTCCCCGATTTCTTCACCCTTAATAAGTAAGTCATTCAGATATTTATTATTATTATTTTTTATTTATTTATTAGACTCCAACACGACGATAGACGTAACACTTTCCAGTTATTGGAGTGCAATTCAAAAAACCACTTGACTTTGACCTTGATAAAATTTAGAACACAGGAAATGGGAACACACGCAGCTTTCAAATAAAAAAAAATCATCAAAATCGGTTCACCCAGTCGAAAGTTCTAACAAACATTTAAAAAGATACAGTTGAAGTGAGAACCTCGTCCTTTTTTGAAGTCGGTTAAAAATAGGTAACAAACGATTAGGAATTTATTAATAGGACGCGATGACTGTCATCTATTGATATCTATTGATGATATCTACTACACTGGGATCGCCGATCAAGTTACATACGTACATACATACATACAGATTTTCACGCCTCTTTCCCATAGGGTAGGAAGAGTGACTTCCGAATGCTACGATCCTGACATACTTCTTTCGTTTCATCAACTCTCAACAGACCTTGCATACAAGAGCATCGGCTTAGAGTTCTCTTGACTCGGCCTTTTCTCAGAAGTTCCTCAATCTGATTTAGGAACTTAGGCGTACCTCTTGCAACACCTTACACCAACGATTCACTTCACCCATGTATTGGCCATTGACCTGCTTAGTCAATCTCCTTTCGTTCATACTCTTTACATGACCAAACCATCTTAACATACTTTTCTTTACTTTTCATTTTCTTAGGCACCGTTGTTAACCATTAACTTCCCATATCACAGTAGTCTTTACCCTGTCACATAGTTAAACTATAATTATACTATTATACTGTCGATCCTTCAAAGATTTAGTTAACTCTCTTGGAAGAACCCCATATCGTGACTACTCAGAAAAATCGAGGGAGGGAGCTCGTTCCAATGTTGCAAGTGCCCAGAACGATTCGGTAAATCGCACAGAATGGGATTACTTCTAAGTAGCTTTTAGAATGTAATTCTTGTTCTTGTTCTTTGAAGCGATGATAGCTCAGCGGTGATAGCGTCGGCTGTCAAACTGACGGATAATGGTTCGATCCCTAACAATGGCTTCAGCTTTCAGTACAGGGTACCACCGTAATCAAATTCCCTGAATGGTGGTAGCGTAAAAACTGTCAAACACATAGTGTGTTCAGCGTTTCTTAGCCGGTTACCACTCTAGGTCTAGCGTGATAACATCTTCAACCACATCGTCACTAACCATCAAGTGAGATAGTGGTCAAACGTATCTATGTCTATACAGTACAAAAAAAGTGTGAATCAGGTATGCGTGGATGAGGCGCCTAGTTTGGTAGTAAAACTGTCACAACGGAATTAGGTATCCATTTTGTTTTATAAAAAACCGGCCCTTAAACAGTTAGCCTTGTTTGGGTTTGTTGAAGCATACTTCATGGACAGTCCAGTTGATAAAAAAGAGTCAACTCAATTTAGCGATTTGTAAACAATCAACTGATTAATTTTTGCCAAAATTTGTTCTATTTCTGGTGGTGAAAAAGTTAAACTGGGAACCAATCAGCCCAATTAATTGTTTGGAAACCGTTCAAACTGTGGAAGGTCCCAGCGAGTTTTAGAAGTTTAATGGAAAATTCGTGTCGATCGGTGCGAGTGTCATATTTCAAACTTTTCAGAGATATAGAAATAATGTCAATACCTTTTTTAACAACATTTGATTTAAGTAATATTTATTTAGAGAAAGAGCTAAATTTAGTGGTTATCTTTTTAGATATTTTATAGCTATGCAGAATTAAATGATTAAATAAAGCAACACGTGACCAAAATGCTGGCCTTTATCTCGCTTAATGTTTAAACATTGCTATTCAGTAAGCACTCTAGGTCTAGCATGATAACATATTCGAACACATCGTCACTGATCATAAAGTGAGATATTAAACGCTAGATCTTGTAGGTATTAAAAAATAAACAATAGACACGCGTGCTAAAAATTGTCAAATATATTAACATACTCTCCAGCACCGAGTTATGCCCGGATTACATTATTCCAGTACAGCGATCGAATCCAGCGCTGGATTGCTTACTGGAAAAATGTGAACCAGCACTGGAATGCACTGAATCCAGTTAGCATTCCAGTCCAGTAACTAGATTGGCGGTCTACTTTTGAATCCAGTGCGACCAATCCAGTGCCATTCCAGTGCAGAGACAGTAAACACGTATTGGTTGTTTTTGCGGATTACTGCGGCGAAGAAAGAATTAACTGGAATAATTAGATGATGAAGACGTTACAGATCCAGTCCAGCACTGGACTGGATTCTTGATGGATCACTGGACTGGAATAATGTAAACCGGGCATTATACAAAAATCGATGTTTTCAGGATCTTTCACTCCTTACCTACATCATCATCATCATCATCATGATCTCAGCCATAGGACGTCCACGCCGGACATATGCCTCCCCCATCCTTACCTACAGAGAACAATTTATAATTTCTTAAGATCATAAATGATCTTAAGAAATTATAAATTGTTCTCTGTAGGTCTTCTTAAAAGAAGGAATTTTTAATTTTAACGTTCATAATGAGCATAAAAGGTGTTTCAAATATATACAGTACAAAAATAACCAACGTGCAGTTGAAATATATATAATTATAATCTACGAACAAAGGTTTTTATAGATTGTTAATTAAATTACTATAAATTAAATTAGTATATGATTTTATTAATAGCAATTACGAATATATCAATTGCTTTTAAAATACAATTCTTAAATTGAATCGTAATAGAGAAGAATAAAACTCGTCTAATATTAGTGAGGGCGTTTTATGGAGTTATGCTTATTTGAATTTTAGCGTAAATAGACTACGAGCTATTTCAATTTGAAGAATTTTAGTGAATTTTAGCTAGTTCGTGTGATTAATAGAATTAGGGCCTAGTCGGGTATTATATAAAAATCTCTAACTAAGAAAAATGTTACGGGTTGAAGAAGCTGTCCTACGTTTAGTCTAACAAATACCAATTCATATATTTACGTTGTAAAGTTTGGTAAGTATTTTTTTTTATATTAATAAGGATTTATAAAATAAAATACAATGTACGCAAAGTCTTTCAAAAAAGGCAAGATTTATTTTTGAATGATTGTAACATATAAACTCAAAAACTACAGGACTGATTTTAAAATATGTTTCACTAATGGATAGCTATATTATCAGCGAATAACATAAGCAAAGTGTCAAATTATATCCGTATAAGCAGTATAAGTAAGAATGAGCGTGAGTTTTAATAATTTATTTTATAGGATAAGAAACAAGCAAAAGGCTCACAGGATTTTAAGTGGTCACTTTTGCCTATAGACAAATACAATTCGTGAAAAACTGCATGCGCCCGTCACCCTGAGACATAAAGTTGGTAAGTCTCATGTACCTGTAGTTTCGCCAGATGGTTTCTGGTGAAATTACAGGCACATTGGCACATCCATTAAACCGGAGTACAGTAATTCGAACACTACTGCCTGACGGTAGAAATAGATATGACGTGCGTCCCCGGGCGATCACTTAAAGTGCTACTACTTTTAATAACAAAATAATGATCTATATATACATACTTAGTGAATACACACACTTATAAGTTGTTTATTGCTATTCACTTTTTTCACCTGTTTAATTTACTATCGTCTTGAATTGGATTTAAAAAAACATTTTTACTTCAATTACGGAGAATAATACTATCAACTATCAAAGATTACCACAATGACAAAATTTTTACAATTGCGTTCGACTGAGCCCAGTTACATTTTACATTGGACAATAAAACGAGGCATCCAAATGCCTCCCGTGGGACTGGGAACATCACAGCCATTTGGAAAACGAAAAAGGATTTTACGTTTCAGCTCGAAAGTAACGATGCCGTGACGAATTGGGGAAAGTGGGAAATTGAGAACAGTAGGAAAAACGAGTCTAATAAATAATTGTTTTCTGTAAGTTTTTAGCGTCACTGAAGAGTTCTAGTACTCGTACTAGAGAGCACTGATAGGCTCGGTACTAAATTTCCTAAGACGTACCTACTCTTACTCGTTTGGTAGTTTCAGATTTAAATAAAAACCTTATTCTCTTTACCCAAGTATCACATTAATTCAGCAACTCATTATAGTGTCTTTGTTACGTTTTGCTATTCAAAGTCAAAGTCAAAATAATTTATTCAAATTAGTCAGCTTGAACGCAATTATTAACGTAAAAATATTTACTATAAGATTCGTAGACTTTAAAACTGTGTTCCAAAATGAATGGCGCTATGACTACCGAGAAAAAGAGCAAGAAACACGCGGGCCCTTCTTTTAAAATATGTTTAATAGAAAGTAAATGTTTAACCGACTTCATACAAAAGGAAGAATTTCTAATTTCGACCATTTTTATTTTTATGTTTGTTATCTCAGAACTTTTGACTATGGTTGAACCGATTTTGATCATTCTGTGTTTAGTTGAAAGCTGGTGCTTCCAGTGTAGCCCCATTTAAATTTCATTAAAATCTGTAAAGCGGTTTTGGGTTCCACTTCAATAACAGAAAAGTGTTACGTTTATGTGAATGACTTTCTTATTGATATATCCGTGAGTAGCAAAGGCCACGGAAATTTCTACGAATGGTGAATAATAGGTGAATGCTAAATTAAATCGTAAATCACCTTAATTAAATGATCCGCGTTATACTGCCTTATTGTCATTTAAAGTGACAAGTGTTGTTTAAGTTGAAGTAACTGCATCCTGTTCAGGAATATAATGTTCAGCTATTTGGACCAAATGAGGTATGTCAATGGTAGTTTCAAAATGCACCTGAACATCTCCGTAAGGATGGTTATTGGAAATTAACCAAGTTAATGCTCGATTCAGTCTTTGCAAATCCACGACGAATTCTTTAGTACATAAAAAGTTCTTAAGACTTTCCACTACCAAAATTAAACCAGCTTGATGTGGTGTCAGTGGTAAAGTTCACGACATCCTATAGGTGAAGATGTTTTGTTGTGTTAATTGTCGATAATAATTATGACACAGTGAAACCAATACCAAAATTAATACAAATAGCAGGGGCAGATAGCGTTGGTGCGCAGTAGGCGCACACAGCTGTTATATGACAAAGCTCCGATGCATCACGCGACATCTTGTACCAAAAGTTGGAGAAAAAAGTGACGGTAGACCCTTGGAGCAGCAAGGACTCTTCGAATTCACCATTAACCGATTCAGGACCGTCCGCCAACGACGACTGCACCCCTCCTTCCTCTTCCACTGAAGCCCTGCGTCTGCGTCTGAAGGCGCCCATCCCTCTCTTACCATGTTTGGTAAGAGAGGGATGGGCGCCTTCAGACGCAGACGCAGGGCTTAGGTACAATAACTACTTGCGCTCGCTGTTGCGAGCGCAAGTAGTTATTGTACCTAAGTACTCCTCCTTCTCCTTAGATAGACGATAGCTGATTAATCCTAGTCATTGGACACGTTACTCCTCCGTCTCATTAGATATCAATCGTGGATTAATCCGAGTCGGTGGGCATGTTGCTCCTCCGTCTCATTAGATATCAATCGTGGATTAATCCGAGTTGGTGGGCATGTTGCTCCTCCGTCTCATTCGATTGACGATCGTGGATTAATCCGAGTTGGTGGGCATGTTGCTTCTCCGTCTCATTCGATTGACGATCGTGGATTAATCCGAGTTGGTGGGCATGTTGCTCCTTCGTCTCATTAGATATCAATCGTGGATTAATCCGAGTTGGTGGGCAAGTTGCTCCTCCGTCTCATTCGATTGACGATCGTGGATTAATCCGAGTTGGTGGGCATGTTGCTCCTCCGTCTCATTCGATTGACGATCGTGGATCAATCCGAGTTGGTGGGCATGTTGCTCCTCCGTCTCATTCGATTGACGATCGTGGATCAATCCGAGTTGGTGGGCATGTTGCTCCTTTGTCTCATTCGATAGAAGACCGTTGATCAAACCGAGACGGTGACGAAGTTTTTCAATATTTTCCCTGTTCACAATTTTTTTTCATGTAAAGCCGCATTTTCAAATATCTATTTTTGCTCTCTTCGCAAGTCTCTTTTAAAATTATCCTCTAAGCGGTAAGTTCTTTGGTTTTTATTAAACGCTAATACTAAAAAAAAACATTCAACTGTGTGAAAGTTTTAAAGTATACGAAAGGGTGGCGCCGCGCCTTCATTATTGGATTGAAGGCTTCACACACCTCCCTAAAAGTCTCTCTGTATATGACACTGCCGCTAAACGACACGAAATTTCCATTTAACTTTCAAGAGCATTGCTAACTTCTACATTTCAAAATGGTTACGGACTTTCAATTAGGTTACTAGGTTCTCTGTTTGAAGCATAGACAGGTGATCTACATTAGTAAATGCTGATTGAAAAATAGAACCTACTTATAGGCATTATATCTCGATACAACAAAAAAATATGACATCTGAAACTACATAGCAGAATTCTGTGTTGGTAAATGATGTGTGTTTTGTTTTTTATTATAAAAAAGTATTTCATCTTAAAAAAATTGGTTTCATGTATTCTTAAATATAATATTTGTCAGGTGAAGAACATCATAGTCATTCAGGGACCTTCCGGTCCCTGAATAACACATAGGCTACTTTTTGTCATCTTCATCAAACATGTTCAAATTTTCTCTTCTGCCGGCACTCCCGGAATGCAACCGGTTGTTTTTTATTCTGCATTTTTGTACAGGGTTCTTTCTTTAAATATGACACCCTTATTGCTAATCAAAATTGAATTGTAAAGCAATTTATACAGTACCAGCCGATCTTCATGATTGCGTGGCATATGTCGCATACTTTTCTTGCATGCACAGAGTCAGCTTGTGACAGCGCTCCGTTGCGAACACCTACTTGCTAGAAAGCGTTTTCTGGAACGAAATATTACACGGCGTGGTGGTACCGACCTAGAATAGTACTCATAGATTATACCTAATATATAGTACTCCCCCGTCTCTTCCCGCGGGTATCGTCAGAGTCGGCTAAGGGACCATGTAGCAGAAGGTGGGCAGCAACGCCTTCTGGGGATCGGAAATCTTACTGCGCTCGCCAACCCGCCTGCCAAGCATGGCGATTATTGGAAAATCCCCCCTGTATGGGGGAGGCATATGTCCAGTAGTTGGCATCCTGTGGCTGAGGTGATGAGGGCGTCTTTGCCTTTGGTTACATTTTGCTGAAACATGGCATGCGTCTTTTAATTGAAAGCATTGGTCAAAATGAAGACTATTCGTTTTCTTCATCATTTACTTGAGCTTGTTAAGAAAAATGTGCCCGAAGCCCTGCTGTAGCAATCTCACTCCGTCCCATGTCACACCCCAAGAACCATGGAAAACGAATAAGTGACGGCTTTTATATAAAGCTCTATACCAGATCCTTTATGACTAAAAGGTGAAATTGTTTTTCTTTTGTAATACTCTCAGATAAATGAACCAACCTGGATACTCAAAGGTAATACTCGACTGAACATGGAAGAAAGTAATTATTTATGATTGAAAATATTCGTGAATTTTGCACATTCGTATTTTTATATATTATTCAGCTTTACTCACATTTACGGGCGAGTGTTTAGTTGTAAGTAGGTTTAATTTATGAGAAAATAATAATATCCATTCGTTGAGTATCACTGAGATCAGAAAAAGGAGTTTTTTTAAATATCTGATTTAAATAAAAAAAAGACGAATGGCACTCGGGGACTACCGCGGTAAAGCTATTGCATAGCATTTTTTATCAACTTATGCAATTAATATATTAATAACTTATACAGTAACGCCGATACAACCAATGCCACCTAGAAGCGAGTTGCTGAACTAAACAGACAAGCGTGATATTTCAAAAAAGTCATTAAAAGTTCTGCTGTTCACCGATAGATGGCAAAACTAAAAAGTATCACCGCTGTGCCGGTCGGAGTGGGGGGGTGTTAGGTTATTTTCGTTACGGAATTTCTGGATTCGGTCTCCACGCTCAAGGCCCGCGATAGAAGCTATGCAATAGCTTAAAAAAACATGTATTTTGCAGCATGCTTATTACATGCAGGTATGGTCTTCGAGGTTACAGATATTCGGTATTTATAAAGTATTTTTAGGATAAAAAAATACAGGTAGTAAATAGTCAATCGAGACGGAAGTTTTCATGAACATCTAAAATTATAAAAGGATAAAAAGTAGCGCATTTTAATCCAGGTTCAATAATTGCCATCCATTTTTTTTATATCTGCTAATAATCTATCTACATTTTGAATTTCATTCTTATGTATCAAGCCGTAAATGCGTGAATAGTTAACAAACATACTTACACACAAATACTTGTATTTATAATATGAGATTAAATCAATTGGGCGAATGTTTACTTCGTTTCAAGTGAAATAATTTTATCAAGAAAAATAGACTCAAATATTAAAAGCATGATCATTTTACAAGATAAAGTGATATCTCCATCACTTTTTATTAGCCTGTAAATAATAAGTAAGCTTATTTATTTTCATAAAAGCTTTATAAACAACGATTAACAACACTCCAGGGCCTTAAATTGAGAATGATACCCACAACAAAGTAAAATATAGTAAGTACTTATAACACAATGACAAATACTGCGCTTGGTGTACTATTATTCTTAATTTTGCTTCTATATATCTTTTGTTTGCAAAACAAATTGTTTAATCAGTATTTCAAGACAAAACGTTTCATTAAATAAAGTCTTTTATAATGTGCTATTCTTACTGTACATACAAATAATTTGAAATGTACAATACATATCTATGTCCGTTCTAATATACGAATACTAATAACTATTAATAGTTCGTACAATTAAAGGTAAAGATGGCGTTAAAACGTACCATCAGATGTAACTAAAATTGAGGGGAATAAACTCGGACGGCTAGTGAAGTGCTACTATAGCTTAGATGGCAAAGCGATAGGACGGTATTCTGTAGTGTGTTAAAATCAAAAAAGTGGCTGAATGTTTTTCAATATACATATATGTATATATTTGACAATATATCTGACATTTAATAGAAAGGTACTGATTATAATTTTTACTTAAAAATGAAAATGAAAACTGAAAACAAAATGGTAGCCGCAGGCTTACTGTTAGATATAAGTTTTTTTTTCTTTCATACTCACAATCCCGCCTACCTTGTGTCGCTGAGGTATGGGCACACACAATCACAGTTGTGTTTTTGTTGTTTTATTATTCTGGCCAATTACGTGCTAAAAGCGTTTGTACTTACAGCAGAGTTTTGTTCATGCGATTAGCCAATCAACTGGGTAACGTGCAGTACTGCTCGCTCATACCTTGGATACCCGCTAGTGGTGTTTTCAACTACACACATTCCTCTCAATACTCCTCTCGAAGAAGACCAGCATCCCAGCCGTGGGAACTTATAGGGCTGATTATACAAAATTCACGAATTGTATTCTAATTCCAGACATTTTGGTTTTCATAAAAATCCAGAAACTTTATTTTAAAACAAAACCATATTAGTGGAAATTATGCAGATATATATAATATCATATTTTTTTAAGTGACCTTTAGGTGTATTGTACATTTATTCTTTAGATGCCAGCCGGTAGCGGGTTAGAGCATTTGAGTTATCTACAGGCTACCAATAGTGGATTGCTCAAATGTCATTGAAGTAGCTGCAGTATTGTAATTAGTTATTAGTGTTTTATTTTAATAAAGGCATCTGCCAGTAAAAAAAATTTTTGGATTCAACCTTTGGAACAAGTTTAAATACTAATAAAACTGAATGCCAATAAATAAATCTTAAATTCGTATATATCATTAAGGACTACAGTGGCTCCATTGAACTACCTATATTATGATTGAGCAGGCTTTTATTACAACTGTAAATCAAAAAACTTTCTTCATTCTCAATACCAAAAAAATAATTGTTTTTGCGAATACATGCATCGAAAAGTTTTTCAAACAAAATCTCAATAGTTTTCGTATTTCTAATTAGTTTATTGACCCCCGAAGCAAAAAGTGGGGGTGTTGTACAATTGACCTGTCTGACTGTCTATCTATGTGTCTGTCTGTGACATCCTAAAAAAGCTAAGCGATGTTGAGTTTTGTTTTGTTTGAAAGGTTTCTAAACCGAGGGTGTTTCAAGATTTTTAATGTGTCAATGACGTCAAAAAAATGCTCTAGCTATACTCGAGTTAAACGTGTATCGCGTTTTATTTGCTGAAATTCAACGAATATGTTTTCTTCACACATTTGAATTCATTTCGGAAAACTATTGTTTTCCGAAATGAATAAATAAATTCAGTATATTTGTCATAGGTACTCAGCGGTAAGTTCACAGGTTTTGATTAAACTTAGTACATCGATATTTAAGGTGTTGTAACAATGCATAAGAACGAAAGTCACTGGCATAGCTCAGTCGATTAATAAGTTGAAATGGCAGTAGGCAGGGAACGCTCAATTGATGGCCACCAGCGTAAGTCCAGTGACCAAAGGGGATCCACTGTCAATGGGACGACTTTGTAAGAACCTTAGGATGAGGCTCGATGCGTTTTGTTGTCAATCGGTTCTTGCGTAGATCAACTAAATTGGTCATTGTTTAACATTGGATGTCCTATGGCTGAAATGGATGACCATTTCAGCCAGTTCAACCACATAAGCGATGATAGCTCAGCGGGAGGAGCGTCGGCTGTCAAACTGACGGACACTTGTACGATCCCCAACAAAAGCATGAGCTTCCGGTGAAGGTAACACAGTTATCAATTCCCAGCAAGGTGGTAGGGTACTTACGAGTACCCGCATGGCTCGCTACCACCCTCAAGTTTGAAAAACTGTCACCAAGCACATAGTGTGTTCAGGCAGCAGTCTTTGAGAGCCAAGGAGCATTCTGGGTCTGGCGTGATAAAATCTTCGACCACATCGTCACTGACCATCAAGATAGATATTGGTCAAAAGCTATAGATCTATACAGTTTAAAAAGACATAATAAACTCTTTTCATTATAATTTAATGTTTCTTCATTGAATTGTGAATAATGCAATATGAATAATGATTATTCTACTTAATAATGATTCATTGTAGAGTAGTATCACAAGAATATCATATCGTTTTCACGCAGGTGAAACCGCAGAGCGTGGAACTATTTCTGACACCTCACAGCATATTTCAAATAATCTTGCATAAATAAACAAAAGATTTCACTAATTAATGAGTTAGAGAACTGAGAGATCGTCGTAATTAATACAATTTATATTATTTATTCTGTGACTGGGGAGATGTTGACGAACTTTCGGTTCGCGCCGCGATTCCTAACTAGTGCGAACAATCCTTTTGTTTCAGCTCGAATTAAGTAGAACGATGCTGAAAATTAAACTTTAGGTGTATTCATTTAACAACCATTATTGTAATAAAGTGTCTTTAAAATGAGTTTGTATTGAAGTCTAGTAAAGTTATGAAACTGTATATATATGTTTAGGCCCGTGGATTAGGTATGTATGAACACGCTCGTACACGTATTTATTCTCATACATAACTAAACGTATTTTTTCAACTTTTTTAGTGCGTACTGTCATGGAATGAAACTCGTTGGCTGAGCCTTTGTTTCCCAATAGGTACCTACAATCTTGGAGTCTTCAAGTCATTAGCGAATAGGGGCCTTCTAGGCTTGCGTGCTCCATCTTAGACCGCATCAACACCTAACATCAAGTCTTAGTGAGACAGTGATCAAATGCCTACCCATTTCCAACAAACCAGAACGTAGCGAAACGATATTTACTGCCGTTATGCTCTACGATTACCTAAAAAGATCTCATGTGATGCACAGTGACTGTGACGATGTGGTCATCGGTGGAGTCAAGTCATACAAAGTAGCCCTAAATCTGTTAATCACTCCAACTAGCTTAAATTAGTCTGTATTCTATTTACGCTAAAGTTCAATAATTCAAATTCTTCAACTTCTTTAAATTTAAACAAATCGGTGAACACACTTAATGACAATTGAAGTCGTGACTGGTAAAGGTAACTGAAAAGGTTGAAAAAAATTGTTTAGTAAAAACAAGGAACCGACTTCAACACTCAAAAGTGTGAAATAACTTATCGAAGTCGGTACCATGCTCACAATATTTTGATAATAGTTTTGAACTATCGTGGTACCGACTTCAACAAGTTATTTCACACTTTCGAGTATTGAAGTCGGGTCCTTTTTTTGGTTAACATTTTTAAAGATTTTTTATTTATTTTTTTATTTATCAACATTCACACAAGGTCTTCAGGTCCTAAACTAGGCAGAGCCTGTACTATGGTAACCTGATGACTGATATACATACTTATATACATATACACACCCAGACTCAGGTCAAACAGACATGTTCATACACACAAATGTTTGAACTGTCCGGGAATCGAACCCGGGACCAGCGGCTCAGAAGGCAGAGTGCTACCAACTGCGCCAACCGGCTTGTAAATTTGTATCTAAACAACCATTATATTATAAACAACAAATAAATAACTATACACGTGACAAATATATGTTAACGTAATGTATAGTGAAAGTAGCAAGAAACCGTCGTAAACTATAGATAGATGAGAAGAAACACGCATGAGACATTTTTAATCTTGGAAATCGAATAGGTATCGATTCTGCAATCTCCACGTTCTGCAATTTATGTGCTAAACTTGCTTGCAATAAAATATCTTAATCCAGCAATAAATTCAAAACAAAACACATAATATTTAAAATATTATGGTGATACTAGTGCCCCGCGATTTCACTTGCGTTGACTACAGTTTTCGTGTTTAAAACTCTTCTTTAGAAGGATCCCATAATGTACCTACTCAAGCAAAAAGTAGTTTATCGTCCTTTATATAACAACGCCGCTAATACGCATTTACCTAAATTTATAGAAAAGGTTAAAAACTATGCAAAACTGACTTTTTTTGTTGTTAAGTAAAAAATACAATAAATGTTCTACGACCAAATTATTTCAGTTTTACGGTTAAAGAGAAAATGTTTATTAATTTATTAGACGAATAATTAAATGCAATGCTCAATATAGTTTTCTCTATCCAATACCATTTGAATATATATAATATATCGGCTACAGATTACCGATATCACGGTAATCTGTAGTCGTAGGTTTAAATCCCACTTGAAGCTGATTTTTTTCCTTCAAAAATATGAACGTACCTAAGCTTAGCTAAGAATGAATTTAATGCAATTAACTATAAGACTATTTGTATGTATTGCTTCCGGGCTGTTTGGCCGTGGTCTATGTGAAACTTTTGTTCCAGACGTTTCGTCGATCACTGCGGTCGACATCTTCAGTGGTTCAGGTCCGAGCGGCGACAAGAGCGTAGAACTCTCCTTCGCGGCGTCTTCTCTGATACTGACATTCAGTATCAGAGAAGACGCCGCGAAGGAGAGTTCTGGAACAAAAGTTTCACATAGACCACGGCCAAACAGCCCGGAAGCAATACATACAACATGCAACGCCGGCCGTGAAAGCCTTAGAGCTTACAACTATAAGACTGATTACGATAATTTTGATGGGACCAATTTAGAAGTATTAATTAAGAATATTTCTTAGAGATTTCATTGTTGGTCTCACATTAAAATTACAATCTATCCTTCAGGCCAATAAGTAATACTATTATAACCATTTTAGCTAATTAGAGTAGGTATATTAAGAATGTGTCCAATAACACTTGATCTTATCGTCTTCTATTAAGGGGATAACACTTAGTTCATATTGAGTCTCTATGTCTACCTACTCCTTAGGGTCCCAAGATACAGGCTCGCGCCTAGTTTGGGGCTCGCTGTTAATCAAATTGTTACATTACAGAAAACTATGGAATGTGAAGTTTTATATTTAAGTATAACACATTCACATTCTGACTGTGTATGTGTGACCCCTTTTGCTCTTAAATATTAGCAATAGAGCTAATATTTATTAGCTCTTTTTGCTAATGAATATTATCTTTTCTTATCTTATCTTACCGGTTCATCAATGACGAAGTTCTGAAGTAACAAAAACTAAATACAACGATACAATATTAGAGATACAAGTATTTGCAAAAGAGTGTTATGTACTTTTGAGAATTGAGTCGATGTTTAATTAAGGTCCATTCAAAGCAAATGGACCTCCTACCTTTTTAGGTAAGTTAAAATTTCACCCAATTATTCGTGGACAGTGTAGGAATTTCCTGAAAGGTCGCTCTACCAATAATTGTTTTATAGAATCGACAACGAACTAAGACAAAAATTTCTAAGAAACAGATGTCTAAGAGGTTCTAATTCTTTTCTAATCTATCGGAATATTTTTCAAATAGTAACGCGTTGCGGTTTCACCCACATGGATTACGGTTTTTCCGCTACCACAGTTATTCCACGGGAACTATACTTTTCCGAGATAAAAGTAGCCTATCCCCATAACAAATTTCATTGAAATCAGTACAGCTGTTTGAGCGTGAAGTGGTGACAGAAGTTTTTCGCATTATTCACTTATCCCACGGGAACAGCAATTATTTTCCGGGTGAAAAGTAGCCTATGTGCTAACCTAGGGTCTAAAGTCGAAACTATCTCTATGCCAAATTTGATCGAAATCGGTGCAGCTGTTTGAGCGTGAAGTGGTAACAGAAGTTTTTCGCATTATTCACTTATCCCACGGGAACAGCAATTATTTTCCGGGTGAAAAGTAGCCTATGTGTTAACCTAGGGTCTAAAGTCGAAACTATCTTTATGCCAAATTTGATCGAAATCGGTGCAGCTGTTTGAGCGTGAAGGAGTAACAAACATACACATTTACAAACTTTCGCCTTTATATTATTAGTAGGATAACTACAGGCAGTAATTTTTGAGCGGTTCGGATATGACTGAACAAAGAGCCAAAATTACAGCAGGTCCTATTTATGATTACGATAATAATAATAATAATAGATTTATATGGTTCCACAATAATTTGATACAATAAATTAATAATTATATTACTAAGTAGACTAAGATATTTAATAATTATACTACTAGGTAATCATAATAAATCCACTACTCCTGTATTTTAATCTACTAATGTGGGTCCACATTAGTAGATTAAAATACAGGAGTAGGGGTAAAAGATTACGATAAAACAGTATTTATAATGTTTAAGTGAGCAGCGCAGAGCCTCTTAGGGCATACACGAGTCAACAAATATTAAATAACAAACGATTGGATTTGTACATAACTCTTTTAAATCTACCTATGCATATACAAATGTTGAGTCCGTGAATTTGTTATTTACTGGTTCTGACCCAGCGAATTTTTTTTTTTTTTTGTTAACTATGGGCCCCAAACTAGGCAAAGGCTGTATCTTGGGCGCCCAATCTGTTACCTATAGTCGCTGACGGACCTACCATCAGGTGAGCTCCTTCGGCGGTTACTGTTAACAAATGGTATTGTTGCGCTTGTCTGTACGCGTTTGTTTTTTCTTTATAGCTTAACTTTGATAATGGTAGATGAGTTGTCAAATGCAGCTTTGGCCCTTACTACATACATGATAATATGTTATTCCACAATATTTTTTTGGCTCATCACATACAAAAGACACACATACACCAAATACAAATTTCAAAAACAAACCAAAGAATTTAATGAAATATGTACCTATGTCGATCTAAACGCATTTAAATCGTGGATTTAATTTACTGTTTAGATTTCTTATATACATGGTGTTGTCAACTATTTAATTTATATGTAAATTACGAGAAAAACATCGTTTGCGAAAAGTGAAAACTCAGAACATCAGACTAGGCATCCATTTGAATAATTAAAACACGGTCCCACCTCTCTTCCATTCACGAACCCTCACTTACGGTTCTGAGTGTTTATTTTGTATATTTATTTTCTAGATATTTTTTGCAGAATCACATAAACTTACATATTGAGCCACTTTCCAGAGAATATGGTAGTCAACTGATTTAAGTATATATTGTTTGGTTGTAGAAAAACACTAATCTCACTATTCCACTAATATTATAAATGTAAAAGTTTCGATGGATGGATGGATGGATAGATGGATGGATGGATGTTTGTTACTCAATCACGCCAGAACGGCAGTAAGGATTTGGATGAAATTTGGAATGGAGATAGCTTATACCCTGGAAAAATGATGTTTTACTAAAGATGACGTATATTCACACTGCGCGGTGCTCAGATTTTGTTCCTTTCCGACATAAACATGCTTACTGCGACAGATAATACGGTACAAATAATATAAAAAAGGATAGCTACATGTTTAGACTTGTGCTTGAAATACGCGTCGTAATTCAAACTTACTACAATTGACTTAATCTTGCCGCCTCAGTTTCCGCGTGCGTGTGCAACATCTACATCATATAAACATATAATATCATTGCCCTGGAATAACACATAAGCTAATTTTCATCCTCACCATCATCACCGTTTTTCATCACAATGCGGGTAAAACCGCGGGACGCCGCTAGTAATTTATAAATATATAAGTTTGGATGGATGGATGGATGGATGTTTCGTTACTCAATCACGCCAGAACGGCTGAACAGATCTGGATGATATTTGGCATAGAGTTATAATTATAGGCTGGAATGGCACATATAATCAAAGTTATACATCAAAGTTATTGATGTATTTGAAAAAAAACATGATCTGGCGTGATTGAATAACAAACATCCATCCATCCATCTATCCATCTATCCATCCATCCATCCATCGAAACTTTTACATTTATAATATTAGTGGGATAGTGAGATTAGTGTTTTTCTACAACCAAACAATATATACTTAAAAAATACTATCCATCGATGTCTGTTATAAGATTCAATAACTATTAAACATACTTAATAACTAATTGGTTTTGTTTTAACTGCTGAGATTTTTTTAAAGAAGTACACTTTTTTACAATATACATAGTGTAGACAAGTATTTGCACGTGTATTTTATTATAATATATTGTCAAACAAAAGGGCCATGCCCGAGGCGCGACACGGCGTAACGGAGGGATACTTGACCGACCTCATCTCCATTTGGGTCACCGTTTTAATTAACAACCACACAAGAACTTCTGACGTGGAGACTCAAAGTAAGTATTAATAACAAGTAGCGGTTAAGTTACCAAAAATCGGAGCATTAGCGTGGAGTTTACCTCAAGTTATTGGAATCGATGGATACGCGAAATAAAATATAACAGGCTGATGAAATGTGACAGACGCTTTGTTACCTCTGTTGTGGCACAATGGCTCCAGAAATGTTGCGTTACACCAATACGGATTCAGTTAATAAGCACTTAAATATAAAGTATAAAAATAACAGGAAATAGACACAATATACAACAATAATATATATACAGTCAACAACAAAAATACAACAATTATTCCCATAAGGCTTGGCCATTTGCTGAATAGATAATTTCGTGTGTAAGAGTTTTTTTATGGTAACATCATGTTAACGGAAATTACGTTCAAAATTTTGAAGAAAAAAATTCTGCTACTAGTGTGATATATATATATAATAATTACAATTATTTAAATATGCATCAGGATTTGTCCCGCTTCTTCTGCCTGTAAACACCCGCGAGCCTCTGTAATTGGAGTCATTGGTACTATTTAAGCCCGGATCACTGGTGTTGTGTTGGTCTCAGGGACAATAAGTTGAGAATCTATGTTTGGTTGTGATACTTATATTTTCGTGGTCCACAGTGCAACTTCTCAAAACGTATTTCTCTGTTTCGTTCTTCTGTGTGTAAACGTATTTCTCTGTTTCGTTCTTCGATGTGTAAAACGTATTTCTCTGTTTCGTTCTTCTGTGTGTAAAACGTATTTCTCCGTTTCGTTCTTCTGTGTGTTAAACGTATTTCTCTGTTTCGATCTTCTATGTGTAAAACGTATTCTCTGTTTCGTTCTTCTGTGTGTGAAACGTATTTCTCTGTTTCGTTCTTCTGTGTGTACACTTTCACAAATGCGCGCAATCGGCTCAACTTGTTTATCTCTTAATATTTCCGTAAAGTTTACATGGCCTTGGTTCCTTTGAAAATTATATTCAAACCCTACTTAACATCAGAATCATCACAAAAAGTAATTGTTACACAAGGAATTAAAATGAAGTCCTAAAACTCAACAACTTGATAATTTTGCTTATATTTCACTGAGATTGTGAAACTTTGTTTCTCGTTACGTGTCAATGTAACGTGAAGAAAGTTACTAAAGTAATCATTGGTGTCGTTTGTTGGAAAAGTTGATGTTATTCTGAAATTTCATTAATAGTATAACTTACTAGACGTTGAGAGCTTTGTGGTTTATTTCATTAACATGCTAGGAAGGAATAAATTCGGACCGCCAGAGGATTGCTACTATAGCTTAGATGGACAAAGCGGAAGGACGGTGTTCTGTAGTCGTGGATTCAACTCCCACTATACTATACTATATAATCTATAGTATAAATGAAGATAGCTCTTATTCTGGAATAACACATAGGCTACTTTTTATCCCGAAAGGTGTAATCCCAGTGGGATATAAGAGAAATAGCGGGAAAACTGTAGTTCACGCAGGTGAAACCGCGGGGCACAGCTAGCAAAAAAAATAAAACATAATCAATAATCACAGTTATTGCAATCGCCTTATTTACCAACTTAAAACAATTGAAGCACGATTATTCAAATGAATACAAAGCTGCTGTCTATGTTTGTCGCAAACATAGAGTAATATCCGTTATTAGGATATGGCTTTATGCCAAATAGCTGCATTTCCTCCGCAAATAGGATGTTTTGTTAAACTTCTATTATTATTATTCCATTTGGAGATACGAAATGTCGGGGAAAACAACTGTTGTTTTCATTGAGTCCCGTACACTTTTCTCATATTATACTCTTACTACTGTTTAAGAAAAATATTTTATAACGAGATTTATTTCTAACTTTGGCTAAGTTTTATATTTTATTTTTATGTCGATTATTGCAGAAAATGTCGTAATATTAAAGTGATCTTCTATTTTATTTATTACAGTCTTGATCGATGGTAGGCATTGCAATTTTTTACCTAAGCAATCAAAATATAAATACAGGATAATTGAGGAGCAGGTTTTTGAGTGTTGGCTATAGGTTAAGGTTTAATAGGAAACAAAACATTAGATTTTCCCAAAATAATTTAATTTTTAACTTATATATTAAATGAAGTTCAGTAAATTTTAAAAATTAATCTTTAGTATTTATGATTTTATATTGCCGAAAGTTGCCCAAATACATACTTACGTAATATTACTTTAATGTATAAAGATATGAACAAATCACAGTTCCTAGTTCTTGTCATCTATTTTACCACAATTTAAGCTTGACTTGGGTATCTTCAAGTCACGAGTGAATAGGTATCTTCTAGGCAGGCGTGCTCCATCGTAGACCGTATCATCACTTAACATCAGGTGAGATAGTGGTCAAACGCCTGCCTATTCCAAATTAAAAAAAAAAGCTACAAATATTTTAGAATATTGTTGCAATCGCAAACCGAAGCAAAAACAAGATATTTTGCGGGTTTTCGTAGCCATTTGGTCATTTATTATAATCTATAAGGATTCATATTTTGTTTGTTACGATATAGCCTAAAGATGGAGAAACATAACGAGACTTTAATAAAGTATCCGTCCAATGGTAGTATTATCTTAATCTAGCTTTTTTTCTACGTTCTTAGCTTTTAATATTTAAGAGTTCGACCCACTCCGCGATAATGTTTTCTGTATCGTGGTATAACGGTATAAAGTACCTTCTAGGTTTGCGTGCTAAATCCTAGACAACCTCATCACTTAACATCAGGTGAGATAGTTGTCAAACGCAAAAATATAATATGTAAAAAAAAAAACGTTTCTGTGGCCCAAGATACATGCCTGGTGCTTAGTTTGGGTCACAATAGAAATCATGCTTAAAATATTACGATAATTTATTATTATTTCTTTATCAACATTCACACAAGGTCTTCAGGTCCCAAACTAGGCAGAGCCTGTACTATGATGACCTGATGACTGATATATATATATTTATATACATTAATGGTTTTTTATACCATATAGATTTAATGTTCTTCAAACGTAAGTATTTCAATACTCTGTAGTTATAATTACTTGGGTCTGTAAATAAATATGTTTATTGTTGTTTGTTGTTGTTTACGAAAAATAATTATCAATTTTAATTTGATTTGCTGTAAGCTGCTTAAAGACTGACTTACGAAACAATAACAAAACCTATAAATAACTAAACAAGTGACAGGTTCCTGGGTCCTGTTTATCTGTGTTGCCACAAATTTTGGAATCAGCTGCCCGATACTGGCCTTATCAGATCTGGCGTGAAATAGCAAGAACACGGGCAGTAGTTACGGCAGAGCCAATAATAATAATAAAAAGGATATGGGGCACTAGCTTCTCAGGCGTGGACCGCATAAATTAAGTATATGCACCTAATTTGCGTTAGTTGCAATTAGACCGATAAGTGCAGCACGTATGGTTCTCACTAAATATTTGTATTACTAAACAGAAATAATACCTTCCTGCGCTCTCTAAAAATGAACAAATACCGCGTGTACCTTAATACCTTATTTTTTTATTTACTTATTTACTGTGTTTTCCGAAATGTCAACCCCGGAGTCTTCAAGTCGTGAGTGAATAGGTACATTCTAAGTTTGCGTGCTGCACCTTAGACCGCATCAACACTTAACAACAGGTGAGACAGCTACATGAGACAGTCAAACGTAGGCCTAGAACCCTAAAAAAAAACCACTGGTTGCACTCCGGGAGTGCCGGCAGAAGAGAAAACTTGAACATGATGATGATGAGAAGTAGCCTATGTGTTATTCCGGGACCTGAAGTATCTACATACCAAATTTTATCCATATCCGTTCAACCGTCCTGGCCTGATTGAGTAACATACATCCATCCATCCATCCAAACATTTATATTTATATTATTAGGGGGACATATAGAATTAACATGATGATTGAGGCACAAACATTTATGTGATGATAAGAATAAGACCCGGGACAAACACCCACATTCTTAAGTATTTCACCCCGGGCGAAACACCGAAGAATAAAGGTGTTCGGATGTTTTTGGATATTTGTGTATGTCCATGCCTCCTGCGACACAGGTAATTTTAATGCGGGGGCTTAAATGTGAAAAATGTATTTCAGTAATATTATATTGTGCATTAGATACATTAATTATTGCTTATCAATAGATAAGTGCTTACATTTTGTATAGTTGCCAGAAACGCCTGGTTTTATTGTTTAATACGTAACTAGCACAAACACTTTTTTATGACAATACACTCACCATAAAAGTTTAAATATAGATACAGTTTTTTACAATTCATAATTCACAACCGCTCTCCTTGCAATATAATATAATTTATCCATCTATCTCTGCGTCGCACTTCACTCATATAAGCATGTGTAGACCTTTGTGAGTGCATCCAAGTGTACTCGGCTGGAGTGTTCTCTGAAGTGTATCACATAATATACTTACATCTTGCATTACCCTTCGAAAATATACGAGTTTTGATTTTTACGCTCCGAAGGTGCTAGTCGTTTTGATGTGAAAGAGGTTTTCTTTGTACCTTCTTTGTGATTTGAGTTTGGCTCTGTTTACTTTTCCACTTTTCCACGTATGATTATATAAAAATAATGTATGTATGTACGTTTACAAATCGAAAAATCTACGTATATAAAAATCACGTTTTACAGTTTTTGACGTGATTCTTGAATTAGTGTATCTAAAATGACTGAACCCCCGAAGAGACGAGTCCACCCACAACACAAGGTATCTAGTGTGGGGGTAGGTATAATATTTATTTGTATAAAATTAAGGGAACAATGGTCATGATTATGGGCCTACGGAGCAGACTCAGAGTCGCACAACGAGCTTAGAGGAGGGCTACGCTTGGAGTTTCTCTACGCGATCGAATCAGATATGAGGAGATCGTTAGAAAAACTAAAGTCACCTAAATAGCCCTGTGGATTATCAAGTTGGAGTCGCAGTGGGTAGGACACATAGCTCGATGAACTGATGGCCATTGTGGTCGAAAGGTTCTCGAATGGAGACCACGGACTGGGAGGCGCAGCATACTCGTAGGACGGCCACCAACAAGGTGGACAGACGACCTTACTAAGGCTTGGAAGCGGGCCGCTTCCAACTGGTCCTTGTGGAAATCGACGGCGGCATGTCCAGCAGTGGACGTCATATGACTGAGATGATGATGATGAAGGAACAATAAACGTATTTGTATTTTTCAAGCGATTAAGCTGCGTTATTTTTTATAAACTATCTGTTCAAATACTAAAGTAAAAACAGAATCTAATGAACTAAAAATGCAAGACCACGATAAAGTTAGTCAATTTATCATTAAATATCCCAGCGGCTTCAAATTGGAGTAAAGTTTTACATTCCACAAATCTAAAAGCACGAAAAGAATTCATAAGATGTAATCCTTCAAGCCGCAGGAAGTTTTTACGTCGAATCTCCTCGGAATAATTCATAAACGGTTTCAATTTATACAATTAAAACAACCGAAGCTTTGAGGGTAAGCCATAGTTAGAATTGTAAATTAGTTACAGTCGTACGCTTCAGCTCTTAGCCAAATTTTTAATCACTTAATTGAAAATCTGATCGCAACACGAAAGTACTCGTAGACCGTTCGCCGGGATCACCTCTGGGATTTTGAATATATTTAAGTGCTGAAGCTTATATAAGTACCTACCTATCTAATGCATCTAACATCGTTAGTAAGGGGCTTCTCAAAAGGAAAATTGTTGGGTATGATTCAATACCATGTTTGAAAATCAGATCAATTAAATTTTATTACATAATAAAATTTGATTGATCGAGTAGCATAGATATACTAATATTAGAAAGAGGAAAGATTTTATTATTTGCATTGAATAGGCTCCGAAACTGCTGACCTGATTTGAAAAATTATTTCACTTTTGGGAAGCTACACTATCCGGCTATACTATATTATCAAATAAATTGGGATCCTTATAAATTGTAATTTTGAATTTTTATACCCGTGCGAAGCCGGGGCGGATCGCTAGTTAATTATATAAGTGATAGTATGTTATTTGTATCGAAGATGTTAATCGTGCTATTTCTCGGAAATATTATCAAACAATACTCAATAAGTTTGGGCGTCGTAAATGAATAAATTTGTTCAGCTGTATGTGTAATGAAAATACAGGGAAATAGTAAAATTTAATTGAATTTTCGGGAATAGTAGCTTTATTAAAATATAATATGCCAAAGGTAATAAAACATGTAAAAAAATGTAATGTCGTTTATAACTTTGAATCATCATCATTGCAGCCATAGGACGTCCACAGCTGGACATAAGCCTGCCACGTTATTTTACTAGGACCAGATGGAAGATGCCCGAATTCAGCCTATTCCTCCCATCTTAGTCAGGTTCGCTGTCGGTGGCCGTCTTATGCTGCGCTTGCCTGTCTGTGGTATCGATTCGAGAATCTTCCCTAACGGCCGGTCAGTTCTTCGACTTATGTTCCCTGCCCACTGCCACTAACTTGCTAATCTGCTGGGCTATGTCGGTGACTTCTACGGATAGCTTAATTTATAATTCGATTGCGTAGAAAAACCCTCAGCTTATTATGCGACTTTGAGCCTGCTCACAAGGATCATAGCCAGAGACTACGTTTCAGTTCTGTAAGTTATCCCTAGTAACACATACTGCTGGTAGACCTTCGTTTTCAAGCATTGTGGAATTTTGGGAACGAGAAAACGTTTTGGAGTTTCCCGAATGCACCTCTTGAAAATTACTGTTTAGAAATACTTATCTACATTATTTTTTCAAGTTTATAAAAAATAATCTGTTATTTCATGTCGGTGTTTTAACAATAAATTTTAAGGAACTCTAATTAAACATTGCACGTAACAAAAGATGAAGAAGCACACTAAGAGCCTTCTGAAACGAAGGCTATTAGTTTTTTATTCAAATTTAATGGTCTCAGGCTCTGAAGTATCATTTATAAAAGTTTGTAAAGGTTCGAGCCGGCTGGTGTATTTTGTTGGTAAATGAAACGCGAAAAGGTGTCTATGGACTAAGAAAAAAATCCTTTGTACTACAGTTTTACCAAGTTTTATCTAATGGCATTTAACAATATATCTACTAGAGTAGTAATATTAAGAAATGAAAGCGGCGCGTATAACTCATTTTTTTTTTCTCGACTTCATAAAAAAGATTCGTTCAATGCAGGTTTTGTTATTTTTAACCGACTTCAAAAACAGAAGGACGTTCTCAATTTGAACCGTATGGTTTTTTTGTAACCTCAAATTTATGTCATTTACTAGTAGATTAAGTATATACTTTTTTATTTGAAATGTTAAACTTTCAAATTGGTGCAATTATAATATCATCAAACTGGGATACCTACTACTTTTTTTACTTGTTATAAGTGAAAAAGTTTTTTATTTGTTCGTTCTTAAGGGAAGGGAGCGTCATGATGCGACATACCTATTACAGCCAACAGTTCATAAATAGGTCAAAGTAGGTCACCTTATTGATTGGGTGACAGTGAACAGCGATGAATCATCAAATTCTGAAGCAGCGTATTGGTACTGACGGTGCCCAAATCGTTAATGGTAGGGGCAGCACCCTAGGGACAACGGCTTTCCATCGGCTCTAAACTGACCCAATTAAATTAAAGCAAGGCACTGCATATGTTATTAATTGGAAAAGTAGAAATTCTTCTCCGTTTATTTCAAAATCCAACCTAATCCTCCATCCTAGAATTCATTGTATTCTTTTTTGTTTTTTTTAAATACTTATCTGGTCGCAATGTTGCCTAGAATTAATAAGCACTGCCCAGATAACAACCCTTCATAGTTGTAGCACCAAAAAAATGCGTGTATTTTAAAATGTTAATAGAGAAGTATATTTTTTTATTGTTTGACTGGCCATATTTTGCAAACAGCGCCTTGTGTAGGCGCTGTTTGCAAAATATGGCCAGTTATCTTATTCATTTATCTCTATTGATTTTCGTAAGAAATGTTATATTTGGTATCTGATACTTATTTTATACTAAATTTATTCTTGGTATCTAACTTCTTATTTTATTTTAACTTACTGGTATTTTACTAGATCTAGGCAGAACGTTCAAAAATGGGTTGTTTAAATGAAACTATATAAAAAGAACTGCTTTTAACGAAACGAGCAGCAAGTGCAGTTAGATCGCCCGGCTAAATTATTTCATGCATATCATAATGACAGTATCAGTATAGTAGTAGTCAGTACGCTTACCTACATAACAGTGATACTGTCAATATGATTTATTTATTTTTACAACATTCACACAAGGTCTTCAGGTCCCAAACTATGCAGAGCCTGTACTATGGTAACCTGATGGCTGATATATACTTATATACATATACACACCCAGACACAGATCAAACAGACATGTTCATACACACAAATGTTTGACCTGTCCGGGAATCGAACCCGGGACCAGCGGCTAAGAAGGCAGAGTGCTACCAACTGCGCCAACCGGCCAGTCCTGTGGCCAGTTAAATTATTTATATAAAAAATTAACCTTTTATTTCCTTACATTTCATTTACATCATCAGGTTATCATAGTACAGGCTCTGCCTAGTTTGGGACCTGAAGACGTTGTGTGAATGTTCACAAATAAAAAAACAAAAAGAAAATCTTGGAAGAAATTTACCTATTCGCGGTCAGATTGAAACGTTAATGCACGCCACGCAATCTCTCCGCAGGGCAAAGGTTGCCCTGAATGCCCCTCATTACAGACGCCTACCCTCGGAAGCATTCATTCGCATACAACGGCGTGACCTGTGCCCTACGAAAGATGCGAGATTTTATATGGAGTAGTGGAAAAAAACAGTATTTCAATTTTATGACTGGGGAACGTACTATTCTGAGCTTAATTCATTAGTTTTATGGTTTGTTGCATTGACAACATGCTAGGTGGAACTTACGATTAAATATTTGGAGGAAAAATTCGGCTGCTATTGGGACTTGAACCCACGACTACAGAATACCGTCCTGTCGCTTTGTCCAACTAAGCTATAGCAATGCCCATATATCTAGAGCCAAATTACTTTCTTCCATTTAACATCTGAGGGGATGTTGTTATTAGCGCCATCTACCGTTAATTGTATGAACAATTAATTAACAGGACTGATAGACCAACATTACAGTTGATATCGTATCAATCGAAGGCAACCCACTGTTATCTCAAAAGGTTTATAGTTTATTGCATTAACAACATGCTGGGTGGAACTTACGATCAAATATTTGAATTTTTTTCCTTATTGATTTTTTCTGGTTTATTGCATTAACAACATGATAGGTGGAACTTACGATCAAATATTTGAATTTTTTCCTTATTGATTTTTTTCCTTAATTCTTCAGGTTTATAAGAGCGTCGTAGTACCTATTTGTATATAATGTATTCCAGTGTATCGCTTATATACATGTAAACTGGTCTCCGTTTGTTAGCAGGACGAAGATTATCATCATAGGGATCATTTTAATACAGACATCTAGTTATTGTCTAGAACAAACAGTGCAATAGGTATCAAATAGCATCATGTAGCTTTGTTGACGTATGACCGCTGACTCATCGATGAAAGCGCGGAAAATCAATTCTGTCGTAACGGATATTGGTTCTGCGGTAAAAACTTCGCAGCAATCTCGCGCTCAGATATTGTGTATTGGCAGGTTCTACCGTTGTGAGGAAAAGGGTGCGTTAGAAAAATGAAATACGAGTACATTCCAAAAATAAGTAAAATAGTAGGCGCGTATTTTACGCTATAATACTGGCATAAAGCCCAATAAAATATGATATAAAATTTAGTCCAATTATATTGCGCCACCGACTACTACTCACTATGTTACTGCCCATCCATAGGTTGTCTGGAAGAAATTGCTATAAGCGATCAGACCGCCCATTGTACGTGCCTTATTTTCATGGTAAGTGCAAAAAAGAATTATCGTATTGTATTGTATAATATTGTTTTGTATAATATTGTATTGTATTGTAAAGCCGCCCAATACATTCCCACTGCTGGAAAACGAGTCTTCCTCCCAGGTATAAGTGCT
Source organism: Apeira syringaria (assembly GCA_934044485.1). Taxonomy (NCBI): domain Eukaryota; kingdom Metazoa; phylum Arthropoda; class Insecta; order Lepidoptera; family Geometridae; genus Apeira; species Apeira syringaria. The sequence continues at coordinate 6,220,560 of OW203665.1, read as the reverse complement.
GGCTGGCCAGAATCCACCAGCAGGCCATACGGCATATGGGCATACGGGTCGGAGGATACGATAGTAGTCAGCCCCTTGTCAAAGGTTTTAGGCCACCCAAGGGCCTCTGGCATGGCTTGACATCTGTCATCCTAAAAATAACCGGGTGCCCTCCGAGGCAAAGAAACGCTCAGATGAAAATGTCAGTTGCGATCACCCAAAATATGACCCAGCTGTACGTTGCAAAACGCAGTTGAGCGGTCAAGATCGCTAACGAATCAACCGATTTCGATGAAATTTGTCATGCAGATACTTCAGGTCTTGTAATAACACATAGGCTACTTTCTATCATGATCATCAATCATTACCACGCGGTTATACCCACGTGGTAATGATTGACGCGCGGGGCGCGGCTAGTAAATAATATTTAATTAGAAAAACCGCCTACAAAAGAATTCAATCATTACTGTGTCTATTCTATTCTAACCGTGTTTATCGTAATACTTGCGATAGAAACAATTTTAAAACAGAAAACCAACAGACTTAATTGAAAGTTTAAAACCCGTTGAAAGTAGGGGTTAAATAGAGTTGTAAAAGTTTAATGTAAAATTCTTCTTTCAGTCCCAGTATCATATCAGAGAGCTTTTAGAGGAAGTCGTGTGTAAAGGCTTCGATCCAATAATGACGGCGCTACCCTATTGTGACCAAAGAACGCTTTCAAAGTTCTTCATATCGGTTAAGGAGAAGCATACCAACAAAGAGAAAAAATTGTTTCGTAGCTTGAATTTCCTCGTATAATTACTAATTATTATTATTACAGGGACATTTTACAATGTAATGTTTACATTTTATATATCTTTTAAGGATTAAATTGTCAAAATCTAATTAGTTAATATAGGTCAATAAATCAATTTTGTTATACATATATTTCTAAAGAAGTAGATTTAATAAATTGATACTCAAATTAGTTAGTCACACGGTTACACTCGCGCGGTCTACGTTTACCCCCACTTTAGTAACTCAAAGAAACCATATTTCTAAAAATGTTCTATGTGTTATTCCTAGTAACTATAATCTTTCTGTGTGGTGGAGAGTTTTATGATTTATTGCATTTACATCATGCTTGGCGGAACTCACGTTCATTTTTTTGGAAATTCAGCTACGAGTTGGATTTGAACCCACAACTACAGAATACGGATGGTATTCTTGGTTACGGTTGTGTGGTTAATTTGATTATGATCCTTCCTCAAAACCCGAAGTATTTATAATATGAAATAGGATGGGATGAATTTCGTATAATAAAGATAACAATTCAAATATTTTCTCCAAAATAAATGAAATAAAAGTTACAATCACTTTAGTGTTAGCATCATAAATAACTCTGCTTAATGTGTTTTTGTGATGAAAGTAATCTTAAAATTCAATTGTGTTACAATTTTCAGTTCAACTTTCCCTCACGTTCTCCATTATGACCTTAAAAGGCGCCGTTTGATTCTAACCGCATTACTTTTAACAGAGCAAAGTTGAAAATGAGTCAAACTTTTCAATAAATTCAAACCCATCGAAAACCTCAAACTCACAAATCGTTTACGTGACCGAGGGTAAAAAATGGAAAATGTCCTCATCACGGTGGCCACTTTTTGGGTTTAAAAATCAGCTAAATGATTTTTTCAATAAAATGTAATTCTCTTGTCAAAGTAAATTGTTAGTAGTCAGAATACCTTCTCTAAGTTCCTAGTATATAATATACTACTAACTTAGAGAAGGTATTCTGTAAATAATAGTCAGATAAAATTGTTGCATTACACAGCCGAGTGTGTAAGGAGCAAAGCTTACGAGTTTCATAACGACGTTCTTCAAAAACAAATATTTATCACTTTCATTAAGTTCATAATGTTTTTTAGATCCATAGATAGTAAATGGACCGACGCGGCGACGACGACCTAAGATCGCAGGAATGGGCTGGATGCGGGCTGCTTTGAACCGGTCCTTGTGGAAATCATGGGAGAGGCATATGTCCAGCAGTAGACCAATGTCTTCTGGCTGAGATGATGATGATGATGAGATAGTAAATTCGTTTCAGTTTATCACTCTTATCTATGTATATTAGAAATCTAGTGGTTTATTTTGAGATGCAGTTTGCTACCGTACGGTTTGTATGATAACAAACTACTTGACTGTTCTACTGGAAGCCAGAATAGAGAATCGTTATAGAATTATTAAGAAAACCAAGACAATTTAACAGCAAAGTAGCAAACACTTTACTTAACTACCTAAGTTTCAAAAGTGTTTCTAACTTTATCTTTGTGTTTCGTCCGTAGCGCGCTTTTTTTCGTTTTAATTAGATAACTTTGAAACTGGACAAGTTTCTGTATAAGAAGGATAGCTTGAGAGAAAGCAATAAAACTGTCAAAGAGAATGAATGTATGTAATTCATTGAAATATTTTTTAATTTTATTTTATTTATATACCTTCTCGTTTAATATAGTAAGAATTTACAACATCTTATAAGAACTAACATAAGCTACTTTACAATGCCTTCAATAGTGGACGTATTGCATTACACGAAAAAAATCATTGGTAAAAACTTTATGAATGCACAACTACGCAGTCGCATAGAACGCGACTTTTTAGGTTATTATGGATTGGTTCTTTATTGTATTTGTATGTGTTGCTTCCGGGCTGTTTGGCCGTAGTCTAGATGAAACTTTTGTTCCAGACGTTTCGTCGATCACGGTCGACATCTTCAGTGGTTCAGGTCCGAGCGGCGACAAGAGCGTAGAACACTCCTTCGCGGCGTCTTATCTGTTACTGATCATCGGTCAACTCATACAGTGGTAGTGATTCTCTGGTTAAAGAAAGGAGTTTTATGGTTCATTTCTGTTAAAATAACGTCATGCTAGGCAGATTCTACGTTCAAATTGTTGCAGAGAAAAATTCGGCTTCTGTTGGAATTCAGCCTTTCGCTATCGCACACAATGCAAATAAAACCTTGCTACGTGCCATCTAAACGTGCCCAAAGCCACTAATACAAAATAACAAACAATCTAAAACCCGTTTGAAAATATATAAAAATGCGGTGTCTGATTTATCTGTGAATCGTGATATTATTATTGAGAAAGGTCTCAAGATTACAAATTTATTGGAAAAGGTCTAAGCTGCAGATGAGATTGGAAATCTTATAGATTGCACCTTTTCATGACCTTTACCCGCTGTAGAGGCGTAATTGAATTGTGTTGTACCGATCGGCACAGGTGAGGGTGGAAACCTACCAAGGCTGCTAAATATCTGATCTTAAATAATTTATTAAGCAGAAAGGGCAACTTTGTGATTAGCGTTGAATGGTAGTGTTCTATATCTTAAGTTTCAAAAACTGTCACAAGCACACAGTGTGCATTTGTTTTTTTAAACACACTCATACTCCCGCACTAGGATTCCCTGTGTCGCGGGAGGCATAGACATATACAATTACAGCACACGAACACCAAAGTCCCGGGACAAACATTTACACTCATCGCACAAATGTTTTCCCCTGCCGGGATTCGAACCCATGGTCCCGGCGACCGGGACAGAACAGAAGTCATTCCACTGACACTAACCACTGCGCCACAGCGACCGTAGTTTAGATAGCTTATATCCTTAAGAGCCAAACCACATAGGAGTAAGCAACATGGTTAAATGTTACTAAAATTAAAAGAAGTATGTTTCTATATGATTTGACGAATCTGAGGAAAGAAACATGTATTGAAACTTTCGAAAATGCAAAAACAAAAAACATTCACTATAGCTTTTTCAAGACTATAGTCAAATCGATGTCTACTGTGTTCAACTTTGGTTATTGATAGCAAAACGGGTAGTGAAACGGATAGTATTATTTCGAGATATAGCAAGAACTAACGCTGCATGGGAAACCGTTTTGACTCTATCAAAGCTTTAGTTATCAAACTATATGCCCTCTTCGTACTCAGTAGACCTTATTCCAACCAACTTCCATATCTGTACTTTTTTGTTTTTATTCTGTATAGATAGACGAGACTTTTTACCACTATCTCACTTGATGGTCTGTGAAGATGTGGGCGAAGATGTTATCACACTAGACCTAGAATGCTCACTGGCTCTCAAGGACTGCTGCCTAAGCACACTATGTGCTTGGTGACAGTTTTTCAAACTTGAGGGTGGTAGCTAGCCAGGCGGGTACTCGAAAGTACCCTACCACCATGCTGGGAATTGGATAACGGTTATAGCTTCACCGGAACTTTAAGAACAATGAACTATTTATATGGTCATTAGTATTCCTAAGAAGCAGCACATAATGCTCTATGGCTAAATCATAAAATGATCGAACAAGATGGCAGAAATGTGTACATAATGAGAGTAAATACATACATCAACATACAACTGACTAGACTTTAGAACAAAGCCTAAGTATTTTTGAATAAATCTTCCAAAATGACTACAAAATAAACATTCATCAAAAGATTTTAAAATTGGCCAATATTTTTTGAATATTATTGATAACTTTATACAAAATATTCGTAGTCAGTGTAGATGTTGTGTACTACAATTAAATAAATATTTAGCACGTTAGAAAAGTTACTTTTTTTTGTCAGTACAGACCGGAAATTGTATATTTCCTAATGTGGTCCTACAACCAAACATCTCCAAACTTTATAAATTAACTTAATCAAGCTTGACCCTAATGGAATTTCGTTGTACCGGCCATCATACTCATAGGTAAGGGTTTCAGAGAGGGAGGTAATATTTTTGAAGGCACATGACATGTGCTACCAATAAAGAGCCTTGTGAAAATAGAATATAATAAGAATGGTGGACATGCGAAGATGGACATGGATTCAATAAAATATTGTAACGCTGTTGTACTTCAAAAGAGATATCGCAACCAAAATGTTAAATTATTATAAAACTAGTAAATTATATTACTTTTATAATAGAATTTGTAGTCCATTTCCCTATTATACTTCTAGAATGCACAGAAGATATTAAAAAAAAGATCTGTGGCACTCGGGGACTGCCGCGGTAAAGCTATTGCATAGCATTTTTTATCAACTTATGCAATTAATATATTAATAACTTATGGAGTAACGCCGATACAACCAATGCCACCTAGAGGCGAGTTGCTGAACTAAACAGACAAGCGTGATATTTCAAAAAAGTCATTAAAAGTTCTGCTATTCATCGATAGATGGCAAAACTAAAAAGTATCACCGTTGTGCCAGTCGGAGTGGGGGGTGTTAGCTTATTTTCGTTACGGAATTTCTGGATTCGGTCTCCTCAACTCGCTCAAGGCCTGCGATAGAAGCTGTGCAATAGCTTAAAAATAAACTTCAGTGAGTTGAAATTTTGAAAAGTCCGGTCCATGCTGTTGTCTACGTCATAATTATTATCTGTGTCCTAATCTGTTTAGTGGTTTGAAGTTATACCAGTCAGCCACGGTTTCATCATCACATTTCACTACTGATATTTTTGTAAACCAAGTTTTTATGCAGTGTCCGCTCTGGGTCGTGGAACGGTCTCTTGTATGGACTTTAACTGCCAACAGCTAAGCCAACAGATGGCGTTAAATATCTCTGATTTACGGCATCGTACTTACAACCTTGGATCGGATAAAAGTGTACATACACCCTTTTTGTGGGTAGTTTGTACTAATATAATGGTTCCTACTCCTTTGCCGACAATATCTATTATCAATAATTGTCTCGTAATTTTTGTATTTTTCCTTCCGTTTTGTATTTGTATCACATTTTTATGTAAAAGGCGGGTTGCTTCGATACAAAAGAATTGGGTCTGCATACATTTGGGATCATAAATCACGACACAAAAGTTGTTTTGTCATACTACGAATAGCAAATTGATAGCTTTTCGGTGTTATAAAAAGAATATCAGCTGATACAAACAAACTACTGTTACCATTTTATGTTACGTGGGCTTAGGATTTAGGTATTCGTGATTTTTTGCGATAGTTTATCGGGAATTTCATTTTATCGGATCATGATTTTATCATTTTTATAAGCTATCTATTTCTTCTTGAATGAAACTGTTAAGATTGTTAGTCATTTATTATATATTTTTCTTTAGTATGGAAACTTTATTGTGAAAATCTGGCGATTTGCGAAGCTTGCAGAAGTGTATCGGTATCCACATAATGCCTTTTTGCTCCGTGAACAAAACTACTGCTATGCTATTAACGGTTAACTACAAAAGGCGCGCTGCATTGATAGATCCAGAACGGCTTATGTGAACAATAGGACCCAGTCACAATGGATTGCCGCACGGCCTAAGTTGTCGGTCGATATTCTCTGGCTGTATGCGATTATTACCTAGGAAAGAATAGAATACAGGGGATTACACAAAAATATTTTTTACCCAAAAATGGAACCGACTTCAACACTGAAAAGTATTTTCACTACTTGTTGAAGTCGGTACCATGATAGTTCAAAAATCAATATACTGTGTGCATGGCACCGATTTCAACAAGTTCAAAAAGGAGGTTACTCAATTCGACCGTATACATGTTTTTTTTTATGTGTGTTCGCAGATAACTTCGTCGTTTATGAACCGATTTTGATGATTATTTTTTTGTTAGATAGATACTTCCGTGGTGGTCCCATTTAAATTTCATCAAAATCGGACTAGCGGTTTTTGATTTATACTTCAATAACTGAAAAGTGCTACGCGTATCTTGATATTATTGTCGTGGTTAAAGACATCGCAGAACACACAGTGACAATTAATTGATTCCGTGAGTAGCAAAGGTCACTGAAAAGGGTGAAAAAAATTATTTTAACAAAAAATGCAACCGACTTCAACACTCAAAAGTGTGAAATAACTTGTCGAAGTCGGTACTATGAGCACAATATTGTGATGATAGTTACTTTTGTGTGAACTATCATGGTACCGACTTCAACAAGTTATTTCACACTTTTGAGTGCTGAAGTCGGTTCCAATATTTGGTTTTTATTTGCAAACAATTGATATCTTTGAAGACCTTTATCTTAACTGTACAATAAGCACTATAACGAGTATCGTATGAATGGCACAAAGAACCAGAAATAACTTTTTCCTTCATCATTGTGAACTACCCTCATTTTAATAACACGTTTTAACCTCGTTTATCAAAAATGTCACCCTGTGTAAGATGGGAGCTATTTACCGTCCCACTGAGGGCATCAGTGATTTGCAGCCTTCACTTGTACTACAAAGTCAATTTGAAAAGGGTCGCGTGACAAGAATAATAATATCTGCAAAAGTGAGTGACGATGAGACCGCTAAAATAACGAGACTATTATTTCAGCGTTTTGCTCGTAGTGTATATTTTGAACTAGCTGTTCCCGATTTTCGACTGCTAGCCGACTAGCTGTTTCTGAATTTCATATCGACTTAATATTTTAAACATGAAATTATAACAGAGCCCGGTTTCTCTAATTTATAAAACTCTTGTAACTTCTAAAGGAAAAGTCTTTTGACGGTCGCTGTGGCTAAGTGGTGACGAGACCGATAAAATAACGAGACTATTTTTTTTTCTATTTTTTCAATTTTATCATCATCATCATCATCATTTCAGCCATAGGACGTCCACTGCTGGACAAAGGAAGATTTCCACAAGGACCGGTTGGAAGCGGCCCGCATCCTGCCCTTGCCTGCGATCTTAGTCAGGTCGTCTGTCCACCTAGTCGGTGGCCGTCCTATGCTGCGCTTGCCAGTCCGTGGTCTCCATTCGAGAACCTTTCGGCCCCAACGGCCATCGGTTCTTCGAACTATATGCCCTGCCTTTTCAATTTCACTTCAATTCAATTTATTATCGTAAAAGTATACAAATTTATTTTATTATTTCAGCGTTTTGCAATATTGCTTGTGGTGTACATTTAGGACTAGCTGTTCCCGATTTTCAACAGCTAACTGACTAGCTGTTTCTGAAATTCATATCTCTATGCATACTCATATGTCTAATTTTCCAGCAAATATCACGTGACCTATCCTATAATAATAATAAAAAACATTTTACTATAGCTTTTGAGTGAAAGATTTTTTACATCGGCTCAGTAGTTTCTGAGTTTATCCATTAAAATGTTACAAACACAGTACAATAGTTAGTGAGGTTGTAGAGGGTAACCTCTGGCTCTACTTAACTTATTTTGATTTTTTTACCATAAGAAAGCTACGTTACATGTAAGGTAGACTTTATATTAACCCGAAAAATGGAAAGATCTTTTTCATCTTAAGTAAAAATGTTAACCGCCCAACGAAGTAGGTCAACTAGTTTCTATATTTTTATATATAACAGGTTTCAAAAAAAGTTTTATTTAAGTGTTGTGTCACACACAATAAACTCTAAATATTGAAATATAAAAGAGAAGAAAACTCGCTGACACTGTAACATAACCAATATTTATAATGTAATAATGCTGTGTGTGTGAGGGAGCCATTATCGAAAGTGCTACTTTTATACAATGAAAAATGACGTAACACTCACCTGGATAAAAGCTTTTTAGCTTATTAGAGATGTCTTATGTAAGCAATTCTTTTTTTTTTTTTTTAATCAGTTACTTGTATCGCATTACTATTTTTACCGGCCGGTCGGCTGGCGCAGTTGGTAGCACTCTGCCTTCTGAGCCGCTGGTTCCGGGTTCGATTCCCGGACAGATCAAACATTTGTGTGCATGAACATGTCTGTTTGACCTGTGTCTGGGTGTGTATATGTATATAAGTATATATATATCAGTCATCAGGTTACCATAGCACAGGCTCTGCCTAATTTGGGACCTGAAGACCTTGTGTGAATGTTAATAAATAAAAAATAAATAAAAAAAATTTTAAATAAATAAAAAATAATTAAACCGCAAGCAAAAAGTCTCTTAGAAATGTGCTATATAGAACGATGAAAATCTGAAATACCCATGATACCTTATCCTACTAATATTATAGAGGCAAAAGTTTCAGTGCATGTGTGTATATTTTTTACTCATTCACGCTCAAACGGCTACAACGATTTCGATCAAATTTGATATGTAGATGAGGTCCCGGAACACACTTCTTTTCAACATCATCATCAATCATCGCACCACGCGGGTAAAACCGCGAGTCGCAGCTAGTTAGGTATAATTGTGATATCGACTACGCGTAAGTGCCACGACATACCGGTATACAAAATAATAATGAGCGCGAGCTTTTTTTATTTTCACATATATTTTAAGTTTAGTAGTACAAACGACTTATAAAAATGATTCACATCGTTCATTCAAAAATCATTCTTTATAAGTTATCGTAATAAGATACTAACTGTGCCCCGCGGCATTACTCGCGTGGTGATAATTAATGATGATTATGATGATCAAAAGTAACCTATGTGTTATTCCGGGACCTGAAGTATCTACATACTAAATTTCATCCAAATCCGTCTAGCCGTTTGAGCGTGATTGAGTAACAAACATTCATCCATCCATCCATCCAAACTTTCACATTTATATTATTAATGGGATGGGATGGAATAGCAATGTCTGTACTCTCAATTTATTAGATAAATGATAGTTTGTATAGACTCCAATTCTGATATAACAATAATACTTTCCAAAAATGCTTCGTACTCGCGCTAGTATACATTATCTTCCCAACATTCCTTTCTATGAATTGAATCAGGCCATTACTATTTTTGATAATCTCATGTCAGAAGAAAACATGAAAAGGACCCGACTCACGACAGAAAAGGAATACTTACCTATTTATCGAATGGAGAGACTCCAAGATTCAATCGTATAAAATTTCTCCTATTAAGGGTAAAATATCGTAAATATGTTCTAGATGAAAATGATCCAGGGGATCCAGGAGACTCAAATATTCATATCATATATCAAATGTAGTGGGTTGGAGCATTTGAGTTATCTATAAGCTGAGAATAAATAGCATTTCTCTCAAATGTTTTTGTAGTAGCTGTAGTATTGTAATTAGTTATTAGTATTTTATTTTAATAAAGGCATTGTTCCATTAAATAAATGTTTGAAAATTTCCTGGCAAACATCTATATCCATAAAACGACATACGCTGCATTCACAAGTACACACTTCACAAGTATGAGTGAAAGCGGGGCACATCCAGGATCCATGGATCCTTCCCTGATACAGGGGATCCCAGTGCTGGGGTGTGAATGTGTTCGTTTGTTTGTGTGTTTGGTAACAGATTTACAGATAACTAGCAAGACGGGTGTAAATTGGAAAGGTAAGTAGGATTTGATAAGGTTGTGATGTAACAACCTTATCAAATAAGTTGGTAGGTTGTGATGTACTCCGAAAACTTAAGGTGAGGATAGGAAGCAGCGACTGTCAAATAGCTAACACAACCTAAAATGGTCGTCATGGCACATTACACATTGGATCACCCTGGGTTTGAATTCCGGCTGTGGCAACATAAACGATGTTCTCGGGCTTATATATTATAATTTTTTTCCTCAAAGTTTAAATAATGTGTTTGAGTGTGTCCATGCTTTCTGGAACATAGGGTATTCTAGTGCGGGACTATGAGTGTGAATGCGTTTTGCCTGGTTCAAACTATAGTTCCAATTACATCATTACTTTTTTTTGTTATTATAATGGAGCCCGTCATGCTGTATTAGACTAGAGTGTATTTAAAAATGTATGTAGATATTATTCATAAATAAAATATTTACGATTAAAGAGTTTTTTTGTCAAAATACTTAATGTCATTGTGCTGCCAGGTACTCTTAAATTTCTATGTGTTGAATTATGGTTTATTCAAGATTCCTTATAATTAATTTTGATTCAAATATCTAGCTAACATAGTTCCGTATCATAGATTAATATCATTCCGTTAGGCTTGTGATTCGAAACTTGCGGTGCGCTAAGTGAATCACCAGTGAGCTTGATTGTGTATACGTGTTTCGGTTGTATACATCAGTACGCATGCTTCCTTAGCACAACACCTATTTTACTAATGTTATAAATGCGAAGTTTGCATGGATGTTTGACAAACATCCATGCAAACTTCGCATTTATAACATTCAGTCAGTCAGTCGAGTCAGATCGACCTCCTTAGCACAACACCTATTTTACTAATGTTATAAATGTGAAGTTCGCATGGATGTTGGTCAGTCAGTCGAGTCAGATCGACCTCCTTAGCACAACACCTATTTTACTAATGTTATAAATGCGAAGTTTGCATGGATGTTGGTTAGTCAGTCGAGTCCGATCGACCTCCTTAGCACAACACCTATTTTACTAATGTTATAAATGCGAAGTTTGCATGGATGTTGGTCAGTCAGTCGTGTCAGATCGACCTCCTTAGCACAACACCTATTTTACTAATGTTATAAATGCGAAGTTTGCATGGATGTTGGTCAGTCAGTCGAGTCAGATCGACCTCCTTAGCACATCACTTATTTTACTAATGTTATAAATGCGAAGTTTGCGTGGATGTTGGTCAGTCAGTCGAGTCAGATCGACCTCCTTAGCACAACACTTATTTTACTAATGTTATAAATGTGAAGTTTGCATGGATGTTGGTCAGTCAGTCGAGTCAGATCGACCTCCTTAGCACAACACCTATTTTACTAATGTTATAAATGCGAAGTTTGCATGAATGTTGGTCCGTCAGTCGAGTCAGATCGACCTCCTTAGCACAACACCTATTTTACTAATGTTATAAATGCAAAGTTTGCATGGATGTTGGTCAGTCAGTCGAGTCAGATCGACCTCCTTAGCACAACACCTATTTTACTAATGTTATAAATGCGAAGTTTGCACGGATGTTGGTCAGTCAGTCGAGTCAGATCGACCTCCTTAGCACAACACCTATTTTACTAATGTTATAAATGCGAAGTTTGCATGGATGTTTGTCAGTCAGTCGAGTCAGATCGACTGAACGGATTCTATTTATTTTATTGAAAAGATATGTCTTAAATACAAAATTTTTTACAACACTATGGCTGTAGCGCTGAATCTTGAAATATCTTCTGATGAGACAATAGTTGAGGATAAGGGGTTCTTTTTTGTTTGATAGAGTATACTTCCGTGGTGGTCCCATTAAAATAACTTGGTGAAGTCTGTACCATGCTCACAATATTTTGATAACAGCTACTTTTTAACTATCATGGTACCGAATTCAATATGTTATTTCACACGTTTGAGTGCTGATGTCGGTTCCATTTTTTTCTTTTTTTTAAAGTTATTTTATTTTATTTTTCATACCTAATATGAAACTTTAAACTTAACGACAGGAAATGAAACGTTGCAAAAAAAAATTAAGCGTTGCTCTGTCTGTAATACCCTAATAGGTATAGTTATAACAACGCGTGCTATTATAACAGTTAGTTCAAGTAGAACTCCTTCGATTTGTTTGCTTAAATGGAGATGATAGGTACAGATGTATAAAATTTGGCACATTTTTATGAATAGTCTTCACCGTAAAGTGTCAAGAAGCTACTCAGATTGTCTCAAAAATTTTGACTTTAGATACGAAACGGTTTCTTTGAATCTTTCGATCAACGCGTAATTGCATTGCCATGGAAATTAAGGTGAAAAAATTCAAAAAGCTTTGCTACTGCCTAAATATCTACAGATGCACCTTTACTTTGACGAGAGTCTGCCTGAACACAGTATGTATGAATAATTCATGTCGTACACTACAAATTCTAAGCCTCCTTGGAATATTGCACTGAACTGTGATCACTCAAGTTGTTTACTACTCAACAGATTCTATTCTTAGAGCAAAACTAGGACAACGCCAATTGCTAACTCAATTTAGTAGTTCTAGAAATAAACCCCGTCACCTGAAATCAATTATACTCTCTATTATTAACCTAGAAGATTTAAATAATATTATATTTAGTAGCTGTAATGTATTTAGTGTTTTCTAATGATCTATATATAAGACTATCAGATTGTTGTGAGCAACGGAGCAGTCATGCTCACGAAAAGGTGTTGTTGCACGGTGTCATCGTGTCGGGTCGCCATCTTTCCACAAATACGGTTGAGGAAGGCGATGGCTTGCACACGTGTCAACTAGTGAACGGGTGCTGTTTGCGGACATCGGGCAGCTATAGATGCATACGCAAAACGGAGTTATAAAAAAATAGTTTTTAAAAAATATTGTGTATTCGTTTAGCCTAGTTTATAATATTTGAATTGTTAAAGGTTCATTATTTAATAATATTGTGTCTTTTCTTTTGTTTATAAATTAATCAATTAAGTTTTATATCGTCGTTTTACGTTTACGTTTAAAATAGCACGGACTTTGGAGTCTTTGAAGTGTAAAGTCTCAATAAAAAACTCTACCAAAGTCTACAAGGTGTATATTCGTGGTACTTTAAGTAGTTAAGGCTATATATTCCTCATGCTATTTATGTGGGCAAAATAAGGTCACATAGTGACAAGCGCATTTCTTTTTCTTCACCCTTAAAAAAGCCTGACATAATATTAGCTAAAGGAGGATGGCAGACTCCCATACATTTTCAGCCTAGAAGAAAGAAGCCGCGTTCATGAATGAAACATATACGTATCGATAGAGCAATAAATTTAATGTATATTTTATATTCAATCATTTTCCTAGAAGTTGGGAGTAAAAAGTTATCACGGAAAATCATCTGTATCAGTATGCTAACTACACGTCCTTAGGCGACCATTCAATGTATCGCCATCTATGTATGGCATCGTAGACAGAGAAAGCAATATAGCATGGATCGCGATACAGATACAGTTCACTTATTATATTCTGGATTAAACTAGGCATGGCTGTGTTTATGAACGCAGTCCGGGTCTACAGAACAGCTGGCTACAGATTATTAAGTAATATTAAAAATTAATTTCAGAGCGTAAGTATTCGAACGCAGCAAACATAATGAGAACTTAGGGTGCGTTCGAAAAATATAAACACCACATAAATAAATGTACTTCTGATTCCCAATTTTATAAATAATGCAAATTATTCACAGATTCCACAATAATATAATCTAAATTTTCATATATAAAGGATATATGAACGGGTTGTCATTTCGTTTTTCGGTAGCAAGGCTTGTTCTGCCATCCTCTTTTCATTGAAACGTTTGCAGACCACCAATGTAAACACGCATTTAACAGTATATTTATCGTAAAATAATCCGGTAATAAAATATGTTTGCTGAACAAAATAAAAGCCAGAGCCAGTATTATGTTCCAAATTAGCAGATATAAACTTTGTTTGTTATCATTAGGCACACGACCGTATTATCAACATTTTTACTACATTTCGAAGCACTCTCTAGTGTGGAATATGAAATAAATTAAACCGTAAAAAAATATACAAATAAATGGAACCGACTTCAACACTCAGGAGTGTGAAATAATGTGTTGAAGTTGGCACCATGATAGTTCAAAAGTAAATATTATGACATGAAATTTAAATGGAACTACCACTCTATCAAACAAAAAAAGATCGTAATTTTTAGACTTTCGCGATTCTAACACATTGTTATTAAATCAAACGGGGCTTGATCGCGTGAAAAACATTTAGTAATTTAATAATAAATGTTTTTCTCACCCCGTTTGATTAAAAAAAATAATCGGTCCAAAAATTCGGAAGAAATCGGAGAACCTACATAAAAAATTACATACAGTGAAACATATAACATCCTCCTTTTTTGAAGTCGGTTAACAAATGACAAACAAGCTTTTATACATTTTCAAGATAGCTTCTCATTTTTTGATTTGTCTACAAGATTCACCTGAAATCCAAAGGGTAAGTCTAGGTAGTTTATTAGTAAGTAGGTTATGTGAGTTAGTTGGGTAAGATGGTTATGTAAGTTAGTTAACGTGAGTTTAATAATCTTAGTTCGTCGTAAAATAACGCCAATACCACTTTCGAGAGCAACTGAAAAATATTTTTTGCGTAGATAAATGTGTGTTATGTAAATTGCCATTTGAACGAGTAATAATATTATTCGCATTAGCCTGCGTTCAGACGGAATTGATCTGCGCGTTTTTTTACTGTATCTGTTTTTAACTGATACATATCAGGATGTGCGTACGATACATTTCCATTCGCGTAAAGAACGAGTACCCGCAGTATTCATACAATAGTCATCCCGAGTTGTCAGACGTCTGTGATGGATCGATGCTTAAAAGTTCATACGGTTTGATTAACAAGTCCTTTGAGAATTCGATAAACATATAAAGCTGTGTACATATTTTGCAATATAAACAAAGTATTAACGGTTCTATACTCAATGGCCCAAATTCTGTTAATCACTCGAACTAGCTAAAATTAACGAAAATTCTTCAAAAAGAAATAGTTCGTATTATATTTACGCTATAATTCCAATTCGTATAACTCCATTTAGTGATACCCTTAATATAAGAAGAGTTCTATTCAATTGCTGACCAATCTCGCAGTTTTAGTGGGCACCAAATATGTGACGACTTATTTTGAGTAAAACTACCCGGAATTTTAACAAATACATCTAATTTTAGTGCTGTTATGGATAAGTGTCATTCTGATTTGGACTTTATCGTAACCATATATGTAATTATCTTGCATAACAGAATTTTAATTTAGGTTAGTTGAACAAGAGAATTACAACCAATGTATGTGCCAAAATGTATTCGGTAAGATTAATAAAACAAAACCATGCCATGGTAAATGCCATGTGAATGTAGCCTTAGAATTACGGTCCCTTTACACACACTACAGGTACCTACTAAGGTAACAAGATATATGACACTGTCACGGTTCAGCACCGGGTTTTTATTCACCATGCACAAGGCGCACGTTTTCAGTTTTCACGCTCTGTAGGAATATGCTCATTGTGATATAATAAGATTTTGGCGTTGCTCGCTCTCTGCTACTGAGAAATTCTATTTGTATTTGGTTGTGATTTTCGCAAATATTTGAGAGTTCACCTTACAAGATGTTGTGAAGTTTACTGACTTTACTTACAGTAACCCGTTGAATACTTCTCTACAAGATATTTCAATTTAAAATATTGTTTACGCGCATATGTAGGCATGCCATATTTTATCTGCATGTTATATCGTCGCTTATGCAGTTTAATCCTAATCTACACTATCTATAGTAATATTATAAAGAGGAAAGATTTGATTGTTTGTTTGCATTGAATAGGCTCCAAAACTACCGAATCGTATTGAAAAATTCAATCACTGTTGATGTTTTTTAAATTCGGGATATTATTTTTAATTTAGATATTTTTTACCCGTGCGAAGCCGGGGCGGACCACTAGTATTAGTAGAGAGAAGAAGTATTGGCTATAATATATAACCCTCCATGAGAGGCATTGCAGCTTGATAGATGAGGGGCATTTTTTATTTCTTTATACTGTATAGATCAGTGACGATGTGGTCGAGATGTTATCACGCTAGATTTAGAATGCTCATAGCGTTCTTAGGGTATAGAATTGCAAGCCTAGTGACAGAACTGTTAGACCTTTCAAGAGCCTCAGACGTGGTCTTAGTACTACTTTGATAACTACCAAAACAGAAGAAGGCTTATGCAACACCTGTGAGGTCACCCATCCAAGTTGTGACTGGCAGAGCACGCTGCTTAACCCGTAGAATAAATCAGGATTGTATAGGTAAGCACGGGAACGAGCGCTTCATTTAACTAATGTTTACGAGAGGAATAAGTTTCCATTTTAAACACCGGCTACCTGTTCACGTTAACACGACAGTGGAACCTGACAGGTGTCAAAAACACACGGAGTGGAAGACTCCTCGTCTGACACATGTTAACTGTAAAAAAACGTCACACTAGATGTTCAGGTGCAGCGTAGTTCACCAGAAAAGAAGCAACAGAACATTTTAAGGATTCATCATTATCATCATCATCTTAGCCATAGAACGTCCACTGCTGGACATATGCCTCCCCCATTGATTTCAACAAGGATCTGTTGGAAACGGCCCGCATACAGCCTTTGCCTGCGATCTGAGTCAGCTTGTCTGTCCACCTGGTCGGTGGTCATCCTATGCTGCGCTTGCTAGTTCGTGGTCTCCATTCTATAACTTTTCAACCCCAACAGTCATTTTAGGGATGTTATGAATGCAACTAAGGATAACGGCTTCAGAAAAGATATAATATTTACCACGGTTTTTATTACAATGATTAAATTACATTCCTTTATGTATCATGTTAGTGTTATGTACTGTAATCATTTGATCTTGGTACATATTTTACTCGATTGTAAATTTATTGATCAAATCATTAACATATTAGGGTAGGGAATAAATAAAACATATTAAAATTCTCGTCAAGGTATATGTAATAAAAAAAAATAATTAAGTATTATAGTAATTAATTATTAATATTTGATTTTTATGAAGGCATCGGACCGTTTTTTTTTAAAAAAAATATTAGTAATGATTTCAATTAATAAAGTGAGCATATATATATATTGGCCGTGGTGGTACCGGCCTAGAATAGTACTCCCCCATCTCTTCCCGCGGGTGCCGTAAAAATCGGCTAAGAGATCCACGTACCAGAAGGTGGGCTGCAGCGCCTTCTGAGGATTGGAAATCATACTGCGCTCGCCAATCCGCCTGCCAAGCGTGGCGAGTATTGGCAAATCTCCCCTATATAGGGGAGGCATATGTCCAGCAGTGGACGCACATGGCTGAGAGAAGAAGAAGAATAAGAGATATATATATATATATATATTAGTACGCCTGTTGTGAAAATACTGAGAAGTGGGAACGTATATTATGTTCAGGTAACTAACTTAGCAAACATTGGAATTTATAAAATTTGTTCAAATTTGCATATTCAGTTCAGTGATGCATTCAGCGCTTCGTATTTGATTTGGACAGACATACGTGCTGGGAGTCAGTATCCATTAGCGACCAACACTGTACAACAGTAGTGAAGCTTACCAAAATTATCAGTTTAATTGATCTTCGGAAAGTACTCGCAAGTAAAAAATGCTCGCGATTTTTTAGGATATATTTTTAAATTCTAAATAAAACGTTTCGTGTAATTTTTTCACAAGGGTTGCGAGCTTCGTTACTCATTTTCGCACAGGAACTTATGTAGTGCAATCAATCAAGATTTCATTTATATATTGTGTTATATCAAATTGGACTGCTGGGGATATCATGTAGTTAAATCTTCCCTGATTATCATATTATTATATTAAAAAAAAATAATATCATAATACAGTTATAGTGTAAGTTTTTTTACTGCCATGTCATCTATAGGGCGATACTTTGTGGGAATCGGCTTGTGTTGAACTGAACGTGACTGAAGCGCTTTTATCCTAAAATGCAATCGCTTTTATCCCTGGATTTACAAACGGAATCCCGTATGAAGCTATTTGAATCCGGGTCAAAGCGTCTGCAAATGAGTCAAGATTCAATTTGTAGCATTGTTGGACAAAATATGTAGATAGTGTATAAAGAGCCTATAGTTTTAAAGCCACATCTAATGGTTGATTATTATTCACAGTCTATACAAGCAATGTCCAACAGAAGTATTATCTTCAAATCACTGATGAAGACTTTTTTTATCTATAGTAAGAGAAGCAATAGTCATAATTTCACCACAACCACGAGACATTTTTTTTATTTTTTTTAATCCATATAGTACATATTTAATTATTGTATGTAAGAACTGATGGACATATATAATTATGTATGTGGAAGCATGCATATTATTTGAATTTCAAATAGTGAATCCTGGCGCTACTTTTTTTTTTTTTTTTTTTTTAAAGATTATAAGCTTGCGTTTGACCACTGTCTCACCTGATGTTAAGCGACGACGCGGTCTAAGGAGCACGCAAACTTAGAAGGAACCTATTCACTCGCGACTTGAAGACTTCGGGGTTGTACATATCGGGAAACACAGACTCAGGCAGTGAGTTCCACTCTCTGGCAGAGTAAAAGTGGAAGCAAAACGCTTCGTGCGTAACGTACCTACGAGTATTAATATACTTGTAGGTATAGTACCACATTATGTAAATATCAGCGCTATCCCCTATCGCCTTCAGAATGCTGTTATCGCTAGCAATCATCAACTCAAGCAAGGCAGCCGGAACAGTGCCTTAAATGCAGTATTGCTATGCTCAGGGTGTCCAGCGGTTTTTGAGAATATATGCACAAGAGGTTGCCCTTGTAAAAAGATTGACAATAAGTTCGAAAAGCCGTGATCAGCACGTTGAGCAAACCTCAGTGCAATTATCTTGCCCGGTTGCTGGTTAACAATTAGTTACCTTTTTTACCGGTGAATGCCTTTACTACCCCTTTACACAAGTTGGGATGGTGATAAACTACTATCCCAATGTAACCATTACGTATTAACATTAAACGTTAAACGTATGCTTATAAATAAGATAAATATCTTTTTTTTTGACGCTGTATAGTTTTACAACAAATATATAACATTTAAGTAAATCTTTATTTTTATAATCGGTATAAATTACTTAATTGTTCTTTGTGACCATGGTAATAAACGTATTTGTATTTGCATAAATAATACATGTAAATAATACATAATACAAATAATGCATTGACTGGTCGGTTGGCGCAGTTGGTTCGATCATCAATTCGAAATAATGTAGAATATTGTGGCAGTCGAAGTATTCAAATGTATAAATTATAGAATGTTTATTCAATATTTATAGTTTACTTCATTTAAAGACTACAACATACAAAGCATACTAGAAACCACGATGATAAGAGGGGTACAACCTATTCGACGCATTTTCTCGTCATCCGAATTGATTTTTACAATAGATAATACAAATACTATCTTGTCCTACATTTATGGATGTCCCAATCAAGATCTCTTCTAACACAACCTCGCAAAGTAAATTGAAAACGAGTCACAAAAATAATATACCAAGTGGAGCAAAGAAGATAAGGAAAACACTCCCAAAACATGGGACACCGGTAAAGCCCGAAAAGAAATAAAATTGAGTGGCGTACCCCGAGGGCCTGTATCATACAACTTACAGATAAAAATGAGTCGCAAAATGGAAGAATTGGACCTCTTACGAATATTATTTCCGCTCAAATGAAGGTTTCAGGGCACACTGCCGAAGGTACGTACGTGTTATTTGTGAATGTGCGTTAGAAATGTTTATTTACAAATCTTTTTACAACAATCTTTTGTAATAAATATGACATGTTTTCAAGATAAATTCTGCAGTTCGACATATTATTATTCTTAGCAATGTCTGTATTGTACAAACGGGAGCTCCAACAATCCGCATTCGGCTGATAGAGCATAGAATCGTAGGCCCCGGTTTTGACTATAATTAACGTTATAGCATTATGCGTTTCATTTAATCAGACGTTGTAAAATAGTACTACGATCGCTTTTTTTGGATAGTTTGGATAAGATTCGCTTACTATATCGCTTATTTTGTTAGTACCATACAATCCGTTGTTATACGAGTATTACTCGTAATCTAAGTATGGTATAATTATTTACATAGGTTCCTCTGCATGGTACAAAGGAGGATGGCAGACGCCCATACATTTTCAGCCTAGAAAAAAGAAACCGCGTTCATGAATGAAACTTATACCTATCGATAGAGCAATAAATACATTGTTTATTGTATATTCAATCATTTTCCTAGAAGTTGGGAGTAAAAAGTTATCATGGAAAATCATCTGTATCAGTATGCTAACTACACGTCCATATGCGAACCATTCAATGTATCGCCATCCATGTATAGCATAGACAGAGAAAGCAATATAGCATGGATCGCGCTACAGATACAGATCACATATTATATTCTGGAATAAAATATACATATGTGTTTATGAACGCAGCCCGGGTCTACAGAGCTGACTACAGATTAACAGATTATAGAGTAACAATAACAATTAATTTCAGAGCGTAAGTATTCGAACGCAACAAACATAATGAGAAATATAGGGTGCGTTCGAAAACTACAAAAACCACATAAATAAATAAAATAAAAGTACTTCTGATTCCCACCTTTATAAATAATGCAAATTATTCACGGAATCCACAAAAACATATTCTAAATTTTCATATATAAAGAATACATGAACGGGTTGTCATTTCGTTTTTCGGGAGCAAGGCTGGATCTGCCATCCTCCTTTGGTGTGAAGTGATGGGAAGAGCATGAATTCCAAAACACATGTCACACTTGTGTGGAGTTCTTGGATCAACACCAAACATAACTTATTCATAATGTTTTCCTTAATAATGTTGTGTCTTGTATGCTTAACCTAAGTCTTTAGTGATCAAATAAATACATTGATAAAATTAATATATGATGGCATCATTGCTACGTTGTATAGCTATCTCAAAATGTGAGCAATATAAATGCCAGCCCTCTGGACAGCAAACGTTTTCAACAAATGATTGGCCAAACTTCTAACTTGATTACTAATACACTGACAGTATCGCAAAATTTGAAAACAACAGTTGACAATGAAAAGGCATTTTAGTTATGGAAGCCTTATACGCTAAAATTTCTGCAAAGGGCATGACGTAAGCACGATTCGTTCAAAAACAGACTATTATTATGCCAATGATATTATTTAAACACAAGATACGGTACGCTCTAACTAAACATATTTTTTTTTAAATAGCAAAAGATGGAATAATTACTATTACTAATAACTGTTATCAAAATATTGTGAGCATGGACCGACTTCGACAAGTTATTTCATACTTTTGAGTGTTGAAGTCGATTCCATTTTTGGTAAAAACAATTTTTTCACCCTTTTCAGTGACCTTTGCTACTCACGGGATCAATTTTCATTGTGTATGTTCACCGATTTCTCCACCCGCAACTATATAATATCATCGACGTATGCGTAGCACTTTTCAGTTATTGGAGTGTAACTCACGGGAAGCCAGCTTTCAAATTAAAAAAAGAACGACCAAAATCGGTTCCTCCAGTCGGAAGTTATGCGGTAACAAACATTTAAAAAAACATATGGGTCGATTTGAGAACCTCTTCCTTTTTTTGAAGTGGGTTAAAAACGGAGCTAGGTACAACTTCGTGCTAACGCACTCCCCTTAGCTTTACACGAACTTTTTGTGCGTATTCAAAAGAGCAATACTAATAAATATAATAAAAATGTTGTGTATATAATTATAAATAAGTACCTAATTATAAACACTAGCGGTTCGCCCCGGCTTCGCACGGGTAAAAAATCGTAATGAAAAATAATAAGAATCTCTAATTTTTTGAAAATATTATACAGCCGATGTCTTCCGGGGACTTCTTTTAGCTTTCCAACAGTGAAATAAATTTTCAAATCGGTTCAATAGTTTCGCAGCCTATTCAATGCAAACAAACAAACAATTAAATCTTTATTCTTTATAATATTAGTATAGATATTTAGTGCGTACCAAAGGTACTGCACAACTGTCGTTCCGATTGAGATTATAGCAAATTAGGTGCATGATCCTAATTTATACAGTCCACGCCCGAGGAGCTAGTGCCCCATCTTTCGTTTTTAACACTATGAATGGGGGTGATTCTGTAGGTTCTATACGCTATGATTAATTGAGTGAACTGTAGTCCGTTATTAAATACCTCTGAAAGTAACGTCGTTTCGCACTGATTGATGATGTAGCCGGACAACTTGACTTAGTATAAATAAAACCTTTTTTCTTGGTAGAAAAGATTGATGAACTGAAAAGAGAATCAGTAGGTATCCAATAATTTATCAGCTTCAAGAGTTACTCCAACTATGTAAGAAAGTAATGTAATTTATTAGCCAACTGTATTAAATATTAATAATCAATAGCTGCTACAGTCTCTCTCTCAGAACTCGCAGCAAATTTAATTGCCTAATGAAACCATTTTACCCACTTATTTAATGTCGTGAAAAACCTTTTCTTGTAGGTAAGCCTATTCTCGCAGCTTCAATTGCTCCGCTGAATCAGCCGTGGTGCCGCTAAAGTGTGAACGCATAGCATCCCACACTAAAGCCGGCCTTATTACTTATCTTACAAGGAATAACTTTCAGTCAGGCCTTTTTCCAACATCAAAATGCATGACTTGATAGCACTTTGCTCACAAACGTAAGCTGGGAGCCTAACGAAAAACAAACGGGTCTTACTCGAATGCGTCATCGGCGTTTTAGATGATATAATTTAAAACCACAAGATAAAACTCTCAAACTCTTTGATAAAATAAAGAAAATGAACGACCAAAACTTTTACAATAACGTCTGACATCAATATCTTTCATATAATGTTGGAACTCGTTAAGTACCTGTTATTTCGCAAAAAAATGCGATATCTAAAAGCTCAGAATAAACTCTTTTAATTTAAAAACAACCACAGATTTTTTTATTACTTCGTTAGAATTAAACTCCTTTGAGATAGTCATTATACAATATTCACCAGAGATAAAGGGCTGCTTGGAAAGAAAATGCGGAGCTTGCTTATTTCTGTCTCCACAAATGTTCGGCTTTAATAATTAAAGGCATTTCGTTCGTTTAGCCACACGCCAGCACTAATTTATTATCTTCAAAAAACTTTCATGAAAGTTTTTAGAATGGTTACGTTATAGCTTGTAGACACAAAGGAATGTTCTGATATTTTGAAATAATGCGTTTCATTTAAAATCTTTCTTAAATTTCATGGATTTTCATTTAAAAATAATAAGCTTAAGCTTGGAAATGCGGTTGAATAAAAATATAGAAAATAATGTAATAAATATTTTTTTACTCGAAAATTATTATTGAAACTCGTACATTTTAGAGAAACAATATAAAGTGGTGTTTCCCAGCTAAAGCTTTAAGAACAGCTACTTAGGTGAAGATGACCCGCTTTCACCTGCAGCCACGTGAACCGCTGCAAAACCTCTTCACTCTTATTAAAACTGAACGCGCGCTTAGCGTAACTTTTGCAAGGATTTATTTATTTAGTTTCATTCGGTAAGGTTAAGTTTCGAAGCAGTTGTAATTTCAAACTTTAAAGTACCTAATAAACGTGAGTTTTCATCTTGTCCAAAATGAACAAACTGAACAGCAATAATATAACAATTATAATATATAAACTATAAAGACATCTAATTACAAACTACTTATATAAAAAAATATATGCCCTCATTTTGAAGTAATATATTATTCTGTAAATGATTACCTTAATGAAGATTTTATTCAAATATTGTATTATAATATATGTAGTAATAAAATAAATGACATATATAGTTAATGTTGAATTAAATAATTCTATTTAATTTCTGCGGTTATTGTTTGGATCTGTGAGCTAGTAACATTTCCAACTGAGCAGTCGTGTAATTCAGTAGATGGCAGCTACTGCCTAAAATAATCAATCGGTAAGCAAAATGAGTAAACATTTGCTTGATTAAGAAATAGAAGGAGGAATTTCTGAAGAGAATATTACTAAAATCACCATAATCAACCATTACATTGCTTATGTTTGGTCCCATGCATTATTATCAATAAACAGCATTTATTTTCCATGCGGGGCGATGGGGATTGCAACTCAATATCTTGAGTAATATTCTTCATACCACTGAAACCTGTAATATGTTTACACGTAAAATATTAATAGAAACAAGTTATAAAACTATATGATTTCTGCGACGATCGTTTTACTGTACCACAAGTGCTTCTTTCCACAAAGTTATCCTTGAAAGAAAGTTCTATAAAGCTGAAACCCATCAAAAACATGACCCACTTCGAAAGTGTGAGCTACACAAAACTCAAATCTAGCGACAGGAAAATGAAAACGTATACAGTTTTACTCCTGAACGTGTACAACTTAAGATGTGCTTTACTAAAACATTTTTGGATTCAATAAAATACTCTAAGTTGTTAGTTAAATTAATATTTTTTAATAATGTGTGCCGAACAAGTCTGTGTCTAAACCAACACTTACTGTCGAATTTTATCGAGTCGATGATCCATGCTTGCTGCCCTGTTTATAAATAAAATATTAACACCCAAAGAATCACTAATTTAGAAAATAGAACAAAACGTAAATCTGTATAATATAGATGTTCTCAATCTAAAACATCATTAATCCCTGTTAATTTTTTATAGATTGTAATTATAGCATTGTGCATATAACTAGCAACATGATGCAATGTTAACTAAGTGAGGTGAGGTTTATTTATGAACGCATGTATAAAAAAGAACTATTATCTATCAGTTAATGATTATTGCAGTAAATCCGATTCGACGCGCTCATTAAAAGATTTTTCTGGAATTTGTTGTTTCCGATAGTTGAAAGCGTCATTCTTCTAATTCACGCTTAAAATTCAAAGTGTTAGTTTAGTTAGAAATACATAGAAAAGTACAAAATAGTAATTATATTTACAAATATTATTTTATTATACCTTATCGTCTTGAGTAAAGCTCTATATCACACATCTCTGTAACGCTGTATCCGCTTCGGAAATGAATTCGGTATCGCAACCGAGATATTTTGAATACACTCTGAAATTTGTAAGGAAATACTCGAAGCGTATACGGTACTCAGTATCGTTGTGAAAAGATTTGGTATTTGTACTTTATTCGTATTTTAAGTACAGTATGTTCCATATTCTTGTCATAATGTTTTTAATAAATGGAATTCGAAAATTGAATAGAGAAACAGTAAACATAGAAGCTTAATATAAGCCCTTTTTTATAATGCATTTTTTAATATATTTTTTAATGGTGAACTAGAAATAATGAAGATGTATACAATATATAATATCTACAATCGATATCTGTCAATTAAAGTAATGTATGTATAGATACCTGTGTTTCTTATTAGAATTTGCGAACATTGCATCACATATGATATGTGATGCAATGGGTCTTCTTACGAATACCCATTTGACATGCACAAATACTATAACCGTACCTATTATACCGGTTGGAAAGAACTTTTTTATGCAATATGAGTCTAATAAGCAGACGGGCCGCCTGATAGTAGCTATCGCCGTCGCTTATGGATTTCTGATATTGCACGTGATGGCGGCTAATACCTACGATTATGAAACTGTAGTGCCTTATAAGGTTGAATACGTCTTCAGCAATCCTTCACAACTTTCAGACTGACAGACCGGCACGACTTTTTATAAATGTATTTTTTTTCTCTACCAACACACTTCTGATGATATTGATAAAAAGTAATGATGGCTCCTCATTTTGTAGGAAGTTCTATAACTGTCATAAATAGGATGCACTGCTTGAGTGGATTAAAAACATCTCCTTACGATATGATAAAAATGACAGCGCATAAAAAAATACTTGTAAGGTATGGTAACAGTAGGCAAAGATATTTATAGACAAAATGAAACAGAACAGGAAACAATCTACTACTGCGACCGCTATAGTTTAACTCGTTAACATTTCAATTTAGGAAGTGATTCATTCAAAAAACCACTATAATATTAGATAGTCGCCATGGCGCAGTGGTCAGTGACATGACTTCTGTGTCTCTGGGACCCTGGTTTCGAATCCCGGCATGGGCAAACATTTGTGTGCGATGAGTGTAGATATTTGTCCCGGGTCTTGGGTGTTTGTGTGTTTCCATGCCTGCCGCGATACAGGGAATTCTAGCGCGGAAGTCTGTGTGAATAAAAAAAAATACCACACTCATAATTTCTCATCACTTTATAAACCTAGTGGTATATATCGTTTGTGGTGTATAGGTTAACGGTTCGACCATTGCAAACATTTACATACCTACTTTTAATAGATATTTTTAAATCTTCTTCTTCTCAGCTATGTGCGTCCACTGCTGGACATATGCCTCCCCCATATAGGGGTGGGGGGATTTGCCAATACTCGCCACGCTTGGCAAGCGGGTTGGCGAGCGTAGTATGATTTCCAATCCTCAGAAGGCGCTGCTGCCCACCTTCTGGTAAGTGGTCCCTTAGCCGACTCTTACGGCACCCGGCGAGAAGAGATGGGGGAGTACTATTCTAGGCCGGTACCACCACGGCCGAAGTATAGTAACACACATACAAACGACAAACTTTCGCCTTTACAATATTTGTGTAATATCTAACTTTGAAGTAGGTTGATATATTTGACGGCTGTAGGTTGATAATGTGAGGTAGTAATCATCACGTTGAATTATCCTTAACATTTAGACGAACATTTCCAGGAATTCATTTAATACGTATCGATAAAAAGAAATTTACCAAAAAATGGAACCGACTTCAACACTCAAAAGTATGAAATAACTTGTTGAAGTCGGTACCATGATAGTTCAAAAGTAACTGATATCAAAATATTGTGCTCATGGTACCGACTTCGACAAGTTATTTCATACTTTTGAGTGTTGAAGTTGGTTCCATTTTTTGCTAAATTTTTTTTTTCACTCTTTTTATTGACCTTTGTTACTCATTGGATCAATTGTTATTGTGGTGTAGGTATGTTCACCGATGTCTTCACCCGCTACTATAATATCGTGTAGGTATAAGCACGCATTTTTCAGTTTTTGACCTGTAACTCAAAAAGTGCTCGTCCGATTTTGATGAAATTTAAATGGGACCACACGGGAAGCACCAGCTTTTAAATAAAACGATCAAAATCGGTTCACCCTGTCGGAAGTAATGCGGTAACAAATACAAATTAAAAAAAGAGAAAAAAGAACATATGGGTCGAATTGAGAACCTCCTCCTTTTTTTTAAATTGGTTAAAAAGAAGCGTGATTCGTCCACGTTTCTTACATATTAGTTAAAAGATTCCTATTGATATTTAGTAGCATAGCAAATGATACTTACCTGAAACGGAGAGGTGACATAATAAATGAGACAAACCTAACGTCGTATTATTTATTTTCGTCTGTGTTTCAGCCGCCCGGTACATATACGAGCGGCGTTTGTTACTTTAAGTACACGTATGTAACGCTACCTTTACCAAATTGTCGAAATACTGATATTATCTGAAGGGCCGAAGGCCCCGCAACACAAACTAACGGCGGCATTGGAACTGTGAGAACACATTTAAAGCTAAATTACAAGCAATAAATTAGACTAGCTAAGTATATACTCTTAGGACATCATACACTCGCATCCATACCCACATCTATAAATCCGATTGATATTCGAATAATTCGATATAAAATCGCTTAAAATCGATTATTTTTTCTTAATCATTTTCAGCTAAATTCCTTAGGCCTCATCTCCTAAAAACAAAACGGTCAATGTAAACATTTAATAGTTTCTAACAAGTGCGTTTTTATAATGAAGAATACAGTTAACGAGCATGCGATCAACAGGTGATATATATGAGTATATTTTGTATATTTATAAGTAGAATGAGGGTATCTCGCAGAACCATTGCCGCATAAAGCCACTGAAGCGTGCCGTAGTCACTACTCACTACTGACCGCTACACGCGGGCTAACAGACTGTCGAGCGACACTTCAAGACGATTACAACATTTTATTTACCATTGTTTACGACCACTTCTCAACTGTTGAATCGACGCAATTCGATTATTTAAAAAAACGCGTTTTAAAAAAGTGCGAATTGGACTCAAACTTCTAGGGTTCCGTACAAACTTGTAGATTGGTTTTAATAAA
Source organism: Apeira syringaria (assembly GCA_934044485.1). Classification (NCBI taxonomy): domain Eukaryota; kingdom Metazoa; phylum Arthropoda; class Insecta; order Lepidoptera; family Geometridae; genus Apeira; species Apeira syringaria. The sequence goes on along the minus strand of OW203665.1, from coordinate 6,192,084 downwards.
ACATTTTCTGTGAAGTAATCACAAATGTACATCTTTGGGATTCTTCTCTTAACTTGTAGTATGATAAGCCTTTTTTCTGCCAAATTTCATGATTTGCGGGAAGTATCTATCCTATATTCGCATTGTCTTGTAAGTGGCATAATATTTGACATAAGCAGCCGTATCTTTTAATTGAATTGATTAACATTTTTTCGCAGCCTGCGAGGTTTGCAAATGTGAGTATTTGATACCAGTTTCAACTTAGTGTCTCAACGTATTTAAGATGATATAAAAATGTTATGACGGCTATTATACTATGACGTGAACTTGTTGAAAAGTGGTTGCACAACACAATAGCTAATTCTGTCAACGCTACACTCGTAACACATAAAGATTCCATATCAAATATTTGATCTACATTTAATAATTACAATAATTAATAACACTGTCTCAAATTACATAATATAAACACAAATGTAGCGTAGTGAAAAGCTAAATATATTACATGAATCAGTTAGTATCGACGGATTTTATTCTATAACAACAAACATTGCCTTAACAATCAAATTTTCAATAGTACATTCATTGCTTATTAACAAACTCAACTAATACAACCGACTATAAAACGTGCTCAACTTTCGTCTCCATCGATAAAAACTGTTTCTGGAAATCTTTACGAAGGCTCGATATTTACATTTAAAACGAATGATTATAAACTTTATCGCTACTCTATGATTATTATCGATGCAGCCTTCACATAAGATTTCATTGTTCGAATTTGTGTGCGAACTCTAAAATTATCGGTAGTGATTCTCTTGTTCAATCAAATAATAAGAAAGTTCCTTTTTTCGTTCTTATGAATGGTAGTCCAAAACTTAAATGTTTTTATTAGTTAGTAACGTACCCTACGTTTAAGTCAATGACGTCTTAGAGTTGTAAAACTACCCGCAAAAAAACTGCTCTTATATTAGGAACGGAGTTAGCTTAGTTTAGCCATACAAAAATTTGATTTTTTATTTAACAGATTTTTGTAATTATAATAATGTTAGCTAATTTGAGTGAAGAACAGAATCAGCACCACTGTTAATTATAATGATCCTATTGTACAAGCCCCTGCTTTACACGAACGATCAAAAGTTATTTATATCATAATGAAATGTGAAGAATTCGCATACGAATAGTTGACCGATATAAAAGTACAGAGTTACAGTAAAGGTGACATATCTCAACAAAACATTTCCTAAATTTTCATATAAAAAAATAGGAATTGGTCAAATACAAAAAGTAAAACGTATCAAAAACATTTGTGTCCCATATCAGTCGTGTTATTTGTGCAATGCTATAGTTTATAAACGGTAATATTTTAACAAAATTAAGTCTTAAAGTGTCGCTCAAAAGTTATAAGTTACCGTGTAGCCTCCGACAGACATATAAACAAGTGTATATTATATAATATAATATTTCTATAATAAAAATGGACCAATCATGGCAGTGAATGTAGGATCAGTGCTGTCATTGGTCAATTTCTCATCACTCTTATATGTCTAGCAGACGCTAGTAATAAGAACTGGGATACTGTTATCAAACTCCAAAACTGCATTATAATGTAAATGAAATAAGTCTCAAATTTGAATACAGCATCCCTGATCTTGAGAATGCGACCGATCCAAACCGGATACCATTCCTTCATAGAATTAGCGACTCGTAAAAATGCTCTAAACACTATTTTATATTTAATATGATAATATCGTTACAATATTTAATTAATTAATTTAATGAATGAATATTATTTTAAATAGTTTTATTTACTCGTACGTAACATTGAAGTAATGCATTAGCTAGTTTTTTTAAATATAAATATGCTCACTTACACGCACGGAGTGACATCAAGGTAACCTCAATACAGTAAATGTTTAACTACAATCATATTTTCATTTTAGTAAGCTTTGACTGACATTTAAGTATGACATTCAAGACATACACTGCTTATAGGAATAACTTACGTCATGTCATCGTATCGCAGTCATATGACTGCGAATAGTAGTTTAAGAAACTGTATCATAATAAAGGTTCTTAAAACACGAGTGCAGGTAAGTTAAAAAACGAGCCGTAGCCGAGTTTTTTATAGCATTACAGCACGAGTGATTTAAGACCAAATTATGTGCAGTTTCATACACTAATGTATCTAATCTCATAAAATAGATGATTAAATTTACGTAAAACCACAGCAAATGTTTGCATGCTGCTGCTGCAATTGCTGAATCGCGCATGCGTGTTGCGCGGCGTCCACAGCTGACGTTGAATCTTAATGGTAAAATATTAACATTTCGATACAATTGCCATAGACGAGCTGTATCGAAATGTTTACTTTTTTCATTTATTTGGATATATTGTCTATAAAGACTGTCATTCATGTTCTGTTTTTGATTTTTTTCTCTTCATATTTCAGTATGAGATTAGATAAACAATTGAATAACGCACGCATCGTCCGATCAAACTATCATTTATCTGTGTCACAGTCGTACTAGATAAATAACAGTGCAAAGTTCAATTGTTTTACGCTGCGACTTGACTGCGATATTAATTCATGCTTCGGTCTCACATAATTTATATCGGTATAACAAAAAAGAAATTATTTTTCCTGGAAAATTCAAAATCAATAAGAAAATTAACATTTCAGTCGCATTGTTTTTGTTTCGTCATACGTAATTTAGCTTTTTTGGTATATTAACTATATAATTACGTGGGCAGTGATTCTGTTGTTCAAACTAACTAAATAGTTGTAATTATTAACTAAATAGTGTTAAAAATTAACTTATCAATTACAATATTAATATTAGATATTTTTAATAAAATGTGGATAGTTGTTATAGCTAAAATAAGTCATCACGTTATCTGGTGCTGACTAAAACTATCCGCGTTTGAATTAAACTCGTCTAATATTAGAAATAGCGTAGTAAGGAGTTACACAAATTTGAATTTTAGAATAAGAGCGTTTTCATTTAAAAGAGTTTGAGATAGTGTTACCTAGTTTGAGTGATTAACAGAATTACGGCCACTGTGGTGGCTCTTCTACAATACCTAAGTATGGTACTGAAGTTGATGTTGACGTCACTCCAGTTGTACTATTTGGAGTTGTCGATTGACGTAATCGCTGGTTCTACGACGGATGTCCTTCGAGCAAGGGCTACGAGCTACTCTGATATGGTCTCAGTCTCAAGACAGTCCGTTACGTCTGTTCTATGATACACTCTTTCTACCCGAGCTACTAGACTTGTGTTCACTGCCTACACTGTATACACCTAAATTTTTATTTTTAAATCGCGAGTGAATAGGTTTCTCTAAGTTTACATGCAACACCTTAGACCGCGTCGTCACTTAACATCAGGTCAGACAGTCGTCAAACGTACGATATACATAACGTACAGTATAAAAAAAAACATAGAATATGTTACGTCTAAACACATCTTTTGGTGTTCTACATTTCATTCCAAAATGTTATAAAAACTCACGCTTATTAAGTACCTATAACTTTATAATATTTAGAAACGGATACATGAAACGCGTAGTCGATATCATGACCGACAATTGTTTAGGCTTCTTCCGGAAGCCTTCATTAGGATCTTAAGTGCGGTACTTTCGTTAGACGTTGTCTTATAATATTTAGGATTACCCTCTCTTTTTAACGATCTTGCATTTTAATCTGTGTAAGTTTCGTTAATGTTCCTTTGCACAATAGTATCCACCATTATTTATAGAATCTAAAACACTTTACATGAATTAAATTAAAAAAAAAACAGATTTTGACGCCTTCTGATTTATATGTTTCTGTTTTCAAATTGATTTTTCTTCATTTATCTGTCATTCTTGAATCATCGCGTACATTCATGCCAACAATGATTCCGACCCTCGTCTTTAGTTTGTAATGAAAATCACAGAAATGCTAATTTTATATTTCTCGTCTCCATGACATTTCAAATTAATATACTTAAATCTATATTGTAAATAATTTGAAAGTATTAACGGGTATGGTGACTGCATATTGTAATTGTACAAAAATGTCAACAAAGACGAAATGTTGGTATAAATATGTATATGTGTACGAAAAATCAAAACTTCTAAAGGGAGTTATGTTGAAGTAGATATGCCTATAATACTCATGTGTCATAGGCGTGTTTATGCCTATGATACATTTTACATAAAGGGCTTCTACAAATTTTATTGTTCGGAGAAAACAAGATGAAGCAAAAACAGTTCTAGAATCAAAAACAAAATACTATCTATCTGTGTCACAATATCGGTTTTTATGGGTTATCCTTAGATAAACCGTCTCTTTGGTAAGGATACTTATGATTTAAATCCATATATAATTTTAGTAGTAGATACCTTATCTCTCTTTTCCGTGTAACATATAGTACCTAGTACAAGTGAGGCAAATTAAAGATGTAGGTCATTTTGTTTTATATGATAACAAACTAGTACTTATGCATTTTACAATAAATAAATTGAATTGAATTGAATTAATGGAATTATTTTATTTAATTGAATGTATTTGAGTACAAACAAAATAACTATGAGTATTCGGTTCGTAATGTCTGTATTAATAGTCTGTAGACAGTTAACACAAGTCCCTGATATGTGGGAGGCGTGTGTAGCGTCCCGACTCGCCGCATTATATACAATGTACAATACAACCACGTGGTTGCCGGCGTGACGTGACGCCTCAGCTAACATTCTCACAGTAATATACATAGTTACTCGCTCTATATATAATAAGGAGCTCGACAGCCGATCGACGGCATCTGGCTCCGAGCTGGCTCATCAAAACGGCAATATCTTAATATTAATTTTGATACTTTAGAAAGCCGTCGATCTCCTCCCGAGCGATACACGCTAACGCGCACAACTTCCGACGATTAAACATAATAATAATATACACCCGAATCGAAGCATGTGTCGATTCGATTAAAAAAATTGACTAGAAAGTATCAATTCGCTACGAGCCGCGGAGGCGTATTCGTACGCTAGGCGTGCGTCGAAAAGATATCCGCAGCGCGCCACGCTTCGGCCTCTTCCTCGGCGTCGTACTGTTGGAGGAATGGATTCGTGGCGGAGTTGTATCGTGGACTCAGCGCGCCGGAGTTGAGCGTGACCGCGAGTCCAGCTGAAGTGCCGGGGATGGCGGGGCCGCGCGGGGAATCCCTCGGCTCGCGGCCGGAAGGAGTCGCGCCGCGCGGGGAGTCCCTGGGAGACGCGCGCGGGGAATGCCGAGGCGAAGCGCGCGGAGAATTCCGCGGCGATGGCCCGCGGTCGTTCCGATCGCGCTCGGGTTGCCGCAAGATGGAAGATACGGAGCCTGTATGTTTGATAGTATCTGCGGGGCTATGGCTGCCCGAGCTGCTGCTGGGCGAAGCGGGAGACGGCAGAGTCGGCGCCCGCCCCCGCAGCCCCCCCACACCCAGCCCCGCGCCCGCTCCGGCCCGCGGCGATTGCGGACGATATTGGCCGCCCCTGACTGATGAGAGAACCTGAAAGCGCAATATGCAGTTGCGTGTTTAAACGAGACGGTGAGAATGAGTGAGAATAAGACTAACCACAATGTGTATGTCCTTCAATATCCCATATCTATATCCATACCAAAATACATGAATGCGTTAAAAAATAACAAAGAGACAAATATTTTGATACTTACAATATTATGTTTTTGTTGTTACCCATAATTATTGAGCAACCATACGTTTTTCAGGATAAAAGTAGCCTATTTGTTAATACAGGTGTTAAGGTACTTATTCCAAACTTTCCTGGTATGAAGATGAAAAACTTAATTTAAAAATAAATGGCACGATATTTTATTTATTGTCCAGATAAAACCATAGTTAATGTATAAAGGTATAGTTACATGTGCGGGCGGCGAGCGGTCGGGCGCGGGCCGAGCCGAGAGAGCTGGCGGCGGAGATGCTGCTAATGCTGCCACTTGAGGCCGATATGGACTGGCTGAGGGCGGAACTCGGCCTGCGACAATCGAACTTTCACTCAACTTATCAAATGGACTACCTACTAATTGTGATAAGGATTAGCATCTGAGACAATATATGACCTATTTTGGACAAGAAATCACTGACTAATTACAGGTGTATTTCATAAGATCAGGAAAATCTATGCTATGAGTAAGGTTATATTCCTACACTTCTTACTTTAAAATTTGACTTTATATTATTTAATAGTCCACCTGTTTTAATCAAATCTCACGACAATAATTTTTTTTCAATCTCCTTGACAACCTTTACCATCTCTATCTTTTTATTACCTCAAAGTAATATCTGCGCTGTCTCTGTTACTTCAACTAGATGTCGGCTGGCAGCTTCCGACTCCCATGATGAAGGCTCAATCCCACATCCCTTCATACGTCTTTTCAAGTATAATATATTGTACATAAGCTGTTGGTTTTCTAAATAATAAATAAGCGATAACCACATAAAAAATTGGACATACTAAAGTATGCATTAACAGTTAAACCCCAAGATATTACCTTGGGGGAGGATGGTTGAGGCCGCTGGCGACGCACTGGCTCTGTTTCCACGCGGCCCGGGTACTGGCTCGCCGCGCCGAACTGTCTACAAACATACATGCGTTAAGGTACTAAGGTACCGCTGAAGCGCCCTCCCTGCTCTACTTCGAGGTTTTCTGCAGAAGGATTGTGGTTTTTAGCTATTACTGGACGCCCCAACAGTCTGCCGCAGGCGATTTTTGTCTCAGTTCTAGTGACAGAGTATTTTACAAATCAGAAACACTGATTAAGCGGTAGTAGGAATCGCACATGGTTCCGTATCATTGTTCACGGGTTCCGTACCATTGAACAAAGATAATTGTAACACTAGGTACTACACTACGGGTGCATGCCATTAGTAATAATTTTCCAAAACTTCGTTAGTTTTGCACTCGTACTCCATCCAGAAACTATGAATCGGACACAAAATATGTGTGGAAGTTGACGAAATTTTAGAACATTTGGTAAGTTTTGCACACGAATTCCGTACAGAATTAAAAATTTTCGTAAATTGTAAGCAAAATTTGCGAAATATTTGAAAATGTTTGCAAATGAAACGAACCTTACATTTTACTGCTTAATTTTGGACTTAGGTATTTATATGTATTGACGTAATTGAAAATGAGAAAATATCACGTATTATAAATGGACATCCTATTTTATAAATATATAAAAGTGAATATAAGATTTATTTCTAGCAAAACAGTTTTATTTTGAAGGTAGAAAAAAATATTTTTTTTTTCTCAAATTATTGAAAAGCTCCAATCAGATAATGCTCGTAATCATTTTTAAAAGCTCTTACCATGCAATATTAGAAATTGTTAACGTGCAAAAACCTTTTATATGAAACTTAAATTTCATCATCATCATCATCATCTCAGCCATAGGACGTCCACTGCTGGACAAAGGCCTCCCCCATTGATTTCCACAAGGACCGGTTGGAAGCGGCCCGCATCCAGCCCTTGCCTGCGATCTTAGTCTTAAATTTAATAAACGTCAATTTCACGCAAATTGGCACACTTTTTAAAAACTTTCAAGATCTTTGTAATAATTCTATTTGTTTGCATAAACGCAATAAATTATTAGAAGAGATAAGACCAAACAGAAGTGCATAAGGATATATAGAACGATTTTCCAAAATCAGACAAAAAGTTTTTTGTCTGACAACATAAGAGGTGACATTACCTGAACGCTTAGGAGGCGGCCATATCTGCAGCAGACATTGAAGCACATGGATTGGCCTCTGATAATCTAAATCCGTCGGTGGCTGAGATTGCAACATCAAGGGTGGAGCCAACGCTACAGCTAAATGTTGTGGGGACATCTTATTCCGGTCCTGAGCAGCCACGACCAGAGCCAAATGGTCCAGGAGAAAGACCAGAGTAGCTCGAGCAGCTCGCGGTAAGCATTCCACTATTGAAGCCATGAGACGGGCGTTGCCTTCGCGGTCGTCGGGAAGACATACTCCTGAAAACAACATTTCTTTATCATTAGAATTTTGAGTTTTTGAAGTGACGCTGATCGAAAATACGTAAGACGCGTGACGTCATCGTCGTCGTCGACGAAGACGGAGGGAGAGTAGACATAAATTGTCATGTTTGCGTACGATAGCGCGATAAATAAATATTTTATTTTACCACATAAATGATTTTATACTGATAAATAAAAAAATTCGTGCAAAATTATTCCATAACCATTCTAAAATATTCAAAAATGCACTCCCGGGGTGCAACACGTTGTTTTTTTAATGAGATATGGTGATAATGGAATATGTAGTAAGTATATAAAATGAAATGGAACAAGCGAAAGGCTCACAGGATATTAAGTCTATAGATAACAGAGACACAACAGGATACAAACACGAACTGCACTGCGCCCTGCGCCCGTCATCCTGAGACACAAGGGTGACCTGTTGTAAATTATGACTACAATTACGCGTAAGTTTTACACTAAACGCTCGAAACTATAGCTTTTACAGTGTATGATCAACTAGCTGCACCCCGCGTTTACGTCCGCACGGACTACGGTTTACTTCCGACCTGGATTATCCCACTGAAAGAATACTTTTTGTGGAATAAAACCTCGTGCGTTTTTCCAGTGTATAATCTATCTGTTTACGATGAAAACGAAGTATTCAATGATATAGTTTTAATACTTTTAAAGATAATTATGATAGACGCCTGTACAATGAAGTGAAGTGAGGCACCGGTGAAATATGAATTCTTAGGTGGGCTTGCGTGCGTCCTCGCGGGTCGGCTGTCAGTCGGGGTCTCTCTCTGTCCCTCTGACTTATATTAGGTAGGTATACTTAAATCAGTGTGCATGTCGGGCTGCTGTCATATGCAGTACTTCCAGAAAAGGCCTGAGCTCAGCATTATGCCGTGAATTAGTCCAAGAGGTGGAGTTCACCAAAATTTAAATGTCCGATTATCAATTTAACCTTCGGTTAAACAGTTTAAATATGTGGTAAGAGCTGTTTGACATACGGTTAAATTGCTAATTGGACCTATTAAATTTCAGTGAACTCCACCTTAAATGTATCTAAGTTATTATAAAAATGTACCTAAAGCATCCAAAGTCATCTGATACAGACACCGACTGAAGAGTGGCTGAGGTAGTTCCCTCAAGTAGTCTTTTAGAAGTCCGGTAATGACGTTGATGTCGGGAACAGAATCGGGGGCCAGTTCCACGCTTCGAGCGTTTCTTTCGAATGCTTCGCGAAGTATGCGCTTTTTGCTAGCAGAGCCGCAGAGACGGTAAAGACCTGCAATAAACAACTAATATTAATCGATAATTCACACTTCAATTACTTAAGGTATAAACGTTCTTTTTAATATCCGTCATATTATACTCGTAAGTTGTTGTTTGTATTAAGAAATAAGTACTTCAATTTCGACCAAACAATGGCGCAATTGACGGTTGCAATGGCGCAGTGATTAGTGTCATTGACATGACTTCTGTGTCTCGGGGACCTTGTGTTCGAATCCCGGCAGGGGCAAACATTTGTGCGATGAGTGTAGATGTTTGTCCCGGGTCTTGGATGTTTGTGTACTGTGATTCTGTTTGTCCATGCTTTCCACGATACAGGGAATCCTAGGGCGGGGGTCTGAGTGTGATGAAAAAAAAACGCATAGTGTTCATTACACCGAAATTCACATTGTCATTATTCACCAGTTAAAAAAGTGAATAAATGATATCTCCTAATATTTAAAATTCTCGTATCACAGTGTTTGTAACCGAACCCCTCTCTATCAGCTTCACTGATATTATAATTCTTTTTGTGTATTTTCGATAGGTCTAAGGTATGAATAGGTTCAAAGTATTTTTTTAATGTTATAAGCTTGATCAATGTGTATATAATATATGTTTACCAATTTTCTGAATTATTTTTCGGTTTGATAAAATACACCAACATGATGATTCTATTTAAATTTTACCAAAATAAGTTTTGTAATTTTATTTTAAAGAAAAAAATCTTAATAAAATACAAGTGAATGAAGCGGTTGTTCCGATTTTAGTCAAAAATTGACCTGTTCTTCTCCTTCTCCCTCCTTATGCAATTCCCTAACGGAGGTCAGCGATCATTAGGGCAAATTGAACTCTAGAAACTGTTCGCCGGAATAAGGACCTGGTACTCAACCCAAACCAGTATCTAAGATTTATTAGCCAGGAGGTGCGTCTGTGGCTATTTTTTAATTCACGGGATTTGATACTTTCGGTTTGAGAATAAGAATAAGAATAACTTTATTTCAACGGTCACAAAGGTATTTATATAATATCAATCTTAAAGTAAGTACTAATCTAGTTGGTAACACTAAGAAGTGGTTTGGATTCTGGTCTCCACACTAGGATTCCTAGTGTCCTTCCATTGTGTTGTGGAGAACAGTTTCACACAAACATAGATAATAGCCAAGTAGGTTGCGTTACGAGTGGTGTGTTGACTTATTACAAAATAGCTTGAGACAGACTGCGTTGAACGGAGTACACAGTGTATTAAGTAGCAGTAGTGTAGCTTACAATTGTTATTAACATAGTACATCGTTGTGATAAAAAAAAGAATATCCTAAAAATATATAAGCGAGTGAAAAGTTATATTTACACTTAAAGTAATATAAAAGTAAACTTACTTAAATGGAACAGAGTGTTTGTTGTACATATTATATAACTATACGTACATTAAATGTGTTTTTTTATGACTATTATTAATGCATACAAATACAATCAATAAGGATAAATTTTAAAACTTGTATTTTATCTCAATTACTTCCTATTTTAATGGAGTCTAACTTAGTATTATGTATCAATATGTAAAATTTGCTCATTTTCTTCATATTTTTTAGACAATAACCATTGCCTGATGGTTTTAACACACCTATTCCTGGTAAGGTCTCCTGAGAGAGGGAACGGGACCAGCCATTCGTCTCTGTTCAACTCATACATACCGATGATGTCTAGACCACGACGCTCGATTTCTTCCACGCAGCGTCTCACGATCAGCGGCACGGGCGGTGCGTGGGGGACTCTCACTTCTCTCGCCACCACCGACTCCAGCTCGGCGCCGAAAAGCGGGGGAGGGGACACGCGGCCGGCCGCAGGACGGCGCCGGAACAACTCATGGGGTTCCGTATGTCTCAGGCGAACGTACAACGTGCCACGAGGCTCCATCTAAACAGAGTTCAAGTATTTTACAAAGCCGTAGAAAAAGTATTATTATATGAAGTATGTGATAGCTAATAGTCAACGATATTATATGTTTATATGAGGTAGATGTCGCACAAGCGCGCGGAAACTGAGGCGGCAAAATTAAGTCAATTGTAGTAATTTTCATTATGACGCGTATTTCAAGCGCAAGTCTAAGCATATAGCTATCCTTTTCTATATTATTTGTACCGTATTATCTGTCGCAGTAAGCATGCTTATGTCGTAAAGGAACAAAATCTGAGCACCGCGCAGTATGAATATACGTCATCTTTAGTAAAACATCATTGGCTAATAGTACTATAAATTTGTTACTTGTATGTATTTATCTGTTCTTTGTATTACTGTGTGTTTTTATATTTTTAACTGTTGTGGTGTTGCCTATGTCATGAATAAACGTTTTTCTTTCTTTCTTTACTCCATGAATGTATCAGAAAGGCGGTACATACAAGCGGTACGAGGTGATTACGGCGAAGGATTGTCAGCATGCCACCGATCCTGATGTGACGACGACGACCACTCTGTCAAGAGTTTAGCGACTAAGAAGTAGAAGAAAATTATCCTGAAGAAGGCTTACGTTCTTCCTGATGCCTTCATCAAGAACTTTTTTTTCTACTTTTAGTCGCTACACTCTTGACAGAGTGGTGGTCGTCGTCGTCACATTTGTTGATCGTGATGTCAACTTACATGTAAGTGTAATGTCATACCGTGGTAAACTTAATGTAAACCCACCTTCAATGCAAGCTGGTGTGATGGCGACCGTGACAGTAGATCAGGAAGCGTGACTGCGCCTCTGTAGCATAGCTTGTGACGATGTTGAGGATCCCAAGAGTAAACTAAGACGTCGAGTTGTCGATTGTCTACAAGCTCCAATTCGAAAGATTCGTCCCAATCGAACTGGAGCTCTCCAGTGCGGACCTAAAAGAATAAAGTTTTTTTATACGGAGCTCTCCAGTGCGGACATAAAAGGATAAAGTTTTTTTTGCGTGGAATATACACAATATATTTTAATGACTACTTTCTTAACTTTGGTTACACAACTCACCACAGTTCTTGCTTTATGCACACGGTCGCACTCAAGCACGCAGTATAAGTCTCTAGGTGCCACCGGATGCGATGGGACCACAGATCCAGGGGGGGAGCCTGGGGAACCCGCTGCACCTGAGCCTCCAGGGCGGAGCCCCCGTCCGGCGAGTAGGTGCACCCAAAGCATGCCCGAGACTCCACCTCCAGCAATACGTGACAGGCCAGTCATTGATGAAGAAAGGCCACCCGTCGTTTGCTTCTCCACTTTGTATTTTAGGAACTCTGAAATGGAAATTACTTATTATTATTAAATATTATCTTTGAACATAAGTAAATCTCTTAAGTTAACCTCACTTTTCCATCGAGTTTTTCTTTGTGAAATAGTTATAAACACTTTTTCTATAAAATATCAATTAAAATCATGAGATTTTAGTAGGAATAAGTCGAAGGTATTCGAAATTTACACTTAAGATTGCACAGTGAGAGGGCTATGATTTTTTTGTGTAAAGATCTAGCGTTTGACCACTATCTCACTTGATGGTCAGTGACGAAGCCTATGTCCAACAGTTGCATAAGGATAGAAATTGTAATCCAGATAACGCTGATGTTTAGACTCCTATGCAAGGGATAAAGCTGGCACAGTTGAACCTCACCTCTCAAAAGGAGATTCTCGGGCCCTCATTTAGTTTGTAGGATGCTCAACTGTTGGTAAAATACTGATCAGCTACAATCAGTACCAAAGTTAGGTTCCATCTGCATTTAAATTCCCTTAACGTTGAGCAATTTACCGTAAGTAATGTTCAAGTAGGTACTAACCATTAGGATTTATGTCCAGATGCCGCTGATGCCTTGAACCGGGCGTGGGCACGGGGCTGGGGTTGGGACAGTTGAACCTCGAGCCCAGCTCCAGTAGTTGTCTGACCCGACGGGCGGAAGGTGACCCCCCAGCTCCCGCGCCTCCCTGGCCTCCCGTCACGCCCAGCTGTTGTGAGGACACGGACCGCGCGGGGAGATGGCGAGGACGTTCCACTCGGCGAGATAGACAGAGAGATGAGCCAAAACGGCTGCCACTTTCCATCTGTCATTAAATAGTTTGTTAAATAGTATTATAGTAGTACATGGAAAATGTAGAGCAGAAATTGTACATATTTATTCAAAATAAAATTTCCAAAGTTGGGGATAATACAAATATATAAATACAAATACAAACATTTGGGATTCCTATAATCAGAATTCGAAAGGGGTATCTTATTATAGCTTTGTAACTATTAAGTTGTGCCCTTATTCTCTAGATCTGACCCCACCGTAAATGTGACTGAGCATGAATACCCAGCTACAATTTATTTTTTATTTTTTTATTCATCACACTCAGACCCCCGCACTAGGATTCCCTGTATCGCGGGAGGCATGGACACACACAATCACAGCACACAAACATCCAAGACCCGCGACAACATCTACACTCCATCCTCCATCTACACAAACCACTGCGCCATAGGACCGTCAAACTATAACAGGGACAAATTATTTTATTAACGCGGTTAACAACCTAGGTGCTCATTCATGGCTAGGTGCGTGAAACTGACGTGAACTGCTCTGTACTGGATATTGATTGAACCTTTCAACATTATATGTATTACACATTAATGACGTTCTTAAAAAACTAACTAGTTCGTAAACACTACCTAGATGTCGTTATAGTTATAAAAATATAACTGTCACAGTCAATTGAGAGAAGAGTTTAAGAAGAAGAAGATAATTGAGAGACGCAAGTAACACGAGAGTATTCCAAAACGCACTCATAAAGAAAAACAAGCACCTAATTCAGAATGTTAAGAGGAAAAATTTGTCATTGATCTTTTGACGGTGACAGAACGATTTCAAACTTCATATATCTATAGCCATCTATTGGGTACTTTTGATATTACTATTTTCTTTTTTTTAGAAAACGCCTCATTGTGGATAGCTTACCAAATCCCATTGCGTTATCACATTTAAAGTGAATGTGCTACAGCCAATTGTATAATATTGCATATAAATTCATCAAACAGACAGTGCACATAACACAAGTAACACATATTGGTTTTGAGTACGAGTACATCAGTCATAGAAATTAAGAAACTTTAAACGGATTCAATTTGATATACAACATCCAATCTTTACTATCAGTACAATCTTCATAATAGCACCAGTTTTAAGGTTTCTCATCACCTCCAACATCAATGATGTTCATAGTTCCTAGTCCTATGAGCTCCGATATTTGCAGCCACGTGGAGGAGTCTATTGTCATAACCAAATCAGACTCAAGGTACGCCGTTTCAACTGTAGATATAAAAAAAGAATACCTATAGGAAATAAGTTGAGTCGCCTCTGCTCTAATGATCTGGATCTCATACGTGCTTTTTGAACGACACTATGGTAATAGCGAGCTTTAAAGCAAAAATTCATTAAGACAAAATCCGGAAATTAAAAACATATTGCCATGATGTAGCTGAACTTTGATGTCGTCGGCATTTGATATATTAAAGAATATCTTGCAATACTCATGGTTATCGCAGTCCGTAATGAATATGAATATTAGCAGTTAATTTTTTTGGTAAACCCTAATATTCATTTGGTACGATAGTTTTTGAGCTGCACGCGAATTCGCATTATAAGATCTAGGTCTAGGTGATGATGGATTCTTCTCCTTGAGTTTCAAAGATTCCATATTTTTCTAAAATAGATCTTGTCATTATGTTGTCGAATTAATTTTAATGCTTACATTTTTGAGTGCATCGTGTATGTTTTCTGCGGAGTAGTGGGTCGGTAAACGTGGTCGCAGCGTCTCATAGAGGGCACTAGTAGATGGTGCACGGGACAACCACGCGCGGTACTCGTCCGATGTGAATATTGACGGTGAGGACGGAAGACGACCTGAAAACAAACATATTCCAATATAATAAATGAGAAAATTTGTGGGTATGTGTGTATGTTTGTTACTTCTTCACGCTCCAACGGCTACATCGATTTCGACTAAATTTGGTATGGAGATAGTTTAAACCCTGCATTAACACATATGCTTAATATATAGTGTTCATATAGTACATAGTAATAATATGAGTGTGATGTATTTTTCCGACATAGGTAGAGGTACATACGACCACAAACATACAACACACAGTTTGTCTCGTACAGACTTTTTATATATTTTAACTGACGACGGTCGCCGTGGCGCAGTGGTCAGTGTCAGTGACATGACTTCTGTGTCTCCGGGGACCCTGGGTTCGATTCCTGGCCAGGGCAAACATTTGTGCTATGAGTGTGGATGTTTGTCCCGGGTCTTGGGTGTATGTGTGCTGTGATTGTGTGTGTCCATGCCTCCGGCGACACAGGGAATCCTAGTGCGGCGATCTAAGTGTAATTTAAAAAAAAAACAATTTAGTATTTTGAATCTTTCCATAATTATGTATAAGTTATATTATCACCTCTGGAAGAACGAAGATCTAAGCGGGAGTGTGAAGACAAAGGCTCTGGTTCATCTTGAAGTACGCTCCCTGCTCGCCGACTCAACCCCAACCTGGAAAAACACATCACTGTGTTTAACATCATTTTAAATTGTGGGTTCATCCATTCTGTTAAATACTTGTATCTACTAAGCCACGAAACCTTCGTTACTCTAATCACACATGCTTATGAAAATGTGCTATTTTGAACACAAATTGAAGACTAATGAAGGACGGTCGCCTTGTTTCAGTGGTTAGGGAACAATGACTTTCTTTCAATACTGAGCCGATAAATAATTAATTAATCGCAATCAAGGTTTTGTATCTGAGAGAAGTCATAGGGGGAAAAAATGTCTCGTCTTTAATTCATCTTTATTTTTGTATACGATTGACCAATATCTCATTTGATAATCAGTGACGATGTGGTCCAAGGTGAAATTACGCTAAACCTAGAATGTTCACTGGCTCCCTATCACAGTATATTGCTGCCTAAGCACATTTTGTGTTTAGTGACAGTTACTAGCGCTAGCCAGCCAGCCACGTACTTGAAAGCACCGTACTACCTAGCTGGGAATTTTATAACCGCAAGGTTAAGCTGTTGGTGGGCATCGAACCAGCGTCCGTCAGTTTGGCAGGCAACGGTGCTGCCTCTAGGCTCTCATTAATTCGTAAAAAGGAACTCACCTCTGTCCCGTCCCTCGAACATCTCTTGGCAGTGAGTTGAATTTGGATCCTATATCCCGTCCAAGCGTGCTACTTCTATATCCGCTCAATCCAGAGTAGTATGGAGTTCTGGTTGGAGCTGTAGCCTCTGTATCGGAGGAATAGTCAAGGCTCCGGTTGCGTCTCGAAGCGGTACCAAACTTGCTGTACGATGACAGTCCCAAGCCTGTTGTGCCGTAACCTCCTACAAGCAGTTACCAGAAAGTTAAGATCCGATTCCATTTTACTGGGATCTGCTCACAGGGCTAGTGATATTTTTCGTAAGGATTTTGATTCTAATACTTGCTTGTTACTTTTAGTAGAATCATATACGAACAGATCCTTATTTTAAAAGGCCAGTTCCAACTCAACTCTCAACCTAGTTAACCAAAATATGACATGAGAGAGACGTTGCACCTCATTCAGAACGCTCAGGCTTAATAGAATTTGCGTTTAAAATAAAACACATTTTTCCTGTCCATATTCAATAAAAGAATATTATAAAATTGCTTAATGGGTTAAGACGTCTAAAAAACGTTCATAAATAATAAAGTTTTATCACAAATCAAATATCAAAATATACAAATTAAAATACAAACAAGTTTTTAAACTGTTTTGTTATTAAAACTTACGTGGTTTTAACACATTATGAATGTATAAAGCAAGGGAGTTACTCACGTAATAAGTCAGAGGGTTCCGACTACGGGGCGCTCGCGGACGCGGTCGCGCCGCGAGCCTAGTACATACTAGGTACAGTACAGTACTCGGCTAACCGCGACCGCGTCCGCGAGCGCCCCGTATTCTCCTTGAAAAAGACCACCGATTGTGGTTGAAACTATAGTCGGTACCCTCTGACTGATTACGTGAGTAACTCCCGTGTTTTATACATTCATAAAGTTTTTAAACATTTGTAAAACTATTAGTAGAGTGATTTGGTTGTTATACCTTAAAAAACTTCCATGACTTCCAAAATTTAGGTTAACCCACATTTTGAACACCAAATGGCTGTAATATAGGCGAAGGAGGCTTTATCTGATCAACAGCAACACTTATACAAGTTATATAAGTGTTGCTGCCACATCTTTCTCAAAAGACAACGAAAAAATAGGTTAATAAAAACTATTAGTTATTCACCTGTTCCTAAAGTAGAACTCAGTCCAGTCCCAGTCAGCCCAGATCCAAGTCCAGAGCTTGTCAGACCAGAACCGACGAGGCTGGTTCCAGTAAGACCGCTAAGGGCTGTAGATGACAACCCCGAAGGCAAACCTGGGGCTCCAAGACCGGTGCCTCCGAGACTGTTCCCGGTTAATCCGCTGGTAATGCCAGGTGTCATTCCTACACCCCCAAATCTTTGTTGATATCTCGAGAGGCTTGTTGCTGAAGAGAAAATGAGGACATTATTAGTTTACTGTCTTTTATAAAACCGGGACAATATTTCAGCAATGTGCAAGGAAAAATATTTTCTTGTTTTCTCGTTACAAAGGCTATTAACAGTGTGAAAATAATTTTGAGAGCTATGAACAAAAAATGTACAAAGCATAGATACGGTTTCTTTAACTCATATTAGTTTAGTAAGATACAAGGTATAATAAAGGTACGAGTGTGTCAGAAGTTGATGTTTCAACTAAGAAAAAATCTGTATTGTAAGTAAATAAAAAAGGTATACTCATATTAAGTAATTACGGAATACAATTACGCATTTGTTACAATTGTCTAAACGTTTGATAGCTTACACACACACAAATTACTTGACTTAGAGTTAATATTCTTTTTTATGTGTAAGTACAATAACAGTTACATAAATTTCATTTTCTTCAAAATCCTAAATGAATTTGTAAATCTCACACTATTTTGATTAGTTACCATATAGATGTCGATCATAGAGATTGTTTGACCAGTCTTAGTCAACTACATACGGGAAACCTTCATTATGCAAAATAAAATTTACAAGCGGAATACAATAATGATTGGAAAAGCAGATAGTCTCACCCCCAGTAGCAGCGGATGCCTTCAAACTAGATCTCAGCAGCGAATGCCGACCGAAGTCCGAGTGAGTCTCAGCGCGAGGCAACTGCTGTTCAGAACCAGACCTTGGAACGCGTCCTCCAAAACGCGTGCTGTAAAAGTTATCTCGTTAGTTTTATTATTCTCATCGCGTGTACATTGGAGTTAATATGCTGGATGACTATACTTAGTCTACCAAATAAATAAATACAAAATCTACCAAAAATCTCTACCTAATTTAGATCACACTTAATTGGTCTACTGGCATGTTGGTAGGCGGTCTTGATTGCTATGCTGCGTGCACATATGAGGCGTTCGGTGATGCATTATCATCCAGGTGCAACAATATAGAACATTTTGATTAAAATAATCATCATCATCATCATCATCATCTCAGCCACAGGATGCCCACTGCTTGGCCACCAGCTACTATCTAAGCATGAACATAATATTGTTTCTGTGACTTGTATGTCCAGTGGAAGTAAGCAATTGTGTTGCATCAGAAAACCCCTACAACATACTTTTTAAATTTTGAACAATCAATTTTGTTCTTGTTCAAGTATATAAAACTGAGGAACAAATGAGCCATAGCTAATATTAGCTCTATATTTGGACATAATAAAATAACATGTTTAGTCTTTTATTTAAAATAATTATTCATATATGAATCTTCATAAAACTACTCGTGACGGATTCTAATCCACAAGGACCAGTTGGTAGCGGCCTGAATCTTTTTTTTTTAATTTTTTTTATTGGGTGTAGGCAGGCATTTGACCACTAACTTACCTGATGTTAAGTGATGATGCGGTCTACGATGGAGCACGCCTGCCTAGAAGATACCTATCCATTCGTGACTTGAAGATACCCAGCTCGTATTTTTTCGGAAATACAGAGTTAGGCAATGAGTTCCATTCGTTAGCTGTACGCACTAAGAATGTGGAAGCAAAACGCTTCGTGCGACAAGTTGGAACGTCCACCATGTATGGATGTCAGATTGCCGTCCGTAAGTATCTAGCCATCTCCTTCAATTTAGATCAAGTCATATGTCGAACTTGATAGACATTTTACACTTGCCAACGCGTGCTATCTTATCGATTATATTTTCACCCTATTGGCCTTATTACCTTTTGCTTATCTAACAGTATTACGTCGTATGTCATTGTTAATTCTTTTTACTAATCGGCTGAGTCATGTCGGTGGTTTTCATTATTCTACTAAGTTCCTCATGTCTGATCCAATTTCGTAGAGAAACCGCGACCATTTTCCCTAACTTTGTACAAGTTTGAGCTTTTTTATGATATCCATCAGTTAGATACCACGACACTTGTACTATTAGAGATTGCAATAAAGTTTTGAATTTGAATTTGAATTTCATAGTTGCCTTGCATAGTTGTAGTCACTAAACTATGAAATTCAAATTCAAAACTTTATTGCAATCTCTAATAGTACAAGTGTCGTGGTATTACAATAAAATACAGTTCATTAGAGACCCTGTCGGGCAGCAACTTTAGAAGAGAGGAGGGCGCATCATCAAGTTTTACCTATCAAGTATCACAACCCTATAATACAATTAATTACGACCCTGCTTGTCTAAGGTTTAAATCGATCTGCAAATCAAAACGGCGTGATAACTAAAAGGCAAGCTCAGTGTATAAAGTACGAACTTTATACATTGATACGACGATGACGATATATACATACGATTGATTACCTTCCACTGTCGGGAGGATAGTACGAATGCACCTTCTCCGCTAGACTGTCCAGGGTGTTAGGGTAAGATCTTTCGTATGGTACGTAGTGTGCTGTCGATGACTTAGGCTGTTCTGTGATGACTGGAGGAGGCGGGCGGTAACTGTAGAAAACATATTAGAGTAATATTATAAATTAAAAATTGTGTGTGTATGTTTGTTTGTTACCTCTTCATGCCTTTACGGCTTGATATATTATGAATTAAATTCTGAATGTAGGTACCTCATATCATAAGCTAGATTAAGATATAGGCTTTATGGTTCCTCAACCATATTAACCATATTAACATAATATACATAAACCTAGTATAATATTATAAGTTGTAGCGGTGAGCGGTTATTATATTTATATATATTATTTATTATGATATCAGCTATTCACCCATATACGTTAGTTCCGTGATTTGGAACGCGCCGCGCTGTAGGATTGCGCCAACCAATCATAACGCAGCTTCAGAGTCGCGCGATTGGTTATAGGACGATTGTAAAAAGTCCAGAGAGAAAGTTATGAGATGATGGCCAGGTGTTAAGTTCATATTTGTGTTATCAATTATATATTATAGGGTTATCAATTTATTTTTATATCTTTCGTTTCTACGGAACTCAAACTGATTTAAATAGTTTCCACGCTTGTGTGCAAAAGATATGTTATGTTGTTATTTCTTACCTCCAAGTAGAATGATCTGACGGTGGTCGTGGATTGTAATATAGATCTATCGCGTTAGATTCAGGAGAGATGGGGCCCAGCTGCAACCGACTACGCTCCTCCCGCCCATCACCAACCGGCCGTACATTACTGCCCGGACCGCCCGTAGAACGTAGCGTTCCGTGTCTACAGAATAGAATCATATCATATCATATCATCAAAATAATAATAATATATATACATATTGAATCTTCATAACTGTGCAATAAAAAGTATACATATACACACAATACATAGATATATATATATATATATATATATATATATATATATATATATATATATATATATATATATAAATAATATCTACACATGTATATTATCAATATTCACATATAATAAATATATTTTTTATAAATTGTCAAAAATGATGTAATACTGACTAAAATAATAATGAAAGAATAGTATAACTTTTTAGCAGGATAGATGAATCATATCATATCATATCGCCAGTAGCGGGCATTTGAGTTATCTATAGTTTACCAATAGCTAGTGGATTGCTTAAATGATATTCTAGTAGCCGCAGTATTGTAATTAGTTATTAGTGTTTTATCATATCACATCATATCATATCATTATATATTAATAAGTAATTATATTACAACCACAGTGACTTTTTTCATGCCATTAAGATAACGATCGCTTAGCTCAGTAGGTGTATATTAAACAATAAAGAAGCACACAACACACCCACATATGTGACATATTAGAACATATGGGATTGATTAGACCAAGATTAGACATTGTGCAAGCCAAAATACTCTTTGGGAATTTAAATAAAATAATTCAGTCCTTCTTATTCTATAACTTCAATTTCTCACACAATGTTACTTATACTGCGGTATGATTATAAAGAATAAAGTGGACAAATTATAAATGAAGCCAAGGTAAACCAAACTTTACACATACTGTGAATAAAGTCCATCGACCCGATCCCTCTCCCTGTCATCGTCGTCCCGACAGTCTCGTTTCAATACTACGACTGGTGGTGGTTTGTGCTCTGTGCGCGGCATGGACGGTGAACCCGGGCCTGATTTACCTGAAATGTTAGAGCAAATGTTCATTTTTAACAAACAATTGTTTTCCTAAGATCAAAGCGTATTCGTCTCGGGCTTACCAGAGTCACGAGTGTGTAAATACCAATTTCCCCATGTGTCATACTACGGTTTTCAATATATTTTTGAGAATACAACACAGGCGTAAATATATCTCTGTCTATGACTAGGTAATGATAAAGTCACATATCTATATTGATTTTATAATAAAATTGATCAGTCGGAAATTCGAAACAACCTTTAACGTTTCAATATGAAAATGGCGCGCATTTGCAAACGGCGCCTCGTGCGCGTGGTGAAAATTAGAACTACATCTTTCGTTCTATTTTTTCTTGAGGATTTTTTTTTTTATTTTTTTTTTTTATTGGGAATAGGCAGGCGTTTGACCACTATCTCACCTGATGTTAAGTGATGGATGCGGTCTACGGTGGAGCACGCCTGCCTAGAAGATACCTATTCACTCGTGACTTGAAGATACCCAGGTCGTATTTTTTCGGAAATACAGAGTTAGGCAATGAGTTCCATTCGTTAGCTGGATTAAAGTTATTATTAGATTAAAGTGAGACAAACGTATTGAGCAAAAACGTTTCCAAGGAGGTTCAATGTTAATCTCCTTGCCTTGGTGGAATTCTTGAGTATTTTTATGTAAATAAAAAAACACCGTATAGCACGACGCTATACAAACAGGGAAGTATGTCGTAAAACAGGTACTAAGTTGGTATAACTTTAGAAGACTGTTTTTATTAAATCAAACGGGGCTTGATCGCGAGAAAAACATTTAGTAATATATTTACCTCGACGTTTCGACCAAGTTGCATTGGTCGTGGTCACGAGGAGACTGAGTCTGATTGTGAGTCCCCTCGTGACCACGACCAATGCAACTTGGTCGAAACGTCGAGGTAAATAAATTACTAAATGTTTTTCTCCCGATCAAACCCCGTTTGATTTGATAACAATGTGTTCGAATCGCGAAAGTCTAAAAATTACAAAGACTGTTTTTATTTACCACTAGTGCGTAATGTTTTACTAACAATGGATTCTGGTTTTATAAATGCAATTTTGGAGCAAATTTTTTTTTTGTATTTACAGTTCAAATCATTACCTGTAGGTAGAGAAACGAAATTTAATCTGTTTATTCGGGAATAGCTCATATACATAACATATGTATACACAAAATTGTTTATTGTTTTCTAAAAACACTGTTTCTGCCGTAAAATTCCATATAATGTCCCAGTAGGATTACTGAAAAGCTGTGTCCATGCGGGTGAAACCGCGCAGTCAGCTAGTAACATAAAGTTGAAAGTTTGTGTGTGTTAGTATGTTTGATACCACTCAGCACTGAAACCGCTAAACGGATTTTAAGGCAATTTACAACGAAGAGTCTGTTGACCCTGAAATAAAAAAAACACCATAATTCCGTTGAGATAAATACGGATATTATACTTGTATTTCAAGCGGATAAAACCGGGATAGCAGCTAAAGAAATTCTAACCAACTTTACTAATGACTCAAAGTTCCTCTGATTCATGTACTATATTCGAACTGCCGTGGTGGTACCGACTTAGAATAATACTCCCTCATCACTTCCCGTGGGTGCCGTAAGAGTCGGCTAAGGGATCATGTACCAGAAGGTGGGCACGGCGCCTTCTAAGGATCGGAAATCATACTGCGCACGCCAACTCGCCTGCCAAGCGTGGCGAGAATTGGCCAATCCTATGGGGGCCTATGGGGGAGGCATATGTCCAGCAGTGGATGTCTAATTGCTAAGAAGAAGAAGAAAAAGAATATTCGAACTATAGATAAACTTTCTCACCTTTCCTCTGTCGCGTGCATAGCAGCAACCTCCTGGGTATTGACATGATGATGACCACGTCATCCAAGGACATTCGTCTTACATCGACCAGGTTTACGGCCAGGATCTCATCTCCCACCTGAAAGTGATGTATGCGTGTAGATCAATATACTTAGATAATGTTGACGGTCGTTGTGACTCAGTGGCCAGTGATCTTATGTCGAAGACCCTGAGTTCAAATCTCGGCCGGAGTATATGTGGTCAATCGAAGAGCATTGATGCTTCTCATGGGTTTTTTATGGTTGTGTAATGAGCTTATGAGTGTCCATGCCTCTTGCTACACAGGAAAACCTAGTGCTAGGGGTGTGAGTGTGAATGCGTATTGAATAGTTTACAAGAATCCTTTTGTTTTCATCAGTCTAAAGTCGAACACAATTCTATACACTTAATAATATTTTAATAATAAGCCAACAGATTTCGCTCCCTGTGTTACACATTACTATGACCGCTTACCATCGAGTGGCTCGTTAACATTTTTGAGCACATACAAAAAAACTGTCAGCTGTCACTACTGTCAACAGTTTTATTACAAGAAGAAGAAGAAGAAAATACATTTATTTATGACACACAACACACAACTATTACTAAATATTCGTCGAATGAAAGTTTCTACGAACTCCAACGGGTAGATTAAAAAGGTAATTAATTACTTTATTAATGCTTGGTGAACACATGGCCACTTTTAATGTACTTTTGTTGTTGCAAATCACCGCGAGGTCGACATACATAGAAGAACAATCCTACAATTAAATCGTAAATAAACTTTTATTTAAATTAATATTTCAAACAAATAACTAACCTAACACAAAACTTTCATGCCATATCGGTCATAGTGAAAATGTAAAATAAACCGACATTAAAATCTTCATCTCTTAATTTAATAACAGTACCTACCTCAAATTTTCTTCAAATTTTTATGTTTATAATTAATTTATAGTTGTTTTATAGTTAGTTATTTGTAGTTTGTTAGTTTTATAGTTAATTATGTTCGCCGAAGCACCCACTAACTGTTTTCAAGCACTCCTAAGAAAACGAAGCGCCTCTTTAGTGCGAAGAGAGAGGGCCTGTACCAACACTGCCTTAGCGATGATTGCGGGCAGATTTGACTGCATGCACTGCTGCGAACGACACCTCGCAAGCAGGGCCATTTGTGTAAAATAAGGTACTCGTATGTTTTTATTGTTAATAAATTAATGTTAATTTAATTTGAACTTACCTTTAAGCATCCACTATTGTAAACAGCGGATTCGAGTGCTATCCTAGATATGAACACTCCATCCGTGCGGCCGCCGCCGTCTCCTTCTCGTATATACAGCCCTAGGGTTTGCCCGGGTCGTTTCACTATCTCAACCAGTTGCACTATGTGGCGAGAGTCCTGGGAAAAAAAAAACTTTTAAAACAAGTTGTTGAAAGAAAAAATCTAATAAACATTCTA
Organism: Apeira syringaria; assembly: GCA_934044485.1. NCBI lineage: Eukaryota > Metazoa > Arthropoda > Insecta > Lepidoptera > Geometridae > Apeira > Apeira syringaria. The sequence continues at coordinate 6,166,847 of OW203665.1, read as the reverse complement.
CCAAATTAACTAGCTTGACGAATGCACACATAAAAATATTAATATAAGTTTGGCAAGTCGTTGGCGTCTCAAGAATTTGGACTAAAAGTTACAAAAGGTAGCTCTGAATATTCTAGCTATAATACTATCATATGTTTAATATACAAACTTTAGGTTGTTGCCATAAACGCAATCATAATAAAAACAATCTTCTAAAAAACATGTTTCAAACCTTATGAATTTTTGTAATTAATTTTATAATCATTGAATCTTTATTAGTTCAAACTTTAGATTAAATAAAAAAATATGTAACGTCACGCCAGAGGACACGGACTTCCACTTGTTGCGATCCCAAAATAGCTTTCGTCTTTCCCTCACTCTGATAAAACTCTATTAATCCCGTCTAACACGAGATATTCTTGACCTGGACTTTTCTACTGACTTTGCAACAAGAAAATGGTCTATATTTGGTTATATTTATTGTTACGTTTGCTAGCTCAGAACCTTAAACTGTCATTAAGCAACTGTATGCACATGATTAAAGTCATTTAAGTGGTCCTTTTCCGAAAATTTTTAAAAATATTCCACGGTCAATACATCACATGTCTTTTTTTTGGATTTGTAAGTGTCTAATGATGACGTACGAGCACGCACACGAGCATTTGAAGTAGGTACTTTAACCTATATAAACAAATCAAAGGACAAAAGCACATCGATGCCGCATAATATCAGTCGTGGTTTCCAGTTTCTAATATATATTACAACTTGAATTTAATAAAATAGTTATTATTATAGCCACAGACCAATATAAAGAAATAGATTGATGACATGGATAAACATTATTTTTTATATTTTTATGTCATACAAAAGCCAAGTCGTTTTAAAATTCAAGGAAGGATTCAAGGAAAATCCAAACTTCAAACTCTTTGTCAGGAGCAAAGTGGCATTGAACTTTTATAGTAGCTACGATAAGGTTACCGATAAAAACAAGGCTTTGATGTGGCTTCAGCAATTGTTTGCAATATGGTACTGAAAGCCTTTATACAACCTGCTAATTTTCACCTTCGATTTGATTCAGCAATTAACAATGTGAAATAATATCAGTATTTAATTGGAGTACATTGACAATACCAATATAATATTTACACGAAACATTGTTCAGTATATAATAGTTACGAAGCGCGAATGGAATCTACAGAAATCTGAACGGACGAAAGGCATGTATGTACCCAGGATTTAATTGTAAATGGGGGAAAGGGCGCTATAGTCAACTAGACTTTCAGCTTGACGTCGGTTGCCGTGGCTCAGTGGTTAGTGACATAGCTTCTCGTTCCAGAAGCTCTGGGTTCGAATTCCGGCAGATGCAAAGGTTTGTATAATGTCTCGGATGTTTGTGTGATGTGATTGTGAGTTTCCATGTCTCCTGCGATACAGGGAATTCTAGTGCGAGGATACAAGTGGGATACACATAAATAAAGTTAATAAAGTCATCTCGCCAAAATGGGTTATCTGCACATAAAAGAACAAATTAAAATTAAATTATAACAATCTTTTAATTATTATCGAAAAAAATTGGTTGCAGTACCGAAAACATATACAGATATGGGAACTGCTGATATAGTCAAAAAGTTTTAGACTCATCGTTTTAATCAACGTTATATTTTGTTATTAAAACAGATGTGGATTTGACACATAATTAAAATATAAAACACGGGATTACTCACGTAAAAGGCAAATCGCGACCGCGTTCGCGATCATGCCGTACTCTTCTTGAAACTATAGTCGGAAACCTTTGCCTTACTACGTAAAGTATATACATGCATATACTTCGTAATATCGGGTTTTATGTATTGATGAATAACGTTAACTTTATGGGTTGTCAAATTATTATGTCCTAAAACAGTTCGATTAATACGCCTTAAAAATTGTAAAAGAATGCAAATACAATGTCATATAGTAAGACTATTATAGGATAAGTCCCTGTATAGCCGTTCCTGGTTATGCACATATTTGATGACTTATATATAACAAGTATGTATAGTATGGGTAGCAGCGCACTGCACATCTCAACAATGCCGGTCTAAATTGCGTTCGCATTCCCGGAGATCTGGGCCAGTCCTGACTCAACAATAGGGTTCAGTAGAGTAGCATTCTTTCACAGGGTCCCGTACTAGGTTACGAGCTGAGCATTCAGGTCAATGGCGTGGTGAAATTACCTTTTTATATGCTAAAGTAGCGTACTATATTTATTTTTCAATTAGCTTAAAGTAATGTTACTTGATCTGATATTAAATATATTTTACTAACATATGAATGTATTTTTCAGGTAAGTTCCGAATTGCAAATTTTTTTATGAAAATATATCAAATTATGGAAATTCCGTTAAATCAGATTCTATTAGATAAAGCAGCTGGATTTCCAAACTCATATATGTTATTGTCATATGGTTAGTAATTAAATTAGATCGTTCAGCATGGCATTAACTCAAACTGCCAACCTTTACAAATTGTAGAAAACTAAAGGAAGTAACAACAGGTAAAACTAAAACATCTTCAAATTATATTTGTATCGTTAAAACTGTCACAATAACTAGCAATACCTAACTAGCCAGCAATGAACATGTTCTTCGCGCTTCGCTCTATTGGTAGATGTTACTTTATCAATATAAACGGCTATACGTCCCACCTAGTCTTTCGGTTCTTCAAAGCTTTCCTACGCAAATAAGGGTCTTTGATATTCAGATGATGCGCATTTTAAGCAGAGGTAGTATCAACGAAGATAATGGAGAACTTCCATAATATAATGCTGTAATCGATCTTCATTTGTTTTTTTTTCTACGGACACTGAAAAGTGGCAAAAGTATAATCAAAACTATTCCTATACTGCGTTAAGATATTATAAGTCATGCTTGTTTGTTTGATGAAACTATTAATTTCCTGGATAGTAAAATCTACGTTTTTTCAAGGTCTAAGTATAAATATATATTTTATAAGCTTGCGTTATTCATCTACTACGCTATCGTCGCTTACCACAAAAAAACTAATTAGCGAAAAACTATATGTTTACCTACGTAATACGTATAAGTACCTATTGTATACGAATTTATTTTGTTTTTTATTTTTATATGCTACTTTAAAAGCCGAGAGCACGATAAATTGTGAGAACATAGTTCATATACAACTTTTAGGTAAAATAAGTTTACGTTTTACCGCCAATTAATTAACCGTAATCTGAGTAACCACCCTCAAATGTCTTTGCCACAATTAGCTTACATATTTTGTATCATAACTTGTGATATTTTGAGATTGCATGGAGGCACATGCTACATAATGCGTTTAATTGCATGCATTTGATACGTACATAATTTATTGGTGAAATAAAATATTGAATTTTATTGATCCACCAGTACCACGGAAAGCTGAAGTACCTTCAAATTTACCGACCTATACATAGCTTACTTGTCTACACACTACATTCTTTATACTTGGTGGTTATCTGGCGATATCCAAAGTGGTAGCTACGTGTATCACGCGCAAGAAGAATATGTGTAGCAAGAATACGAAAAATAGTGTAATGCATGTAAATATCCATCTGTAACTGTTTATGTTACTAACCTGTAGTGTGAAAAATTTCCTGGCTGCTTCGATATTGTTTCTTCCGACTTGCCTTAGTTCCAGAATCCGTACAATCATCTCGCCGCGCCGCTCCACCGCCTGTCAAAGATAATCACATTGCAATTACCTTTGTATAACGTCTTATATCTATGTTAGCTATGTGTTACCGTTAATATGATTTTTATGTTGGAGTCAAGCCTAACCCTCAATAAGTGGCTTTTGTTAGATTTTCGTTAAGTTTAACTTCGTGTACGAGAATAGTCACCGATACATAACTATATAGGCAACTGCCCGCGGCATCGGCACCAGCACAGCAGTATGACGATCCGACACCGGCATCTACATTTTTTAAATTGAGAATAGACAAGCGTTAGAAAAATCAAAATCATATCTGATGTTAACGTGATGACGCGGTCTACGATGGAGCTGCGTTTGGAAAGCCTGGCATTTATATTACTTAGGGCTTTGCTCTCATTTATAGATATTTAATATAGTGTATGTAGCTTACAAGTTATTTTAACCGACATTTATACAACGAAAAGTTTACCAAGTCTGGCTACCTCAGAACTTCGTCATTTGTGGTACTATCTACGTATATTTTCAATAAAATATTGAAAAAGTCGATTTTAATATTGTTTTAAACTAAGTAATCGTAATTTAATGTTTTAAACGACAATAAACGTGTAACATCGATATAATGAAATTAACTAGCTGAATAAATTTGTACATTTTATTTACTACAGAACAAGATGTACAAAAACAAAACAAAACATTACTAAAAACCAAAAGCTAAACCAACGAATTGAAATTGATTATGCGGTCGCGCCATTTTCATAAAGTTAAGATAAATGTAAGAAATAAAAATTATGTTAGCAACAGTTAATTAGGCTCCATGACAACATCTCACAGAAAATACTTGCTTATTTAATATCGTTTTCTTAGAAATCCTACAACATTTCACGAGATTATTATTTCTTACAATACATTTTATATTCTAGGAATTTCCTCTTCTAAGTCAGAATTATTCCGTTTATTAGAACAAGCTACGGTTTCTCAATATCATCGTTATGTGAGCTATTTGTTGGAAATTATTTAGGTTAGGTACTGATTTCCGAGGACTCTCGTCGATGGAAACTATTCCGTTACATAATTTGTGATGTACACGTGTATTCATTTGACGGTTGCCGTGGCTTAGTAGTCAGTGATATGGCTTCTGGTTCTCGGGGCCCTGAGTTCGTATCCCAGCAGGTGCATTTATATGATGAACATGAAAGTTTGTACCGGGTATTGGATATTTGTGCGATATCTTTGTGTGTGACCATGCCTCCCGCGACACAAGGAAAACTAGTATGGGGGTCAAAGTGATTGAAAAAAAAAATGTTTGGCCACCACACACATATGTTTTCTTAAAAAAATGTATTGTTGACACACTTACGAATCAGCAAATAAATATATAAATTTTACAGTAGAATATGAGAAATGGAGAAGATTCTAAAAGATAATCGAACTAAAACGAAAAAAACATATAATATATAATCTAATTGCAGCTTACAATTAATTTAAGTTAAACATCGCGACACCTTCCAGGCAAACTCGAAATTAAGCAGCCACTGTGGTGAGTTGCAAAAGTTGTAACTGCTGTGTAATTTGTGGCTCACAGTTCAGTTTCAGGTATCCAAAGAGTATTTAGCGTATACCTTCAATCATTTAGTTCAAGCTATATATACATAGCTATATATATACTAACCTCGAGCGCCGATGCCGTGGTCTGGTCATGATCGTTCTCAACCATTTCAATCTGCCTGAATATTTCATTGCTCACTCCCGATACCTGCAAAGAAATTCAAATAATGTTGAAAGTAATTTATGGAATAGGATCATTTTACAGCGGCACTGCAGAGGTTAAATTTTCAAGATGGATTAGAAGTATGCTCGAGATTTATTTGTGCCTTTAAATTTTCTATGGTGATATTTTATTTATGATGAATTTCAAAGTATCCATAATGATCTTCATGCATTAAAAATACCTCGCTCTTTTTTATGCAAATGAGCTCGAAGTCATAATTTATTGTAAATAAAAAAAAACATTTTACCGGGAAATATCCGATTTAAACTTACGCTGTTCTATGTCTTTTGAACATCATTGAAGCTTTTATTATTAAAACTGACCTGGTTTTGACACATTATGTATAAAACACGGGAGTCAAAACTGAAAACTAAGGGACCGTGAGCGCCCCGTATTCTCCTTGAAAAAGACCATCGAATGTGCTTGAAACTATAGTTGGAACACTCTAACTTATTACGTGATTAATTTCCGTGTTTTATACATTCATCGTTAAAGCCGAATAAGGGAAAATCTTAACCTTTTACATGTTTTAATAACATTATAAGCATATCTCTCGAAATATGTTATTTAATATCGCAAGAGTTAATTTTAACGCGTAAAACTAATAATACAACCAAGAATCGTGTAAACCGATATCAATTTCAAAAGACGAAATTATTTTCAGAGATTACATCAGAGATAGTCTGGAGACAGAAAGACAAATAAATATATTGAATGTAGAATATATTTCGTATTCTATTGTTTTATTTATGTATAGCCAGTACCATTAATAAAATAATAAATTTATTAGTGCACAGACTGCACAACTGACGGCACAGAAATGCAGAGACACACGGATTTTACTGCTTTGTTAAATGTATTGAGTAAAAGATGAAAGCATATTAAATCATGATATATATAAATTATTTTATGTCCAGCTACTGATATTATAACCAAATTACATGCAACTGCAGCTGATATGCCACAACGCCACATACGACACCGACATAAAAATAAATTAGTTTATATTTAAAAAAGTATTTATATAACAAGCTTTTATACGAATAAATAAATATGACCACCGTTATCGTTTCAGCAAACCCTATTAGAAAAGCCTAAACTCGATGGGTTTATCTTTTTTAGTTTAGAAGTTTCTGATTCTATCATCAAACCCTGAATATTATCTAACACCGAAGAACTCACCAAGACAAAACAAATGAGCCCAAACTGGATGAGCTTATCTTGTTTAGTTCAGGAGTTCCTATGGCCGTCTTCCGGCTCCATCATCAGTTGCTCCGTGGTACCATCTTATTGTATTATCACCAAAGTTTATATGTAAGTGTATCAAATTTCAGCTCAATTGGTTGAAGATATCTGCTTCAAAATTGGGCTGCAAGATTTCTCCCGAACAAACATAGGTACATTGCAGGTTAAATAAAAGCTTGTAATCTATTCGCGTGGCTGTAACGATAATAAAATAGGCAAAAAGTCGACTGTTGATGGCCAGCCAAAAATCATCATCATCATCATCTCAGCCATAGGATGTCCACTGCTGGACATAGGCCTCCCCCATTGATTTCCACAAGGACCGGTTGGAAGCGGCCCGCATCCAGCCCTTGCCTGCGATCTTAGTCAGGTCGTAAAAAATAAATTTATTAATTAATTCTTCAGCCAAAAATAAATCCAGGGAAAGCATTAATTTAATCCTGTCAGGAGCAGGCGGGCTGTGGTCGCGGTTACCATCATGCGTCCCGTAATTCACAGAAAAACCATATTTTTAAGTGTTGGAATTGTGACTGATAGTTTAAAACATAAGATCGTATTTCGTGACAATATGAGCATAAGATTTGTGGGTAGCAAACAGCGGTTGAGATAGTGGTCATTCATAAAATCATATTTTTGTTCTCATATAATGTAGAATCACGCCCGATGATGTTAACTGGCTCTTGGGAACAACGGTCTGAACACGTATAATGATAATATACTACATATTCTAATGATCAGCCTTATAAAGTAAATTTACCTAATCTATTTTATTTTTAACTCCGCCCCTTCTAAAAATTGTAAAATCTTACGGGTAAAAATTGCAAAATTAATAATCATAACGATCCTTAATAATTTAGCCTGTCACCCGGGGAACCTAAGTTCCCAGCAGTGTAAGAATTTTTCAAATAGGTCTGTAGTTTTGGAGCCTATTCTATGAAAACAAACAAACAATCAAATATTTCCTCTTTATAATATTAGTAATATAGAAGTATAGTAAATCACAAAAATCCCAAAAAAAATATGATTGCATTTAATTTTTTGTATAGTATACTTACAGATTGTTTGAATCTTGTAAAATCCGAAACGACTTGTGTCGTGTGAATACGTAAATGAGTCGTGCACAGTTATTTTCTTTACAATATACGATTCTGATTCTAAAACCTGCGGCCTTATCGGGAAATTTTACCCATTGTGAAATGTCATTTCGTCTCCATCCTCGCTGGTGCTTTCATTCAACGAATCTCAGTGAATGTAGTTCATCTCTACTCCGATTGGTGATTCGTGTTTGAATCACAAATGAGTACTGACATGAAGTGACATTTCACAATGCGTAAAGATAACCGGTATGGCTGCTGAACCAACCCAGACTGTAGATGTCTTTACGTGACGGTTACCGCTTACCACAGTGCAGCCGTATTCTTGTCTACTCAACAAATAAAAATTTTGTAAAAAAAATCTCCTGAATTATAAAAAGACGAATGCTTGAAAATATATAAGGATACAATTTTTTGCCTCATTATGCTGCAAGTAGTACATTTTTTTTGTTCACGGTACATGTCAGTGCTTTTGAACAGAAAAGTTTTTCTAAATCTGAGAGATCCTCCATTATAAGATTTTAATGTACCGCATACACCATGCTTTGTGACTTAGCTTCGGCCTGAATATAATTGAATTGAAAGGAAAAGACGAAATCAGCAAATGATTTCATTGAAACGCAAAAACATTACGGATACTACCCATGCATGGGCACCTATAACGATGACAATTATTTTGAGGCTTGTTTGCTTGTCAATTTCATAAGACAAGACACACAAGCTAAGTGTTATGATAGTTACTTTGTATGAGGTAAGCGGCTGTTTTTTTACAAATTTCTTAATATGAATTTATAATAGGGTATATTTTTTCCAGTTTTATCATGATTAATATGTAAGAAACTATGATATAAACATTATTCTAACACGATATCCAAGTATGGAATTGCTTCATTTAACTTATCCTTCTTATTTGAGCGATTTATTATTTAATTTTCCACGTTACTGCAATGGCTAATAAGACCAATAACAAATCGATAATCTGAGCCCTGTACGCCGAGGTTCTAGTTTTAAATTGCGATCCTTGCTTGTCCTCTTCTATGGTTGGTGCGTAATTTCTGTGATCAGGCTATGGTTGCATATTTACCTTGCGGAAGTCAGGCTGCAGCACGCAGGGCGGCGCGTGGTTAGCGCGCAGTGGTTGCGGCGGGCCGGGCGGCGGTGGCGCGCGGCCCGGCGATGCCGTCAGGTCCGGCGCCGCGCGGCCATTCTCCTTTGAACAAGAGACACTCACATTCATATACTGTTAGTTTTAGGGCTTGTAGATATCCGCATAAGTTATACGTACCTCCGCAACGACTAAATGTCACCTCTCAAAATGTTAACTGTATGGCAATACGAGTGTACAATACACTACCAGATAGCCTACACGTAAATAGCATTAATTCGTTTAAGAGAAAACTGTTCCAACTATTGTCAGAAAAATGTTATTATACAGTTAAGGATTATCTAAATGATAAAAATATTAAATGAGGTAAACATTTATGCCTGTACTGTATATTAATAGTCCAATAATGTACATCTCCGTTGTAATTATTATTAGTTTTATGATTTTATTGATATAAATAATTATTGTATTATTTTTTTCCTGCTCTAGTTAAACGTACAATATAACCATAAATATTTGCACGCTGGTGTCCAGCAAAATGTTGTAGATCTGCATTGTACAATTATTAAGCCACCTTATGTACCAACATTTTATGCAAATAAAACATTCTATTCTATTCTATTCTATACTTTATCTAATCTCATACGAAAATATAAAGATTAAAAAACCAAAAACAGAACTTGAATGACAGTCTTTATAGACAACTAGCTCACCCAGCGAACTTCGTACCGCCTATCAGTCGATTCTTTAAATTTTTTAAATACTTATTCTGCTATTCCGGACACCGGGTCAGCTAGTTAGATAAAAAAAGAAAAAAAAAGTAGGTAAGTCAACAATTACATTTTCTCAAAAAATAAAACGTCACCCAATTGGTTTTCCTTCCCGGAATCCCTCCACTAAAACTTAAACTTTATGGTATGGTATTAAAGTTCAAATTGACTTTTAAGTCTTACTACAAATCTTTTGTATGGGAATATAGAAAAGTGTTGTTTTTAGACTTTTTCAGGCATTTTTTTATATTTTCCGTAAGAACTATCCTCGTGCTTCCAGGAATATTATAAAAAAGAATTAACGAAATCGGTTCAGCTGCTCTTGAGATTTGCGCTTAGCAACACATTCAGCAATTCATTCAGTTATAGATATATCGAAATAAATTTAATTTCGATACAGCTCTTCTTTATGACAACTGTATTGAAACGTTAACTTTTTTACCATTAAGATACAACTTCAGCTGGACCAAGGAGGTTGCAATGCAGTTTTTCTACACATAGTCTGTGGACGCGGCGCAACACGCATGCGCGACCAGCAAATGGATTTTGGCGCTATACGTTTTGAAATAACTGGAAACTTATGCTGTGATTTTACGTAAATTTCATTAACTATTAAAGTAGTGTATGAAACTGCACATAATTTGCACTTAAAACACTACTCGAGTGTTTTAAGTGCAAATTATGTGCAGTTTATCCCTGCTATAAAAATACTCGCCTTCGGCTCTTTTTTTTACCTTATACTCTTGTTTTAAGAACCCCTGTTATGATACAGTTTCATAAACTACTATTAATCTTCCACCACGGAAAACAATGATTTCTTGAACGACCATTATCTGGATTGTACCATGGGTACTTACACGAACGAGCAAAAATAAATATTATTTAGTAACGGTGTCAATATAACCCTAACTAAACCCTGACCTGAATTAACCTAAATCAGTTATACTCACGCTTTGTGAAAGCAATCGCAAACACGCACATGTTTGCTAGAATAAAATGCAGTTGCTTCATAAAGTAGAGACATTTCACAAACAACAGATATTTCCAAAAACAACTTGCAATACATTACATTACTTGCCATATTTAAGTTTATCTCGAAGTTTTAAACTAAATTAACTACCTGTTTTTGAGTTTAAATAAACTTAAAAACATGCTTACTCGATGTGAAAAATTGCTAATCCTGGTGAACCTGGTGAGGATAATGAGACAAACTATTTATATTATTGCATTATCATAGGTTCCTAATAGGTTTGAAAAGTTTCAAATTAATCCGACGTTTGCGAGGGGGTGAAAATCAAGTTCACAGATTCCGTTACAAAGATACAGGTGAAACTATTCAAAGCATTATAATGTTAGTCAAAATAAATTGATACTTTACCATATAAATAGTTTTAACTGTAATCGAAAACATGTATGTTAAGAATACTTATTTTGTTGAAATCTAGCGTATAGTTTTTCCAGGTACTTTTATTGTATTGAACTATTGAAAATAGTGTGATGTGCTCGCGTGAGCTAATAAACATTTTTTATTTATGTATTACTTTCAAACCCCCGCACTAGGATTCCCTGTGTCGCGGCATAGACACATACAATCACAGCACACAAACAATAAAGACAGGTGTTTATCTCATCGCACGAATGTTTGTTTGCCAGGATTCGAAACCAGGGCCCCGGAGACACAGAAACCATGACCACTGAGCCACGGCGACCGTCATTACAATGTATTACAACATAAACATTACAATGTTCGTAGAACTCACCTGATCTAAAAAAATATTTCTCAGGACGAAAAGTCTTAAATACCTAATCGCTGAACCTCCATTATTTGATACCATAAATTATATTAAACCATATACAAACATAAAGTAATTAAAGGATACATTAAATCCTAGGGCTGTAATGTTTATGAGGAAGTGGTAATGTGCATCGACGCGGCTATATCCGGTTCCGGCAGGGCAATATCGTCGCCACATCCTATCGGGCGGAGACTAGGTCAATTGAAAACTTAATTACACGCTTGGCAACTTATGTACATAATAAAGTATCGTACAAGTTTATAATGCTGTATTACAACATAACATTGTATTATTTTATTTTTGTGTGGTGTAGTTTATTTTTTAGTTTAGCGCAAGAAGTCAGAAAAAAAAGAAACATCGTTGGATCGGATGATATTTTAATATTAAATTAAAATATAATAAAAGATAATTTGATATTTTATTACTAGCTGTGCCCCGTGGTTTTAGCCGCATGGTGATGAATAATGATGAAAAGTAGCCTATGCAATTCCGGGACCTGAAGTATCTACATACCAAATTTCATCCAAATCCGTTTTACCCGCGTGTTTATGAAAAAGGGTTATGATGAAAATAAGCATGTGATAAGTCAGTCTATCTCACTATCTCTACATTAAATTTCATTTAAATCCAGTAACAAACACATACATACTCACAAACTTTCGCATATATAATATTAGTAGGATTTATGAAGTAGCTTCCATTCCATATGATATTATATTTCAGATTACTGGTACTCATTTTTAAAACAATGGGGATAATACACCAGTATTATCCCCATTGTTTTAAAAATGAGTACCAGTAAACTAATAGTATAACGTAGGGTGTAGCAATATTGATTCTTTTTTTAAAGCCATATGTGGCAAACAATGTCACAGGTCGCCTGATGGTAAGCGATCCGTCGCTTGTGGACATCTGTAACACTGGGCGCATTCCGATACGTTGCTAATCCTTGTATAATTATGTTTTTTCTCGTTTTGATGAATCCCATATTGCAGCTATTCAGGAATTATAAGGAAAGGACCTCGTTCCATATGTTGCAGGTGTATATATAAAGCTTGTGTATTATAATGACTCAAGGGAAGCAAATTATAAGTCGAATAAAAGAAATCAGTGAAGACTCGGACCACTTTCACGGCTATGCCTACTCGTAAGATAAAGCCATATTTGCGATACAAAAAAGAACAAGAAGATACAGACGTGTATACAAGAACATACTCAAGGTGTTTATATTTTTGAAGGAAAAAAATCGTTAACTAATGGATTCTGAACCCAGGTCTATAGAGTACCGTCCTGTTGCTTTGCCATTTAAGCTGTAGCAGCACTGCACTAGCCGTCCGAATCAGTAGAATTAGTCCGATTTAGAACCGTATGTGCGTTATTCAATTGTGTATACGAATGCGATGCAATTACCGTGACGCAAGTAATTCCTGCTTTAAGCTCAGATGAAAGTTTTAGACTAAGTTCTAAAAATAAGTTTATGATTAATGACAGGCCTATTGTAATATTTTGCCTAACAGTTAAGTGACTTCGCCGAACTTTCAAGACTAAGAAAAAGAAGCTCTCACTTTAATTTCTAATTTATGAGATCAATTTTTGGCATGAATGCTCAACGTAGTCTTCACTTAAGCTTTAATACAAAAAGATTTTAATATTGCGCTACCACGATGTGAAACTTTATTAGATATAAATTATTATAATTTTTTAAAGTGCTTTTTATAAGAGTTGAGATTAAGTTTGTGACTCATAACAAGGTTGTTGTAATAATTATCTGGCAATTGAGCAAATTAGTCAACCTTTCAAGCTGTAGTTTGTCTTAATTTTCGCGATTAATTTTTATTATTTTTTATTTTATTTAAATTATATTGCTTCACATAGTCTCCATTTGACTTTAGTCATATAAAAAACTGAATTTTGGATGTCATAAAATGAAAAACAATGAAACCATCTTTTATATTGTTGACTTACACTTATTATTTATTTTTTTATAGATCTAGGTTTAACCACTACCTCACTTGATGTTCAGTGACGATGTAGTCGAAGTTGTTATCAAACTAGACCTTGTAGGCTTACTGGCACCGAAAGACTACTGCTTGAATACACTATAAGTTCGGTGACAAGTTTTACAAATGTTTGATTGGAAATTCTCGTGAGTTTGACACATTATTATATATATGTGGTATCCGGCTTTACTCACGTTTATAGTCGAAGTTTTGACCTAGGTTTCGAGCATGTCCGATGCTCATCCTCAGGTGAGCTTACGCTGCCAGATCGCGGCGACCACCTAGAGTCACCTAGAGAGAACCTAGGTCGAAACTTCGACTATAAACGTGAGTAAAGCCGGATACCACATATATATAATAAGTTTTACAAACTTGAGGGCAGTAGCTAGCCAAGCATGTCCTTAAAAGTACCCTACCACCATGCTGGGAATTTGATAAAGGTGTTACCTACACCGGAAGCTAAATCCATTAGTGGGAATGGAACCAGCATCTGTCACTTTGAGAGCCGACGCTCCCACCTCTGAGCTATCACCGCTCTCTGGGTGTGTATACAATGTTGACAACACAACATAAGACTGATCTTCTTCTTCTTCTCTCAGCCATGTGCGTCCACTGCTGGACATATGCCTCCCCCATATAGGGGGGATTTGCCAATACTCGCCACGCTTGGCATGCGGGTTGGCGAGCGCAGTATGATTTACAATCCTCAGAAGACGCTGCTGCCCACCTTCTGGTACGTAGTCCCTTAGCCGACTCTTACGGCACCCACGAGAAGAGATGGAAGAGTACTATTCTAGGCCGGTACCACCACGGCACTATGGTGGTGGTATACAATGTAAGTAACTATATATTATTACATATTACAAAAAGCATCTACAACTTAATAAATCTATACATCTGTGTTGCCTCAAAAATTTCATAGTAAATAACAAATATATCCGTGGGAGTTACAATGTAGTCAAGCGTTGCTACGCCCTATCATGTTGGCAGCAAAGGTAGCCTACTGTAATAATCACATACAACAGGAATTATTACTTTATATATTGTAGTTATCTGTTGATGTCATCATTAATCGGGTCCACATTATTATAGACTATGTTATCGATTTTACTTGATGTAGTTACTTAGAACTTAGTTAGTAACAAAATAACCCCAATCAATATTATTGATTGGGGTTGAAAATTGACATCGTCCAGGATTCCGTTTTTCTCTTAAAGCTATGCAAAATAATAATTTTGCATAGTTTTAGGAGAAAAACGGAACGCGTATGTTAAGTTTTTGAATCTCCAATAGTTTTTAATCGGCTTTCTTGTAAATTGCTGTTTCATCAATCGAACAAATAGCTTAACTATGACTGCATAAATAATGTTATCAAACTGGTTATTATCATAAGAAAATAATAATAAGTAAAAATATAATAACAGCACCGCAGGGGTGGCATTGTAGGGAGATGTCGATGAGTCACGACAACGCTGACCCTGACACCCCCTGGAACTCAATGAGACCTGCTGACCACTTGCTTGCCTTAGCTTTTTTTTCCCACACTAAGCCCCCGCACTAGGATTCCCTCTGTCGCGGGAGGCATGGTCACACACAATCACAGTACAGAAACATCCAAGACTTGGGACAAACACCTACAGTCATCGCATAAATGTAAGCCCCTGCCGGGATTCGAATCCAGGATCCCAGCGGACTAGAAGTCAAGCCACTAATCACGTACTACACCTCGTACTATTTGAATAACTTCGATTACTGTATATACAAATACCATTTGTATATCCTTTACAAGTATGCATGTTTGCTGCTTATTACCGTTACAACCGTTCAAATCATAACCCCAAAAATATATTTTGTTCATACGTTAAAAAATTGTCGGTCGATGGAGAGCGGAGACGGCGGGCGTGGACGCCATGGCGAGGGGGGCCGTGACCCAGTTCCGGCAACCCCGCCCCCCTCGCGTACGCACGAGGTCACTGTACTGCAGTTGCAACCTCCCAAATACCGCAGGGTGACTGGACTCATCCTGAACAATAAGAACGCCCTCGTGATTGTTTGCCTTCATGCTACGTGTGCTACTAAAACTCGTAGAGCGCGGCTACGAAACTTGTAGAGATACTACGAAACTGGAAGTTGGTGCTACGAAGGATACTAGTAGGCAGCCAAGATTGTGTATTCAAAAGTTTTGTGATATTTTAATATAGTATATCCGGAAACATATTTGGTACCAATAATAAAACTTCGATTTTCAATTATCAACGCTTGCAATGACAGGGAGCTCCAGTTGTGCACTTACATAATTATTGTTCACCTAGTGTGGGATAAGGACAAGAAGAAGAAGAATATTTAACACTACGGTGGTAATTTCTTCATGAAAAACACGTTTTGTAATCACTGAGATGAACCTTAGAAACAAAAACCACAAGAATAGACCTTGAACTGAACTGACAAAGTCGTAACTAATTAAATCACTATGGAACGATATTCAATCAGATTTTTGACACAAACATATAATAAATCATATGAAAAAGTCATTCGGTTGATAATAAACGAGTGACTACACTTAAGAGCTTAACATGTGCCGATAACATTACAGGGCTCGCGGGTGTTTACAGGCAGAGAGGGCGGGGCAAATGCGTTTAGACTTAAAATATTACAAATATGTAATTTACAGATGACCTACGGCTCCAATAAAATAGAAATGACAGATTAAGACTTTTGAATTTCCTTTTTTTTGACTTAAGACACTTCGTGCGCATTTTCATTACCGCGTTGTGCATTATTTCCGACCCTATTCTTGAACTAACATAAATGTACATATAATAAACATGATAAATCCATCATGTTAACATTACGAATAACTCTTTAAACAAAGGCTGTACGACTCATTTTTCAGTGTCAATAGCCAGTTGATAGGATTACCACACAGTATCTCAAGACGTCTTAAGTTTATTATAAGGTTATTGCAATCTACATTGTATACAAAAGTAAATAAGGATGATTTTTCAGTACAACGGTTTACGTCCCATGATACTTTAGAGCCTTTGTCACGGACGGCTAGTGTTATTAGAGTCATAGCTATAGTATGGCATGCAATACTTTCAGCATCAGAGCACATATTACGACCTGTTTTGAATATGAATCAGCTCTGAGCCTTACCAGAACATGTGCACATATCAATATTTCATTATATTGTAATATACGTATGTGTTTGTATGTGTGTAATGCTTGACCTGTGTCTGGGTGTATATATGTATATAAGTATATATATCAGTCATCAGGTTACCATAGCACAGGCTCTGCCTAGTTTGGGACCTGAAGACCTTGTGTGAAAGTTAATTAACAAAATATATATTTACTTGCTTGTCAGGTTGAAGGTGCACTAGCTATAGACTATAGACTCAGTTTCGACTTTATACGTATACTAGCTGACCTAGTAAACGTTGTTCTGTCATATAAATTATCGAAATGTCAAAGGGACACGACACTTCATTTAAATTACTTCACGTCAATGAATATTTGTTCATACAAAAAGAGTCAAAACATTTTTAAAAGTGGAGTGCGGGTAGGAGCGTGAAAAATATTTTACGATCTGTTCTCAGACCTACCGAGTATACAGAAAAAGACATAAAAATCGGTTTAAGCGGTTTCGGAAGAGTTTGGTTACAATCACTGTGTTACGAGAACTTTTAAATTAGAAATGTAGAGATTCTGGTGCTTACTCAAACTCACTAACATTGTTGAAAACACTAGAGTAAAATATATTAATATATTCACAATAAAAGTCACATTCCTAATTTACAACCAACATCCAATTTACAACTATTCGAACAATTTTATTCAATTGGAGGTAGTTTTAGTAATCCAATTGCTGCATTGTCATTTTAAGTCTTACAGCAGTTTGAGTTTATCATTCTTTTTGCAGTGCACGTTAAGTCTTTATCCTGATTTGATTCTAAGGATATATATTATATATATATATCTATATAGTCTTTATATCCTTATATATATAACAGTCACCAAGTTTGAAACTTCTGATATTAGAATCGCCACTAGCTTATCTGTAAACCTACGTTGACCGACATTGTAGTCCATACTTTCTCTTATTAAACTTATTATTTTTTTTATTTTTTTTTTCTGTCACATTCAATCCCCCGCACTAGGCTTCCCTGCGTTGGGGAAAGCACGAACACAGACAAACATGCACGACCCGAGACAAATACATACACTCATCGCACAAGTGTTTGCCCCTGCTGGGATACGAACCCACGATCCCGGAGACCCAAAAATCGTGTCACTGACAACAGAACCACGGTGACCGTCAAATATACCAACCCTTAATAGACCGACGGCGTCGTTGAATAAATAACAACGCTGCCAGGAACACAAACAATCTGTTTTTTTAACATCTAAAATCTCTCTATTACATGTAGAGAAGACAAATAAAGCTCTACCTATACAAGGTAGCTGGAAATTCAAGCTCTCGTTATTCGAGGCTCGTCTCTTTGAAACGCCCTCAAATAGCCCGGTTAAGTTCAGTAACTTTGAATAAATCATTTCATTCGGCCGGATAAGAGGGGGATAGGTCTAGACTGAGGGAGCCAATCGTTCAACTCAAATCCAATATTTGAAAACAGATTTTATGTAAGCAATGGCTGTATCGAGGGGTAATAGATAATATTATAATATATTCGTATTATAAGTACAATAATATAATACTTTATCTATTACTTTTTTTTCATGGGGCAAATGTCTGTATTAAAATAAAACACTAATAATTAATTACAATACTGCAACTACTACAATAACATTTGAGCAATCCACTAGCTATTGGTAGCCTATAGATAACTCAAATGTTCTAACCCGCTACCAGCTGGCAGCGTGCCCAGAATGCTAGCAGCATTGCCACGTTGAATTGCAATGCTGATTCGTTGAGCCAAATATGTGCCAGTATTACTATATTTAATATAATTACTATACATCATATAGTAATAGATAAAATGTTTTTACTATTACTATTATATTTTGTCATTTCCAATATAAGTTATATGTACTCATTATATTATGTGATGCGCGAATATATTGAAATTTTAAGATCTTGTGACAACAATGATGTGATTCACTTGTTCAAGTAAACTAAACTAAAATTGTGGAAAATAAGATAGTTTTTACATGGTTACATTAAAATCCAAATTGTTTCATACGACATTTTATCAATAATAAACATTACAAATAGATGTTTTATTAAAATTGAGGGTAAATAAAAGGTAAATAAAATAACTTGTCACTTATTAGGTGCCAACTAAAACTACATGCAATTGAATAACACTCGTCTTATATTAGAAAAATCGTTGTAAGGAGTTATATAAATTTGAGTTTTAGCTCATATAGAGTAAGAGCCTTTTGAATTTAAACAATTTATTTTAGTTTAGTTGAAAAAGGGAATCACCATCAAATTCAAGTTTTCTTACACAAAATAAACGTATCAATTAAGTTATTGACTCATCGTCCAGTTTTAAATAAGGCTTTGTTTAATTTAATACCTTATCGTTACCTTGCAAAGTTTTTTTTTAAAATTTGTATTGGAACTGAGTAGACAGTGGATACAGAGTGTGATAACATATCTTACAGAAACGTTGTCTCTAGGTATTCAAATTAAATTCAAATTTAGTTTATTCAGATAAGTGCACATTCATACAATTTTTGTTGTGTGGCTAGAGGTTTACACAAAATAAAATGGGTTATCTGTCGCTGAAATAGGCTCATCGCCTGTGTTTCTACTTACAGCGCCCTCCACCTAGATTTATAAAAAAAGGTATGGGCCTTGTTAGCGAATTCTAGGGTTCTTCTATGAGATCGAATTAAAAGGACGGAAGTCACCGGAACGTAGCTCAGCGGATTAGCAAGTTGAAATGACAACGGACAGGGCACATAGCACGCAGAACTGATCTCCGATGGGGCTGAAACATTCTTGAGTAGAGACCATGCATAGACAGGCACAGCGTAAGACGTCCATCTATAAGCTGGACATACAACCTGACCAAGATCGTAGGAAGGGGTTGGCTGCGGGCTGGTTTCACGTCTCATGGCTGAGATCTCGATGAGACATCTAGACATGAAATTACTTTATACCCGAAATTTCACAAAGGATAATCGGCAAGGTAATTTTAAAGTTAATTTTTGACATCTGTCTCACCTGATGTTAAGTGACGATGGGGTCTAAGGTGTCGATACCAAGCTTAGAAGCTTCATTCTAGGAAATTCACTCGTGACTTGCAGACTCCGGTGTTGTACCCATCGGGAAATACAGATTCGGGCAGTGAGATCTATTCAACGGCAGTACGCATGATAAAGGTGGACGTAAAATGCTTCGTCCTAAAGGTGGTATATCTACCATGTAGCGGTGGCGCATTGCCGAACGTCTGGTTGACCAATGATAGAATGAAGATGGTGAAATTAAATTGTGCATGCAATCAAAACCATTTGATGCATCAATCATTAAATTGTTAGCAAACAACAACAAGCAAGTTGTTTAGCAAGAATCACTTTGAACTTCTTCCCATTACCCTCCTTACCCTTGCTATAATAAATAAATTCTTGTGTAAACATCTAAAGCTTTCTTTTCACGACCACTCCCATCAATTTCAATTCGTTCATGCATATTCGAATCAAAGCAATGGTGACGACCCGGAAAAAGCTCCACACCACGTGAGCATTTCTACATCCATACTACCTATAAGCACAACACGGGCAAAGCAAGAAAATTTCCGCTCTCATTTATGAAGACCCGCAGGAATGGAATTGATAAAAAGGTTTTTCCAAGAGCTGAGCCGAGTGAACTACGCTTTGATCTCCAATTAGGGAACTTTTTAGAGTCAAAAAAAGACAATCCAAGACGTATATTAAAAGACTTTCGGGTCGGCATACAACGACTCTCAGATCGATGGTGAAACGTACTCCTAATCGATATGCCCGTACAACCGCTTCAATGGGCTGCGCGCGCCGGCAGACTTACGTAACGCGCAGAACTGACACCTGTTGCTTATTACTACCACCCATTTATGACCCAACCGAAGCGAAAAGCCTGTTTCGTGTTTAAACAGTCAGGCTCGCTTGGTGAAATTTAATTTGGGAGCGTAATCGGAGTCATTGCACTGCAGCAACCTTCGTAGTTGCACTCAAGGGTGCATAGTAGTCTGCAGACGGTATATACCTACGTGTATGGTAAGTATGATAATGATCTTCATTAGCATTATTGGCGAAGTACTGAAAGGGCCGGCATTGTAGTAAGAGCGGTCACAACTTTCATCCTACTTCCTACTAATATTATAATGCGAAAGTTTGTGTGCATGTGTTACGTGTAAGTTTGTTACTTCTTCACGCTCAAATGGCTACACCGATTTCAGCGAAATTTGGTATGGAGATAGTTTAAGCCCTGGATTCATAGGCATATGGATCACATAGGCTACTTTTATTCCGGAAAAAGTATAGTTCCAGTGGAATAATTGAGGTAGCGGGAAAACCGTAATCCACACGGCTGAAACCGCGGGGCGCTACTAGTAGTACAGGTATTAAGAATAACAAACGTTTATAACGTCGACACAAAGTCAAGTTGATTATTACAGACGAAATATGAGTTACAATAAGTGTTGTAGTAAAACCTATTTTTAGATAGTACATAATAATAATACCCTACAAAACATTTTTAACCGCGTCTAAAAAAGAGGAGGTTTTTAATTCAACTGAATATTTTTATAGGATTTTTTTAGGTGAAACGATAGTATTCCTTTTTTTATTATAAAGCTAGAGTTTCTTGTGCTCTTTCAATTATAACTTAAAGAAAGTTTAAGGGTACTTTTTCCTCTTAGCAGTACACTCTTGGCGAAGTAGTCGTGACCACAGTGAAGGCAGTGGGGGCAAGTAGAGCAGTTCTTGAAAGCCAGTGAACATTCTAGGTCTAACGTGATGGCATCTTTGACTACATCGTCACTGACCATCAAGTGAGATAGTGGTCTACCGCTTAATCTATTAAAGTTAATTACATCCCACATCCTAGTACATTCAGCATCTAGTCCTTAATCTCTTCTTCATATTTTTAATATAAAAAGTGTCGTTCGTTCTGAGGTCTTGTGCAGGCGAACAAATCATGAAATTTATTATTAATATTAAACCCACGTTGCATTCTATTTGTAGAAATATCGCAACCTTTTTACGCCTAAATGCCTATTCAGTGACATTTATAGTGTGATGCGATGGAGCAATAATGATGCTTGGAAAGTTGTTGACCCTTACATACTGTAAATACTTATTTAAAAACAGCTATGCAGTGATTAGCGTGCGTGCCCTTGTTGGTATAGATACCTCTTCCAATCATTTATATGGTTGTGGTAAAGTTACATTAAGAAAGCTTCAATTTAAAGTTTGTCTTTCAGATACATTTGGAATCTAATATATAAAAATATCATGTCATAGTGTTGGTTATCGAACTCCACCAAAACGGCTTGCCTGCTGTTTAATATATTATTTGTGTATATTTTGTAGGTCTGAGAAAAGGTCGTTTTTATCGCAATTTTAGTTTAGTCTAACTACCTAGTTAAGTATCTAGTTAAAGTACCTTCAATTGGAATTAATTTAACTGCCATCATTTAGAATTATCAATTTAACTTTACACTTAAAAAAATATGGCATTAATTTGATATAGCTCAGACGGCCCCCCCACACTCCATTAATAGGAGTATATAATAAAGAAAAAATAGCGTTTTGGTAGTTAATTACTAATAGCAAAAACGAAAATAAAATATTTCATCTCAAATCAATGTCATTGAAATAAGGAATTTACTGCAGAAATTTAACTGCTACTAAAAAGTAATCTTATAAGTTTGCGTCATATAGCAAACCTAGAATGTTTAGTCCGTTGCTGTAAAACCCGTTAATAAATCAAATAAAGATGGCGCTGTTTCTCGTTTTCCAGGAATGTTTCACTTCCGTGTTTGGACTTAATTAGTAACTTAGATTTAATTGTTTAGTATTATTTTAGGTTCATTTTTGAAATAAGTAATTAAGTTTTTATTTTATACTATGGCCTTTTAAGATAAAATTTAAATAAAGAAATTAAATAAAATTTTAACTTAAATGTTAAAAAAGTACATTCCATTCAGATTTAGGATAATTTAATTTTAAGTTAACTACTATATTAAGCTATATTATGTTTTGAAGATATTTTGTAAGAGTTTACAGAGATATTTGCTTTAGTGAATCCCACTAATATTATAAATGCGAAAGTTTGTGTGTATGTGTGTATGTTTGTTATTTCTTCACGCTCAAACGGCTACACCGATTTCGATGAAATTTGGTATGGAGATAGTTTAAACTCTGGAATAACACATATGTTACTTTTATCTCGGAAAAAGTATAAAATATACTTTTTCCGAGATAAAAGTAAGTGGGGATAGTTTGAGGTAGCGGGAAAACCGTAATCCACGCAGGTGACACCACGGGGCGTTACTAGTAAAATACAATATGTCCAAACACCCGTTTATACCGGAAATGTGTGGATTGCACAACACGAACGTACTTACAAGAAATTAAACGCCCGAAATATTGGCACCAGATCAATGCTCGTAAAACTGCTATTCGGAAACCCCAAAACACATACCTGGAGCAAAACTGTAGAGATTGTTGAAATATTTCACGCCTTTAGTTTTAATAAGTGTTGTTAGCCCCTTTCCAACACGGTAAAAAACAATTCAATAATTAAAATTCAACTCCTATAAATTCGAGAAGCTTACGGAAACCAAATAAGGTATACATATATTTTGATTAAAACAGATTCTTAAAAATATATTGAGGGTGGTATAAACAAGAAGAAATATATTTGTTGAACTTTGTATATGAGGAATCTGCAATGTAATTTTTAATTAATACTCAATATGACGGCCATTAATAAATGTACCGTCCTATACTATCTAAATACAGTAAAGTAATAAGTTACACCAAATTCCCATGAACCGCGTGTGTGTGTCTTTTTTATGTATGTGTGATAAAAAATACACATACGCGCGTTGGCTTCTTCTACTTTTTGCTAGAACTCTGTTAAATGCAAAAAGTTAATTTGAACACTTGAGTAAATGAAATGAATTGTTTTCAATAAAAATTTCCCTGACTTTCTACAGAATTATATTTCGTTAGGATTCAAGACGCTATGCGCTAAGAACTTCGCGCTTATTGAATGTGAAAATCTGTAGAGGAGGGAAAATTTATACAGTAACTTAATTCAAAAGTATTATTGTTATGAACATTAGACTGCCATAGGACTTGAACCCGCGGCTACAGAATACCATTCCTGTTGTTTTTCTAACTAAGCTATAGTACCACTCCATAGGCAATCCGAATTTATTCCTTCACTATCATTAGATCTTACGAGTATGTTTTTAACATTTCAGATCAAGCGTGAGCTCCGCCTAGTACGTGTCACTGCAATAATCAATAAAAAGTTCTTCAATATTGTTACATGTTCCAGAGGCGATACTTTTACTATTAAAATATATTTTTCTTTTAAGTCATAATTTTGGCATCAAACTAGAAATATAAATGTTAAAGGGAGGTGTAAAAAGTTGACCGTCGCTGTTAAGTGACATTTAATTACCTAACCGCAAAATATAAATAGGCACTCTTGCGAACGTTGATATTAATAACTTACTGATGTTCAAGGTTGTTTAATTCAATATAGTATAAAAATCTCGTGTCCCGGTGTTTGCACACTTCTCCACAACAGTTCGTCCGATTTTAACGGCTTTTTGCAATATTTGGTACGCATGAAAATAAATTGTAAAGTATTTTTCACCCTCCCATCTTTCAAAGTGATTTTAGTATTTTTGTATACAAAGTATCCAAATAAATTTAACCGTCGATCGTGGACATCATCATCATCAATATCCTCATCATCATAATCATTATCATCATCTCAGCCATAAGACGTCCACTGCTGGACATAAGTCTCCCATGTATTTCCACAAGGACCTGTTAGAAGCGGCCCGCATGCAGCCCTTGCCTGCGATCTTAGTCAGGTCGTATGTCCACCTGGTCGGTTGAAATGCAGTAATTTAAATTAATGACTAATTGATTGAGTCATTTCGACAATTTGTATGCAGAACAACGATTATCGGGTCAACTTATATTATAGAATAGGTAACTTATTAAAAAATAAAACGATATCACTCAAATTAGTTGTGAGTACTAAGATATTTATGCGATTGAAGATACTACATTATCCTCATATTAGTGTAGAAGCGATTCCTACTTTTTTCTTTAGCATGGGGTTGCTAGAATATTTTTACCTTCTCCATACTGTTAAAATTGTCATTGTGATCCCTAAGTACCATATTTTTCTTTGGAATATGTACCTGCTAAGAATACTAAATATAAAACCCCTTTTTGGGAATACTTAACGCGGCTACAAACTTAAGTCTGCACAGAAATGTCCTGTACCTACAAATAGAAATACATTTTCCCTAAGCTTCTGAGTTCCAATATGAGTACTTTTATAAGACCACAATAGTAAGGTGTAATACTAAATAGTGCGGCTTGCATCTTGCATAATAACGTTAGATAACGAAACGCAAGAGTTTATATAAAAGTTCTAATATGGTAGTCTAGATTCTAACCGGTATAAAGTACAAAACCATTCTCCATATAAAATATGTACACGCCTGCAATTGAACTAATGTGATCTTTGCTTCGTCTCAAGGGCATCTCGTCTGAGTCTTATGTTTGTTAATAAAACCGATGAGACATCAAAACCAAAAACATTGTTTTGTTCCGAACTGTGATCATGTTTTAATACATGAGTTTAGGTTTAAAGCCTCTTCTTCAATTGTTTCGTTTATAAATAAATAGCTGCGCCCCGCGGTTTTACCCTCGTGGTGATAAAAAACGGTGATGATGGTGATGATAAAAATAAGCCTATGTGTTAATCCAGGATATAAGCTATCTCCATACCAAATTTCATCCAAATCCGTCCAGCCGTTAGAGCGTGATTGAGTAACAAACATCCATCCATCCATCGTAACTTTCACATTTGTAATATTAGTGGGATTAAGATGAAAATGGCTTGAAGTCATAAATAGATTAGGCTATGGTTGGTTGGCTTATTACAAAGTCAAAGTCAAAGTCAATATATTATAGTGATATTTCATCCCTGCTTAGGATGAAATATCACCTTTGGAAAACTTGTATTAGATAAAAGAAGTATGTAGGAACACGTGTTACTAGCCACGCGTGGATGCTGCGAGCCAATGAGGCGTCACCGTAAGGGTGAATATATATGTCCACATTACAAGATTAATTACAACATTTACGCAAGTTATCATCGACCCTTGACAGATATCACCGCAAATCTCACCACTCGTAATCCTATCTATAGTCACCTTTTACGATTCCTACGGGATGAACTGAGCAGCCCAATTTGTGACCGGGCTTAAACTAAATAATAGCAGCTTTTTTTTCTATTTAGAAACCTAGATGCTCGTAGCGCAGTTTAATAATAATAATATGGGACAACATTCACACAAGGTCTTCAGGTCCCAAACTAGGCAGAGCCTGTACTATGATAACCTGATGACTGATATATACTTATACACACCCAGACACAGGTCAAACAAACATATTCATACACACAAATGTTTGACCTGTCCGAGAATCGAACCCGGGACCAGCGGCTCAGAAGGCAGAGTGCTACCAACTGCGCCAACTGACCAGTCAAATTCAAATTCAACCACCGACAAGTTTACCTATTTAATTTTTACCTATTAACTAGGTTACGTGACTTATTCTTTAGCTATGTCTTGGACGGGAGACCGCTAGTGGCATTTTCAACTGAGCGCTTCCATGCTTGAAGCGTGAAGCCCTGGTTGATTTCTTAGAATAAGAGTTATTAGGCCATATCAGAGTGGTATAAGTATAAGTAGTCAAACGCCTGCCTTTATGTAAATAAAAAAAGGCTCGTGGACTTTCCGAAAACTCGGACAATAGAGACTATTAATGGTGGTAAAATTAATGCACTACAATTTTGGACGAAATATAAGTAATGAAACCTATCTAAAATAATCACGCAAGCAGTTGGAATAAATTGGTATAAAAATGACAGAAAAACCAAATTGGGAGGATGGGAAAACTACGTGTGTTGGATTGCTTGTCACAAATTAAGAATATAGGTCAATTTGTCAACAACCCTTGACATTAAAACATAACTCTACTGAAGTAGATCTAGTCAACAAGTTCGAGCAGTACTAGAGTGAATTCAGAAGAGCCCATCAAATGTCGCCTGTCTAGACGACCGGCGTCAGACGACATCCAACTGGGTGAGACCGACGACCGACTATTATTAATCTATGTGATCTGACGACCCCCGTATCATTGTTATAGGACACGCAAAATGATTGAAGTGACCTGGGGAAGATGGGGTTAGCTATCTAAACGAGTTCAATGCTCAATATGTAATTCACATTGAATGTAATAATAATAATGATATGGGACAACATTCACACAAGGTCTTCAGGTCCCAAACTAGGCAGAGCCTGTACTATGGCAACCTGATGACTGATATATACTTATATATATATAAACACACCCAGACACAGGTCAAACAGACATGTTCATACACACAAATGTTTGACCTGTCCGGGAATCGAACCCGGGACCAGCGGCTCAGAAGGCAGAGTGCTACCAACTGTGCCAACCGGCCAGTCATGTAATTCAATTGGAGTCACTGGTGATGAGGATAAAGTGAGTGCTGCGTGTTTGAATATGTTCCCGATACCATCCCGGAGAACACATGCAGTGACGAAGAAGACTCACACCAGGATGCAACAACACAGCCAATAGCACCCCGCCCCCCACAACAAGTACATCACAAGTCCGCGAGCACCCCGTATTCTTCTTGAAAAGGACCATGTAGTTGAAACTATAGTTGGAACCGTCTGACTTATTATGTGAGTAATTACCGTGATTTATACATTCATAATGTAATTCATGTTCACTTCAAGATAAAAAAGCCGGTCAAATACGAGTTGGCCTCGCATACCGAGGGCTAAGTAATACTTCTATGTGTAAACCGCTTTAATAAGACCTCACCCACGGGGTATAAGCGAGAATTTCCATTCAGAAATATGTTTAGTTTAAATGTAATATGAAGAGAAACTTTTTTATTTTACATAATTGTTAGTAACTTTGATTGAACAACAACCCTATTAAATGCTAGTCACTCTTGCCCCATTAAATCTTGGGTAAGACTCTAGAGCAACGACGAGACAGGCGCCGACACAATTCAAGCTAGACCCATTACTTAACAGTCCAACATTCGTGATGTAAGTAGTAAATAACCTTTCGAATGATCTTAATCATTTATTTTAATGTATTTTAGGTTTATTATTTATATTAGGTTATAAGTATAGTATTATATATATATATATTTAAATATAAGTTATTAAGTCAGAAAGTGTTATTAACAATATGATTTCCACCCCTTTAATTTTCTGTCCGTACATAAGGTAGGTACCTTATGTACTAGTATATTATATATTATATTACTAGTACTCAAGTAAGATCGTTGTCAAACGCTATCTATATCTATCTATACAGTATAATAAATAAAATATATTTTAACAATAGTTTGTTCGATCTTTGCTTGTAAAAGAGGGTTGTGAACGAAACTTTACCAATCCTTATATTCTACCGCCGGCGAGCGGTACGTTACTCTGTCAACGCGGCCCGTGCGAAGTGCACGTTGCGCTAACCTGCCGGACCCTTACACTGTGCAGTGTCAAATTTGGAACCATTTTTATTTATTGTGCCCACCTATAGTGCAGTATAGTTAGAAGTGTTGGTTCTAGGCCGTGGTGGTACCGGCCTAGAATAGTACTCCCCCATCTCTTCCCGTGGGTGCCGTAAGAGTCGGCTAAGGGATAACGTACCAGGAGGTGGGCAGCAGCGCCTTCTTAGGATCGGAAGTCATACTGCGCTCGTCAACCCGCCTGCCAAGCGTGGCGAGTATTGGCAAATCCCCTCTATATGGGGGAGGCATACGTCCAGCAGTGGACGCACATGGCTGAGAAAAAAAAAAAAAAAAAAAAAAAAAAAAAAAAAAAGTTAGAAGTGCCGCCATTAAAAGGACTACATCGGAACATCAGTGAAACTGACCAAGCAGGCTTGCTGTGCCGGGTCTGCGACGCTTGCGGCTGCCTTCGGCGGTTGTGGAAGAAAAAGGTTGGTGGAGTGTTCTATTAGCCCTCTTAAGCTTGCGGGGATCGAAGATCAGTTCCTCACCTATACAGTCCATTGAAGATACCTCCCCGAGTTGTGTGAAGATCGCACAATTTATTTTGGCCTTCGAGCCGGATCGACCAGTTTATCCTGGCCTCCGGTTTAAGTTATTTAATCGATAGTACAGACGTTCTGTAGCTATTTTCTCTGACCGTGTCAGACACCTCTTATTTATTATAAAAATAGATTTAATGCGTTAAGACGTTCTTAACATCCTCAAATCTATATATTGGCCGTGCCAATTACCTCTAATAGTCCCCATATACATTTCATTACCTCATGTCATTGGATACGAGTACCTACATTTTAAATTTAATAAAATCATAATCTACTCTGGTACACATTATATTTTTACACAACACATACATATCCTTGTCGTACAAGAACTATTCTCAGTATTGTGTAACTAATTTGCATCATATCATAAGTAATTTAGCGAAATTATCCATTTATATTATTGTTAGCCGCCACTCGAGTCGCGTCGCAAGATGGCGCCACCGACTAAGGTTAAAGAAGTCGAAGTTGAAATGTCTACGGAATTAACCGTGTTAGTTCATCGTAAACAAAGAATGTTTCAACAAATGCAAACGGTTTATGATATGTCCCATGATTTATCAGACCCCGATACGGAACAATTATTTCTTATGCATGTATCCGAAGTAAGCAATTTGCGTAGTTCATTTGAAAAGATAATATTTGAAATATTTGAAAGGGAACTTGAAAGCGATTCAAAGTCGATACTTAGAAGTCATGAATTGAAAAGTTTTGATGACCTATATTTCCGGGTTAAGTTGTGTGCATCCAAAATTACTTCGCGAGTGGAATGTATAAAGAGTGAAGATCAATCTCACGCTGTGGAGAAGTCGAGACCTAGGCTTCCAAAAATTGAGCTGTTTACCTTTGACTCAAATATCGAGAACTTCAATACATTCTATGAGACATTTTGTTCTTTGGTTCATGATCAAAAACATATTCCAAAAATTGATAAATTTCATTATCTGCTATCATGCACAAAGGGTTCCGCATTGAACATCGTAAAAAGCCTTCCAATTTCTGCCAATAACTACGATTTAGTCTGGCAAAGTTTAATTGATAAATATCAAGACAATCGCCTGTTGGTAGGTAGGTATTTAGATAAGATGTTGAACTTTTCACCGCTGCATAAGGAGTCGTCTACTCACCTTAATATGTTTATTGAGAACTTCGAGCATTCGTATAAAGCGATTCAAGCGCTTAATATTGAAGACTTGAATAACTACGTAATGTGTCATATTGCACTCAGAGCGTTGGACCCACAAACACGGAAATGTTTTGAACAAAAACTGAATCAAAATTCCGTCCCTACATTTGATGAACTTATGTCATTTGTTCACAATCAGATTAAAGTTTTAGATCATTCTGCGTCATATTCTTCGTCGAATG
Organism: Apeira syringaria; assembly: GCA_934044485.1. Lineage (NCBI taxonomy): Eukaryota > Metazoa > Arthropoda > Insecta > Lepidoptera > Geometridae > Apeira > Apeira syringaria. The sequence goes on along the minus strand of OW203665.1, from coordinate 6,136,661 downwards.
TGCAACCAAACAAGCGTCAACAAAGCGACAGCAGACAGAACAATACGAGAAATTACTCGCATACCTCGTCTTCTTCTTCAAAGTTTATGTGTTTACATTGTGGAGAAAATCATATGATTTTCCGTTGTGATCAATTTCGTAAATTGTCTAACGTTCAGCGCATTAGCCGTGCTAATGAATTAAAGTTGTGCCACAACTGTCTTAAGCCAAACCATGTAGTAAAGTCATGTAAGAGTAACTTTAAATGTCTTATCTGTAAATTACCGCATCATGTGTTGTTGCACCGCGAAGCGATCGATGACAGCGCCCCCCGCGCCCGCGCCGTGCCGAGTCAAGCTCACACGGCGCCCGCGCCGCGGCCGGCGACCACTACCGTGCCGTGCACGAGTGACGCGCCGCCGCCCGCCGTTATCAACACTTGCCACGTGACGTCATCGCATACTTCAAGCTATGCAGTGATCTTAGGAACAGCTGTAGTGTATGTTTTAGATTCGTTTAATAAATATCAACCATGCAGAATATTAATTGATTCCGGGGCCCAGTCGTGTTTTGTATCGATGGAATGTTATAATAGGCTCGGATTATCGGCAAGTAAATGCCCATTTAATATTTACGGATTAGGTGGCGAATATGTAAAAAATTACGGCATGGTTTCGTGTACCATTCGACCGCGCCATTGCTCGGCGCCTACCTTTAATATCGATGCCGTGATATTACCTCGCATTACGTCAGACTTACCGACCGTACCTATTCCTAAGAAGGTGGTTAATGAGTTTCAAGGATTACAGTTAGCTGACCCGTCCTTTTATGTGAAATCTCCGATTGATATAATTGTATCCGGTGATATGTTTCCGTATATTTATGACGGGAAGAAAATTATAATAAATAGTGATGTGCCAGTAGCGTTAGGTAGTGTGTTTGGTTACGTGATAACCGGGAGACTAGGGTTGGATTCCCCTAGCAACCTCAACGTTGTACCGTGTGCAACATCGTTAGTGTCGTACACTGTCGATAGTACCTCTTTAGATAACACTCTCAAACGATTTTGGGAGATGGAAGCTTTGCCGTGCGAAGTTCCTATAGATCCGCTAGACGAGTTGGCGGAAAAGATTTACTTGGAAAAACATTATCGAGACGAAACAGGCCGATACGTTTCTCCAATCTTAATGAACCCTGACCACGCACCTATCGGCGATTCTTATGATGTGGCATGGAAGCGACTCAACCAGGTCGAACGGCGCCTCACTCGGTCGCCAGACCTGCGTAAGGCCTATGTTGAGTTTATGAGAGAATACGAGTCCCTCGGGCATATGGAGTTATATAAAGGTGCGGAACCTTCTGGTTATTTAATTCCGCACCACTGCGTGCTGCGTCCGTCATCGACTAGTACCCCTTTACGAGTCGTATTCGATGGATCGGCTCAGCCAAGCGGGAATGGAATACCCCTAAACGAAGCTCTTCTGACAGGCAGGAAACTACACCAGGATTTACTTAAAATTATTATTAACTTCCGGTTATATGACGTGTGTTTTACTGCTGATGTGTCAAAAATGTATAGGGCGGTTTTAATCGATCCCGCGGACCGAAAGTACCAGCATATTCTGTGGCGTGAATCTCCGACGGAACCCGTGCGTGTTTTCGAACTAAAAACAAATACATATGGGCTCCGCAGCGCACCGCATATTGCCGTGCGCACGTTGCACCAACTGGCCGAGGATGAGCTCACAACTTTGCAGCCGCGATCCAACGCTGCAATGGTTCTCAAACAAGGCTTCTATGTAGATGATCTTTTATGGTCATGCCCTTCAAAGGAACAAGCTTGCACGTTGCAAGATGAATTGACATCGCTTCTTAAAAGTGGTGGGTTTGAATTGAAAAAATGGACGAGTAACTGTCCTGAGCTGCTAACTAGAATGCAGTCTGATCAAGTTTCAGTTATTGACTTTCAAGATGATACGTTATCATCATGTCTCAAGGTCCTAGGATTGGCATGGTTACCGCCTTGTGATAGTTTTGCCTTTAATTATTTATTGACTGACGCCAAACAAACAAAACGATCTGTATTAAAACTGCTCGCGAGTATCTTTGACCCAGTAGGTTTTATTTCACCCTGTACTTTTGTCGCGAAGTGTATTATGCAAGATCTTTGGAAATTAGGAATCGGCTGGGATGACCAATTGCCGCCAGAGCCGTGCTCGCAGTGGAATAGATTTATCTCCGACTTGCCGCTCTTAGCCGAACTGCGTTTCGAGCGTCACGTATTGATACCTAACTTCAGTGAAGTCACTTTGATTGCATTTTGCGATGCGTCATCACGCGGTTTTGCAACTAACATTTATCTAAGGAGTGTCGATAAAGAAGGCAGAGTCAAGGCAAGACTTTTGGCTAGTAAGACCAAGGTCGCGCCGTTAAATCCTCTCCTGTCTATTCCTAGACTTGAACTTGAAGCAGCCGTGCTGCTAAGTAAACTCGTTAGTTTTGTCGTACAAAACTTAATTAATTTAAAATGTTCGATTATCGCTCTTAGCGACTCAAAAAATGTATTAGCGTGGATACAAACTCCACCTTACATGTTAAAAACGTTTGTAGCTAACCGTGTTAGCCAGATAACAGCTGTGGTTCCGCCCAGCTGTTGGTATTTCGTAAAGGGCGAGCTGAATAGTTCAGACATTTGCTCTCGCGGAGCGTTGCCCGCTCACTTCGTAGAAGTCGCCGCGGAGTGGATGAACGGCCCGGAGTGGTTGTATAATGAACGAAAACATTGGCCCATTGAGGCATTTTATGTGAAGAAAGAATTTAAGGTTCCCGAGCTTAAATCGAATTGTGCAACGTTTGCATTTAATTCAAGTGAAGACAGAAACGTTTTCTGTAATGATCTAGAAGAAACTTTTGAACGGTTTTCTTCTTTTAGTAAGTTACAGCGTGTTTTATCGTGGTGTCATAGGTTCATTAACAACCTACGACTTAAAGCTTACGAGCGGTCTGTAGGACCCTTAAAGACCTCTGAGCTAAGGCAAGCTCACGACACGATTGTTCATGTATTACAGATTAATCATTTCGATTCCGAAATCACATTACTTAAAAAAGGAAAATATGTTGCCTCTCTACGCAAGTTATCACCCTTCGTAGATCATAAATTCCTCAGGGTGGGGGGTCGCATTTGCCAGAGTGACCTTCCATATAATACGAAGCACCCTGTATTGCTTCCAAAATGTCATACGAGCAAAATATTAATAAAATATTTTCATGAGATGTACCTTCACGTAGGCCCTCGTACGTTACAAGGGATACTATGCAAAAATTATTGGCTCGTAGGCGCACGTAGTATTATTCGATCTGTGTTATCGAAATGTAAAGTATGCTTTAAGTGTAATCCAACAGCGTTGCAACCTCAAATGGGTACGTTACCCGCACCTCGCCTCAAGCCTAAACAGTTGTTCAACCACGTTGGCTGTGACCTAGGCGGGCCTTTCTTCGTTAAGGAAAGTACCCGTCGGAACGCAAAGATACACAAAGCATACCTATGCCTATTTATATGCTTTTCAACTAAGGCAGTACATTGCGAAGTATTAAGCGATTTGTCAAGTGATTGTTTTTTAGCTGCGTTTGATCGATTTGTGGCTCGCAGCGGACTCTGTTCGTGCTTATATTCAGACTGTGGCACCAATTTTATAGCAGCAGCTAAGCATCTCAAAGACGTTTCAAAATTCTTAAATACTAAGAAGAATCAAGATGAAATTCTTAGCGGATTGACGACTCGTCAAGTAGAACACAAGACAAATCCTCCAAACGCTGCATCGATGGGCGGTCTTTGGGAGGCTGGCATTAAGCAAGCCAAAAAACTGCTACTCCACTCAACAGGAGACAGATCTCTTACCTTTGAAGAGTTATCAACGGTATTTTGTAGAATTGAAGCCGTTTTAAATTCGCGCCCGTTGTGTTCGTTATCTGACAACCCTAACGAGTTCAATGTGCTAACCCCTGGTCATTTCCTGATAGGCCAGAGCCTAGTGGCTGTCCCGGAATATGATTTGGAGGATGTTCCTCAGAACAGATTGTCACGTTGGCAGTCCATTCAGAGGATCTCACAATCATTTTGGAAAACTTGGTCAGATCAATTTATTCATACTCTTCAACAAAAGGCTAAATGGTTTTCTTCTCCGCCTAATTTAAAGGTTGGAGATTTAGTTCTACTCAAATCTAATTTAACTCGACCCCTTCAGTGGCCTCTTGGTAGAATTGAAATAACTCATGAGGGCGTTGACAAAATCGTCCGGGTTGTCACTCTCAGAACAAAAAATGGTCTAATTAAAAGACCAGTTAATAAAATTTGTCCATTACCGTATGCAAATTAGTTACATAAACTAACTTTAAAGAAATTAGGTTAGTTAGTATTTATTTATATGTTAGTTGTAATTTACCTATACACTGTACAAGTAAATGCAGGTACACCTCGCCAATAGGCTTTGAATTTATTTTGTTAATTGTATGATTTCGCAAGGATTATTTATCCTTCACACTCACTACATGGCTTTATGTAGGGAATTCACTCATGATGAATTCGGTGGGGGGTATGTTCGATCTTTGCTTGTAAAAGAGGGTTGTGAACGAAACTTTACCAATCCTTATATTCTACCGCCGGCGAGCGGTACGTTACTCTGTCAACGCGGCCCGTGCGAAGTGCACGTTGCGCTAACCTGCCGGACCCTTACACTGTGCAGTGTCAAATTTGGAACCATTTTTATTTATTGTGCCCACCTATAGTGCAGTATAGTTAGAAGTGCCGCCATTAAAAGGACTACATCGGAACATCAGTGAAACTGACCAAGCAGGCTTGCTGTGCCGGGTCTGCGACGCTTGCGGCTGCCTTCGGCGGTTGTGGAAGAAAAAGGTTGGTGGAGTGTTCTATTAGCCCTCTTAAGCTTGCGGGGATCGAAGATCAGTTCCTCACCTATACAGTCCATTGAAGATACCTCCCCGAGTTGTGTGAAGATCGCACAAGTTCGTTTAGGAAAATGACAATTTTCCTAAACATAACATGCTGAGTTTAGCCGTTTAGGCTAAACTCAGCATGTTATGTTTTACTGGTTGTGAGGGCTGGCGAGCTGGCGCTGAGACCCAGCGCTGGTCTTCTATTATATTGGAGCCGGTATGTATACAACTTATATACTGAAATTACAATACTAAGTTAATGAGTTGTTATGAAATCTAATGCCGGTAAATACACCTTAAAATACGGTCGAATTTGAATTTCATCTCGCGAAAAAAGCACCACATTTACTTTGATGCGGTTAATTTATACCCTACGTATACCCATTTACATAACAAAAGGCTCGTGTTGTAAACAATGCCTACAACTTTAGTGAAATTCCTTTGACGGAAGGGTTACATCACCGAGACTTCCTTAACTTCTGGCGGTATCGCGAGAATTAAATGTTTATACTTGGTTTAAACTGTTCGCGGGCGTTGTACTTGACTTAATAGCACCATTATATAAATTTGAATATTTTGACACATGTGTTGTTAATGAGAGATTGCGTTACGTTTCTCACAAGACCTACTTTCCGCCCTGTGATAGAGGTAGAAAAAAAAAAAAAAAAAAAAAGTAAACATATTCGTTACTATCCAGATTTAAATGAAGCACTCTTAGCCTCTAAGTGATAGTAATGGATTCATGTCTCAGTGGGTTAAACTAAAAACTAATAATAATAAATCATTTATTCAGGTAAAGGCATTTACAAATCATGTTAAAGGAATCACCTGGTTCCCAAAATCTGATCATCATGTTCAAAAAATGAGATGCCCTAGTGCGTTATAATTTACAATCTACTGTTTACAATTTATGGTTAACTATTTATGTATATAGATAGATATATATAGATAGCTCTTGGTTACAGCTTGAATGGGTGCCTCTTAGTGACATTTACAATACACTAGACTCTTTCATGGTCATTCATAGGGCACACCAAGTCATCGTACTCAGCTCAGTCATTACTTCATAATAACTTGTCCAAGTCGGTACCATGATAGTTCAAAAGTAACTATTATCAAAATATTGTGCTCTGACTTCGACTAGTTATTTACACTTTTGAATGTTGAAATCGGTTCCATTCATTGGTAATATTTTTTTCACCCTTTTCAGTGACCTTTTTGATACCAAATGGGACCACACGGGAAGCACCAGCTTTCATATAAAAAAATCATCGAATTCGGCTTATATCTTATTGGCCTGAAGGCTAGATTGTAAACCTTAATGTGACGACGAAAGAAAGCATATTTTTTTTTTTTAAATTGGTTCATCTAGTCGAAAGTTCACCGATTTCTTTACTCGCAATTATAATGTCGTCTACGTATGTATACGTAGCAATTTTTGACGTAACAACGTTTTATAAATTGATGAATGCCAAAATGAAAAATAGTAACGTTCCGCGTAACGGTGAATGGTCAATGGTCAATGGTTAATGGTCAATGGTCAATGGTCAATGGTCAATGGTCAATGGTCAATGGTCAATGGTCAATGGTCAATGGTCAATGGTCAATGGTCAATGGTCAATGGTCAATGGTCAATGGTCAATGGTCAATGGTCAATGGTCAATGGTCAATGGTCAATGGTCAATGGTCAATGGTCAATGGTCAATGGTCAATGGTCAATGGTCAATGTCAATTTCAATGTCAATGTCAATGTCAATGTCAATGTCAAAGTCAAAGTCAAAGTCATACATGATTATGTCGTTATCACGTAAATCTATCGTCCGTAAACCGACTTTACAGACAACCAATTTTTTTTATAAGCTTACGTTTCACCAATGTCTCACCTGATGTTAAGTGATGACGCGATCTAAGGTGTAACACGTAAACTTAGAAGGAACCTATTAACTCGCGACTTGAAATATAGCCAATAAGATTATATTATAATGAACTGTTTCAATACTTCGCTATTAGAACTTCCATAGGAGATGTCACTTGAATAACTCTTCAATGCAGGATATTTACTCGTCACTGTCTAATCCTAACAATATAAAATGCCATGTAATGATATAAATAATTTTCTATAATTTTTTTTGTGTAAATCTTCCATCTATAGGGCGCTGAGTTGTACAGAAAGACGGATTTTGAATATTAATATATGCATGACTCACACAAAACTCATTGTGTTTTTGCATATTGAGTAGAGAAAGCGCTTCGTCTGTCTGAGTTGCTTTTGTTATTTTAGCAGAATAAGTGTTTTTTTTTACATATTATAAGTTTGCGTTTGACAACTGTCTCACCTGATGTTAAGTGATGACGTTGTCTAGGATATAGCACGCAAACCTAGAAGGTACCTATTCACTCGCGACTTGAAGACTCCAGGATTGTACATATCGGGAAACACAGACTCGGGCAACGAGTTCCATTCCAAGTGTGGTATATATATGTAATAATATGTATTTTCGTTCATAGAATAGAGGTGTTATGAGTTTTAAATCGTAATATATAACTTACTAGTAGCGCCCCGCGGTTTGACCCGCGTGGATTACCGTTTTCCTGCTACCTCAACTATCCCACGGGAACTCTACTTTTTCTGGGATAAAAGAGTTCTATGTGTTAATCCAGGGTTTAAACTATCTCCATACCAAATTTCATCGAAATCGGTGAAGCCGTTTGAGCGTGAAGAAGAACAAACATACAGACGTAGACACAAACTTTCGCATTTATAATATTAGTAGGATATGTGTGTAAAAAAATTGCAGAATCAGTTTGTATAATGCGTGTCAATGTTTACAAAAGATGAAAAGCGTGACGTTGACTTTTGAGAGGAGAGTGACTGCACAACTCAGATTAATATATGTATTTTAGTATTGAAATGACTAAATTGGTTATGAATGACTTATGAATTATAATTTATGTATTATCCAAAGTTTCTATACTAACGGAAGGCTCTAGCATCTAAAATACAATTTCATGACTATTTCTGATATCAATGGATTCTAGTTGATCCTACGTAAATAAATCACTGTTATGCATTAAGTTGCTATTATATATTAACCGTACTGGTTTAACACTCAGAAGCAAGGACTTTGAATCAAAAACACTCTTTGTGAACTTGAAAATCAGCTTTATTGCTTTAGTTGCTATTGCTATATATATTTAGAGGTACAATCTTACTTAACAAAGCCTACAGCGGCACGATACAAGTTACTCAGACAAATGTCGGAAAACGAATGGCGGCATACTTCCAAAATGCGTTGCCTGTTCGCTTACCCCCACTGTTACACTCTTGCTTGTGATTGGTCAAGTCCTCTTGAACAAATCACAAGCAAGCCGTCGAAGTCTCGACCGATCACACGAAATCAATACAATCTACTTTAAATCTTACAACTTTATAAGAATGAACGTAGTTAGTCGAAAAATATATAAATAACTAAGATATATTTAGATAATTATAACATATATTACCTAGTAATTAGTTTAGCGTTTAGTTGCATTTTATTTAATTTCAATTTAAAAAAATGACATGGGCAATATCTAGATAGTAATGTTAATTCTTGTATATACCAAAATGGTTTCTGTGGGATAACGATATATTCACAGAAGGTAGAGGAAAACCGTAGTCCAAGCGAGTGAAACAGCTGGGTGCACCTAGTTTTCTATATAATTATAGATTTTTTTCAATCATTTGTATGTGTAATTTACCCAACGAGGCATGCATCATACAAGGGCTTGTTTATAAGTTTTATAACTGAGTAATAGTGGGATTGCCAGCGAGGGTTAGGTTACAAAGCAGTTTATGAGTCACTTGCGGGGATTACACCAGGGCTGGCATTTTTTATTCGGGTTGGAACCAAGTGAGTCAGATTTAATGAACACCAGAAACTTTACCGACTTCAGTAAGTGAAACCGTTTGAAACATCTTTGAGGAAAAGACAGTTGTGTATTCCAAATCCGCTCATCGCATCGTTTCACTTTGAAACCTTTTCTTGAAATACTTAAGGCGTGAAGTACGTAAGACCGTAAAATCCGGAAAATGTAAGTGATACCTCCTGATAAAATACGCAAGAATTAAAAAAGAGAGAGATTAAAAAGATATAGAGTTTGCTCACGACAGCAGTATTCGGGGGACGGGCGTCTGACCCGTATAAAAAGAAAAAACATAAAATAAGGATACCAAGGTATTAAGGCTACAAGTAATTTCATATTTTCTATATCATCTTTAAATACTTGCCTGCCGTGGATCATTTTGTTGGAATTCCGTTTTTGCTTAAATGCTCCAGAGGCACTATCAAGGGTTGCCTTTAAGCTACCAGAATCCTTATTTATCAAAGCAATATGTTTAATATTTTGCATACAATATTATTCAGAAAATGTTGATTCTACTTTCTGTTGCACACCAACTTTTTTCTTATACAAAAATCCTTTCATATGATGGGTTCTGAGAAATATCAATATGTATATTAAGTATATATAGAGTTTTAACTAAGATTAAGGCATGAGTTTCCAGGTCATATGTTTTGATACAGCAGAGAATGCAGATGTTTTATAACGCTTTATACATAGACGTATGTTTCACAAACAGTATCTAAATGTGATAAACGTCAGTGATAAGTATGTCCGATAAAACACGCTCTATATCTTCTTAACCCTATTAATCAATAATACACACCATACGCATGAACAGATGCTACAAACAAAAAGTGTTTTAATTATTAACGTTTTATGTGATATAGATAAATTTTGTTTGATATTATTTGCGTCATTAAACATCCATTTAGACGGAGAGATAGACAGAAAAAGATCCTGATTACTATCAGGATCTATCTGTAACGGACAATGAAATGTGCTTTATTAATCACTATTGCATAAAAACAAATATTATAATATTTTAATTTAAAAATACAGTTTTAATAAAGTATTCCAAATAAGCAAGACATACTGTTTAAGTTACAGTCTTTTTAAAATATTTACCACGATTAAGCAATTTTTTCCGGAGTTAATATTTTTTTTAATATAATCATGTACCTTCATCACGAGTGTTCCAAAGTCTTCTTACGCCAAAAAGTGCCATTAAAGGCACTTTGCTCAGAAGCCACGTGTCTCCCATTAAAAAGTTTCTAACGTGTCACGTTGTAGCCTCATATTTGGTGACAACTAAATTAACGTTTGGTACACCAGTCGAATAAAAAAGTTGTTTTACTTTACCTAACTACCTTTTACTTAGAGGGGGAAAAGTCATTTTATATTATTTTTCTTACATCATTTCAATTGGCTTAGTGTAACGTTTTTATAAATACTATCTCTGTCATTAACGCCCTCGAGAAAAATCTGTCATTAGACTATATAAAAACTTGTTTTTCAACTCTGAATGCTTTCCATATTTACGGCGCAGATTGGATTTATTACGTTGAAAAGTTGAAGAAGAAGTTGAGAAGTTGAAAAAAAGAGGGTAAGAAAAGAACACTAAATAGGCCGACTCCAATTGTCACGTTACTATGTCATGTCCTGTCATACTATGTTATCTTCTACGCTGTTCTCAATCCGATCGCAAATTATTAATGCCAAAGAATATTGCTGTATAATATTTTATAAGTTATAATTATATATTTTTCTCAGCCATGTGCGTCTCACTGCTCACTCACTGCTGGACCTATGCCTCCCCCATATAGGGGGATTTGCCAATACTTGCCACGCTTGGCAAGCGGGTTGGCGAGCCCAGTATGATTTCCGATCATACTGATAATTATAAATAATATGATAATTATATATACAGATTTCGTAAATAAAAAAGTAAAACTCCATTTCTATGCATGTTTGATTTAAATAAATAAGAAATAATGTGATTGTCTTTATGCCTTTCTATTAAGTATAAAAGTATCTTATTCTTAGTATAAAATGAATACTCTTCACAACTCTAATTACATGTATAATTCAAATAGAGTCGGAGGAATATTGTTGAAGAGACATGTCATATAGTTTATAGAATGTCTTTTTGCTATTATATTTTTTTCTTTTGAAGATTCTATGTTATAAATTTTCTACTACTTTACTTTAGTTGAATTACTATTCTTATATCTGGATTATATTATATCAAGAGGACATTAATCACATCAACAACGGAACATGCAACATCACAAAATTGCCCCTCTAATTGACAGATAAGTGAAACGGCGACCAAGGCTTTTAGCCATTAACATCCCTGCCATCATAGCGACCCTTGGGTACAGTCAGCTCCAAAATCATTTGTGTACATCCTGGGCCATAAGACGTTAAAGTAAAGACGAAAGTATACCTCAGCATCAAAACAATATTTAGTAACAATAACATTAGGAATTCACGTTCAATCTTCTATATATATATAAATCGTTATTGACTCATCTATAAATACACAGCTCAAAACACTACACAAAAACTTAGTGCGTTTTTTTTATTCAAACCATAAAAGAGATATGGCAGTCCGCGTGGGATAAACAGCTGGGCGCAGACAATTTAAAAAAATAACACTTATGTGTTTTTCTATATAAGAATTCAGTTGCATCAGTCGTGCTCCAAAACTTTCCAAAATAATACAAGACAAATAAAATGTCGACTAAAAAAAAACTATTACTACTAATTAACGAGCCTGCATATTTTAATTATCATTTCCGTTACTGCAAAGAGTTTATAAGAAGCTGATATTTGTTCCTTTGTACATGTGTTCGTTTGCAAATCACCCAATCACCACTCTTTTTTTTTACTGCTAGGTGGGTACTATTATTTATTCAATATATCACGCAGTCAACTACCTTTAACTGCTGACGAAATGTTTTTGCTGCTAACTGTACCAACATCAGCAGACGACAAAAGGTCCGTCGAGAAAACTAATTTATTTTCGTTCAAAAAATGCGATGCCGGCATACTTGCCGGAATTTGAAAGCAGATTTTTTTATGGTTTCTACCATAAATTACATCGTTTTAATTGGGAACACTGAACACGGGAATCATAAACGCTGTTATGGCAGTTTTGGGGTGGGGTTGAGGGATCATTTTAATGTAGCTTTTACAATTATTATAAGGGTATAACATGGATTTGTGCAGAATAGGTCTGACGAATGGAACAGCTATATACATAGCTGACAACATAATGTTAAAAACCTCTATGGTCAAATAATATTAAATATTTCTTTATACGTTTATACATCATTTTAACAAGAGATAGTTTCTCTGCGAAGTTTTTGGCATACATGCTCTACATACAACTTCCAATTTAAATGTTTGTCAAGGTTTATTAACCAGGAATTATTTCAGACTTTTGAGTGTTGAAGTCGGTTCCATTAGGCCTTTGCTACTCACGGGATCAATAAAATTGTCATTTAACCTCTATAAGGCGGTCATCCAGATAGAAGTACAAATTATCAGTTACTGGAGTGTAACTCAAAACCACTTGACAGATTTGGATGAAATTTAAATGGGATTACCTCGAAAGTATTCGCTATCAAAGAAAAAAATAACCATCAAAATCGCTTCATAAGCAACGAAGTCATCTACGAACACAAATAAATAAAGCGGTCTACTTTCTACGGTCGAATTGAGTAATCTCCTTTTTTAAGTCGCCAAAAAAAGGAGAAATGAGCAATCCAAACTTCGTCGGTTCTTCTCAATACATCACAATACATAAACATACACAATACAGGTAATATGCACCTGCGCGACCCAGCTTCGCTCAGTAATGTTTTAGACAAGAAACCTAGATAACCTATATAGATAAACGTGTAAAGCATAACGTTATATGTAACCAATAATCATTGAAATCGTTAGAGCCGTGGAAAATACAGCTTGGATATATAAAAAAGAGTCGCTTTTAAAAAAATATCTTAAGGATATTATTTAAATTCAGAAAAGACTAGCGTTTGACCACTGTCTCACGTGATTAAATGATAATGTAATTATATGATTGACGGCGCCTGTATTTTAGATTCACTTTTGACTCGAAGACAGCCAGATAGATCAGAAATGAAAGACAATTCAACCATCAACAAGCTAATACGTCTAAGTAATATGGAGCGTCCGTATATCCACTCTACAGACCCTCAGTACGAACAGTTCACACATAAAGCAAAGAGGCACGAAACAAAACGTTTCGTCTTATATCACAATAGCTTGATCTGATGCTTTGCCACCCCCTCCCTCCGACCCCCCATGCCTAACCCCCCGCCCTTCACCCGTCTCTCAACGTCGCCTAATGAGGAGCGTTGAAAACTAAAATTCGGTGCCAACTCGAACTCTGAAGCGCACTAGACGCTAAAGCACTAAAGCTTAAAACCTTAAAAATATTTTCAGTTAAAAATAGACTCTATACCTTTTATATTAGGAAACATGTGAAAGCGCGGTGTTTACTTGACGAACTCCATTGCTGAACAGCTATATTGATAGAAATTTTACGACCTCGTTTTAAAGACGCTTTTATGGCCGTTGTAACCCGATTTTTCAATCGGGAAGGGTCGTATATTGTCTTAGGTATCTTGAAATCTGGGTCGTGTTTATAAAAATGCGGTAAAGTTCGTAAAAGTGTACAGCAAGTGCTATTTAAACATTTAATATAACCGTTGCTTTTATTAACATTCAACCAAAAAGAGTAGTAAGAGAGTAATTTTAAAATGCTTTAACATTGATATTAACTTACAAATTAGTAGTTCTAAGTATATTTTAATATAAAATATCCTATATTGTAAAGCGCTCTGGCAAAGGACTGAGGCCCTAACAATTGAAAATTATTGACAATTGGGATACACAATAAAAAAAAAATGTAACCGACTTTAACACTCAAAAGTATGAAATAACTTGCTGAATTCGGTACAATGATAGTTCACAAAATTAACTATCATTACAATATTGTGCTCATGGTACCGACTTCGACAAGTTATTTCACACTTTTGAGTGTTGAAGTCGGTTCCATTTTTTGGTAATTTTTCGTCAGCGTCTCGCAGTTTATAAACTAACCAAAATAATTTTTGTAATGAGTAAAATGGTTGTTAGTTCCAACTGTATTCTATGGTTATAATAGGGCGTATTAAATTCACGTTACAAGAATGTTCATACATCAAAAACACAAAAGAAGCTTAGTTTTTCTAAAGCAAACAAAGAGGTTCTTTAAATAATACTTTGTCTTGTTAACAGGGGATTCAGAAAATTCTCAATACTTTCTGTGAAAAATACTGTTTGCAAATATTTATATAGCTTTGAAAGCAGAAAAAGTATCGGTAAATTTTTCAAAGTACTTACTTAGGTTAGCAATTTGCAGTATGGAAACATTAAAGAAAAATGGAAACCTTAGAGAGTATACATTACCAATGGAATGTATACTCCAAGACAAGACGGAAATTACTATAATTACTTATTGTTTATGGTTTTTATGTTTTGAGTTTGAAGTAACTAAAAAATTAAGTAGCTAACTAATATTACAAACAACTATTTTTGTACAGATTAAGCGAATGGAAGATGAACAATCAAGGACTAAAATAAGCATACCATATTATTTTTTAATAAAAAATACAGTCACGTAATTCCACCAGGTTGTATATATAGGTACCTTCTAGGTTTGCGTGCTAAATGCTAGACAACGTCATCACTTAACATCAGGTGAGACAGTTGTCTATATATATATTAGTAAATGGCCGTAATTCTGTCAATCAATTAAACTAGCTAAGATTTTTTAAAAGCTGGAAACGTTTTGTTTTAAATTCTAATTCAGAAAGCTTTTTACAATGCTATTGTCAATTAAGACTAGTTGTATTCGATTGCGGGTAGTTTATTCGACATCAAACTGACTAATGGTATGTACAACTAGCCATATTTTGTTACGCTCTGCGGTTTTACCCGCGTGGACCACGGCTTTCCTGCTACCTCTATTATCCCACGAGAACTATACTTTTTTGGGATAAAATTTAACCTATGTGTTATTCCAGGGCATTAGCTTTCTTTATTTTAAACGCCATGCAAAAATCCGTTCAGCTATTTCGGCGTAAAAAAATAACAAACATACAAACGACAAACGATAGACAAACTTTGGCCCTTATAATATTGGTGTGATATTTAACCTAGCTTAAGGAAATGAAATGTCAATGATTAATTATTGTAGGTTTACATTATTCAAGGACTCTAGTCTCATACTAATGAGTACATTATTACTCATTAGTATGAGAGTAGAGAGAGAATGTACTAATGATATTTTTATGTAATGTAATATACTATATTACATTACACAAAATTCAATTTAAAAAAAGTTCCGTACAATATTTATGTAGATTTTAACAACATGAGAAGCTTTTTTATTTTACCATAATTAATGGCAAAAATAATATGAAAATATGTTTCAAATAACATTATCATTTATGGTAGTTACGACACGAAATTTCCTAAGTATTTCATACTTTTTTTTAATGTAAATACGGTGAACTGGAAATCACAAAAAAACCTTTTTAATAAAATTCCAACGAAATAAGCTAATGGTTATATAATTGGATTGCTTTTCAAATATACATTTTGAGCTCTGAACTAATTTCTAGTTGAGATATGAATCGAGTAATATGGCTTTCGTCGTAAAACATAATTTTAATGACGCCAACTGTACCTATTACGCAGCTACAGCTACGAGACTCGTAGCGTAGCGTGGCGTAGCGTAGCATATGCTACGACACTAACTGCAACATTGCCTTTGAGTCGTCCGCTGACATTTACTATTTTTATTATTTATATATGGGACAACATTCACACAAGGTCTTCAGGTCCCAAACTAGGCAGAGCCTGTACTATGGTAACCTGATGACTGATATATACTTATATACATATACACACCCAGACACAGGTCAAACAGATATGTTCATACACACAAATGTTTGACCTGTCCGGGAATCGAACCCGGGACCAGCGGCTCAGAAGGCAGAGTGCTACCAACTGCGCCAACCGACCAGTCCATTAGCAGCATTATTTAGCAGTACCAGCTGGCACTGTCACGCCTAGAATGGTGATTATCCTACTAATATTATAAATGTGAAAATTTGTGAGTATGGATGTATGCATAGGTGTTTGTTACTCTTTCACGCAAAAACTACTGAACGGATTTGGATAAAATTTGGTATCGAGATATTCTAGATTCATAATTAACACATAGGGTACTTTTCTTTCCGAAAATAATTGATCTTCCCGTGGGATAAGTAAATAATTCAAAAATGTCGGTTACATATACTACACTTTTATCTGTCTCCTTATACCTGTTTCGTTCAGAAACGGAGATCAGCTATGCCGAGAAAACTAACGCTCTCCATAGCTTCTTGTGCTAATTTGAGTTAGATTTTCTACTAATTGATAAGTAATCCCACTATCCCAATGAAAATCATCTAAATGTGAAAGTTTGGATGGATGGATGGATGTATGGATGCATGGATGTTTGTAACTGAATCACGCCTGAACGGCTGGACGGATTTTAATGAAATATATTATGAAGATAGTTTATTCTCTGTAGTAATGTGATTCTTGAGACCCTTCGACCACATTGTCACTGACCATCAGATAATGACCAAACGCTAGATCTATACAGTATACAAATAAAAACAAGAAATCCTAGAGCGAGGTGTACGTGTGTAATAAAAAAATCGGTTCATAAACGACGAAGTTATCTGCGAACACACATAGAATAAAAAACATATATGAGGTCGAATAGAGTAAGCTCCTTTTTTTGAAGTCAGTTAAAAAATTATAACAAAAGTGATGGTTATGATCGTACGAGGTTAAACAACAATAAATCGATGTACCCACATAATTTGTATTCACGATCAGTTTTACATATTGCTTACTTTATTATGTATATATTCCTGTTACATCCCACGCCTGAATATGTCATTCGTGACAAGCGTGGCTATCATCCGCCCACGATCTCATTCTAATGACGTCATCACAGTAAGGCCACATAACTCTGATATTGACAATACGGAGCAGCGGGGGTGGACTTCATTGCAATGCGTGGATGAGATAAAAATATTTGTAGACAATTATGAGATAGTATTTTGTGACGTCACGTGTCAATATGGCTGTTAATAATCCCACTAACATTATAAATGTGAAAGTTGCATGGATAAATGGATGTTTGCAATGATGTTTTACTAAGGATGACGTATATTCATACTGCGCGGTGCTCAGATTTTGTTCCTTTACGACATCAACATGCTTACTGCGACAGATAATACGGTACAAATAATATAGAAAAGGATAGCTATATGTTTAGACTTGCGCTTGAAGTACGCGTCATATTGAAAATTACTACAATTGACTTAATTTGGCCGCCTCAGTTTCCGCGTGCTTGTGCGACATCTACATCATATAACCGCGGGGTGCATCTAGTATTATAAATGTGAAAGTTGCATGGATTAATGGATGGATATTTGTTACTCAATTACGCCAGAACGGCTGAACGTATTTGGATGAAATTTGGTATGTACATAGATACTTCAGGTCCCGGAATAACACATAGGCTACCTTTCATCATCATAATCAATCATCGCTACGCGAGTGAAACCGCAAACCACAGCTAGTGTTTAATATGTATAGTGTAGCCACAGATAAAATGTTTTTGACAGCTGTTTTATTTTCTAGTCCAAAGTAATTTATTTATAACTAGTTTGTTGCATTACTCAACTCTCTGACATTTTTAATAAACAAAATTTTGAATTAATTTTTCAATTCAGTTCTGTAGTTTCGGGGCCTATTCAATGCCAAGAAACAAAAAAAATATCAAATATTTTCTCTTTATAATTATAGTATAAATAATTAGAACCTATGTACATAAACTATATAAATAATTATCATCGCATTTAACTCTTCAAGATGAAAATAATATTACATCAACATACTTTCAAAATTTACGTACCTATGACGTAAACCGACATTCATTTCTTAGTATAAAAAATACATATTGCCATAAAAACTCAAATATTACCTCCATCTCCTTGGCAATCCACTAATGGGTCCAATTCCAACTCAACCATGAGTGTAATATTTACAGACATCCGTTACGTACGAGCTATTCTTTATTACTTGAACTTGAACACTTTCATATTGCTTATTTAATGTTCATGAAACATATATTACATACATAATACAGAAATTGGGGCCGTGGGGACCTGGAGCTCATCGGATTTTCCAAAATTTATCAGAGCGTTTGATCGATGCGACGCGTGACCAAAATGCTGGCACATATTTGGCTCAACGAATCAGCATTGCAATTCAACGTGGCAATGCTGCTAGCATTCTGGGCACGCTGCCAGCCGGTAGCGGGTAAGAACATTTAAGTTATCTATAGGCTACCAATAGCTAGTGGATTGCTCAAATGTGATTATAGAAGCTGCAGTATTGTAATTAGTTATTAGTGTTTTATTTTAATAAAGGCACTGAAAAAAAATTCTAATACAATTGACCTAGCAAATGTTGTTCTGCCATAAAAGTTATTAAAATGTCGAAGGGACATGACACTTAATTTAAATTACTTTACGCCAATGAACGACAGTTGAATTATTTGGATATTTATTACATATACGTGGTCTTGTACTGTGGGCGTTTTGAGCAGGTTTAAAGTCCCTCAACGAGCTATGGAGAGGCTCTAGAGGAACTATGCTCGGGGTTTCTTTACGCAATCGAATCAGAAATGAGGATGTTGGATGGATTACCAAGTTGCAGTGAGAGTGGGCAGGGCACATAGCTCAAAGAACTGATGGTCGTTGGGGTCGATAGGGTGAATGGAGAATACGGGCTGGCAAGGGAACCAAAGGATGGCCACCGACCGACAAGGTGGACAGACGACCTGATAATGGTAGGAGCCAAATGCGGACCGCTTCCAAACGGTCCTTGTGAAGTCAATGGGGGAGGCATATGTTAAGCAGTGGACGTCCTATGGCTGAGACAATGATAATTATGTTCATATAAAAATATTAAAATCGGTATTAAAGGAGATGGAATGTGGGGGTAGAGGATGAAAAATACTTTACAACCTATTCTCAGACCTTCCAAATATACTTACATAGAAAATGACGCCTAAATTACAATAAAATACTAATAATTAATACAATACAATACAAATACTCTTTATTGCATACCATGTAAAAGAAACAGGAATATAAAAATATTACACTAAAATAGTATAGCAATCGGCGGTCTTATCGCTAATGCAATTTTTTACAGACAACCTTGGAATGGATATAACAAAGACGATATACGGCGGTGTGCAACAAGAAACTAAAGTATACACATAAATGTAACACAATATATCTACATAAATAGCTCAATAATATATATCAATAATCTATCAGATACATATATAAACGTAAATTCCAAATATAATAATCCTCTAATCCAGCCAGCTGGTAGCGTGCCCAGAGTGCCAGGAGCATTGCCACGTTGAATTGCAATGCTGATCCGTTGAGCCAAATATGTGCCAGTATTTTGGGAACGAGTCGCATCGATCAAATAACATATTATCCGAATGCAAAAGAAATATGAAGACTGCTTCTAGGTACTGTAACTGATCTTCATTCATTTGGAACTGTTCCTTATATGTTAAAATAACATTTAAATGAGCCCCAACCTAGGCAAAGCATTCCGAAATGAATGCATATGTATCTTCGAGTGTTAATGTATGTAATAATTATTATATGTAGATATATATATATGTATTATAAACCGATTAGTGCCCGTAATAGTATATGAGTCTAGGTAAGTGGAACGAAAACGCAAATCTTCACTTCTTTTTTTCTCTATGCAATTGCCAAGTAAAATTTCAGTAAATTGTTTACTAATTTATTGAATTTTAAATGAAACTGGGAGAGACCTGAGAGCTAAGCTGAAATAAGCCTAAAACGTGATATAAAAAAACTTGACTCGGCGAAATGCACATGAAATGCGTAGCCGAAAAACGAGGAACTAAATAAAGCACCATAGAGTCTTGTCAACTTAATATAGAACTAGAGTCAATATAAAATCAGCCCTTCAGGCACACAAAGACGGTAAATTATTCAAAGTTAGGTCTTGATTACCGTAATATCCCTCTAACCACAAGCTTTATGCTTAGTGACGTATAATTTTCTTGTTCCATACAGAACCAGCCGACGTGATTGAGTAAGGGTAGTTTTATTTTATATAAAGTGGAACAGGTAATTATTGCCTGTTAATTAATGCCGGTACATAATTTGTTGCATTTTTATCTCATTATCTAATATTTCTTCAAGTCGCGAGTGAATAGGTACCTTCTAGGTTTGCGTGCTAAATCCTAGACAACGTCATCACTTAACATCAGGTGATACAGTTGTCAAACGCAAACTTATAATATGTAAAAAAAAAAAAAAAAAAAAAAAAAAAAAAATTTCAGGAGATTTCTTGATATTTATCAAATTGTGTTGATGGACTTACACGACTGCCGTACTGTAATATTTTTTTATTTTAGGATCTACAAACAGTACAAAAACTTACAATTAGGTGCGAAGAATATATGTATAAGTATAGGTAGTTAATGTACCAACAGCGTAGACCACAAATTGAGTAGACCACAGATTGAGGTCTACTCAAATTGAATATTGTTGTTATTACTGAATATTGTTGAGATAATGGTAAAATGCTATATTAATAAATTATATGTATTTACCCTATATATTATTATGCATTGTATATACATGTATATGTCAGAGCGTATGAGATACTCAAACAAAATAGAACGAGTTATATGTAATAGATTTAACTGTAGGTTTAACTAGTATACTCGATTTGTTAAATGAAGGTAGGTAGTACGTGTTATTCGATTTGTATCAATAAATGAGGGTAGTGTGAAAAGCAAGGTAGTACATCAGCTGTGGCAACACATCCACTGTGCTTTGGGTATTGCTATAGCTTTTGACTTTTATTCCTTTTTTTCGAAACTAAGAAAGCTTCCACAATTAATTATTTATTAGTGAGCTAATTATAAAATTGATTTATTAACAATTAATCAATTGTTGTATGTATTGCTTCCGGGCTGTTTCGCCGTGGTCTATGTGAAACTTGTGTTCCAGACGTTTCGTCGATCACTGCGGTCGACATCCTCAGTGGTTCAGGTTCTCAGTATCAGAGAAGACGCCGCGAAGGAGAGTTCTACGCTCTTGTCGCCGCTCGGACCTGAACCACTGAAGATGTCGACCGCAGTGATCGACGAAACATCTGGAACACAAGTTTCACATAGACCACGGCCAAACAGCCCGGAAACAATACATACAACATGCAACGCCGGCCGTGAAAGCCTTAGAGTTTACAATTAATCAATTGTTGAAGATTTCTTAGGTTCGAAAAGACGGAAAGAAAGTCGAAAGCTATAGCTATAGCAATATTTTTAGGCGGATGACCCCCTGGCGACAGCTCAAGCCGAAGCCCGCATACGGGCTGAGCACCAACTTTGCTCGCCTCCCCTCCAGTGAAGCTGTAAATGCAAGTAGAGGCAAATAAATAATTAGTCCGTTAGAAAAAAACAAGGCCGGTTAACAGTTTAGGCGAGGAAGTCTTACAGAACGGACGCGCAAACTAGCATCGAGTACTAGCAAAACCTACAGTCAAATCCATTACATTCAACGTCTCTATTTTGTTTGAGTATCTTACACGCTCCGACATATATCCCAATAAAACAATATTTTTTAAAATATTATTTTATAAGATTAAAAATGTATATCGTTTAAACGGCCCTACTATGTGTTTCTCGAAGATTATTCGCTCAAAAAAGTTAGACAGTGCCTTATAGCAAGTTAAGCGAGTTAACATCGACAATTAAAGCGTATTAGCGGCTTATGTCGCCTGCTATTATGTAGGTCATCCGGGTAAAAGGGGCCGATCGAAGGCCACTTCGCTTATTTATAAACAAACTAATGGTGTTTTAGTGTACGAGGTGTATGGGTAAATTTTCGTCCGTTGTGTAGTTAATGTGGAATTTAATACTTGATATCAGTTTAACCTATCATTACATTGCCAGCTTGTTTTTAAAAAAAGGAGGAGGTCTCAATTGGATGTTTTTTTATGTTTGTAACCTCAGAACCTTCCCTGGGTGAACCGATTTCGATCATTCTTTTTTTATTTGAAAACTGTGTGGTCCCGTTTAAATTTCATCTATCAGTCGAGCGGTTTTTGAGTAACACTCCAATAACTGAAAAGTTCTTCAGCTACTTAGATGACATTACAATTGCGGGTGTCATCGTGTATACAACATACACATTGACAATTTTATTGATTGAAAAAAGGTTAAATAAATGGAACCGACTTCCACACTCAAAAGTGTGAAATAACTTATCGAAGTGGTACCATTAGCACAATATTTTGATAAGACACTTTTGCACAATCATTGTACCCACTGCAACAAGTTATTTCACACTTGTGAGTGTTGAAGTCCTTTCCATTTTTTGGTATTTTTTTTATAACGTGATATAAATAATAAGATTGTCGTCAAATTTAATTCACATGTATCTTGGACGGAAACGGATTGCCTGATTTTTTTGTGTATACACAAACGGACAGTTGCCTGAAAGGATACGTGACTGAAAGGCAGCTTGGGTGCCGGTCAATATTACCATGTATTTCACAGGATTAATCCAAATGTTTGGAACACGTTTTTTCAGTTGTGGAGGTAAAGTACTTATCATTTATCATTCCATCAGATAGCTGCCAATTTAAGCCACAAAGAGATACGAGATATTTGGGTTAAATCTCTACAGATGTAAATGCTTCATCGACAAATGAATTATCAGTTTGTTCTAAAACTTAAGTTTATAAATCCTAAGTTTACGAGAGGGTAAGTAATTTTGACGTAGGTATATTATTTATTCTATGGGTATAAGACTTATAAGTTATTGTGTTGACCTACTTTCTGATATTATTTGAGTCATGTTAAGCTCCAATTAATATTTGACTTAGAGGAAATTCAATAGACCAAACAATATGGCCGCGGTCACGAATTTTCAAAATAACTTTTGAATTGTTTTAGCATTTGAAATGGTTTATGATACACGCAATTAACGGTCAACTTATCATTTCCCTTGTATTAAACTACTATTTGACCTAATTTTTTAAAACCAATAAATTCTCTTTTATTGACGTTGACTTCTGCGTCAGTGTTGATAGGTTTTTAATGACTCATGAATGATTGATGTTTCCATCTAATTTTTTAAGCCCAAATTGTATGACTGGTATTAGGGACGTTTAGGACACGCAAACTTATAATAAAAAAACTTGTAAAAAAAAAAAAAAAAAAAAAAAAATCTTTATCATATCTTTACCCGTGTGATATTAACCGATTAACTGGGTTAGTACAAAGTACTCCTGGGCCATGCTACCAATGGATGACAGCCAGTGGTTTAACAGAGTTCTTTTTTTAAACAATTGTTCTGCCTTCCTGGAACCCCTCCACCTGCGCCTTCACCAGAAGTTCAAGCTGTTGGTGAAATACAAATATCTAATAAATCTTTTTGATTACCTACATATTTATTAAGAAAATCATATTTAATATGAAAATGAACCACCGAATGTGTTGCTAAGCGAAAATTTTGAGAGCAGCTGAACCGATTTCGCTAATTATTTTTTTATAAAATTCCTTGTAGTACGAGGATGGTTCTAACGGAGAGAAAAATTTAAAAAATTGCCTGAAAATGTCTAAAAACTACACTTATCTATATTCCCATACAAAAGATTCGTAATAATACTTAAAAGTCAAATTGAACTTTAATACCATACCATAAAGTTTAAGTGTTAGTGGAGGGGTTCCGGGAAGGCAAAACAATTGAAAGACGACTGTTAGGCGGTACGAAGTTCGCCGGGTTAGCTAGTATATTATAATTAAAAATCAATAACAATAATATGACTTTACTATTCTATCAATAACGAATGTATAATATGGAAGGTTTTTTTTTCATTAATTTCCATTTTTTAAATTATATAATATAATTATTTAAAAAAATAATTTCTCAGAATAATTTAGCTTTAATGCTGTTTTTGGAATCTAACTCAAAATAGGCTTACTTCATGCGTCACAAAATACAGTTCTATAAATACAGAAAACCTTAGAAGTTTAGAAAATATAAAAATACCTTTTCCGTCATCAAACTTCTGTTTGATATACTGATGGAGGGTATTTTTGGTAAATACATACATAGACTAAAGAGGTGTCCTAAAAGTAACCGTCATAAATGGGTATTACTACATCACTATTAATAATAGTATAGGTTCACCCCCAATTTTCGTAAGAGTAATTTTTGAAGTTGCCACCTTATCTTGATTGAAAGTAAGCTTTGTCAGACTGAATATTTCAAAGACGTAATGAAACAGTCTTTTACGTTTCAGGAGTTAATTGACCTGTTATTGCTGTCATTTAACGTCTATTCCTAATGTCAGACGTAAAGGCATTAGAGGTGCCCTTTGCCTTTGCTTAAGCACGACCTTATCAACTACGGTCATAGTAACATCTGGGCCCGAACTTGAGCTTTATGAGTGAATCATGTTAAAACCGTGGTACATTACATGCAAACTCAATCACATTAACAACTAAATTATTTTTAGAAATGTCAATTATGACAGCTGTCACAAAAGTTTTGACTAGTTCAGACTCCTGCGTTTAATTACTAGTTGACGCTACAGATCGACTATGATAACTTTCGACCAATTTTTTATTTTATTTATTTATTGAACCCCCGCACTAGGATTCCCTGTTTCGCAGGAGGCACGGAAACACACAATCACAGCACACAAATACCCAAGACCCGGGACAAACACCTACACTCATCGCACAAATGTTTGCTCCTGCCAGGACTCGAACCCAGGGCCACGAAGACACAGAAATCATGTCACTGACCACTGAGCCACGGCAACAGTCCTAATTGCATACAAATTACGTGAAGAGTGACTTTGAAATTGGCGTTCCTTTTGGACGCAGATTTTAGTTGGTACTCTTACCGAATAAAATCTGCTCTTTCGAATTAATCATAATCAAGATCTTTTTTCATAAATTAGACGGTTGCCGTGGTTGAGTGGTCAGAGTACCCGGGACCCGGGGTTTGAACCCTGGCTCGGGCAAACATTGATGTGGTGAGCATAAATGTTTGTCTTGGGTCTTGGATGTTTTGTAATGTGATTGGCCATGTCTCCCGCGACCCAGGGAATCCTAGTGCTGGGGTAAGGGTGTGAATAAAAATTGTGCGTTAAACCAAATATTTTATATGGATAAACAATATAAGTACCTTTACTTTACCGCTTTTATACTATGTAATTAGTGGCAACACAGAATTATTTTTAAACGATATATCCATGTATTAGCAATATTGTTACTTGTTCATATTATTTTAAAAGTAAACCAAAATTTAGTGCATAAAATTGCTTTGATCATAAATGGATGCACACTTTCAAACGTTCCGACAACATACCGTCTTTATGCTTCCAAGATGGCGGGAAGCTGTGGGAATCTTTCAAACTAATGGCTACCCGCAAAATATAAAACTATATCTAAACTATGTTATCACTTTATACACAACATACAGTTTGTTAGATTAAATTTGCATATGCTGAGTATTTAGGTACCTACAATCATATCAATAATGAAATCGTTGAAGGGGTATATATAGGCAATAAGCTACCCCCCGCCGCTCCTCTTTTACATTCTCGATTTAAAACTGAAGGAGAAATAGGAGTTTATTTTAAATGCATCTTTCAATGAGTGCATCATCGTAACAACTTCTAATCACAGTATCTTTAAAAGCCAGCTTTTTTTCAAATTAAAATGGCAAAAAGCTGACAATTAAAAATTCATGGCAATTTTAAATTGCTCATAATGTATTTTGTAGTTTATTTAATTTGATAAATTACCGGAACACTCTAAATTTGATTGGTCACTTCCGAAGTGTGAATCAACCCATGGTTGAGAAATGAAGCTTCAGGATATTCATTGTTCCTGGATAAAAGTGATCACAGAGACTTAGGAGATTAAAGAGGAACGGTGAGACGTTAGCGGCGGGGTCGTCGAACGGCGTCGGCGTCCGAGCCGGGAGGGGCGACGGTTTCGGCGCGCAATATCGATCGGATCGCATACCTTCCTGCGGCCGCAGCAGAGCATCCTCCGAGCGCGCGACTGTCCGCCCGGCGTAGACTTCAACCTGGTAAGTTTTCGCCACTGCATGGGTATGGGTTAGCGCGGCGCTTGCGGCCGCGGGGCCGAAAGCTCGCGCATCGCGTCGCCGGCGAAACGCGGCCGAAGACCGCGAGCCTTCAACGCGAAGTGTCTGCTGGATGCCCGCGCTTGCGCCCTAAGCTACGCCACGCCACCCTTCTGCCCCCTTACTCCTCGCGATTAATAATTCCGGCTACGCTGCCAGTGCGTATGTGGGTTAGTTTTTTGGCGATCGATGGGATTATTTGGTGCGAGCATCCAACAGCGGTGCACCGGAGACTAGACGACCTATTATCGCATTCTGACATCGCACGGCTGAGTAGAGCGCCTAATGTGAGTGGCGGCCGATCGCACACAATAGAATATGGGGCAAATATTATCAGGGGTTTAATGTAGGTCACTGTCTCCTCTGGAAGGTAGATATTATGGACTTGTGTTACGAAGCAAGTTACCTGTCTGTTTAGTGCATAATGACAGCAAAGTTTACTAAATGTTTATGTAAATAAATTACTAAATGATTTTCTCGCGACGATCAAGCCCCGATTGATTTATTAACAGCAAAGTTTACTTCGGAAAAATAATTACGCTACAGAATGAAATTATTTGAATATTAAGATGGCACGGCTAAGGGGCGTCTCTTCTTAGCTTTTAGTCTTAGATCATCAGCATCGAGTAAGTGACTCTTATGCGAGAGTATATTTTCTCACTCTCTCAAGCAGTAGTGCGCAAACATTACTGCATAGTATTCGTATACTTTTACAAAGTTAAGTTATGAACTGTATGCTATTAACTACACAATTATATTCTGAAACTGAGCCCAGAACTTTGACACTTAAAGCTATGTGTCGTTAGCATCATTGGCCCATGTGAAACTTGACATCAGCCTACTACATTTGCCCGTCTCATTACTCAAAATAATAAAATATGTTTATAAAAAATATGTACATAATAATTTGTCTAACTTTGTATCTAAGGGTAAAATTATTTGGTAACTGGAATTTATTATCAGAAGACAAGAGACCCCTTATAGAAAATAATGTCCTACTATAAGAAGTTTAAACATTATAGCACCTTCTGATGGACTGTATGTTCATAAGCTGCCCTTCTTCCCAACATTCTTAAAAACTTAAGCAGTTTAATTTTCGCTTACTTATTGTACACTATCACTCTAATGTAAACTAGCAAAGGCCCTCAAGTAGGAGTGTCATAATAATTACAAACGGTAAAGTGTTTTTAAAGGATATGATTACAGAATCTCACAGACTTAAACCATCTTCGGCTGATATATGAGCCAATCAGTATTGCAAAAGACGAGCTATTGTTTGCAACTATAAACTCGCTTTTGATTTACAGAGGCCATCTGAATCTAACCTATACTGGTTAGATCCAGATTATAATAGATCCAGCGTTTTCATGTATTTGCTTGTCAGGAAATTACTTTGGATCCGCATTAAGCCTACAGCTGACACTAGCCGCACAAAAGGTTCCAAGCCAAATGCGGGTAGCTTCTGGGGCTTTTGCCAAAGGGCATAACACCCCTGCCACAGAATTAAAGTACATAGTATGCGAATTACATTATTGAATAACAGTATTTTTTTAATATTATCGCACTGTTTTTTTCTAAATCATTTTAAGTTTGCATTTAACCTCTGTCCCACCTGATGTTAAGTTATAACACGATCTAGGATGTAGCACGCAAGCGAAGATGGTACCCATCTCCTAGTGACTTGAAGACTCTCCAGGATGGTTATCTATTGGAATACATAGACTTGTTGGTTAGTAACGACGTCGTCGAAGGATAAATAAAGTTGAACTATAATGTTGGCTGGCTCTCAAGTACAGGCGTCTCATCATACTGTGTTGTGTGTAAGTTTTTAAAGGAGGATGGCAGAACCAGCCTTGCTCCCGAAAAACGAAATGACAACCCGTTCATGTATTCTTTATATATGAAAATGTAGATTGTATTTTTGTGGATTCCGTGAATAATTTGCATTATTTATAAAGTTGGAAATCAGAAGAACTTTTATTTTATTTGTTTATGTGGTGTTTGTAGTTTTCGAACGCACCCTTTACTTCTCATTATGTTTATTGCGTTCGAATACTTACGCTCTGAAATTAATTGTTACTGTTACCCTATAATCTGTAGTCAGCTGCTCTGTAGACCCGGACTGCGTTCATAAACACAGCCATGTCTAGTTTATTCCAGAATATAATAAGTAATCTGTATCTGTAGCGCGATCCATGCAATATTGCTTTCTCTGTCTACGATGCTATAGATGGATAGCGATCCATTGAATGGTTCGCATATGGACGTGTAGTTAGCATACTGATGCAGATGATTTTCCATGATAACTTTTTACACCTAACTTCTAGGAAAAAGATTGAATAAACACAATGTATTTATTGATCTATCGATACTAAGTTTCATTCATGAACGCGTATTTTTCTTCTAGGCTGCAAATGTATGGGAGTCTGCCATCCTCCTTTGAGGGAACTAGCCAGTCTGGTGGGTACTGAAATGGAGGGAAAAATGCTAAATAAGCGTCTTCAATATTTTGATATCAGATGTTGATTGGCTTGCGGAAATTCTTATTTTATTATAGGTTCAAGTGGTTCTCTTTGTGCTCGTATCTTCTCACATACTTAATTTAACATAAGCACTATTTTAGTACATGGAAGACTTAACGCTAAGTATCATTATCTACCATAACGTGAAAGAAAAGTGGTAGCGGTGCAACTTGTGGTGGTATTTACACTACTCTTATTCTTGAATTGTTAGTCATAGCATTGTTTGGTACAATTTGAAGTGATGATGGCTCAGCGGGGGGAGCGTTGGCTGTCAAACTGATGGACACTGGTTCGATCCCCAACAACATCTTGAGCTTCCGGTGTAGGTTCCGTTATCAAAACCGTTACCAAATTCCCAGCATGGTGGTAGGGTACTTTCGAGTACCTGCGTGGCTAGCTACCACCCTTAAGTGTGAAAAACTGTCACCAAACACAAAGCGTGTCAGGCAGCCGCCCTTGAGAGTCGGTAAGCAATATAGGTTTAACGTGATAACACACAACCACATCGTCTCTGACTATCAAGTGAGACAGTCATCATCATCATCATCATCATTTCAGCCATAGGACGTCCACTGCTGGACAAAGGCCTCCCCCATTGATTTCCACAAGGACCGGTTGGAAGCGGCCCGCATCCAGCCCTTGCCTGCGATCTTAGCCAGGTCGTCTGTCCACCTAGTCGGTGGCCGTCCTATGCTGCGCTTGCCAGTCCGTGGTCTCCATTCGAGAACCTTTCGGCCCCAACGGCCATCGGTTCTTCGAACTATATGCCCTGCCCACTGCCACTTCAACTTGCTAATCCGCTGGGCTATGTCGGTGACTTTCGTTCTTCTACGGATCTCCTCATTTCTGATTCGATCACGTAGAGAAACCCCGAGCATAGCCCTCTCCATAGCTCGTTGTGCGACTCTGAGCCTGTTCAGAAGGCCTATAGTCAGAGACCACGTTTCAGTTCCGTAAGTCATCACTGGTAACACACATTGTTCGAAGACCCTCGTTTTCAGGCATTGCGGTATTTTGGACGAGAAGACGTCTCGGAGCTTTCCGAACGCTGCCCAGCCGAGTTGGATTCGACGATTGGCCTCTTTCTCAAAGTTGGACTTACCTAATTGGACTGTATGTCCTAGGTAGATGTAATGGTCAACAACTTTGAGAGTCGAGTTCCCAATTGATATGGGGGCGGGCGCAACATGGGCATTTGACATAATTTTCGTCTTGTCCATGTTCATTTTAAGGCCCACCCTTAGGGAAACTCTGTTGAGGCCTTCGAGCATCGTGCTGAGGTCTTCCATGGATTCTGCCATGACCACAATATCGTCGGCAAACCGAAGGTGAGTGATGTACTCGCCGTTGATGTTGATGCCGAATCCTTGCCATTCCAAGAGCTTGAAGGCGTCTTCCAATGCGGCAGTGAACAGTTTCGGAGAAATAACGTCTCCCTGTCTCACGCCTCGTTGCAATGGAATCGCCCTCGAAATTTGCTCTTGTACTCGGACCGACATGGTGGCGTTATTGTACAAACACTTCAGCACTTCGATATACCGATGGTCAATACGGCACCGCTGGAGAGACTCAAGCACCGCCCACGTGAGAGAGTGAGACAGTAGTCCTTTGCAAATCAAAAACTTTTGTTTTGTTAAGATTTTATTGCAAAGATTATATATAATTATAAAGTATATATAAAGGCCACAAAAAGTATCAAATATGTATATTACTTTTTAAATTAAAATTACAAAACGTTGAATAAAATTGAATCCATTTTTGTAAACTCTAAGGCTTTCACGGCCGGGGTTGCATTTTGTATGTACCTATTGCTTCCGGGCTGTTTGGCCGTGGTCTAAGTGAAACTTGTGTTCCAGACGTTTCGTCGATCACTGCGGTCGGCATCTTCAGTGGTTCAGGTCCGGGCGGCGACAAGAGCGTAGAACTTTCCTTCGCGGCGTCTTCTCTGATACTGATACTCTGATACTCAGTATCAGAGAAGACGCCGCGAAGGAAAGTTCTACAACACAACACGAATCCATTTCTGTTATCAAATTAAAATTACAATCCAGTCTTTAGGCAATATAGACAATATAGTAATTCGATTCTAACTAATCTGCTAATTCGAGTACTATACTAAAACGGTAACTAAAACGAAAAAGAGGAGAACTTGTTGAAAAACGCAAGCTTATATATAAATAAAAAAAAAATTTTTTAATACTGAGACCACTATCATCACCACGATCTCACTTGATGGTCAGTAAAGATGTGGTAGAAGATGTTATCACACTAGACCTAAAATGCTCACTGGCTCTCAAAAACTGCTGAATACACTATATGCTTGGTGTCAGTTTTTCAATATATGCTTCAATTTTTGGACAATTATCAACCTGGACAAACGCATAACAAACACATCGACTCCGAAACGTACAATTGTGGTACAAATTCCTGCTTCATTTATCAGCTATGTGTCGTAGGTCATATTATACGTTTTTATTGCAATCATGGTGTAACATTAGGTACAGTGACGTCATCTACTCAATTGGATTCCCGATATTTGCACAATAACATACAAGACTCGTTAGCTCAGCGGTAGAGCACCGATAATACAGATTTACCATCGGGGTCGGAGGTTCGAGCCCTTCACGAGTCAAATTTTTATTTTGCTATTTTTTTATACTTTTCATTTGTCTAAGCGAATGTCCGTTGTTGAGATAACAAGAGAGCATCGAACTTACAACGCTAATTTATCTGTTTACTATCTGATACATTTGTGAAGGTGCATCCTGCAGAGTATTATTTAATTTCTCTTTTTATTCCTCCCCTATATTTTTTATTTATTTTCACGCACCCGCACTAGTATAACCTTGTGTCGCGGGAGGTATAGACAAACACAATCATATTACTCAAATATATGTATGTGTATGCTCAAAACTGAATTGTTTTCCCAACTGAGATTCGAACCCGTGGTCGGCTCTAAAGTCGGTGCCACTGATCGTGATCACTGAGACACGGCTTCCGTCCGACATTCCATCACTACGAAAAACCTGACTCCCATACTTTTTTATATTAGACCTATATGAATTAACCGTCGGTTAACTGTATGGTAGAAACTGTTTGACCGAACGGTTAAATTGATAATCGCACGTTTAAAATGTTGGTGAACGGTAGCCTTAGTCATTCAGCTGCAGTGAAGTCATCTACTTGATTGCATTTTTGTTAATCGCACAGTTAAACACAAGACTCGTTAGCTCAGCGGCAGAGCACCGATAATACAGATTTACCATCGGGGTCGGAGGTTCAAACCCTTCACGAGTCAAAATTTATTTTATAACTAAATAGCATTTGATATTTTTGTTGCTTTACATATTTTTGTGTTATTTATCCTTATCAGAGTGTGTCAAATTTTAATGTATCATTGTTTTGACCTTTACAGTTTTAATATAGTTTTTAGTTATGTTGTAGGGGAGCAAGCGAAGTGAACAGTGGCACCCTGAACGAATCGGTGTATTTTGACGATGTAGAGTTTTTAATAAACATTGAGATGGAGATGGAGAGATAAAGTAATGGAGACCTGCGTTCAACAATATATTCCTTTCCATATATTCCTTACGCTCTGAAATTAATTGTTATTGATACTCTATAATCTGTAGTCAGCTGCTCTGTAGACCCGGACTGCGTTCATAAAAACACCCATGCCTAGTTTATTCCAGAATATAATTAGTAATCTGTATCTGTAGCGCGATCCATGCAATATTGCTTTCTCTGTCTACGATGCTATAGATGGATAGCGATCCATTGAATGGTTCGCATATGGACGTGTAGTTAGCATACTGATACAGATGATTTTCCATGATCACTTTTTACACCTAACTTCCAGGAAAATGATTGAATATACAATATACAATGTATTTATTGATCTATCGATACTAAGTTTCATTATAGAACGCGGCTGTAATGGCTACAATGACGTCATCTACATGGTTGCAGTCTTGATATTCGCACAGTAAAATACGAGACTCGTTAGCTCAGCGGTAGAGCACCGATAATATAGATTTACCATCGGGGTCGGAGGTTCGAACCCTTCACGAGTCAATCTTTATTTTCCTATTTTTGTATACCTTTCATTTGTCTAAGCAAATGTCCGTTTAGTTGTTGCGGTCGCAGGAGGTATGGGCAAACACAATCATGTTACACAAATTTAAGTATGTCTATGCTTAACACTGAATTGTTTAACCAACTGAGATTTGAACCCGTGGGCGCGGCTCTAAAGGCGTTGTCACTGATCGTGATCACTGAGACACGGCTTCCGTCCGACAAACCTGACTGCCATACTTTTTTAAATTAGACCTTATTCAAATAAAATACTAATAACTAATTACAATACTGCAGCTACTACAATACAATTGAGCAATCAACTAGCTATTGGTAGCATAAAGATAACTCAAATGCAACCGCTACAAGTTATCAGCGTGCCCAGAATGCTAGCAGAATGCCATGTTGAATTGCAATGCTGATTCTTTGAGCCAAATATATGCCAGCATTTTGGTCACGCGTTGTATCTATCAAAGGTCCCCACGGGCCCAATATCTCGACTCCAAACGGTACAAATATGTAACCACTACCGTAATTCCTCAGAAATCTTCTCTTTTACAGCCCTGGAAGCTAATTTCGCAGTCAATCGTCTGAGGACGCTACCTATGGCGATAGGTCTTACCCCACCATCCTTTTTTGATGGGGCACAAAGAGCGGCTCCATATATGTACGGACATAAATTAGTGAAAATTTTGACAACTTGGTCACACAGCCCAGCAAACGTTGCCCATTCTCCCTAGCTGAACTGGATGAACGACGAGCGATGAACGATGCCGAATTGAAGTTTTCGGGTTTTTGGCAACACTCTCATTTATAGCAGCAATGTTTACAAGACACCGACCGGTATGTTCACGCATATACAGTAAGACTCCTGAGTCTTACTGTCCGTAACGGACCCAGTTTCTTCAAAATTGTTAACTATTCTTCGAATTCTTTGTAGTCAATATATTAACAGTCTCTTAAAAAACCAAGACCGAAGAGAGGCCGAAGCCCGAAACGATGGTCTGACCAAGTGATTCAGAAACTGGAAATGCCGATCAACGTAGCTCTCCACACAGCTAAAGACCGAAACAAGTGGAGAGAAGCAGTGAAAAAATTCAAAGGTCACGATCCTCAACAATGAGGGAACGACTGAGGAGGAGGAGGAAAAAACCAAAAAAAAATAATACATTTGTCATTTAAAACAAGAATAATATCTAATATTCGTTTCGGCTTTAAGTTACAAAAATAGAACGACTTAAATAATTATCACACAATGATTTCATGTCAACGACAGGCTACATATCCTTTGTTTTCGTCTCACACTGGTTAACTTCACTGCTGCTGGTCAGAACCACGAACTTAAACCTATAACGAAGTATATAAATCCATGGTCAGAACAGAACAGGTCCCACCCTCTATGGGTAGATGTATGTATCTTCATGTCGCATAGTTACATTGTACCCTCGTAATAGTTTTTGCTTGGTGATTGCTCTCGGTCGATAAGGTAAGTAACGTATCGTTCGTTGTAAAGATGGTGAAGAAGCAGAGATGGCGCCACGCGAGTAGACACAACAATATATTAGCATAGATACACCTACTTAAGAGGTACTTTTTCTATGGATAGCTGATACCCACCGCTGATTTAGTTTTGATATCGTCACTATTCAACTATGACACATGACAATTATAAATACCTACACGAGCCAAGAAATTATTATATTAGGACCACAAGAATGGATATGAAGTGTTCATGCCCAAAAACAGAGTTTTGACGACAAATGAAAAACTCAATGAAATGAAATGAAATTTATTTCACGAAAATAGAGTAAATTTATGGTTGTATTTTAGTTTGTCGTCCTTCTATTCTGCCGTTTACCGACACGTGAGCGTACCTAGCCTTCAGTATTTCAAGAATTATTAAGCTTCTTTTGCAAAATTATAATGTGACCATATGCAATACACACAGAGCTTCCTGGCTGTACCCCGGGAAAATACTAAATAACTCGAAATTAATAATTACAATAATTAAAATACGCGAAGGTTACACATAAGCTATTGGTGCCGCCTACCCACATTTTTCTGATTATATAAACTATTCGATATGTGTACATCGAATAATTTTAAGCATTTTTGGTTAGGTATTCAGTAGACAACCGAGCTCGTATGCCACCTATCGTAATACACTCAACGAAGTAGTAAAAAAAAACATGACAGGTCTAAAACATAACCCTCCCCTCAGATAATATTCTCTCTGTGACAATCCCCTTAGCATCGCAGTTTGTAGTTAGGTAAACAAATTTCAAAGAGTGTTTAAACTTCCAATAAAAGCGTTCTTAAAAAATGAACCTAAAAGCGGGCTGTAATTCAACCAAAGAATATACATAGTAATTAATTAGAAAGAAAGTTCGCAAACACGATATCCTGTGAGCCGAACGATAAAGCCATGCTCGCGACTGTAAGTATACACATTTTATTCAAAGAAGAAGACCATAAAACAGTTTTTAAATGTGCAATAATTGTAGTACACATCGCTGCTTTACTTAACAGCTATGACTCATACATAAGTCATAATATCCGTTTCTGTTGCAATTATGGAGTAACATAAGCTACAGTGACGTCATCTACTTGTTGCATTCTTGATATTATTATTTGCATTGTTTTATACGAGACTCGTTAGCTCAGCGGTAGAGCACCGATAATACAGATTTACCATCGGGGTCGGAGGTTCAAACCCTTCACGAGTCAAATTTTTATTTTGCTATTTTTTTTATATATTTTCTTAAGCACAATGACTGCTTATCAGCAATGATGAATCTGTCTCGTCTACACAAATTGTTAATAACAAACCGAAAATTAACATTTTTTTTAATTTTTCAACGGGAATCTTTTCTAAAGCCATTGAAAAATAGGTCCATGAAAGGAAAAAATCTCAGATTTATAGTTTACCATCTACCGCACTTGCAATGTTTATGTTCGTACTATAAAAAATGTTAATTAACTAATGTTCAACTAATTGAAAAATAAGGATAATTTTTTTTAATTAGCTAATAGATAAATCATTGACAAATTGCGATAAAAAATTTTGGACCGCAGATTATTGTTAATTGATTTATGTTGTAGGCGCCTGATTTTTTTCAGGTCTTAATTTACATATTTATAAGTTGAAAAAAAAAATGCATTAACGGTCCGAAGTGGGCATGTTGCGCAAGCCGTTTTCGGGCGTATTTTCATCCCTCTGGGAAAATCATATATATTGGTCCCATAGTTCAAGGACTTGGGATTTTTCTTTGGTGAATTTTCTTTTCTTTTTTCTTTTCAAATTTGAAAAATTTCAATTAGTTTTTGAGATGTTTGCGTACAACCAAACCCCATTTTTTCATTTAATCGTACTTAGCGTTTCCAATTGCCGTGGTGGTACCGGCCTAGAATAGTACTCCCCCATCTCTTCCCTTGGGTGCCGTAAGAGTCGGCTAAGGGATCACGTACCAGAAGGTGGGCAGCAGCGCCTTCTGAGGATCAGAAATCATACTGCGCTCGCCAACCCGCCTGCCAAGCGTGGCGAGAATTGGCAAATCCCCCCTATGTGGGGGAGGCATATGTCCAGCAGTGGATGTCTAATTGCTGAGAAGAAGAAGTTTCCAATTTTAGCGATTAGCTCTTCAATTTTCTTGAACAACATCTACATTTTTGACAGGCAAGTTGCGCTTGCCAGTCCGTGGTCGAAAACTTTTCAGGCCCGAGACCATTCGACCTGCGTGATTTATGGTCTTTTCTTTTCTCAGCTATGTGCGTCCACTGTTGGACGTATGCCTCCCCCATATAGGGGGGATTTGCCAATACTCGCCACGCTTGGCAGGCGGGTATTATGGTCTACGCCCTACCAATTCAACTTATTTATTAACTAACATGGCGCCCATGTTATTGCCAGGATTATTTTCAGACTTTACGACTTCAACACTCAAGAGTGTGATATAAATTGTTGAAGTCTTTCATTTCACACACTTGACTTAGATCTAGTAACTATTATCTAAATACGCAATATATTTATATTATATGGGCTTAGCGTGACACTTTCTCAGTATGCGAGTGCTCACAGTGCACTCAAGATCCTGATGAAGGCTTTCGGAAGAAGCCTTAAAAATTGTCGATCGTGATATTGACAATGCTTAAGTGTCACGCTAATCTATAAATATTTTGGTAAAATTAAATATTATATGATATTATAACTGCAAAGCGTTGTGCAAAGCCGTGTATTACAAACAATGATATTTTACTAAAGATGACGTATATTCATACTGCGCGGTGCTCAGATTTTGTTCCTTTACGACATAAACATGCTTACTGCGACAGATAGCACGGTATGTTTGTATATGTTTAGACTTGCGCTTGGAATACGCGTCGTAATCAAAATTACTACAATTGACTTAATTTTGCCGCCTCAGTTTTCGCACGCTTGTGCGACATCTACCTCATATAAATATACAATATCATTGATTACAAAACTATTCTGTTTAGTTAGTATTCTACATCATAATATCTTTTGCAAGTTGTGTGGGTACTAATGTTTTGAAAGATTTTGATCTTAGAATTGATGTGGGTAGTTATAAAACAAATTATTATTATTAACATATCATTTATCTTAGTACTCCTCATTTATTCTATGTAGAGAAGAAACATTTATTTTGAATTTTTCCTAAATAAAGATTTTTTGAATCTGGCAACTGTAAATCATTTTGGGGTCATATGTTACAAACATTCCACAGTTCCTGATTTTTTTAATGTTGATACAATCATACCTACAAAGCCTACTCTTAACCGATTTCCAATGCCTACATAGTTTAAAAATTATACTAACTGACTTCCACATCTTATCCGTGCAACATTTTCTTGAAAAATACTCAAATAGCTTCAAGTGTTCCTATAAAATTCAAAGAGTTGCCTTTCTCCAAGATCCTATCATGTTGATAATCATGGGACCACCTGGAGCTTTCCTTTTCAATGAAATATCCTAATCGATGAGGATGTGTTCGAGTAATCAGAGAACGATCATAAAATACCTAAGAAATGAGAACCTCGTCCTTTTTTGATGTCGGTAAAGATATAAAACACTTACATACATTTATTAAAATTATATACACATCTGGGTGTGTAGTATAGGTCTTGTCAGTTTTTATTTCAATTATGATGCAACATAAGCTGCAGTGACGTCATCTACTCGATTGGATTCCTGATATTCGCACAACATCATAGAAGACTCGTTAGCTCAGCGGTAGAGCACCGATAATACAGATTTACCATCGGGGTCGGAGGTTCAAACCCTTCACGAGTCAAAATTTATTTTTTAATTTTATTAATACTTCTCTGAAAGTGCTCACTTATCAGCAATGATGATTCTCTCTTGTCGGTGTAACACTTCAAAAGAGCACCGAACCGACGGTGCTAATTTATCTGACTACTACATCTGGAGGCCAATACCCTCTCTTTTAAAATACTTTTCAGTTCACCAAATTACCTGACACACCTGAGCGACGCTGAACCTACCACGACTGGACTTAACTAACCTCACCTGATGTACTTACTGAGCAAATTTCCCAAATGATGTGTTATCAGCTGTTTACTGGCTCATAAGCTATAATCAAAG
This sequence comes from Apeira syringaria, assembly GCA_934044485.1. NCBI lineage: Eukaryota > Metazoa > Arthropoda > Insecta > Lepidoptera > Geometridae > Apeira > Apeira syringaria. The sequence goes on along the minus strand of OW203665.1, from coordinate 6,098,241 downwards.
GTTAACGTCAGGGTCGAAGGTTTAAATCATTCAGAACTATTGTTTTCTAATGGCTTTTTATTGCAAAATTGAATATACTTTGTACTCTTATATAGTCACAAATAGTATCAAATATGAAAATTTTTTTTATAATATATTTTCTAAAAACAGCATTAATTTCGTTTATATTGGTTTAAAAAAATCATTTGGGTTTGAACCTATAGTTTTGGAAATTCATAATTTGAATATTTCAGCCTATGCCAAACAGTGAATAAAATGTGTTTTCAACGTCGCTCATTTTTTTTATTTGATTTCATGCAATTTTATCTCATCCATATTTATAATCTTAGTATTGAATTTCAATCGAAATTCAATGTTTTGATTTTATATAATATATAACCACCTCTAAATCAGTTTTTTTTGTTATTGTGATTTGTTTTCAAATTAAAATTTTAATCTAGTTTTTAGGACAATAAGTAATTCGATTTTTACTAAACTGCTAATTTGAGTACTCTACTAATGACTTAAATGAAAAAGAGGCAACTAGAATATGCTTAAATTCCGAGAAGACGTCTGGACGTGACAACAGACGTGGCCAATTGTCAACCTGGACAAACTTACCTATAACAAACACATCGACACCGTTTCAGTTTTGAATAGTACAATTGTGGTACGAATTCCAGCTTTCTTTATCAGCTATGTGTCGTAGGTCATACTACACGTTTTTATTGCAATTATGGTGTAATATTTGCTGCAGTGGCGTCATCTACTTGGTTGCATTCTTGATATTTGCATTGTTTTATACGAGACTCGTTAGCTCAGCGGTAGAGCACCGATAATACAGATTTACCATCGGGGTCGGAGGTTCGAACCCTTCACGAGTCAAACTTAGTTTTACTATTTTTGAAACTTTTTTTCCCGCTTAACAGCAATGATTCTCCTTCAAGAGAGCACCGAACCGGCGACGCTAGTTTGTCTGTTTGCTACCGGATATATTTGTGGGAATACATCCTGCAGGGTATTATTTGATTTGATAGTATCAAGTCAATTGTGTGTCCATACTTACCGCAACACAAGGTGTACCTATAGACACAAACAATCACATCACACAAACATCAATGCTCATCAATGAAAGTTTTCCCTAGCCGGGACTCGTCGAACCCCGGGGTCGCGGTTCTAAAATCAGTGTCCCTGATCAACGAGCCCGGATGACCGTCTTACATTCTATCACTACGATCAGCCAAACGGCCTCTGAGATGGCATCATCTAGCACGAATCATTTTGTTTTCACAATCAAAAAATGTACGGCAGGGATGCCGCAGTTAAGTCATCTTTCTATCTCAATAATTATGATGCAACATTAGCTACAGTGACGTCAGCTACTTGGTTCCATTCTTGATATTCACACAATAATATACGAGACTCGTTAGCTCAGCGGTAGAGCACCGATAATACAGATTTACCATCGGGGTCGGAGGTTCGAATCCTTCACGAGTCAGATTTTGTTTTGCTATTTTTTTATACTTTTCTTTAAAGCGCAATGGTCTTGGCTTATCAGCAATGATGAATCTCTCTTGTTAATTCAGGACTTCCAGAGAGCATCGATACGACGATGCTAATTTATGTGTTTACTTCGTTATAAATTTACGCGACTGCATCCTGGAGGCCATTATTTAAATTTTCTCTTAAACTGTTTTTTATTCATTCTTACCCCCTGTATTAGGATATTCTGTCTCACTAAAGTTTGGATACACACAAACACAATCACATTACACAAACATCCAAGACTCCAGAACAAACATCTATGCTCATCACAGATATGTTTACCCCAGCCGGAAATTGAAGAAATCGCGGTTCTAAAGTTAGTGCTACTGATCACTGAAGTACGACAACCGTCCAACATTCTATCTATGAATGACCAAACGTACTTCCGTACTTTGGTTGAGATGCCACGTAAGGTTCTAGCAGGAAGCGTTTTGTAAGTCAGGAGGTATAACGCAATATACGTAGGTACTCTGGTACCACCAGACGTGTCGTTTAGGCAGGTCTCATCTATCGTAGACCGCGGCATCACTGGATAAATAAATTAATAATGAAATAAATAGCCTGAAAATAATCAAAATACATTTACCTATTATACTATTTTATTCATGAGTAGCTGCGCCTCGCGGTTTCACCCGCGTACACTACGTTTTTCCCGCTAACTCAGTTATCCCACGGGAAACATACTTTTTCCAGGACAAAAAGTAGCATATTTCTTTTTTTCTCTTTCGTCCCATCTATACACACATCTTACATCATACATATTACATCTATATCTCAGTGTCATACTTGGACACCGACCACGCCGGGAGAGAGACGCGAAAGCTTGCCTTAGCGTTAAATCTCACCCAGTTGGTGCAAGAGGCAACTAGAGTACCAGATGTTGAGACGCATACACCCTATTGCTTGGACCTTCTGCTGACAACAGATCCAGACCGATACTCAGTGTTGGTATCATCACAAATCATTATACCAAATTTTATCTAAATTGGTCAATCCGTTCAAGCGTGATGCCATGACCAAGGAAAATAGCGATTCATTTCACAGATTAGTTATGTTTATTCAAAAATCGGCATCGACAAAGTAGGTAGACCGATTCGTTCAAGGTGCCACTGTTCACTCCGCTCGTTCTTACAACATTTCATCTATTACTATACTATATTAAAACAAAATAGGTCAAAAATTTTTATTGTGTATCCCATTAACGCTATGCTAGGCAGAACTTCAGTTCAAATATTTGAAGGAAAAAATTCGGCTGCTAGTGGGACTTGAACCCACGACTACAGAATACCGACCTGTCGTTTTGTCGTTAATTCGGCCCTAGTGGTATGGGCTGCTATAGCTTAGTTGGTGAAAGTGACAGGACGCTATTCTGTAGTCGTGGGTTCAAGTCCCACTCACTAGCAGCCGAATTTTTTCCTTCAAATATTTGAACTGAAATAGGTCAAAAAGTCTGTACATATAAAAAATATCAAAACATAACCTGTTAAGAGAAAACACGAGGGCCGATTTTCCATACAACATACATACGTGGTCCCCTTGATTCCTCCCTGGATAAAACCATTTTAGGCCTCTATTATCATGTCCGAATGTTTTCTTGTTTTTCGTAAATTAATGATTAGAAGACACATGAACCTTCGAAAATCAAAAATATTTGCCCAGGTTTTCCGCTGTGTTAAAACATCCAGAAATCAAATTTGACGATATTATATAAAAAAATAAAAACATGAGAACGGTACGGCCAAAGCTTTTCGTTAATTTGTAATGAAAAAAAATTGCCAAAAAATGGAACCGACTTCAACACTCAATAGTCTCAAATAACTCGGTCAACGATAACAAGTCCATGCGGACAATATTTTGGTATCAGTTACTTTTTAACCGATCTCAAAAGAAGGAGGTTCTTAATTCGACCCTTATGTTTTTTTATGTTGTACCTGAGAACTTTCGACTGGGTGAACCGATTTTGGTGGTTCTTATTTTTATTTGAAAGCCGGTGCTTCGACAAGTTATTTCAGGCTTTTGAGTGTTAAGTCGGTTCCATTTTTTTGGAATATATTTTTCACCCTTTTCAGTGACCTTTCCTACTCACGGGACCAATTGTAATTGTGTATGCTCACCGATTTCTCCACCTGCAACTATAATGTCATCTACGTATGCGTAGCATTTTAAGTTACTGAAGTTTACCTCAAAAACCGCTTTACTGGTTTTAATGTAATTTAAATGGGACTACACCGAAAGCTTTAAAATAAAAATTATTTACAAATCAGAATCATCAAAATCGGTTCAGCCAGTCAAAAGTTGTAAGGTCAAACATAAAAAATAAAATTAAAAAAAACATACGGGTCGAATTGGGAACCTCCTCCTTTTTTAAAGTCGGTTAAAAAAGTAGTCTAATGGGTCAAGTTTAGGTAAAGGAATCAGTGGACAACCAAACGTTGATTTTATGTACTTTTAATATGTACTTTCGTTCCAAGCTGCAGTTGTCTCTATCGCGCTCAAGCTCTGTTCTGCGCGACAGCAATAAATTTTACTTATAGTACCTATTTTCCAATTTTATCGTATTCAAATATATCAAAAAATGTAAAATAAATTTTGACTCGTGAAGGGTTTGAACCTCCGACCCCGATGGTAAATCTGTATTATCGGTGCTCTACCGCTGAGCTAACGAGTCTCGTAGGGTACTGTGCGAATATCAAGAATGCAACCAAGTAGATGACGTCACTGTAGCTAATGTTGCATCATAATTGAAATAAAAACTGACAAGGCCTAGACTACACACCCAGATGACACTAAAGACCAGACTACCCAGATGGCCTAGACTTGACACCCGGGGTGTGTATTTAACATTAATAAATGTATGTAAATGCTTTATATATTTACCAACTTCAAAAAAGGATGAGGTTCCCCCTTCTTAGGTTTTTCTTATGAATGTTCCACGATTACTCGAACACATGTAAATCGATTTAGAATTTTTTTTTAAAAAGAATGCTTTCATTTGGTCCCATGGTTATCAGGATCTGTTGATAGAATCTTGGAGAAAGGCCACTCTTTGAATTTTATAGAAACACTTGAAGCTATTTGAGTATTTTTAAGAAAATGTTAGTAGTAAATACAAAATATAAAATGTTTAGAGATAAGATGTGGAAGTCAGTATATTTTTTAAACTATGAAGGCATTGGCAATTGTTTAAAAATAGGCATTGTAGGTATGATTGTATCAACATGTAAAAAATCAGGAACTACGTAACACGTAACACTCTTCCGTTATTGGAGTGTAACTCAAAAACTGATTTTAAATATATTTTAGAATATATAATAATAATAATAAAGCCTTTTATTTTCCTTAATAAAATAGTAACAATTGTTTATATATACTTAACTAACTTATAACATTAAAAAAAAATATATAATATAATATATAATAATGAAATCTAAATTGGACCAGCACTAGCTTTTAATAAAAAAATAATTACTTATCAAAATCGGTTCACCTAGTAAAAAAAAATATTTAAAAGAAATTCGGGTCGATTGAGATCATCTCCTTATTTTGAAGTCGGTTATTAATCTGAACCCGAAATGGTTAACATCTTCCAGACTATCTTGGCCTTCTTACAGCATTTTGTAAGTAATTAAGAATTCCATTCACAAAATCTTGACATAAGCAAAATAATAAGTATATTCTCTACATAAAATAAATGAGGAGCCAACTGAGATAAATAAACCAGCTAGTAAATCAAATAAGTCACTTTAATATTTAAACTACAATACAATATTTTTGAACGCCCGAAACGGGTAAAACTATTGCTACTTTTATTGTACCTATTATAATAAAATCTTTACTTGTAGGTACAGAGGAACTTACAATAACATTATTTTTATTCTACGGAACTTACATGAAAATTCAACAACTGAATGTCAAATGAGATCCAACGAATCACTCAGTATTTTGTGCTGTTGATTTTCGAACTTGTAGGTACTAAATAACATGTAGTACAAATTCGAAATCAACAGTTTTAATTATAAGAAATATGATTAATTCATCTAAGCCTCAATATTTTATTTTTGCGAGTCGATCTTTACGCATTCGAATCGACTCTTATTGCGGCCTGCAATAAGGAGCATTTTATTTTTACATTATATATTGTCTATCATTTAATGTTTTTCGTGTTAGTAGAGAGCACAAGCTGCATTACATAGGTGGTAAATTATTTATTATATTTTTGTAACTTAAAAACTTAACTATCACTACACTAAATACTTAAACATAAGTTAAAACTTAAGCCTACAAATAATTACTACCAAAAACTTAAACAAAACCTCCACAACTGGAGGGAGAAGTCCCCAAAATGCTGGCAGCATTCCCACGTTGAATAGCTATGCTCAATTTCTGTGCAAAATAAATGTCAGGACTCTGGACACCAGAGGTCTCCACCAAACTAGCTTGGCCAAGTCTCTAAATAAAGAGAGCGGTCGGCCTCCACGGACCAAAATTCTGTATGATAGTTATGAGTAGGTAGCATTATTTTGTGTACATACAATATTGAGTACGCATAACAGCAAAGTTATTTCCTTGTGCAAATAAACTTTATCACATAGAAACCTAAGAGCGGCTGAACTGAAACTAACGTAGTGAATGCATATTGATTGTATTTTCCTGTTGTCTGAATGCGGAATAGTTACAGATATTTATAATTATATAGGTAGTTCCTGACGCCAATGGAACGATAGGTAGGTACTTGTCAAGTACAGTTTGTATTTGTATGACGGTTATGCAATTAATATATTGAAAGCCATTATGAGCTTAACAGGTGCCGATAAAATTGCAAAGGTTATACGGAAAGCAGAGCAAATCCTGATGCGTGTTTACATTAAAATATTAAAAATGCGTACTCTACGAACTTTTTTAAATTATTACTAATCACGTTTTTAGATTTTAATTTCTTTTTTTGTGGGGTAAGACATAGTTCAAGCGCATTTGTCGTTGTTACGCTAGTTAGTGTCGCTACGATAGTTTATGTGGAAGGAAAAATATTTTTTCAATGAAAAAATACCAAAACAAATCAAATTTAGTTTTATCAGAATTTACAGTCATGAAGGTCTCATAAGTGGTATTTTTTTAAGTTTGTAACAGATGTAGGACTTTTCCAAGGTTCCAAAGGTTCACAAAACTGGTTCTTACACTAATATACAATAATAACATTAATCACATACAAAATAACAAGGTCTTATGCAAAACCTACTTGGAGTGAACACAGCATGCACAAAAAATATACTCTAATACAACAATGACGTTAAATTTTATTTACCTACTTACAATTGAAGTCTTGTAGACTTTCAACAAAATAAGCTGTAAAGGCTCAGAATTGTCTATTTAGGAATTGGTGAAGCCTAAAATGGTGTGTGCGGTAGTTCATATTTCGGAGTTATTCAAGGCCTAATCTTTTAACCCAACTGCGTTAGGAGAGGTTATGTTTTCCAGTATGTACCTATGTATGTTCAGAAGGCTCTGCCGATGTTTGTGGGTCTGAAGTTAGGCTCTGCGAATGTTTGCACCGAAAGTCTACTGGTATAACAGTTTGTTATCGAACAGAGTTAGCGAAAGAAGAGGATAAGACAAACGTAAGCGAGTAAAATAGTATCAGCAACCAGATTTTGTATTTATTGCAAAATAGCGGTCCGCCCCAGCGGTGCGCTTCACACGCGTACAAAATTTCAAAATTATAATAATAATAAATGTTTTTATTGCGTTCACAAAAAAATACATTGTATTCACATGGATGAAATCTCCTTTTAAGTAAAAAAAAACCGTCATAGGAGATTTCGCTCTTGCCCAGATCTATTTCTTTATTTTACAGTATGGTTAATAAATAAAAACAAAGTGTGAGTGTGCGTGTGGTGAGTGTTGGTGTGTGTGTGTGAGTTTGTATGTCTGTGTGGATACGCGTTCGAGTTTGTAGATGTTATGTATATGTATATCTCTCTCAGCCATGTGCGTCCACTGCTGGACAGAAGCCTCCCCCATATAGGGGGGATTTGGCAATACTCGCCACGCTTGGCAGGCGGGTTGGCGAGCGCAGTATGATTTCCAATCCTCAGAAGGCGCTGCTGCCCACCTCCTGGTACGTGGTCCCTTAGCCGACTCTTACGGCACCCGCGGGAAGAGATGGGGGAGTACTATTCTAGACCGGTACCACCACGGCCAGTATATGTATATAAGGAGCCCTAATTTATAAAAAAAAAATATTGGCATTATCACCCAGAGATATTGTAGCTTCCCAACAGTGAAAGAAAACAAAGAATTTTTCAAATCGGTTCAGTAGTTTCGGAGCGTATTCAATGCAAACAAACAAGCAGTGAACTCCTTCCTCATTATAATATTAGTTGAAAATAACTTGATGAATTTTAGCTTGAAATGTGTTACAATCGCCTTAATTGTGACAGTGACTCAATAAACGAAATTAAAAAAACATTCAGTCAGGTTTTTTTTTCTAAATAGTTCGCTTTTTTGTTCCGTTAAAGCGTTAACGAGCAACTAAACAAATAAAATGCATGGTAAATCAACATCATCATCATGTCAGCCACAGGACGTCCACTGCTGGATATATGCCTTCCCCATTGATCTCCACAAGTACCAGTTGGCAGCGGCCGGCATCCAGCCTATTCCTGCGATCTTAGTTAGGTCATCTGTCCAGCTCGGCAGTGGACGTCCCATGCGCTGCACTTTCCAGGTCGTGGGCTCCATTCTTCCACCTCAGCGGCTATCACATATTCGAGGTATGTGCCCCGCCCACTGTCTCCAAGTTGCTATGCCTGGGCTTCATTTTTCTACCCCAGCGGCCATGACTAATTAGAGCTACGTGCTCTGCCTACTGTCTTCAACTTACCTGACCGTGGGCTCCATTCTTCTATCTCAGCGGCCAGTAATGAGCTACGTGTCTTCAAGTTACTAATCCGCTGGGCTATATCTGTTCTTCTACGCATCTCCTCATTTCTGATTCGATCGCGTACCCCGAGCATAGCTCTCTATATAGCTTGTTGTGTGACTTTGAACTAACTAATGAGGACCATAGTTAGAGACCACATTTCGGTTCCGTAAATCATCACTTGTAGCACACATTGTTCAAAGAGCTTTGTTTTCAGGCATTGTGGTATGTTGGATGAGAACACGTCGCGGAATTTCCCGAATGGTAAATACCTCTATAGTATTCACTAATAATTTCAGTTTCAAAGCTATTACGATTCAGTTCATAAAATATTCATCAGAAGTGAGTTTTTAACATTTACAAAATAATTTGATTGTTATCTAGAGACCAATCGAAATGGGTTTCAAATAGGTCAATTATTGACTCGTCGGGAAATCTACTCAATCAAAATGCAATTAACTCGGCACCTCTCACGAGTGTCTATGAACATATTCAGGTAATGGTTTCAGAAATCCTTTATTCGTCTTATAGAAGTTTAAGAAGTAATATAGATTAGATTATAAAATTATTTATGTTACACCTGCTTTCAGACTCTGTTATGAGCATATATCCTTATTAAAATGTTACACCTACGTACAAAACGTAAGTAAATACAAATGTATTTTCTATCCATTTTATATATGTATGATTTTGTATATCAATCAATCAATCAGGCGCTACTAGGTTAGCAACTGTTCTATTGCTTGTTCTAACAGGCGTTAGCAAGGAACATATTACGTAGTTAATGTTCTCTCTATAAAAATACAACAAGAGACAAATCACATAAGCCCTCTTTCTTTGGACAGATATGCTAGCGTCCTCATTACTAATTTGTAAAAATAATAATTTAGTGGCGCAGAAAGATAGTAATCACAGGTGCAAAGCGGACGTTCATAGCATTCACGCTCGGAATCACTGATCAGCAGTGTGGTAACAAAAAGACCCATGGTAACCAAAGCAATCTATTGAAATTAGATCTTCAAACAAGACAGCTAAGTTTATTTTTGTATTCGTAAAATGACGTACTATACCTATATGTATTCACAATTCATAGCTTAAGGTAGTCAATTATGTCGCTTCCTTACCTATTGTTTCTAAAATTGCAGACACATCTGTCTACAATTAAGACGAACTTTTTTGCATAACGAACTGTGAAGTCATGATGGCTATTGTTTAATAATTAGTTTATCTCGACATTTTTCCAAGTTTGCTCGAACACACTACCTAATACGTACCTACATACCTATCTACAACCTTCGTTTTTAAGCTAAGTAAAAAGATATGGCGTAGCGTCAGCACGGAACTTGTAGCCATATACATGTTAACACTGACTTAGGTATAAGTAACGATTCAAATTTTTTTAAGAAAAAATTCGGCTACTTATACGATTTGAACCCACGGCTAATAATTAATATTTACTACGCTAACACGTCATCAAATGCTCTGTAAATATGAGCCATTGTAGGTATTGATCACAGATCTGACAAACAACAATCTGACAACCTTGTTTTTCAGATCTGGGGTATCGATATATCATGATAATTCCTTATGACCATAAAGGCAATAAAAGTAGACGAGTCTTGCTATACAATAGTCGAAATGAGGCAATACAAGTAATGATCAATAATAATAGTTATTTTTTATTATGCATTGTGAATATATACATAACATACACTAGCATTATTTATTTATTAACATTCACACAAGGTCTTCAGGTCCCAAACTAGGCAGAGCCTGTACTATGGTAACCTAACCATTATAATAGAGTCACACAAAGTAAGTTTGTATCTCTGCCTGCATGTATACTGTACTACATAGTGACATCACTGATCAACCGCGCATAATATAGTCTATGTGACGCAGCACTTACACAAGTCCTGGAAGTCCTAGAGAGGAATGGATATAAGGTAGGAGCCAGATTTCCAAAACGTAAACAGGCAAAAAGGCTCCAGCAATACAAGATCGACGGACAACCGGCATTTTTGCCTCATTTCATGAGCGTGACAGATAAGCTCTCCAACATTTTTCATTGATACTCCATAAATACCATCTTCACTCCTTATAAGAAGATTGCTGAGATGCTGCATTCGCGTAAAGACAGCTTTCCTTTAAATAAAACAGGGATTTATAAAGTATATTGTAACTGTGACGAGACGTATATCAGAAGGCCAAATGGAAGGTTGTTTGTCGAATAAAGGAGCACATACGGGACGAAAAAAATAACAACGTTCAAAAATCAGCCATTGCTCAAAATAGTTTTGGAATCGGGTACAAACCATTGGATTGAAAGACAGAACGCCGCTGGTAAGAGAAGCAATTGGTAAGAGCCAGATTGGCAAGAGGCAATTTAAATTACCTACCAACCAAGAGAACTTGGAATACAGTGTTCCATCAATGCAAAAAAAAATACGAAAAATTGAACCGACTTCTATACTCAAAAATGTGAAAAAACTTGTTGAAGTTTGCTTATTATAATCGATGTCAGTTTCTGAGTGTATTTCATCACAAACTATAATAAGATGCTAACGCATGTAATGTAAGTAAAGAATATTATTTGTAAAATAAAAGTCTGTTTACATTAAACACATTTAATGTCTCCTAGCTAAAGTTTCCACGCACGAGCGCTTTTCTATACAGCAACAATACCGATTCATTTTTAAATATTAGATTGAGGATGATGTTTACTCGCATATAACTTGCAGTAAAGTATTAATTTAACTTTGTAGGGATAATTTTATTACTCACGTGTGTGTCGGATTATTAGCCCTAGAAGCGATGTTAATAAGAATCATTTTATGAGCAAGTGTTTTTAAAAAAATATCTTATAAGTAATCGTGTTATCAATCGATCGTAATAAAGGAACTCCATATCCTCCATATTTAGATTGAAGTGTATTATTTTTTAATTGTTTTAATTACTTACCTATACTTACAATTTATTTATACCTAGTCTATATATATAAAAATGAAACCCGTTTTCCGTTGTCACGACATAACATGAAAACGGCTTGACCGATTTAGATAAAATTTGGTATAAAGATACATGAGACTTTGGAGAAGGACATAGGCTACTTTTTGTCCTGGAAGAAGTATGGTTCCCGTGGGATAACTGAGTCAGCGGGAAAAACGTAGTGCGCGCGGGTGAAACCGCGGGGCGCAGCTAGTAGTAGATATAAGAAAAAACCGAATAAAAAGTATAAATTACTAAAGATTAGTTATATTACAAATTATAATCCACTGCTTGTTCCTAGACCACGGGTACATTTTTGTAATTAAACATTTAATATCATTTACAACTGTGTTACATCTTGTTAATAAAACTGACGTGGTTTTGACACATTATGAATGTATATAACACGGGAACAACTCACGTAATAAGCACAAAACAGATACGTATCTGTTTTGTGTAATAAGTCAGAGGGTCCCGACTACAGTTTCAACCAATGTGGACCACCGAATGTGGTTGAAACTATAGTCGGAACCTTCCGACTTGTTACGTGTGTAACTCCCGTGTTTTATACATTTATAAACTGTGTTATAGTTTTACTGAAGTCGATATTCTACGCTCGTCAGACTTTTCATACAATAGCGTCGTGTTAAAGTGCTACTACTTATCATACTTTGCAAATATATTATATAACATTATAACTTTTGAAGTATGTACCTACCAACCATTGCAATGCTGCTACGCATTAATAATTAAAAGAACGCTTAGCATTTCCAGTCTCTATTTGTTGATTACCACCTCATTTCCGCCTAAGAGCAGGTGGTTATAAAAAAAATAATTTGAAAATGAAAATGAAAAAATATTTACTAGACAACACGATGTAACTACATGGCAATATCCCAACGGGCCCAAACTAGGCATTGAGCAAAATATTGGTAAGAATAAAGGCTTAAGCAAGGACTAAAATTGTCTGATTAAAAGACTAATTCTGGTTTTTCGACATCATCTCTATCAAAATCATATCGATGTAGTCTAGAGCATAGAGGTCCAATTCTACCCTTTCCAAGAAGATTATCAAGGACATCTCTCTACGCATTCATCCGTCTCGGAGTCCCTAATAAGACCGGGATTACACCAGCAGTCGCAGTAATGTCTTCGGTAGGTATGTGCGCTTCTTAGACCGCATATCACTTCGAAGCTGCAGTTAGGGCCTGGGTTGTACTGGTCTGGTGGGCACTCAGCTGAAAAAAAGGAGAAAACGTCAATGATTTCATGGTAAAAATAGGATATGGTACGTTATTAGATCATGTTACTACTTGATTGATTGACTTGATTTATAGGCAAACGATCACGCAACATTTACATTGTCAATGTCGGGCTTCAAGTGTGTCAATAACAAAGATATAATACATAAACAGACTGCACCTAGTCAAATTGGGACGGCACCAGGATGCTTTTTTAAAAAGAAACGCAAGAGACTTTTAGACGTCTATTCAATGCAAGAGTCAACTTAATTCTAACTTAATTCTAGACATCTCTGCCGTCACCGGACACAGAAGACCACCCGCGTTATCGCATCATACGCCTCGTGTGAATGCAACGCAGCAAGATATGGTTGTCATTAGTCAGCACGTATGGTGATCGTGTGGGGTTCTGGTCGCATGACTCCTCCCTCCTCAGATTCGAAATTATCCTGAATTGGAGAATTTCGAATTGTACACTTATAACCCATTTTTACTAGTCTAACATATAAAATAACTAATCCGCTAACTACAATAATCACATATAGTATGATCGTCCAAACACTGACACTATAGATTTTAACTTCACTTATTTCACTTGAGTCAATGCTTTTTATGGAGTTAATCTTCAATTGAACCGTTTTCAAATCCATACTTTCTAGTACCACAGGATTTCCTCTTTCCGTATGTACTTCACTTATATGAGGTAGGTTGACAATAGGCAGTCTGGCATATTCTACGTTTTCCAATTGATGCGCTCGTAGTTTCAAAGAAAACTTATCTATTTTTATTTCACAGGTATCTTCTAGCGTAACTATGTACGTTCCTTGAATGAATTTCTGCTCTATTTCATTTGCGCAGACTTTTTGAATACGTTTCCGGTTTTTGGAATATACTATCCACCTATTAGGCTGTATGTGCTGAATAAGTGTATTGTCTATTTTTACTGGAACCAGGGTACAGGAACTCATATTTTTCGCGTATTTCATTAGATCGGAAATGCATTTGTCTTCAATAATTTGGGCAGTGCTGTCTTCAAAACACATGAAACTGGAGTCACCCAACGGCTTACATGGCTGCGACAGTGGCTCGGAGGTAAGTCCATTCACTAAAAGGTAAGGGTATTTAGGTAGGATGATGTAGGTATTGTGATCATGGAGTACAGGTATAGGATACACTTTGTAATATATATAGATCTCTTTACTAATCAACGGAACTTCCATTACAAATGTTAACTGATTTTCTTTGAGAAATGACTTCAGCCCAATACGCTGCTCAATTCTAACTAGGTTTTCATGGTTAGCCGGAAAAGGCAACTTGTCTGTTTGTTCAATCTTTTTAAGCTCAGTCAACAAAGTATTAGAATTGATAATTGATTGATGCAGAGTATTAAGTTTACAAAATGCTATAGCAGTTTCGACATCACTTAGTTTCAAAGAAATACTTTGGAAATTATGTAAAATCACAGAGTATAGATTTATTATCATATTGCTAGTAAAGTGTACATTTTCTGCCTTCAGTGCATTTTCTAGATTTTCTTGAATATTTTCCAATTTAACATTGAGCTGAATCACATTTTTCTTAATAGATTGTGTAATATTATAAAACCCTTCAACAACTTCGGAAACCAGCGTGACCTTTTTAATTTGATGATTCTGTTTTAACTGGATATCGTTAATTAGTTTGTCAAATTTGATTGCATCATTAAATCATCATTGTCTAAGTTTCCTGTAATGATTTTAATTATAGAGCCTAAAGGGTTAATTATACCTCTCTTTACCCTATAACTAGGGACTAATTGTTTGTACTTGGTGATAGTTTGGTTCATTACATATTCGGTTTGGATTTTAAAATTAGAGAACGTAATGGCTGTATACGATTCGTTATAAGTGGTGTCTATAATACTATTTAATTCTGAAAACTTCAAAATGTTAAGATTTAGATCTTCTGATATAAGGTTAAGGTCTAGTCTTTTAAGTAACGTCCAACTTTCAGTGCTGACGACCGCAGTTCCTTCTTTAATAGGTAAGACCCCGGGAATGCCCTCAAGTGACTGAAGTTGAAGGGCCTGGAGTTGGGTCACTGCCATCAGGACCAGCACCAGGTTTCGGGTGTTTCTGTGAAGGACGTTTGATATCTTTAATAGGGACTCTTACCTCGCGATTTTTGGCTGTAACAGTCACTACATTTCTATCAACTTCTCCTACAACAACACCTCGTTCATACCTGGGTTTGTCTTTACTCCTTCTCACATTTGTTCCTTTAAAGAAAACAACGTCATCGGGATTTATATGAAACTGTGTTTCTCCTCTCTTCTTCTCTATGGTATCTTCTTTTTTCCTAATCATTTTATCAGTTATATGTTTATATAAGAATTTAGTTCGTTTAACATGGTCGCTAATTAATACCTGCATGTATTTTTTATCTAAGTTTATATTGAATAGACTCTTAGCTTCCGTGTGTCCAAATACTACTTCAAAGGGCGTGAAACCCGTTACCGAATGGATGCTGTGGTTATAGGCCATAATGGCAAAAGTCATTACTGACGCTGCGTCAGTCAACTTTTGTTCGAACTTAGCGAGTCGGT
Source organism: Apeira syringaria (assembly GCA_934044485.1). NCBI lineage: Eukaryota > Metazoa > Arthropoda > Insecta > Lepidoptera > Geometridae > Apeira > Apeira syringaria. The sequence goes on along the minus strand of OW203665.1, from coordinate 6,082,985 downwards.
ATGTCTCAAGAAGAGTGGAGTGGAATCTTTCTATAAGACCCATAGAACTCGGGTTATTCGGTGTACCTAGATGTAGTTCGACCTTATAAAACGTTAATAGCTCTTTTATGAGCGCGTTGTTAAATTCTGAGCCTGAATCAGCACTTATTTTATTAGGTGTTCCATAAAGGGAAAAATACTTAATCAAAGCTCTTACAACTTCTGGTGCAGATAAATTAGATACCTCGAATGCTTGACCTAATTTACTGAATGCATCTATAATAGTAAGGAATGATTTCCCTTCTATTTTGAATATGTCAATGAATAATTCCTCAAAAGGTCGGTTCTGAGTTTGTGTGAGCTGTAATGCGGGTTTAAATGGTTTTCTATCGTATTTAAGTTTTTTGCAAGCCTCACATGCGTTTATTACCGCAGCTACGGTAATATCCATGTTGTGCCAATAATAAGTTCTTTTTATATGCGATACTGTTTCTTTAATACCGCGGTGGCAGTTCTTGCCAATGTGGTACTTTTGTATAATTTCTTTTTGTTCGTCTTCGTTTTCTACGTTAACTACCCGTTCAGTGCATTCAAAAATATTAACTGTACCCTTTTTGAATAGAGTTATTACCGCTTCTGTAAACCCTGCCCTATGATGTTGGTCCTCAAAGTATATGAAGTATTTAATTTTATTTCGTATGTATTTCTTTAGGAAGTCTCGTATCAGGTCAGGTCTATTTAAAGGCATGTGTACTTCTAAAATTCTTTGCCTTTTGTTTGAGATATCCTTAATTGCAGTTTCATCCCTAAACCACGTGTATACCAATATCTGGTTCGGCTTTGTGTCGACTGCTTCTTTTAAAATAGAGATTCCTACTGAGTCAGTATTACGTTCAGAGTGCAGTCTCGGAACCTAAATGAATCGACTCTGATTCTGATGCTGTGATTGTTACACTAGATGGTGATGGAAGGTGATATGAACCATGTTCAGATATGCTGATTGTGCTTTCTAAATCAGAGACAGTTAGAGTTTTTTCTGAATCAGAAGAGAGAGCGATCGGAGATTTTGGTTGTACTTTCTTTGTCTTCTTTTTGTTTCCTAACTCGATTATTTCATTAGTTAAGCTATCACAATGTCTTTGCAATTCCATTTCACTTTGATCTACATTGACTTGTATAGAACTGTCATCGTTAGCGGCTTTTCCTATTGCATTTATTTTAACCCTAGAGAGTGCGTCTGCGTTTGTATTTTGGCGTCCGTTTTTATACACAACTTCATAATCGTATTCGGCGAGTCTTAGGCGCCATCGAGTGATCTTACTACTCGGCTCCTCGAATGAACTGAGCCATGCTAACGGTCTATGATCGGTATATATAGTAAACCGTTTACCGTAAAGATATGGGCGAAAATGCTTAACAGCCCATATAATTGCGAGAGCCTCTTTTTCGACGGTGCTATACCTACTCTCGGCATCGTTCAATGTCCGCGAGGCATAAGCAATAGGTCGGTCACTACCAACTGTACCCTGTGATAAGACGGCTCCGATAGCAAAATCAGAGGCATCCGTTGTCAAAATAAAGCGTTTATCGAAATCTGGGAACTGCAATAGAGGTGCATTTGTAAGCAACTCCTTGCATTTCTCAAACGCTTCAATATAGTCTCTATCAATAACTATCTTATGGTGTTTCTTTAAGCATACAGTTAAGGGTCTAGTTAATTTAGCGAAGTCCTTAATAAACTTCCGATAATAGCCCACTAACCCTAAAAAACTTTTGATTTCTGTTTGGGTCCTAGGTAATGGGAAATTAATGACAGCGTCGATCTTATCCGTGTTGGGTTTTAACCCATCCTTAGTTATAGAATGTCCCAAGTAAAGCACTTCCTTACGAAGGAATTCGGACTTATCTAGTTGAACTTTTAGGTTTGTTTGTCTTAAGCGATCGAAAATCTTACGCAGCTTATCCACGTGTTCCTGGAGGCTGGAGGAAAAGATGATGATGTCATCTAAATATACTAGACAGTGTATCCCTTGGAGACCTCGCAGGATACTATCCATGGCTCGTTGGAATGTAGCCGGGGCTGTCTTGAGCCCAAAGGGCATACGTAAGAATTCAAAATGGCCTGCCTGAGAGCTGAACGCGGTTTTCGGTCTGTCCTTCTTGTCAATTTCAATTTGGTGGTACCCACTGGCCAGGTCTAAGGTAGTGAAGTAGGTCGATTTACCCAACTTATCGAATAGGTCCGATATATTAGGCAGTGGATACTTATCGTCTATGGTAATGTCATTCAACCGTCTAAAGTCAACGACCATGCGCCATTTCGCTTCTCCAGAAGCATCCATTTTCTTGGGAACCAAGTGAACTGGAGCGTTCCATGGTGAATGTGATTCTTGGATTACATTGTCTCTCAGTAATTTGTCTACCTGTTTGTTAATCTCATCATTCACTGTATGTGGTTGTCGGTAAGGTCTCACGAAAATAGGGTCTTCGTTCGTCGTTCTTATTTGGTGCTTAACTTTATTGGTGAACGACAACGGGACCTTGTCGCAATAAAATATGTCTCGGTACTCTAAACACAACATACTTATTGCATCCATTTCTTCTGGATTCATGTGGTCAAGTCTCAGCTTTCCTAAATTTTCCACTAAATAATCGTCAATCTCTAAGTCATTGTCAGTGATAACGTTTAAGTCACATACTTGAGGTTTGAATGGGGTTATGTTAATCAGTTGATTAATTTTAAGTTTAACTGGTCTCTCCAATGAATTTTGTATAACTGTATATGTGTGTCCATTGACACAGTTAACTAATGCACACGGCATTCTGACGCCATCTTCAAATTCTCTAAAATCCATAATACCTGTTCCATTCTGCATGGTTGTCGGTAGTCTTACGCGAGTTTCAGTTCGCGGTTCCAACTGTAAATTTAGCTCTGGATTATATATAAATGGTATAGCCGTATCACGAGTATGTATCATTTGATTTTTCATATCTATGTTAGCATCAATTTGCGCCAACAGATCGGAACCAATAAGTCCATCGTAGTCTTTGTCTACTTCGTATATATAAAATGTATGTTGTTGGTTACTTTTAAACGACTTCAAAAGTGGGATGTGGATTGCTTCTCCATGGGCACTTCGGCCATGAGTACTTACTACTTCGAACGGAACTGAGAACTTATACTCCTTAAAGTACTCATCAACCTTATGGGGGCTTATAAATGATCGTGAACTACCGGTGTCAATCATGAATTTTGCGTTTATTTCAGGTAATCTAATGTAGGGTAGTTTAGCAAAGTTATCGCAATTAATATTTATTATTTCGGATTGTCCGTGTCCGAGGCTGGTTTGTAAAAATTTTCATCGTTGTTTGTCTCGTCATAGGTCTCGGGCATGTCAACGGTGTAATCGGCTTGTTCATAGTAATTGTCATAGTCGTAATAGTCATAGTTGTCACTATACACTTCTAATTCATTGTGGAATACAGCGTTAGGTCGTGCCGCAGGCAATGCTGTACGCATTGTGACGTCTGTGTTGTCAAGTTTAGATTGGGATGCTATTCCGAATTTAAATTGGTTTGGTTGCTGCTGGTGGAACGCCTGCCTAGGTGGTGTTTGACCAAAAGTGGGTCGATAACCTTGAGGTCCTGGTATGTTGGGTCTGTACCCTTGGGGATTACCATGCCTAATTCCTTGATGAGGAATACCAAATTTGAAATTCTGATTAGGTTGTTGGAACTGTTGTTGTAGCTGTGGTCTATAACCTGAATTGTGAGGTACTCCGAATTTGAACTGCGGAGCCTGTTGTGCCCCATAGTTTGGATTTTGTGGGACGTTGGGCTTGAATTGGTTAGGAATACCAAATCTAAAACCTCCTTGCTGCTGAGGAGTGCTATTGGCCGAGAAGTATGGTTTTAAACCAAATTTTTCGACGTACGGATTGTGAGAAGATGATGGCTGTGGTTTATTTGTACCTATTCGCAGCATCTTATTTCGAGCATTGTACTGAAATTGGAAATTTACTTCTTCCAGCACCATACTCACTGCTTCTTCTAGAGTTCCGCTACCCTTAAGCCTAACAATGCGTATTAAATCCTCAGGAAGATTATAGAGGAATACGTTAAGGGCCATATTGTCATAAATTGTGATCTTACTTTTCCTAACATTGTTATCTGATATCATATTAACCTTTGCTATTAATGTACTCTTAACCTGCTGGATTCTATTGCAGAAGTCTAGATATGACTCGTTATGGTTAATTTTTAAGGTCTCCAGTTCAATGGCAATGCATTCTTCTGAACGCGGGTCTCCGAAATGTTGAGTTAAAACGGCTTTCAACTCGGCCCAAGACTCTATATCCTGTCTTTCACTTATGAGGTGAGCGGCTTTGCCAGTAAGCTTACTGGTAAGAACGTGAAACACATACAACTCTTGGGCTGGGTTGGTTCCATGTACAAAACAACTAATCACATATTCGCATTTCTTTATATAAAGATTTAGTAATTTTTCATCCCCGTCAAATTTAGGGATGATCGAAGACATCTCTATCGGCACAGGTTGGATTTTAGTAGTACTAGCTTCCGTCATTTTAAAAGTTTAAAGAATACACTTTTACACAAATTAAAATTAATATATAGTCGTCTAAGTATGTAAATCAATCAAAGCTAGACAATAAATCTAAAATGTCACGGTTTCAAAATTGTTCTATATTCTCAATTATAATAATATTTCTCGTCAATATGCTAAACTAAAAATACTTTTGTAAAGATTATATAATTATATTATATTATACTACGATATATAACTGTCAATTTTAGTACAATTATAATACGAGTAATACTTCTCGATCGAAGTCAATATGCTATACTAAAATACTTATGTAAACTAAAGATATATAATTGTCAATTCTAGTACAATTATACCGAAAATCAGTTAACGCAAATTAAATTAGGTAATTTCTAGACCTAAAATACAGTATAACAGATTTTATGGATTGGATAAGATAGGGAAACAAGGAATAGTGAAGTGAACTACTCACAAGCCACACATCTCCTCTCCTGAGAATCAGCTGCTCCTTCACCCTGGATTGCGCGTCGCGGGAGACTTATTTGTTTGTTCGTCAGGATACTCGAACCACTTTCACCGTACTTGTACGCACCAAAACCGATTTATGGGCCTTTACTAAGCGTAAGCACGGCAGTAGGACAATGCGAGTATCCTACCGGCTGCGCCAGTCAAATTGGGACGGCACCAGGATGCTTTTTTAAAAAGAAACGCAAGAGACTTTTAGACGTCTATTCAATGCAAGAGTCAACTTAATTCTAACTTAATTCTAGACATCTCTGCCGTCACCGGACACAGAAGACCACCCGCGTTATCGCATCATACGCCTCGTGTGAATGCAACGCAGCAAGATATGGTTGTCATTAGTCAGCACGTATGGTGATCGTGTGGGGTTCTGGTCGCATGACTACCTACATAGTAGATACGAGGGGTTAAAATGACCCATTATAAATGATGTCTCTTTTGTCTTTTCGGATCTTCGTGTGTTCTAAATCGCTCTCAAAGTGTCAGTATCAAGTGAAAAGGGCAATCAAGGCAAGAGTTCTTTTCTTATTTTGTATGGTGAAACCAAAATAAATCATTTGACAAGTTATTTTTTTTAAAGAAAGCTTGATAGGGCCCCACAGCTGAGCGTTCCAAAATCAGATTCGGAATGTTTTAAAAAAAATTTTTTAGCCATAAATAGAACCGTTTTTGTTTAACACTCAAAAGTGTAAAATTACTTGTTGAAGTCGGTACCATGATAGTTCAAATATAACTATTATCAAATTATTGTGCTCATGGTACCGACTTCAACAAGTTATTTTATAGTTTTGAGAGTTGAAGTCGGTTCCATTTTTTGGTAACAATTTTTCGTTCACCCTTTTCAGTGACCTTTGCTACTCACGAGATCAATTGTCATTGTGTATGTTCACCCATTTCTTTACCCGCAGTTATAATGTCATCCACGTATAGGTACGTAGCAGTTTTCAGTTGTTGGGGTGTAGAAGTGGGATGGAGTGTGTGTACCTCGGAGGTACCTACACTCTATCAACCAGAAATCGAAATTTTGAGACTCGGTCCAAAAATAGGGGAGAAATCGATGATCATACATAAAAAATACAGTGAAACATATAACCTCCTTCTTTTTTGAAGTCGGTTAAAAAGGGCCGGGCTATGAAGAGTATACGTACCTACTCTAAACCGACGCTCTTGTATGAAAGGTCTAATGAGTATGAATATAGCGAAAGACGTGTTTATGCTATTTAGATAAAGGTCTTATTTTTATTATTATTGACTAAAAACAACTGAAAATTCAAGCTTAAGTAATTAATAAAAAAAATTATGAAATTCTAAAATTTTCAAATTACGAGAACAATGCTATCATATTCTCTTCTTCTCGTGCCTCTCCATACTACGTACCTAACTGGAAGTTTGCCGTCAGCCCAAAGATTTGTTCCCGGTCTTGAGCCTATGACGATCTTAAATCTTATTTATTTATTTATATATTTTAGGAAAACTTACAGCTAGTAACATTAAAAGGATTGCAGAATATGTACAGAAGGCCAATTAAAAGTTTTCACTGACAATTCAATAACAGGTAATTAAATACAGGTACCGTGAACAAACAAGAATCTTAAGGTAACAACAAACTTAATTGAAAAAGTTTCTGGTTAACGTTTTTTTGAGCCGAGAAACACTAGTTATCTCTCTTTATCACCTCAAACTCCGGAAATCTAAGGACGAATTCTAAGATATGGTTGGCTTTAGGCAGGGCAAGTATTACGTAGAACCGAAGTCACGTAAATTGCCGTAAAGGTAGAAATATTTTCGAGTGAAGACCATACATAGACTAGCAAGCGCAATAAATACACAGGATGTTGAGATAAAGGCACGACAGAATGACGCAGATCAGTTCCAACTGGTCATTGTGAAAATCAAAAGCGTAAAACAGCCGCGAACGTCAAACAGCTAAAATGATGACTCATAGACATGAGTCATGAGTCTGTCCATGAGGACAAGACTCACATTTACAGCGTAGTAGGGTATGTGTCCGCATGGTGGTAGGGTACTGTCGAGTGCCTGCCTGAGATACCAACCTCAAGCTTGAAAAACTGTCATCAAATACATAGTGTGTAGATAGCAATTCTTGAGAGCCAATAAGTATTCTAGGTCTTCTATGGACCTGGATCATTCTAGGGCCAACAAAGTGAGATAGTGATGAAACGCTAAATCTATAGAATATAAAAAACATCTAACACCTTCATATTCGTTTAGTTTAAACAATAAACAATGACAATACCTTTTAACACAAATCTCAAGCGGCTTCTCAAGAGCATGAAATTGTTTTTACTTACCCGAAGAACAATTAAAATACACAAAAACTACACATATAATTAGCAAGTACTTCATGTTTAAATTATAAACGCGAAACCGACTCGCTTCCACGGATATTGTGTTTGTAATGATGAGTTATCTTTAAACTGATGATGTTTATATGACCTCACTTCGACTCTTTATCTCTGGTCTTGTGCTATTAAACTAATTTATTTACGAGTTAAGGAAATAATGAAAAACCGACTTAGTGCCTAGAACTTATATGTACGATTTATGATACATTGTAATGGAGCCATACACTATAGGTACTGTCACATCGATAACGCATATGTTTTAAATATGTATGTGTGTAATATATATGTTTTATTTTTATTAGTTCGGTATCTACCTTTGAGTATACAGCCTAGTATCTACACATTCAATCACTTCAATGGCAAAGGAGTAAACCTATCATCGTCATCCTGGGATCAAATCCCTTGATGGAAAAGGGTGAGACATAGTGATGAATTTCTTACTTTCTTATACCCGTCTGCATAATCCCTAATTTTGACCACATCAAGTAGAATAACTGAACCGTTTGGGGTCGAGGCATTGGGCCCGTGGGGACCGGGAGCGTATCGGATTGTCCAAAACTTATGAGAGCGTTTGATCGATGCGACGCGTGACCTAAATGCTGCCACATATTTGGATCAACGAATCAGCATTGCAATTCAACGTGGCAATGCTGCTAGCATTTTCGGCACGCTGCCAGCCGGTAGCGGGTTAGAGCATTTGAGTTATCTATAGGCTACCAATAGCTAGTGGATTGCTCAAATGTTATTGTAGTAGCTGCAGGATTGTATTTTTTTTTTATCACACTAGCGGGAGGCGTAGACACACATAATCACAACACACAAACAACCAAGACCCGGGACAAACATCTATACTCATCGCACAAATGTTTGCCCTTGCCAGTATTCGAACCCAGGGTCCCGGAGACACAAAAGTCATGTCACTGGCACTGACCACTGCGCCACGGCGACCGTACAGGTTCCTTGAGTGCCGGGCGGCGCACCATCAAGTAGTCTGGGTTGCATCTTTTTTCTGGCGAACATTAAGAACGGTGGGAGAAATGAACCAGCAGCATTACAACAACCTATGACAGTCGTTAATTGGCCACGTTCTGCAGTGGCGATTATGCCCACTTGTTTCTTTCCTTTCGTTGATAGCACTTTAGGCGGCTTATTTGTGGTTGTAGACATACCAGTTTCATCCATGTTATATAATCTAGATGCATCAATATCATATTTTACTGTTAAAGCTTTAACATTATTTTTTATTTATTAACATCCACACAAGGTCTTCAGGTCCCAAACTTAGCGATTAAATTAATTAGTCCCGATTTCCCATCGTCGCACGATGTCGATGATTCATTCATCATTACGCTACTAGCGGCCCCAGCAAACGTTCAACTCGAATGTTATCTTGACTGCTAATACCTGATTTTTTAATTTTCCCTATTCCGGATCCTTCTCAAACACATCCAGAATTATTTTATAAAAGAGACAAGAATATAAAATGCGAAGCTGGAAAATATTAATCAAAACTGAAATTTGTAGGTACCTACATACCACCTACCACCTACACATAATAGGTAAAAATTATGAGTAGGTAGTATTTATTCTTCTTCTTCTCTCAGCCATGTGCGTCCACTGCTGGACATATGCCTCCTCCATACAGGGGGGATTTGCCAATACTCGCCACGCTTGGCATGCGGGTTGGCGAGCGCAGTATGATTTCCAACCCTCAGAAGGCGCTGCTGCCCACCTTCTGGTACGTGATCCCTTAGCCGACTCTTACGGCACCCACGAGAAGAGATGGGGGAGTACTATTCTAGGCCGGTACCACCACGGCACCGGTAGTATTTATACATAAACATTATTGAAACCATTATTACGTGCGTGTGGGCGGCCTTTTACACACGAGCGCCAACTTCAACAGTCGCCCACACTTGACTCTACATAGGTTTGATTTTACTCATATTAGTACAAATTATTGTTATAAAAACAATAGAAAAATATGTCGGAGCGTGTCAGATACTCAAACAACGAAATAGAAGCCGTTAAAAGTAACAGATTAGACTGTAGGTTTTGCTAGTTCTCGATTGGTTAAGTAAGTGAAGGTAGGTAGCACTTGTTATTCGATTTGTGCCAATAAATGAGGGTAGTATGAACGAAAAGGTAGGACATAATCTGTGGCAACCGTGGCCGACAAACAGTCACAGTCAGATACCGAGCTCGACGGCGAGCTCGAGGCAAAAACATCCTGGTTAGATTATCTCCAAATAGTCAGAGCAAACATCCTTAGGGCCCACTTACGGACCACTTTGGTACCGGGGCAAGTCGATCCGATAATTCCGTCCTGGCGACAGCTCAAGCCGAGGTCCGCACCTTAGTGGTGCCTTTGAGCTAGTCGCCTCGTCCTCTCCTACTGGCACAGCGTCATCAGCGATAGCCTCACTAGGCGGTGCGCCTTTTGCGCCCTCACCAATAAAACCAGGCTGAGCACCATCAGCAGAATAAAATTTTTTTTAAAAATCGTACCTGTTATGAACTCTCGCATCTTATACGCGCCTACATATATTTTTAATTACTAACAAACACTCGGACACCATATATTCCATATGGATTAATAAACCACTTATAACTAATAGGCAGCTTGACATTCAGAAAAATGATAATAAAACCTTGTAAGTGAATGCTGATTATTGACATTGATATGTTATTGTTTTATTTGTAATAGAAGAAACGGTCTAACAAAAACACATTTGATTATGGCAACGATAATTATGTAATTGATAACTTTCAATGTCCATATATTTGTAAATTACATATTATAGTAACGCTATGCTAGCCTTGCCTAGCGAAATGTCCAACTCATACTCTTAAATTATTTATTTTACGGCTAGGTTTAAAAAAAGATACCAGAAAATGGCACCGACTTCAACACTCAAGTGTGAAATAACTTGTCGAAGTCGGTACCAAGAGCACAATATTTTGATAATAGATACTTATGAACTATCATGGTACTTTAACAAGTTATATCACACTTTGTCAATTTATGGTGAAATTTTTTTTTTCACCTTTATCAGTAACCTTTGCTACTCACGAGATCAATAGTTATTGTATATTTTGACCGATTTCTTCACCCGCAATTATAATGTCATCCACGTATACGTAGCACTTTTCGTTTATTAGAGTGTAAGTCAAAAACCGCTTGACCGATTTTGATAATCATGATATTTTCCTTCACAACTGGATTTGAGCCGCCTACACAGATTGATGAAATAAATTCCTTATAGGTGTATCATATACCTACTTCGAATTAAAGCAAGCACATCATCTATAAACCTACTTGTTCGGCATAACTCTCGGGGGTATATGTATAATAAATATTAAACGACTTCATATTCAATCTAATTGACCAGGCTTCTCATCATTTATTCATAGCAACGTTGCAGCTATAGCGTCATAAGGTCATAGTCATTGAAACTGAGCAAAAAAATTGGTTGTCTGTAAAGTCGGTTTACGGACGATAGATTTACGTGATAACGTCATAATCATTTATGACTTTGACCTTGACCTTGACTTTGACCTTTGACCTTGACTTTGACTTTGATTATTTTATGTAATACAAAACAGGTGGAACGTTACGCGGAACGTTACTATTTTTCATTTGTGTTGCTGGCGTTCATCAATTTATAAAACGTTATCACGTCAAAAATAAAAAATATCTATGACATTAAAGGACATTTTATTGTGTATCGCATTAACATCATGCTAGGCAGAACTTCAGTTCAAATATTTGAAGGACAGGACGGTATTCTGTAGTCGTGGGTTCAAGTCCCACTAGCAGCCCAATTTTTTCTTTCAAATATTTGAACTGAAATTCTGCCTAGCATGATGTTATTGCGATACACAATAAAATCTCTTAAAATAAGGGTGCCTTCGTTTGATACGATATCAACTGTAATGTTGGTCTATGAGTCCTATTAATTAATTGTTCATACAATTAAAGGTAGATGGCGCTAATAACATCCCTGCAAGATGTTAATAAGGAAGTAATTCGGCCTTAGACGTATGGGCTATAGCTTAGTTAGACAAAGCGACAGGACGGTATACAGTAGTCGTGGGTTCAAGTCCCACTAGCAGCCGAATTTTTTCCTTCAAATATTTGAACTGAAATTAAAGGACATGTTTGACAAAACGTTGTATTGTTTTCGTATCTCACATTTAATTTTGCATAAATACTCATACGTCATGTCATAATACAAACATAAAATGCTTGCTAAGATTTGCGGTTATGCTTTAGGGCATTGTAGAGGGTCATAACATTTGTCCGACGGCAGATGGCGATATGTCCTAGGTTTCCACATATACTTTTCCCGTGGGCGAAGATGCTTTGTGTCGCACATATGGGACCGATTCCGCAGCGCTGACCGGGGTAGTATTCTCCTACAGGACAGTCCGCTGAAACAAAAATGTGTAGATATTGTAGAGTCGCACAAAGACGGCATGGTACGAAGAGAACTCATCCAGTTCACGTTCTGTTTCACGAAATAGTTTCTCATCATTTCCTTTAGGTTCCTTATCTAAGATAATATTCATAGTGAAATTTCAATCTTAGTATTTTATTGACGTATTACACTTGTAATACCGCAATGTTACACCTGTTAACTAGTTGTATCTTGCAGTGACCATAAATAGAGAAATCACGTTTTAGTAACAGACTTCATCAGAAACTGAGAAACTTTTATCAGAATTAAAATTTAGTAAAAAGTACATGAACATGAATGTGGATAGATATAGAGGTAGAGGAAGGCCGAAGAAGGATGGACTGTGCGAAGAATGATATGTTTATGAAAGGTATGAGCACTGAGACGACCAATGAGAAGAGATTGGAAGAAGAAAACATGTTGTGCCGACCCCACCTAGTGTGGGATAAGGACAACAAGAAGAAAATTTCGTAAAAGGGGATAGCCAAAGCCATACTCAGATATAAAAAGAAGTTAGGATGGCTGGGGTAGTTGGCGGGGGCAATGCACAATATACCCCAAGCGAGATGTCAGTGCAGGACTCAGCACCCCCACATAGAATTAGAATTATATATGGAAAAATTACAATTTTTTTTCACCACATTAGTTAGTTATTTATAAACATCGATGGAAACTGAACATATTATCACTCTTCTCAGCTTTTGTCAGCTTGGAGAGTTACGGGCTATACTCGAGAGAAAGGCCTGTGTCTCAAACGTAAAATGCAATCAGAATATACTAATTAAATTAAATTAGAACTTAATATAAAGGAAAATAATATTGGCTAACAAATGGAACCCACATCAAGACTCAAAAGTGTGAAATAACTCGTTGTAGTTGGTACCATGATAGTTCTAGTCACTATTATTAAAATATTGTGCTCATGGTACCGACTTCGACAGGTCGCACTTTTGAGTATTAAAGTTGGTTCTATTTTTTGGAAAAAAATTATTTCACCATTCGGTGACTTTTCCTACTCAATTTATGTATGGTTGTAATGACTAACGATTTGAAAGATTGTTGTAAATTAATAAAACAGTAACATTATTATTATTGGTTTTATGAAAAAAAACTTTAATCCTTAACAGTTTTATGTTTTAAATTGCTTTACTGGCAAAATCTTTAAATATGTGTAAATACATAAAAAATCTACCATAGCAGGGTCATCTTAACTCATTATTAACCTTTTAGACACTTGTAACTACAAAACTCAAAAAAAAATTTTGTTTAATAGATTACCCATTACTTTTTAAAGTGATTTCAATCAAACTCTTATCGAACTCAAGTGTTGAAAAGGTTTTTTCCGACAAACTACATTTTCCTTAGTCAGTATCAATTTTATGCTTTGCTTGTTAATAGACAAAATTAGACTTATTAATCAAAAGAACACATAGGATACACACTCAATACTCAATCAAACAACTCTTGCAGACATCTCACCAGAAATGGTATCCATGGTTCAATCGTCAGTGATACAATTTCTGGACCCCAAGGTCAAATATTTATGTGCAAAGCATGGATATTTATCCCAGGTCTTGGATGTTTTTTATGATCTCATAGTATGTGTCCATGCCAACCTGGACAAAAGGAATTCTGTGTGGGAGAGTAAGTGTGAAAAAAAACATAACCAAGATCACATAATATACATACATCAAACATTTTTACTGCTTAGCTGTTGTCTCAGTTTTGCCCAAGGGTCTTCTAACATTGATGGGTGAAGATAGGCATCAATATTATGTCTTTCTTGACTTTGGCTAAAGCTGCTGTTGCTATCACTCTAGAATAAGAAAAAAATAATCTATTAGTAATGTATTTATCATAAACAAGTTTAATGTCGATAAGCTATTGAACAGACTATAGTGGTGTGCCTGAGATCATACTATAAGAAATTAGATATGTAGAAGAACTACTTAAAGTTAAAAACAATGTCATATATCAACACAAACCATATGCCACTTTAGCTTATCATCCACAATAAAGCTTAAGTGAATAAGCTAAAGTGGCAGTGGTAAGGCATTATATCACACCAAATCCTAAGGAGGATAGAGTAAAATGACAGGTTGTCTTGTAATCTCTACCCTTTGTTATCACTACACTGTAGATGTAGGGATAACAATAATGCATAAATATATGATATTATATTTGTGCGTAATTGTGCCCAAACAACTAGAAATTGTTGCATAACACCTAGAAACATTTGGGATTTGGCAGCCCTAACAGAGAATTTGTAAATAAGATTTTAGTTAGATATCACCTTCTGTGGAAAAACACTTGTTTGAATGGTTTAACTTATTTATTTATTTTATTTTCTTCGGAAAACAAACAGTGTAGTATAACTAATGTGATAAAATATAAGATTCTATGCACCATTAAATTGTTTTCGCATAAAAACTACTAAAAACTTAGCTAAGTGTAGTTTCCCGCGAAAACATCATAATTTCCTAGACTTCCTTCAGAGAAAAATTTTAAGACTGGGATACCAAACAAACTAAAACATGACCCACCTGGCCAAAAATGGTTTCTAAGGTTTAAAGCCATTCATAAATATCAGTCAGACAAGCCAAAGGTAAGCATAAGGCGAGAGCTCACATTACAGAGGTTATCAAGTTCTGGTTACAATACTAGCTATTCTAACTGGAATAAACAATGTTGTAGTTGTTGCTCTACACTTGCGTGCAGCTAAATCGACTCAACCCTACAAAGTGTACAAAGTATGCTTTTTTTACACAGTCTCTTTTAACAGGGGTCTTTTTTTTAAAGTACACAATCATGCTTATTTCCAGAAGGAATCAAAAGGAAAATTGTTCGCTTTTTTTGACAGCAGGGAGATTGACAGCTACAGCTGATTTGAGTAGATAAACAAACTTGAAATATTGAGCCAATTTTATATTTTCTTTCTATATCCATTACAAAAATGTAATTCTCGTTATGATTCAAGCTAATATTATAGGTATTGAAACATCTTTAAGTCATGAATATTCAAATGCATCGTCGTATTTGACAGCTCTCGTGTAAATGACGTGTATGCGTCATTCGAGTTGGGAAAGATCATTGTTGAAACAAATGCCACATTCCCAAATTAAACCCTTGTTCAGTTGTACACTGCTAAAAACGCCACTGGTCCATCTCGAACACGCCTTTTTAGTGTGTATATAAAAAAGCGGAGGCACGGAGGGTGAGCAGCTCTCGCCCACTGTGACGAAGCGCGGGACCCATTGATGGTACAGGGGGTTGCCCCCTTCCCCGCCCCATAAATCCATAAAGGAAAGTTTAACCCCAGAACTGTCACTAATTAACATAATACAGGAATACATCACCCATGTCTTTCCCTCACTCTTCCTCACCCTCAGCCTACTTATCCGCGTCACATAAACTGAAGGCATCGTTATAATATTCCAACTACTGGAAAAGTTACTTACCCCAAAACTGCTATTTCGAGAATTATTCCACCTATTATTCGAGCCGCCACGACGCTTATTTCCAAAGAATCGATTATTTTGGTGACCACTATTATTATGACTTCTGTTTTGATGAGACGTTCCACGCGGTGTACTTTGGTTCAAAGGAATAAAATCGTCCGACATTTTACACGCTGGTCACTGGAATGGGCAGTACTCTATTCAGTTTGTGGATTGCACTCACTCCCGTATGAATTTATCCTCCGGACCCAACAAAATATAATTGCTGCCGTGCTCCGGATTCCAATAATATGTAGGGGCGCAGCCTAGAGAATGGAATACTACCGTGGGCGCAGAAGGTATAGGTACACTATAAGGCGGAAATTGGACCTGTGCTGTTTCAAAATCGTAAAGTTTGTGATCGTAAGCAAACAAAGCTTTCGCTTTCCTGATCAGTGAGTAAGATTCGTAAGTAAACGTGAAGGGAAGTAAACATGAGTATTTAGTTTTTTTTTTAGTATGTATTCTATCTGATCTATGGTAAGCATCGATATATATGCTGTGGATTAAAATTCAGATTATTTACTTTTGAATTATTCACGCTACAAGTCGGTTCAAAATGTGACAATGTCCGTACATGTTTGTGGTGTGACGTCATTTGTAGCATTCTTATAGTGTGAATACGATGTTCAAGAAAACGAGGTCGTGCAGCGTGTGTGCTAACGTCAAATTCAATTGCCCAATCACGGTAGTATTCCATTCTCTAGGTTGACCAATTGACATTCGCCATTTGATGGTGGTGTATCAAAACAAAGTTTTCAACTTTTATTGTTCAGGAAATAGATAGTAACGCAGTGTTTTATTAATATTATACTGGGAAAAAAAGCTACACAGACATAACAAAAAAAGAACACGACACAAAAAAATGATATAACAATAATAAAATTTTACATTTACACATGCTCAACTGAATCCTAAAAAGGCGTGGTCCTAGACTACTGACTCTAATAATATTTATAACTCGTAACGCAAAAAACACACACACATCCTTACTTCACACCGTTTATAACTCACCTTTTTCGTCTGACACCTATCGCGACTTATCGCGAGGTACATCCTGCTCTATAATATATTAACAAGACGTATAGGTTACACTAGGTAGTGCTAGTCTCGGACCAAATAGGATAGATTGCGTTTTCGGATCGTGGTAAGATACTACAACAGAATAGATGGCGCTAAATGGGATGTATGGATTTAACTAAGGTACCGCCAGTATTCTATTGGTCGACTGGATAAAGGAATGAAACACGTTGTGTCTGATTTGGACCAATAGGCAAGCTTAGCTCTACAAAATGGAGTCGAGTCTGGGACACGCCACCGGTCCCGACGAAATGACGCGCACTTTTGCCTTGGAAGCCACACTGAACAGACGTTCTCATCATCTACGAGGAGGTGGAAGCAGATAGCAGGTCAAGACGCAGTTCACATACTCAAAGCGAAGCAGAACCCTGGTGACCTACCAATCCATAAGACGAGTCTAGAGGTGGAAAAGATTGCGTGCGGGCGAAAAGGGGGCAGACAGGGGGTCTATAAGATGGCTGAAGGGTAAGCACACGTGAGGCACTGGTGTCCTTGAGAAACAACCAACAGAGGTTGTGGTAAGTGCTTCAAATTGTACTCATTATTCCTAGATCTACAGGACTCGTGGGATGTGATAGTGGGAAGACCATGAGTGAGGCATGGCTTACGGCTTAGCGGAGTCCAATCGCTGCGTACAATGTACATTAACGGGTAGTCAAGGAAATAGGACAGCAGAACGTCTTTCAAGCTCACCCCTGAAAAGTTACCCGGGTGTAACTTCAACAGGGATAGCAAAATGATCGGCTATGTAAGTTGGAGCATGGGAAAGACTATGGGGAGCGAGGAGGTCCTCGTGGAGCCCGAAAGCCCCATGTCCAGCGGTACAGTTTACCTTTCTAGGGTAAACTGTACCGGTCAGAAACCCAACAAGAGAGATAACCGGTAGAGATCTTATATGGAAGGAAGGCACCCAGGTGCAGTATACTGCACTCAGACTGGAGCCATAGTTGATCATTAGGGTAACTAATCATGCCCTTGGAAGAGGCTAAGCCTCTTAGCACTAAACGTTGCCTAACTTACATCATGCATTGATAATGGTCGACTCATTGTTACATCGACGTCGTATATAATTCTTTGTCGTGTATCGAGTAGGTATATATAATCCTAACGAAAACAATTAGGTAAAAAATGAATGCCAATTCAAAATCGAAATATGTATATATAGGAACAAAATAACATGATGAACATGTATGAAACTTGCTTTTGCTTTATTGGATACGTGTAACAATTGCTATCATCTAAAAATGTGAGATCTTAAAGTAGGTTAGATTTGACTGCGAGCTCGCAGACGCGGTTTATATGAGCGCCCCGTATTCTCCTTGAAAATGACCACCGAATGTGGTTGAAACTATAGTCGGAACCCTCTGACTTGTTACGTGAGTAATTCCCGTATTTTATACATTCACAAGTATGTAAATGTATATGCGCTTTTATTATTTACTTATAGCAGCTATGAAAAATACAAATATTTTATCTTTCATGCAGTGAGGCAAGTTTTGTCAAATATTTAGTGTTTGCGTACAGTTATACTACCAAATACTTGCGTGAATTACGTTTTTTTCCCTACATCAATTACTCCACGTGAATTATACATTTCACCGGGATAAAAAGTAGCTTATGTGCTATTCCAGACTTATATCTATCGTTTTGCCAAATTTAATCCATATCCGTTCAGCCGTTCTGGCGTGATTGAGTAACAAACATCCATCCATACTTTGATATTTATAATATTAGTGGGAAGTAGCATCTAGTAGCAGAGAAAAGAACAAATGGTATCGCCATCTATCAATGAGGATTAGTTTTTTTTCAAAATTTTTGAAATAAGAGTTGCACATCTCTCTCCATTACTTATCTATGGTGATTATTCATCTGTGGTGTGGGGTGAAGTTTTGGTTGGTTTTGTCAAGGGAAGGAAAGGGAAGGAGAATTTACTATAAATTTTTAAGAAATCGTTGTCATAATAACATATAATCATGATTATTATTCTATTGCCAGGCTTGTAATAAAGTGATTAAATAGCCTTTGTGTATGCTACAAGATGTGGATTCCTTGTAAATCTACGAAACTAGCAGTTTGTAAGTACCAAGACATTTTATTCAATCAGCACTCTGCTTGCTGCCCAACATCCTGCCAATTAAAGCGGAAGCATATTAACATCCCATGAATTTTAACTACGAGAAATTAGGAAATAACCAAGAAGCCTGGACTGCTAAAGTTTATGAGCTTGAATTTCTTGATATGTCTTTGTTATTGATTATGAATTTAGCAGCAAGGATTTGTTTTTTATTTTTTTTCACTGCATTTGGCTCGATAACAGAGTAATCAGAGAACAGAGTAGTATGTAAAGAGTTTTAGCAAACACCAACCTAGTAAGCCGATAACGCAGTTAGTAGGTAATTAATTGTTAAAGGTGAATTATTATTTAACTAATTGAGTCAGCGCTATTATTACTAAAGGGTCAAGGGGTTAGCTCGAAAGTGAATAATTAAGGTTCATGCACTTAATTTCAAATCAAATGAAATCCTTTATTTGCGAATATAGGTAGTACAATAGTTGTTAATTAATTTGCTTTATGCATAGCAGCATGGACCAGTAGTAATGTAGCATGTATTGTTCTGTCTGTATTATCACAAAATGTACAAATAGCTCCTGTAACACTAAAACCTGTGTGTGTGTGTTTCCTGTAGTTGTTTCGAGTCCAGTTTGTAGTTATGTGGTCATATAGTGTACCCTGTCTTTATTTTTTAATATTGTTCTTGCATCCTTTGTTTTCTGAAATTACTAATTATCTCAGTGTTGTGCTAACTTTGTATGTATATTATGGAATTAAATAATAATTTTTTTACTACTTTTTATTGCCAAGATTTAAGATAATATATTTTGTAGATAACTATTCACCATTACTATGTACAGAACAAAAAAAAATTACAAGACAAATTTTGCCATGCTTCTCTGTCAATTTAAGAAATAAAAAATGAAATGAAATGGCTAGTATTTTATAATAGTAGCCATGCATAGCATCCCACTACATAGGTTGCTTGCTGGGGTACTATAAGTGTTCGGGAAGCAGCTTTGTAATATACTTGATATGTTTCCACAGTATGACTAACTAATTAAGGCTTATGGCTACCCTGGATTGGCAGCTAATTCATAGATCTGAAAACTGTGGTGCTCTATTGTACAGTAGTCACCAGTTGGTGTGCTGTGGAAATATAACTATTATTTTATAATTATATTTAGCAATAATATATTAAATTCCATGGACCATTCATTATTTTTTGCATGAGTCGTAAATATTCTCTTAAATAGACTCCTAAATATTTAAGTCTTTCTAGGCTATGAGTAAGAGTTAAATAATATATTAATTATTTCAGCTGTGTATAACTGGAAAGGTGATGTACGATCTGGCTTGCCCCTTGAAATAGGAGAAACTGTTCAGGTTCTTGAAGAACATGGAGGTAAGAAAATGAATTATAAATTATTTTTAAACTGTCACTTTTACCGAAACTTGATAGACACATTCAGAGATATTTATCTGTAGCACATATTAATAAATATGTTACATTGTTTACTTTACTTTTAAATCATTTACATACAATAACTGAGCAGACAGTATTATGACTGATATTTGCTTAAATTATATTGATTTTTGATTTATCACACACACCCCTGCACTAGCATTCATTGTGTTGCGAGAGGCATTGACACACAATTACATCTCACAAAGTCCAAGAACCAAAAAAAACTTCTATGTTCATCACACAAACAATTAGCCTCTGCCAGGAATCTAACCCAAGACTATGGGGATGAGAAGCCATTGCAATGACCACCGAGCCACTGTACCCATAATTTTAATTCCATTTTTTCAAATCAATTCTATTGTAGCGAATCTAAGACACTGAATTCACAACTTGTCCTGGTGTGAGAAACTGAGTCGTTTACATACTATCATATAAGTACTGTTATTGGTAAACTCTTGTGACATTTACTTTATGGGTATTTAATGTTATGTGGCAATATAGAATTATTTATAACCTGACCGTAACTGTTGATTGATAGAGCTGTTCATAATCAGCCTTTATTTTTTTATACTGTATATATCTAGCGTTTGACCACTATCTCACTTGATGGTCAATGAAGATGTGGTTGCTCAAGCTGTTGTTGGGTATTGAACCAGTGTCCGTCAGTTCATCTATAAAGTATAAAAAAAATACTATTCCTTTTTCTAAACTCATACATAATCATTGTATTAAGTTCCTGTATAGGCAGTTACTCGAAAGCAACTTACCTCCATACTAGGAATTTGATAATGGTGTTACTATCACTGGAAGCTCAAGTCGTAAGTGAGGATCAAACCAGTGTCCGTCAGTTTGACAGCCAATGCACCCACTGCTGAGCTATCATCACTTCAAATATGATTGGTATTACCATTTTAGTAATAACGGGCAATTATTTCCTTATTCTATCAACTGCAGATATATTATTGTATAGTAGGAATTTGAAGTGGTTCCTGATAATATTACTAATGAATGGTACTGCATTTACAATGTCATATATATTGAAGAACTTTTTAAAAATATAATTAAACTATTTTCAGGCTGGTACAGAGGGTTTAGCACCAAAAATCGCTCCACCTGGGGTATATTTCCTTCCTGTGTGGTGTCCATACGGCCATGCACAGTTAAAGGTTCCGGAGCAAATGCCATAGCAGAACTGAAAGATGACCCTTTGGTGCGAGAGATAGCTTGTGTCTTAAGAGAATGGGCTCGCTTATGGAAGAAGCTCTATGTGGTAAGTATTCAGTTTTATACAAACACTAACTGCACCCCGCTGTTTCACCCACTTGGTGATGAAAAACAGTGGTAATGATGATAAGTCTATGACACTCACAAATAATGTGGCTTTGTAGAGATTACTCCCTACAACCTCACAAACTTTACCTCTATAATATTAGTATAGAGTATATAGATAATACCAATAGAAAAAAAAAATACAACCCTAGTATGAGTTGTGATATTAACTTGAAGTTAAAACATGTGAGCTTTGACCATACTTAGGTTTGAATGCAAAGCAACCTGACCTGATTTGTTTTCTAGTTTATGTTATATTATTTTAGTATCAAAAACCATTTTTAAATATATTATAGTTTAAAACTATCCAATTCAACATATGTTGTACCGAAATGGATTGTTTTAAACTATGATACTACTTATTATGATCTTCTAAGAGAGATAATGGTATGTGCCCAATAAGTGATTTAATCATCAGAATTACACAAAACACTAATTATTCATTCAGGCACAATAGCTTCCATTCGTAAATTGCTACTAAATCAAGGCAAGCGCATCATAGGACATCCACGTAAAAGGTGGACAGACAACTTGACCAAGATGGAAAAGGATGGATGAAGACCGCTTTAAACCGGTCCATGTCAAAATCTCTGGGGGAAGCACTTGATCCTTTCAAGATTAAGCTTTTTTCTGTTTTGTGTGGCATTTGATACTTGGAAGGTTGAAGAGGTAACTAGCAGTGGTAGATTTTTTATCCTACGAAATCATTATTTTTCGCGGCAGCAGAGATGTTTAAGTGACATCTTCTCTTACTATTTTCCGTCTCATAGTTAAGAGCATTACTGAACAAGTGCGTAATAAATACAATTAAATGAGCTCATTATCATAATGTTTTCACAATGTGTAGTATCGTATGTTCCGAGTAAAACAATAAATCATTGAGTTTTAGTGGAAGATTACATCTTTTGTTTCAGCAACAATTTAGACGATTATGTTAGCTGTACATCTTTCTACAAATAAATATGATCCATTTTGTGAATAGTTTGATCCTATTAAAGTGTGATAAGTATTAGTTGGATGCCGGAGACCAAGGATTGAGTTCGATAGTGTGCAATGGAAGAAACATATGTCCAGCAGTGGACTACAACAGCCTCATGGTGAAGAAGAAAGTGTAATATCCTGTGAAGCTGTGTGCTGATAGAGGCAAACAGGTGATAGAGGCACTGTAGTATGTTAGAAAAAAGGTGATCGACTCTCAAGATCCCCTTTAGTGAATAATTTTATTTTCTATTTGAATACGTAACCGCAATGTATCGTAAATGTCTTATAAAATATGTAGATTGTATAATGCGAAGTCGTTTTTGTTGCCAAATGTTGACCATTCTGTTTTCTCATTACAGGAACGAGAGACATATAGATTCAGTGCAGTAGCGAAGGTGATGCGAGAACTCTTGAGTGGCCGTCGCGCGCTTCTTGCTGGAACATTGACTCAGGACCAGACCAGAGCTTTGAGGCTAAAACTCGTCGCTAAACTCGACTGGGGAAATAGGTAAGTTTATTTTGTGCATAACCTACCGGAAGTAAAATGTTTTTGCCATCAACATCATGTGCCAACTTTAAAAAGTGACTGAACGTACGAAGTCGACAGCACCTTTCCCACTTCTGAAATTTCTTTTATCGTCGGTCCAATCATATTTGTTCACTGTGTAACATTATATGCAGCATAGCTACATCTTCAGCTCTTCACATTGAGTTTTTGCCGGCCGCCTTCCATAGGTCATCATCACTATAAAAATAGTATACTTTTAAAAACAGCCGCATATGTAACTGTACAATCGCAAGGACTAGACAGAAAAATTCAATAGAAAACTGCGACATACTTCGTCCATGTACACGCGGACGAATTCGAACTGTAACTCGGAGGAACAAGAGTTAAATTTAAAGTGTGTAAAATCAGAGAAAATACATAAATATTGACAGCAGTATGGCTCATCTGTCAGATTGTCCTTTGTTATATTTGCCTAAAGATGGTCTCTTCATTCAGGAGTTAGTCTGTTATTAGCGCACTCAAGCTGTAATTAGGTTATTAATTTAACTGTATTAACTACATTAAGTCTCTGTTGTATTATGCAGTATCGAATGTTGTCCATTGGATAAAAATGTGAACTTTAGTCGCTGTAGGACATGATGTGTAAGTACCATTTTTTAGGAATAACATTGTGTCATTATTTAAGTAATAACCCGGAAATTTGAATGCTAGTTCATTTTTGTAACTGCATATTACGGGCGATAATTATTATGAGATTGTTTCTAGTCTGTACAGTTTCGTCTTAAAAACATTATTTGGTATGCTGATCAATCTATAAACAGCTTTATGACATACCCAATAAAATTGGAAATACCACATCGCTTTTTACTCAAAATGTCTGCCATACATTTTCCCAGCTGTATAGTCTAACATATAACTTCACAAATTCAATAGCCATCATGAAGGTAAGTTTCTGTTGAAATAATTTATTATATAAAATATGTCACAGTGTTTGTATCCACTCAATTTTTTTGTATTTAATAATAATAATAGTTTATTTTAATAATAATAATAATAGTTTATTTAGGCACAGAAAAACTGAAATCTAGGTTACATCGAGTTTAGGCGAAGCTAACTTATTCTAAACTCGGACTATTTGCGACTCTTACTAAACGGCTTAGCCGATTTTTATAATATTTCTTGTTTATATTTAGGTCTATAAGTATTTTTCACACCTATACTCCCACCAGCCCATTTCTTATCGCGATTTTAGTATTTTTGTATGAATAATATCTGAAGTCCGAACAGTTTAACCATCGGTCATTGGCGTATTAAACTGTTCGTGTCATTTTGACATTAGGATAATTTATATGGCATTTATATTTATAAGATAAACGTTTGCCTGGACAGCTAGTGTTTTAATATTATTTATTATCCACTCAGATTCAAATCATGATAATAAAAACTTAAATAAACTCTTCGGTATATTTCCAAAGGATTAATATAAAAGATTGACCATCTGAGATCCACAATTTTATTGGTTATTTTGTTTAACTAAACTAAAACTCTATGAAATAAGATAAGTAAGACAAGTTCTTACACGGTTACGATAAAGTCCAAATTAGTATGATTCTTCATTCAAAATTAAAATATACGCGATTCTCAATAGATGGCGCTGATTGTTCTTAAATCATATTTGAATCAGAGGTGACCATTATTGTCCCGTAGTACAAATTTAGTTGTTTAACTACCTGTTTCACTTGTGCTCGGTAATTTGGTGCCATCTGGGCCTTTGGGCTTGAGATATTGAGACTGATCCTGTCGCATTCCTTATCCGATCTTCATTCTTTACTTACTTCCGTCGCAACTGTCTTATTCCCACTTCTACACTTCAGCTTGTATATGTCAATACACAGAAGTGGTCCTCTAAATTTCTTCTTGCTAATTCTACTCTCATACCCTTCAATCTCGGCTTTCACCATGGAAGCGACGATTGCCATCTAAAGTAATCCCCAATGTATCCATTATATATTCCATGCTTCCCGCAACACAGGGAATCCTATTGCAGGGGTGTGAGTGTAATAACAAAAACCGGTTGCACTCCGGGAGTGCCGGCAGAAGTGAAAACTTGAACATGATTGATAATGATGATGAAAAGTAGCCTAGGTATGTGTTATTCCGGGACCTGAAATATCTACATACCAAATTTCATTCAAATGCATTCAGCCTGGCGTGAATGTGCTGCAAACAAACATCCATCCTCCATCCATCTAACCATCTATCCACACATCCATCCAAACTTTCAGATTTATAATATTAGTGAGACACATACAATTATATGATGACGTTTTGATGACGTCACGATCTGACCCGAGGTTAACATTTTTTCCCCATACTAAGTGCACAGTGCCGCTAAAGAAGTGTACACTTCAAAAATCTTCTAAAATAAACTTATATTTCGGGTGTTTAAATGAAACAACATGTTAATAATATTATTCGTATAATTGAACGCACTAACTAAATACAGCAGGTTGTCTTTTCATTAGCAGTCTTCCGGTGAGTATAAAGAATATTAGCAATAGGAATGCTTTTTCTAATCCATAATTATTATATCGTTTAAACATGCTGCAAACAAGCTGTACATTTTTTTAGCACATATCCTATTTTGATAAAGGTAGATAAATAATACAAATTGATGTACTTATAATTCGGATGGAAGACTAAACTATTACCTATGTTTGAAAAAAAATGTTTTGTGTAATGTCACATGACATGTTATGGAGATGTTTTGCGAGTCAACATACTTTTGTAGAATACAAAGATTTTATATATTTGAGGAGCCAAAAGATAAATATTCATTTGATTTCGCATGTATGTCCTTGTCCCTAGAAACTTGTTATAAATGAATGCCCATCGGTTCAATTTGCAATACCATTTAAATACATAATTGTCTATTAATCGATATCTTCATTTTTTAATGTCACGAAAAAGCTTATCAAATATATTGATGATGTGCGTATTGATTTCAATACTAAATAAAGAACCGCAGTATTTACACTAGTCATTTAGTAACTCGCGAGAATAGATGCCCTTACATTTACCAAAATAAAGAAAAAATCCGTGCGTACATCTACCTCAAATAGGAATTATTATATCTATATCATTATTCAATTTACAATATTCATTTTCCTAGCATAAAATATGTATCTTTTAGGAAAAATATCTTTTGTATGTGTGAAGTAAGAAAAAAAGAATTATTGTATACATGATATGATGTACTTAAAAACTTATTATTATAACCGAAATTGACACGAATCTTGAGATTACAGAAAACACAATACGCTTTTGTACTCACTAAGTCTTACGAATAACTATATTTTGTTTTTGAAGACTAAATTGATTAAGACTAACTTAAAACTAAAAAATAATAATAAACGAGACCTTTAAAATACATGTGTCTAATATTCCCAACTAGTTTGAGATTAATTTAATATCCAGAAAATTATGATATTCGAGTAATATTTCACTCACTGTTAAATTTTATGCGAAACTATACTTATATTTAAACTTAGTTCGAAAACCATGGCATTTTATAGCTAATAGTGAAAATACATATTAAAACAAAGTTTAATACAATATATTGTATATTAAACTACGTGTCTTTTAATGACTGCATGCACGTGAAATTGTTTACTACACGTTAAAAATCAATTTGTTAAAAAGTGAAAAAAAGATACATAGAAAATGATATGTATGATGTATGTCAAAAGACAATTCGACTTGCACTACACTGTTTAAGAACCTAGTCAATAATTTGTTAGAAACTAATAAACATTGTTCTAGCGGATCAATATGATATTTTTTATCAGTAGAAGAGTCTTATTAGGGACATATCTTGGCAAGTGTATATTAATCTTATAAAAAAGGAATGTAAGATACTGTTTTCTATGCCGAACTCGCAAGTCGTCTAATTCTTTTATCTGTCTATCTAGATATCAAATGCATTTCATGTACCAAAAAATCGATTGTTAGTATACTCAGTCATCAATAAAATGCTGGTATACTGTCAGGTGGCAATCGTATATAAAGAGAGCAAAAGAATTCGAGAAGAACTTAAAAGCCCATACGAGTCGAGAGATCGTTACTACGCTAATAATTATATCGTACACACTCAATCACTGTGTGGGCACAACTGACGCCGGCCCCATTAACCTCTCCGTAATCCAATATAGGACAATTTCAAAAACCCTACGTCATAAATATGAGTACCTTATTGGTTAGTTCGCTCACTCAAAGAAATTGGCACATTTGATTTAAAAATAACTATGAATTTCATTTCAGCATTCAACAAATTTCATTTTATGACATTCTCGACTTGGATAATGGAAAGAAATCTAGCGCCTGCCTTTCAAAGCAACTTTACAACATTGTTCTTCATGGAATACTTTTGCTTTGAAAGCACAGGGACTCTGCTATCATACGCACTGTTGTTTATGATACGTTTCCAAAAGGTTATGTCTCGGTTTCCTTAGAGAATTTCTCCATGCTGGGGTATATAGGGGCCATTTCAAGCGTGGAAGGCGCAGAAGGTGCGTTGGAGCCAAGGTGCAGTCTTCGACACAACTCGTCCAATACTTCGCCGAATACTCGGAGTGACATGTTCTGTCCGAGTAGATGCAGAAGGAGGAAGTCACCCACCTGGAAATGAGAAGTCTAAATAAATCTTCAACTTCAATTAGTATGAGGGATTAAAACTTTTACATAGGCGTCTAGTCTGTATAACAAACTATTTTAACATTAACACGCAATTTTCAGATATTATTTAAAGCCTTCGAAATATAGATCCTATATAGGTGAAGGTAACACCGTTATCAAATTCCCAGCATCGTGGTAGGTACTTTTGAGTACCACCATCAAGTTTCTAAAACTGTCACCAAACACAAAGTGAGTTCAGGCAGCAGTCCTTAAGAGCCAAACGCTAGATCTATACAGTATAAAAAAATAATTATATAATATTTCTATCCTGCGACATTAAAACATAAAAAAAATCTGTACTAACTTTGTATATGTATAACGTACATTTAACAATATCACGATGCTGCACTTGCAATTTGTTCCGATTGTAATCTTTATGTCCTTGGCCTTCAATGGATGAGTGGAGGGCGAGGGGAATGAATGCTCGACACACAGTGACGGTTGAAATGATCGGTTGAGTTGATTAAATGCACCTGCTTGTGTAATGTCAAGGTGGTTCGACTCAGGAGTGTTATAAGGTCTACTTGTTTTGAAACAGAAGTATCTAAAAGTTACTTTGCGGAAATCCATACCATTCGTGATATCACGCGGAATTAATACTTAAAATTTTGTAATTAATATCATTATGATATGTTTTATATTTGGTATAGAATGCGCAATTCTCCCAATATTTTGGATCATGTCAGATATCACAAAGTACTAAGTACGGGTTTCTTTATAAAAAATAACATAGGAGAAAACATGCGTACCTGAGTCTTCCTAACCAGGGCTTCAACACCGTTGGGGCTGCCGAATCTGAACCTTCGCTTGAGTATTGTCTCTCGAGTGCTTGGCAAAATGATGACGGCTGCGGAGTACGCAATCGCTAATCCTGACACCACGGCTAGTATTATGAACCTGGAAACAAATAAAAAATAATTAGAACATTGACTTATGTACTTTTTTGCACAATATAAGTCCTATTGCGACGTCACGTACGGGTTATCTAAATACGCGCGTTATACGCGTTACATTTAGTTATTATATATTACAAATTAATAATTATTTAATATATGTGGTGATACGTGCCAGTCATTAGGTAGGTGCTAGGTATTCGTCTGATTGTAAGCGTAACTCATGTCTATAGCAGATGCAGTGCCAGCGAAAGATTTAAGTTTTGTGTTCTCGTCATTCTCATGCATTACGGACTGGATGACACGTATGAGAACTGAGTAAATTATGCAGTTTTGTGACCAGCGTGGTGCCTAGATACATTACAGTGCTGTATCCTACAGTGCTGTAGTTTCGAATGTTAATAGTATTTGACATAAAATATTTCATTCAATATGATTATATATGGGAATACAAACGAATATTACATTTAGTACGAAAGAATATCTCACGAAAATATACTTCTCAGAATTAACTATGTAACCTTACTGTTTAGAATTACTCGCGTGCTAGTTTCCAAAATTAAGATAATGATTACATTTTTATCCATACATTTTCTGGATTAAAAGTAGCATATGTGCTATTCCAGACCATAATTTATCTCTGTGACAAATTTCATTATGATCCATTTTGTCGTTATTGCTTGATTGAGAAACCAACACACAAACTATCACATATTTAATCTGTGTATTTTTTGTAAGTATGTACATAAGTCGTTCTAGGAGAGTATCTTGACAGTTAACTACTTAGGTAGAATTTCTAAATCACTCAGATTTAGAAATTCTACCTAAGTAGTTAACTGTCAAATGCTTTTAAAATATGGACAGTATGGTAGCGTGAAGTGGGGGTCTGAAATTACGCAAATATGTGTCAGCCACTTACCAGAACCACAGGAAGATGAAAATCTTCTCATTGAGAATGTTCAAAGCTAAAACGCAGAGAGCATCGTGTTTCTGAATCGATCCTGAGGCACCGAACTTGTGGAATGTACACTTCGTCAATCTTGGAAATACTTCAATCTGTAATAGAGATAGAAACAGCGCTATTAATTTCATTGTTTGAAAAAGAGATAACTGAATTAGAAAAGAGATGTATTTGTCTCTTTTCCAAACCAAATATCCTGGTGTGGAAAAGAGACACATATTTTTTTATTCTCTCTAATATATAAGTACCATTATTTCAGCTTGGAAACTATTTTGCGGAGAGATAACTTACATTGCATAGATCGAAGTCATTTGGTAAAAAAATTGCAAAATAAATCTTCACAATCATTTTGAAATTAGACTTCTTAAAAAGTGACATTAATTGATAAGTGAATAAGTAACAATAATATTTACCATAGGGTCAGTCCGGTGCTCCTGGTTCATATTCGAAAATCTCACTACATCACTGCCGTACGTCAAGAACGCACCTCCGAGGAATGTGTCTAGGAAAAAGATATTGCCGACCTGAAAATAAAAAAAATACTTTAAATATTAAAATAATTCTAGGTCTAGCCTGTATACATATCTGATCGCATCGCAGTGACGATGTGAATCTCCGTCAAGTGGCCCAACGATAGGTCGATCAAGTATAATAAATAAAATCTTTGTTTTTTTTATTAATTGCACTTAGACCCGCGCACTAGGATTTCCTGTGTCGCGGGAGGCATGGACACACACAATCATAGCACACAAACATCCACACTCATCGCGCAAATGTTTGCCCCGGCCGGGAATCGAACCCAAGGTCCCCGGAGACACAGAAGTCATGTCACTGACCACTGCGCCACGGCGACCGTATATAGAATAGTACTTTACACTTATTGTATAAGAAATATTTATAAGAAACCCATGAATTGATACTTACCACGTTAATGAAGTTGAGTACTTCGCAGAAGAAATAACCAAACGAGTACGAATTGTGCATATGCAGAGTATCCAGGAGGTACTGGGCCAGACGCATCTGGAAGTAATATTGACATGGTGATTGGTGATATATATTTTAAAAGAGTTTTTATGGTTTATTGCATAAACATAATGCTAGGCGGGACTATAACTTAGATGGCAAATAGACAGGACGGTATTTTGTAGTCGTGGGTTCAAATCCCACTAGTAGCCGATTTTTTTCCTAAATTTGATCATATCTTTAAAAAAAATACATTATATATCAGAGAAAGATGATCACAGTGTATATAGCATGCGTTTTAAAAATATATTGATAGTAATAGTACAGTAATAAAAATATAAAAGCCGGCTTTCACATGAAGCTTAGGTGATAAACATTTTCATCTGGTTGTTAAAAAAATTAAGAGAATACCTGAACCGATTTCGATAAAATTGCTGTTCTGATCAATGGTTATGAGACCAATTTGAATTTATTTAATTTTCATAATACGTTCATAACTGACGTAAGAATAATATAAAGAAAATTATTGATAATCTCCCTCCTTTTTGAAAGTCGGTTAATAAAGAGTTGACAATGTAGCCAGTGCCATAAAGTCTGAGGTAAGCGAGCTATGAACTCTGGAGATTACGTAATGATTCCAGCGATCTTATTATACACGCCTTATTAGGGACATTCATCAAGTTTCATTAGAACTGGACTTATCTCAATTGAGCATTGAAACTAGATATGCTAGTTGAACCCGCCAATTGACTCCCGATTGACTACACAAGGTATGATGTGATAATACACGTATTGACTTGGAGCGATGATAGCTCAGCGGTCGGAGCGTCGGCTGGCAATTTGACGGATGTTCGTTCGATCACCAGCAAGCGCTAAGCAGGCTTGAGCTACCGGTAAAGGTAACACCATTATCTAATGCTTAGCATGGTGGTAGGGAACTTTCGATTATGTGCCTGGGTAGTCACCACCCTCAAGTTTAAAATATAGTATGTTCAGGCAGCAAACATTCTAAGTCTAGCGTGATTAAATGTTCGGCCAAATCGTCACTGACCATCAAGTGCGATCGATAGTGGTCAAACGCTATAAAGTATTTAAAAACGTATAACAGCCTTGATCCAGGTAAAATAGATACTTAACAGGAACAACTGTAATTGTTGTTAAATAAAATAAAAGGCAAAAGCAACTGCGTGTTTCTTCAAATTTTTTTTTGTTCTCACCTGACGATTTGACTTGTCATCGGCAATACTTGCTGTTGTACCACGCATACCATCTGAGATCATTCGGACCTTACCCTCTTCCCAGTTCTTCCAGATCCAGTGAGGAATGTAGAAAAGAATTCCCTGCAAAAAAACGGGTGAATTCAGGTTTTATCTTATTTGTTAACTATATCTCGATAATCTACGATGAACCGTTATGAAAAATTATTGAAGCAGGTAAAACCAAAATGAAAGTATAATTACCCATATCAGACCGTTATCTCATCCAATGTTTTTGTTTGATGGTTCAATGGTACGATTCCCGGACAGGTCAAACATTTGTGTGCATGAACATGTCTGTTTGTCCTGTGTCTGGGTGTGTATAAGTATATATATATCAGTCATCAGGTTACCATAGCTCAGGCTCTGCCTAGTTTGGGATCTGAAGACCTTGTGTGAATGTTAATAAATAAAAATAAATAAAGGCGATTAAAAGGATCTACCATTACATGTCTTACAAAATACCTGTCACTATTACATAAAAGCTTTAAGGCTCTTACACTTTAAGGCCGGTAGTGTGTTGTATTTTTATTTATTTGTTGTTATCTCTTTAGCTCGAAGAAACGGGAATTAGTGAAATGTTTCTCTCAATTGAGATAGCCGTAGAATACTTCGGCGCTGACGACAGACATACAGTTGCGTCATTCATTTACGTAAGTTGCCAACGGTACTCCTTGTGTAAGATTTGAGGCATTCGATTTGCTAAGATGGCTAAAGTTATAAATTTTGCCAATCATCATCACTTTACGGTGGCGACAATTAAAAGGGAATATATGTGTACATGTAAAACCGAGCTTGTAGAATATGTACAAAGACACAGTAGTGCTTAAGGGGTTAGCCGGTTCTGATGACATTACATAGGCTCGCGAGTGTTTACAGGCAGAAAGGGCGGGACACATCCCGCTGTGTGTTGATTTAAACTTATTTGTGTTTTTTTTTTTATTATTAAATTATTATTTTTTATTTTTAGCCCTGCCGAAGACGGGCGTAGTAAAACAGGTTTTAGTCTCATTTGAGTGTTCCCCTCCACGGAAATCTTTAGTAAAAGGCGAAAGATTTATATGTGTTGAAGGGAAACCAGTTTAAAAATGATCTTACATGTAATATGTACGGATGAGCTTAACCGGCCCAAAATATATCACTCATCACATTTTTAGTCGTTTCGATATCCTTCTCTTTTGGTGTACGACACAGTTCAAACGCATTTGTCGTAACTGAGAATTTTAGATAAAGGAAAAATATGATTTCTCGTAAATTATATTTCACTAATTAACTAGCAAATGAATCCAAATTTTGTTCAATCAAAATTAACATTAATGAATTGTTTATTATAAGTGGTATTTTTTAGAAGTTTATACGACATGTAGTACTTTCAACAAAATAAGCTAAAAAGACTCAAAATTGTCTATTTAGCAAATGGTCAAGCCTTGCAACTGACATGATCAGTGATGTGATTGACTTGACACTTTCAGATATTTTAATCGTAAATATGATATAATTTATCATGCAGCTGCAGCGAAATAATAAGCAATGAAAATAATTAAAATATTTGGTAAATATCCTTGCACTGATGTTATGTTTCTGTTTGGATATGCAATTAATGAAATCTAGTAATTAATGATTGTGAAATGACCTCACGACTCATTGTTCACAGCAGCATACATTTAGCGAGAATTCCATATGACATAGGTAATATATTTGAAACCCTACAGCTGATAACTGAAAAGTGAGTGTTCGGAATGGATAGTGTTGTTGGGAGAAGTTCATCTTTCAAGTTAATTATTTACCTGGAAGAACAGCATAAACGGCACCCACTGGTAGTAAGCATGAATTCGCTTTTCCTCTTCGTATTCATTTCCTAAGCCTGGGTGGACGAGGCCTTTGTGCTCGGCATTCGGAAGAGTGAAAGTGTATGTGATCCAGCAGTAGGTATTCAATACGTGTCCAGGAATGGCTCCGTCGCTGATGCACGATATGGGCTCGCCTGAAAAAGATAACTTGCAATCAGCTTCACAAAACCTACAGCGACTTGTCAATATTTGACATTGTTGAAAGTGCCTAACTACAAACTACATTCAAGTTCAAGGTACGTCTGTACCTTCAACAATTGCAATTCAATTAAGAGAAAAAGGAAAATGTTGAAACCATAATGCAAATTGTTAGACGCGTAGACCTGTTTTTTGCGGTTTTGTTTGGGATTTACGATGACTCATTGTTGCAAGTCATAGTCTTTCACAACGATTTAACCTGCCAGCAATGGTATTATATGTTTATATGAGGTAGATGTCGCACAAGCGCGCGGAAACTGAGGCGGCAAAATTAAGTCAATTGTAGTAATTTTCATTATTACGCGTATTTCAAGCGCAAGTCTAAACATATAGCTATCCTTTTCTATATTATTTGTACCGTATTATCTGTCGCAGTAAGCATGTTTATGTCGTAAAGGAACAAAATCTGAGCACCGCGCAGTATGAATATTCGTCATCTTTAGTAAAATTGCCTGCCAGCATCATTTGTTAAGTTTTTCAAATTGCCATTCAATTAAAATCATCTGAGTAACGGTTTGTTATCCCATGCCCTCGACATTGGAATGGATCAGCTACGGAAGATGCCAATATAGTCCTTACTGACGATGCTTCTGCCCCCGTGCTACCTTCCGCTATTGGGATGGCCATGACTGTAATCACCTGGCTCGTGTGTGTTTTGTTTAGCTGTTTCAATCAATAAAAATATACATAAGGAGAAAATATTGTAATGATTTATCCTTGTCTGTATCTCCCATCACTAATTTAAATGTTGTTGGTTTTTAATTTTAATGCATAACGCGTCGTTGGTATTAATATTCTCTAATGTAGGTATGTAAAATACACTTGTTCATCTGAATTTTGTGAGGAACAATACTTAATTTGAATGATGTCTATGCCTGCGGCATTCGCGGTTGTTTAAAAACATAAACTTGAAGTTTTGGATGGTTGGTTTTATAAAATGCATATTTATTTGGTTAAAACATGGAAAGAAGTGCGGAATACAATAAAACATTATTGTTTGTAGAACTAGCGTGGACCTGGCTATAGATGGCAATCTTTCAATAAACACCTGGTGTGTTTACGCAGTGTCATGCAGGTCCGCCAAATAATATCGAGTCTTCGACCAGATTGTCATTGAGCATCAAGTCGGTAATTGATATAAAGCTGAAACTCTAAATCTATCTATACTAATATTATAAAGAGGAAAGATTTTGATTGTTTGTTTGCATTGAATGGGCTCCGAACGGATTTGAAAAATTCTTTGACTCTTGGCAAGCTACACTAACCGCGGGTGACATAGGCAATATAATATTTTCAAAAAAATTACGGGTCCTAACAAAAACTGAAATAATGTATAACCCAATGTGTTAAAAAATTACCTAAGAATAAAATATTCTTTACATCGCTTAGTCTCCGAAATTACTAAACCCATTTGAAAAATTTTTTTACTGTTGAGAAGCTACACTATCCCCGGGTGATATAGGCTATGATGTTTTAAAAAAATGAGGGATGCTTACTTAAACTCAAATAATGTAACCCAATGAGTAAAAAAATGTAATTTTTAGTTTTGAAATTTTTTATTCGTGCTAAGCCAGGGCGGACCGCTAGTCAGTAATAAGCGAACCATATGTATACGTACTTTTACCTTACGGTATGAGCTACCGCAAACAAATCGTTTCTAGGAAAAATGATCACCAAATTTTGTGCGCATTGTGAAATTAAAATATGTTATTTATATAAATCTTATTCATACATTATAAATATCAACTGTTGATGTGTTCTATACTGTTTGAGGGAGTAATTTCGATCCGTTTGCTTTGTCAGAATAATGATAACAATCTACAACCGCAATTACGCAAATCAGGCACCGACCCGTAAAAGTCAGCTCAGTTTGGATCATGGATTATTTGACCTGATATCGTAAAACCACAAAACTGACCAGTGTGCATGACAATGAGGGGAGTGACTTCTAACTAACGGATGTTGTAGCGTTTGTATGGAATCCATTGACACGGTTTACCTCGAATCAGCTGACGTAGTTTATTTAAAGTTGGTTTAGCTAATACACCATGCTAGTTCTTTGAATTTGAAGTGTTTACCAAGTTATTTTTGTCCTTTTTGTGTCGAGTTCTTAAAAGTCTTGCGGTTTGATTTCACAACACATATTACATGTTCCGTTAAATATTAGCATTGAATTCTCGTATGTGACTCAACTCTTATTTAAACTAGACAGCTAATACACAAATTATATTGTGTATTAGCTGCGCCCCGCGGTTTTAGTCGCGTGGTGATGATGGTGCTGATGAAAATAAGCCTATGTGTTAATCCCGGGTATAAGCTATCTCCATACCAAATTTCATCCAAATCCATCCAGCCGTTTAGGCGTGAAAGAGTGAGAAACATACATCCATACGTAATAGGAAGTATGATTCTCTCAGTCGCATGCGTGCTAATTATTCCATAACGAGCCACTAAAGTCCACTTAGCATCCTTAGCATATTTATCACTGTCTTGTCGTCAAGAGATGAGTATTGTTCGAGACAATAGCAATCATAAAATAATTGCATTTATTGCGCATAAACTCTTATATCCTGACAACAATTATAGCGGACAATAAAGAATTTCATAATACCGCAAT
This sequence comes from Apeira syringaria, assembly GCA_934044485.1. Classification (NCBI taxonomy): domain Eukaryota; kingdom Metazoa; phylum Arthropoda; class Insecta; order Lepidoptera; family Geometridae; genus Apeira; species Apeira syringaria. Next base: position 6,046,706 of record OW203665.1, on the reverse strand, counting down.
ACAAATGGTTGCACGTAAACTACGCACTCCAGGGTGCCAATTCTATTATTTATTAAGACAAGCAATTCATATACAATGCAATAGTAAGTCAAATGTAATTATTAATAAACTTGGTATCACGCTAAAATAACAATTGCATTTCGATGTCATAGGTACCTACCTAATTACATTGCGGTAGAAATAAGTTCTGTGTATCTATAACAATTATACTTCAACTAGAATAGCAAAACTAGCTAAAACGACAATTCATCAATAATCCATGAGCAATATGTTTAGAAGAATTTACACACAGACGCTATACTTATCAGCATGTTTTACTATTTATTTATTTATTAGAACCCCAACATAATGTACACTGATACACGAAACTAAAAAAAATGGTGTCACTATAATTATAGGGGAAAACAGCTTGCGTAGAAAAGTGAGCGAGCAGTATCTAGCTATTGATGGCCACTGCCACAATGTGGAATAACATTTAAAAGGTTGGCCATCAATTTACAATACATAGAGAATAAAATTTATATTCTTAAAATATTTGAAAAGTAGTAGTTAAAGGTACAAAATAGAAATCAGGATTGTTGGATCGCTAATTTCAATTTGCCAAAAGATTCAATAAATAAGACCACTCTCTCGTTTTTTTTGTTACTAGTTATGTTAATAATAAAATTGTGCTATAATTATTGAGACACTTGATACATGTAATAATCTAGTAATAGGGAAAAGAAATTGTATACCACAAGTTAACAAGAGCCTGTCAAACCAGTTGGAACCACCAGACCTAATAGTGGGTCATGGTGAACCTCAACATATGAATAAAATGTCATACAAATGCAGCTAACGTTATTCTAGCATGCTAAGATTTGTAATCATATGAATAATCCAGATCATGAATTGAACAAAGCATTGTACCCTACGAACGTTCAACGTGCATTCGGCTCGCGATATCATTTGGTGTAGTATTGTCAATGCATTGTTAACTTGCATTTGATCCAAATTAGTTTTAGATAATTCCTGTAACGAAACTAATCTCTCAATGACCTATAAATTCATACAACTGTAAGCCATGCATAGTAACAAGACCGTATTGTTATCGCTAACGTGTTTTGATTGCTTGCACCTGGTGCGCAAATGCGATTGTTGCTAATATTTATACCGTACATGGTAGGTCTCATAAACCTAGATATCACGAACTGCAACGTAGTTGTTATAAAACAGACCTGAATAATTATAGCTACATAAGCTTTCTTTGTAGACATAACCACGGCGAGACGTGACTTAACGTTGGCAACTTGGATTGATGTACTTGTAAGAAGTTTATACGCCGTCACAAAGTATAACGAACGCGCATATTGGAAAGTTACAGACAATGAGGTGTGTCCTAATGACCCCACTAGTCTTAACTGTACAGTAAATAAGTACTAGTTTGACGTGTTTACCTGTGATTTTTCATAGCTTGGGAACCGCTAAAAATATAGCGCTATAAGATGAAAAATCAAGTTTGAATATTGTAATACGAGACGTCGATAATAACCCTAAATACATGAGCTTATTGAGTGGCTATGTTTACATTAGTAGATCATCAAACGAGGGGCACGCGATAACATGAACATAAACAGCGTTTATGGAACGTGTTCCAGATGATACTGTGGCCACTTGAGTTTGGCCTGCACTGGAATCACGTATTGCTAGGTCGTGATGACTATTGTCGTGGGAATATCGCGTGTTACAGTTAATCGTCGAATTAACGCCAGCAATCGTTTCATTAATGACTTACACGTCATAATTGTCAGTAGCACTACGTACGTACCAACCGTACGTGCCTACAAATATCGTTACGTGTTACATAATTGCCATTTTCACTAGGGATCATTAACAAATTACAATTTTATTGGTATGCCTAAAGTAACTAAAAATACACAAATTATGCTTAGAATTCAGCCTGGACGGGTCTCGAACCCGGCAATCCGGAGTATGGACTCTGGATGTTCGGACCAGATTTTTATACCTATTTCATACGTAACCCTTAGACCCCCACAAGCAAAAGATTTCTAAATTTAAAATTGTCATATTTACGTGTGCGAATGGGCAAATCAATTTACGATATTAATTAGTGTAGTTGTAATAAAATGCATGCATGATTCACAGGCAATCATATAATATGTAACTTTTATTATTTCACCATATTTTCCTACGGATGCGTTGACTAATGGAAAATGGTAAAAATGGAGTTTATTATAGTCAGAATTGTGTATTCGCATAAATAGTCATAATTTTTCCACTGGGTATTTATCATGAGTAGTGCAATCAGTGTGACAATGCTTAGTACAAGTTCAGTGGACCCGGCTTGCTCCATTGAATTGAACTTTATCACGTACGTTTACGCTCGTGTTTGTTTGTAAAACTAATTTGTAATGACGTCTCAATTTGGGTAACTGTTACATACGGGGTTCCTGAACAATGACCTAAAAGTGATTCATATATATACGGTATTTGGTAATTGTCCGTCTGGCGGAAGACTGTTACTTCCGAACACTTCTGTGTCTATAGGTTAGTCGAATTTAGGCAATAGTTCCTAGGTCGCGATGAATGAAGCTATACAGATCTAATTAGTCCGTTCGCTTGAGTTATGTATGACGGCAAACTTTCCCTCGCTTTCTTAACGCGCTCAAGCAATATCTTTGAGAAAGTAGACTTTAACGTAGCATACCAAAGATTTTTATTTTTAACTATGACATTTTGTGTTCACGTCATAGCACAAAATCTGACCTACCTAACATAAACAAACCGTACTTAATATGCTTAATTGTCTATTCAATATTCTGATGTAAATTGTGTGGCATGTGGCATCTTTGAGTCAAGGCTCTTTAAATAAAATAACGTAAAGTTATTAATACCTACTTCCATTGTAAATTTGATAAACAGAGAACAAATATGCATGTCATTTTTTTCATAGGTGTTTCATATTTACTGTTGCTCGTCTAGCGCATGAATAGCTAAAGTAAGTATAAAGTGCGGCTGATATTGCAAAACGGAAACACACGCCCCAATTTTATTAAACTGACACATAGGTATGAGTAACTCACCGATAAGGTTATTTGCCGTGACGAGGATGCAGCATAAGAACAGAATAGCTGATGTGATTCTGTAGTGCATCCTAAACACCATGTTGTCGATGATAGCTTTGTCGATCAGGTAGCGGACTTTGACGAAGCCCGCCACCGCAGACGCCAAACCAAACACTGCCATCTTGTATCTCTTTGTTTACCAACAATATCTGGAACAATAAATAAAATACATACATATACGACGATACGTAACCGACTTAGCTCGGTGACAAGCGCCATATGCGTTTGCTACCTATACAGAATTAGAATAGAAACTTAAACAGTAAACTTTATAGATGTTTTGATGGTACCAATGTGGGCTACAGCTGTCTCCGCGGCACTTGTGGCATGTCTTGTTCCGACGTCTTTATTTACATGACCATATCGGTTGATACTACCGGTTGAAGAATGGGGGCATGGTTTCCCAACTTCTTGAATTCATTAATTCAGTAAACCGTTAAGTGAGAATCAAGTAAATGCACAGTTCTGTCTACTCAGTCCTCTCAATCAATGACCCCAAACATAATTTAACGAAGCGACTACCTTTCGCCCACGCTCAACGACACTCTTGGCTTCGTCGCTTTTTTGAACTAATATTTTTTTAACACCGTTTGACCGCTCTAAAAAAGTCACACGTGTGTGAACCGGCTTCTCATTATTAACTTTAGACTTTTTTTAGTCTTTGTCTATTCGGAGACCGTCAGAACTTCCTTTAGTATTCCCGCGTAGACGCACACAATAAAGACAATTCATGACAAATGGATCCAACCTTGACGACTCTTGATCCCGTTCCTACGCGGTGTCATGTGTCCAGCATTTGCTATTTAGGTCGATTGCGAGGGGCTTGAATAATGCTGGAAGCGTGTGTTGTGAATGGATCGATATCATATTGTTCTTAATTGGTACGATTGCACTGTGGGCAAGATTTTATTGTTTTATTCTGGCGTCTTATGTAACCAATGTAATCTGTTTCAAAGAATTTGCTAACGTGATCATAATAGCTGCTAGGATCGGCTGCGGTTCAAGCGAATGGTGCGCCTGCGCAGGGCATGTGTCGGGTCGTCGACCGGCGCTGTTCGTGCGCCTCCTGCGTTTTGAACCCCCCTCTCCCCCGGCTGGTTTACCTCAACCGACCCTGGGCAGATGCATTGCTTGGTAACGCGAAATTTACGAGGAAACCAGTTTACCTGACGACAAATCTTTGCTAATTCTGCACGTCTCGCGACTCGAGTTTATTTGAAAAAGTTGATTCCATGAACTTGAAGTTGTCTTGCGCATGCCTTGTTAGATTATTTATTAAATTAATTATAGGTAAGTCATTATTATTAGGATAATAAACGCTGAATGTTAAGAACATATAAGTGAGAAACCGTAACGAATGTATTCAATACCATAGAAACGCTTTTCCAAATAGATTTACTACTCGACATCAGAGGCATTCAACAAACGATGAGAGTAGCCTGGGTAGTGCCCCATTTTCGGTAAGTAGGTATCTAATCATTGTTTGCTAACGTGTTACTGTACTGATAATGCAGGAGGGCAGAGCGTCGCCGTTGTCGGGACTTTGTAACATTCCATCCATTTTAGGACAGCGACGGCTCCAACGAACGCATAGGTACTTCCCGTCGGAATTGTCTTTTAATGTATTTTGTGTCTTAACCATTCCTCGTTTAAATTATCTTTATCTGTTGCTACGTTTTATATTCCTCAATCCTCCATTTATCTAAGTGTGTACACGCGTCGCATTATTCATGAACCATACAAAATCAAATTAATTTCTATTTTTTTAGGTTAAAAAAATACTGTGTAAGGATATCAACTAGATTGTAATTTTTAAACTTTCGCGATTCGAACACATTGGTAATAAATCTTGATCAGGCTTGATCAGTCTTCTCGTGACCAAGACCAATGCAACTTGGTCGAAACGTCGAGGTAAATAAATTACTAAATGTTTTGGAATTCCCGCGATCAAGCCCCGATTGATTTATTAACAATATCAAATCAACTAGATGTTTTATACTATAATAATAAGACTACCAGTTGAACAACCACACAGGCGTGGTCGGTCGTCTTATAAACTTAAATAACTCGGCACTCGGCACGCGTTGTATCTGAATGCTCACTAATTGCGGCTGATGAGTGCTGTCTCCGTGTAATAATCACATGTCTGAGCATTTTCACTTTGTACTTTTGCATTAAAGCAACAATGCTCGTAGTATTGAAATCGTTTTTAGGACTAAATTACTTTGGCGACTAATTGTGTAATTGTTATAGCTTTATTTATTACTAGCTGCGCCCTGCGGTTGAACCCGCGTGGTGATGAAAAACGGTGATGATGGTGATGATGAAAATTAGCCCCTATGAGTTAATCCAGGGTATAAGCTATCTCCATACCAATTTTCATCGAAATCCGTGTAGCCGTTTGAGCGTGAAGAAGTAATAAACATACACACAAACTTTCGCATTTATAATATTAGTAGGACTAGCTGCGCCCTGCAGTTTCATCCGCGTATAATACGGTTTTCCCCCTACCCCAATGATCCCGCGGGAACTATACCTACTTTTTTGGGATGTAAAATAGCTCTTCATTTCAAATTTCATGAAATTTCATTTAATTTTATGAAACTACATAAAAAAATCATCATCATTTAAAATATCCTCCTGTTTTTGGAAGTCGAGAAATATTTAACAAATTTTTATTTTTCTGTTCTCTCTATTGTCGGTAAATTTTCTTAATTTATTCTTACTGGACACATGCCTATATTGCCGTGCAGTGAATCGTCGATTTGTCTTCCTTTCTCGTGTCTCGGCACGCTCGCTCGCGGCTACTCGCTCTGCCCCGCTTGCTCCAACCGGGCAATGACGTCCTCATCTAATATAATTAACTCCCATTGACTGCGTGAACGTCGGTGGCATTCCACCATCATTGTTTACCTCGTTGGGAAACTATGTGAAAAGGGCGCACGTGGTCATATCACGCGAATAGATAAACAATAAATAATCCGCTTGAGATTCATTTTTGATTGTCGTCAAGCGCAGAATCCGCTTTCCGTCACGGTCTAATGCGACAACCATGCGGTAACGCGCTTGTATACTCCGCGGTTGTCAGTTCTACTAAAATATCATACGATCACATAATCATAGCTTGCAATTATTACAAAATGGTAATCTTAAATTCCTACAACACATAGATGACATTAAGAACATCAATCGCAACCACGTCATAATGAGATACCTACATATTATTTATCATAATTTAAGGTCAAAGATGCGATATCTTAATCGGTTCGTAAACAAAAACGCTCACTGTAAAACATGCGGGCTAACATCGCGTGTGGTGCATTCATAATGAACAACTTTACTGTAATCGGCTTTCGAACTCGACATTACACAACTCGATCGAGATGGCATTCAATCGGATAAGGAAAATATTTCTCCAAAAGCCAAAAGAATCAACGTTATGCAAAACGAAACGATAATGATGAAACTATAAAAGTAGAAAAAGGAAAAGAACACGAGCGTGACTTTATTGTTAATTCGCGTCAATTTGGTATAAAAGCCTGGGAAACGAGACATTATACGGACGCTTGCGGAATACCAAAACATGTTTGCAAGTTCATAGAATTATTAGAGGTTATCGCGTGGCGCTCAGTGGCATCATCGATGCAGGTGGTATGGGGCCTCCGTGTCTGGAATACGGAGAGTCGGTTAGAGATGACCCCTTTTGTGGCAATACCGAAATGTAAATGTTTGAACATTTACACGTCACCTGCAAAAGCGATTGTTACCTATTTCAAGTATGCCACACGAAATTCAAATACTTCGAACGGTTGCACGACTGATTGGAAAGCAAAGAATTTCAATTTGACCTTCTCTCTACGATTTGTCGTTGCAATCATTTTTAGCTCATTACTTTATTGCATTTGGTAAATGTTTTGTAATTGTAGTTTTAAATTAATCCACATGATTTCATTATGATATCATATCATAATGCAGTGAATGATATTATCATTCACTGCTTCATATATAAGAAAAAGCATAAAATATATAAGAAGAAAAGCAGTGAATGATATTATCATTCGCTGCTTCATATACGTTGTTATTTCGTTTGTGAATTGTATAGTTTCTGTTTAATGCGAAGCAGGTAGCTATTAAATGGTTTTTGTTTCATTATATTAACTTGCCCTTGGGAAACATCTTCATTGAATGTTCGTGGAGCGTAAAATATCACGCGTGTACAATTATGACTAGCAAGTCGCCATTAACGTTTTTGTTTGATACTTCATAATTTCTAAAAGAGGTTACTTGCTGCTGCCCGTGTTACTAGAAATGTGGCAGAATTTTTCTAACCCTCTATTCCATTGCTCGACCTTGCTATGTCCGTTCTATTGAAATAGTTCTCGGTAATAAATGCCGTCCCTTCCCCTATGTTCACCCAGGTAAAAGAGCACACAGCGGCTACCTACCTGTGATTGTGAGAAATATGAAAACAAAATTTATAACGGATTTAACTTTAAGATATTTGTTTTTGAGAGGTCTTAATTCAGTTCCGGTGAATTCCTTACACCCGCCATTTCTACGTCAAGAAAGCGGGTGAAATAAAAAGAAATGCGATGACTATGCATAAGGCTTTTGTTCCCGCACATGCATGCTGTCAAACGGCATTCCTCGCCTCGTCGATATGAGTTAAGCGCTTCTCGATCCACAAAGCTTTTGTGACACAACTTACCTTTTTAAACTTAACAGTAACTTTATAACTCGCCACCAGCCTCTTTATAGTGCACAACACTCACTAATATATGTATAAGTCTATGTTATCACAATTGGTTTTGCGTCATGATATTATTCGGGATGTGTCAATAAAACAATTGGGGTAAAACGAGTGGCAAAGTGGGTTCCGGGTGCGAGCGACACACCAGTCGCTCGCGGGTCAAAAACACAAACTGGAAAGGGCCGATTTGCCTCCTGCAAGCGCGGTGCCGCGCGGCGTGACTGTGCCGAAGAGATCACTGCGTGCGCGCACGTTTCTTTGTCTCTTTCGCACTCTGCTGGTCATCAGACGCTCTGTCACACCTCTCGCTCTTGCATCGTAATGCACAGTAGTCGGTAGCTGAGAAGCTTCGGTGAACGAGTTCTGTCGAGGGTTTTGACTTGGTCTCGAGGCGCGGCGCGCCTTTTCTTCATGGACGATACTTTTTACTTGCTATTTTTTCTGACTATATTACCGCTGGCTTAACGATCGAGGATCGCTTGCGGCTGTTAATTAACACATTGTCGGTTGCAGTGGTTAGATGGAATAACTGTCCAATAACTAGGCACTTATGAGATTTGATAGATGGCTTTGTTCACATAATACGGGTTCGCGATTATGGTAATTGTGGATGATGTATTCGTGCAGGAATATAAAATGTTGATATCTCATGTGTTTTGGCTACGTCTAAACATTTATTGTTGTTATGAGTCTCGGGAATGATATATAAATATATTTTTTGAAATTTGTAGATCGTAAGTACCTCCTACCTATAAATGTTTTACAATTCGAGTTCGACTTATTTTTCTTGAATGCTATTTTCAAACTAGAGCATGTAATTCAAAAATATCTCAGTGCATAGATAAGGGATAAGTAAGGGACTGCGTACACGTCAATTTTATTGTGCAAAATATTGATTGTATAATTAGGTTCAAATTTACCTACTTCACATATTGATGCAAAAAAGAATATAGTTATTGTCCTATGTATCGATATAAATTATTATTTTTTAAATGTATACTGGCTAGCTTAATATAAAAAACATATCAATATTCATTGGCTGCAAGTTTCTATCATTTATATTATAGTCATCATCATCATCCTCATCTCAGCCATAGGACGTCCACAGCTGGATATATGCCTCCCCATCAAATAGATATTTGGATCTATTGGAGCACACTTAAATATCGTAATCGACCCGATAATTTAATTGATACATTAAATCGATTCGTTAAAGCTAAAACATATAATTATTTAGCTTAAAAACCTTAAGAAACCTGACTGTAACTATGTAAAAGGCATGGATTTATTTCAACATTTTCTTGAAAATGAAGGGAAAAAATCAATATAAAAGTTCCGACACAGACAAAACGTTCCCGACAAAAAATTAATACCTAATAAAACAAACATAAATATATCTCCTTATCCTCAAAGCTCTTCGAAATTCATCTCCTGGTTGGGTGGGTCTAGGGACCTAGTGATCTTACACCACGAACCCCACACCGATGGTTCGTGGTGTAAGAAGTGTAAGATCCACATCTGAATCTCTGAGTCTTGTTGAGAGTGGTGGGTCTATCGAAGTACTCCTCAGAAACAGGCGCGAAGTTACGTATGTGTGTCCAATTTGGTCTCCGGTGTCTGTTGACCCGAGGGTCACGTCATAATCGACTAACAATGATCAAATCAGACACATGCAAGGATCAAATACACTTTATGTCACGTTGCTGCAATTTATTTCTATTTTCATCCTTTATAACTAAGAGTAGATTGCTTTTACTTCGCCGATTCGAAAACGAGATATTATTTCGAATGCGGGATTGACGTATAAGGTATATGGAGTTAATCCTACTAATAAATTAAATACGAATACAAGGGTAGGACCTACTATAAAAAAATACCAAAAATGGACCGTCTTCATCACTCAAAACTGTGAAATAACTTGTCGAAGTCGGTACCATGACCACAATATTTTTATATTAGTTACCTGTTTTGATTAAATGGAATCACACGAGAAGCACCAGCTTTTAAATAAAAAAAGAATCATTGTAATCGGTTCACATAGTTGAAAGTTCTGAGGTAAAGAACCTCCTCCTTTTTAAGGTCGGCTTAAAGTTGACCAATCTTTATTGAATCGAAAACCTCTTCCTTTTTGGAAGTCGGGTAAAAATAGGGAGTCTCGGGTGATTTATATTTTTTTGTGTGGGTCTACCACACAAAAAAACATCATTAAAATCACATCCGTTTTGAAGGTATTCGATAACAAACTCTGTGACACGAGATTTTTATATTATGTACTGGGTAGATAGACACTCTTATGTGGAAGTGTGTCACGACTCGCCCGCTTGTCGATCGGACATTGACATTACCCGGAAATGTGTTATTCGCGGAGATTTTAGATATTTAGATTTATTCTTCCACTAGTATTAAAATGCGCACTGAAAAAAGAACCCATGGTCTACAGATATCAAAATAGTACCGTACCTAGTAAGTACGTACCTACATACAAATTTCTTAGTTCTCAAGTCACGAATGAATTAGTGTTTTCTAAGTAACACCAGATTATCGCTTAATATAAAGTGAATCGTGATTAAAAGTAAAATTAAAATAAATAGAAGAGCCTACTATTGTGTTCAGTGATTTTTACCGCTCGAAGATTTCGTTGATGTCTTTTGTATCGCGATTTAAACTTGACAACCTCCTTTCAATTCTTAGAACATATAGCCTATGACTGATTTGAAAGTGATCCAATCAGTTCAACGATTCACTGGCGTGTCGACAAAAACATTTAGCTAATTTGTTTTCCAGAAATACTTTGTTTGCTGCGGATAAAATGTTGAAGTGGTATTGTATTTGTAGATAGTGGTACTTGATAGCAAAATTCGAGGAAAAATATTAAAATTATACGGTGATGGAATCTATTTTATTATGAAATTGCGATGCGTTACTTTTTTTGCAAAACTCGCTTTGCCAGTTTGCTCTGTCATGTTGTAAACTCTAATGGGATCTAGACGAGAGGTCTCAAGGTACCTAGCTTTTGACTCATGAATAATTCTGTTAGGTGAATGACCTTTGCTTGTGTAGGTGGTGTTATTTAACTTGGCATTCGTGTCAAGTCATCATTTGACCATAGCTGGTTGAGGAATGTAGAATTATGGTTAAGTAAAGCAATTTATTTATTTTTATCTCTCTGTTCTACAACGTGGTGGTATCTTTGTTAATTAGCTATATCTTAGAAAGCTTGCATAAATGGATGTTTGCTCATCATCATTATCTCATAGGACATAGGCCTCCCCCATTGATTTTTACAAGGACTGGGTGGGTGCGGCTCTTGGTATATATATTTTTGTCTTGAGTAAACCCTTAAGACAAAAGGGCCGAAACATTACAGAGGGTTTTAACAGGAAGAAAGTGCAGGACAAATCCTAATGCGTGTTGATTTAAAATATTACATATGTACTTCACATAATGACATACCTACGGGTTCAAAAAAATACTTATCATATTCTTAGACATTTTATTATTTTCCTTCTGGAGTAAGACACAGTACAAGCGCATTTGTCGTTACCGCGAGAATTTCTAATTAGGGAAAAATATGGTTGCTCGAAAATATTTCTTTATTAATGAATTAGCAAGTAAAATCAAATTTTGTTGAATCAGAATAAACGTTCATGAACTGTTCTCGTAAGTGGTAAATTTTTTAAGTTTATGAGACACAAGCTGCGCTCCGAGGTTTTACCTGCGTAGAGATGATTGATGATGATGATGAAAAGTAGCCTATGTGTTATTTCGGGACCTGAAGTACATACCAAATTTCATCCAAATCCGTCCTGCAGTTGATGGCGTGATTGAATAACAAACATCCATCCTTCCATCCATCCATCCTTCCAAACTTTTACATTTATCATATTAGTGGGATGTAGGACTTTCAACAAAATAAGCTGTAGTAAGATAGCTATACTTATGTAGGTCGACACAAGTTTATATTGTGAATGTGGGTAGGTATTGTTATATAACATGTAAGGTTACCCGGTACCCTCGAGATCGAAATAAATCAGTGTTCGACCAACTTGCTTGTGTTACTACATAAGTTGAAATGGCCTAAATTGTCTATGTAGCAAATGGTAAAGATTTAAACAAGTTGGCAGCTGAGTTTTTTTTTAAGAGCCTGATAATCTAATATCGGCAGACATCAGCCGCTGTCGCTGCCGCAACTGGTTTGGTGACCTTTCCAAAGTGCACACGTCGCGTCGCCCGCTTCGATCGGACTAATAGATGTTCTTTTGTATTTATCGCCTTTATACGTAAAAAGAATAAATGATACAAAAACTGAACTGAAGTACTAGGAACGGATTGATATATTGCTTTGAATTATAGTTTAGTTGGTGGCCATGATTAAGTATGATGAGCCCAAATCTCTTTTTAGCTTCCGTTCTCGACAGCACGCTAATGTATGTTATTTATTGGAGAGTAGATATATAGATAACACGTGTTACGGTTTGATATGTTCTCTCTCTTTATTTATAGTAATATATGATATATATATGTTATAATGTGAAAGGACAAGCCAGCTGACATGCACGTGGTTGCACTTGCCGTGGCCTACGAGGGTAATCTACTAATTTTTAACCGACTTCAAAAAAGGAGGAGGTTCTCAAATCGACCCGTTTATTTTTTTATATGTTTGTTACCCCAAAACTGACGACTGGGTGAACCGATTTTGATGATTCTTTTTTTATTCGAGTTCAGTATAGACCCATTTAAATTTCATCAAACTCGGTCCAGCACTTTTGAAGTTACACCAATAACTGAAAAATGCGTAAAGTATATGCGGGTGAAAAAATCGGTGAACATACACAATGAGAATTATGATCCCGTGAGTAACAAAGGTCACTGAAAAGTGTTAAAAAAAAATGATACCAAAAAATGGAACCGACATCAACACTCAAAAGTGTGAATTAAATTGTGGAAGTCGGTAGCATGAGCACAATATTTTGATAATAGTTACTTTTGACCTATCATGGTAGCGACTTCGATAAGTTATTTCACACTTTTGTGTCTTGAAGTCGGTTCCAACATTTAACCGGCAGCCCTGCCGCTTATACCATTACCTACGTTACCAATAATGCCTCACCAATGACATTCATCTTTTCATTGGTGTTTCCTGATAAAATCAATTAGGAAGTGAAGTGACATATGATAGACGGTAAGCCTGCGGTACGAAGTTGAGTGAAACCCAATAAAAAAACGTAAAAGTCCGTAGCCTGTTACTGGTTATAGCTTGCTGATTATAATATATTTTAAGCCTGTTTTGGCTTAGCAGCTCATTAAAAACGTCTTAACGATTATGAAAAAGTTTTTTTTATATATTTATATACTGTATATATAAATCTGGCGTTAGACTACTATCTCATTTGATGAGACCCATAATACTTACTGGCTCTCAAGGACTGCTGCCTGAACACACTATGTATTTGGTGACTGATGACTTGATGACTAGCCAGGCGGGTACTGGAGAGTACCCTAACCCTATGCTAGACATCGAAGAAAACATCATGGTCTGATATTAAATCAAGATCCCTATCAATCGATATTTCGAATTAATATTAGCAGTCCGCTTCCAATCGGTCCTTATGGAAATCAATGGGGGAGGCGTATGTCCAGCAGTGGACGTCCTAGGCCTGAGATGATGATGATGATGATTATGATTAGCAGTCAACCAAACCTGTCTAAATTGGGCTTCGAATCTGTGCGTATACCGTTTCAAATATCAGACTCAGCGCACAAACTGTTATCTACTATTTTTCCTCTACATCTCACTTCATGGTCGGTAATGATGTCATCTGAGGTAGTCATTAGACCTGGAAATTCGAATACCAATCGACAGCAGCCTTAACATTGTGGATGCAACTGTTAAAACTTTGAGGGTGCTAGATAGATAGGCGGGAGAATAAAAAGTGCCTCACCATGCCGTGGGTTTCACCGAAAGCTTAAACTGGTACCGAGATCCGATTCGAGGATCTTTGCCTGATCCAAAGCTTGTCCTCACATCGTGGGGTATCATCGTCTGATTATAAATTGAACTACTTCGAGTTAATACAGTTATTATAACGAAATTTGTCATCACCAGCGATTTAGAGTAGGTACATACAGTCGGACATTTATCTGCTTAGATGGAAAGTTTTTATTTCAATTTCTTAGAAACAAAACAAAGGGTGTAAACTGAACCGATGTGATTGTTTCAAGCATTAATTGCATATTCGAAAATTAGTTTAACTTGTATTTAATTATGCATTTTTACGCGACTACAGACTAAAATAAAGAGGTATTCGAATACATACTTATAAATTACGGACCACACAAGGATTTATACTTGGTTATGTTGTGTTGGCAATTCTCTTGTTTCTATTTGTTTTTGTTATGCTTTCACGACCACATCGTCGATAACGATATGTTGTCACGCTCTCAAGGACTGCTGCCTGAACCCACCATGTCTTTTGGTGACAGTTTTTCAAATTTGACGGTGGTAGCTAGCCAGGCGGGTATAGTACTCGAAAATACCCTACCACCATGCTGGAAATTTAATAACGATGTTACCTTCACCGGAAGCTCAAGCCGTTTATGTGGAACGAACCAACGTCCGTCAGTTTGACAGCTGACGCTCCTACCGCTGAGCTATTATCATCGCTTCGAAATCGGTGCCATTCTAACAATGTCTATTGAGTAGCTTATGAGATGAGATTCTTGTAAATTGTATCGAGACCCACATGTGTCGATCGATACACTATGGTCAAAGTTTGTCAGGAAATGTAGTCGTAATAGCAAAAAAAAAATGAACAATGGCATACAGTTCCAAAAAAGAGGTTGGTTTATCAAAAATGTTGTTCCGGACCGCCACCAATTAAACATTGTGTGAAGTGGATGTCTGTATGACAAATTTATAGAATCGGTGTTGTGTTTGTATCTTTGAAGATAACTGCTTGATACGTTATGGGGTTTGTTATCTACAAACCGACTAGGACTCACGTGGTAAATACTGGAAAATTACTCTTTTATTTAAATGAAGCAAATAAGTTCGAAACTGGTCGGAGAGTAATTTTCCAGAATTTACCACGTGAGTCCTAGTCGGTTTGTAGATTACAATAATGGTAGAAACATTAAGGGATCTTCAGTAAATTTAACTGAACGGCAGTTTGTGTCAATATTTTTATCTGATCTCATACTGAAATAAAAAGATTAAAAAATAAAAACAAAACTTGAATGACAACATTTACAGATAAGCCATCGAAATAAATTTCAAATATTACATAAAATGTTTATATATACAGGCTCCTGTATGGACAACTGTATACCAACTTTAGCTTGACCGAGGAGGTTGCAATGCAGTTTTTTTGTCATAATCTGTGGACGCGGCGTAACACGCATGCGCGATCAGCTAATAGATTTTGGCGCTAATCGTTTTCAAATAAATGCAAACATAATGCTGTAATTTTGCGTAAATTTGATTATCTATTTTATGAGATTAGATGAAGTAGTCTATGTATCACGCCTACGGCTCACCTTTTTAACTTACACTCGTATTTTAAGAACCTTTATTATGAAACAGTTTCATAAACTACTGTTTTATAAGAATGAGCAGTTATCTAAGTTCTGGTTAAAAATGAACTCTAAATTTGCCAAGTTGATTGGGTGAGCCTAATAATACTGCTTTAAGAATGTGAAGGCTGAAGGAAGCATGACATCATGATCTGCGGAAATTTCATCAATCGGGTGTTACGATGACTATATAATATGTATAGATTTATAGATATTTCGTAGACCTCTTAGAAAGGTGCGTATCCTTAGTATTTAATAAAATTCATCCAGCGTCCATACGTAACCAATTCCGGTTATCGTCCGTCTACCTAAAAGGGTATTTACATTTGTTCATTAAAACTTATTCATTGAAATGAAGCATCAACCGCATGACAATTATTTGTCCTAACCTACCTTAGGTTGAGAAGAATGATTGTCATGCGGTTTATTCAGAAAATTTATCAGTTGTAAAATACCTATAACAATATTCACATATGCAGGACCACTCATGTGCTGTCGACATGAATTCTGCCATGTTACATTGCTTAGAAACAGAAAAGTGGAATATGATCCTTAACGTCTTAATGTTAAAGTTACTGTTTGCTAATTTTATAGTTTGCTTAGCGGAAACATGACTCGTGCGTGATTCGATTGAAAGCTTTGACTACAACGGTCGTTACGTGACCGATTATCTCCTCTCTAATTTACCATTTAATATAACTAGTTTTTGCTAAAACCTATCATTACTATATTTGCTATCTCCGCAGACTCAAATAAATGCAGGATGATCGACATTCAAATTGCAAACGTTTAAAACGTTTCAACTTTTATTCAAGATAAACGATAGATGCCTAAACTTGAGATGTTTGAAATTATTTGCATTTGAGGGTAGGTATTTACATTACAAGATCAGGATAATTTTGTTATTAAAACTGACGTGGTATTGACACATTATGAATGTATAAACACGGGAGTTACTCACGTAATAAGTCAGAGGGTTCCCACTATAGATTCAACCACATTCGGTGGTCGTTTTCAAGGAGAATACGGGGCGTTCGCGGACGCGGTTCGCCTAGTACTGCAGGATAATTTTGTTCAATCCCATTCTATAGATCACACTCTGTCTTCTCTTCGACACCATGTTTTGTTTAAACTCAAACACTAAAGATACTCGTATATTGAAATTTAATAGTTTTAAACTGATGTGTTTTGAAATTGAAATTATTTATCTAACAACATTTTTTTTAGTTGAGGTACGTCGATGTCACGTAATGATATTGGTTGAAGAATACATAAAAGTATAAGTAGTATAGGTTAACCTATTATATCACGTGAAGAGTATTTTATTTCAAAGGTTAAAATGCCCTCTCATGAATGAGTAACTCGAATAACATCTTGTTAGTTTCCGGCTCCTATTATATTATTACGATTGTTCGATTAGTAAGAAAAAAAAGCTAAAAGCGTGTTTGTAATTAAATTATTATAATATCGAATGGAAACCCAGTGTGACTATATGGGATTGGATTCTAATCCTACGATCCGATGAGAAATACGAAAGTCTAGTTAGCGAGTGTTAAAAAAAATACATACAATTGAAAATGTAACCTCCTCCTTTTTTGAAGACGGTCAAAAATGGCATTAGCTAAATTTACCAGTGTTGATTGATAAGATTTACATTATATATAGGTAGGTACGTTTTCTTCAATAATAGTTAATGGAGAAAAATATACTACAAAAACATATATCAAGTCTAGTAGTGTTTGAATTTGTTTGACTGATTTTCGTACTATTTTTAAATTATTCGGTTTATCTGCCGCAAATGACATCATTTTATTTATAATATCTAATTCTATTTTATTGTACTATGTAATTTGATAACCACCATTATTTGTATGCCAATATGGCTGATCACAGCTTGCACTGATTACATTATTTTGACATCATTATTTATAAACCTGTGTATCACAAATTAAACATTTTGAATTTGAATTTGAATATTATCTGTAATATTAGTCGCCTTATTCCGCATGCACGAGTGACCTTCAACAGTTTATATTTTCTCATCGTAAGGAAGAGATTTCTGGATGAAGCTTGAAAAACCGTTATGCTGGATGGGTCCTGACCTTAGCATGAGAAACGAAGCTTCACAAGACACTTAAGGATTTTTGGAATATCAATACGACAAAACCTAACCCAAAACCAAAAACCTTTTGTTTCGGGTGATGTTAAGGGATTTCCAGAAGATGATTAAATATTTATCGCGTTTTTCAATTTTATTTTATTTTATTTAACAACATTCACACAAGGTCTTCAGGTCCCAAACTAGGCAGAGCCTGTACTATGGTAACCTGATGACTGATATATATATATATACTTATATACATATACACATCCAGACACAGGTCAAACAGGCATGTTCATACACACAAATGTTTGACCTGCCCGGGAATGGAACCCGGGACCAGCGGCTCAGAAGGCCGAGTGCTACCAACTGCGCCAACCGGCTTAATTAATATTAAAACACCTTAAAATCCGTTTAATTAAAGTTTTAAAAAAGCATGAAATAGTTTTGTCAATTTATGCGTAGGTACTACCCGTATGTCTGGTTATATCAATATTAAAACCAACGATTCTGATTCATAAGCATTGTCAGAACAGGTAAGCACTTTACCACCTAACTTTTCCTCGTATTATACTTCGTGCTTCGTCCTCGAGATTAGTAACCTGAAATCTTTATACATTGTAGTAACGCCTACGTGACACCACTCTTTGCACTAAGTTGAGAGTTTTTTTTTTTTTTTTTTTTTTTGTTTTGGAGGGTACTTTCTTCTCCTTGCTCTTTCCCGTCGCTCATAGCGTCATTTCGCTTTTTAGTGCTCCACCACTCAACACTATATTTTAAACTCAGTGCCGGTTTGATTTTTTCGAAGTGTTAACCGCCCCTAGTTAAAAATTACGACAAGGAAACGCGAAATAGAATATGATATCGCGAAAAAAATAAATAAATAATAATAATAATAATTCAAGGAACTGGAACAGAAGCTAACAAGTGATGATTATCAAAAACTCGTATCATCGAGTATTCGTCGTCTTCCCATCGCAAGAAGCATCTCCTTCTTCACCAATCTCGCCAGGTAATTAGCATTTTAAGACTCAAGTAATCAGTATTCGTGTAATGTTCCTAGTACCTACCTACTTTGTCTGCATAAACCCGGTTTGCGTGTAATTCTATGGGAATTATATCTTACTGGATAGTACGTAGACGCTATTAATGTGACTCGAGCTGTACTTGGGACTGTCTCACCACATGCCATATAATCATAGTTCATAGTTATTTATTGGGTAAAATTTGTTTACATGTCAAAATTATATAAATGTAGACTATAAGTAAAAGCTTAAATTACAACTAACAGTAAAAAAGTATTTTATCGAAATACATAAATATCTAAAGACGATTATAATTATTAATATATAATATAATATATTATACATTGGAACATATCAATGAGTCCTAAATTGGAATGGATTTTATCGTACCGGATAGTACGTAGATGCTATTAATGTGACTCGAGCTGTACTTGGGACTGCCTCACCACATACCATATAATCAGTTTGCGTGTACTCCTGTGGGATACATCTTACTGATTCATCGGTACATAAACTAGTTGCTTTGCGTGTAATTCTGTGGGAATTTTACCGTACCGGATAGTACGTAGATGCTATTAATGTGACTCGAGCTGTACTTGGGACTGTCTCACCACATGCCATATAATCAGTTTGCGTGTACTCCTGTGGGATACATCTTACTGATTCACTCGGTACATAAACTAGTTGGTTTGCGTGTAATTCTGTGGGAATTTTATCGTACCGGATAGTACGTAGATGCTATTAATGTGACTCGAGCTGTACTTGGGACTGTCTCACCACATGCCATATAATCAGTTTGCGTGTACTCCTGTGGGATACATCTTACTGATTCACTCGGTACATAAACTACTTGGTTTGCGCGTAATTCTGTGGGAATGTTGCCTTACCTAATAATATCTTTCGCATTTTATGATGACTATCGGAGGATAACAGTACATGAACCGAACTGTATGCGTAATTTATCAATTTACGCTGTCGAACTTCACATCTACCCTCGAGCTAGTATATCACTAACAAATTTCGACGCCATAAAGGCAGAAATAATCTAAGTGCGCCTACCGAGGAGGAAGCGCCTAGCGGGGATGATTTGGAATTTATGATGTACGTCTTAGACGAAGGCCATTACTACATCAGCGGCTGCCTCAGCAGCGGCATGAGCTGGGAACCCACAAATGTGAGTTCACCATTTGAACGTCGTGGGTATGAGTCCGCGACCGCCACAGCGGTCGACGTCTGCGCCCAGTGCCGGGGTCGCACCCGCTACCGGGAAAATCGTTCAAAAAACTCCAGCGGCGGGGCCGCTAATCAGTAGAACCCAAGCTGGCGAATATTTAAACTAGAAGAACGAGGCCTGGGCGTGCAGGACGCCCGTGCCGGGACCACCCGCGCGCCCGCGGCGCTGCAGAGCCGCGAGCCTGCGCCTCCAGCGCGGTGCGCCGCGAACTACTCGCGGTGCTCGTCTTCTCCGCCAAAACCGACTGGCCGCCAGTAGACACGGTAATGTACGCATAACAATTGTCTGTCTCCCTTTCGTTAACAATGGTCCCTGATATGAAGAATCACTGATTCTACACTGCATTGAAGGTTATAAAATACAATTTACAAACACATTACATTATAATATACCTAATAATAAATCCGAAAAAGAGCGATATGATTCCCTCCACTTCATGCAAGTCTTTAGACCTCACAAGGGTCACCCGTTCTATTATAATAGGTTTGCCAAATGAAAAACGAATTCATGTAGAAAAGAAATAACAAGAATAGAATGGTTTTCTAAAAAGACTAGCTCCAAAGTCAGGAAACTCGGACAGTTGATACGATTACTCATCATCTGCATGTCCGGCTGTCAAATACGGCAGGTTGTATTATTTCTACTTTAAATGGTGGCTCCGCGCCATTATAACTTTTTTACCATTTTCTAAAAAGACAATTTTTAGTCTTTTCAGCTTATTTTATTGAAAGCTTAATTAATATTATAATAATAAAAATAAAAAGACCAGATACGAGAACAGTTCATAAAGATTGGTTCTGATTGAACAGGGTTTGAGTTCATTTGTTAATTTATTAGCTAGGAAATACTTTAGATTACCTACCATAATTTTCCTTTGTCAAGGATTCTCGCCGTAACAACGGATGCGCTTGATCTGAGTCATTACCTACATCTAAAGAAGGGAAGTTGAGGGGTCGAAAATGTGATTGGTAATATATTTTTTCAGCCCCTAGGTCATCTCTAAAGTACATGCATTACATATTTGTAATATTTTGAATCAACACGTGCCAGTGTTTGTCCCGCCCTCTCGTTCTGTAGACTGCGAGCTTCTGTGGTGTCATCGGCAACTGTTAGGCCGTAATTACTTTTGGCCATAGCATTCGAGACAATAACTACTCCTTTGAAATACTTTCTGACGCCTCAACGACAGGGGGCGGCTGCGTGTGGCGGTTAAACCGCAAGCGGCCCCTGGTCGCAACGAAAGTGCAAACTTCACATTAATCAACTTAAAGTATTAGTAGTTTATTTCTCAATCACATTTTTTACAAAACAGCCAACCTGTGAAATTTTACTTCGCGACGACGATGCTACTGCCATTTCATATTCCTATAAACCGAATGGCCAGCATTCAATTCTTTCGCCTAACGCGCATCGCTAATAACATTTGGGCATAGTGCGAATCAAAAAGAGTATTTGTATTAGCATCTTGTTATCATCGAAAGAAAACATCGTAGCGGATGCGGAATCTAGAAAATCCCACCCCGATTAAGAATGTGAACAAAGTAGTTCAG
Source organism: Apeira syringaria (assembly GCA_934044485.1). Taxonomy (NCBI): domain Eukaryota; kingdom Metazoa; phylum Arthropoda; class Insecta; order Lepidoptera; family Geometridae; genus Apeira; species Apeira syringaria. The sequence goes on along the minus strand of OW203665.1, from coordinate 6,025,349 downwards.
CATTTAAGACTATAGTCAGTAGATTCGGACCTCCCACGGTTAATTTATTTGCGCGTATAGTATTATAAAAATGCAATAAAATAATGTCAAATAGTAAACAATACATCATGATTCAGAGATCCAGAAGCATTTGAAATAAATGCATTCACGATCCTTCGATCAGATAGTTATTATTTCTACGCGTTCCCCCTGCGCCATACTGCTTAAAATCTGATCAACAACTATATATATATATATATATATATATATATCTCCAATAAAGCCACAGGTATCATTATTGTTCAATTGTGGCCTCACAAGCTTGGTACCCGATTATTTATTTTTTAATCTTCAATATATAAGCAATTATATTTTCATTTCAACTGCTGGAACATCTAGGCCAATCTGACCCTAGTTACAGGGATATTGTCCGGGGCGCGCTACTCCGACGGGCGGCGCCAGAATCTTCGGATATTAGGCTAGCTCTGTTGTCAGCGAAATCATTTAGGCAGTACAGGCCTTAAATTAGAAAATGACACACCTATTACAAAGATAATAACATACAAATTTACGTAACCTCTAGTAAATGAGTTATTGATTTCCTAACGAAAATGTATAACGGTGGTTGTCAATATGGCTTTTTTAACAGTTATAGGGCTGCGCTATCTTAGGACAGTATATGTCAGATAATCATAGAATCCAAAGGTTCTTTAAAAAGCCTCATCCGACTAATACCTCCTGCACCCGAATGTGATATGACATGGAATCCTGGAAAAGTATTAGACTGCCCAGTGGAACCCAAACAAATGTACTTACCTTTTTAGGACTCGTGTAAAATATATGTATATATATATATATTGCTAACCTAATTATTCTTATCACAATAAATAGAGTTCAGACTCTATAAAATAAAAATCTACAATATGAACTTTTTAACTAAAATTATGAATAAAATTGAAATTTCATCGAAAGTAGGAAACATTTAACATCTACTATAAATCCCGTTTTTTTAAAGAAAAACCACAAGCGTCATGCTTAGGCACTAATCTTGTACATAGATACAACAACACCTTTATGGAAAAGTATCGAATTGTTTGTTAGTTTTATTAAGGCTTATTGTAATAGCTTATATAGTGAGTGACTACCCATACGATAAGCCGCTGGATCAGGTATCAGTTCTTAGGTATTCTACCTAAAGGTATACAACATTCTCTGCGACGCGCGGCTACGTCTCGAGCTCACGCACCGACGGTCAACAGCAACCAGCAGTGCAAGTACAAAACTCGTTTCGCTAAATTTGACGATCGTCAAATTCGTCATATTTTTACGAATTGTACGAGTACAGAACTGAAATCGCAATCGGTTGTCGATCACATCCGGATGACATGATGACATGTCACCTGGACCTCTTCACGTCTCTTTCGATAGTGATATACAAGAGCTATTCCTTTAGAAATTCGGTATACAATCGTAAAACAATTCCGAAAGTCTTAACCGGTTAATTGCGTACCGTAAACGGTGCCTTTTATCATCAGCAACTGCTGGCTCTCAGTTTGTCTTCCAGGAATAACATGACTAATACCCATTATTTATATCAAGTAGTTTGTTGCTTAAATTTATCGACATTGTTTTTGAAGTAGTGATATCGCAGATCCCAAACACAGCCGGCCGGAGCCCAAGCTCCAGCACGTTTTCCCAGTTTCTTAATAGAACTATTCTCAGCTTTGTCGAAGCAGACTTAGCAAAAGCGATTATCAATCCAGATTGAATAGAATAATTGTCTATTAGGAAATTATTTAAGTCTATAACAATATCACTATGAAATTTAAATGTAACAAATTGTATACACATCAATTGTGATTTATAAATTTGTAAGTCGGAAAACAAAACTTGTGTTTTTTCACATGTTTTGTTACATAACAGGCAGCGTTAACGATTTCCTAAACACGCTATCTCTCAAAGTCTACAATGTATAAAGATTTCAGGTTACTAATCTCGAGGACGAAGCACGAAGTATAATTAGTGATTAAACGAACTTACCTGTAAGTGAAGTTCTATCATAATTATACGAGTGCTTCGTCCGAAGAGATTAGTACCTAACACCCGCCCGCCCTATGTAACTATCCATCCCTAAAATGGTTTAGGAAATTATTAACACTGTACCTAATAACATAGTGCAGACTCTAAATTAATGACGCTATGAGCGACGGGAAAGAGCAAGGAGAAGAAAGTACCCTCCAAAACAAAAAAAAAAAAAAAAAAAAAAACTCTCAACTTAGTGCAAAGAGTGGTGTCACGTAGGCGTTACTACAATGTATAAAGATTTCAGGTTACTAATCTCTTCGGACGAAGCACTCGTATAATTATGATAGAACTTCACTTACAGGTAAGTTCGTTTAATCACTAATTTTATACAAAGTAATGAAAGAAATAAGGAAAACCTGTGGTTCACACAAACGTTTCACAAACTGATCGACTTGTGTACCATCGCTGGATCACGTAGGCGGGATATTCGCGAAAAGGCGCTTGCGTAAACCAGATTTCGGGAATGAAACTTGCAGATGCCACTGAATAACTTTTTTTTGTTAACGGTAAAAGTTGCGATAAGTTTTATTTCATTACGTAAAATCGGATGATGTGTGTGGCGAGTGACCATGCTTTTTAGTCTCAGATAAAATGAACGGCGGCTGTATACTCGAAAGTTTTTAGTACGGAGTATGTCAACTTTTGTAAAACGTCAGTCGAGATTGACTTAGTATGAGTGATTCGAGAGCAAGATCCTCCCATGATGTGAACCGATCAAAGTCAGCTATTGACGCTCCTTTGCATATGTGACGAAGCCAATAGACAATAGACAGTATTTTTTTATTACTAGAAAAATTATACTTAGTTTTAACATAAAATATAATAATATACAATAGTATCGGTAATTACATTTTGGCAGTCACCATTAACTTAATTAAATGAATGGGCGCCAAAACTAGGAAAGGCCTGTATTTTGGGACCATACACTTCGTAGTAGTTATATTGCGTGGAGCTATGGCTATTGTATCCATATATATATATATATATATATATATATATATATATATATATATATATATATATATATATATATATATATATATATACAAAAGAAAATAATCCATTATCCACAGCAATATAGTACGAGTTTAGTATATAATAATAATTACAGTAATGGCAATATATGAAACAAAAACCTCATGTTATAAAATACAATTAACTTGCAGTTATATTCTAATAGATAAAGCAATTGAACTATAGCAAGACGAATCAAAATAAACTATTGTATTTAGGCTTAGCATACGATCTTATGAACGCATTTGAACTATTAAACTACCGCATATCAGAATTTTAGAAAAGGCTTTGTTTATGTGCGTCGATTGACACACGTATGTTTCGCTGTCGTAAAAGTTCTAATTCTCAGACCGTCCGCGATCTATAAATATCAAATACGAAATCAACAATGTTCCTTTCTTTTTGTCTCAGGAAACTTGGATTAGAGCTGGTGCCACGACGAGGGGCTGAAGCAGTTGACCCTGAAGATATAAGCCTTGTCGAGCTTTACAGGGTCCATGTTGAAAGTGCTGAAAGGGCAGCTGCGGTAAGTTTATTTCTTAACTCGATTCGCACGCATGTCTGTACATATAAAGCATTTCATGTAATATTTACATTGCATTGGTCTAAAGGTCAATAAGTGCTAGGTTGTTGAAAATTCGCATCGTTCTATTCGATTTTTACAAACAGGACGAAGTTATTTGTTGTACCTGGCGCTTATCGCTCCGAGACAGTGATAAATTATTGGCAGTGTATGATGTTATTGGGACATCTTTCACGACAGATTTAACTAAGCTCTATTACTGTGCATCAAAGTCTAAAATGCCTCGATGTCTTTTTGGTTTGTTTCGCATGCCTGAGCAGATTTTTATTTGCGCACAAGACAAAATGAAGGAATGTCCGACCACGAACCATCGGTATCACGTAGAAAGGCATCGCCGAAACGGTCCTGCGTTTCGGCGAAACTGGTTTAGTACCGTTTTAAACTGGTAACTTTCTCGACGTAGTTGTAGTCTTTATGCTGTCTATTTTTTTTATGCTGTTCTATCTTCATCCTGTCCCTATCCTATTCCTACGAAATTCCGAGGCTAAGCATGCAAGACATCATTTAGTGAAATAATAATAATATATACATTTGTTATAATTATCTAAATTATATCTTAGTTATTTATATATTTTTTGACTAATTACGTTCATTTTTATAAAGGTGTACGATTTAAAGCAGATTGTATTGATTTCGTGTGATCGGTCGAGACTTCGACGGCTTGCTTGTGATTTGTTCAAGAGGACTAGGACCAATCACAAGCAAGTACGAGTATAACAGTGGGGGTAAGCGAACAGGCATCGCATTTTTGGAAGTATGCCCTGGCATTCGTTTTCCGACATTTGTCTGAGTAACTTGTATCGTGCCGCTGTAGGCTTTGTTAAGTAAGATTGTACCTCTAAACATATATATCTATAGCAATAGCAACTAAAGCAATAAAGCTGATTTTCAAGTTCACAAAGAGTGTTTTTGATTCAAAGTCCTTGCTTCTGAGTGTTAAACCAGTACGGTTAATACATTTCAATTAATTAATGTAATTGGTGCATTGTAACGTTTTATTTAATAAATAAATAATTATTTATATGATGCAACAACGTTTACCAGGTCATTTAGTAATACATATATAAAATAAAAGATGCTTTTGCACTTTACATATATTTTACCAGTTACCAACAATGTTTATAATCGTAGTACCTAGTCGTATTTTGAAGACAAATAGGGCTTTTATCGCGTAAAACCAAAGCTCGACTTAAAAAGGTTAGTAACGCAGAAGGAATAATTTGCACATTTGACTTCAAATGACATTTCTTGGGGCCAGCTTTACTAAGGGCCAGGTTAAGTCAACCAATAGTTTTAAAAAAATGACATTTTAAAATGTCTGATATTATAATCTCAGAGATTTATAGTTTTGGTTTACGAATATTAGTAAAAATGTTTGCATGTTGTGAGCACTACATATCATAATTAGTAGTTTATGAAACTGTACCATAATAAGAGTTCTTAAAACACGAGCGTAAGTTAAAAAAATGAGCCGTAGGCGAGTTTTTTTATAGCATTACACGAGTGTTTTAAGACCATGGACCAAATACTCATGGACATGGACCCAATACAGAGTCCATGTTTAAGACTAAATTATGTGCAGTTTCATACACTATTCAAATCTCATAAAATAGATAAGATTTACGTAAAATCACAGCATAATGTTGGCCTTTATTTGTAAATGTTTAGCGTCAAAATCCATTTGCTGATACCGCATGCATGTTGCGCCGCATCCACAGACTATATCCGGGTACTGATCCGGGTACGATCGATCCCTGTCCGGACAACGCTCAAGTACTTGGGTGTTGTCCTCGACGGGAGGTGGAAGTTCGGGGCGCACATGTGACAGCGGAATAATATAAATAATTATGATCGATGATGATCAATAATCATGACAATCTCATCTTACAAAGTGAAACGGCGGTGGTGGCGTGTCACAACTTTGGTTTGTTTTGTTCAAATGCAAAAGCACGCGTCCTTAGGTAGCACACGATACGAGTCAGATTCAAATCGGAAATCGTGACTAATGACATGTGTGCAAAACCCTTTATCAAATAACTGCATAATCACACAGTTGTATACACATGACATTGTACATATATTCGCAAGTGACAAATACATTTAAATATAATTGCACGAGGCAAAATCAGATTAGAAAGGCCATGGGGAAGCCCGAATGGACAGATTGCACAGACTCAAACATATTATTTCCTTATGCAGTTATTACTACAGTTACCAATTCACTATCATAACAATATTACATTTTTATCAGTTAACGATATACGCTAATATGTATAAAATACAAATCTTAACCAACAATCAAAACAATTTTTTAAATATTAATTCATTGGTCTAGAGCATTTGGCTACCACTTGATGACCAGTGACGATGTGGTAGAACTAGCTGAAATCACGGAAGATCTAGTATTTTGATTGTCTATCAAGGAAATTTGCCTAAGCACACTGTGTGTTTGGTTGCAGTTTTTTTGTCCTTTTTCTTTTATCCTGTGAATTTGCGAAACGTTGTAACTTTACTGTAATCTAAAGCCGAGTGTGAGGATTAAACCATGGATCGTCAGATGATCTAAGATACAAAATACTCGACATTTCCAACGCTTCATAATTTATTAGAAATTAGCAAGGGATTCGATCGAAACATTTACAATAAAGGTTTCTAGGAAAAGGACCAAAAGTTTATCAAACATTACAATTCCTTTATGATTCACCTAGGGACTTGTTAAATCATATCACAATACTTTGAAATGCTGTCACAGCCATGGTTCAATCTAAAATATTTGTTCAAAGCAGTTTGAAAACAAGTTATACATCATAATAATATTACCGGGAGCATCTTTCTAATGTAGAATAATTATATCCCACAGGACTATAATTTCGGAACAAAATGTAGTTTTTGACGTGATAACGTTTTATAAATTGATGAACGCCGAAATGAAAAATAGTAACGTTCCGCGTAACGTTCCGCGTAACGTTCCGCGTAACGTTCCACCTGAGTTTTGTATTACATAAAATAATCAAAGTCAAAGTGGAAGTGGAAGTGGAAGTGGAAGTGGAAGTGGAAGTCGAGGTCGAGGTCGAGGTCGAAGTCGAAGTGGAATTCGAAGTGGAAGTCGAAGTGGAAGTCGAAGTGGAAGTCGAAGTCGAAGTCAAAGTCATAAATGATTATGACGTTATCACGTAAATCTATCGTCCGTAAACCGACTTTACAGACAACCAATTTTTTTTTATATCACTGGGTGCCCCCCGCTTTATTACCCACGTGACCTACGGTTAACCGCTAACTCAGTTATCTCATGGGAACCTCACTTATTTACGGGATAGAAAGTAGTCCATATGGTTTAATTACTATTATAGAGTAATACTCTTTCTGTATTCTAATTTTGAAACAGATCGGCTTAGCGGTTCATGCGTGTTTGAGTAACAAACTTACATATACTTACATCCACCCTCACTAACTTTCTCGTTTATAATATCAATTAGGATTCTAATACACAGTTAAGCGTTTGCTCGATCTGATTATTATACGATTTGGTAATAATATACCCTCAGAGTAATACTTAATCCATTACCCATACCACCATTACTCAAAACCTGAAAAACAGGAATATTTACACATAGCCGCAAGCAATATTTATATGACTTGTATAGCTACTTTTTACTACCAGTCGATCAAAGGTTTTACTGTATGAATTTGAGAAACTCGTTGGTATTTCCTAGAATTGCAAAAAAACAGCTTCTGCTCACGTCAGTGTAGTCGTATAAAAATTGACATTATTCGCTAATTGCTACGAGTATATATTTTTTCCCAATTTGTAGACGACATATTAATGTTGAAAATCAGATCTATAGTCTGAAGTGAGAACGTTTCAACTCCTTTTCGAGCTCTGTTCAAACAGAGAAGAAAATCTATTTAGCCAAGTCACATGGTTAGATTTATAAACATTTATGAGGACATGTTGCTAGCGAGCAAATATTGTTAACAATTCAATAAATCAAACCGATATTGAACAATACAAGTACCTACAAGCATTTTACTGTGAGCCTTAGCCTCGGATTAATGTATTACGAGGTTGCACAAATGTGCACGAACTTCATTGGGCATAGCTGTAAATCCTGAGGAAAATATAAGTACGTATAGATTTACGATTTTAAAAAAAAGTTCATTATTCTGCTTGTCAAGTAGTCATCGTCATGGCGACGTCTATGATGTCTCTTCGCTTCTCCTACAGTCATCGCGGCTTACTGCCTGCCTCATCAAGACTGCTGCCTGAACACACTACGTGTTTGGTGACAGTTTTTCAAACTCGAGGGTGGTAGCCAGCCAGGCGGGTAGTTGTAGTAAAGTACCCTACCACCATGCTGGGAATTTGATAACGGTGTTACCTTCACCGGAAGCTCAAGCTGTTGTTGGGGATCGAACCAGTGTCCGTCAGTTTGACAGGCGACGCTCTCCCCGCTGAGCTATCATTGCTTCAAAATGATGTACCTATACTCAAGTTAAAGAACCCAATTAGCCAACCTAAGTCCTACGCGAAAGCTATTGGTTATCTACTTATATTGCCAGCTTGGCTTGACATATATTCCCTTAAAAGTGTTACACAGACGCGTACTCAGCAAATCTTTCCTCTCATGTCTTAACTAGGTAACATACATACATGACTGCCATATTCGTCCAACCAGACGACCGATCATGCTCGATAGCCAGGTGTTTTATGAGGTCATGTTTCATAACACGCTCATTTGTTTTTATAAAGATTGCAGCTTTTTCGCTTTGCAGTTTTATTATTCGTTCTGATGTTTGACAGCCGACTTTGAGTAAATATTATTACCGACTCACCCAGATGCATCTGGCATTAAACAAATAATTAAAAATCATTCGCATTCTTTTTTTACCTCTATGTCACTGTGAGCAAAACATTTTTTTTTTTGTGTCTGGGTGTGTATGTATTTAAGTATATATATCAGTCATCAGGTTACTATAGTACAGGCTCTGCCTAGTTTGGGACCTGAAGACCTTGTGTGAATATAAATAAATAAAATAAAAATTTTTTTATAACTCTTTTAGTGATGCATGTCCTTACTAAAATTAGACTCAGAACCCCACCCCCTTCTCCTTCTTATAATTCTTATAATCTACTGTAATATTTTATTTATTTTATTTATCAACATTCACACAAGGTCTTCAGGTCCCAAACTAGGCAGAGCCTGTACTATGGTAACCTGATGACTACTTATATACATATACATACCCAGACACAGGTCAAACAGACATGTTCATACACACAAATGTTTGACCTGTCCGGGAATCGAACCCGGGAGCAGCGGCTCAGAAGGCAGAGTCCTACCAACTGCGCCAACCGGCCAGTCTGGATTCTGGGTCTTCTGAGTTTAAAGCTGGATCTGCTCCTGATCATGATAGTAATTCACATGAACATATCGATATCATAGAAGGTCAAATAGTATAAATACACAATATATTGTTATATTTATTTCGCTGATAAACGAAAGGCCACCGTATCTATTGACCTATAAACTATTCAGTGACTATGAAATACGAGATAAATATCGCAGATAAATTCTTAAACTGCATTGTCTGAAAGGCTTAGACGATTGAGATGTAGCATAAAGACTAGCGTTTGACTATCATCTCACTTGACAGCCAGTGTGAAAGTAATCCTATAAGGGTTCCGTATTTTCCTTATGAGGTACGGAACCCTAAAAATCGTTAGAATGATTTAAAAGAACTACTTATGAATGCACCTAAATTTTAAAAATATAAAATTTTTAATTACACTAACTTAAATATTAAATTAAATAACAGAAACCGAGGAGGTCCGTTTAAAATGCTTGCATTGTAGCATAGACTTGTCATTGGAATATATTGGAGGTATAACAAGTATGCCGCGTCTCATTCGGTTTCTCTTCCACAGTGGCGAGGCACACTCCGTCGGGCTGGTGGTTCCGGCAGCAGCTTCAACTCGGGAACCCTCACAAACAACCCTGTCAATGTGACGTCCACCGCCACCGTCCAATCACACCACCTCATGTGCAGTATGCGGGACTTCGGTCACACGGCTGGCGGGGACGAGGCCGAGCTACTCCTATGGCTACACGATGCCAGAAGAGGGCAGCCTCTTTCCGAACGGTTTCGAGTGAGAATCGCGCGCGATGGCTTCTCGAATTACGTGGACAGATTGCATGCGAATAGCACCCTTTTTGCTGTGAGTATAAAATGCTTTCTTCACTGTATTAATCTAGACAAATAAAATTGAAGTGTCCGTTTATACTAGCAAAATAACAGGGTTGTATACTAAATGCATTATGAAGATAAACTCTTTATTTATAAAAATGATTTTATTTCAATTGTGTCTGTAATTATCCGGAATTCCGGAACTATAAGTTTCCTATATCACTGCTGAGCTAGTTAAATGACAGTTCGAACTGAGTTCAATTGTTTTATACTGTGATACGATTGCGCTACGATTATGGTGGTGATTTGTTCTCCGGCCCCTGAACTAACTGAACTAACTGGAATGGTGACCACGGATTGGCAAACGCACCATAGGACGGCCAGCGACTAGGTGGACAGACGGATGCGGGCCGCTTCCAACCGGTCCTTGTGGAAATCAATAGGGGGGGCCTATGTCCAACAGTGGATGTCCTATGGCTGAGACGATGATGATGAATATATAAAAATCTTGTGTCACAGTGTTTGTAACCAAATTCCTCCGAAACGGCTTGATCGATTATCATGACATATTTTGTGTATTATTAGGAAGGTATGTGAATAGGTCGTATTATGTGTACATCTATTATACGTAAATCAATATTTCCTTATAGAAACTGTCTAGATACATATCTATTTATCTTATGTAAAAGCAAAAAGGCATTCACTTCAGGTTCAAAAGAAATCAATAAGTCATTACGTTACACAATGGCGCCATACATATCACGCACGACAGGTACCGGCAAAGCATCATTACGCTGTTATTACGAATTAAACGCCTAGTTCAGCGGAACGCACTAACTGCCAATTGGTCTGTGGCGCACCCTCAGTTCATGCTTCCACGTTATTCGAAGGGTCGTCGTACTTGGATATCTTCCGTATTAAGATATACGGGAAGACAGGCTGTATTTATTGCTGCGAGTAGTAATACCTGTTCTTTGTTTTTAGAGTTCCGTACAAGAAACTCGTTCGATCTCTATCTCTCTCCATCTAAATCCTTTACAGCAATAACTTATATTTGGGTATATACAAAAGATTGATTTTATAGATAAAAGTATGAGTGCAATAATATGTGCGCAGAAACTCGTATAATTTTAAGTTGAATTGTGTCACAATTCTATAACAAACAAATAGGATAAAACGTTTGGAAGTCGTTTTAGATTAGCAAAGACTAATAAGTTCTACCTAGACAACTCTGGTGCCAAGATACCTGTTACATGATACCTAGACCCAAGATACCTAGGTTATAAATTTGATTCTCGCTGTTTCATGCGCTGGAGTGCGCGCCCGATCTGCTACTTTGTTATTATTAAAGAGACAGACATAAAAATGGTGACCTAGTACCTAGTATATTATGTACTATGTATAAATATTTAGTAAAGAATCGTTATTTCTCGAACATCACGAATTGAAACAAATGTAGTTATTTTTATGCGAAAAAATACATTAGGTACATCCCACTAATATTGTAAATGTGAACGTTTGGATGAACGGATGGATGGATGTTTGTTACTCAATCACACCAGAACGGATCTGGATAAAATATGGCACAGAGATAGTTATAGTCTGGAATAGCACATAGGCTACTATTATACTACTATATTTATTCCGGTAAAATGTATGATTCCCGTGGAATAATTGATGAAGCGGGAAACCGTAATCCACGCGGGTGAAACCACTGGGCGCTACTAGTATTTATTAAATTACTAGCTGACCCGACAGACTTTGTCCTTTTTTATCCGGTTTTTTTTTTACATATACCACCGGCCTGTGTTATGTGAAGGTCTCCGCGAGAACTGAAAGCGGCATACTCACTAAAAACCCGGTGCAAACTGATAGCTGTAGGGGAGAGGTAGGGTCGTGTTAGCATTCACAATCTTCCACGGCATAAGGTCCAATTCTTAGTCCTTGGTCTAATCATTAATTTTACATAAATTTAGCGAATTTGATCCAATCGTTTACGTGTGATACCCTGACCAAGGGAAATAGATTTATTTGTAAACCTAAATGTATACACCATATTTTATGTATATACAGATTTGCACAACATTCCACATTTATCGTTGAATTAGCTTTTAATTATTATTTTCCTGTTATTTGTTCATTTGAACATCCACTGATCAGAAACAAATCTATGTAACGTTGAGATAAATTAAGTAACGCGCAAATTAATTTATTATTCTTATCTTGACGTTAAACGTATATTGTTATTGTTACAGTTTACTATAGTAGAATAACCTTACTTATTTTTATGATGTTTGTTTTTTTTACTGATAAATGTATATAAAAGTATAAATAAATAAAATTATATAATTACTAGCACACATTGCTCAAACCACTGAACTGTGTGTGCGTGTGGATTGGGCTAAAATATAGAACACACATATTAATAATAATCATACGTGTATTGCAATGATATTATATGTTTATATGAGGTAGATGTCGCACAAGCGCGCAGAAACTGAGGCGGCAAAATTAAGTCAAGTGTAGTAATTTTGATTACGACGCGTATTTCAAGCGCAAGTCTAAACATATAGCTATCCTTTTCTATATTATTTGTACCGTATTATCTGTCGCAGTAAGCATGTTTATGTCGTAAAGGAACAAAATCTGAGCACCGCGCAGTATGAATATACGTCATCTTTAGTAAAACATCATTGGTGTATTGTATTATTTTATTTACCTGTCTGGCTGGCTACCACCCTCAAGTCTGAAAAACTCACCAAGCACATAGTGTGTTCAGGTAGCAGCCCTTGAGAGCCAGTAAGCATTCTAGGTCCAGCGTGATAACATCGTCGACCACATGTATACAGCTTAGGAGTAGATTTCAATGCATGAGTGTGTTCTCTAATAGATACAATCTGGGTATCTCATCTTGTCACGAGTACATACAGGCAGGCGTTTTACATATTAAATAGCGGCATCACTTTATATCAGGTGAGATAACGGTCACTCAGCTAGCTGTTTTTCTGCTATAAATAAAAAAATATTGAAGAAATTTTCGGGAAACCCAATAATTTTTAGCATCTTTTCTGCGTTTAACGTAACAGAAATAGTTTTGGTCATTAGTGTCTTTCCAAATTAAATATGTAGGTAGATGTGTGGTATCATCTCGCTCACGCGAGGAATTCGCACGAAGCCGACGTTTGGTCATCACGAAACCTCGGCAGGAATGCAAGTCTAGACGCTTGCCGTCTCAGAACCAGTTTCGGACCTTCGGCTTTCATGCGTCACCCATAAACGTATGGTATATACCCATAGTACTAAAACTGCCCGTGCAAGTTACATAATACTCATTACTGTAGCTAGGTTATTATTGTGGCGGTATCAAATTATACGGTATTAAAAACTTTGGGGACCAAATGACAGATTTTTGTCCCCTTTTCTAACCCCTTAGGCCAGGTTAGAATTGGATTGAGTACCTAGATAATTATTTGAAAATAAACTTTGTTAGCAGATTAAAAAAAGTGTTGATTTGTCAAACGAATAATTTTAAATTTGTAACATTGCAAAATATGTGATTCCATATGACAAGATAATGACAAGAGGGGTGCGGTTAATTTTGCTGCCGCACAGCCGCGGTAAATATTCATCATCATCGACATCTCAGCCATAGGACGTCCACTGCTGGACATTATGCCTCTCCCATATAGGGAGGATTTGCCAATACTCGCCACGCTTGGCAAGCAGGTTGGCGAGCGCCAACCAGCGAGCGAAATTTCCTTTTATCTGGTTTAAGACACAGTTCAAGCGCATTTGACGTTACAGCGAGAATTTTGGGGGTTAAAAAATAAGGTCACTCTAAAATATTTTTTCCTGATAAGTTAGCAAATGAGATCAAATTTTGTTTAATGACAATTAAACTTCATGAACTGTTCTCATAAGTGGTTGTTTGTCAACTCAATGGCTAAGCCTTAAGAAGTTTATCTGTGTAAATGTGTTATCTGGGAAATATCGAATAGGATAAAAGGATATATGGATTATCACTTAACATGCCAGTAAACTATTTTGTGACTATTTACTAATACGTAGTGATGATAATATCTTACTGGCCTTTGGAGTTTGGAACGGATAAGCAGTTACTCATAGCGTACGCCATAAATGTACAGTTTACTCATTAGTTTGTAATAGGTAGAGCCATAGTTTATGTCACATATCCAAAATCCAATTTGTGCTAGTGTTTATAGATGTCGTTAAGTTGTATTTGATCTCAATGCGCTTATTTGTGAGGTTTAGAAGTCGTCTGCATCTTAATTATATCCTATCATTAGATCTATAATTAGATTACTTTTTTAAACACCAACGAACAATTCAAAAAGTGTTAAAAGTCGCGCTACTATGCAAGGTGATCTCCAAAAATAAGAGTTAATAATTCAGGGATAAGAATAAAAAATTAAAATATTTATAACTCACTCCTCTCAAGGTCTCGGAGAGCATAAGTATTCTGGGTGTTGATGTTTCTGCAAACGTACAGTTTCGCGAGCACATTGCATGCAAAACAAATGGTCCACCCAAGTATCGGCTTGAGGCTCTGACTGCATTGCAGCGTAGAGCTATCAGAATTGCCAACAACCCCAAACTTACCGAAGACCTAGAGCGCAGAGACATTGGATCACTGTGTATATTCTACCGTATATACAGCGGAGAATTCTCCAGCACTCTAACCTTATTCTCGTATCACGGTTTTACCACCGCACTTTCTGACATCTCTTGAAAGCTCATCCACATATAATTGACGCATGTGAATCACATACAGTGCGATCCTGCCCGATCGTTTTTGCCATATTGCAAAATCAGGCACAAGCTTTCTCCGCCTATATTCCCAAGTAGCTAGAATCTGGGATTCTTCAAAAGGACAGTTAACATAGTCTTTAAAAGGATTGGGATCGTATCATAATGCCCGTTGTGTTACAAATATCCATAGGCGATGGTGCGCTTCTCATCAGGCATCCCGTCCCGGCGTTGTTTGCCACTAAAAAAAGTCGAAGAGCTGATAACCGTTGGGGTGGACGTGTTCTAGAGTGGAGACCGCGAATCGGCAAACGCAGTGTAGGACGCTCTCATGCTTGGTGGAGCGACGATCTTCGCAGGGTGGCTGGCAGCAGCTGGATACGGGAGACCGAGAATCGAGTTCGATGGCGTGCAATGGGAGAGGCATATGTCCAGCAGTTGATAACAACAGGCTGATGATGATGATATAATAAATCTTATTAACACTGTATTCCGTACTTTCCAGGACCTATCAACGACAGACCTGACGCGAGAGCTATGGCTCGTGGCGTGGGTGGTGCGTGTTGGGAGGTGGGCCGGGGCGGGCAGCAGTGGGAGTGGGACCGGGGAACGGAGGGGTCCCATAGCAAGGAGACCTTTGGGAGCGGGGGTTTTGTCTTTAGCAGAGTTCTTGAGACAGCCGGGCCAGCATCCTACGGAGAAAGAGTACACTTTTAAGGTAATGTGTACAACGTGGCAATATAGCTTGGTGTAATCAGTAGAGACAGTACAACTGGTCAAGAGTAAATAGTATAGAGGAGACTTGCGTAGAGCTTTCGTCACCAGTAGATTTTTTTTCATGTATATTTGAAGACTTTACTGACTAATAGTAAAAAGTCCAGCGAGTGCCTAACTAACTGATAGATGTAAAAGAACTAAAGCTGATAAACTAAAGGTGAACATAGCCCAGTTGATTAGCAAGTTGAAGTGGCAGTGATCAGATCACATATCTCGGAGAACTGATGGCCGTTGGTATCGAAAGGCTCTCGAGTGGCAGGTATAGTCCGCTTACCAGGCATATACAGATACTTCACATCATACATCATACACAATCATGAAACATGAAACTAGTACATTTTATGGTAGTTTCATGTTTTAATCGTGTCATATAATATATAAACGTATGATGAATTTTTTTATTTATTTATTTATTTTAACCCCAACATAATGTACACTGATACAAGAAACTAAAAAAATGCTATAATATAACAAATGCTAAGTGTCACTATAATTATAAGGGAAGACAGCTTGCATACAAAAGTGAGCGAGCAGTATCTAGCTATTGATGGCCACTGCCACAATGTGGAATAACATTTTAAAGGTTGGCCATCAATTTACAATACAAAGAGAATTAAATTTATATTTTTACAATATTTGAAAAGTTGTTAAAGGTACAAAATAGAAATCAGGATTGTTGAATCGCTAATTTAAATTTGCCAAAAGATTTAGTAAATAAGTCCACTCTCTCGTTTTTAGCTGAGCTATTATATTCTCGAATCAATCTATTGAGGTGCATTCAGGCCTAAGTTAGATTTAATTGGTGCACTCTTGAGTAAGTTAAAACTACGCAACCGAGGTGATCTTGTCGGAGCTGAAAAATTTAACGATGCTAATAATTCGGGACGCTAATTATTAGAGAAAGTGAGGAAAGAGAGGTTTTGAGACTGAAAACTATCGCGAGTTTCTTCCATAATTGTAATCTACGAACGATCGTGAGTTCTAGTCGGTTCGTAGATTACAATTGAGAAAAAATTTGTGCAGGAAATTGGCAGCACATGAGTTACTGCTGACAATTTCTGTGTTTTTTTGGTGATAGGTAATGTGGTTTTGCACTGATTAATGCACTGACTCACTTCTTTTTACACGGTTGTGTAAAAAGCACCTTTACTTTGTTTATTACAGTCATTTGAGATAAAGCTATAATAAAACTCCAAATTACAAAAGCACCTGCCCCCCGATTCAGAACCCTTCTATAACTAAACGAATCGATTCGGTTCGATATCGTTCTCGTATCGAACGCCAAATTTCGAGCTATTCAGAACGATCGATAAGAGCGTTCGATTCGGCTTCGATTTCGGTATCGTTATCGGTTTCATTACAAGACGCGTTTTGAGGTATAGTTCTGTAAATGTCAATCAAATTGTCAACGTTATGTAAAGAGGTGTATTTTTAAAGTATGAATATGTATCATATTGTCATATAAATTTTGAAGGAGTAAAAGTGTGGCCAAGCTTTACAAAACTCTACTAAATACGTAGCATTTAGTAAAATTTTATTAGTTCTGAGTAAAGGTCATTTTTAAACTGTATAGATCTAGCGTTTGACTATTATCTCTCTTGGTAGTCAATGACGATGTGGTCGGAGATGTTGTCAAGCAGAAATGTTACTGGCTCTCAAGTTTTTCAGACTAAGGGTAGCTAGCCAGACGGGTACTCGACAGTACCCTACCACCATGCTGGGAATTTGGTAACTTTAATAGATTATTTATCTCTACGTTGTAGTTTTTTAACGACTTAAATATATATCTGTTATTATTAAGTATTTCCAAATAATCGATCGAGTAGTTAGCTTTCAGTAATATAATAAAGCAGAAAAGTAATAAATAAAATTAACCACCATAAAGTTACTTTCGTTTTACATGAAAAAACTTAGAAGACGTATAAATTTTACGTGTGTTCGCGGATAACTTCGTTGTTTATGAACCGATTTTGATGATTCTTTTTGTTTGATAGAGTTATACTTCCGAGGTGGTCCCATTTAAATTTCACCAAATCGGTCAAGCGGTTTTTGAGTTGCACTCCAATAAAAAGTGCTACGCATACGTGGATGACAATATAGTTGCGGGTGAAATCGGTGAAAAAGCAACCGATTGCACTCCGGGAGTGCCGGCAGAAGTGATAACTTGAACATGATTGATAATGACAGTGAAAAGTAGCTTATGTGTTATTCTGCATATCACATTTCATCCAAATCCGTTCAGCCGTTCTGGCGTGATTGAGTAACAAACATCCATCCATCCAAACTTTCAGATTTTTAATATTAGTGGGACACATAGACTTAACATGATGACGTTTTTTTGAAACAATGAAATCTTTCTTCTTTATATTATCGGCGTTTTGATAACTGAACTCAATAACACTTTTAACAAAACGAATTTATCAAATAAAAAAAATTTTAACAAAAAATGCAAGCGACTTCAATACTCAAAAGTGTGAAATAACTTGTTGAAGTCGGTACTATGATAGTTCACACAAAAGTAACTATCATCACAATATTATGTTCATGGTACCGACTTCGCAAGTTATTTGACACTTTTGAGTGTTGAAGTCGGTTGCATTTATTTTTTTCACCCTTTTCAGTAACCTTTGCTACTCACGGAATCAATTAAATGCCATTGTGTTCTGCGATGTCTTCAACCGCGACAATAATATCATCAAGATACGCGTAGCACTTTTCAGTTATTGGAGTATAACTCAAAAACAGCCTGTCCGATTTTGATGAAATTTGAATGGGACCACCACAGAAGTATACTCTATCTAACAAAAAATCTTACGAATTTGATGACGTCACGTCCTGACGCCTGACGTTCTGACTATCTGACGCGAGTTTAACATTTTTCCCCATACAAAGTACACAACGCCGCTCAAGAAGTTTTCACTTCAATATACACAATGACAATTGATCCCGTGAGTAGCGGAGGTCACTGAAAAGGGTCAAAAAATTTATTACCATAAAATGGAACCAACTTCATCACTCAAAAGTGTGAAATAACTTGTCGAAGTCGGTACCATGCGCACAATATTGTGATGATAGTTACATTTGTGAAGATGAATTTGTGCTATGTCGCGTCGCAATGCTATAACCTACTAGTCGGCCAAAAATGGATACAGAGTGCGAAGTTGACAATCTTAAAGTACTTCTCTCGCTTACTCTACGCGACGATCCGTGTATTTGTAATATTTTATGATAATAGAGAACTTATTTATATTATTATTTTAAAACAACCAGCATCATTTTGTCCCGCTCATTCTGCGCGTAATCAACCGCGTAAAACCTCTGTAATATCGTATGCACGTGTTAACCCCTTAAAGTGGATTTCTGGTAGATTTGATGGATGTTGCTAGGAGTTTAAGAAAGTAAAAGTTGGTAACACTAGTTGTTTGTTTACAAACAAAACGTCAATAGAAAAACTTAAATAGAAGATAGAAATAAGAAGATATAAAAGGATTCAGCATTTGTGGCTTCAGTGAGGATTTCTTCGGAATCTTGAACCACAACTAGGAAATCTGGCTCTAAGTCTTCAGACAGTACTTCTGCCTGGGACACATCAGGCAATTCATTATACTCGGGGCTTCTAGTGGACCTTCTAAACAACTTATCCTCTATAAGTACTTATCCTCCAAATAGCCAGCAAATCATTTCCTAGATTAGAGAGTTCTCCGATAAGACACGCGCCCTGTGCCTCGAGCATGCCGAGCATGCATTATTTGTATTGTTATTGTGACAAACGATTTATAATTAACATTCCGATTTAGGTATAACTCTATAAGTGTGTACTATTTATAAGCTCTATAACAAACATAAGATACTGTTTTACTTGTAATAAGATAAGTAGGTACCTACAGTATTGTTTATTGTCTAAGTGATAAAATGTTATCAAATAAGAATATATAGAGTCTCAAATAAAAATATCAATAGAAATATGCATCATTTTTTTATTATTATTAAGTGTAGATAGACTATAAGCAATAATCTATCTCTCCCTCATCTTACTAACAAGAAATAGAGCAACTTTCGAAACAGCCTCACGCATGGCAATCATTATGATAGCTGTTCTGTAATGCGACGTATAACATTGCTGCGGACTTGAAATGCTGCTCCTATAGCTGCCAAAGCTACATGTGCTGTGTCACCATCGATAATATTGTTGGTTTCAAGGCCACTTCATCTGGCAATGGTAAACGCGCTAGTGTGCACATGTTGTTATGTAGAACACAGCAGGAATTTGTAAGTTTTCCTGCTTTTCTGGGCTATATTCTAAATGCCCAAATGCATTTGATGCATCCCACAAAGAACGTAAAATTCGCCTGTGGTGTAATGCTTTTTCATCGTGATTGGACTGTTCACGTCCTCAATCACTTTGCATCATTGTTATAAAACCAAATAATAAAACATATTAATATTGTATGTTGCCTAGAAAGTAAAATAGACACTCAAACTATATATCGACTGCCTTCTAGCTATCGATAATTTACCGAACATAATAATCGAAAGTTCGATATATGAGATTCGATATGAGCATTCTGAATAGCGTTACAAGTCGAATATCGAATGCTATGACGTCACTTTCGATTCGAGATCGAATTCGATAAATTCGGCGTGGGTTCGACTATTGTGAATTGCAAATGATTGTTATCGAATCGAATCGATCGACAACTGAGTAATCGAACGGTTCTGAATCGGGGGGCTCGTCTAGTTAATTTATTCTTATCCATTGAAATGTTTCATACATATGTAATTGAATGTTTTCAGGTTTATCAATGTGAAGAAAAAGATTTCTACCAACTTCACGACATGTTAATAAGAAAGCAAACAAATAAGTGCAATATTTTACCTGGCCAACCAAATTATGGTAAGATTTATCTGCTCTCTTTGTGTAGTTTAAATACAGTCGTTTGTTCGATAGTAAGTTGAAAGTTTTCAAACCATAACGTATGGTACTGTGTAATGGCATTTAGTCGAAAAAAATAATTAATTGAAACACAAAAGTACATTACATCAATATAGACTTCATGGTCTATAGAATAACTCTCTTAATTAGAAATAAAAGTTCAGCTACTTAGTCAAATTAGCTACAGCATACTGCAGTCCTCGAGCAGAGTGAGGGAGATAGGTAGATGGGTACATTTAGGTGAGTGAGCGAGACAGTTATACAATAATGTATGCCGGTTGTGACTGGCCGGTTGACGCAGTTGGTAGCACTCTGCCTTCTGAGCCGCTGGTCCCGGGTTCGATTCCTGGACAGGTCAAACATTTGTGTGTATAAACATGTCTGTTTGACCTGTGTCTGGGTGTGTATATGTATATATAAGTATATATATCAGTCATCAGGTTACCATAGTACAGGCTCTGCCTAGTTTGGGACCTGAAGACCTTGTGTGAATGTTAATAAAATAAAAATGGAGCCGTCACTATTGGATAAAAAATAGCTACTGTAACGCACCTAAGAACAAATTGACGGACCCAAACTTATAATGTGACTACTGAAAAGATCCGTGTTTGTAATGTATCCATCTGAATTTTTTTTCAGGAATCGTGGTCGCACTTCGAGTCCTGACCAACTCTGGCAGTATAACAGAGGCGGTCGGTTCCGGCGCAACTGTCACAGCTAAACGAGGCTTTCCTGACGTCATTATGCCGGGAGATGTCCGAAACGACTTATATCTTACATTGGAGAAGGCCGAGTTTGAAAGAGGCGGCAAAAGCACAGCGAAGAATGTCCTCGCAACTGTCAATGTCCATGACAATACGGGGCAAGTTATCAGTGTAAGTATCTATATAAAGTTAAATTACACTTCTGGGCCCGTAGTTGTCCTATCTCATCCTGGGGTTTTCTGGTATTACTGACTTACTGCCCACAACAAATGCTCACGGGGATGTGAGCTGGGATTAACTGGAATTCCCTGTGTCATGTGAGACCCAAGAACAACATCCACGCAAGAATAATCACATAATGTTTGATCTGGCCAGGTTTCCAGGCCTGGGCCCCGGGGTCATAAGTCAGGGCGCTGACCACCAAGCGAACAACAAGAATTCGATTCTAATCTCAATTCTCTGGTTGAATGACAAAGGTGAAAATCAAATAAAAGAGTAGTATCACTTTCCTGGAACAGTAGCTGTCCTACCCGCTAGCGCCCGCAATTATTTTTTTCTTGGTATTTTTTTTACTCAATATAAGTTTGCGTTTGCGTTTCACAACTGTGTTAAGAATTGATAATTTTTTTACGAATATTTTATGGGTATTTACGCGGACATGCGTAAACGGGTTTATTTATGTTTTCAAACGAAATAATGGTCTAGAAATTCATAAGGGTCGAACGATCAAATATGTTCGTATCATCGCGGGCGTGCTTAGATGCATAGCATACATTTGTGTTTCTCTTGCATTTGTTGTACCTGTACATAAAACCACTCTTGTCTTTATAAAACTGTAAGCAAATTGAATTTGCCCAGTGTTTTACTTAATATTGTTGACTCAGGATTGCGTTTGGGGCGCAAGTGGCAACGGATCGACCTCGTACGAATCTCTAGTGTTGTACCACAACAACAGTCCTGCTTGGAGAGAACAGCTCAGGCTCACAGTACCTTTGGAAACGTTCACGCATGCCCATGTCAGAATCGAGTTTAGACATTGTTCAAGTAAGTATTATAAAGCTAATAAAATTAACTGCATTATTCCAGTACACAGTTCTGAATAGAGCTACCCCCAATTTTTCTGTGGATTTCGGATAAGTTTGGGGATCCTGTCCAGAGGGTTGATTCGGAACAATTGATAAATATCTGAATAGATTCGATTTTATTTGTGTACGTTTTGATTATAGCACAAATATAGTAATTCTTATGGAATATTCTAATTTATACTTGTATCGTTAGCGAAAATGTCTAACTAATGTTTGAAAGAGTTCTATAAAAAGCTTGTAATATACGATTTATTGATACACGAATCGGTTTGGTTAGTAATCGAAAAGTTTTGAATCAGGGTGCAAGCCATTTAGAGTGCAGGATATTTTCTGGGCAGGTGTGTCTCATCATAGACTGCATCATCAAAAAGAAATACAATTCAACACATAGTACACCATTCCGTTATCAAAAAAAATAAGCGGGATGTTTAGGTGTGTGACAGGAAAAGTGTAGTGTTGGCGATATGACAATAAGCGCTGATTTTCAGCCAAGACCTAGTAAGAAAATTAAAGGTGCTATGGTAAATTTACAAAAGAACATAATAAATAAATACATACTTACATCAAAATAAGTAATAATAATGAGTGTTAGAATATAAAACAAAAAAAAGTAATAGTAAAAGTGTGATAAGAATAAGACAAATAAAAAACAATAGACGTAGTTATCACTTAATATCTGGTGATATAGAGTTCGAACGCCTGCATATATACACAAAACAAAAATATATGTATATAATCGAGTGCAAGTCGAATTTTACATATTATTATTTGTGTACGAAACTACAACTGAAAATTAAACATTGTAAAGCATTGACACAATTTTCTGAAACGATTGATAGATCGATAGATAGACACTGTTAGCAATAATATTAGTTTTGAATCTGAAAATTTATTTCATACATGTTTGTTACAGCACGAGACAAAAACGAGAGGAAATTGTTTGGCTTTGCGTTTGCAAGGTTGATGGAAGCGAGTGGGGCGACGTTGAGAGACGGCGATCACGAATTATACGTGTACAAATGTGATGACCCCTCAAAGTGAGTGAATATTTATTTATTTATAACATTTTAGGAAGACTACTACTGTAATAAGGCTAGGATAAAGAAAACTTGAAATTAAAAAGTTATTTACATATAGTGATATTCTAGAAATGATTTTCATCAGAATGCATTAACTCCAACTATCTTAATCAACTTAAACATAAAATTCAGGCAAAGAGTGGTCTTAAATCTACATCCTGAGAAATGTCGGCCTGGTTGTATCGGCCTAGAATAGTACTCCCCCATCTCTTCCCGTGGGTGCCGTAAGAGTCGGCTAAGGGATCACGTACCAGGAGGTAGGCAGCAGCGCCTTCTGAGGATCGAAAATCATACTGCGGCTCGCCAACCCGCCTGCCAAGCGTTTCGAAAATTGGCAAATTCGCCCTATATGGGAAAGGCATACGTCCAGCAGTGGATGTTCAATTGCTGAGAAGAAGAAGATTATACTATTATACGATTATATATACTAGCTGCGCCCCGCGGTTGTACTCGCGTAGTGATGAAAAGTGGTCATCATGGTGATTATGAAAATAAGCCTATGTGTTAATCCAGGGTATAAGCTATCTCCATGCCAAATTTTCTTTGAAATAGGTGTAGCCGTTTGAGCGTGAAGAGGTAACAAACATACACACATACACACAAACTTTCGTATCTATAATATTAATAGGATGATTTTCCATTTTTCAGGTTGGCAACAGCCAATTATCTTTCGCTGGCATCGTGTGCGGGCGACACGGTCCGCGTGCCGCCTCCAAATGGAGTTGTTCCTACTTTCCAAAGAAGTTCCAAAGAAAACTGTACCATTAGCACTCTACTGTGCTCTACTAAGCTTACTCAAAACGGTAAGTCAGAGTGAAATGTGTGAATTAGTGGGATTAACTTACCTAACAGTTCATATTTGGATCAAATCATATCCCTCGTACATAACAATTTGGAGAAGGTAACATCATATGGACATCCACAACAAGGTGTCCTTGCAAGCATCCTTACGATGCCCCTATCGCTGCCCACTATCTAATACTTGCTTGAGAGCTTCTCATAAGTCTGAATATCTCTCACCTTGCACATAACCGCACTTGAATTCAAACCGACCTTTTAGGTCAAAAGTGATACTTTCTACGACCACATTGTCACTACATTGAGAGATAAAATGGTATTTATATAAAAACAGCGTAGAATTGTTAAGAGCTTTAGACATAATGTTACCAACATAGGAATCCGATCATTAGCAAAACCTTGTTAAGATCGGTGTGATTCCATTTTTGAAATATTAATTCCAGACTTGCTAGCCAATTACGCAGTTTGCAAATTAAATCCAAATTGTGTTCATTACGCTTTTCTTATAGAGATATACATACATATACAACAGATTAAAATGTAAATACAACTGTGAGAAGTATGTATTGTCAGAGTCTGCGCAGGCTTACCAAAAATGATATTCTTGATAGTCCGTGTCGAACTCAAAGGGAAGGCGTATAATATATATCCATAATTTGCATATAACCTCTGGTTTATATTTATTTGTATTCAAAAGTTCTTTGTGGAGATGCCTTTGTCCTGCAGTGGACGTCTTATGGCTGACATGATGATGATTATACCCCAAGCGGGACGTCAGTGCAGGACTCAGCACTCCCAATTCAAATAAGAATGGTATGAAACTTTGCTTTCTCAGAGGATCTCTTGGCGCTCTTGCAGTGGCGCGCACGACCAGAAAAAGTACAAGAAACTTTACTACGAGTGTTGAGGCTGGGTGATGGACTGAGCTGCGAAGAGCTGATTAAGTTTCTTAGAGATGTACTGGACGCCTTGTTTGCTCTATTCTCTACAGAAGACGGCAATAGGTGAGTATTTCGTAGAAATAATGACAGTTAGGTCAGTACGTGTGTACTAAACATTATCCAAATCCAGTTAATCCGGTATTTGGCGTGAAACAGTAGTAGAGGAGTCAAAGCTCGATTATAGACTGCTTAACGATATCAATCGCTTTCATCAATTGATATACGATATCAACTGCAATGTTGGTCTATCAGTCATATTAATAGTTCATACAATTAAAGGTAGATGGTGCTAAGAAAAACATTCCCCTCAGATGTAAGATAAGGAATAAATTCGTACGGCTAGTAGTGTTACTATAAAGTGGATGTCAAAGCGACAGGACGCTATTCTGTAGTCGTGTGTTCAAATCCCAATATATACCGAATTGTTTCCTTTGAAAATGAACGTATGTGACTGATAGTTCACTATGTCAAAAAAAGAACAAAAGCATCCAAGTATTACCAAGTGGTATATAAAAGCCAAGGAAATGGATTATATCTTTTCTTCATTCACAAACTACTTTAGCGCTATTTGGGTTAATACTTTTTTTAATTTAACCTACTATCTTGACATATTTACGTTACTACGAGATGTCATATTTACGTTAAATATATAAGTAGTATTTATGTTTACATTTTATTACATGTTTTATCATTTGCAGCACACCACATTCAGGCACCGTTTTCTTGGTTCTGATCTCGATATGCAGCCTACTCGACGAGAGCCGGTTTCAGCACTTCAGACCAGTTTTAGATGTTTACATTGAAGAACATTTCTCAGCAGCTTTAGTATACAAGTAAGTGATATACTTGTTAGTCTATTTAATATTATAAAATTTTTTGGCGTTTATATGTACGTCTCAGCATAATATGAATAAATAATTTTGACGGTCACCATGGCTCAGTGGCATACATATCATGATCATGGATGTTTGCTCTGGATCTTGGAAGTATGCGCGAAGACTACTCGCTGTGACAATTGAATGTCAGAAAATCACACTTTAAGATAATTGTACTCTTTGGTCTAACGTAGGCTTCAGAGTCTTGAACACCGGCGTAGAGTAGCAAGCCTATCGGTTTTCTATCGGGTGCATTTCGGAGAATGTGCACTGGAATTACATAATCTGATTCCACCATCCCCTTTCTATCATCGGTCGACTCGACGTACGGCAATTCGCCATCGCTATATGGTAGATATACCACCTATACGCACGAAGCGTTTTGCTTCCACTTTCTTAATGCGTACTGCCAAGGAATGGAACTCGTTGCCCGAGTCTGTGTTTCCCGATATGTACAATCCTGGAGTCTTCAAGTCGCGAGTGAATAGGTACCTTCTAGGTTTGCTAAATCCTAGACAACGTCATCACTTAACATCAGATGATACAGTTGTCAAACGCAAACTTATAATATGTAAAAAAAAAAAAAAAATTCACATTAACTTTTTTTGCAAATATGAACTTTGTATTTCTGTACATTGTGTCTGTCACTGATAATGGGAATCCATATCAAAATCGCATCAGTGTGTATTTTTTAAGTTACGTCCAGCATGGCAACTTGAAACCAGATACCGTTAGGCTTCATATCAACTTCTAGTTCATATAAGCATGCCCTATTATATAAGTTCTGAGTTCTCAATATCATTCTCATTTCCAGAGGACTACTATCTTCCGTCCAACATTGCGCCGAATGGGCGGCAGGCGCCGAAGGTCAAGAACCAATCCGCAAATGTCTTCGTTCGCTTGGCGCCGTGTTCAGACTTGCTGTACGATCCCGGCGGCTGTTCTCCAGAGCCACGGGTGGACAGTATGAAGATAGCTTTAGAAGAGATGTACGAGCGGCGCTACATGCATTGAAAGCGTTTGCTCAACATCCTCATAGGGAACATTTAGCGCCCGCTCAGGTATGTGGACATGTCATAGACATGACATGGCCTTACAAACCCCAGGACAACAATGACACTGAATAAAATACTTATATAAATGTAAAGAATCGACTACGGTCCATTCCATTTTCAACAATTTGTTATTTTTGCACACATGTTTCGTATCGTATTGAAGTAAGTTTTTCTTTAAGCATATATATTGAAGTTATGAATATAGCAGCATTTTGAAGCGATGATAGCTCAGCAGTGGGAGCTTCGGCTGCCAAAGCAACGCTGGATCGATCCATAGGATGGCTTGAGCTTCTGGTGAAAGTAACACCGTTATCAAATTCCCCGCATGGTGGTATGGCACTTTCGAGCACAAGGCTGGCTAGCTACTACCCTCAAGTTTGACAAACTTGAGGCAGCAACAGCAGTCCTTGAGAGACGAGAAGAATACTAGCTCTATCGTGATTACGTCATCGACCACATCGTCCCTGACCATCAAGCAGCCCCGGATCTTCAATTTTTTTTAGGCGGGGCAAAAACTGAAAAATGCCGCCCCCGCCCACTTTAATTTATTTTATCTTTATCATCCATATAATTTCGGATATCAGATGTCCACTAATTGATTGAAATTTGGACATAGTCTTACATATGCCTTCCG
Source organism: Apeira syringaria (assembly GCA_934044485.1). Classification (NCBI taxonomy): domain Eukaryota; kingdom Metazoa; phylum Arthropoda; class Insecta; order Lepidoptera; family Geometridae; genus Apeira; species Apeira syringaria. The sequence continues at coordinate 5,997,854 of OW203665.1, read as the reverse complement.
GAAATAATGCATCCACGGCTGTTTTTTCTGTGTTAGGCCTATTTATTTACAGATATAAGGACATAAACGTGTAGGATATATATTGTATACTCAGCACAGATTCAAAATAAAAATATATATTATATATATTTTACAATGTATTATAAAAATAAAAATCAAATATATTATTGCATATGTGAATTGAAATTACAATATTACTCTTTGAGGTTTTGTTCAGAAAATAAATCAATGGATTTGTCATAATTTAACTCGTGTGCAATTCGATTTTCTATCGCTAAGATTGCAAGACTCGATAATCGTTCCTGGCTCATAGAAGATCGCAAATAATTTTTAATTAGTTTTAGTTTGCTAAAACTTCGTTCGCACCTTGCGGATGTAGTAGAAAGGAAAAGAGTAAATTACATAGACATAACTTTATTGTGGCAACTAACAAAAAAATACAATTAAAAAATTAAAATTAAAGTTATCTCTAGTTTTTTGCCACAAGCCGACCCCAACTCAGCATAAATGCTGGTTACTTCAACCAGCGCTGGTCTTCCGTTGGGACCAGCAAGTGACGTCACGCACGAATATACACTGCACGGCGCACACAAAATATTTAGTTTAGAAAGAAAATACAATAGTACCTAACACAAAATATACAAAAACAGTGTAAGAAATAAAGTGATGATTTGTTTGTTTATTTTGTTGCTCTTTAAAAACGCAAAATTCCTGACAGAATTCAACGGCGCTTAAATCTTGCTCGTATTTTCGAGCCAGATATACTCCATACTTTTGCAGTTCTTCAATTGACAATTTCAAAATATTAGTACCATTAAGAAAAGCAAAATTTAAATTCAGCTCAACCGGCCAGCTCATTCCTTTCTGCAATCCTGGCTTGTACTCCTTTGTGGATGCTGGCCATATTGGACCCATTATCATAAGATTGGCCACGACATTGTCCAATATATAAATCATCAACCGCCAATTTTCCTAAAATCTGTTGACAAGAAACAAAAAGCAAAAGCCGCGCGAGGAAAAGCGAACGCGTGCGGACGATTCTTTTTTATAAGGTTTTTATTTGCGGCCAGTACGGCGACATGGAGCCCAGAGGTTTGCCATGCTACAAAATAAAGCGAGAAGCAGTCAGACTGCGAGCTGAACGGCAACCTACAGGTGCCATTTGCAGCACGGTTACGGCTGCTTATTCGTTTTAAACTGCTGCATTGGATTGTATTGAATCAATAGCTGGAATAAAAAGGCTATTTTACTTCTCATAGTCATCCGATGGCTGCCATCGTGTAATAAACAAAACATGACACGCACGACGACGTAAAAATTTTACATAAGTTTGATTATTGAAGAATTGACGTCGTAAGTGACTGCACGTATTAAATTGAATTTAAAAAATAAAGATAGTAACTTAACAAGCATAAGATAGTTATTATAAAATACTTACCTAGAAAAGCGATCGATGAGCTGTGATAGATTTATTGATGCGACACTAATAAAATCAGTATTTTACCTTCGGTTGATCGACAAGTAATAAATAGTTAACATAAACAACACACATTTTTAAAACAAAACACTGTCGTGACTCCCCACGACAGTGTTTTGTTTTAAAAATGTGACGAGTAACTGACGAGAGCGAGTTTTTTTCATCTCTTTCGCACGCACGGTAACCAGACGCGTGCTGCCGCGTTCTGCGATTCTTGCGGGCGAGCGGGCGCGCATTTTGGGCTATGCCTACGCGCCTCGCCTATAATAAATGTTCGTGCAGCACGTCTCACTCCGTTCTCTGGGTATCGGCCGAGTTGATATGGCCATGAAATATCTGTACTTGTACTAATATTTATTCCGTAGTCAAAGTCAAGTAAATGATGAGTTGTCTATTCGTCTGTAAAGTGTAAATTTCCCGCCCTCTGAACCGCCGCCGCCGCCCTCTGAACTTGCCGCCCGGGGCATGGGCCCCGGCTTGCCCCCCCCTAGATCCGGGGCTGCCATCAAGTGAGATAGTCGTGAAATCCTAGATTACTGTCTTATTACAAAACATGGACTAACAAAAGTACTAAGTTCAATCCAAGGACCAAGTGAAAACCATAGTACAAAAACCTAGCTTAGCATTGATTCGGGGTTCGTCTATAGTCTAAAGACAGTCCCCCGACGGTCCTAGTTTATCTATTGTATTAACAATAAATAAAAATAAATTGGTATAAGAACTTTCCAATTTATAATATGAGTAAAAATAATTACCAGGGCAGCATCACTACGCACACCTCGTATTCAATCTAGGATGAATATTAAACAATGGACCATCTTTGGTACCAACAGTAACTGATCTTCGAGTAGTCGACGATTTGCAATATGACTATAAAAACTAATTTCTTAGTACCGTCACACTGACGCATAGTACCGTGAACATCGCTGTGCCGTGGTGGTACCGGTCTAGAATAGTACTCCCCCATCTCTTCCCGCGGGTGCCGTAAGAGTCAGCTAAGGGATCACGTACCAGAAGGTGGGCAGCAGCGCCTTCTGAGAATCGGAAATTATACTGCGCTCGCCATTCCGCTTGCCAAGCGTGGCGAAAATTGGCAAATCCTCCCTATATGGGGGAGGTATATGTCCAGCAGTGGATGTCCAATTGCCAAGAAGAACATCGATTTGCTAATGTTAGATATTTCTATTGAAAATCACGTCTATTCTAATTGATGCCCGGTGATTCTACCACCAATGAGAATGGAGGCGAAGTGACCTTTTAGTATGAGTAAAGCTAGACAGTAAGCCTGCCGTTTGGAAAACATTAATTTGCGATAAAAGATTTACATGTATGTAAGTTCATATTATCTGCGATTACAGTTTTCTAACGTTTTTTGACCACTTTCTTTTTTTGAATCAAGCTTGACCAATTAGTTGAATAGCTCTCTACAGCTGCTTAGACAAATAAAAGAACACGGAGATAACAATAAATAATAACTAAATGACAGGTAGCACTTATGACGTCGTGGGCCAGCGTTGCCAAAGAAGTATCATCGGCGCTCGGAGCAGTAGAAGCCGCCAGAGTGACGGCAGCGATGTTGGACGCGCCCGCCGCTAACGCTCCGCCGGCGTTGGCCAAGGCGAGGCTCGCCGCCGCGCAGGATACGCTGAAAGGACCCTTGGGTCAAGACCCCGGTAAGTTAGCGATGACTACATTATCTTTCACCTTTGAAGTATTTGTATCGTTATGGGCTATTATTGCCCTTCGCTGCCTGGAATAAGGGTCTCACAAAAAACAGTTTTATTAAAGTAGTTTGTGAGATAGAGCCACAGATATAATAATGTGAAATCAGTCTAGTATTTATTAATTACGAAATTGTATGTAACACAGTGGTACATACGGCTTAGAATGGAATATATAATTGTTAATAAAAGTAGTTACAAAATCTACCCACCCTGTCATTGTGTTATGTAAGACATTATTCAAAAGACATAGATGAGATTTTAATTAAGTACATAATTAAACCTCAATAATCAGCCGAAAAATGTCCTACTGACGGCGCGCCTTTTCGACACGACAGACACGACTTTTCCGATTGCTTGGACAAGACTTTAGTTGGATCATTTTTAATGCAGTTACATTTCCTGACTTATTGTATGTAGTCCAAATCCCATTGAAATACAAAAATTCAAAATTCAGCGTTTGTATTATGTTTTTTTTTTCCAGAGGCTCGGAACATTGTCTTAACCACTGCATGTCACCATTTACGAGTTCACCTCGCGCGTCGCGACGAGCTGGCTCAATGTGCGGAAATGCTGGGCGAACTAGTCGCCCTCCTCTGGAAGAAAGAAGACCCAGAACAACCTGTGGAGCCGGATGAACTAGATCCCGATGTGGATGTTTTATGTCTGAACACTCTGGACGTGTTAGTGGAAACCGTGCTGCATCTGATTGGAGGCAACTCGCCGGCTTTGGTGAGAACTTTTGCTAATATAAATAATGCACTTTCAACGAGATGCATTTGTAACGACAGGATCTACGTCTACTGGTAGGGCTAGTTACAGGTCACTGCGACCGTAACTACCATCTGCACAAGACGGGAAGTACAGATAGTCCCCTATGTCGGGAGAAAGAATTTCAACCGGACTGCGTAATGCAAATTACTTATATTGTTATGTTACTTTTATGTCTTTTTTATAATACTGGTTTCACAACATTCACACTTACGTTTCTAGGGATCCATGGTGGCTGGTTTGTTAGGCGCAATGGAACTACTAAAACCGATACACTACCAAAGACTGTGGAGTCATCTGGCGCCACATCCAAATGATAGAAAACCATTGAAGGACTTCTTGATGAGGGCCTTTCTTGTGTTCAGACATTTAATAGAACAAGATGTAAGTATAATTTATATTAGACATGAAATTGTTGAAATGTATCAAATATAATCTTTTTTAAAGTCTAATTTAAAAAGAAATTAAATTTGATACTTGGAGGCCAAATTGGTGATGTGAGACCACTAACTATGGCTCAAGTTACGATAATTGTAGAAGAATGTCAGAAAGAACAATTCCGAACACTAACCTTGCAGGTTTTCCCGGCGGACTGGATGGTGCTCAGAGTACAAAGCTGTAAAGTGTTGTTGTCAGCTCTTCAAGATTTATCTGCACCCCTGCTGGAAAGATTCCTAGGAGAAGAACCTCCTCAATTTGATTCTCAGGTTAGTCTATGATTTGCGGATACGTTCTAACTTTGCTAGGTAAGGAAGAAATATGGAAGGTTTTATTTCATTATAGAGCGAACCATTGCAGTAGTAAAACGAAATAGATTACAACTTCTCCATTGGACATTGATGATCAGATCCGTGAGTAATATGTACATCGCAACCTATGTTTGTGGTTGTGACGTTAGGCTGTTCTGAACATTTGCGCATGTGTCGACAAAACAGTTTGTGACAGAGTAAGCGAGACGGGACGATGCGAAAAATTTAAGCGAGCAAACGAGACAGTTATACGATCATTGAGCCCAGTCACCGAAGATTAAAAAATAGTTACTGCTCAGCTACATGCAGACAACTTCAGAAATACAAACTTGCGTCGTGCATAGTATTTGCATTACTTATGCGATGCAGCCAAGTATTATAATGCTTTGCTAGCGTCTAATATCCAACATATTTTATTATAGAGCGTTAAAAATACCACTTTTGTGTGCTAGTAAATATGCTATGTGGGAGTTAAGTTTAAACGTCGTGAAACGTGAAAATGCTATAAACTTATTAAATTAATTAAAATGTAAATTTCAGCTCTGGTCAGGATATATGGAGCTAGGAGTTGCTCTGGTAACGTCAAGTGCACTGCAGCCAGAAAGATGGGCGGGACGCGGCCCCGACCGGCCTCGCATGCGGGCCACTGCGGGCATGCAAGTGTTGGCAACTTGGAACATGCTTGGTAAGATACTGTAAAGAAGAGAGACTCAAAGTAATAAGGAAAACACGCCACAATTCAGATAGTCCCTCATGCTCCGGACATTAGTTCAGAAAGTGATGTTACACATTTTTACACATAATAATGTCAGTTGACATTTGGAATATACATAAGATTCTTGCTTAAAAAGATACTGTTTTAAAATTAATGATGCCCTTTTTGAAAATTAAGTGAAATGTGAGGAAATATTTATATATTGCATTTTATTTTTAACTAGTGGCGCCCCGAGGTTTCACCCGCGTGGATTACGGTTTTCCCGCTACCTCAATTATCCCACGGATACTTTTTCCGGGATATAAGTAGCCTATGTGTAAATCCAGGGCTTAAACTATCTCCATACCAAATATCATTGAAATCGGTGTAGCCGAAGTAACAAATATATACACATACACACAAACTTTCGCATTTATAATATTAATAGGATTATGGATTTCTGTTTGCAACAAATTGTTATTTACTTCCACACTAGTAGGGTTTTATATTAATCGTTACTTATTGCACACTACATATAAAGTGGACTTAATTTAGTGTAAGGAGTTAAATGTGTAATTGTTTCATGCAGGTCCAGCGCAACTCCACATGTTACCAGGAGCAGTAGGCGCGTTATTAGAAATCACTCTCGTCAGTTCGCTCCGCCGGCCGGCTTTGGCCGCTTTAGTCGCGTTGATGGCGGCGGAAAGAGCAGCAACTGGTTCGGCCAGACGCACTGAAGCCGCATTGGTTGATAAGCTCGACTCTTTGGTTGCTGAAAATAAGGCTGATGAACATTATAGGAGGCTATTTGACACCGTGTAAGTATTGCTATTATAATGAAATGTGAAACGCAACTCCATTTTATGGTCAGTTAGAATCAGGCTGATGAATATTATAGATGTTATAGGATACCCTGATAGTATTCGGTGAAAATGCTGCCTGATAGTATTGGTATGAAATACACAGCATCGTTGGTATAAAATAAATGGTAATTACATCGGGTAACGAGTCTTAAAATCTTGTAGCAGCATTACTTAATTGCAATACTGATTCATCATTGATCAAACTCTGAAAATTATTTTTGTGCCACACGTTTTTGAAAACATTACTTTAAAAAAAAATTATTTTAGGATCTACAAACAGTACATAACAAAAAATAACAATTACAAAAAAATACTTATCTTATATTACTTTTAAAAGTAGCGCTAACATTTTAGAGCTACAATATAAATTTTATTATTTATCTATCACAATTCTTATAGTTTTTAATAGTGTATTAGTAAGCTATAAGGGCAGCCTACTACACAATACTTGATACACACATGTAAACTTACAAAAGTTTTCATGTCATTTTATCATGCTTGTCATCATTAAAATAATAATTTTTCTATTTTCTGTCCATGCAACTGATCAGGGAGCACTTGAGTTCAGTGTAAGTATTAAAACTAGAATGGTCACCGTGTATACGTAAGATGCGTGAAACTTTATCATATCCAGGTCAAAACTCATCATTTATATATCAGTTAACATATATGAAGCGATGATAGCTCAGCGGAGGGAGCGTCGGCTTTCAAACTGACGGACACTGGTTCGATCCCCAACAACAGCTTGAGCTTCCGGTGAAGATAACACCGTCATCAAATTCCCAGCATGGTGATAGGGTACTTTCGAGTACTCGCCTGGCTAGCTACCACCTTCAAGTTTCAAAAACTGTCACCAATACACTAAGTGTATTCAGGCAGCAGTCCTTGAGAGCTAGTAAGTATTCTAGGTCTAGCGTGATAACATCTTCGACGACATCGTCACTGACCATCAAGTGAGATAGTGGTCAAATGCTAGATCTATACAGTATAAAAAAAATATATACGTAGAATCGTACGTACTTTTAAGAAGTATCAATACTAAAAATCTAGACTCCGGAATTCAACTTGAATGTAAAGTGAGCTATTATTCTATTGAGTAATCGGCTAGAGAGCTGGGTACCTAGGTTGTTACAACAGCTGATCGTTAGGTTAATAGAACTATCGTACCAACCCAACAATCAGCTGTGGTAACAAACGCTTTCGCATTGTAATACGTATTTAATTGTCTTATTACTATTTCAATCATTTGCTTAATGCAATAAAGTAAATTGCTTTCTAATATCAAAGCAATTTGCTTTGATATTAAAAAAAATCTAATATGTTTTTTTTTATGTAGTTCAACCATAGAAGAATTTGATTCACCAATTCGATACCAAACGTCTATTATAATATTTGGATTTAAATCGTTCAAGACTACAATGCATTGTTATTTATGTATATTTTACGGCTTTACTCACGTGGATAGTTGAAGTTTAGATTTCGAACATGTCCGATGCTCATATTCAGCTGACTTCCCTAACACAGTGGTCGCAGTGATCTGGATTGACCTGCAACACACTTGTCCGAAACCTAGATCGAGAAATTCGATTATCTACGTGATTAAAATAAATGTAAATAATAATTTCTATTTAGCGTTGACCATACAAACTGCGACGTAAGTTAATTTACACTACTGACACAAGAAGGCAAGAGATATCAATAATCTATGTATATAAAAGTTATACCATATATGCCTGTCAGCTACTAAAATTGCGGCAATGCATGGTTTATCTTCTTCCTTACAGTTTTACTCAGCCGTTTACTAGTTAGTTTCCGACATGTGCAGTAATGGACTTTTCAATAGGTTGAGTCTTTCAACTGCTGTACTGATTAGTTAAAAATGTCATCATCATCATCATCTCAGCCATTGGACGTCCACATAGGCCTCCCTCATTGATTTCCACAAGGACCTGTTGAAAGCGTTGCCACTTCAACTTGCTAATCCGCTCTGATATATCGGTGACTTGCGTTCTTCTACGGATCTCCTCATTTCTGATTTGATCACTTAGAGAAAACCCGAGCATAGCCCACTCCGTAGCTCGTTGTGCGACTCTGAGCCTGCTCAGAAGGCCCATAGTCAGAGACCACGTTTCGGTTCCATAAGTCATCACTGGTAACACGCTGGTTAAAAATGTAACTGAACTTAATCTACTAGGTTAATGGAACGGGTATCGACGGAGGGTTGGCGCGAAGCCGGAGCCGCTTTCGTCGGATGTGTGACGAGACTGTTGGAACGTCTTTTGGACTATCGCGCTGTTATGCAAGGGGCTGAGCATCGAGACAAGAGGATGGCGGCCACTGTCAACCTTCTTGTAAGTATTATCGTGTATTATCTTAACGAATTGATATTAAAATGATTATGTGATAATGATAGTAAAGATCTTGAGAAGAAGTCATTAGAACTACTAACATCTGCTTGGAGAGAACAATTTTTTCCGGAAACTCACCACACACAACAGGAGCAGCGTTTAATCTCAACTTATATGATAGTGTGTACATTATAGTGGCAAAGCTACTTAGCATTTATGATTTGTAATGTAACAAACCGACTAGGACTCACGTGGTAAACACTGGAAAATTACTCTCCGACCAGTTTCGATCTTATTTGCAGTTCTTCATCTGGGAGTTATGATCGTGCCAGGCGGCGAGCGCGAGCCTCAGCACGTAATTGAGTTACGTGCTGAGGCTCGCGCTCAAGTTCGAAACTGGTCGGAGAGTAATTTTCCAGTGTTTACCACGTGAGTCCTAGTCGGTTTGTTACATTACAATTATGGAAGAAACTCGCGATAGTTTTCAGACTCATTTATGATTTATTTATCAATAATCAATTTTATTCTACTACTAATTTATGTTATTCATATTTCCAGAGTTTCTACAAAAACGAAATAGATCGCAAGGAAATGTACCTGCGCTATGTCTACAAACTGCACGATTTGCATATTGCATCGGACAATTTTGTCGAAGCTGGGTGTACACTCTTGGTAAATATGATGATATGATGATTATAATGATGTTATTGTTTATTTATATTTCTAAATTTAATAACGTATTTTGAGAATATGATTTAAATATTCAAGATTTGGCTTTTAAATATTAATTTTTGGCAAAATTAGTAAAGCTAGGCAATATATTAAACTTCATCATATAATCACAGAACACAATACATGCTGTATTCGTTTGTGGCTGTATTTTATTCAACATGTTAAATTTATTTTTTCTTGTTTAATCACATACGAGTTGATACTATAATGACTTTAAATTTTGTAAACTCTAAGGCTTTCACGGCCGGCGTTGCATGTTGTATGTATTGCTTCCGGGCTGTTTGGCCGTGGTCTAGATGAAACTTGTGTCCCAGCCGTTTCGTCGATCACTGCGGTCGACATCTTCAGTAGTACAGGTCCGAGCGGCGACAAGAGCGTAGAACTCTCCTTCGCGGTGTCTTCTCTGATACTGAGCTCGACGAAACGTCTGGAACAAAAGATTCACATAGACCACGGCCAAACAGCCCGGAAGCAATACATCCAACAGACTTTAAATTTTGTTTTTATTTATATTTTAGTTGTATGCGGAAACTTTGAGCTGGGAGAGCGACCAAATCGGCGTTGACTCTGAGTATCCAGAAACGCCCGAGTGGAAACGTAAAGAGGCTGTTTACAACCAAGTATTACAGTATTTTGACAAAGGAAAGGTACATCAAATCACATTCTTTAGTTTTCGTTGAACATTTATGATATATATGTTTTGGTATATCGACTATTTCCCGAGACGTGTTTAACAAGCTGGAAAGGTAAAATAGTATGTGTCTTATATCTATGGCCGTACGGTTTTATTTTGATACGTTATATTCCATTTTTCACATAATGGTACTTCCTAATCTAATCAAATGTTTGTTGAAACGGTCCAACATTGATCTGTTTCACAAACCTAGTCCTAACCCACAACTAATTCTTTTAGAATAAGCTTAGTATTAGCTTGTCTTTTTTAATGGTCAAGCATAATGCCAATAGCCTATAAGTCATCTCTAACATTTTATGCTGGAGTCATATTTTTGATCGTCTCAAACACTATTGTGTAAAAGACTGTGTGAAATGCCTTTTGATGTAAAAAAATACCAACGACCTTGAGAGTCTAGTTTTAATTTGTTTTACTATAGTAGAAGAATTATATGTATTTTCGTTATAGTGTTGGGAAAAAGGTCTACCATTACTGAGAGAGCTGGCCACACTATACGAAGTAAAGCTGTGTGACTACCCGCGACTGGCGCATTGTTTACGGACCCACGCGACCTTCCTAGACTCTGTTATGGAGCAGCTGAGGCCAGAACCGGAATATTTCCGAGTTGGATTCTATGGAAAAGGATGCCCCTTGTTTGTTAGGGTAAGCAGTGTCTATATTATGGTCTAGTATGGTGGTAATTTTCTCGGAACTAGATCATTTGAGGCCAGAAATATAAATCTCTGTTTCTTGTCATAATTTTATTGACTACCATATTCATTCACCTTATGTAAAAAGAAGTTGTTATCTTTATCTTGTCCTTAAACATAACCTCCACATCGGTTCGGATTTTCGAGTTCGGTGCATATACCTGAAAGACCTTCAACGAATACCTGCTTGATATTCTGAGTATTAGGTATGCCACCCTGCTCGTTATGTTATTTTTTTGCAAACAGAATAAGCAGTTCGTTTACCGTGGATACGACTACGAGCGAATCGGTGCGTTCACACAACGTCTGCAAGCGGAATATGTGGCAGCGCACATTTTAATGAGGAACACTCCGCCCGACGATTCCATCATCGCTAACGACGGACAATGTAAGCCATTGGTAGTGATTCGTTTATTCAACCAAACTAGACTAAATAAAAATTCGGGAAATTCGGGGGATGTTTACGATAAAGTCCAAATTAGTATGAACCATATCAATAACAACACAAAAGTTAGATCATCATCATCTCAGCCATAGGACGTCTACTGCTAGACATAGGCCTCCCCCCATCGACGGGGGGGACTGGCGCTTGCCAGTCCGTGGTCTCCATTCGAGAAAGTTTCGACCCCCACGGCCATCAGTTCTTTGAGCTATGTGCCCTGCCCCTTGCCACTTCAACTTGCTAATCCGCTGGGCTATATCGGTGTATATGGGCCTTCTGAACAGGCTCAGAGTCGCACAACGAGCTATGGAGAGGGCTATGCTCGGGGTTTCTCTACGTGATCGAATCAGAAATGAGGAGATCCGTAGAAGAACGAAAGTCACCGACATAGCCCAGCGGATTAGCAAGTTGAAGTGGCAGTGGGCAGGGCATATAGTTCGAAGAACCGATGGCCGTTGGGGCCGAAAGGTTCTCGAATGGAGACCACGGACTGGCAAGCGCAGCATAGGACGGCCACCGACTAGGTGGACAGACGACCTGACTAAGATCGCAGGCAAGGGCTGGATGCGGGCCGCTTCCAACCGGTCCTTGTGGAAATCAATGGGGGAGGCCTTTGTCCAGCAGTGGACGTCCTATGGCTGAGATGATGATGATGATGATATCGGTGACTTTCGTTTTTCTAAGGATCTGCTCATTTCTGATTCGATCGTCTAGAGAAACCGCGAGCATAGCCCTTTCCATAGCTCACTGTGCAACTCTGAGCACGCTCAGAAGGCCCATAGTCAGAGACCACGTTTCAGTTCCGTAAGTCAATCACTGTTAGATGGGTTTATTAAATTTGCGGGTAGATTTAGGTAAATCAAGTCTCCACTTATTTGGTGCCTGCTAAAACTACCCAGAATTGGCCAACAATTGAATCAAACTCGTCTAATGGTACTGGCAGCGTTATATGTTTTAGAGTAGAGACCCACATGAGATAATGATAAATATATGGATGATAATATTGCCTACTTATTTTTCTTTCAGATATACAAATCTGCAACGTAAAACCAGTAGCTTCTCGGCGTACATGGCCGACGGGCGCGCCCGAACAAGTGAAGCGTTTCTACGCGTGCAATGAGGTCGATACCTTTCTGTGTGATAGGCCTCTACAGAAACCTCCCATTGACAAGGATAATGAGTTCAAGGTAATACCAGAATTAAGTTGACATGAATCTTAGGACTTTGCCGTGGTGGTACCGGCCTAGAATAGTACTCCCCCATCTCTTCTCGTGCGTGCCGTAAGAGTCGGCTAAGAGATCACGTACCAGGAGGAAACCATACTGCGCTCGCCAACCCGCCTGCCAAGCATGGCGAGTATTGGCAAATCCCCTCCTATATGGGGGAGGCATATGTCCAGCAGTGGACATATGCCTCCTATGTCCTATGGCTGCGATTACTGAGTTGGGTCCGTTTTATAACATTTATCATTATATTTTATATTGTATTCGTTCTTTTATTTTCTGTATGCCTTAAATGTAATTGTTACAAATAAAGTTTTTCTTTCTTTCTTTCTTTCTTTCGATGAATGAATGAGTGAGTCTTAGGAAATATTACTTTATGCTCCCATTGTATCCTAGATACTAGAGGTCAGAGCAATTAAAATATTTATTTGTTCTTGGACATCAGGCTAAGCGTAATTAATACAGAATTCTGTAGCTTTAATTACAAATGAAAAGTTCTCGAAAGGAGATCGCAGGCTAGCAAGTACAGTGTAGGACATCCACCAACAAGGTGGACAGATGATCTGACAAAGGTTCAAAGGTAATTTTATGACGTCAAGTAGTCTCCAACCTTAGGTAGACGATGTATTTGTACATGAAGGAGAAGCCTATTGCTAGAACATTGATGAATGAGAAAGGTTAAGTATTGTTTTCAGTTGGTGAGGTGCACTGGAACACTTTCTGTCGCGGACCTCTTCAGTTCCTGTCCACTATATTGTAATATATATTTATACGAAGTAATATTATATTATCTTGCAGTATGATTTGTAGCATACTGCGATAATGGTTGTGATTCTGTTGTTCAACTAACCAATATTGTGTTTATTTGGATGCGATAAAGTCCAAATTGCGACGACACTTCTTATGAATGACAAGTAAAATGCGGAAAGTGTAAAGTATAGTAATATTAGAGATCGCATTGTAAGGAGTTATACGAATTTAAATTTTATCGTAAAGTGAATAACAGTTTTTTCACTTTGAAGCATTTCAGAGAATTTTAGCTCGTTTGAGCGATTAACAGAGTCATGGTTAATAATAATAAAATTGGTATTAATATAAAGGTGTATATGTGTATGGTGTTTTCTTTTTTGTAGAGCCTCTGGATAGAAAGAACAACTCTAGTGACAGAAAATGTGCTACCCGGCATCTTGCGGTGGTCGGAAGTGGTTTCGAGATCTGTCGAGGAAATACCTCCAGTTGAAGTAAGTCACTTTCACACTCTAAAATGATTATGTACTATTTCTTGTAGGTCTATGTTATCATCGTATAAATACTTTATTATAGAACTTTAACGGAGCAGGCAGTTTGTATATATTGGTTTGTGTACATCATATAACATAGTCCATTTGAGGTTGATTGTTTATAAATCTATTGGGACTTGATCGAACGACCACGGCCCACAATTTGGTAGAAAAGTCGACGTTTCGACCAAGTTTGGGTAGGCTATTCGGAGCTCTTCGATCTTAGAGATTCTTAGCTCGCTTAGACATTCGCTTAGTGTAATAATGGCCAGATGGTCAGAGGTGTCCGCCAGATGAATCCAACCTAGGCGTGAAGGATTTCAAGGTCATTTGCTGGAAATCACTTATCAACTTTATGATTCATTAGCTATCAGTTGGACAACTTCAATCAGTTGTACTTTTAATGCAATCGCCATAGATCTAGTACGCTACCAGCACCGTTCACATCGCCACTGACCATCAAATTACATAAAAGCCAAACGTTGGCCTAATGTAATCTTTTTTCTCCTGAACTTATCGCATCATAAGTGGGGTCGACACAACATTTGTTCTTCTTTCATCAAGTAACACACTAATTGTTTTGTGACAGTTCGCTTGTGAAACAATGGAAGCGACGGAACGCGAGCTCCGCAGCCTGATCTCCCAGTACACGATCGACCCGACGCGGAACATCAACCCGTTCTCCATGCGGCTGCAGGGGACCATCGACGCCAATGTGCAGGGGGGCATCACTAAATACGAACAGGTTAAATACGTCTCATAAAAATCTTAAAGATTCCTTCCGAGGACCACGAAACATACTGCACTCGCCAACCCGCCTGCCAATAGTGGCGAGTATTAGCAAACCCCCCCTAATTTCTTTGAGGAAATTTATGGAGGAGGTCCAGTTGACTTCTTATGGCTGAGATGATGATGATGATGATGATGATGATGATGAGATGCGCCTGCGGCTTCACTGAAAATTTGTAGATACCTTGTTAATGTTTTGCTTTTCGAGTGAATCTATCTCTTCCCAGATAAATCCCTGATTTTTAATTTAAAAAATATCTAAATATTGATCAATCGCGCCAACCCCACTGGTGCCATTTTGAAGTAAAAATAACACTGCGATATAAAGTCAGTGGTCGAGGTAACTGTTGACAAACTCACGAAATTTTGTAATCAAAAATATGTAGTTAGGAAATATGTATGTTTCCAACGACGTTATTCATTTCAGGCATTCCTGACATCCGAGTTTGGTAGAAACGCGACACCAAGAGAAGCAGCTGCCGCGGCCAAGTTGAGACGATTGGTGTCGTCACAACTGGCCGTGGTCGATGCAGGGCTGTCGCTGCACGGGCGCTTGGCGCCTGAAGATGTCAAACCTTTACACAGGTATATTGTATTCATGTTTAGTCCTGACCAAGACTGCAGAAAGAGGCTATATGCGGGCTGCTTAGGCTGTCCTTCTGTGTATCTGTGTGCCTTTGTGGATATGTTGGCTTGTTAGGTAATATTACGATTATTTATTAATATATGACTGACTCCTTGACATATAAGGAAGGTATATGTCCAGCAGTAGACGTCTTACGGCTATCAGGATTAATGAAATGATGATAGTTATGTTTATTTTTGATAGTGACAGTATATATAACTAAAAGCGATGATAGCTCAGCGGGGGCAGCGTCGCCTGTCAAACTGACGGACACTGGTTCGATCCGCGACAACAGCTTGAGTTTCCGGTGAAGGTAACACCGTTATCACATTCCCAGCATGGTGGTAGGGTACTTTCGAGTACCCGCCTGGCTAGCTACCACCCTCAAGTTTGAAAAACTTGCACCAAACACATAGTGTGTTGAGGCAGCAGTTCTTGAGAGCCAGTGAGCATTCTAGATCTAGCGTGATAACATTTTCGACCACATCGTCACTGACCATCAAGTGGGATAGTGGTCAAGCGCTAGATCTATAAAGTATAAAAAAAAAAAAAACTCTAAAATTTACTACCTCATAATATGCAAACTCCGCATAGAGAGCTATGAAGACTGCCTTGCTCGGGGCTATTCCATAGATCGAACCAGGAACGAAAAAAACCATACGACGATAGTCATCGACACTCCTCAACGAATTAAAAAGATGAAATTGCAGTATATCCAAAGAGGAGATGGGAAGATGAAAAAATACAGATCATAGGAACAAGCCATCGGCGGGATGTTCATAATTATTATACTACAAGGCTCAGTTTTTCTTAGGACAAACGCGGAAGGAAGCTATTAGGATACTTTTAATTAATTACTTTATACCGTATGATCAGTCTCTTTTGGGACAGCACTTTTGCAGCTATTACCATTCTGTCATAAGTTGTAAGGCTATCCGATTTCCAGTAGTGGCTGCAGGGTAGTTGGGTACTTTCAAGTACCTGCCTGACTAGCTACCACCCTCAAGTATAAAGAATCAATCGTGCTGGGAAAGTAAAAATATCAATACTATGCCCTAATACGAGAAACCCAATTACCATTGCGTGATCGTTTCACCAGGAACTCATGCGCCACTTTTGTTTTATTTTTAATATTAATGTGTATAGTGAAACTTAAAAAATGTTATTTTGTGTTTCAGGCGATTAGTTGAAAGATTTAATCAGCTACGACAGAATTTAGGTCCAGGGTTGGCGCGTGCCAGGCGGCAGCTGTCTGAAAGCATTGTCAAGTAAGTAGACTGCTTAATGAAATTATTCTTTAGTTCATTTTTATTTTATTGAGAATAGGCAAACGTTTGACCACTAACTAGTTTATACAATAAGGCAATAGATTCGCTCGTGGAAATATGTACTTTTAATCATTGATATTTTATAAATCAATGCTTTTAATCGACTATTTGTTTAAACAACGTTTTCTGCGGTCATCACTTGGATGGAGGACCGCTAGTAAATTATTTTTTTATTATTATTATTATAAGTTTGCGTTTGACAACTGTCTCACCTGATGTTAAGTGATGACGTTGTCTGTCACCACTGAGCTGTCATCGCTTCAATGGATTTGTTCCTCTTTCATAATCTAAAACTAAGCAAAATTATTTTATCGTTGTTTCTCGTGTTACAATTATGACATTCATGCTCAGACACTAGTCGCTGGAACTTAACATCCCATTGTGAAATAAAAGTGTCGGTATTCATTATAGCTGTTATATTTCCAGTACACCACTACCACCTGTCCCCGCATTGGATAAGAGATCTCAGAGCATTCAGCAGAGCGACAACTATTACGAAGAAGGGCACTTTTATGATAAGCCGGTAAGATATTATAGTTCATTTAGTAGACCAGAGCTGATCTTACGATCTGCACAATGGTGAGTTAAGGCCGGATGCTGCTCTTAGACAACAGTTACTACGTAAAATGGTAATAAAAAAAAGGCGTAGTGATTGTTCATCTTATAGTCACTACTATTGCGTTGTTATCTGAGAAAATTTGTGGGAAATAAATAATTATTCATTCATTCATTCATCCATCCATTCTTTCATTAATTGATATTTACAATTGAACGATAAGCTAATTGTGCGTAAATAAAAAATACTTCACAGTTAAGAAACTTACAACCTGAAGGATTTTTTCCAATATGTTTTCAAGTTACTGCATTAAATATATAAGAAACATTTCCTGTGTGTTTTATGTCATGTATGGTTTAACATTATATCCATTGTGTCTTAAATATATAATATATTTAATATATTAATACCTGACTAAGATCGCAGGCAAGGGCTGGATGCGGGCCGCTTCCAACAGGTCCTTATGGAAATCAATGGGGGAGGCGTATGTCCAGCAGTGGACGTCCTATGGCTGAGATGATGATGATGATGATGTGTCTTAAAAGCATACCTTCTCATTTGTATATGTTATTGTATATTGTGTACGCGCGCGAGTGAGCAAATGTGCGTGTGTGGGGGTAGGTGAGTGTGTTTGGGGGTGTGTATGTCTGTAATCGGGAGGTGTGTAAGTCTGTGCTGGGGTGGTCGTGTGGGGGCCCATCTGTGAATCGCGTAAGTCTTCATGTTATAAAGGTAGTTTTAAAGTTGTGTTTCTGCCGATTTACCAGTACTGTTTTAAAATTATGTTATCAATGCGCTTGCTGATATTATTGAACCCAATGCTTGCTCTACATATATAAGAGTTTCAACTATGTGTTTTTTTATTTCAGCTTTCTATTGACGATGCCATAGAACAGCAAAGCATAATGTCAAGCAGTCTACCGGTTGGCGACAATCGAGATTGTTCCGATGACAACTCCATGATTAAATCTGCCCCACCATTACCAACAAGACCCAAATCTGGCGACCCACGCAGTCCCACTAGACCGCCGCTGGAAAAATATAGGTACGTGAGGTTAATTGGCTTAACTAAAGTAATTATAGCTCAGCGGTGGACGCGTCGGCTGGCAAACAGTTGGATGCTGGTTCGATCCCCATCAACGGCTTGAGCTTCCGATGAAGGTAACACCGTTATCAAATTCCCAGCGTAGTGGTAGAGTACTTTCGAGTACCACCCTCAAGTTTGAAAAAATTTCATCATACACAGTGTGTTTAAGCAGCTATTCGGTTTCATTCGTATGGACTAAGGGTTTCCCAATGCCTTAGCTATCCCTGTGCTGCTCCAGACTATATTCTAACTGTGTGCCAAACTTCATCCAGATCCGTTAAGACGCTTGGCTTGGCGTTATTGAGTAAAAAACATTCGTTTATCCGACTTCACACATTTATCTGTACTAAATAAAATGTTCAACTGATTTTTTTAACAGTTCTATGTGCCAAATTCCGCGGAATCACATATCTACCATTTTAAAATTAACAATATTTGATGTCCACGTGCGCCAGCCACTCATAGACGACTCAAATGTCACGTATCAATAAAAATAAAATGGCGTTACCTCTAGCGTTTTCTATGTTAACTGTAAAGGTTAACTTTTTTGACGTGATAACGTCTTATACATCGATGATCGCCGGCTGCACGCACGAAAAAGTGTCACGTTCCGCCTGAGCCGAGTAGAGAGCCGCCTAAGTAAACAAATAGCCGAGTGTGCAAGTAAGAGACCGGAACAAGCGATAGAGAGGCACGATCGGTTATCTGTTTTCTTATGGCGTTTTTACGTAAAATTATCGTCCGTAAACTAATTTTTGTAGTTACATCATCATCTCAGCCATAGGACGTCCACTGCTGGACATAGGCCTCCCCCATTGATTTCCACAAGGAAGCGGCCCGCATCCAGCCCTTGCCTGAGATCTTAGTCAGGTCGTCTGTCCACCTGGTCGGTGGCCGTCCTATGCATATATTTGTAGTTACGGAACTTGATAATTTAAAATATTTTCTACCCATTGATGAGCAGTAAATAACTCTTGGCACACCTCGCTTTGATCTCGTATGGATACTTGTCAATTCATACTAGTTGTAGGAAAAAATCTGTTGTTCGTTTCCAGAGATTCATTGGACGGCGAAATAATAGAAACTCGAAGACACAGTAGGGCGTCTTGGAGCGAACCTGGCGATGCACCGCCTTTACCGCCGAGGGTGTCTGGTAAGTCCTCTTTGTTTTCATTTCAGACACATTGCTTCAACCAGAAGTCACTCAGGTAAAGTGACCCTCAACTAACCTCTGGACTGA
Source organism: Apeira syringaria (assembly GCA_934044485.1). Lineage (NCBI taxonomy): Eukaryota > Metazoa > Arthropoda > Insecta > Lepidoptera > Geometridae > Apeira > Apeira syringaria. Next base: position 5,978,546 of record OW203665.1, on the reverse strand, counting down.
ATACATCCTGCAAAAAACTAAGTAAAAGCGGCTAAAAATTAAACGTTGCATCCGGTAATGGATGAAGTAGTATTACGACCGATCCGTATGGTGACTAAAATATTATTCACATTGATTTCGGTGATGGTAAAATGCTATTTTAATCACCAGTGATTAAACAGTTTATAAATTCGAGCACGCCTCTGACAAAGCTAAAGTCACCCGCTGACCAATCAGAGAGCACATATTCCTCTCCGCCGCGCGCCATGCAAGTACTTCACTAGATGGTGGTAGTGTGGTGAAAGTTGTTGTATTTCACTCATGGGTAAAGTTTTTTTGAATGAGTACGGTTAACCACCATTTAAATTTTATCGAAATCGGTTAACTAGTTTTTATGATATCGAAGAAAATCTTTTAAAAAATACAGGTGAATGAAGTTGGTCGTTCCAATTTTTGTCAAAAAATAACTTGTCAATGATTATAGGTGAGAAACGTTCGTGGGTAGAGGCCCCGCCGGCGGTCCCGCGGCGCTCGCGCGCGCCTGAGTGCGCGGAGGACGCGCGCGACTCTGGCGTCAGCGTCGACACGCATGTCTACTCCGACTCTGTCCACCACGCACACCACAAAGGTCAGTACACTTCACACGATGCGGGATTGTCTCTGAAATTACTGAAAAAACTTTGTAAAAGTATTGTCAAAAGCGCTTAGAGGATTCGTTTGAAAATTTTATATAGGCTTTAAGTATTGGAACGTAGTTCCTTATCGCGCGTGGTGAAAGAGGGATAGACGGAAAAAACTAGGACCAAAAGTTGTAACGACACTGACGAAACGGCAACATAGCGTGGCATCCGTCGCTGCATCGCGTCGGACGGTAGTCGGTGCGGCAAGAGCCCTAGCCCGGTCAGAGCGGAACGGCAACGCCGCATCGCTTCTGACGAAATAATGAATCCTGACAGTGTTTCTGCGCATATATATATGTGTGTGTGTATGTATGTATGTATGTATATGTACAATTTTTTTGCTTTTTATCGAACGGTACTACGTTCCATCCGGGTGTCTCTTGACACCTCTCAAGTTTAAAAGAGAAAAAAAAAGCGATACAGAGCTTTTTTTTATATAATAACTTCATCCTGTCAATAACAAACATCAGAAAAAGAATTTCTTTTTTACACTGCTTATACGGGTATAACGTGGCACTTACGCGTAGTAGATATCACGATCGACAATTGTTTCGGCTTCTTCCAAAAGCCTTCATCAGGATCTTGAGTGCCGTGCGTTCGTCGCAAAGTCCCGTCTCGCACTGAGTACCACGTTATACCCGTAGAAACAGTGTAAAGTAATTATGAATGTGAGTTTTAATAATAACATAGAAAAAGAATTATCCAAATTGGTCAATCTGCAATTTACTACTCTACTAATTTACCAATACCATTGCACTTAATACAGATCTCGAATTGGCAGTAGAATCGCTTCGCTACGAAGAAATCATCTCGATGATGTCTGAACCGCTCCGTGTGGACGAAGGCGAGACGCCTCCCCCTATCCCCCCGAAAGGCCTCGGCCACCTCAGTAGCTTCGACTCCGGCCATCATGAGAACAGCGAGTCGCACTGTTGACTCTAGATTTACATATTGTATCTAGAAATTGCCAAAAATGATTAAGCAATTGTTTTTATTCTCGACCTGCATTACCACATCTTGGGTACTGTATGGCATAGAGATTGTTTAAGCCTATTTTGCTTCTATAAGACGCGATTCCAGTTCAATTAGTATGTAGCATCGCAAGATCGACTTGGCTTTAGCTAAACGCTAAGGGAGTAATCCTGACTAGATTTACAGCTTATGAGTAAAGGTCATAAATATTTTACTCAAGTTGAGGTACATTGAACCCGGAACTAAAACCAACTCGCGCGAACCATAGTTAAAAACTTCGTAACCCCGGTTTTATATTGATGTTTATATTCACTAAATACATTTAAAAACGCTCCCTTAAGGTTACGGATCGTTTGCTCAGCTGTGGTTGAAGGAGTTGGTACTTTAACGTACGCGTTTATATTAGTGTCGATTCAATGTCGTTTTTGCAGTGGTAATCCGTCTATTTTACTTGATTTTAACTGTCAATTGAGCACGCCATGTCTGCGATACCATTTGTAGGATCTCATAATAGAGATCGTGAGCGCAAAAGCGCCCTAACCCGCCATTTTTCATATCCTGACAATTAAAAATGTGCTAAAATTTAATGCAAACCTGTCTATATGCTGTGTCAGTCAACAGCCACTTTTGCGTAGATGTATTCAGTTATTTGTGGAAGTCTACATCAATGGTTAAATGTTAGATTGGCCAAATATGAAGAAATATTAATGTATTTTATATTTTACATTACTAATAGTACAGGTTATCTTGAATTTACTAGTGATAAATATGATTGGGTATTGTTTCCACCCTTAATTTTAAATGATTTGATGTATTTTCTTAATATTACATTAATGTATATAAATAGTTTCAGAATGCACAGTTATATACTAATTTCACAATGCAATTAGATTAAGTTTTGTTTACTGAAACGCCTACAATAATTCACATAGCAATACATTTAGGTTTGTTGCAAATTGATTTGCATTTATAGCATTATAAAATGCGCAAACAAATCCTCATTATTTTTACGTGATGACAACTATTATCTAAACAGTAAAGTTGCTTACCCTAATTTCAAGCCGGAGCGAAATCAGTGTAAATCCAATATGGCGTCGGCTTTGACGTTAATTATGATATTTGTTGCCTGCCTTTAGCGTGCTCCGCACTCCGCAGCCATAGTTTCTCGAATACAATAATATACAAGTAACCGTGTAGGTTTAGGTTTTGTAGTTGGTAATGAGTTAGCGTCAAACTGTAGCAAGCGTTTTGGTTAGCTGCTTCCAATGTATAATTAAAACGGTTTATTCAAATTAAATTGTATTTAAAAAGATGTGGATGTCTATAAGATTAGCTTTTGTTTGATTTTTTCATACAAGGGGGGCCATATAACTGGTGATATACGATAAGCATAGTGTTTATTTTACAAGCAAAATAATAACTGAAGGTAAAATTATTATGAAAGTATTTCCATTGTACAAGGTGATGAATGCAATATAATAAAACAAAATGGCCATAGTAGTATACCTCGTTTTTCATTTATTTTTGTTATGTATTTTGTGACATTGTGATAAAAATTTATTCCATAAAAAGTATTATTTGATGTCCTTTATTTTCGATGCAACTTTTATTATTACGACAAAATAAATTAATTTTAATATGTTAGTTTTAAGTTTGATTATTTTATGTACACCAATTGTATCCTTATTACTATTTACTCGTGGATTTTAATTAAACGTATTATTTTATGTGTCACAAAATGTAAATTGTGAAATATTATGCTCAATAAAAGCTAGCTATGTAACTTTGACACATAATATATGAATACGTCTTTATATTATGATATACCTAAGTTTACTCTATAATAATCGTGTCACCGTATATGTTGTAAAAACATGCGAATCAGAGTCAATAAAGTAATTTGTCTTGAAACGTAAAACAATTGTGATTTTTTTGATAAAAATCATGTAATTGCTTACTAACAAATCATCCTAGTTTTTTAAGTGAAACCACACATTTAGCAGTTATTTTAAAAAAGTGAAAAAACTAAACCGTCATTTAGTGCGGCCGGACACGTTCGGTTTCCTGATCAGGAATTCAGATTTGGAATTGTGTGAGACTACCGCAAATGTCCGGTTTTTTGTATGTATTAGGAATTTTATGCTACGTATTTTGAAAGTCAGATTGTTTTGCGTTCTTAAAAAAAATGAGAACATGTGAGCCTTATTGAAAATTTTGTATGTGAGTAGAGCACTCAGGTTTCCGATTCTGAATTCCTGATCAGGTAACCGAACGTCTGCGGCCTCCCTTGCGGATCAGTGATACTAAACCAGACATACTTGTTACATACATACTATATTAAGTGGTCACGTTTGTCTTGTGTGAAGCCAATCGTTTATGTGATACTACTGTGGCATAGATACCTATCTAATTTCTGTACCGAGACTTATCTTCTTTAATCCCCAAAACATAAGAGCAGCAGAGATATTCTGAAATGATTCTTGGAAAATAAGTAATTTCTCTTCCCCGTTTGTAGTAGCGCCCTATAAAAACGTGAAGATTGGTGGATTATAAAATATCTTATATTGTCGAATTGATTTAAATTGATCTAGTTTACGTTGACGAAACGAATACTTTGACGTTATTTTCGCATGTGTTTTGTTATAAGTAGGTATAAAAGTATGTCATGCAATGTACGGACTAACACTTGCGTTACCAGCATCTGAATTATAGCGGGCGCAACCGATGTTTGTTGTTCTGAAGTCAGGCTTTGCGAACGTTTTCGCATATACCAACAGTTTACCGGTCGAACAGAGTGAGATAAGTGGATGCGACAAACGTAAGCGAGTGAGCGAGGCAATTATACAATGATTAAGAACCTTATTACCCTATTAAGTTTAAAACGGTTACTACGCAGCTATCTGCAGACAACTTCAGAGTCACATACTTAAGTTGTGCGTACTATTCGTAATCATGAAATTTGCTGTGTCAGCTGTATTAGCTGTGTCTTTATGTTCAAGATAAATAATAACCTCTTCAAATGGTGCAATTTTTATAAGCTGCTCCAGAATACTATACAATTTTCGGAGCTTTGCTGTATTATTTTATTTTAGATGTTATTTACGGGAGATTTATTACTTTCTATACAATATTTTAATTTAATTTTATACAAATATTACAAGTTTTGTACTAACAAGTGATAATTTTAGATTTTTTATATAAACATTTTTAACTATTTTACATTTTTGATCTCTTTTCTATCTAAAATCGCACAATAATGTTAGCTCACTTATGTACATGTTGAGCCACTTTATTGAATGCAGTTTTTCAATTGTGAATATTTCTAGTATATAATTTTTATTACTGTCTACTATTTGACAAAAGAAACGAATAGTCGTTTTATAATTCCGACTTTATAACGATAATTGGCAGAGCACAGTTTATTTAGTAAATGATCATGTTATTATATATACTATTTATTTTAATTTATTTCAAAAATGCAATCTCTTAAAATAATAATAACAAAAACGGTTTCCGTCTTTTTATATATTTGTTAGCTTAAGGACCCGGTTTGATAATTTAATCCAGGCATTCATATTTTTTGGCAAAATTGGTTCAGTATTTGTTTCCTGTAATAAAATGTATTTTAGGGATTTTCAATGAATTAATTTATTTAATAATGACTACTCAGCTAATCCTTGTAGGAGATGTAAGTGGCTATCTTATTTTTTAGATATTAATTTATTATTTTTATTGCAAAAGATTTCACTTTTGTTGATTTATATTTTTGATTAAAATGGAAAGAGAACGATATTTGTAGATCATATATTACATACGAGTACATTTGTATTGGGTAAAATGCGTGTTGGGTTATGTAATAGAGCAAATTATTCTTATTTACGTTATGACTGTATGAAACACAATGCTATTGCAACTTGGAATTTGTTATATTTAAGGTATTTTGTAGAATAAGTATTGAGTTACCTAAGTTTCAATTAATTGGACTCTTATTGTTCAATTATTGTGGTACGACACGAAGCGTAGCAACGTATCGATCTTATAATTATCATATTTGTGTTGTTTCACATTCAAAAAACACATGTCATAGTCCGCAACAAAAAATAGACATATAGCTTATTATATGCTATAAGCTTTCTTGATCGATCAACTTGGGCCATGCATCATAATCTGCTGGTATACTTGATGGGTACAGAGGAAAGGATCTTATTACTGATTACATTGCTGTGAGTAGTGAATGTAAATTCTTACATAAAATGACTTTGTAGTTGGTGCTGTTGCCCTGCACATATTATGGCCATATCACATCTTCCTAGTCATTGAATTGCATTCACAGAATGACCTATTCTGTGCCATAGAACCGCTGTGTCCTCAACACTAACTCAGTGTTTGCACACAAACTGCATTGAGGTAAAACATCTGACACTGTGATAGCAACTTACTCGGCCGGTTATTGTCCATCAGACATTTTTGATTTGGAATGTCATACGCATATTTTTTTTTAACGGGGAGATGCACATATTAATACAACATACGAATAACTAATAACAATACTAGAATAACATTACAGCAATCCACTAGCTGTTGTCAGCTTAAAGATAACTCAAATGTTCTAACCCGCTACCAGTTGGCAGCGTGTTCAGAATGCTGCTGCCGCAGCATTGCTACGTTGCATTGCAATGATGATTCCTTGAGCCAAATATGTGCCAGCATTTTGGTCAGGCGTCGCATATAATCAAAGGCTCTGATAAGTTTTGAAAAATCCGATGAACTACCGGTACGCACGGGCTCAATGTCTTAACCGCAAACGGTTCAAATATGTAACTACTACCAGGTTAGCATATTTTCGCCGCTTCGATAGCTGCGCCAAAGTGTCAACGCATGTAGCGTCCCACACTAAAGGCCGCCCTAACTTCCAGGGAATATGTGTCATAATTTTGGTTACTTTAAAACTTGCAAGTTGATATTTAGCAGTCAGTTTCTTATGAGGTGAGAAAAAGTTTCACAAGAAAGGCGAGTGTACTAAACCTTACCGTGCCACAGTACTGCGTGGCCGGGTAAAATTAGCAAATAATATGTGTCAATCGATACGGGGCTTTACGTTCGTACGTACGTATGTTGTATTTAATATGCTTATTGTATTCAATTTACATATTTTTTTTATTCACAATAGGCAGGCGTTTGACCGCAATCTCACCTGATGTTAAGTGATGATGCGGTCTACGATGATTCACGCCTGCCTAGAAGATACCTGTTCACTCGTGACTTGAAGATGCCCAGATTGTATTCATATATATCTGACTAGTTCCATCATTTTACTATATTATTATTAGTCATAAGTGTTAGAATAATTTTCAATGTACCAAAAATTTCATCAGCTATTTTTATAAACGACACTATCTCAAATGCATTGGTATTTATTGTAAAAGTTTATTTTTAACGTGAATTATGTATGAATTTTGTACTGTGTTTAATCGGTGTAGGCATGTGAAAGATATCTGTAGAAGGTTAGAATGGTCGCCAAATGAAATTGTTCAGTACAAAACGTAGTGTAAGAGAATTAAAGCTATCTAGTGGTGTAGCCATCTCATAACGGATTGTATTCTATAGGTAAAGGAGGAAATACATTTTAGTTGGATGTGTAAATTGTGTTTGATTTTTCACTACTTACAATATTTAAAAAAATTGGTTGTCTGTAAAGTCGGTTTACGGACGATAGATTTACGTGATAACGTCATAATCATTTATGACTTTGACTTCGACTTCGACTTCGACTTCGACTTTGACTTCGACTTTGACTTTGATTATTTTATGTAATACAAAACTCAGGTGGAACGTTACGCGGAACGTTACTATTTTTTATGAGTGTTGCTGGTATTCATCAATTTATAAAACGTTATCACGTCAAAAACAAACAGTCGGTTGCACTCCGGGATTGTCGGCAGAAGTGGAAACTTGAACATCCTCAGCCCGAGCTGCGGAGTACACTGAAAACCAACGCCGCGCACACTTCATATGTGAGCACTGCAAATGATGAGTGCACGCCTTTTGTCCTCAATTATTGTATTGTTTGCTTTTGTTTTTTTTTCTGTGTTTTTGTGTATTTATTTATGTGGCAATACTGTAGTTGTGATACAATAAATATAGTTTGATTTGAACATGTCAATCATATTCAAGTTTTCACTTCTGCAGGCACTCCCGGATGTTTTTTTTTTTTTTTTTTAAATGGTATTAGGCAAGCAATTGACCACTATCTCACCTGATGTTAAGTGATGATGCGGTCTACGGTAGAGCACGCCTGCCTAGAAGATACCTATTTAAATGATGATGTGTTATTCCGGGACCTGAAGTATCTGCATACCAAATTTCATCCAAATCAGTTCAGCTGTTCTGGCGTGATTAAGTCACAAACATCCATCCAAACTTTCAGATTTATAAGATGGGACACATAGAATTAAATCGGCGTTTTGACAACTGAACTCAATAATTATATACCATGGTATAATGGATATTTACCATGTTATAATGCATATTTACCATGTTATAATGCATATTTGCCATGATATAATGGATATTTACCATGATATAATGGATATTTACTATGTATGACATGCATCTACCACGTACCTACCTACAAGGCGCATGCAACTGTGCCAAAATATCGAGCAGCGAAAACCAATAAAATGCTACATGGTAAATATTCCCATAATAATGTTAATTCAATTAGTTGGGTACTAGTGCCCATGTCAATATTATAAACTAAACAACATATTTACAGAACATCAGGGTGTCAAGTCTACTAATTCAATGTTCATATTCAGTCTGCAGCGACGCCGAGCCGATGCCAATAAAAACCCGTAGTCTGCTAAGCCATAGCAGCCTGAGTCTATGTTGAATCTATGCTCGGCCTATGTCGATTTAGTAGGGCATTTGACATTTAATGTGCTAACAGACTATGAAAATAATGCGCTGTGTCATTGAATCTAGAATTGAATCAAGATTGATTCAATATGAACAAAAATAGCGGACTATCAAAGCTGTCAAATTCACCAATTGTTAGCCGATCATATTGCCATATTGAATAGTAGACTTAGGCCCCAGAAGTCGCGCATCTTGCATATTTTATAATGGATTTAGGTAGATTATAGTGGGTATTGATGGTCATTAAACACAAGGAAATTGAAAGTAGGTATTCTTTGTCCTAACAAAGCCAAAAAACAATGTGTTGCCATGCTAATCATTCACCGTATTTACCGATGGAATGTCTAAATAATAAGCGCTCTTAGCTGTAATTGTAGGTAGTCAACTAAGACACATCGACACGCCTCTGTTAGTGAACGCGCTCCACAAGGTATTACAAGTCTGCGATATATCCGGACAATGCACTGTGCACAATGATATCCAAGACTATTTTGCTTTTTTACTGAAAAACTTTTATGAACATAGGTTTCTCTCAGGAAATCTTTTTAGTAGGATTTGTCGCTATCTGCAAAATAAAGATAAAGATTTTAGTTTATTTTTTTATACTATATAGATCTAGCGTTCGACCAGTATCTCACTTGATGGTTAGTGACGATGTGGTCGAAGATGTTATCACACTAGACCTATGATGCTCACTGGCTCTCAAGGACTGCTGCCTGAACACACTATGTATTTTGTGACAGTTTTTCAAACTTAAGGGTTGTAGCTAGCCAGGCGGGTATTCGATAGTACCCTACCACCATGCTGTGTATTTGATGACGGTGTTACCTTCACCGGAAGCTCAAGCTGTTGTTGGGGATCTAACCAGTGTCCGTCAGTTTAACAGGCGACGCTCTCCCTGCTGAGCTATCATCGCTTCAGAAAAGTTATTTTTACTATGCATAGACAGCAAAATTGCAAGTTGAAATGGCAGTAGGCAGAATACATATTGCGTAGAGCTTATGGATTGAAATGTTCTGGAATGGATTGGCAAGCAGTGGAGTAGGACGTCGTGGGCAACCTAATAAAAATCTCACGAGGAAGCTGGATGCTGACCGCTTCTAACCGGTTCTTGTGAAGATCAGATCAGGATCAGAAGAACAATCAAGGTTGTGACTGAAATGATCATGACTATATTAACGGGCCGGATTCGCAAAGGTGTAATTTTTTAAAATTAGGACTATTTATTTTAATATCTATTAATATTTATACGTATGAATGCGCCGGCATGTAGAAAAATATCTCCAAAACATTTTACACCAACACCTCACATTCATATTATAAATGTCTCGTACTAGACAGTCAGAGTTTACCGCTGAACCAATTATGATGAATGTTGGTAAGTATAGATATATAGGACCTTGGAGAAGGACCTATGCTGCTTTATATCTCGGAAAAAGTATGGTTTCCGTGGTATTAGAATCGAGGTAAGGGGATAACGAAGTCCACGCTGGTGAAACCGCGGGGTGCATCTTAGTAATGTTTACACTTAATTAATTTTACTAACTGATATCTTAAACGGGCAAAGACCTTATCGATAATCCCTAAAACAGACGCTTAATGAAAACAATGAAATCTTAAGATGAATCCTAAGATTACCCTATCCTATGCACCAAAGGCGATAACTTCCCAATAGCGCCGCCCACTGCCCTTAATGGACTCTGAATATATTTGACAATATTTGACACCTTAATGAGAGGGGAAGCGACTGCGAACCACACATTACCTTCATTCAACGCGCTGGAAGCCTTCTCGGAATAAATATTGCATATAATTACCGAGTTGTGCCTCGGAACAGTTTTGGGAATGGTTGGTTTTAATGCGCTTCTTTATTGACAATGTAGAATTGCCCCGGTTGAGTGGATACGGTGAAAATTAATAGCGTAAGCGACACCACTACAGGTGGTAGGCAATTGAGAACTTAGTCCTCATTTGGTTTGGTCAGTTTAACATTTTAGGATTCCGTACAATACAAAATATTTTTATTGACATAAATATTATATTCAGTTTCTTGAGTCCATAGGCTCCTGAACTAGAATAACTCCACAGGGTCCTAAATTAGAATAACAAAATACGTACGAAATAATTCTTTCAACACTAATTTATTATAACTAAAAAGAACTAGTTTTTTTTAATGTAATTTGAATTTTGAAATTCAAAATTAATGGTAGGTACCTACCGAAGTGCGAGAACGCTAGATCACCTATTGTTTTATTTTATTTTGAAACAAATAGAAAGTAAGTAAGTACCTACTACCAAAATTCCAATGTAACAATAGTTATGAGGAACAGCGTTATGGTCACTACATTGTGTGAACATAACCTCATGCTGAGGCTATAGTATATATACCTTTTAATAGTAGGTACCTACTTTACTTAGTAATAATCCAAACCCAGTACTAATATGAATGTAATATGTAATGTTTTTTTGTAGCCATAAATAGTTTTTTATTTATTTAGCCCAAAGTGAATAAAAATAAAAGTATAACGTGAATTCGTAAATAATAATGGGAAAATAATCATGATATCAATTTTGAAATAATCACGTGATCAATTATTAAAAAGTTCGCGATAATATAACAAACTAATTCCGACCGTATTTTGATTGATTTCTAGCCTTTGAATACTATGGGTATCACTTTACAATCACAGAGCTGACGCGACGGAATGGTAGCGTATACTACAAGTAACCCCGTGCCGTGGTAGTACCGGCCTAGAATAGTACTCCCCCATCTCTTCCCGTGGGTGCCGTCAGAGTCGGCTAAGGGATCACGTACCACAAGGTAGGCAGCAGCGCCCTCTGAGGACAGGAAGCCATTGTCTATATAGGACATCCTGTATAGACATAGCATGTCCTATATAGGACATCGCCAAGTGGCGAGCATTGGCAAATCCCCCCTATATAGGGAGGCATATGTCCAGCTGTGGACAGCCCATGGCTGCGATTAATGAATGATGACTACAAGTAAACCAAGAATGCAAATCGTTTCCAAAAGGAAAATTATCAATATTTATTTTACGCATAACCTAACCAATAATAATGAATATTGTTATGGTCACTGCGATGTCTGAACAACACATGCTGCCCTTTTGTTATCCGAACTTTATTGATTGCAACATAGTTAAACCTATATAATATGAAAAGAAAAGTGTAAGTAACTTACATAATATACAATGATCTGTGTGTAGAAGGTCATTGATAATATATGTTTACTGTCGGGATGTGTGATATAACTAATTCATCATCTTCAATGTCATCATCTCCGCCATAAGATGACCACTGCTGGACATACCCTTCCACCATTGATTTCCTCAAGGACCGGTTTGAAGCGGCGCCTATCCAGCCTTTTCCTATATGGATCTTAGTCAGGTCGTCTGTCCAACTTGGTGGCCGTCCTATGCTGCGCTTACCAGTCCGTGGTCTCCATTCGAAAACCTTTCTACCAGGGCACTTCAACTTGCTAAACCACTAGGCTATGTCGGTGACTCTCGTTCTTCTACGGATCTCCTCATTTGTGATTCGATCGCGTAGAGAAAACCCTAGAACAGCCCTCTCCATAGTTCGTTCGGCGACTCTGAGCCTGCTCATAAGGCCTATAGTCAGATACATAGCATAACTAAAAGTACGCATATGTAAATTAAGAGAGTAATAAGTAATTATAATTACTTATTACTTATGTAATAAGTAATTATATTGACTCACGTAAATTAAAATAATAACCACATAGGTAATCATTATTTGGTCAGTCAGTAAACACTTACAACTGCTACTAAAATTGTAGGTATATTGTAGAGTTCTAGATAATATGATGAATAGAATTCACCTTGAAGCGATGATAGCTCGGCGGAAGGAGCGTCGTCTGTCAAACTGACGGACACTGGTTCGATCCCCAACAACAGCTTGAGCGTCCGGTGACGGTAACACCGTTATCAAATCCCAGGCATGGTGGTAGTTTACTTTCTAGTACCCGCCTGGCTAGCTACCACTCTCAGGTTTGAAAACTGTCACCAAACACATAGTGTGTTCAGGCAGCAGTCCTTGAGAGGTAGTGAGTATTCTAGGTCTAGCGTGATAACATCTTCAACCACATCGTCACTGACCATCAAGTGAGATAGTGGTCAAACACTAGATCCATACAGTATAGGTAAAAAAGAATATAAAAAAATAATTCTAAAGCACCTATTTATTTTTTGTTAATAAGGTTCGAATCCATAAGCAGCAAATTAAAACAACTTGCAGCGCGTGTTAAAAACCTTTTTGTAATGACTTTAACGAGAGCATAAGAAGTCACGGTCGCTCAAATATTCTCGCCGATTGGTAGAGAAATTAACAAAGTTGAGAATTACTCGTACCCGTTATTAATGTATTTAAAAACATACATTTCCAAGTAAACGCAAAAAATAATAAGAAACGTCTCAAATAGCTACTTAGAATACATTACCGCAATGATTTTGTTTCTACAAGTTTTACATGTATTTTAAGATATGTACCTAGGTACGTATAGTTTTGTTATCACTTATATAATAGTCAGAGAGGTATAGATACGTATATAACCTTCTATGGTAGAAAAACATTTAGACGCGTTGAAAATAAACAAAATAATCGGGTAGGTATATACAATGATATTATATTATGTTTATATGAGGTAGATGTCGCACAAGCGCGTGGAAACTGAGGCGGCAAAATTAAGTCAATTGTAGTAATTTTCATTATGACGCGTATTTCAAGCGCAATTCTAAACATATAGCTATCCTTTTCTATATTATTTGTACCGTATTATCTGTCGCAGTAAGCATGTTTATGTCGTAAAGGAACAAAATCTGAGCACCGCGCAGTATGAATATAGATAGATTGAATATACGTCATCTTTAGTAAAACATCATTGGGTATATATCTATTTATATATTTCTAAAATAATCTATAAATTACTAATAATATATTGTATCGGAAAAATCCAGTAAAACATTATATAGGTCTAACGTGATTATATCGTCGACTAAATCGTCACTGCCCATCAAGTGAGATACTGCTCAAACTCTAGATCTATACAGTATAAAAAAATAAATCAAAAAAATTGGAAAATAAGGCAATAAATCTAGGAACATAACCCTGAAATTCTTACTAAATTGACGTTATTATTTATATCTTATAAAATGACTTACATAATAATAACGTATACTTGTTATGAGGTGAATAAATAATCTAATCGAATTTCCTCATCAATCCCCCTTTGATCAGAAAAGTAGTGGACACTTCAATGAAACAGCGTTTTTCTTCTAAGACTGACCTCACTTTGAGAATATAGTTTTTATCGATTATGAGGTATGACAAAACTATGTTCTATTTTCTACGCACATTCCCGGAGTAGTAAAATATTATCTTCTACATAGCATTTTCCACATGTAGACCCAGATACTAAAATTCAGATACACACTCATTTTGAATCATCATCATCAAAATTCGATCTTCACATCTACAACTCCCGCTACACTATCCCTACACGATGTAGTTTTAAAGGTTAACCACGCATGTTTTTACCAACAAAAATGTTAGGTCAAGCACCATAATTTAAACTTCATCGCATTAATAGAGTTATATTTATTACAAAAATGTATTATGAGTAACAAATGGAAGTAGTTTGCAGCCGCGTGTCCATCCTACATTAAGTTTACTAAGGTGCTTCCATGCGCAAGCGCACAACGCTGCGTTTTTGTACCAATTAATAACAATTACTCGTATTAAATGCTACACTGATGAATATTGAATTTCAATACTATTGGTAATGTAATAAAGGGGACCTTTTCGGTCCCTTATAAGTAAATGGTAATGTGTGTAGAATGAGGTCGTTTCTAGTAGGTACTTGATGTTTGTTTTAAATAAACAGAATCAGTATGCGTTCTGCATTTAATATGTCATCTATATCAATATAAATAAATGAGCAAGTTGGTACGTATTTACAGGGTTTTCTCTATCACCTCCAGCTGGATTCCACTCCCCGTTGTGGTGGTAGATACCCCTTGGTCTCCTGCTGTGAGTAAGACAGTTTGAACGGTAGGGATGGAAGTGGGTGGTGTGAATGACTAAAAATGGTAAATAAATTACTAAATGTTTTTCTCGCGATCAGGCCCCGTTTGATTTAATAACAATGTGTTCGAATCGCGAAAGTCTAAAAATTACAAGTGAATGGCTAAAGTTTTGAAATCTATATGTCTATCCTTTCCTATCACATAAGGACTTTTCTAAAAATTCTACATTTTTTGCCAAAATGTTTTAGTTTTCTAGAATGATCTAATATTCAAAATTGGTACAATGACATGAAGTGATCCATCATCATCTAGAATGTTCTTTAATATCCCAGAATGATAATGAAATTTAATTCAAAGAGTATAAAATTATTTAGAATTGTCGGTTATCATCGAGAATGCTCCAGAACGTTCTAGAATTATCTAGAATACCTTACTCAAAACATTAAATTCTAAATTCAATAAGATCCAAAATGGTCGATCATGATCATCCGGAATGCAACCAAACGTTCTAGAATATTCTAAATATTCTATAATAATCGTGAATGATCTAGAATATTCAAATATACGTATACAAACGTCATGATTATCGTGATTTTTCCTGGGTTTCCGAAATTGAATATCTCTAAATTAAATACTAAAGGCTACTCTGGCCATACTTTTAGGGGTTAATTATATATATACCTTGTGTGAATGTTAAAAAAAATAAAAAAAAATAAAAAAAATATACATTCTATTTAAATTTTCAACTTTTTGCTAATCTCTGTTTTAAGCGCTTTAATCCTCTTTATTAGTATTCTGAAGAAACAATTCTACTTACAGTTTTTTTTTGGTTTGACACAATTGATTGACACGAGACAATTCAGAAAAATATAAATCTTTGACAAATTTGATCAGAAAGACGGAGAAAAGGAAATTTATTTTAAAGATCTGATATTGTAATTATTAATAATATTGGTGATATAGACATACAAATCGTTCTCTATTAATATATTTCTTGTAACTTTAAATCTTAACAAACTGAAAGCTGATTAACAATGGCCGTGGCACTTCCAATGGAGTCTAATCCAGAAATTATGAACAAGTATTTGCAAAAGCTTGGTGTGTCTGAGAAATGGCAAATGGTCGACGTCATCGGGCTGGAAAGTGACGCTTTAGACTGGGTGCCTCGACCTGTTCTTGCTGTAATCTTATTGTTTCCACTCTCAGACATCTACGAAAAACATCGTCTTGAACAAGAAACTGAGATATTAGCTGAAAGAAAAGAACCTCCAAAGGACGTGTTCCATTTGAAACAAGTTTTAAGTAATGTGTGTGGAACTATGGCTTTAGTTCATAGCGTCGCTAACAACACACACCAAATCGAATTGAACGATGGGTTGTTGAAAAAGTATTTACATGACGCAGAAGGTCTTGATGCCTCTGCTAAAGGTGCTCTGCTCGAAAAATCTACTGCTATCTTGGAAGCTTATAAAGATGTGACAAAAACAGTAGGCGACGAAAGCGAAGAAAGCAGTGAAACTGTTAACAATCATTTTGTCACTTTTATACACAAGGACGGGGCGCTGTTTGAATTGGATGGTCGTAAAGCTTTTCCGATTCATCATGGTGCTACAACTCAAGAACGTCTTCTGGAAGACGCTGCAAAAATCTGCCGAGAATTCATCGCCCGAGAGCCAGACAACATTGGTTTTAACGTAGTAGCACTCGTCCCGGCTCAGTAATAATGATTTATTGAAGTTGAGAGTTGTTACATTATTTGTTAATTAACTGTTGATTACTTACATTGTCAGCGAGTCTTTAATAAACTCATAAAATTAAGTTAAACATGGAGTTTTTATGAATCTCATTCTTTTTTAAAGTAATGTTGCCCATTGACATAATCACGTAGCAATGACGTGCGGATCTGAGTAGTGGTGTCACGCGTTACTTCAATATGGCAAGATGAAAAATGGCGTTCATTAATCCCGTTCATTAGTAAATACCGGCGAATTCAGTCGCAGCCGCTGTTCGGACCTCGATTAAAGTCTTTAATTCATAATTAATCTCTTAGTCTTTAACAAATCGCCAGTCTGCATTCGAAACGGTGCATCCACGTCTCAATTAAGATATCCGTGCACACTCGCAACACGGCTTCAGCATTCCTCTTCAAAAATTCTCTATCTTCGGAAACTAATTAAAAATTCGCTTCGCCTCCGTCGCCCGGTGTTCAATCGGGACTATATAACTTCATTTTAAAACGAGCAATCTTGTCGAAGATAAGAGCTGGCGAGAAAACAACGAAGAGCAGCGCTCGCCACACGCGGCACCAGCGTCGCGACTTGACAAAAAGACAAACCAAAGAAAGAACTCCAAACTTTTAAATGGAACGCGAGAGAATTCACCGCGTTAACTATGTCGATACTGGGAAGGACGCGACATCGGTAAGTCACGTCACCAAATAAATGACGCTGGCTCAGAAATAAATATATAAATATTGTGTAAATAAAGAAAATAATGCGCCGGGGACCCGAAATGCTTTAAATATTCAAATGAAGCAAGCCGAGGTGAAATACGAAGGTACGCTCGCTCGAGTTGAGGCCAATTAAATCGGTGCCACTGAGGTAGAAATTAAAAACAAAAGGAGAATGACAGGGGTCCGGCGCATTTTTCTCATGAGTATTATTAGCGAGATGTCAACCTACAAAAAACGGAGTTAGAGGGTTGTCGTTGTCCCGATCATTATCGATAACATCCCGCGTTTTGTATTGTTTTGATAAGTGTGACGCTGCTGAGCTCGGACGTTTTGTTGACATTTTATATTAACTTTACATGGGTGATTGATATGGGCGCACTTTGGCTAAATAATGCAATCTTTTTTTGGGAGATTCCTTGGGCAGCTTTTTTAATTTTTAATTACCTTTCGCCCATCCTCAAATCAAAGTTGATAAAGGATTGATTTCAAATCACTTGTCTTTTACTTGTGTCTCATCCCAAGTCACCAAAGTTATAAGCTAGTATATCTTTCTTTCTATATTTTCCTGTAATGCTTTTATTAAAATAAAATACTAATAGGTAACTAATTACAATACTTCAATAACTTTCAAGCGATCCACTAGGTCTTGTCAGCCTATAAATAACTTAAACGCTCTAACCCGCTACCAGTTGGCAGCGTGCCCAGAATGCTAGCAGCATTGCACGTTGAGTATCAATGCTGATTCGTTGAGCCAAATATGTGTCAGCATTTTGGTCACGCGTCGCATCGATTATTTGCTCTGATAAGTATTGGAATTACCGATGAGACATTTTAAAAATGAAAAAGTATAAATTTAACTTTTTCTCTTATATACGTAACTAGCTACGCCTCATGGTTTTACCCGCGTGGTGATAATCAATGATTATGATGATGATTAAAAGTAGCCTAGGCGTTATTGCCGGGTCTAACCTATCTCCATACCAAATTTCATCGGAATCGGTACAGCCGTTTGAACGTGAAGAAATAACAAACATACACACATGCACACAAACTTTCGCCTTTATAATATTAGTGTGATTACAATAATGATATATTTTTTTTTTTTAAATCACACTCAGGCCCCCGCACTAGGATTCCATGTGTCGCGGGAAGCATGGACACACACAATCACAGCACACAAACACCCAAGACCTAGGACAAACATCTACACTCATTGCACATTTGCCCCTGCCGGGATTCGAGCACAGGGTCCCGGAGACACAGAAGTCATGTCACTGACACTACCCACTGCGCCACGGCGACCATCATTTGATACATTACATACCAATATGCTATTGTGTATATGTATAGGTTAATGTATATTGTTTTTTGATAAGAAAAGAAAAACTACGTCAATCATACAAGTGCAGATGATTGAACGGGTAAGAAACAAAACGTTAACCGGCATTGGGCACGGTCATTAGTCATCCAGAGCCCTGGTGAGAACAGATTTAATATTTACCTATAAATCAATTATGGCAGTGTGGAGGCCTCACCACTTAACGCTCTATTATTGTACTGTACTATACTTATTACTTTTTTATAAGCAACTAGCTGCGCTCCACGTTTTCACTCGCATGGAATACAGTTTTCCGCTAGCTCAGTTATCCCATAGGAACCATACTATTTCCGAGATAAGAAATAGTAGATATGTCCATCTCCAAGATCTCATCTATTTATATACCAAAATTCATTAACAATGGTTCAGCAGTTCAGGCGTGAAAACGAAACAGACAGCCAAAGCTACCTTCACATTTATAATATTACTAGCTGGGCCCCGTGGTTTCACCCGGATGATGTTGAAAACGGTCCTGATGATGATGATTATGATGAAAAGTGTAGTCAATGTCTTATTCCAGTGTATCTCGGTATTCAATTTCAATTCAACTTATTATCGTAAAAAGTAGATAGTATATGGTAGATATACCACCTATACGCACGAAGCGTTATGCTTCCACTTTCTTAATGCGTACTGCCAAGGAATGGAACTCGTTGCCCGAGTCTGTGTTTCCCGATATGTACAATCCTGGAGTCTTCAAGTCGCGAGTGAATAGGTACCTTCTAGGTTTGCGTGCTAAATCCTAGACAACGTCATCACTTAACATCAGGTGAGACAGTGAACATCAGAGAGTTGTCAAACGCAAACTTATATATATAACTTATATGTAAAAAAAAAAAAAACCTATACAAATTCTACTTAAACATTGATGTGCAGAATCTACACTAAGAAATGATTCTTGTGTCGTAGGTTCTGCATTACCTTCGATTGGTTCATTAAAGTGAAGTCCCAGAGGATGAATAAATTGTGTCATTGTGTGGATGAACATTGTGTAAGTAATAAACATGTGTGTATGTTTGTGTGTGTGTGTGTTAGTGTGTGTGACGTATTGCCTAATTTATTATCTTAAGAAGTTTTTCGGTTTCATCATAGCTGAGATTACTCAGCCAACTGCCCACAGATATTTTTGCCTCTCTGCTGTTTAAGTAGACTAGTCCAACAATAACTTTGTTACTGTTATTGTACAGATATGGACCGAGGAAAGGAAAATGACGTAGAGCTAGTTTTGTGTTGCATTTTAGTGTACCTACAATTCGGTCTTTTCTACGTTTATTTATTGAGAGTATTTCTAATGAAGTCACTTGTTTATGTTGGGCCAATATTACATTTTGTACGTATAATTGACGAACTGTCAATACTCCACAATCCTTGTATAATTTATAATATCCGTACCAAATTTCTGCCAACGATCTGACAATCAGACTAACGATCAACTACCTTAGTACCAAATTTCAGTAAAATTTTGGTTAAAATTTGGTTGCTAACTCGTAATTGAACGTTATGATTGAAACTTGTTCAACTAAACTACGCTAATTCTAACATTAGCAAAGTTATTAATTTGCGGGTAGTTCTAGTAAACACCAAATAACACGTCGATTTATATTTATGCAAAAGAAGGTACCTACAATTTAATAAAAAGATCTATTTATGGGATTATTATACACTAGCTGCGCCCCGCGGTTTCACCCGCGTGGTGAATGAAAACGGTGATCAAAGTGATTATTAAAATAAGTATATGTGTTAATCAAGGGTATAATCTATCTCCATACCAAATTTCATCGAAATCTGTGTACCTGTTTCCGCGTGAAGAAGTAACAAACATACACACAAACTTTCGCATTTATAATACAAGCCGCGACCCGCGATTTTACCCGTGTGGAGATGATTGATGATGATAATGAAAAGTAGCCTATGTGTTATTCCTGGAACTGAAGTATCTACATACCAAATTTCATCCAAATCCATTCAGCCGTTTGAGCGTGAAAGGGTAACTAACAAATATCCATACTCACAAACATTCACATTTGTAATATTAGTAGGATTAGTAGGATATCAATCATTTATTGCCACATAAAAAAATAATTAAAATGTAGTACGAGTCGGGTTTTTGTGCTTTACAAACTACATAATTAACTTTAAAAGTCGACTTGCTCAGCATAGGCTTGAGGCCTTACTATCATCTGCTTTGTAAAAACCATGCAAGTTCAGAGCATTTCTAAAACCTGGCTAAACTGGCCAGAGACAACAATAACCGTTCACCTTTGAGGATATCAATGTTGAAACCGTTCACCTACAGGACCGTGATGACGTGGTGCCGGTACGATTTCACACTAAGCGGTTTAAGCAGGGTTTTAGAACTGCTCGGAACATGCATGGTTTTTAAAAAGCTGATGGTAAGGCCCCTGTTCCGAAGGTTTCCAAGCTCTGTCCTTTATTTATTTGAATCCAGGGGTTTCTAAACTTTAAAGATAACGGAACACTATCCTATAATATTCTTGTATGGAACCCATTGATCAAATCATCAGAACTGATATTTATTTTGAGATACGATATTTATAACAGAAACATATTAACCTTAAAGTTTTTGTGTGAAGAATGAAGCTTTGTCACTGTTTTATTAATAATTATTTTTTAGTTGGGTATTATGTCTGACAATTGTATGCGTATATGTGTCTACAAGGGTAACATCTAAACATCTAATATAAATAGGTAACTAATGAGTTATTCTCACTAACATCATCAGGGTTCCGACTATAGTTTCTACCACATTCGGTGGTCTTTTTCAAGGAGAATACGGAGCGCTCGCGGACGTGGTCACGGTTCGCCTAGTAACACGTCCGCGAACGCCCCGTATTCTCCTTGAAAAAGACCACCGAATGTGGTAGTAACTATAGTCGGAACCCTCTGACTTATTACGTGAGTAATTCCCGTGTTTTATACAATCATCATCATCATCATCATCATTCATACATTCATAATTATTTTGAAATAGTGTAAAATATGTTATGAGAATAATGTGTCAAAACCACGTCAGTTTTAAAAATAACAAAACAAAAACAACAACACACAAAAACAAAATAACAAATCTTCAAAATAATGTTTATAACCGTGCTATTATTTAACAGCTAGAATTTAAAAAATTGGTGGAACCTTGTTGAGTATTCTACGGAACCCCTAGGTACCGCGGAACCACTTTGTGAATCCCTGGTCTACTCCATATTTGGTCACGTGATCAATCAATGACTCGTTCTAACATTGCCTTCCGCCGACACTTCTCATATAAGTAGTCGTTTCGTCCGTTCTCATACATCGTTAGATACAATATGTTTAGAGACTAGTTACAGACAGTGTTATAGCAGCATTGAGCAGCTCACGGGCCGCGTCGTATGCATGACACTGTAAGTAATAGCTTCGTCCTCTGCAGGGGTCCCGCCGCCACCGACGCTCATCACTATTCAATAAGGCCTATTTATTGAAATTACATAATTTGTGTGTGAATAATGACGATTGTGATGAATCTTCGTGGGCGATGCGAGCGACTTAAACGCGATTAACTTTTGACCGCGATATGGTATTAATAAGCTGTCCGTACTCAACATTAACAAGTTCACACTTTTGAACCTTATCTCTGCAAGATAGAGTGTATCGGCGAGTGATTTACTCCTAGTGTTGATTGCACGCTCTCGTATTCTATAATGACATGGAAATGGACTCGGGTTAAGCCCTGGTGGAGCTCCATTGATTCCTCACATCGTTTATTTGAATGGATATTATTGTTGTTTGGACGTCTTTTGTAGATTGGTGTTACAAAGGTTACACTGAAGAAGGTACTTAAACTTTTAATGGCATAAAGAAAATTATAAACAAGCCTTTCATAGTTATAAATATACGTTCAATGATGTTCTTCTTATTTTAAAAGTGAGTTGTTTCCTAATAGAGTAAGTATGTTATGTGTTGTTAATTTTGTTTGTACGCAAAAAGGCTTTTTCTAAAAAACAGAAAGTAGTAGTAACAAAAGTACCTAATAGATGGCTGTACGAGTATATGTAGTTTGAAATCGTACTGTCACTATCAAGAGATCAATGACCAACTTTTCCTCTTACTGGTCTTAGAATTATGAGTTTATTTTTAACCGACTTCAAAAAAGGAGGAGGTTATCAATTCGACCCGTATGTTTTTATTTTTTTTATTTGTGTTTGTTACCGCATAACTTCCGACTGGGTGAACCGATCTTGATCGTTCTTTTTTTATTTAAAAGCTGGTGCTTTCCATTTAAATTTTATCAAAATCAGACTAGCACTTCTTGAGTTACAAGTCAAAAACTGAAAAATGCGTGCTTATACCTACACGATATTATAGTAGCGGGTGAAGCCATCGGTGAACATACCTACACCACAATGACAATTGATCCCATGAGTAACAAAGGTCACTAAAAAGAGTGAAAAAAAAATTTTTACCAAAAAATGGAACCGACTTCAACACTCAAAAGTATGAAATAACTTGTCGAAGTCGGTACCATGAGCACAATATTTTGATATCAGTTACTTTTGAACTATCATGGTACCGACTTCAACAAGTTATTTCATACTTTTGAGTGTTGAAGTCGGTTCCATTTTTTGGTAAAAATTCTTTTCATTCTTGATATAGAAAGAAAGAAAGAAAGTCTACGTTAGTATATTAGTTATATATAGCAGAACTGTATACATTAGTATAGTAATTATATTATACTAATGAGCTTTCTCGTTTTCTCGTGATAACATCTTCGACCACATCGTCACTGACCATCAAGTGAGATAGAGGTCAAACGCTCTATACAGCATAAAACAATGCAGACTTTGTTGTTTTGAGGAGTAGGAAATAAATATTGGTAAACGGTTTCACTCATCGACCGTACTACACTTTATACACAACTTGACCATCATGATCAACCAAAGTACCCTTATATATAAGTATTGGCATATCCTCCATCCAAAATTAGTCTTAAACGAATCTCAATAACCATTTTATCAAAAGCTTTTCAATGTTTCAAAGTGCTAATGGGAGCGGTTATGCCAACCAATAACTGACTACGGTAAATATTAGCCATACCTTTAATTGGATTCAATTGCAGCTTGACCATTTGACCTGCATCACCTGCAGTTAATATTAAGCAAAATGGTGTACCGGTTTTTACTCCAGTCTACCTATTTGAGATAAAACCCCGCGGTATGCTAATCTTCGACTCGTTTTGTCAGTAGCAAAATCACAAATTGAAGATCATTTATTCATATTCAAAAATACAATTACTCAAACAAAATGTCTAACAAAAAACTACTTGTCTATAAGCCGCTAAGAGTGAGCAAAGTTTCCAAGGGCTGGATGCGGGCCGCTTCCAACCGGTCCTTGGGAAAATCAATGGGGGAGACCTATGTCCAGCAGTGGACATCCTATGGAGAAGATGATGATGATGATGATAGGTATCTTTAAACAAGATAATAATTTTAAAAACCCATTTCATTCGGTGAGTCGCAATTATGTCCATGGTAAGTACATTTTATCTAAAGTGTTTCAATATAATTTTGTTCGCGGCAGCGGTGGGTTAAGTATCTTTAAGTTTTATAATATTGAAATGCAGTTTAGCTTTCACACGGGTTCCTAGAAGCAATGACTTGGGCAGCTAATTGGTAAGTGGGCAGTGGTGGGGCGGCAGATTAATGAGCGGCTACTGTGCTTATCGCAGCATCTGGCGCATGACTGATCATCTGTCCTGCGCTTGCGCCAGTGACTACCTAGTGATGCACTAATCGAAATTGTCTTATCGATAAAGTTGGTCTTGCAGAAAGAGTATTCTTTACAGCGCAACTTGGGTGTATTTTTACTGAGGTCTGAGGACTAACCTTTAAGACTAACCCCTCAACAAACAATTGATATGCAGGAAATATAACAATTGTATCGATCGCAAAAATAATAATAATTGTTATTTGCTCGTCAGTGGAACCACAATGATGCGTAGCTTTCCTAGCAATCGAATGTGGGTACACATTCGATCATCTTTCTATAGATAGATGTTATTAATATCATAGACAGATAAAGTAAAAATATAACGGTTTTAGAAAAAAAAAAAGTATTAGATATTAAAAAACTGTAAAAACAATAATGTTACAATATTTTGGCCACAGCATTGAGAAGGACAAATACAACATCTTACAACTCATGATCCAAGGTTATGAGGGAGAAATAAGGCCATAGACCACCTGGAAGCAGACGCATCTGCTGAGTAAAAAATCTTAGACTGCAGGTTTAGGCTGAGTACCTGATCCGAATTCCGGGGGGCAGTCTCTAAAGTTAAAATTGCCCTAATAATCGCCGACCTCCGTAAGGAGGTCGCACAAGCAAGCAGAAAATATATTTCTTACTAGTAGCGCACCGGAGATTCACCCGCGTGGATTACGGTACTCCCGTTCAATAATCGCAAGGGAACTATACTTTTTCCGAGATAAAAGTAGCGTATGTGTCATTCCAGGGACTAACCTATCTCTATACCAAATTTCATCAAACTCGGCATAGCCGTTTGAGCGTGAAGAAGTAACAAACATACACACATATACACAAACTCTCGTCCTATAATATTAGTGTGATTTCTAACAATAACGTATATGTCATATTTATCATAAAAAAAATCATTTCAATGAAATAAAATCATCGGAAATCATGATTAATTGTCCTTAAGAATATAATAAATAGTACACTATACTTAATTTGAATCCAACGTTCCCTAAGAGATTTTAAGTAACTGTTTACTTTCGAAATCTAGGATTCCAGTATAATAATGAAAATCGATAGAGGAGGAATATGACTTGCTGCACATAGCAGGTATTATTGAAAAATGTAAAACAATCAAACAATTACATTTTCTATCGTCAGTTACAACTCTAATATAAAGAAGATTTTAACCTAAAACATATTATCGATATCGAATTCCTGACATACCGAACTAGGCATCCCTACCAGTTTTGATATGACAGTGGTCCACATAGCTTCCCAGAAGTCATACTCCCTGAATACCTTACGAGCAGTGCTCCAACCGGCGCTTTTTTCTCTGCACCATAGTTTTATTGGGCATTGAAATATTTTCGTTTAGATTAAACGACAGTGAACCGAGATCGCTACATTAGGATTAATGTCGAACATCAGTAAAGGTCTCTCTACTAGGAATTGTGGGAATCGGATATTAAGAACGTCGTCGTGGAGAATTGTTTTTTGATGGCCGATGTGCCTATGGATAACATGCCTACCTACCTGTCTTACGAAATCGGGTGCGGGATATCATCTATTGGCTATTAAAATAATATAAAATTACAATAGGAACTGATTGGAAATAAAATTTCCTTTGCTTGTTTATATTATTGTTATTTAGTGTTGCTTTAAAAAAATGTATTTATTCAATACAAAACAGGTACATATTAACTTACAGAATACTGCCAAACTGCGTAGCAGTTTGTTGGCAGACGCTAGGTCTCATAATTAACTTTACAACATTATGTATGTACGAGTAGGTAAAAATAATAAAATACCATTAAACATAATAAATAATGGTAAAATATTTCCGTATTTTACATCAGTTAGTACATTACTAAAATACTACCTTATTTACTAAAAGTTACATTTATGGAATTAACTACTTAACTAAGGCTTTTTGTCTAATAGTAGCTTCTTCAGGGCTTTATTATAACTAATTTTTGTTTTGAAGGGTTTTCAAAGTCAACTGGCAAATCGTTACAGAGTCTTGGCACTAGCCATTTTATGGCCTTGTTTATATATGGGTAGGTAATTTGTTGTAAATTGTCGAAGCCTTACAGACAGGTTTTATCACTCATTAATATTTAACTAGTGACAAACATTTGCGTTTTAATAAATTAATTTACTGAACAGCCACTTTATGTTATAATGAATTTTGTGATTACGTTGGGCAAAAAGGAAACTTGTGTTTCGGACCAGCTTGAATTACCCACTACCCGCGTGTCATGTTCTGCGATCATTTTTTATCTGTATAAAACAAATATGCATATTCAAACTTCATAAACTTAAAAGATATAAAAAAATATATTTCACTCTGCAAAACAGGAGCGTGCATAAACGTATAAATTAATTGTTCATTTAAATACAAAGACTAATTTAATAAGTGACCCGACTCCCAAATGTCAAAGCGATTCAAATAAAAAACGACAATGAAATATCGAAGAAGGATGGCGCTCTGTAGCGTGGATAGGGTCACCATGATGGTCTTCCAGAAAAGGATATTGTGAAGGCTTTCCGGGTATTTTCTCTTGGTTTGGGTATTCAATCTTGTACGTATTAGGTACTGTCATCATCATCAAGTTAGGTATTGATGTGACTATTTGACCTATGCCTTTCCCCAAGGTTTTTTGAAACAATAAGTTAGTAGTAGGCTGCAACTTTCTCTGACGTAGGTATATGAAGTTGCTTGTTGGCGTATGTCCAAATACTCTGCACTTGTCGGTTTTAAGTCTGATCTTGGTTGTCATATAAAGAATTTTGACGTGATAACGTTTTATAAATTGATGAATGCCAAAATGAAAAATAGTAACGTTCCGCGTAACGGTGAATGGTCAATGGTCAATGGTTAATGGTCAATGGTCAATGGTCAATGGTCAATGGTCAATGGTCAATGGTCAATGGTCAATGGTCAATGGTCAATGGTCAATGGTCAATGGTCAATGGTCAATGGTCAATGGTAAATGGTCAATGGTCAATGGTCAATGGTCAATGGTCAATGGTCAATGGTCAATGGTCAATGGTCGATGGTCGATGGTCGATGGTCGATGGTCAATGGTCGATGGTCAATGGTCGATGGTCAATGGTCAATGGTCAATGTCAATTTCAATGTCAATGTCAATGTCAATGTCAATGTCAAAGTCAAAGTCATACATGATTATGTCGTTATCACGTAAATCTATCGTCCGTAAACCGACTTTACAGACAACCAATTTTTTTAAATATAATTTATAGATTTGACTACTATCT
The DNA here is from genome assembly GCA_934044485.1 of Apeira syringaria. Lineage (NCBI taxonomy): Eukaryota > Metazoa > Arthropoda > Insecta > Lepidoptera > Geometridae > Apeira > Apeira syringaria. The sequence goes on along the minus strand of OW203665.1, from coordinate 5,951,078 downwards.
GATGGTCAGTGGCGATGTGGTCGAAAATGTTCACGCTGGAACTACAATGCTTGCTAGTTCTTAAGGATTGCTGAACATACTATGAGTTTGGTTGGACAGTTTTTCAAACTTGAGGGTGGTAGCTAGCCAGGCCAGTATTCGAAATTGCCCTACTACCATGCTGAGAATTTGGCAACGGTGCTACCTTTACCGTCAGCTAAAGCCCTTGGTGGATATCAAACCAGCGTCCGTCTTTTGACGGAGCGTCGGCTGTCAAAAGAGGTTTGATCCCCACCACTGAGCTGAGTAGTCATCGCCTGCAAAATCCAGTGCATGTGCCGCAGTTACTGGTATATATAGAATTTATGTTATATTTAATAAATATTTGATAATTACTAATCACATATTCGTTTATTTGTGAGACTGTTCCTTGTCTTTGTACTTTTATTATATATTCCTTACTTTTCTTCTCAGAATACATGACTACAAACTATAATCTGTGTTTCATTGTACAACTTTGTAGATGGCGCGGCTGTGTAAACAGTTTACTGTGAATCTTCCTATCAAAAAACAGGACATGGTTACTCTACCCTTAGAGGACAGAACGCCCAGGCTGGTGTCATGGGAAATGTGACTTTTTATACTCTAAATAAATTGGGAGTCATTTTTTAAAGAGGCTCGTTTTTTTGTGTATCGAACCTGTACAATGGGTGGACAAGAACGGCTGTTAGGCAACATTTTTAACATCATTATAAGTGAAAAGCATTGACTGATGATGGGCCTTACTTGCTTGTTACTCAAAATGCTTATGGTTGTGCTTCCTGGAAATCTGTCTGTGGGCAATATTGTTTGCTTCTTGATGGTGAATAATAGTATTTCTCTTTATAGTAAATCGGTTCCTGGTACAAATACGTTATTTGTACGCGTTTATCGTGATAAGCTTATTAGTAGACATGCCTAGAGGTTACATTCGGATTTTAAAACCTACAGAAATAGAGACCTTATATCATTACACGCAGGTGCCGTGGTGGTACCGGCCTAGAATAATACTCCCCTATCTCTTCCCGTGGGTGCCGTAAGAGTCGGCTAAGGGGTCACGTATGCCCCAGCCGTTGCCCAGGAGGTGGGCAGCCGGGCAACCCGCCTGCCAAGCGTGGCGAGAATTGGCAAATTCCCCCCCACCCCCCATATGTCCAGCAATGGATGTCCAGTTGCTGAGAAGAAGAATATGAATCATTACACATGCTTCTCACATAATAATCTTTGTCAAACCTTTATAATTGCAAAGGAGTTTTTAGTATCGATTGGTAATTCTGCAGATGAATCCTGAAAAGTATATGCATTTCTCCAATTCCTTACATACAGCTTACTCTTTTAAAATTATTAGGTGTGAATCAATAACGTATTGAATCGACTCTAAAAAGCTGGAATAGGAGGAAGAGCATTGCGTCAATGATATCAGTTTCAAATATAACTTTTTGAATAGAAATTTACACAGTAGGTACGAGGTAGATATTTCTTATTACAAGTTTCTACAAGCCATGTACCTACCTATATATATAGTGATTGTATGTTTCATACAATTTGTATCTATGGCAGCCAGTGATTTTTTAATTCGTTGACGCGCTATTACGAGTCATCAGTAGGTTATAACAAGGTCTATATTTTAATGAACTATAGTTTAGATAAATAATAGCCACAAAATAATTGTTCGCGGGATGTGAAGAGGTTCACTAGAATTTACTTTCAATTTTCCATAACAAACAATACATCCGCCCTTAAATAGCTTAAATTCCTTCAAGGTTACCAAGGAAGGCCGTGAGATTCTTTCGTTTCGAGGTCTCCTGGGGTGAAGGTCTTATAGTGACTGTTGTATAATCTGTGTTTCAGAGCCCAGAGGGTCGCCAGTAGCGCCAAGGCGGGCAGTCTCCCGCAGATATGTCGTTCAAACCATCAACTTTAATTTAATATCGATGTTGTTTTAAACATACCCAATTAAGGTAATTTATTTCTTATAGAACTATGAAAAAATACATAAGGATCTGGTTTTTCTAACCGACTTTGAGATTATAAATTCTGTTTTTTTATGTTTGCTATATCAGTACTCTGCGCTCGCCAACCCGCTTGCCAAGCGTGGCGAGTATTGGCAAATCCCCCCTATATGGGGGAGGCATACGTCCAGCAGTGGACGCACATAGCTGAAAGAAGAAGAAGAATATAAGTACTCCCGTCATTTATGACTCAAATTGGAAAAAAACTGTTTTATTTCAAAGATAACAATTTTTTATTACTTATTTCATATTTGCCCACTTAAAATATAATATCTTTAAAAGTAGTAATTACGTAACTAACGTAATTACTTGTGTTTATTTTTTAAGAATGTATTGAAAAATGTATTGGATGGTAATAGCTTTTAAACGAGGTAAATGCCTTGTTAATACCGGGTGAAAAGACGGGAAAATGACGTTCTCGATAGTAAGCGCCACGCCTATATCTATTGAACTATCTATTGAAGTTTTAGCCTCATGCGCAGTAGCAATTTCATTTTGTAATAATCTGCAACATTGACTTAGCTGTATTAGCATTCTGCTTTCTTGGACCTTAAGAGCTGCCAATGCAGCGATACGGTAAGTACTTAGCTACCGATCAAGAAAGCCATACCGCGGTAGTAACCGATCGAATAATAACGCAATCTAATAACTTACGTAATGAAAAAAAAACCGAAAAGAAAATGTACCTATTTATTAGCTGTTTGATATGGTGGACGTAAATTATTTCATACGATACAAAAAATCTAGAAGCTTTGTTGTTAGTATCCTGCTTCTTGTCCTATCTCACACTACAGTCGGCAAACCAGGCTCACAACTTTCATAAATAGTTGTTGTTTATTAGTTATTAATTAATAATTTAAATATAAAATAAATTAAAAATTATTATATAAAATTTTAATTTTTAAAAATTTTATAATTTGTTTTATGAGGTTAATAAGTTTTAATTATAAACTAGGATTAGATACACTATTATTTAAAATTTAAAATATAATACTAAAATAGTATATAATCATTTATAGAAACTTAAATATTATGGCGGTATTTTAGTTAATTTAGAGGAATCTGTTTATTTTAAGATATTAGTATTAATATACCAGTACTCTACCAATCTCCGAATTGGACAAGCCACATCGTACCTCTAACGAATACATGCAAAGTATTTTCCAAACGATCTCTCATTTTTTTAATTTCAGGCCAAACATTTGTGTGTATGAACATGTCTGTTTGACCTGTGTCTGGGTGTGTATATGTATATAAGTATATATACATATAAACAAAGAAGAAATACATACTTATGTATTTAAGTATATATATCAGTCATCAGGTTACCATAGTACAGGCTCTGCCTAGTTTGGGACCTGAAGACCTTGTGTGAATGTTGTCCCATATTATTATTATCATTTATCATTCTTCACACAGTTGAGGTATTGTCTAGTGTGAACAATAAATTGTATGGGGCTTGTTTGATTAGATGCGTTTAGTGAAGCACTCACAAACAATATTCTTGCACTTTCCGGTGTCGTTTTCTGGTCCCAGATCTAAAGCAACATTTGCAATATCTCATATATCGGCACTGGATTTCTGCTCACCTGGACGGTAATAAAAAATGACATATTATTTTTTAAAGTTAACCTTAGACGTAAGCTGACCTGAAGTAGGTACCTTATATATACCTGCTTCATGTATTTTGACGTGATAACGTTTTATAAATTGATGAATGCCAAAATGAAAAATAGTGACGTTCCGCGTAACGGTGAATGGTCAATGGTCAATGGTCAATGGTCAATGGTCAATGGTCAATGGTCAATTTCAATGTCAATGTCAATGTCAATGTCAAAGTCAAAGTCAAAGTCAAAGTCATACATGATTATGTCGTTATCACGTAAATCTATCGTCCGTAAACCGACTTTACAGACAACCAATTTTTTTAGTTATGTAATCATCTGCATTATATTATATTTTTAGTTTTTGTGTGACTTAAATTGTGTGTACCTACTACTGCTATGGGAATTTACTACCCGAAATAAAACATTTATTATATTATAATTAGTATTAATATACCAATACTCAACCAATCTCCGAATTGGACAAGCCGCATCGTACCTCAAACGAATACATGCAAAGTATTTTCCAAACGATCTCTCATTTTGTTAATCAGAGTTCTTGAATTCTAACCTGTAGTTACAAACTGATCATGGAGATAAGTCCGTTTAATGTTTGACATTTTTTGGGCGCACCCATGAAGCCACTTCAACCATCTATGATTTAAGCATCGACAGATATATCAGAGACAGGCTTGAACACAGTAAAGATTAGATGATAAAGTAATGACCGAGATCCATGCCGCTACCGAATCTGATACAGAACGGTAGCCGACACAGCGGTCACTCATACGACCATACGATATTCAGTTTATTGAATTCCATTCTAATAAGCTTTAGATTGTCATCTCGCTCCATTAGTTAGCTGCCTGAGACTGGAATCGAACTGCTGTCACTTCACAACAGAGCTAATTTTATAACACTTCTAACTCTCTCTATACTTACACTGAGAAAAATAAATGCCAACTAAGTGGCATTAGTAATTGGTTGGCGATTTCTTTATTCAATTAATAACAACTTCAAATTTACCAAGTACAATATGATTACAGAAATACAAGCTCATTTGACACTCAAACATATTAATCTGATCATATTTACAATGTCACACTGTAGTAGGAAACAAGTATTAACATTGTTCAATCCTAACAAGTTTGTTGATCGCTACTCGCTTCAATCACAATACTTGGTTAGGTTAAAACTTTTTAAGTCTATATGGTTGACATGTCGCGATAAACACGACACGTGCACTTGCACGATGTAGATGGCGCTAAGAACAACATACCCTCAGATGTTAAAAGGAAGGTATACATTCGGACCGCCAGTAGAGCGCTACCGTAGCTTAGTTGGACAAAGCGACTGGACGGTATTCTGTAGTCGTGGGTTCAAGTCCCATTAGTAGTCGATTTTTTTCCTTCAAATAATTTTAACGTTAGTTCCGCCTAGCATGGTCTTAATGCAATAAACCATAAAACTCTTACGATGCACTTGCTTACAACAACCAGTTTTCTGCATGGTTACCACAACTAAGTTTTGTGATAGCATCCATAAAGATCCCGTAATCAAATAAAAGAAGTTTCTGCAACCACAGTACCCGGTTGGCTCGTATTTCATTATATTACATAGTTACGGTGTCCAAAAAAATGAATGCATTAACCATTTTTTTTTCCAGTGCACCCTGCTGTAGGGCTAATCTAAAAACCATCTTTAGGCTGTTATCTAAAACGGCGACAATAAACCAAGTATACGATCCATAAATGAGTCCCCAAATGCCGACGCTGAAGCTCTAATAGCCACAGCGATGTCCACGAGGAAGAATCTGCCAATATTTATAACGCTGAACCTAAAGTACCACAATAAAATCAAACGCGTCGACGGCCAAAGGTTTATGCTAATCGTCGATAAAAATATAATAAAACTGTGACCTTACTGGCCGCCGCGCTCTTGACGATCCCATAATAAATTAATGCAATATGTTAGCATTTTACGACGTTCTTCTTCTTCTTCTTCTTCTTCTTCTTCTTCTTCAGCTTTGGACCGTGTCGGTTCCAATGTAATGTATCAAATACACTCTGCTACGATGACGGCGCGATACTTACTTAACTAATAAAAAAAATCGTAACTTGGATTGGTATTTTAAACTTTAGTTAGGGTACGTGAAGTCATCGGCCCCGGTAGTTATCTTATACTCTTAGACTTGAATTGTTAGACCATGTTTTAGGGTCTTAAATGGTTGACACCATCACTGGGCTGACAATTTTTTTATAGTCTAAAAACTATCGCGAGTTTCTTCCATAATTGTAATGTAACAAACTAAGTAATTTTCCAGTGTTTACCACGTGAGTCCTAGTCGGTTTGTTACATTACAATTTTTTTATACATTAAAGATTAAGCGTATGACCGCTACGATGCTCTCACTTGATTCACTTGATGGTCAGTGACGATGTGGTCTGCGGTGTAGTCACGCTAACTGGCTCTCAACGATTGCTGCCTGAACATACTATGTATTTGGTGACAGTTTTTCAGATTTGAGGGTGGTAGTCATGTACTCGAAAGCACCCTACCACCATGCTAGGAATTCGATAACGGTGTTGCTTTTACCTTCCGGTAAAAGCAACCTCAACCGGTTGGTAATATCGAACCAACATCCGTCAGCTTGACACCCGACGCTCTCACCGCTAGGCTATCATCGCTTCAAAAGCTCTTGTTTTTATTGTATTTTATTGTATGGTCAACCTACACTCATAACATTAAAACAAACAATGTTTACCTTACCTACACTATAAATAATGGCTTAATGTATTACCTATTATAGGCTCATGCAAGGTACATGTTATACCATCCGGCCTTGGCTAGATTGACTTGATAGCCTTACTCCTCTCTCTGAGATGAAGGAAATGCTTTTTGGATGCTTTATAGATCTAGCGTTTGACCAGTATCTCCCTTTATGGTCAGTGAAGATGTGGTCGAAGATATTATAATGCTAGAATGTTTACTGTCTCTCAAGGACTGCCTGAACACTGTGTTTGGTGAAGGTTTTTCAAGCCTGAGGGTGGTAGCTAGCCAGGCGGGTACGCTAAAGCACCCTACCACCATGCTTGGTTGTGTTCAGCGGCTTCAGTAGTGAGATAATAGGAAAACTTTAAGGCTTTCACGGCTGGTGTTGCATGTTGTATGTATTGCTTCCGGGCTGTTTGGCCGTGATCTAGATGAAACTTGTGTTCCAGACGTTTTGTCGATCACTGCGGATGACATCTTCAGTGGTTCAGGTCCGGTCTGTTACTGAGTAACAGAGAAGACGCCGCGAAGGAGAGTTCTACGCTCTTGTCGGCGTCCGGACCTGAACCACTGAAGTTGTCGACCGCAGTGATCGACGAAACGTCTGGAACACAAGTTTCATCTAGACCACGGCCAAACAGCCCGGAAGCAATACATACAACACAGATAATAGGCAGGTTATAATTATTTTGTATTAATACTTGCATTGCCAGGACAATTAATGATCATTACGGGAGTATTGATTTTTAAATGATTTTTCAAAGATTGTTCTTGTTCTTTGGGGTAGTTATCCATCAATACAGGTAGCGTATCTGAACCAGAATCTGTGGTGCTTGCATCCATTCCGGTTATTAATGAATGCAGACCATTTTAAAACCGACTTCAAAAAAAGAGGAGGTTCTCAATTCGACCCGTATGTGACAATTTAACCCATCAGTAATAAAGGTCACTAAAAAGAGTGAAAAAAAATGTTTACCAAAAAATGAAACCGACTTCAACACTCAAAAGTGTGAAATAACTTGTTGAACTCGGTATGTACCACGATAGTTCACAAAAGTAACTATCATCATAATATTGTGCTCATGGTACCGACTTCGACAAGTTATTTCACACTTTTAAGTGTTGAAGTCGGTTCCATTTTTTGGCAACAATTTTTTTTCGAATTCGGCAGCCGCTTCCTGGACAGCTCATTGACAGCAAATATTTTAATTTCAAGTCGACTTATGAACATCATTAAACCAATGACAATGATAGATGATAGACCAATGATAATGAAAGACGACGCGTTGAAAATAAATAGAGCCACACTGACAAGAGCACGAAAGAAACTCAGGCATGTGTATGTTTGCTACTCCTTTACGCTCAAACGGCTGCACCGATTTCGATGAAATTTGGAATTAACACATAGGCTATTTTTCATCCCGAAAATAATTGCTGTTCCCGTGGGATAAGAAAATAATTAAAATACCTCAGTTACTCCTTCACGCTCAAATGGCTATACTCTGGAATAACACATATGCTAGTTGTATGTGTCACCAAACACATCGTGTGTTCAGGCAGTAGTCCTTGAGAGCCAGTGAGCATTCTAGGCTTAGCGTTATTTCACCTTCGACTACACGTCACCGACTATTAAGTGAGATAGTGGTTCCGTAACAATTTGTTATTTTAATCTAAATAGTTCTCATTAATAATAAATGCTATGCTATACAGTTGACACCATAAATAACAAAGTTGCACCCATAATGTTCGCTCCGACGGAGCTTATCCTAGACAACGTCATCACTTAACGTCAGGTGAGACAGTTGTCAAACGCAAACTTATAATATGTAAAAAAAAAAAAAAAAAGCTTGGGAAAAAATTGAATGATATTCATATAACTCATTAACAATAAGAAAATCAAAGGAGAACCTTCTATATTTATTAGTCACATTTGTTTTTGCTATTCATCATCATCGATAGCATTATAATTTCATTATAAGCCTGTCGGCATTTTCTAGAATTTGCGTTTAGTATTACCATGTTAACATCCTTAATTGCGATTTAAAAACTAACTTTCGTAGGAAAAACCATCGCGGCGTATCGACTGCCCGCTGCCGCCGCCGTATTACGATTAATTGATGCTAATTAATAAATTAATTATCCATGTTAATACTGCGCTTGAGCGACTTCAGTTTTTCTTGCGCCACGTTCGTACTCGTTCAGACAGTTCAAAATACATAGATATTTTTATTGAGAAGCGAAGCATTCCCCTTTTTGTTAGACGATCTCAATACGGCTTGGAAACTGGGTTCGTTATATGTTTCGATATTAATTTATTGATATTAATTATGAGCTTCAAGATGAGGCGCGCCATCCTAATTAGGACTATGTTATGACAACTATTCAAATGATAAGGAATGAATCGAAGCGGCGTATAATTATAATTTGTGTCATTATTTCTTATAGCAATAATTAACAAGCGCGATATGAATGAGCCTTTGTGTCGAAGTCTGCACTGCGGTTCGCGCCATTCGTTAACATAATTTTAAACCGATACTGATCTGAATATTTTAATCATAAGAAAAAACTAACGTTTATTCTAAAAGTTTTATTTGGAGCGCACGTGTTCTAAATAAAATTACATAAATACGACTAGTTAACATTTATTTATACGAACTGTTCGTGGTGGAAAAACTCGAAAAATATAGCTGGCACGCGCCGGCTTCCATTGAAGTATGTCCGCATTCTACGTCGTCACGTATGGGACAGTCAAACAATATGAGTATTTATTCTCGGAAATGCATTCAGTTTCAAGAACGCGAGACAACTCGTTCTGTTCTAAATCTAGATTTTGAAATTGCAGTACGTGCTTCGACAACAATGTGTAGGCGTAGACTTTTACTCTGCTCAATTTTCTGAGAATCCACTTCCTATGTCTGATTACCTAAAGTTACTTATCTGACCCATGGGTAAGTACCGCAAGGAAAGATAATCACAGCGTTTCTAGCTTATCAAACATAGATCCAGACTTTGAGACGCGTAAACATTTGTTTATACTGGCGGACATGGTTACCAGAATCTTATCTTTCACTGTGAAATTTTGGCAGAACTCTCCTTCACACTTTTAAAAAAAGAACAATATAAAAGAAAAAAGCTTCTAAAGCGATTAGAACAAATCATAACAGGGCAACGACGAAAACAAATTTTCTTGAGTCTCAAGAATTTAAAATACGAATGCGAGCTCCGACTTCGACCGATTTGCGGCCAGCACGCGTCCTCCATGGACATAAATACAAACTCCTCGGGCACTGGCACATAATATAACGAGTATAGGAGGCCAATTTAACAGACTTATTGTCTCCGTGCGACTACAATGCGAGACACGGGGAGACGAAAAAGGAACACGAAGCGCGGGGAGCCCGAGTCTGCCGATACAAAACAATGGTATTTAATCAACGATGATAAATGCAGTATTCAAGCACGTTTTTTAACGATACTGCCGTATTGTTTTGGCGGGAGCTTACCGCTGAATACGGAGATAACTCGCCGCGGAGAGTGGCTTAGCTGACAAATTGGAATAAAAGGAATATTTATTCATGTTGGGAACCGAGGAAACCTGTGATGCGGTGGATATTCAGGCTCGTAAGATCACGTAGGTATTCGAGGGACACGAAAACACGCGTCATCATTCCTAGGAATTATGGTACCTTAGTAAATTATATCGTAGGGAAGTTGTTTAGCTTGAAACCTATGCACTATGGCTGTATTACAAGAGATAATTCCACCAAGGATATTTCTTCAAAGAGGTATAATCACATATACACCTACAAGCTGTTGTAATGATATTATTTTTTATTTTCTCAGCCATGTGCGTCCACTGCTGGACGTATGCCTCCCCCATATAGGAAGGATTTGCCAATACTCGCCACGCTTAGCAGGCGGGTTGGCGAGCGCAGTATGATTTCCGATCCTCAGAAGGCGCTGCTGCCCACCTCCTGGTACGTTATCCCTAAGCCGACTCTTACGGCACCCACGGGAAGAGATGGGGGAGTACTATTCTAGGCCGGTACCACCACGGCCGTTGTAATGATATACTTACTGTTAAATGGTTTGAGTAGGTAAATTTCATACGTAGTTCAAAGGATATCTCGTCAGCAGCTTGTACATTTATCGAACCTTCCACGTTGAGCCCTATAACATTTCCTCCGTCACACGAGATATATTAGCGATGCAAACACACCGTGCTTCAGAGTTTGTATAAATCACGTTATTTTGTTGGGAATAACTCTGAGAAAACAATCGGCATCTCGTGTTGCATTGTCGAAGGTAGTGTTCGGGGGCCATCGTAAATTTGTGTGGTAGCACAGCAGGACGCCCGTATTGAATCTGAAGGACTCGGCGACGGATAGAGCAACGTTTTGATTTATATTGTGGATGCTTGGAAGACATGACTCACCTGGTTAGCGTCGTGTATCCGAGACGACATGGCGTTGGACGTTTAGATTTGTGTCCAAAATGTAGATAGTTCTGCGCAGGTCGGAACAGTAGATGGAATCTATAGAGGTCGAGTCTGTGTCTAAGTGTGAAGAGAGATATGTTGGAGCGTGTTAGATATTTAAACAGAATAGTTAGCGTTAAATGTAAAGTATGGATTTGACTGTAGCTTTTGCTAGCACTCGATTTGTTAACTAAGTGGAGGTAGGTAGCACGTGATATTCAATTCGTACCAATAATTCAGGGTAGTATTAAATAGAAGATAGTACATAGACGGTGGCCACCGTTCCCGGCGAACAGTCTAGGCGTGGACGCCTAAATAAAGTAGCTAACGGATATTGTATATTATATCTAAGTATAATATACAATATTAGGGTCTTGGGTGTTTGTATGCTGTGATTGTGTGTGTCCATGCCTCCCACGACACAGGGAATCCTAGTGCAGGGGTCTGAGTGTGATATATATATATATATTTATATAAATAAAATCTTATGTACACCTAAATACGAAAGTTGGGATATGACAAAATGAAATAATTGTTTATATTCACCTCACAAATACTTTCATAATATGATAGATTAGGTATATGTACATTTCAGGAGAAACGAAACGTAAAACACAGAAAAGCAAATTTGATTTAATTTTTATTTAACTAAATTTAATTTAATGCGTCCTACATATTATATAGGATGCATTTATACGTAAATTTTGTTAAAAAATTTTAAATCTCTCCTTACCTGGTAAACAACCAGTATTCAAACCACAATTACGTCTGTTCGTTAAAAAATAGTGGTTTATGAAACTGTCTCTTATGACCAAATTATGTGCAGTTTCATGCACTCCTTTATCTAATCTCATAAAACAAATAATGGAAACTGAGTAAAATCACAGCATGTTTGCATGTATTTGCAAACGTTTACTCCCAAAATCCATTTGCCGCTCGCGCATGCGTGTTCCGCCGCGTCCACAGACTATGTGTAGAAAAACTGCATGCATTGCAACCTCCTTGGTCCAGCTGAAGTTGTATCTTAATGGTAAAAAGTTAACATTTCGGTACAGTTGCCATAGAAGAGCAGTATCTAAATATTAACTTTTTAAATTTATTCGATATACTGTCTATAAAGACATCAAGTCATTCAAGTTTTGTTTTTATTTTCTTTATCTTTATAGTTCAGTATGAGGTTAGATAAAATAGTATTTTGCTACAAAGTTTAGACAATATTATGCGAAAAAAATTGGTTGTCTGTAAAGTCGGTTTACGGACGATAGATTTACGTGATAACGTCATAATCATTTATGACTTTGACTTTGACTTTGACTGACTTTACTTTGACTTTGACTTTGATTATTTTATGTAATACAAAACTCAGGTGGAACGTTACGCGGAAAGTTACTATTTTTCATGAGTGTTGCTGGTATTCATCAATTTATAAAACGTTATCACGTCAACAATCTTCATTAAAATCATGCCATTTACTTATATAGCAATATATTTCCAAGCATAATAATATTATATCCCGTACCTCGTAATTGTACACCGCTAAACTGTTAAACAATAAATGTAAGTAAACTAAGTATACAAAAAATATAGCTTTTAGGTAAAACCAGTATGGTATCAACCGTAAAACCTCCCAATTAACGTCATCTGACAATGACGTGTTATCACATGAACTCCAAAAAGAGGGGAACAAAAAGTCCAAATTATGTGGGGGACAACTTTTATAAAATACTGTCCTACGTAATAAAAAGATGAGTGAAATGAAGAAAGATTTGAGAGATGTTCGTCCCCTGCGGCTATTCGTACAGATATGAATCTATACGTCTTAAAAATGGCACTAACGGTGTGCTTTAGCCTGATAAAATTCCGGAGCAAACTGCAAAAACAATTATGTCAAAGCAGAATGTTGTATTGTATTTTAGAAGTCTTTTTGGACTATGGCGGTGGTGCTGGCATAATGCGTACCTATAAATATTTATGCAATTTATTCATATTTCTTTGGTTGTTTCGAATGCTGGGAGGTTGTCGGCAGTTTTGTCACAGGGTCCAATATTTATCGTATTGGTTTCTTTATCCAACAGTATTTCATTTATCTGTGTTTTATATGTGGGTATATGTGCTTTATCGAAGTTGATCAAGCGCGTAATGTTTTTTTCATACGCATTGTTTTTGACTTTGGCTCAGTGATGAGATAATAAATACCTACGGATTATGTAAATCTAATTACATATTTAGAATATTATACCAATGAACTAGATTATCTAATACATTGTCAAGGAGTGCTTGCTTGAACATTTTGATACGTATATATGGTACCAATTGCTAATTGCTTTTTCAACTGTAAATGTATGGGCATTGTTGCTAGCTTTTTTATAATTTTTCAAACATTTTTTTTACTAATTGTAACTGTTAACCGGCAAGTCTACAAAGATTGTCATCAGTTATACCTACCTGTTGTTAATCGTATTAATGTTATAAATGCGAAAGTTTGCGTGTATGTGTATGTTTGTTACTTCGTCACGCTCAAACGGCTACACGAATTTCGATGAGATTTAGTATGGAGATAGTTTAAGCCCTGGATTAACACAGGCTATTTTTATCCTGGAAAAAGTATAGTTGCCGTGGGATAATTGAGGTAACGGGAAAATCGTAATCCATGCGGGTAAAACCGCGGGGCGCTACTAGTATTGAATAAATATTTCTAAATAAAATATTTTTTCTGCATACGTATTTATAGTTATACCTACCTGGTGTGCAATTTTTACTCGAATTATAAAATGAATCTGCCGTATGTGAATTCGCGCCAAGAAATATCGAAGACAATCAATAAAAACGAGTCAACACAATGGGTCCCACTATCGGCGCTGCCGGGATCCTTATCAGAGCTGATATTTGGTGGTCGCGGATCACCGCATTACGGGGGTCTACTACTAGAAGATAGCTAGTAGAACATAAACTTATTTTTATCCCGAAGAAGGTTTCCGTGGGTTAAGTGATGTAACGGAAACGTCGTAGGTCTACGCGCGTGAACCTTCAGGGCGCAAGTCTTAATTTATTGCTTATTTTACTTAACCTTATCTAATGTGGCAATGCCACGAGCGATCTAGGGAGTTTTTGTGCCATGGTTGGAGTTTTAGATTAAGTTTCAGTATATATTATTTTAGGTTTTAGTTTTAATAAATATTAAAGTTTTACTTTTCGAATTATAATGATGACGGTAACCAAAACTTATTCTTATTTTGGCGTGATTATTAAAAATAATATAGTTATTTATCTATGCCAGTCACTGTATTTTTTCAGAAACTACTTACAGTAATCTATAAATTTTAATAGATAGAAACGTCATCATGCCTTAACTCAAACTAAAATTATTTATATTGCTAAACATGAGTAGAATATACTCGTAGTATGTAAATAGTATTTAATAATTTGGATAGGGCATGCAACAGTTAGTTTATTCAATATATTACATTATATAACACCAATTACAAATAACGATTAATAAAAATGACGCAAATTTATAATACTACGTCTATATATCTTTAATATGTCTTGTCTATTAAAAACTTCTTGAGCCAAAATTTAAAAATGTCAGTATTTTTTATATTTCTTAGACCACTTTTTACTTACTTTTTTACATTTCATTATAAATTAACACTCTCATTGTAAGGTGCTGTTACTTCTGCGCAGTTCTATGGCTCATAACTTGCAGTTTGTAATGATGCCTCTTGCTCCGCACCCTATCAAAGTTTTGAATGTTATTTTCCATATACCTAGCAGAATCAGAATCAAACCATATACTATATCGATGGAAAGGTCAACACTTCAATTTTTTTAAGTAATGCTTGCTAGAATCTCTCCGGTTTAACCTGCATATTGCTCAAATACACTTTTTGGGCAGTAAAGGCGGTATTTTTTCTGTAGAATTTCCCCATATACTAGTGCTCCTATGCTAGTACTCCATATTTATGTATAGAACCAACAAAGGCGTGGTATGCACTGAGAAGAGTTTTATCATTGGTTACTTTGCCTAACATAATATGTTAAAACTACTTAAACTCAATCAATTCTCATATGCATTGTATATTATACATTGATTGAGTTTTGTGCATACGTGCTCAACATGCGATTTCCATGAAAAAAAACAATATCAATTGTCACTTTAAGATTGGTTTAATGTTAATCCTCACATATAATAATTTAACTTACTAGTGGTAGGAGTCCCTGTGGTCGGATATGCGCATCAGTGTTGCAATAAATACGTCTGGTGACAAGCAAAAAGGCGGGAATCTAAGAACGCTCCCGGCGGCGGTTTCGCCGGCTAACTCATATTTTGGAAATTTCCATTTTTTAGCTTATTATTATCTCTGTTGCATTTTTATATAGGTATGGTCATAAAAGAGTTAAAAAGCAAGGTGGAATTTTAACTCACCGTGAGTTGTAGGTATCCGCACAATATCTTATAGGTTTTGTAGGAATAGATCTGAGTTTCTGAGATTCTGAGTCTTATCAATATTTTTTGACTGGCTGGTTGGTGCAGTTGGTAGCACTCTGCCTTCTGAGCCGCTGGTCCTGGGTTCGATTCCCGGACAGGTCAAACATTTGTGTGTATGAACATGTCTGTTTGACCTGTGTCTGGGTGTGTATATGTATATAAGTATATATATATATATAAGTATGTATTTAAGTATATATATCAGTCATCAGGTTACCATAGTACAGGCTCTGCCTAGTTTGGGACCTGAAGACCTTGTGTGAATGTTGTCCTATATTAGAGTTAGAATATAATTTTTTTAACCATTGACAAATATTGTTTTATATAAAATGGTATAATGTAATATTTAAAACAGTTATTGACTTGGTCCGGTGCACTTATTGTACAAAACCGTCCACGCAGCTACGACACAAATTTAGTGTAATGCAGACATTGCAGCACGCGCGTGAACCAATGCCTGCTTTCGTTCTGAATTTTAGAAGAATTTTATATTCAACCGCAATGTCTGTCAATGTATTTGACACGTTAAACGTGATTTGTATCTTGTTTCTTACGTTGTTTTGGATTGAAGTAAGGCAACTTTTTTGGTGTAAATTGTTCTAAATTAGTATACCTGACTGTTTGCTGTTGAATCCCTCAAAAACAAAATATTTAATTTTTGGCCCTAGACATAAACTCGCTCAAATTAATTCGCCAGTAATTGTTATGCTGAATGATAAATCCATTGAACGAGTATATGAAGCACACAATCTTGGCTTGCTATTGGATTACAAATTAAGATATGAAAAACATGTTGCAAAATTGGTACAACAGTGTTTTTATAGGCTAAAAGTATTGTATCGCAGTAGACCATATCTAACGGAAGACTTGCGTATTCATCTTGTAGAGACACTAGTGCTATCGAAATTAAATTATATGGACCCTGTATATGGTCCCAGGCTTCTAGCGCGGACACAAAAACTGATTCAAAGAGTGCAAAACGCATGTGCCCGCTTTTGTTTTGTGATTCCGTTAAGAGCTCATGTGACTCCATACCTCAACAAAAAATCTATCCTCAAAATGAAGCATCGTCGCAAGCTACATTTAGCATGCCTGCTTTTTGGTGTATTAAAATACGAACAGCCTTCATATCTTTATGAAAAACTGACATGGATGTCCAACTGTAGATCCCAGAACTCACGCCAAGGTGCACCACGGCTCTCCACGCAATGCCATAGTTCGGCCTCCTTCAGAGGTAGTTTCCGCTACGCAGCTACCAAATGTTGGAATAACATTCCACCGCCGCTCAGGAACTTGCATAGTTTTCAAAGCTTTAAATTCAAATTGAAAAAATATATTTTTGAACATCAAAAATTGGAGGAAACTCTTCAACACGACACTAGTGCAATATAGCGTGACTCTAAAACTAGCAACATTGTATTATATATTTAATAATTAGTAGTAAACACTCGAGCGATGTACCTTTATAAATCTGTTTATTATCCTTGGCTTTTATGTTTTTGGTCAGCTTAGATACGTGCTGTGTATAGGCCTACATTGCGTGACATCACCGAAAGGCTCCAACGGAAGACCAGCGCTGGCTTACACCCGGCATTATGCTGAGTTGGGGCCATTTTGTGACATTATACTGCATTTTTTATTTTTCTTTGCTGGTGTATAACTTGAATGTGTCTGAACGTTGGTGTAATGTCACAAATAAAGCTTTTTTCTTCTTCTTCTTCTATTATTTATTCGTAGGTAGAATCCCAATTTTTCGAAATTTTAGGCTTAAAGTACGGCTAGTTGTCTATGCTGCCTATGTCATGCATTGTCAATGCTCGGTCTTTGTATCACGTTTTTTTGTGATAACTTTTCTTGGCAGATTCTAAATTCTGTGTACAACACAACAATTACTCGTATCAACTTTAAGTGCTTTATATATATAGATATAATTTTTCTTTATATTATATATATTATAATATAAATAAATAATAACATTATATATATATTCTTACCAGGAAATCTATACCCATTCTACAAATCTTCACCTTTGACAAAAAAATGTACCCATAGTGAAGAAACTTTTGAACTATTTATAGTACTAGCCTACGCGTAGCTACAATTAACATATATAAGACCAAAAAATTCACAACATTAACAAGGTAACATTAACATAATTTAAAAATAATTTAGAATAGCAATAAAATAAAATAACTTAAAATAAAAACCTTAAAAATTTAATAAAAAACTAAATTAAATCTAAAACGGGCCCCTGCGGCATTGTACCCAAGATGCTGGCAGCGTTCCCTCTTTGTATTGCTAGGCTAATACGTTGAGCGAGGAAGCTGCCAGCTCTTCGGTCTCCTGAGACGTCAAAGTAAAAAAATAAAAAAACTATGTTATTAAAAATATACACGCTTCTTGAAATACGACGTCTTAGGGGAGGGGCTAAAATTTTAGGCACATTTAATGTTATTTGAGATTAGAAGATATCTTTTAGGTGTGACGAATATGGTATCTCCAGAACAACAAGTTGCTACACTCTTAATGTAGTTTGAGAGTTTGTTTGCATGTCATGCGACCGCAAATGTACTGTATGGTATATATCAGATGCGCAAGCGCACGTGACGGAATTCTGCTTACAATGCTGCATAAATGGACCTTATCGAGTTGCTTAAGAGTCTTGCTTCGTCTTTAGTAATTCGACTAAATGGCAGAGTTGTAATTCAACAATGTCGTAAGTTCTTGTTTTTATAATAAGTTAGTCTTGTTAAATGGACAGTGCTCACTGTTCAGCCCAGTTCTGGCAAGACCAAGTTACATGAAATACTATAAACTTGAAGAAATCCATCTGTAGGCAAGTTTTATCTCGTCCCAATTCCCAGAACAGTCCCATCTCGACGTGTGTACCCCTCGCATCTCTGCCTAGGCCCGAATGAAGCGTGCGTGAGCCGTTTCGGAGATCCGGCCTTTGCAGAGAGATAGCTGCCTACGTGTGCTAGGCAGGTTAGGTATTCGCCTTTCCATTTTTCTTTAAGGTTGGTAGGTTAGAAGTACTCATGTACTGTTGTAGTTGTAGTTTCTACAGTGGACGATGAACTTTATTTAGAAATATGCTGATTTTTGTATAACTTATATTCTGATTCATGGCAATGAAACATAGAACATAAAAAATCGACCATAGACAAATTTGAATTTGTCTATGGTCGATTTTTTATGTTTGATTTGACAAATTTGAATTTGTCTATGGTCGATTTTTTATGTTTGATTTGACAAATTTGAATTTGTCTATGGTCGATTTTTTATGTTCTATGTTTCATTGCCATGAATCAGAATATAAGTTATACAAAAATCAGCATTCTTCTAAATAAAGTTCATCGTCCACTGTAGAAACTACAACTAAGTTCGTTTTCAGTTTGATTTGGACTTGTCACTTGGTGTACATATCAGCTGTCAATATTTGAAGTTGACGGTTGTTTTTTATACTGTATAGATCTAGCGTTTAACCACTATCTCACTTGACGATCAGTAACGATGTGGTCGAAGATGTTATCACACTAGACCTAGAATGCTTACCGGCAATCAAGGACTGCTGCCTGAACGCACTATGTGTTAGGTGAAAGTAAGTTTTTTAAACTTGAGGGTAACCTCAAGTAACTTGGTACTCGAAAGTACCTTACCACCATGCTGGGAATTTGATAACGGTGTTCTTATCTCTCTCTATACTGAGTGTAATCTTCACCGGAAGCTCAAGTCGTTGTCGGGGATCGAACCAATGTCCGTCAGTTTGACTGCCGACGCTCCCCCAATGAGCTATCATCGCTTCAAATCGGTGGTTGTCACGGCCGCAATTGTTACAGTTTGGGTGTTGATCGAGTAAACCTAACCTATGTGGCGTTATTTGCGTGCTTATATACTTATATGGTTATCTAGTAGCGCCCCGCGGTTTCACCCGCGTTGATTACGGTTATCCCGCTCCATCAATTATTCCAAGGGAATCATACATTTAACCGGGATAAAAGTAGCTATGTGCTATTCCAGACTATAATCTATCTCTGTGCCAAATTTCATCCAGATCCATTCAGCCGTTCTGGCGTGATGCAGTAACAAACAACCATCCATCCATCCAAACTTTCACATTTAAAATATTAAGTGAGATTGCATTAACAACATGCTAGACCGAACTTACGTTCAAAATATATGAAGGAAAAAAATCGACTACCAGTGGGACTTGAACCCATGACTATAGAATACCATCCTGAGTACCTAGAATGTTCATAATATGTAGGTAATGTGTCTCTTCACAGAGTTTCATTCATCAGCGATAAAAACTACTGACTTTTTTTTTTTTAATTTACAAGGTCTTCAGGTCCCAAACTAGGCAGAGCCTGTACTATGGTAACCTGATGACTGATATACATATACACACCCAGACACAGGTCAAACAAACATGTTCATACACACAAATGTTTGACCTGTCCGGGAATCGAACCCGGGACCAGCGGCTCAGAAGACAAAACGTTCAACTTAACACCATCACAAATAAGGAAATTATTGAAAGATGTAATCAAATATTATGAATCTTATTTGTGAATGAGTAACTATCGCAGTAGTAAATCATGTCATAACACTTACGCGGTACTGCTTCGGTCAGGAATACCCGGTACTGCCTAAAATAATTGTACATAATCAATTACATTCGCTCACTATTCACTAATATTCTCTACCTCCCTACACTCTCTCACTAAACACTAATTTATTCTTATGTTCAAATATTTGAAGGAAAAAATTCGGCTGCTAGTGGAACTTGAACCCACGACTACAGAATACCGTCCTGTCGCTCTGTCCAACTAAGCTATAGCAGCCCATACCACTAGGGCCGAATAATTAATAAGGAAGGAAGTAATTCGGCCCTAGTGGTATGGGCTGCTATAGCTTAGTTGGACAGAGCGACAGGACGGTATTCTGTCTGTTCATGGGTTCAAGTCACACTAGCAGCCGAATTTTTTCCTTCAAATATTTGAACATAAGTTATTCCTAGCATATATATGGTTAATGCGATACACAATAAAAACTAATTTAGTCCTTTAAACTTTTGCTTATTTCCTTCTATTCGAGGCAGACTGCAGCTGCTGTGGTATATACCAAGACGATCACCATCATTTGGGTGGTAGGTATAGTGTACTAAAGGGTTGGTAAAACCTGGACCACGTGATAGATTCGCCAAAAGACCTTTTACGGACTTGATTTGGATTTGGACTACATCTGAACAAAATTATTTCCTTAGCGGGAGACAAAAATTTCAATTAACTATATCCCAAGCACAATAAAGCAAATTTGGTAATATAATTAGCAAAGGTAGCATTTGGCATGACTGAAATAGAAAAATTATCACATCTCGTGAGTGACGAAATTCCGGTATTCTGTAGTCATGGGTTCAAATCCCACTAGTAGCTGAATATTGTACTTAAAACATTTGAACGTATTAAATACTACTTACCTATAGTTTATAGTTTAAGTTTAAATCGTAAACCATCATCATTTAACATCAGGTGAGATAGTAGTCAAACGCCTGTCTATTGTGAATTTAAAAAAAAAATCTCTCTAGAAAGAATACCGTGTACTTCAAGAAGTAAAAAAAAAGTTCGTACCATATTAGAGCGAACTATTTGGAATTGTGACTTGAGGTCATTCGACCGCAGTGATCGTCACGAGTAGCAACCACAAATGAATATTTGAATAATTCGCAGTGGTGCACTGCGGCGTCGCGCTATGTCGCAGAGTGGTGTCGCGGTCTCGAAGCGCTGCGGTGTTAACAATTGTCGCGCAGCTTTGCGATAGCATCATGCCGCGCGCCGGCGCCGCCTGATCTAGATCGCGGCGTCCGCGCACACAAGACATGCACTCGATGGATAAAGTCCTCACCGGATCGCGGCACCCGCACGAGGTATGCCTTTGAAAAACGCAGCGCAAAGCATTTGCCGTAGACGCCGCCGCCGCACCGCGCGCCGGACGCGATGGAATCCTAGCCCGATCGATGCGATGCAACCGACGTCTCACTTTGTTTTTCTAGTTTGTGCAGTAAATAAGGATTGGAGGTAAGTTGTGGACGTGAGATGCACTGATTGAGTAAGAATGTCGTTTCTCGAGGAATCGCTACGTACCGCGATGTTTCAATAGGCGACGTCCATTAAACTTATAAAGCTGTTTTAAATTTTAATTTGAGAAAGAATATGCTGCAACCTCGAAATCTCGCGGTGATAAAACGATATCTTAGGATATTACAAACAACAAGAAATAAATATGCAATTGGTTTTATTCGGAACGCTATAAAATGCACTTTTTATAATTGGTGGGATTCGTCACCAGGCGTGTCGAATATGGAACACAATATGACACTTTTGAACACACAAAACTCCTGACAATTCCTTTTTAGATATGTGAGCGTTAAGCGAATTGAGGGAACATTTTATCGATTTTTTTATGGAGAAGGAATGTCATTATACCTACAATTAGAAAAAAACGCAATAACTTCACATACCAACGTCTTGTCGACATTGCAAGTATCAAAAATGGCAATACATTAAATTTCAGAAAGGAATCTGAACGCTATGTTTTTGTTTCGATTTAAAACTTTTGACTTTCGAATTTGCTAAAAATGTTCTCAAACCCAAAGTGGTAGGCTATAATATAGGTTCTTTTTGTTACTATAAGCCTCAAAGGGCAAGCACTCATTCCATTAAAAAAAGTTCCTACATCCCTTTGATGGTCTCCAAATTATAGTGTTTACGATTTTTAATACAACGCTCAGAAATGTGCGTAAAAGTTATAAAATGTCGAAGCTTTTTTAATATATGTACCGCTGCCTTCTGGCGGCCATTACTTAGGACCAAGCTTGTTATTAAATTCGGGCTTATATTTATTTATTTATGAGCCTTTTTATTGTGCTTATATCGTGATCTTACATACTGGATGTTTGGATGATCGTCGATAAGTATTCTTTACTATATGTACACAAAAATACTTCCGTGCCAAAAATTTACTTATAACATTAATTACCTGGCGTTTGAAATTATCTCATTTGATAATAATTTGATCGAATTAGACATTATAGTCTCTCAAGGACACACTATATGTTCGGTGACAGTTTTGATGATGATGATGGTGGTAGCTAGCCAGGCAGGTAGGTACTCCAAACTACCCTAGTACCATGCTGGGTATTTGATGATGGTTTTGTTTTTTGTTACCTTCTCTGGAAGCTCAAGGCGTTGGAGGGTGTCAAACCAGCGTCCGTCAGTTTGACAGCCGCGACGCTCCCACCGCTTAGCTATCACCCCTTCATAACACGCCACCTCACTTAAACATTAAACTAGTGCACGTCATGGCACCTCCAGTCTACAATCGATTACCCAATGAAATTAGAGGTGTTATCTCAATAAGCGCATTTAAACAAAAATTGGCTTAAGGAACAAGCATTTGCATACGATGACTAAAACAAATCATATTTAACAATACGTGTATAATGTTATTTTTAATTTGATTTGCAATTAATAGATACTTGACAAACTAAATATATGTATAGGTATGTATAGTCCTACGTATAGAGGAAGCTTAATTATTATTTATATTTTCCTGATGTGACATGTTTTTATAAATTATTATTAAACCCAAATCTATATTTATATTTTTGAACAAATTGTCTAACTTAGAGCAATATTTTGAAAACTCTTTCTATTTTGAATTTGAATAAATAACAGGTTATATACTAGCTAATACAGCTTCCGTATACAACATTCTAAGTGAAAGTATATATAAAATAGACATACTACATATGAACAATACACATTTAAAATTAGAAAACAAACATGACAATCGATTCACACTTACAAGGTCGGTTATCTTGCGATCCTAACGCCTAGGTGTGATCAAAGAAACGAACTTTCCGAACTTAATTACAGACGGCGCGATTACATGAATTATCGATTTGGGGATATCCACACGACGGGTACAGGTGCCGGGCTCCGC
Source organism: Apeira syringaria (assembly GCA_934044485.1). NCBI lineage: Eukaryota > Metazoa > Arthropoda > Insecta > Lepidoptera > Geometridae > Apeira > Apeira syringaria. The sequence goes on along the minus strand of OW203665.1, from coordinate 5,927,702 downwards.
CTCACCCGCAGGCCTCCACACTTATGTCCAGTACTCCTTCATTAATTTATGGATAACGTGTACTTTCCGACGCTCGGTTGGTACTTCATTTCGCATTCCCTTCGTTAGGTTAACGACCCGTTTAGATTTAAAATTCGAATATGCAACGAAGAAAGGTCCTATCTCGTAGATTTATCTTTAAAACCTACTCGGCTTTCTCGGGTCGTTTGCAACGTTAACCGAGGTTGAGTTCGGGCTTTGGTGGTGGGCAGATGCATCGTGCACGAGCTAACTTTTCCAATAATTTCATACGGACGAGCTCGATAGTCGGCGCGGTATCTCGATCCATCTGTGCCTGTGGGCCGGTCGCTATGTACTGCGGCCCTTATTAAATGCAAAATATTACGTCTTTACATAACCGAGATCTCGTTAACATTGCATTAGCGATATTTTACAAGCGATCGTTTCTGCTCTTTACGCTTTATATAGGATGGTTTATGGGAAATCGGTCCCATCGTTGTTGTTGATGTTTCTAACTCAGATAGGACAAGCGTAATTTTGTTCGAAGTCCCTTGAGACGCGGAATCTGTGGCATAAAATATATACGTGTTATGAATACGCTCTTGCGTGATGCAACGGTAGTAAAGCTAAGGAAAATGTTTTATCTAATCAGCGAGAAATCTTCCTCTGGCTATCAGAACCAATAGGAATCAATCATCTGTATTGGTTCTCATCGCCCGTATGCTTCAATTCTTATTTTATACTAATATCCAGTATTAAGAATGAATCTTCGTATATGTACAATACGCATGTGTACAATTTTCTTCTCCTTGCAGCAGTAGTAATCATTTTACTCTTCACATACCTCAACAAGGAGGTTCGTCGATAAGGGATTCGTGCCGCCCATAACGCTTGCATGCGCTTGCGCAGGCTGGGGCGGCAGAGATCATGATCGTGTACGTGATCCTTCATGTTTGATGAGCGGTTCATCTTATTGGATGCCTTGTAAGTATTTTGCCATTATAAAGTAAAAAGAAAAACTGTTAATATCTTCAGATACAAAATATCCCCTCCAATCCAATATACACCTACAACAAGAAAGACAGTTTCTTGACACTGGCAAGGTATACAGTATACTCATTTCTCGAGTCTGTGTTTCTCAATAGGTACTACAGTCTTCAAATGTTGATCAGTCACGAACCAATAATGATATATTGAATACCTTTAAACGAGCAATTCTTGTATAATGTAATCTGAATCTCGGAAACGTTGTTGACGATTTTCATGTAATACCATTTATATTAATAGTTACCAGGGCCAGAAGTCGTTTATTGTGGGAGTGGTAGCCGTGCATCTGCCGGGGATGTTTTGCACCCCCTGCTCCACCGTTACACTGGCCGCTACCGGAGCCAGATTTGGCGGAGCTGCCGGAGACTGGGGGCCTGGTCGTATTTAGAGACTTATCATTAGGGGGGGGGGGGGGGGGGTTGCCAATACTCGCCACGTTTGGCAGGTTGGGTTGGCGAACGCAGTATGATTTTAGATCCTCAGGAGGGGCTGCTGCCTACCTTCTGGTACGCGATCCCTTTGCCGACTCTTACGGCACCCACGGTTAGAGCCGTCGAACCTGTCGAGTCGAACCCCCCATGGGTTCGACTATTCTTAGCCGAATTAGGCCGAATAGCTAGAATTAGGGCTCAAAACTGTATAATTTTCTTGATGACGCAAGGTATTAACAACGTTTTTTTAGGCTCGAACGAAGCTGTGGTTCAGTAAGGAACGGTAACAAACATAACACATGTCACAATTACACCAACGCACCTGCGCACCTAACTCAAATTTACATAAAATGAAATCGCCCCGTGGACTATACGCTATGGAATTCTGAATATCCATAAACGTAGCTGCCAGCATACCGAGGCCCATACTTAAAAACAAAATTAAAGGGGATAGCCGTACGATAATATGAATTAAAAATAATAAAACAAAAAAATAGGAGTCACGGATCGCCCCGAGTGAGTTTTTTTTTCGAGTATTTTTTACCGAGCGATGCCTGCGAACAGTCCACGGCTTTATCTCCTGACAATATCTTTGACGAGTTTTTTTATACGGCATTATTTTTAAATGAACAGATTATAAATGGTTGTTTGGCGATTTAACGCCCAATCTAATTAGGCAAATGATATGTGTTTTCGGGTAAAGATGGACGGTCGATTGTGGCTGCGCTATTATTGATTGATTTATAATTGGGTAGTGTGAGCTATGCGTCTCGTGGGGCATTGAACCTCGTAGATGTTGCTGTTAGATAAACATTGCCTCGAGAACAAATTACCGGACGAACAAGCTATATTCAACCGAAGCAGATGTATACTCGTATGTAGGAGGCATGGTATCAGCTGCCTACAGCATGATGATGCTTGTTTAGTGATAGGCAATACAGTTAGCTGCCTTCAGTAATTCTTACGCCTTAAGCGAAATCAAAACGAAACCTTTACTTTACGAAATTAAAAGATTTGTAAGAAAGTGATTATCTAAATTTGTGAATGAAATCGCTTGCAATGGGGCTGTTGGGCAATTCGCCCAACTAAATTATTACAAGTTTCAGCGTTCTATTTCCATACAAATGTGAATCTTTATGTGCGTTTAAAAACTGCTAATGTTTGAGCATTTCTATCTATCAGAAACACTAACGAGGACATCTTATTATGGGCGCAAATAAATGAACATATAAGTTAGGTACTGTACTTACTATTTGCGCCCATTTATATAACCAGACTTTCCTGAGGGGTAGACAAAAATCAAATACCTCATCAACAGGGAAGATCTATGTCCAGCAGTGAACGTCCTGTGGCTGAGATACTAGATAGTGATGATGATAATGCTGATGAGTGTGGGTACTATGTTGTCTTCTCTTTGTCTCTGCTTGTAAAACTTCATCGGTCTAGAAGCACTAGCTTAGGATGTCCAGCCGAAGACTTTCTGCATGTCACTCTACGTGCGCTCTAGAAGGAAGGTCTCTATCCGTTTGCCTTTGTTCTACTTTACATTTCCACTTTTTATGGTCTTGGCATGTAGAGTTTTCAAGATTCCTAATCGTCTCCAGTTTCTTTAGCGAAAATCAAATTGAAACTTGTGCCTACTAGTTGTATATTCTTATATTCTATACACATAGGTATATTTATTTACATAAAAAAAATTAAAAACATTAAAGAAACAAATTCTAAAGAAGTCATATCGTATATAATCGGTAAAAATAATAATCACGTTGATTCATTGCCACGATGAATAATTATTTGAGCAAAATAAAGGCCAGCATTTACGTCATGTGTTACAACACACATATATATATAACGATACATCGTTTAGTTACCCCGATAAGTCGTTCAAATTTCGAATAGTTTTGTTTTACTAGTGTCAACTATAATCCTTATCGATTTCAAATGACACTTCATATTTTCTAAAACTGTGTAGAGTTAGAGAGAGAATGCCGTTTTCTACATTTTTAAGTCACAAAAAGTAGAGGATGTCACAAATTACAAAGGTGGCAAATAAATTACAATGGAATGAGGTGAAAAATATTCATTTTTTATGACAAATAATGAAACGTATACTACATACATTAGCATTTTGCTCCAGATAACGTATAACACTAAATCTATTGGTAGTGCCAACTGCCAAAAGGTATTCATTTAAAAAAAAAAATATTATGGTAAGGAGATCTTTGACATTCTTAGACTCCAGAATGGAAACCTACTATTATCCCAAAAAACTGAACTGTTCCTGTAGAACACCAAGGTATTCATTTTATTTTTATTTTATTATGGTAAGGAGATCTTTGACATTCTTAGACTCCAGAATGGAAATCTACTATTATCCCAAAAAACTGAACTGTTCCGTATTTTTGGGTGTATTAACGTTATTATAATTCTATACCGAGAAAATCGTAGTCGAAGATAGTGCTGACCAAGGTTGGATTTGAAAATACCTACGCAGAGATGATTTTGGGAGTATTTTATTTTAATGTTTGTTAATTGCTATTTCTTTTTAGTTTTTATATGAAAATCAAAAAATTTTTGCATACTTAATCATGATTTTTACCGATTTTCTACAATGTCGAAAATTTTCAATATTTAATTGTCTATTCAATGAGTAAAATTCAAAGCACAAAATAAAAACACCACACTGCTTTGCAGCTTAATTAAACAACCACGAAATAAAGGTGTAAAGACTTTTTTATGAAGGAACATTATTATTCATGAAAAATAAATTTTCTAAACATGTAACATCGGTATGTTCACCAATTTGGGCCTCGTAAAAACTGAAGCGTTCCACCAGAGCAACATCTTCAGGCAACATCATAATTTAACCACAAAAAAGGGTGTCTTAATAAATAAATCAAGCGATTTTTTCACCGTTTATAGCTTAAGGAGTCGAGGCGGGAAATCGGATGGAAGTCGAGGGCGAAACTTTTAAAAAAGGAAACTGCTCTTGCGACTGCGTCGAGGCCGCCATTGGCCGACGGGCGGGGGCGTGCTGCCGCTCGCTTGCTATTGGCCCGCCGCCAACGCATCGTAGGCGCGCTCGCTTCATCTCGAGACACGAACAAATAGATTTTTTTAAACAAAAGCAATTTTCCTATTCTTCTTATTGTGGTACTGTTTCTATAGTTTGTTTTTGCTTGTGTCGTTTTGTATTGTAGCCGAGTGCGCGACAATCCGCTGCCGGTTAATTCTGCGATATTAACAACGCCGACTCCTCTGTGCATTGTTCTCGATGCAAATTTTGTAAAAACAACTGATTGTTATGAAAAACGAGCACGCACTAGGTGTCGCAAACTTGGAGTGTGAGCTGGGGAATGCTAATTAATGCCAGATATCATTGACTTGTGCAACTACAATAAGAATGAGCTTCTATGTAAAACCTTTTGAATTTTCCTAAGTAGATGGTATCACTGCCTCATACAATGCTTATTATTTATCGTGTTTCATGAAGATTATCGTTATGTACGTGAGAAATGGTTAGTTATCTCTATTGCCTAACGAGCTTTTTCTCTTGTGAAAAGGCATTACGTAATCCTCTAATTACAATAAACCTAAGAAAGATGTTTGCGTAAAAGGTACCTATTAAGTTATATTATTTGAACAATAATCTTAACTCTTTGAATTACAAAATTCACTTTCCAGATTTTACAACGTATTAAAACATGTCAAATTATTCACCTGTAAGGAAATACATTGAAGATAAAAAATTGTGTGGCCTGTAAAGCAATATAAAAGTGACGGGATTAGGTACCTTGAAAATTTAGCAACATTATATTGTAGGTACTTATAACCTAATTTTCATAAAGAGGTTCACAGTAAGAGAACAAACATTATGTCCACATTATGGCACAATTCATGTGCCATAAAACATCATTTCATAATTTTAACATTTTCATCTTAATATTATAGAGAAAGATTTTAGAGAGTGTACTTTACACAGTTGAATGCACATTCATTGATGTTCATTCAACTGGTGTTCATTCGATCAAATTCATGTTCAATGTCATTCTTGTCAAATCATTATTTTCATAGTATATTTTCCTTCATATAAATTCTCAATGACAATAAGAAACCCTTTTTTTACCCCAACGCAATCTCCTATTACCTATTGCCAAAAGCTCTATGAAATAGGTAATTTAAAAGCAGCTTTACCTAGCTATTAATTTACATTACGAATTTTTTTTGTAGATCGTGCAAAAACTCCTAAACTAATGGAGAATTTGAAAACCAAAAAATGTCACAGTCGAAGTTTTCATCGAAATCGAAGCTGTTTTTATTGAACTGCAATTTTTTTAATTTATAAAAATATATACATTACCTATACAGTATCTGGAGAAGTTGAATTTTGTTACTTTCCTGGAATCTGTTATAAAAATAAATTGATCAAATACACTTAAGATAATTATTTTGCTTTGCTTTTGAGGTCAATTAAGTATAAGTACCTACCTAGTTAATTGTGTGCATAAGCGTTATTTCAAAATACTACAAACAACTTAAATTTCAAACCAAGCAAATCGTGCAAAGCATGCATATTTAAGACGAAATCTTACCAAAGTTGTACTTAGATATGATATTTCATACAAAGTCAGTAAAATATTCATCAGGTGGAGTACAAGTCGTGTTGCACTGCCATAGAATAGTAAAATCTAGATTAATATCATATTTTAATCTATATCAGTTCAGACATGAATGGAATTTTATATTTTATGGGCCCTCTAAATGCGCAGCTGTCTGTATGGGACATGGAGAACCATAGAAGTGGCAACCATAGCATTTCGGAAGAACTAGAATTTAATGCATTAGGTACCTACTAGATTTTTGCATACCGTTTAAAATACTTAATGATAAGTAGCAGGTTCTGCTAATCATTCAGAATGTGAAGGTTAAATGGTAACAGAGCAGCAGATATGAAAGACACTTTCAGTTAGTGTTCACTTAGATTTTCTTCTTGCTTTAATCCTATAGGTATAAGGTTAGGGGGAGAGGGGGTGAGGGGGTGACCAAGAACCAACGTATGTATTTCATTATTTCTTTCTTTAATACGCGTCCAAACGATATGAATTCTTAGATTCCGTTTCTTACGAGACATATATGATATATTTATACGAATTGTACGGCATTCAAAACCTTAACGAACCAAGACGATTGCGAGGATAACTAAGGATATTACAGATTAGTAGGTAATTAATAAAATCATATAGGCTTTAGTGGCTTTAATAACATATTTATATATTGAATGTTAGCAGCTATAAAACATCTTGTCGTTGTTATAAAACAAAAATAACTGTTTAGTACGTGAGTTTATTCATACAATAAAGTTCTTAATGACTACTTGATGACATTGAAATAGACCAAATTTAGTGGTCATCGCTTCTTGGTTATATAATGTAAAAATGGTCAGTAAAAAGAAAAATTAGTGCTATATCTGTTCGTCTGTCAAGGGCTATACCCAGCTATACCAAAACTCTTATGACACTGAACTATGAGAAAGTTAGCGTATAGAGGTTTTTAACTTTATTAAAATCTTATTCAACATCGATAAATCGTTTTAAATGATAATAATAATAAAGAATCAATCGTTTCTAACTCGTTCCTTTAACAGTGGCATATCCATCATCATCAATACAGAAATGGGAACGAAAAAATATCAGCTATAGGTACAATAGCTGAACAATTCTGCTATTTGAATGGAATCATAACGTGGACACGTTACTGATAACACATATATGTATTCAAAGTTAGCGACGAAAGAATATAATATGTACCTATACAATACTCAGTCCTCCGCTTCAATGAATTCACGAATTAAGTCAATTGATAAGTGTTTAATAATAATTTATGCACTTAATAACGTACTATTGTGTAACACACTATCTAGTGCCAAAAAAATCTTTCGCTGACAGATTGTTTATTTGACGATAAACTCTTTCCGCTGTCAGTATGTTTATAATGTACTTTACAGATGCATAACCTACAGGCTCAAAGATTCTTATTAAATTTTTAGATTTTTTAATTTTCTTTCTTCTGGTGTAAAACACAGTTCAAAGTTCACAGTCGTTACCACGATAATTTTTGCTCGAAAATATTGCTTTAACTTATAAATTATTTGTTCAATAAGAAATAACCTTCAAGAGTTGTTCTGATAGGTGCTATATATTTAAGTTTATAAGAAATGTAGGTATTTCAACAAAACAATCTGATAGGACTCAAATCAAATCTCAAATGAGATTAGCCTTAATAAGATTATTGTTCTGTGATAGACAAAAATGTTTGTGGGTCATAAAAAAGTTATTCTATCATACATTACTCATACTCATTCTGAAAATAAACAGGAATTGCAAACACAATCAAGAAGTACCTACTTAATACTCTGACTTCAGGTCAGTCATCAACCATCAGGTTACCATAGTACAGGCTCTGCCTAGTTTGGGACCTGAAGATCTTGAGTGAATGTTAATAAAAAAAAATAAAAAAACTGAATTGAGTGAAGTAGGTACTCCTACATATTTTTTTCTGTTATATAATAGCACCTTCATTTTTCAGTATTAATAAATGTATTTTGAATGCTTGCAGTGTTTTTCCAAAGACTTGTCATTGAAAGACAATAATAATCATCACATTCACAGAATCGACCCAGCTTGCGCCCAACATGTCCCACGATTTGAGTCGTTAGAGATTTAGCTCGAGATGTTCCAAGATTGAGTCCATTTTTCCTCCAAATTGTAGGCTTTGTTATGCAAAGCGCGCAGGCGCCGTGTGCGGGCCACAATCGCTCGTTTGTGGCCCGCGCTCGTGTGACACCGCGTTATCGCGCATCGCTCGCCACCACAGTTTTTACAATGCGCCTAGTGACTGATTAGAATATTTCATCAGTTTGCGTTGGGCCTTAACCATTCTCGTTTAATTACCTAATAGTTAGTGGGTGTCTCGCTTGCTGGGAGGTCATTATGTAATACTAGCTGCGCCCAGTGGTTTTATCCGCGTGGTGATGATCAATGATGATAAAAAGTAGCCCATGTGTTGTTCCGGAAACTGAAGTATCAACATACTAAATTTCATCCGAATCTATCTAGCCGTTCTGGCTTGATCCATCCAAGAATTCTCATTTATGATGCTAAATGCGCTCCGCGGTTTTACCCGCGTGGTGATCAGAAACGATGATGATGATGATGAAAAAAGCCTGCGTGTGAATCCAGGGTATAAGCTATCTACTTATATATATTAAATTTCATCCAGATCCATTTAGCCGTTCTAGCGTGATTGTGTAACAAAGATGAATAGCGGGATAAAATCTCTCATTCATGAATATTGGAAAGATTTGACAGAAAAGTTACGCGCGTAAACGCAATGGTCTAATAGAGAAGGAGATTGATTTACGATTTACTTATTTATAGAAGTAAAGTATAACCATAAAGTATTTTACAAAATTTGTTTTAGCACAGATTTAATAAACCAAATTTAAATAAATCTAATTTATTACAAATCAAATACAAACCAAATACATTTATTATAAAAAGATTAATCAACCCTATGTAGTGCCAGGAACGTAGTTTTGCTGAGGGCCCCAAACTAGGCTAAGCCTGTATCTTGGGCACCCGTTGATATTACTAAGTCGCTGTTTTTCTAATTTATTTATTTATTTATAATTGATTCAAGTTGAAGTTCATTTATAATATTACAACTGATTACTACAGCACTAGATACTTGCACAGACAAAAACTTGTTATCGTTTGATGCATCGGTTTGAATTACCATTATCACTCATATTCCTTCTACGTAGAGTGGGTGTTTAATCTACAAAATAAGCTCTCATTGATTTTCCTACATTACCAATAATTGCCAATGAAAAACCAACCACATTATACATTCACTTGGTTCCTACAGCATTGTACTCTATTTTTGTGAAATTTAGGTTTGAAATCGCGTGAAGGTGAAGTAGTATAGCTGCAAAACGTCATACATTAAACGATTCACCTCGACTATCAAGCATCTCACCAATGCATCATATTTGTCGAGTATTTTCGTCATCGCAACGCTAGTAGATCTGACGTCTGATACTGATAATGCGGTACATTATAAATATTAGCGAATTCACCTGTCTTGTAACAGGGCGCTCTTAAATGTAACGGTAAAGCCGAAACACCTGTCAGAGCTCTGAATGATCAATGCACTGATATCAAGTAAAGGGTTGTAAACTAAAAGTATAAAAGTAGTTAAATAATTAATTCTTTATGTTTCAAATTCTTAAACGCCAGTAAATTTTTAAGATGCGTGAAATATTTTCTTCTCTCTTCTTTCCCTCTTCTTCTTTTAATGTGTTTATTACACACTGATATAAACATACAATCTTACTATTTTTATATCAGTTCATTGTCTCTATTAATAAATGAATATTATTTCAAATCCATGTAGTTAATACTTTCGATGCAAGTTTAATATTTTAGTTTAAATTTATTAATAATGTTGTAATGTAAGCAAGTTTGTTATGAATGAGACAAGAACTAAAATTATTTTATCTGAAGTCTATCTAAGTCTAAGTCTATCACCGAGAGATTAACTACAACAACTCTAAACCAATGAATAAGTAGTAGTTTAAATAAGGCCTCAAATCTAGAATGCAAAGGTTCGCAAAAGGCCAAAAGTTTGTAATGGAGCCCTTTTCACAATAATTATTATAGATAGCAAAAACTTGACATAAGCTTTGAAATTGTCGAATGATAACAACTGGAGGAAATGATCGATCAGCAGCAGACAAGTTGATTGGAGCCAGTTGTCTCCTCAGTTGCGTGACCTGCGGCTTACGATGTGGTCTAACTCAATTTAACCATGATTAGAGAGTGTTGAAAACTGGGGCTGCGGTTATAAGTTGTCCAGTTTTAAGCGTCTATTACTTTTTACAAATATTTGGTAACTGGTTGATGAGCCATAATGTAAGAACGAACATGTTTTTTTATAATGTTGTTTTTTCAACATCATGATTTTCAAAAAGTATGTAGAATAAAAGCAAAGGGGCAGTCTGCGATTGCAGGACTGTGATTAGAGGTGAAAACTACATGGTTTTGGAAAACGTGCGGTGACGATGACCCGAATTTTACGCTTTTTAACCGACTTCAAAAAAGGAGGTTACTCAATTCGACCGTATATATGTTTTTTCTTTTTCTCTTTATCTGTGTTCGCGGATAACTTCTTTGTTTATGAACCGATTTTGATGATTCTATTTTTGCTTGATAGTGTATATTTCAAAATCGGACAAGCGGTTTTTGAGTTACACTCAAATATCTTAAAAGAGCTTCACTTACCTAGACGATATTATTGTCGCGGTTGAAGACATCGATGCACATACACAATGACAAATTGATCCCGTGAGTAGCAAAGGTCACTGAAACGGGTGAAAAAAAAATTTTTAACAAAAAATGGAACCGACTTCAACACTCAAAAGTGAGAAATAACTTGTTGAAGTCGGTACCATGAGCACAATATTGTGATGATAGTAACTTTTGTAAGCTGTCATGGTACCGACTTCAATAAGTTATTTCTCACTTTTGAGTGTTGAAGTCGGTTCCATTTATTGGTAAAAAACTTTTTGTTCACCCAAAAAGTAAACATACATACACAGTAGATATACATATAGCTCATGGGAAGCGTTTGGTGACGATGGGTTCCATGATTTTTGTTCACCCAAAAAGTGCCCAACGCGACTAAAGAATGTGCGTTTCAAAAAATTTGGTAGTATATTTTTAGACCATGCACAATACATGGTCCCTGGCTATATTAACTTATCAGGTTTCCAATGAACTAACAGCACACTGGGCTGAAAATTGGCTTTAGACTTAGGGATTTAAATTTTATGATTGTCAGATTTTTTACCAAATCTTCAGTCTCGTTACTTATATACTATATAAAAAAACACCGGAGTATATTCTACATTCTTTAAAGAAAACAAATGTTTTACTATCACATATTTTAAATCTCTCATATGCAGGTAGCTTCTTAATGATCGAACGTGTTGCAATAAAAGTGCTTAAATTTAAACCTAATAACTAATCTACTTTAAAATCTGAAACTAATTCTAATGAAAAACGAATGACGAAAATCTATGACATACCCAAGCAGCAACGTGCGTATTTGAAAGATTGTTTTCCTCCCTCAAATCTAATTCGCATTTTACTTACTCTTCTAATAATGAATAAAAGGCAAGATATCCACGGCGGTGTGTAAGAGATTTTAGACAACAATTCATAGAAAAGGGCGTCTTTATCCTACGAGCTAACACATTGTGTATTAATGGACAAAAATCCAGCATAAAATGCAAACTGCTGACTTAAATTTAATTCCAACAAAACAGAATTACAGTCAACTATTGTACTAGCATGCCAGAAAAATTGCGAAGACTCACGAACTCATGTTCAAAATGTAGGTAAATATTATCAAGGTATGCAATTAGAGTTGGTTACATGCGTATATTCCGGCAAACATTTCAAACGCCCGCATATTTCATCCGAGTACATTTCTCGCCGCTCATAAATTTTGCAACTATTTCGATAACAGCAAATTTAAATTTATGCTCGCAGTATGCATTTTGTACGTGTAAAGGCAGGCTTCGAGCAAAAAACATGGCGGCGCGGCGCTTCTAATCTCACGTGATCAGAAACGGTTCTCATTACAAGTTTCTTCAAATATCTAGTATGATATTTAAGAATGTCAGATTTGTGTATGCAAACAGACCTGACTGGTCTGTTTGCATACACAAATCGTCGACAATGCGTCGACCGCAGTGATCGACGGAACGTCTGGAACAAAAGTTTCACATAGACCACGGCCAAACAGCCCGGAAGCAATACATACAACATGCAACGCCGGCCGTGAAAGCCTTAGAGTTTAGACCAGTCATGCTCACGAAAAGGTGTTGTTGCACGGTGTCATCGTGTGTCGGGTCGCCATCTTCCCACAAATACGGTTGAGGAAAGCGATGGCTGGCACGCGTGTCAACTCGTGAACGGGTGCTGTTTGCAGACACCGATCTGCTCTGCATGCATACGCAAATCGGACTTTAATAACACCTACTTTTGTTTTATATAATTTTTTTTATAGTTTAATTATATTATTCTAGCTTAGTTTATATTGTTTATAAATTATGTTCCTCACTGTACGTAAAATGTCTAAATTGTTAATCTATCAATTAAGTTTTATGTTCAAAAATAGCACGTACCCTGGAGTCTGTGAAGAGTAATGTTTCAAATAAAAAAAATCTAGTATGTAAATAAATGAAACTTTTAATGATATTCAAAGAGTATGGAAATTAGAAAAGAAAGTTTTAAACAAAAAGTGTAGAGAACAAACTGGTCTTTAAAAATGGATATATTTTTTTTATTGATTAATGCAATATTTTAAGAGTTATAGGCCGAGATAGAAGAAACCGGTTCATGTAAAGGGACAATTTATTACAGAAAACCTAAGATTAACAAGGTAACATTAACATAATTTAAATATAATTTAGAATAACAATAAAATAATCTAACTTAAAATAAAAACCTTAAAAATGTAATAAAAACTAAATTAAATCTAAAACGGGCCCCTGCGGCATTGTACCCAAGATGCTGGCAGCGTTCCCTCTTTGTATTGCTAGGCTAATACGTTGAGCGAGGAAGCTGCCAGCTCTTCGGTCTCCTGAGACGTCAACCAGTCTCTTGGAAATTTCCTTGAAGAAGTTGAGCGCGCTAGGACCCCACGGGCCAAGGGTCTCGACACCGAAAGAAACAAAATTGTATTCCGCGCCGAGACCGCTGTATTTAGCTACTTTTGCCTTTTCGGCCGATTCTGCCGCCGTTCCTGGCCTCGTGGAGGTTTGGTGGACATGTGAAGGGACTAGGTGTCTACACAAGTCATTAAATGATAACATAAACGTTATATATATACATAAATCCTAAACGTTAAGTTTTTAAAAAAGTGTACGTTATATTATTTTCTACAATAATAGTCTCAACAACTTTTGGCACCTAAAGTGCATATTTCCCGAGATATTGGCCTTCTTTCAAGATGACGCTTGAGCTTCAAGCAATTGAAGCTGTCAGCATTTTGTGATTTTATGCTCAGTAAGTGACCCTAAGCCTTATATAAAACAAAAATTGGATCGGAAATTTAACGAGAGGTTATATTCTATTTTTATTTCTATCTATCTACTGGCGTATGAATGAAATGAAGAATGTAGGTATCTTGGATGGGACTTTGGAGAAGGACGTAGGCTACTTTTTGTCCTGAAAAAAGGATGGTTCCCTTGGGATAGTCGAGTTAGCGGGAAATTCGTACTCCATTCGAGTGAAACCTCGGGTGCAGTTTCAAATAAAATTGTAAATCAATAATGCCGCAACAGTTGGTCCACTTTAAAATAAATCAGAAATGAGGAGATCCGCAGAAGAACGAAAGTCACTGATAACATAGCCCAGCGGATTAGCAAGTTAAAGTGGCCGTGGGCAGGGCACATACGAGTAGCTCGTTAAATTGATGACCGTCGGGGTTCTTAAGTAGCCTCAGGTTCTCAAATGAAGACCACGGAATGGCGAGCGCAGCATAGGATGGCTACCGACCAGGTGGATAGACGACCTGACTAAGATCGCAGGCAAGGGCTGGATGAGGGCCGCTTCCAACCAGTCCTTGTGGGAATCAATGGAGGAGGCCCATATCCAGCAGTGGACGTCCTATGGCTGAGATGATGATGATGATGATAGTGGAAATAAATGTTGGAAACCAAAATGGCATGACTGTAGATCGAAACAAAAAAATTCAATAAGATTAATAAAACTGTATCAAGTGAAGTAAGATTCCCATGGCGTGTGCAGTTTTGCATGCAGTTCGTTAACGCAGGCGCGTTGGAGCGGTGAAACGTCGTCGCAGGAGCAAAGCACAACGATGCGATCGCATTGTACAGACGGCATACAAATTGGTTTTCGATATCTCAAAAATCTCTGTATGCTTCATCTACACTAGTGCTGGTACGATTCCCGACCCCGGCCTCAGTGTTCGGTACTGGGAAAATCGTTATCAAAATTATTATTATAGTACACCTGACTAGCAACTACACCCCATCCCAACTTTCTTCAAATATATGGGAAAAAAGTTTTCCAGGTTAGAAAAAAAAATAAGCCTGTAGAGAAAGTAATCGTTTGTTTAAAAGATGAATAAGTAACAATGAATAATAAATAAATATTTACAAAAACTCTGTTAAGTGATATTTGCATGATTTGTACTCGCACAAATGTAACAAAAACAAGCTTTTAATACTGTGGGTATCCTATTTTTTTTCATGAAATTGATATAAAATTATATCGATATTTAGTTTTTTTTTATAGTTGTATATACTTTTTTGAATGTTTTATTGTCAACTTAAGTAAGTGCCAGATCGAAAACGCCTAACACAAATATTACTATATACTAAAAAAGTGTTATCAACAATAATAGTTAAGCAGAAAGTAAATATTTGTTTCGTGAATTAACGAATAAATCATTTATATTTTTATTATTTGTAAATAAATTAATAAATAGAATATACTTGCCCTTTTAGATTAATCTTGCAGATATTTCATGAAAGTCCGTTATCTACCTGATTTTTTTATCATCGAGATAATGATAAGCTACGGTGTGTATAGCTTTGAACTTGAACTACGTAATTATACGTAAGTAGTTTCGAAAAGATACGGGACTATGTTTTATTTGGAAAACGCATAGCTGTACATCTTCTCAAGAAAAATATATTTTCTCGGGTATATATATATTATTATTATTTATATTTTAATAAAGTCGACCCTATCAATTTCACGTTTGATTTATAAATTGGCTTAAAAATAATTATGTGTATTATGTAACAAGTTACCTAGAGTTAATATTAAGGTATATAACAATGGTTTTGCCAACGGTACTTCAGTTCTGATACAAAAAGCTTGGCAAGTGCAGATGCAATCATGAATACCTATGATTAATTAAATACACTTGCCATTTTAATTACCTTTCAGCTTATCCTTGCCATGTTGTATTTCTTTTACCATTTCTTAATATACTATAACAAAAAATAATTCAAATCGGAGTTAGGTTAAATATTATCTATTTACATAAAATTAAACCTTATATCCAGGATGTTTAGGGCTTTGATGCCTATTTAGCTTTAGTACAACAATGATAATAAATTCTTAGTAAATAGATAGTAATTAGTAGGGTTGTTGAAGTCTGAAGCAGGTGTTGTCTTCTTTATGAATGTTATCAAGATATTCACAACTTATAATTGGGAATTGCACGTCACTTTATAATCGATTAAATTTGTTAAGAGAGGCGTGAACAACTCACTTAGGTAAACTTTATTGAATAGGATATTGTAAGCTGCATTTATTTACAATGCAATTTAAGTGTCTCTGTTATTGGTTATAACGGAGAAACTCGTATGAAACTGACATTAATGTCATTAGTTTAAGTTGTGTAGATAAGCAAAGTTAATTTAATAGTAAGGGGAGCAAAACATTTTTTCGTGGAGCCGTTGATTGGATTCAGTGAACGTGAAGGTAACATCACTATGAAATCCACAACTGAGTGGAAGGGTTTTTGATTTATTAAATTTTTGGGTACAAATGCTGCCAAAGTTTTGCAGCGCGTTAACGTGGTTCGTTTTTTAAACAAACAGTATGGATGAATCAAACCTTAAAAATGGCGAAATGTATAATAAACATTGTCTTTCCAGGTTTCTATTTATGCAAAATTAATAAAAAATCACGGAAAATAAATATAATAATATAAAGGGATCACGTACCAGAAGGTGGGTAGCAGAGCCTTCTGAGGGTCGGAAATCATACTGCGCTCGCCAACCCGCCTGCCAAGCGTGGCGAGAATTGGCGAATCCCCCCTATATGGGGGAGGCATATGTCCAGCAGTGGATGTCTAATTGCTGAGAAGAAGAACAAGAATAAAAAATCTATTCATTTCTAACCAATTAATAAAATTTCAAAGTATTATTATGTGTAATTGTCTTATGTAAAAAAAAAAAAACGTTTATTTCAGATAAAACATAACAGTATTAAACAATTAAATTAAAACAATTAAATGTAATCAGGCTTGAGATTCCAGTGAAGGTAAACGCCGTTATCGAATTCTCAGCATAGCGGTATAGGTAACTATAGAGTACCAGCCTGGCTCCAGGCCAGCGTGGAGTTGAGGCTACCACCCTCAACTCTAAAAAACTGTCACCAAACACATAGTATTTTCAGGCAGCAGTCCTTGATAGCCAGTCAACATTCTAGGTCTAGATTCGAAGAACCACATTTTCGACCACATCGTCACTGATCATCAAATGAGATAGTGATCAAACGGTGGATCTCTAATACATACATCTTAATAATACATTTTAAAAAACACGCATAAAAAGTAATAAAATTATTCCTTTGATATTATATTATCCCGTTAGAAATTGTCACCTTTTGTGTAAATAGAAACCTCAAAAGATGTAGTAAATTATACATTTTGGTATTTTTACTGTTTCCCTCATCTGTATAATCATGATTGCTTTTTATATAGAAAACGAACCACCTTAATTTCATTCAAACATACGAATGCTCCATCTTATACACAGAAATAAAAGCTGCTTCACGCGTCGACTACGGTTTTCTCACTACCTAAATTATTCTATGGTAACTATACTTTTTCCGGATTAAAAAGTAGCCTTGTGTCATTCCGGGGTATATATCCTATAGGCTATCTGAATTTCGAATTTCATGCGAATCTGTTCAGTCATTTTAGCGTGAAATAATAACAAACATGCAAAAGACAAGCGACAAACGAGAGACACACTTTCGCCTTTATAATACTAGTTTGATGATAAGTGTGATTCATACAAAAGTTTTTTTTTTTTTTTTAATTAACATTCATTCAAGGTCTTTAGGTCCCAAACTAGGCAGAGCCTGTACTATGGTAACCTGATGACTGATATATATACTTATATACATATACACACCCAGACACGGGTCAAACAGACATGTTCATACACACAAATGTTTGACCTGTCCGGGAATCGAACCCGGGACCAGCGGCTTAGTAGGCAGAGTGCTACCAACTGCGCCAACCGGCCAATTAGCACCCGGGAATGTTTCGTCGTCCATTGGTCAGAACAGAAATGAAATAAATTCATCATCATTTTAGCCATTACAACACATACACCCTTTGATTTCCATAGGGACGGACTGGATGAGGCCCGCGTCCAGCCCTTACCTGCCACATTAGTTAGTTCGCCTGTCCCCCTTGTTATTGGCCGTCCTATACTGTGCTGTCCAGTTTGATGTGGTCTCCACTCGATAACCTTTCTGCCCCAACGGCCATCAGTTCTTCGAGCTATGTGCCCTGCCCACATCAACTTTAGTTGAGCCGCTGAGCTATGTTGGTGACTACGTCGGTGATAATCGCGTAGAGAAACCCCGAGCATAGCCCTCCTCATAGCTCGTTGAGCATCTTTGAGCCTGCTTTCAAGACTTAGATAATAGTAAGAGATCACAGGAAATAAATTAATAACGCTAAAATATGACAATTAAATTTTATGTCATTTGTCGGTAGACTAAGTATTGCGTGACTTGACTTCATTTTATAACTGGATGCCGCAGTTTTCGTCGCGCAATTAGTTACTGCCACATTCATCGAAACTCCTATCGCGCCAAAATCGCCCTGTTTCTTCACTGGGATGCATCGCTAGCTTTTTCACAAGATATAGACATGCAGATATGCAAAATTAAACAGATTGTATCAGTACCAAAGCGAATACGCGCATTTCGAGAAATTTTCGTAAGTTATTTGCATCAAAATTGAGTTTTTTTTACGGTTGCGCACACGCATGTTCAATACGCATATCCAATTAAAATGTAAGTAATATGCAGATCGTTAAAAAATAATTAAAATTTTTGCCATGGTGTTTTTTAACTTAAATTGCTGCATTGTTAAATGATATTATGTTATAAATGCGGGTATATCGCGAAAGTACACGTAGTATTACGATTGACTTCGTCTATTGGCTTCTTCCGGAAGCCTTTATGTTATTTATATAAAATCCTTCTGAAGATAATATGACGTATATTATTATGATTTTATATCCCATAACGTCCGACTTTGCGCTCAATCCTACTAATATTATAAATTCAAAAGTTTGTGTGTATGTATGTATGTTTGTTACCTCTTCACACTCAAACGGCTACGCAGATTTCGATGAAATTTGGTATGGAGATAGCTGGATTAACCTGGATTAACACATAGGCTTATTTTCATCATCACCATCATCAACGTTTTTCATCACCACGCGGGTACAACTGGTAGTACAACTAGTATAATATAATATAGGACATAATTACATTATTATTAAGGTAAACATGAATTAGGTAAAACAGTGATATATATACTCACCGTAAATAAGAAGTAAACTAAAAATAATACTTCTACCTTTTCTATGCTGATAGCAAATATCTAATTAGATGTATTAGTAATTGACTGACACAAAAACAATAATAAACAAACATATGGTTGAATAGGCCAATCACGGTATTGTATATTCGTTGTAAAGGTTTGTTTGATTGAACCATTTTTCAAACAACCAACAAGGCAATTAAACAACAGCAATGGGATTTTATTCAGATTCATCAAACCAATTCGAAATCATAATTGATCTGGCATGTAAAAAAATATGGGGCTGTTAGAGGGAATAGGCGCCAAAAATATAAAACTAGAACGATGACTGGCCAAAACACTTGGAGCCGAAAGTCAATTAACGAACAGCCAGCGCCGCGCGCGCCGGCCGGCACGTGAAGCTGAGCGCACTGATAACCCAGTGCTGCTTACCAGTATATGCAAAACACACAGACGTACAATGTAGGAGTGTGAATGAGTCGTAGAATGGTCTTTAAAAAAAAAATGTTTACCAAAAACTGGAACCGACATCAACACTCAAAAGTATGAAATAACTTGTTGAAGTCAGCACCATGATAGTTAAAAAGTAACTGATATCAAAATATTGTGCTCATGGTACCGACTTCGACAAGTTATTTCATACTTTTGAGTGTTGAAGTCGGTTCCATTTTTTGGTAAACATTTTTTTTTCACTCTTTTTAGTGACCCTTGTTACTCATGGGATCAATTGTCATTGTGGTGTAAGTATGTTCACCGATGTCTTCACCCGCGACTATAATATCCTCTAGGTATAAGCACGCATTTTTCAGTTTTTCACTTGTAACCTTAAAAGTGCTCGATCGATTTTGATTAAACTTAAATGGAACCACACAGGAAGCACCAGTTTTTAAATAAAAAAAAAAAGAACGATCAAAATCGGTTCACCCAGTCGGAAGTTATGCGGTAACAAACACAAATAAAAAAAACATACGTGTCGAATTGAGAACCTCCTCCTTTTTTGAAGTCGGTTAAAAAGTATTGCTCTAATGTACCTGTGTTGACATTTGGATAATCTTTTTCAAGAATATCGATGTTTGTGATGGGGAAGACTTAAAAACACACAAAAGCAAGACTTTTCTACCTATAAATTACGTATAGTATACGTATAGTAAAGTATAACTGTAATCAATTTTCATGAAATTTGAAAGTTCAAGTATACGATGAAAGGGATTAATAAGATTAAAAAAAAAACCCATAATATCTTGCTTACAGTGAAAAGTTTATTCCGTAGTCTTTTTATATACAACTAACTATACCCCGTGGTTTTACCCGCGTGGTGATCAAAAACGATTATGACGGTGATGATGAAAATATGATCCAGGGTATAAGCTATCTATGTATTAAATTTCATCCAAATCCATCTGTCTAGGTGTGAAAGAGTAACTAACATACATTCATCCGTACATCCATACTCCCGAACTTTTGCATTTATAATATTAGGATGTATCGTTATTTTTATTACGAGTCACCGAAATGATAGTACGAGTATATACGTTACACACACCGCAAAGGTTTGGCATCAAGAAGGCAGACACAGCCGATGCAGTTTTTCAATAACGACATAATAATAAGTATATAGGACAGCGCAAATAACTGACATAAATGTGTAATTAAAGCATCAAAATTTAGGTTAAATAGGTTATGTGAATTAGATTATTAAAAAATACAGAAACTGCGTAGCAACGATAAATCATTACAACCGTTTTATTTCCATATAAAATTGAAAATGGGTTTTAAACACTAGCAAAGCCCCATTCGTTACTTAGATCAATGTATTGACACGTCAAAGTACTTCAAAGAAAAAAAATCATATTAAATTTGCTCAAATACGTCCGACAGTTTTTTTTATACAAAACATAGCCATAACTAGTATAGAATAACTGTATAAGTTTAGATGCAAATTATTTATTTGAGGACACAAAACAGTCTGATTCATTCGAATATACTGAGTTAAGTTTTGTAGTGATGGAGATTGCTGTTAGATCTTGTGCCAGGTGTTTGTTTGCAGATATGTTTCGATTTCTGCAAATTCTTTCAAATCTAAAACGATTGTAAAATAAAGCTTAATTTTGTAAACACAAAAAGAAAATTACACATAATTTTCCAAAATATGAATACTATAATTGCCACTGCATGGCTGGCAGCATCCGTACATTTAAATGGAGCAAAAATGTAAATGCATGCAGATGGTGTATAGAAACTTATATTTTATTACATTAGTTATATAACACTGTATATTTTCTGAAGAAAATAAAATAAATATATGTAATCATAAATAGATAATAAAAATATAATAGATATAGAATATAACAGATAATATAAATAGATTTAGCGTGAATTTACTCTGCATGTTTTGACAGTCTTCAAATAAAGAAACCGGTTTTAGTTTTGTTCAAGCGTTTTGATGACATTTATTTATTGATATTATCAACTAGCTGTGCCATCCGTGGCTTTACATGCGTAGTGATGAAAAACGGTGATGATGGTGATGATGAAAATAAGCCTATGTGTTAATCCAGGGTATAAGCTATGTCTGTACTAAATTTCATCCGCATCCATCCAGCCGCTTAGGCATGAAAGAGTAACAAACATACATCCATATAGGCAAACTTTCGCGTTTATAATATTCGTAGGATTATGTTACCGTTATTTTTATCATCACTATGATCACCTACGATTACATTACCACGTGGTTCAAACGGATTCGGATAACAGTTGGTATTTAGATACTTCAGGTCGTTGAATAACACAGTGCTACTTTTCATCATCATCATCATCATCATCGAATCATCACGATGCGGGTAAACCGAGGGGCACAGCTAGTGCGCCATAAAACTCTTTGAATCAAAGTTGTTTTTAACCGACTTCAAAAAAAGGAGGTTACTCAATTCGACCATACATTTTTTATGTGTGTTCTTTAGTATCAGTTATACTTCGAATACATTACAAAATAAAATATCTTGCGTAGCTGTAACTTAAATATGTCAATGGTCACGAGTGCAAGTTGCAGAATCAATTATGTTTTTTCCAGCAGTAAAATATAAAATGTTCCCGTTTCCATTCGTAAAATTTGACTTGGCGAGTGGCGCGACTGGGCGAGGCATCGGGAAACATCGCTATCGGCATAACAATGACTTTCTGACTCGCTGGCCATCTTCAAAAGTAATTCGGATTTTTCAGTGGCGCTCTCGGAAAAGCTGGCTTCGCGTACAATGGTGATTCTGTTTGGTTATTTTAGACAAGAGGTCCATTTTTTTCTATCTGAAATTTGAGAGTAGGGAAGAACATTTTGAATAGAGAATAGATAATTTAATAGGAATACCATAGAGCATTACACAACAAGAGGAGGTTTTATTCGTATATGAAAATAAATAGTATGAAATGGGTGGATATTCCATAAAGTTGTTCCATATTATAACATGCAAATCAAGGTAAAAATTAACATTTTGGTTAGTAAAAAATTAACAGAAGCATCCCCGTAAGATATCATCATCTCAGCCATAGGACGTCCACTGCTATACATATGCCTCCCCCACTTATGAGAGGGGTTTACCAATAATCACCACGCTTGGCATGCGGGTTGGCGAGTGCAGTACGACAGCAGCGGGCAGCAGCGCCTTCTGAGGGTCACATATCGTATGTGACCCTCAGAAGGCGTTGGTGCCCACCTTCTGGTACGAGTTCCTTAGCCGACTCTTAAGGGACCCGCGGCACTATTCGAGGCCGTTACCACCACGGCACACCATAAAATATAATAACAACAAATATGTTAATATTGACGGTCGCCGTGGCGCAGCAGTTACTGTCAGTGACATGACTTCTGTGTCTCCGGGACCCTGGGTTCGAATCCCGGCAGGGGCAAACATTTGTGCGATGAGTGTTAATGTTTGTCCCGGGTCTTGGGTGTTTGGGTCCATGCCTCCCGCGACACAAGGAATCCTAGTGCGGGGGTCTACGTGTGATTTAAAAAAAAAGAAAAAAATATGCACTGCCGGTGGGTGCTACTAAAGCTGGTATGAATACCTAAAAGGAAATGTAGGGAGTTTGATTACAATATATATCATAATTACACCACATTAGCCGTGGGGTACCGGTCTAGAATACTACTCCCCCATCTTTTCCCGCGGGTGCCGTAAGAGTCGGCTAAGGGATCACGTACCAGGAGGTTGGCAGCAGCGCCTTCTGAGGATCGGAAATCATACTGCGCTCGCCAACCCGCCTGCCAAGCGTGGCGAGTATTGGCAAATCCCCCCTATATGAGGGAGGCATATGTCCAGCAGTGGACGCACATGGCTGAGATATATCATAATACATATAAGCATAAAAATAGACGAAAAATCGACTTCTTATGAAAAATTTGTTCGCATTAAGTCATTTGTAGAAAAAAGTTTTTAAAATAAACGTCACTCTTTTCCTTCATCTCCATTCAAAAAATACTAATAAAATTATTAGAAATTTATTATTTTTCTTCTTCCTTTCTTGGTGTAAGACACAGTTCAAGCGCATTTTTCAATAATTGTCATTTTTTTTTTCAAAGGAAATATATATATAGTCCCTCTTTATTGATCACAGCTTAAAATAATAACAAAAACAGTTTAAACTGTTAAATATGGTCACTCGAAAATATTTTTTCATTAATAAATTAGTCAATGAAGTTAATTTTGGTATAGTCAAAATTAGCCTTCGTGAACTGTTATCATAAGTCTTAAATCGATACGGCAGGACTTTCATAAAATAAACTGAAAATACTAACATTTTCTATCAAGCAAATGGTCTGGCTATTTATCAATCCTTAAAGTAGGTCTATGTAGTAGGTAATGTATTAGGAGTATCAAAACCGGTAGCGTGATTTAGACGTGAAAGCTTCAAAACTCATTTTTGCTCAGGTAACATTACTAAGAAAAAAATTCAAATGTAAATTTTACGCTGATATATTTTTATTATTTCAATTGTTTTGCATTGTTGATTGTTTTTTTTATTTATCTGTGGTTCACACCGCGCTGGTTCTTGACAATGGTCATCTACAGGCCTGCCATTGCCATCATGGGGTGAGTTCCACGCGATTGTCGCTTTGTGTTCTGATTGATTTTTATCAATATTTCATTTTACATTACCATTTCACTTAGTTTTATCAATATGAGACATTAAATATTTGAGTGAATGAATATCAATAAATGTTGCTATGTACATAGAAACTCCCAAACAGTTCCCGCCCTATTTTTTATTTTATTTTCTTTTCACACTCAGACCCCCCGCACTAGGTTTCCCTGTGTCAAGGGAGGCACAGACCTACACAATCACAACACTTTTGTGTTACAATGTTCTTGTTACAAATAAAATTATTTCATTAATTCATTCATTCGAAAATGATTCTTGGATAGCCTTAATATGGAATCAGATGAAGCAAGCAAATGGTGACCCGTAATAGTTCTTATAAGTTTAGATAATGTGCTTTCGAGAAATCTCTATCCATTGTAAAATGACATTTATAATAAAACGGAAAAAGGTTTTAGGTGAATAAATAATGTAATCTAATCAAGTTCAACAAGTTATTTCAGTCAGTGTTGAAGTCGGCTCCATTATATGGTAAAAATTTTCGTTAAAAAATTGGTAAAATTTTTTTTACCAAAATTTGAATGAAAAAAAAACGTTTAATAATTTTCTTTTCGTCAGACAAATGGTTTAGGCTCTCTGTATTTTTAATACCAGTCACCTAAATCAGGGTGCCCTGAAACTCTTTTAAGGCTAATATATTTTCACCTTCGTGACACCGAAGTGCCTTTCGCGCCAGACTAGTCCAAACTCGGGACTATATATTGTGTTTTAATTAATTGTTATGGCCCAGTCGAGAACTAGAACGGGTCTTAAGCATGAAATGTAAAATGTGCCGCTAAACTTGACCACGCTTTGTTTGTAACAAACCTTAGATTAAACAAACAGATAAATTTCGCTTTAAATTTTGCTTTAATTGCCTAACGTTTAATATTTGGTCGTAGACCAAGCGACCAAAAGCGAGCCAACTGAATTTTTGTACGATGGTCGATAAATTACTAACGGCTATTTATACCGAATAATAAATTCAAAAGTAGAGTTACCAGAGTCTTAAAAAGGATTGGCAATATATCCAAACGTCTCCATCTTCAGTATTACAGATATTCATAGGCGACGAAGATCGCATACCATTAGGCAGCCCATCTGCTTGTTTGCCACCTATTACATTAAAAAATACTCTTAGGCCGTCTTCCACCAACCAAATTATTATTATTATTATTATTATTTATTTATTGGAACACCAACATTATGTACACTAATGCGTTTACAAGGATTGCGCTTAACACAGAGGCAAATGCCACAGCAGTTAAAGGTGTAGACAACATGCAAAATTAATTTATATTATTTGAACGAGTAAAGGATATAATATGTAATATAGACATAATTAAATAAAATTATTGGCGCAAGTGGGCCTTAACATTTATTGACCAAAAAATAAATAAAACATCTGTACAAAATTGGCACAGTCTTTCCTAGAGCCGTGGAATATGTGGAGCGTGTTTTTTTTTATAAAATAATTAATATGTTTGACCAATATCTCCCTAGATGGTATGTGACGATGTTGCATAAAATTGGAATGGAACAACAGCTCTCAAAGCTCTGCCTGAGCACATTATGTGTTTGGTGACAGTGCATATAACTTAGGGGCTAGGTTCTGGCTAGGCGGCAATTAAATATTATTTTAATATCTAGCCATATTGTCGTCTTCTTTCTTCATAAATAGAGTTAATATAAAAATATAGTGGTATTAATTATACTCAATTTTGCTCATTTAATTTATGCCTGTATTTAGTAGGTAGGTACAGTCGCCTAAATATATCCTCAACGTAACAATATATTAAATAGTTGCAACCTTATCGCTATTGTGACTACAAAGAAACTTTTGTCGAAACTATTACACCATTTTCTTTGTCGACTGTATATTGAACTGTAAATTAACAATGATGCTGAACTAACAATTGAATAAAACTCGTCTAATATTAGGGATATCATTGTATTGAGTTATACGAATTTGAATATTAGCGTAAAATAAAGTTTTTTTTTTATTTTTTTTATTGGGAATAGGCAGGCGTTTGACCACTATCTCACCTGATGTTAAGTGATGATGCGGTCTACGATGGAGCACGCCTGCCTAGAAGATACCTATTCACTCGTGACTGGAAGATACCCAGGTCGTATTTTTTCGGGAATACAGAGTTAGGCAATGAGTTCCATTCGTTAGCTGTACGCACTAAAAATGTGGAAGCAAAACGCTTCGTGCGACAAGTTGGAACGTCCACCATGTATGGATGTCGCATTGCCGTCCGTCTGGTCGTCCTAAGATGGAATGGGGCAGAGCGCCAGAGCGCACTCCCCGAAATGTATCCGATAAAAAACCGATAAACTAGCGACATTACGTCGATGCTGCAGGCTTTGGAGTCTCCTCTCGAACAGAGAGTCGTTGTTGATGAGTAGACAAACTGTTTCATTTTGAAGAAGTTTAGAGTATTTAAGCTAGTTCGAGTGATTAACAGAATTAGGGTCATTAAACTTATATTTGTACATAGAAACAGTTACAATACCATCTTCTTACCCCTTTACAATAAAAGCTAAAATCGTATAAAACTATGTTTACTTCCCTCAGTAAAACGTCCCACCGTATAATTAAAGGCAGCCACGTCCGCTGCCATTAACATGCAAATAGTGGGTAAATAAGGCCCGGACATGGTCACAACCCTTCACTTTCGGCTTTAATGACAGTATTACTTACCCTGGCAACCCTGGATTGCCTGTGTAGGATAGGTAAAAGATCCAGATAGCCCTTTTTAACCGAATTAACAAAAAGGAGGAGTTTTACAATTAGACCCGTATGTTTTTTTTTATTCCGTTTTATTGTCAAAAGTTCTGAGGTAACAACCTCAAAACCTTTGACTGACTGAACCGAATTTGATGATTCTTTTTCATTTGAAAGCGGGTGCTTCCCGTGTGGTCCCATTAACCATTATCAAAATCGGTCGAGTGGTTTTTGAGTTACACTTCATAACTGAAAAGTGTTATGTCTAATCCAGATTAATCTAATCTCGTAAGACTACACCTGAAGTCACACATATCGTTATTTTTGGCCGGTCTGGTGGTCTTAAAAATGTTAATATTTACAATTAGACATGGTTAGTGACCAGAAATATATAGTAAGTTATAAAATGCATATCAAGCCAAACGTTCGAGATTGAGAACGTCTGCAAATAATATACAATTTTAAGTTGCTTGCAGAGTAACTTTCACGATATCAATTTTAGAAACGTGTACGTCACACTAATATCACATAGTTTTAGAGAATCATCATCATCATAATCATCACAGCCATAGGGGGTCCACTGCTAGACATAGGCCTCCCCCATTGATTTCCACAAGAACCTGTTGGAAGCGGCCCGCATCCAGCCCTTGCCTGCGATTTTAGTCAGGTCGTCTGGCCACCTTGTCGGTGGCCGTCCTATGCTACGTTTTAAAGAGAATGTTGAGAATGAATACTGCAAGAGATGACGCCATTTTTGCTTAAGTGGAACATCTGTCAATAATGGATTGGAATTAGAAAATTAATCAATGATATATGTGCCCCTGGAGCGGTATGTGCAAGCCATTAGATCGTTTTGCCGCTAGCAATATGCCAAATTAGCAACAATCGAGCAACATGCAACAATCAATGTTTTCCTTTCACCGATGACGGCGATGACTAGTACATTTTGCGATCGACCTTTGAACCAGAAGGTAAATCATCGTACGTAAAAGTCATATTTTAAACTTGAAACCAATGATGTTTTACTAAAGATGACGTTTATTCATACTGCGCGGTGATCAGATTTTGTTCCTTTACGACATAAACATGCTTACTGCGACAGATAATATGGTACAAATAATATAGAAAAGGATAGCTATATGTTTACACTTGCGCTTGAAATACGCGTCATAATGAAAATTACTACAATTGACTTAATTTTGCCGCCTCAGTTTCCGCGCGCTTGTGCGACATCTACCTCATATAAACATATAATATCATTGCTTGAAATAAGAATCTGTGTCGGCGTGGCGAAAGGAGTGATGAACTCGTCCTAGGAGATAATCGCAGACTGTAATGCTGATAAAACAATGCTAATAAAAAGCTAGGTCAGAGTAAATAATGCTAATAAAAACCAGGTATATTACTTTTCCAGCGTCAATTCAGTAGTCAATTCTACCCGGCCCCGGTGGGTCCGTGATGCATCAATTCCGCAAACTGACTATCTTTACATTTTAGGCGTACCTATATTTGAGTTTGCTTTGACTTAGCTCAGCGTCGCGAATTGGGTAGTTTATGATATGCTACAATAAAAGCTTATTTAGCATGGATTCTATACATGAACTTCAAAGTTAGCACCGACGCAAATTAAAAAATAAATGAAGCTGAAAAAGTTTACTAGATTCAATTTGGTATGGAGATAGAAGGTAGATGGGAATCTGAAAACAGATAAAGGCTACTTGTGAAGAAATATTTGGTTGCTTTTTTATGTAAGACTGCTCTTAAAATAGTTATAGTAATACAATTGCATAAACTTGATTATGCCGTTGATGTCTTCAGTAGTTTTAAACTATAATACAGATTCGACAGGATGGATGACCTATGTACATAATATTTAATTACTTTTTTATCGGGCCGATGCCTTTATTAAATTAAAATACTAATAACTAATTACAATACTACAGCTACTACAAAAAAATTTGAGCAATCCAATTGCTATTGGCAGCCTATAGATAACTCAAATGCTCTAACCCGCTACCGGCTGGCAGCGTGCCCAGAATGCTAGCAGCATTGACACGTTGAATTGCAATGCTGATTCGTTGAGCTAAATATGTGCCAGCATTTTGGTCATGCGTCGCTTCGATCAAACGCTCTGATAAGTTTAATAATAATTGTAAGGACAATGTACAATGTACTTACATAACATTTTCAGAGAGTATTGACTTCTTTCATACTATTTAGATTGGAATTTTAAATTAATCGCATATTTAGATTCTTTATTTCCTTTCTTTTGATGTTCACAGTTCAAGAGGAATTTTCGGTACCACGAGAATTTTTGATAAAAGAAAAATTTGCTCAAAAATATTTTTTTACTAATATATAGCTAATTAAATCAATTTTTTTTCAATTAGAATTAACGTTCATGAACTGTTCTCATAAGTGGTATGTATTTATGTTGATTTGAACTTGATGTGAACCTTAAAAAAAATAAGCGGGAATAACACGAAATAAAATTGTCTCTTTAACAAATGTTAGAGCTTTGTGTATAAAGTGACAAACTGAATAAGTTTACAAAATCAACAATAGCGCGAGCAAAATCATGGGTAGAAGCAAATTAAAAAAAAATACAAAAGCAAGGAAACAATGTTGGTCGACATATGTAATTTTAAAATGATTTTGTTGTAAATGGTGCAGCCTCGAGATTCCACTACGTAATAGCCACATTAGTATGCAATCAGAATGCTTGCTCGAATTCTTTGGAATCATTCGCACTTTATTGTGATTCTGAGAAAAAAATAACGTTGTCCTGCTTACCAACGACATAATTAACGTCACTAATATTACAAAAAAAATATAATGTTTCCAACAAACTCACCAAATTGGCGTACCCTTATTAAGACGTTCATATGATATTATAAATTTTAGTGTTCCTTATTGTTATTATTAATCGTATTTTTTTTAATTTGTTACGATATACATATTTAAGTGTGAATGAGATCCCGTTATTCATTGACACCTTTTTTAATTATTATTTTTATTATTTGTATCGACTATAGTTTGAAAGACGTGCGTCAACATAATATAGTCGCGTTTAAACAATTGAAGGACGCATTTATCAGAGGAATAAATATCAATTCTGTGCACAGTTGTACTAGATAAATAACAGTTTGTACTAAGTTCTATTTGTGTATCTATTTTGTACTGATTTACTTGATATGACTTACACATATTAAATATCTTTGTTATATATATTTCATTGGGAATCAGATTTGTAATGATTTCCAATGAAAATTCTGGTCTTACAATTTATTGGTAATATTATACTAATAAAAATTGAGCATATGTACCTTCATGGATTTGAATGAAATTCAGAATGCTGTTACCTTATAATCTGGATTAACACATAGGCTACTTTATATCCCGAAAAAATGTATGACTTCTGTGGGATACAAAAAAATATAATAATAATATAAATATATATGTGTCTGTCATCTGTCTGTTACATTTTCACGCCGAAACTTCTGAATTCTAGGTCTAGCGTGATAACATCGTCGACCACATCGTCACTGACCATCAAGGGAGATCGTGGTCAAACGCAAGATCTGTACAGTATATAAAACTATTTTAATGAATATTGGTATAGAGATAAGTAAATGGGACTTTATAAATGGACATAAAGGTTATTTTTTTCTTTAGAAAAAGTGTGGTTCCGGTGGGACAATTGAGGTAGCGGGAAAACTGTAGTCCACGCGAGTTAAACCATGGGGCGCAGCTGTTAAATGTATAAATGTCCTTAGCACGTATAAAGCTTGCGTCGACAAGTGCGTTTGATCTTTTTATAAACAATTACTTAAATTAATACGATTAATTAAAACAATTCATTATAAACAAAACCTACTAGACTACCGTAATAGAAACGGCAAATCTTCGCTTTGTTATTTTTTTTTTGTTATTTCTCTCTGCAACTGCAAAGTTTCTGTATTTCAAAGAAATACAATCCCCCCATTTCCCCGCGCAGGGGGGTTAAGGAGGGAGTATTAGGCTAAGTAGGTATATGCCCAAAGCTTGATGAAAGAAAACTTGAAGATTGATATACTTCACCGGTTAAATATATCATATTAAAATAAATCATGGAGCCAAATAAATGAGAAATAAACTACAAAAACATGCAAATGTAGCAATTCGCTTTTTATAACAGCTCAAAAGTAGTTAAATCTCTAGATCATAATTTAAAATTACCTACCGCGCTTAGTACCCAGTTTCAGCCACCCGTCAAAAGAGGGCAGCGCGATAGCTTCAAGTATCGATTAGAATTTAGAGCAACGACCTCAAGTATTATATCATTATACCTACGAAAATTATACATGTTGGTCCTAAATATTTAAGAGATCATCTCGTAATCATTGTCTAATGAAAAGTAATTAACTGACCAAGATTACGAGTGGTGGGGGAGGGGATATTGACAGACAATGAGAACAATCAAAGAGGTAATAGTTAAAGAGGAGGCGCTGAGTCAGCAAGAATGTTGAGAGACAAGCTTGTAACTAGCTCATAGCTCGTGCGGCTCGGAATCAAGAAATATGTCCAAAGAGATGATATGAAAAACACCTCATTTTATTATGTATTATTTGTATTTTATTTTTAACCGAATTAAAAAAGGAGCTTCTCATTTTGGTTGTATATTTTTTGTTAATCCCCGCAGAATTTTTTAACCATATTGATTCCATGCAAAAACGTGTCAAAAACAGCTTAGTCAGTAATTATGATAGCTACTAAACTACCTACTCACCTACCTTTAGTTTATTACTGGGCTCAAAGTTAATAGACTTTAGCTATCTCACTTAACGATCAGTGACGATAAGGACGAAGGCAGAGTCAAGCTAACACGATAGAAAGTTGACCAGCGTCAAAAGATAGAGGTATTGATATACCTAACATATATTTGTTGTGCTTGTAGGAAAACATTTATTACCAATGAAATATTAATAATTTACAGTTATTAATTTTGGCCTTTTGTATACGTGATCGATACATTTTGACAGTTGTAGATTATTCTAAAAATACAGTTATATTGTTAAGGACCTAAAAATATGTTTAACAACTTTTTATCTTTTATCCAGGCGAGACAGCGTAAGATAAACTTGTATTTGCTTTTTTATGTTCAAATTTTCATCTATTTAATTAGTTCCGGGTGAGCCCGGTACATGAATTTGGTGGTTTAATAATTAGTTTAATACTACATAAACATTATTGTCTCTCTCAGACGTGCAATACTGGACATATGCCTCCCCCACGATTTAACAAAGCGACTCGTAATATATATTAGAATGCTTACTTATATTACATTGCGGGTATAGTTTAAGTTGTCATCAAATAACGTTTTTTTAAAGTACGCGCAATTTAATGAAATCATAATTTTAGAATTATCATTTTTCTTTACTTTATTGAATAGCAGGAATACTACCAATATTTTATACCCGTCGATTATCGGCTTCTTTATATACGAGTATAGCTGAGTTTCGCGGTACCACTCGTACGAATAAAATTCCTTATATTTCTCGCGATTTTAAAGTCAAATCTCCAAAACAGATATTAACCGTACTGGTTTAACACTCAGAAGCAAGGACTTTGAATCAAAAACACTCTTTGTGAACTTGAAAATCAGCTTTATTGCTTTAGTTGCTATTGCTATATATATTTAGAGGAACGATCTTACTTAACAAAGCCTACAGCGGCACGATACAAGTTACTCAGACAAATGTCGGAAAACGAATGGCGGCTTACTTCCAAAATGCGTTGCCTGTTCGCTTCCCCCACTGTTATACTCGTACTTGCTTGTGATTGGTCAAGTCCTCTTGAACAAATCACAAGCAAGCCGTCGAAATCTCGACCGATCACACGAAATCAATACAATCTACTTTAAATCGTACAACTTTATAAAAATGAACGTAGTTAGTCGAAAAATATATAAATAACTCAGATATAATTTAGATAATTATAACACAGGTAGGTAGAAAAATGTCTCAATTCAGACTACTATACAATTGTATCTAAATCCGTTCAGTCGTTTTTGCATCATTGGAGCAACAAACATGCAAAAACATTGTTGGCAATTATCAAATATATTCCATGAAGAATCTCAATAAACTATAATTCGCCAGTCGTACTACAGGTATGTGACCACAATGGCGACTATGACTTGCTCGTAACAATTAGCCTTAATTCAAAATACCTTATCCATCGAGTCATATTCGTAGCTCGTCAGTTTGTTCGGTTAGTTAGAACGCAAAGACGCCGACATAACTTCATTGATTAAAGTTCATGTTCTGAACGCTGTAAGTTGCCATGAAAATGCGCAGCGCATCTTGTTAAACGTGTTTGGTTTTTTTTTAAATATTCACATAATCAGTGCGTTTCAATACAAATTTCAATCGAAATGTCAAATTGACTTCATATAAATTACTTCACGTCAATGATCGACGGTTGAATACTTTGGATAATTTGTTCATACGAAAATACTAAAGTCACGGTTAAGAAAATGCAGGGTGGGGGTAGGAGACTGAAAAATACTTTACGACCTATTCTCAGACCTACCATATCCTACACGAGATTTTTATATTTTAGAAGAATTTTTAACTGTATATATATTATTCTTATATACTTGCATTGAAAAAAATATTTTTAAATATTCTTAATTAAGTATTTTTGTTTTTAATTTACAAATATGTTTGTGCGAAACCGTTAGTTACATAATTAATGATTTGAGATTTAGGTACACAAGAATCTCTTTTTATACGACATATTTACGGTAGTTTTTATAGCCCAGCTCGTTCAAAAGTCTCCTCTATGGTGTTTTATCATAATTGTAAATGAGTTGATTATAGCATAAAATATTAAATACTAATTATGCAAAATTAATTATGTACACTATTTTTTCTACCTTTAGTAGAACTGATGATGGCCACACCTGTCTTTAATTAGCGTTAGCACAATAACCAATCAAGTTAACTTCATCGGGGACATGGTTACAGATTAAGTAACAGCTACTATGTAAAATGGTGCCTGTGTCACAGTTAAGAGTCAAGTTTGTGTGCATTGGTGAGGGGGTGCGCGTACGCACGCAGCCACGCGTGAAGATGCGCGATAGCCAACCGCCGTCGCCGCGCCGCCGCCACGCCGTGTCGGAACTGCTGCCGGCCGCCACATGGCGTGCGGCTGTGCCACAAACCGAACGAGGTGCGTGCACCGAGGCACTCTTGCGTTGCGTGTTGTTTTTTTAAATGAAATGTCTTGTTTCAGCATCGGCATGGTCTCAAGGAAATTTACACATAGGTATATATATATGTATTTGTAATGTTTGAACATCATATACAACTACCTTGGTTACCGAATTTCACATGGCGTTTTCCCGGCAAGACACCTTATGTGTAATTACATACAAAAATAAACTTTAGCATTACATTTTATGTGTACAAATTTTCATCGAAATCATGTGAGCCGTTCGCAAGATAGCTTGGAGATTTATATTTCCAAAGTATCTTGGAAATCTCTCACTTAGCAAATCTACTACAATGACGCAACCGGATGGTTGTTTGTTACTACTCTAAAGCATGCTCATTTGTTCCGGCCCACTATCTGTTTGCAAGTGGAATAAATCGGCTGATGAATGGCAATGCTAGCCGCATGGAGACCTGGGTGGAGAAAAAAAAAACGGTTGAAATATATTATTATATCATATAGGCATAATTATAAGGCCTATGTAGCTATTCCTAAACTATGAATCAAAAGCCGGTGTTAGTGTCGGCTGCCAATGAAACGGTCGGCAAATTGAGACGGGCACGAAGTACGAAGCAGTTCGGGCCACAAGTAACTATTTTGTAATCTTTGCCGGGTTTTCGTTGCATGTATACTTGCAAATAACACAGCATAACCCTTTCCTTGTCAACATATTGAATCATTCAGCTGTGGTTTTCATATTTGATACTTCTAGAATACATTATTTAGGACCAAATTAAAATAATCCCTATCCATTTTTAATGGTATAACATTTTGAGATTTATCAGAAATCTGAATTGTATATATCTCTGTATCTTGATGGCCCAAAGACGGTGAAACTCGCTTCGAAATGTTTGAAGCAATGAAAGGGTAGCAGTGGGAGCGTCGGCTGACACAAAATACGTACTGCCAGACACTGGTTCGATCCCTAACAAAAGATTGAGCTTGCGGTGAAGAAAACACAGTTTTCAAATTCCTATAAGGTGGTAGGGCTGGCCTGGCTAGCTCAAGCACCACCCTCAAGTTTTAAAAACTGTCTTGCTGACCAGGAGAGCCAGGAAGCATCTAGATTGACTGTGGTTACATCTTCGACCAGTTCGTCACTACACATCGATTTTCTATAGTACTCAAATGCTATCAAGTATTTTTAAAAAGTTCTCGTTATGATTATACATTACAATAAGGCAATTACTTAATCACTGACTTATGACATAGCATTTATATTATCACATAGTGAAAGGTCGAAGGAACGTTTTACCACACGACCCAGAATGTCATCAGGCACTGGAGGACAGCTGACTCCTGAACTCACTGACACGGACAGCCTGAACTCTTTGGTTGTTTCTTGAAACATTCACGGAAAGCTCGAGGTGGTATTCAATCTAGCGACTGCTTACTTGACGGCAAAAACTATACCCAAGGTCTACATACCTATCAACGCTTCAAAACTAGTATTAACTGGTATCTATGTAGATGTTTAAGCATTATTAAAGTTGCTCTCATCTATCAGGGAGTTTCTAAAACCAAGGTCGGACACACTAATTGCGCTTGCCAATTTCACACATCAGGCGGTAGGTTAGCCTCCTATTGTTCATTAGTGACGAAACTCAGAACAAGAGGGCAATCAAAGCGAGGTGTGTCGAAGTCTTATATCAAATTAATTGCCCACGTGTAGCCATCTATGTAGAGTTACGATATTGAGGACGGATTGGCAAAATGAAGCACAGTAAAAAAAAAAAAATGAATTGATTTTGATGGTATAGAAAATGTACATCAATGGCACTTTCACTAAAACTTTACATAGTCTTTTACTTACTTTTACATATTATAAGTTTGCGTTTGACAACTGTCTCACCTGATGTTAAGTGATGACGTTGTCTAGGATTTAGCACGCGAACCTAGAAGGTACCTATTCACTCGCGACTTGAAGACTCCAGGATTGGTTGATTTCATGACATGTTTGTTATGTTTTGTTCTGACTGCGCTAGTAGGAGCTATTTTTACTATTAAACTCACGTTAATAATTACTTTATACTGTTTCTACGGGCATAATATGGCACTTACGCGTAGTAGATTGACTGGCCGGTTGGCGCAGTTGGTAGCACTCTACCTTCTGAGCCGCTGGTCCCGGGTTCGATTCCCGGACAGGTCAAACATTTGTGTGTATGAACATGTCTGTTTGACCTGTGTCTGGGTGTGTATATGTATATAAGTATATATATCGGTCATCAGGTTACCATAGTACAGGCTCTGCCTAGTTTGGGAGCTGAAGACTTTGTGTGAATATTGTTAAAAAAAAAAAAAAAAAAGATATCACGATCGACAATTGTTTCGGCTTCTTCCGGAAGCCTTCATCAGGATCTAGACAGCGGTGTCTTCGTCGTAACGTCCCTTCTCGCACTAACATTTGTCGATCGTGATATCGACTACGCGTAAGTGCCACGTTATACCCGTAGAAACAGTATAAAGTAGTTATTTTACTATTTTGTTATACATTTATGAAATCGGCTTGATGGATTTTATTTGAAATGAGTCGTTACAATCGTCTTCATTGCAGATTACGAAGGGGTATATTCTATTTTTTTTTAAATACGCTGCTGTTTGTTTTTATAGTCATTCAGTGTTTTCGCACTAATTATAAACTAAAATACAATATATTTATATCCATGTCTTTGATATGTTGTTTGCTGTGTATGTTTTTTTACATTTATAATTTTTAGTGGCGGTTAAACGTATAATCTGTGTATCTCCATTTTCACCTATTGTACGTGAAGACGTAGGGTCTTCACGCCGATATGTTTTTTTTTATAAAACCTATGTATACTTGGTTGATATTTCTGCGGAGCACTTACAGAGCCCCTCTAGATTCTACGAGTAATTTTGGAAATGTTTTATTGGCTAGATGTGCCGACAGGCATGCATGCAAATTGCAAAATTATGCTACATTTTAGTAGCAACAGTATAATTATATACTATATATTAATTATATTATATTACTTCACCAAACGAATGTCGTCCTACCTTCGAACTAAGAATGAACTCTCTCATGTCCGAAATAACGAGTATTGATTTACATAGGTACGTATAGTATATATAGGACCAGTTTCGAACTTATTTGCTTCTTCATCTGGGAGTTATGATCGTGCACGTAGTCGGTTTGCTACATTACAATTATGGAAGAAACTCGCGATAGTTTTCAGACTCAGATACACAATATGTACCTATATCGTTGTTGTACATATGTATAAAGAAGGGATAGTGTGCAAACCAATCCTAGGTGCACATACACATAATATGTAGTCTTTTTTAAAATCTGCCACGCGAAAAATGACGCATGACAATTCACAAGATCAACCATTTTTAAACAAAAATTTTGTTTGTGTCTGTAGAGTTAGACCTAGCACTCGTTAAACTCTTACCACGGCACTGACTGAGGCTATACGTAGGCGGATTCCGAAGCTCAAACAGTCAAACACAGATCTCCGATACGTAGTTACGAAACATGTTACCGTTAGTAGACAAACTAAAAATTAAAATAGCTAAACGGGCGGTGGTGAGGCGGCTAAGCAGGGCAATTGTGGCGCGCAGCGGGCGGTTCGGCTTTCATTATTTTATAATAACTAGTATCTACCTATGGAGGGATAGAAACCTCCGTGTCATGGTGAGGCCGGCAAATGGCCACTCTTACCGAATTAATTGCTACGTTCTGGGCGGTAACGTCGCTCGAATCAATCGCGCGTCTGCGAACTTTCTGAACTAACAATCAACAGTTTTGTCAAGCTTCTTCTTGTTTTTAACCGATTTCAAAAAAAGGAGGCTACTCAATTCGACGGTATATCTTATTATTCTCTTGTACACTGACTTGTAATCAAAATGTTACCAATAAAAATGACTATGACTATATATATATATATATATATATATATATTATGTGTGTTTACGGATAACATGGCCGTTTATGAACTAATTTTGATGATACTTTTTTTTTGTTTGATAGGATATACTTCCGAGATGGTCCCATTTAATTTTCATTGAAAAAGGTGTCAGCGATCACTGAAAGGGGGAAAAAAAAAATTTACCAAAATATGGAATCGACCTCATCTCTCAAAAGTGTGAAATAACTTGTCGAAGTCGGTACGCGTGTCGACTCGTGAACGGGTGCTGTTTGCGGACACCGGTCTGCTCTGTAAGTACACGCAAATTATGCTTGACAACAGTTTAATAATAATGTATACTATTGTATATTATATATTGTGTGTTGCTTTATATATGTATATAAAATTGTATTCTCTTTAATGTAAATTTTATGGACCCTATAGTCTGTGGAGTGTAATGTATTTTATAGACTCCACGATAACTAAAACAATTAGTGTCTTTAATCACTAGTAGATTCGCCCACGGCTTTGTTTTTCCAATTAACATAATATGTTGATACCTACTTTTACCTAGTGTTACCACAGCTTAGGATGTGGCGTTACTTTTAAAAAGTTGCGATAAATATCACTTATAAAAACTTGTATGGAATATTTTTGAATGCGGTGATCTACGCATAGAGTTGTTTCTTAGAACTAGTGAGACAGTGCCTGTCACTGTTCCGATGAAACGTGGCTCTTCCTCTATGAGTATATTGTTCATCGTTTACCACGGGTCCGTGTGGTGAGTGGCGTTTGATTGGATATTCTAACGGCTATGTTAGTAACAGAGCTCCCAAACCACCAGAGTGCCCCTAGCTTGGAATAACGATAACAGTATATGCTAAGACTTTAACCAGGACTAGCGGTTTACCATACTCCCCAAAGCACAGAATCGCTCCGTAGCAAATGCTTCTAGCGGTTACCTATCCAAATTCCATCCGCAAAGAAGGTGATAAGCGCATGTACTACAATTTAAGCGATTAATAAATGTATCGCGTAGATTACAATGATAAAGACGTTTAATATATATTTCCGTGAAATGAATGAGCTAATGTTGTTGTCTCTTTCAGCGTACACAATTATTTCGCACTACCGCATTATAACAGCCAGCCTTCACGAAGGATCAAGATCGCATCACAACCGGGCGCCTATTCCGTAACATCTGTACCGATACTCGATCCGATCCCAAGATTATGCTAAATCGTTGTCGAGACGTGTCGAACGAACCTATCTCGGATCGATATAAATCATCTTATTAACTATTGTTTCGGTAGGTGTGGTGTGAACGAGTCGAGATGGTATCGACTTTCTGATGTGTTTTAAATTAACATAATAGGTTTAGTGAATGGATATAGGATTCTTATGTTTGTTGTTATGGCAACACACATCGCAGGTGTCATAAATTGGGAATTGAATTACATAATTTAAATAAAATCGAATGCGAACTAATGTAACCTAATGGAAGGCTAATAAAATAGATATTTGAAATGAGCATTTTTGTCTTACATTTGTGTAACATTTTGGATGAGTGCACTCATCGAAAAGCCCCGTCCGATAAAAGAAAAAAGATAAGTGTGTCGATGTTCTACAATACATATTTGTTAATTTACATGTCCAGTCATTTTATTAAGGAGAACTTGTGTTTTCGATAAGGAATACAAGAACCTGTTTCCGAAATGGTATGTTTATTGCCGCTTAAGCGGGAACATGGACCAACCATTCACTTGTAAAAGCTTTTATCACTTAAAATTTTGTATACAGTCAAGCTGCGAGACGAGCATAATTTGTGAGCCGAGTCGTCATGACAAGCGCAGCGTCTGCTCGTGATCTCTCAGCTATTATATATTACATCTAGGGTTCATTCCCGGGAAGTCCCGAGCCGAGAATTCCCGGGAAATCGTTGGTTTTTGTTCCCGGGAAAAAGCTGGAGAAGTCGAGATCGAGAAATCATATTTGAGTCTACAAAATTATATAAGAAAACTATTTGCCTTTGCCGTTTGAAAATATTGAATACACAATTCCAGGAATTGTAGTTAATAAAATAAGGGGCCGACTGTCTGATCAAGCTATAAATGCTTTAGTTTTTCTAAAGGTATATTTTATCAGACAGAATAGGCAGAGCTGACTGTTTTGTATGCATGTTCAGATGTTATTTTATTGATCTTGCAAAGATTTAAGTTATATTTTCCTAATTAACTTAAGAAAAATGGTGCTGCGTTTGTAATTATAAGTCGGCATAGTATTAATCTTTTGTTTTGTTTGAGAGGAGCTAATTTTGTTGAAAACTGTCAATAAATGTTTTATGATTATTTTGATACTTTTATTTGAGAGGATATCCACTTAATTCGTTGATTTACAAAAAGATATTATGTATGGTTTATGTGTATATTATTTCACGAATTTTATCATTGTTTTAACCGAAAATATATGGTAAACTTTCATAAATTTGAAAATCTCGACGACTCGAGAATTTTAAGATCCGAGAAATTAGCCTCGAAAATTCTCGAGATCAGAGAAATTGATAAGCTCGAAAAATCATGTACCCTAATTACATCACATAATCTATAACTACATTAAATTTTTTTTTGTGCTTTATTTTATAAATAATATTTAAGCTGTGATTTTGCATTATACACTGCCAGCTACGAAAATCGTTGCGCCAACCGTAAATTGAAGGATTTTTCCATTTCATGCGTAGAAAATACATATTTTCTACGCATGAAATGGAAAAATCCTTAGCAGCATTGTTAACAGCTTGTTTTAATGTAGTAGGTACTGTAGCAAGATGCTATATCTGGTGTGGCGGTGGTACCAATCAAGATGGTGTTACGGTCTATAGCGTGAGCGCCATAGACCTAAACCTCATCATCATCATCATCTTGTCAGCCATAGGGCGTCCACTGCTGGATTATCCTCTCCCTTTGATCTCCATAACAAGCAAAAGTTTTCTATCAAATGTTACGAAAATTGCGTAGGTTTTTTTATGTAACATTTGGCAAACAAGCACACGGGCCGCCTGATGGTTTAAGGAATCACCGTCGCCTTACGATACGTTACCAATCCTTTTTAAGACTCAGTTAACTGTCTTTTTGAAAAAAACCCATAATGTAGATACTTACTTCGGAGCAGCGAGGGAGGAAGCTTGTCCCGGGTGTTTTTCCTCTTTGATCTTCATTGCAAAGTCGCTAGAAAAAAATGATTCACTCTCTTCAACCTCGCTAACAGTGGTGTCAGAAAAATCTAGAGCTGTTTATCCTCATTGCTAACACTCACGCCTTATTCACAGTAAGTGTGTACTCATTTTAGTATGTCATCGGTAAAAACAAAGAGTTGAACGTCCGACGCTAGTACACCGAATTAGTATGTGAGGTGCGCTGTAGCGGCAGACATGAGAGCGAAGCGAGCGAGCTGACTCACGCAGATACTTGCTATCATCTCACGAATATGACGCCGGCTCATAAATCTTACAAGTCTTGTAGTACTCAAATGTGATTCTACTTATTTCGGTTCGTAAACTATCGAGAGTTTCGTCCATAATTATCTAAGATCCAACGAGGATATTTTTATTGGAAAATTGCTCTCCGACCAGTTTCGAGTTTAAATTATTTGCTTTCTTTCTGGGAGTTCCTCTGGGAGTTAAGATCGTGCCAGGTGGGAGGCGCGAGCCTAATTACTTAATGAGGTTCTTCTCTAACCCAAATAGAAAAATATTGGATATACGCTATAACAATAACAAATATCTATGACGATGATATTCTGAATAAGTTTCTGTTTAGCAGCTATCTTGCACAGGGTTTACCTTTTGGCTCATGGGAATAATTGATTACTCAGAAAGACATATAAACTATCTCATCTTATGTATCGCCGAATAAAGGAATACATGTCTTAAAATGTAGACTTAATCTTAAAAGAAATTTGTAATTTACATAAATTCACTACTACAAACTACAAAATATGAGGTGTGTGTGGTTATATGCGCTGTCTTTGAGTTACCTTGTGTTTGTTACCTTTTTTCTAAGCGTAAGTAACTTAGGTTAGATGAGATATTAGATGGTTAGATACTTAAAAAATAAGCCTGTAGCGCTATTGCATTGAGATGCAATACCCAATACCGATTGTTTATTACATTATATCAAATGATATTTTTACAAGACTTGTATGATTTGGAAAACAGAACTTAACTGAACTGTTACAACGTCTAACTAGATGTTTGACTGCATTTGCGCAAATAAGGTGCGGCCGGATATGTCAACTTGACTAAAAATTATATAATATTTTATACCCATTTTTGATGTTCGAAGTCAACAAGAACTTCAATTAGTAATATTTTGATTAGCGTAGTGAACAGTTATATCTATGACTATTAATGGTGTTATATTTCAGGTTAAGCGAAACTAGCTTTTAGCCTAGTTACCTATCGGAAAATTATAGTTTTTTTTTTAAATTTTTAACCCGCCCT
Organism: Apeira syringaria; assembly: GCA_934044485.1. Lineage (NCBI taxonomy): Eukaryota > Metazoa > Arthropoda > Insecta > Lepidoptera > Geometridae > Apeira > Apeira syringaria. The sequence continues at coordinate 5,885,273 of OW203665.1, read as the reverse complement.
GGGTTAAGGATTTTAAAAAACTATACTTTTTAATATCCCTCTAAATTCTCCTCTTCAAATGTGCGAAAGAAGCGAAAAGAGTTTATTATCATCACAATTTTCTAAAATCGGTGGGATAAGAATAAGTATCTAAATTGTATAACAATTAAACAAATCAGGCAGGCATCAATTCCAAATATATTCTATCTACATAAATAAACTACAAATAGCTGTTTTTTTAATACTGTGTAGATCTAGCGTTTGACCACTATCTCGCTTGATGGTAACGATGTGGTCGAAGATGTTATCACGCTAGACCTAGAATGCTCACTGGCTCTCAAGGGCTGCTGCCTGGACACACTCTGTGTTTGGTGACAGTTTTTGAAACGTAAGGGTCTAGCCAGGCGGATACTCGAAATAACCTTCCCTACCACCATGCTGGGAATTTGATAACGGTGTTACCTTTACCGGAAGCTCAAGCTGTTGTTGAGTATCCAACCAGTGTTTGTCAGATTGACAGCCGACGCTCCCCCCGCTGAGCCATCATCGCTTGGAAAATTCTTTACGAACCGACGAATTGCTTACGAACTTTATGTCTCAGGGTGACGGACGCAGTGCAGTTCGTTACGAATTGTATCTGTCTATAGGCAGAGGTTACCACTGTGGGCCTTTTGCTTGGTCCGTCACATTATCCCATAAAAAAAACTGTTATTCAACCTAATGAATAAGATAAATTATTTATATACAGTTACGATAAAGTATCTGTCGATAAAATAGTATAACATTATTGTATGCCTTACAATACTAAAATTAGGGCTTGCAAAGTAACAAGGATGCCACGACACACAACATTGATAAACATACTGTGTACGATATGATATAACTCGTTTATTTAATTTAAAAAAGTCTATATTATTAGTATTATTATTATTTATTAGTATATTTCTAACTGGGTTTTATTCCTCCGTTATTTTATTTTCACAAGTCACAAACATTTTGCATTTTCATAGCTTTGTTCCCATGCGTTCACTTCTAAATGTACAAACGATATATAACAATCTGTGCGTTAATTTAATTAATTATTTCTTTAGTTATTAATTGATTCCGTTAAATGTATATGCTATCCTTGTTATTTTTTGTGGGTCGCAATGAATTGCCTGTTTTATAAACCAACGCGGTAGAGTTTCTGGAAAAGTCAACTTGTAAGCGAAGCGTTATCTGATAAACACCAAAAGCTTTACATCTTACAAAGTACGCCCATAGTGAACGTTCTTTAGAAACAAATGAGAATCACCAAAATAGTATGATACTCTTCTCATCCAAAATTTTTTTTTGTACACGTTCTCATGCCGGTTTTATATTATTTAATTGGACTATTCACACGAATGATGATTGTTTTAAAAGAGTTTAATTTAAACATATGGAGATTGTAGATTTCCACTACAAAATTTTTCCACATACTTATTACCTATGTAGGTATATGAAAGTATTTTTGTCGCCATGACTGTGTGATGATTAATAGCTTCAGGCAATATCACATCAGTCGAAAACAACGCTGGACACATACCGTTTCTAGATGAACAGTATCCGTGACTAGCCTTATTTGGAAGCAGTACGACGGGAAATGATTGTCGTAAATATGATTAAGCTTAGGAAACTTACTTGGCATTAATTTTCTCAAATGATCATGAATAATAATTTCAAGAATACTATTACCGTATGCGTTTTGAAGCGATGATAGCTCAGCGGGGGGAGCGTCGCCTGTCAAACTGACGGACACTGGTTCGAATCCCAACAGCAGCTTGAGCTTCCGGTAAAGGTAACACACCGTTATCAAATTCCCAGCATGGTGGTAGGATACTTTCGAATACCCGCCTGGCTAGCCACCACCCTCTAGTTTGAAAAACTGTCACCAAACACATAGTGAGTTCAGGCAGCAGCCCTTGAGAGCCAGTGAGCTTTCTAGATCTAGCGTGATAACATCTTCGACCACATCGTCACTGACCATCAAGTGAGATAGTGGTCAAACGCTAGATCTATACAGTATAAAAAAATGCTGTAAAGTTCGAGCGCGGAGCAGGGAGAATTTCGTACTTTAACCTGACATAGTTTGTTTCAGGCGCTCCTGTGTATGTAAGTATATTGCATCACGCTGATACAGAGGCAATGACCGATGTCTATAAAAAGGAATAGCAAACGTATCTTGCTCTTTTATCTTGGTGGCTCTCCAACCATCTTGGTGGCTCTCCAACCATCTTGGTGGCTCTCCAAACATCTTGGTGGCTCTCCAACCATCTTGGTGGCTCTCCAAACGATTGTCATAGTCCGCGACGTCCACACACGCAGACGCTACCTCGTTTAGGCGATACCCTAAGCCGAGGTCCGAACCCTTGAGCCTTGCGCTAGTCGCTCTCCGCTCACTTCAACCCATAATCGGCTGAGTGCTCTCTGCACTCGCCAAAAGTCCCGTGACGCCGTAAATACCCAATGTGGTAAACAGGATTTAGTCATTTCTAACATAGACATAGACATATCTTGCTCTTTCAAATAAACTAGAAATTGTTGGTGACTACTGTCCTAGAGGCAAAGTGGTCAATGTAAGAACATCTTGCTAGTCCGCTCTCACACTTCAGTATTAATCTATACTAATATGTATTATACAGAGGAAAGATTTGTATGTAAGTATTTTTCACCATTTGAAAGCTACATTCACCCTAAGTAAAATAGGCTATATTTTTTTTTTTAAATTAGGGATGAGGATAATTTAAAATTTTAAGCTTTATAAATCTTCTTCAGAACTTTTATCTCTAACTTTTACTATTTTCGAGTAATTGTGAAAAGACATTTTCAAAAATTTTTACCGGTGGTTGCGCCCACCCATAAATGTTTTACATATTTTTTTTGTACGATTAAAACTACATAATATCAAAAATGTAGCCTTTAGACTGAAATTTTGATTTAAAAGTTTATTTGACTGGACTATATGTAAAAAAACTGCATTGCAAACTTCTTGGTCCAGCTGAAGCTGAAGCTGAATCTTAATGGTAAAAAGGTAACATTTCGATACAGTTGTCATAGAAGAGCTGCATCACAATGTAACTTTTTAAATTTATTTCGATATATTGCCCAAAAAAACTGTCATTAAAGTTCTGTTTTTGGTTTTTTAATCTTTATATTTCAGTATGAGATTTGATAAAATATTTTTTCACTGCACATGATTTAGTCTTAAAACACTACAGAAGTGTTTTGCTACAAAAAATCTTGCCTACGGCTCTTTTTTTTATTTTACACTCGTATTTAAGAACCCTTCAAACTACTATTTTCTCGTCTTGATTTCTAGTCGATTATTGTATGAATGCGAGCCACGGAATAAACTATAACAATTTTTCATCGCAACAGGCATCACAATTGAAATGCGAGATTATTTTTTGCATTAACGATGAGACATTAATTTCTACTTGACAGCTGTCAAGTAGCTCACACCAATGGGGAGACTAATAAGTCATAATGTACCAAAGTTAATGCTCTGTAGATCTCGGATAGCGTCTCTCGTTAGCACTATCTGCTGGGGGCGTGTTAACGTTTGAACTTGCGACTAGCTCTATGTAAAATTAAACATTTTAAAACTTACTCTACACAATACGGAATAAAGTTTTGTTTAGCTTGGTTGTGCTAGACGTAACTGTAGTAATTTCCTTGTTGTAATGCAGAAAATAACTGATTGTTAAAGACAGACACCACAAACTTCCAATTAGAAAGCTATCTTATCAGTCCTTATTGAAATCGTTTTAAGACAGGGACAACTAGCGGTTTTTTCGATTTTATAATTGTGCTGTATTTTATTTTCTGTATGGGTGTCTAATATATGCCTGAAATAAATTAATTTAAAAAAAAGAATTGGCGTGTTCCTTATTCTCACAGATTGAACCCATGTATGAAAAGTGTGCAAAGCTCTATTTCCCTATAATATTTCCGTAACAATTAGACAGCAGCGCCTTCTGAGGATCGGAAATCATACTGCGCTCGCCAACCCGCCTGCCAAGCGTGGCGAGTATTGGCAAATCCCCCCTATATGGGGGAGGCATACGTCTAGCAGTGGACGCACATGGCGGATAAAAAAAAAATAAGTCGTTGCTTTTAAACTTAAAAATGTATGTGTAAGTAACTTATATACCAATGAATCAGGAGCTCTTTCAGATCACGGTTCAGGTGAGCTCAAACTATAAATTTTCCTCGCTGAGTTGGTTGTAACTTTGTGATTATAGCTAGTGGTATGCTCAAATGTTATTGTATAGGCATAAAGGCATCGGCCCATTATAAAAAAAAAGAAAGAGCAAAGAAAGAGATATAGCTCGAATACCCTCACTTACTTCATGCTATTTTTATCCTGGGGTTCGTGAGGTCATGTCTATGGGTACTGACCAATGATATATGTTTATATGAGGTAGATGTCGTACAAGCGCGCGAAAACTGAGGCGGCAAAATTAAGTCAATTGTAGTAATTTTCATTATGACGCATATTTCAAGCGCAAGCCTACTACACGACTACATATAACTATCCTTTTCTAAATTATTTGTACCGTATTATCTCTCGCAGTAACCATGTTTATGTCGTAAAGGAACAAAATCTGAGCACCGCGCAGTATGAATATACGTCATCTTTAGTAAAACTGTACTGACTGGGAATCAGTAACTTTAAGCGCTTGCATTGCCTTCTGCTGAGTACTCCGAGACCAATAGTAGTGATTCACACATCACTTTATCCTCTATGTGTATACTTTCTATCACCTTCTTGTGTAGATCTCCTGTTATGTGTAATGTTGTGAATGTCTTCAAATAGATAGATAGATAGAAAACTATTTATTTGCACACTATTTCAAAAACACACACATAAAGAAAACAAACAAACAGATATAAATACAGTGATACAAAGGGCGGCCTTATCGCTTATAGCGATTTCTTCCAGGCAACCAAAAATACAGGAATTGTCATAAATTTTAAGGCGCGGCAAATCACCGCAATTTCTACTTAAATAGATACGTACATATACCTAATATGTAGAATATTATATCAAATATTATGTAGGTATTATCTACTTTTGAATTTGATCTCGTGACTGGAAGAATTCCACTCGTTAGCTGTACGCACTATGAATGTGGAATCAAAAAACTTACTATATTATTGGCTTTCAAGGACTGCTGCCTGAACACACTATGTGTTTGGTGATAGTTTTTCAAACTTGAGGGTGGTAGCTAACCAGACGCGTACTTTGCATTATCCAAATACCATCCTGGAAATTTGATTAGTTACCTTCACCGGAAGCTCAACCCGTTGGTGGGGATCGAACCAGCTTCAGTCAGTTTGTCACATCGTCGTTTCACACGGTACAGTCACTCACAGAAGAGTGAGACGCAGCTTGGTAGAATCTAACTTCTAGCAAGCTTCGAACATAAATCAAACTCTGCACATCAATTTCAATATTGACTGGCTGGTTGGCGCAGTTGGTAGCACTCTGCCTTCTGAGCCACTGGTCCCGGGTACGATTCCCGGACAGGTCAAACATTTGTGTGTATGAACATGTCTGTTTGACCTGCGTCTGGGTGTGTATATTTTATATAAGTATATATATAAGTATGTATATAAGTATTAAGTTTGGGACCTGAAGACCTTGTGTGAATGTTGTCCCATATTATATTATTATTATTATAATACAACATGCATGACACAAGTATATTACGATCCCTCCCGCCATACTTATACTGGCCACTTACAATTTTTCAGGTTGGGCTTAGCTTATCTGCTGTCTACAGTGATTAGTTATGGGATTGTTTAATAAATAACATCTCATTACAATGGCACCTCGCGGCCGACAATGAGATCGCGTTGTATTTCACGCGTTCTATGTGCTCGGGCCGTAACACAGGGGGGTATTAAGGAACTGCGCAATTCGAATAATAAAATTGTATTCTATTTACGGTGTTTCGGTCGACTAACTACGTACCCTGAAAGTATTTCGAAGTACCAAACCAGTATCAACCGTGATACAATTTAGGCAATCAGGTCAGTCTTTTGGGCGTCTGCCGAAACCTATAACGATTCCCATTTATTCTCCACGAGGGCCATTTAGAAGCCGCATGCATTAAACATCGTGTTGCAACCTGATGTCACAATTTAGTGAATAGCACACTAAAATTACTAAAAAGCTTTGATTAATAAAAAAATGGTCTTGCAGCTGCTGCTGGACGTGGGTGACAGAAACTACTAAATATTATTTTCGAAGCACAGCACGCCCTAGCGTGCTGACGACATATGGCATTATATGCCCTAGCGTGCTGATTACATCAACAACACAGAAAATCAACTGCTCTTGTGCACTCTACTCATCTATCTTGTAAAATGGGTGTTATTCGAGGATTTTTATAATTTTTCGCATTCGTCTCGCATCGCATTTGACTGGCCGGTTGGCGCAGTTGGTAGCATTCTGCCTTCTGAGCCGCTGCTTCGGGGTTCGATTCCCGGACAGGTCAAACATTTGTGTGTATGAACATGTCTGTTTGACCTGTGTCTGCGTGTGTATATGTATATAAGTATATATATCAGTCAACAGGTCACCATAGTACAGGCACTGCCTAGTTTGGGACCTGAAGACGTCGTGTGAATGTTTCTAAGTAAAAAAAAAACATTTGTGAAGTCCTTAATATATTTATAAGTGCAATTTATCCTGCTATCCCATCCTACAAGTATTATTATAAACGCGATAGTTGGTGTGTATGCTTGTTACTTCTCCACGCTCAAACGATTTCGATTTCGAAGAAATTTGGTATGTAGATGCCAACATATACATATAATTAAGCCTAAAACTTAATATAATAAATTGCACATATTTTAAATATGATTATAAGTCTGATTTTTCATATATCTCAGTTGTTTAGTTTATAGTCCCTTCCCTGTCTAGGGCGTGGTGGTCGTGCGGCCGCAGGCGGGGGCGTGTGCGACCGAATGCTTGGGCCGATAAATGTGCCTAGATGCGCCCCAGGGCTTTGCTCTGTTTTGCACACTTCTAAAACCTTCAGACGGAATGGTCTTTCATAATCATACTTAAGAAGTCATTCTTGTGCGTGAAAAAAACATGTCCTGAACTATTTTCTTGCAACATTTGGAAACCTTAAAAATATTGTAAGAGACCTGACGGTATGACATTTATTCCCTGGAAGTTAAGGCAGCCTTTAGTGTGGGCCGCTACATGCTTTGACACTTTGGCGCCGTCACATCTTCACAAGACAGGGGCTGGCGCCGCGGCTTATTCGGCGGAGCAATTGAAACAGCGAAAATATGCTAACCTAGGTAGAGGTTACATATTTGAACCGTTTGGGGTTTAGTCATTGAGCACGTGGGGACCGGGTGCTCATCAGAGCATTTGATTTATACGACGCGTGACCAGAATACTGGCACATATTTGGCTCAACGGATCAGCATTGCAATTCAACGTGGCAATTCTGTTAGCATTCTGGGCACGCTGCCAACTGGTATCATTTGATTTATCTATAGGCTAGTGGATTGCTCAAATGTATTTGCAGTAGCGGTAGAGTTATTAGTACTTAGAAACCTGATTATAATATCACAATTAAGGGCCTTGCTAACTTAGCTAAGCCAGCTTCGCCTTGCTCACTCCCACTTTTCCATTAAAACATTCAGTCAGAGGTGTTAAGACAATTCTTCCAACATACTGGTTATCACCAGATTGGTATCGCGTCGGTTCGTTAGGTGAGCCTGGTTTAATAAACACCGATATAATTAAATGTTGTACTTGAGTTGTTTATCGAAGCCCGAGAGAGGCGCTGGCGCTCCGCCCTCCAAGCGCCCCGCTTGTTATAACCGTAAGGTATTAACGAGTTACATGTACCAACGTATACGTTAATCTAATATGTATGAATGTGTGAAATTATGAAGAATGATGTTGATACTTAATTATGATACAAGGCATAATAATCTTTTTAGCAGAGTACGTCGCTTGGATTATATGGGAAAGTGTAAATTCATCACCTAAACGCATAAATTACATATCTATGAATAAACTTGAATGCTACCTAAGAATAATCAGATAAGAATAATCTATATAGTGTCTTATTCTTTTAGAGAGAAAGGAGCGTAAGCAACCAAATTCGACCATCTGAAGCTGACTGGCCCACATCTGTTGACTACTAGGCTATAATTTACTCCTAAGACCGGAAATTTAAAACTGTTCTAATCTATTTTTCATCCTATATCTCAATCATTTTTTATGTATATCTATCTACATCTCTTTTATCGTTATCACCAATCATAAGATGCCCACAGCTGGATATAGCGTTCCCCCATAGGTATATCTTATAGTCTTTATCATTATAATTATTTTATACATCTATAATCATTTATGTATTAGGATTTAGAAAAACCTTGCTATACTTATACTATGCACTATACCTACCGTCTGCTCCTTTCTCCGTTTCTGTCCATCCAAAGGTTGCCTGGAAGAAATCGCTACAAGCGATAAGGCCGCCCATTATCGTATCAAGTATTACAATTTAAGTTTAGTTTTAAATATGGTATGTTATTTGGTACTGATAATAAAGAGTTATTCTATTCTATTCTATTCTAATCGTAAGCGAAACCTTCTAAACATACAAGCAGTCTTGAATAACACATACAATAATTCAGTGTAATAAAGAGTCTTCGCAACAAGCGCTATGGGGCTGATTCTTGAATATTTTGGATAAATATAAAAGACAGTGTAAATTTTTTTATTATTTGAATGCATTAGAATGAAAAGAGCGGATAGGTCTTGTGTAGAATGTGAAGGTGTCAGATCTGCGATATACGTCAGAAATGCATAATAAAAAATATATAATTGGCATTGACATAAATTGGCAAAAAACGACAATGCCAATTATATTTATAATTTTTTCGCAATTTTCGACGCTTGAAATGATTTGTTATGGATTTATTCTTCAGAAACTAATCTTAATTATAATTAATAAAAATCTCTCTGTAGTATCACAATTCGTCCAGGCGTTTCTGAGATAATCGTGAATGAGATAAATATTGGAAATTTTTAAAAGTGTTTTAAATGTACCTAACTACTTACCTACTATGTACACGTTTATGCATTACGTAAGAAAAGCTGTTACAATGCCTTAGCAAACAAACAAAAAATACAAAAAAAAAATGTATGTTTTATGTCTTTGTTTTTATTATTTTTCTTTTTTTTCTTTTCTCAGCCTTGTGCGTCCACTGCTGAACGTATGCCCTCCCCATATAAGGGGGATTTGCCAATTCTCGCCACGCTTGGCAGGCGGGTTGGCGAGCGCAGTATGATTTCCGATCCTCAGAAAGCACTGCTGCCCACCTTCTGGTACGTGATCCCTTAGCCGCCTCTTATACGGCACCCGCGGGAAGAGATGGGGGAGTACTATTCTAGGCCGGTACCACCACGGCCTATGTATTTCTATTATATAAATATGTTTTTATTATATAAGATGTATATATTTTTGTTGCTATCAACTTCTCTCGCGCTCCATATATTCAAATTAACTAACTGTAATACTGTAATATTGTAAGTAACTTTTAAGAGTTATTGTTTATTAGACATGCAACCCAACACAGTAGGTATGCCGTAAAAATAAAATTGAAGACTAAATTCGAACCTCTAATAAGACCAAAGCATTGAAAATAACTCCGTAACGCCATTAGCCTGTAACCGCGAACTAAATGCGAATTCTTTGAATCCGCAAACGAGTTTGAAGGCATTTCTGTTCCAAATCTGAAGCATATTGCTAACAAATCACAGGCGAATGGGTCGTTTAGCCGCCATTTGTTGCCCCCAGGGGGTGGGGGTGGTAATTGTGTTTACAATACACCCCTTGTACCTCCCATCCGCTCATTTCTCATCCTCAAACATCAGGGCGCTTAGCGATTTCACCTCGGGAAATCTTAGGAAAGTGGAAAAAGCCCCGTCGTCCTTTGTTGATAGCTGTATTTATATTTATATTTACAAATTACATAGTTTACACCTGCTCTGTAATGTTTTGACTTATGCATGATGTAACCAAGACTTTTTAATATCCACGATTTTCCGTTTAGCTCTAATATATATCTATAAGCATCTAGTTATTCCGCAGCATGTTTTTGTTTGGGTTGTGAACTGTCCTGTATATGAGACCTTATAAATCTTCATACTAAATCATATCGATGGCTTAACTTCAAAGTTCCTAACTCCAAAATTTTTGAATTATTGTTGTTAATGCAATCTAGTGTAAAATGCCGTAACGAACACGATAAAATAACCTGTATCTCCTAAATGTATAAAGTTTTTTTGTTATTTAAATGTAAATAAAGGTGTTTCTGTAAGTTGTTATTGTTAGTTATTTTTTTTATATAATTTTTTCTTCCTTCTGTCAAATTTTACCAAATGGAGATACGAACTTTGAAAATTAAGCCAGCGATATGCCACCCGTGGGAGCAACCGTGCTCCCACAGACTTAATACCACGTGATAGGTCTCAAACTCATATATATATCACAAATATTACCTACTAGCTGCACAACGCGGTTTCATCCGCGTTGACATCGATTTTCCCATCACCTTTCGTTAAAATCTCGCTATCCCTCAGGAACTGCCTAGATTTTTGGTATAAATTTTTCGTATATGGTATCTCGGGTTCAAAGAATTAATGTGTGTTACAAATACCATGCGAATCAATTAAGCTGTTTCCGCGCTGAGTATCAGAGTGTGCATTCATAATATTATCTACTTGCGTCGTCACTCGTATGAATACGATATTTTCTGTGGTCTCAAGAAAATCTATTTATACACCTGGAAATATTTACTCAAAAAAGGCCATAACGTCAGGTGAGATAGTGGTCAAACGCTTGTCTATTCTCAATAAAAAATAATAAATTGCATGAGCAATGGAGAACACTTAATAGCATTACGTAAGTCACGTCTCACGATTTCATCTGCATATTTTCCTTGATAAATCTATCGGCTACCATTTCATGACTATTACAGCTACAGTTAAAACGTACATTAAAATTACATTTAAACTGTGTCATTTGCATAGGGTTTGAGTTAGAAATAAGATAAAAACGAAATAATTTATAGTAGATATAATTTTTATAGTAAGATTTTAGATATCCGCTTTAGCTTACAGAGAGAGTATATTTGCAGAGCGATTGGAACAGAAAACGACGAACCTTGTCATTTCATTCGGTGACATACTGTGCAGCTGAGTAGCTGAAATAGAAACTATAAAAAGCGCTAAGTTATTCTCTGTCAAAAATAAATTACCACATCAAAAGGGGTAGACCCCCGCCTATCAAGGTTATCGCGGTGTACTTAACGAGACCAGCGATCGTTCTCATAAAAATCTCATAAAAAATAATAAACAATTTACGTTCGTCGACACGCGCGCACTCCTTCATTACACCTTCAGCGTTAGAATTTTTACTTCAAGCGTTTGTAGGTATACGTAGGTACTTACTCGTATATATTATTTTTAATTTGTAAACAAGTGACCTAATCAAATGGAGCGATAGGGTTTTTGAGCGCGGTTAAGGTTAATAAATCTAAGTAAATTATGAGCTGTTGGTATTTTATATTGATCGCGTCAGCTAGCTTTCAGTAATAGTTGATTTTTGTGTCACCTATACCTGTTAAATTACACTAAATTTATTTAATATTAGGTGAACAATTAATATAAGCATTTGTACATTGACTTGTCTAATATGACGGTCATATAGTTATAATATAAATAAAGAATCAGAGTTAGATTCTGAATATATATCGCCACATTTTCAATATAGAGTTTAATATCCAATCAACCCAAAAATAAACAAGACCGACCAACACCTTGCTCAGTACTTGGACGAGGAGTTGGACGCGAATTTTATGACAATCCATGGTTTACTTAATTCTTTGCAAAAGCCAGTCGTCCGACTAAGAAAGAGACAAAATATCTCTTTCGATATCTATTTGTCTAATAATAATAATAATATGGGACAACATTCACACAAGGTCTTCAGGTCCCAAACTAGGCAGAGCCTGCACTATGGTAACCTGATGACTGATATATATACTTAAATACATACTTATATATATACTTATATACATATACACACCCAGACACAGGTCAAACAGACATGTTCATACACACAAATGTTTGACCTGTCCGGGAATCGAACCCGGGACCAGCGGCTCAGAAGGCAGAGTGCTACCAACTGCGCCAACCGACCAGTCACTAATGAACTACCTACTATGGATAAAACTTAGGCCTTACTATTTTCAATAAATGTTTGAAGCGATGATAGCTCAGCGATGGAAGGAGCATCGGCTGTCAAACTCAAGGACTCTGTTACCCTACCAACGGCTTGCGCTTATGATGAAGGTAACACTGTTATCAATTCCCAACATAATGGTAGGGTACTTATAAGTACCCGCTTGGCTAGCAACCACCCTCAAGTTATATAAACGCATAGTGTTTTCAGCAGTCCATGAAAGCCAGGAAGAATTCTAGGTCTGGCGTGATAACATCTTAGACCACATCGTTGCCAGAGTAGGGGATATATTTGACATAACAGAGAACAGTTGGGACAACAGGCAGAGATAATATGCTATACTATTTTAGGATGACTGTCAACCAGTGCAGAGGCATCGCAAAAATAAAACGTATATCGAACAAAAGTAGGTATATGCATGGATAGCTTAAGTGATACGATAAATTGAATTCCTTTAGCTGTCACCACAAGCCTTATTACGGCAGTCAGTAATTTTGATACCCTATTACTAACTAGCTATGGCAGCTGATTAGCAGGTGTGAGTTGATTGGAAGGTTTAGCGGCATGAAGCAACGTAAAGCTTAGAAAATGTAGTAGTACAAGTAGTCTAAATATTATTGAAAACAAAAGTGTTCTTAAATGCTTACACTCGTATTTTAAGAATCCTTATTATGATACAGTTTCATAAACTACTAATTTAGTACCTAAATTGTTTGGACACCTTGCGGAATATTACGGTAATAGAATAACGCCGGTCAGCAGGGTATTAGTACGAAATAATACTTTAAAAATAATGCATTCTAGACTGTCCAGTATTAATTAAAAACGAGACTTTTAACCAATTCATTACCGATACACAACCGAACTGGTTACTACTGTTGAAAAGCAACAAGTGTAGAATACTCAGAATACCTAACAAATGTTAAGTTTTTTCCCTTGTCCATGCAACATGGCCCAATTAAGGAAGGGGTACGCCGATGAAACTCGAATCGATTCTCTCTCTTATAATTTATTCGCTAAGGATTTATTTTTGTGTGGTGTTTTTCTCCGATCGAAATCTGGATCGTAAACACCTTGTTTAGTCGTCCCTATAGCCTGATAAGCGATCCCTCTCCAAGGTTATAACATCGATAACAATCATTGCATCTCTAAGTTTCGTGGCTGTGAATATATTATGTAATTATTAATATTCGTGGTTCTTACATAAAGATATGGGGTTTAGTGGTTTTGATAGTGAGGTAGTAGCATTCTAATGTTACAAACAAGTGAGATGATTAAAAAAGGAAGATAGGGTACGCATTTCTTTAAAAACGTAGATAGTGGTGAAACGTTTATAGCTCAGTGGTGGCAGCATCGGCTGTCAAACTAACGGACGAAAGTTACAACGTTATCTAAATTCCAGCATGGTATAGTATACTTTCGAGTAACCGCCTTGCTAGCTTCCACCCTCGAGTTTGAAAATCTGTCACCAAATACATAGTATATTCAGACAGCAGTCCTTGAAAGCCTGTAAGGAGTCAAGGTCTAGAGTGATAACATCTTCGACCACATCGTCACTCATCATGAGTGAGATAGTGGTGAAACGCTAGATCACAGCATAAAAAAACGCTTGCCAATTATCAATATAGAAACAAAAACTCATTGAAGCAAATTAGGTGCATGAACCTAATGTATGTAATCCGGTTCACGTTCGAGGAGCTTGTGCGCCATCTCCCTTTTTAAAGTCTTTACCATTTGCTATTTATAGACAATTCTGTGTCACTTTAGTTTATTTTGTTAGAAGACCTACTTGTGTAATAAACTTCAAAAAATACCACTTATGAGAACAGTAAACGAATGTCTTGATTGAACAAAATTTGATTTCATTTGCTAATTCATTAGTTATTTTGTTCGATCATTAAAAAAATAATAGTAAAATATTTTTTTTCCTTATTTAAAAATTCTCATGGTAACGACAAATGCGCTTGAAAGTGTGTCTTGCACCTTGCAAAATGTAATATTCCATTGCAAGGTAGGATTCGATGCGGCGACCGCCTGTTTGTCTGAAGACATTCTAAGCATTATTAAACACCTGAGTTAGGTTATCGAAAAACTCAAGTAACTAGATGATGACACTTTTATCGATAGATATATCCTTTTCGAATGACGTTGAAAACACAACTCTTCAAATTGTAAGTCACATATCTCATGACCGATTATTTTTATTCCTCACACCCCAACGGCGTAACTATATTCGTGCGGACTCCGTGCAGTCCCGATTCTCAGAACCCTTTAATTGCATACACTCCAGCGCAGATCGAACGTTTAAAATCGATTTTTTTATTCTATTTATCCCATGTGAGCCCCGAGTTCGAATCTTGTTCTTATTTCGAGATAGTGAACGTTGTGTTTATGCAAATTTTACATGCATCTACTGAAACTTCTCAATTAATTAATATATAGACAGGCGTCGGTTAAATTTCAGTTTCAAATAATACAACTTTTGCTAAAGTTTTAAAATAAACTTGCGCGTGACTGACAAGTCTTTACTTTTACAGGAATACTACCTATTTTTGAAATTATGGGAAATCTTTTATCTATGAATATCTGTATTCTTCATACATGAAGTCTATAAAAGTTATGTCATTAACGCTAACAACAATTTTGTGCTTAATTTCTTAGTGTGCTTCAAGAAAACAAAAGTAACTCTTAATTTAACAATAGCCCCTTTTGTTTATATTCGTCTGCGAGCAACGATCAAAGACTGCAATCTGAATAACCATACGGCACAATCACAATGAATAATTTTAATTGGATACATAAAGAATAGTAGACCATTAGTCCTAGTTTTGTATCCAACGAGCAAAATTGTCACATTCCCCGCGCAGACTTCAACATATACGAGAAAATGTTTTCACACCTCAGTTAAGCAAAGGAAGCATAGGAATCTAAACTTAAAACATATCCATTTAGAGTTACAATTTCAATACCTTGTAAAATTTAATCGGGAAAGATATAAAATCAGTCAATTTAGAAATTTCTAGTGCAACATATTGAGTTTAAATTTGTCTACTTAAGGAGTTCGATCGGGACCAGTCGAGTCTGCAATTTAGTAATCGAAAATAATCTTTAATCCCGTATGAGAAGGTTTAAAATGATATAAATTAAGCGAGTTTAAAATAGTCGAGGTGTTGGTGATATTCGTGAGCGTAATGAGGTGAAACAATTCGAAATACGAGTGTATATATATGTATGTAGGCATTGACTTTTGTATTAGAAACTGTCGTTGCGATTGCGAACTTAATAGAAAGCATCGGCACCACAGCATTAAATAATGAGAAAACTCCAAGAAGTTTCTATACAATGGTAAGAATAATTAAGCCAAAAATTTTATGTATTAGGGCTCGTCGTGCTATAGTGACGTGACGTGCTATTTATAAGCAGTAATGTGTACATAGTAGAAATAGTGTTACAATTTCTTATGATATCTGCCCAATTTTATTAATAAGCTAACGGGTATGTGTAACAGACATAAATATTAAAAATTACTGTAAAATTACAAGTTTACCGTTTGCATTGGTGGTTCGGATTTCGAATACGATATCTTTGTTGCATGCAAAGTACAGTTAAATTAACAAAAAAAACGAATAAGGTGTGTAAACAGTAAATTAAATTGGTGATCTCTCTCTCTCAGCCATGTGCGTCCACTGCTGGACAGAAGCCTCCCCCATATAGGGGGGATTTGCCAATACTCGCCACGTTTGGCAGGCGGGTTGGCGAGCGCAGTATGATTTCCAATCCTCAGAAGGCGCTGCTGCCCACCTCCTGGTACGTGGTCCCTTAGCCGACTCTTACGGCACCCGCGGGAAGAGATGGGGGAGTACTATTCTAGGCCGGTACTACCACGGCCATTGGTGATAAAAGGCCTTAATTGAGTAAAAGTACATTAAATAAGGTAAGTACATTAAGGGTATGCATATCAATCAAGGTAAAACAAAATTAGGTAAATAACAATTTAATGCCTTATATATAAAATATGTAAATGCCAGAAAAAATAATTTTCAACGGAAATTCAACACTGCCGTTCAAACGTCTAGTCAGACATTTTGCATAAAAGTGCTCTCCATCAATCGCCAGCGGCTTACCATTCTGACATTGATTATTCTTTTATCATTATCGAATACTGTAAGAACAGAGAGGCAAATACATTTACACCTATAATAAAAAGGGACAGGTGTACCCAACCGTACACATTTGGAGCAAGGTGCAAGGATCGATCAGGTGTATTTGTTTAAACAAGGTGCTCCAAGTCAAGCCAAGGTCCGATGGCAAATTAAAACAATTCTGTTAATTTGAAAATCCTGTTGTTTGGCAGTAAAATGATTTTATTGACGTGCTTCATATGATACTTGATAGTTGTAATTGCACCTTCGTCTAGTATTAATTATATTTTTTATTTCTTACAAAAGCATATCACGAACTAGCTATTTTTTATGAAACTTTTTTTCTTCGGTGTTGTTATCTAGTCGTAAAAATAAAATCAGCTCTTTATACATCTTATCATTATTTCCATACTCAAGAGCAAGCTAATTAGTGGTACGGACGCTGGTTTCTGGTTTCTAGCTCCTAATAATTATGTGTGCCTAGTCAGATTCGTGTGATAAATATTTGAGCGATTAGGTTTTAACTACACCGGAAGTAATGCACATAGATATGCAATTTTGAATCTTATAAACATGGTATATTTTAGGAAATTGTGATAAATTATAATCTAGTAATGATCGATTTTTTTCTCACATTTATCGGAGAATACTAATAGTTATAAATGTGAAAGATTGTGTGTATGTGCGTATGTGTGTATGTTACTTCTTCACGTTTAATCGGCTACACCGATATCGATGAAATTTGGCATGGTTTAGTTTAAACCCTGGATTAACACATAGGCTACTTTGATTCCGGAAAAAGTATAGTTCCCGTGGGATAATTGAGGTAGCGGGAAAACCGTAATCCACGCGGGTGTAACCGTGGTGCGCTACCAGTGGTATATATATTTCATGGATAAGCTAATGCAGATTGGTTTGTCGGCGTATGCGCACATATGAATGTTAATTCGTATGTAAGACACGTAGACCACGCCTACATTTCCTTTCTATCCTTTTCTGTTTTCTATATTTACAAACAATAGACCACAAAAACATTTATAGTAAAGGTCACGCTCATTAGACTTTTCACATCAATACTTTCTAGATGCTGAAGTCGGTGATTCTACGGTGGTCAATCGACACGTACGAATTTCCTGCAAAAACATCTGTTCTTGAGGGTTGTGACTTACCCGGTCACAATATATTGACTCCAACTTCATACACTCGGCATACACTCCGCTATTTCATTTCATCATGCTGTATAAATGGATACAAGTTGAAAGTCAAATAACACGCAAAACCTGAGCAAAGAATCTCATCAAATCAATCCTTCAAGATTGATTGTAAAGTCTGTCACAGTATGTATCAGGCTTTAGCCTCCCGCTCCTACCACGATAAAAGATGATATATATAACAGCTTGACCTTCCGGTGAAGGTAATACTGTTACCAAATACCCAGCATGGTGGTAGGGTACTTTTGAATACCCGCCTGACTAGCTACCACTCTCATGTTTGAAAAACTGTCACCAAACACATAGTGGGTTCAGGCAGCGGTCCTTGAGAGCCAGTGAACATTCTAGGTCTAACGTGATAACATCTTCGACCACATCGTCACTGACCATCAAATGAGATAGTGGTCAAACGCTAGATATATACAATATAAAAAAAAAGTTTTCATTCATCAGATACAAGATCTTGACATCAAAACTTCGATAATTAGGTTTTCTACTTGTATTGTATATTAAAGTTATTAAGTATTTAAGTTATTTTATTATCGTTTATAACGGGGGGCAAATCCCCCCTATATGGGGGAGGCATATGTCCAGTAGTGGACGCACATGGCTGAGAGAAGATTATCGTTTATGATCATATATATGTTTAATGGATGTCTAAAATTAATCAGAATAGCTGATCGTTGCGACAGTCAATAAAAATAATGGCACTATCACCATTATAATGCAAGATGGCGAAAATTCAGTGTAGGTTGTTACTAAATAATGAGCCAGGCTGGCAACATCTAATACGTTGCTTTACTTTTATTTTAGTGCGCGTAGAATTGCATATATTCAATTGTAACAAAGGACATTACCCAATTTCTAAAAATTTACTACAATAAATCATCCTGTATAGTAATTGGTGGCATCAGGTGCTTACCGCGCGTGCGGGTAGTTGACAGCCAATCTCTGACGCGCAACCCGCCCGTATCAGGTTGCATAACATGATCCTCGTAGCCTTCGTACTGGCAATACTAAACTTTCTGATACCGAAAATAGCTGTCTACTATTTATGATACCTTTAGGAGGTATCTGTATTATCTCCTTTCTTCTTATATATATAAGTCTGTGTTTCCACATGAATACAATCTGGGCATCTTTAAGTCACGAGTGAACAGGTATCTTCTAGGCAGGCGTGAATCATCGTAGACCGCATCATCACTTAACATCAGGTGAGATAGCAGGTCAAACGCATGCCTATTGTGAATTTAAAAAAAAATAATCTTGTGTTACGATGTATGTTGCCAATAAACTCCAAAACTACTGAACCGATTTCAATCAAATTGCACATGTGCCCGTATTTTGGTCTAATTTACTGGATAGGATAGTTATCATCTCGATTATTCGCTTATGTCGTGAATGTAAATGAATAAAATGTATCAATTAATTGTTTCTTAAGCAAGTGTTTATTTACGGTTCAGTTTTATGAAGTTCTCATAGATGGCAGTGTCCGTTGATTCATCGATAAAATTCTTCAATATTGCTTGACATCTAGGTTGCAAATACACTCAATAGATGGCGCTGTGTTCTGTTTCTTAGATTATAAATTCTATTACTTTATTTCACGTAATATTAATTTATGTTCACGAATTGAAAATTTCATATTGTTGTACAAAAAGCGTGGGGGGCTTGATTTTCATTGCTGTAAATATTTTAACGATAGTTTAGTATACCTGTAGTAATTATAATAAGCACCCCACGCATTTTGTACAACAATATGAATTTCTCAATTGAGTACTCCAGTTTTATTTGCAATTTAGCTAATTCGATTTTACCGGAAGGGTTTTATTTCCTCAGTTGCGATTAGAGAAATAAAATATGGCGGTACGAAGTTCAGGGTCAGCTAGTAGGTATATATTTGGCTTATGGCTGAACAAAGAATTTCAGCAACATACATTTTTTTAAGGTGAAGAAAATACCCTTAACTGGGCATATTTAAAAGGATTCTACTCATTAACAATACTAAACATAAACAATAAAAAAATATTTTAGTTATTCATCTTTTATTTGTATATTCAAAATTTAAAATAATTCTTTTTAACTAAAAACATTTTGAAATAAGTTTATTTATTTACTAAACAATATCCACAGCTCATAATTAAACATTTTTGGACAATTAATCTACACCTACAGCCAATAAAAGGATTTACATTACATAGTAAGTTATTAAAATGTTAGTTATTAAAATGATGTCGTTTTATGACATACAATTTGATTCAACTTTTAAACTATATTAAACGATATTTAATTTGAAAATTTAAACAAAACCTTCGTTAAGATGTAACTCACACACTGTACATGTATTTTTTTATAGCAGCTAATATATATGATAGTTGCTATACATGGTGTTATGATTTATTTTTAATTGATTTATATATCTTCTTCTTCTTCTTCTCAGCACTTGAACATCCACTACTGCACATATGCCTCCCCCTTATAGGGGGGATTTGTCAATTCTCGCCACGCTTGGCAGGCGGCATTTCCTATTATGTTATTTACATGTTATAAATTTATTACGAAGCTCGGGCATAGGTTTAAAAGCATGCTAGTATGAAAAACGTGGAGAAAAAACTAGTCAATTTAATGTGTTACATCTTTCAGACGTTTGACATAATAGATGATTGAGTTATTTTTTAAATGTAAGGAAAGGTTCCATAACGTGCTGTAGCAATTTCATCTCGCAGCATTTAAAAAAATGTTTGGACCAAACTTTTCTTTTTGAAAAGTGTTCGTTGAAGTTCGTTCACTTGGTAATTTAGTGATGTGAAAGAAAAGATTGAAAATTAATAATATCTAGATTTATTTTTGGCCCTTACAATGAACATAATACACTCAAGGTGAGTTAACCGTACCAATTTAAAGTTCCCTAAATGATTGTAACCACAGGCATTAAGGCACCTGTAGCAAAGCTGCGAGTTTACGGCTACGTTTATTGGAGCGATTGTACCGCCGCTTCCGACCGCTAGTGTTGTGCTGGTAGGTGACCCGATTTGTGTGGCCTGTCCCTGAATCCCGTCTTTGGCATCCCGTTTTACATGAACTAAATGTTTGTGTTGTGGAAAATAACTTCCAGAAGAAAGATTCCAGATTTGTGTGTTCACAGCAATCAGAGATTTTCTGCTGGGCACATGTTGTACAAAAAACCGATTGGAAAAGCCCCACAGAAGAATCTGAGTTTCTTCCTAGGAACTTTACCACATTGATTGTCTTCCATGTTGATAGATGTGTTATGCGTTTTCCAGCCCTTGGTTTTCACTGGAGATCCTCTCGAAAGCATGAGGGGTGCTTGTATTTAATAGTCATTTTAATTAGTCTTATTAGTTCAATTGTAAAGAAATGGTAAATGTGACAAATACTAAGTAAACAAATGGTAAGTACATATTCCTACTTACTATACGTACATTTATAAATTCATGACTACTTTATAATTATATCAAGCAAAATTTTAACGATATTACAACAGTTTGGAAAGCGTGATCCCACTTTAGTCTTTTTAATCCAAAACCGGGACACTCTATTTATGCAGAAAATGGTACAACACTACTTCCGAAGCACACTAACGGAAGTTTGGCCACGCACCTTTTAGTGCCTACAATAGGCTCTTGACCCGGTTTTGGGCCATTGTTTTGTAGGTTGAAACCCATTGAAAAATCAATATTTAGCCGCGTCAAAGCTTATACTTCTATGCCTAAATTATGTTTATCCGATGCTAGAAATTTAATTCTAATTTTAATCAGAGAGGAATGAAAGTGAAATTTATGAATATAATTATAATAGTGTAACTTAATATTTTATAGTTAGTAGGAATCTCATAAATTTCTGTTACGATAGTGATATTCTTATTACGAATAATAAACTCAGAAAAATTGCATATTTAAAAAAAAATATGCTAATTATATTAATGTAACACTACATCTACACAGGTACTATAATATTTGAGCGCGGTTTTACCCGCGTGGAATATGGTTTTCACGTTAGGTACCTCAATTACCTCACGGGAACTATACTTTAACTGGAGTAAAAGTAGCCTATGTGTAATTTTAGGGTCATAACTATCCCCATACCAAATTTCATTAAAATCGGTACTGCCGTTACTGAGCGTAAAGCAGTAACAGGAGTTTTTGAATTATTTGTTTATCCCATAGGAATAGCAATTGTTTTCGGGACGGCTATACCAATTTCGATGAAATTTGGCATGGAGATAGTTTAGACTCTGAAATAGGCATAGGCTACTTTTCATCATCATCATTAATCATCACCATGCGGGTACAACCGCGAGGCACACCTAGTGTATAATAATAACGTTGGTAGCCTAACATAATTTTGACAAGCTTAATTTTTTTATTGATATATGGAAATTATGAATCGCGAAATGAAACAATGTACCTATCATAAATAATGACGTCACACAGCAAATATCAAGTTTCCTTCAGTTTTTATCATATCACCTGTCTCGACCCTCGTTACACAAAGTCCGTTACAGCCGCAATAATTAGCATACTTGAGCCCCAAAAAAATATTATTGCTGCCCCCAATACTGGACTAAAATATTCAATACGTTTACACCAAATAATAATTACAGCAGTTCGTCTGCCGAATGCATTAAATAGTCGTTTTCTTCGTATATATTATAATATTAATGTTGGGGGGAAGGAGCGGGCGCAGGTGTACTCAACATTATTAAGTTACAGACGGACAGAAAGCCCATACAATATGTTTATTGTCATTAGTTGTGATCGTATGTAGCATGCTTTATTGAGTAACTAGCTGCACCTCGCGGTTTTACTTGCATGATGTTTTGAGGATGACGGTAATGATGAAAAGTAGCCTCTATGTTATTCCGGGCCCCGAATCTACATACCAAATTTCATCGAAATCGGTGCCGCCGTTTGAGCATGAAGAAGTAATAAACATACACACAAACTTTCGCCGTTATAGTATAAGTAAGATTCATATTTGTGCCTCTGGTATATTTAAGACTAGGAGCGCCCCGCGGTTTTATCAGCGTGGAGTACTGTTTTCCCGCTTCCTCAATTATCCCAAGGGAAGGAAATTCTTTTTCCGGGATAAAAGTAGCCTATGTGCCTATGTGTGTGGTCTAACCTATCTCCATACTCTATACCAAATTTCATCAAAATCGTTTGAGCGTGAAGAAGTAACAAACATGCACACATACACACAAATTTCTGCATTATATTATTAGTGTGATAATATCGATATATACCTTCTGTTTTCGGCAGTGGGAGGGGTTAACCTGTGTAGTAGTAGTGTAGTATCTGACGTAGATCGGTTACTAAAATATGCCCCTTATTTATGAACAAACTTCACATTACATCACACTGAAATTAGGAGACTTATAATTACTACTATGACTGCCAATCTGAGTTACTGTCAACTGCCAATAAAATGTTCGCAGAAATGAACACACCGTGGCTCATGGGTTTATGCCCGAGGTGGGATTCAATCCGGGGTAGCTGATGATGACGCGTAGTCTCTTAACACCAGGTGAGACAGAAGTCAAACGCAAAACCTTAATACCTTATATTATAACCTTAAAAAAAAAAAAAATACTATTCATAAGTAAACGTTAATAAATATGCTATGTATCTATATAAATTCTATTTTTGTTCACCACTAGTCACACACACTACACACTTTATCCGATAACTTTTCCTTCCAAATGGTATTTGGAAGTAGCGTGTAGTAGTATGAAGTATTTGCTTGTAAGCGATAAGATCGCCTATTCGCCCATCATAATTTAAGGTAAATATTTAATATTTGATTATCTTTTGTATACTAAAGTTTGGGACAATAAACTATTTTGTATTTTATTCTAAAAATTTAACACCTAATAATTAACAATTGTAAGCTGAGAATCTCTAAAGATATCTAAGTTTCATATGATTCGACCCTCAAAAACTAAGCGTTAAACTCTTCGCCTACCGCAAACGTAATCGGAAAAGTATTACTTAAATGTACATATAGATACGCATGCAAATATCAAATGAAAGCCATAAGCTGTATGCTTTAATATAAAAAAGTTCCACCTATCATGATGTTAATGCAATGAATAATAGAACTCTTTAATAAACTTTAAAATTAAAAACTTAAAATCTTTAATAAATAAGTCTACAAATAAGTTAAATATGGATGGACACATCAAAATGGACACAGCAATACACTTATTGGCGACAATTTAAGCAACACTGTCAAATTTAGTTACTTAGTTACAATTACTTTGCATGGTGGTAGGGTACTTTCGAATACCCGCCAGGCTACCACCCTCAAGTTTGAAATACTGTCACCAAGCACATAGTGTGTTCAGGCAGCAGTCCTTGAGAGCTAGTGAACATTCTAACTCTATAGCGTGATAACATCTTCGACCACATCGTCACTGACCATCATGTGAGATAGTGGTCAAACACTAGATTAAAAAAAAAAATTCAGATGTGGATCTTCTTTATCGTTCCTGTTTTATTTAAATGATCTCTGATCCTTATCTAATAGGAGTAGTTCTTCGAACAAAATTCTCTGATTCTAACATGAGATGAAACTGGTTTTGTCATCATTTATTACACTGTTTAATGATCGGGTACAATATTTAAATTTAACGTTTAATCGTTACGTGAATGTTAACATTCTTTCGTTTGTTTTTAAATTAATTCTACGAAATTAAACTTTCATCGGGTTCGACTTCCGTTGTTGAAGTGTCTGTGTATGACGACAATATGACGACACATTGACATCATGCTTGAGTATTACACATTATTTGATTTTATATGTGTAATGAATGGGAGTAATATGCATTAAATAAAATAGTGACTTTTGAATTTGAATTTCGAATAAGAATACCGACTACAATCACTTTTTTATCGCAAGGTTAGACCGACGAGGTTTATTTTTTCTTTTTTATACTGTATGGATCTAGCGTTGACCACTATCTCACTTGATGGTCAGTGACGATGTGGTCGAAGATGTTATCACGCTATAGAGTTAGAATGTTCACTGGCTCTCAAGGCATGCTGCCTGAACACACTTTGTGTTTGGTAACAGTTTATCAAAATTGGAGGTAGCTAGCCAGGTGGATACTCGAAAGAACCCTACCACCATACTAGGAATTCGATAACGGTGTTAGCTTCAGCGGAAGTTCAAGCTGTTATTGGCGATCGAACCAGTGTCCGTCAGTTTGACAGCCGACGCTCCCCCCGCTGAGCAATCATCGCATCGACGTTTCGCACGTGTAAGACGTCCTTTTTCATAAAACTTCCACCCGCTTGGAATTCGCGTGCGGAATCGTCAAAGAGGAAGTCATTCATATTGCTATTTATTTCATTACTAGTTTTACCCACGTTGTGATGATTGATGATAATGATGAAAATTAGCCAGTTATTCCGGGACCTGAAGTATCTACATACCAAATTTCATCCAAATCTGTTAGCCGTTTGAGCGTTATTGAGTAACAAACATCCATACAAATTTTCGCGTTTATAACATAGAAGTAGGATTTCACCTTTTTCTTTATAGCTCTATTTTTATTCTAACCGGATAAAAAATAACCTCATAGGTGAAGTATTCTATTTTTGAGCGACTAATTTCAGAGCTTCTGCGAGGTGGTTTTTCAATTACAATTATTCCGATTTGAGCAACTATTACTATTGTGCTCAAAAATCAGCATGCTTTACTTAGGTGCCAAAAATGTACTATTTTTACTTGGCAGCTTATACAAAATTGCTACGAGCATAAAATCTGTCAAAAACCACTACCCATATTATGAATGTATAAAACACGGGAATTACTCACGTAATAAGGCGAGGCGCGGCCGCGTCCGCGAGCGCCCCGTATTCTTCTTCGAAAAAGATCACCGAATGTGGTTGAAACTATAGTCGGAACCCTCTGACTTTTTACGTGCGTAATTCCCGTGTTTTATACATTCATAATGTGTTAAAACTCCTCCTAGCGTCGTTTGTCTTCATTACTGAAGGTCGTGATCCTCACTACAAGACACAGTCTTTCACGATATGACGCCATCGGTTTCTGTCGGTAGCAGCGTGTAGTGCTTCGTAGACATTGTTGCCCAGAGCAGAGCGGATTTCGTCTAACCATCGATTTGGGCTACGGCCTCTAGGCCGCTTCCCCTCGACCTTCCCAGTAACTATCAGTCGTTCCAGGTTGTCGCTGCTTCTCCTCGCTATGTGGCCAAAGTATTCTAACACCTTTCGTGTTAAAACCACGTCAGTTTTAATAACACTATATTGGATCAATATATGGGATATTGATAACTAACTTCCTCGCATATGAAAGGCCTCGTATTGTTCATTCTTATTAGAAACAATAACGTGGCAGACTATTTTATTTTATACACATATATTCTTTTTTATTGTAAGACTAGACATTATCACAAATAAAGTTCAGTAGTACACATTTTGTTCTAGTGCATATTTCATAATTATTAAGGGTTTTATGTTTCGGCATTATCTTAGGTCATATAGATTAAATTTTCATAAAAAGTAATATAATAATTAATTATAGTAAGACCCGGCTAACACTTATGTCCTTGGACAGAGTGAGTATTATCCGGGTCAGAAAACTAATCAAACCATTTTGCATGTTTTGTTTTATTGTTTATGTTTTATTTAGGAAATCGGGTCTACTCTTGCACATTTTAGAGTCAAAATAAAATTTTGACTTACCTCGAAATTTAAAACTCGAAAGCTCAAACTGCATTTCATGATCACGCCAAGACTGACTTAATTTTCTTTAAAAAATAAAAGTGTCTAATCTGTACATACGATCACTGAATCCTAAGCATATTTATTCTTCGACTGTGTAATCTAAAAAAGTAACACTTTGAGTGAAATAAAAAATGAATCAAAATCATCTACATCATGACATTTGTCTCGCATAGCGCGGGGTCAGAAGATAAGCGCAGGCTAAGCCCAAGATTGATTCCCGGATCAGGGCTCACCCGGATCGACGCGCGCTCAAGTGTGTACGATCCTTTACTCACGAGCCAGTACACTCTATGACTGGGATAAGAGATTTGGGATCTTGGACTCTGCTTAAGGTTTTTTTCGGTTGAACATTTCTATTTGTTGAAGAACTGATGTTCTTTGGGGCCCAAAGGTTCTCTAGTATATACCACGGACTGACAAGCGAAACATCCATGGCTAAGGTGGACAGACTGCCTGATGACTAAGACCGCA
Source organism: Apeira syringaria (assembly GCA_934044485.1). Classification (NCBI taxonomy): domain Eukaryota; kingdom Metazoa; phylum Arthropoda; class Insecta; order Lepidoptera; family Geometridae; genus Apeira; species Apeira syringaria. Next base: position 5,858,385 of record OW203665.1, on the reverse strand, counting down.
GGAAGAGGCAGGATATCCGAAGCTTGCAAAGGGTCCTCCATGTACCTGATGATCGACAAGATGACGTCGATGAGGCATAAGGAGTAAACGAAGTAAGACCAACTTAGTCTCAATGTGTATTAGAAAACATGATGTTTTAGATTTTTTGAAGCTGTACAGTTAATGCCAATCGCTAAATAGACAATTTTGAATCTTTTCAGCTCATTTTGTAGACACGTGTAACAAACTTAAAAAAGATCACTTATGAGACGGTTCATGAAAGTTAATTCTGATTGAAGAAAAATTGATTGCATTGGTTAATTTATTAATGAAAAAATATTTTCGAAGGACCATATTTTTCCTTTATCAAACTTTTTTGCGGCATCTGCATATGCGCTTCAACTGTTTCTTGCACCAGAAGAAAGAAAATTAAAAAGTCTAAAAAATCAACACGCATCAGAAAAAAGAAAATTAAAAAGTCGAAAAAATCAACACGCATCAGATTTTTTCCCGGCCTGTCGGTTTTGTCCCGCCCTGTCTGCCTGCAAACACGTTGCAATAATTATGTGTGGTTAGTAACAGTATTTCTAATTTAGGGATAGTAGCCAGCTGTAGGCTCTGGTAGTAGAAGTACTCTACTTCTATGCGGTGGATTTGATGGCAATGTCAACAACACTAATAGTTCAAGCCAGGGGTGAAAAGAGCAAAATTAGAAGGTTCTCTATTCAAACCGTATGTTTTTTTAATGTTTGTTACCTGAAAACTTTCGACTGGGTGAACCGATTTTGATAATTTTTTTTTATTAGAAAGCTAGTGCCTTTTTGCCCAATTAAGATTCATCGAAATCGATCAAGCGGTTTTTGAGTTACGCTCCAATAACTAAAAAGTGTTACGTTTACTTGGACGACATTCTAATTGCGGGTGAAGAAATCGGTGAAAATACACAATGACAAGTTGATCCCGTGAGTAGCAAAGGTCACTGTCATGGTCAAAAGGGTGACAAAATTATTTTACTAAAAAATGGAACAGACTTCAACACTCAAAAGTGTGGAATAACTTATCGAAGTCGAAACCACGGGCACAACATATTGATAATAATTACTTTTGAACTATCATAGTACCGACTGCGACAAGTTATTTTACACTTTTGTGTGTTGATTGTATGTAGACGTACGTTGTACGGTTTAATTTTTTTGTATTTTATTTTAAAGAATTCGTTCGAAATGTTATTCGTATTCCATAAAAGATAACGTAAACACGAAAGTTAATATTAAAATGCAATAAATTAAAAATGAAACGACAAATATATTAATAAAATATTATCTACGAATACTTACTTGTTGTATCTTCCTGAGCCTTTCATATATTATAACACCAGAGTAAAATCTAATTGCGAAACTGCCGAGTAGCCTAATTGACTCTAGAAAGTAGGCAACACTTTTTCAGTCCAGCTTTGCAAACATAAACACGGTCTTCCTAGTGTTGTGGAAACCAGAAACTGTTAGAACAATGGGCAATTTCAATTTTATCTTTCACAAGCTTTTGCAATTTGTCTCAAATGAATGGGATCCGAATTCATATTTGATTCAGCTTATTCCTTCGTGAATGAATACGGCGTTCTCATTCATTATTCAGATTTCTTTATGGATATCTAATCATATGGTTCTACATATAAACAGTAAGGTTGAAGGTCGCCGTGGCGCAGTGGTTAGGGTCAGTGACGTGACTTCTGTGTCTTCGGGACTGTGGGTTCGTATCCCGGCAGGGGCAAACATTAGTGCAATGAGTGTCGATGTTTGTCCCGGGTCTTAGGTGTTTATGTGTGTCCATGCCTCCCGCGCCACAGGCATTACCAACTACTTAACTCCTCATAGCTACAAAGTAGCTAAGTTAAATTTATGTTATTGACTCGGCATTTCACCGACGTGTCCGTGAGCACAAGAAGACAGTATTTTCACAAGAGCTTCAAAGCCAGTACTTTCTCAAGACGATCGTCGTGACTCTGTGTTCAGTAACACGTAATTTAGAACCGTGACCCCGACTTCGAATCCCGGCCGGTGCCAACATTTTTTGTGATAATAGATGTTTGTTCTTGGGTCTTCGATTTTTGTATAATGTGATAGTGTGTCCATATCTCGCCACGTTGTGTGGCGGTGTGAGTGTAAAAAAATCTTTCTTATTAATTAAATTATAAGTAATTTTAAAACACATTTTATGAATTCGGCGATTTCCTTGCCTAAATAAGATTTTTTTGGTTTGCGGCAGGCGATGTGTCAAGAAAGTTACTACCTACTTCCTTTTAAATTTGCATCTTGCATTTCAGTTTATTCTCGACAGCTGTGAGCTTACCATTTCGAATTTGCTTTAGGAACACCTTTCGTAATTATTTATACGGTCGGTACACATTCCGGCCTACAACCGTACAACAACGCTAACGGTCGTAATTTAGCGAAGTGCGAAGTTCCATCACATCGGGGGGTAGAGGTAAAATTCCACTGTAGGTGTAAGAATATTCGCCCTCGAGTGTTGCCTCTCGAATATTCCGCAGTATTGCCGTGGGCAATAAATCCAGCAGAGTGATGGCGCGGTTTTTGTTGGGCGACATTTTTTCCCGCGCTAGTGGGGCATTTATCACCGGCCGGGTCGCGCTGACCGTGTGCGCTGTGACTTATGTCAGTCCGTTCGAAAGTCGAAAATATATTCCATTTTTAAACCTTTTGATAGTGAAATAGGCATAATGTAGCCTGGTAGCAATACAAGTATTTATATATTAACATAGGTATAAATCTGTAATGTAGGTATATAGTATAATATATTTAATAGATTTTAGTTGTCTACTATTTAGTAGAACGGATCAGCTAATCATCTTCCGTCGGTAGTAACAAGATTCAAAACGAGATTAATTAAAGTCAGAAATCGTCGGCAAAGTATTTTTAATGGTGGTCCCTTAACTTCAGGGGTCCCGTCTCCTGGTTATCGACCAATTAACTATTTAAAATTATTCTTTCATCTTCATCATTTCCATTCGGCGAATTGTGCTACTTTCGATCGACACACAGCGGTAAGTAATATATTTCTTTAAATCGGAGGTCTAAAGATTTAAGTTAGAATAAAAAAAAATGATTCGCATAACTCTATTATTCCAGCGATTTGGAAGCGTATTTATCGATAAACTTAGATAAAACTTTCCGTTGAATCATTTTGTCAGCATCGATGCTGTGACTAACCGTCAAAATAATAATTTTAATCACTACCCCCAGGTTTAAAAAGTCTCAGGCAAACCTCAATTGATTTTGTCATAATGTTTGTTTGCCAATCTGTCAAGATCAAGAACCACAGAGTCGGAACCAGCGAAGCGCAAACGCTTACAAACTCGCAGATACGAGTTAAAAAGATGAAACTCAAACATGATTGTGTACCAACAATGGGTCTCCCTTGAAATCCGGTCGCAGCGACCGCAAATAAAACCAACTTATTAAGTGAGGCCTATCGTCGTGGACCGGGAACCGTTTTATAGGTACTTTTATCCGATGTCCATTCTTCTCAAATGCGATTAAAATTGAATAGGTCCATATGTCGTTGGCGCGGCGGTCGTTGCGACTTGCGTCACAATCACACGGGCGGCTGCATTTTCAATTTGCCGCGAGATAAGCGCGACTTTTGGACGACATTTTCTGCGGAATAGCGGAATTGATCCCGTGACTTATGGCGGACGTGACGTAAGACGAAGTAATTGGATGGTCAATTGATTTGCTTTCCAATTTGGACGACTTAGTCGGACGATCGGCGGACGCGTGAATGGTTGCACGATGGATTTGTATTTTATCGTCATCCCATGAATTTTTATGAGGGTTCTGAGGGATAATGTTTGCATTTTAAGCGATTTCATTTTACCTTAATAAAACTGTTTATTTTACACTTAATATTGCATATTTTGTAACGCAAACTATTACGTACCTAAAGAGTATTATGGTTCTTGTATCAAGATTATGCTAGGCGGTCCTTACGTTAAAATTTCAGAAAAAGGTCAGATTCTAGTGGCATTTGAACCCACGACTACAGAATACCATCCTGTCGCTTTTCTATTTTATCTTTTACGTGTCCTTTCAACACAACAACAGGTAAACGTAAAACAAGTTGATATATGTACTACGTGTGTGATTTTATGATATTGTTATAATGAAAAAAGCAAAATAATATCAATATTGACAGTTTATTCACAATTTCTTTTAAAATACACAAGTTCACAATGTTTTGTTTTATAAACTAAAATTTTAGGATATCGTTTACAGGCTGTTTGCGGCGATATCTAATAGATACACATTATCCGATAGATAAGTATATATATATATATATATATATATATAAAGGAAACTTCTTTATTCTCTACTATGATCCATATACATTATTATTTACATTTTGGGTATTAGGCGATGATGTTTGTGAATATAGTGAGTCTACTGGTGCAGTTAGAATAAAAATGCTAGCGGATGAAATGTCAACTTTATTTAATCCGCTGGTGATAACGAAACAAGCTGTTAAAATATATCTATAGGATATTTATCTGTCAAAATATTATCTAATATAGAAGTGAACTTTAAATACATTAAGTTCTGACTGACATATCCACAAGCACCCTCCCTATTTATGGCCACTCGTTAAGTATCATTTTTTTTAAACTGTATACATTACAATGATACAAAATTTACATCATAATCATATTTTGAAAATATTCTTTCGTGAAAATTATATAATCCAATGTTGTGACCTTTATATTTCTAAAATAAACCTCCATTCACTGATATCCACAAGTCAGTTCTGTTTTGACGTATCTAGTTCAAACTGGTATTTACAAACGTTATTTATATAACCTAGTACATAAATTACTATTGCATTTCGTTAACAACTAGAAATAAAATGTACAAAAACTTGTGTTTTGCATCAACACATCACAATTCCTAGAGCGAAGTTGAAAATTAAATAATTATAAAATAATTTTATACAGGAACGAAAAATATATTATATACAAAATACACAAAATTGTTTTGAACTATCGATAGCCGAGCCGTACTAACCGGTCTTCAGCTAACGTCTTAATACTGTACAATTTCGCTAATTTATGTAAAACACTCTTAAATTTAATACTTGTAGGAAAACAATCACGGAATATCAAAGTCTTTCATTGGGGAACTTTCACTGGGCCACGTCATTAGATATGTTCAATGTAAACTGTTTGTTTGTATATGCTTACAAACGTCAATTCTGTTGCGCAGTCTCGTTAAAAGTTACTGTTTAAGCTATAACGAACTTGATCACTGGTTTTATTGCTGTTATAATTTGCGTGGGGTAGCCACCCGTTATCAAATACTTCTACAATTCACTCATTGATCACAGCGTCGGTTGTTCGGTTTCTTGATTGCTCAAAAGGGGTGAATCCAGCCAAGTTCTGTCCTCATCACGGGACGTGGAAGGAACGCCACGTCAAAGTAATTGTGCTTATCCAATTAGGGGATTCTTGGGTGCCGTTGACTTATCACGTATACTCACTCCTCCATCCAGTCTGAAAAAAAAAAATTACAGTCAATAATAGTCGACTGGCCGGTTGGCGCAGTTGGTAGCACTCTGCCTTCTGAGCCGCTGGTCCCGGGTTCGATTCCCGGACAGGTCAAACATTTGTGTGTTTGAACATGTCTGTTTGACCTGTGTCTGGGTGTGTATATGTATATGTATATAAGTATATATATCATCAGGTTACCATAGTACAGGCTCTGCCTAGTTTGGGACCTGAAGACCTTGTGTGAATGTGAATAAATAAATAAATAAAAATAAAAAAAAATGTAATGAAACATGCTTTAAGACTGACTTAATTATATGACATAGACAGTCGCCGTGGCTCAGTTGTCATTGACATGATTTGGTTCCCGGGGGTATTCCTGGGTGCGAATATCGGCAGAGGAATATTTATGTAATGAGCATGGATGATGGTTGTTTCTCCCGGATCTTGAATCTTTGTTGTCTTGAATGCTATTGCTTATGTCCGTGCCTCCAGCGACACAGGGAATCCTAGTGCTGGAGTGTTAATGTGATAGGCAAAAGAAAGTACTATAGTCATATCCTTTATGGTCATAACTCATTTACAAGTTAAGCACAGTTGATATGCTACGGCATATCAACTCATGTGCCAAACCATCTTATTCGTAGAGTTACGTGCATTAGTAATTCGAAAACGGGTCTTTCCTTTGAAGGAAAGAACTTTGCGCAAAAGTAACTTGTACTTAGTAAAATTGACAGTTAGCTCACAGTAAAGCATTTGATACTCGGGAAACAGATTTTCTTGTCCGAGTGTCAAGACACCGTATATAATTATGGATATATTTGAATGTAATAATATGTATTATAAGTGAAACATGTTCTTTATCTAATAGCTATAAAAATGTATTTTTTTTCTCATAATTTTCATGATAAAAATATAAAAGAATTATCCCCTCAACTAAAATCGGTTGCCTAATTACTAACGCATTTCACGTGCGAGTATATCTATTGTTTTATATTTATGCTTAGGTAAGCATAAATATAAAACAATAGATATACTCGAAAGTAGGCACTTTTAATGCCTTATTTGATATGAGCCAGAGTTTTAGGTATTGGTTGCATACCGTCAGATAATTATTTTTAACTTTTTCTACATCGTTCTCAACGGCAGAAAGGTGCAAGGCACTTGCACCCCCTGATAATGAAACAATATTAGTCTAGAAGCACTGATTCGATTGACTTGGATCAAGATATGGTACTGTCGCCATATGGGTGTACTGCTGCAAGTATCGAGGAGAACAGGCGTTAGGTCGTGTGGGGGGCAGTCGTGGTGGTCTATAAAACAATGATACTAGAGCTAGCCAAGAGTCTATGCGCTATATTGCAATGAGTCAGTGTAAGGGAATCATAACTATAGGTATACTTGCATCTCTGAAAACTTCGCTTCCGAAGGAATACTTTTAGCTGTCTTTTTTTTTTTTCTGCGCAACTGTGTTACTTGCAATCAAGTTATTATAAAGTTAGAAATTACCATAGAGTTAAGCTGCGCTAGGTGATGATGGTGGTAGGGGTTGTGCGAGGTCGGTGGTGGAGCGAAGCCCTGGTGCGGCGCCCCGTACCAATGAGACATATGTGCTGCCGCCGGATGTACTAGCCCCACTTGATGTTGCCCTGGTAATGAACAGACTAAGTTACATATAGTTACAAGTTATTAAATCCGTAAAATCTACATCTTCCTTAACTGGATGTCTTCTATGTGCAATGACTATCATCATAATCATCTTAGCCGTAAGACATCAATACACATTATATATGGACGTAGGACATATGCCTCCCTCATTGATTTTCACAAAGACCGGTAGGAAGCGCTCCGCATCCAGCCTTTTCCTCCTCCATCGTACTCAATATTTATTATTATCACATCAAATAACACAACAACTGTTGAGTTAATTGTGGTATAGGAAATAACAAGAATTTCTGTGAAAATCTTAACCTGCAAGAAAGTCTTGAAAGCCATTATTTTTTATTTGTATTAATTTGTAATCAATAGGACATCAATAAGCCGTGTGCCATATGTTCAGCAGTGGACGTCCTATGGCTCAGATGATCATGTTGATGAAGGGAGTAGTAATACAAAAATTTAGAAAAACGATAAGAACAGAAGCCTTAGCCGGTTCTTAGATAATAATGATTGGCGACCTCGCGATAGGTCTTAAACTCAGAAAATTAAATTCAGTCTATTCATAAAGGAATTAGCAAGTTTTCTTCAATTTCTAAATATAACCACTATACCCCTTTTTGTTATTTAGTCAAAATTACGCTAGATTTTTTAACATTACAAAATAGTTATATATCCTAAGCATTATAGTTGTATTACGTTAAGCAGCCATCTCTTACAGTCTACAATTTGCTTAGTTTGAAGGTAATAGGCACTGATATATTATTTTAACTGCAATAGTTATAGTTTTGCTGTGTGTGTGTGAACACATTTTTATCATTTATCATTATAATTAAGATATCGTACACATAATATTAGGCAGTTGGCATAGGCATGAGCGGCCGCACCTATGCAGTTTAATAGATGACTCACCGAAGTCCATCGCGGAAGGGAAGGCTGAGCCTCCAAACCCTTTGGTTGCATCGCCCAAGGGCTTGATCATGTCGCCCATGACGCCGCCCAGCGCCAGAGCGCACGCGCCGCCGCCGCCCATGCCCATGCCGCCTTTTTTCTTCTTGCTCTTACTGCTCAACTTGCGATTCCTCGTCTGGATGCCTTCCTTCTTCATCGTGAGCGGCCGATTTACCTGATGACAATGAAACAAATCCTTTACTCTCGGGCTTTCTGCCAAAGCTAACAACCTATTCGTTACACTTTACATTTCACTTTGGCTTTTCCAAACTTACTTGCTGTAATATGTTTGAAACTAAAGCGTACTTAAATAAGCTGTAGATACCGCATAAGTCTAAATAACAAATAAAATAAATAAATACTTGGCTTGGCCCTTAGATAACCAATGCGTTAAGTTGAATAAATAGTAATAGACGCTGTAAGGACAATTAAAATAAAATTTGCAGAATGATCTATTAGCTCTTTCTCGGTACATCAGAGGCCAATCCAATTGGATAGTTAATAATATAAGGTTTTTTTTTTGGGGGACCCTGGGTTTGAATCCCGGCAGGGGCAAACATTTGTGCGATGTGTGTAGATGTCCCGGGTCTTGGGTGTTTGTGTGCCCATGCCTCTCGCGACACAGAATCGGTCCTATTCCTGGTGCGGGGGTCTGAGTGTGAGAAAATAAATCATTTAGGCAATGTCGCTCCCATTTTGAGTGCCCTACAAAAAGTTCGTACTTACGAACGTTTTTACCATTCGGTTGACAACAGCAATAAGAATTCGATGTTTGTAATTAGTAACTATAGTATTACATATATGCTAGTGTTTCTTTCCTATAGACATCTTGTTGCATGATAATAACTAGGAATTCTTTAACTCAAGTACACTCACGTTCCGACAAAATTGGTTGCCGACAAGCCGCAAACAGCACGTTTACCTAATTGAAACATCACAATATGCCGTACGTTAATAAATCGTAATCGTACTGTGTTGAATCGCATAATTTTTGCTTATTCCATTTTATTGCTCTGACACGACGTTTTCGCGGTATGAAAAAAACGTATGCGGCACCAATTTTGAATGCTAACTAGTGTACATAAAGGCTCGCCGAAACCATAAAATGGTATCACAATAGTGTTGTGCGAATGTTCAACTGTTCTGTTACCGGCAGGAGAAGCGCAGTGCATCCTAATTAGTGCACTGATGCACTTTGGAAGCGACATTTCGTTTGGTGGGAATCAAAAGGCAGCCTGGAAAAAGACCCCGATGTTTTCCTCTATACGCAAAAATGAGATACTCAATTGGGCAATACCAGTTAGTTGATTCTTTTTTAATTAGCATAAATTGAAATGCTACTGATCTAGCAACGAGTTTAGCTGTCTAATTATAATTAATTTATATTCTCATTTAACAGATAAGATGGCGCTTGACTGCTATATTACTTGTTGATCAGCGGCTTAAGTCTGCAGTCATGGCAATATGCTCGGATTATGACAGGTTTGGCAGTTTGCTATTTTTAATTCGTCCATATTGAATCAATCTTGATTCAATACTACATACAATGATACAGCGCATCATTTTCCATGGTCTGTTAGCACCTAATTGCACAGATTCAAGCCGCTTTTACTTAGCGGGCTACGAATATTTTTGACGTTTTATCGGCGTCGGCCCGGCCTTGCACCGGAATGAATCTGAACATTAAATTAATAGACTTGACACCCAGTGCCTATGCGTGACCAGAAGTTGTAGAAGATCTAGATCAACATTCTTTCAATACACACGGTTTGGTTACGGTTTGGTAAAATGAAATAAAATAAAAACAATTTTAAATGTCTTTCCAAGTGGGGGTACATAAATGCTCTACACCCAAAATTAGCACACGTAACATGATTAATCAAAGAAGGATTTCTCGTTACGTCTTAGCTTAAGGGTATCGGTTTGATTACTATCTTGTCTGCATTACGTGTAATAGTAATTGCAAAGTTTTTTACGCTGCTCTTACTAACTAAGCAGGAATTAATTAAGTGTGCGTACTCAGAGTACTCCAGCGTCCATATTCATGAAGATGCGTCTCGTGTTGTTGCAAAGCCTTGGCATTCCTGTCTGGTATTTACAAATTAGCTTGTTGTAACGATTTGATGCCTTTAGCATAATGACATTTATAAAAGTTCGTATGCCCGGTAAGTACCTAAACTTAATGTCGGTAATTTCTCTGCCAAATTCTCGGGTCAAGTATCTCGGTCAGTCTTGCATCGTGTTGTTTCTAAGAACCGTGCGTCACGAAGACGGACGGACGGACGGACAATGATTTATTCATCGCGTTCCATGGAACTTGGCGGCATGTGGGCCCTAAACGCACGATTGCGTTGCGCTTGCGCCGCCGCCGCCGCTTGCTGCAGCGCATGACCTGCCCTTGTTTGTTTCGTTTTTGGACAACGCAATAATTGGTGTTGCTTGAATTAACACAGTGACAAAGCAATGACAGGATTTTTATGACATACTTTAAGAAAGCAAGTCACGATTACTTTGGCAGGACATCAGCGAAATTGGAGTACCTATTTCGTCTGCTGACATCTATATAAATCTCGTACCATTCGTTGATTGCGTCCAAAAATAGCTGCTCAATCTAGATTAATTAATGGTCAGTCTGGGAGCACAGACTATAAAATTAGCTCAAATTCCTAGTGTCTACTGGTCAGAACACCAGTCGTTATTGTCAAGTCCTTATTAATCTGTTGGAAGTATGCTGCTACTACGGGCAGCGGCAGTGGCGATGCGTGCCAATTCCTGGCTCTAATGTGTTCCCGCGAATCGCCCACACATCGAGATGGGTACGCACATACCGCGCCGTCGTCGCGCCGACACCCCAATTGAACCAATATAAAATGCATTAACATCACTATTGCACATGCACTCGGCAGATTCGCTCGAATTAGGTCAATGTGAAACTTGCACGTATTTTTAGTTAGAAAAGCCAAGCGTAAAATGGCCTGCTAGATTTATTATTCTACCAACCTTCTATTGTGCATAATGAAAGGACGTTATTATGCAAATGCGAGAGTGGTAATTATACACGAAGGTTGAAAGGACACTAGTGATTTTCAGTCATAAAATATTGTGTGCTATTTAGTATCCAATAAAGTATCTTTGATTTTTTAAATCACACTCAGACCTCCGCACTAGGATTCCCTGTATCGCGGGAGGCATGGACACACATAATCACAGCACAAACATCCAAGACCCAGGACAAACATCTACACTTATCGCACAAATGTTTGCCCCTGCTGGGATTCGAACCCAGGCTCCCGGAGTCACAGAAGTCATGTCACTGACACTAACCACTGCTCCAAAGCGACCGTCAGAAAATTTTAGTTAAACAAAAAATATATACACGTACAAGTATCTGATTGAGAACAATATATCCAAATATATCTAGTTCGATCTAAACACTCACAAACAAATGTATTTAGATGCACACTACTGCACTAAGATACCTTGTGTCGGGGGAGGTAAGGACACACAAACATAGGAAAGGAACAAACATCTATAAACATCATAGAAATGTTTGCCCTAGCATGGATTCGAACCCGGGGTCACGGTTCTGAAGTTAATGTCAGTGATCGCTGAGCAACGACGACCGTCAGTCTAGCTATTGCTGTGGTGTAGCTATTGAGCTATTCAGTAGAGGGCTAAGTATATTGAACAAGTATTGTTTCAATTATTTAGCATTTGTTTAATATTTTTTTATATTTTTTTTTTTTTTTTTTTACTATTATAAGTTTGCGTTTGACAACTGTCTCACCCGATGTTAAGTGATGACGCTGTCTAGGATTTAGCACGCAAACCTAGAAGGATGGGTTAAGGCAAGCATTTGACCACTATCCTGATGTTAAGTGATGATGCGGTCTACGATGGAGCATGCCTGACTATAAGATACCTATTCACTCGTGACTTGAAAATACCCAGGTTGTATTTTTGCGGAAATACAGATTTAGGCAATAAATTCCATTCGTTAACTGTACGCACTATGACTGTGGAAGCAAAATACTTCGTGCGACAAGTTGGAACGTCTACCATGTATAGATGTCGTATTGCCGTCCTTCTGGTCGTCCTTAGATAGAATGGGGATGGTGGAATCAATTATGCAACCCCGGAGCGCACTCCCCGAAATGTATCCGATAAAAAACCGATAATCTAGCGACTTTACGTCGGTGCTGCAGGCTTTGAAGTCTCCTCTCGACTAGAGAGTCATTATTGATGAGCCTTTTAGCTCGCCAATCTACCGACTTAAGAGATAATAATGTATAATTAAAAAGGTTGTTACAAAATATATAATTAATGAGAGCTTCAAATATATATTTGTATGAAATAAAATAAATCTATTAAAACCGACGCTTCTACTATTCCATTATTTCAATATTATAGAAACCCCTTATTCCACAAAAGATCCGCAAATCCTAACAAAAGCGTATAATTGAAAAGGTTGTTACAAAATATATAATTGTAATTAGTTATTAGTGTTTTATTTTAATAAAGGCATTTGCCCTAAAAAAAAAGAGAGCTTCAAATATATATTTGTATGTAATAAAATAAATCTATTAAAACCGACGCTTCTACTATTCCATTATTTCAATATTATAGAAACCCCTTATTCCACAAAAGATCCGCAAATCCTAACAAAAGCGTATAATTGAAAAGGTTGTTACAAAATATATAATTGTAATTAGTTATTAGTGTTTTATTTTAATAAAGGCATTTGCCCTAAAAAAAAAGAGAGCTTCAAATATATATTTGTATGTAATAAAATAAATCTATTAAAACCGACGCTTCTACTATTCCATTATTTCAATATTATAGAAACCCCTTATTCCACAAAAGATCCGCAAATCCTAACAAAAGCGTATAATTGAAAAGGTTGTTACAAAATATATAATTGTAATTAGTTATTAGTGTTTTATTTTAATAAAGGCATTTGCCCTAAAAAAAAAGAGAGCTTCAAATATATATTTGTATGTAATAAAATAAATCTATTAAAACCGACGCTTCTACTATTCCATTATTTCAATATTATAGAAACCCCTTATTCCACAAAAGTTCCGCAAATCCTACCAAAAGCGTCTAAAGCACTCGGTATGCAAAGCACGCTGCTTGGAATAGTATATAGCTCTGCCATAACTGGTCATACGGAAGACTGTATAGGAACCACCAACTCAGTAATACCAACATAACAAGACGTGCGCCATGTTGGCAGAAATTGCTTAATAACCAGCTATTATGTCAGGTTAATTACGTATACGTATTCCTGTTATGATACCCAACTGTCTTTATCATAAGCGTATGTATATGTCTGAACCTATACTAGGTATGTTTGGTTATAACAATTAATTTGATGGCTGGATGTAATCGAGTAGATGGATGGTGCGTAATTAGAACTAAATATTTACGTAATTATTACATAATGTATTTGGAAAGTTTTAGAGGACCTTATGTAATAACCAGCAATGTTTAGGAGCTGTAGTTTCAATCACATTGGAGGTTGGGGTGTAAAATTATAATTTTCGAAATATTACTTAGTCTTTGTCGAATAACGTTTTTTGGGTTGCTATAAATTGGACTGGACTTCTAAAGAAACAAGCACAAGACTGCCTTGAAGTAGCGTTAAAGAAGAAAGTAAGATGATAAAGACTATACATATAACAGAGTCATTTATGTTTTTACACTAAATGGCTTTTTTTACATATTATAAGTTTGCGTTTGACAACTGTCTCACCTGATGATATGTGATGACGTTGTCTAGGATTTTATAATGTAGATAAAAATACCAACATTTACAACTGACATTAATATCAGTTGTCAGTATTCCATTGATATAAAAGATTGAAAGGTTTGAACGTATCTCACCTGCATTCATACGGAATATCGTTTCGAAATAAGAACTGAGACTTTCCAAATAAAGATCATTTCTCATTTGTTTTAGGTGTTTTTATAAACCGTTGTCAAAGCACTGTATCAATGTGACTGCCCCTTAATAAGTGCGTGTTGGTAAGGTCCCTGCATATAACAATATTTTTTTAGGATATGTTTTATCATCTAGGACTATTTTTCGAAAGAGGACCTACCTTGTCAAAGTAAAGAAAATAAGTTCTAAAATAATCTTATCTCTTTTGAAGCTAAATTGAAGTTAAAGTTTCAAATTATACAGAACTTCAATTTGTAAGATATTTTTTGTAGGTTAAGCGAACAGTTAAATAACAAAAACAATACAAAACGTAGCTTTTATGGTAAATATGAGTCATTTCATCGGACTACAACGTTCTCGTATATTTCCTACGGAATTACCATTCGCCTCACGTCATGGCAGTTTTTCCGCTGCTCCACATGCAGTACAGTCACATCCATAAAGCAGAACGGGCATACGGCAATGAGCCGCTTTCCGTACCACTTCTGAACAAAACTAACCTTTTGCATGCAACATACTGAAGGTACAGTTGTTGCAAAAAGCGTTGATTGGAATGTACGTCCAATCACTGATATGTGTATGTATAAAGGAGAGGAAGATACACAGGAAAAACTCCAAAATATTGTTAGTGTCTTACCGGCATACATAATACATATATATCTTAGACCGGCATAAGACTTTGGTTTTCTCATAACTGTCGATTTTTCTCTGGTAAATTTCATGCAGGAACGGATCGCCGTTGAGGGTTAAGCAAACAAAAATAGTAACTTTCTCCAATGTATAATTTAGTAGAATTTTTCATTTTGACCAAAGTAATGTTTCATATTTTAATGCATTTAAAAAAAAATTATACATAATTCTGTATATTGTACTGTCACACATCTGGTACATACATTTAAAATAACTTGAAGTTGTACTATTATACCATTGTATCTATTGGTTAGCATCATTTTCGATTGTCTGATTATCTAAGTACTATTATATATTATTTTAAAGTAATTCTGGCTCTAATGAAGCTCTCACAGAAATGCAAATTTGTAAGATAATTTAAAGAATTTTCTTGATTTCATCACCGAGTTTAACACAGTTGTCTAATTTACAATTTTAACCACTTTAATTAAAGAAACGTGACTTCATAAATATAAATAAAGTTGATATCTTGAACTGAGAGCTTTAACGACCCAAGAAAATAGCATTTTAATTTATTCAGGAAGACGTAGTTATAAAACAAGGTGTCAAGCCGTATGTATACCCTTAACTTGGCAATATGTTGCGTGGCGTGCAAGCGCCGCATTTGCATTGTGCACCCGCCCTTATGAATCGCACAGGGTATACGAATAGGAAATCTTCAATTTATACTCTGCAATTTAGCCAGTGGGTTTACAAGCGGTTTTACTGCTCTGTGGCGTAAATGGTGGCACTACATTGTGATGGAATCTAGCACAACTTTACTGTCTATCGAGTAGCTACTTTATGTAGGTACCTTTACGTATTCCATTAAATGTTTTGAAATGTATGTGTATGGGTATCTATGAAACTACTGTTAAATATAAAAAAACAAATGAGTGTTATTTATTCAAATAGACTTTCTACCGACCTTCGTTCGAAGTATGCAATAAACCGCATCAAATCTAGATCGTACTTGATCTATATTTAAATACACTTTGACATGCATTTTCATACTACGAAGAGGTGTCTTCAAAATAGTTTTCATACACATAAATTAAATTAAAAACGACGCATTGCTTTTAACGTAACGCTAATTGCATTGCAGTTTTATATTGTTAAGCAATGTTAATTACTATCACGATTAAATTCTCTTGAGAATGGGAACTGTGAATTTAAACAACTTTGTAGAAAACATGGCTTGGTACATGAAAGTTTATATAAAACACTAACTACGCCCCGCAGTTTTACCCGCGTGGTGATAATGATAATGATGAAAGTAGGGGGGGGGCGGGAGCTGAAGTATTTACATAACATAAACTTCATCCAAATCCGTCCGGCCGGACTGTCTCATGTATAATATTAAGTGGAATGAAGCTATTACATAATTATAAACTCGGGTGTACCACTTAGTGAAATAATCAAAGTGAATTTACAAATAGTGGTCCATTTGTAGATTATAAAACGTTCTAACAAGAATAAGGACAAATTATTAACAACAAGTTATTTATATATTAACGACAAGTTATTTCACACTTTTGAGTGTTAAATTAAGTTCCATTTTTGGTAATTTTTATTTTTCACTCTTTTCAGTGACCTTTGTTACTCATGGGATCAATTGTCATTGTGGTGTAGGTATGTTCACCGATGGCTTCACCCGCTACTATAGTATCGTCTAGGTATAAGCACGCACTTTTCTGTTATTAGAGTGTAGCTCTAATACCGCTTCTCCGATTTTCATGAAATGGGACCACACGGAAAGCACCAGCTTTCAAATAAAAAGAATCATCCAAATCGGTTCACCCAGTCAAAGGTCGGAGGTAACAAACATAAAAAACATACTTACGTGTAGAATTGAGAACCTCCTTCTTTTTTTGAAGTCGGTTAAAAAGTCGCCTTCAGCTATATTCACGTAATAGAATTAGGCTATACGTGACCGGTAACATGACCGTAAAAAAATATTATAATAAAAATAAAGACGCATTGTAGTTGCACATGAAGCGATCGCACTCCATCCACCCGCTTGTGCGTGCGAATAATTGCGTTTCTAGAACGGAGAGTGCGCAAATTATAACACTATCTGGCCATCTTCCATACAAATACAGCCATAAAACCAGTCAAATGGGAAAATAGCAGGCACAGTGTACAATGCCTTGGAAAATGCGGCGCACGGCCCTGCTCGGCAATTTTTCCAACCACTAGAAAGCTTTGTTATGACTTTAATTGTTGGAAAACGGCAAATTGTTTCATTGCCATATAAAAGTAGCAAATTTTTACGTTGGAAAAATAACATCGACCTGAAGAAAATATTTATGTCTCTTCGCTATCATTGCTCTAAGTGCAAATAAAATCACTCTATATTATATTTATAATGAAGTACAAAGTGTACTACAATTTTGTAGACAATAAAAAAAAAACAGGACAAACGTGCAGCGTGACACTTGCAACACATGTACACTGTATATAAGGCGGATAGTACTCATTACTAAGTTAACCTAAAAACAAACCGAGAATAGCGACTAAACTGTCAATCAAAGCATTCACAAGAGAAACAAAATGTCTCTGAAGTTGCCTGCATGTAGAACAGTTGCGTAGTACCAATTTTCGAGTCGCTAGTGACGGGACTTTTGTATAGCTGTCTCACTCATTCGCATACGTTATCTGCATCATTCTATCTCGCTTACTCTGTTCGATGACAGACTGTGTTAACGATACAAGTGCAATTGTTCACAGAGCCTAGCCTAACCATAGAAATAGACTGCGCGTTTACTTCAATAAATAACAAACAAGCAATTATAACCTCAGATAGAGAAGTACAAGAAATAAACGAAACGCACTTTACAAATCAACAGATTGCAATCTACGGAATTAGACAAGGTTCCAATTATAAAGTTACATAAGGAATTAACAACCAATTATAGCTTAAATACTATTCAGTCATTATGAAGCAAAAACTCTAAATGGCTCTATTGAAACTGATCGCTACTATTATGCGTTTAAAGTTTTTATATTTCTATTAACGAACAATGCAAGTGCAACTTATACTTATTAGTTTTATACTGAAGTAAGTTACATATAACAGTAAAAGTGTAGCATATCATAGCATAATCAGCACAGTGTCTATTGCCGGCATTTGTTAAATAACACTGACCATTGAGGCGATATATACGATAGGCGAGTGGCCAGCCAAACATAGGGGCATTCGGACTTTCTAGTGGTTTCTGTAGTATGCTACCCAAACGCACTCCACGCATTAGCCAGCCTGGCTACTGCAGCTCGGCTACAATTGAAGTATTGAACATACAGTACAAAGCCAGTTGACGGCCAGCTGTAAACTCTCGGTCGAATGAGATGGAGGTGGAAGATATTTCAATTGATACCTTTTGTCTCTTATCATCATCTCAGCCATAGGACGTCAACTGCTAGACATAGCCCATTGATTACCACAAGGACCAGTAGGAATCGGCCCACATTCAGCCATGGCCTGGGATCTTAGTCAGGTCGTATGTCTACCTGGTCGGTAGCCGTCCTATGTTGTCCCTTAAGAAACATGAAATGAAGCGAATATATTGGATTCATCGTCATAGCCTTCTTCTACAACGGCATTCAGATGGTTTAATTGATTATTATTTTCGGAATCTTCGATATTAACCAGATAGTGTTTGTAATCTTACGCGTTCTAATGAGTACTGCAGTCGGACATTCTTGCCTATCAATATAGAGTGTAGGCTCCAATTACCCATACATCAGAGTGGCTGCAGCTGCCAGGTTGCGGCAGCCAGGCTGGTTAATGCGTGGGGGTGTGGGAACAACAACGCAGACCGAGAGCTTGACGTGCGCTTCCAACCAGGGAAGCGTTCGGTTTAAACTACTACTAACGGGGATCTTTTTGCGCATAGACCATTAAGGCATAGGTCAATAATAATAATACATATCTAGTGCATTTCAACTACATATATATAATATATCTCGGATAGGACCATAAGTGTTGAAATATATAATGTACCAGCGACTCGGACTGACTTCGTTCCAATGCAACTTCATCAAATCAAATAAGGTGTAGTTCTTGCAATACTTTCCCAGTTGTATCTATGATGGTAAGAACCCTTTCCGTTGTGTCTTTAAAAGGAGATAGTGAATAAACAGATAGACAGACACGAAAATCGACTTCATATTATATTTTAAAAGACAATGTATATGCCTGCGTATGGATGGCAAAAGATGTAGATAATAGTAAAGTTGCGATTGTAAAAGGGTTTCGCTTGTATCATTACAGAATTGTAAAATATGTTAATAGATAATCATAAGTATTTACATCCCACACGATGGACTGTGGTTTCTTATCAGTGAAAGTGTCATAATAATAAATCGGTATCTTGATAACCTTATCTTATTTAGTAATCTTAACGATACACACCATTTGGAAGATATACTTTCTTAACTATTTTTAGTTAACCTTGTTTTTTTATTTATTTTACTGTTACGAGCGCTTAGAAAATTATATACTCCAATATTCGGCTCTCTGTTTTATCGTCTACACCAGCTTTTCTTAAAGTGGGAGATAACGCTCCCTTTTAGGCGCTAGAGGCCTCTCTAGTCCTCTCTGGGCCCGTTACCAGACCCTCTAGGCCACTTGCCTACTGGCCTCTAGGCCACAAAAAATATAGCCCATTATATACAATTAACTTTATTAATGTCATTCTGATTTGTTTGTCCAGATGTGGTAAAGCATAACAAAGTTGGGGGGCGTTGAAAATAGCATCTGGTCCAATACATGCTATATGTGTATAGATAAGAATTCTTATTTTGTAATGTTTTATATGTGGGTACATATATGAGTTTGTTCTGCACGAGTTTTAAACTTTCACGTGGCCGGAACAAAGGAAGGACATAGAACAAAACAAACATTGGTACCATTACGAGTCACTAAGTTGACGCATAAAATATTTATAAATTTGTAAAAAAAAATTTCAAATTTGTCTTATGATTTGTTATCATCATCATCATCAATCATCACCTAGCGGGTAACACCGCGGGGCGAAGCTAGTACAGAATAAACGTTATTATTTATTTTATAACGATCGCAGTCATGTTATTATACTCGTAGCATCAAAACGAATTAGACATTTCCCAGAAATAAAAAAACCGGTATCCAAAATTTTATTAGCATATATCATTAAAGACGCGGAGACATCACAAAACACACAACGAAGAATAAAAATAAGCAATTTGGATCTTAATTGTGCGCAGCAGCTTGTCTCGGTAGCACTGGGGTGGCCACACAAGTCTTTTCCTTGGAACCAGTGAGATTCGGAAACATGAAAGTATGGTGACTAAAATAGACGACCTTCTCTCATGGTTAGTTTAGGCTTTAGTTGACGCTTGGAGTTCATGCTTTATTACATATACGCAATGAATATGATTACCTGGTACAATCTGTGATATTAATGAACAAGTTGTAAATTGTTGCTTTTTTTATTTATAAAGTCGTATTATTTATTATTATTTTTCTACTAATATTATAAATGCGCAAGTTTGCGTGTATGTTTGTTACTTCTTCACGCTCAAACGGCTACATCGATTTCGATGAAATTTCGTATGGAGATAGTTTTAACCCTGGATTATTAGACATAGGCTACTTTTATCTCGGAAAAAGTATAGTTCCCGTGGGATAATTGAGGTAACGGGAAAACCATAATCCACTCGGGTGAAACCGCGGGGCGCTACTACTTATTTATAAAATCCATACGTATGCGGATCAATATTTAGTAGTAATAAAGGTTATATTAATTATGAATTATATATTGTGTTATATATATGAATTATGAAGTTAATTAAGGTTAAAATTATTCTGCAAAATAAATCGAGAATAAACTATTCGCTAACTCTCATACCTCTGCCAAAAACAATCTAGGAACAGCGAGTGAAAGAGTGGTCAAACGCATATAATATGTATAATATTATACGCTAGTATATGCTGTAAAATATATTTTAAAAAAAATATCCGTGACAGATTTGCAAATCTCTCGATTTATATTTATAAAAATACCCAGTAATTATTACTTATGCCCAGTCATATCCCAGTAAAATTTTCGTAGCTATATTCTCTAAGTACAGATTAAAAAAAAATAGATAAAAAAGTAATTGTGTGCTTTGAAATGCAATGATAAAGGGATAATTAGAATGCAAGTATAAAAATTAAGATACATACATACAGACAAACTTAGACGGTAACTATTGTAGTCATTATTTGCTTTTATCAAAATTGATGACAGTAGCATAATAATTTGAAAAAAAAATTAACTCTTTTGCAACTACCCTCAATTACCAGTACACGCATTAATGAAAGTCAACCGACGTTTTCGAAAAGGGTTTACACATGCCCTTTTCGTAACCGAAACACGTTTTCGTTAGAACATTAAAGTGTGTAAGTGGTTCAGTATATTAAATAATGAAAGGTGTACAAATTGAATATATGATTTACTAGCTGCGGTTTCACCCAAGTGATGATGATCATGCTGATGATGAAGCCTCACTTACAAATAACTGGCTTTCTATAGGTAAAAGAATATTAAAAATCCCTTCAGTAGATTCAGATATTCCCTCCAACCTCACAAACTCATAATCTTTACCTTTTATAATATTAGTATAGATGATTATTACTTTAATAATATGATTTTAGTATGATACGTTATTTTTTTAAAGAAAATATATTTAAGATTTTAATTATTGTTGTATACAGATATTGAATACAAATTTATGATTGTAATAAATTTTGTGATACTATTTTAATAGAACCCATTAAATGGTTAGTTATTTTATATTATAGAATTATCCTTAGAAAAAGTCAATATTAACATAAATAGCTGTATAGACGATAATAAAATATCAATATTGAAGACGTTTGAAGGTTCAATAGCAGATTCTCATAATATGTGACACATTCAATGCTGTCACAATCTTGTGCACAGTGGGAGGTAACTAGTCGCCAAATATATTGGTATATTATTCACCATAACTCAATGCAAACTTAAACTATTTTGAAATAATATATATGTTAACTAGCCTAAAGAACTTGTTTCCACTTCTCAATAAATTGTTAGGCTATAATATTTTTATTACAATTTTGAATTTGATATTTCTCCAAAGGCACAAATCTGTAACTTATAAATTGTCAATAAAAGTCAGCCAGCTAACACGTTTAGAACTGTTAAAACAATTCATAAAAATGTAATAAAATACAATTTCTAAGAGGTTTTTGTTCATTGCATTAGCATCGAGCTTAGTGGAAAAACATCCCAACTAACTTAGAATGAAGGAATAAATTCAGTTTGCTTGTGGAGTGCTATAGCTGATATGGCAAAGCGGCAGGACGGTATTTTATAGTCGTGGGTTTAAATCCCAATTAATAATCAAATAAGCAGCCGATTTTTGCCATCAAATATTTTTAAAAAACAATTCGTTTTTAACATTGAAAAATTAAGAAGTTATCTTTATTAATAAGGAACTCGAAAAAAATGCTGTCTCGTCTGCTAGTCCCGACAATTAAAGCGCGTTTTTTTTACAATCGGGTGTGTAGAAAAAGCTATATTATCTGGTATGTTGAGATATTAGTTCCGCAAAGTTATCGTTTTTTAAATCATGCATGCAGGCGCCGACAGAGCCGACTCATGAGACTTACCTCGGGTGTATCAATGCGTAGAAAATTTATTTTTAGGTGATTTATGTTACGTTAAAGGGTAACAGTTATAGAATTATGTAGTACTACAAAGAAAGCTACTTGCGCGTGATGTGATGACGTGGTGAAACGATGTAGATTGTGGACAAACGATTGACTAATCTCTAAAAAAATAGAAAGACATGAGTATCGACATAATTCAGTGCTAAGGGTGATCCTAGTGTGTGCGGAGTCTACACATTTCTTAAATCGGGCAACATTTTTATAATATTTTGTTTTGCGTGAACTTCCTTGAATATGTAATTAAATTAAATTAAATTAAAATTCATTTATTTCAGGTTACTATGACCCATACACATAACCAATTGAATAAAATTAAATTAAATTAGTATTAAATTAAATTACAATAAAGTGAGTTATTAAATTACAATAAGTAATACTGATTTTTGACGGGAATAGGTAAATTTATTTTCTACTTATTCTTCTTTTTTCTTACCTTTGCTTGGTTTTGGTTGTTGTCGAATTACTATTTGTTGCTGTATGAACTTGATCTCACGTGTACTTGAGAATTGAATACGAGCTTTTAGGCCCATGGCCTTATGACAGTTGTGTATTTGGTGGGTGGTAACCCACAAAACAAAGAGGGCTTGAGCACAATGTGTGTGTGTTTTAGTGTGTGTGGAATGACTGCATCTGTGTCTGTTTGTAGCGTCGTAGCTTTTAAGCGGGTGAATATATAACATTTCATAGCAAGATTTCTAGCAGTCGTTCTTAAACTGTCAAATCAAAATCGGTTCAGCTTTTTTAACCCTTGATTTAAAGGGCTGTTACATGTTTGATGTGTTTTTGTATCTGCGTATGTCTGTATGTGGCATTAAAGCTCTTGAACGGGTTAATCGGATGAACCGATTTTAGTTAGATTTTTTTTTAAAAGAGAGTTCCGGTTGATGTTCCATGATTTGATTTTATTGAAATTATTTACGCAAATTTGTTTTTACTCCGCACATTTTGTATAAAAAAAGCCGTTAATTTCAATTTACTGTTATGTATGTTTAAGATAATGTATTTTATTACTGATATCTAACATAATATCAACTGTAACGGATTTTATCTCACTAATTTAAAACTAAGATAACCAACTGGTTCTGCCGCTAACTTGACCGCGTTAATTTAGAAATCGTTGATATATAATTGAGTAGAAATTAAGATACAGAACTGAGGATTTATAAACCTGAACTGTAAAATATTTTTATGAAACTGGAATTATTATTGAAGAAGCGCAATTTCTTTTTATCAGTGTATATAATCCCAATATTACCATAAATTCTATTCTTTAAATAGTTATGTCAACGTCTAGGGGATTAAGACAAAACATACTTACGTTAAGGAGAATTAAGTTTTATAGTGAATATAATAATAAGTTAGAGATTACCGTTTACAATAAGGACGTGCCTTTATGTATGTCGATAAATTAATTAATCGTAGTTTGATTTAATTTTTGTGCAAAATAAATGTTAGGACTCTGGACACCAAACACTTCCACTAAAAGCTTGGCCAAGTTCTGTTTAAAGTTGTCTATGTAAAGTCTAACTATTCAACGTGGCAGTGCCACCAGCATTCTGGAACTGTTCCTTCCACGCTTGGTGTTTTAGATTAAGTTTTAGTCTTATTTATTTTTAGGTTTTCGTGTCAATATTTACTTTAGTTGATAGTCAAGTGCTTACTATAATTTTTAAAGTTAAATAAAATTTAAACTTTATCTTCGCTTTTTCTGACGACTTTTTTTGTGAATGAATTACCCTGTGTCACGGGAGGCATGGACGCACACAATGATATCACAAAAACACATTCAAGACCCGGGACAAACTCATCCGTGCTCATCACTTCGAATCGTTGTTATGTCAATTGTAGGTATATCTACATTGTGCATGTGTGTGTGTGTGGATGAGTGCATGTGTAGGTAGGTATTCTATCTGCTTACTGATTAACTTAGTATCTATATATTACTGTAATGTTTGTTGGGTGCTGAAGCTGTTAAATAAACGATGTCTATGTGTCTTACATTGGATTGCAGTTAGAAAAAAAAACAGTTTTTTTTTTACATTGTTTTGTTCCGTTGCTTTTATGACATAAATGGTAGGTACACAACCAAGACCCCCTGATGGTATGCGATCACTGTCGTCTATATAATTTCTGTATTACTGGGGGTTTGCTGATGCTAACTAAGGCTCTGCTAACCCTGCTTTTGAAACGTAAATATTCTAAATAGATTTAGATATAGATTTATTCTCTTTACTATAGATATATATGTGCCATCGCGTGAGGTAAAATGTATATCCGATGGAGGACGAGTAGCGGGTCTGAATAATAAAAATGATTAAAATAAATACAGTCCGCGCCGACAGCTGCTACTTCGGAGATAATTGAAACGACGATTTATACACCCGCCAAATTTATTGACATCGACGATTTACACTGCGGTCACAATGTATTTCACTTGTACCCTTTTATGAGTTTTATTTTTCTAATTATAACAATTTACCATTTATGGGTTTTGCGTGAAATTAAGATGTTCTATTTTTTGTGTTTTGTATCGTTTTTATTGTGTTTTTAACGTTATCTTTTTTATACTGTATAGATCTAGCGATTGGCCGCTATCTCACTTTATGGTCAGTGATGATGTGGTCGAAGGTGTTTAGTATCGGACATGATTGCACAGTTAAAAACTATAAAAACCGACTTCCACTGCTTATCCGTAGAACATTTTCAAAATACTGGCAGTTTTCATTAAATTAAAATTTTAATTATGGGATCAACCAGGAAGTTTATTCTATCGTACCTAAGAAATTTTACAAACCGGTTTACAAATGGCGGTATTTATGTATGTAGGTACATAAAAAAATAAACATCTGAAATGACATTCTACCTCCTCTTTGGTAATTTGATAGGAAATATAACAAAGCCTTTAGTTCTATAAACTGCATATAGCTGTCTCGACAGACGCTGTGCTGTCATAACCGACAAAAAAATTACAGTTATGTCAAATGTTATAATTATTAGGTTATTTTAGAAAAGTGTATCGTGTTAAAAACATAAGGAAGATAACATTAGAAAAGTTAATAATTATGGTCGTTGAATTTTCCTTAATTTTCCCATCTTATTATATGTATGTGGTATCCGGCTTTACTCACGTTTATAGTCGAAGTTTCGACCTAGGTTTCTAGGAAACTTCGACTATAAACGTGAGTAAAGCCGGATACCACATATATATAATAATGTGTCAAACTCACGAGAATTTTCTCATCTTTTTCTTTTATAAAGATCCTTCTGACAATAGCAAACATTAAAAAAAAGAATTAGTGAAATTGGTCCAACCTTTCACTCTTAGCAGTGATCAAGAAAAATAGGGATTCATTTTATATAGTTTATTTTATATAGTTAGTACGACTTCTTCTCGAAGCTATTTCGGAATGAAAATGATCCTATTGTTATGTAGGACAAAAACAAAATCTAATTAGAGTTGATTTTACGACTGTATAATTCTATAACACATATATAGATATGTTACACCGATCCGCATGTTAATATATTCTAATGCTGATCACAGCCACAGTGATACATATATCTTCTCTCAGCCATGTGCGTCCACTGCTGGACATATGCCTCCCCCATATAGGGGGGATTTGCCAATACTCGCCACGCTTGGCATACGGGTTGGCGAGCGCAGTATGATTTACAATCCTCAGAAGGCGCTGCTGCCCACCTTCTGGTACGTGATCCCTTAGCCGACTCTTACGGCACCCACGGGAAGAGATGGGGGAGTACTATTCTAGGCCGATACCACCACGGCAAACATATATAAACACGTAGATACATATATAAACACCAACAAATGGAATTTAGTACATGTAGATATCAATAAATTTATTATTATTATTTACAGTTGCATTACACAATTCTTATTATGTAAGAGATAGGTACAATATCTATAACATAAATAATAATACAATGCGTTTAACAACACAAACCATGAAAACAATATGTTATTTAGTTATACGAATAAAAGGCTCTTACATTAACAAACGGGTATTTCCCTTGAATGAACGATTATAATGTAGATAAAAATAATTAAACCTTATAATTAGGCAGTTCTTTTTTAGTCCCGACAGTTGCAAGTTACTTATATCCTAGATCGAAGTATGACCAGTTATAAAAAACTATATTTATTTTATACTAAACGCACATACATAATCCTGAGAGACTTTTTATTTCGTAGAAACCGTGCGGGCGTGTTTTGTCAATTTTCATTAAATTACCTTTAAATTAATTGAAGCACTCATATTATTGAAATCTCAATTTAAATAATGTGATGCATGTTACCAAATATTTCAATCATATCAGATTCTATAATCAAAAATAATTATCATGCCTTTATTTACTGAGGTCGTTGCTACCATGCATCTCTTTCTACACAGAATAACTAATTTTTGTATCATCACAGAACATAAAATTTGAATAAGGTTATTACTAATAATATAATTATTTAAAAATAAACATGGTATTAAAGAAAAAATAAACTAATAAAAACAGTAATGGATAGGTAAAATCGAGGTCACTTAAATCCTCAAAACAAACAACACAATACATGATATAGTGTTATATAGTATAGTTTTGGTTACAGGCCTTTAACTGAGAGTAAATTTTTTTTTTTTTTTTTTTTTTGACAACATTCACACAAGGTCTTCAGGTCCCAAACTAGGCAGAGCCTGTACTATGGTAACCTGATGACTGATATATACTTATATACATATACACACCCAGACACAGGTCAAACAGACATGTTCATACACACAAATTTTTGACCTGTCCGGGAATCGAACCCGGGACCAGCGGCTCAGAAGGCAGAGTACTACCAACTGCGCCAACCGGCCAGTCAAATTGTCTTGATCTGCGAAGCTTTTCAATAAAGAAAAAAAGAAAAAATATCTCAAATAACACAATACAAAAACAGTTGTCAAATTACACAATAAATTTTAATGCTTCGCGCCTGTAGCGTCTAACCTGGTCCAATTAGGGTCCGACCGGCATCGCACTAAATCTTCGGCAGCACTGTGCTACCATGCTACACTAATTCATAAGAGATCCGAGTATGCTTCATCATCGTAACAGTCAACTGTAAGTCATTGTTGTCAGTGGTGAGTGGTGGAAATGGGGGTTTCGACCACTCTTCCAACAGGTCTGTTTATTAATACCGAAGTTCTGGGGTGTTCAGCTCCCGGGAATAGAAACAAGTGCGAATAGGGCACCGGCGCGTTCCATGAGAGATCCCGGAGCCCTCAGAAATAGCACTGAGGCAGGCCACCGAGGGGTTTTTAGTGAGTGGAAATCATCACATAACCCGGCTACTCCCCCATTGTAGTCGGGTATCTTTTGAAGATTTTTCCCTCGAAAAAAAAAGTCATTGTTGTCAGTGACATAACTTCTGTGTCTCCAGGACCCTGGATTCGAATCCCGGCAAGGGCAAACATTTGTACGATGAGTGTAGATATTTGTCCCGGGTCTTGGGTGATTGTGTCTGTCCACGCCTCCCGTGAATCCTATTCCGGGGGGCCTAAGTGTGATAAATAAAAAATTGAAAAAAATGTCTTCTAAAAATTTAAAAGATGACAGCGTAGGTACACATTGAAATTTTGATTTCCATTTAAACTCAGTTCTGATTAAAAATTAACAATTGCTTTTGAGGTGACGAAAAGTAGAGAGATGTTGTTTTGATTTATAGTTTCTGATTTATTCTCATCATTTCCATATCCGGCTCTGTCCAATGGATTACTGTACCTAGGACAAGGCTGGATATGGAAGTTCCTATTGATGACCGCCTAGTAAGTACTGGCTAACTTCTTTCCACAAATTCACATCGTCCGTGGACGTTCTCCGCTATTGGACTGCCCAGTATACGTGGTCAACACTCGAAAATCTTTCAAACACATTCGCCATCAGTTCTGGGGGGTGTGCGCCCTAACAGCTACCACCTCGAATTTCTAATACTCTGGGATTGTGGCAGTCATTTTATACCCACTTCCAAAACGAAGAAGGTTCTCAATTCGTCGGAATCTTTGTTTATGTAACGTTCCCGATTAATCTGAGACGCCTAGAACAATTCGAGAAATTATTTTATTGCCTGAACGGGTCTTCATCCCAGGTGCTTCCGATGGCAGTAAGTGAGGACCTAATGATGACATTCCAGAAAAATTGAGAGGAACTTCAAAGTTGCTCTCAAACTAGTTCAATCTAGTTCAAAAAAACTTTATAAATGTTCCACGAATGGAAGTCGGTTTGTGTAGTTTTTAACCACATAATTTTGATCAAATGTTGTTTATGACTTAGAGCTTGCATGAGATCAAAATGTTTAAAGAACAGAATTTAATTGTAAAATGTATCGGCTAATGCCCATCACTAAATTAACTATATATGATGATTATATCAGTCCAAGGTTAAGTAATAACATTTATCTAATCGGATTAAGTACATATTTTAATATATTAGACGAACAAAAATTTCATGTTTACCTTTTTATTTGTAGACCTCGCAATGGGGTCATAACATAGGTATAGCATTTTTATTCCAAGAATTGCGGGACTTTGAAATCGCTTTTAGGGACGTACCATTAAAACTGATCTATTTTATAAGTTTAGTTTAGTTTAGTAATAACCCATTTAAGAGCTTGAAGTCTCATCGTTTATAAATTCGATGATATTTTTTTAACAACATCAATAAAGATAACACAAATTTACATTCCGTAATAATCATTTGTCTTTTCGTCCAGTCTGATATGAGCGCGGCAAGGGCCGGCGCGTGCGCTCTACGCACCTGCCTAAGACCCAGTAATTATTCCCCCACTTATTATATGATTATAAGACTTTTTTTGGTGCTTTCAATCAAATTACACCTTGGCCGGCCACTTTGTACGAATGAGATGTCATAAACTTTTTTTGACTAGTTATTACGGTCGACGGGTGCTCAGCAACGGTGTAAAACGGAAATTTATCAATTTACGTTTTTGGAGAAGGTTGGCCTCTATAGCAATAGTTTGATACGTTTGGTAGTCCTCAGAACACCATGTAGACAAATGCATGTAACGGCAATGCGCAAGGATTTTCGTGTAGGTACCTATTGCATATTGTAATTAAAAAATGCACATAATTAACAATGCACAAAATTATAAAATATTGCGATTACTTTGTTAAGTTCTGTATGATACACGTATAATTTTTTTTTTTTTTCATTATGTATTTGTTTGTATTTTTTTGCATTTTTTAGAAATGTATATATGCCATGTACGTGACCTCGCCAAATGGCTCCAACGGGAGACCAGCGTTGGCTAGCAGCCGACATTATGCTGAGTTGGGGCCAATTTGTGACATTTGTTGTATTTTTTTAAAATCCCTTGTTAACTTGTACAAAATTGTGTACCTATGTATGTCACAAATAAACTTGCAGAAAAGTAATACACTATCTATACAGTATAATAGAGTCGGTACATACGTAGGTACCTAGTAGTTTAAAGCAATGCCATAGAATATAGTACAAAATAGTTATGTTTAACATTGTGCTAATTCCATTTACAACTGTCACTGCGATCACCGATGATAACGAAACGTCGGAGATTCTAAATTTGAGTTCGTGTAAACTGCCTCGCATTTCGCTCAAGCGCATCGATGGCAGATAGTGAGGTATAAATAAATAATTAGAATGAGAAAAGAGGAAGTTGGGGTACGAGAGGGGCTCGGATAGTTTCGAGATGGTATCGCTTCGAGCGCGCTTTGTGTCAAACGTCAGATGGTTATCTGGAAGATGTTTACAGATGTACTGGAAGGGTAACGGCCCAAACCACTCTCGACACGATCGACCTGCATTAACGCTCGATATATTAATAGTTAATTAGCTGTATGTTTTCAATGTCAGCTACCATTATTAATAAATTCATTAGTAAAAATTTTATAGCTCGTTATATTGCTCAGAGTATTCTATAAAACTGAGGTTTTATTAATGTTAAATTAGTCCATAATTCGTGTAAACAAACTTGAAAGTCGTAAAGTTGCGTAATTTGAATTATTGATTAAAATTAATGAATTATACCTACTAGGTGGGCAACGGGACATGCTATTCGTGGAGTTGCACGTAGAGCATGCTAGATGGCGCTGATAACGTGGCAGAGCGCCAGATCTGCGATCATCTCGGTCTTGGCGTTTCGTCGCCTAATTACAACATTAACGTTTATCGGTTCTAACCTCACACTGGTTTATCACAAACACCGATCTGCGTTTTGTTATTTTAATTTCATGTACTATTTTTTACTACATTTTGTCTTAGCTAATTTGACACCAATAAAAAACCTAGTAATAAAAAGCGCAGCATAGGACGGCCACCGACTAGGTGGACAGACGACCTGACTAAGATCGTAGGCAAGGGCTGGATGCGGGCCGCTTCCAACCGGTCCTTGTGGAAATCAATGGGGGAGGCATTTGTCCAGCAGTGGACGTCCTATGGCTGAGATGATGATGATAATGAAAAAACCTAGATTAGAAAACATAAATATAATCAAGTAGATCAAAATTATCTACGATATAACCAAACCAGGTTGTGCAATCGATACCGCGTACTTTCAAAAAAACCGCTTAAAAAAAGTCTTGCATTCAAAAATATAGGTATCACACAAATCGCCGTCTCAAACGACAAAAGCTTGCGACAAACGCTCGCAACAATAGCAATTGCGCAAATCTCCACCCCACCAAAGCTTAATAATTGTTTTGTAGAAGGACACAGCGCTATCGTACTGCCAATCGGTTGTTGACTTGCAGCTGCCATTTCAGTTCTTTTTAAAAATAGAACGTATTATAGACATTGTTTTGGTTCAATACTTATTTCTCTTGTTTTACGCTCCGAAAAATTCCATTCTAGGTCTAGTGTCAAATTAACCACGTCTGCTAAGACGAGGGTACTCGTTGCCGGAAACAAAATTATTCACAGAAACCAATTGCGTAAATTTTACTAATGGTCCCGTAAATATTAAATATATGTAATAAGCATTTTATATGTTAAAGTATCGTTGTTGTCTCAAAAATTACTTAGGCTGAATTTATACTGTATAAAAAAATTATTATTACTATCACAGATTTGACAATTTTCATGGTAAAATTTATTTCAATAGATTAAAAAAACATTATAGTGCATAATTTATTATAATTTAAATAATCCATCTTTGATATGAAAGCAATAATATGTAGGTATTTAAAACGGTAATGTATTTGTTATTGTTATTGAAATTTATGAAGTAATTACCTAATGTTAGACGTACTTATTTGAATTTATCTACAAATACAGCAATATAAAATGTAATTTCTGAAAGATAAGATGTTTAATTTGATAAGCCGCCTCCACAAACAGATAACGGTCCAGTTACATAGTTACGCAGTTTTAAATAACTTAAACAGCACATGCTAAACATTTACAAAACTTAGTGTATAATTCTCACATTTTCACAATATTTATTACGAAGTTTATCAACTGGAGTTCACTGCATAAACCAAATGGAAGTTTTAATCTCATGAATAAAAACATACTATTTAGCGCTCCACTCGCTACGTCTTCGGTTCTAGAGACGTAAATTACGCCGAGTAATAATTAACTCTACTACATCGAAGCGAAGAATCAAAATCGTTTATAACCATCATCGGGCTTATTCCTGTTCGTCGATGTAGGGTAGTTCTACGCGAACGCATTTCCGGTCGAACGCTGCCGGGAAAAAGCCATTTAAAACAAAAAAGAGAAAAAATAGTACGCGCCTCGCGCCGCTCGGACACTTCCGGTGGGCGCCATTTTTTCTGTATTGCCAACAGATAAAATCTTTTCGGTCTACTGCGCGAACGACCGCTTTGTTTTTTCTCTTTATTTTGATCGGTTTCAGCAAAATTAGGCTCATTGTCAAAAATATTAAGCCTTTAAAACGGTGCTGATTAAAATTGAAAAACGCCATTATCTCAATTTTGTTACGATTTAAGGGAAAATAAATATGGCTGGATATTTTTAATCAGCTGTACTTAGTATATATGTTCTATGTACAATAGTTTATTAGAATGTATTAATATATCACTAAAGCGGTCACTTTTAATAAAACATTGTAAAGAGACGTAGTTGATGGTTGTCAAATCTTCGCCACTTGAGACAAATACCTGAGCGACTAAGTTTCGCAGGGTGTCTACAAGATGGCGCTTATTATACTATTCAACATATATTTCATTTATATTTCTTGGTGCTTAGAAAACTTTGAAAATACAAAACCTTATGAACCAATAAATTTTTAATCAAATTGTTATAGCCATTACTGAGATAAACATACTCGTTCAACAGCTGTAAAAAGCGGTAACAAGCTATGTAAACTCTTAAAAGGAAACTTCGCTTGCATTTAATTTTTGAAACAATGAATATCACAATTAGTGTAGTGAACATTTGCATTGCCACAAAATTCAACCGTTGAACTTATGTAAATTGGATAGCTGTTCAATGTTGAATATTCAAATTGATGTCATTATAACATTCGGCCGGCCGTTTGGCCACCGGCCAGTTACTGGCATGGGCGAATATGTAATGTAATGTGTAAATTAAACTTTTCTTCCAATTTTTTATCTCACACGCGAGCCAAAGCTTGGTTTGAATCAGTAACCATGTTTTAAAATGTTTCAGAGTTGTAGAATTTTATCAAGTTAGTTTAGTATTGCGGTACTTGACTGAAGTTTATTTATACATATTAACTACCCAATTTGATTGAAAGAGAGATTTGAATTTTGATTTGATTTTGATTTTGAAGAATAACCGAATACCAAGATACCCACCTGACACATCGCTGTGTATATGTAGTCATAAGGTCCAGTGGTTTTGGACGAATTTGTGATTTTTTCTAAACTGTTTAATAATATTAATAATACACCAAAATATTTTAAAAAAATATTCCGCTCTTACTTGCTTATCACTTGGTTCCAATGTGATATCAGTAAACTAAGTCCAGAAGTGGTTTGAAAACCGGTCAAGCGTAAATTTGACATGTAAATGAAGAGTTCCGTACTATCGTGCAAGATAGGATATAATTATATAATTATATTTGGTTGACGTCTCAGGAGACCGAAGAGCTGGCAGCTTCCTCACTAAACGTATTAGCCTATACAAAGAGGGAACGCTGCCAGCATCTTGGGTACATTGCCGCAGGGGCCCGTTTTAGATTTAATTTAGTTTTTATTAAATTTGTAAGGTTTTTATTTTAAGTTAGATTATTTTATTGCTATTCTAAATTATTTTTAAATTATGTTAATGTTACCTTGTTAATGTTGTGATTATATAGATAAAGAGGCAATAAATTATGTTAAAATATCAGCTGTGTAACTATTGCGGATAACAACCCTTTGAAAGACCTACAGGCAGTGGAGTCTCAGTAATAGGGCTAAAGCTCAAGTGAACCTTGTTTGTTATGTTATTTTTTTAATTATTTTTTATTGTAGTGTTGTATCACATGTATGAATAAATCTATTTCCTTCTTCTTCTTATCTTAGATATAGTGCGTAAACATAAAAAATAATATTTTGATGCGATTGGCCCCATTACCTCAAATTTAAATATATTACATAGAGGATGGAGTACTTCAATACGTTATGCTTACGTTTGACCGCCGTGTCCCCTGATGTTAAGTGACGACGCGATCTAAGGTGTATGTGTAAGGTACACGCAAACTTAGAAGGTACTTATTCACTCGCAACTTGAAGTCTCCAGGGATGCTCCCATCAGAAAACAGACTCAGGCAGTTCTGGTGTTAATGAGCAACAAACATCCAATTGACACAAATAAATAATTATTATTTAAGAATATAATTTAACGTACACAACACAAATATTTGTATACATTTATTGTAGTTAATTATAATTCATGAGAAATTAAACGAATTGTTCCAGTTTTAAAATTGTAGAAAATCAAATCTTTGACTTCTTTTTTTTTATATGTATCTAATATATATTATTTCAATCATCACCCATTGCATCCGTTCTGGACCTTAATATTCTCCTGACGCTTTTTATTTTGTATCCTTGCCATCCTTATACATAATATGTATATTTTGTAATGTAAATGTGTATATTAACATATAACTGTTAATATACACATTTAACGCAGTTGTTTTGTCAAAATATATAAAAATGACCACTAAAAAGTATTGATTTCCACGAAGATAATATAAAAACAGGTATTTTAATAATGTACTAACTTTGATATTCTTTTATTTTCCTTTCATCAGATCATACAATATATATAGCTCTAACAAAAACTATCTAAAATGATATTGGATAATATGGCGCATCTGAAATGGCGAAATAGATCGTCATGACATTATTTGGGAACTAGAATAACACATCGAGAAATCTAAATTTAAAAAAAAATTGGACAGCTCCTCCGGGAAAACTAGAATATTTCGAGAAGAAAAGGGTGAAATTGTAGTCCACGCGGGTGAACCCACCAGCTGCGGCAAGTATTTTTATAAGTTTTTATTTTTAAGTTTAAAAGTCATAAGAAAACTAAAAGGTACCATAAATCGGCATACAAATGAAACCATTCAGCTATTATAATAAACTACAGAGCACATTTAGCACTAGCTGTCGATAAACATCGATTTTAACGATAACAATCGATTTTTAAGATAAGACAAGATGGAATAATTTAAAGTTATTCACAATTTTATGTTTGAATAAATAATGAAATGTGAAATACAACCTGTGTTTTAGCGCTGTGCTGAGTAGAATAAAATATCGATATATTATTTGTAGCATTGATTGTGTCGTTTCGCGTGACTCAAGTCTATGTCGCAGAACCGGTGTCTGTGCCTAACGCCTCTTTCAAAAATAAATGATGACATAAATAAAATTTTATTTGTTATAAATATGTATCATTTGCGTTAATATTTGTAGACATAAATATTGGAGACATTTAGCGTAGTATAATGTCTCAAAAACCTAACCTAATATTAAATCTGACGTCAGAGAAAACCGGGAGAAAAAAACATGACTGTCAAATTCCCTCGGATGTTGCCTGAACAAAACAGCACTTTAGCCGAAAAAAAAAACAGAAAAAGAAAACTAGAAGAGCGTTCTCGATTCAAAAATTGAATTGATCGCCCCATTGTATTCCAAATGTATCATTTGAGCTGTTATTATGTACGCTCTCTAGCGTTATACAACTGGTAATCCAATACTTTTGTATGGAAGGCACTTAACCCTCACCTCAGGTACGAAATGTCGCATGTGACCGAGTTAATTTATATGCAATTATATATTCGAGTCCTTGTATAACAAGGTTGTTTATGTTCATCATTTGAATTATTTATTACCAAGT
The DNA here is from genome assembly GCA_934044485.1 of Apeira syringaria. Lineage (NCBI taxonomy): Eukaryota > Metazoa > Arthropoda > Insecta > Lepidoptera > Geometridae > Apeira > Apeira syringaria. The sequence goes on along the minus strand of OW203665.1, from coordinate 5,822,532 downwards.
CATACCTAGTTGGTGTTAAAAAACTTGTACGGTAGTGTTAGCCTTCAAAAAAATTGATTTGATCCCTGATGTTGTAATAATAATTATTGAAGTTTCTGGTAGTTGAAAATCGAGCCAATACTGCTAATTATGAGTCCTCAACGAGTGTATGGAGTTTATACTATGTGGGCTTATGGCATATTAACTAACGATCGGCAGTTCCTACGGCTTTCTTTGGTGAAACTGGTCTATTGAGGATATTCTAGTGTATGCCACTCACATCTCGAGTGAGACCATAGATAAATTATGAGAAGAGTTTTCTATTCATATCTGGATAGAATATGATACGGTATGGCTTGGTGTTTTTAAAAGCTATCCTTTTATGGTATTCCTATTTCTATTGTTCGTCTGTACGGGACAACTTGGGTAATGTTTTTTTTTAACTTTTTGGAAATCTTTTGTTTCTGGCATTCGTTGATACCTCCGGTAATATTTATGATATTTTTGTCTGTTGCATTTCGGAGTTCGTATTTGGCACGCTTGGCGATCGATATGTGTAGACAAAATTTTCCAGATCCTTTTTTCGCGGTGGTCTGAGGGTTAATACATTTATTGAAGGTTATTGGTTAACTTCAAGAACAGCTGGAAACTAACAAGACAAATTCAACAATATGTTGTAACAAATCGGAACCTATCGGCGGCGACCGCAAAAAGTTCCAATTCATTGGAACCATCAGAGGGCGAGTTAAGAAAAAAAAATTGAATACCAACCACAAAAACCTAATCGGCTATAACATTGAGGAAGTTGCGTATAAACGAGCGTGATAAATTAAATAAACAAATTTATAAAAACTGCTCCGAACAGACGGACGGAACGTTTTGTTGGGTATTGCGGTCGGCAGGTACGGAACCCACGCGCATACAGTTTAATCCTATTAGGAGGCTTTGTGATTGGCTAAATAATTTATTTTAGATTTCATTCAATTTTTTTTAAAAGATATTTCCAGGGTGTATCCAAGGTTTTGTTATCAAATTCGGTTTGGTGACTCGTTATTATCTAAATGATACATCATCTTTTCTTATATTATATACTAGCTGCTCCCCGCAGTTTTACCCGCGTGGTGATGATTAATGATGAAGATGATGATGAATTAGCCTATGTTATTCCGGGATCTGAAGTATCTTCATACTAAATTTTATCCAAATCCGTCCAGCCGTTCTGGCGTGATTGAGTAACAAACATCCATTCATCTATCCATCCAAACTTTCAAATTTATAATATTATTGGTATACTATTATTGACTGGCCGGTTGGCGCAGTTGGTAGCACTCTGCCTTCTGAGCCGCTGGTCCCGGGTTCGATTCCCGGACAGGTCAAACATTTGTGTGTATGAACATGTCTGTTTGACCTGTGTCTGGGTGTGTATATATGTATGTAAGTATATATATCAGTCATCAGGTTACCATAGTACAGGCTCCGCCTAGTTTGGGACCTAAAGACCTTGTGTGAATGTTAATAAAAAAAAAAAAATATATATACACACACGCTTAATATTAACAGCACACCACAATACTTTTCATCATCAGCATCTCAGCTATAGATTAGGTATCCACTGCTGGATACAGGTCTCCTCATATCTTTTTATTTTTCAGAGGAAGTAGCCAGTACCCGCCTGCCACGCTTGGCAGGTGGGTTGGCGAGCGCTGTATGTTGATTATATCCGCAGAAGGCCACCTTCTGGTACGTGATCCCTTAGCCGACTCTTACGGCACCCTCGGGTAGAGAGAGATGAGGGGAGTACACTTCTAGGCCGGTACCCCACGGCAATACATTATTGAATCATCCTAAAGCTTTTAAACAGAAAGAATTCAGAAAAATAAACTGTATTTATTTTTATACAAAAGTTCGTATTACTCGTTCTCACATCAATCACCGTTTTATAAAACGCTCAAACATGAGAATGATTTTCATTTAAAACAATATTACAAAACCAGAATGCAAACTCAAGAGAACAAAGTTTGTTGGAACCCAAACCGAGGCCCTCTATGAGGCCAATTGAGGTTCTTATGGCCATTTGTAACAAACATAAAGACCCTTTATATTTTGAGTAAACATACTTGAGTATTGTTTTTATTTAAGTGTATAATAATACTTTGGTGCAATGGTTTGGTGTTTTGAGGGATGTTAATCTTAGGGTATAATACCCGGGGTCATTGAGACGGTCGCCGGATCGATTCTTCCCCACTTCTTGCTCAAGTTTTCGGAAAAGTGACAGCGTCACAAAAGTAATGGTTTTGTCCGTAGCATAATCGTAAGATTTTTTTATTGTCAAATTACATCCTTGTAGATTTTCATACAAAATCTTGGTTAACCTTTTTATAAAAAAAAAATGCATACAGTTAATAAAATTGCTACACTTGCCATAGACATACCGAATTAAAAAAAATCATTATATTGTGATTAGCGGAACATTCCGCTAATCACAATGCAGATTATATGTATAACCGAAGATAGATATTATTCATGATTGTAGAGAAGGGATGGCCTTTAAATATAAACTTTTGCATCATAGATTATCATAGATAATATAGATTCAGCCTTTTCTGTTTGAACTCGATACGCCTGGGACTGGCAACCCAGATAAAGGGCATAATAAATGTACGAGTATGTATGTCTGTAATATAAAAAGTGTTGTGCTTAATATTCAACTGATTTTTATACGGTATTTAATGAAACCTAAATCCCAAATATAGAAACCACACTTTCACTGTCAATCCGTGAGTGATTCTTATGACCACCGATAGTCGGTAGAGATAATAAGATTTTATACGATAATTTTAAATTTTATGTTAATCAACAGATAGAGAGATCTTATCAAGTTTCACTTAATTAAAGCCAATTTCTACAAAAATCACCTAATAAAACTTAATAATTTATTGCATCTATTTCAGTACGTCTGCAAAATACATCTAAGGAAAATGTGGTAAAACTATGTCGTCTTTACTATAACGATATTTAAAATAAACGTCTTTGATAACAGCACTTTATTTATTCAACATTATGTAATGTACATTTATTTTAAGCTTTAGCATATTTCATACTTATTATTACTAATATATGTATCTTGTTTGCTTAAGTCACTTTGTTAGCAGTCGGGGATCAAATAAATTTGATACTTATATTTTTATTTTAGAACTTAGATATTATATTCTCGATACGGAAAACTAATATTTTTATTCTGAGAAGATTCCTGAGGGGCGTTATAATATACAAATTTAGTCGCATACTAGACATCGAAATGATTTCTACTTTTAATTCATTTTCATTTAAAGTATTCATATATTTCATCTGTGATTTCTCACAGCCAATGATTTTTTATTGATTGTCTAAATGTCACACTTGCTATTATTTGCTAATTTAATTAAATATAGTCCATTAACCCTACTTTCTACCTATATGAAATATTATGGAATTCAAAATTTAGTATACACGCAAATACGTGCTGTGAAGTATAAACCTATTTACGATCATTGAACTTTCCATAGCTGCGTAAAATATGATAATTAAAAACGTAAAATATCACAGCTAGACGAATACTTGGCGACGAAACCCGAATGATTTATACACCCGCCTGAATACACACATCAACGAGTAGAAGATAGTATTAAAAAAATATAATATTTACCTATAGTATCAAATCATTGCGGTTGTGTGACGGCAACCGCGTTGGTAAATAGCAATTCGCTTGTGGGGATCGCATTTTCACCGATATCGATCACGTCACAACGTATTCAATTAATGCTAAATAGAAATTGTGTTGATTAAAAGTATGCAGGTATAAATATTTAGCCATTATCATTAAACCTTATTAAAGCAGATTACCTTATTAATTTCCGAAATTGAGAACAATTGCTGTTGAGCCGTTCGCGAATATATCAATATTATGTTATATTTTCAATATATCAACGCTAGATCTATACTGTATAAAAAAAATACATGGGGAGGCGGTACTGGGTTTGACAAACGCTACTGCAACATTCCCGTATTGTGTCCCCGGTATTATGCCTTCAACGTCTAAAATGGACACTCCCATTGGGCCCTTTGTCGCTCCTTCCGTATAATTAGGGCACAGCAACACGAAGCTGAGATGCTTTAAGCGACGATAAAGTATACATTTCACAAGAAAAAATCTCGAGAGCTCTCATCGAAGGGTCTGACTCGCTGACAGTTAATTTTCGTCATTGTAGCGCTACCGATACACATTTTGTCCTTTTTCGTATTTCGTATATATGAGTCCTGGATTGGTAAAAGTGTTTTTGTTCATTGTTTTCTCACCAGGGGCTGGGAGAGCCGTGAGAATTGTTTCTTCCGGTCACTTGACATATAAACTTTAATCAAATTGACTAACAAATTTGGTATTCATTTCGATAGGTTGAGAAATTATGACAAAATTATACTGAGATAAGTTTATCGTTAAGATAAAGGTCGCACTGTCCGTCTTTATCTTACTGAATTGATAAGTAAACAGATTGAATTACAAATGGCGTAGATACACCTCGACGTAGATTATCTTATGCCAATGCATATTATGTAAAGTATCTCAACTCTATAGTTATTAGATTTTTAATAAAACCAGTAATATCCGATTAAGGGACCAAATTCATATCTAGAATTTATTTGACCGTTTATTGATGTTATCAAAGTCGTAATTCATTTTGAGACAATCGGTTTTGGTTTTATGACACATTAGCCGGTCATAGGGGGACGCGTAGGTACCCCCGGGTTATGTGTCACTAAGATACTGTCAAACGATCCCGTGGGAGTTTATCCCGGGGGTGACCCGAGATTGGCTTTTGCGACTTGATTCATTTTCAAAGCTAAATCAACCGAAATGACAATATATTACGATTTTATTTAACACTAGTGGACTACGGTTTTCCCGCTACCTGAATTATTCCACGGGAACTATACTTTTCCTGGATAAAAAGTAGCCTATGTGTTAATTTAGGGTATAAACTATCTCCATTCCAAATTTCTTGCAAATCAGTTCAGACGTTTCAGCGTGCATTAGTAACAAATATACAAACGGCAAACGACAGACAAACTTTCGCCTTTATAACATTAATATCATTTTCTGTTTTCGGGTCAGCGAACTTCCTTAGTGTGCATAAGTGAAATACGTTTGAACTAATTCATATATATGAATGTTAATCTGGTGATAACTGTCGCGGTACACAGCGTGGCGCGTGTCTCGTAATATCTGTATATATTTTGTCAATACAATCAAATATTATAATGTAGACATTTTGATGTGAAGTTATGGTCCATTCCCGTAACATGGGTATTAGTTTGCCACAAAAAAATAAAAAAAGCTGGTTTTCAAGCAAGTATGCTATAAACAAACACTTTTTTATAATAGTGCAGCGTATTTAATATCTACCAATAAAATTATTGGTTTTGTAATTAAATATCTACACAGGTATTTTTACGCGTATCAAAGTTGAATAATTTGAATAAAAATTAATATATTTTATTAATAGTTTATGAATCATTCGATTTTAGAAATTAATTTTAATTTCTACATGGCAATACTAATAGTTTAGAGTAATTACGCCTAAAGACGAAAAAATTCAGATAGACCCATTCATACTGTTTAGCCCAGAAATTGGCATATTTTTTTTGCTTTGGCTTCGATGACTGGTGATATATTTCAAATTATTGATAGCATGAAAACAAATTTCCGCCGGACGGGCAGGCTGAGTTTCACCATGAGGCTACATTTTTAAACTGTTACTTAGACATACAGTTAATGTAGTAAAAAATACAATTAATGTTTAAAAAGTTTAACCTTCGATTAGAATATTATTCCTATTTCCCTCTGTGCATTATTATTCTAAGGCCATCAAACAGAACACACTAGCGAAACTCTAATCAGCAGAATTAGAATATTCTGGCACTCAACAAGCAGACGCCAGCGATTTCACAATACTTACTCAACTCTTACTTCAGCAGTAGTAAGAGTTGAATTAGGTTTAAGGTTTGAGTTAGGTAGAGTACGAAAGTGTGCCCGTAGTCCTGGAACTACAGTTCCTGGAAGAACACCGTGGTAGGTTTTAGTCGGTAGGGGACCCTGGCTGCTGTGGGTGTAGTCAGGGTTGGGGGCCTTCTCAAGCCGCCCTCGATCATCACCATGGTCGTGATGCTCGAGCAGAGTCTGACACACCCCACCAACCCTCCCCCCTGGGTTGGCGGAAGTGCGTAAAGGCATTTCCTCCACGAAAAAAAAAAAAGGTTTAAGGTTTAGGTTTTTAGGTCACAATAAATGTTCATTTATGTTAAGATATTTATACTAAGTTGAGTTCTATTGCACGAAATAACGGACTATAAAAAAGACAAAGATCTGCCGCATTTATCTCAAAAAGTGAACAACCCACAATATTGATAAATCATTTTCCTCAATTAAAATCAACAAATCCAAATTAAGCTTTACCTAATAAAACTAGTGGATTCCTTCAATTTACATGCAAAACCAAATACGCTTCTAATTACAGTCAATAAAAAGGAATCAATACAGAAATGCTTTTATTAAAAAATAATGTTTATAATCTATGACAGAAGTCGACATTTGCATAATTATGCAAACATGATTTCGATCATGATTATTTAAAAACAAAACGATAAAATCTATAATCTAACAACTGTCAAAATGGAGCTAATATTATATATGCCTATAAATTCAATTCTTATAAATCAATCGCGCATATATTAACAATGACCACGAATAATTTAGTGAAATCACATCACACTTCCATGATATATATTATAATTAATTTCTACGTTTCATCGCTTGTCATCTATTTCTTCCTACATACACTTCTCAGATTTGTTAAGTGCACGTCTACGATTGTTAAAAAAAAATACACGGAAGCAGCCGCGATTGACTAAAATATTTTGAATATACGATCGACACTAAATATAACGACATCGTTTATAAAGAATGGCATAAATACTTTTTAGGGTTCCGCGCCTCAAAAGGAACCCTTATGGATCACTTTGCTGTCCGACCGTCCGTCTGTTAAGATCCTTTATCTCATGAACGCATGGAGGTATACTCCAGTCTAAAGTCTCTTGAAGCTGTAAAAATTAAAACTTCTAAGTTAACGTTAAAAAGATACCGTCGTTTATGCCGCAAAACAACGTTTATTTCGTATGAAAAGGCGTCATTGGCACAAGTTTAAAAAGATTTTTAATTATATTTATTATATATAGTATTCGATTTATGGGGAAAAAAGACCTTTATATTTGAGTAAATAAAAAACTACTTTTGATAATACCATTTTATATACTTACAAATTTGTACGGAACCCTTGGTGGAAGTTTATACTGTATAGATCTAGTGTTTGACAATTATCACACTTGATGGTCAGTAACGATGTAGTCGAAGATATTATCACGTCAGATCTAGAATAGTTACTGGCTTTGATAACTGTGTTATCTTCACCGTAAGCTCAAAATATTGGTGAGACCAGAGCGAATGTCGAACCAGAGCGTCCGTCAATTTGACAGCCGACACTCCCACCGCTGAGGTATCATCGCTTCAAAATATAAAGTATCTGTACTCTCACATTCAAATATAAGAATACAGATACTTTAGGACCTGAAATGCCACATATCATCATTTATCCTAAAATCTTTAGGATATCTCATTGACCGCTTTTAAATAAGCCAGCTACTGATCGAGACGCAGTCTACTGAAGTACGATACTGCAGTAGACTGCGTCTCGATTAGAAGCTTAATCTGTGTTTGTTTGTCATCTCTTGTACCGTACAAACGAACACAGCTTAAGTATTTTTGTCAAATTAATCAGATGTATGGCTATATTTTACAATGCGGAGTAAAGTCTTAAAGTTTTAGTAGTATATTTAAAACAAAACTCATTCGGATCTTATTTTTACAAACGGCGTTCTATGTAAGATTTATGTATAGCATGCGCTATAAAGAAGTATAAAAATCGTCTTTAGATATTTTATATTTAGTATTAGATATTTTATGTAAATTGATATAAATATGATGAATTACTTGGTGAAGTAGTAACTAAAATATTCAGCGTTACGCACGCGTGTAGATCAACAACTTTTAGATAATATATATTCAGTTAGTTCTTCGTTTTGAGTAGTCATAATAACGAATATGTATATTCTTATATTTCATATAATAATTTCTATCATTTGTGACGTAGGTAATAAACTTTATTATCCTAGACAACATAAATTTCATCCTACTAATATTATAAAGGTGAAAGTTCGTGTGTGTTTGTTACTTCTTCACGCTCAAACGGCTACACCGATTTCGATGAAATTTGGTATGTAGAGACTTCAGGTCCCAGAACAACTTCTAGGCTACCTTTCACCATCATCATCACCCCGCGGGTAAAACGGGAAAAGGTGGATCATGGCTGTACTTATTCCTAAGCCTTAGTAGCCCCGCTGTAAACCCATGTTTATGAAGTAAATTAAGTGGTCGAAGAGTCAATTCAAGAGAGACGGTTGCCGTGGCGAAATTGTCAGTGACATTTACTTCTGTGTTTCTGGGACGCTGGGTTTGAATCCCGGCAGGGGCAAACGTTTGTGCGATTAGTGTATATGGATGTTTGACCCGGGTCTTGGGTGTTTGTGTGCTATTATTGTGTGTTCCCATGCCTCCCGCGATATTTTAGGGAATCTCTCTCAGCTATGTGCGTCCACTGCTGGACATATGCCTCCCCCATATAGGGGGGATTTGCCAATTCTCGCCACGCTTGGCAGGCGGGTTGGCGAGCGCAGTAAGATTTCCGATCCTCAGAAGGCGCTGCTGTCCACCTTCTGGTACGTGGTCTCTTAGCCGACTCTTACGGCACCCGCGGAAAGAGATGAGGGGAGTACTATTCTAGGCCGGTACTACCACGGCCGAATCGAATACATTTATAAAATATAAGAGGTATGTACTCACATTATGTAATTTGTAGTATAACCCACACGCGTTACAAACGGGTTCTCCATTTTGGTTGCGCCTCCAAAGCGTTGTCGTGGTGGTTTTGCAATTGGCACACGAAGTCCCTGCCCGCCGCGCCGCACTCTGGAGCGACTGTCGACAAGCGACAACATTTCATTATCACTATTACGCTAATCAAAATAATCTATAGGGAACAAGGAATGAGTCCATAGATAAGTAACCAACGAGGCGTTCCTTAAAAAAAAATACCAAAAAATGGAACCGACTTCAAAACTTAAAAGTGTAAAATAACTTGTTGAAGCGGGTACGATGATAGTTCAAAAGTAACTGATATCAAAATATTGTGCTCATGGTACCGACTTTGACAAGTTACTTCATACTTTTGAGTGTTGAAGTCGGTTCCATTATTTGGTAAAAATATTTTTTCACTCTTTTGAGCGACTTTTGTTACTCATGGGATCAATAAAATTGTCATTGTGGTGAAGGTATGTTCACCGATGTCTTCACCCGCTACTATAATATCGTCTAGGTATAAGCACGCATTTTTCAGTTTCCGGAGTGTAACTCAAAAACTGCTCGTCTGATTTTGATGAAATTTAAATGGGACCACACGGCCCCACAAGCACTAGCTTTCAAATAAAAAAAAGAACGATCAAAATCGGATCACCCGGTCGGAAGTTATGCGGTACAAAACATTTTTTAAAAAATAACATTCGGGTCAAATTGACAACCTCTTTTTTTGAAGTCGGTTAAAAATAGTTCTAAAATACTTAATAGATGGCGGAATAGTCATATAAATTTATCTGTTATTGTCGATTGAGAGAATAATTACAAAAAGAATTCAGTTGGTAGAAGCAAGTAACACGAGAATATTCTAGGATCGATAAACAAATCATAAATAACAAAAATCACCAGAGTCACAAATCAGTAAGAGAAAATAGGTAGCAGAACTATTTTGAATACTATATAGTACCATCTATGAGGTACTTTTGTAAACACTTAATGCTAGTATCTTTTTTTTAGAAAACGCCTCATTGGATGATCATAATCTCTTTTGTATTTTTAAGCCATCGAGCACCTAGTCCAAAGAGATTCAATAAGACTTTCGTTACTACCTACCTAATAAATTCTGCGAACGCAACGTTCGATTGGACATAACAAGTTTTGACTGCTCGGAAATAATTATAATCTGTGTTGTATGTATTGCTTCCGGGCTGTTTGGCCGTGGTCTTAGTGAAATTTGTGTTCCAGACGTTTCGTCGATCACTGCGGTCGACATCTTCAGTGGTTCAAGTCCGAGCGGTGACAAGAGCGTAGAACTCTCCTTCGCGGCGTCTTCTCTGTTGCTGACACAAGTTTCACTTAGACCACGGCCAAACAGCCCGGAAGCAATACATACAACATGCTACGGCGGCCGTGAAAGCCTTAGACTTTACAATTATAATGTGCTTTTCTTGGTCAGTACTGCATTAAGTGATCTTCATTTGAATCTCTAACTACTTTATTTTACAATTCTTTCCTCCAAAATCACGAGATAGTTACGAAATAAGACAGTCATTTCTCTCTTTGGGTTCGTTGCTGGAATTTCTAAACACACACATTTACCTATTGATGGGCGTCCAAAGCGACATTTGCCAAATCGCAAAATCAACTTTAGTGTTATAAAACACGATTTTAACTTCGATCTTAATCTCTCTATCTAATAGCTAACGTTTAAAATCATATATATTCATATAAAGTCGACAGGTTTCGCTACCAAATCCTGGCGTGATGAAATCTGAATATTAAATAAACATCATATAAATATTATTCTGAACCAAAACATAAAACCTGGCAATACAATTCTTTTTATGTCAATACAGATTTAGGTGAGTGGCAATGGAAGAAATAAAAAAAAATCGCTCATGAAATTTACAACCCCATTAATGTAAGGACAAAACAATGAACGTAAAATACGACAATATATCGAAATAAAACAAGGAGACGCGGCAAAAAGTGAATATTCGAATCGAAAAAGCGAGGTAGCTATCGACGGGCTCTCTTGCGCACCTGCCCATTACTACCCGTCAATCAAATAAAAAAATATCCTCGGCATGCGGTGGCCGTTTTATACAGTCCACAAAAGTGCCTCACTCAATTAAAAGTGCATTCGTCCTAACCCGACACGAAAATAAAAAGATAACGCGCAATCCGACTCATAATAAATCCATTAATTTGTCATGTCATTTTATCGAACAAAAAGACGTGCTCATAGATGATGGTTGAGACGACTTTTGGTTTGTGTATTCGATTCCTGGTAACTAGTATCGGATACTACCAAAGATTATCGTGACCGCGGCAGTGTATTGTCCGATTTAATATCGTAAGTGACTGTTAGTTCCAGACGAAATGGTACTGTCGAGCACAAAAGTATTATATTCCAAAATTATTTCCTTGATATCAACTTTGCATACATTTAACTACTTATTATATGACCTGTCGTTTGTACAGATATTGATGTGTCGATATAGTATGATATAACGCATGCACCGTCATATCTTCCCGACACATCAAAACACAAATCGCAGGTTCTCTAACCTTGATAGAGGTCACATTTTGGTGCTGTCTGGGGTAGAAACTTTGGGCCCAAGGGACTGACCAAAATACAGGTCTGTATTTTGCTAAAGCAATCATTCTCACTATACAGCGGGTAATGCAGCTAGCATTTTGGGCATTGTTGTCGAAAATGCAGGACCAACTATACAGTATATAGGCTGTTGATACATACATCAACAAATTTTAAATAACTCTATTTAAGTTATATTATCATTTTTATTTTAAGGTTTAGTTTTGAATTCCAGATAGTTTTCTAAGATAAACAGCAATACATGATATTACACAAGAGATAAGTACATATATTTGTTATATACTGTAAGTAGTTTTACCTTTTATCTTAAAGAACAAGGAAACACTTGAGGTATTACCTCGTATTGCTCCCGCCTCTACAATATCTACATTGCTACTGTTAAGATTAGATAAAATCTTTTACTTATTAATAGATTCTTATGATGGTGAAAAATATATGTATGTCGTGGAACATACTCAGAGATATTGAAATAGTGACTTTATTTTAAACAGATCAAATTATAAACATTAAAGGTTTTCAAAATAATTCCTCAAAGGAGACAGAACAAATTAACGGATTCGGCTAAGACTCAGAATTAATTTCTCCGCAGCTGCCATGGCTCAAAACGAATTTGACATTTAGATCAAGTCTACGGTAGTTTAGCGGTAAAACAATAACTAGCATACACATAGATATACTGGTTATTTGAGTCTAAGGCAAGTTTATTAGATTTTTGTCTAATCTATGTCGTTTTATTTACCCATCCACTCTTAGCATCGAAACCCTGAGCAATCGAGCATCCTTTTTTCTAGCTCTCCCACTGCATTTTCTACTATGTAACTTCTACTGTAACTACATCTCCAATATCCAATTTTAATTTAAACTGAAACAAACTCACTAACCATGTATAATCGGATGACTGTCACATCGTTTAATATGGCAGACTTTGGTACTTACATTTCATAAACTGTAGAAAATTGTGCGCGCGACAGTACATTGGAATACCTAAATATTAAATGGTTCGCGTCAATATTCGCCGCGTCATGGCAGCCTTTGTGCCAGAATGGGCTTAGTGCTGGCCATATTAGCTCACTCTACATACGGGTCCACTGCTGGGAGTAGGAATGATGAGCATTGCTCAATGCATTGAAAATAAACTATATACAAAATATCAACTTTTAGTAGCGAACTCAAAACGCCTCTTTTACTACACGTTACTGTGTTAATGAAAGAAACGTAGGATTCTATACATAAACGTGAATCTTAAAATGTTTTAATAAATATTAAACAATATTTGGTACACTCAAGAAAATGATGAACTCTTTAATCACTATTAACTATAAAACATTTTGGTGGGACACATTAAATTCTTACCAATTATTAACGGAATCAAACTTACACTAATTAGCTTTAATGCATTTCTGTTTATAGCTTCATAAAAGTCATAAAACTGATAAAATAGTGAAAGTTAAGCTTTCGATATCGGCAACGCCAGAACACTGATCGATCAGGACATAAAATCTGCAACGATATTACTGGTGAGTTTACGACTCAATTACCCAAATCCGATTTTATAATCTACTGATAAGAGTTCCCATCAACTTATAAAGGGTGGTGCATGATGCCAGGGGACTGACTCAACTAACTCCCAAGGGACTGAGCATGGAGGGCTCAGCTAAGCCGATTACAGAAGTCACCACCCGAGTAAGGGGGGTTTTATTTCCGTGGAAAAACGCCTGTTTACTCGTAATTTTATAGGCGAATTACTTTCGCTCTTCAAACGCTGATGTAGCTGGAAAACGCCGTAAAGTTTGCGTCTGGGATTACTTTTATTTTGGCCATTTTTACGGACTTATCACCGATGAAAACAATGGAATGAAACACACTACTATAATAATGGAAAATTTACATTTTGACGGTCGTCGTGGCTCAGTGATCAGCGACACTGACTTTGGAACCGCGACCTCGGCTTCGAATCCCGGCCGGGGCAAACATTTCTGTGATGAGCAAAGATGTGTGTTCTCGGGTCTTGGATGTTTGTGTATTGTCATTGTGTGTGTATATGTCTCCCGCGACACAGGGTATCTTAGTGTGGGGGTGGGAATGTGTGAAGAAAAAAAAAGTAGACGTGTAAATGTACGTTACTGGCACACTTCTTCGCGTAGATGTGGTATAGTTTTTATACGACAACAGCTTACTAAATACTACTATTATAGTATGTTTTACATGTCAAACCAACTTAAAACTAGCTCTAGTCTACACGTCGTTTTTTGACTCAGGAAAAACAGAAAAAACAATCTAATATCAGTTACACTTAAGTAGGATCCATATAAATAATAATCGTTTTCAAGAAAACTAATCACAGCAAATGCTATTAATGATTTTGAGACACTTTAGAGTTTGTAGCAGTTACACTGGGTACACACACTTTTAAACAACTATTATATATTTAAACATATTTTAATCAAACTATTAAAGTTTGAGTTATGGCAACTTGCCAAGCGAGTATGTAACCTTATTTTAAAAAAATACGCACGGCGTTCAATTCAGCTTTGCATTATGGCTCAAAAAACTTAAAAAATCATATTGCATTCATGAGACCTATTTTTTTGATAAATCTAGCAAATTTGATCCGTGTTAATCCAGGGTATAAGCTATCTCCATACCAAATTTCATCGAAATCGGTGGAGTCGTTTGGGCGTGAAGAGGTAACAAACATACACACTTACACACAAACTTTCGCATTTATAATATTAGTAGGATAACATTCAGAATGCTAAACGAGCAGCTAGACACACGTTGCAGAATTACCATAACGGTTTATTTTCGGTAAGGAACCTTTAATTGTAGCAAATGTAATAAGTAGCTCGGATAAGTTATGGGTGCCATTAAAACTAAAAAGTGTAAGTATGAGCGGCAGGTTTTATAGCCTGACCACATGTGGCGTTGGTTTCGTCAATAATGCTATTAACACGCTCATTTTCATATTAAAAACATAATTAACTAAACGTATTCCAATTCTGATAATAAACACACCTGTCATCCATCATCAAAGCTCCTCAAGCGTTTTCATTCCACTGGAACTGTCAGTAGCAAACGTTTGTTCAATACTTTTACTTTAATATATGTTTGAGGAATAAAATTCCAAGCACGTAGACATGTCCCGAACCACGAAGAGGTTTATTAATTGTTAAAACCCATTTCACTGTCAACGACATTCCATTCGGATCGATATCTTACATACTCTCAACAACAACAAAAAAAAGCAGATAACATGCCGACAAAGTTAAAAAAACTATCACAAGCAGACAAAATCCAGTACATTTATTGTTATGTTGGTACTTAAATTCTCAGCGTAGTGTAAACTCAAAGCATGCGCTGTGACAACGTAGAGGGCTTCGTGCTATTGTGTCGGGGCAAAACATCCCTTTTGTAATGTATTGTTTGAAAATAGAACGATTATTCCGTTTATGCTGACCGTATTTAGTGGACAATTTAATCTAATATATTCTATTATTTGAAATTCTATGCTGTTTGACATAAAGACTGAAAGAATAAAGAAATGTTTAACTATTAGGAGTGTTGGAAGGAGAAGGTTGCAACGTTCCGAAATCAGATTGGAGAAGTTCTGACAAAGTGTACCTAATAACTCTTCTCTCACTTCTATCTCTTTCATAATTAAATGTTTCATAATCTGCGTTCTCATTGGTTGGTCCATCCAATGAATTTCATTGAATGAAATTAATCTCTGTTTATATAGGGAGTTTGATCAGTAACCACCAATGAGGATAAAGTAAAATGACGTTTCATAAATATTTAAAAAGAATTCGGTAAGCCGGCGGGTTAGGAGTATTATATAAACCTACGCTCAAGCTTGAAATATCCGAAGAGCATAGATGAAGCGAAGGATGTGTGTCGGGACCAAAGCAAATGGAAGGCTGTGGTTTCTGCCTACCCCTAAGGAAAAAAGACGTTACTATATTATATATATGTATGGTAAAAAATACTCAACATACACCTGTACCTATTATGATTAAATAAATCAGAGGTGCTCTTACGCTGTGACACAATAAACTTAAAGTATTATACATTTGTTGATAATTCATTTCGAAGATGTTTAATGAATAATGTTACAAGTCAATGAATATTCAATTATCATGGGCGTCACATCGAGCAGCTCAATCTCGCGTCACTACCCACAAACTGCTAATTCAATAAGCCACCCGCATTAAAAACATATTTCCATAACGTCGGGCCGCGATCCAATCAGCCTTATCTCCCCTACCCCCAAACACCTCCTAATCAAATCAAATCACAGCCTCCTTCCTAATCTATCTACCTATCTACGCTGCAACGCAAAATCATATTACAAAAAGGGATACCTAGTACGGCCCCTCATATATTTGCGAACACAAGCAAAATTTATCCCACCCGGAAGAAGCCCTCGTACCGTACATAACTACACGGTTCGTATCCGGGAAACACAGACACACACATGGACGGATCGACCACATCGCACGCACACAGAGCCGGGTATCAGCATATCTACGCCATCTAGATCCCTCTATGAGAGCCCCCGTGGGGGAGGCAATCCATTTACTGAAACTGTCTCCGCACTCAAATTTTCCTCTTATCCCACAAGGCTAGTGATCACAATCGCGCGGCAAAAACGATGTTTTTAAAGGTTTACACGGCCCCTAGCAGTGAAAGCGCGGAATCGATGTAGCCTTTACCCCTCGCCCCGCGCCAGTTTTTCCGGCGCTCCGTCCTTATCTGACCGGGGCGATTAGATAAAGAGAGATAGAGCGTGAAAATAAAGATTTTCATCGTGTTCACTCACACCACGCTAGTTTCAGTCGCACAATTATGTGGCGATTTCGTGGTGTGAGTATTTCATGTGGGTGTACTGCAGAGCGGCGCCGTTATTTAGGTAGGTATGTATGTGTAGAGACGGAAGGGCTCCAAGAATAGAGCGAGGGTCAACATAACTTTGATGTTGCGGGTAGTCTATAGAAAGTGCTGTGTAGTTGACTTATTCATAACCGAGGTATCTACGCAGAGCCTTTGAAGAGTTCCTTTACGGCACCCTGAATATTTGGTTAAGTAATAAAAAGGTGAACGGTTTATATATTGAATATAATTTATGAGTTTCTGATCGCGTTTCTATCGCGTTTATCGCCTCCTAGCCTTCTTGACGCGACTATAAAACGAAAGCAACGTTCGTAATGTTTTTCAATTTTCACTAAGATGCAGCGCCGATGACGGCCTGTCCCACCCGGCCCCTTCACAGCGGGCGCCATGTTGAGAAATTCGTTTACAATTGTTTTATGAGTGGATCGCAGTATTGGAAGGCCGTGGTTAGATTACCGTGTAACAGGCAGAAATGGGACTCGCGTGAAATTCATTTCCATTTTTAATTCGGCGGTCGGTGGGCTATGTAGCGCGGGGCTGATGGAAACATATTGGAAAGGCGGGCGGTATTGTACGTGCGGTGTTCATAGCCCGTCGATTTTTATAAGCCCGTTAGGATAACAAAGCGTGGCGGTTGGGCAATAGGAGCCGTACATTGATAGCGATCGCCGCCGCTCCGATTGACACATCAAACCTCAGTCGCTGTAAGATTACCATCGAAATACATCGGAATCGTAATCGACACGCCGACGTCACGGTGCCGCCTCATTGCGCTGCCAAATATATTTTCTTGACTATTGAGATGTTATAGTTCATCAGACATCAAACTTCATGACATATGTCACTTCTCCATGCTAAGGTTATAAGGTTGGCAAGTTTCAAACATTTACATATGAATTGAATCCTCAGTATCGGATAATATGCGTTTATATATCATTTGCAAGAAAATATGAATGGGTTTCCTTCCAACCACCAATAGGTGGCAGCACTTGCCACTTGTGTTACTGTCATGCTGTATAAGAATGAATTATGATTTACTAGTAAATGCATAGATAATATTGACATAACCCATTATTGCATAAACTAGAAATTAAATGCAGTAGTTTTAAATAATGTACAATTAACGTTTCATTTAAGTGAAGTTTTGCGTTGGATTACATTTATGGCTTTTATTAGGTAGGAAAGCAAGTAGCTTGGACATTAAGAAAATATTTTCTAACGATTCTTCAGTAGAAAGTTATTTTTACTCAATACTATTACTAACACTATCTCACATAATGGTGCCCGTCCATTAAGTGAGATAGTATACAAACGATATAGTATTTTATGATTATGAATATAGCAAAATTAAGTCCTGAACCGTAACAACAGATAAATCACACTATCACACTAATATTATAAAGACCAAAGTTTGTCTGTCCTTTGTCTATGTATAGATTGTAGGTTAGTTACTCATTCAAGCTGAAACGGCTGAACGGATTTGCATGAAATTTGGAACGAAGATATCTTATACCTTGGAATTACACATAGGCAACTTTTTATTCCGAAAATATTGTCTATTCCCGTGGTATGAGGGCATGGCACAAAAATTGTCAATACCACGTACCATTTCACCAAGGCTAACACCGCGGGGCACAGCTAGTAGCCCGTGGCTAGTATTATATAGATACGCGTGAGCGAAGTACAGTCGTGTTCGAATATGATCGATGGATTCGCGCGCAACCGTCAGCGGAGAGCCTGAGGTGAAGGTCCAGAGTTGATATCTTAATATTATTCATCTACTCGTGAGAAACATTTTATGCATACAACATTAATTGTATTATTGCAAAATAATATTCAAGGTTCGGCTGTTTTTTTTTCGTTGTTACATATTTATATGAGAGTTTTAAATGTATGTAGGTCGATCGTTGTCATTTACATTCTTGTTTATGCAACTTCGAATGAAATAATCAGTACAAGTCATAAAACACGTATTGAGAACTTACATTCAAAATTTGAAGAAATATATTCGGCTGGTAGTGGGACTTGAACCCACGATAGCAAAATACGGAGCCTGTCGCATTGCTAACTAAGCCATAGTAGCATTTGTTCCGACTATTGTTATATACGAGAGGTTGTTAGTAATTGAAAAAATTGAATACCTCCCTCATATGGACAGACAGTAAAAATATGTTTTTAACAAAAATATTAAGTCATCGCATGAATGAGCGAAAAATGAGAGCTGGATAAAAAATAATGAACATATCTATACCAACCCCTAATGCTTTCAGGCCGGCGTTGCATGTTGTATGTATTGCTTCCGGGCTGTTTGGCCGTGGTCTATGTGAAACTTGTGTTCCAGACGTTTCGTCGATCACTGCGGTCGACATCTTCAGTGGTTCAGGTCCGAGCGGCGACAAGAGCGTAGAACGCTCCTTTGCGGCGTCTTCTCTGTTACTAATGTGGAGTCAAGACTCCACATCTAATGACACTGAAGATAATGATCGACGAAACGTCTGGAACACAAGTTTCATCTAGACCACGGCCAAACAGCCCGGAAGCAATACATACAACATTTCTATATCAGTATTTAATCAATATAAAAATACTGCTCAACTGGGCTCGTAAAGTAGGCCTTATTACATCGCTTTTATGATTTATTTTCCCTACAAAGTTTAATTAGTCTTTACTGCAAGTTATATGCGAGTAAACAGAGCATTCTCAATTTATTAATGAAACGATATATACCAATATAAGCAATACATGTTTGCTTTTTCTCTCACAAATGTGTTGAAAATCGTCGTATCAAACTTGCTGCTCATTACACACTGAATAACGAATTCAACTTTGGCTCTAGCTGTAATCCACGCAGCCTCCTGTGTAATGACCAAAAAAAAAAAAGAAAAAAAAAACTCAGTTGTATCATACTATACTATTTCAATGTTTCCGTAAAGTTTTAGTGCATTGCAAATTACAGAGTGCAAACTTTTTGGCCCGAATCAAAGAAACCATCTGTACGTAAGCTTGCAACTGTCTGAAGCATAGCACAATCCTATAAATCCCACAAACGAGGCGCGACTGTACGTAAATTATAAAGTAAACCCGAATTATGTAGCGGAGGCGACTAAACGTTGGTAATTTTGCCTCGTATCGCTTCTTATAACGCGCGAATTTGCATTCAATGGAATGAAAAAGGACTCGGGCCACTCCGTGTGTGACTCTGAGATACACGGCGAGTAGGTACCACAGAGTAGTGAACTTGTGTTATACTACTATTGACTGGCCGGTTTGCGCAGTTGGTAGCACTCTGCCTTCTGAGCCGCTCGTCCCGGTTCGATTCCCGGACAGGTCAAACATTTGTGTGCATGGATGATGTCTGTTTGACCTGTGTGTGTGTGTATATAAGTATATATGTTATATCAGTTATAATTAAGGTTACCATAGTACAGGCTCTGCTTGAGTTTGGACCTGAAGACCTTGGGTAAATGTTGTCCCATACTATGAAAAAAAACTACAGCTCTGAATCTAGAAATCTGATGGATAATATAGCATGAAACAGATTTGTACGTGCTTAAATGAACCTCTTTTTTTTTTATTCACAATAGGCAGGCGTTTGACCACTATCTCACCTGATGTTAAGTGATGATATATACCTACAAATACACTTATTACCACAGTGATTCTGTTATTCAATCATAGCTAAAATGTTGTTAAATGAGATAACAGCTAAGTCTAAATTAGTATAGCACTTTTGAATGCCAATACTAAAATTAGATCTGTTTATTTTTTTGTTTGTTTCACCCGCGTGGATTTCAGTTCTCCCGCTGCCTTAATTATCCCACGGGAAATGTACTTTTTCTGGGATAAAAGTAGTCTATGTGTTAATCCAGGCTTTAAACTAACTCCATACCAAATTTCATCGAAATCGATGCAGCCGTTTGAGTGTCAATAAACAAACATACACACATACACACAAACTTTCGCATTTATAATATTGACTGGTCACACTCTTTGCCTCGGCGACTGATATGCTGATTGATCACTTACACCAAAGATGATCTAAGGCTCTAGGTCATTCACTGTAACATTTTAATAAATAAATAAAACTTTATTTCAGACCATAGGTTAGTCCTTAATAAAGCCTCTTAAATCTAAAAAAACTTGTTACATAGACACCTTGTTGTAAGAAAGTGGAAATAATTTCACAGGCTAATTCTTTCTTTCCAAATGGCCAGTCGCAATTTCAATACAAACGTCAAATCATCAGGCGCAGTGCTATCCATACATTAGTAATGTGGATCAGCTGCCGTATTTACAACTTCCACGAGCGCCAGGCCGCAGCTTTGCCTCCTTGCAATGCACCTGTTTGTTTGATTAATTGCTTCGGCCAATCTGCCTGTCATATAACTGTAGCATTACCCACACTTCAGGAGTGAATTGCTCTGATAAAGCAAGCTCACTTAGCGCTAAAATAACGAAAAAATGTGATAGTGTTTAATTGCTTTTTTATTTTTAATAGGCCTTTTGTTTAACAGTTTATTTGTGACTTAAGATTTCTCTCACCTTACGCGAAAAGATGATGCAGTCTAAAATTTAAACTTAGAACCTTACTACATAGAGACTTTAAAATTCTTGGATTTACCTATCTGAAAACCAGCCTGTTTCCTGATAGGTAAATCCAAGAATTTTAAAGTCTCTAAGTTATGTCTTTAAGTTCTAAACTATGATTTATCTGTTCTACACCTTGGCAGTATGCTAAGAAAGTGAATGCAAAACCCTTCATGCTTGAAACGAAACCATTATAGCGATGCGGCGTTGCCGTTGGTACATACATCTGGTTATGGGATAGTAAAAATGGAAATAGCCAAAATCGATTTTCTGACGCCAATGCAAAATCGATCGATTCAAAAAACCGTTAAGAAACTCTACACCTGTTATAAATGCTCTGAAGTTTAATCTAACAGTTAGTACCAGTAGTTGTATACAGTTTGAAATTAGGCGAGATATACACCCAAGTTCGAAAAGATTGACTCACTATACTCGGTGTATTTACTGTTATAACTTTATCTTGCTAAGGTACATTATATATCCGAGAGCGACATTATATTTCATCGAATCATTCTCACAAATGTTCATTAAGTCAGAAATCCTAGATCGAATCCAAGCTGTAAACGTACCCAAGGTTCGTTGGTTATGGGCGGTGTGGGTGCGCGGAGTGTGAAGGATGGTCGCACGGGGCCAGGGGTCAGTTCGCGCAGTTTAGCACCGCGTCATATTTATAATTACCGCGGGCGCACACGCACTAGCCCGCGCTGCGCCCGCGTCGATAAATCAAACTTTTAAATCACCGGTGGGCGGACCCACTCCGCCGGCCAGCGCCGAATAAAATGAATTAAAAATAAAATAACGAGAGGGGGCCGAGTGCCCTGAGAAAATTTAAACATATTTCGCTTTAGTTTTTTTAATTAATACCTTGTTAAAATTTAATATTGAGGGCGCATGCGTTATTACAATGGGTGTGCGCGAGATTTTAAACTCGCTTTCGGTAACGTATTGAGCTGATCGGCCGTATAATTGGATCATTTTTTTAACGAGAATTGATAAGCGACGATGAAGGATGGGACGAGATACACGGGCCTCTCGCTCGCGCAAATTAATCGCATCATGCTACGGAAATTAAGGTTCTTTTTCGGTTCGATTATTTTAAGTAACGTCTTAGACTTCCTGGATGTAGCCGTGAAATAATTTCTGACCGTTACTTGTATGTAATGTTATATGTTATGTGTATATGTAGTATGTATTTAGTACTGTCACATAACAGTCCCCAGCGTGATGGGATTAATTAATCCAATGTAAATAATGAGTAAGGTAATGTGTTACTTTTGCTTTTATAATAACAATGTTTTGTGGATGTCATTTGATTAATGGTATGCTGATACCCAAGGTATTTGGTTGAATTTTCAAATTGATTTCTAGAGTGATTATTAGTACTGTGTTTTTCTTTTCTTTTGTTGTATTTTGTTGACCTGATGAGAGTTAAATATTAGACGAGTTTGATTCAATTGCCGGCCAATTGCGAGTAGTTTTAGTCGGCACCAATTAATTGGCAACTAATTTTACTTACAACTACCCGCAATTTTAACAAAAACTTCTACTGTAAGTGTTATTATTGATAAGAGTCAGACTGAGCAATAGAAGAACTTATCTTATTTGCCAGAATTTTAGTTAAGTTTGAATAACAAGATCACTACAATGTTGTTTTTTACAAGAACTTGTACGTTAAAATATGATTTAAAACTTTTACTTGTAAAGTTAATTACCAGAAAAAATTAGCGTACCTAGCTTAAATTAGTACCGAGTAACAACGGCCATTATTCTGTTATACGAGTACTCTCAAACTAGCTCAAATCTTTAAAATGGTTTTAAAATAAAAATGCTCATATTCTATTTACGCTGAAATTCAAATGTCCTTATAATGCAAGTTTCCCAAATGAGTTTTATTCACATACCGGTAGTTGTAGTCGGCATCAAATACGTGACGTCTTATTTTACCTAAAACTAGCCACACTTAAAAATACTTAATTTTAAATATTAGCTTTCATAAGTGTATTCTAATTTAGACTTTATCGTTACGGTATAACAACTTAGATTGAGAGAATGACAGAATCACTACCATACTAATTCTACAATTATGACGTCAACGAAAGCTACCGCTACGCTCGTCAACTGTTAGATAAGCCAAAAGCGTAAAGTCACCGACCCATATCCGATCTGCTTCTTAAATGCGTGATTACTTTTTATGCATTTCTAATTACACAATCTCCACTAGATTAACCTCCAAGGTCAAGAATCTCCATCTGGTAAAATCGGGTGAAACCTTAAACATTTTGTACCATATCGCAATAAGTAAGGGGCGTAAATCTTTGTTAATTATTAGAGTTACGGGGATTTTTCACGTCGGCAAGGTTCTTATGTAGATTCTTTATGGATATTAGTTTAGAAGGCCTGCTGTATGTCGGTAGTCGGCCACGCACGCGTCACTGCCCTGACAGCTCCTCATAAGTTCGGACATAATGTTGACTGGTATATTTTTAATAATTCCACTGTAAGACCGCCTGCCGGTATGCAAGTAAGAAAAAATAATGAGCAAACATTTGACTTCTTACGTACTTAAGTCAAATGTTTGAAAACGTGACGGTCAAGTACAGTATGTTTCACTAGCTGCGCCTTGTGGCTTTACCTACGTGGACTACGATTGTCCCAAAACCTCAGTTATCTTACAGAAACTGCTTAGTTTTATACTAAAAATGTATGAAATTCCGTAAGTTATAGCGCTGAGTGATCATATAAACTTTCGCATATAATTATATTATTAAGATCCTGACTATATATTTTAATTTACGCAAATATTGAGACATTGGGCCCGTGGGGATCGAAATGCAGGCACATATTTGGCACTAAACGAATCAGTATTATAAATGTTCTACGGGCAATGATATTGTATCTTTATAAGAGGTAGATGTCGCACAAGCGCGCGGAAACTGAGGCGGCAAAATTAAGTCAATTGTAGTAATTTTGATTACGACGCGTATTTCAAGCGCATGTCTAAACATGTAGCTATCCTTTTCTATATTATTTGTACCGTATTATCTGTCGCAGTAAGCATGTTTACGTCGTAAAGGAACAAAATCTGAGCACCGCGCAGTATGAATACGTCATCTTTAGTAAAACATCATTGTCTACGGACAATGCTGGTAGCATTATGGGTTCGCTGCCAAATGCTACCGGGTTTGAACATTTGAGCTGTATATTGGCTGGGAACAGCTACTGGATTGCACAAATGTTAGGTATTTTTTGTAACTGTTATTATTATTTTAATTTAAGCAGATGTTAATACCTATTGTTTCAGTATCAATATCAGCCGATACGATCAAACGAAACAGACGCTCTCGTGTGAAAGGTCTGATGAGTGTGGATGAAGCGAACGAAGTGTACCAATACTCTATATCCATCGGGAAAGAGACAGAAGAGAGAAGTAACTATGCCTATTCCTATTAATATTTTTTTATACTGTATAGATCTAGCGTTTGACCACTATCTCACAACGATGTGGTTGAAGATGTTATCACGCTAGACCTAGAATACTCACTGGCTACCTAACAGTGCACTTGTCCAAGAAACGTGATCTTTCCCTTTATCCCATCGGCAAATGATTATACCTACGCTATGTTGTTGTTGAATACATTTAAAATAACTTGGAATATGTGAATCAGCTGATTTGTGGTTTCATTTAACTGCAATACTATTGCTAAATGACACCACAAATCAGCTAATTCACACAAGCAGGTGCCCTGTAGCGCCTGTAGGTCGACCAAGGTGAATGACATTTTGCTTTATCGCATCCATTTACTGCAACTTACTGCCAATAAACTACAGTGGTGCCGACTGTACGCCACTTAATGCTTTTCTGTATTTGTTATTTAAAGCAGCTGGTGACTTGATCTGTTATATAATAACCCAATAGACGCTTTTTCAAATTAGGAATGGACGTAACTGTCATTTACGTGACAATATGAATGACCCAACTGTCTAGATATACCTAGGTACTTCGCACTCAAACACACCTAAAATATGTTGTATGTATTGCTTCCGGGCTGTTTGGCCGTGGTCTATGTGAAACTTTTGTTCCAGACGTTTCGTCGATCACTGCGGTCGACATCTTCAGTGGTTCAGGTCCGAGCGGCGACAAGAGCGTAGAACTCTCCTTCGCGGCGTCTTCTCTGATACTGATGAACAAACAGCCCGGAAGCAAAAACATACAACATGCAACGCCGGCCGTGAAAGCCTTAGAGTTTACATACACCTAAAATAATTATTAATAGCATTGTGGAAGGGTACTTTGAATACCTCCCTGGCTAGCCACAACCCTTACGTTTTAAAAACTATCTGTCTGTTACGTTTTCATGCGTAAACCGCTGAGCAAATTTTGATATTTTTTGGCATAGAGATAGGTGGACGTTGAAGAAGGATATAGGCTATATTTTAATTCTAGAAAAATAAGGCTCCCCGGGATGAGAAGCCGTAGGCCACGTGAGTGAAACTGCGAGGCGCTGCTAGTTAAATATCCAAAGAAACTCTACTTACCTATTTCTAATGAATTTTGTAACGTACGCGTATCTTAAATGACCGTGAAATGACATACTTACTACAAATTAAGCAGTTTACTTGAAAAATTAATGAATTATTTATACTTTTTTTGCCATAATCATGAACAATAATGTTTTTGCAGTAGATTATAACGAATAGGGTGCCATCCAATCGACTTTTAATATCGCATGCTCGCATCGTGCTTATTCATTAGCTTTTATGCTGTGTGAATGGCAGAATATAATCATTTTAATTAAAGAATAATTGCAATAGTCTGCATTACTTGTTAATTCTATCGTTTACGATCTATAATACTTGGAACAGTATAAGAACACTGTTTTTTACGGGTATAACGTGGTACTTACGCGTAGTCGATATCACGATCGACAATTGTTTCGGCTTCTTCCGGAAGCTTTCATCAGGATCTTGAGTGCGGTGCGTTAGTCGTAACGTCCCGTCTCGCACTGTGTAAGTACCACGTTATACCCGTAAAAAACAGTGTAAAGTAAGTATAAGAACACATAAGACAAAGAAAAAAGAAAGACGGATCACTACCAACAATGTAACAAAATTGTATCCAACTAGTAGTCACACGCGTTCACCTACACAAGAAATAACCATGCCCAGAACGAACTACGAAGATCATAAAGTACAAAGTAGGATTTAATGTTCCGCCAAACATTACCAGATATAACGGATGCAGAAGAAGCTGTCAACGTCATAATTGTATAGATATGATTTTTCGCTCTATACTCGCTGAAGATATACTATTTTTAACCGACTTCAAAAAAAGAAGGTTACTCAATTCGTCGGTATATATGCTTTTTTAAATGTGTTCGCGGATAACTTCGTCGTTTATGAACCGATTTAGATGATTCTTTTTTTATTAGATAGAGTATACTTCTGTGGTGGTCCCATTCAACTATTTCAAATAATAATAAAAAACAATCAAAATCGGACAAGCGGTTTTTGAGTTATACTACAATAACTGAAAAGTGCTACGCGTATTTTGATGATATTACTGTCGCGGTGGAAGACATCGACATCCCGTGAGTAGCAAAAGTCACTGAAAAGGGGGGTTTTTTTGGTGGGGAAAGGGTTTTTTTAACAAAAAATGCAACCGACTTCAACACTCAAAAGTGTGAAATAACTTGTCGAAGTCGGTACCATGAGCACAATATTGTGATGACAGTTACTTTTGAATATATATTTGATATTTCTGTTTTGAAAATATCACATGATAAACTAACATTAAGGCTTACATTTGGTTAACAGACAGTTTTGAGTCTTTTCAAATTATATACCGTGGTGGTACCGGCTTAGAGTTGGAGTATTGGCAAACCCCCTCCTCTAAATGGTGGAGGCATATGTTCAGCAGTGGACGTGTTATGGCCTAATAATGTTGGAAGTCCTACCTACTTGTATATATGTCTCTTAATTTTAAAAAATACTACTTAAGAGAACAGTTCTGAAGAATATTGAGAAAGGTAAATTCTGAAAAGACTCAATTTGATTTCATTTGCTAATGTATTAGTGAAACAATATTATAGAGCGATAATATTTTTCTTTTATCTAAAATTTCTAGGCAATGACATTTATTTATGCTTGAACTGTGTCGTACCCCAGTAGAAAAGAAATTAAACTAACTAATGTGATTAGTAAGTCTTTAAAGGGCAAGCCTGTAGGTCGTCTGAGGTAAAGTACATTTTTGTAATATTTAAAATCAACACACATGAGATTCGGCCCGCGTCTCCTGCCTGTAAACACTCGCTAGCCTCTGAAATGTCATCGGCATTAAACTCTTAAGAATGATAAATTTAATATTTATCATTACACGCTGCTGAAATAACGAATTCTCAAATAATAGGGATTTTCTGTGACAAGATGGAAAGACTTTCAAGCATACATTTTTTAAGAGTATACTCCATAATTCTTAGTTTGTTTACATTTAATTTTATTACTTCTTTTTATTTACTTACGTTTCAAAGAAAGAGAAATGTTTCCGCAAATAACTCGAATTAAAAGCAGCAGAGAACTGATGTTTTGGTTCGCAAACAAGGGTGGGCCGTTTCAGTTAACAATACGGATTAATTATCGGCCGAAACCGACGACTCAAATATACCTGTCACCAGTGTAGACCGTCGCGAACCAATTTATATGGGCCTCGAACAATGGTAAAAGCGGTAAACACAATGGCAAACGGCCACAAAATGAACAAGACTTGAGCGCTCCTGCAGGCGGGCGCTAAACGCACTAACAAACAAACAGAACACGTAGTATAAAGTGCGTATACATATATATATTATTTTTTATTTTTCTCAGTCATGTGTGTCCACTGCTGGACGTATGTCTCCCCCATATAGGGTGGATTTGCCAATACCCGCCAGGTTGGCGAGCGCAGTATGATTTCCGATCCTCAGAAGGCGCTGCTGCCCACCTCCTGGTACGTTATCCCTTAGCCGACTCTTACGGCACCCACGGGAAGAGATGGGGGAGTACTATTCTAGGCCGGTACCACCACGGCCAATATACATATATATAATTTATTAATTGCATGACCGGCGAATAATGAAAACTTTTCCTTTATAACCTCTTGTATTATATTTTAATATCATGACAATGTACACCAGTGAAACAGTATTAGTGTGTAGTTGGAACAGTATTACTGGATTGATGTATATGACTTGAAGCTTTGGGCTTAATGATATTGATTTAACATAGTTCTGGTAATAAATTAAAACCGAAAGCATTTATGTCATTTATTTTATCTTAAGTACATTATTGTAACACATCTTGAATTTTGTATTTTT
The DNA here is from genome assembly GCA_934044485.1 of Apeira syringaria. Taxonomy (NCBI): domain Eukaryota; kingdom Metazoa; phylum Arthropoda; class Insecta; order Lepidoptera; family Geometridae; genus Apeira; species Apeira syringaria. The sequence goes on along the minus strand of OW203665.1, from coordinate 5,794,109 downwards.
TAAATTCTCAATATAGCTTTTAAGTCGCGTCCCTTTAGGTTTACTTTTACAATGCTAAAACTTTCTTTTGTATTTGTATGAGCCAAAGCAGAAATCACTTATATGCAAATCTGTAGGGTTGAAAAACATGCAAACAGCACGAAGCACGCGCTCTCAGTGACGTGAAGACCACCAGGCTGCGGTGTCAGCCCTGATTCACGGACATCCGACTCAGGGCTGGTCTTATCCCGAAGAACATGAAGGCTATATTTTATTCAATTGAGATTAATTTAGTGTTCAATATCCGGGACAGTTTTGTATCTGCAAGATCCTTTGTCACATCATAAAAATGTATACAGAAAGGGTTATAGATACTAGAGGTTAAACAAAATAGGAAAAAATATTAAACATCTACTATTAGCCATATTTGATAAAAATCCTACGTGTTCATCGATAACAAGGTGACAAAAACAAAGGTGAATGTTTGTCTAAGCTAACTTCTACTGCACCATCTTTACAGTCTTTTATAAAGTCAGTCATTTAATTTCACAAATATGAGTAAAATGTGTTGATTCAATGAAACTGTATTTTAATACTTTACAGGCTACTTTATAGGCTATCACAACGGACTAACACAATCCCTTACGCACGCACAGCCATACACACACACGCGCACACACACACACACACACACACACACACACACACACACACGATACAACGCACCATCCATAGATTAATATTTGGGCAGACAATTTGCTGTCATATCGATTTATATTGATATAAGTATGTAATTAACTTTTAGCTCTTTAGACATAATATAACGACAATTTAATGGGAGAAGCCACTGGCTCTTGAAACACAGTCATTCTAGTTCAGGAGCCTATGGACTCAAAAAATGGAATGTTATATTTATGTCACTAAAATATTTTGTATTTGAAAAAATATTTTGTATTTGAAATAAGAAGCTTTCAGTATTCAAACTTCAATTACAGCCAATATTAGATAATTCTTTTATGGTTATTTCTTTTTTCAGTACCGAGCAACCCTGCAGCTTGGCATGCCGGCAGCGACAAGCGTAGCATTGTTAGGCAGAGGCCGCCCTCGGCCTGAATAAATACATTCATATTGCCACTCTAAATCTCTGAAATCGATGCTCTTGACTTCTCAAAAGCCGACAAACGCCAGTATGAAAATCATGAAACTTAATTATAGAATGCTCCTAATAACCGACTTAAGTTTCTCTTTTTAAATATTTATACCATGCCTACAGTGGACTTAAGACTATCGCTATTTCTGTTTGCAGTTCGATTTCTCGAAGAATTCACACCCATTGACTTAACTAAAGTCCATTTATGAAGGTGTTTGCGATCAGCTTAGATCGTTAACACTAACAACTTACTCCGAGGACCTCCAAGGTTTAATCGCGCAAAATCTACCGCATCGCGTCGCATTCAGCGCGTCCAAATGTGCACAAAATCGAAAAAACATGGCGCTAAACCGCGAATCTGTATGTAGTTCAACGCCGAATTCAAGATTCCGACTCTCAAAAAAGCGACCACTGTTGGGTCATTTAAATTTTTCCAAAACGTGAACACAATGGAACAGATTCACAAACTTTGTAATTTTTTGCTTTATTTTTAATTTTAAATTATAAAAAAGGTATTCGGTTCGGCAACGGGCTGTCACATCATTCCAGCGCTGCTAAGTGACGCCGGACGCACGTCAGTCCTTGGATATGTTTTATTTTCATACGAATCAGACTGACTCGTTTTTTGTTATCATAGTTGTCGCAACCGAGACTTGGATCTAACCGCGTATTTTATAATCGTTTATCGAGCGAGCTTTTCTCTCATATCATCATATTCGATTGTAAACATTTATTCAGTTCAAGTTTTCTGAGATCGTCAATATTTGAATCAAAACTGCCAAAAATAATATTTTAACAAACTATTGTTATTAATTTACAAGCTTGTTTCTGTTCAAGCCATATAGAAATGTGAAGGCTATTCAGATCAAATCTATCGTTTCAGTAGCTGATAATATTTATAACTGCTGCACCAAATATTAGAGTTGCCTAATTGGTTATCTATTAATATGGCGTGCCCTAGATTAAAGAAACGTCTAAAGGCTGGCGATGGCGATACCTGTCGGGAGCCACGCGATTGACGCGCGACTGTTTGACGCTAAAAGGTCTATTGTATACGTAAGGCTCGTTACGGCATCGCGTCCAACCGGTCCTTAACATACTCGCACAATGGTCACTCTATACATACTACATTACAAGCTTACTTATTTATCTTGCAACCAAGGTATCAATTCTACTAAACACATCGCTCATAGATTGTTAATGTCGTTTTTGCTAGTTTTGCTCTTCTACTTGGAGTGTACTTGTAATGGCTACTCAGATCTAATTTATATCGCAATGTTATTACTTTAAATGCAATCGAGATGTAATTGTTATTTTAATGGAAAGTCTAGGTTATTTATAATTACATTTGAATTACAATTGCATTTACCCAGAACCTCACTAGTATTAGAATTATGAGCAATTTTTTTCTCGTCTTTTTTTTTGTTTTCTTGACAATCAATCAAGTGGCATCTTTCAAAAGATTATGCTATTAGATTTTGCAATTCTAATTCAGAATGCGATCATTAATTTTCTGATTAGAATCTTACAATATCTCACTTTTGAATTATACGTCATTTTATGTATCATCATCAACTATATTGTTAGTTTTTTTTAACATAACGTTCCTATAATCATTCTTATTTGATATATAAATAAAAGCTGTTATGCTAAATCAAAGCTTATTAAACAAACCACGTGGGTAACTGCTGTCACAATCGATAAGGCTATCGGAACTCGATGCGTGATCTTACATCTCGGATAATATCGGATTGCGTCAATTACGCGATTCTCGGCGATCGTGCGATACATACAAATGTTTTGTGTGTAACAACCCTTATATTGAAACTATTATAATTATGTATAACAATATATACTTTAGTTACTTAAACACGTACAAGCATAAATATATTTAATGTTCCCAAAATTATCAGTAGGTATTATCGGGATATTTACCATGTATATCATTCGTTAACCGACTTCATAAAAGGAGGAGGTTTTTCAATTCGACAGTATTTACTTTTTTGTGTGTGCTCGTCGTTAGGAACCGATTTTGGTTCTTTTTTGTTTGATAGAGTATACTTACGAGTTTGTCCCATTTAAATTTCATCAAAATTGCTCAGGCTGTTTTTGAGATATATACTCCAATAACAGAAAAGTGTTAGGTCAATGTAAAAAAGAATAATATAAATAAAACTAATAAATAAATGTGGATGACTTCCTTATTGAGGGTGAATGACAATTAATCCCGTGAGTAGCAAAGGTCACTAAAAAGGGGAAATAAAAATTAAAAAAATTAAAAACCTTTTTTAACCAAAAAAAAAAGTTCGTTAGTATTTCGGCACAGTTGCCGATTGCGCCATGTTTACTCTTGGTGGGTAACTATATCAGTTTTTTTTAAAAGTATATTTAATACTTGTAGTAATCATAATTACAAATAAGTATGTATTAGTTTTTTATGCATATATATCGTTTGTATAATCGTTATACTTTAAATTTATCAGTTATTGTAATTTTTATACTTTCGCGATTCGAAACATTGTTATTAAATCAAACGAGGCTTAATCGCGAGAAAAACATTTAGTAATTTATTTACCTCGACGTTTCGACCAAGTTGCATTGGTCGTGGTCACGAGAAGACTCTCTTATCAGTTATTGTTTTCTAAAGCGCGTTATAGTACATATAAAAGAAGGAACTTCGGATTGATATTTTAATAATATTGCAATTTTTAGTGTTTTTGTTACTCCAATAATATTATGTACCTACTCTTCAAATTGTGTTTCTTGCATTTTTAACATTAATTAAATAAAGCCTAGATTTCGATTCGAAGCGATGATAGCTCAGCGGGGGGAGCGTCGCCTGTCAAAGTGACGGACACTGGTCCGATCCTAACAACAGCTTGAGCTTCCGGTGAATGTAACACCGTTATCAAATTCCCAGTATGATGGTAGGGTACTTGCGAATACCCGCCTGGCTAGCTACCACCCTCAAGTTTTAAAAACTGTCACCAACACATAGTGTATACAGGCAGCAGTCCTTGAGGGCCAATAAGCATTCTAGATCTAGCGTGATAACATCTTCGACCACATCTTCATTGACCATCAAGTAATATAGAGGTCAAACACTAGATCTATACAGTATAAAAAGCTTCACCCCCGAAAATCTTTCTCGTAAATGTATTTTCTCATAGACACGCATTTTACACATATTTTTGAAAATTGGCAGAGATTTAGCATGGCGTATTTAGACAGGCAAGGAATTCTAAAGATGTACTGCTTGAACAGTAAAGGCTTTGGATAGAATTGAGAAGTATGCATAGGCGTTAAACACGTTTTTCATTTATCAATACGGTAATAGGGAACGAAATAACAAATACTCAAAATATCATAACGTATACAAGAAGAATTTGTGATCGTGAGTCATCGGCGGTAATGATGTATATTGTGAACTGACATTGTAATTTACATTATATAACTGATCGATAAAGCCATTAATAAAACAGGTCCACAAACCTTATCAGATCGAGCACTTACTATAAAAATAACGCTAGCTTACCTACTTACTAGGCACATAGTTTAGGTCTCGGAAAATATCTGCATACGCAGATTTCCTACGGTGAAAAAATGCTTCGTGGACGAAAAAAAACACTGCAGAAGTGGCCGTCGACGAATTTCGACGGTTACTTTTCGACCTCCCACAAGATACGTTTTTGAAATGTTTTGAAAGCTTGATCACCCGAATGCGTAAATGCATTAAAGTCAGCGGATAATATTTTTAAAAGCAGGCAACTTTTTTTATATTCGAACTATTTTTCATGTCACTAACTACTTTTGGAATAGCCTACGTATTTAATTTTGGAAAGATTAAAATTGTGTCAAACACAATTGGTTAATAAATTATTGCTTAACATGTTTGACGGTCACCGTGGCGCAGTGGTCAATGTCAGTGACATGACCCCTGTATCTTCGGGACCCTGGGATCGAATCCCGGCAGAGGCAAACATTTGTGCGATGAGTGTAGATGTTTGTCCCGGGTCTTGGGTGTTTGTGTGCTATGTTTGTGTATGTCCGTGCCTCCCGCAACACAGGGAATCCTAGTGCGGGGGTCTAAGTGTGATAAATAAATAAATAAAAATATTATTGGCATTAAGCCAGGAAATTGTAGATACTAGACACGGAAGTGACCGGGAGTAAATCCAGTGGCATGTTTGCTCCTTGCGTGGGACGTCTTCTACAGACAAAATAGCAAGTTTACTGCCATCGAGGAATCGCGCAAAGTTACCGTTAGTTAATGAAATAAATTACTGATTATAGGTAAATTAAGAACATATAAGAGGCAAACCACTGCCTTTCTATAAAATGAAGGCTGTATACCTAATTTTGTATCTATATAATTATAAAAGGATACCCTGATTGACTGTTTTATTGATCTACCAAAAGCTCAATCCACTAAAAGGATTGAGGATTTTTATGGATTGATAGCTTTGGAACCTGATAGGTAGTTATTATGTCGTAGACATCCACTAAGAACGACTTTTGAAAAAGTCATCCCATAAAGGAGACAAGGCGTATACAAATATTTAGAAATATAGGTACGCAGTTCAAAACAAAAATGAAATGGATTAATTAATAAAAACAATATGCAATTTATTTGTTACTAGTACCGCCCCGCGGTTTTCCCGCGATTACAGTTTTCCCGTTACCTCAATTATCCCACTGGAACTATAATTTTTCCGGGATAAAAGTAGCTATGTGCTAATCCAGGGTCTATACTATCTCCATACCAAATTTCATTGAAATAGGTGTAGCCGTTTGAGTGTGAAGAAGTAATAAACATACACAACATACACACAAACTTTCGCATTTATAATATTAGTAGGATAGGATTTAATATCAGAAGTTCCTATCACGTTTCGATTATTTTTATACTATGTAGGACGCATCCTACATAGTATAAAAATATATCTCACTTCATGGCAAGTGATACTGTGGTCCACGGTGGACTCACGCTAAACCTAGTTTTGTTGGCTTTCAAGATATCACATGCATTGTTTTTTTTCCATTATTTTTCTGATCATATCTCATAAGATGCGAGTAGCTAAAAAACGAAACGCAAACATTGCACCAAACCGGTGTAGGTAGCTGTTAACCGCCATTATAAATATCGATCGTCAGAAATTCGTCACTTTGTTTTTGTACATCGAAGCACAGCAATTAAAGGCATTAAGCAACCGTTTGAATGGCACCACATACAAGCAAACTACCGTATTACGTTATAATCCATATTAAGCCCCGGTCAGACTGACAGACGCGTAAGTGCCTCCGCTACCGTGCTCCAACAAGACCAAAAGTCGATCTAATAAATAATGCGAAGCGCCTATTGACTTCCTCTCGACAATTAACATGGCAGGAAGCGTGGGCTGTCATTAGGCCGTCAGCGCTCGAACCGCCAAATGTTCCAAAAAGCATTCGAATCACAGTTTACGCTCTCGGAACGCAATTAGGATTCGAATGTATAAATAGAAATAAACAAAAGTAGCGGTGCGAGGTGGCAGCATGCAATTTACCGGTGCGTCGAAGTAGCGTTCAAATTGTCGGGTACGCGCTTGCTTCTCGTTGACTAATGATGCTACTCATGGACTATGCCAACAACGTGCTATAAGCATATTTAATACGTGCGTACTTTTCAATTATTGATATCGGGACCATATGCCGGCGGCCATGATATTTATACTCGCAATAACACTATTTGTATTAAAATCAATAAGAAAACAAAACAAAAGCAAAGCTACAAATAAAATATTCAATGTGTTTTATACACCTCTAGAGTATGATCACTGTCTTACTTGATGGACGATTTGGTTTAAGGTGGAATCACGCTTTATATATAATAGATGGGAAGTAAACAGACGGGCCGCCTGATGGCAAGCGCTCACCGTCTCCTATGGGTACCTTTAATACGGTTTCAGAATATTTATTATCTCAAAAGAATTACATTCACTTACTGAGATATATAATAACTTAAAAATAAACACTTATTGTGCCGTAGCTCATAGTTTACAAACGCATTTATACTAATTAAAAATCAAAATTACACTTTCGAACAACAATAGTAAAACATCCGCTAAATAAAATTTTAGCATTGCCGCGCCGGACCGCGCAAAGTCCAGTGGCATGAATTCTTAGAACAATAATGGTCGAATGTACTAAGGCTGTGCTCACGGTTACAGGCGGCAGCGATTTTAATGGCATTATGAAGTTTTGTAGATATTTTACATTCAACAATATCTTAATTATGAAAAATCTTTCAAAACATGTTGCTTTAACAATTTTTTGAACATATTTAATGATTGTGTTTCTTTAATATCTTTAGGTAATCTGTTGTACATTAGTGCCCCTTCATTCATTATATTTTTTATCCCATATTGTGTTCTAGCTCTCATTAAACAAATATTATTGGCTTGTCTTGTTTTAATTTTTTGTATGTTTAATTTTTTAGTGAATGTTATTTGCGTATGAATATCCCTCGTTAGGATTTTTCGTATAAGGATACATGAATTGTACTTATATGTTTGTGCTAAATTCATTAACTTTGTTTCTTTATAGACTTTACTAGTGGGCGTTAAGTAGTTGTACCTGAATAAAGTTTTAATAATTTTGTTTTGACTTGTTTGTAATTTTTGTAAGTTTGTCTTAGCCGCTGTTCCCCAGATTTCAATCAGGTAATCTATCTGTGACTTTACCATAGAGTTATAAATTATGTAACGCACCTTATTTGGAAGACATTTGGCCATTCCACGGATTGCTCCTGTAAGGGATATTAGTTTATTTCGTACATTTTCAATATGTGGTTTCCAATTTAGCTGATTGTCAAGGGTTAAACCAAGATATTTTTCTTTATTTATTTTGTTAATTGTTTGGCCATTAATAGTTAAAGGGTTGTATGAACCAATTTTTTTATTTTTCGCTGTGAATACTATATAGTTGGTTTTGGATGTATTTATGGTGAGTAAGTTTGATTGCAACCAGTCATACAGTAGATCAAGATCATGTTGGGCCTTTTTAACAATAATATTGATGGAACGGTCAGAATAAAATAGACTAGTGTCGTCAGCATATAATGTTATGTCTCCTAGTAAACCTATGTTATGTATGTCATTAATATAAATTAAAAATAATAGCGGACCAAGTATAGAGCCCTGAGGAACGCCGTATGTTATTAATTGAGGATCACTTTGAGTATCGTGTATTTTAACTATTTGATGACGATTTGAAAGATACGATTGAAATATTTTGTAGGCGGACCCGGATATTCCTAAGTTCTTCAATTTCGTTAAAAGTATTTTATGACTGACAGTGTCAAATGCCTTTTTTAAATCGACGAATATTCCCAGAGTAATCTCTTTTTTATCTATGCCAAGTTTGATTGATGTAACCAAGTCAATGGCTGCAGTAAGAGTATTTGATTTAGGTCGGAATCCATATTGCTTTCTAGATAAGAAATCAATAGATGCAAGATATTCACTTAACCGGTTGTGCAATATTTTTTCAAATATTTTTGATATAACAGGCAGTACAGATATCGGCCGATAGTTTCCAGGATCCGTTTTACTACCTGACTTATGAATAGGACTCACTTTTGCTATTTTTAACGAGTCTGGAAATCGTCCCTCATATAAACACCTATTGATACAGTGAGTTAACTTTTCTGTTATCAAGGACTGCACACATTTTACTGCTTTTGTAGTTATTCTGTCTATGCCTGCACTTGTATTCGAGTCTAAGTTATTAATTATTTTTGCTACTTCATTTACGGTGGCCGGTTTCAAATTGATTAGAGTTGATTTGTTTTGTTGTACATTATCTTTTGATAGCATTTGATTAAATTGATGGTATACTACGGGAATTTGACTAGCTAATTCAGCCCCAATATTTGAGAAAAATGAATTAAAGCATTCGCATATATCTTTAGTTTCAGATATTTGACCTGCAGCGGTATTTAGTTTGAGAGGAATTGTTTGTTTTTTTATTTTGTTATAAGATAAGTTATTTATCAGTTGCCACATTTTTAAAGGATTTTTCTCATAATTTTTGAAAGCTTTATAGTAGTATTCGTTCTTAGTTGTTTGTATAGCAACAAATACAGTATTTTTTTCTTGTATAAACTTTTGTTTTAAATCTTCATCTTCGGGTGACTGCTTTAGATCATACCATAAGGTGTTCCTTTTGTTTATGGATGCAATTAATTCCTTGTTAATCCAGTCTTTCTGAGGTGGATTTTGCAATTTAGTTTTAGTTATTCGGTTCTGTAATATTGCTGTTAGTAATGTACTCTCTAGTATCTCATATTCGTTATCCAGGTCAGCTATAGTAGAGTCTTTAAGAGTTAGGTACAAATTATTGTAGTTAACTGTTTCAAAATGTACTCTCCTTATTGGATCAGGTTTGGTTCTTTTTACCTCTAAGAAGATTTGTCTATGATCTGAAAAAGCATTTTCTATTATAGCCATATGAAAAGGGTTATCTTTTAAAGATGTACAGACATGGTCTAATATAGTTGCTGTGGTGTCTGTTTTTCGTGTGCAGTGTTCCTTATCAACTTTATTAAGAATTTTCATACCATTTTCTTTAATTATATGCTTGTATTCTTTAATAGAATTTTCTTTACTGAGTAGGTTAAGGTTTAGGTCTCCAAATACAATTGTTCTTCTTCTTCTTGAAAGCTGGTTACTATATGTCTCCAAAAATTTTTTTACTTTCGATGAAGGTTGTTTATAGATGGCACCAATATCAAGCGATAGGCTTTTCAAGTGGATCCATAGATAATGGTTATTGTCTTCACACAGATCTTCAAGAAACTCATGATTTAAATTCTTATGTACATATATTGAAACACCACCTCCTACAGTTGTTTCTCGATAATTGTAATAATGATTATAGTTAGGAATATTAAGCCGTTGAGCATCAAATTCATTTTTTATCCATGTTTCTGTTATAATTACTACATTAATTGTTGTTTTAAATGTTTCTATAATACATCTAAGCTCGTCATGTTGTCCTTTCTTCACAAGGCTTCGAGCATTGGCATAGAGAAAATTGATTGTTTTGGATGTAGTTGATACGTCATTATAGTTCTTACTTACTTGGTACGTTACTGATTTACTTATCTCAACTCCTGTTATATTCCTTTCGCTGTTTAGTTTTTTGACTCCAGTTTGACAATTTTGGGGATGCCTTTGATATATTTGATCGTTAAATGTCTTTCTCCTTTTTCATGTCGTTTTTTAAGTTCACTTTTCAGATCCATTATATATTTTTTCTGTTGCGGAGTTTGATCGGAATAGATTCGAACTTCACCTTGGTTTACTTTATCTTTCCTACGTAAAACAGTTTTGACTATTTCTTCGGAAGGAAAGCAAACTTTTAATAGACGTGTTTTCTTATCGTCATATTTACCAAGGCGTATGACTTTTTCGGGATCCGGACAGGCTGGGTAGATGTTTTTTATGATTTTATTTACCTTATCCTTATCTGCTTCTTGCCTAGCCTCCTTGCTCCCCAAATGTTGTTCAGAAATACCCATTATGACAAGATTTTTACTACGCTCTGAACGTTCTTGAATTTCAACGATTAATTCATTATAGTTACTTAGTACTGGCGCTGTCATCGCTGTTGTTGGTTGCGAGCTTGATTTTAGTTCAGAGATTTCATTCTGTAACCCGGTAATTTTTTCTTCATTTGATACTACGGTGTCTTTTAACGTCTGCACTTCTAGTTTAAGGTTTCTATTTTCTGTAAGTAGGTATTCAGTAGTGTTTTTAATGTCCTGAAGTTGTTCCTTAATTAAGGATGTATTTTCGCTTATTGTATTTATATTCTCATTGTGAATTTTGCTTGATTCTTTCAAAATATCCAATATTTCTTTCTTAAATGTGTTGAGTTGGCTTGCAAAGTCATGGTCTGGTGTTTTCCTCTTCCGTGAACCAACATTCTTTGTAGCTGGTTCAGCTGTGTCTAATAAAAACTTCGACAAATCTGGCTGGGAGTTACTGCTCCCTCGCGTTGATATCATGTTTTTGGATAAGCTTTTCGTAGGAGAATGAGTAACACTCATAGTTATATATTATGAAATCGCTTATCGCTTATCACTCTGTACACACCTTTATGTTTCCGCGGCTAGATGTTTTTGAGCCGAATGTCAGCGATGGCATTCGCGTCCCTTTCACTTCAGTTATTGTTCAACAGCAGAACGACAAAAAGTCCTTTTTACGGGAACTTAGAAATTAAACTTTGCACTTAAGGCTATTGAGATCAAATTTGAGTAACATTAGAATTTATATTTTTAAATAGATTTTGTACACGTCTGCTCACTACGGCTGCCGGCCGGTACTAATGTTAATGTTTAATGTTAAATGGATCTAGAATGTCAGGATATATACCTGAACGCACTATGTGTTTGGTGACAGTTTTTAAAACTGACGAGTGGTGGCTGGTAGCTATCATAATCAAAATTGCATAGGCATAGTGAAAACTACCCTACAACTATGATTTTGATAAAGATGTTAGCTTCTCCAGAAGCTGAACCTGGGATTGGAAATGGTATGTTGTCAATCGTCATGTTGACAACCTACCCTCATCCATAATTTCTTCAAAAAGAAAACCGCTGCATTGTTTATAACTTCCGTAAAATTCTAGGTTGCTCTTCGAGTTAGCAAAGCTGGCAATAGCTTAAAGGCGGATTAAGTGAACATTAAAGTTATAAAGTGTTGATTCTTGTACAGCTAATCCGAGATGATTGCGAGACTCTGAGGCTTGCAATTTGTGGCCTTAAATCAAGGAAGACGTCACAGACGGTCACCGGCTACCGATAAATAACAACTGTGCGGCAAAACGATTAGTGTAACAAGAGAATCATTCATAAGTAACAATCACTGTTTTTATTAAATTATTACCCTGCCAGTGTTGCAGTGATGTAAAACAGTCTTAAGAGATCGCTCAACTTTTTACTATCCATTTTAATTGGTTATACTTACTGTTACATCTATCAAGGCAAATGTATTTGTTTTTTACATGTTTGGTTGGGGTGTACTTTACGGGACGCTGAGAAAAAAGTATTTTTCAAGTTTCACTGAATTAGGTCATACGCAGATCACTAGGTTAGTGTAGGTTGAAACTGCGGCAACACAACGGACGAGCCGAGCGAGCGAAGCGAGCACGCAGCGGCAGCGGCTGGCGGATACCTCCCTTACACGATTGTTCAATCAAAGTACATCAAAGTTAGTGACATGAAAAGTGAGGTTCGTTGTATTTTACAATAAAAAAATTCAAAGTCGTTTTCCCTTAATGTTCCTTAACCACTGATTCACTGAATCCACTGATCAAATGTTCCTTTAGTATCAGGTTTTGTTTTTTCAACATTCGTACAAGGTTTTCAGTTCCCAAACTAGACAGACGACCTGTACTACGGTAACCTGATGACTGATATATATACTTATATACATATACACACCCCGACACAGGTCAAACAGACATGTGCATACACACAAATGTTTGACCAGTCCGGGAATCGAACCCGAATTAGATCATAAACTTCCAAATGAATAAAACAAAACCATTCAATTCAACCCCAGTAAATAAATAAATAAAAAAAAGCTTCGATCCTCAAATTAACATATTACTGTCAAACATTTTTCTTTTTTATGATATAGGTGGCAAACAAAATAAAATATAATATAACTAAGATAAGTACGTATATCCTTTCATTAAAACTATATAATAATTCATTTGAAATCAAAATGCAAATATGCAAAAACATAAACGCGTAAAATAACCTTTGTTTGTTTAAATTGTATAAATGCTTCAATTAAAATTGTTTCTCTATTTACTTATACATCTCATATGGTTAACCGACCCAATGCAATTAAATAGCAAGTCCAACCCTAAACGATAGGTAATTGGCCCTTAACGCCATTACTTTAAAGTTAAAAAAATACTAAAACGAATAACAATATGTCGAATATAATTTTTAGAAACATAGGGGCTTGTTTTGCGCATTGTGCTTCATCATACAAATTTATGGCATCCCATTGCATGTTTTCTTAATATGAATATGAACATTAATTGTATCCCAATATCCTAACCATAAATGTCACAGCCACTGGCGCCTAGAACAGGTAGGCCAAAAAAATCTCACAAAAACGTCCATTTCCCTCACACAATGAGCACTGATTCACGAGTATAAAAAATGTAAAATTTATAACACCCGGCCACCGGTATAAAAATCCTGAGAATAGTAATTTTTCTTAAGAAATTTAGTGGTATGTCAAAGCGACATGGCAAATAAAAATGTACGATATGGGTAGAAAAACATCCAACGACTCGGGATAATGCTAAAACAAGGGAGGGTTACCATATCAATCAAGGCGATGACAAAAGTGTTTTTTTGTCAAGACGTGGGATAAAAAAAGGGTCCGATGTTTATTGAATGATAATAAAACTAAGGCAATCTCAGCGCCGGATTATTCCATACCGGTGTAATCTATAATTTACAATACGATAATCATAAATTAATCAAATTGCGTTAAATCACATCTGTCCACACTTTATAATCTTTTGAGGTTAACGCCAATAAATCACCACGAAGCTTATTAAGGAGGTTATTATGCCCAATAGTCAGTTATCTTTATGTGATACGTTTATTGGAATATAAGGACTGGCTTAATCTTAATGACAACAACTTTTATCATACGACCTACTTGGTAAGCTTAGCTGAGAATCGAATTAATCTTACTGAAGCTTCCCAACACTTGAGCATGTGACTCAGAAGCAGGTAGAATGAAGTGGGAATGGTAAAGTCGGCCCCTGCTGTGCGAGCTCTGTGTCACTCAGGTCTGGCGTAGGCTGACCAAGCTTTTTTGCCGTAAAGCGACTTATTAAACGGGCGTTTTGTTATTGACATGTCATTATTGACATTTTTCAAATGAATTATAAGCTCACTTTGTCATTTTTTAGACTATATTTTGACAGGATATAATAGCAATTTTTTTTAGGAAAAATTTTCTTTAAAGGTTTATTTTTGTTAAATTATCTTAATTGCTCCTATATGTCATGCTGATATATATCTATACTTTTGCGGTCCCTCAAGGTTCATGACTGGTTAGGGTCTTTTAATTATTGATATTGACCATTATTATTATTACACTTACTTCTCGTCGACAATATCATCAATATTGGTGGCACAGTAAGTCAAGAATATCGAATGACTCAAAGAACGGCTCTCGATACGTATACGGTATTTTTACTGTGTGATCAGTTTTAAAACTGAAACCCTAGCTCTTCAGGATAGCACTAGAAATCAGGCTGCCACCCAGTTGAAAACTTTCTTAGATGACAACTCATTCCAAATCGTCATTGTGTCCAATGTCTATTTTAACTAAAAAGATTTCACTAAAACTAAATGTAAGCAGGCAAGGTTAACTACATATATGCTAAAACCAAGCCAGGATCAATACAACGATCGCCTATACTTTAGCTGTCCACAGCTAACGCTATGATAAGGCACGATTAGAAGGTTCACAATTCGATAAGACATAATAAATCCAAAACTTTATAGATTGCATAGGCTTAGAGCTAAAGGACCCCGTTATAAGGGGCCCCACGTCCAGCAGTGAACTCAATAATGACGTTTTAAATAATCTTTGAAGACTTGCATACATATAATTGTCCTTTTATTTTTTCTTTTACGTTACGTAATTTTTTTATGGATTAAGTGGACATTAACAGAGTAATATAATTTATTATAGCACTTATTATTAACTTAAAGAGGTCAACATATTGTGCAAACAGCATTCGAAAGTTTTGTGTCACCGAGTTGATAAATAAAGTTGACAAAATCATGTCGTACCATACTTATCTCACTAGTTCCGTAGCCGCGGTTACATAATTCGAAGTGTAGGTACTTGATAATCTTTTTTTTATATTAAGTCAAAATATCTCATGAAGATGCTTCCCTTTGTGGTTATGTGCCTATTCTTTACTTAAAAAGTCATTAGGTAGCTGGAAAATACATTAATTTGGACATCTGTTTTCGAGACTATCGGAATGATATTATTTTATTTTTATTAATGACCTGTAATAATGCAGTATTACCAATAAATTGATTTGATTTGAGGAAATATTTTTTTATTATAAGTATATATTACAATAAGAAATATATTTATAATAAGTGCATTTTGGAAACTTGATGGTCTTAATATGAAATAAGTTAGTTTGAAGCAAAATAACTAAGTGAAAAATAAAATATAAATGTTTGGAAATGGTTCAAGGAAAATCACATTTTATTCTTCTTTTAGTCATTTTGATTTGACGTTATATTGTACAACAACATTTTCCAGGTCTTTTTTCCCTTAATGTACCGTAAAGTACACACTGACCGAAAAAAATAAATCAATACTTACATTACATTACTCTGATATTGAAATCTAGCCCTAATGTAGTTTTGTCTAAAGTCTCAAACTATACATTTATAAGACGATTAAAACTTAAAAGGTTTCGTACCTGCGGAATTCTAAAACGTCAGTCGTTTATTTAACATCAGCTACAATTCAATTAAAATTGGTGCAGCTATAAAAACAGATTAAGTCAAGTGTTATTGTGATAACAATCATAAACAGTAGGTCACATTAATTCAATAGACAGTGTTAAATTCTATCAGATAAATAAATAATTACAAATTAAATTATCGACATTTCGCGATCTTTACCATGAGGAATGAGAAGTGAGTCACTTTATTGACTGCTTACAGAAATCATATAATATTACTACTTTCGATAATCGCTTTAGAACGAAAGTAATAATATCAAAAGTAAATAATTACAAATTAAATTATCGACATTTCGCGATGTTTACCATGAGGAATGAGAAGTGAGTCACTTTATTGACTGCTTACAGAAATCATATAATATTACTACTTTGGAAAATCGCTTTAGAACGAAAGTAATAATATGAAACATAAATAATTACAAATTAAATTATCGACATTTCCCGATCTTTACCATGAGAAATGAGAAATGAGTCACTTTATTGACTGCTTACCGAAATCGTATAATATTACTACTTTGGATAATCGCTTTAGAACAAAAGCAATAATATCAAACATTTTTACCAACAAATTGTATGTAATAAAAAAGTCTTGTTTGTTTCAATTAATAAAAAATAATATAGAGATATGAACATAGTTTTAATACTATTAAAAATACTTTTCCTATTTAAAGGATCATTTATAAGAATTGCTTAATTAGACAGATACAGAAGGAAATTATTGTATATGTATTTGTATAAGATTTTTTTTTAAAGAGAGAGCTTGCGTTTGACCACTGTCTCACCTAATGTTAAGCGACAACGCGGTCTGAGTTGGAGCACGCAAACTTAGAAGGAACCTGTTCACTCGCGACTTGAAGACTCTGGGGTTGTACATATCGGGAAACACAGACTCAGGCAGTGAGTTCCACTCTCTGGCAGTACGCATTATAAAAGTGGAAGCAAAACGACTATTTCCAAGAGTCAGAATACTTGGGACACAAAAATAAATCAAGTGTTTACCATCTAAATGTTTCAAGGAGAATACCCATTTTGGTCACAACAGACTGGACAGTCTGGTAACCATTGTGTCATTTTTGTTGAATTGCATTATCATAGACCTATAAATGCCAAAAAAATATTTTTTTAAATTATTCTAATCACATAATGTATTCTTGTTACCAACCTTTTTATTAATGTGATACATTGACATCCATAAAAGCACCTGACCAAAATAAAATTGTCTTCTCAACATTTTAAGAGCATTTAATTTTGAGCCGCATAAAAGCCGTCACTCGGGCCACATGGCCGTCGTTATCCACGATTTATTCGACGGCGGCCGTGATCGATGGTCGAGAGTCGACGGTCTGTGCTGTCACCGGTCCTGTACGGACAGCGGACACTACCGTACCTTACTGTGCCGGCCCCAATCTCCAATTTAATTATATCATACCTCAGATAAATAAACCAGCCTCAAAGTATCATACACACGTAGAACTGTATCAATTCGAAGCTTTGTCCACAGCGAACAAAATTTTGGAAAGTAAAATCTAAATGTGGCCTTGGACACGCATGCAAATTGAAATAAAGACCATATACAATGAGAGATTTAAGACAATACATATATTTCTTCGGTCTCCAGATATGACAGGCCGGTTGGCGTAGTTGGTAGCACTCTGCCTTCTGAGCCGCTGGTCCCGGGTTCGATTCCCGGACAGGTCAAAACATTTGTGTGTATGAACATGTCTGTTTGACCTGTGTCTGGGTGTGTATATGTATATAAGTATATATATCAGTCATCAGGTTACCATAGTACAGGCTCTGCCTAGTTTGGGACCTGAAGGCCTTGTGTGAATGTTGTCCCATATTATATGGTGATTTTTGAATGCATTATATGCATTTGAATTATCATCAAACAAAAGAGACTTGAGTATGTTTTCGAAGAGTTAATTTAATATGTTTTACGAAATCAATTCTTATTGAATAATTTACGTTATTATTGGGATATTTCATTGGTTTTCTTTTCTCGATAGTTCGAAATAGGTGTATGCTATGTTAGCGAGTAAATTAAAATTTCTGCGGGATTTTTAAGAGCAGACAAATTGCAATACCTTCTGTTTACATATATTGCGTTAATTGGTGTTGCGAATGTCATTATCACAAAAGTCACTTAAAATCGAGAAACGCAAACAAATAAAATACATGGTAAATATCCCGATAATAGCATTAATTCTTGTTACCGTTAATTCTTATTTTATACATCAGATTTCATTCAAAATTAATCAGGTGTTATTTAAGGTATTTAATTAAGGTTAGGTATGGTAATGCGCATACACGAATCAAGTATTTTAAATATTTGTCGCTTCTATTGTTAGAGGTTTGATAGAGCAAGAGGTCCGTAACAAACCCCGGCCTTTAAAAAGATCCAATACTTTTCCCATAAAAAAGGAATAAGTTGAACAGAGTGAAAGAAAATATTAAATATGCCATCGGGTGTAGATAAACTCAACAACATGTCAGGCAGCTTTAGTGTGTGACTAGAAATCGATTTTCTACAAAATTAATGCCGAAAATATAGCAAAATAATAGTCATAAAATATGCCTTATTCCTTCTAATTTTATCACCTCTGCCCGCAGAATTCCTGAACGAGTCGCCTCTTTAAAAAAAATCTTTCAATATGGAAACAGAGATATAAACCAGAAAGATCATACTTTTAAACTTGTGTCAAAGTGTTGTTTATGTGGCAACACAGACAGTATGGGACCATTCTTCCTGCACGAAAGAGGACATAAGAATTCTCATTGTAATAGTTTATTTGGCACTAGTTCGGCTTTTGAATGCCAAATAGGATAAGTTCTATGACCGCCCGTTTTCTGCATGGCCGTTTAAATTTAAATATGTACTACATGTTCCACGTAATACATTAGGTATTCTGTATAACGATATGTAAAAGATAAAACTAAATTGGTGGCTATTTGTAACTATACAATAATGAATATTACATTTCCCACTGTCGGGTTGTAGTAAAAAGGTAATAAGAGCCAAATAATGGTTTAGCAAACTTTTTTGCGGTCAGTTCATGGATTGATGACATTTCCAGCTTTAACCAATTGCAAATGATATTTTCCTTACTGTTTTAACAAATTAATAATCAACAGGGCAATGCCGCCAAAATTCTGGGGACTCTTTCTTCCACGGTTGGTCAGTTAGATTAATAGATTATATAGAATAGTTGTAGTATTAATTATTTTTAGATTTTAATTTTATAT
This sequence comes from Apeira syringaria, assembly GCA_934044485.1. Taxonomy (NCBI): domain Eukaryota; kingdom Metazoa; phylum Arthropoda; class Insecta; order Lepidoptera; family Geometridae; genus Apeira; species Apeira syringaria. The sequence continues at coordinate 5,775,154 of OW203665.1, read as the reverse complement.
TTTTTTTAAGTTTTCAGTCTAGCTTTTACTATGTTTTGAAGTTAAATGAAATCAGTTTAATATTTGAAATAATTATTAATACGATCTCTAAGTTCCGCTAAAATTTAATGCATAGAAAGAAGTATATAAAAACAGGAATGCAATTTTAACGAAATGCCTTTCTTACCACGATTTTATTAAGGTTTCTGTAGATGTAACATTTTTTTTTGTAATACATATATACACAATACATCATTTGTTAAAAAACATAATCTAGACATGGAATTACATACTTGTTCGTTTAATGTATATAAAGTAATATAATATCTCTCTAACTCTGAATCAAGCATAGTACAACAAGTTTTACTACGAAGCTCAACAGAAAACAAATTTCCAAGAACATCATCATCAAATAAAACAGTGTCTCCGCTCTCTTCTCATGTTTCCATAGCTACTGAACCCTAGCGCAACCCTACGTAATGTATTACTTGACAACCCTGTCCGTAGCCTGCGAAGTTTATCGCTTGAGCACCTGCACAGCTTTATTGCCTCAACTGAAAACATGTTAACTTCTGCGCTAAAAGAACCTACATAACATCCTAAGAAAACGTGGGATGCAATTCAAGTTACATAGATAGGTATAAACGGAACTAAGATGTATTAAAACCAGGCTATACATAATTAACTTATATTTAATTTATTTTATTAAATGTTTACTGTTCTGATTTTGAATATTACTTTTATATTAAATTATATTAATTTTACTTAAATCATATTTTTATGTCTATTTTTGTATATATCAAGTAAAATTGTACAGAAAAATAAAGAGAAAAGATTTCACTTTTTTATTTGTATTTATGGACCGATTATTATTTTTTTTCACTGTTTGTGAGATTGCAATGAAATGTTTGCTGTGTTTCTTTAAAAAAACTTAGATTCTACTATTTATCCCAAAATGTAATTAGGCCGTCAACATAATGTTACTTGTATGTAATACAAAATACGTAGTAGTTGGCTCTTATTACTGATTTTGGCTTTAACTCCGCGTCTATGAAACAGGTGTAGCGTGGGCATGTGCGCAATTTAAATTACCATAATTTTATGTTCACATCCACACAATTTATAGTCACTTTTGTTCTAGACAAAGAGTGCCGACGACGAAATTACGTGCAAAAATATTAAATATATTATATCTAATATTAATATTAAATGTATTATATTTAATATTAATATTATCTATTATTTTACGAAACTCCGGTGATTTGTAAACGGCCCTTTTGGCATTTAAAACAGATTGCCATTATTACAATAATTACTATTTAAGTTAAAATATTTATTAGACTTCTTTTAAATGTTAAAATAAAGTTAAGCTATTTATTAGCGCCTACAATGATGTTTTACTAAAGATGACGTATATTCATACTGCGCGGTGCTCAGATTTTGTTCCTTTACGACATAAACATGCTTACTGCGACAGATAATACGGTAAAAATAATATAGAAAAGGATAGCTATATGTTTAGACTTGCGCTTGAAATACGCGTCGCAATGAAAATTATTACAATTGACTTAATTTTGCCGCCTCAGTTTCCGCGCGCTTATGCGACATCTACCGTGTACATAAACATATAATATCATTGAGCGCCTATATTTTATTTATTGTTTCCCGCAGTTTAATTAGGCTAGCGTTTAAAATGTATCCGTATGCATAGTAACTACGTATGCTTACCATACGGTGAGTACTTTTCTTAGTTTACCTAACTTTCCCGTAATTTAACACATTTAACTTTCACTCGTTTAACACATAGGCTTATTTTCATCATCACCATCATCACCACGCGGGTACAACCGCGGAGCACAGCTAGTGAGACATATATAAAAAATTTGAAAGATTTCCTTAGATACTACTTTTCTATTTTTAAAGTTTACCATCTTATCTTATCAAAAGCATAAAACTTGCAGGAAAACCTGTATTTAAGTATATATTATGTTGAATCGTCAAATTAAAAACGTAATACAACGCTCCACCTCATTATTATTCAAGTACGAAAACAAAAGTAAGCTTTTAATCTCACGTTCGAATTAACAGTACCTACGCCCGGTCTATGCCACAATGAATCTAAATATTAGACAGTTACAACATCCGGGTTTAAGAACCATGACTCCACTGAGTAGCTACAACTGAATTGTTTTCCAAAATGGCTTATATTATATACCGAGCATATTATTTCGTAGATTGGATCAGTTTTTGACAAATTGAAACAGTCATTACGTACGCAAATGAGGTAATAAAGCGTTTGCATGTCGGGTCCATCGCTAACGCGGCCCGGAACGCTGCAATGAAATCATAACGGTCGGAAGTTACGTAATTTGACCAAAAAAAGGCAAATATTCCAGGCCATTTCGCTAGTTTATGTCTGTGAGACGGGTCTTAAGGCTTTACCATTTGCTAAGTAGACAATTTTGATTTCAGCGTATTTTGTTGAGTTTCCTACATCTCTAACAAACTTCAAATAAATACCAGTTATGAGAACAGTTCATGAAGGTTAATTATGATAGAACAAAATTTAATTTAATTTGCAAATTTATTACATACTAGCTGCGCCACGCGGTTTTACCCGCGTGGTGAAAATTGATGACGATGATGATGAAAAATAGCTCATGTGTTAATTCAAGGTCTAAGCTATCTCCATACCAAATTTCATTGAAATTGGTGCAGCCGTTTGAGCGTGAAGAGGTTACAAACATATACACAAATTTTCGCATTTGTATTTAAAAACTATTTTCGAACGACCATATTTTTATTTAGTAGAAAATTCTCGAACGCGCTTGAACTGTGTCTTGCACAAGAAGAAAGGAATTTAAAAAGACTAAAAATACGATTATTTATATATTTTGGAGCCCGTAGACCATCTATAAAGTACATATTAGTAATCAACATGCATCAGAATTTGTCCCGCCCTCTCTGTTTGTAAATACCCGCGAACCTCTGTAAGGTCATCGGCAACTGGTAAGCCCTTAAGTATTGTAGGTATTATTTCGCGCACGGGTCACTCGTTAGCCGGTGACCATGCCACAAACTGCTCGCCGGCTCTGACTTGACACCGAATGACGCGTAAGTCGCATTGTTTCACTTTTATGCGTACTCAAGCTTAGATGAAATGTAAACAAGATTTATAGTGGTCGCAGTGGACGTCGAGCTCTCGTTGAGTTTCGTCGAAACGTTCAACTTTTGTATAAAAGGCCAATTTGTGAGAGGTTTAATGCTGTGTCGTGCCGGGGCATGCATGCTCCGCCTTTTTATTACTGCCCCTTAACTGTAAACAACACCCATTCTCAACGAGATTGCCTTGGAATGCTATTTGTAGATGATGGTATGCTATCTCTGAGAGCAACTTATAAAAAAATGCCGCGTTTTGGGGGAAATCACGCGCCCAATGGTCATAAGAAACTAGATTTTAATGTGAGGTTCACAATCGAGCTGAGATCTCCATTTTTGAAGTTTTTTTCTAAAGCATTCTTTCTTGGAACCACTCTTATAGCTTTACACTAGTTGATTATGTAAAAACGTGTGCTTAGAATCGAAAAGTCTTTATTATTTTTAATTTAAACCGAACTAGGCACTTTGAGTATGGACATACTTCGTGTTTTATGTTTTCCTAGTACAAGTGATCCTAATGCTATATTTAACATTGAAGCTAATGTATTTTTTACAATTTGTATCTTATGTCATTGGAAACATCGAATCAATCAAAAAGACCGTTCACACACATATACAATCATGATTTGTGTTTGAAGATTTGACACGAATGTTGTTTGTAAACTACTATTGATGTTTGTACTAACTATGATATCAATTTGATGACAACTATGCACTAAACAATAACTGCATGCTAAATTTCTCGCTAAAATATAAACATAAGTGACATGTAAGCGAACTGGTTTTGTAAGTGAAATGTTGTACATTCTATGACGATAAAGTTGTTTAAACCCAAGCCCCCTATGATCGCACCTTAATTTACACAACATACAAAATTGGTCGGATTCTTACACTCACCAATCTTCGTTTTGGCTTGATCAGTGGTCGGTTCTGTCCATTCATCTTGTAGTAAAGACCACAGGCGTTGCAGAGGTAGTGGCCGGTCCCATCTCGTCGCCAAAGAGGGGTGGAGGTTGCACCGCAGTTCACGCACTCTCGACCCTCTGGGGGATAAACCAGGATTAGAATTTGAAGGTTGGTACTATTGGTTTATTGATTGAGGGATTATAGCTCTAAAAGTTATAGCTATATATGTTTTTTTTGCATTATACGTATATGTATATCTTCACTTGCTAAAACACGTTGAGGAAATGAAATCTTATTCATCAAAACAGGTTGTGTTGCTAAAGTTAAAAAAAGTATCAAAGGATATTATTATTTTCGTCAAAATGACATCTTCCTGATGAATGATAAGCGAAAAAACATTCGAGATATTCAACGTTTTTCTTTTTTTTTATACTGTATAGATCTAGCGTTTGACCACTATCTCGCTTGATGGTCAATGACGATGTGGTCGTAGATGCTATCACGCTAGAATGCTCACTGGCTCTCAAGAACTGCTGTGAAGTGTGTACAGACACTATGTGTTTGGTGACAGTTTTTCAAACTTGATAGTGGGAGCTAGACAGGCGGGTATTCGAAAGTACCCTACCACCATGCTGGGAATTTGCTAACAGTGTTACCTTCACCGGAAGCTCAAGCTGTTGTTGGGGCTCGAACCAGTGTCCGTCAGTTTGTAACTTCCACTTTTACCCTTTTATATAGACGGCCCGATCGAGGACGATGCGATTACACGGATGGAAACAGTATTGTAAGATTATCAAAGGGTGCTCACTCAAAATCACAATAAGAATCAACATTGAAAGCAACAAAATAAACAAGCAAATGTGAAAAAGAAACGAAAACTAAACAAGAAAAGTCAAACAATATTTTTGGTTACTTAAACAAATTGAATAATGCTTTTAGTTTGTTTGGAAATTACCTGTCTCCTGGCAGGCTGGGGAAGACGAGAGAAAAATCACATTCAGAAACATTACATTATATAATATTAACTAACTAAAACATGCTTTACACACTCTAACGCGAACACATATAACTACAATCTCATCCTTCCAACGTATAGATACGTTTATCTTGACATTAGTAGTAATTGCAATTACAACGAAAATAGTAAAATATTCAATTAACAAGGGAAAGCGCGACGAGTGAAACTCGAAGAAAAAATATCAAGATTTTTTACACGCAAAGAAAAACTAAGAGAAAGTAACTTACGAGTTGGTAGTAACTAAAGAGCTACGGTTGTTTGACGCATGCAATAGTACTCCCTCACAATTTTTACCAACCACATTAAAACGTTATGACTTCATTCCAAATAACAGGTACAAAAACATGTTAAAATATTCATATGTTAATTAAAAAAGGTTTCGTAACTTGTCTTGATTATTACTACTGCAGCAACAAAAGCGAGTTGCTATGAAAATAAATGGCTGTTGCAAAAATAGTGGAGAGCTAGACGCGAAACAGAGCATAACCAGAGCTATAAAGTATTACTCACATGCTAATTTTCGCTATATGTAACGTACTACGTCTTACTAAAACAATATTCAACGCAAGCCACGGCTCCTCATCCATGAACAGGATTGAATTGCAAATAGCTAACAATTAAAATGACAAATGATCTATATTTGACACCCAATAAGTCAAAACTAACAAAGCGGAGAAGAATAAAGAAAAAAAATCATCGCATGCTCCAAACGTTATCATGCTATTATCTGACCCCAAGACGAGCCACCCTCCAGGAACATATTTTCCCGAATGAGCAATCTGAGAGAAGTGGTTAGTGAGAGGATGTTTTCACATATGGGATGCGCGTGCGCCGCCCACAATCTTTCTCTAAACTCGATTACAGAATCGATGATTTACTGAGATCGATTTAGAAGCGCATCTCGTTACACCTTCGCATCCTTCCACATTATATCGAATTCAAGACCTATCTTCAATCACCGTGGGAATATCGGAATACACATGAGTACCTAACATCTCTCCAATGAAGTATTATTCATAGAGCAGGTTGATCAATGGATGTACCGTTGATCAATCGATATGTGAGTTAATCGATATCATAATCTAAATGTATCTAGACCTGATTATATGAGCTGCGTCCCTAAACGCTTCGACGCATTGAATAAATAATAATCGCTTTGCTGCAATAAGGAAGGTGAAAGTGCTCAACTGTAATAGAAAAAAATACGTTAAACGAACCGAGAATATTTTACGAGCTTTAGGCAGTGCAGCCATTCATCTTTTTTATGTAAAAACCAGATCAAAACCGGCAATTAAATCGCCCGGACTTTATCGAAAACTTATTGCGATCAGGCCAACGACTCACTTTTTGGACTAACCCTTTAAATTTTTTGTTGGATCGATAAACCTGTAATTTTCTCCGTAGATTGTAATAAATAAACACCAATAACGATTATTAGGAAAAAATAACAGGATATTACTTAAGCCGCGAAGTTTTATTACCATATCTCTAGAGTTGGATAGTGATTTGGTTGAATAGTAACGTCTCTATTCGTAAAAACGTTTGTGAAAGTGCGGTGTGCCGCGGGCGGCGACGTTTTCAAGATTTACAGCTGCCAGCCTCCAATACCACATCGATATTACACGTATTATTACAGAGCACTTCGACTCTGATTAATTACTCTACCATTTAATTGTTCGATCCGGTTTAATCATAACAATTTAATACCTTCACACTAAAATAATTATATCTTTATTCTCTTTCAGATCGCGGCACAACGGTTTCTTTGTCAAGGCGTGACACTAATAAAAAATACAAAGATAATTATGTTATTTTATTTTTTCAATTGGCATTTTATTATGAACTTAAATTTAACTATATTAAAGCCGTCCATACTCAGCGTAATTATATAGAATGATATCCACAAGAAAATTCTGTCTTGTAATGATTAGAGTTATAGATTATAGTTAATCGTAACCTATCACTATCACAGAGTATAAAAACAGAAATACAAACGGATAAATAGAAGTTAAAATTTATAAGTTTTGTTCAAAATTAGAATGCGGCTATCTTTTTATTGGGCGGAGTGACGTGCGGTCGTGACGCGGCGGCGCTACGTGACCATGATAAAAGATTTCCATCTGCCATATTTACGTTGCCAAGTGGGCGGTTTTTATTTTTCGAGAGTCTCCAGGCGAGCGTACTCTGCTCGACCGAGAACCGCGGTGTTTTCACACGCCCCGTATACTGCGCATAGGGAAACCGTGTCTGAAGTGCAAACACTGCTCTTGCACTCCCCGAGTGATATTGACCTCTGAGCTATCGATGCGTTCCAAACGCCAAAGCTACTCAATGAAACCACAGAGTAAAAACTCTAGCACAGTCACGTATCTAACGCTATTGTGCGCCCAGTAATGCAATTTAAATGAAGGACTAATTCGCTCCCGTGTACCGTGACGCTCTCTCGGCGCATCGGCCCATCAACACGTAACGGTGAGGCTATTTTGCATACAAGCTATTAAATTATTGCTCAAAACTTATTCTTTGTTGCGCTACAGAGGCTGTTATTAAGCTCTAATTATATGTCCGTATGCAAATAGAAAAAAAATGTAATGGAAGCCATGGTGTTACCGGAGAGGTTTGTTTTTATTGAGCATTGTGTTGCCAGGAAGCGCTTTAACTTTACCTAAATAGAGATTTCACGAGCTATTGGCCAGGCGAGCTATACGAAAATTTGTGTTTTCTAGTGAGCGTCCGTGATTGCTGTAGATAATGATATAACAATTGGTGTTGTGGAGGAATGAAGCCATTTTTCACGGCGCGCTCACATGCCACTGAGCGATGGGAAGGCACCGAAGCGGCAGGCCGAGCGGACGCCACCGGACGGTCGGACAATCTTATTTGCATTCGTTATTAGCATACTCCGAGATAATTACTTGTGACGAGCAATGCAACGCAACTCCCTTGCAGCATATTCTGTTCAACCAGATGTAATTATTATACTGGTCATATCAAGCCTGCACAGTGAGAAGTCGCAGCGGTCACTTCGACCGGTCCGCAAACATTTTTTTCTAATCTCGGCCCTATTTAATTACAGTTCGAGGGTGTTCGATTTGCATGAGCCGATCAGGCGTAACTTTATATTTTTACAACAGGGAACATTTTTTGCGTACCTTTAGTACTAATTTAGTAATTGTATTAATCACTGGGTTAGTGCGGATGTCCAACGTAAATAATATGCAAATTTCGTGTGTTGCCATCGTATCCCACAATGTCGGCAGACCGGAACGACTACACTACACCTACCGTACTAACCAAGTTTATAAAGTAAAAATATTTATAAACAGCTTGTTTCGAAATGTTTTTTGTTTTTCACTCGACAGAATTAATTGCTAAATCACAGCTCCGAGTTACGTGAAGTATAATTTTTCATTTATTTCACAATTTAGTTGTTAATGCAGTTACAATATGTTAGGATTAATTGGTGTACATATGTATTATACATACCTACATGACGTTAGGGCTTTATTCCTGTGCTCTGCCGTCCGTGGAGGACATATCACGTGGCTAATTGGTTGCGCAAAGCATGCGAGCCACAAACACGGTACTGCCGTGCACAGCAGCTCTTGACACATGAATCATGCTATACAAAACAAATTATAATGATACTAGCTGCGACGCGTGGTTTCACCCGCGTCGAATACGTGTTTGCCTTTGCATCAGTTATCCCACGGGAACCATTTTTCGGTTTCATAAGTTTCCTAGTGGTATTCTGGACAATCTATCTGTGAGACAAACTTAATCCAGGTTTGTTATGCCGTTCCTCTTTTATTGGGTAACAATCACTAATTCAACTAATTTTTCGTATAATTAATAGTAGTAAGATAAATATTCAATGATGCGAGATTGTTTCTTAAAATAAAACTGTTAATTGTATCTAAACAAAAGAATCAATCAAAGAAATCAACAAGCAAATGATTATAGCCAATCTCTCTTCTGTGCAGCTGTATCTCCTCAAGGATTTTGAAATAAGAATCGTCAACAAACAAAGGAGCGCTTGCATTGTTTCTACACAAAATCATTGAATTTGAATACGATCTAAGTGAACGTAACATTGTTTTAGAAAGTGTTGAATGGTTCCGCTCAATAAATAGGCACGGTATAATAACAGGTTGCGATTTGAAATGACCGCTCGTTATTTCGCGTTGCCCTTTCCATCATATTCCTGTAATCTAATATAACCAATGCGATCACGATTTTTCGATCGATGCCCGACTTTGAACCTGAATGTGTTAAATTTTTTTTTTCTTTCACAATAGGCAGGCGTTTGACCACTATCTCTGATGTTAAGTGATGATGCGTATTAATATATAATTTAATATATTGCATTAAATACGTGTAACATCAAATAGCGATGAATAATAAAAACAAAAAGTATTTACAGTTATTTGAATCAACAATAACTCAAGTAAATAAAAATTGAAGGATGCTTAATATTTTTAGTATACTTAGTAAAAAAGAAGGTTGTTCTACATCAATAATCTGAGTAGGAAAACCACAACAGTACATTAATTCAGGCGTTAATAAAAATGTATAAAATAATGCATGGACTAATACCTACTAAATTTACAATATATTTAGTCTTGTATATAGCGCAAATTGACTATAATTATCTGTAAATATTACAGTGTCTTCGAATGATAATCAAAATCAGTCTTTGCATATTAGGTAATTAATCAAAGGTAGCTAACAGATTTGTCTCAATTTGTCTATACTAATATTAAAAAGAAAAAAGATTTGATTTTTTGTTCGTTTGCATTGAATAGGCTCCGAAACTACTCTCTAATTCGTAAACGTAAGACCGCCGACTGAGATCACAACAGTTTGAAAGACGAACCTTTCATTGCTTGGACTTCTTCTACGCCGTTAAAGAGGCCGACTGCGTCACGCCAATCTAGGCGTGCCTAGTGCGCAAGACCTACTAACACCGATAAGTTATAATCGTGTCTAAGGCATTCAGATACAGCTCCTGGCAGTAACAATTATTTTGTACATCGGTGTGAGTTACAGAACGGCTCGAGGTCAGCCGATCGCGCACAAATCACAATGGAATGGTCCGCATCCGGCCGCAGCGCATTATCATAATGCTGCTTCCACTAAGGAACTTTGCATCTATAAGCCTTTCTATAGAACAGACTATATTCATCACATACTTATACTATACTATCAGCCCATCCCGGCTTCGCCTGGTTACATTATTGAAGTTTTAATAGAGATGTCCAATTTACTCTTGTATGTTTCCCAGGGATAATGCACTTTGGTTGGCACAATTCTAATGGTGACAGAATTTTCGAAATCGGTCCAGTAGTTTTGAGTTTATTCGTTACATACATACAAAAATACAAATGTTTCCTATTTATCATTTTACAGTGTAAATTTAATCTGTAAGACAGTAATCAGTGATACCTCATATTTGTAAAAGTAAATAATTTAGTCCTGTTTACTATTCCCATATTGTAAAAGAGATCAAATTCATAACACCCCTTATTTAACTCTTTCAATAAAGTTATATTTAGTTCTCTCTTAAATAATACTTTAATCCGTCCGCTGCCACAAACAACTGAATTCGTGAAAAACAGCAATTGTTAGACTTTCCCGACACGAATACATATTTTATAAAATGTTGTTTCATAAAATGTATATTATACATTTAATTTATAATACATATTCACCCCGACATTTTGGTCAAGTTTAACTGAACGAGAAGACTGGAAATTGCGGATGACAATATCAGCGAGAGCTCGTAGTTTCTCCAACTACCCGCCGGTGCTGTTCCCGTAAACTAGCAAATAACGCAAAAATACTCTGTTACCAATTCACGCTCAAACTGCTGTACCGATTTCGATGAAATTTGGTATGGAAATAGGCTAGGACCTGGAGGCTACTTTTATCCTGGAAAAACTATAGTTCCCGTGGTATAATTGAGGTAGCGGGAAAACCGTAATCCGCACGGGTGAAACCGCGGGCGCTACTAGTACTGTTATAAAAATAAAAAAAACCTTCCCCATTAGAACTATTAATGAATTATGCTTACTCCAAGAAACCATAACATAAAACATCGAAACAGTTTTTATTTAACAGCTGTACCCGGCCAGCGCGGTTCCAGCTTGGTCTAGTATAATTTATTTTTATTTTTAATCTTTCGTGAAATTTTTTATTTTTTATTTTTACCTACAATAAACCTTCCAGCTGAATGTCAAGTTTGTAGGTTAGATGCGTAGGTTTTTGTTATTACGTGATTAACCATTGGTATTTCGCTTTATATTTCTACTTAACTATCACTAATACATTATAATGTTAAATCCTAAAGCAAGAATCACTAATGGATGCGATTGTTATTGTTATCTCACAGCCGATCAGGAATCAATTGTTAAATAAAATTCTCTTATTTGCTCAAATTTGCTAGTATTTTTTCATTGTCACAATATAAATTATAACGCACAGCGTTGAGCGCTTTATGCTGAATCATATGTATTGAAACTATTTCAGCAGCAAACAGTCGCAAAAAAGTATGTGTAGTGAACCTAGTAAATAACTTAGCTAGTGTAATGTTTGAATGTTTCTTTTTGTATACAATGTGAAAAAATAACTAACATTTATTTGTTTATGGAATCATGGACTAAACGTGTATTTGCATTCAAGCTCAAATTACAGGGCTGTTTATAAAAATTTGGTCCAAAAATGAGCCAATCTCTTTTCTTCAGAATTTTGTTTTTTTCTTCTTTAGTTTCATTAACTAATGAAATTCTATAAATTTCTTGCGATGTTAACCCATTCTTGTTTATCATAAATTTGCTAGCAGTGTGAAGTAATGTGTAAATTCATCAACATTTATTTATTCAAGATCTACCCACTAGTTAAAATAAAAAATGCAAACAACTTACTAACAACGCAAATTGAGTTGTTTCGCGATTGCAATGATGTAATCTTTAAATTCTTACAATCGTACAAACAAAGAAAAAATATATTTCTAAAAAAAAAAATATGATTTACATTTATATTATTAAAAATCATTTGTACCGTTACCCATAATTTCCTAATAACATAACAAGCGAATAAATAAGAAATCATTATTCACAACATATTTTGGTATAATTTAGCATAATTATAATTGATTCTGAATCATTATTACTTTTTAATAGGTATTTAAATATCCACATAGAAACGCCTCTACCTATTTATAAAAATTAAATAACTTGGTAATTTTAAAATATTGTCGAGATATTTAAGCCCTACTTAAATATAAATAAACTAAAAATGCACCGGTGCCCATTCTCGTGTATAATATAAAATGTTTCAAAATTTATACTTAACCTTTTTATCATTATTTTTACCAAGGCTTTAAAGACAAAAAGAGACTTAATGAAATTAAAACGTTTGTCTTTGAAACTTTGACTGACTCAAAAAAACAAATACAGTGAAAGCCACAAGGTTGAATGAAATCGTAAAAACAATACATTTTCTGTCACTTTTTGCTCCATTTTGAAACATTATATCACACGGAAATCTCATACAAATGACAAGACTTTACTCCTAATGATATGATCACTTTTTATCTCTAACGATTCAATTCTCAATTAACGCCGCTTCTAAGTTTTTCAATACGCTTCTAATTATCTCCTGAGAACTAACTTATCTAGATCGCGTTGCAACTTGTTACAGTTACATGTTAATCCATTAAAATTTCACTAAATATTGAACAAACATAATTGTAGAGATATAGTTTGAGCGCGTTAATACAATCTTTGTTGTTATTGAAATCGTAGTACTTTCGCGAATTGAGTTTATGTTTGAATTAGACGTGACGTCGCTTGCCATCACTATAACCACGATCACTCTGCCAAGAGTGCATTAATAAAAAGGAACTATTCAGTATCAAAACATAATTTTAACTTACCCAACGTTCCGATTCGATAGATCGTGGCCGTGAGAAGACTCATGGCATCACTATCACTCTTGTAGAACGGAGTTTGGTACGATCATGCTATCAAATCATCCTATCCTTAACTTGGTAAATTCATGAAATTTACTACAAATGTCTACATTTTTTCGAGGAAAATTAAGTTAATAGTATCATTAAATTAGGAGCACTATCGTCGTCCTAAATGTGTGAGACATTTAGGTAGCAAAATTATCTAAGATTGGTTTTGAAAAATCTGTTGTAGTTATTGAAGAAAAAGGTTGGGGACCGATTTATAGTATTAGATGTCTCTGTTAGTTAAAATAGAGCTAGTTGTAATTCCGTCTGAATTTTGTGTTCATGTTGTGTTTTTTTGTTATGGGACAGTAACATAGGTTTCAATTATAAAGTATTTATAACTATGATAAAATTTATCAGTATGTTAGTAAACCTATAAAAATACGATAAAACTAAATGTACCCTTTTTAAACACATTCTTTAAGCAAATAAAAATCATGTTTTCTTGTAATTTCCCTACCTACTCGTATTCGTAGCTATAAATCTTATAAACGTGGTCAAACTAAGTCTATTTTCGATGTTGAACGGTGAGTCTACATAATTCTGTGCACTCATTATTCTAATAAGAGACAATAACTGACTGACACGTTGGTTCCCGTCCATTGTCAAAACTTAACAAGTACACAAGTTAATTACATTTTCAAAAAATATAAAATAAAGAGCCATTATGCGGTGTTAATACAATTACTGTTGAGTAATTCATTGTTATATTATGGCTGTTGCGGAATAATATTTAGGTATGTTTCTATTGCGAAAACTTGCATTCAATTTACGATTGTAACAGATTATAAAGGTCACGCTATTAATAAATCTACTAGGATACGCAGCAGTTATACTGCTTAATGCAGTATTGTTAACACTTAATGGTATTTTATCTCTTCCATATTTCACCTTGTCAAGTCCAGCTACTACCGTCTCAGAACAATCGCCAATACGTATTAATAAAATAATTTGTCAACTGCTTATATTGCTGTTTACTGCTGTGAATTGAATAACTCCTCTGTGGCATGCAATTGACTTCGCAGCTTTCCACAAAGTTTTGTCAATAGAAAATAGTGGTCAAATGCTTTGCCCAAAAAAACGCGTGGTACCATACAGGTACTGGTACCATCTCTAGTTGCGGAACAGTATTAATTAAGATATCTTGATCTTAATCGTAATATGATTATGGACAGGTGTGGGATACTTTAAATAAGTTAAAATTCTAATTTCTTATCTATATGCCCCATTTTGACTATGCATTGGCAGTCAGCCAGTTACGATACTGGATTAAAGATAAGAGTTGGATTTCTAAACAAAATCCCCTATTATTTTATGTTCATAAATAATTTCCCTAATGAATAACGAAAACAAAAACGGCTATTATGCATTCATTCTAATTTCGAAAATTAATAGAAATCTGCTTAAAACGTCTGTTTAATTGCTTACTGAGCAACACAATAGTGGTTCGCAATTAGGTAATGAGAATCACCCGTGTTTGGTCAACATCAGTCGAGGCCGGCGGTTCACATGGAGGAACAATGCGCTGCCACTTCAGAACTGTACGATCACAGTGACTGGCTAATTGTGAAATAAATGGAATATATTATTTGCATTCAAAGAGAAGCGTCTTTTTAAACGATATTTCGATTTATAAAAAAGAAAAGCACCGGTCGTTGCGTTAGAGTAGAACAGCCCCATTAGCGCACTCCATCGTTTCTGCTGCAAAAGCCAATTCAGTTAGTACCACCTCCACTGGTTACAATAGTAGTTAGTGTTAATGAGAAGCGTTTAGTATCTGTTACATCGATATCCCAAGCTTCGCGGCGAACCGACACCGTGTAGATGAAAACATGTGCCACAACCCTGGTGCGAGAGCCGCTCTTATCCGACCACATCGCTGCTTGCAAGTAAGTACTAAATTTCCATGCCATTTGGAAACAGCAAATGAAATTATAATCTTGACGCGGCTATCGAATTAATAAATCGCGATTGTCGATGAGACGATCTCTATTGAGATTCTAATTACGCGGAGAATATCGACGCTGCCATTCGGCTTCGATTAGTCTCGAACGGCATTTGGCTTATTTGATTTGTTATCTTATTAGCTCAGAATTTAAGTGAAAGTTACATTACGGCTCAGGTTTAACTAACGCTCGCACCTGGTTTAAAGAACAAAGGTACGGGAAAACTGAGTGACTAGTTGCCAGAGTATGTCGGATAAGCGTGGCGTTGAGCGATGTTGTGAGGGTGTCGCGGTGAGAGCAACAGCGGTGCTGCGGGCGGTCCCGCGAACTCACCGGCGCTAGTTCGCGTCTTGTTCGGTCGCGGTTTGTTCTGCTGCTGTCCCCCACTATACCCCTTGCCCTGGTAGTTGTAGTACTCGCCGGCGGCGGCATTGTACTGCGCGTTGTATTCCCCGGAGGGCTGGCTCGAGTCTTGGGGGCAAGTGTCTGGCTGCGCACCTTCGCGCTGTTTCGACGGTGGAGCCCCCATCATGGGCTTGACATCTCCACAGAGCGGCAGTTCCTGCTGCTGCTGCATGAAGGCGACGCTCATAGCGGTGGCGTGCGCGACGGCTGCCTGGTAGTCCTGCTGCCCAAGCGCCGCGGCCGCCACTGAATCCGGCGTTGAGTCCTTGGGTGGCGTTGGTGGAAAAGAGAACAGCGGGTGTGGGTGATGGTGCTGCGCGGGGGAAAGTGGTTTGTCCGAAGGTGCGGCATCCTGCTGGAAGCCGCTTCCCCACGCGCCACCGCTTAACGCCTTGGACTCTAGCCAAGGGTGCAATGGCGTGTGGAAGTGCGGCCGACACATCTGTCCGCTGCCACCGCCCAGCGATCGACCTGTGCAACAAACAAACTACGTCACATCCATTCCATTCGGTACTGAAACATTTTAGAGCGCTAGCGTTTACATGATCATCACTGTGGTCAAGACGACAAGCGATAGAAGGGTGATAGCCACACCATAACATTAAAATTTGTCGTCATTACAGTGGGCGTTTTAAAAATGATTAGTTCCCTCATCCGCCCTATACCGACGAGTCAAATTAATATCATTTAGTATGTAAGCACCGGCCTTTCACACGACATCTTCATCTAACTAAAGTGTAATCGGAGCTATGAATATTCTTTGTGCTGGTAATGCGTATTTGATAAACAAATAATAGAGGTTCTCGATGGCTGCGTCCGTGAACAAAAGGCCTTACTTTTCCGAAAAGTTTCAAAAGCAAAGTATCACAACACTGGGCAATTAAAATTGTAGGCCAGCTGGAAATTTCATTAATTATGTACACTGTGGTGTCAGGTTCTGATTATACTCTTTGTTGATGTGTTTTCATACGTTCTTAATGCGTGTTTTGAATTGCTCTTTTAGGCGATGGCGTAATGAGCATCGCTAAATTTTCACAGCTACGTTAATGGCAGATGGTTCGGAACTCGTATGGCTAAACTCACTCCCCCTTTTTTAGTTCCACAACTACATTGAGCAATTATTATTTAAAAGTGAAAGCAAACATATGTACGGGTACGCTTCTCCGCTTGGGGTGGGTAATGATATCTGTGTCGAACGATCGTGGATTGGTGGATTTTATTTTAGGGAGCATCCCTTCACGTACTTCCCTGGGGTACGTCAAGGTGTGGTCGGCATCGGGATCCCCGTGGCTCGCCGCGGGTATTTAATAGTCGGTTAT
Source organism: Apeira syringaria (assembly GCA_934044485.1). NCBI lineage: Eukaryota > Metazoa > Arthropoda > Insecta > Lepidoptera > Geometridae > Apeira > Apeira syringaria. The sequence goes on along the minus strand of OW203665.1, from coordinate 5,758,405 downwards.
TTTCAGTTAAGTTACTGTAAAACATTTTTAACCGATATATCAAAAGCGAGAACGTTCCTGAGTCGCTTTTATTATATTTTACTCGATTTTCTTATGAATATTATCTCAAGGCTCATTAATTTATAAACCGACAAGATAAAGTATTTTTCCATTTAAAATATGTAATATACTTTTAGACCTACCTAAAAGTATATTACTTATTTTAAATAAAAAAATATTTTATCCAGTTGGTTTGTCTGCCTTAGTGATTTTATAGAAAATGGCTTAGTAATTAACTTCTTTCACATCTCTTCTTCCGCATGTATTCTATTATTATTAATATACACCTTATACCTTGTATCACTTTGTTTAACTCCTGACAAAGGTTGACAGGAAGAGATCGCTTTTAGCGGCAATTCTTCCCCTTGTAATGCTGTATCGTTCGATTTGCGATGTATTATTTGTATACTTTCGTAGTGTGAATAATAAAGTTATTTGTATTGTATTGTATCTCAGATCATTCGCTATGGCGATTGATCGAAAAAATCTGTTAAGTGAAAAAAAAAAAAATTCATGTCGGTTTATAAATGACCAAGCTGTCAAATATAATTCATAAAAAATACGACCGAGTTAAGAGGTACTTTGAAAATGAAAATTGTTTTTATAGTTTTTAATTAGTTTAATGTTTTAATGAGATTTACGTTTACGGATACGCGTATGAACTTGCACTAACTTTTGAATCCAAAGAAAGTACATCTAAGATATACATAAGATTATTTAAGTGTATGGTAATATATATATCATAGCTATAAATATATAAAATGAGCTGAATCTTCATTCTGGTATGAGTCTATTTAAAAATGTTTTATTTGTACTTAGTTTTTTGCTATATGACCGACCAGTGAGTGTTATAGACGTTTATTTTATTTTCATTTTAGTTCAACTGATTTCACTTTATTTAATTCTTATTCAACTTCACATTTACATATAATTTTTCAGATTTATTATATTTCAAGTTTTCAAAATTTGACTCTTATAATAATTTTCTTTAGTCCTAAAATAAATTATAATAAAATTTAAATAAACTTAATTAAGATGTGCAGATATGCACAATGTGACTTGACATACCCAAACATTCCAGTTATAAGGCCAATAAATGCCAATACTAATAAACTTAACGTTAATAACGTCTAAAATTTCATACTGTAACTCAACGAGTGTAAAAGTGAAACAAAAGCCGTACGTTTCGATGGATTCGTCACAAGCCATAGACAATGTAGATTTAGTGATGTAGATATGTATAAAGGCCCGCATCGTAGGCCAGGTGTAGATCATGAGATTATCAGTGATCGTTATCACAAGGGCACCCGTACGCCACGACTAGTCACAGACGGGGGGCGAATGAACTCAGCGGACATTAAATGTCGAAACTAGCTAATTAATTACTGAAATCTGACGGTGGAGATTTTCGATAATGTTCGTATTCGAAAAATGTGTTATGCCAGCTGTTCTGTAATACATACAACATATCATACGATGTTTTCGTTTGCGCAAAATTTAATATTAAATGAAGTTTTTGGAGTTGTTTTATACAGAATGATAGAAAATCTAATGAGCTCTGTGGTTTGGCTTGTTTGGTGTACATTTAGCCCAACAATATTAGGATACCTATATCATTTTTTTTAGGTGGTAGGCAGCCAGGCAGGACCTGAAAAGTACGTTTGATTTTTTTTCTTGCCAAGTGGTTGTATATTAATTGTAAATTAAAATTAAATTTGTATATAAATGTCTTGTCGATTGTATTTAAATTGGGCGATTCGCATTTTTGGACAAACTGTTTCATTTAGGGCGGCGGAGTTGTTATTATTTTCGACAATACTTAAATATCATACATGACTCTAGTCAATTAAGGCAGGTTGTTAATGTTAAAGAGGTTTGTGATAATGTTTTTACGCGGATGAATTTTCTGAAAATTGAATACTGTTTACATTTACACTATTATTTAAAGTACCTTAGCAAGAGACTATAATTCTACGACACTCCTACAGTGTAAGCTAGTGATTCAAATCCAAGCGAAATTTAAGCATGTTTTTAATATTGTAACTCTTAAATTTAAGGTTTTATACTACATTTGTAGTGTGTTACTAATGTTAAAATATGATTTGATTTCAACTTGCTTCACTGCCTCCTTAACCATAACACTTATACACAGTGCTTTTACACGGTTGAGTTTTGTATCTATCTCTGCGATGATATCCAGCAGTCCATGCTCATGCAGTAAAGTATGCTTAGTAATATTACTGCAATCGAACTTATTCTTTATTGAAAAAAAAATCTTTTGAATTTTCGTGCTTAATTGAATAACTGGGCATCGATCTATAAGTCATTATGGCAAACAACTAGAAATAAAACAATAATGAATCAGTGGCAGCGTCACATCGAACCAAATACATACAACAACGTTTTGACAGCGTCCGCGACAGCCGGGAGCCACCCCTCGCGCGTTAGGCCGCGTTCACAATAGCCGAGCGATGGCGGCCCGATAACATGCGTATGAATAATTCCTGTTATCGCACCATCTCGCCACATGCCCTACCTGCCCCTCTACCACTTTACTCAAAATCAACTCTACCGTACTAAATATTCACAACCCTACAGTACTAAATCCATCGCGAACTTTGGTCGTTATGATTCCATGGTACGGGTCGGCCACCGGCGCTTTTTATTCATTATGGGGCTGCAAGTTTCGGCCATTGTACTAGATACGCCGTTTGTGTGCCACTAAGCCTTGATTGTTATGGGATTTCGTGTTTTACAAGCACCGGGGCTAACAGAAAAGAAAAACTTATGGCAGTAAATACAGCGGAAATTGAATTAGGTTAAGATTCTGGTTTTTGTACGTACTGATCGGTTGGTATAAGAGTGGGAGTACTATACGTTAATTTATATTTATGATTATTTTCTTTTGTTTAAAGTTGACGAAGTTACACAGTCAAAGAGACGTTCGAAAACATAGCGACAACCTATCCATGTATATATTATTCCTGCTTAACCAGCCCTATAGCAATAATTATTGCACCCCCAACAGAAAATTAACAGTAAACATTAAATCAAATCATAAACTAATCATAGCCAGTTCCCACAACCAGCGAGACAAAACACCGGAATCGAACCCACGACCCTTAGCCCCGCGGCAGATGCAGTTGGAGATCTTATCACCAGCGCGCCACAGGGTACTGCAAGTGTTGGTTCGACGATGCTCCCGTCTTGTTTACTCTTTGTAACGGTTTTTTTTTCACCCCTTTTTGAGGTTTGTGTTTTATCGCAGAAATGTTGCCTCTGCATTCATATGTTTCGTAAAGCTGCAGTTTTCAGCATACGGGAGTAATCACTAAACTTCTTATGTTATTACGATACCCATCATTTGTACCTTTTTACGCCCCTTACTTAAAAATTTATTCAACATAAGGCGTGGTTAAATCGAAAGTGAGCTCCCTCTTTTCATGTTCCTTAGCTGTAGCGGCGGGAATAGCCCCTTTCGGTTGAAACTGCTTCGTAACTGGTGCATATGGAGGTACGCAATAAACGTATGACTGCGCCATACGCAGCATGACGTCTTCCGGTAACGGCTTGAATTTCACCCCCAGGACTTTCGGGGCTACCTCTAGATACGATATTAAATATTGTGTTGTAAAGCATTTACTGACGAGTCAGTCAATGTTGCTATGTATTATTGATTATAGGATATGATATTAAAGCACATCGTGAGAAATTACTCGATAGCAGCGCCAAGGTCACTCGGACCGCGTCGTCCAGTCTGCCGCGTTTATTTGCGCTCCGTGACATCAGCCGCATCCACATGCGACCTGCGTGCGACGCGTGTGCACATACCTTTGCGACAACCAATACGCACGGAAAGTTATCCCTTCCCCTTATTGTATTTAGACGTGTTATCCTTTGTTCTCGCGACAGATCATTACGTGCTTAATCATTAACGCTTGAGTGACCTCTATTCACGCAGTGGTAGAGACTACATTCGACTACAAGCGACCTCTGTGAAATGTCCGACGTGTTAGCGAATGATAAATGTAGGCGTCGGTATCGCGTATCGGATCTCTCCGTTCGCACGCCGAATTAATTTTAATTTATTGATCGTCGTATCGACGACGAGTATTTTAGGTGCCTACTAACATCGCAACGCTGCTTTGCTTTTAAAGTGTTTATTTACAGCTCTCGCCTCTTGCAAGATAATATATGGACTGCTGCGCCGAGTCGCAGTACCTACCTACTTATTCGACTCGTTGCAATCCATGTGTCGTCGCTGTGATCACTGCCTTACCTCACAAGCTTACGCGACTTGTAACATAAAGTAACGAAGAAATTCGAAGTTATTATTTTACACCTGAAATGAATTACAATTCAGACGGAGTATTTTTTTAATAATTTTAAGAATATAATACAGTTATGCATTTCAAAGCAGTTATAACGCATTTTACGACTGCCTTTTTATGACGAGTGGTACAAAAGTACCAGTAGGTACGGTTGTTAACTTTATTATTGTCTGTATAAGTATAAAATCATTTATCGTGAATGACTCTCATTTGAACGCAGTGTTAGTAAAATGGCGGTCATCAGACGGAAAATATTCGGTTGCTAATTAACCGGATTTCCCGTGACGGAGCCTTATTACAAAAGTATGCAAATTAACTTCGGGCTGCATTATTTATTGTGCCGCTAACGGAGCCTTTGAAATATGCTATCTGAGCGCAGAACTTTGTCTCTGACGCAAAGCTTTGTTAACAAGGGCACGATCAATACTCCAGTAACTGTAAGTACTCGTATAGTATCTAATTATATCAATGCACGTCGCATGCAAGCTATAAACCTGCATTTAGGACTTGTGACTGAAATAAATATGCATTTGCTCTATCGATCAAACAATGCCGATTGGGCTAAAATGTCAACGAACTTTGAATGGCAAATTGTGGAATGTCGAAAGCGAGTGACGTCACACGAGAATGTGACTGTGTTCTCATACGCCGTGTGTGTCTTACGCTCTTACGCTACCCATTTACTTCTAATTCTTTTTACTATTAAAATTATTTAACGATCGACACGGTTGCGCTCAGAATGTAGAATCGAGCTCGCGGGCGGTCACACATCATGTTACCATCTGATTGGATTATAATGCTTTTATATTACGATTCTTATTACGGATGGGTGCTACCGAGCGGCGTGTGACAGGCGATGTGGGGAATAACAACTAGTGTCGAATGAACGGAAAAGCTGTCTAGTCGATTCGAACGCGATGTGACGACGATCAAACCGAACTCTAGACGCGGTGCCTTCGTAATATCCGGAATAACTATTGCTAAATATTTAGCCATGCTGAGAGCCACAAGATATCATTAGCTAGTGTGTACAAATATTTTATTACCCGTCAAACATGGCTGATGGCTAGCAACGCCAGACACACCATTAAGCACGTTTAAGCACCATTAAGTAACTTCTCTTAATAAGAAAAAGATTTTTAATAAATTAGTATTTATTCCAGTAATAGGGGAATATACATAAAAAAATATTAAAATCTCAGCAAAATGAATACTTTATTTAGAACTAAATTCACTAATATTTTATTTATTTATTAACATTCACACAAGGTCTTCAGGTCCCAAACTAGGCAGAGCCTCTGCTATAGTAACCTGATGAATGATATATACTTATATACATATGTACACACCCAGACAGGTCAAACAAACATGTTCATGAACACAAATGTTTGACCTGTCTGGGAATCGAACCCGGGACCAGCGGCTCAGAAGGCAGAGTGCTACCAACTGCGCCAACCAGCCAGTCGAATAATAGGCTTACAACTAAAATTCCTTCTTTTGAAATTTTAACACTGTACGCGACTGCGCTTTTATTAAACAGGGTATTGAGTTTATCAGCTAATGTGTGAATGTTTGTTCCTCTGCGGATTTGTTTCAAGTGTTTTGCGACTTAATTCTGTTGGGCCCTATGGGAAAATTTGATGGGTAAAATTTGAATGGACCTTGATTTTTGGTTGTTCTGTTCCATATTAGAATTTATAATTTATGTGTTTTTTATATATATGTGTCTATCGATTGTTGTAATCCACATCTATTTATATCGTTCAGTTATCAGTAGTACCTAGTTTTCGAATTATATGCCGTGATTCTGACCTATTTACTATTTATTAAATGCATTTTTTTTCATGTTATTGATAAAACAATTATTACATTAGCTGTAGTTTACTAGTATTCTGAGTGCCGGTAAATTAACGCATTGAATTGAATACCAGCCCTGTAATACTTCAACATATTCATACTGTGTTTTTCTATTATTCTTAGAGAAAAAAATAATATAGTGATAGAATTTTCACATTCTGCCAACGGTAAATCATGAGAAATTAATTTATATGATATTGCTTGGGCAATATGTTACTTAATTTAATAAGTTACATGACACATTGAAAGTTCTACCTTTACTACTTTTCAAAATAAAATTATACTGTGGCTACTGAAACAGTACTTCTACAAAGCGGTATTAACATATAATAAATGCATATCTTCTTCTCAGCAATTGGACGTCCACTGCTGAACATATGCCTCCCCCATAAAGAGGAGATTTGCCAATTCTTGCCACGCTTGGCAGGCGGGTTGACAAGCGCAGTATGATTTAGGATCCTCAGAAGGCACTGCTGCCCACCTTCTGGTACGCGATCCCTTAGGCGACTCTTACGGCACCCACGGGAAAGGATAGGGGAGTACTATTCTAGGCCGGTACCACCACGGCCCATAAATACATATATAAATATATAAAAATGCCGACGTTGAACATAAATAATAATAATAATAAATTCTTTATTTACATCTTTAGGACACACTTGTTACATCTTTTGATAATAAGAATAATATGAATAGAGTCTATATTATGATGTGTGTGGTTAAATATACATTTGTAGTCACAAACCGAAATCTTCAAGAAATCCACGTGTTGCTTTTACTTTCACAATTAACTTTTATCTAATCCGCTGACGAGATTCCTACATCAATCATCGATTTAATATCTCCTGAATGTCAACTGTGGGTATCGACGTCGCGGGTCGATTCGCTTTCGATTCGACACCACAACTAATCCTATTCGGATTAGAGTACCACTGGTAATGCCTGTCGACGTGGGTGTCTGATTTATACCATGCTACGGAGAATTTGGTAACACCAACTATCGTTACCAGAATAGATGAGTATTGAGTTGTAATTCTAACTGAGAATTACATGAAAATTTATCTCAACTCATGGTAAAAGCGATACGCATAATCTCGATTATAATCGAATCCATAACGCATCAAGCATATTTTGTTATTAAAACTGACGTGGTTTTGACACATTATAAATGTATAATACACGGGAGTTACTCACGTAATAAGTCAGAGGGTTTCGACTATAGTTTCAACCACATTCGATGGTCTTTTTCAAGGAGAATACGGGGCGCTCGCGGACGCGGTCGCGATTCGCCCTCTGACTTATTACGTGAGTAACTCCCGTGTTTTATACATTTATAATGCATCAAGCATATCTTCATTAAATCGCAAAGCTGATTCGTTGAGCCAAATAACAAAGATGTGCCAGAATTTGATTCAAACGTAGGAAAGACCAGGTGCTCCGATTGGTCTTACAAAATCCGAGCGATAAGAGATTTAGATAAACGTATCTCACTCGCACCCCTGCACAGGGTATCCTAGATACCCTGTGTCGCGTGAGGTAGGGATACATACAAACAACCAAGAGCTGAGAGCGCGCATCTATTCTCATAACAGCAATGTTTTTACTATCCCGTATTCGAACTTAAACTGAAATAAGGTTGGCATATTTTTGTAATCATTTAACGATTTCCTTCTACAGTATTTCAACGCTTTTACAATTTCATTTTTAATGTCATACTACTCGGATAGTGATTGTACTACTTTGAAACCAGTAGTAGCACAAAGCTCGTCTCCCGTGGTCTGCAGGACCGTGAAAGGCATTTCTTTGCATACAGCGCATGTATTACGCGCATGCGCCCCGCATACGCGATGCACTCCACAGTCCCCCCACATTGTTTTTATTTTCTTACGAACCCATCACTTCTCATTAAGTGGCGTTTGGAGAATAACTTAACATCACTAATGTCCGGACACGAATTTTATTGTTATTGCATTTTAATAATTTTTCATTGTTTCAAGAGTTGTCAATGGACCACTGTGCGAGTTTCCGAGTATTAAGGAAGGAAGTTGTTGTCTTGGTAAATTATGCGAGTATGTTTATTGATTGCCTTTAAGGGCTATTGAATTAAAATGTTTAAGATGTCACGGTTGTACATAATAGTTGACTTTAGAAACAGCATATTTACCGTGTATTTTCGGAAAATAAACGAAACACCCGAGAGCCAAAAACATCAAAAATACACGGTAAATATGCTGTTTCTAAAGTTAACTCTTATGAATTATAATCTATTTTTTTATTTAGAGATTGGCACTATAAATAAAGTTTGTGTTTTCTACGTCGATTTTTTTTATTTTATTTTTAAATCATACTTTAATTTACTATCGTTAGTTACTGGCGTATAACTTTTTTGAGATGAAAGCATTCAAACATCTATATTTTTGAACTTTTATCCTTTACTATAATATTCTTGACCTAAAGTATTCTACGGCCAATAAGGCTAATCCTAGGGATTCTTCAAAATCTTTCTGTGAAAAGAAGCCCGTATCCCCACAAAAAGGGCTGATTGCCATTGATGGCAAGGGATGAGGGCTCTGCTTATGATTTACTATATAAGCAGCGATGAGTTTCCTGTAGTTGATATGTTTTCGAAGAAATCGAAAGATACTGTTATTACTGTTACATTGCACATATACGCGTATTCGACAGCATCATATATACGTGTTACCACGCATGCAAAAAAAAACTAAAAATCTAAACCTCTTACAAAATAAATACTATAAAGTAGTACATAATTAACTAAGCTCAGCTGTCATGTGTAACGTAGTGGAAGCAACTCCAGTTACCAACGTACAGTCGGTTACTTTTGATCACGACCGTGGCGTACCGTGCGGTCACAGACAGTCGCCGCAACCACAGATAAATGCTAGTTACTACGTAACTGCGGCTCCTCACGGTCATCTGCACTCATTCTCATAGTCATACCGATCGGTTTACTACTGGCTCGGTATGACTCGGTATTCTTTGATGTGGTTTGTTTTCTTTTTACTGATGTCAGTTGATACGATTGACGGAAGAATTATCTTCGGGTATTTGCAATGAGTAAGAAACGATTGACTATTTTTATATAACAAAATAGTAAAGTCCTGTTATATTAGATAAAAGTAGTTTGTGATTGCTAGGCAAATGCTTAATCATTCTGATATATCTACATTTACTATAACTCGAACTGTCTTGTTGCTTAGACAAAACAGTTTCCTAATATCGTACTTCGTATATGTATAACTATATAAGGACCTACGATTTTTATTTGAAACTTTAGGTAATGTATAATGGTCCTTCTTTGTTCATTATTGCTTTTTATTTTGTACTTAAGTATTACTTATTTTTTTACTTATTACTTAAGCATAAAATATATTGTTAAATGTCATAATTTAACCGTGTTGGTCATATAGTTTTTACCAAACAGTTTGACCGAACTCCACCCTAACCCACCAAATCAAACCAAGTAAAATCAAAGGTTACTTAATTTTTAAATATACAGCATAACTCAACCCATAAATGAAGATTATGATGACTATAATATGTTTACTATACCTACTTCATTCTTATAGATACTGTTATATTGACTTAATGACCGAAAGGAACATGAATAAGAATATAAAATTTCACGAAATGGCTACGTAAATAATCACAAATCGAATAAAACTACAATAAAGCTAGCGGTGACAATAATATAACACCATAAAGTTAGCACTAAACACGATGCCATGGAGACTGTCATCATTCTTATAATTAATGGGCCATGCTCGATCACGAAGTATGACGTAAGAAAAATTCTCTTCATTATGGATCTTAGTATAAATATCGTTTACATAGGTGGTTATATAGAATTAGCATAAAATACATAAGCACCTACTGAGTTTTTAAATAAAACATAGAGTATATCAACAATACGAATCGGCGATATAAATAAAATAGGGTAGATACCCGATGTCCCGCTCGAAAACGGCACCATCAAAATAAGGCATATGCCTTGTTTTGCTCTCAGTCGCGTGTGACTGCGCCAATCATGGGAGGTATTGGGATGCTAAAGTGAGAATCCAAAAAGTAATAGTTGTAAAACTCTTACAAATGTTTTACAACTATTATATACAACATAGAGACATTTCTCTATGAAAACCAAACCTCAAGAATCGCCAATGCTTACTTGTAAAGGAATATAGCTCTAATCTTCTCAAGATAATATAACAATAGTTCACAAGTGATATTGTTTCATTTTAATAATGAACCTTTAACATACTGGCAATATTATAGCGTAGTAAAACATTTGTAAGGGTTTTACAACTATGTATTACTTTTTGGATTCTCACTTTAGCATCCCAACACGTATCTGTAGTATATTTAACTGAAGATAGTAACAACCTATTAACCAAGTGTACGTGTAAGAACCGGTTATTGCCACAGTGTTAAAGTTTTATACGAGGGTCGTCGTGGCTCAGTGATCATCACTGATCAGTAACACTGACTTAGGACTTAGGAATCCCGACTGAGGCAAACATTTCTGTGATGAACACAGATGTTTATTCTCGGGTCTTGGATGTTTGTGTAATGTGATTGTAGATATGTGGCCATGCCTCCTGAGACTCAGTGTATCTTAGTGCGAGGGTGTGAGTGTGAATGTTTTCTTTTTATAGAAATAGGGAATAAATTAATATTTTCATAGCAATAAAGTGTCTACAATTTTAAAGTTAGGAGAAAATTGTCGCCATTACCAACATGATCAATATAAGCAAGAATGAACTCTACGAGTGTTATATGGATAGGTCCACAGGATCTTATTTGTGAATGGCTTAAAAAATTCTTTAACGTGGTGAAAATAATATAAGAATAATTTATAATAATACATGCCAAATACCCCAATATTATTATTAATTTTTACATAAGTTACTAGAAATTATATCATTTCTATAAGTTACGTTATTAATAGAGGGTTATATAAGGGTGCATAAGATATTTTATTGACCTCCATGAACTACAATAGCTAGGTACCTTTTTTTAAAACTGGATAAGTTGAAAATGTCTAATGGTACACAGTTATTCTAAAAAATAAGACAGCACCTGAGTTTTGTAATATTGTATAAGAATAACTTTACTACCTAGTTAAATAACTACTTTTTCTAGTTATTGTAAAATAAATCCCCTGTGTATTTATAATCAACGCTAGTACTTAGACCAAAGCTAAGTTTAGTTTTTTTAAGGTTGCGCTCAATGTATAAAAGAAATGAGAGAATATCATCATCATCATCATCATCATCTCAGCCATAGGACGTCCACTGCTGGATATAGGCCTCCCCCATTGATTTCCACAAGAACCGGTTGGAAGCGGCCCGCATCCAGCCCTTGCCTGCGATCTTAGTCAGGGCGTCTGTCCACCTGGTCGGTGGCCGTCCTTTGCTGCGCTTGCCTGTCCGTGGTCTCCACTCGAGAACCTTTCGACGCCAACGGCCATCGGTTCTTCGAGCTATGTGCCCTGCCCACTGCCACTTCAACTTGCTAATCCGGATTAGAGAGAATATGATGACGTACAATTTACACTACTGTATACCTAAATGTAAGCCCAAAATTTGTTCATTAACTGAAAAAAAAACTGAACTCCTAAGGGCCACTTGCGCCAACCAAATTATCCGACAGTTGCGATGAAATCTATCTCGTATTAAATCACAAATTTGCAGGCAAAAATTGTAATCTGATCTCATAATCTGGGAAAATTTATTGGTGCCAGTGTGCCCACAAGTGTGATACGGTAGGATAATGGTATGGATAATGTCTGAATCTAATTCCTAAAATTTATTTTTCACCCGTAATCTATGCCTTCAACGATCTTAGTAGTATTTATTATGTTACAGGAACGCGAAATTACAAGTTGGTCCTCAGACTGACCCCACAATCTTGACAATGGCCGAGCAGCGAGTGTTCCTACAATAATGCCTATAATGACGCCAGCATGCTTACATAACCGCTCGTGACTTGCGCATTACGGTATCGGAGAAAAATACGGGTACACCAGAACGGCCAGGGATGGATTTGGAAACAACATAGTTAATTATTTGTTCAATATCAGAGACAAATATTGAAATTAATGGACTTTAAAACCTAGCAAAACACGTTTAGCGTTTTGGAAACTTTGTGGTTCTTATTATAAGGAACATTAGAAATGGAACAGTGTCAGACGGGACGTTTTGACGAACGCACCATATATCGACATCGATATATCGACATCGATATATCGACAACGCGTAAGTTTCACGTTAAACCCGTTTTAATTAAATATTATAAAGTTGAAATAGTTTTATTATTACTAAATTTTTTTTGACTGGCTGTTGACTAACAATAACTAATTAAGATGCATTGGTGTCTCTAAACTTTAAAATTTGTTACCTGAATGAATAATCTCTCTCTTCTTTCTTTCTAACACGCATTTATACTTATATATAAATGCGTGTTATATAGATGCGTGATAAAAAGAAAGAAGCCCCTCACATCCTTCCCAACACTCGCTTCCGACCTATACATATGTCCGTACTTCCCGAAGTACAAAATTAAAAATAAATGAGTGATCCTTAGTCCGTCTCTGGTAGAGTAGTGTCTAACTAGTTTGCGGATGGCCAGCAACATAACTTAATACCGAAATAAGCTCTGTTTCATAACAACCAACTAGTTTGCTCGTACTTTAACTAGTACTTATTCTGGCCGCTTGTTAACAAAGAACTTGAACAATGCCAAAGCCCTTTTTAAACATAAGATAGTTTTGTTAACTGTACTCAATTAAAGTTCTATAAATTTAAAATTGTATTATTATCTACTTGAGAAATAAAGTCATTTTTAATACGATATTTATTTAACACACTTTTAACACACTTAGACCCCGCACTAGGACTCCCCGTGTCGCGGGAGGCATGGACACACACAAAAACCCAAGACCCGGGACTAACATCTAAACTCATAGCACAAATGTTTGCTCCTGCCGGGAATCGAACCCAGGGTCCCGGAGACACAGAAGTCATGTCACTAACACTGACCACTGCGCCATGGTGACCGTCATATATAGATGTTCCGTTGGACCAGTATCTATATTGATCGTTAGTAACGACGTGGTCAAGGGTGCTATCACGCTAGACGTAGAAAGTTTCCGGTTTCCGAGTGTCTAGCGCTGTGTGCAGTGCTGTAGGTGTTCGCAGCGTCAAAATCGAGGGCAGTCGGGCTTACACCAGGCGACCATTACAAAATACAAAGAGACACAGGTCGTAAACGTTAAGTCACTTTTTACACTAACACTTACACGCATTTTAATTGAATTCTATGAAATTCTACGTTATATACTATGGGCACTGATGTGAGAGCTGAATTAAGTGATTTTATTGCTGATTTTAATATCATTTCATTCATTTCAAAAACACTATTCCTAAAATCAAATAAAATGATAATAGATAAATTTAATTATTAATGACCATTACATTGTATAGCCCTATTCGTCACCACATCATATAATGTAATTAAGAAAGTAAACAAGGTATTTTTATCTAGCAACACCTAGTAGCCGTATTCACTCTCGTTCAATCTTAACATTTATTACCATCGGTCAAATGCCCTGCGACTGACAACTCCAACGTAACACTGCAATGTAATAATAATAAATCAAACTTTACATCATTGCGTACTTCACTGCATAACAACTTGACAATAATCTGTGATTTTATAGACATTTTAATCAGTTTGCGATGACCGATGACAGATCGCAGCGAGCGGTACTTGCGACTTGATAAATAGTTGTCTATGCTTATGAATAAAGTAGAGAAAACTAATAAGCCATAATCGACGTAAACGGTAGATGAAGTCACTAACTACTGAATTATACTGTTAGATTTACGATACGATTGCAGTTGAGATTTGTTCGTTTTCTTGTTGACATATTTTTTTTTTTATTATAATCTTACTCATCTTTTTTCACTGTCAGCTTCAAACCACAGCTGATTATTTTTCATAAGTATATACTTACTCACAACATAATATTTATTAGTCAAAGAGAGTTACAACTACATTTCATTTCAATGATGATGACAATTGTACATTTGCGAGTTTAATTTTACTTTATGTGGCCTTAATTTTAGCATGATTATGGCAAAGGGCAATTTGTTAATACAATCGATAAAATCGAAAAAAAAAACAATAATGCTTGAGATGACGCAAAATACCGATACCGTTCTCAGCCAGAAATTAAGGGTCTTTTCACCGTACCTGTCCAGGAGGAACAACACGCGAGTGGCTCAAATATTAAAAATTAACCTCAACACAAACGGTCAACTTCAAAGCACGCTCTTTCAATTAATCTATGTGACATTAGCTTTATGCTTTATGATATCTGTTCTAAAAACTGTTCCACTATTCCACTATATCCTTTTAACCTTGTGCCGAATTTGTACCTTTCCATTTACTGTATTGTAGCTTTCATTGACTATGCGATTTTATACTTGTATTCGTTAATTGAAACAGCAAATGAGACATAACAATCTAAAAAAAAACTATGCCCCATACACGGCAGTAATATAAATTCCTGGTACTGAGTAATGAGGTTGCAAATTAGCTACATCGCTCTACGGAATATTAAATGAATTGTATGTCTACTTACACATGGAATACCTACAAACATAAACTACAAATACGTTTAATACTAGGTAGTATTAATAACTCTTGTGTGATTAGTGGACTAGCAAAGTAAAATAATTGAACTCGGAACAAACTTTATTGTTTTTTTACTAAAACTGTAACATATAGTACGGATAGTTTTTTTGTTTTTTTGGCTACGCATTTTATGTGCATTCAACCAGTGCCAAATTTAGTATTAGATTAAAGATTAATTTGGAACTCTCTCCCCGTTTCTTCATTTGATTCAGTCAAAGTAGTGGGGACTTTACCGAAATCTAAAATTGCAGAGAGACATCATCATGTCAGCCATAAGACGTTCACTGCAGGATATATGGCTCCTCCATTGATCTCCAAACGGTAAACAAAAAAAATGTTAGTAGGCACACATAAATATAGTAAAAATATATATTTTAATATTAGTATTACTTTACTACTACTACTCCATCTGTTATACATAGCTTGCCGATAACAAAGAATGTTTGGAGTATAAGATATCCAAGGCTGGGTGATGCCTGTACTCTGAGTAGCTATCCAAACTGCTTATTACTCACCTTGTATTAATCATACCTACGTACAGTACTAGGCACCATGTTCGGCCACGAAAAAATCTCTACAAACCCTTTAGCATAATAATGCCCAGTACAAAATATACATATACATAGTTCTACGATGGTTAATTAAGAGTGAGTTTCAACAAATAGTTCCTATGCCGTCATGTTGTCTCTCCTGTATTTCAACATCATCGACACGTGAATTCTACCCACTTGTTGGCTAATACAAAACGACTTATTTTACACTGTTGCCAACATAATGAAACAGGAACTATTTAATGAAAAGTCTTCTACTGTAGGAGCTGTTCATCTTTAGAACGCGAGTACCAGTTAGAGAGGCTTAGTCAATTCTAACATTCAAGGGTAAAGTGAAAGCATTTTATCTCACGCAGATGTACGCCATAGTTTCGCTCTATTATTGAACACTAGAGTATATATGAGTATAGCCATTATAATTGTATTGATATTGTTTAAGTTTTATAGATGTGTGTTAGGCCATTTTAGTAATATTCAAAAATCGATTATGTTATTTCGAACACCCCTGTTTTGAACTCCATTTTTTTAGCTGGATTTTTTTTCCAATCCATAATTGACTAGAAATGATCGCTTTCAGCGCTAAGCTCGCATTATATTGTATTATTTAAGTGACTTTTTGTATAACTTTCTTGCTTCTCCCGCATTGCTTTCTATGCATGTCACAATACCGAAACAAAAGTTACATAGAATTTTTATTAATTTATTAAAGCGTATTGATATAGCCATAAAACTCTTTTTAAAGTTTTAAGAACGTTTCTTCTGTGCTTATATGGGTCCTTGGTTCGTATAGATTTCTAATTAAACATGGTAGGTGGCGCTGCGATTGATTTTCAGGATTAAGTATAGATTTTTTGGGTAGGAAAACGTCAGCAGTGTTTTTAATATAAAGAAAATCAATTTTCGTATTTTTAGAAAATATCGGTCGATCTTTTTAGCTTTTGTTACTTGAAGCGATTTTTTCGTAGCTCGTGTGAGGTATGGAACATAGACCGTGGAATATTGCAGGTGCATATGGTATAGGTTAGTTGGCTTAGGTCGGAACAATATTTGCTCTAATATGTATAGGGATAGCCTCACTTCGCATTGTATTGATACTTGAGAGAGTCTTAGGTTATACCACAAAGTTATTTGATTAGGTTATTCCACATATAACTACTAACGTTAACATTAACGATATCATACGACGGGCTTTTACCAGCGCCAACGTTGCAGCCATTCTTGAACTGATTCTTGAGTGTGGGACGCTACATGCGTTAACACTTTGGCGCCGTCACATCTTCGTGAGACACATGTTAGGGCTGGCGCCGCGGCTTATTCGGCGGAGCAATTGAAACGGCGAAAATATGCAAACCTAGGTAGTGGTTACATATTTGAACAACATATTTGACATTGGGCCCGTGGGGACCTGGAGCTCATCGGATTTTCCAAAATTTATCTGAGCGTTTGATCAATGCGACGCGTGACCAAAATGCTGGCACATATTTGGCTCAACGAATCAGCATTGCAATTCAGCGTGGCAATGCTGCTAGCATTCTGGGCACGCTGCCAGCCGGTAGCGGGTTAGAACATTTCAGTTATCTAGAGGCTACCAATAGCTAGTGGATTTCTCAAATGTTATTGTAGTAGCTGCAGTATTGTAATTAGTTATTAGTGTTTAATTTTAATAAAGGCATTTGCCCTATGAAAAAAAAAACGTTAACAACATTATTAAACGATTCCCGGTTCTTCCCGGTTTAAGTCTATATCATCGCTTGATACGCAAATTTAGTTTTCGCAACCCAGCGCTTAGCTGCTGGCGGTCAACCAGACGTTCGCTGGTTCGATCCCCATCGCCGGCTTGTACTTTTGGTGAAGTTATTAAGTTTAAATAACAACGTTATTTAAACTACAGCATGGTGGTAGCGTACTTTCCAGTACCCGCCTGGCAAGGTACCCCCTCAAATTACACTAGCGTAATTATAGTTTGTGGTACCGGCCGTGGTAGTACCGGCCTAGAATAGTACTCCCCCATCTCTTCCCGCGGGTGCCGTAAGAGTCGGCTAAGGGACCACGTACCAGGAGGTGGGCAGCAGCACCTTCTGAGGATTGGAAATCATACTGCGCTCGCCAACCCGCCTGCCAAACGTGGCGAGTATTGGCAAATCCCCCCTATATGGGGGAGGCTTCTGTCCAGCAGTGGACGCACATGGCTGAGAGAACAATTATAGTTTTGGAATTTACATCGTCACTAAACATTACGTGAGATAGTGGTCAAACTAGAGGAGCATACATCTATGAAGATTATTTAAAAATAAAATATCATAAAAAAGTTCGTTTGTACCCAATTAACAGTATCTTTCTCTAATTGTTGTGGCACCTTGTACATTACTTTTTGACTATGAAATAAACCATTAAAAAATGTTTATAACTATTAACTAATTGATTACCTCGTGCTCTCCAACTCTATTTAATCATACGCACGCAATACCCAATGAAAAAAAATATAAAAAATAAACACTAGGCTAACAGAAGACGGATGCAGAGTTGTTCAAGAAGATGTTTCCAATAAATGCATAAAACATCTCTATTGACTCCTATTAATCCTATTAACCTACGAAACGAATCTCTCGAAACTTCTATAAATACATCAATTACATCCCTTTCTAATGTTTTACACTACCCGACATCCCACTTATTACCAAACTAATTAATAACTAACGTAGTCAATTTATGCTTGTACCTAAATACTCATTTAAATTGTATTTTTAATTCACTCTATTTGAATATAAAACCTCAACAGAAAAAAGAAAACGAACTCAAGCGTCCGTGGACTCACATTATCGTCATAGATTAACATACATAAAAACGTTCAGAATCGAAGTTACATCAATGTGATGTTTACTACGTTTGAAAATAGTAAGTATTTATATTTGCTTTGAAATGGCTGGATAGATTATGATTTTATCAAAATAAAATGCTACTGTGTGATAGTTATTATTAGTCAATCAGAAGTAACTTACAGCAACTCGCATAGATAAAGCACTGCATCGTACATAGTTACATTATATATTTTGTGGCTTAGGTGTAGATTTTTTAAAATTGAGAACACCTGTAAAATGGATAGTAAGATATATTTATTGTATAATATAATATGTAATAACGATCCAATTGTATAAAATAACTAACTGTGAAATAGTCCTTACACCCCAAGCGAAGGCATATAACGACGATAACATCAAATCTCAGTTCCAATATAGATTAATTTGTATTCTCTTGTCGCCTTTATCGATAATATATGTATGTATTTATACAACTTCACGATAAGTATATTTTACTTTGGCGTTGCTAATACATACTCTTCACGATATAACATGCTATAAAATCAATGTATCGTTGGTTTCAGTAGCAGATTGCAATCAGTTAATAAAGCTCAGGTTTCCATCCTGATGTGTATCTTTCTCTGTAGGTAACAAAGAAAGACAAATGCCACACTTTCTCCGCTCAATGGAATATCTATTCTTCACGTGGGCACAGTAATGAGTCTATGTATAGAGAGCCACTGGGCGCGTTAGTCTGAGATCCCACTGCATGATTTCTTCAACTACTAGATATTAAGTATTTTATATTTATTATTTTTTAATGTTTCACGGTTTATATGTTCTTTTAGTTATTCGAACCGCACTACCTGTCTATACAAGAAAGGGTAGGGTGTATCAAAACATTTATTCACAAGCATTTTTATACATTGTAAACTACTACTATACTATGTATGGGAACATAGTGTAGAAAGATTTGATACTTATTTTGCTCAGACGCTTATTGTTTGGAGGATTAGAGTAATGTTTGTTAGCAGTAAACTTTTTCGAATAATCGGATAATAACTGTTAAGCTGTAACCGAGCTTCAACAAGCGGTGTAAGAAGGTTGGCCTTAGAGGAAATCTAAACTTAAATCCGTTGGGCTAGCCTCCTTGATGCTTTATTACTAAACTACCGAGCTTACCTGCCCGCTGATTCAGAACAATCGACCACTAACCGAATCCATTCGATTCGATATTGTTTATACGTCATAGTCATCAAACGCTCTTAATATAATACGCTTTTACGATAATAAATTGAAATTGAAATTGAAAATTGAAATATAAAGTACAGTATAAAAATACATAGATTTTATATTTTGAAGTTTTTTAATTTGCCCATATTTCGTAAACGTAATAGAATATTCTAATTCTTTCTTTTTTCCTTCTGCAAACGAAACAATTCATTACAGTAAAAGTAAACTAGTCTGAAGTCTGAGTGAAAGAAAGTCTGAGTGTGATAATAAAAAAAACATATAGGTACCATTAATATTTATGTCAGTCATAGACAAAGTTGTATTGCTTATTAACAATGATCATAATATATAATAAAAATAAATGCAATTCGTTGAACAAATTTTGCAGTTGTATCTAAGACTACACCGGTAGCCACGAACAGTGATACATAGATCATTCCTGCCTAGGAAATCATTCGTCGTCTATAATGCGATGCGAAAATAGTCTTCCATTTTGAACTACTAATATTCGCTACCGAATGTATTTTTTCTATAGTTACATGAATTGTCATCGTCTTAGACATATTAATTCGATAACTATTTAAACATTTTCCGATATGACCGTTGCTACTACCCATAATATGTAAACCGCGGTTGGAAAATCTAATAAGAAAATGTATATCTTTTTAGGACATATTTGCTACTATCAATATCATGGCTGTCGTATTATGTATCAATATAGACTGAATCAATTGAACAAAGTTTTCATTCCGACACGAGGCAATCTAGAAGACAACTCATAAAATATGTTATTTAAGGGTATAGAAGGTGCCGATTACAGAATCTCGGGGGTGTTTATACGCAGAAGTGGCAAGAAAAATCCTGACGTGTGTTGATTTAAAATATAACAAAAATGTATTTTACAGATGTCCAATGAGCTAAAAAAAATATTTATCACGTTTTTAAACTTTTTAATTCCCTTTTTCTGGTGTAAGACACATTTTAAGCGCATTTGTAGTAACCACGAGAATTTATTATAAAGGGAAAATATCGTCGGTTGAAAAGATTTTTTCACTGATATCACAAATGAATTTAATAAATACAACTCTAATAATGCCTCGACTTGCATTGTCATAATCGTGAAACAATAATTAACTTTAGCTCTGCTCAGCCGCCTCCTAACGAACTCATTACTAAACTGTATTTCTGCTAACAAGTTATTTTGTTTAGAGCACGATTGCCATTACTCGGGCCACAGACAAATAAATACTTACCTCGTTATTCGAGCCCAATCAATTAAAAATAGAATACTAGCAGTTCATTGGACCGTTCCCATGGCATTTTTGTCATAACTTCTGCTTAGCCTGCGTTCTAGTCGCAACCGCATATCTGTGTATGACAAATCGTGACAAAACCACCGACTCATCTACACTGCTTAACTTTTGATCATCTTTAAAAATTAGTGTCATAAAATTATGAACTTTACGTCATAGTAATAAGGGTGATATCTGTGATGTTTTTTTTGTCGATGGTGAATTTAAGGTGGTGCGTGGTGGGTTCGAATTCGTGTGGCGCAGTGGCATGCCAGGTCCGTCCCCAGGTCCATCCATCAAGATCGGCGCGCATCACCTTCAGGTCGGCGATCGACCGGAAACAACGGACCCTTAACTAACCTCAATATAAGACCCTAATTAAATTAAAGAATGTCATGTGAAGGTATGCATTTTATAGACAAAAGAAGAATTTGTGTGTAGATAAATGTACAGTTGGTTCTGAACGAGCAGGCGCAATGAGGTACCTAATTTACAACATTGTTGGCGGTAAAATTTTGTAGCTTTATTATAAAAAAGTATAGTACATGTGCAATTCTGCATATTCATGATTTAGGTTATGTAGTTCATTTTTTTTTTTTTTTTTACATATTATAAGTTTGCGTTTGACAACTGTCTCACCTGATGTTAAGTGATGACGCTGTCTAGGATTTAGCACGCAAACCTAGAAGGTACCTATTCACTCGCGACTTGAAGACTCCAGGATTGTACATATCGGGAAACACAGACTCGGGCAACGAGTTCCATTCCTTGGCAGTACGCATCTTATATATATATATATATATAACTTAAATAGTGCTATAGACACCATGGCGGGCTTACGAGACCTAAGGCCTAGCGTGATAGTATCTTCGAACACAGAGTCACTGACCATCAAGCAACATAGTGTGCAAACGTTAGATCTATACAGTATAAAACAGTTACTTCTAATCTAGACAAATAAATTAAACTAAATTAGTTTATGAATTCCTTACAATGCTAAGATATAAAGGAGATATGATCCTTATTTTTTTTAAATACGCTGTTAGCGAATTTTGCTCATATATCAAATTAAAGCTTCCAAACATATCACATACACGCACGCTTATTATTATGCAAACGACAACTCAAATGTTTTATGTCCTGTTTTTTTTTTCAACCAAAATATGTTTCTATCCCTGTCACACAGTCGCCAGTCGTCAGGACAATATCGAATATCAATATTTGGATGCAATCAATCAAAGTTAATCACGCGAAAGATATAAAAGCAAAATGAATACATTAAGTTTGATGATGAACGGGCGTTGAACGCACTGGACTGAGTGTACTTGCTATTAACTATTTATTAATGTACTCTAATAATGAACGATTAGAAAAAAGCATGGGAACTTGTTTGCCCATTGTGCTGTACAATTCGGGTGACGTCAGCATATTTGAATATTAATTAGGCAAGCTTAAAATAGAAAAAGCATTTTGAGTTTTTGGAACGATCAGATGTCTTATTAATGTGGTATTAACGCCATTGTTAAATGTGAAAATGAGATTTTTTTTAGTTGAGTGGTTTGAACAGAACAGTATTTTTTCCCCAAAAAGTCTTTTTTCCATCATTTCCATCCGGGGTTAAGAGGTACAGATGACATTACAGAGGCTCGCGGGTGTTTTCAGGCAGAGAGAGCAAGAAAAATCCTGACGCGTGTTGATTTAAAATATTACAAATATGTATTTTACAGATGATCCACGGGCAAAAAAAATATTACAAATCACATTTTAGCCTTTTATAATAACTCACCTTTCTTCTGGTGTAGGACACAGGCCAAGCGCATTTGTCGTTACCACAAGATTTTTTGATAAAGGAATAATAAGGTCGCTTCTAAATATTGTTCAGTACCTATTAACAAATGAAATCAAATTATGTTCAATCAGAATTAACCTTCTTGAACCCCATAAGTGGTGTTTTTTAAGCTTATTAAACATGTTGAACTTTCAACAAAATGAACTGAAAAACTCAAAATTTTCTACTTAGCAAATGGCAATTAACTCTTAAAAAAAATCTGATTAGTAAAGCATTTATAACCTAGAAGTGGTCGGCCGTCAACCTGACAGTCTCTGGTTCGATCCCAACCCCCTGCTTAAACATCCAGTGACGGTAACATAGTTCTGAAATACAGTCTCGTGGTAGGGCTCTTTGCAGTGTCCGCTTGGCTCACCTCAATTTATTTTTTTAACTAAAAGAAGATTACACTACACACACAGTGTGTTCAGGCAGTCGTCCTTGAGAGCCAGTTCAAATCAACCGACGATCATGTTAGATATTGGTCAAAGTGTAGATTTATAAAGTAGGTACTAAAAACAGGGAAAAGATGTTTAAGCTCTGTGAAGGCCTGAATGAACTAAAGTCAGGCACAAGTTCGTCAATATATTTTACTGCCACTTCAACTTGCTAATCCAGTGGGCTCTGTCAGTGCTGTTCGTTCATATAGTGATTTTTTCATTCCGAATTTGACATTGCTAAAAAAGGTAGAAAGCTTTTTTAAAAAAATAATTACAAATTATTAAAGCCGCACACGACCTGACTAAGATCGGGCTGGATGCGAGCCGCTTCTAACAGGTCCTTGTGGAAATCAATGGGGGAGGCCTATGTCCAGCAGTGGACGTCCTATGGCTGAGATGATGATGATGAAAGCCGCACAACTTTAATAATAGATATTAATATATTTTTTTACTTATTTTAGACAGCGGTCAGCAGTCACGCTTAAACCAAAGCTAACCTTAAAAAAATTGAGCTAGAGTTGTGTCATAAAGTTAAAGAGAATAAAAATATATATTTTGACATGGGTCCAGCTCGCACCATATTATTTAAATATAGGAAAGTTAAAGACGATCGTTATCAACATCATTCTTCAAACATAATGTCTCAAACAAACTACAAATAACAATACACGCTTCAATTTAAAAAGTTAACTAATTAGGTCAATGGTTCCGTAGCAATATCGATCGAGAAGTGGTGGTTAAAGTTGTAACTACAACACCGTAGACATTACAGTAGTTACTAGGTAAAACTTGAGCAGTTAGAAGGTGCTCAAGTAATAAAACTGAGCGGGATAGTGTACGTAGTAACTTGTGTTTGATCTGTGGTGGTTCGGAGCTTTGTTAGCTGCAACTGTTTGTTTGTGGACAATCGATACGTATAATTGGTGGTACAAGTACTGACTACACAAAAGTAACAAACATAATTGTAACTGTGTCTGGGTGTGCATATGTATATAAGTATATAATAATATATCATTCATCAGGTTACCATAGTACAAGCTCTGCCTAGTTTGGGACCTGAAGACCTTGTGTGAATGTTAATAAATAAATTTATTTACTTACTTATTTATAATTTCAATTTTCTTATGGAAAAGATTAGTTATATAATAACCTACTAGTAGATTTTGAACCCATTACTACAGAATACCGTACTGTCGCTTTGCCGTCGATGCTATAGTATAGCACTCACATGCATTTATAAATACATTTGAATTTTTCTGATTTCTGCCTTGGTCCTAATTCTGTCATCGCGTTATTCGCTGTCTTGTTATTTAAGATTATCCATCAGAACATTAGAGTAAATTTCATTTTTATTAAGAAAATAGTTTGGCTGTACTAGTGGGACTTGAACCTAGAAGACTACAGAATAATAATATAGATTTTTTTGCTAACGCTCCTTCAGTTTACGCACACAAACGCGTCTGCCTGTAAATGTCACTACTACAATCAAGATCAAACCTTTTTCATGAAATAGAATATAATGTACCCGCTCGCGGCGTTGCTCGCATGGCCTACAGGATATAACTATCAATCCTGTCACGTAGCCAAACTAAGCTTCGAAGCGATGATAGCTCAGCGGGGGGAGCGTCGCCTGTCAAACTGACGGACACTGGTTCGATCTCCAATAACAGCTTGAGCTTCCGGTGAAGGTAACACCGTTACCAAATTCCCAGCATGGTGGTTGGGTACTTTCGAATACCCGCCTGGCTAGCTACCACCCTCAAGTTTGGAAAACTGTCACTAAAACACAGTGTGTTCAGGCAGCAGTCCTTGAGACCCAGTGAGCATTCTAGATCTAGCGTGATAACATCTTTGACCACATCGTCACTGACCATCAAGTGTGATAGTGGTCAAACTAGATCTATACAGTATAAAAAGCTATACCTAATATTATTTTTTATATTTAGCTTGATTTTTACAGTTCATGCTGCCCATTGATCAAAAAGCAACAATAACCTAAGCAAGCCAAGAAGACAGGGTCATTCCGAAACCAGGTACTTTCCGTATTAATCAGTCTCACCAAAACTGAAAAATGTATGGAATTCAAATTCCAGGTAGCAACTCTATCATTACTATCATCAAGGTGATGTTATAACCAAACGCTAAGGTACGAATGATACAAAAGTTAATGTATTTAAGGTTTCTTTAAAATGCTACTAGCATTCTGGGCACGTTGCCAACTGGTAGCGGGTTAGAGCATTTTAACTATCTATATCAATAGCTAGTGGATTGCTCAAATGTTTTAGTAGTAGCTGTAGTAATGTTTTTTTTTTTTTTTTACATATTATAAGTTTGCGTTTGACAACTGTCTCACCTGATGTTAAGTGATGACGTTGTCTAGGATTTAGCACGCAAACCTAGAAGGTACCTATTCACTCGCGACTTGAAGACTCCAGGATTGTACATATCTGGAAACACAGACTCGGGCAACGAGTTTCATTCCTTGGCAGTACGCATTAAGAAAGTGGAAGCATAACGGTTCGTGCGTATAGGTGGTATATCTACCATATAGCGATGGCGAATTGCCGTACGTCGAGTCGACCGATGATAGAAAGGGGATGGTGGAATCAGATTGTGTAATTCCAGTGCACATTCCCCGAAATGCACCCGATAGAAAACCGATAGGCTTGCTACTCTACTCCGGTGTTCAAGGCTCTGAAGCCTACGTTCGACCAAAGAGTTACAGCCGATGATTCTTTTGGCTCGCCTCTCGATTGACTCCAGAGCTTCCAGTTGGTGTTTGGCTGACCCATCCCAAAGGTGGAACAATACTCCATGCAGGACCGGACTTGTGCATGTAATTAGTTATTAGTAAAGTATCGACCATAACTTATAAAAAATAAATTATACAAAAATAAAATTCAATCTGTGTAGTCTGTATCAGTCATACAAAAAGGCGATGGTACTCGAGTGGAATTGAGTCTGGAAAGTTGAGTGACAATATTCCATTTCCGAGCCAACAAGCATATCTGCGCTCCGCCGCGCCACCGCACCGCCGCGCATCAAGTCGGTAAACTCTTGGCGTAAGCGAGGACTGGGTATATTCGGGTGCAGCGTTTTTAACAAACTAGTTAATGGTAGTGTTTCGCTTATTCAACTGAACTAAATTAAAATGTTTGAAAACTAATCCAGTTCTTATAAGGTTACGATAAAATCTAAATTAGTATGTGACTTATCAATAACATCACTAAAATTAAATTTATTTATTAAATTTGCGGGTAGTTTAAAGAAATTAAGTCGCCATCATTATTTGGTGCCTACTAAAACTACCCGCGATTGGCCAGCAATAGAATAAAACTCGTCTAATATTAGTGAGAGCGCTGTATGGAGTTATGCGAATTTGAATTTTAGCGTAAATAGAATACGAGGTACTTCAATTTGTAGAATTTTAGTGAATTTTAGCTAGTTCGTGTGATTAACAGAATTAGGGCCAATGTTAACTTTATATTTCAGTATGAGATTAGATAAAATATTACACTTTTTATTGCTTGACTTTTGCACCAACCATTGAAGAAGGTTAAGACATCCTTTAACGCTTTCTGTCATGACTGTAGGTACGTGAAACGGCGAAAAGTTAAAGCAACGTTGTGTATGATCGAGATAAACTTCATATGTTTTCTCAATTTACAACTTTGTAAGCAATAACGTTTTGTCTGACCCTTTATTTCCTAATTGGGCATATATAATAATGCAAAGTAGGTACGATTGTAGTGAGTATATTAACCTACCTATTTGTACTGGTATTGTTTGTATTCTACTAAGTACTTACCATTTAGGTTTTCATATTGCCTTCTGTGAACGAGGTCAATTTATTATTTACATACAGCAGACGTACGTACGCCAGTACCTATGCAAATAAAGTGTATTCAATGATTTTGAAAAAAGGATATTCCTATCTCATTTTTTCTTGTGAATAATTCACTCATGCAGATGGTTAACAACGCATATCTCCGCCGAGGGCTTCTATTGCGAACTGCTGGGGGGGAAATAATTAACGGTTGATGGAAGCATTATTTCGTGGCTTCATTGCGATAGTGTGCGTCTGGGTGGAGATGTCGCGCTGCGTCGGCGCATGCCCCGCCCCCCGCAGCTAATTGCACCAATCTGCGACGCCGTACGCACGCACACACATACGCACTCACGCAACTGATGGTAATAATATGGATATGACAAACGCTGGATTCGCCAAATGAGCAATGTAAATGAAAACTCAGCCTTTACGAGATGGCGAAATAATTAGTTGTGGACAAAACAAGTAGTGGGAATAAAAAGCTACAGAATATAGGTATGCCAAAGACGAATGTAAGTTCACTACAAATGCGCTTTTATTTATATCTAAATTCCAAAATCAAGCTCATGTCTTAGAGTGTTTTATGTTTGTGTTTGTCGTTTCCTGGAAAACATTAGTCTAAGTGCGATGGATAAAGGTCAGTCACAAAAAAAATACATAGGCACATACAGTACAAATACATGTTACTTTGGAGTACACTATATAGATTCAGTATGTAATAATAGCTCTGTTGGTTGAACTTAAAGGGTTCTGTGCAATAAGATATTATATGCATTATTTGAAATATGGTAAGAGGTATAAACAGCTGAGGAAGCTCGTTAGCAACCATATTAAATTTTCCTTAGAACAAAGAGTGATCAAAAAATTACGAAACGCTTTATGGTGATATATATTCAAATTAAGAAATATTTAATTCTACTATATCGGACAAAAAGTGAATAAACTTTAAATTTTCCATTTAGTAAGGAATAATTCAGTCGAAGGCAATAGATATTTCCGTAATAGATATGCACCGTTTATTTCTGGTTGTAGCACGATCGTTTTTTTATAAGTTTTAATTAAATAGCTATAATTATTTGAGTACTTGATCAGTTTAACAGAAGTAGAGTAGAGAAAGATCAGTAACAAAAGGACTACATTCATAATATAATTGTATAACATTTAATTTAATATATTAATTAATTTTATATTTAAAATTAATTGTTGATGAAGTTGAAATGTATTAGGTACTTTTGCTATTTTTTACTTTATTGACCTAGCGTTTGAACACCATCTCTTTTGACGATCAGTGACGATGTGGTCGAGGATGTAATCACGGTAGACCTAAAATGTTTACTGGCTCCCAGCAAAGGCTGCTCCCTGAAGACAGTATGTGATTGGTGACAACATCATCGTCATCAGATTCAAAAGACTAAGGAAAAATCAGTGTAAACTGAAAAGTATAGAGTTTGATACTTTCTACTCAGCTACATTCCATAATGAGTTGAAAGTGTTTTGTGCGAATAAATATATTTAAATTATTTGAATTTTAAGTCAGACAAAAAAGTTCAAAATCGGCTATCTACCTATATTGAGATTTTAAATTTGTTATTACTTTTATTCCCTCTTTTTGAGACCAAGGAAATGCGGTAACATTAAATTGACAAAACAAATGTTTGACCAATTTCAAAAACAGCTTCCACACTAAGTCTAACATGACTAAGTCGGTCTACAAATGAGACAGACATATTGGTCGGTCAACGTCGTTTTCATTTATTTTAGCGACAGTCCCTACCTGGTAATTGGAAAAATCTCATTTTCATCCGTCTAGTACTAACGTAAACTTGTGTTCGACGAGGAAAAAGAATGAGAAAGAAGATCCAATTTTAGTCTCCACTATCCATTTTCATTTCATTATCCCCCTTCTAGATAGGTGCGAACGAATCACCAATGCCAAAAATGTTATTAAATTTCAATACAGTTTTTAGTTTATTTAATATTTCTATATCATATACTTTAGAGCATATGATATAGAAATATGAAATAGATAAGCTTCCCAAGGGACTTTATAACCTTAAATAAAAATTGATGTAAATTACTGGGCAGTCATTGATAAAAACTAAATTATGACCACTATATGCTTACCTGGAAGTAATTAAGATTACTAACAATTATCGTAATATTACAATTCAATTTTATAATTTTTTGCTTGACACTCGGGATAGGGCTGGCGCCGCGACTATTCAAGCGGAGAAAATGAGGCGCCGTAACCTGCTATTCTCCATATTGATTCGATATTTAAACCGGGTGATGGCGAAAGATTGGATCAGCAGTACGAGTATGGATCATCGACTCGATAAAATTCGACAGTAAGTGCTTGTTCAGACATGGCGTTTACGCGAATCGTGTGGCACCCGCGCGGTTCTATTACTATGGAGATCTCCAAACCGTGCGGATACTGTCTACCAGCTGACAAGAATTAGTAGGTATGTCTCTATCTCTACACCACCACACTACAATAGCTGTATAGTAAATACCTTGTCGATATGAAACTTCGTACTGAATAATGTATTTGTTAGCCCTTTACATATTACCAAGTAGTATATAAAATTCTATGGAAGAAACCTGCATATTAGATTACTTGATATTCTATGAGTCAGCTAATGAGATAGACAGACGCTCCCGATTCACTCATTGACCATTAACTATTTAAAAGTATTACGTTACAGAAGTTAAAGAACAAAAATAACCATAAAATGGAGTCTTTCTATATCAAAATAAATAATTTCTAACGTGTCATCAATCGCTTCGCTAAGTAATAAAGTGTGCGCGTCAAATCGGAGGCCCTATCGGATTACGGGGACAAACTCGTTCTCCCTGTTACCAGACTGTCATTCCATTGTTTTTACCTTTAACATTCATTTGTTTTTGTTCGAATTCTTGATAGTGTTTGTTTGTATTTTTTTGTAATTGCTATAAAACATGTACCATTCTGTTAGAGCTTAAAATTGCATACAACATTGCAGGTTATACGGCAGGATGGTAGCAATGGCGCGTCAGCCGGTAATAAAGTTCATGACCAGAGTGAAAACGATCCGAATTGTCATCACAGCAGGTTTATGTGCGATCCGGTGCGCTTAAAAATACTTTTTATAACTCCCAGGACAATGTTTCGGTCGACGGCATACGCCAACTCAACAAAGATATTCGCATACGCATGACATTTCTATTTATGTGGAGGCTTATTAAAGTTTACTGTAATATAAAACGCTTGCGTTAACTGCATTATTTACAAGGAGCCAACCAAATAACAAAAATGAGCTGACATTCCGTTGATATTTTTTAGTTTACTTATCTTACGTCGGAGATCAATGTTTCACATAATTTTATACGTTAGTAACCTAATCGAAGCCGCCGCGCTTGGAACGACGATTTTACCAGGTTCAGATGTAATCAGAGCGACAAGAAGCCGCTTCGAGGAACGTACACGATAAGAGAGTGGGTTTACAAAACGATCCAATGCCTACGACACGACGAGTGACCCGACCCTCCCGCCGCCGCGGCCGTCCGGGCGATTGCTTGGGCACTCGCTCGGCGCACATAAACTACAGTACATAACTGCTGTGAACGCGACGAAATCAATTCCCAGTTCCGATTCCGAGAAGTGACACAGTTTCTTAAGTGTCACGTCACTACCGACCCACCGCCGAATAAATTCTAATCGTCCCGTATCGGCCGCACGCCAAACTGACCCCTAAACGCCTCACTGTAGATAAACTTTTGTACGCGCCCATACGTGTAGTTAAAATATAAAGAAGAGCCACCTGTCTCCACGAAAAACTTTATTGCCTCCATAAAATTTTAACCTCAAAGGAAAAACAAAAAGTATGGTATTTTTTCTTTAACGACCGAGGCCCATTTTAGATCGTGTTTACCTAAGCTGTCACCTCACAGAATTGCAATTATGACTTGTCTGTCCATCGAATTAATTGTGAAGTTTGGGTGAGATATGGGCTGATGGGCGATAACGTCGTATGGGCGAGCTGCCTTCCGTTCGTGGGAGCAATTTGGTACGTTCTATCTGACAGCGGCTGCAGTATAAAGTGGTAGCTTTATTTTAAACTGTTATGACGTCCAGTTCTGCTAAAGCATTTTGTAGACATTATAGAATTGCATAAATTAGCAGTTAATTAAGAGTGTCGTGAAGTAAGAAGTTAAGGAACTCACCGTGAGAGCCGACAGCGGGTAGTTGCAAATCGTGTTGCAAATAAATATATTTAAATTATTTGAATTCAAAGTTAGACAAAAAAGTCCATAATCGACTATCTATACTGTGATTTTAAATTTGTCCTTACTTTTATATTCTCTTGTTTTATGACCAAGGAAATACGGTTACATTAAATTGATTAAACAATCGTCTGACCACTTTCAAAAACAGCTTCCACAGTGACGAAGTTGGTCTACAAATGAGACGGACATACTATTGGTTGGTCACTGTCGTATTAATTTATTTTAGCGACAGTACCTGCATGGTAATTGAAAAAATCTCATTTTCATCCGTCTAGTACTAACGTAAGCTTGTGTTCGACGAGGAAAAAGAGTGAGAAAGAAGGTCCAATTTTAGTCTCCACTATTCATTTTCATTTCATTATCCCCCTTCTAGATAAGTTTTTTTTATACTGTATAGATCTAGCGTTTGACCACTATCTCACTTGATGGTCAGTGACGATGTGGTCGAAGATGTTATTTATTTATTTATTAACATTCACACAAGGTCTTCAGGTCCCAAACTAGGCAGAGCCTGTGCTATGGTAACCTGATGACTGATATATATACTTATATACCTACATATACACACCCAGACACAGGTCAAACAGACATGTTCATGCACACAAATGTTTGACCTGTCCGGGAATCGAACCCTAGACCTAGAATACTCACTGGCTCTCAACAGCTAAGGACGAACAAATCATCGAAATCGCATTAATAAGTTAAGGAACTCACCGTGAGAGCCGACAGCGGAGTAGGGGGCGTGCATCTGCTGATGGTAGTAGCGGGCGCGGCTATGGTGTCCGCCCTCCAGGGGGGAATGGAAGAAGCCATCTCCATTCGCCTCTGAATTGACGTCACCGGCGGCCGGGCTGCCGTTGACGCGGCTCTCGTACCACCGCTGCTGCAGGCTCGCGCCCGCTCCCGACCCGCCGCCACCGCCCTCGCCACTCATGTCCATGACAACCCCACCGACCTCACAAACCATGCATTACTCTTATACACACGCACTGTAAGTCCACGCCCTTATCCACATCTCCTATAGTCAAGTATTGATTAGCGCGTCGCTCTATCACTAGGCGATTGCGACCGATCTCAGTCTTAGCATTTTGCAATTATTACGTTGTTATTTTCCGTATTGACTGCCAGCTCATATTGTCCATATCTGTAAAAAAAAAAAAAAATATTATTGTATATCTCTGTTACAATACAGTGTTTTATCGCGAGCACAAATATGAATACGATAAATTAATTAACGGAAGACAGAAACATGAAATAAATCTTAAATGAAATGATTCTTGAAAGATAATTTAAAATTCGGGGTAACCGTCGATTATCGGGGTGCTACCAAGTTATCGGTCCCTTGATTCGACTGCATCAAAGAATCGATGCCGGTGTTTTGTCCAAAAATACAATCAATTAAGATAATAGTGTGGTATCGGAGACACTGCGA
This sequence comes from Apeira syringaria, assembly GCA_934044485.1. Lineage (NCBI taxonomy): Eukaryota > Metazoa > Arthropoda > Insecta > Lepidoptera > Geometridae > Apeira > Apeira syringaria. The sequence goes on along the minus strand of OW203665.1, from coordinate 5,725,788 downwards.
TATCGATACGCTCCCAATTCGATTAGCTGATAACGCGTGACTACACTCGATACCGCTGCGATAAGGCGCGTTAAAGCGCTGTTGGCCAACCGAACCGTGATTTTTATTACCACTAAACTCGCTAAAGATAATCTACTCGATATAACTATCTGTCGCATAAACAAGACCAGTTTACTTAATTACTAGCCGTATACCGATTTAAATTACTTTGTAAGTTCAAGGTTTTTTTAAATATTTTGCCAAAGGTTTAGTAAAGCGTAATGGAATACCTGATTTTTTTGTATATAATAAACTAGCGGTCCGCCCCGACTTTACACGGGTAATAAAATTCATTATTAAAAATTATAAGGATCCCTAGTTTAAAATAAATATTATATATAGCCCATGTCACCCGGGGATAGTGTAGCTTCCTAACAGTGAAAGAATTTTTCAGATCGGTTCAGTAGTTTCGGAGCCTATTCAATGCAAACAAACAAACATACAATCAAATCTTTCCTCTTTATAATATTAGCATAGATTAACTATAAACAATACTATACATGTCTGCATACCGTAATAAGCAATAAGTTCCTAAAATATTTTACATTGTTGTAATTCAGTTTTCATTCACGCCCGAACACAAAATAAGTCCAACAATACGGCACAATCCAGATTTGTAGATATTCTTGGTCTACCTACAAAATCAAACTTCTTATACATTTTTGTACCTGTAATGTAATAATTAGGTACCTCCTAGTTTATATACTATAGTGGAAACGGATTTCTATTTGATATGTAGACAAAATTCAACTGAATTGAACAATTGAAATTATTCAACTATTTATAACATAACTGTTTCAACATAATCATGAAAATTTTTTCACCGAGTATGACCCGGCGGGACCAATCTCTTTTAAATAGAAAAAAAATATGTTCAAATCGGATTTTTAAGTCCCGGGATTCCTTTTCTTTTTTTATACTGTATAGATCTGGCCGTTTGACCGCTTGATGGTCAGTGACGATGTGGTCGAAGATGTTATCACGCTAAAGCTAGAATGCTTACAGCATTCAGGCAGCAGTCCTTGGCTCTCAAGGACTGCTGCCTTGAATACACTATGGTGTTTGGTGTCAGTTTTTCAAACTTGAGAGTGGTAGCTAGTCAGGCGACTCGAAAGTACCCTATCACCATGCTGGGAATTTGATAACGATGTTACCTTCACCGGAAGCTCAAGCCTTTGTTGGGGAATCGAACCAGTGTCCATCAGTTTGACAGCCGACGCTCCCCTGAGCTGAGCGCTGAGCTATCATCGCTTCAAGAGATAAAAAATACAACCAAATTTATAACCTTAAGGAGGTTTGTAGTGAAAAAAGTACTTTAAATAGAAAGAATACGTAATAAAATCAACCTGTGTGGATTATTTTTCTTTTCGAAAAATATATTCGTAAAATCTACTGTTACCGGCAGCAGAGAGTTTAATGAATTATATACACTTTACAAAGTTTATTTATCGGTAATCAATTATTATTCAGATATGAAACATTTGGTATTTGAATATTGATAACATTAATTAATGGCGTTATCGATTCAATTTTATATTTTGTTTGGTTAATGGTAAGCTAGGTAACTAAGATAGGGCTATTTAAACACAAGTAGGTACATATATTACATGTTAAATATTGAAAAATATATTGTATGTTTAAAGGTTTATATACATATTATTATATTGTTAAGGTGCAGATACGAGACCTGGAGTTAAATATTTAGTTTTCTTCTACTGATTCTTTAAAGTTAGTTATATTTAAATAAAATTGGAAATGATACACTCTTATGAATTGATGGCACAGAAAATATAAATTTAAATTTGGTTTTAGTGGAGCGGCTAAAAGAATCGACACCCGGCCAAAAGGCTGGTCTGTATTTAGCTCAACAAATACCTACCTAAGTCTCATTTTGGGCTCGTCGTCTACCAACTATAGACTATATTGGTGGTTGAATAAGCATTTGGTTGGATTTGGATGAAATTAAATTATACCATTCTTATAATTAGTATTGAGTGAAGCGTTTATAATGCACATGTGTACATATTATCGTATTTGAGTCTGAAAACTATCGCGAGTTTCTTCCATAATTGTAATGTAACAAATTGTAAACCGTCCTCCTACCATCATCATCACCAAAATGACAGTGACAATGAGACTTTCAGTGACAATGACTCAAGTGACAGTGCGCACCGGGACAATTTGACTGTTACAGCCGTGCAGCCGTCTCAACGCCAGTTACGTGCTGAGGCTCGCGCTCGCCGCCTGGCACGATCATAACTCCCAGATGAAGAACTGCAAATAAGTTCGAAACTGGTCGGAGAGTAATTTTCCAGTGTTTACCACGTGAGTCCTAGTCGGTTTGTTACATTATTATTATCGTATTATTATATTAATAAAAATGTTATAATAAAATAAAGAAATACAATAATTAGAATACAGAAAACAGAATACTTGAAATATAGTGAGTTCTAGCGGTCCGCTACGGCTTCGCACGGGGAAAAAAATCAAGAATAAAAGTAATTAGGATCCCATTTTTTTTAAAATGTAATATAGCCTTTGTCAACCGGAGATAGTGTAGCTTCCCAACAGTGAATGAATTTTTCAAATCGGCTCAGTAGTTTCGGAGCCTATTCAATGCAAACAAACAATCAAATCTTTCCTCTTTATAATATTAGTCTAGTATAGATATGATACAACTAGCAGCGCCCCGCGGTTTCGCCTGCGTGGACTATGATTTTACCCTTCAATTATACGTCGCAACAAGATGTTATATTGTTTAAAGCCTTCCGCAATAAATTGACTATCTCACACGATAAGAATTTTCTAATTAACGCATTCTTACCAACATACAAACTCTTTAGCTTTATAATATTAGTACCTAATTGATAGAGATATTTTACAGGTCGACAAACGCCATAGCAGTGCTGTGCATAAACTATAGGCATATGATTTGGTCACATGGTTTAAAACCTGCGTCAAAATATGTTTATAGGTATATTATAGTTTGACGCAAATAATGTGTACTAAATCAAGTGGATTGACGTATATTTTGACGTAAACAGTAACATTATCACTGCAATGACGATCAACAAAAGAGAAAAATATAAATCACGATAGACAATGATGCTAGATATCAGATGATAAGCCCTTTATCTGAACATCTGGCTTCTTACTGACAATCGAGAGATTGCTTTGATGCTTTTGGCAGACGTGTCTGGCTATGGAGAGCGTCGAGAACAGATATCTAATATAAGCGAGAATTTAGGGTTACAAACTTGAATTTATTCACAGGGTCGAATCAGGAACGATGAGATCAGTACAAAAACAAAAGTTATGTACATAGCCCAACAGATTAGTAAGTTGAAATGATAGTGGGCAGGGCACATCACTCTTAGAACTGACGGCCAACGAGGATGCAAGGTTCGGGAGTAGAGTCCACCGACGAAGGTGGTCAGATGATCTAACTATAAGATCGCAAGAAAAGGCTGGATGTGGGCCGCTTCCAACCGGTTCTTGTGGGGATCAATGAAGAAGGCATATGCCTACCCCAGGCTGGACATAATTATATCCAGCGTACGTCTTATAGCTGGCATGATGATGATGATGATGGAAGTAGGATTGGCATCATTTGACATCCTAACATAGTATACTAAAATGACAGTTTATGCGAATAGAGGAATGGCGGAAATGCTTGACTCCATTTTGAATGTGTTGATGAAAATCTGACCACTGTGTTTGCGGATATATTTTAAATTGAAATTGAACAACTCTCAACGATGTAAACCAATGATAGCCCAGCGATGGGCGTCGGATAGTAGAAGATAGAAACTACTAATCGCAAAGGTCGCAGGAATCGTTAATATTATAGGTATTATACATATTGGCTTATGACCTTCAGACTTAAAATTTACTTTGGAATTGTATTCACGGCATAGTAACATCTCTTCACAATCCTACTAATATTATAAATACGAAAGTTTGTGTGTGTGTGTGTGTGTGTGTGTGTGCTTATGTTTGTTACCTCTTCACGCTCAAACGGCTACACCGAATTCGATGAAATTTGGTATGTAGATAGTTAGAACCCTGGATGACAACATGGGCTACTCTCATCCCGGAAAAAGTATAGATCCCGTGGGATAGTTGAGGTAGCGAGAAAACCGTAATCCACGCGGGTGAAACCGCGGGGCGCTACTAGTTTATTTAAAGCTAAAGTATTTATTCAAGATTATATACATATATAGACAATCTTCTTATGTAATCTTGATAGCATGTAAAATTATTCACCAATTATAACACTTATTTTTAAAAACATACTAATTATTACTTTTAAAAACTGATTTTTACGATATGTATCAACATACAGTAACAAAACTCAAACAAATAAGTTGACAGACAAAACATCATCCTGAAATAAAAATTGCGGAATTGCCCCTGTGACTTGTGATAGAAAAAAAATAGGGCTTATGGTCTTATTAAAATAAAATACTAATAACTAATGACAATAATACAGCTACTACAATAATATTCGAACAATCCTCTAGCCGTTGCCAGCCTATAGAAAGCTCAAATGCTCTTTCCACTCGCTCAAACCCACTCCCAGTTCGCAGCATGCCCAGAATGCTAGCAGCATTGATTTACAATGCTTGTTCGTTGAGCCAAATATATACTTGCCAGCTTTTTGATCACGAGTTACATCAATCAAACACTCCGACATTAAGACTTACTCTGTTTGAAATAGATATTATCGTGACCTTAAAATTGCCTTGTGCATACGAATGCATTGATTCCCTAGAAATTACTGTAATTTTCCCTTAAAAAAAGTAACTTTTAAAAGTAACTTCATTTTCTCACAATATCCAAACCAACGAACGTATGGGACGATTCATGCCAGTTCTTCACTTATCGCAAACAATCTTTGTTGCTATGTTAGCTAATTAATTGTCTATTGATATGATTCCAAATGGAGAGTGCTAAATTAGAACAAAATGTAATCGAGTGGTACAAATCGATATCTTCTTCTTCTTCTTCTCTCAGCCATGTTCGTCCACTGCTGGACATATGCCTCCCCTATATAGGGGGGATTTGCTGAAGACTCGCCACGCTTGGCATGCGGGTTGGCGAGCGCAGTATGATTTCCAATCCTCAGAAGGCGCTGCTGCCCACCTTCTGGTACGTGATCCCTTAGCCGACTCTTACGGCACCCACGAGAGGAGATGGGGGAGTACTATTCTAGGCCGGTACCACCACGGCACGATTGCAATCGATATCAAATCTAAGCAAATTGATTGCGCGGTTGTAATTTCTATTGTATTGTAATAATGATAGAGTCGACACCATGAGCATGCGTGGCATTTACGACTAGTGTAGGTCAATAATAACAATATATAGAATAATAAACGATCAACTAAATCTCACCAAAAATCCACGCGTCGTGTTGATAAGATGAAATCTTCACAATTCTGATAAATCTATGATGATGAAGGAGTATGACAGATTAATACAACCAGCGGGGCCGCTATCAAACCATCGACTGAAAAACGGATTTACTGATAATAGAAAGAAATCAAATATTTTATCGTAAATTACATTGATTTGTACGATTCCGAGTAAATTCGTTTGATAAAAACAGATAAGTTGCGGTGGCACAATCGAAACTGTTATTGGATTTATTATGCTTTGCCAAGGCTAATATTGATATAAGTGCCAAAATCACATGTTTTACTGAGCACGACGAATGCTATTTTCAATACAATGCCTTATCAAAGTCAGAAACTACCTTTTAATAAAATTTATTTTGGAGATTGTATCGCGGTCAAATTATTCACTTAATTTTGATTAACATTTGTATGATATCGAAAGTTTTAAATTAGTTATATGTATCGAATGAACAGACAGAGAGGCACCAACTATACGATACTAATTTTAGCTGCTGAAAATGATTAAAAATTATTTACTTGTTTTGACTGCGGTCTATGGTATGAATGGCACGATCATAACACCCAGATGAAGAACTGCAAATCAGTTCGTAACTGGTCTGAGAGAAATTTTCCAGCAAACATCACCTGAGTCGTAGCCGGTTCTTAGATAACAATAGTATGAAGCCTTAATATTAGCAGAAAAATTAGCTAAATAATATATTCTTCATTGTTTATATAATATAAATAGGTTAAAACTTCAAAAATGCGGTTAGATACAAAAATGACATAACTTAACAAACGTGTTATATATATGAAGGCGGCCTTTACATCAAAAATAACTCATAAATCATCATTACATAGGTGCTACTCATAAAACACCTAAATATGCAAACAAAAGCCAAACTGATTTCAAAACATATCCGTTTGCTAGATTTTTTCTCTGTTATACTGGCTCACTGAATTTTAGCAATTGCATACCCACTCATACCATAAAAACAACGTGAAAATAACCTATTTCATATAATAATATTTAAATTAGAGACGTGTAAAGCTATATACACATTTATTGAGTTGAATGAAAAGTAATAATTTCATGATGTCTGCGCAAGTTCCACGCAAAAGTGATGTGGTACTAAAAATAGGCCTATCTCTGCCCGATCGTAAACAATACACGATCACAGCACCAGTAGCACATCTCGCTCATAAATCATCGGTTATTGGCTATAACTCGTTATATTGATAAACATTGTGATTTTACACCCGTCATACAGCTAAGTTATAACGCAGTGATCATAAGCTGTTAGTATTGTTATCAACAGTTGTGTTGGTAAGAGTTAGTAACCGACTCCAAAAAAATAGGTTCTCAATACGACCCCTTTTTTATGTCTGTGTGTGTCAGTGGGAGTTAAAAATTTTACCAAAAAATGGAACCGACTTCAACACTCAAAAAAGTGAAATAACTTGTCGAAGTCGGTACCATGATCATAATAATGTGGTAAAAGTTACTTTTGAACTATCATGTACTTCAACAAGTTATTTCACACTTTTGAGTGTTGATGTCGGTTCTATTTTTTGGTAAAATTTTCTCGCTAGTAGCCGAATTTTTTCCTTCAAATAATTTGAACGTAAGTCGTGTAAATTATACAAATTGGTTCATTCAAATCACTATTGTTGATATGATTCGTTGTGAAATTTAATTAATCGATTCTTAGAATCGGTAACGGACAGGTTGAACTATAAATATCACTTTTAAAAGAGTCCCAAAGCATATGTTGGTATTGTCGTTTTATGGTTGGAAAATAAATATGGTTGGAATTTTTGGAAAACAAAATGTCTGCTAACGGCGTTTGAACCTACGACTACAGAATACCATCCTGTCGCTCTGCCATGTGTCACTCCACTAGCACTCCACTCTCTTAAAGGGTTAAATATAAGAAGTATTCAAAGTGCACCTATATAGTGCACTAGTAGCTATGTCGTGTTCAGTTTTATAATTATTATATAATCTTAAACGAATAGCATTCGGCAAAGATCAAATTCTAACTGGTTAGTTAAAAATAAAACCTAGGTACTAAATCGCAATATAAACTTATATTACAAATAAACAGTAGATATTACACAATGTTGAATCAGTCTTTTATAAAAAAGAAACTCGTTAAACACGACTGCAAGATTTTACGATCTTATTATCTATATCTCAAGATAAACAAATTAATTCGAACCCATCTTGAAGATACGAACGCGTGAGAGTACACCCCGGTTATCAAACATGGAGCTATTAAGATTAGAACCAATTAAGAAAATTGATTCCCTTCGGACCTCCCGAGGTCCCTTTAAAAAACGAACGGTTTGAGAGATTTTATCAAATTTCGGTTGTATTGAATCGAATCACCCGATTAGAGGAATATGTAAGACGTGAGTTGACTTGTCATATATTCGTTATAACAAGTTTAATAATACTTGTATTTAAAGCAACAAACGGTTAAAGAAAAAAAATACAATTTAACGTTACAAATTATGTACAACATTTTCATTTTCTTATTAATTAAATTATGATATTAACATTAGTTTAATTTTATCTTAATCTAATTTAAACTTATTTTTAATCTTATATTGTAAATTTTGACGCGCCCTGCCCTCTTCTAAGATTGCATTTTATTGTACTCGTCTTACCACCTTACACTATTAGAGATTGTAATAAAGTACCTACCTACATATATAATGTATTGAATAAAATTGAATTGAATTGAGAACAAGTATAACATTCTCATTAAAACCAACGTTTTAAAAATGGCAACGACATTAGATTAAATTACTGCTACAGCTGAATTTAAAATTTTTGATTTTAACATTTACTAAGTATGTAATTATACATATTATTAGACCCATGTGTTCTTTATAAAGTTAGAAATAAGACTGGCGCAATTAAAAATAAAATTCAAAAATTTATCATCTTTCTTAGTCTAGCTTGATAACATGTACGACCACATCGTCACTGACCAACAAGCGAGATAGTGGTCAAACGCCAGATCTATATAGTATAAAAAAGATATAACGGCGGAAGCACTCGCAACGGAGGTAGCTAGTAAGCCGTAATTGTGTAATTCAAAACTATAGAAAATATCAAAATGGCAAGTGTTACATACCTTGAGGAATTATTTATAAAATACTAAATAATTTCTTACTTCTTTAAACATTGGTTGCCTCAACTATGGATCACAATATAACCAGCCCATAAATGATATATGGGCTGTATATATCATGATATTATATGACCTATAATATTGTTATATGGTTAGGTACAGTTATCAAAAACATAAGAGGTTATTTATATTTTTAATCACCTTTTTAATTACGTGCAAGCCAAATGCCAATAAAAGGGGTTATCTGATGACACAGACACAGATGACGACATGTATATTGAAATTTAATTGAATAAATTGCAATTGGGTTAGAAATAAATAACCCTCTCCTAATTAAATACAAGCTGCACCCCGCGGTTTCATCCGCGTGGACTACGGTTTTCTCTCTACTTCAATTATCCCATGGGAACTATACTTTTTCCGGGATCTAAGTAGCCTATGTGTTATTCCAGGATATAAGCTATCTTTATTCTAAACATGCAAATTCTTTCTGCTGTTTCAGCGTGAGTACAAACGACAGACAAACTTTCACTTTAATGATAATTAAATAATTAGTGTGATTATTTACCCTTCTCCATACTTAACGGACTCGGAAGAGTTGGTTAAATGTAACTAGTTTGTCAGCTGTTGTTGTTATAATAAAGTTTGTATAATGATGAAAGTTATGGACATGAATTATTTATATTAACAATATTTTTCGCTAGTTTTGAAATTTATTCAAATATGGTTGCTTATTTTTAACCGAAAAGTATGCCATGAATATTTTTATATTGTTATTTATAAAAAATAGACTTGTTATATACATAATAGTGACACCATTAAAATACAGTTATTTATCTCAGTAAACATATATTTTGCAATTAAATGCGGCAACGCTGCCAACTGGTAGCAGGTTGGAAAATTTGAGCCATAGGGCTGGCAATAGCTATCGGTGTTACAGTACTGTTGGAGGAGTTGGAGAGTATGGTAATTAGTTATTAGTATATTGTTTTAATAAAGGCCTCTGCCTAAGATAAAAAAAGTCAATATGATTGCGTTGGACACTCATAAAAAATAATTTTGAGGGTATTCGCTTGTCAGGCCAATATTAAAGAAAGTGAAACCACGCTCTGGATTTATGCTTGATAATATCTGGGGTACATATTTTCATATTACATATTATGTAGAGTCGATATAACAATTACATAAATCATTTATCCACACTGTTTAATAAATGGCTTTAGCTTTCGTGGCGAACCTCCCGCCAGATTCAAGCTCTCCTTAGGAATAATTGGTACAAACCGCCACCCGACCGCTTGATTAGATTTACAGGCTTTAGTAGGTACTCCTATAATTATCAATATGTGCGCGAGATTCATAAGATCCATAGTTATTTATAAGGAAACAGCGAAATGCTATCTTTATCTTGAACTATCATAAGTTGTCTTACCTATGAGTCAAAACCGGCATTTTTGGCGGGAAATGTCCGTCTGTGATACCGCAAAACCGTTACTTCATAATATATTCAAAATATCAAAACATGCTAAATGCAACCAATTTTGTTGCTTACGAGTTTTAAATGCGTATTTTTCTTTTCATTTTGCGTTAATATTAGACAATTATATTTTATCACTCTTATGGTAATTGAGCGGGAAAATATGCTAAAATGTTGCTAGATTTCAATCTGAACGATATCTGAATCTGGTTGTCAGATATTATCATCTGAATGACATACATAAAAGATACATAGAATAAATTTTAATATTTTTTTATTGGCTTAGCTTATGCAGACCGTACCTATTTCGTACATTTGGGGATTTTATGGGCGGGCCGTTCTTTCAAGAGAAGTTACTAGCTCTTGGTAATGTTTCTCTTGTTTAAACTAAAATTCAGATAAGTTCTTATATGGTTACGACAAAGTCCAAATTAGTACGACAATTATCAATAACAATACTAAATTAGATATTTTTATTAAAATTGCGAGTAATTTTAGGTGAATTAAGTCGCCATTTGCCGATAAATTTGCATAAAACTCGTCTAATAAGGAATAGCGTTGTATGGAGTTATACGAGTTTGAATTTTAGCGTAAATATGCGAGCTATTTGATTCTGAAGAATTATAGTGAATTTTTGCTAGTTCCAGTGATTAACGGAATAAGGGTCACTATCTACCGTACTGGCCAAGGAGGTTTGGTGGATACTGTGGATAGACTAACCAGCACCAACTGATTTGCCTTAATTACTGTTGTTCTAAGACCAAAAACTCGACCGCCGGCTAAAATTTGCCTTTCAAGAAACGAAAACGCTTACTCAAAAATGCTTGCAAGCGTTCACCAATCTACATCATGGTTTCAGAGAATCAGGTGAAATCACCGTAAGTCTATTTAGAAGGCCGTGTTGACAAGTGTGTACTACCACTCTTTGTAAGAAAGGGCCGTTGCCTGCTATATATTCACTAGTTTGTTAGCTCTCTCACTCTCCCTGATAAACGAAAGACGATAATGCACTGTCTCACTTTATGGTCAGTGACGATGTGAGCGAAGGCACAGGTATACCTTCGCTATATCACACGGGTGAAACCCACATATATGTGTACTAGTAGCGTCTCGTGGTTTCACCCGCGTGGGTTACGGTTTTCCCGTCACCTCAATTATCCCACGGGAGCTATACTTTAAACTATCTCCATACCAAATTTCATCGAAATCGGTGTAGCCGTTTGAGCGTGAATAGGTAACAAACATACACACATACACACAAACTTTTGCGTTTATAATATTAGTAGGATAGGATAGGAAGGATTATCCGACTTTACACACGTTTATAATCGAATCGAATCCCAAAACGCCTAAAACTTATTTAGGCGTTTTGGGCATGTCCAATGCCCATCATCAGGTTAGTTTACGCTGCCAGATTGCGGCAACCGCACTGCAGGTGGCATTGAAACTTTGTCACAAGTCAATTCATTTACAAATATTGTGAGCAATTTGGTCATAAATAACGCGTGTTACTGCGTGTCACCAAATGAAAACAAGAGAAGATTACAGCATGAATACTTCTTAGCTTACATTTGATAATAAAAAAAACAATAAGTCAACAACTACACATTCAAAGATAAACGCATAATCTCTGACGGGAGTAACAAACTCGGGCGTTATTTTTATTTCTTCCTTTTTTTTGATTTTATTTTGTAGACATGCTCCCGATCGCTGGTCATGATCGATGCCTTTTAAAATGAACATGGGATTGAATAATTTATCGAAGCTTCTTTTATATTTTTTTAATGAAAACCTTTTAATACGACTGATTGGTGTTTATTTTAAGATTTAAATGTTCATTAACGATTAGTCAATGGTTCTGATAGAAGTATCGTTTATTTTGGAAGACAATATAACCTATTTGACTGCAATATCGGTCTACTTCGTTTATCTCAAATATTGTGTATTTTTATTAGAGTGACAGTAGTGAAGTGTGCCCCACAGGTGGCGTTTTGTTACAATAGGTTATTATTTGTTATTTATTACTTAACTTTTCCGCTTCTGCTAACTATTATCTTTATTACCTATTCTTCCCATAATACTTATGTTAAAAATCACCGCATTAAGTGGACATGACTGCTTGAGAACTTGTAATACTAACCAAAGTAATATTGTAAATGTTTATGTTAGTTTGTTTGTTTGTTATGCTTACATACCGTAACCAATTTTGATTAATCTTGATACATAATATATGTGACACTGGAGATCGTTATATGATATATTCTTAATAAAAATAAAACAGACAAAATCAAAACAACGCAAGTGGAATCACAGACTAAATCTATAATAATAATAATATGGGACAACATTCACACAAGGTCTTCAGGTCCCAAACTAGGCAGAGCCTGTACTATGGTAACCTGATGACTGATATATACTTATATACATACTTATATATATACTTATATACATAAACACACCCAGACACAGGTCAAACAGACATGTTCATACACACAAATGTTTGACCTGTCCGGGAGTCAAACCCGGGACCAGCGGCTCAGAAGGCAGAGTGCTACCAACTGCGCCAACCAGCCAGTCAATTTATTCAGTCCAGTCTATTTATTAAAAAAGTTCTTAGTTTCTGCATCACTCACTGTATGTCAGCTTGTTTGTGTGTGTAAGCCAGTTGCCAAAAGTGTGAGTGAAATTGTTTATATTCATTGTATTTATAGTACTAATTGTAACTGAAACAGTGCAAGAATGTATAATTAAACAGTAATGTCATCAATTCGACGATTGGAACATGTGTCATTTAATACTAATTAAAATATTTAAATAATTAAATTATTTGATTTTCGGTGGCTTCAAACTAACAGAAAATGACCGAAATTAAGCACCGGATACAAATCCAGTTTACTGTCTATCCAGTAGAACGCCCAATCAGTGTCAATATGTTTAACTTATTAATGTTTAAAACAAATCTGTGTATAATTAAAAAAAAATATGATTTGTCTCGTTAAGTCTATTTGTCCTAGTGACTCATTAGTACCGATATGATTTTCGCACGGTTTACTTAGGTACGTCTTTCCATATAAATATTTAAAAATATAACATTGAGCCGAGAATAATGACATATTATGATAATTTTATGCATATTTTTTTTATTAATAATGTATTATTATTGTAACGGTGTAATATTTTCTAAATTATTTTTGAATAGTGAACAGGACGTTGGCTAAGACGTATATGTACTTAGATCTCCGGCGGAAACGGCTACTTGTTTGTTACCAACCTACTCACACATGTGTAGCTTATCGAAGGTTAATCGACAGAAGCGCTTGCGCATCTCGGCCCGCATTCAAATTTCGAACGCGAACTGTCATGGCGGCCGAACGCACGCCCAAAAACAACACAACAACCGATATGAAAACGAGGTGACATTGACATTGATTGGCTGGTACTCTTGTACTCGGTTGAAATTTAAACAAAGAATTGGCAGTAGTAGTACCTAAACATAATGAAAAATACCTAACATACCTACTTCATAAGAAACGTATATAAATTATGTACGGTTTCGCACTTATAGGTAGATACGTTTTCTTATGATGTATTTATTTGTTTAGTTTCAACTGGTAACGCTTAACTAATAATTACACGAACAATATATTAAAAATAAAGTTAGTTACATCACACATAATAATGCTCATTAAAGACCAAAATCGGTCTAAAGTCGGAAATCCTTTAACTAATATTCACCATAGGCGCTATTATTTTCTATGTTTAGGCCAAGCCTATTAACCTGTAATACTTGTGTTTATGTATAGTTACTCCTATACCCGATGTCTAGTAAAGACGCGGTCTAAGAACCGGTTCTAATATTCATAGTTAAGGCAACGATAACAAAAATTTAATTTAATGAAAATTATTTTAAATTATTATTATCCATAGTCAGCCAGTGTTTGATATCGCGACTGTTTAAAAATAATTTATGCTTACGATTAATTCATGAAATGAGTTTTATTAGTTACATATTAATCAAAGAGCCGGCCCTAAGTACCAATTCATTATCCGTGTACCTACAGTTCACCTTTTCCATCCCGCGATTGTGTTTTGTCTTGTATCCCAATTCTAATTTTAAATCTTTTTAGTTGTCTAAAATATCAACTACTATTTAAAATTAGAATCTACTAAGCAGTTGGACTATTACTAGGTACTATGAGTTAATTATGTACCTAGAGGATAAAAATTAATCTTACTTCACTTAAAATTGTATTAGAAACTTAATTATGGATCAGAAAGTCGACCCTAAGCAGGTTGTTAATAAGGTACCTATTCACACGTGACTTGAAACTGCAAGACCGATCGAGAAACTCTTGATAAATGAAATATCCAACAGCTTATCGCGCTAAAAATATGATTTATGTAATTATTAATACAACCTCTTATTAAATGGACATTTGATAGAGATCAATACGTTTTATTATTATGTCATAAAACACAATTAAAACCTTTTATACAAACATAAACAAAATTAAATTGGCAACCCTTAGGGTATATAGTACACAAGCTGCGCCCCGCGGTATCACCGCGTGGACTACGGCTTTCTTGCTACCTCAATTATCACACAGGAATCATACCGTTTCTGGGATAAAAAAATTACCTATAGTCTATATCAAGCTATCTTGATTCTTAATTTTATTCAAATCCGTTCAACCATTTGATCGTGAAGAAGTAACAAACATACAAACAAAAACAGTAAAACTTTCGCCTTTATATTATTATATATATGTAGGTACCTATATACTAGCTGACCTAGTAAACGTTGTTCTGCCATATAAATGATTGAAATGTCAAAGTGACACGACACTTCATTTAAATTACCTACTTCGCGTCAGTGATCGACGGTCTACTAAAATAATAAAATCAGGTAAAATATATGTGAAAAATGCTTTACGACCTACTCTCAGACCTATCGAATATACACTAAAAATTTCATAAAAATCGTTCCAGCCGTACCGGAGGAGTTCGGTTACAAACACTGTAATACGAGAATTGTATTATATTAGAAAGATATAGTGTCATATTGTGATATTGTGATTTTAGGCAAAAAGTTTTTACTAATTCTTTTACTCGCAGCGACAGAGAGGTCGATTATTAGTAACTGGTTTATGATTTAATAATGTGTAAATGTGAAGCCACTAACACACATCCGCGTTTAAGTCTTTTCTACGGAATTTAAAAATGCTACGAAGTCGTAGCACCAGGCTACGGCATCAACTGTCAAAATTAATAGATTTTTACAAAAAAAAAAAGAAACGAGATTCACCTACCTATATGGGTGCTAATCAAAAGTATTTGAAATAAATTATCCAAGTAAAATAGCTCAGGCAACGTTACCGATATCTTTATCGGGGCCAATGAAATCTAGAGATAAGAAATCGATTAAGATTACAATATTATGGACATATTAACATTTCGAGCCTCGAGTTACTTGAATAATAAAATCATACTAATAATATATTTTAAGAGTTTTTTTATAGAAGTATTATGATTTGATTAAAACGGCAAGCATCCTTTGCCGACGGAGAAGCGGTCGGCAAATTTGCGACAATTTCAATGCAATATGGGGCAGTTGACTTTCGTTAAAAACATTTGAATATCAAATGAGCTTTATCTGCATGATCTAATCCACATATAAATATCGAGATCGGATTTAGATGTCTGTTAACAGATGCTAATAATATGAATATTCGTGAAAATATATACATAGATGTTATCGCGTTTGATCAAATTATATTTTATAGGTTCTGCCAGGGTTATATATTTTTATAGTCATTTTAATTACGCGATTTTTGATTTGTAATAAAATTTATTGATTAGTTTTTATGCAGATATCCTTGAGTGCCAGTTGACATTATAGGTGCATGATTCCATGCATGATTGACATTCTATGATGATGAAAGCATGATTCCACTTTCGAACATATCATTACTGATCATCAAGTGAGATAATTATCAAAAGACAAGATTTAATTATAGTGTAAAAATAAAAAAAAACTTTATAAAAACAGTATTTGTGTAAACACAATATGTATAACGATAATGAAATAAAACACTGGAATACCTGAAATGTCCTCAAGTGATGGTTATCACAATGTTGATCACTATCACTACGTATCACTTTAAATACTGGCCAGATATTAAAACACACTGTAATCATCAGCTCCATTCCGTCCGCATGTTCATTTTTAATATTAAAATTCCGTAAAATATAATTATCACAGGTAGTAAAACTGATTGTTGTTAGTGGATATCACTGGGATTGGATTAGATTAACAAAGTATTAGATGTGTTGAGCGCAAGCGCAAACAAGTGTGCGGTTTTGGCAGCGCGCGGCACGTGATGCGGCGCCGATGGGACGCAACCCGATACTAAACCAGTCGTGTGACTTTTTGTTGTGAACGCGCGGGATCGGCCGCCCTCGGTAGCGCTCGCCGACGCCGGTTGCCGCTCGGCACTCTCTGTGCGCCCATTGGACGGCTGCGACAGCGGGCGGCTTGTAGAGGCGGGTCTTCCTACAGTACGTGTACACCGATGGGAGTGTTCTCTTTTCAAATTTTCTTTTTCTCTTTTTGGGCGGGATGTGCGGTGGTGTGCGTTCAGTCGAGGCGCGCGCGCCGCGAGTGATGGATGGCAGGAGACGTGGAAGCCTGGATTCTTCGCTGGATGATGCTAGGTCGCTGGCTGCAAGATTGTAACGCTGATTGTAATGGTTTCATGACATCGGACATTTATGATGTATCTTTTCGTTTTTATGACTGGTTCTTTATTTAGGGTGTTTTCATCAAACTGCATAGAGACACACGTATTATTAAGGGGTGTTTATTTTGATATAATGTTGTACATACAACAACCCGGCTAGAACACATACACACACTCTTAGTCTTCTCAGTTACAGAACGATTGAGTGAACATAGACAGAATAATAATCACATAGACTCGACGGGAATGAAGGAGCTTCGACACAAGATTTCTAATCTTAACTTAGGTTCAGTGCGTGAAATAGTGCAACATTTTTTTTATTTTTTTTAAATTTATTTATTTATTAACATTAACACAAGGTCTTCAGGTCCCAAACTAGGCAGAGCCTGTGCTATGGTAACCTGATGACTGATATATATACTTATAAATACATATACACACCCAGACACAGGTCAAACAGATATGTTCATGCACACAAGTGTTTGACCTGTCCGGGAATCGAACCCGGGACCAGTGGCTCAGAAGGCAGAGTACTACCAACTGCGCCAACCGGCCAGTCGATTTTAGTAATAGGATAATATTATGTACCTAGTAGGTAAAGTCATATTGCATTTGTACCTTTTATTTTTGTTAACCGACATAAAAAAATGAGGAGGTAGTCAATTCGACCCGTATGTTTTTTTTGGTGCCTACTTGTAATAAATAGTGCGTGCTATGGAGATGTCTATGATTGGAGATACTCTATATACACGATCGATAATGAATGAGGTCAGTAGAAGTATTAATTTAGAACTAAATCAGAAACGTGATTAAAAATATATTAAAAAGCCCCCGAATTAAGGTAGTTTATACATTTGTTGCCGTGAGGTAGTTACCGGCCTAGAATAGTACTCCCCCTTTTTTTTCTTTTTTTTTTTGACCCGGGGAAATCCTTTATGGATACGACCGGTCTGGGGAGGCACGGTGGTTATTTGGGAGTCTCCGCCAGAGGGGCGGAATACCCACTAAAACCTCGGGGTGATCCTCAGCCCGTGGGTGCCGTAAGAGTCGGCTAAGAAATCACGTATCAGAAGGTGGGCCTTCTGCGGATAAAATTAACATAACTACTCCTCTCGTCAACCCACCTGCCAAGCGAGCTGAGTACTGGCAAACCCTCCCCAAAAAAAGACATGGAGAGGCATATGTCAAGCAGTGGATCAAATATTATTACGGCAGCTAGCATTCCTCTTGTCCGTAGATGTAGCTTATTTGAAGAAAGCGATAGCGGGGGAGCGTCGCCTGTCATACTGACGAACACTGGTTCGATCCCCAGCGTTATCAAATTTCCAGCATGGTGGTAGGGTACTCTCGAATACCCGCCTAGCTAGCTACACACCCTCAAGTTTGAAAAACTGCCACCAAACACATAGTGGGTTCAGGCAGCAGTCCTTGAGAGCCAGTGAGCATTCTAGGTCTAGCGTGATAACATCTTCGACCACATCGTCACTGACCATCAAGTGAGATACGTAGTGGTCAAACGCTAGATCTATACAATATAAAAAAGGCTATAAATTCCTCAATGCATTTTTGCCAATGGTTTGCCCAAACACCGAGTTTCTTCGTCTTTCTTCCTTTCTCTTTGCCAAAGCCTTATCCTTGCAGAGATAGCGGAATAGCTTTGCGAACTAGCACGCAATATTCCACGAAAGATCTCTCTCTTCCGTGGAATATTCTTTGAAAAACGCGTTCTAGCATCGCAAATCGTGCTCGCCTTCTTCATGTTTCCGTGTGGGAATCTGGTCTTGGTTACAGACAATCCCTCAAATTCTTTCAATACAGATAATTTTCAGACCCGCCTGCTTTTTGTCGAGATGTCAACTTAGATTTGGGTACAAAGTGCTATAACCTAAAGCCATGTAAGAAACGCGTTTTCCAATATTGTAGCCATTTTTTAATCAAATGTAGACGTCTGCGTGCGACAATGGCAAAAGACGTAACATTTTAATATTTTTTAATACGTTTTCATATTTCCCTGGAAATGAAGACAGTATGCGTAGACATGAAACACCGCCACATCTTCCCGAGACACATTGGTCGATGAACTGGTGCCGATGCCAATACGGCAGACCAATTGGTTTGAAAGTTTTAAAAGGCAGTCCTAACCTCTAAAACGACTATAATGTTATGATTATTGTAACTTAGATTGTAACGCTGAGTTGTACAAATAATGTTTATATATCTATGATAATAAAGACATTGAAAAATCAATCAATCAATTGAAGCTGTGAAAATATGCTAACCCAGGTTAAATACCAGTAAAATCATCTATTTGTGCAAAAAAAAAAGGTTAAATGGCAAACTTAAATTATAATTATAATATGTTGTTATTTAATTTCTAAGGCCAAAAGTTTTTGCTTCAACATTGATGTCGCGTATAACCCCTGTACATCCGATGATGATTTTTTGACAAAGTTAGGTAGGTATAGCAATAAAAAAAATTTTTAACAAAAAATGCAACCGACTACAACGCCTAAAAGTGTGAAATAACTTGTTGAAGTCGGTACCATGATAGTTCACACAAAAGTAACTATCATCACAATATTGTGCTCATGGTACAGACTTCGACAAGTTATTTCACACTTTTGAGCGTTGAAGTAGGTTACATTTTTAGTTAAAAAAAATTTTTTTCACGCTTTTCAGTGACCTTTGCTACTCACGAGATCAATTAATTGTCATTGTGTGTTCTGCGATGTCTTCAACCGCAACAATAATATCATCAAGATACGCGTAGCACTTTTCAGTTATTGGAGTATAACTCAAAAACCGCTTATCCGATTTTGATGAAATTTGAATGGGACCACCACAGAAGTATACTCTATCTAAGAAAATCATTAAAAACGACGAAGTTATCCGCAAACCCACATAAAAAACATATATACGGCCGAATTGAGTAACCTCCTTTTTTTCATGTCAGTTTAAAATAATGTTATCATAGATGGTAGGGTACCTATATTATACACTATAATTTTAAACAAGTATACCTATTTAGGAAAATACACACACATACAAACCAGTATATTTATCCCTCACACATACCTTTATTCGTGAACTTCTCTGATTAAACCATATACGACTATATAGTAGGTAAATATTTGTATTCATTCCTAGATACATATATATCATTAAAACATACCATCCAAATATAAATAATTTATATTTATTTAGTTATCGTATGTGTATGTAGATATATTATTTACAATAAATATTATGTTGTAATTTTTCTTCATTAATTATCTGAGTAATTTGTTTTTATTTTGTCATTATTATACATCATTTCGTGCTCATTGGATCTACAGTCTAATCCATTCAAGGTTGCCTGGTATAAATCGCTTACAGCGATAATACCGCCCATTCCCGTCACACTCTGTGTATTCTTGTATATATCATATTATTATTATATTATTATAATTATCTATATATCTATACTAATATACAGGAAAGATTGTATTGTTTGTTTGCATTGAATAGACTGCGAAACTACTGAACGGATTAAAAAAAAAAAAATACTTTTGGGAAGCTACACTATCCCCGAGTGACATAGGCTATATTATATTTTCAATAAAATTAGGGATCTTTATAGTTTGCAGTTTTGAAATTTTTATCCCAGCGAAGCCGGGGCGGACCGCTATAGTCTTTCATATTAGACTTATCCTGTCAAAGAACAATTCTGGTTGGTGAAGGTGGTCGTGCAATCCAGTGTTACATCGGTCGTTAGCTATTAAAGCGCAACACTAGCACTAGTGCTGTCCCTGATTTATAGCAGTCACAGGGTGGAGAATAAATCACGGGGAGGAAGGGGGTTTCTCGAGAAAGTTGGGATGGTATACACTAGATAGTTTACGATTTTGTATTTTTGAAACGATCTGAGATTTGTACCTGTGGATGTGAATTATAATAAGCAACGCCTTACTAAACATTTCGTTCACATTTTGTAAATTATTGCAAACTTGATATTCTGTCAGACGTCGTGTTAGCAAAAATAAGAACTCATATATTGCAATTATTAAAATAAAACACTACTAACTAATTACAATGCTGCAGCTACTACAATAACATTTGAGCAATCCACTAGCTATTGGTAGCCTATAGATAACTCAAATGTTCTAACCCGCTACCGGCTAGAATTAGTGTGTGTGTGTGAATTAATCGTGTTAGCTAATTTGGATATTAACCTGCTTAGTGCTAAGTTTTGAACGAAAATCCACTATTTTCATTATACAAGTTATCACATTGAACGTTTAGAATAAAATTTTAGCCATGTATTGGTAAATAAATATATCTACCTACATATCATATCTGACCTGGCAACGTTGTTCTGCCAAATAAATATTTATCCAACTAATCCCATCCCATCCCACTAATATATTAAATGTGAAAGATTGGATGGATGGATGGATGGATAGGTATTTGTTACTCAATCACGCCAGAATGGCTGAATGGATTTGGATGAAGTTTGGTACGTATATACTTCAGGTCCCGGAATAACACATAGGCTACTTTTCATCATCATCATCATCATCAATCATCACCACGCGGGAAAAACCGTAGGGCGCAGCTAGTAATATAAATGCGAAAGATTGTGTGTATGTTTGTTACTTCTTCACTTTCAAATGACTACACTAATTTCGATGAAATTTGGTATGGAGATAGCTTAAACCCTGGATTAACACATAGGCTTATTTTAATCATCACCATCATCACTGTTTTTCATCACGACGTGGGTAACACCGCGAGGTGCAGCTAGTATATTAAAAATGTCTAAGTTACACGACACTTCTTTTAAATTACTTCACTTCAATGATCGATGATTACGATATATATTCCACAAAAATTAAAGCAAAATACTAAAATCTCGAATAAAAAATGACGGACTTACTTTACAACCTATTTTAAGACCTACCAAATATACACATAAAAATCTTATTAATCAGGCAAGCCATTTCGGAGGAGTTCGATAACAAACACTGTGCCACGAGACTCTTATATATTTGATTAATTAAGCCTTGGAACATTTATTACTGATGGGCATGTAAGCACAAAAACATTTATATAATATATTCATTATAACTTTGTAGATTTATTGAGTCCGTAGGGACCGGGAGCTCATGAGATGTTCCAAAACTTATCAGAATGTTTAGATAATGAAGCTCGTGACTAAAATGCTAGTGCTTCTTGGCGTAACAGGAAGAATTGAGATCCAACGAGGTAATTTTCAAATAGAACATAATTATATGCTATATTTAACCTGAAAACAGCCATTTCGTTGCTCAAATGTTAGTGTAGTACTTGGCTGTAGTATTGTAATTATTATTACGTTGTAGTATTTTTGTTTTTATTATATTTTATAACTAATGCCATAGATAAAATATAGCTATGTATGTGTAACATTGAAGCCTCTGCTGCATACATCTATAGGTACGTATTCATATACATGTATATATAAGTACCTACAGAGCTATTTCTCTGTCCCCACGACACCCACACATTTTCTAAGCGGGCAGCCAGTCTGAATAACATTTAACCCCTTTCAAATGTAAAAGCATTACGGAATGAAAAAACAGCACTCATGTACCCCGCGACTCAGATAAACCATCTCTTGTACAAAGAGCACAAAGATACAATGCCTCTGAAAGGGTTCAAGAACGCACTTTTAAATTAACCACAGTAAACTCGAGAATAACACAAGTAAGTGACAATCTGCACCCCATTTTCAACTCTAACGAATTCGCTCCGAGTCGTTTACTCGCCTATATTTGCATGAAGAACGAAAGTGATTTAAAATATTATTGAGAACAGTGCTTCTATTTAAAATAGGTCCGTTTATATTTTTCCTTTTCGTGTCATTGTCTCTGGCCGGAGAGCTCTTGCAACCGTCACGTTCCAATTTTGAAAAGTGTCGGAACAAAATGGTAGTCGCTTTGTGTGATGCCCTCGCTCCTGACTGATTCGAGTTTGGTAAATTAGCAGATGTTTGAAACCTTTGATGTTGTCTTCCATATACTCTACCGTCTCTACAATATATTTACATATCAGCATGTGACGTAGTTATGTAGCAACCATTTCTTATTAATCCCACGATAACAAACGGTATGCCATCGGTTCTTCTTGAGATTTTTAAGACATGATTCGTAATTATTCATACCGCATACCGACGTCAAAAACATCATTCGACGTACGAGCAGTCATAGATACAACCGCATCAGTGGAGTCCGGTAACCAAATTGGAACATCACCGTGCCGTGTTTACAACTCGACAAAAAAGAAATAATAACAAAGGAGCCGAATTTAAATTCCAATCGAACTTTGACACATGTCTGCCACCATAAACAATGGAAATTCGAATCATCGTTGCATTGGACGTGGCCGCGGCGAGCTAATGCGATTGTGGCGTGATCGCTCCGACTCTATGGGCACTCCATCTATAAATAGGAGCCTTTTCTCTCGCTTATTCTTCACAGAATCTGAGTTGAGATCGGCCGATAAGCTATCTCGTGTGAGTCTCAATATCCACAGATGGCCTTGCTCTCGAGTAATCTCTCACAACGTGAATATTTTTGACATTTTTTGCTGGTGATTCTTTGGAAACCCCGCTTTGTGCTCTAATAGGGACATTATTTTGACGTGGAGCACGCTGCCGTAATATTGTAAACACTGATTGAGAATAGATAAGTAAGACAATCAGAGTTTTGTCCGCGGATGTAAGCTCTATATGTGGATGTAAGCTGAGAAAGATATGCAGCTGTATCTAAATCGCTTATAGCTGGCTAAATAAAACTAAAAATTTGCTTGTTTTTTTTAAACATATGAAATATCCCAATCTTAGGAACTTTCAAATTATGATACTATTAAAGAAGGGAGATGGGGCACTGGCTCCGTCTCACTGCGTTGACCGCATAAATTAGGTGCATGCACCTTATTTGTTCGTGCCGGCAGATGAGCAGCAGCAGCAGCAGTTCTCAATAAATAATTTTAGCAGAAAATTATTTCGACCTTATTGTAAATATATTGTAAAACTACCAACTGCGGGTTGCATTTGCCTGTAGCTATACATTTATGTAGTCCAGTTTTTGTTTAAGTACGTGATCATAGAGATCTACCTTCCTTCCCCACCTTCCTTTTTTATCATGACTTTCAATACCTACGTTTTTTTATTATTAGACATCAATAATGAGACCAAAGGTAGAACGTTGCGCCTATATTATCAAACTATTTATAGGTACATGTACAGAACTTGGTTTCAAGGACATCAGGTTATAGTTTTTCCCACTCGAAAAAACCAAACCACCATGCGCTTGGTTGTATTTTTAACAAGCTACACACATGAGCTCGCTCGCCAACCATGGCCAGTATCGACAAACCAAATGAGCTACAAAGCTAGGTTTAAAACATCGTAAATCTTTACTCACCAACACTATTTACGTAGCGTTAACCAAAATTGTCAGGTTAGCTGTAAAGTTTGTTCAAATGAAGCAGTAAACCGGCCATATCGCCAACAACTTGAAGTTACTGCGGCCCGATCACGCGACTATGTGTAGTAACTTAGCTATTCGTAGATAAGGAGCACGATAGCATTTCATTTGAAATTAAATACGACACACTTTACTTGGTGCAACGGTGGACATTATTTAACTTATTATGTACTAGCCTTGCCCTGCGGTGCTACCCGCGGTGAAATGGTGCGTGGTGTTGACGATTTTTTTCTACGGAACCAGTCAATAATTTAGGTATAAAAAGTATCCAAAGTTTTTCAAAAAAGTAACACGACGTTACTCGACTAGATTTCAACATAAACTTGTCTTACCGAGCTCTAAGCTTAAATAGACAGTTCTGGTCCATACTTAATGATCATAAAAATATTCAACAAATTACCTGACAAAATTAAAGAAGAAAAAGAGTCAAAATTCATCACACATTTAAAACAATTTCTTTTAACGAAATGCTATTACAGCTTGAATGTGTTTTTCAATGATAAATTTGATAACTAATAAAAATCGGTCGCTCCACATTGCTATACCCTACCAGGGTCATATAAAAATTTTTTTTTTTCTGCATAATACGTACCCTGAAAAATTTATTTAAGACCTGTATGTAAATTCATATCAATGCAATAAACTGTTGAGTGTCAACACTCATGTATTATATGTGTTATTCCATGATATAAGTTAACTTCATTTCACATCTTGCAAACCGTTTCAGCGTCATCATTAATAAACATAAATGAGAAACGACAGACAAACTCCTTTATAATATTTGTGTAATTTTGAGTATGTTTTAAAAGCTCGTCTAAACTGAATAAACACGTGAAAGTTATAAAAATCAATTATAAATAATAAAGTCATACGTTCTGTCTTAAATCACAATGGTAACAGTTTTTTCATAAATTTAGCTATATTTTAGCAATTTGAGATTGAAACCTATCGCGAGTTATACTATCATATTATCGAAGATGTTTTCTGTAAAATTACTGAACGACAAGTTTTGTTATTTTCAAAAATATATTACAATCTTCACAAACTCCCCTGGAGTTCCGTTTCATTTTGACGTGATAACGTTTTATAAATTGATGAATGCCAAAATGAAAAATAGTAACGGTAACATTCCGCGTAACGTTCCACCTAAGTTTTATCTAGATAATATAATCAAAGTCAAAGTCAAGGTCAAGGTCAAGGTCAAAATCAAAGTCAAGGTCAATGGTCAATGGTCCATGGTCAATGGTCAATGGTCAATGGTCAATGGTCAATGGTCAATGGTCAATGGTCAATGGTCAATGGTCAATGGTCAATGGTCAATGGTCAATGGTCAATGGTCAATGGTCAATTTCAATGTCAATGTCAATGTCAATGTCAATGTCAATGTCAATGTCAATGTCAATGACGATGACGATGACGATGACGATGACGATGACGATGACGATGACGATGACGATGACGATGACGATGACGATGACGATGACGATGACGATGACGATGACGATGACGATGACGATGACGATGACGATGACGATGACGATGACGATGACGATGACGATGACGATGACGATGACGATGACGATGACGATGACGATGACGATGACGATGACGATGACGATGACGATGACGATGACGATGACGATGACGATGACGATGACGATGACGATGACGATGACGATGACGATGACGATGACGATGACGATGACGATGACGATGACGATGACGATGACGATGACGATGACGATGACGATGACGATGACGATGACGATGACGATGACGATGACGATGACGATGACGATGACGATGACGATGACGATGACGATGACGATGACGATGACGATGACGATGACGATGACGATGACGATGACGATGACGATGACGATGACGATGACGATGACGATGACGATGACGATGACGATGACGATGACGATGACGATGACGATGACGATGACGATGACGATGACGATGACGATGACGATGACGATGACGATGACGATGACGATGACGATGACGATGACGATGACGATGACGATGACGATGACGATGACGATGACAATGACAATGACAACGACAATGGCAATCTGTTAATTCGGCGGATGGGTCGGATATAAATATTTACAATCAATACATACGGCTCAAAGAGATGGTGAGGAGTATTTTATTTTTATGAAGAGCGAAATAAACAATGAGGCGTCTTCTAAAAAAAGAAACTAGTAATTAAAATACCCAATAGATGCCGCTGTATAATTTTGAAACAGTTCTGTCACTTTGAAAGATAACTATGATAATCAATGTTTACTATTACTAATGTATGTGACTCAGGTGCTAATTTTAATTATGTATTCATTGTTGATTCTAGCATATTTCGTGTTACTTGTTTCTATCAATTGTCTTCTTTTTTCTTAAATTATTATCTCAATTGACAATGACAGGTAAATTTCTATGACTAATACGCCATCTTTACTAAAGATTTTTGACGTGATAACGTTTTATAAATTGATGAATGCCAAAATGAAAAATAGTAACGGTAACATTCCTGTAACGTTCCACCTAAGTTATATCTAGATCTAGATAATATAATCAAAGTCAAAGTCAAGGTCAAGGTCAAGGTCAAGGTCAAAGTAAAAGTCAAATTCAAAGTCAAACTTCAAAGTCAAAGTCAAAGTCAAAGTCAAAGGTCAAAGGTTAAAAGTCAAAAGTCAAAAGTCAAAAGTCAAAAGTCAAAAGTCAAAAGTCAAAAGTCAAAAGTCAAAAGTCAAAAGTCAAAAGTCAAAAGTCAAAAGTCAAAAGTCAAAAGTCAAAAGTCAAAAGTCAAAAGTCAAGTCAAAAGTCAAAAGTCAAAAGTCAAAAGTCAAAAGTCAAAAGTCAAAAGTCAAATGTCAAATGTCAAATGTCAAAAGTCAAAAGTCAAAAGTCAAAAGTCAAAAGTCAAAAGTCAAAAGTCAAAAGTCAAATGTCAAATGTCAAATGTCAAATGTCAAATGTCAAATGTCAAATGTCAAATGTCAAATGTCAAATGTCAAATGTCAAATGTCAAATGTCAAATGTCAAATGTCAAATGTCAAATGTCAAATGGCAAATGGCAAATGGCAAATGGCAAATGGCAAATGGCAAATGGCAAATGGCAAATGGCAAATGGCAAATGGCAAATGGCAAATGGCAAATGGCAAATGGCAAATGGCAAATGGCAAATGGCAAATGGCAAATGGCAAATGGCAAATGGCAAATGGCAAATGGCAAATGGCAAATGGCAAATGGCAAATGGCAAATGGCAAATGGCAAATGGCAAATGGCAAATGGCAAATGGCAAATGGCAAATGGCAAATGTCAAATGGCAAATGGCAAATGGCAAATGGCAAATGGCAAATGGCAAATGGCAAATGGCAAATGGCAAATGGCAAATGGCAAATGGCAAATGGCAAATGGCAAATGGCAAATGGCAAATGGCAAATGGCAAATGGCAAATGGCAAATGGCAAATGGCAAATGTCAAATGTCAAATGTCATACATGATTATGTCGTTATCACGTAAATCTATCGTCCGTAAACCGACTTTACAGACAACCAATTTTTTTTTTTAACATAATGAAATTATAATATTATGAATATTAACTACGAATAATATTTTTTCAACTAAATAACAAAAATCAGCTTGTATTCCGTTCAACTGAATGTTTAATCAAAATGAAAATCTATAGATAGTGATGGATCATCGCGGCCATAGGACGTCCTCAGCTGGTCTCTCCTACTTAACTTATATACTTACTCAGTATATGATGTAGATGTTTGACTCTCAGTATATAGTTAATATAATTAACTATATACTGAGAGGTATATAGTTAACTATATATTAACTATATACTCACAGTATATAGTTAATATAATTAACTATATACTGAGAGTCAAACATCAAATAATAATAATCATCCGCCTCATTTAGAGAATCTGTCGAAAAATTGGTAGTCTGACCACAAAAAATTAAATACGCAATATTAACTATCAGAAAAAATATGACCCATTTAGTACCCGTGAAGAACGGAAGTAAATGATTTAATATGAATTTGATTGAAACCTACATTTACAGAATTCGCGCGCATTCACACACACAATCCGTTCCGATTTGCTTACGAGTGTCAGCACTGTCAGTACTAAATTCGTCTCGGAACAGCTAAATCCTTACGTACGAACGTATGCACTGTGAGCGCAAAATGAAATAGTTAGATCGTTGTATGGTGTTATAGGAATTTATATATATTATATATATATATATTATATTTAAGCGTTAATATAATACAAACTATTTCATTTTGAAGAATTTTAGTGAATTTTAGCTAGTTCCTGTGATTAACAGAATTAGGGCCACTATATGCATACATGCATAAAAACTTTAAAAGTAACCTACCTCAAAACCTAGAGCTACTCAATGATATTATATGTTAATATATATATTATTTTTTTATTGGGAATAGGCAGGCGTTTGACCACTATCTCATATTATATGAGGTAGATGTCGCACAAGCGCGCGGAATCTTAGGCGGCCAAATTAAGTCAATTGTAGTAATTTTCATTACGACGCGTATTTCAACCGCAAGTCTAAACATATAGCTATCCTTTTCTATATATATATATAAATATATAGAAAATATATTAAATATATTATATAGAAAAATATTATATATAAATATATAGAAAATATATTAAATATATTTTCTATATATTTTATATTATTTGTAGCGTATTATCTGTCGCAGTAAGCATGTTTATGTCGTAAAGGAACAAAATCTGAGCACCGCGCTGTATGAATATACGTCATCTTTAGTAAAACATCATTGACGCTACTAGATCATTTAGTCGGCTTTACTCACGTTTATATAGTCGACGTATTTCGACCTAGGTTTCGGGCATGCCCGATGCACATCATGCTAATGTATCTATATTCATCAGGTATGTATTTATAATTCATTTTATTCACCAACGTCGTCAAAATAATGACATATAGTAATTTTAAAGAGTACAAAATATAAAATCCATTTGTACTAAATCTTAATCTGCACCTGTAGTCATGAGCTTAAACCACCCACGCCCATAACTCCGCGGTGTATGGCCAATCTGATAACGCTCGGTTTTCACGTCCAAGTTCGTTAACTTGTTCCAAATATTTTTACCTAATCATCGTCGAGTAATTTATTTGTTCTTTGCATTCATAATTTTTGTATTATATGCATTTCATTCCAAAGTTAGAAGGTATAAATTGTAAGAAGTTAAAAGTTATTTTTAGGGTTCCGTTCCTACCCAAAGGGTAAAACGGGACCCTATTGCTAAGACTTTGCTGTCCATCTATCTGTCCGTCTGTCACCAGACTGTATGTCATAAACCATGCTAGTTAGATAGTTGATATTTTCACATAATTATGATGTATTTCTGTTGCCGCTATAACAAGAAATACTAAAAAAACAGAATGAAATAAATATTTAAGGGGGCTCGCATACAACAAATGTTTTTGCTAATTTTTGCTCGATATTGATAACGGCAACCGGTAGACGCTTGAAATATTCACAGAATATTGAGTCATTTAAACACTTAAAAATAAATAATAAAATTAAAATAAATGTAATATTTAAGGGGGGCTTCCAGACAACAAACGAGATTTTTATACCAATTTAGATAATGGTACGGAACCTTTCGTGCGCGAGTCAGAAATGCACTTGGCCGGTTTCAATTTAATTTTTTTATCAAATCCAAGTGTGTAAGAGTACACTCACATACATATTTTAAAGTTTTACAGAATAAAAATAAACACCTCACGCACGTCTTTAATTAAAAACGTTCTGATGCGAGGTGTCCTGACGCGAGTTTAACATTTTTTCTGCATATAAAGGTGTAGGTACAACGCCGCTAAAGATGTTTTCACTTCAAAAAATTGCACATAGTACAAAAATCAGTCAAATAGGTTCAAACAATAATTTTAGAGTTAAATCGTAAAAAAGTAATCATCAGTGAGATCTCCTTATAGAGAGGATAAAGAAATAGCGATGTCTTTATTCCGCAGTAGTTTTATTTTCAACATAACAACCGTACTGTAACCCTACACATACGTAAACTTACGAAAATGCATTTTACCTAAGTGATTTTAATTATCTTATTTTATATTATTATTTTTTTATATTAATTAAATGTCAGTGACATGACTTCTGGGTCTCCGGGGTTCGAATCCCGGCAGGGGCGAAAATTTGTGGGACGGTCTTCGATGTTTTTGTGCCGTGATTGTGTATGTCCATGCCTCCCGCGACACAAGGAATCCTAGTGCGGAAGTTTGAGTGTCATAAAAAAAAAGAATATTATCACATAAAATAAATATGTACTATGTATATACATATAAGGTGAAGTATAATGAGAAATACTAATGACAAAACGTAAAATCAAACGTATAATAAACGTAATAGTCATATCAATGTTGATAAGACTTTCATCCGTCTGGCTGTGGAGAGGTGCGGCCAAGTGCGCAACGGCAGCTGTGATTTTTCAGTCTTTATATATATTGCCGTAAAGTGGACGATATTTTATTTGAAAAATAAGAGAATGAAATTTTTTCCGAAAAATCAATTAACAATAATTTAATTAAAAATACTAGCGGCCACATTTTGGTTAGCAGACTGATTGGATATATATTCTCCTAATCATAAATATCCATAAAAAATTGGTTTTTAGCTAATACTTGATGAGCACACTAATTCTGCAGCCGGATCTTGTACTATTAGGCTAGCTCGCTGATGTTTAGCAACTGCTAACATTAGCAACATTTCCTTGCGTTGTCAACTGACATCTTGCGATAAAAATGCTGAATATAGGGTGAAGTACAAAAATGTAGCATCTACTATTTTACCACTGGTTGTATATTAATTTAATATTTAACTACTCCTGGCTGGCAAAGTATATCGCATATCGTACCTATATCGCAAAACAGGCTCTCAAAAAACGAACATCTGTTTCGAAAGCATCCAAGCAAATTGAACGAACGGTTACCTGAAAATCGTATTAAAAGAAAAACAAAACAGATATATTTCCCGCCTATACAACGTCCAGCTGAGCAGACAATCTCCGTACCTATTCCTTATCTGTGCAACTTAGCAAACAAAACATCGCAACCGGCAATAAGCATAAAACAAAATCGTTTCGACCCCACACACGCGTCGCCCGAACACTTGGAAAAATCCCTATGGATTTTCCACGCGGGGCGACGAGGACGTGCGCCGGGCGAGGGGTGCGGGGCGGGCGGGGAAAGGAACGTAAAAGAGAAAAGCTGCGAGTTTTTATCTCGGCGCCATAAATTTTATTCGTAGCGTGATTTAGTGCGCAGATTGCCCCCCGCGCTTCACCCGCCCCCCGCGCCTACGCCTCGCCCGGGTAAGGCTGCTAGTCATTGTCAAAATTATTGCACCCCTATCTACTGAAGGTTTAAATATATGTCCCGGACACGTAGTTATGCCTACAACCCGTTCCTACTTTCAATATGAGACGTGCCGTATTTTTTAAGGCCTTACCACTACCGATAAATCAGTCTAGGAGCTTACCTACTTTTTTTCTTCTTCAATCGAAGTTAGAGGAATAGAAAATAAAGTTGTCTTTGTTCAAGTTTCCAACAATGAACACAGTCGATATTTAGTTGCATTACTTGTTCATCCATTTAAATTAAAAGTGTTCTTGAACAAAGAACTTTGTTTATTGAAGGAGATAGTTACGCAAACTCAACATTTCTTTCTGAATCACATCTAAGTTTCCACTTGATCTAATTGCAATATCGTATACAACACTGCATAAAAATCGAGCCGGCTTTAGAATAATACAACACAGTGCCAGGCGCCATCCAAATAGAAAGAATAAGAAAAAAATTCGTTCTCCTAATCCTCCATTATTTTTGCTTTAAGAGTAAATCTTACTTATTTGTCAATACTGAGCCACAAAGGCGCTCAAATACCCTCACACTGGCTGAAAAGAATAATGCACGCCTCATAATAGTGGAGCAATTCGGAATCTGTTAAAATTATAATGCGCTTTTGTTGTCCCTTTGACAGCTCACTTCGCTTTTTTTTTCTAGGATTTGGTGGTTTCGAGTTGCCGCGAGCGTATATCTGGATAGTGACATACTTGTGACGATTCTGGCGAATCCCTGATCGCTATCTTGAGGGCGTATTTTATGTAAACACGACAAATTTCGCCGTTGGAGCAGTAGCAGAGGCAGATGCGGCTGCGTTATTTTTATTGTCTGATGGCAGCCCGCAGTACGGAGGCTCGCATTTGATCCGGGACGCTCACTCCACACTGTGTCTTATCTCGAATCTGGTTTTATGAAACCCTAAATTTACGACTGCGGTCGAGGGTGGGGGATGGTATTAAGCCGACTCTCGACACTTCGCTGCGACAGACAGTTTTGTCACCAACAATTCATGGCTAAGCACGTTCGGCAAAAATTTTGCGTGTCAAATGACGGCCTACTAGACGTTCGATTGATGTTACGATTACACGAAATTGAGAGCTATAATAAATATTTTATGGTTGTTATTGCTAGCTGTGTTAGTAAGGCTTCAGTAACATTGTAAACAAAAACATTAAAAATTGTGAGAAACAAAAGACATTCATCTCTCAAAATCTCGTAATGCACA
The DNA here is from genome assembly GCA_934044485.1 of Apeira syringaria. Lineage (NCBI taxonomy): Eukaryota > Metazoa > Arthropoda > Insecta > Lepidoptera > Geometridae > Apeira > Apeira syringaria. The sequence goes on along the minus strand of OW203665.1, from coordinate 5,692,826 downwards.
AAAAAGCGTCTGATTTGATAATGACAGTAAAGGTGTCATTTTCATTGTCATATTAACTATGTGGTCATAAAATGCACAATTCAAGTTATATTGACTCTTATAGATGAATCTAGGTTATTAATTATTTTAGCCGACATGCAAAAAAGAGGTTAGCATCTGTATTTTTGTTTTGTTTGTTACCTACAAACTCAATCATTTGTGGACTGATTCGAAATCGAGTCTGACCTTTTTTTATATTTTCTAAAAAATGTTTTTTTCAGCATGTCAAACATATGTTTTAAAATACGTAATTATTAATTGCATATTATGTTTAAATATGCAGTCATTCACTTCACACAGTTCACATAACACATTTCGGGGAGTTCCTGCAGAGATCTCTGAATCTTAATTAGCAAAGGAGGCTGGTCTTAATTGCGCGCTCCTAGCCCCGGCCGGGTTAGAACAGATACAGGCGGATCCTCTATAAATTACGGAAATAAATCCCGAGAAAGAAAAATTGCCCTCTGGAGCACATAATTCTTGCCTTGTCACAAGCCCTCCTTATCTATAGCCAATACCGGATTACAATGTGATTTTATTTCATGGTATGCTCGTTGGTGATTCCTACTTTACCTACGGTTATATATTTAAGAGAATGAGAGTGAGATAGGTGAGCCAAGGTTTATGTGCGCGATGTACGAATATAATCTAGAGTGGGGTAAGGTTTTGGCTTCTTTACAATAAATTTATTGCAACATTTAATACTATTATATTTTATTATAAGCTACCGACGTAGTCATTTAACAACTTCCAAAAAATGAAAGTAAACCTATAATACTAATACACTATAAATTTAATGTAAACAGCAATAAAACACGAAAAACATTTTCGAATCGGGTCTCAAGTAGGTATAATCTAATTGCATAAAACAGTTTCATCCATTGAACATGTTAAAATATAGAATGCAATTATATATATATTAGGATGCTGGTTAGAATATTTTAAAGGCTTTTTGTATTAAACGCCCATATTTTATGAAAAATTTATGTGTGTGTCTACTTATGTGTGTCTAATTTAATGTTTATGAAAAAAAAATTAGCAATTCTCTAGTTGAGACAAGAAACGAAAATATTCCTTAATCGTAACACATTTTAGGTTTAAATTTCAACGGCGGTCCTTACGATCTGACGATCTGGAGATCTGACGCGAGCTTAACATTTTTTCCCCATACCAAAGTGCACAACGGCGCTAAAGAAGTTTTCATTTCAAAATTAGAAAACTGACATCGTTTGGCCGATTGCTAAGACAGTTAGCACAGTTGTTCAAGAATCATCAGGTGTATAATAATTTTGTATCAGTCACAATATGCCTTTTAAATCTTTATGCAGTGCTTTAGTTATAACAATATTTTATAATGTTTCTCAACAATATCTTCTAATGGACAATGACAAATGATTCTCTTTGTCCGATATTGAGATGTCACGCCGTTCTTTGTGGTTAACAATCGAGCAAATTCACCAAAATATTGGAAAAAATACTCCACGAATGTGTTTCAACGAAATATTTTGACAGGGTAATGTATGGGCAGGTACCTTCGGGATCCTTGATGGGCTAATGATCCTATAATTGTAAGTGAAAGGGGACCAGAGTGACTATACTGTTTTTGCGTGAATTCCACTGTGGACTTGGTTTTACTTTTATTTCAATATGGATTAGAATTAAAAGTAGGCATATTTTTATATGAACTGCTCTGTTATGTAGATATTCCATAATTTTAGGAATGTCATTACATATCCTACACATGTTTGATACATATGTACTAATACAATTCACATGCTTATTAATCGTACCTACATATTTATATTATCCTTACTAACATTATAAATATGAATTATGAGTTAGTTTGTTTGTTTGTTACGCTTTCACGCTCAAACAGCTGGACTAATTTTGAGGAAATTTGGTATGGAGGTAGCTGACACCCTGGAATAGCACATAAGCTACTTTTCATCATCATCATTGTTATCACCAGCGTTTTTCATCACCACGCGGGTGAAACCACGGGACGCAGGTACTCTTTGTAATATATATATGTCGCAGCCAACCAGCTCAACTAGCCGATCAATCAACAGCGTCTTTACTAAACAGCGCCGTTCAACTAGCGGCCTGAATGATATTCAGCCATTTGATCAAACAGCCAGGCAAATGACTTGGATCGATGACGTTTCATTACTTGCCTGGCCCGATAAACGACATAAAAACGGCCATGAGTTTATATATTTAAGTATAAGTAATTATATTTGTATTGAAAAAGATATGATACAAGACTTATTGTGACCCACTATACCGCTATACCGGCGCTATACGTGAAGCCATAGAGGTTAATTTGTACAAAAATATATAACTTTACCTCTTTAGTATTTTGACCGATTACAGTGAAATTTCAAACACACATAGTTAAAGAGCACGTATCTATTACAAATGTATTGTAACTATATATTAGTGTTACTCATAATTATAGCTTAACAACTGATAAAAATCCGGGTACAAATATTTTCATAAAAGTCCACCTTTTTGTATGCTGCAATTCTATAATCACTACCTTTGCAAAACTTGTGCAATCAAGCAACAATGTACTGACGCAAGTGTATACATTGCGCGATGTACCTACATATTTAGAACAACCTTTCCCTCGGAGATAAGACTTCTATAAGACTAAGTGAAGAACAACTGCTTATTTCTATACAATGTAGTATTATTTTGAAGAACATTTTCAATCTGTGAAGGCAACACCGTTATCAAATTCCCATCATGGTGGTAGGGTAGTTTCGAATACCCGCTTGGTAACTACCACCTTCAAGTTTGAAAAACTGTCACCAAAGACATAGGGTGTTCAGGCAGCAGTCCTTGAGAGCCAGTAAGCATTCTAGGTTTAGCGTGATTACATCTTCAACCATATCGTCACTGATCATCAAGTAAGATAGTGGTCAAACGAGAAACCAAAGAAAAAATCTATAACGCATAAAAAATAATTATTGCATATATCTACATATCATTGACTCGTGTAAGGCACTGAAGGTATACTGTAAGGTACCTACTGTTACATTCAGTGCTTCGATCAAGAATACTTGATTGTTGTATTCTTGATCGAAGATTCAATGCATCTTTTTTTCCATAAACCTGCAAAATGTCGAACGAGCTTCCTCCTTCGATATTCCTGAGTAACTACAATTTAGCATACTCCAAAAGGAGAGTTAAGGAAATTTTAAAAGGATTGGCAACGTATCGTATAGTCTCCAGTGTTACAGATATCTATAGGCGACGGTGATCGCTTACCATCAGGCGACCCATCACGTCAGCTTGATTGCCACATAATTGCTTAAAAACCAATGATGTTTTACTAAAGATGACGTATATTCATACTGCGCGGTGCTCAGATTTTGTTCCTTTACAACATAAACATGCTTACTGCGACAGATAATACGCTACACATAATCTAGAAAAGGATAGTTATATGTTTAGACGTGCGCTTGAAATACGCGTCGTAATGAAAATTACTACAATTGATTTAATTTTGCCGCCTCAGTTTCCGCGGGCTTGTGCGATATCTACCTCATATAAACATATAATATCATTGTTAAAAACCATACATGAAGCATTTGGAACATAACACAAGAAAGTCTATAGCGGTGTAAGAATCAGTTGTCAAGCTGGCAGTCCCCGGTTTGTCAAGTTTGAAAAAAAGATATATATTCTAGTTTGGAATAGCACATAGACTTCTTTTCATCCATAAAATAATACAATTCCCTTGGGATAACTGAGGTAGAGAGTAAACCGTAATCAGCGGTTGTGTGGTAGGTCGCTCAAACTAATAACGATCATGAAATGTATATCTCTTTTTTTATGAGTAGGTAAAGCTTACACACTACGGGCTCAATGTCCCGTAGCTTTTATTGATTTGGTTATTATTTATTATAATTACAAACGTTATAATAACGATCAAGGCAGCGTAGGTAGTTAACAACAAGTTGTGGAATTAGTGTGATAATCTTAATATGGAATGTATATCGTTTTATAATATGTAGGTCTAGTTTGACCACTATCTTTATTTCTTGATGGTCAGTGATGATGTGGTCGAATGAAGTCAATGAAATCACACTATACCATTAAACAAACAAACACTCGTAATTTTTAGACTTTCGCGATTCGAACACATTGTTGTTAAATCAAACGGGGCTTAATCGCGAGAAAAACATTTAGTAATTTATTTGCCTTCTCTATTCTATCATTCTTCTCGTGACCACGACCAATGCAACTTGGTCGAAACGTAGGTAAATAAATTACTAAATGTTTTTCTCGCGATTAAGCCCCGTTTGATTTAATAAAAACAAACACTCAACCTGCAATTCATCTAGGCTTCTTATAAAACTCTGTCGGTCGGAAATTTTACTACTCTTTCAAACTAGGCGGCCGAGCTTCTCCAGCCAAAACACATAAGTACATAGATTAACTGGTCATGCATAAAGCTATTTATGTACAAACTTACAACGAAATCGTTAGAGCCATTTCTGAGACAGCTTGGAGATTAGAGATAAAATAAAAATTGCTTGAATATCATAGACCGTAATATTTCTGCACTCTCGTCTATTTATCTATCTATTATTTATTATATTTATTTCAAATTGATTGGCAAAATCACGCCTATTCTGATAATACAATTTTCCATAAATTGCATAACAAATGCGGTGACATGGTATTGTATTCGGATTTATTGCATTCTTTTGTTACCAGCGTGGCAACACTGCCCTATAGTTAGTTGCACAGTGGCAATATTTATTTATTTTGTGAGAAGTATTTGTATGGGCACCGATACATTGTTATGTTTTGTGGCCACTTCAATAGTTTTGCAAACACTTAACTCCTGCAGCGGGCAAACATTATCTTTGTATGGTGATCATTTCAAACGGCTTACGTTTCATAAAAACTTTATTGTACCTATTCATTATTTCCATATATCGTTAGCTGGCACTATAAATTTTAAACTAGCTAGAATTTTCATACACATATAAAATGGTTTTTAACAGTCTTCGAATAAGGTGGATATTTTTGACGTGATAACGTTTTATAAATTGATGAATACCAGCAACACTCATGAAAAATAGTAACGTTCCGCGTAACGTTCCGCGTAACGTTTCACCTGAGTTTTGTATTACATAAAATAATCAAAGTCAAAGTCAAAGTCAAAGTCAAAGTCAAAGTCAAAGTCAAAGTCGAAGTCAAAGTCGAAGTCGAAGTCGAAGTCGAAGTCGAAGTCGAAGTCAAAGTCAAAGTCATAAATGATTATGACGTTATCACGTAAATCTATCGTCCGTAAACCGACTTTACAGACAACCAATTTTTTTTTTTTTAATATACTGTATAGATCCAGCGTTTGACGACTATCTCACTTGATGGCCAGTGACGATGTGGTCTAAGATGTTATCACGCTAGACCTAGAGTGCTTGCTGGCTCTTAAGGGCTATGTTACCTGAACACACTATGTGTTTGGTGACCGTTTTTAAAACTCGAGGTAGCTAGCCAGGCGGGTATCTACTCGATACCCAACTACCATGCTGGGAATTTGATAACGGTGTGTTACCTTTACCGGGAGCTCAAGCCATTGCGGTGGGATCGAACCAATGCCCGTCAGTCTGACAGCCGACGCTCCCATCCCGGGGCTATCATCGCTTCACGATGTATGATGTAGAAAGAATGTTAGTATAAAAAAGGATGTATGAAACAAGCTGTACACGTGACACAATAATGGTGATTAATGCTAGTCTTTAAGGCTCATGCTCGTCCTGGGTTATAAAAGTATTAATAGCAGAGTCCAGTATAATATATCCTATGAAATTACGAACTTTATGTTAAGAACAAGTAGGGAAAGGAAGAAATTTATATAAACGGGCGTATAGTTCCTATGCTTTACCCTCATACTACCGATTATAAAATATTTTCAAATTTGCTCCGCGAATTGACTCACAACAGAATTTTGAAAAAAGTTTATAAATACGAGGTCTTATTTAGTAGTTACCTAATATAAGACTGGAAGCTATATTATTATTGTAACGAATGTACTATTGGGTAACCTGTGGTGCTGGAGTTAAATACCTGTGTTTTATTTATTAAGCGAAAGAATATTTTCGCATAAACATAATTACAATTCTTTTGTCAAGGAAACATGAAGAAGGATTACGGTCTATTGTTAGAAGACAAAGGCTATAACTAACAAAAGGGATGCGCAAGTAGCATTAAAACTAAACAGCCTTCTTTTCCTGTACAATTTATACGAATTTTATTTCATTAAGCGATTCACACGTGTGTTTATCGACATAAAGGTTTTCTCTTTCTCTTTGATAGAAATGTGCCGATCAATATGCGTGCGAGTCGCCAAATAAAATACATTTCTCTAAACCTGAGTGTTAAATAATTCTTCTTCTCTCAGCCATGTGCGTCCACTGCTGGACATATGCCTCCCCCATATAGGGGGGATTTGCCAATACTCGCCACGCTTGGCATGCGGGTTGGCGAGCGCAGTATGATTTACAATCCTCAGAAGGCGCTGCTGCCCACCTTCTGGTACGTGATCCCTTAGCCGACTCTTACGGCACCCACGAGAAGAGATGGGGGAGTACTATTCTAGGCCGGTACCACCACGGCGACGAATATATTATAATCATTAACAGGGGTGCTAATTAGAAAACTCGTCCAAAATACTTTAGTCACTGTATCTTAATAGTAGTTTATGAAACTGTATCAAATACACTTGCTGGTAGCGGATGCGTGTTGCGCGGCGTCCACAGACTGTGTGTATAATAACTGCATTGCAGCCTCCTTGGTCCAGCTGAAGTTGTATTTTAATGGTAAAAAAGTAAAATTTCGCTACAGTTGTCATAGAAGAGCTGCATCGAGTTGTTAACTTTTAAAATGTATTTCGATATATTGTCTATAAAGACAGTCATTCAAGTTCTGTTTTAGATTTTTTAATCTTTATATTTCAGGATGAGATCAGATAAAACAAGTTTTATCTAATCTCGTACTGAAAAATCATTGTCGTAGTTGTGATGGAGCACCCCAATTATTCCAAACCATCACGACTCGCAATGTGAAGTCCAGGGTATCAAGTCTACTAATTCAAAGTTCATATTCAGTCTGCTGCGAGGCCGAGCCGATGCCAATAAGACAACGTCAAAAATCCGTAGTCTGCTAAGCCATAGCAACCTGAGTCTATGTTGAATCTATGCTCGGCCTATGTCGGTTTAGTAGGACATTTGACATTTAATGTGCTAACAGACTACGGAAATAACGCGCTGTGTCATTGAATCTAGAATTGAATCAAGATTGATTCCATATGGACGAATTAAAAATAGCAGACTACCAAAGCTGTCAAATTCACCAATTGTGAGCTGATCATATTGCCATATTGAATAGTAGACTTAGGCCCCAGGCCTCTTTCTCCAGCGAGGAACCGTTTTTTATGGGTATACGCTTACGTTTGATCGCTGTCTCACCTGATGTTAAGTGACATGCTACGTAATAGTTGTTATTACTTATCGTTAATCACTTTTGAAGGAACACAAAGAGCAATAGAGAAAAATATGCTCGGGGCTCTTTCTACACGATTGAAAGAGGAATGAGGAGATCCGTAAAAAAGTAATATAACAGAAAAAAAAATAAAAAAAATAATAAAAAGAAATAAAAAGTATCAGCATAGCCTAGCAGATGGTACTCAGCACTGTTCAAGAAATAGGGTAGAAAGGTTCTCTAGTGGAGACCGTAGACAAATATATCCACCTCATCGCAGGAAATAGCAGAATGCAGGGTATGCCGCTCTCAACCAGTGTCTTTGGATCAGCAGATCTTGAATATGTCCAGCCAGAGCAGATTTCTGAAATGATGAAAACTACAACTAATCAGTAAATGCAACTTCCTCACCAAATGATCTCAATACGAACTGGTTGGAACGCACGTTTAAAACGTCCAGACAATAAGTTTATACATTATACAATATAAATTAAATAATGTATAAACAGTAGTTAAACAAAATATATTTATTATTATATTATCTGTATTGCAATTCAACGTGGCAATGCTGCTAGCATTCTGGGCACGCGGCCAATTGGTAGCGGGTCAGAGCATTTGAGTTATCTACAGGCTGACAATAGCTAGTGGATTGCTCAAATGTTATTGTAGTAGCTGTATGTATTGTAATTATTAATAGTATTTCATTTTAATAAGAAGGGCCATTAAAAAAAAGTACTTTTTTAATATTGCAGATCTATACTAACACTATTTTCAAACAGTGCCTATGAACTTAATAGTATATGTCGACATTCACCATGACAGCTTAAAGACAATTATATCTAATGTAAATTTGTTTTTAGGGAAATGTACATAATAACATAGTAGGCGTTTTGGTTTTTTTTAACTGTAAGCATACTTATGTAATATAGAATAAATAAATAAATAAATATAACAGTGGGCATGGTTAATTTTACACGATTGTTTTCGAAAAAATTCCTTGTTTCTAATGGAGCGGTAAAAGCCACCAAAAAAATCGGAATGTAAAACATTCTAAGAACTTGCGTAATACGTAAAATGTAATCAAGTTAACCAATAACGAATATTAAAGATTTCGAAAAAAGAATGTGTTCAAACAGTCAATATTCAAAGAAGTCAATAAATCAAGTATGACCATAACTGACAGAATACGCAAAAAATGATGCGATGCACCACCCAGCACGCCTCTACTCCCCGAATATACCGACTCTACCCTACAATCCCATGCTCTATCACACCCATTAACATTGGCCACGGCTTCGTCTGTTTCCAAACACAACAACAACAACAGACATATTTATTGCAATATTAGATAATTTAACGATGTGAATGTCCCTTTATTCGGTCAGAGTTTAACAAGTTGACAAAGATTACGCAACTTTCTAATCGTTCAGGCGTAATGGTGTAATTGAAATTGCAATTTTATGACACTTTAAATGTGAGAACGTGGTTATTAACGTGCGCTGTTTTCCGCCTAATTTGTAGAGATAAAGTTAATGTTATATGGATATATTATACAATTAGGCTACATAAATAAAAAAAATACGGGCCTTTATATAAAATAAAATACATGGGTAGGTACCTATATGGGTGGGTACCTACTTTACAAAGGTAATAGCTACATACCATTATTTTTGTCTACTCTATAATTATAGAGAGGAAAGATTTTTTGTTTATTTATATACTAACTGCGCCCCGCGGTTTTACCCGCGTGGTGATGATTGATGATGATGTTGAAAAGTAGCCTATGTGTTATTCCGGGACCTGAAGTATCTACATACCAAATTTCATCCAAATCGTTTTACCCGCGTGGTGATGGAAAACGGTGATGATGAATGATGAAATTAAGTCCATGTGTTAATCCAGGGTATAAGCTATCTGTGTTCCAAATTTCAATTCAAATCCATTCAGAATTATTGCGTTTAAGAGTAACAAACATACATCCATACTCACAAACTTTCGCATTTATAATATTGGTAGAATTTCTGGAAGACCAACAACAGCTTTTGACATTAAAATTATATTTTATTTTTAGCTAGATGCAGTCATTGGTCCTAGCGGATAACTTAATTTTTTTTTTCTCGTGTGTTCATACACACATAATACTTTATGAATAAGTATATAAGGTGACCTTAAGTAACCAGAGAGTAGCATTAATAATTTAACTTAACAATCACAACTAACATTTCCATGCAGTCAAAGAAATCTCTGCTCAACCGCTATAGACTGGCCGATTGGCGCAGTTGGTATCACTCTGCCTTCTGAGCCGCTGGTCCCGGGTTTGATTCCCGGACAGGTCAAACATTTATGTGTATGAACATGTCTGTTTGACCTGTGTCTGTATGTGTATGTATGTGTATGTATATGTATATAAGTATATATATCAGTCATCAGGTTACCATAGTACAGGCTCTGCCTAGTTTGGGACCTGAAGACCTTGTGTGTGGGTCTAGCGTGATAACATCTTCGACCACATCGTCACTGATCATCAAGTGAGATAGTAGTCAAACGCTAGATCTATACAGCATATAAAAATGATACCCACTAATAAAAACTTGATAAGATGTCCATAGCACGTTGTTATTTGAAGCTAATTTTGAACATTCCTAACTAGCCCCAAACATTGGCAAATCATGCATAAAGTAATAAAACCACAACAGTTTTGTTTGGGCCGTTGATTAGTCACGGCTAATCATTGATTCGTCCCGGGTAAATGGAGGGGCCGTACGCAAATTGACTATTTGGGGCGAAATGTTACACTAAGCTATGAAGGGTGGGACGATGTCGCAAAGCTACGGGTTGCTGCTATTTCGATGGAGTACAAGATAACAGAAATGGGAAAGTTTACGTATTTGAGCTTAACTATAACATAGATATTTTTTGAGATACTGAGGGTACAGATCAAAGTTTTATGTGCTGGGAAATCAGTGCACAAGATCGCAAAATTTAAATGTCTGTCATTTTTCTTTAACAGCGGTGAAGAAAGATCGCGCTTTTTAGTTACTTTTTTACTTTTTAACCGACTTCAAAAAAAGGAGGAGGTTTTCAATTCGACCCGTAAATATTTATATATTTTTATTTTTGTTTTTTACCGCATAACTTCCGACAGGGTGCACCGATTTTATCGTTCTTTTTTTATTTGAAAGCTGGTGCTTCCCGTGTCGTCCCATTTAAATTTCATCAAAATCGGATAAGCGGTTTTTGAGTTACACTCCAATAACTGGAAAGTGCGTACTTATACCTAGATGATATTATAGTAGCGGGTGCAGACATCGGTGAACAAACCTTCACCACAATGACAATTGATCCCATAGGTAACAAAGGTCACTAAAAAGAGTAAAAAATATTTTTTACCAAAAAATGGAACCGACTTCAACACTTAAAAGTATGAAATAACTTGTCGAAGTCGGTACAATGAGCACAATATTTTTATATCAGTTAGTTTTGAACTATCATGGTACCGACTTCAACAAGTTATTTCATACTTTTGAGTGCTGAAGTCGGTTCCATTTTTTGGTATTGTTTTTTTTAAGTTACGTTTGAGATAATACTGAAACGCAGGAACTAAGTTCAGCAGGATCGCATTCAGCAATATCTCATTTGATGAATATGGTAGAATCACGCTAGATATAGCCAAAGCTAGGATATGGCTTGGGTTAGCGTTAAAAAGGCTAATTTCTTTTTTTTTTCCTTGATACGTGATCATAAAAAATACGCGAGATTTTGTAATTTTGACTGTTAATGGAATAGGGCAATGCGAGAGTTAATTTATGTGTATGTCTAACATTTTGAGATGTTTATATTCTTATTTTTACATATAATAATGTATATTTACGAACGCTCGTAATCGGTTCAGTTATGTTGACTTTATATGCAGAACTAGTCTTTACAGGCAAAACGTTTACAATATAGAACTAGAGGACTTTGATTACTAATTTATTTCAATTGTTTTCTAATTTTTATCATCCTACCCTCGCCTTAAGTATGTTAGTTTGTATACCTGATTTTCTTCCCAATACTGCGTGAATAGCATGAATCTAGTGCACAGCTACAGCTCATTGCTATATCTATACTAAGATTACAAAGAAGAAAGATTTTATGGTTTGTTTGTTTGCATTGAATAGGATCCGAAACTACTGAACTCAATTGAACAATTCTCTCACTCTTGGGAAGCTATATATATAGCTATATAGTGCTATATAGTAGCTATATAGCTATATATCCCCGGGTGACATAGGCTATATTATATTTTCAAAATTATTAGGATCCTTATAATTTTTATTTGAAAATTTTTACTCATTTTACCCATGCGAAACCGGGGTGGAACCCTGGTCAGATTAATACTGATTTCTTTTCTTATTTACTTTTCATCTCTTATTCGGCCTTTACATATTATGCTATAGAAACACAAATAATAGACACATCTACACTAATATTATAAATGCGAAAGTTTATCTGTAATCTGTATCTGTGTGTAAGTGTGTATGTGTGTATGTTTGTTACCTCTTCACGCTCAAACGGCTACGCCGATTTCGATGAAATTTGGTAAGGAGATAGCTTATAGCCTGTATTATCACATAGGCTAATTTTCATCATCACCATCATCACCGTTTCTCATCACGACGCGGATACAACCGCAGTGCGCAGCTAGTTGTAAATATTTTCAAATTGTATTTGTAATTGATTGCACCAAACGAGGCAGGATCTACTTATAAGGTGTTTGAGCCCTTCTGGTTGATTAAACTAATTTATTCCATGCAGTCCTCATCAAGAACCATTAAAAAAACTAAATGAATGCAACCCATAATATTACCATTTAATTACTCAGCTACCAGCGTTTTTGATCGATAAAATTATCTGATAATTAGGATAAAATGTTTATAAATAAACGGAATGGATGGAGATGTGTAATCGTCTCGTCTCGGCGCAAGGATTCGGTAGCTTTTAATTATGAAAATTGTTTTAATTTACAAACAATTTATTTGACTAATGTTCATTAACATCATTTGATTGGGGTTACTGTTAATTAGTTTCTACGTATGTTTATAAGAATGTAAGTGAATTGTAAATGAATGTAATTAATTACATTAAATCTATATACATAAAATAAAGTCGTGTTAGTTACACTATTTATAACTTAAGAATGGCTAAACCGATTTGGCTGAAAATTGAATTAGAACCAGGAGATGGACACAGGATACATTTTATTACTTTATATTATGATTATTTTGCTTTTTTTATACTTTTTGTGTTGTTATAAGTTTGACTTAGTCTGTGGCATTATAGCTCCTTAACGGGTAAACAAATATTGTGTTTTTCTATTATTTTTAAGCGGTTCTGGTTGAGAGTGTTCTTAGCTTTCTCTCAATTTTTGTTAAGAGAATTCCCGACAAGTTTTTTTTATTATAATTTAACTTTGAATGTTATTATGTGTGACTCTGAACGCGTCCACACTACACGAGTATCGGGAATGTAGTCGATGAACATAAACTTAAGCGTATGTCCACAGCACAATGTGCAGTAACGCCAGCGCAGGTAAATACATTAAAATTAATTAAGGACAGGAGACCGCCCGCACGCTACCGTCCCGACGGGGAGCCGCGTGTGACGACTTCATGCAGCTTCCTGGAACCTCCCTGGACCATGAGCCATTATCTGTAGTAGTACCTGTACGTGACGCCACCTTAACTGGTATAAACCAGCTAGGGGTCAACGGGCCGGCTTCGAGACTCCATATTTTTAGTAAAACGTGGTTATGACACATTATACACGGGAGTTACTCACGTAATAAGCCAGAGTGGCCTGACTATACTTTCAACCACATTCGGCTACTTGTAGGCGAACCGCGACCGCGTCCGCGAGCGCCCCGTATTCTCCTTGAAAAATACCACTGAATGTGGTTGAAACCATAGTCAGAACATTCTGACTTCGGACGTGAAAGTAAATATTTGTTTAGATATAGTTATATACATATATATTTTATTTATTTATTGTGTGTGCATTCTAGTAAGCCGTCTAGATCTAGCGTGATGACATCTTCGACCTCTTCTTCACTGACCATCGAGTGAGATACCTGTTAAATGCTAGATTATATCTTATTTTATTTTACGTATGTTTCCAAATTTTTCGAAGATGCCTTCACGGATACGAAGAAATCTTTTTTTAAATGTTTAAATACTTAATTCTCAGGTCATTCCGTGGTCATCAGGTCAGCATCTGATGATGGGATCCAGGAGAAATCAAGGGAGCTCGATATTAGTAGGCAGATAGGCAGTAGGCACACTTGAAACAATTTAGGTATTTTTTCAAGAAAATATTCCGATAGTCACAGTCAGTTTTTAAACTAGGTAATATTTTATCGTAAAAAGTTTTATTCTCTTTGAGTTCACTTATGACGTATGTGCATGCCAATTCTAAAGGCTGCAAATGGTGAAAGCATAAAAATAATTAAAATAACAAAACACCGATCAAAATTTCACTAGTACCGACGCTTCGTGAATCTCGTAATTTGTATGAGAGTGAGTGACTACCCACTGCGCCTCTACCTGTACAAACAGTGTGACAATAGACGCTGGCCCTTAACTCGCCCGCTATGAGTTATTGCCACTGCCCCTTAAATATTTCATCGATTTTATTGTGGCTCCGATGTCAACCCCGTCTCGACGATAGCTATAAAGACTGTCGTTATTTTTTTCTGCAATGTTTGTGCAAGGCTTGTTTCATGCCGCGTTATTTACAATAGACACAAGAATAGCGCTACGGAAAAGAAGATTTATTGTTTTACAAACTCGATGTAAAATATAAACTTGTGACGTTGTGTATGAAGAACTACAGATTTTTAAAGAATAACATATTGTTCTCTCTCTCTCTCTCTCTATCTCTTTCTCTCTCTCTTTTAATTAGAAATTTTCGGCGTTAGAAAGTCTACGCAGTTGAAGCAAGTGGCGACCGGCTTTCAAAGCCGATCATGGGATGGAATCCTATCTGTAGCTTGAGTTTTCTGTGAAGGTACATGAATCGTTGTCAAACCTACGTAGTACATAATAATATGTTATGCAAATGTATTAAGAATGGAATATTTATAATTTTTTTAAATTCACTTGTTTGAATAATTATAAATAATTACACTTTTATTTATTATTATTCAAGGTAACATTAACATAATTTAAAAATAATTTAGAATAGCAATAATAATCTAACTTAAAATAAAAACCTTAAACATTTAATAAAAACTAAAATAAATCTAAAACGGGCCCCTGCGGCATTGTACCCAAGATGCTGGCAGCGTTTCCTCTTTGTATTGCTAGGCTAATACGTTGAGCGAGGAAGCTGCCAGCTCTTCGGTCTCCTGAGACGTCAACCAGTCTCTTGGAGATTTCCTTGAAGAAGTTGAGCGCGCTAGGACCCCACGGGCCAAGGGTCTCGACACCGAAAGGAACAAAATTGTATTCCGCGCCGAGACCGCTGTATTTAGCTACTTTTGCCTTTTCGGCCGATTCTGCCGCCGTTCCTGGCCTCGTGGAGGTTCGGTGGACATGTGAAGGGGCTAGTGTAATAATAATATGTATAATATTATAATCTACATATAATAATATGTACCATATTAGGTATATGAATTTCTGTGAGGCAAGCATTCACTTGCTATCTTCAAAAATCAGTTAAAGAAAATTTACATTTCACAGACTTTGCTTGTCTTTCACTGTTTTCAGTATGTCTATTATATATCTTATTTTATATTTTAATATATTTATTATATTTTTGGAAGTCGGTACCATGATAGTTCTCTAGTCTCAAAAAATAGTGCTCATGGCACCGACTTCGACAAGTTATTTCACACTTTTGAGTGTTGAAGTCTGTTCCATTCTTTGGTAAAAAATATTTTTCACTCTTTTCAATGACTTTTGCTACTAAGGATCAATTGTCATTGTGTATGTTTAGCGATTTATAATGTCGTCCACGTATACGTAGCATTTTTCAGTTACTTACTGGAGTGTAACTCAAAATCCGCTTGACCGATTTTGATGAAATTTAAATGTAAAAACGACACGGGAAGCACCAACTTTCAAATAAAGAAAGAACGATCACAATCGGTTCACCCAGGCGAAAGTTCTGAGGTAACGAACATAAAAAAAACATACGGGTCAATTGAGAACCTCCTCCGCTTCTTGAAGTCGGCTCAAACATCATCACTGACGGTCAAGTGCAGTCGTTGATTGTGATCACCTATTCCAGGTTTAGTTTGATACTTTTGATTGCATCACCCATCACCTATGTCCAGCAGTGGACGTCCTATGGCTGAGATTATGATGATGATCGCACCACCATAATACATCATATGAGATTAGTCGAAGCATAATATGAATAATGCTAACATCTTTATATCGATTTATAAGACAGTTTCATATTCAACATGAATATCTTTTCTATAGAGATCTAACAGAAGGCTTTGACAAAGTTAACCCGTGCTCACCTGGCGTCGCCTGCGACTTCTCTCCCACAGATAAAAAACTCTTATAAAGAGATAAATTATTACATTATGGCTTTTTGAATGAGTCCACTGCTGCTGAGAAATGACAATATTATTAAAAAGTACGCGTCTTTGTCACAATATCTTTTTGTATTCGATATATTGTCGCGTTAATAAATGCTGCCCCTTTTATGGGTCGAGTATTGTGCTCACAGCCTTTGTGGACATTATTAAATATATTTTAAAGAGTTTTATTAATGGTGGGCGTCGTATGGAGAACGCTTGATTTATTTTTTCGACGCGTGTGCTGCTAGCTCGTTTGATTATGCTTCAATCATGTGAAAAATGACGACCACCTCAGAATAACTTTAGTCGATATGGGTTCATTTTTTTAGCTGGTCTACTCTTTTCTATCTGTCAATACTACACATACTTATAGATTTCCGCGGTAGAGATCACTGTCGAAGCCGCCATTTCTTTCATTATATTCTTCTTCTACTTCTTCTTAAATTATGGTTTCTATGGCTACTTGTCACAATTTAGCTAACAAATTAATATTTTATTTGATTTAAGACGTAACACTAAAGGATTTGAATTCAAAGTCAAATGATGTAGCCATTGATACGTTCTTTCTGTAAATGTGTTTACAATCTATGCTAAATAATATAACAGATAACGTTTTTTATCCTATAGTTTCTTACTTAATAGTACCTATAGTTATCTTATTAGAATGTTTTTTTTTAATTGTGCATTTTCCTTGTTAATAAATCAATCGAGACCCAATCGCGCGAAAACATTCAGTAATTTATTTCCCACTTTTATACCCGAAGAAAACCAAAGATAACTGCCAGTGTTATTTGTCGTGCTAGTCCTACAATTTAACAAAATCAAGAGCGGGTAGTTTGAGAAACTACGCGCTCACTGATATTTAATATTTAAGGTGGATCAATGAAGAATTTGAAGTAAAAGTCAAAACAACAATCACTGTAGGCATGAATTACACACTTATGAATGTCAATAAAACAATTTTACTATTTTACAAAAACTCTAACGCTGCAGACAAGAAGCGGCAAGAAACTTTTAGTAAAGTTACACCTGCGTGGACTACAGTTTTCCCGCTACCTCAGTCATGCCAACACTATACTTTTTTTTTTTTTTTTTTTTTTCACACTCAGACCCCCTTTTGTGACTTTAATGTGTTAATCCAGGGTATAATCTATTTTCATTTCAAATTTTATGCAGTGTTTCAGCGTAAAGCCGTCACAAACATACGAACGACAAACAAACTTTCGCCTTCTTCGTATTAGTATGAAGTGTGATTATAGATACTGATACTACTGGTACTTTTGCCACAGAATCTATTGCTGTTACTGGTAGGTTCGTGTTGCTCCTTGCCAGTCTGAGTTTGTCCTAAAAACCAGCACGACTATAATTTATCTCGTAATAGATTATTAGTTTTTCTGTTATTTGAATTTTTTCCATCTTTTATTGTAGTATTGTGTGTATGTTTGGAAAAAACAGAATTTCTTTTTTTTCATCCTTCTGAAATTAAAAATACATATGAAAAAGAATTAAATACAGCTGAAATATAACTGTTACTTTTTATCTAGCTAAATTTAATTCCACCATTTCTCATTATATTCATGAAATTATAACGACAACCGCCAAAAAAAATGTCTCCTCTATAATAAAACTTGCAAAAAATGGATATATCAAATTCGTTGTTTTGAAATACGATGCGTTTACCTCGTTCAAGTGTCTTCGCACCTTCAGACCTTTTATAAAATCATTTTTATTATGTTGATTGTGTTTGTCTCTTTGTATAGGAGAGATCTTGTTGCAAGACACAGGTATGTGACCACAATCACGTTTTTTAACTCTCCATTGAATGCAATAAGATAAAATGTGCTTTATCTATTGTTATTGTGATCTTAACACCTGCGAGATAAGGAGGCGTAAAGAGAATTGTATGGGATGATATTTTATATGTAAATGTGTCTAGGACTTTAGAATGGTGTATATTAGTGTCATTTTACTTAACTTTTAACAAAATCCTTCTAGATAACTACCGTCTAAATTTGTCGATAGACACGAATGCAAAATCGACAATGAAGTACGATATAGGTACGAAGAATATGCAGGTCTTTTGAAAATGTATTATGAAGAAATATGGTCCCTAAAATACAGATTGGCCTAATTTAGGGGACGAAAATGTCTTAAATTTGTTACAATGTTCTCACATAAACATAAATATTTTTTTAAAGGTGACTCGACGCCTATGTAGATAGGCATTGCGGGCGTCGATAACTGATTATTTATTACGTTTTTAATTCACTTACAGATTAATTAGGCGGTTTGCTTGCTTATTCATAGGTACAGTTAGATAAAGGCTACAAGAACTACTTGAAAAATATTTTCAAAATATGCCCTTGCCTTTGCACACGGGTCACGTTAATATGTAAGTGAATTTTTATTTATTTTTTTAACATTCACACAATGTCTTCAGGTCCCAAACTAGGCAGAGCCTGTACTATGGTAACCTGATGACTGATATATATACTTATATATATCATCATCTCAGCCATAGGACGTCCACTGCTGGACATATGCCTCCCCCATTGATTTCCACAATTTTTACTTATATATACATATACACACCCAGAAACAGGTCAAACAGACATGTTCATACACACAAATGTTTGACCTGTCCGGGAATCGAACCCGGGACCAGCGGCTCAGAAGGCAGAGTGCTACCAACTGCGCCAACCGGCCAGTCAAAAATACGCAATAAATAAAAGCCTACAATGAAGTAATCTCTTTAAACTGGCCTTGTCGAGCTTCGTAAGTCATTTAGGTCAATAAATAACTAACTAATATCACGTGGCGCTAAACAAATGGGCGACACGTGCTTTGCCACCGTTACACGAAGTTTGCCGAAGAAGTGGAGAGAAAGAACATGCATGCATGCACATCGTCATAGTTCCATAAATATGAGTATAGTTAATATTATATACGCGAAAGTTTGTGGTGATGTATGTATGTATGTTTTTACTACTTCACGGTAGAATAGTAGTTTTACATGGATAAAGTTTGACACAGAGATAGGTCATAATAATGGACTAGCATATAAGTAAATTTCGGAACACCCGGGGTGTTTTATTTTATTATGGTAGGGTCCACCATCAGTTTTTTTACTGATGTCATTTTTATTTTCTTACTCTATGAATGAAACCCCGAGCTTAACCCACAGATGGTATATAATTATACTGGACACTTTTGTCATTAATATCGAGGTACCTATAACAATTTTTAACCGACTTCAAAAAATGAGGTTTTTGTGTTTGATAGAGTATACTTTCGTGGTAGTCCCATTCAAATTTTATCAAAATCAGACTAGCGGTTTTTGAGTTACACTCCAATAACTGAAAAGTGCTACGTATACTCGACTATGTTGTAGTTGCGGATGAAAACATCGAAGCACATACACACTGATAATGGATCCCGTGACTAGAAAATGTTATTAATAAGTAGCAAATTTTTACCAAAAAATGGAACCGACTTCAACACTCAAAAGTGTGAAATATCTAAATATATTATGCATATAAATGGTGATGTCTTTCATCTCGTGACTGATGATGGCAACTCAGTGGGCGAAGTACGCAAAACGCTACGCAATCTCGAAGTCAATAAAGCCAGAGGACCAGACAGCATTTCAGCCATAGTACTGAAAACCTGTGTTCCTGAACTCGCTTTTTTTTCACACTCTCACCCCTGCACTAAGATACCCTGTTTCACGGGAGTGGCGTGATCCATCGTAGTCCGCATCATCACTTAACATCAGGTGAGATAATGTGGTTAGCATAACTACATTTATACAAACACATTAAATTAAAATGTGGAAATTGTATAATCATTGGACTATAAATATTGAATATTTTGTGCATAACAGTTTCAAATTAAAACACTTACTTTCGTAATTCAAACTAGAGAATGATTTTTCAGTAGTCAGTTTTTATTTACTGAACTAACATTTTGTGGAAATATCCTGTGGGAATTAATAATTATACAAATGATCTAGAGTCTATATATCACCACCCACCATGACAAGCCGCGGTGGTCTGACCACCTTGCAATAGCACGTGCCATAGTTTACCCTCTGCACTCCACTCCACACTTCCTGAACAAGCCCCCTCTACTTTGATACATTCTCCTTGCTACTTGCTCAAACGCAGCTGCGCACGCGCTCTTAATAAACTTTTGTTTCATTTCACCTTCGTTAATAGTGATGTGTAAACCCTGGTAATAGTGGTGGTCTTTAATTATTTCTAGATTCGCCTGCTGCCGATTCTTGGAAAACCGGGGTCTAACTGTGCTCATTGCCTATATGTATATCTCGCTATATAAAATTAATATACATATGAGGCAATCGATCGCTTGGCCGGAGCCCGATGAGTTGGTCGGATCAAGTCCTGACCACGTTAGATACCATCCAAAATTAGGGGAAAATGGTATACCGTCATAAGAGAAAGTCAAAAGACATTAGGAGGGGTGGTCACGACCCTCGGACATGAGAAACAAGAATCAAGGAGGGAGGAGGTAAATTTGTCAGTCATTTTATAGATTCACCTCTCAAAAGTAACCACGAACAAAAGAAAATATTAAGCAAATCTGAACTTAATATAAAATAAAATTTTGATTTATTTTGTAAAATAAAATATTACAAAATAAATCAAAGTAATTATAAATAATAATATTTTTTTACTGTGAAAATTAAATTTATACATTCACCACAATATCAAAGTTATGGCCTGGACTGCCACATTTTGTTAAAACAAATGATACATAATAACTTCATTTACCCACAGATTAGATAAGCTTATATAGGCATCTCTCAATGCAATCACAAACTAATTATCTCGTTGAAATCCAATATAAGTAATATACAAATATAAAGTACAATGGATATTATACATTGGGTACAATGCCGCAGGGGCCCGTTTTAGATTTAATTTAGTTTTTATTAAATGTTTAAGGTTTTTATTTTAAGTTAGATTATTTTATTGCTATTCTAAATTATTTTTAAATTATGTTAATGTTACCTTGTTAATGTTGTGAATTATTATGTTTGATTGTATATTTTCTACAAATAAAACTTATATTACAAGCATTTCAAATATAAAGTATCATAGGTACATATAACACACCTGTTGTGTACAATAAAACACTCAATATTGGAGTACTAATCTTATGCTCCTCGAACACGTCATCAAATTGAAGTTTGTTTCTTTATGAGCACACGGATGAAATGTTTGGAACACCTTTCGTACTTTTTCTTCAATTTGATTGGTGACAGTGACATCGCCCTGCTCCGATACACGCATGCGCAGCTGCGTCGCACGCGCTCTTAATGAGCCTTTGTTTGCTCACTCACCAGAGTGCAGAGTTTTTCACCGTTCTTTTTCACTAAAGTATCAACCCTGTTAGCTATTGTAGCCCGGTGGTCTCGAAATTAACATGTTGATTGCCCCTTAATGACTTTCCTGTTAGGAAAACAATTGTAAGAGGTAAAGAGGGTTTGGTGTGGTCTTGTTGATATTATAGCTCTTTAGTTTTTTTTATTAATAGGAAAGCACTGGCACTTATGTTTTGTTGCTTTACTGCATTTTGTTTATTGCTGTAGTTGACACTTTTCACGTTTCACTAAACTTACTAGTAACGTGCTTGAATTGTTTATCAACCTGATTAGTGCATGAAACATAATATATTTTTTAACATATATATGTTCATAATAATGGCCATATAGATACAAATATATAATGTGTACAGATTGTGATATTCGGTGGGCCTAGACAAGATGCATCGCTTCTTTCTCTAACCGCTAACGATGAATATTCGTTCTCGTTGATCACGTGATATTTCGCATTGAAGTGTCAATGTCATACATCTTTTATGTTTTATCTAGCGTTAACGCTTGTAGAATGTTACTCTGTTTACGTATATTGTTCATATAGAAAGTAATCGATGGCAACTCACAGTAAACAATACTCCTGCGTCATCCTAGCTGCGGGCCCGAAACAAGGCAATGCCTGTACCTTGAGTGTATAGAAGCTTACAAACCTATAGTGGCTGGTGGACCCATCACACAGGTGTGTCCACCTGTTCTCTCTAAATATATTTTGTAGTTCATCATCATTATCATCTCAGCCATAGGACCTCCAATGCTGGACATTCCTCCCCCATTGATTTACAAAAGGACCGGATGTAAGCGGCCCGCATCCAGTCCTTTCTTGCGATCTTAGTTAGGTCGTCTGTCCACATTTTACCTTTGCCTACATGTGCATTCACAAAAAATGAAATGTGTATATATAGGAGAGATAAAATGAAATTGAAATGTGGATATATAGGAGAATGCTAAAAATATCATGGACGGATAGAGTAAAAAATAGAACGGTTTTAGAAAAAATGAGCAAAGATTTAGAACTATTAAAAACGATAAAAACTAGAAAATTGCAATATCTTGGACACATCATGCGAAACGACAAATACAGCCTCTTGCAACTTATAATCCAAGGCAAAATACAAGGCCATAGACCACCTGGCCGCAGACGCACCTCCTGGCTGAAAAATCTGAGAGACTGGTTTGGGTTGAGTACCAGATCCCTATTCCGGGCGGCAGTCTCCAAGGTTAAAATTGCCCTAATGATCGCCGACCTCCGTTAGGGGATGGCACAAGAAGAAGAAGAAGAAGAAGCATTCACAAAATGCACAAATAGCTCATGTAAAGCTAACATTGTTATGTATCTGCTCCAGTGGCTGTTTCGATCCACGACACCGAGTTGCGCTTTCGACGTTGGTAACAAAGTTATAGAATCCACAGCATGGTGATAGGGTACTTTCAACTGCTCGCATAGCTATCCACCTCCCTCAAGTGTTAAAATCTGTCACCAAGTACCCCGTGGGTTCTTTAAATTCTTTTAACATTTTAGGTCTAGGTTGATTCTATTTCTCACCGTCACTGACCATCAAGTGAGGTACATAATAATATAAAAGAGAACCATTATGTGTTAGCCGACACGCCTGCTAGTCCATCCTCTAACGGTAAGTACCTAAATCATGATCATAGTTATACTCAGTAATCGTCAGCGGTTTATTGATATTATTCCATCACAAGTCAACATGTTAGTTATATTAAATGATACAAAACATGCATTGAGTTGTAAGGGACGTATAGTGTTCTGATTGCTAGCAAATACTTAGCATTGACTGACAATATACTTTTACCATATCGAATAATACCTCATATTTGAAATTTCGGTGAAAATAATATTATGATTCGTGATTTCGTCAAAGCTAAATTGGAAAATATTTTCTTACTCTCTGTAAGGGTCAATCTTTTATTGACAGGCTCAGCCTCATGCTCATTATATCAATGATCAAAATAGATAGTTACTTACATTGACCACCGCAAAAAACAAAACACAAAACAAAATTCTTGGAAAAGTATTATAAAAAACTGTAACGTTACGTTCACGTAGCAGTTAACGTGAGTCACAAGTTATATAGGAGAATTGCTTTCCCTAACTTTTCGATACCTAGGGGATCCTAAAGGTTCAAAGGAAAAACAGTTATAACAATGATAACAGTATAATACATTAATTTATATCTAAAAATACACAACACATAGGGTATAATTAGAGAGTTCAGGAGGGGAAAAGGGAGGACACAGACTGAAGTTCAGGAACCAGGAACTGCTTCACCAAAGGGATATTTACAGTTGGTATACAGATTTATAAGAAACACATTTGAAGGATTGTAGGCAGGCTGCTTCTCCAGGGATAGGTGCGAGTAAGTGCAAAAGACATGCATCGACACGATGTGCATGCAAATTACCAAAATAATCGCATAAGATCACGAGTCCGTTATAATAATTAAACGAACCTTACCCATCAAAATTACACTGCAAGTGACATTACAATAAAACAGAGCCGTTGTTTGATAAGTAAAAATAAAATTTCGCTTTGTAAATAAAGTAAATAGACGCAAGGGCGCTCGTTTGAAGTCCCCGGGACAAAGCCGCCCTGGGACCGCGGGTGGCGGGGAGGGTGAGACGGGGTGCGCGGATACCACAGATAATATCACCATGACCAAACTGCCATAGACAGATAAGGCTGTGCGTGTGTGCGGCCTGAATTTTAATAACATAGATGCGGTTTAGTTAAACGCTTAATTGAATGTTTGTCTGTGGTAGTTTATGGCTTTTGGGGAAGATTTAAATTTTCTTAATTTTCCTCTGGAGGTTTGCTATGACAAGCATTTATAAATGTTAAAACTCTGTAAAAATTGACAGTTATTAGTTTAGAGATAAATGTAAATTGGATTTATTTACATATTTGACAGTGAAGTAAATTGAAATAGAGTCGGCTGTCAAACTGACGGATTCTGGTTCAATTCGATCCCTACCAACGGCTTTACTTTCCACTGAAATTAACACCGTTATCAAATTCCCAACATCGTGGTACTTTCGAGTACCCGCTTAGCTCGCTTCCACCCTCATGTTTTAAAAACTGTCACCAAACACAACTGTGTTCAGGCTTTAGAGCCAGTAAGCATTCCAGGTCCAGCGTGATAGTATCTTCGACCACATCGTCACTGACCATCAAGCGAGATAGTGGTCAAACGCTAGATATATATACAGTATTAAAAAAACCTAACATATATATATTACACTTTTATTGTTTGATCACTGTTATGTGATGACGTGCTCTAAGATGTAGCATGCATCTTGAGTAGGATATGGTATCCGTAAGGAATAATCCGCTTCGATCACATTCGCATTGGGTAGGAATTATTAATGTTGTTATTGTTATATTGTTTGCTGAGGCCTAAGTGTTACTTAGTAATAGTAAGAGAAGCAACAGCCGTCCGTATGTATAAGATTCGTGAATTCTTGTAAGCGTCTGAAGATGAAATCTAGATTGAACTATCTTTGACAAAAGAGCAAGAAAATCAACTAAGTAGACATTATCAGTACACTGAAAAATGCAGAGACGGCATCGGTCGATACTGAACTCCTCCCCCCAGGTGCGACGAGATAATCCAAGATGGCCGCCGAGATAGGACGTGACGTCATAGCGCAGCGCTTCACCCCCTCCTGCCGCGCTTACACCCCCAGCGCATCCTCGAGGCCTCTCGCCACCCTCCTTAGATCCTTTTAGAAATCCGTCGAGTACCGTCAGCAAATAAGGTAAGAAAATGAATCCTTCAATACGAGTATATCATTTTAGCCCTACTGACAAAAACATTGTTCTAATTAATTTTCCTGCCAGTCGTCCACGTGGAGCTCACGCAGGTCCTTTAGCACCTCATCTTTCCACCTGTATCTAGGTCTTCCCACTGGACGACGGCCAGTCTGTTGAGCCACATACGCCCTCATGATAGGGAAAGATGGCGCTTGCTCTTGTCAGAGGCCAAGATCCATTTTGGGTCGCTGAGCCAGCGGAGTAAGTAAGTAAGTAATTAATTTTCAATTTATTATCGTTACATAATATAGAATAGGTAACCGACTCTCATGAACATATTATAAGGAAAATATATTATGTTTCCAAGTATAAGAGGTTAGCTTGAAAAGCAAAACGTTATTTAAGTAGGTATTCATAGGTAGTACATATTCATCATCATCCGTAAATGTAATCTTTTTCATACTACTAATATAGGTACTATAGTAATAATACAAATAATCGAAATAAATAAAATAAATACTAATACTATATTAAATAATACACAAGAATTTCTCGTGTTATCCGACAACCCTCAATAGTACTCAATATGAAGTGTGTAAATAATAATCTCAGCGCTATCTTGGAAACGGCTCTAACGATTACGATGATCTTTAAAATCGATAATCTTTAGGTTTCTTGCCAATTAAGTAGATTAAATAAATACAAAATATTAATAACGGTATTTATTGTAATATTTACATTTAATCAAGAATAACACAATTATTCCACAACTGTGTAACGTATAAATTATGGAGATTCGAAAAATCTTGACAAATATTATTTTTATTATTTGCGATATATAATCATAATGTAAAGTAACATAATGTGGTTTCAAACTGGCTTATGTGTGGTCTTACAATGAATTAGCTACTTAAGAATTACTCCTAAGCTGTGAAGCTACATATAAATAAATAAATAAATTACTTGTTGCAATGATTCAGTCACAGAGAATAGAACAAATTATGTTTACTGTCATCAAAAAATAATTGACAGAATTAATCATCCAAAAAGCGATGACGCGAGAATCCATTTTGGAATGCTAACATAATCGCAATCAAAGCATACTCATAGCTTAATTATAGTCCAGTGTTAGATTATGTTAGTATGCTTACATCTCAACTCGTGTAATGAAATTTATATCTCAAACGTCTTTATCAAATACTTTGCTGTTTATCTACAACAGGTTGGGGGAGATGCGTGCCGATGACGTGGAAGCCGTCAGGCCCACCCCGGTACTTCGTTACATACAGCTTGCCGTCATCACCAATGAACTCGTATTGGCCTTCGATTTCCAATACGTAACCTCCGTTGGCGCTGGGGACTAGACGTCCGACTTCGGAGACAACCGTATCTGAGGAAGCATATGCAAGTATTTAATCACTTACGATGATGAGCTCCGATCACCTATTGAGTTTCTGGCAGGTTTCTACAATATGTTATTGGACATTTTTGAGAATCTTCGTTCATATCATCAACTCTACAATTTATTTATTTATTTTTTACAACATTCACACAAGGTCTTCAGGCTATGGCTATGGCTTCAACATATGACTTCTCTATTCTATTCCATCAAGATCGTAAAACTACGCGCACGAACAAACATCATCAGTATATCATACAAGTAGTGCCTCCTAAGTGTAGCAAATATTTAGTTTCTACTTCTGTATTGCGATCAACCAAACTCCCGTTTTATAATACTTGGAGGTCTTCGAAACTTGAAAAAATAGCGGGCTTACTCTTGACAATCGATTCCAATCGTAAATGTGATTGATGCGCGTGAACGCAACACTAGCGCGCGATTGGAATAAAGTTTAATGAAATTTGACATAAATGCAAAATGACGTTGAATGAGACTGGAACTGATTCGCATTAGAATTAGATTGACATTGAAACTGAGTTCAAGAGTAAGCCAGCCGGTTCTTAGCAAGCAACATATAAACACTGTCAGTACCCGTGTGCACCTCCATTTGTCATCTTCTAACATTGAATTGACTGGCCAGTTGGCGCAGTTGGTAGCACTCTGCGTTCTGAGCCGCTGGTCCCGGGTTCGATTCCCGGACCGGTCAAACATTTGTGTGTTTGAACATGTCTGTTTGACCTGTGTCTGCGTGTGTATATATGTATATAAGTATATATATCAGTCATCGGGTTACCATAGTACGGGCTCTGCCTAGTTTGGGACCTGAAGACCTTGTGTGAATGTTAATAATTTTTTTTAAAAAAACTTAAGAGAATAGAAATTTAATAAGTTTACTAAATAAAAAAAGTCACATAACCCAGGAATGACTATTAAATAATATCATAATAAACGGGTGCTGGTCTTCTGTTTTATCAGCCACTTACTGAATTTCTTTCAAAGATCTTTCTAAGAGAGGCTTGGTTGATGGTTACTAATTAGCCTGTTATTACCAGTACCCCGAACATGTACTTAGTGTCTTTGGGAACTGTCTCGTCACTTTCTACTTTATACGTTTAACAATGTCTTTTTTGAACAAGATATATACATTACACCAATAAACACAATTCAACATTAATTATAAGCGGTACATTACTTGAAATAATGTGGTAGTATAAGTAAAAGTTTAAAATAAACAGTGTAAACAAGTTGATTACTAGAACTGTATAAATATACCACCTATACGTACGAAGCGTTTTGCTTCCACTTTCTTAATGCGTACTGCCAAGGAATGGAAATCGATGCCCGAGTCTGTGTTTCCCGATATGTACAATCCTGGAGTCTTCAAGTGGCGAGTGAATAGGTACCTTCTAGGTTTGCGTGCTAAATCCTAGACAACGTCATCACTTAACATCAGGTGAGACAGTTGTCAAACGCAAACTTATAATATGATTTAAAAAAGAACTATATTAACAATCACATCCTATTTTTTATTACAAAACAAGAGATACTCACCCTCGGCAGTGACGTAACGGAGAGCATACTGTCCGTATTCGTCATGGATCTCCTCATGACGCAGCGCTGGAAGGGACCTGAGATCAGAGTGATCTGGGTGAGGCTTAGGTGCGCAATGGATCACCGCGACCAAGCATGATACTACTACCAGCTGGAAAAAGAGAACTCAGTGTTAATAAACTGTGTTAAAAGATTAAAATATTATACGGCGTACATGAAGACCGATCTTTAGCATATCGCAATTTTAAGACCTAACTCTAGATTTCGGACAGATTTGCTACCGAGCATAAGAAAGCTGTTGTTAAATGCATACATGGATATAGATGTGTTCCATACGTAGGGCGTATTTGAAAACAATAATTGCTATCCACTTCATTACAAGTGACACTAACATTAATTTTACCAGAGCTAAGCCGGGGTGGGTGGTTATATTCTTATAAGAGCTTGACATACGGTAACAAGATTTACGTTTAAAATAATTTAAGGTGCTAATAAGATCACAAGTTAGAAGTGCAAAACTTACAAGTTTCATTTTGGCTGATAAAAAGATGTTGTTGTTGCAAAATGAACTGGTGGTTTGATAGACCGTATAGTAAGTTTGTTTTATTTATATGCCTTTCAAAAACAAGAACAAGTGAAGCATTATGCATTTTTAATTAAGCATACCAAACACCTATTAAATACTAATTGTCATCTAATTCCTGCTTGATTAATTACGACTCCATTACAAAAAGACTTATTATCGCCATTATTAAGCCCCGGTTTTTTAAGCCATAGTTAAATCAACCAAATGCAACTAACTGTTGATTTTCTGTTAAGCGGATTCATTTCTTCGTCAGTCGTAGATAAAAATATTGACAAATGGTTCATATTTTGACCACTGGATGTCAGACTATGGATTAAAAAAACGTACTTATCAGAAATTTAACAATGTATTACTTGTTTTAATTATTTGTTACCTTAACTATGAATAATAACCCTTAACTAACGCACGCACCAATACTAACATGATAAGAGAACTTTCTTATAGGTGCCAGCTTTATACACTCTATATCCACTATGCCAATAAGTAGTCTTAAACGCATGCTTATCTTATATAAATATATAATCTTATATAATCTTTAAAAAAAAAGTCTGAAATATCTGAAAGTATTTCTTCACGTTCTTCTTTAACCCAAATAACTGTCATTAACTTCATTCCAAGACAGCATTCCTTTTATTTGCGCACCGTACTTCAGGGGTGGTTAGGCGTTATGTGCTCTAAGCTATGTAAGGGGTTATCTCGACTCTCGGTTCTCTATCTAAATCTGTATTATCGCTCCGCCGCCGAATAATTATTACATGTACTATTTATACGTACAAATATTCCTTCTAGACAGCTAAATGTTCTATTATATTATGCAGACAACTTCGATCGATTTAGAAGATTGAAAGATTTGCATCTATGCTCACTTACAAATTTTGAATGAAACCTAATGATAGTACATATGACATCGCAATTAAGTTGGAATACTGAACAGGACATGAATGGTTTAATAATATTAAGATTTTATTGCTGACATGACGACATCTTAACAAATAACTATATTCGTAGTTTAAATATTTAAAAAAATACAATCGATCTACTACGCGTGAAACAATTTCAACATTGTCAATTTATTTTTTTAAATAAAGTAAAATACTTAATTTTATTAAAATCAACAATTTTGTTGAGATTTAAGATAATGAAGTAGTTTGAAAACTATAAAACTGATTTTAATACTTATAAATGGGAGGAATATTTACTATTATTAAACTACACAATAAAAAATGGGTTACACACCTTTTACAATACCATAAATGTAAGATTCGCTTAGAAAGTGTGTTCCTTTAAAAAAATATTAGTATCACTTTTATCTGAACATAAAATTAATTTCGTCACTTAGTTAAAAATAAGTGTTATTATAGATTTTGCTCGCATCTCTGCACATAGACAAACATCACTGGCGCAGCGCGAGAAATAAACTTTTTTTTCTCTGTGTCGATTATTTTAAGTTGTTTGAGCATGCGCATATTGTTTTTTTTTTGCGAATTCTCCAAGTTTGATGAAGAACGTCATATGCCATTCATAGTCACTTATCATGCACACCTTGTGTGCATTGCTCCTTAAATAAACACGCTACGTAGATATAACGCTACGCAAATAAAGTTAGAAATAAAACAAGATAGCAATATCTATTGTCTGCAAAAGAACGCGGCTGCAAAATGTCTTTTATCAAAAATGTCAACGCAATGATTCCTCTCCAATGATGTTGATAAGGCATACCTTGCGGCTGAGAGCTCAGGATCGAAGGCATTGTCTCCGAGATGAAGTAGGATTGCTCTCAGAGGATTAAGAGGGAATTAAGCTTTTATGTGATTTGCATGAAGGTCTGAGAGGCTTCGAGAACATTCCAGGTGTGCTGAAGCGAGTTCGAATATATTTGTTTTTGTACGCGATAAATCAATACTTATTGAATTCTGACATTTTAATCCCTATCCCCGCCATGTATCTAGGGTCTATACCATATGTGGTTATCTACCCCATATTCTATCCTATCCTACTAATATTATAAATACGAAAGTTTGTGCTATGTGTGTACGTGTGTATGTGTGTATGTTTGTTACCTCTTACGCTCAAATGGCGACACCGATTTGGATGAAATTTGGTATGGAGATAGCTTATACCCTGGATACATAGGCTTATTTTCATCATCACCATCATCACCGTTATTCATCACCACGCGTGTACAACCGTGGGGCGCAGTTTGTTTAATATGTTTGCTTTTAATTTTAAGTTATCTATTGAATTCCAAAACTTCTGATTTTGTTTATTACATATTTATTTAAATTTACACATGAAATTAACAGAATAAAACGAACATCATAGTTAACCTTAAAAACACCAGAAGTTCCGTCTGGTATCTGCCTACTTTATCACATTAATATGAAAAGTTTGGATGTATGTATGTTTGTTACCTCCTCACGTCTCAACGGTTTGATATATTTGAATGAAACTCGGAATATAGGTACCTTATAACCTGGATTATCGCATAGGCTACTTTTTATTAAAAATTGTACTTCATCATCATCATCATCATCTCAGCCATAGGACATCCACTGATGGACATAGGCCTCCCACATTGATTTCCACAAGGACCTGTTGGAAGCGGCCCGCATCCAGCTCTTGCCTGCGATCTTAGTCAGGTCGTCTGTCCACCTGGTCGGTGGCCGTCCTGTGCTGCGCTTGAATTAATAATAATAATATAATTGTTCTTAAAAACCACTAGTAATAATTAATAATATTTTCAAATTTGAAACTTTGTCTGTCTATTTCGTTTTCTTGCCTAAAGCGCTGTACCAATTTTGATTAATTTTGTAAAAAGATAGATGGGACCTTTGAGAAGAACGTAAGATAATTTCTATCTTAGAAAAGTCCAATGGATCTTAGGGTACAGCTAAAGCAATATTATAAAGAATTAGAGGCCGCGACTTTTTCTTTAAAGATAGATTGTAGATTAAAATCTCTCATATAAATTGTTTAAATATCTTATAAATGATTTTCTGATAAAAATTACTCTGAGTAGCATAAGTGTACGAAATAAAATTCAATGTTCATTTATTCTTTAAGTCGAGACATTGGCCCGTGGGAACCTGGAGCTCATCGGATTTTCCAAAATTTGTTTTTGCATTTGATCGATACGACGCGTGACCAAAATGCTGTCACATATTTGGCTCAACAAATCAGCATTGCAATTCAACGTGGCAATGCTGCTAGCATTCTGGGTACGCTGCCGGCCGGTAGCGGGTTAGAACATTTGAGTTATCTATAGGCTACCAATAGCTAGCGGATTGCATATGTTATTGAGTAGCTGCAGTATTGTAATTAGTTATTAGTGTTTTATTTTAATAAAGGCATTTGCCCCATGAAAAATTTATTATTTATAATCTATAGGTATATAACATTGCTGAGAGTTGCCGAAAACCACATAAACAAAACTATACGCGACAAAACCTAACAATGACTTAAATGTACCCAAAATCCGCAGCTAAATAACCTTAATATCAATGTAAGTAACGTAAGCTATCCACACACGAGTGTCTCGCGGCGGAAATGGCGTTTAACCGGATATTGTATCGCGCCTTCATCTCCGGCGCGCTTCCGGTTCCGGCGCCCCCGCCCTCGCCCCGTGTCTCGTCCCGCCCGCCCTTGCGACGCTAATTACTAGGCTACATGCTACATCGATCTATTGTTTCAGATATTGGTCATAGAGCCTACTGCTTCTTTTTTAACCGACTTCAAAAAAAGGAGGAGGTTCTCAATTCGACCCGTATGTTTTTTTTAGTTTAAAATTACTGCTTCAATAATCAATGATAAATATTGGATCCACCGTCAAACTTTATTTATATACAGACGATAACTACCCGCTATTAGGTGCTAACATTTTTATATAGTAGAAAAAATATAGTTATACTTTATTCATGCGCTAGTCTAACCTTTGTCTGACTTAAACTTCTAATTTAAATTCAAGAAATATGTTACCGTGAACCTACTAACGTCACTATCAATTTCACATAGAATTTATCTATTTTTATACAATTCAAGCCCGTGAGTAGTTCCGAGTAGCATTTAAAAACGAAAAGGATATCATTTATAATAAAATAAAATCATTTATATGCACAAAAAACTAACAAAACTGGATGCCAATGTGAAATGACACGAAATATCAGACATTTTCGTGATGAAATGCTTTTGCCTTATAAATTCGGGATGTGGTTTGCTTATAGTATAACGGCATAGGATCAGAGATCTTTTTAGTACAGCCTTTTATACTTTATAGAATCTTTTTAATACAGAAGATATTAAGTTTACTCACTTCATATTTACACTTTACTCTATCATCGGTCGACTCGACGTACGGCAATTCGCCATCGCTATATGGTAGATATACCACCCATACGCACGAAGCGTTTTGCTTCCACTTTCTTAATGCGTACTGCCAAGGAATGGAACTCGTTGCCCGAGTCTGTGTTTCCCGATATGTACAATCCTGGAGTCTTCAAGTCGCGAGTGAATAGGTACCTTCTAGGTTTGCGTGCTAAATCCTAGACAACGTCATCACTTAACATCAGGTAAGACAGTTGTCAAACGCAAACTAATAATAGTAAAAAAAAAAAACTTCATTTTGCTGTTGTATAAAATGAACTAACAGCAAATAATTAACAGAAATATTATTTGACAGACATATAAATTAAGAACTGTGAACAATGCACGTATACATTTTTAATGACAACAGTTCACCAAATCAACATACATTCCATCTGTGATCAACATCGACCCCACACAGACTAAACATTATCAAGGAATTAGAAGCCACAGAAACACGATTGTCAAATGTTTTGATACGCACTAACTATAACTCAATCTGGGTCTTTGAGCAATAAAACAGTGTCCCCAATACACTTATATAGGTCCCCTCAGCAACCCTGGGGACAATTAGAATCAAATACACCTTCTGTAAGTGATGTCAATAGGGACCACATTGTTGTTTATTGGCCAGCGTAGTTTGCCATCTGGTCGTGTCATCACGAGCTTTTGATGCTGTTACAAACATATTAACTGCTATTTAGAATTTTAAAAATGTAGGTATTCAGTTTTACCCAAATTACTTGTATTATAGGTACCTATTTAATTCAATACATTTGGAAACACGAGCTATGGAGAGGGCTATGCTCGGGGTTTCTCTACGTGATCGAATCAGAAATGAGGAGATCCGTAGAAGAACGCAAGTCACCGATATAGCCCAGCGGATTAGCAAGTTGAAGTGGCAGTGGGCAGGGCACATAGCTCGAAGAACTGATTTGATTTGATTCGGCCGTTGGGGCCGAAAAGTCCTAGAATGGAGAGCACGGACTGGCAAGCGCAGCATAGGACGGCCACCGACCAGGTGGACAGACGACCTGACTAAGATCGCAGGCAAGGGCAGGATGCGGGCCGCTTCCAACAGATCCTTGTGGAAATCAATGGGGGAGGCCTATGTCCAGCAGTGGACGTCCTATGGCTGAGATGATGATGATGATGATGATGATTTCGAAACAACAACCACAAAGAAAAATCAGCATCTGTATAATTCGGTGATTGGTAAGCGTTTAGATAAATTAGATTATGTATTTTTAAGCCTTATGTATGCGATTTCCAAAAGGCTAAAACCTATGGTGCGAATCTGGGTCACGCGCCGATGGCATTAATAGATATTCTCTGCCGATGATTCTGTTTAGACTTGATGAAAGCATCAGATATTACGGTACTATGAAAGATACAACGGACCGACGCATAAACGTCCTTACCCTTAACCTACCTACTCATTTAGGGACAAAATAACAATCTTCAAAGAACACAATTTTTCGTAATAAATTAAAAGAAATAGTACATGGAAAAAAATTATGTATAAAGTTTTGAAGGATAGTCTTTAGAGCCGCCCGCTTGATTAAGCCCAAACACGTTAGCGTATGACCACTATCTCATTTGATGGTCAGTGGCAATGTGGTTGAAATTGTAATCATACTAGAGCTTACATGTTTACTGGCTTTCAACGGGTAACTGTAAACACTATGTTTTTAGTGACAGTTAATAAAATTTGAGGGTGGTATGGTGGTACTCGAAAGTACCCTACCACCATGCAAAACGAGTGCTCATACGTTGTAATTAGAGTATAAAGGGCTCCTTTCTAAGGTCCACTGTACGATAAGAGTTTTACCTTGAGACATAGAATACGTATTAGCTTGGTAGCCTTCGCCGCGCCGCGGCATATCTCACTACATAGTATACATTTTTTTAACAAAAAAGCGACTTCTACAAGTTATTTGACACTTTTGAGTGTTGAAGTCGGTTGCATTTTTTGGTAAAAATATTTTTTTTCACCCTTTTCAGTGACCTTTGCTACTCACGGGATCAATTAATTGTCATTGTGAGTTCTGCGATGTCTTCAACCGGGACAATAATATCATCAAGATACGCGTAGCACTTTTTAGTTATTGGGGTATAACTCCAAAACTGCTTGTCCGATTTTGATTAAATTTGAATGGGACCACCACGGAAATATATTCTACCTAACAAAAATAATCATAAAAATCGGTTCATAAACGACGAAGTTATCCGCGAATACACATAAAAAAAAACATATATACGGTCGAATTGAGTAACCTTCTTTTTTTGAAGTCGGTTAAAAACAAAGTCGCTTTCTCTGGCCCATATCCCTATGTATGCTTAAATCTTTAAAACTACGCAACTGATTTTGATGCGGTTTTTTTAACAGAGAGAGTGATTGAAGAGGAAGTTTATGTGTATAATAACATCCATTAATGACATAGGCTATAATATGAAACTGGTACTTAGCGAAACCATAAAATATTTAGAAGTGTATAATATATGATACCTAGTAAATAAGCAATGAAAATTGGAAACAAAAAGATGCTATATAGATACTATCGACTCGACGTACGGCAATTCGCAATCACTATATGGTAGATATACCACCTATACTGTACTGTCTGTGTTTCCCGATATGTACAATCCTGGAGTCTTCAAGTCGCGAGTGAATAGGTACCTTCTAGGTTTGCGTGCTAAATCATAGACAACGTCATCACTTAACATCAGGTCAGACAGTTGTCAAACGCAAACTTATAACAGTAAAAAAAAAAAAATGCAATATAATATATTATTTTGTATATAACTACTTACATTTTGATATTCGAAGTAGGTATATGAGTCTGCATTAAGTATAGCGGCGTGAGCACAGTCTACTATAGCTTGAAGTATTAACCCAATCAGATAACTCAACAGCCCTACATATGAACAAGCCCTAAACGGGATCCGTGCGCTATCTCGTCACAGTATCCTTGTGGGTACCATAGACAATACGGTTTACAGACCGCCGGGATGTATGGAAGGAAACGAGAATTAACGCTCTTGATGCGCCGGCGCCGCGGCGCGTGCTCCATTGTGTGATGACACCCTTTCCCCTCTCTACCCCCGTCAGAAAGCCCCGAAATTGGCAATTGTTCCATAAAAAGAGATACGATACATATAAAACCTGTGTGAATAAATTTTGTTCATATTGATGGCTTTTGTTTAAATTTAACCTTTTGGATGCTACCTCAAAACTGTAAAAGTAGTTTATGAAACTCTTTCATAATAAGGATTCTTAAAATACAAGTGTTAGTTATAAAAAGGAGTCGTAGGCGAGTATGGAATTCACTAGTATTTTAAAACCAAATTATGGAACAGTAAGTAACAGTAAGAAACCGACATCGTGGCATCGTCGACAAACACTTCGATATACTGATAGTCAATATGGCACCGCTGAAGAGACTCCAGCACCGCCCACGTCTCGATCGAATCAAAGGCATCAAAGGCTTTCTCAAAGTCCACAAACACTAAACATAAGGGCAAGTTATACTCTTCGGTCTTCTGTATAACTTGCGGAAGCGTATGGATGTGGTCTATTATTTATATAATATCTATTGATGTAACAACGGTCGTCGTGGCTCAGTGATCAGCGACACTGACTTTGGAACCGCGACCCCGGGTTCTAATCCCGGCCGAGGCAAACATTTTTGTGATGAGCAAAGATGTTTGTTCTCGGGTCTTGGATGTTTGTGTATTGTATATTGTGAGTGTGAGTGTCTATGCCTCCCGCGACACAGGGTATCCTAGTGCGGGGGTGAGTGAGAGTGTGATAAAAAAAAATTGGTTGTCTGTAAAGTCGGTTAACGGACGATAGATTTACGTGATAACGTCATAATCATTTATGACTTCGACTTCGACTTCGACTGACTTTGACTTTGACTTTGACTTTTGTCAAAGTCAAAGTCAAACTCAAAGTCAGTCAAAGTCATAAATGATTATGACGTTATCACGTAAATCTATCGTCCGTAAACCGACTTTACAGACAACCAATTTTTTAAACAATTCTAATGATTTGAATGTAAATTTGAAAAAGAAACCGCTGATGAAATACTTTAAAATACTGACTTGAACTACTAGACCACAACCCTCGTAAAATGATGATCTTTGACTTTTACAAACATTCAAGAAATGCATTTTAGCGCATATTTAGGTACGCATAAAATGCCACCTTGTGATGGATCGCACACGAGTCTACTTAATATTCCGCCCTTTATAGAACAATTAAAAATAATACTAAAATAGTTGGACATTAATCATCTTTATAATTAATTTAATTGATTAAACTCGACTAATTAGACGATGCTGCTCGTATTTTAAGTCACAGATGTTGTGTTATCTATTTCGATCGAAGTGTTCTTGTGTCATTTTTGACTTACATGAATATATCTTAATTGAGTACAGATGCATTCATTACAACCTGACGCTTGTCATGTTGTAGTACTTATTGAGGGTAGTATTAGAAGCTTTGTAATTGTAATCTTTTCAAATAAAGACACGGGCAAGGTGCGCACCTGCCCGTAATAGTTACAGTATCACCCAAATCCCAGGATATTTAGCACTCAGATCAACTTAAGAGATTTTGATTTTATTGTATACGTTTGACACACTAGATTGTAAGTGATGATGTGGTCAAGGTGTAATCTCGCTTATCGTAGAATGTCAACTGGCTGTCAAAAATACTTTAGCAAAGCGTGTTGAGTAACACGCCTACGAATGACAGACAATGAAATACTCAGTTATTACAGGTGTTTTTGAAGACATGACGTAGCTATTTTATAACATATGAACTTATGTCTGGATATATATTTACACGCTGTGTATACACTTCAACATGTCAAATCCCACTTCCCAACCCGTACTATAGGCGAAAGTGTGCGAAATTGACGCTCAAATGACTTCACCGATTTTAATAAAATTTGGTACGAAGATAGTTTAGTCCCTGGATTAACATAGAGGCTACTTTCATCCCGAAAATAATTTCTGTTCCCGTGGGATACGCAAACAATTAAAAATCCACTGTTACTCCTTCGCGTTCAAACTTACGTACACGTAAGTGAAATCTAATTTTAGATCTGAGTTTTATCTACCACTAATCCTTTAGCTGTTCAACAGCTACCGAGAGGCATCCCAGTCCACACGAAAAGGTCTTAATCAACTGTTTTCATTACAATATTCTACTAGAACGCTACTAACTGGAGAAAGAGCAAGTGGACGCAGTCCAACAAGATGGTCCGACCAATGTCCAAACAGCTGGGCACAAAGATCTCTGGCGCAAGCACTACGCTACAGACTACGACAAGTAGAAACGGCTATGTCGTGAGAAACACCGGGGGCATCACGCACTCAGCATTGAGCATTACGTACTAAATAGCGGAGAACTAGCTGCAACCACAACTCATTATTAAAATATCTGTTACGATGAGTAACATCTAATTCCAAAACCTAGTTAAAACGTCACTTGATCAGTAAAACTGCAAAATACCAGTTAGCATATTAATAAACCGGCTCCCACTGTTAATAAGGTGCACACATTGTTTCCACTCTGTCAAGCTTCGCATTCATACACAATTACATCTGTTATTTAGAGCTAACTGTATTGCACCCTAACACCCTCGGATAGTGATACCATGGGGTCGAATGGACCCCTAGTCATGAGGACAATGGTTTGACTGGTAGAAATTAAGTCACTACTGTTCGTTTAGAAATCTCAGTTGTCTGTGGAAATAGCCACAGACATATTAAAGTTTGCAATGAATCTGTATATAAGTGCAGTGCTAAATACTTAGATGATGATGATAGCTTTCATCAGGAAGTTTTTTAAAAAAAAATCACTTTTATTATGTTAGGATCTTTAAAATGCTCTCTATCAGTCAAAAGTTTTAAAACGAAGGCTTTACAGGTGTAAAGTCTTCGTTTGAAAACTTTTGAAAGGCGGGCTTCGTCGATCGCTTTGAACGCACCAGTAGACAATGAGGATTCCATAAATCAATCTAACTTTCAAACAAAGATCATAACTCTTACGCAACGACTCTTCTGAAAAACTTAAATTACTCTTTTTTCCGCGTTACGAGTGCGAATAATCTTCTTGACGGGTTGCGAAATTGATGGCGTCGAAAAAACCGCCGACTCAAAATCCGAGAAACTTTTTACGTCAGTCGAGTTTCACTTAGAAAAGTTTATACATCCATTTAGAAGTTGCTCCTATACGACAAGCTGACAAATTTTAATGAACCCAAGAGGGCTGCTAATGTCTGCGACTTGGGTAATGGGAAAACTTTGAAAGCTTTCCTTCGCCCCCCACAGCGCGCTAGTCGACACACCCGAACAATTTTTACACGTTAATTTCTATTGTTTTCTCGACATATTTACCAAAGTCGTGACATTACAGTTTGCGAGTCACGATACGTGCTTAAATTGTTTCATTTTAATTTAATGGAGTTAATTTATGATTCCCAGGCCGCGATCGTCGGTAACTGTATATCCGTGGGCGCGGGGCAATAAACCGCGCAATCACTCCGACGTGTGCCATTTCAACTCTTTCGACATAGTGTAATGACATTATAAATTTCAAGTTGTTCAGTGACCAGCGAAAAAAATGCATTAGGGGCCCACACGATTGTGATTTAAACGGCTGCACCCCCGCTAAAGGGCGATCGTAGCCATCCATCATACGCTTTACATATGTTTGAATAAAGCCCGTGGGAAAAGGATTTCCTCTCAGAAGTCAACGCAAATGCTGCAACGAAATAGGGTGACGATGTTATAGACAATGTCAGAACAATCATCCCTAGGCAATAAATAGAAGTTGACTGACATTTTTTTAATTGTTTGGAATCTAATTTTTAAATCTGTTTAGATATCTAGGTATATACATAAAAAGAAACCGTGACTATATAATATATGAACTCACAGCTTCAACCACTGAATGGGTTGAGCTAAAATGATTAATAAATCCATTATCATAATATTATTTTAGTAGTATTTATATATAATATGAAAGGTTTTACTTTTAGATTGGTACTATATAAATTTCATTAAATCGGTTAAGTGTATTCCTACGTCTTCTATATTTTCAAATAAATGTTGAATTTATCCTACTGTAGACTGTCGGTTTTTATAGCTCTTAAACTACTTACGTAAGTTTTTAAGTGTGCCACTTAAACACACTTATAGCATTTTAAGCAATATATTGATAGAATAATCGACTGGTCGGTTGGCTCAGTTGGTAGCACTCTGCCTTCTGAGCCGCTGGTCCCGGGTTCGATTCCCGGACAGGTCAAACATTTGTGTGTATGAACATGTCTGTTTGACCTGTGTCTGGGTGTGTATATGTATATAAATAAGTACGTTTATAAGTATATATCAGTCATCAGGTTACCATAGCACAGGCTCTGCCTAGTTTGGGACCTGAAGACCTTGTGTGAATGTTGTCCCATAAAAAAATTTTTAAAAAATATATACAAAAGCCAATATAACATTGACCAGTTTTCTATCGCTCAGAACGAATATATGTATTTATGAATATTCCCGTATTATACGGCCTACTATTACTACTCTTACATTGTCCTATGAAAACTCACCGTGTGGTTACTTCACACTACAAATAGCGGATTAGGGCAGTTTGGCAAACAAGGCGTCGCCGTCGTGTGCCGTCGCCCTTAAACTAATGCCGTATTAATGTCTATTACTAGCTCTTTGTTCTGTACAAAGATTTATTTAAGTTTACTGCTGCGTGATCCATTCGGCTTTAGTCACTAATGCGACGACGTAAGCCGATGGCTGTAGCACTGCAAATACTACTGGAAAGTGAGAAGTTGTCAAATTGTTATGATTCTGGTGGATTAGGAACGTATTACAAACATGAAAATCTCATACAAAACCCCTGAGATTTGCGAAGCGATGATAACCTAGCGGTAGGAGCGTTGGCTGTCAAACTGACGGGCGCTGTTTCGATCTCCACCAACGGCTTGAGCTTCTTTGCAGCATGGTGGTAGGGTACTTTTCAGTACCTGCGCCCTCAAGTTCACAAGTGTATAAAACTGAAACCAAACACGATAAAATAAAGTGTGTTCCCGCAGCACTCCTTGAAAACCAATAACAATTCTACTTTTAGCGTGACGTTTGACCTTCTTACTTTCATGATATGGTGGTCAAACGTATCTATAAAGTATAAAAAAGGTTCTAAGTTACCTTACTGAATGTTTTCATATGTAATCCTACTAATATTATAAATGCTAAAGTTTGTGTGTATGCATGTTACTTCTTCACGCTCAAACGGCTACACCGATATGTAGATAGTTTAGACCATGGATTAACACATAGGTTACTTTTATCCCGGAAAAAGTATAGTTCCCGTGGGATAATTGAGGTAACGGGAAAACCGTAATCCACGCAGGTGAAACCGCAGGGCGCTACTAATTATAAATATATAAGACATTTTGTTTTAGTTGACATAAAGTTTTTTAAGTGTAATGTAAACAACTGTACTTAATAAAATCACTTGTGAAACATTTGGTGTTTTTAACTCAATTTTGTTTTTCATTTATTTTGAGGCTTTTCACATTATGTCATATTTTGGCTCTAGTTTAAAAGTATTTTAAGAACAAAACAAATGTAAATACCAAAATGTAAGCTCTTTGTTTAAGAAGGTCGGCAGATCCGCACAAGGCCAATGCCAGTGATTGATCCCAAGATAAGGCGTGGCTAGGGAAGCCTAATCAGCAAGTGCGTATCTACTACCGACTAGTTAGCTTAGCGCTCCTGGTATGCGCCTGTTAATTTCTGAATAGCAAACGAAAGGGAAAGGTCTACGCTGATTTCTACTTAGCTGAAAAAAGTATGTAATTGTAGTCAGGCTACAAATTTGGCGGTTAATTTGCGTGTCTATAGTCAAAATTAGATCATGCTTTAGAATACGTTTTTGTGAGGGACAGGCACAGAGCCAGTCGTTGTGTGGACCATGGGGATTCGTTGAATTAAACGTTCTCATATTTTTGCCATGTTTTTTACCACCCAGTCTCATCAAAGACAACGATTACAAGAGCTATGAGTTACAATACTCACAACCCCATGTTTTTTTCTAGCCACAAACTATCTCATTACCGTAGTTTCACTTTACACTTCCGGCTCATTCGTGTGCAATCTGTAGTGTGCAAATCCGATAATCTCATTTTGGCGTCAGTGTGTACGCACGTGGCGACACGTGGCATCAAATCGAACTAATCTCCGCGCCGTACGCGTCGTCGGGTGAAGCACGGCCGAAGCGTGGATCAAGCGCGTGCGCGCTCCGATAACGCCAAGAAATACCATTCATTCCCGCTCTTTTGTCGCGAACAATCACTTATTTATTTATGATATTTGCTAGTAACCTGCAGCCACCCCCGCATGACTTAATGCACACTTAACTTGGCTAAACATTCGCGTTACGCGAGACGGGGGAATCTAGGAGAGGGTAATATTATAGCAGGGTTTATATAGGTGATCTTGACGAAAACTTTACAATTTTGTAATTAATATTTTTTGTAGATATTGCTTACGATTATACCGGTCACTATGGGCAAGTCAGAACCTATAAGAAATACAAATATCTGTTGTTATGAAGAATATCATCGATGTTAGCGAAAAGAAAATAGCATTCATAGATTTAATAATTACCTTGCACATACTCAGTTCGGGAATCGAACATGGTCATATTAAAGAAAAACCTTACATTATTTTCTTTATCCGTATCGAGAATGTGGGTCATAAGCAGTTACTAATTATTACTTTGAAACATGATATCTAATTTGAATAAAATGCTTTCTATTTAATCCTTCTTTAAAGGTATTCAGTAGGTACGTACATACGGTTTCGTACACACACTTCTTTCATTTATTTAATGCCATTCCGGAAGTTGATTTTATATATCAATTAATCATACACTAGGTCTCTTTTCCTTCTTCTTGCCCTTATCCCACACTAGGTGGTGTCTAAATCTATTTTTAGTCGTCTCAGTGCTCACACCGTTTGTAGACATATATTCTTCTGTGTGAAGAATATATGTCTACAAACGGTGTGTCCATTCAATCATACACTATCAATCAAGTGAAAAATCCAAACTAATAAGAAGTAGATAGTGATGGTGAAAATTGAAACGCAGTTTTTTTGGGATTAAAAAGAGTGGTCAATTATCTTAACTATTTTCAATAATTTATTTTTTGATACGAATTATTATATTTCTTTCAATTTTCAATATTTTTTTTTAATTTCAAACAACTACTCAATGAAAGTAAAGGATACAAAATACAAAGCAATTTAATCGTTTTAAATATCGTGTTCCATTTTTGAGCATTACATATATATTGAAATTTGAATTGGACCACCACGGAAGTACACTCTATCTAACAAAAAAGAATCATTAAAATCGGTTCATAAACGACGAACATATCCGCGAAAAAACATTACAAAAAATAACATATACGGTCGAATTCACTAACCTCCTTTTTTAAGTCGGTTAAAAAGACCACCGAATGTGGTTGAAACTATAGTCGGAACCCTCTGACTTATTACGTGAGTAATTCCCGTGTTTTATACATTCGTTTAATAGGTATTTTGAAAATGGAGAATAAGTGCTGTAGGTATTTATATTGTATTAAATGGTTCATTTCAAAAGTCAGATGATAAAAGACTACCTATGTGTTAAGTATAGACGATAGGGTGAAATACAAGTCCATTGTTATAGACTTGACATATAAACCAAAATAGACACTCCAAATGACTACATATCAAGGCAATATTGTGCGATTCATGTAAGGTCTGATACATTTCTAATTAATTGAAGTGAGATTGGTATTTGTTAATTCGCGTATTTGTTTATTACAGGAAGCTGATATACATCACAGCTTCCTGGTTAATTACATCAGGTGAGACAGTTGTGAAACGCAAGCTTACAACAAGTAAAAAATCTAAAATAAACTATGTGCATTGTTATCGTTTATTGTGACTGCTTATAATATTACTATCAATATTGTGAATGTTTCCCTTAATCTTATAAGTAAAAAGATTAAGGTATAAAAAAGCATTAAAAATTACTTACGTACCTAAAACATTATTTGGAATAAAAATAAATACTACTAATAATAAAATATTATTTCTTCTCCTCCTCCTTGAGTCGCATTCCTCATGTCTGAGGCTCGTGACCACCCCCATGTATGATCTTTTATCTTACAAATGTACGCCATCTTCCCCTGTTTTTGGCTACATGGATAGCATGGTAGAGAGAAGTATCTAACGTGGTCCGGACTTGATCCGACCAACGCATCAGGCTCCGGCCACGCGATCGCTTGCCTTCCACTTTGCCAGTGACTACTAGCTTTTCTAGGTTGTCTCCATCTTTCCTGG
This sequence comes from Apeira syringaria, assembly GCA_934044485.1. Taxonomy (NCBI): domain Eukaryota; kingdom Metazoa; phylum Arthropoda; class Insecta; order Lepidoptera; family Geometridae; genus Apeira; species Apeira syringaria. The sequence goes on along the minus strand of OW203665.1, from coordinate 5,648,229 downwards.
CAATGTGTCCGAAGTATTCAAGGATGCGCTTGAGGCAAGTAGTAGAGAGCCTTGCAGTAATTCTTAATTGAGCTAAAATCGATGCGTTGGTTCGAAATGCTGTCCATGGAATCCGCAGCATTTTTCTCCAGCACCACATTTCGAAGGCATCAATGCGCTTGCGGTCTGCTGATCTTAAAGTCCATGTCTCAGCGCCATAAAGGAAAATGGTTCAGGAATTTGTTCTAAGAGCAATAATATTATTTCACCCTATAAGAAACGGACACGTGGCCTCTGATGTACCTACCAGGTTTAATAAAAAACACAAATGACAATGTGTTTCAATACTAAAATTCTTTAAATATTCAACCGACCAGGTGCTATTTACCATCTTAGTAATTTTTAAACTATTAAATTTATTTTCACTTATTACAACTTTTGAAATCCATTTACTTTATTCATACGATCATGCATGCTTAACGTACTTTATGTATGCAAAAATATGTTTATACAAATATATTATTTGAAGGATTTATTGATCTACCCTCGATAGTCTAAAGGCACTTGAACAATATACTTTAACGCTACAGCAATCGATAGGATATTATTTAGGTATGTTATAAGTTAGATTTAGTTGCGCCCGCAGTTTCACTCGCGTGAGAATGATGGTGATGATGGATGGTGAAAAGTAGCCTATGACACTCACAAATAACCTTTATATTAGTAAAATATTTTTTTAATCGGTTCAGTAGATCCAGAGATTACTTCCTACAACTTCACAAACAACCTCTTTATAATATTAGTATACCTTGATATGTACGGCAATTTGAATGCATCTTAATGTATACAAATCCATGTTATTATTGCATACTAAACCGCAAATCTAAGATTTGGATGTGGCAGCACTAGCTACTTTCACGAATGTCAGCACATGACTGACGGATGACGGAACTAAATTTTTGCCGTCAATGTCAGTTGTCAAAAGTGTTTATTTTCCATACTTCTGATCTGATGGCGTAGTGGAGAAAGAAACTAGAATTAGAAATATTCATTTATGATGTTTCTGATCTTTTATCTAGTCTAAACGTAACTTTGATTTTACTTGTGAGCCGAGACCGGACACTTATACCTATATTGTAACTATGGGTGAAGAGGATGAGTACGCTTGTGTAAACAAAAGCCAGCTACGAATCAAGGATAACTCTGGCGTCAAGAAGAAAAAGAAGAAGAACTCCAATAAAGAAAAACAAAAATTAATGGAGAACGACGTCAAACAACAGGTTAAACAAAACACGGATACCAAAACTAAGGCAGAACTAGCATTTCAAAAAATGCAAGAGAAAATGGTAAGTCAACAACTGGAATGACTTTAAAAAGTTTCCTATTTTCTGTTATGGGATTATCATCTTTTTCTCATCATTTTCTTGATTACTTAGACGTATAGATGAGAAGTATCTCTTAGGCTTATTAGAGATTTTTGCTTATTCTTGGATAATTTGGTTATCATCTCTATTAAAATTAATTCCTTCACACAGTGTATTTCTCATTAAATGTATTGCTCAAAAAAAAGTCTACTTCCACATGTTTTTTTTTTCAATTCTGAATAAAAATATCATGAACAACTTACTCAAACTACGATGACAGGATCTTTGTCGATTAAAAGATTTTACCCTTCAAAGTACTCAATGAATTGAATAAGGGTTTTTTCATGCACAAACCTGTTGTTTATTTACATACAATATTATAGAACTGACAAAAGTGACAATGTCTCACAGCTCTCACCACCATACAAAATTCATTATGCAATGATAGTCACTCTGGCAACAGAAAATTAGGGACTAATGGAACTCAGATTTCTTTTTCACAATTTTCATTTTCTATCAGAAGTTTTTATGAATTTGCCACATAATTATATATAAAAGGGATAGAGGAAGAACCTGCAGTGTCACAAAGGCATTGAAAATGCTTATTTAATCTTTTGATTCCTATATAAAGTTATTTAAAGCTTGGAATAAAGGAAAAATAATTTGATTTATAAAGATAATACATTTGTTTTAGGTGTGTATTTAAATAAATTCTTGTGTTGCTAATCCTCTTATTGGTTTTTAGTGTCAAATACATTAACACTACACTATGAACACTACAAACATCAATATCGAAATCAAATCTAAAACTAATAAAAAGAATGAAAACAACTCTTTTTACAATGATGTATGTCTTTTACAACTGTATGTTTCTGGATTCCCCATATATTATATTCCTCATTGAACATTAAATTTATTAGTATTTTATATTTCCTTATATAGCTTTTTTGTCCGATATTTCACAATGTTGTTAATGTTTCTTTCAGCAAACACAACGGATCCAACAGAAAGCCGAAATGACTCATAAGCAACGAGTAGAAAAATTCAACCAACACTTGGACAGTCTCACAGAACACTTTGATATACCAAAAGTATCTTGGACAAAATAAAATTGAGATACTTCTTAACAAGTACATTTCTTATTATGTTTAATACCTATATACATTCTGAACACAAAATATAAGTAACAATGGTGTTTTAATTCCAGAATGTCTATATAATATGATACCGCACAATCCATAAATAATTACTAATCTACCTTACCCTTAAGTCTGATGTGTGCAAATCAAGTAAATGTGCTCATGGACACATGGTTTGTGAATCGTTGATACGGGTAAATGGTATTAGAACTGTAGCAAATCCTATATTTCGTTAACTGACTAAGGGGTAGGTACGCCATTTAATACCAAGTACCGAAACTTTACTCACAAATACATATCGTTACTCGAGTGATGTTGGTTTCATTGATTATGCATGATGGATTGCTGTTATTATATTACATAATATTCTCAATGTTAAAATATTCAAAACAGTAAATCCATTACAAATTCCGTGGTTTTCCTTTAGATTGTTGGGGTAATCATATTACAGTTTACTTGTAGTCGTGATCAATTTACCTATTTTAATATTTACAAATCAGCAAGTCTGATTCAAAATACGGCAACTTTATAATGCAGCTTTTTCAGCTAGGTATGTAACATGTTTTCTACAAGACTCCGTAGCATATAGGTAGTACGAAAAACATCTTAAGAAATATATAGATATATGTTTCATGTGTGTTCATCTGTTATTTACATAAGACACCGATTATATGTTCATTAATATGTAGATTGATACATAGAACATGGGTTGCCTAGCGAAATCCCGGAACTATACTGTACAATAATATTAACTTTAAAATTAGTGTTAGTGGACTGGTTTTAAAAAAAAACTTAGTTTTTTGCCTATCGAATAGGTTGCCTACTTAAAACTGTGTCATGTTCATAGTTGCTTAGATTTAGAAGTTCAGGTTGATGCACTGTGTATTTACTACTTAATACTTCCTCAGTGGATTGAAGCGCGAGTATGGAGAGTTACAGAGAAGCGTTGCGCGCGCACTCCATGCGAGAGACAAGGACGCGTTTTAATAATTATTAGGCTATCAGTATAGGTACGGGGCTTAGTCGGCAACCCATGTACAATATATCCATCTACATATTGTCTAACAATTAAGCCTTCTCGATGAGGGTATATATTTCTTAAGCCGTATCTTAGACCAGTATAACAGTATAGTGTAACACCGTACGCAATACGAATCGATGCGTTTCGATGTTAGTAGTAGTTATCAAAAGTAACGTAACAATACTATAGTAACGAGTAAATTCTGATTTTAATAGTGACGAATACATACGGTTACCTACGCTGTATTTCGTTACTTTCACACCTGTGAAATCCAACATAAACTTCCGCCTAGCCTAGACCATGGTTCATGGTTTGACATTGAGTAAAGTAGCTACATCTACATTGATTCGTGCTATATTGGGCCTTGTATGCAGTCTGGCACATATTTATAATTTACGTATCGTGGAATCGGGCATCTTGTGATTTTGGTTGTGACGTTAGCGATGTAAACCACATTTTATTTAGCTGCCCGACAATGATTCCTCTTCCTTTTATGAAACCTTGGCGACCCCCCATGTTTTCTACAGACATATAATGTCTACTGACAGTTGCAAGTTGTTTAGTTGCAAGTGGACATATCATGTCTATTTGCAACTAATAACTCCGATATATATAAATCTATTGCTATGTATATTATATCCTCTAATATAAAATAAACTCTATTAAGTTCTCATTTCTTTTATTTTTATTCGCAAATAAATCGGTTGTACTTATCTGATCCATTTATATATTTTTAAACTTAATCTCGTGAATCATTAAACGCTCCAAAGTTTCCCCGTTTATGTTTATAAATAATAAGTTTTATGAACACAAGAAGTATATATATCACTCCACGTACCTACTGAAAATAAAAGGAGAAATAATTCAAGACACTGCCAGAATGCGCAAAAAGCGCGGTGCTAAAAAAGAAAAAAAATGGTATAGTAGGACATGAACAAGTTTTTCATGTTTCATCAAGTTTAGCTTTGCTTTTGCGTGTAAGGCAACATGTGTCGGCCATATTTATGCATGATATAGTTTGATACCAGCATAACTAGGTACTAAATAGCTTGTATTATTTAATGGACCTACTAACATACAACGATGTATGACGATGATAACAGTTTTACAAGTTATCATACCTTCGAAAAATGTTGGTAGGGGTGCCACTATGGGTGGAACAATATCCGTTATATAGCGTGTAGTCGCAACGGTCACCAAGGCAAGGAGATCGGCTTCTAGAGATTGCTGAAATAAAGGCCAAGGATGACCGGAACCAATACTTATACGGTACATTAGTATGTAGTAGTCTACAATCAGTCAATCCACTTTTGGGCTAGGAAGCGACATGTTTCCAATCTTTTAAAATATATTTTGAATATGTATGAACATTATATCACTTGATATCACTGTCAATCTGACGAACGCTGATTCTATCCCCATAATGCTTAAACAGGCTTGTCCTTCCAGCGAAGTCAATACCGTATTAACTCATTACTAGATGGCTATATTTTTCAGAATACCCGCCTGACTACCACAACTTAGGTTGAAAGTGTCCAAACACAGTGTTTTTAGTAGCGACACTAACGACAGCTGTCCTTATTAGCATTCTAAGTCTAGCGTGATTTCACCTTCGACCACATCGTCAACGTTCATAAAGTGTGACAGTGAGCAAATTCTGGATCTATAAAGGTTAAGAAAGTAAGCAAGTCAAAGATAAAATTATAAAAATAAAATTTACATTTTCACAATATACCTATATATTATTATATTGAGATAATACATATAATGTATAAAGAAAATCGTAAGTAACCAACAGTTTTAACGGATTATTGCAATAACATCATGTTAGGCGAAACTTACGTTCCCAACATCCCCTCAGATGCAAAAGAAAGGAATAAATTCGACGGCTAGTGGAGTGCTTCTATAGCTTAGATGGCAAAGCTGAAGGTATTCTTTAGTCGCGGGATCAAATCCCACGTAGCCAAATTTTTTCCTTCAAAAAACTAATTTCACTGTAACTGTTCTAGAACAGCACATTTATCACTGAACGGATTTGGATAAGATTCGGCACACGTATACGGCTTTTTGAAGACCATAAAGGAACAAAGGTTAGGAACGTCACGGGAAAAGGATAGTCTGTACAACCTTGGGGTGTAGCGTGGTTTTTATTTATCGTAACCTTTACTTCCTAAACTGAGGCAATACTTAGGTAGGTACCATATGCGACATACCTACAACTTATGCAGACACTGCTGTTCAGGAGCATACAACCGTGAAGTACACGGATAAGGCTCAGAAATAAAACAAAATTTTCGGCATCATTACAAGAGCATCATTCTAGACTATCTGATTCCTCATCATTACTAGTGTCATCAAGGCCGATTTTCCTACAGTTGGCAAAATAATAGCGCGCGTACTTATCTGTTTAAAATAAGCTAGGAATGAATCATCATCATCATCATCTCAGCCATAGGACGTCCACTGCTGGACAAAGGCCTCCCCCATTGATTTCCACAAGGACCGGTTGGAAGCGGCCCGCATCCAGCCCTTGCCTGCGATCTTAGTCAGGTCGTCTGTCCACCTAGTCGGTGGCCGTCCTATGCTGCGCTTGCCAGTCCGTGGTCTCCATTCGAGAACCTTTCGGCCCCAACGGCCATCGGTTCTTCGAACTATATGCCCTGCCCACTGCCACTTCAACTTGCTAATCCGCTGGGCTATGTCGGTGACTTTCGTTCTTCTACGGATCTCCTCATTTCTGATTCGATCACGTAGAGAAACCCCGAGCATAGCCCTCTCCATAGCTCGTTGTGCGACTCTGAGCCTGTTCAGAAGGCCTATAGTCAGAGACCACGTTTCAGTTCCGTAAGTCATCACTGGTAACACACATTGTTCGAAGACCCTCGTTTTCAGGCATGATTGAGGAATGAATGTGGGGAGCATATTGATCAAGCATGGATATGTGAAAAAGACAAAATTGTATCTTTTACACATCATTTTATTTTATTTTTTCCAGAATTGCGCGTACTACACGGCCTTAAAAGTATTCATTACTGGAACTGTTCAACAGACCAAAAGCTACTTATGACTAAAGAGTTAAACAAATATTTAAATTGGACTTTATAAAATTAAAAAGTAATCTTTGTAACGGTATTGGTAGGTACAAAATATGGACGGGCACGAAGAAAACATTGAAATAAAAAATGGAATAATACACCATAAATCCAAAAATAAAAATATGTAAAATACATTTGTTATCATATGTTAACTATCAAAATGTTAGTTTATAAAGCTCTACTAGCTTATATAAAAAAAAATTTAAGAAGCTTGGAAAAGCCCAAGTTTATGTACAAATAATCATTTTCTACGCATTTATATGTACCTACTTGTGAAAAATATTAAATTAACATCAACGAGTCAAGGATTAGTAATTACAAACAAGTAATTGTTAATTTTGCTTACAACATAACTAAAATGTAATATCGGCAGCGATTGGTGAGTTACATAAATAAGTAACTGTTTATTTTCCATGTGTTCAATAAAAAAAATGTATAAAAAATAATCAATCTAAAATTGGAAGAAATTGAAAAAAATGTTTTCAGTAAAACAATGTTTACTTTTTTTTAAATAGCATCGGATGCGATATGTGATGTATTTTTGTATAGAATAGCAAAATGAATGGTTATTCCAAAAAAGTTGCTTTGGAATAACCACTTAATTAGTCTTAAGCAGTATTTATTAAATTTTATCAGATCCACTATAGGAATTCAAAAGTGAATATTCTCTTTTGATTAACTATTATACATGTTTAATTATCCTTAATAATAAAAGCTCATGTGTATGTTCTAATTGTTCAAAACTAAGTATATATCTCTACATATATTATTATTCTTAAGGCACAGAAATAATATCGACTATAAAATGTAAACAGAGATTCATAACTACATATTTAGCTGCAAACTAAAAGAAGAGAGAAATATAATTATTATTTTTCTAATTGGTGGTTCATCATTCTCACCCACAACTTAAATCTAACCTTATTTCCGTTTCTCATTCAATAGCATATTAAGAAATATTTGCTATTGCCTGTAAAATGGGCCTTGAAAATGACTGAAGATATATATATTTTTTAAGAACATTTCAAACAACGTAAAGTACCCTAATTATATTTGCACACAATTTAACAATTAAAATTGAATTCAATGCACTTCGTTAGAATAATAAAATTAGTACACATTAATTGGGGTCAGAATATTTTACACATACAGATAATTCTAACTTTGAAATGTTCACTGTCAAATATTAAATCAAGGTATATAGTTACCATATTTTATGTCTTTAGTATCCTATAAGTATGTTATAGGATACTAAAGACATAAAATATGGTATTTGACATTGAGGAAAATCGCTCTGTAGCATTCTAATGGAATCATTGGTTTTAAAATTGAAGTACTATGAAACAGTCAATAAAAGTTATTGTTATACTATGTCACCTTAGAGTTGCTCATAATGGACGGTATAAATGAAATGCAGATAGCTATTTTTACAAACATAACTTAAATCATTATTTAAACTGATAGGACTACACAAAAAACCAGTGAAATACCTTACTTTGAAAAACACTTTACACCTTAAATTATACTTTAAAATAACAATACATAAAAAATAGTAACATTGTAAGGACGGATTAAGTGACTTATTTTCTAGAATTATTGCTTTTGTGAAATGATTTATATTAATATATTGATTTGTACAATATATATGTATATATATATATATATATATATGTATAAAAAAGACCACAGTACATAAGCCAACAATTATTTTTGCGAAATCTTGTCAATTTCTGATATGAAGATTAGCAAGAGCAAATTTTCACGGTCAGCTTGAAGAAAAAAGGTTGATCATTATAGTAAAACTGCTAGATATTTAATTTAATACATTTTCATATTTTAATATGTGAGTAGCTGCCGTCTTAATGTAGAACCCATCATATGTTTGTCCAGAACCACATAAAATTTGGTAGACCCAAAACTGAAACCAGTAATCTCAGTTCTCTCCAAGCTTGTCATATTCAGTCGAGTAGTAATCGAAACTAAATCGTAACCAGATCTAGCATCAATCATATCTATATGTCAGTCACAGAACTATTTCAATAAAGTCAAAATTGCCCCGACCATGGCTGACAGAACACTAGCCCTAAGCACAGATGCATGATTGCTACTCCAAAATGACACAGTCAGTACTTTGACGTGGTTCGCTTTAACTGACCACGGATCGCTTCCGTCGTCGAAGTTCATGGGGCACTGATCTCGTTCTCTTTCATACTCTTCCATCTCGACAGCGACTGCAGCGCCCTCAGTGTAGTTCCATGACGTCACGTCTTGGTTCAAGTCGCAATAAGGACCCAGGGCTTGTGACATGAGGACCCTGGAACAAGTGTTATTTTATTATTAATCCAGGTTTATTAATTAGAAAGTAATTTATTCTCAGTAACATAATTCCCACAAAAATACCAGTCTGAATATTTTTGTGACTACATTATAATAAAATAATGTACTGTCAGTACATTATTTTATTATATCATGTAGCCTAATCAATGGAAGACTTATAAGGGAACCTTATAGTACTCTGTATTGTGTATTCTCAGCCAGAAATGTAAGTTTGTTCCCTGTACCTATGAAATGCGTGCTAAGCCGCGGCTGGGACAGCTAGTGCATAACAATGGTGGGTTATTATTATTAATGAAAGTGTACAAGTCTATAAAAGTGGAACAAAAAGGCCTCAATACTAACATTCGCTTCATTTTTTCTTCGCAATCTCCACTTAGTATAAGCAAAGTGATCACTACTTTATTAATGACAGGCAAAATGGAGGAAAATTTGGATGAAAGAGATCTATATACATTTATATATATATTCATATTTAATCATTATTTGTTAGTGAAAGTGCACAAGTGTAGGAAAGGCTACATGGCAAATATTTGCTTCTTCTTTTCTCTCAAAGTAAAGTTACACTAAAGTGCCCATTTCTTTACTGACACAAAGGTAAACAGGGAGTTAAGCTTTCAGCTTATTTTCACAAATTTATGCAATAATACTTGAAGATTTGTATACTTGATACTAAATGCACATAAAATTTGGAGCCATGCTGTTAAACACTAAAATAAATTGTATATTCACCTGTTTAGGTCAGCTCTTTGGTACACCCAACACCTGTATTTAGAAAAGGGGTCCAACTCATCATATGTAATCAGATATGACTTGAGATTCTCTTTCCAATATCCAATGCATTTCATTCTATAATCTGGATCACTGTAGATATCCACAGGACGTCCCAAGTAATCTACTGACAAGCAATAGTTCTCTTTTATCTGTATAACTTTTTGATCCTTATCGCAAACTGAGAAGTCGCTAATGTTCAGTTTGCAATACAAATTTGGTCTTGGACTTAAAGTAACACCACCAATGATTCTGGTCTCGAATAGGACGTCCCCTTTTTGGGTGAATTTGAATTTCCCAGCGACGGGGCATCGGATAGGGGTGGGATCTTTTTTGAGGAAGATGTCGTAACGCCACCTCTGCTTGTTCGGGAACTGTACCCAGGAGCATACTGTGTGGAAGTTGCTTTGAATCATAGCGAGACCTTTGCGATATCTGAAATTGAGCAAAATAAACAGGTCATTTTAATAATATTATTATTGTTATATGTGGTACAGGCTCTGCCTAGTTTGGGACCTGAAGACCTTGTGTGAATGTTAAAAAAAAAAATGTCGGCAGCAAACTATCAGATTGCCTGATATGCGCTAACACCGTCGCCTAAGCATATCTGTAAGACAACGGGCACTACGTAATGTCCCCGCGACCTTTTACAGGATATGTCAGCAATCCTTTTGAGAAATTCCATGTTGTAGAAGCATACAGCATAAACATACTATCGGTTGAATTGCACAATATCTGACTACCATGATTTAACTATATATGTACATACTAGCTGCGCCCCGCGGTTTTACCCGCGTGGTGATGATTAATGATGATGATGAAAGGTAGCCAATGTGCTATTCCGGGGCCTCAAGTATCTACATACCAAATTTTTTCCAATTCCGTGCAGCCGTTCTGGCGTGATTGAGTAACAAACACCCATCCATCCGAACTTTCACATTTGAAATATTAGTGGGGTTTTATGTAGATGAACTTTCAATCAATGAAGGCCTAGTGGGGTGGTAAAACTGTGACGTCTAAATCAAGTTGAAGAATTCTTCAGAGTACTTTAGAGTTTTTACTTCAGAGTAGTAGCCTTTTGTACACGAAATACACAGGGATATCTGAAATATTGGATACATCTATTTTACCTTATACTGACTGGTAAAAGACTGTACATATTAAAAGGCACGATAGTTAATGATCAGCAATAAAAATATCATAAATAGGAAATATTAAGTTAAATATTAAGCTACATAGTAAATCTCGACTAAATGAGTGTAGTAATATTCAGAAAATATGGTCACCGCGCGGCGCGCGGGCGATAGCGGATAAAGCAATACGGAATAGCAATCGCGTCGTCTCGTGCGCGCGCTTTGACTCGAGTGACTTGTGCGCGGGGGCAGGAACTCAGTAGCCCTAGACAAAGTAACATTCTACAAGCGTTAACACTCAGAGAAAACATGATAAATGTATGAGATTGACACTCCAAAGCGATACATCACGTGATCAGCGAGAACGAATATTTGTCGTCAGCGGTTACGGAAAGAAAAGCGATGTGTCTTGTCTAGGCCCGCAGGACCGACTCGAAGACGTGTGATGCGCGGGTACACTGTCAAATGTGACGAGTCAACGAACTTCGATATCCATGCGCGAGTGTCCGCACCGAACTTACATAAATATTTTTATATACTCAATAATTAGGTAAAATTTTAGGCACCTATTTTTTTTTTTTTATTCGATATCAGAATCGATTACAGTATGTAGTCTTTTGCCAGTCTATCTGTATAAGTAGAATTGCCCACTTACCATTCGGCATGCTGAGCTGAGCCAATAGCTTTCTAGGAAACCATAGATAAGTGAACAGTAGAACTAGCCATTTACAAATTAGAATATTTACCTGATAACATTATGATGTTGTGGCACAAAGTCAAAACAAACATAATCCTTCTGACATCCATCTACGGTGAGACGAGCCATCATAACTCTGCTATCCCTTTGTTCCCTGAAAAACCACACGAAATATAAGATCAATCGAAAATCATTCAGTGCCTCAACCGCGCTGACTGAAAATCGCCATTGTATCAAAGCGTAAAACTAAATTTAATTAAATACAATTTATCGTTTTCCATGTTTCCAATTCTGAATAAAAATGTCACAACCAATTTCCTGCAACTGCAACGACAGGATCTCTACTGGTAGGGCTAGTTACACGTCACTGCGACGTTACTACCATCTACACAAAACCGAGAGATATATAGAGACCTGATAAATACGAGTATAAATTTATCCCTAGCAGAAGCAAGTTGCAAGCCGCTGTAACCTATCCTTGTATAGGATCAAAAAGCCTGCGTTTTACAGTAGACAAGCGAAAAATGAGGCGTTTTGTGATGATGAGAATTCTTAACCTTACCTGCACACATAAATAGTTCTCCTATAACGCCCTTCGTCAGGATAGTAAGTCTCGATGATGTGTGTTTCATTGATAAATACATCTGCGTCTATGTTAGCTGTGTTAATCCAATCGCCGGAAAAGTTTTGCGGCAATCTACAGCCCGGTTCCACTACTTCTGACTGAAATTATAACAAAACATTTTATCAACAAACATTCAACAACACCAAACTATAAGAGCCCTATTATACATATTATTATTCCTTGCAACTGCTAGCACTACACTAGCAATCCGAGTGACACTGTCTGTTGAGCGAATGTATCTTCTAGGCAAGCATGTTCCATCATAGACCGCATCATCACTTAACATCAGGTGCGATGGTAGTCAAGTCCTACATGTATACTTTAAAAAATGCCGCTTAAAAGAACAGTTCATGAAGGTTAATCCTGACTGAACAAAACTTGATTTCATTTGCTTATTATTAGAGAAACAAATATTTTTGAGCGACAATATTTTCCTGTTAAAAATTTTCCCGGTAACGACAAATGCGCTTGAACTGTGTCTTACACCAGAAGAAAGGATATTAAAATGTCTAAAAATGTGATTTATATTTTTTTTATGCTTCTAGGTCATCTGTAAAATACATGTTTGTAATATTTTAAATAAGCACGCATCAGGATTTGCTCCGCCCTCTCTACCTGTAAACACCCTCAAGCCTTGAAAGAAACAAATTCGGCTACTGAGTTGAACCCACGATTACAGAATATAAAGCTAGCCAACTTGACGCGCAAATTACAAGAAATGTGTTTTTGATCAACATAATTTTGTATCATTCGAATTTTATCAACATGTATATTTTGGATGTTTGTGTATGTCTATGCTGTTAGCGACACAGGAAATCCTAGGGCGGGGGTTTGTGTGTGATAAATAAATTCAAAAAATACACAATCGTTTATTTGTTAGCCTGCTCTTTTCTTGGAAATTGGTTAAAAATAATAGGACTATTCGCACTCACAGTATATAAAGTTGCTTTTCACAATGCAATGTTGCCATTTTATGTGACAGGAGTTAATTATTATATACTTTAAGTTAAATTTATGGCTATTACTAAGTTTACCTTGACAGGATTAACCCTGTATCTTTCTGGAGACTTCTCAACGGTTTTCAATGTGTTACACTCTGGTGTGATGGATGAACCAATGTACAGGTCATCATCTCTATTCTTGAGGAAGCATCGGTACTTTTCATCTTTACGGGACTCTTTCGTATTTGCAACAGCAAAGAAGTGATTCTTGTCAACGAACCAATGACCTAAAATAGTAGTTGAAATTATTGTCTATAAAAATATTATCCTTTGGAAATATAATTCAGTGAAATTAAGTTTTCGGTATTTGTAGAGACTCACTTTAGTGGGTAGGTACACAAAACAAGTAAATCACATTTTGAAATACCCTGAGCCTCAGGGCATTCAAAAATTTCAAAAAATTCTCTATTGAACACATTGAACACTCAAATTCTTAATAATAATTTACCAGTTTTCATAGTATTGAATATAAAAGTCTTACAAAAAAGTATTTATTAGATATATACTATAGCTGAAGAGCTCACGTCTACACCAGTACGGCTAACAGGGTCTATCTTTCATTCCCAATTTTACACTGTATTATTTCCTGTAATTACCGTTCTTCTTCACAAGCAATTCAATCATCTCTGTTGTTCTTACTTTTCTTGCTACTGGTGATGAATAGAAAAATAAAGTTCCACTTAAGGGATGCTATTCCAAAAACTTGCCTTGCCTATCCCATTTCAGCTGTAGGATGTCCATGGATGGACACCTAGACATCCTTTTCCTGTGATTGTGGTGAGTGTCTGAGTTGTCTGTATCTCACTGCATACATGTCAGTGTGTAGGCCGAGCTAATAGCATACAGTGTCTGCTAAATAATTGACAACCCTACAGGCACTTGTCAGGAGCAGCTCGACCACACAAGAAAAATCTTTCTACAGCTATATATGACACCTGTATATTGTATGCAGTGTGAACTATAATAAATTACACTTACCCAAACAACTGTACTCAACAACACCATCAAAACTGTTAGACATTCCTGGACACTTTCTATAAGTGATATTGAACTTCTGATTGGTAATCAGAAACTGAGTACCAGCCGTCTGACATGACTTGATCTGATTTCCAGGATTGTTGCATTCACCAGTAAATCGGAATGTGTTTTGGTATGCAAAATGCCACACTCCTTCAAGCGATGAACGGCAGTTAACCTGAAAATAGAAAACTAAAAAGGTATGGAAAATACATACACGCCTCTTTCCCATAGGGGTAGGAAGAGACCACAACCTTCCAATTGCTACAAAATGGCTCTCTGTAGGCTGCTTTTCTCCTCCTCGGGAAACGAGATGAATGTAATGAATGATAAAAGTAAATGTGATGGTTGTGGACTACATTGCCTCCATTTCAGATTTTATTTATATTTTTCAAATCCATTAGGTTCCTACGAGCAGCAACGGAGTTAAAATGATAGTTATGATTCATGTCATAATTAAATAAATAAAAACATAAAATTATGTCACAAATAAAAAAATTGAAAAAAATATGAGCACAAAAAAAATCAATGTTAGTTTTATTGTATCATACACTTAAACATGTTGATATAAGATCATATAAATGTAAGTATAAAAAATACACAGCTTATTACACAATTTGTGCCTGAAGGAGGAATAAAATTTGCTCCACAGTTATCATATCACATAAATATATAACAGTTAATAATGAGCTCAAATTGTATTACTCTGCGTACAGCTGCACTAAGACTGTGATACTGATTAGTGCATCGGCCACAGATGTGAAATCACAACTTAGTGCCAACAATGTAAAGTAAACATCCAATATTATACTATAGCGTGAAAATTATTGATTCACTTTATCACATTTAAACATTTATTTGTCACAATTATAGTTTGAACAATTATTTATCATCTATCAAAATCAATTACTAGTTTAAATGAGAATGTAGTAACTTCCTTTTCAATTCAGTTATAGCTTTTATTGCCAGCCAAATATATATCTAAATTGGGCATTCAGAGGGCAACCTAATAGTTGGTAACTATTACAAATCCAAAAAGGCTACATACTGAATACAAAAAAGTAGCCAAATGGAAATGGAAACCCTCTTTATTTATCTCTGTATATAAAATAGGAAACTGTGACCAACAGATCAATTACCACACAGTTCAATCTACTTAACTGATTGAGCTAAAATTCACAACAGAGATAGTTATTATAACATAGGCTCAGAACAGGTTTTAGAATGGTTACATTTTTTAACCTTTAAGTGCTATATTGGAAAATTATAATCCCTATGGATGTAACAGCAGAGTACTGCTTGTTGTGTTGATATGATGTATATATACTTACTGGAACATAATTTTCAGAGAACAATGTTATAAGATTTTGATCAGGGTTAAGACCTTGGCACACCCTTTCAACTGTTGGCTCTTCATCAGGCTTCAGATCTACACATGGTGTCTCTATCTTTTCCAACACATTAACAGTACGGACAATCAGCTTAACGCAGTAGTAGCATTTGGTATACTGGAATACCATGGTGTAGTTCACTCGATAATCAGCCTTTATATTAACACATAGACCTCTAAAACAACAAAATATTATTAATCTTTGAATTATAAAAGTATTACTTATATCTTGTGTCATTCAAGTTAGTGACTCATATAATTTCTCACAATCAAAACTTACTTTCCGGTCATGTCGCTAGCATTAATATCTGTGATAGTTTGCTTCCCATTTTCATATGAGAACCATGTATTTCTCAGCACTGAAGGTATTGTACACTCAGCGTAAACAGAAGAAACTGTAACAAAATAAATTCGTTTCGTTAGCACTGGGGCGTTAACTGCTAGATGATATTGTAATAGAGATACCGGCCAAGAACTCACTTCCAAAACAAATAATACATGTTAGTATCGGGAACAATATGTGACTTATCATATTGAAAGAGATCAGTCATCTAATAAATGAAGATGACAATTTTTCCTTAGCCGTTAAACCGCGAGCAACGGCAACAAGCAGTCGTGCAGCTTGATAGTTAACACTATAGTTAAATTCAGTGGCAGTGTTGCCAAAAAGACCAGTAAGTAATCTGCTAAAATGATGTTAAAATAATGCCAAAATTATGCCAATTGCTATAAAGAAATGCTAAAAATTCTGCTGACATTTTTCAGTCAAATAAAACGTAATACTTCTTTTAAAATGTGTATTAATTAACAAAATATACGTTTTAAGTGACAATGTTATCAAATAAAATATTAATATCTTGGTCCTTATTGACAAATAATGTTCTTGATGACGAGGAAGCCTCATAGCACAGACTGTAACTGTCATCGGTACTTATGTAGCTCAGAACGTTATTCGGAACTGTGTAAAAGTAGCAGCATTTCCCTGCCCTCTCTAGGCCGAATCTGGTGTACAAAATGGCTTTGGAAGTTATTACCGATTAACAATTAGCTTAGTTTATACTGCATTTATTTAATTGAAAGTTATATGGCTAATTGGGATAAATCTGCAAAAAAGCTATGACCAGCTGCATCTTTACAATCAATTCATTCCAGAAGTCTATGGTGGAAGATGTACATTCCCATTTACTGTAAACAATGTTTCTCCATTGAGACATGAGTCTGTCTATTGTGGTATGCATCCACTCGGAATTCTTGAGCAATATCTAGTATTATCAATACATTAATAAAGGCTTGACTACATTAGTAAAGTAGTGCAGTAGTGGTACCGGCCTAGAATAGTACTCCCCCATCTCTTCCCGTGGGTATCGTAAGAGAAGGCTTAAGGAAGGGATCACGTACCAGGAGGCGGACAGCAGCGCCTTCTGAGGATAGGAAACCATACTGCGCTCGCCAGCCCGCCTGCTAAGCCTAGCGAGTATTGGTAAATCCCCTTCTTTATGGAGAAGCATATGTCCAGCAGTGGACGTCCTATGGCTGCGATGAACGAATTAAATAAAGGCTTGACTTTTCTACTGATAACATAGATACTTTCTCAAGTACCTTAAAATTACTTGGTAATCTACAACTTAGGTCTGGTACAAGTTTTCAACGTTGATGACAATAAGTACGCGGTAGAGTTTATCCTATATCACTTCTTTCATTCAAGAAGGTAGGTGAGAAAAAATGCTGCTAATCTATGATGATACATATATATTGAATAAAATGTTTTCTAATCAATATTTTACTGTTTCCATTATGTTGGCACCAGGAGCGCCTGCAATATAACAAAAGGATTTATTCTAAATGGATATAATTACGTACGCATTTATGTTATTTAAATATTATATATAAGAATGCTATATGGTAAACAACAAAATAGTTACTGAACAAAATGAAAATATGCTAAATTTAGTATGAAATATGCTAATTTGGCATCACCATTGATTAGTCAAATACAGACAGCATACACTTATTTGCCCAGTGGTCGAGCGAGGTAAATTATTACTTGTTAATGACAAAAAATGTAAACAAGCACAACCATAGACAAGATTTAGTGATGAGGGTACCTTAGAATGAACGACATATTTAAAGGAATGAACATGTAAATCCATTTATTTTGACCAAAGCGAAATTTTTTTATAAGTAAAAACGTAACTTCACACTAAATGTTTTTTTTTTTTTATAAAAGTTAGATTTTTGCTACAGCACGCTCTATGAAACAGCAAGCGATGCTTGGTCCACTAGGGACTAGTTAATTAACCACCATAATGACATATCAAAGCTCAAAGTAATATTAGTTTAAACAAAATCAGCTTTTCATTTTACCGCGTGAATTTTGATAGCTATCATATAAGTCTTGTGTGAATGAATCATAGAGAAATTGTGTTGCAGTCAAATCTTTGAAACAGTCGCATTATTTTTTTTTCTAATTAATGTCTTCGTTTAAGATGTACATCTTTCATTATAATTGATGCTTCTTACTTGATAAAAAAAATCTTCAATTTTTTTCGATTTTCGACTAGGTTGATTCAACATCAATGAACACATTCCTAAAGCTCACATAATCCGTTCATTCCTGAATTACCTATACCATCGCTAAATTTCATAGAAAATGGAAAAGTCTACTTCAACACAATTAGTGCCGATAATTGTAGGCTTCTTATTATATAACTGACAATAAGTGTAGTGTAATTGTAATGAATTTATTCAGTTTTTGATATTAATAAAATTCATTATCGTGTTAGTAGTAGCGTTTATGTGTTTACTACATCCAGGGACTATTGTGTGTGTCTAATTTGTGACTTTCTGCGGAGATTCGTAATTTTGGTGGATG
This sequence comes from Apeira syringaria, assembly GCA_934044485.1. NCBI lineage: Eukaryota > Metazoa > Arthropoda > Insecta > Lepidoptera > Geometridae > Apeira > Apeira syringaria. The sequence continues at coordinate 5,629,791 of OW203665.1, read as the reverse complement.
ACAGTGGTTTGTTTACCTTTTTTGTTGTGTGAAGAAGTGAAGCTAAAATAATCGGGTTAATAGGTATATCGCGCCAACCAAATTTTCAAAATTTGTTCCGAAAATCTTGGTTAGTTCAAGTGGGCCTTATATTATGTAAACATCTGATTTACTTTTACTGTAAATGTCAATGTTTCATCAACGTCAATGTCAGACTCACTTTTATTCTATGGTGTTGTTTGTTTTGTTTTCGTTTTCATTTTAAAATTCATTTCATCAGTCATCTTTCTAATAAAATAATAAGCAAGCATCTTGTTTCAATTATTGTGTTCTCTCCGGGTTTTACAATTGAGAATATTAAATAAACGGTAGTATATCATCGAAGCCTTATTTACTATCCTAAATAAATGTGCTAGTTGACTCCCAAATATACATTGATCCTTTCAGAAATCAGAAATGGGTCGCCGTAAATCTAAAAGAAAGCCCCCGGCGAAGCGAAAGGCTATTGAGCCTCTGGACCAACAGTTTAACTGTCCTTTTTGTAACCACGAAAAGTCTTGTGAAGTTAAGATGTAAGCGCTTATGATTGTATGACACACTAACTATGCAAAATACCAAATATCTAAGTGCCTTCATACGTACTTTTCAGGGATCGAGCACGAAATACGGCAAGGATACAGTGTAGAGTATGCCTAGAAGACTTTCAAACAACTACAAATGTATTGTCTGAGCCAATAGATGTGTACAATGACTGGGTGGATGCATGCGAAAGCGCCAACTAATACAAGATAATTTTATTTTAAGTTATAAATATAAATGTAATCTCTGTAACTTATGTTTACTTTCCTGATCCTAAGAATTCCTTCATGATAAATTTAGAGGGGTAGTATATCAAATAAATAGTTAAATGTGGACGTGGCCTCCATAAAAACAAAACATTCAATGAGGTGTTAAGGTGAATAATAAAGTCATAACACAGTTTATTCATTTCATTTGGATTTAACATTGTACATTTCTGCCACCAAATGTAAAATAAGAGTAAGATAATATGAATCACTAAACCAAAACATACTTATTTATATAATTTGTAAGTCACTACCCATGAAAAGTAAATATGAGGAAATATTGATTAAATTGACCCGGCACATTGTTGCCATCACCCTGTGAAATACATACATATGTTCGCTTAGCATGATGATAATGCAATAAACTCTTAATAATCCATATCTCATTCAGAAGAACTAACTTGGAATAAAAAAACATCAATTCCATGAACACATTTGGTTGATAGAGCATACACACACAGCTGAATCAAATGGGTACTTATCTCAGAACTAATCTTCTGAGGTAAAAATGAAATAAATCATATGACACATTGACCAATCAGCTCTGTGTTCATGGCCCATGAATACTTTATGAAAGATCTGTAAATGATGAAATAATACCCTCACTCATGCTATATGCATGTTGAATTACAGAGGGTGCTTGTTTTATGAGTAAACACACATTCTATGTGACTGTGCCTTCAACATGTATCCAATGTAGGTGTTAACAGAATACTCATGCTAACCTACAGGCCTTTACATCATGTTTAAAAGATTTTTACTTTATTATATGATATTCATATTTTATCTTTAGTTGAGAAGAGAGACAATCCTATATACCACTGAGTTGCTAGTTTATCAGATTTTAACTATTTTGCATTTCTAGCAGGTTACCATAGAGCTACATGATTCTACTAGTACTTCCCCATTTCATCCATGGCAATGCGCCACTCAGTTCAGACTCAAGTACCTACCTTCTTGCACTAAATGGTTTGCTTTCCTATTTCATGCAACACCTCAGGAGTGGGATTCACTGGCTGATTCGTATAGATAGAATCTGAGTGTGAAGTCACAAGAGTGATATACTTATCTTCTATGTAGGAGTGAAACAAGTTAACAGCTTTATAACTTACTATTATGTGAGAAAGTACTCTAACAAGACATGCAGTGCTGCCTCAGGCTTCACAGATCTCATTTAACTATAGACTAGGGCATGGGAAACTATGGTGAAATAGCCAACAGAGTTCATCAAATAAAAACAAATAAAGAATGTCATTAATCACTTTATTACTATAATCAACAGTTAATGATGTACATAACCATTATGTACTACAGATACTTCAAATAACATAAAACAGTGATACTCAACAACAGCTATCAGTTTCATTCATTTTCCACATAAAGTTGAACAATTCTATTGATTTAATTCGTATTATGATTTCATATAAATGCAGGAAAGCACATGTTACTAGGTTACTCATGTAAGTAAATATATTAGTTATGGTTGTAATTATGATTTCTCATTATCTACGTCAAAGATAGGTTTCGATAAAATTTTACTTCATCATGCAGCCATGTGTGTCCATCTCACAAAATGTATATGTAACATTAAATGTATATGTTACACAGAAGTATTAGTAGCTATTGCCATGTACATGATTGAAATCAATCACAGAAATGGAATGTTTTTAAAATTACATCAAATACAGCAGCTGATAATATTTAATAGATTATATTAACTATATATTTTATTATAAGTTAGCAAGCAACAATAACTAATGTATACAAATCTATGTGTCATCTTTTTGTCAAAAAAAAAAATAAGATGGAAATATTTATAAACATTTACTTATGTGATAATTTTAGCATTTTTAAGTTTTTAAATAACTAATTTCGTGCTCAAGTAATTGACGGATTACTACTACATGTGCATGTAAGTACATCACCTAAGTCAAATTGTACTAACGCGCCGCTGCTATTGAAAGCTTTGCATTCTACCATTAACAACAATATTATTTTGAATAATATAATAGTATAGATGTCTTTGATACTATAACATTGACAACATCACTTTAAAAACTAACTATAATAACCACTTTCACATTGATCAAAATATACCTATGTAATAAAATAAGACAGCGTCAAGCTGTATCACATTTCGATAACAAATCATCAATAAATAATACCTATGTAAAAAAATATAATACAAAATATAGAGAACAAATTGAGCTATTGCCTAGACTTACAACCCAGGGATATCTGTAACCATGTCATCGTACATGAAAAGGATTAATACTAAATTGCACCTAAAGAAAAATGTACATAATATTTACAAAAGCTGTAAACAAATTGTAAGGGACATGACATGGTTACCGAGCCGCATACCACCGAGTCCCCTCTGTGCACAAGCTGTGTTTAGAAGGTATAAAAGGTGTCAGGATAGCTCACATATATTTTATCATACTCATCAACCTAAACAGTGTAAATGAACCTCAAGGGCTCTTTGTATCCTGATTTGTATTAGTGCGAGTGAAGTGTTTAGTTATTACAGAAGAATTTTGTTAATTTGATCTTAATGATTGAAACACAAATTTAAGTATTGCCTGTTGACAAAATAGCACTTCGGACTTCATAAACATTCGAAAATTCAACTCTCAAAACCAGTATTACGCAATAAAAAATACATTCGCAAAAATGCTGCTTACGCTTATGCCACATTCAGAGCGTTTAGGAGCGCGTTTTATTTCCTCGCCACATAATTCGTTCGTAGATGATCGCCTATACAGATAGGACATACTTTTGTTAAGTTTAGTGTTGCCTGTTATATTATTATAATATAAAATAAACCTCGAGATTCCGCAGTATGTGTGTAATAATTCACTTAAAACAACGATTAAAACAATTATTTCACCTGTAGCCCAACTGGGCCATTCTTTTGGTGTCCCAATAAGTTCCACATATGAATGTTTCCAAATTTTAAATGCTTAACTCTGATCATAAACTGATGTACTATAGCCAATATCGTTACAATATTCGATAATACTTGCACTATATGCACTGACCACTGATTAGCCACTCGCACCAAACATAGGGAAGAAATGCCTTAACTACAGCAGTATATTCAATATGTATGTGACAGTAAAGTAACACTTCATATAAATATATTATGTTATACACATTCAAATCCATATAACATTTATAATATGCACACAGAAGCTTAATATATTGCTTTATAGCATCAATAAATATGTATCATATAGAATAAAGATTAGAATTTCCCCATGTCTATAAAGGAGTCGTATTGATCGAAGCCATCAACACTGTGATCTTCCAAAGCTAACGTAGTGATATTTCTGGTGAGATCAGCATCACAAGTGGCAGTATCGTCCGAGCTTTCGCTGTTACTGTCGATATACTCGTACAAGAGCTTCGGTTTCTCTGACGTGCAAGCTTCAGACATTTCGTACGCACTTATCGATGGAGCGTCGACATTAATGACGTCATGCGATTGAGAGAGCAAGGCGTCGCCGTACGCAATCCCGATTTGATGAGATGAACTAGCGTCCTCAGTGAAGCGACCGGAGTCCCCTAACTCCGACACATTAGGAGAAAGGGTTACGTTAAACGAGTTGGGGAGAGTCAAACTTTCCGTTAGGCCATGGATGCTGTCGTCGATTTCTGGCAAAGGCGGCGGTTCGCGAACGTCATCTTTAGTCAACGAAACGGAATTATCTTCCGATATATCACCATCGCCGTTGAGCGTCACCGAATCGTATATACCGTCCTTTTCGATATGCAAATGCTCGAGATCTTCGACGCACTTCGTCGAATCGTCGCTGCTATCTGACAGTATCAATTCCAAGCTCCGATCTAAAATGCCAGTATCAGTGCAAGTGGACATTTCATCTTCGAATATTATTTCGACGCTTCTGATTCTCATGAGGGGCATTTTAGCGGGTGATATCTCGTTTCCTTTCGCTGTCATGCCTCTTTTGTGGCTAATGTCTTGTATGGACTCTGTGCATTCGCTGATTTCGTCATAGTCGATTTCGTAGCTTCTCAAGTCTGAGGTGCATGGAGAGCTCTCTGTTGCTTTGGGGCTGTGGCTTCTTTGGCAAGGTGCGATATCAAGTGAGGGTGACTGTGTGGTATGCGTGTGTAATCCCTAAGGTTGCAATGAATCTTATTGTATGGTGGTGCCGAGATCTAGGGCACCTTCCTCTTGCATCTTCGTGAGGAACTTGAACACTCGGGATTCCTCGTCGGTCTGCTTTACCATGTCGATCAGAGCAAGCAGTTTCTTGATGCCGATAAATATCCTGGAAAATACATGAATAACATTTTGTAATATGAAGTTATTATGTATGACGTATAGAGACACATGACTGCAGATTCACTATCGGATCACCGGTGCGAGCATGGATCGTCGATTCGAGAAGTTTGACAGTAAATATCAACAACAGCGGATTTATGCAGGCTTCGGAAGCACGGAACTTCCTTTATTGATCACTCGATAAATTCCATATATTTTAACAAAATAACTATTTCGTTAAAATATATGGAATTTTTCTATCTCTTCTATATCTATCTATATCTTTTATAAATTTATCTGATCGACGGATCAGCCCATAAAATATTGTCGATTCACTAGAAGTCTTTTGTCGGCTTTGGAAAGGTCGATATGTTAACATCAAAACGAAAGTTTTGCAGCCAATTTTAGCTAATCTTCGTTATGTTTTTGTAGCCACATCCCACACGTAAATGTTTTATTTTATACCGTATATATCCAGGGTTTGACCACTATCTCACGTTCATGGTCAGTGACGATGTGATCGAAGATGTTATCACGCTAAACCTAGAATGCTTAAATGTGCCGAGGGCCAACTGCTTATTCTACGCCAATCGCTTAAAAAAGAACATCTGTCCGTTGCTAGGTACAGCGTATCTTTTTACTGCAATCAGTCAATGCCGTTATTGTGTGTGGCTGTGAAACTTATTCAAAACATCAACGTATATAAAACCTTGGAAGCTTCGACATTTCTAATACACTGACAAAACATTCGAATCTATGATGTTCATTTCGGACAGACTGGGAAATGGCGGGAAAAATTGGAGATCAGTAAAAGCAAAAACGAACATCTGCTTTGCGACTTCGGTGGATCATCCAAATTTTCCCATATATCCTTAAATGGTGTATATCCCTACGAGTGTTCTCCGATTTTAGGTACCTCGGTTTATTGACCCAAAACGACGAAATATTGATCGAGACGTAAGGAACAGGATAAATGCAGGTTGGATGAAATGGACAGATCTCAGGGACCATATGCGATCCACGAATGCCCAAGAAACTCAAGGTAAAATTTATAAGACCATTGTGAGACCTGCCGTAATTTATGGATATAAGATGAAAGAAAAGTGCATCTGGCAGAGATGCGAACATTGAGATGGATGTGCGGTGTGACTTCTTCTTTTTCAAAGCAATTGGTCTCTCCCTCCGTGTTACGAATTTTCGATCAGGACACGTGTCCTGACGCTAGCTTAACATATTTTACCCATCCGTGCACAATGCCACTAAAGAAGTGTTTACTTCAAAAAATGTATTGCAGTTACGTGCCACATTTTGTAAATCTCACTTCCCACTATATTATAAATGTGAAAGTTTGGATGGATGGATGGATGTCAATGTTAGTTACTTAATAACGCCAGAACGGCTGGACGGATTTTGATGAAATTTGGAATTTAGATACTTGAGGCCCCGGAATAACACATAGGCTACTTTTCATCATGATCATCATCAGTCATTACCACGCGGGTAAAACCGCAGAGTGCAGCTATTACTAAATAAAACTAAATCATTGAAATAGTACATACTTGGCACCGTGCATGTCGTGCTGTATCTTCTGCAGATCCCGTTTGGAGAAGGCGTTGCTCTCTTCCAGAACAGTGAGCACGTGCTGTGGCTCGGAGAGGTTCGGCACGTGCAGAACTCCCGTGAAAGCCGATAGCACCTCCATGTCTTCTAGCACTTGCCTACAAAGGATATTGATTTGAAACAACATAAATTAGGAGTTGAAAGTTTCGTAGGTATTACAATGGACCAAATACTATAAGTACTTGTAGTATTTGGTCCATGGCATTATAATTGAACCAAATTTGGACCAAGTTAGTGTAGTACTTGTAGTATTTGGTCCATGGTATTACCGAGTGAAAATGACGGTTTAACTTAAGTATTTTAGTCGAGTTGGTATCCCGACTGTCAATTCAACTAAATAAATTATAAGATTAGGACATGATTGTGATGCATTTACTATAATTTTACAATTATAAGGATGAAAAGTCAAGTGCCAGTAAAAAAAAAAAATTCAATTGTCATAAGGATATATTCTAAACTTTTATATATAATGATTTATATTAGTAATTTAGCCTTTAAGATATGACTGAAACGTTTATTGCAAGTTATGTAAAAGAAATAAAGTGCATAAATATAGAATTGTATCAAATTGTGAACCATACCTTCGGCTGCTGGTGCACAGAATGAGCAGTTTCCTGCCCTTTGGCGGTTGTTTCTTCAACAGCACCAGCAGAGCTTGAAGGGTCAAGTTGGAGTACCGCGGTCCGATCGGACCGTAGTCCAGTAAACGCTCGATATTGTCCACGAGAATGCAAGATAAAGTAGAACGGTAGGCGTCATCGAAAACCTGAAAAAAGTATGATACTTTACCGCCGTCCGCGTAGTTAGGTCACTGTTTAAATTTTATGGTGTCTGATTGTTTATCACACTAATATTGTAATGGTGAACGTTTGTATAATAATATGTTTTTTATACTTCACGCTAAAACGGCTGAACGGATTTCCATGAAATTTGGAATTAACGTAGCTTATACCCTGGAATAACTCAAAGGCTAATCTACTTTTTATCCCGAAAATATTGACTGTACCCGTGCGATTACGGGAAGTCACAAAAATCGTTAATATCACATACCATTTCACTGCGGGTAACGCCGCGGAGCGCAGCTATATTTAAAATAATAAATAAAATAAAATATACAATGAGAAACTGTAAGATTGTTTGATTATAGCTCGAAGAACCGATGGCCGTTGGGGTTGAAAGGTTCTCGAGTGGAGACCACGGACTGGCAAGCGCAGCATAGGACGGCCACCAACCAGGTGGACAGACGACCTGACTAAGATCGCAGGCAAGGGTTGGATGCGGGCCGCTTCCAACCGGTCCTTGTGGAAATCAATGGGGAGGCCTATGTCCAGCAGTGGACGTCCTATGGCTGAGATGATGATGATGATGAAGATTGTTTGACCGATAACCATGATTGAAGGAAAATTGCATGGAGAAATTCAATCGGTGTGTGTTAGCAGTGATGAGTTATGGAACAGAAATTTGGTCTTCAAGTTTGGGCTTCACAAGGACGCTCGCGCACAAAAACTATAGAAAGTGCTACGTTCTCTACGAGATCAAATCAATAATACGGCTATACGTAGAAAAACGAATATCACCGACATAGCCTAGATTAGTAAGTTAAAATGGCAGTAGGCGGAACTTATATCATCTTGAAATGATTACCAGTGATGTGGTATGGTTTACAAGTGGGTATCATGGACTAGAAAGATCATTAGGAGGTCTACTGAAAAGGTGGATTATTTGATATGTGTGAATCACCCATTTTGGAGGCACAAATTATGCAGATTTTTTTTATCTATTCATATGTTTGACTTACCTTTCTTATCTGTAGACACTTTGAAGTCTCAGTAAACCCGACCATGTCTTCTGGTGAGCAGACCTTCACGAACGGAAAGTCGGAGAGCTTTGCTAGTTGGGCTGCCAAAGCGGTCTTTCCGCTGTTGGGTGGACCTTCCAGAAGAACTGATACTAGACCTGAAACCAACATTTAAAATTAATGTTTTAGGTAACGAGAAGATCAAGTCACGTGCCTGATGGTAATTGATCTCTAATGATTGATCTCCACGGGATGGGTTGAAAGCCCAAATACAGCCTCTTCCTGAGATCTTGGTCAGTTCGTCTCGTCTAAGGGTAATCTCTAATCAAACAATTGAAACTTGATATTATAAATGCGAAAGTTTGGGTGTATGCTTGTTACTTCTTCATGGTAGACCGATTTCGATGAAATTAGGTATGGAAATAGCTTATACCCTGGATTAAAAAATAGGCTTCTTTTAATCATCACCATCATCGTTTTTCATCACCACGCGGGTATAACCGCGGGGCGCAGCTAGTAATATATAAAACAAACGCTAATACTGTATATATTTTTTTTTACTTTACATCCATAATGTGTTATCACGAAAGATGCAATTTTACAGATAACTATTTAATGAGTTCAATTTTTTTTGGTTTCTATATGAAAAGATTAATTTACTGTAAAACTATTTTTTTTAACATTTACACAAGGACTTCAGGTCAAACTAGGCAGAGCCATATACACACCCAGAACAGGTCAAACAGACATATTCATACACACAAATGTTTGACCTGTCCGGGAATCGTACCCGGGACCAGCGGCTCAGAAGGCATAGTTCTACCAACTGCGCCAACCGGCCAGTCAATTAATTACGTTATAGACAAATAAACTGTTCTATCGCTATTATTAGTGTAAAAGATACTTACCAAGTTTTATTTAAGAAACAAATAGAGATACGGCATTTTTTTTTACATACATATTACAAGTTTGCGTTTGACAACTGTCAAAAAAAATATTAAATTCCACTAATATTATAAATGTGAAAGTTTGGATGGATGGATGTATGGATGAATGTTTGTTACTCTATCGCGCCAGAACGGCTTAACGGATCTGGATGAAATTTGATATGTAGAAACTTCAGGTCCCGGAAAAACACACAGGCTACTTTGCATTATCATCAATCATCACTACGCGGGTAAAACCGCGGGGCGCAGCTAGGAAAATAGAAAAGGCTTGTTCGGACTTCTCACATTATTGAAGCACAGAGATGAAACAACATACCACTGGCTTCGGTAGCTCTAGCTTGTTGAATGTACAGTTGTCCATCTTCGAGGAGCGAAGAGACAGGCGAGCCCCAGTTGAGAACGCCGCGAGCGAGGAAGTGTTCTAACGCTTCCGCTGCCGTGCCGAACGCCTATACAAAAAAATTAACGTCATATTTGTGCGACTGACTACGCTCTGTGAACGCGTTGACGGAAAAGCTTGGTCCACGCGGGTAAAACCGCGGAACGAAGCTAGTGGATGTCATATAGTAAACATAGATCAAAATTATGTACTTAATAGTAGATTAGAGGCGCTATTCCTGCAACACTGTTACACCTGTAATAATGAGTACCTACTGTTTTCATTATCAACACAAAAACACATATAAGGTTATAAACATATGAATGTGACTCAAACTAAAATTAATGTAACTAAAAGTTTTTATTTAATAACCAGTTAAGTAACTTTTAACAGTGCAATAGTTAATATCAGTTTTGAAGCGATGTTAGCCTAGTGGTGGGAGCGTCGTTAGTCAAACTGACGGAAACTGGTTCGATCCCTTCCAACGGCTTAAGGTTCCGGTGTAGGCAACACCATTATCGATTACTTTCCAGTACCTGCCTGGCTAGCTACCACCCTCGAGTTTGAAATAATGTCATCAAACAGAAAGTGTGTTCAGGCAGCCATCCTAGAGAGCCAGTAAACATTCTTGGTCTAGCATCACCTACAAATCGGAGTGAACATAAAGTGAGATAGTGGTCAAACGTATATAGGTATAAAAAATTGCACATTTTTATTGGGGTGGTTTTACTGAACACAAAAATAAATTACGCCTTGTTTTATATTCAAGTACACACAATTTAAATTAAACACACAAATTAAGAATGGTTATTGACGGTACAACAGTAACAGGTAACAACAGAATTACAAGACAATCCTTCATCAGGCTCCACCTCCCGTCAACGTCTCCAAAAATGTGTGCAACCTACAAATAAACCTGTGGGCCTAGACAAGTTGCATCGTTTCATAGAGATTCTCTTTCTCTAACCACTAGCGCTTCCTCGTCAGCGCTTGGAGATTGATAGACAACGTCACACGTTCAAGACGATCGGTCATTCTGTTCGTTTGATAGATAAATGAGCATGGGAGAATAGAAACGCGTTTCGTTTTGTGTATTGTCAATTGTCTACCAAAATTGGTTGATCATGTAGTATATCGCTTTGAAGTGTCAATCTCATACATTTTTTTATAATTTCTCTCAGTCAGCATTAACACTTGTAGAATGGGACTTTTTCTAGGACTAGTGATGTACTCACAGGTTTGATATCATTCTCGAGTGCATGCAAGAAGTCTCCCCTCTCGACCATCAGTTTCTCCATAGCCTCAGGGTCAACCTCGACCTTGCTTGACGCCTTGATAAGTCTGTTCATAGCGGTTGACTGCGCGGCACGAACCAGACCTTCCAATTCAGCACCAGAGAAGTTTTTGGTGAGCGTTGCTAGCTCCTGTAAAGGGAAAAATAATTTAAGTATTTAAACATAGCAGGAAAAAGAATTTGCTTTGAAACTTTGTACTTTGTTTTTGCTAATAGACTATCGACAAACGTTGCAGAAGCTCCTAATGTCGATTTATTTAAATTAAGATTGTTGTGGGACATATTTGTCAATCGATAGGAGCTATCGGGATTCTGCCGGGGTCTGAGACATGAAGTGGTTTGAGAATGATTGCAAAAGTTATATGTCAATGTTTTATACTTATTATAATATCCCACTAATATTATAAATGTGAAAGTTTGGATGTATGTATGTTTGTTTCTCAATCACGCTAGAACGGATTTGGATGAAATTTGGTATGTAGGTACTTCAGGTCCCGGAATAATACATAGGCTAGGTACTTTTCTTCTTCATCATCAATCAAATTATAAATTACAGTTTTGATCAAGGATTTCCTCATAGTATATTCTGAATAAATAGCGCGCGAAACAATAAACAAATCACAGTCTGTGAGATTTTGTTTGAGCCAAGAGATGGGGCTATACATACATTTTTTTGATATTAGTTAGATAGGTATAGGTAGTGTGATGTATGAAGTTTAGGACCCCGAAGGCTAGTTAGCTTCAACCATCACAAACTTACTAATTGTTATTGCTGACTTCCTTCAAGCTGCCAGCAAGTGGGAATCCGTGGTCACCAACTTTCGATGCAGGAAACAGGGGTATTTTTTTTAACTTAATCTGCTACTTACCTTGCTGTCAACATCTTCAGCAATCTTCTTATATTCCTTCATCCGTTTGGTGTGAATGTTCAATATCTGCACGCGTCCCTTCTCGTCCGGAAGGCCGATCTCCATTTGCACCTCCAGCCGGCCGGGCCGCATGAGGGCCTCGTCGATCATATCGCGACGGTTCGTCATACCGATCACGAGAATATTGTTTAGCTGGTCCACACCTGAATGAGAAATTAAAAAAAATGTAACTTTGTTTCAGAGAGATTTAGAGAGGGTAGGCTCAAATAACGAGGTTCGCCAATAATTGACGAACGAATTTTAGTTGAATCTGGTGGCATCATATTCAAATATTAAATACGTGGCTTTAGTGGCAATAGAATGCTAGCGACGAGACGAGCGTCCGAGAGAGATACTAGAAAATAAATGACGTGACCTGCGCAGGCGATCGGAGTACACCCACATACGCAAAGGTACACCGTACGGTGTCACCCGAAAGAATTGATTTACGCTTTTGCGCCGGTAGCCTGCGCAGGTTCAACAAACTGCACAGGTCGTGTATGGGGCGGGTCTACCTGCGCAGGCATGCCTGCACAGGTAGACCTCTCCGGCGGACCGTACCGTGTGTGGCTGGCTTAACTTTGCCGGCAAGCGTGCTCAAAAGTATTATTCAGTCATTCTGTTGCGGACTTTTGACGAGAAAGTGAGTACCGAACCCGTGTCTACATTTACTCCAGATTCCAAGAAAAATCACTCTTGCATTTTTAAAATATATTCGAGTCAAAGTAAATCTATTAAGAAGTAGTGGTAAAAATAGACATATGCATAGTCTATGTCTATGGTAAAAATATGCCATTGAAGTGTTAAACATTTATTTTTGTAAGCATGTCAAGTTGAAGTAAATTTATTGTAAGTTGTGAGTGATAGTGTTAAGAAGTAGCTATCGAAAATAATTAAGCCCAATGAGTTTCTTGTCTCCTCTCCTACCTACCCTCCAAACTTGATTGCAATAATTATTAAAAGCAAATCAACTCCTTAGCTGTTGTTCCATTCCAATATTACCTGGTTAGTTCCTGATTAGGTAGGTAGATCTCAGTGACTCTTTACTTAATAATAATTTAACAGTTACTCCAAGTAGTCAGCATATTTGCTACGACATTTATAATGTATACAAGTAACAAACAGATATACTCAATTCATAAATAAATTGGATTAGCTACGATAGTTGGCGGAGGAAATGCACACAAATTCACACTTAAATACTTTTTAATCGCATCGAGTAAAATCTGCGCGTTATGACACTTGGTACTGGAACTTACCATCGATCTTGGAGAGAAGTTGATTGACGACAGTGTCGTGGACCCCAGAGTTGCCTCCAACAGAACCTCTTGATTTGCAAATAGCGTCGATTTCGTCGAATATGATGATGTGGAGACCGCTGTTAGGGCCACACTATAATATAGAAATAACGCATTTAAACTTACAAATTCAACAAATCTGAAACAATATTTTATGAAATATTTTTTATTGGTGAACTGGACTTGAAAACGACATTCTCAAATAGACTGCGATTATTATCAGATAACTAACTTGCACACTAACATTACGAGTCCCAAGCATAGAGCCTGTGACAAAACAATTATTGGATATTTTTAAGAACTTCTTATACGTACACACAGTTAACAATAAAATGCATCTGAATCTGAATCAAATACTACAATTTTACTTTCGGGTTTTTATCGCTATTAGCTTGTAGACGGACGTGAGAACGGATCTTGTCGATCGGGATCCAGGCTCATTAGCCTATCTTCCCTCATAACTCTAGGTTCATCATCATCATCTCAGCCATAGGACGTCCACTGCTGGACATAGGCCTCCCCCATTGATTTCCACAAGGACCTGTTGGAAGCGGCCCGCATCCAGCCCTTGCCTGCGATCTTAGTCAGGTCGTCTGTCCACCTGGTCGGTGGCCGTCCTATGCTGCGCTTGCCAGTCCGTGGTCTCCACTCGAGAACCTTTCGACCCCAACGGCCATCAGTTCGTCGAGCTATGTGCCCTGCCCACTGCCACTTCAACTTGCTAATCCGCTGGGCTATGTCGGTAACTTTTGTTCTTCTACGGATCTCCTCATTTCTGATTCGATTACGTAGAGAAACTCCGAGCATAGCCCTCTCCATAGCTCGTTGTGCGACTCTGAGCCTGTTCAGAAGGCCCATAGTCAGGGACCACGTCAACTCTAGGTTGGTTAGAAGTAGATTGGTGTGGCTTTTGAGACGGTTAAAGTATCTGTCTCCTCTAAGTTGATTTCCTCGAACTATATGGCGGTGAACTTTTTGGTAAACATAATCACCCAATTTAGCCACATTATTTTATTATATCTAAAAATATAAGTCAGCGCTATCCCCAAACGTAACATAAATTAAACTTCTAGTAAATTTCGTAACTATTCATCAGCGGAACGCAAGTTTACGTCAAAATTACAATCATAGATCTCGTCAATTTGCCAAATTTTTCTTTCGCTAATAAATGTGAACGTATGACTGAATGAGTGAATAAGAATGATTGTATATTTTTCACGTTGAAATAATAAAAACACGAGAGTGACACCATATTTTAATGTGACGTCAATAAAACAAATAACAATCTGTGTTGCATATTTAGATTCTTTACAGCAACAAGCATGTATAATTTGACACTATATTTGTAATATTTGGTCCCAAAATGAGTAATTTTAATATATTTTCAAGACTACCTACCCTCTTTTCCTCCTCTTCGGCATCAGCGAAAAGTCTCCTAATATTAGCTTCGCTCTCGCCCACGTATTTGTCCAGAATCTGCGGCCCGTTGACTATCTTGGGCTCGCGCGCGTTGAGCATCTTGCCGATCTGTCTAGCCATCAAAGTTTTACCGGTTCCCGGGGGGCCGTACAGTAGGATGCCTTTTACGTGTTTGCAACCTGCGGAAACACGGGGTAATGGAATACGGTTAGAAGGAGTCAAGACTAGCATTGCCCAGCGGTTTTACCCGCGTGGACTACGGTTTTCTCGCTACCTCAGTTATCTTGCGAGAACCACACTGCCAGGATTCGATCTTGGGGTTGTGGTTCTATAACTCAACACTGAGCCAGGCATCAAGGAGGCCTGTGAAAAGTGTGAATGAATTCTTCCCGATTACAAGTTCCTCCCTAGCACAAACCAAATAGAGTACTGCGCACTCGTTAGTGTAGTGAAAATAATAATAATTGTGTTTCACTCATGGATAAAGTCTTATCTTACACTATTGTCATTAACATACATGATGTATAAAAGCAATATTATATAGCTCATTCTTCCATAAATAGATTTTACCTTAAGAAAAATAACTTTAAATATGATGTAATTAATTCTGAGAGATACCTAATTGCTCAACAACTTCTGGCGGGAAGACTCGAGAAGCGAAGGCTCGTCGGAAGATCGCGTTGAACTCTTTGTCTAGACCACCGATTCCCATTTTGCCGAAGTCCCAATCTGGGTTGATGATGGACTGGCGTGGTTGTTTGCTGAAATAATTAATACAATACATAAAAGCTATTCCAAGATACGATATTTCATGATTTTGGGGTATTATTGTAGATCCAAATAATGAAAATATAATAAAACCCCTCGACATAACTAGAATAGAGCTTATGTTTTTGAAATAATTGAAAACTTTTAAGTTCAATCCGCGATCTAGACAATCTACCTTTTAACAATAAAAACGGTAAATAAAAATAGGATTAGGACCATTCGTCGAGGAGCTTCCATGCTAAACAAAAAAAAAATACCAAAAAATTGAACCGACTTTAGCACTCAAAAGTGTGAAATAACTTGTCAGTGTAAAATACATGGTTTTTAAACGACTTCAAAAAATGTATATGTATACTGTGTATATATGTGTACTTTTTGGGTGAACAAAAAGCGTGAAACTCGCGTCATCGTCACCGCACGCTTTCCATGTTAGCTTAGAATCCATGTAGTTCTCACTTCTACCAGCAGTCCCCTTACTTGCAACTGCCCCTTTGCTTTTTTTATAAACCAAAGGAGTACTATAACTTAGCTTTGCTAAAGAACAATACCAATTTTTAAAACATGAGTGAGCTGACCCCCATATTACTATAAAAATAAGCAGAATCTCTATCACAGAAAAGTCCCTAAAGTTTTTTTTATTTTATAATACCGATAGTGCTTTTGTTGTTACTTCTATTTTTGTATTGTAACTATAAAGTGTTCATCTATCTATCTATCTATAGGTGTTTTACAAGTACCAAATAATTTAATTAATTAAGACAGGTGTATGTTACCCCTTCGCCTTTCCAACGAGGTTGAGCGCCGAATTTTCGGCTTTGTCGAACTGGATGCATGCGTCCGGCAGAAGTCGCCCCATGCGGGCGCGACGCGGCACCGCGTTCTTCCCCGCTGCCAACGCTTGCAGATCTACAGCTGCAAACAAATTAAAACCCTTATTTTTTGAAGTGAAAACTTTATTAGGCGCCTTGATCACTTTTTGGGAGAACAAAAATCATGGAACTCGCGTCATCGTCACTGAATGCTTTCCATGTTAGTTTATAAAACATGTAGTTTTTACTTCAATCGGCAGTCCCCAAAGACTGCTTCGCATGGTTTTTTTTTAGACGCTTTTCGTGGTCGACTCATGTTACTTTTGGCAAAGCAAGTTAACTTCAATAAGCGATATTGATATTAGTTAGCATCCTAAATTTGTCATCTCTATTGACCTAAGTCCATACAAACACTTTCTATTTTAGTTTTTTACACATTTTATAAGTTTGCATTTGACAACTGTCTCACCTGATGTTAAGCGATGACGTTATCTAGGATTTAGCACGCAAACCTAAAAGGTACCTATTCACTCGCGACTTGAAGACTCCAGGATTGTACATATCGGGAAACACAGACTCGGGCAACGAGTTCCATTCCTTGGCAGTACGCATTAAGAAAGTGGAAGCATAACGCTTATTATTACTATTACTATACGAAAACTAACAGGAAAATATGGTTATGAAATATATAGAAACTTTGAACATTAAGTTATTTATGAAATTGTTATCAGCCTAAAAATACAACTGACAATATTTCTGCAATCAGTTTTCCAAATTACCTTCCAAGTTCTTGACAATAAGCGACAGGACCTTCTTGTCTTGGAAAGCAAATGCCAGTTGTTGTCCCACAGTAAACACCTGACTCGAAAACTGGATGAGGAAGTCTCGCGCCATGGATTCAGAATCGTATGGTTCCAATGATGTCCTGTACCAAAAATACGGATCTATTCATATTACAGTACACGTCAAACAAGCTTTAAATTCATAATAGCCTACACTCAGGGTGTGTTTCAAATTGAGCTTTGAGCACAGAGAGCGTGCTCAAAGTCATTCCAAAATGCACTGACAGCTGCACACAAAATGTATATGACGTCATCCATGATGTCATCATCCTGTGCTTAGAACGCTCACGCGTACGACGTAGAGCAGTGTGAGCGCTGTCAAACACACAGATAAATAACTATGCACTGAGAGTCAAACATCTGACTCATTATGAGAATCTGTCGAAAAATTGGTAGTTCGTCCACAAAAAATTAAAAGCGTAATTTTATATATCAGAAAAAAGTTACCCATTTAGTGCCCATGAAGTACGGAAGAGAATGATTTAATATGATTTTAATGGGAACTGACATTTAAAGAACTCGCGCGCATTCACACACATAAAGCCGTTCCGATTAGCTTACGAGCGTCAGCACTGTCAGTAGTAAATTAATCTCGGAACAGCCAAATCCTTACGTACGGACGTGTGCACTGTGAGCCCAAATTGAAACGCAGCCTCAGTGTGTACGGAAAATCATATGCTATTTATCATTAAAACTATTTTGTCACAAAGAGGGTAAAATGTAACATCCAAGTACCTTGACCAGACGATAAAAATGGAGACTAATAATGTAATAAGACTAATAACATACAAATATACAACATATCAACACTAGAGTTAGGCGTAATAATTTTGTTTTCTCAGAAAATTATACTTAAACAGCTAAAACTGATCTGAAATTGTGATTAAATAAAGAAAATGCCTCATCAATGACTGCTCCAAATTTTAATCAGCCTTGCTCATCCCTCACCTAGGAATAAAACGTTTGTCAAAAACACTGAGGTTCTATTCGTAGTAATAGTAACTCAATAGTCAAAAAAGATATGTAAGGTACATGCATTTACGGCACTATTATGAGTCTTTAAACTAACCAGACTATATAACAGTCTTTCATAAGAGACCTTTTAAAACCACCATCTTTAACTGCGTTTGCACATGCACTATTTAAGGCATTTGGTAAATTTTTACATTATTATATGCACTCCCCAATTTGATCCCCGTCTATAAAAATGTAGCGTCATCAAATGGTAATTAAATATAATTTACTAAATATAGTTTTTATTTTATTTAGAATTCTTTTTAGGGTTCCGCACCTCAAAAGGAACCTTTATAGAATCAATTTGTTTTCTGTCCATCCGTCTGTCAAGACCCTTTATCTCGGGAGCGCGTGGAGGTATCGAATTGAAATTAAAACGATATACTGAGGTCCAAATTCTCTTGAAACTGTGACTAAATCAAACTTCTAAGTTAACGTAAAACAATATATTTATTTATTAACATTCACACAAGGTCTTCAGGTCCCAAACTAGATATGGTCGTTTATTCCGCAAAAATCGTATATTTCGACACTTAACGGAATCAAAATTGATAGGGTATTTTCCGTTGGTCTAGAACTATGAAACTTGGCAAGTTACTAAGGAAAAGTCTGAAAACTATACAACTGTAATTAAAACATAAAAACAGGGTCGTTATGCAACGAACGGCGGCGGTCCAAATTTTGAATTAAGTTAACCATGTCATGTGGCGCACCGTACGAAAGGGATTCATTGGCACAATCTTAAACAGATTTTGAAATATTTCGATTTATGACGAAGAATGAAAATAAAACGCTTTTTAGTTAAGTAAATAAAAAACTTTGATAATTATGGACCTACATTTTTTTTTAAATTAACCTACAAATTTGTACGGAACCCTCTGTAGGCGAGTCCGACTCGCACTTGTCCGATTTTTTAATACTATTACCCAGAATTTTATGATTTGGCAACATTCTAAGATCATGTAGTATTTTAGGTTTAGCGTGATAACATCTTCGACCACATCGTCAGTGAACATCAAGTGAGATTGTGGTCAAACGCTAGATCTATACAGTATAAAAAAAAATTTCGACGCTGTTAAGCCTTGTGTTTTCGATTGGATGAATCCAGTTCTATGTGAAAAATGTATACAAATATGGGATATTAAATTCTATAAAATATATTGCTCTCAGCCTCAGTTTAACAAATTCAATCCAATGGGGTGCCATCTATCTATTCATCCCTTTAGACGTCGTCTAGTAGATACAATGGAATTGTTCTCAAGAATATTATAAAATAGTTATGGCTTTTCAGAAATGAGTCAGACTTGGCCTTCTAGATGCCACTTTTTAATAAATACATATATAATATCATCATCATCATCATCTCAGCCATAGCACCTCCACTGCCTGACATAAACCTTCCCCATTGAACTGAATCTGTCTACCTTGTTGGTGGCCGTTCTATGCTTGCCCGTCCATAGTCCCCACCTATATTTGATACAGCCAAAAAAAACATTTTTGAAAAAATTCACCACTTAACAAATTATTTCAAATTAAATTCATGAGAATACAAATAGCATTACATCAACAAAATTATCATACAGTCAAAACGCTGTAAGCACACCTCAAAATGACATCATGGATTACAGTGTCATAGATATAATTAGATTGTGCACACTTACGTTTTCTTGAGCATGAAATCTGCTTCCAAGGTGACACTGCATAGGCATTCTGCACTTTGTGGCTTGAAGACCTTAACGTCAATACTCTGTAAAAAGATATTCAATAATTGAATTATTATAAAAAGACAGTTGGAAGCGAACAACATCCAGCCACTTTGAAACACAGGGGACACAACCAGAGAATCCAGAGAGATCCTGCCAACACAAATACAGGGCATCATATCCTCAGCAACAGAGTGGTTCACAACTGGAACAGGTTGCCAGAGGAAGTGGTCAGTGCTACATCGGTCAACAGCTTTAAAAACCGGCTCGATGGCTGGCTGCAGAAAAGTAAAAAATCTCTTGCTAACCTGTGACCAGTGCACCAGTGGAATGTAAACACTGTGGACACTATGCGGACTGCCTAAATAAAATTTCGACACAGTGTGATATAGGCACATCAGCTTAATGCTGCTCGCCTATTATTCAAATAAATAAATAAAAGTTCTTGACTGTTGTCATGGCTCGATGATCACTGACCAGTGACACCGACTTTGGAACCGTAACACATTTGAAATTGTGGCTAGGGCAAACATTTCTGTGATGAGCATGTCATATTTGTTCTTGCCATAGCATTTAGTGCGGGGCAATGGGATACCTGTCGTATTTTCACCTTGTGTTTCCTGCGTGTGTGTGTGTGAATGCATTTGTCTGTTTTTGTTTTGTGTATGACTTGACATGATTATTTTTCATTCAATAAAAAGTAGATAGATGGTCATAGGTGGTTTAAATGATAATTACACCAGTAACAGTGGTCATGTAAAATCATATTAATATATCAAATTAGTACATGAAACATGTACTATAAAAGCGATTAAACAGTGACATATATCATAATTTCAAATCAAACAATAGTGGGACAGCTAATTAAAGTACTTCTGATTTTGGGGTGGTTTTGGGTATCAAAACCACCCCATATTAGTACATGAAACATGTACTATAAAAGCGATTAAACAGTGACATATATCATAATTTCAAATCAAACAATAGTGGGACAGCTAATTAAAGTACTTCTGATTTTGGGGTGGTTTTGATACCCAAAACCACCCTTACGCCTACAGCCTTGAAAAGGCTCACAAATTAGCTTAAGAATTCTTAAGAATCGAAACTTGTGATAAAAACACCTGAAACAGATCAACATCTTGTGACGATGACATTGTCAGGGTGTTTTTGTTTAAGAATTAATATTAATTACCTGGCCAATAGAAAGTGTAGCCCATTTTCGCTGTGGAGCTGAGAATCCAACAGTTCCACGATCAACCCCATTGTAGAATCTTACGCTAAAGACATAGCTTTGTGAAGGCCCAGTTGAAATTTCAATGTGTCTGAAAATAATATTAATTGATCATGCATGTTAAACCAATTCAGTTTCTATAAATTATACACACATATATACATCTTGGGCCGTGGTGGTACCGAACTAGAATAGTACTCCCCCATGTCTTCCCGTGGGTGCCGTAAGAGTCGGCCAAGGGACCACATACCAAAAGGTGGGCAGCAGTGCCTTCTGAGGATTATAAATCATACTGCGCTCGCCAACCCGCCTGCCAAGCGTGGCGAGTATTGGCAAATCCCCCAATATGGAGAGGCATATGTCCAGCAGTGGACGCACATGGCTGAGAGAAGAAGAAGATATATATCTACTAATTATTGATTGTATATAGTTTGACACTGAAGGTAGTTATATAAAAAAACCAGTTTAGAATTAAACTCATAACCCCAAGAATGGGAATGCAGTGGTAAGTTAGATGAGAAGGGCTTTTGCTCCACAAGAGTTGCCAGATGTTGTATCAGACAATGGTCAAGCATTCACCTCAGAAGAAATAAACAGGTTCTTAAAGAAATATGGGATCAAACATTTGCTTACTCCACTAAACCAGGCAACCAATAGCAATATTGAGGCATATAGATGTTTGAAAGTAAAATTAAGGAAATGTATGTGAATGTACCATGGAGTGAAAAATTAAGCTAAGTAGGTATGTACTTATTATATATGCAGACAGTATCAAAGAAAACACAGATTGATATACTCAATTGGCAAAAACATATGAAAGGGATTTCTACACTTCACCCTGATTTTGCACTCAGGCAAGATTAGCCTATACTGATTCACAATCCATATGTATGGAACGGCGGAAACTGGCAGAGGGCCACTATAGAGATGTAAGAAAGTCCCAATACATGTATAGTGAGGACAGAAGATGAACAGCTATACCCCCATGCTGGTAAGATATTGGTTAGAATGCTTCATATAAAGGGCACAGTAAAATCAATCGCACTTCATGGGAAAAGTCATGATCCTTATTAGTGAGAGAATAACTGAGGAGGAGGAGGTTCATACAAGGGAAAGACTGGTTTAAAACTGGATAGTGAAAAATAAACATCTTCATCACTTTTTAAGGGACAAAGGGCATCCAGTCTTCTTGGGACCACAATGACTGAAAAGTGATAACGGGGCGTTACCCTGGTTGTATTGGTCTAATAAGGTGATGATGAAAGATAATAAATGTAAAGAATGAGTGTCAAGCAGTCCATCTACAATTACTGTAAATTTTATTGCCACACAATGCATCGAGCTTTTGCAGGCATTCTGCACATTGAGGGAAATGTTTGCATCCTGACTTGATAGTCAAGATGTAAACATTTCCCTCAATGTACAATCTAACCCATTGCAATATAATTAAATAAAATGCTTGCTATTATACTACATCATCATCATCATCATCTCAGCCAGGATGTCCACTGCTGAACATAGGGCCTTAGCATACGGTTTTGGATACCTGTATTCTACCCACTCTTACTTATGGATGCCACACCTGGGCATAGTGATAGAACTATACACAGAAAAAACAGATAAACTAGTGATAGAAGAGACAGTGGCAAGTGAAGAAATGGCAGTGGGCAGCAGGACCTATAGCCAGATGTAGAGATAAAAGATGGACTCTTGAAGCAACAATCTGGGATGGTCTGATAGGAATAAGAAAAGGACACCCCAGAAAAAAGTGGATTGATGACATAAAAGCCATAGCTGGACATGAATGGATAAAAAAAGCAAATGACAGAGATACCTGGAACAAGCTGAAGGAGGCCTCTACCCGAGAAAGGGTTCCGATCAATGCAAATGAAGATTATAACAATAGTGATTAAAAGTAATTTGTTAGACCATAATGCAAATATTTAGTGCATGTATTAGTTTAAAATTGGAAATAAATGGGTTTTATTAATATTATTATTTAATGCTTCTATTTATGTCCTACTAATATGTGTTTTAAATATGTTCTAGTAAATACTTACTTTGTATCACTAGGGAAATCATCAGGATTGATGAGGGCACAATTTGTGATGGCTAGCTCATCCGATGGACATTTTGCTGCCTTTAAGCGCTGTAAAAATTGTGAATATAATGTAACCATAAGAAGGCAACCAGCATTCTCCCAAGCATGACACCAGTTAGATACAATGTTAACCCTAACATTATCCATTTACATCCATAACTTTTATCAAAGAATTTTGTAATGGAATAAGATAAAAGATGAATTAAATATTCATGTTCTTCTTTTGTAAGGTCAGGTTAGTAAAAATTAAATATTGTATCAGTGCCAATAAACAATTCTATAAAATGTATATTACTTAGTCCATCAACCAATTACAAAAAGAGCCTAAAAAATTGCCTACATGCAATACAATATGAAAATCCATTATTAAACAAAAAATTGGAAAATCAGAAGGGAGGACTGATTCATGATCAGAAATAAATATTTTGCAAGCTTGTCCTAATTGAATCTACCTGATTATAACACAATTAATATATTTTATTATCTTATTCGGGGCCTAGGACGTACTGGAGTATCCGTTGAAGACTTTATTTAGTCACTTACCATTGAAGACATAGTAAAGATTTTATCGTTTTGTTTTCAATGATTTGAAGCAATATAATATGACCGTAGAAAGAGATAGAACTTCGACAAATGATTCACGTCTACTGGTACTGATTTGACATAACCACATCAAGCAATCACTATATCAATCAAGGGACTAAATAACAACCAACGAATTACTGCAATAGTTTGGCCAAAGAATATTCATTTGGCAAACCGCGTAGGCTGAGCACGATCAATACTGGGGGCGGGCATGATGGTGCATTGAATGCTGCCATACTTCAGTTCAAGCTAAAAATATTGATTGAATTTATTCATCAACTGCGTCCAAAGAATAATTTAATTTAATTTTGCATTTTATAACATAACTAACTAGACTTTTTGATATGATTTTGACAAACTTATAATTATTGAAAAACCGATAATTTCCGAATTTCAGTATAGGTCTGTACTCAAAACTTCGAGCACCATTCGGTTAATTATTTAGTGTGTCTATGCCTCACATTGCATCGTAATTTTACCGTAGTAGGGAGTATTCCATACTATTGAATATTGTTTCTCCTTGATTTTACAAATGGCCGTAATCGGTGGATTATCAATTTTGTTATTTTTTGACGAAGTTCACCATTTATGTGTATAAGTGACGTAATTAATGTAGTGGATTGTGACAATAGTTAGGTATACAAAGACATTTTTGCGATGGGCTACTTAAAATCTACATAGCTGCCTAAACTCTCGATAACCTCAATTTACTTTTTAAAAAATGGAGCTGCCTCAGCCACCGCAAGGTACTTAAATCAAAATATAGTGCGGAGATGTTAAAGTAGCATTATTCCAGAATTACTTAGAAATAATTTTCCTATTATTTGTAGATCAAGATCTACGCAACATTATCGATAAACTTGCCCAGTTTGTCGCAAGAAATGGCCCGGATTTCGAGAAAATGACGAAGACCAAACAAAAGAACAACCCGAAGTTTAGCTTTCTCTACGGCGGTGACTACTTCAATTACTACCAGTACAAAGTGACAACAGAGCAAGCAAGTAAGCATAATAACATGTCAAATGAAAAATAATAATTTATGCTGTGTTTGCATTATGATAGATGTTGCTATGACCGATTTTAAATGAACCTCCGCTGTTTATAGTTCTAAAGCAATCGGCCGGTGGCCAGGCGGCGGCTCCCGCCGGGGCTTATATGGCACAGAACAGGCAATATGTAATGCCCCAACAGGCCAGCGCAACTCCCGCGCAACTTGGGCTAGCGGCGTCGATGGCGGCGGCGCCCGCGCTGCAGCAGTGGCTCGCGGCCAACTCGGCGCCGTCTGCCTCGGCCTCCACCACCAACCCCAGCCACCCTCACCAACATGACCTGGACAACCTCAATGTGCAGATCAACATGCTCAAAGAGCAAATTACTCAATCTGAAAACAATCTCAATGCTCAGCACACGGTAAGCTCTTTCCTTTTAAATTTCTTTCATTTCATGATATGATTTTATTTATTAGAAATGTTTAATGTACACTTATTTTTACAGTCTATGTATTTATTATTTCCCTATAGGTGTTTAATATTGCTTTGCATGTAAGTCATATGCTTTGCGTGTAGAACAATAGTAAAATTAAAATATTTCAATAAATAATATACATTTTAATGCCCTACTAGCACATGTGTTACATGCTAGTGTCTGAAAATAATAAAATATATTCTTTCAGCTGCTGTCATGACTAACATGTGATTTTTATACATACCTCTTAATTGAACCTTTCTCTGTCCTTTTAATATTAAGGGGATAAAATAATTCCTTATTGGAAATAACTATAAAGAACAAATAGTTAAACAAGACGGTGTCCATGAAAGTTTTATGGAAAACTGTGTTGCAAATGCCAACACCCTGTTCCTTAGTAACAAGAGTACAATATCAATCAAGTATTAAGATATTTGATTTTATATTCTAGACTCTTTCCTTCTCTAATTTAAAATAAGCTCTCACATACTATGTAGCCATTTTGGGTATAGATTTTGGTAATGGGATCTAGCACTTATTCCACTCTAATATGCCAAAAAAAAAACAACTGCCAAATCTTGTTTAAAGAAACAAAAATGGAAAATAAACTAAAGTAGGTAGTATAATTTAAATTGCAGTGCTATTTTATGTAAATTTAATCATTTAAGAAAGTCAAATATCCGTGCATCATCAATATCAGCTTAATCTTATGCATACTATAATAACATCAGTAAATATCCTAAAAACATTATCTATGATTATAGTTCAAAATTTTGCATTAGGGTAAATATCTGACAGAGATGTGAAAAATGTATCAATCTCATAGAAAGAGTGGCTATCACTAATAAGTAAGAAACATAAAATACAAATAATTTGTGCAAAGCTAAAGTATGCAATAAATTAGGGCCAACATTTTCATGACAACAGTATGAAAAAAAATCCAAATTTAGATTTAAAAATGCCACATCAGTAACAGTTTCCACATAACATGTGTTTAAGATAAAATTGTTTTTTAAACTCAGACTGATATAAACAATGAGAAAAAAATTTGGTTCACAGGCTTCAAATTTCTTCTGATTTCAAATTCAGAAAATACTGACCTCTTATTTTATCTCTTATTCTTACTCTTTCATTCTTACTCTGCAGAAATGCATGTATTAATTATATTAAATACACAATATCCAGTGTTACTTTCACAGAATAAACACTAAATATTGTGCATAAATATCATTTTTCAATTAGCGCTTTAAATGAATTTTACATTTGAGTTCATATCAATGCAAAAATTTGCATTATGATAACTTTCAGCTAACTAATGTGCATACAAAACTTTTAGGCGTTGATCCAGCAACAACAAGTGAAAATCAACGAGTTAGTCAGCAAGGCTCAGGTGGAGACGATACAGATAATGGCGGAGGACAACAATATCAATCTCTCTGAGTTGGACAGTATTCTGCAGCCTATCATTGATACTTGCACTAAAGATAGCATCTCTTCAGGTAACATTTAATAATATCTCAAACTATTACATAATGTGTACTAAACTGCTTCCTATAAATCTGACTACTCAGGAGAGCAAAGAGTAATAAATAACTGTAATAGATGTGAGTGCTTTATAACATTGTTACTAAACTATCTACTTGTTCAAATGATTGCTTGTTTTCCAGCAAAAAATAACTATACACTTTTGACAACAGTAACAGTGCTTAACATATAGTGAATTGAGATGAATTTAACTTGACTATTAGAGAGATATAGACGTAATAATGTCATAGCTCAAATTAATATCTTGCTTGTATTACAGGTAAAGGCTGGATTCTCCAGCATGCAACCTCTCACGATTCCGGCAAAGTAATATCTCAACACCTGCTGAGAAAGGTGACACAACCTGGAGCTGCATTTACACAGAAGCTTCACATCATTTACTTGGTAAATGATGTACTCCATCACTGGTTAGTAATTTTATTAATTTATTCTTAGTAATAAATTAACATCGCTAACATAGGGCATTAGTCACTAACTTCAATTTTATCATGTTTTCTCTCATCGCTAGAATATAGTGTATAATTTTCATTTGCAAAGCTACATTAATCTGTTTATTGATATTCTTAACATTTATTTAATAAGTTTATGAAGGAACCGCATGCACAAATTACATGGAATATGACTAAACAATATTTTTTTATATTTTTAAATTGCCCCTGCACTTATAAGTATAAACTATTTTGTGGGTCAAAACATTCACACATTTTAAAAATAGGTGTTTTATCTATTTACAATGGAAAACGTCTATACCATCATAATATTGACAATGCGCAGTGAAATTTGACAAAGTTTTGCCTTGTCCATTTCTTTGGTATGAGATGTAACATGGATTAGGCACAATTTGTTTCACATGCATGTAATAACAATAAAATGACATTACATAATGATTGACTGACTCACTTCTTAGGAAAATTCTATTTACAAAATAATGTGTCTTTTCTGTTTGTCAAAAGTATAAGTAAAATCTATCTTGGGTCCCTTGTGAAATAATAATTCTATGTGTGTCTTCAATTTTATTATTATATTATTGTGTAAAGATCTGATCTTCTATGACTTGCTTACAATTTCAATGTTCTACCCATTCCTCCTTCCATTCATTATTCAATTTGGTGTCTATTATGCAATTATTCCTAATTACAGCGCACGCAAAAACGCAGAAGATCTCAAGAAAAATTTGGAAAATGTGGTGGTCCCAATGTTTTGCAATGCCAGTATAGGTAAAATATTTATAATAATGCCCTCGAGATGTAGGACTCTTTGTTTTTTATGCATACTCATCTATATAAAGCATCTTACAACATCATCACCTGTGGTTTGCACCATTCAGGTAACTTGCTTGGAGTTTGTCAGTTTGCACGACAACAGCTTCATTGTTTTGCTGTTTCAGCTGTTACGGAAGAACAGGAGGCTAAGTTGAATAAGCTGCTACGTCTTTGGGAGTCCAAGTCGAATTACTTCGAGTCAGCAGTCATTGAGAAAATGAAGAGCCCGACCAGCTCTTATCAGGAATATCAGAACAATTTAATCTCACAGCACTCAAATGCAATAGCGCATCTGACCCAACAAACTAAAGCCACATTTGAAAAGTATGTATATGGAAGTAAACATTTTTGAAGCTAACTATAAACCTTTTATTAACTGCTTAAATTCAAATTTCAGCTATCAAAGTCAGCATCAAGCATTTGTATCACACTCATTGCAACAAATACAACAAATTGAAATGCAAAAGCAAGCATTAGAAATGCAGAATAATCAAGAACACAGCAATGACAATATGCATACACAGAACAATATGAATAATTTCCAGAACAATAACTTTAATGAGCAGAACTTTCAACAGATGGACAGTTATGATCACAACTATAGGTCAAACAATCAGAACTATGGTAGTGAAAGTGGTAAACATTACGGAAGCGAGAGTGGTGACAACTACCCTTCAAATAACAGTATAAGTGGAAATGAGAACAGTTTTGACAGTCAAATTTTTGATCAAGTTATGCAGAAGAACAATGAGCCGGCTGAAGAGCCTGACTTATCACATCTTCCAAATGTGAACTTCTCTCAACCACCCCCAGGATTCCCACCCCATGAGAATGCACTCTTAGCATTCCAGAATGGTCTTCCAGATCTTACTAAACCTCCTCCAGGCTTTCCACCATTTCCTGAAATCAATAATGAAGATTTGATGCCTTCTGTTCCATATTTCGAACTACCAGCTGGCTTGATGGTTCCACTCGTGCAGGTAAGCAAACAATAATAAGAAATGGATTTTGGCGCTAAACGTTTACAAATAAATGCAAAATATGCTGTAATTTTACCTACATTTTTTATCTCTTATTAGATTAGATAAAGTATTGTATGAAACTGCACATAATTTGGTCTTAAAACACTTGTGATGCTATAAAAAAACGCTATGGTTCTTGTTTTAATATTATTTATAGTTTTTTACTTACACTCCTGTTATAAGAAACCATAATATGATACAGTTTCATAAACTACTCTTATGATTTGTATATTTCCTTCATTTTGTGTGTAATATTTTAAAAGCAATACTAAAGATTTATATTTGTTTTAGCTTGAGGATGACAAATACAAACCATTAGAACCAGCTATGATCCGGTTACCACCGCCCGCGCCGCCAAACGACAGATTGCTCGCTGCGGTAGACGCCTTCTTTGCCGCACCTAATCATGAGCGACCACGGGACAAGTCAGTTTTATTTTTATTTAATAATGAAAATTGTACATTTCTAATTATTATTTGATCTCTCATTACGAGTAATATTATGTAACAGTTATTTATCTAAAACCCTCAATCGTTTCTAATAACAACCCTCACTAGGCTCAGGCTCTGTTTTAATAGATGTCTTTTTCGACCATTCCATAATGTGTGTGGGTAGTGAAGGTATGAAGTACCTTCACTACCCACACACATTATGGTACTGACTACTGACATACAACTATGTATGTGACATGCATATTTATTTCACTTCAAACTTCTAAGTTTTTTTAGTTTCCTAGGGAGTAAGCAACGTGAGTGCCACGTTCCTGTACCGTCCTTGTCTCCGTGACATATGCTCTTTTCTATACATTTTGTATGAAACGATATTTCAAACACTTCCCGTTCCGTCCCATCCGTATAAAAACCCGTCACGCATGCAGCGGCCTTGATTTCGATATTTCAGCTTGTCATCTGTTAGAGCGACAGTTAACTCCCCCATTTTCCGCCAAGGCCTCGTCGAAGAACCATTACCTAGCAGCATCTAGCTGACCCGTACCACCTTCGCTGGGCGTTAAACTTTCAAAATTGTATAAGATATTATGTAGCTACTGCGATACTCATATAGAACTAGTTGTTTAACATTGTATTCACCGATAGGCATCCGTTTAGTCAGTGCACGCCGATGCATCCACATAATAATGAAGTAAATAGCTTATGTCACTCAGGTACATAATATGGCTTTGGACTGGTGAAACAATCAAAATCGGTTCAGTAGTTCCAGACTTACAAATTGTACCTGTATATAATATTAGTGCAGAATCAGTGAATTAACAGCTATTTAAAACGAAAGAGCTTAGAAGTAGAGCATTACTTAAAAACATTGTTCGAATAATGATCTGATTCATGCTATTTTTTCGTTTCAGCGAGGGCTGGGAGAAATTAGGCCTTTACGAGTATTACAAAGCCAAGAACGTTGCGAGGAAGATGAAAGAAGAGGCAATCATACAAGGTTTCAGAGAGAAGTCGAGATCGCCCAGTCCTATACCTAAAGATTTGCAGAAACAACCCACTCCACCAGGCAGAAGATACAGGTAATTACTTAATAATTAAAAGTTTGCTACAAAATAGTTTATCTAAACGACCATTTTGTGAATCATAGTTAGGGAAAGAAATGTTTAAAAGAAGAAATAATTGTGAAATATCTGATAAATACATTGTGATCATAGTCATACAACCATCGGTCCAAATGTTTATCCACAAGTGACGGAAAAAGGAGGTGTTTGTCATAATTAATCATTCGTTGCCATAACCATAGATCCAATAATCCACCCTTAGAATGGTTGAATGATAGTTTATTTGACAGAAACATGTATGGGTACAATTTATTTAGTTTGTAAATTTTCAATGTTATGGCACGTAGCATACACACATATATATACATATATATTGTGCCGGCCATGGCATCATCATAGAAACAAATAAACGTCACGTCAAATAATCAGTCATTCCGAAGCAACGCCTTAAGAAATCCGACAGTTCAGCTAATAGCTCCGTGGCGTAGCGGGCAGAGCTCTGCCTGCAATACAGCTGGCCCCGAATTCAATCACCACTACTGCAGAAGCACTTTTTGAGCGTTTTGGGGTTCGGTGAAATGTTCTGGACACAGAAAGAACATTATTCATAAAAGGGAAGTGTATAGAAACTTCTAGAGAAACAAATGACTGAAATAAATGAAGATTTTAGAAAGATTCAAGAAAAGGCGATCGAAAATAAATGAATATCGAAATTACGGGGTATGTAACTCCGGACGCCGCCGTGAGATAGTTGAGTTAGACATAAACTATAAGAAAGAAGTAATATAGAAGTGAAATAAAAAGTAAAGAAAAATGCCAAAGAAGTGAACAGTAACAGTGCTAAGTAATAGTAAACAGTGTGAATGTTCTCAGTGACTGTAAAGGTACTCAATCCACGGGACTCTCTCGAACTCTGTATGTGGTGAATAAATCGTCACTTTCGTTGCAAGTGTTGTTTCCTTCCAATCCTGTACCCACTTCCGTAACATTTGGTGTCAGAAGTGTGAAATGTCAGAAGTCAGAAGAATTGGAAGTTACAATGCCTGTGATGCCGAGGGAAAGAGTGAATACTCTACTTTGATGATAGCAAAAAAACTTTAACCTACTTTCTCGATTTCTCTGCGGTTGTCCATCTGAATTTCGAAGAAATGAAAACTCTTCACAAGTACAGCTGGTGTTATCTTCTGCAACTCGCTTAAGCTGCTGATGCAGTGATGCTTTTCGTCGGAGCCTAGCCTCCATGAATGTCTGGAATAGAGGTGTTGTAATAAACTTGGACAGAGCGATATTGGTTCCTTTTAGAGATGTTTTGTCAGTAGGCTTGTCAGTGCTATTTATAAAGTTCTATGATAATTGTTATTGTTGTCACTATTGATGTCGATATAACGTGGAAGCATGCAAGACTAGGAGGTGTGACTTAAAGATTCGAGGATTGTACCTATCGGGAAATATGTTTCCCGTTTCCCAAGAAAAGTAACTCGTTCCTATGGGCTTGGGCGAGGAGTTCCGTTTGACAACGGCGTGCCTTTGGAAAAGCATATTTCCATTAGTAGACTGGTATGTAGGCTTATGATGTTGATAAGGTTGACTTTTGAATATTTACTTACAGGTGAAATGGAAATAATAACCCAACCAGTCCCTTAGCGAAAGACATATCATTTCTAATTCAAATACTACCCTGTTTAAATGAAAATCTTATGTATACAGTGCACAGTTAGGTTCGATTTTGCTCTTTTAATCTATTTTTTATTCTATTAACAGATCAAAGAGCAGAACACCAGAGAAACCAAAAACCCCACCTCCACCGCCAGCAAGGTCACGCTCCAGATCTCCGTCGCCGCGAAGGAAATCTTCACACAATCGAAGGGATCGTGAGAGAGACAGTCAGTTTCATACACTCTACTTGAACACTATCCAAGCTTTAAATATACAAACCGTAGAAATAATATATCCTATTGGTTAAAAAGTAGCGAAATACTGCCTTTATTGTATTAGCATAATCTTAATTTACAGATTAGCTTATATACGAGTTGCTATCCTTAGCGATGGATTTATCAAACTGGTTAAAAGGTTTCTAAGTTTTCTTAATCCAACATGGAGATGGGTTATCCCCTCTCCGAAGTACAGAAGTGGTCACTTGTAGGTGATAGTATTGCTGGCTTAAGTTTCTATCCCAGATAGTGCTGCTTAAAGTTACTATTTAATCGGTTAGTGTTGCATAGACCATTTATGTCACGTATTTTTAAAATTAAATAAGTCCTATTCAAATAGTATGATATACTATTTCACACTTGGTACACACTTATAAATTCTAGTTTATTTTGGTTCTAAGTTAGCTTTCCTCCGTATATATATAAAGTGATACATATATACGAGTATGTAGGAGCGTAAGGACACAGAGACGGCGGATGTCGCGGTCAGGATGGTATAACGGTATCATTATCATAGCCTAGCCTAGTTACGCATTAACATTTCCTATTCTAATTACGGTCTAATCCAGCCTAAATTCAGCGGTGGTGTCCCACAGCTGGTACCTACTTTATCCTAGTGGAGCGAACTTGGAAGCCCTGGGGTTTGTGACCCAGGCAAAATATTAAAGGTTCCTTCTACGTCGTGACAACCCTCTCCCTACTTTCGTTTCTTAAGTTACTCCAGTTAAAGCACAGAAAAGAGCATACGTACAAGAGTACACAAGATTATGGGTTATCTAAGTCGCAAGGTACAACAATACATTACTCACGAATATTCTGCAGCATATCAAACCCACATCTAGTATGGTGACTAGAGACTCCCGTCGGATAAGTAGCACTTCACGGTTGACAAAATAATTTGGATAGAATAGAATATTCTATCCTTCTATATGACTATGAGACTGTCTGTTCGGTGCGGCTTCCACGTCTAGACCGTACGTTGGGGTCCGGTTCTTCACCCACTCAGCCTTTTTATGATCTACCCTTGCTTATTGGGCCTAATCGAATAACCACGTGTTACCTACCTCCACTTAGCTAATAAATCGAGTACTAACAAAACCTACAGTCAAATCTATACTTTACAATTCTGTTCGAATATCTAACACATAAATACTAAAAATAAATAAAATGTTTTTATTGCGTTTTCAAAAAATGCATAATATTCACATGGATGGCATGCCGACATATATATATACATATAATATATCTATTGGCTTTATTCAAGTTTATACTCTGAAGTATTTCGACCTCGGTTTTAGGCATGTCCGATGCCATCATCAGGTGAGTTTACGCTTCCAGATCGTGGCGGCTGGCAGCTCAGGTCAATCGAACGAGAATTTCCAATCAACAAAAATAGTAATATATAATTATATTGTCATTATTAATTTTATCCTCAGGCCGCAGAAGATCAAGATCGAGGTCGAGGTCGCGATCCCGTAGCCGGTCGCGAGACCGTGAACGCCACAACCGAGAAAACCGCGACTCGCCGCACTCGCGACGCGTCGAACGGTCCCGTTCGCCAACACCACCAAGCTTCCTGTAAGTTCACCTATACTTTCACATATTTTATTATAATTGTGCCATTTCAGCAGTTACGAACTGGAGCATAAATGCACTAAATGTCGCATTTATAATGTTACTAGCTGCGCCCTAGGTTTCGCGTTGAATACGGGTTTTCCGTTACCGTAAGTTTTTCCAATTTTTAACCAACTTTGAAATAATTGTTTTTTGTTATTGGGCATAGGCAGGCGTTTGACAACACAACTATCTCACATGATGTTAAGTGACGATGCGGTCTACGATGGAGCACGCCTGCTCCAAAGCGCACCCCCCGAAATGTATCCTATAAACTAGCGACTTTGCGTCGGTGCTGCAGGCTTTGAAGTCTCTTCCCTATCGACTCAGGAGCCTACTTGGCCCAGCCGTCCCACAAATGGGAACAGTACTCCGTACACAATTGAACCTGTGCTTGATACAAGTTGAGCAGTTGTTCCAGAGTAAAGTACTGTTTTACCTTTGCAAGGCCCCCCAGTTCTTTGGCTGCGAACTGAGCTTTTGACTCAATGTTTGACATAAGCTTGAGTGTCGAGTTCAAGGAGACACCTAGACTGATAAGCAGTCTCCGGTAAATTGATTATCAAGTTTGGCAGGATGAAAATAACGCCTTCTTTTATAAAGTATCGTGAGAACTTTTGATCATTTTCGGATCGGAGGCCGACTAAAAATAAACAGGAAAATGCTGTTAAACAGAAGCTGTTTAACCGACTAAGAAAGAAAGAGGTTCTCATTTTGATTGTTATTCTTTATGACCAAATTGCTGTTTCGTCTGCGTATGCATAAGCGAAGAAAGACCTAAATTCGAATTGAGAGGAAAAATACTGAATCACTTAACCCCAGCTCAAGAACCGTATAAATGCGTTAGTAACATCCCCCACAGGCGATGTCTAAGTATGCTTTTAAATTGTAAGAATACTGTTCTTACATTTTGCCAACGTTTTATAATTTTTACCTACTTAAAAAAGGAAAATAATCTCAATATGGTTGTAATTATTTATACTTCACCTCATAAGTTCATTTCATAACAACCAGTTTTGATGATATATTTCTTGTTTAACTTGTGCATACTAATTGGTTTGATTGGCGTTGGCATCACTACATAGTATAAAACAAAGTCGCTTTCTCTGTCCCTATATCCCTATGTATGCTTAAATCTTTAAAACTACGCAACGGATTTTGATGCGGTTTTTTTTTAGATATAGTGATTGAAGAGGAAGGTTTACATGTATAATAACAACATTAATATTGTAAGTGAATTAATGTTTTGGTTTTACAATCTTCATTGTAAATTATTTCTATCTCCAGAATAGTTTATGATGTTTTTTTATGTATGTATTCTCACATACCTTTAACTATAAATATGTGCACAACTCTTTTTTCTACAAAGATAACCCCCCTTTTTTTTATTTGCAGTGGCGGAGCGTATCCAAGCACAGCACAGGGTGGTTTGGATCCCAGCAACAAAGGTCACCAGCTATTACAGAAGATGGGATGGAGTCAAGGAGGCCTCGGTGCATCTGGTCAAGGGATAGCTGAACCCATTAGTGGAGGCTCAGTTAGAGATAAACAGGATCAGTACAAAGGTAAATATTTTTTAAAAAATTGCTTGATTTTTATAGCTCATGAACAGTCAGCCGAAGCGGGCTTGAGAGAAGTGAAGATAACTTTATGATATGTGATATGATAAAAAACAGGCCATCTATAACAGGGCCATTCACAGTAAGGTGAATGGCCCTGTTATAGATGGCTAATAAGTTTTGGCCTTATTATTGACAAGTTTGATATGGGGCTCACAGCTAGAAGCTATCAGGTGTAGATGTTTGGTGCAAGCTCTTTAATGGCCATTTTCAATATCTTACTTTTGTTATACCTTATATATTTCATGCAGTGTTTGACCTTAATTATTGTAATTATTATTATTTTATCTTAATTAATGGTCAGTGGTGATGTGGTCACGGATGACATGTAATCACGCTAGACCTAGAATACTCACTGGCTCTCAAGGACTGCTGCCTGAACACACTATGTGTTTGGTGACTGGTTTTCAAACTTGAGGGTGGTTGCTAGCCAGACAGGTATTCGAAGGCCGCCTTTTGTGGTCAATATACTTATCACTATAGAATGTTTTTTTGTTTATTAATGTGCAGATAAAGAATTTTGTATTTTTTCAACACATCATGGATGTTGTATATGATGGTCTACCTACAACATCTACTAGGTCTGATTGAGAGTTATGTGTAGACAGACAAACTTTAGATTACTCAAACACAAAATCTATAATATTCCCAGGGAGGGTTGTTGTAACACTGGGTAAATTTAATAAAAATAGCATTAAACTGGTATAGATATGGGATTATCCTACATAAAAAATTCTAAACTAAACCAAGGCAATTTTCTAATGTGATATTTTTTATTTGCAGGAATTGGTGTCAACTTAAATGATCCATATGAAAACTTCCGCAAAAACAAAGGGGCAGCATTTATAACAAGAATGAAAGAGAGAGCACTTGAACGCTCAACGTGATTTCTGTCAAAAGACTATGTAAATGTGTACAATTGAGGATGAGTGAATGAAATGATTTATTTTATCTAAATCAACATAAATAAAACTATAATTTTAAGTTCAGAATTTCATTTATTTATTACAAATGTTTATACATAATGTTAGGTCTTAAAGTTCGAAATCATCCTCATAGTTATCTTTGAACTCTGCAAGCTTATCTAAGCTCTCACTGTATACAGCTGACTCTAATCCTTCCTCTTGGAATTTGTGTAACTTTGCAAACTTTATCCTGCTCACTTCTCTATGCAGCTTTTCAATCATATCTGTGAGGAAATTCCCATTGTGGTAACCTGCTATAGTTGCACAACTTTGGACTCTCTCTTCTATATTATATTTTTTTATAAGACCATATTTGTTCAGATTTTCTGAGAAAAAGTTAGGGTAAGGTGTCTTGACTTCCAAAGGCTTCTCACAAATTGTTACATTAGTGGCAGAAAGGAAATTATTTGCTTGAAAATATAATTCAAACATTTCTTTCACACTGTCACATCTATAGGCAGGCAAGTTCATCTGCTCTTTAGCTTGTTTGAGTGGAGCCTTCAAGTAACTCTCTGGGACTCCTCTCACAGTTATGAGCTGAAATATTTTGTCTGAAGCCAACTTACAGCTGGGTGTAATGCTTGTGTAGATAGGTCTTGTCGTTTCATTTAGATGTTCAATTAAATACTTTGATTCATCAAAAGCAAATGGGATTCCTAAAGATGCTGCAGCCATTTTCCTGCCATATCCAGTCATGTCAGCACATATGTCTGATAGAGTAAATATATTGCTTTTGTGTCTGTACTTTTGGCTCAAAGTGTCAATAGCAGATGCTAATAAAGCTGACGAATGGTAATGCAGTTCTGGGTTGTATGTGATGTGATCAAATAATCTAGGGCTGCCTGGTTTCCTCCATCCTTTCTCTCCTGTACAAATAGGTACAAACATAGTGGCATGTTCTGATAGCTCTTGTATTGATAGTGCAATATTTACTAGTCTTATGGAATCTTTCAATGTAACTTTGTCTCTTTCTTCTGGAGATGTTGGATTGTTATCAGGAAAGTGTGATGCTATAATGGGATATGCAAGTATTGGTTTTGTGTATTCATCTGCTAGTTGTTCTATGCTGCTCAAAGCAAGGCCAGCAAAACCATCTGTACAGTCAAAGGTAATATGAAATCCTTGCATACTGTCGCACTCTTCAATATATTTTCGTACATTATCATCAAATGCCTCACCATAACCTGACTTCCATAATGATTTTCCAGTGTTGAGTATATCAAAGTTATGCTGAAAATATAGGAAAGTATATAAGGAAAATAAAAATTAATTTAGATTATAAGCCCACCTTGAATTTAAAACATTTTGTGGGGATCTAAAGGGACCTACATCCAAATCCCTCTGTTCCAAATTGAACTGAAATAGTTTTTAGTGTGTGATTTGATTACAGATCACTATAAATAGGCATATTTAAATTTGCAATTTCATATCCTCAAATAATAAAATCATATTTGTTTTTATTTATATCTCTAACTCCAAAAATTAAAATCAAAACTATATGGTGAAATAAAATTGAATATATTAACATACTCTATGTAAAAGGAGTATGTATTATACACCAATGTCAAATTTAATATAAGGCTAACAGTAATATTGTAGGAGAGTAAAATTGTAATCCAATGTGGTGGTGGAAATGACATTATCTGTGATGTCACACACTGAACACATTTGAGTGCACTAATATAAATTTTGACTCATATTGGAACAAGGGGTTAGCATTAATATTCAGCTTTTCGAACTGGTCTATGGGAGTTGTTGTATCAGAGGCAGAGTTGAAGAATTTTGCCTCTAATGATGCTTACAGATGCAAAGACAAAAATGGAAAGGAGGTTAATACATGATTTAAAGAGATTATTGATAAAGCTAAAAGTCTGTATTTTAATCAGGTAAGTCAGTTTATATTTCATGTACCTACAAAGACCATACATATACCAGTAACTTATCATATAATTCCTATAGTCCTATAGTATGATGTGCATCGCACTCCTGAATTTAAAGAAAATTTGAAACATTGATAATTTCAAAGCATGTCTTCGGATTACAAGTTGTGGCTGGGAGGTTAGGGGGTAGGGATAGCGAGTACCCTAACTGTAAGCTCTGAAATAAAACTATAAACCTTTTTTTAAATATTTTCCCACAACAGACATCAACATTTTGTATTTTTGAACTTCTGAAACTAATAATTTGTACTCTGAAA
Source organism: Apeira syringaria (assembly GCA_934044485.1). Classification (NCBI taxonomy): domain Eukaryota; kingdom Metazoa; phylum Arthropoda; class Insecta; order Lepidoptera; family Geometridae; genus Apeira; species Apeira syringaria. The sequence continues at coordinate 5,590,831 of OW203665.1, read as the reverse complement.
TTTTACAGGGTCAAACTAGATCTAGATATTGCCATAAAAATTGCAATGTCATATAATCTATCTATTATTAGTTTTAGATAATCCTTAAATATGTCTACTTATGTTGTATGTATTGCTTCCGGGCTGTTTGGCCGTGGTCTATGTGAAACTTTTGTTCCAGACGTTTCGGCGATCACTGCGGTCGACTCTGATACTGATCAGTATCAGAGTAGACCAGTTCTCAGTATCAGAGAAGACGCCGCGGAGGAGAGTTCTACGCTCTTGTCGCCGCTCGGACCTGAACCACTGAAGATGTCGACTGCAGTGATCGATGAAACGTCTGGAACAAAAGTTTCACATAGACCACGGCCAAACAGCCCGGAAGCAATACATACAACATGCAACGCCGGCCGTGAAACCCTTAGAGTTTACATATGTCTACTTACATTGTCCTGAAACAGTATGTGGGATATGTAACATAATTTTTTACTTACACTTTCCTTTCCATGTTGATGTTCCTTTATGATATTCATTGTTCTGCTATGAAGTCTAGGGTAAAAATAATCAGTCCAAGAATGTATACTGTCTTCTAGTTTGTAGTCTTTTTGTTGTGCAGCCGACGGTCCTTGTTTCTCAATATCTTTCAGATAATCATTTTTATTAACTAATGGCTCTTCGATTTTTTCCACGGTTTCCCACGGTACATCTTCCAGTTCGTCATCATGAAGACCACCACTTTCTGGTAAAGTTCTCAAAGCACCCTTGAGGTCAGCTATTAGTAATCTTGGCGTGTAAGTTACTTCGCCTTTCGTAGTCTGGCCTTCTCGATATAAAATATCATGGTTCAATTCGGTCTTCACTGTACCGGTATAATCAAAACTTAGCTCTTGTAAGTTCCAAAAATGGGCTCCAACAAAGTTTGCATAGTGCCCAAACTGTAACGTTATGATCTCGCGGGTAGACATTTCCAGTATCCGCAGTACTCTATTTACTTTGTGGACATTTCACTATAAATTCACGTGTAATTGTTTATTTAAACCGGGTTATGCACAAATATTATTGATGCTAGCGGATATGTATTGTCAGATTGTCTCACCAGGCACAAACTAAATAGAGTACTGCGCTGGGTGCGCTGTATTGCACAGATCCTAGAGAATGTATGGCACAGATTACCAGAAACCTACTGTATTGTAGTTGTATGATTTGTCTCGAGTCCCTTGTACGGACAATAATCCGTGTACACTCATAAACGAAGCCTCGTTTGCACGATCCAGTGCAATCAACTAATCGTAGGACACAGCAGACATGGTCTTCCAGAGGTTTATGACATGTTCCCAAATCTCAATAACCTCAATTTAGAAAAATTTATTGAGCTTATACTTTGTGACTGCTCCGGCGCTGCGGGAAGTGCAGCCCCTCCGCCCTTGCTTAACAAAGCGCAGACATCAAGTGAGCCGTAGCGGCTGAGGCTGGCTGGACCAAAAAGCCGAAGCTGCGGAGGCGCCCTCCGCGCCTCCGCCTTTTTTATACATATCTAAGGGTATGGCAGACAAGTACCAGGTAGAGTCGGGGTTGGCACATTTAGTTTTCATAACAACACAAACGCGAACTGAATAGCTTATATATCTGAAAGTCTGTGGCAACTGGCACAAGGCAAAGGAAGCATCGTTTTTCGCGCGCTTTTTTTGAAATTTTAAAATATTCGCATTCGCGAATGTTGAAGATAAATATTCGAAATCGCATTCGCATTCGCGAATGAGAAAAATCCAGCATTCGTTACATCACTAATGTGAACACGTCACGTAACTCAGACTAGACGCTCTGAGAAGAGACGGAACTACGTAGATTAAAAAACGAATTATTAGTAATTCGTTTTTTACCCCGTTTAGACGGGGTTCATGTTACGGGTAAATAGAACCTTGCGTTCGAGATGGGCTGGGGAACAGTTAAAAACTCCCAAAACGCTCTGGGTTGGCGTTTTAACTGTTTTCGTTCACCGTCCGAGATACATGACAAGTGTTAAAAACGCTACCGCGAACTGCCACTTTTGACCCACCTCCGAGGCTAAGTCTTTTGTGAGCGTTTTTTGACAGCTACAGCTGATTTGAGTAGATATATAAACATGTGATGTTTTCTATTTCCATTACGAAAATGTCATTCTCGTTATGATTTAAGCTAATATAGGTATTGAAACATTTTTAAGGCATGAATAGTCAAATGACTCGTCGTATACTTGACAGCTCTCGTGTAAATGACGTGTATGCGTCGTTCGATTTGGGAAAGATCGTTGTCTCCACAAATGCCACATTCCCAAATCGAACGCTTGTTCAATTGTACACTGCTAAAAATTCCCAATCCCCATCTAGAACACACCTATATCACCTTCCTAGATCTACCATTTAGGTAGGAAAGGAACATGACAACTATAAAAACAATTATATGATAGTGGCGGGCATAGCATGCTCGAGTGCACAGAGCGGCAACGGCGCAATTCGCCGTTATGTTTGAATTTTTTGGCGCGAAATCAGTTAATCGCATTTATCTTAGAAACTATACTACTAATCATTAATTTTTTCGTATAACGAACTAATTTGCTTCTTGCATTCAACAATTTTAAGACTAAATTTTCAGTAGGTTTGGAGATCCAACTAGGAAGACGTCTTTCTAGCTGGCCCACAAAAAAGGCTTATATCTTGAAAAGTATCGATTTCGCAACTCTGAACACCATTAGTGCCATTTTATATTTATCGGTACTATCATTGAGCATACTTGACTGTTACAGCTGTATCTGCTGGAAAGACGTCTTTCTAGCTAGCACAATTGTCGTTTCGTGACGCGAGTATGGAAAAATATGCAACTTTCTGACTTTGCTTGCATGCGTATTGAACTAAGTCGACTTACCTTTCAATGTGTAGGTACAGGTACCATAGTTTCTGCGGTACATCACGTGCCAGTTCGTAAGTTTCAGGGTAAACAATCGGCTCTCCCGCTAAAACTATGGTTGCACTAACTGTGAGGTTTGACATTTATGATTGAACTAATAGTGCATTACCGTTCACATATATGGGAAGCTTATGAGAGGTGTGGGCCTGCTGAAAGGACGGACACCATGTTTTCTGGTTCGGACACTGAGACAACTATTAGACTTTTTGAGAATTTTCAAATTAGGTTCAGTAGATCCACGTGTCGCATCACGATTCACGAGTCAGTCCTCAGCTCATGCGTTAACGTTCGCAAAGCCCATTATCAAAAATACACAGATTGGTTGCACCTATGTATGTTTAAATAAAAAGATTGCCAAAAATCACAATTTATATTTTTATCGGTTAGGAAAACACGACTATCAGGGTAAAAACGATGGATATAAAAAAAAGATTAATAGATGTTCTTTTTATTTTATTATAAAAGTTATTAAAAATCCAACTTATTCTTCCTACACAAAAAATACTACTTATATTTATAAACTTAGCGTATTTTATAACTAGTTAGGTATGTGTTCAGAATACTGGCAGTGGAAAAATATATTTCAGTTATTTTCTGCTGCATAATTACGGCTAATAATTTTCTGAAATATAATATCGTGCCCGCTGTAATGCTATTATTGCCTTTACTTGTTCATTTGGATTGACTCAATGATTACATTTTATTGGTGTTTGAATTTCCACACTAAAGACGTTATGCCTACTTACCACTACTAATACAAGTTCATAAACACGATCACTTCACAAGACATACACCTATTCACATTATTAGTGGAAAGGTCGTTGTGTTAGAATAATATTAATATGTACAAAATTGCACATTAACATCTAAAAGAAGTATACAAAGAGCACCTAACTTAGTCGCCTCTTGGAACGTATTTGCCCGACTCTTTATCTACGTTAACGAATGTATGAACCATTCCTCAATCAGAACTGAACATCAAGGCAAACTCACTGATCATATCCACCGTGATGATTAAACAACATATTAGTCCAATCCAAAGCGTGCTAGATTTAATTATTAAGATTCGCTATTTACAACCTTGTTAGTAGGTACCGATTATATTGAGAAAATGCTGATGTTGCAGTTGTCCGGTTAATCGGACCCTCGTGAGAATAATAATTTAATCATATATTTAGGTCCTGTGAAGACATAATGATATAAATGCAATCACAATGTCAGCTTTGGCATGATACCAAATATTCTACTAATCTTCTACGACAGAGGCTCTTTATTATAATATATATATATATATATATAAAGTCCTGAAAAAAATATAATACAGAGCCAGAAGAATTCCGCCGAAAATTAGTGACATTTTATAGGTCGACGTTCCATAAAAACAAAGTAAACTACTACATCATATGAAACTCCTAAATAATAGGAACGTCCACCGTTTTCTTAATATATCTCAACTGAGATAATATAAAGTAGACAAAACACATACAGCGCGCAACTTATTTAATCCAAAACTATTCTATGTTCATTCGAGATCTACTGTGCCTAACACAACCAACCTTATTTACAACACAACATATACGCTTTTACACACTTTTTAATAATTAGGAAAAGAAAAATGATATTTTAACGATGGCTGTGAAGAGCAGTGACACTTGCGCTTTTTGCACTTTCGATACGGCTCCACTTGTTCTATTTGTAGGTACTTTTTATTTTAGCACACGAAATATAAATTGTACAAAACTGCTAAAAGCTTGAAGCGCGTGCTTGAGACTAGCATGTCTGCAGCATTCTTCGTGCATCACGTGTAGATGTTCACGTTATGCCAGGCCAGCAACAGCCTAAAAGTAGCACAGTTGCAAGCGCCATGATAACGAATCAATTTATTTACCATTTCTAAAGTTAACCGGTGCTTCTGAATGGTGTATACATATATGTAGTGCCATATGTTTAATCGCACGAGATGTCAGACTCTTATATAGTATAAATATATAATGAAAACCGCGCCATCGGTATCTCACCTTAACATACGCACTAACTATTCAGTAACGATCTGCTATTACACAGCTTCTTTCGCTTAACTATGCTACAGCTGTCGTAAATTTGGTTCACCGTTACTTGTTTCAACCGTATGTAAATTGATAAGAAATTTCGTCTGATTAATTTTATCCAAATTATTGCAATTTCCGAGTCATATTTTTATAAAAGAACAGCAAAGAACCTTAGGGACGTTCCTAAAAATCTTTGCAAGGAATCAATTGTTTGACTAACTAAATTTGTGCAATGGCCGACAGGCTTTTGCATTAATAACCCTTGTCATGGATATGATTATCAATGACCTCAGATAAAATAGAGGAGCGGAGGCTGTATACTCAAAGTCAATGACGTAAGGGTGGTTAATAAAAATGTTAATTTTTGTTATTAAAATCACTGTCATGTAAATAAAAAAAAACCTTATTTCGGCATGATCATAGTGGAACGCCAATCTGTAGATCGACAGGGTCTGCAGATATTGGATTACTATTCGCTTACTAATAGAAAATAATTCAATAAATGTAATAATGCTCTCATGAAAACGTTACCTGCTTATGATTTACTTTTCACACCTTTTTCACCTACTGTGTTTATTGATTTCAAAGATTTACCAAACGCAAAATCTAACACTAAGTAGAAAATAAGTATATGCCAATACTGTGAGATTACAGTATTAGCATTTAGATATTTTCTCCTTTTTACAGTTTTATGTAATAATAAATATAAATAAGCACATCTGCAGATAACTTTAACTAAATGTATGGTTGTTACCAATATTATTAATAAAGGGAGATGGGTCACTAGCTAATCAGGCGTGGACCGCATACATTAGGTTCAGGGACCTAATTTGCTTTATTCTTATACGGACCGGCATGGCAGTTGGGCAGCACATATGGTTTTCACTGTTTTTGTACTTAGGCAGTGTTCCAGTCTAAATATTGCTTAGCTATGCTGCTACTAGATTCAGAACTGCCTGTAATTGTATCTATTCGAGTTACTAAATTACGAGATCTTAGAGCGTACCCCATCTTCCTTATTTAATATCATTGGGGATTACTTATAAGTAACCAAAGCAAAGATGACAGGACATGGTAAAAAAAACCAGTAAATATTGCGAAAAACTTGTGAATCCGCAATATATAAAGATTTTTTAAAACTATCACATAGTAAACATGTATACTCGTATGAATAAAGTAGTACCGCGTATTACTCAAAAATATTCCCTGCTTAGCTTAACTTTAGCTCCAGTTTTACATCACAAAAAAACAATACTCTCGAAAGAGATGCCAGTGTCAACAATATAGAAAAGATAAAGACACTGATATTTACATATTTAACCAGCGGTGGGAGCATTAAAAAAAATATCCGCTACTCGTATCGCCACTACCTTGAGACATTTTTTAATATAGTTATTAAACCTACATAGTACGAAATAAGACTACACTATCAGACTTATTAGACCAACTGAGGTCTTAAGAAAGTCAAAACTAACTTAACTAACTTATTAATTAAGTATTAAATGTTTATTTATCAAAAACAGGGGCAATCTTTGTACTAAACATTACAGCTCAAAAGCTAACTTACAATTACAACTAATATTCGATTTCACAATTGAACGAATTAAAAATATACAAAAACTTCTTTTACTCAAACCCGGCACATTTCACTTAAACAAAACTATTTTTACAGTGTAAGATATGTAACAAGTGTTCCATACATGCAAATTTAACGTAAATACAATTATCTGGTACACGACTATCACTCGAACGATCCTTAAATTTACTTAAACTAATCAGCATAACTAAACACAACTCACAGCTAATTTAATTCTAATTACTTTTCTATTTCTACAAATGGAACGATGACTGAAACGCACAACATTTGAACTCCCATAGAAGAACGAACACAATATCGGTTCACTGTCGCGCTTAGTCTTGATTTTTCACCGCTTCGTTTAAATCAGTGCAACTCTGTTGACGAGGGGGGTTTTTCTTCGGCTCGTGTGAGATTGCGCGGCTACTGGTTGATAAATGAAGCTGGTTTTCGCTCGCTTCGCTGGATGAACTGTGAAGTAACAAAAGGTGTTATAATAAAATTCAATTTAAAAAAAAAACGAGCGGATATTGATTTTACGTTAAAACTCACTGGTATATCTTCTTTCGGTCATTGATAGATCTAACTTGACGGGTTTTGTGACATCAATATCGATTTCATCATATGAATGTTCCAACACCTGAAAAGATAAACCAATTATTAGACTTCAATTGATTCAAAATAGTATCCTACCAGAACGTTTTCTACACAAAATTGATCATTTCTAAAGGTTATGGTCATCACGATATGAACGGTGGCATATCTAAATATGCTATGGCGGAACCCATCTCCATGAATCACAAAACCCGCTCCTGTTTCCGCCTTAGCTTCAATCTACGATTACATTATGTCAGAAGTCTATACATTTTCCGAAGATATCTTATACTATGCTTCCATTAGAACATTTTGTCTTCGTGATATGTACTCAAAGATTTTTATTCTTATACAAATCTCATCACTTCTGATTCGATTTCGAATAAAAACGCCTCAACGAGAGCCCCTTTTATAATTGTCAAAAATAATACTTAGTAATTTTGCCTTAGAATCAATTATAAAATTGGCAATTGCATATTATGCAGAATACCATCACTACATAGTATAAAACAAAGTCACTTTCTCTGTCCCTATATCCCTATGTATGCTTCAATCTTTAAAACTACACATTTTGATGCGGTTTTGTTAATAGAGCGATAGAAGAGGAAGGTTTATATGTATAATAACATCCATTAATGGCATAGGCTATATATTTTATACCCATGCGAAGGCGGAGCGGGCCGCTAGTATCATATAAAACTTTCTGTTCACGTTTTTTTATAGCTCTATATGTTATGCTTGAAATGAGATATATTTTTCTCAAACACAATACAGAATCGTTTGTTGCGTGAAGATTGTTGTATGGCAAATATAATAATAATAATATCTTTATTCAACAAAAAGGTTTACAATATTTACAATATATTAGGTTATTTTAGATGCACAATATGGCAAGCCCGTAAGAAATGTCAGTGCAACTTGTGCTAGTGTAATTTTCACTTCGATTTTTTTTTATTCGACCACGACCTAGAGATCCTAATGATCTATTATTTCTATATATGAGAAGGCAATAGCAAATTTCTGACCTCAATGTCACTGACTTCCTCTCCGGATTCGACGTCTGTGATGTATGAGGTTAGCGACGAGGGTCCGGTAGCGAGTAGCCTGTATGTGCCACCGACCATTCCAGTGCCTTCTACTTCCTCCACCTCCAGCTCTTGCTCTGAGAGATCCTGTTACATTACAATAAAGCCCTACGTTAGTATGAACTAAATAAATTGTTCACGGTACACGGCAATTTAAGATCACAAATAACTGTCTTACTATGACGTGACATGCAACACATCACACTCGTTGTACACGATGTAAATACATACAATATTTTACATTGAATTAACTAATGTGAGCTGGTAAGTACACATATTTACGAGCTTCATCGAAAAATTGCACCATTCCTTCACCTTTTTTTACTTTTAGAAAAATACTTCTTGCAAGCATAACAATTTTTCGTCAACTATACCTAGTTAGATATGTATAATCGTCAGCCGTGTGAACTTATTACAAAACTAGCACAAGATACTAGGACTTCAGCCGACGTTGGCTAAATTGAAATAGGAACCAAATTAGCATGATAACAGGGAGCTTTACCTAAAATATTTTGGAGGCTCTAAACAATAAAACAATCAACACAATCGGATACACATTTCATTCGACAACTCTCAATAAAGTCCATAATGTTACATTATACATTAAATAATTGGATACCAGTAAGTATTCGCGGCAGGTTAGAAATCATCCGTGCCGTGGACTTTCTTTTCTACACTTCGAAGATAATCTTTTATGACCAGAACAATAATACATAGGATTAACAGAAATAATACATATATTATAGGTAACTCCATTTTAACCTACCACCATTTTAACTAACCATTCTAACCTTTAAACAGGCAAAGCGTGTATCTGTGACTGGCCGGTTGTCGCAGTTGGTAGAGCACTCTGCCTCCAAAGCCGCTGGTCCCGGATTCGATTCCCGGACAGGTCAAACATTTGTGTGTATGAACATGTCTGTTTGACCTGTGTCTGGGTGTGTATATGTATATAAGTACGTACGTATATATATATATATATCAGCCATCAGGTTACCATAGCACAGGCTCTGCCTAGTTTGGGACCTGAATACCTTATGTGAATGTTAATAAAAAAAAATCTTGGGCAGCCATTCCAGTCCATTCGTTTCCTAGCGGTTATTTTGCATAGAGATAGGTACATACATTGTGCCACGAAGTATTACTATTTTGTAATTTTTTAATTCCTATGGCGCCCAGTATCAGATTCTGATAAATATACGAAGTATGGTACAGTTTGTATTGAAGCTTTGCGTCGCGTCATGTCTGTATTGAAGTACTTGTGAATTTAAGTGATAAGATTCAAGAAACAACAATGACTTATCATTCTTAATCAAATATAATAGTCATCATAACAATAAAAACGCGTAACTATATAATAACGCGGTGCATTGCACGTGCGATATATAACGACTATATGACCAACTAAGACAGTGGACAGACGACCTGACTAAGATCGCAGGCAATGTCCAGCAGTGGACGTCCTACGGCTGAGATGATGATGATGATTATATGACAAGCTCGCGTTTTCGCTAGCGTGGCTTTACAGGATACAATTAACGATCATGTCCTATTTGATGTCCGTTGCTAGTGGTCACACCAGTACTGACGATAACGCGTGGTGATGAAGAAAAAAGCTTCTCGTTAGTCTCCCTTAGAAGATTACAATAAACCTTGACACAACTGACTCACTATTTTTACACAAAACACCAGTTTTCTAGTTTCTTACATATTTATTCCTAGTGCTCGCTTACGTTGTTTAGGGAACTACTCTACAAACATTCAGACTCAAAGATTAACATATGCATCGTGTATAATTTATTTATTTAATCACCGGCGATTGAAGTACTGTTTAATTGAAATATCTGATTATGCGTTATGACTAGCATTCGACCACGATATCCCTAGAATGTTGACTGTCTCAATCATATCTCTACCTGTCTACAAGGATAGGTGTGTCAGTAACGGATTTTAAACTTCGGGGTGCGAACTAGACACACTCAAATATAACCATTATTATAACAAATCTATATACACTAAACTAAATATATTTTAACCTTTTATTATCCTTCATTTTGTGAATAGGTTCAAAACAATTTAATTCCGTCAAACTTATTACAATAATATGATACATGGCTAGTTCGGAATTCTATTTGTTTTTCTTTTTCATCGATAGCACTAAAAAGTTGCAAAGTTTTGTTTTAACGTGCTGGGCTGGACGTAAGACACCTTGCAGCGCGTAGGTTATTGATCGTTATGTAATTAAATTTTCTCCTATGCTTGTGTCTGTCTGTATGAAGTAATTCAGTAAGCAAACCCTCAAATGGTCTTGATTCAGCTACTCATCTTTTTTGTAACCATGGTTAATTGTAGGTTTCCATGAAATATTTTATTTGCGGCAGTGAAGAGGTCAATAGCTAAGTATAAGTAATATAAACTCAAAGTGTGGTATATAGCGAGATACATACGTGTTCGATAATAGTTTCGTTATCAACCTCCTCCTTAATTTCAGGATCAATTTCGATATCTGCGTCCATCTCGACGTCGGCGTCGCCGTCCGCGTCATCGTCGGCGTCGGTGTCAGCGGACAGTCCGCTGTACTTCATTTCCCCGCGCTCGAGAGCTTCCAAGTTTTCTACAAATGGGAAAATTACAGGTTGAAATCAAGACTGTCGACTGATTGAACCGATCGAAGCTATCGGATTTGCGAAAGCTTGAGTGACTCGGCGTGTATGCGACGATAACTTACGAACCATTGATAAGATTGTTGTTTAATTTGCTAGCAGTATAGTGGACAATATTTAGTTGTATTCAATTCGTGTATAATCATTGGGACTGGAGTCTATAATATGTAATTTTGAGATTCAAAATTAAATATGCAAATATGTTCTTCAATATTTGTGAGTTGTGATATTAGAGTAATAAGGACATACGAGCTATTGATATGGATATGCTCTTTTTTCTACAAGATCGAATTAAAAGTAAGTGGATCAGTATAAAAACGAAACCGATATATAGGAAATTCAAGTGGCATTGGGCAGGGCACATTTCAGATGGTCGATGCGGCCAAGGACAGGTAAGCCCACGTTGGATTTTCATCGACAACATAAACCCATAACCTGACCAAGAGCGCTGGAAGATGCTGCTGGATGCGGGCCGCTTCCAACCGGTCCACGTGGAGATCAGTATTTCGAAAATAAGTACATTTTAGTTGAAAATGACTCGTATTTCGTTATTTAAAGTTATATAAGGTGAGAAAATTGACAAACGCCTGCTTAATTAGAATAGAGAAAAATATTGATTTCTGTGTTCTATAAACTCGAAAACGGGGCAGGCTTTGTATAGGAACTTTGTCAGTATAATAATGCTACTAACCTGGATAGACCATAGCTTTCTTGATTGCTTGTGGGTCTTTTCTTGACCACTTTTGCACTTCTTCATCCATTTTGCCTATTTTTGAAGGATTCATTGCCCATAAACAACCTGGAAATATACAAGGACTACTTAGCGACTTCGTATTAGCAAATAATAAAGATTTAAACACAAAATAAAATTAATTATACCTTTTCTTTGACTTCCATTCGTAGAGGGCTTCTCAATTTTTTCAAAGCATTTATTTAAACTAAGATTATGCCTCACGGAGTTTTTCCATCCATTTGGTGCAGTTTTAAAATATGGAAAATGTTGACTGAAACATGAAATTAAAACAGAATCACACTCAAGATACACATGAGACTCGTGAGAGGTTATTTCGTATGAACTTGTCCACAACGATAAATTAATTTTCGATGGGTTGATAATTGAAGTGAAGGCCATATGCTTACCACATGAAATTGTATATTTCCGATACGGGCAGGCTTCCCGTTCTCGAATTTTTTAAAGCCATCGCAATTAGACACGAATACGAGTATGCCGGTTTAGGAAACTCTCCAGGATACGTTTTATTATTGTTATTGGCGGTAGAAGTAAGATATTTCGTTTGGCTAGCGTCCAGTGTAAACGGACCACTGACTGATGTCTTTATTATTTGTCTACTATTGCTAAGCGACGAGTTATCAATTAGTATAGTTGCTTGACTTTTATTGCCGCTTATAATTGTCCTAGTGTTGATTTGCGTAGGGTCTAATATGTGAATGTTTCCTGATATAATCGTTTTATGATGCGTTCCGACCTTGTGGCTCGTATTCAGAATGGAACAGTTCTTGTTATTCACTTTAATTAATTCCGGTTGTGCTTTTATTCGCACCGTCTGCGGTTTCGACTTTTCCAAATCTTTGATCAAATCTTTGACGACAGTCTTTTCATTTTTCCTAACTAGAATCACCATCTGCGTCGCCTCCTCTGGATCTTTCGTTTCCTTTTTTATTTCCCTTTTTTCTAGAACTTCTACGACTTGTTCTACTTTTGGCACTTTGATGGCGCTAGGAGAAAATGTGAGATGGCTTTTTTCTTCTTTTGGACTGGGTGGTGATGTGGTGTTGTTAAGGTCACCATCAGTTGCTGCAGATGTGAGCATTATATCGGAAGATTCTTCTTTCACAACGCTTTTTACAGGTGTTTCGGCAAAAGAAGACGGCATAACTGAATTTGGGTTGACCATAACGGCGTTCGCTTCGGACCCGTATAAATCTAAATTGTGTACGAAACTAGATGAATGGGTTATCCATGTTGAATTATCCGTTTCAATGTCTAGTAAAGGTGGCATATCGGAGAAATTCAATCCTAATGAATCCTGAAATACAGACAAGAGAAGCAAATAAATTACCCGTCAAGTTTGATACACGAGTCTGTCTAAATAAAAGGTAGAAGATAATCAATATACTGACATAGTCTGTTATACTGCTGAGATCTGTTGCTATTTCATTCTTAATGTCCATGTCCAACATGTCTTGAAGTGAGTCGGTAATGTATAGGTCCATGTTAGAGCACTGCAAAAAAGATATATCATATTATTAATATACTTATTTACTACGAATTTACACCTACATAGTTGAACCGATTGTGATTTTTAGTACACAGATATATGGGACCCTGGAGAGATGCAGGCAATTTTATTGCGAAAATAAATCTTGTAGGGTTATTAAATGGGCAGAGCTGTGGGCGTAGGTTGTTTTTGTATGAAACTTGTCGCCCGATCAGTTTCAATGGTCCTAAATCTGTTAATCACTAAATTTGTTCAAAATGTAATAACTCGTATTTTATTTAAGCTATAATTCAAATTCAATAACTCCATAAAACGCTATCTCTTATATTAGACGAGATTTTTTCAATTGCGTGCTAATTGCAGATAGGCACCAAATAAGTGGCGACACAATTTACCTAAAACTACCCCCAATTTCAATAAAAAGATCTCATTTAAGTGTTGTTATTGATAAGTGTTATACCAATTTGGACTTTATCGGAACCATAAAAATGTATGTTCTTTATGTATGTAATGTATCTCATTTTCCAGAATTTTAGTTAAGGTAAACAAGAGATTCACTACAAATGTGTTTGTAACTTCCTCATGCAAGTCCTTGCACGAAAAAACAGATATATAATGCATTTGTTGAACTTTCGCGCCAATTCCTGATACTTAAAATACACAAACGTGTCATTGAAGTGGAACGGTAGGACGGTGGCGAGCAGCGGCACAATGAAACCACTATACGTACGTAGTACAAAACCAGTTTCGGTCCTGGTATGCGCTACCCCGGAGACGTAAGACTGGCCGCCTTGTTTACAATTCCACTCAATGAAAGGTTTTGCAAATATGAGTTTCAGTAATTCTTATTAAATTCAAATGAGAAAAGGGGACCAATAATCATATCAAACGACAAGTTGACGTTCGTCGTCACTATTTACAATTTTGCAATTTCTATGCACAAACGCCATCTTTTTTTTTAAATAAGATCAAGATACTTTTGTTATTAAAACTGACTTGTGTTTGACACATTATGAATATAATAAGACACGGCAATGTCTCGAATGAATGAAAGTAGTAAGTCAGAGGGTTCCGACTATAGTTTCGACTACATTCGGTGGTCTTTAGAACCGTGACCCTCCTCCTTAAGTTCGTTAAAATTCGTACGATTAATTTTTTTTCGGAGCCAATAATACATATAACACCAATCAAAGTGTATACACATTACATACACATGAATAGGTATGTACTTCAAATCAACTAATGAAAATCTAGTTGTGCGACGTGCGTACTTTAGGAGCAGCAGATAAGAGTTCTTAGTTTCAAAGGCTTGTTGACACTATCTAAAAGCTATTAGTGTGAAAGTAAATTTTATATAATTAGAACAATCTAAATACATATTTCTTTATATGGTTCTTATACGAAGAGTTCGGGATATAAAAGGAACGTGAATCGAATTTAGATATTTAAAACATTAACATGAGCGTCATTTTTAATGAAGGTTTTTTGCCTGCGAAGACCTACATCAACCGAAAGTTTGTTACCTACTTAGACACTGAGGGAGAGTATAAAAACGCAGTGGCACCTGTTACCCAACGGAACATCGCATCGGAAGGCTTCCAACATTCGGTTCGGGACGATATATTTTTTGTCTTGTACTTTTACTCTTCTATAAATAAACGTGTTCTGGTATGGTGTGCGTGATCCATTAGGTCATAATCTCCGTAAGAACTTTACTTTCGGCTTTTGTTCGAGTCGGGAAGCGGTTGTGGAATTTTATAGGTTATTTATGCCGATACGTTGCACACTTCTGATTTTATTCGTTGTGTTGCATACGATACGACCGCAGTGAGTAATATGTGGGTAGAACAGTGGTGTTAGTGCTTATTTATATTAATTCGTACATACCTCTCTTAGTGGCAATATAAATAGAAAATTACCAGAAAAACAACACTTTTTTCACGTTCTACCGTTATACCATTATAAATTATATTGCATCCATTCTTTGTTGTCTTTGCTGATCCTATCTCTAACTCTGACCATAACATCTGTTTTTTTATATGTATTTTCGATAAATTACCATATTATCTACATACAAAGTGTAATCGCCTTCGTTAGCTAGGCTGGACTAAGACTGCGGACTAAATCCTAAGACTTTCTTGCCCCAGCAAATCTAGAAAATGATTGCAAAATAATTACCAAAGCTAACATTTACAAGTATCAATGAAACAAGCAATGTATCTTTCCAGATTACAAAGGTCCATAATTAAGACCTTAATTTTAAATGAAATATACGTATACATGTAACAGCTTAACGATCATTAAATTTTACACTAAAATCAGTTCAGCTTCACGTGGAGCATACTCAGATTATAGAACTTTCCCACTATACTAATACTATAGTCTTCAAGTCACGAGTGAATAGGTACCTTTTGGGCTTGCGTGCTCCATCTTAGACCTCGTCAAAACTTAACATCAGGTGAGACAGTGGTCAAACGCAAGCATGAAATAATATTAAAAAGGTTTAAAACTAAAATTTTATTAAAAAAATCGAATCGACTTCAACATTCAAAAGTGTCAAATAACTTGTTGAAGTTATTGGCTTGTGAAGGCCCTTTTAAGTCATGTATGTACACCGATTTCTTCACCCTCAATAAAAAAAGTCAGCCAAGGAGACGTAATACTTTTCAGTCATTGAAGTGTAACGCAAAAACAACTTGACCGATTTTGATAAAATTTAAATGGGACCACCTCGGAAACATATACTATCAAACAAAAAAGAATCATCAAAATCGGTTCATAAACGACGAAGTTATCCGCGAACATGCATAAAAAACCAGTCGTTCTCAATTCAACCGACTTTAAAAAAAGAAGGAAGTTACTCATAACTTCCTTCTTGTTTTAAAGTCGGTTACAAATCATGGAGCCGCTCTTTATCTAATTGAGTCCAGTATATCTAATTGAGGATCAAATGGTTGGAATTTGTGGGACTATCTTCTTTATTCTATCTTCTTTGATCAAAATGGTTTCCGCAAATATTTTTTATACACCTACTGTTTTTAAACTTTATTAAACACTAACCATATTCTAGTCTCGAGAAACTTATGTGAAAGTTTTATTGCGGACAACTCGACAAAGTAGAGTAGGGTTCTATATATTGTATCACAGAGGTTCGGGTGATAATTTGAGTTTTGTGCTAGTTTATTATTCATCAATTTCGTACTCCGTTTCACAGTAGTTTATGAAACTGTATCATAATAAGGGTTCTTAAAACACGAGTTTAAGTTTAAAAAACTCGCCTGTGGCTGGTCTTTTTAAAGCATTACACGAGTGTTTTAAGACCAAATTATGTGCAGTTTCATAAAGTAGTGTGGCCACCACACACTACTTTATCTAATCTCATAAAATAGATAATGAAAGTTACATAAAATCGCAGCATGTGTTTGCATGTATTGTATGTATTTAATATATATACAAAATAATTTATGTAGTCCGAAATAAATACTACACCAGAATCAGATTAGAATGCGTTTATGTCTAGATGCCTATGTGTTTGGTGAAAGCTTCGCAGAACACGAAATATTATATTGATTAAATCACATTTTTATGTCACAAGTGAATTAAACCAGTTTCTTTTGACACGTTCGGTTTCGATTCAAATTATTTAAAAGAAATAATTCGGCTGCTAGTGGAACTTGAACCCACGACTACAGAATACCGTCCTGTCGCTTTGTCAAAGTTCAAATAATTTGAACGTAAGTTCCGCCTAGCATGTTGTTAATGCATTAAACCATAAAACTGTTCGGTTTCGAGTTTAAATGAAGCTAGTTGGAGTCGATAATTAAGTACAGTAAAAATGATGTTGCAGTAATCCAGACTGTTTTAGTAGAAAATAGTGAAGCCAAGCCAGTAAGTACTGGCTTCACTATTTCCTATTCTGTTGTGTTACCAACTACCAAGTGAGAGCCTTATCCGACAAATATTTTAAGACTATCAAATAGATAGTGACATTTGATAGTAAATAAACATACACACCCATACACCTGCTTCACCAACGATTATAACTATTTTATGGTGTAAATGTAGTGTACTTATAGTGAACTATATTTAACAAGGAAACCAAAATCTTACAACATACTATTACATGTTGATGTTTTCTACTTAATCAGGCCAGAACGGCTGTACGAACATGGATGTCATTTTATACATAGATATAGTAAAGAAATACCAGCTAAGCTAATTATTGTTTGTAAAATGAACGGTTCAAGGAAATATACATAAACGACCCCCAGGCGAGAGAAAATAATAATAAAGCTACAATTATTTTACATGTAATATATTTTGAAAATGAAATATTAACGCGAGGAATATTGTTCGCGCCAAATACGCTTGCCTTTGGCAAAAAGAGATATCTTGAGTTAGGGTGGCGGAGAGGGACGGCTATACCTGGATCGAAGAGGGTGAGTGAACCTACCCCTAACGCCCCCTAATGCCAGCACCGCACCGCTACGGAAACCGTAGTCGTTGTATGTTCGTGGGGTTTTCATGAGCACGTATACAATTCATAAAAACTGAGTAAGGTCAGCAAGTCTAGTATAAATTGTCTTGTATACTTGTCGGTTGTTACTTACATGTAAGAAAGTATGAATTATTGTTGACTTTCTTAGTCATGTTGGTACCTACCAAAGAGGCGGACGTTTGATTTAGCATTCAGACGCATCGTGTCGTGTCAGAGAGGGCCATGAACTCTGTCGTTAATATTTCTAGAGTTCATCTTGCTACATTATGTAGCAATGGGGCATACGTGCCAGATAAAGTAGGTAAATAGCTTGGTAAGATAAAAACGAAATGAAAATGTCGGTGTATTACTCAATAATAGGTACATATATTTTTCACGTGTGAAATGTTTTCGAAAATAAATAAAATATCCATTCCGTGGAGCGTGACGCATTCAAGAAGAGTGCTCAAAAACCTTTTTTTTTTTTTTAAATCAGACCTAATAGGTATACGTATAGAGCTGCTTAACAATACAGTCTCTTGGATGTTGGATGCATGGGTTGGATGGATGATGGTGGAGTCGCGGAGGCCGCCGCGCCGCGAGGGGCCCGTGTCCTCGAACCTGACCGCGCGCGTTCGCCTTGAACTCGTCGTCGTCGCTCAGTCAGTCGGCTCTCGCGCTGCTGTCGGTCGATGATCGCGGCCAACCGCGAAAACTCCACGTAGGTAGGTAGTAATCGGAAAAATTCTACGAGGGAAAGCTAGAGATTTTAAAACGATATACCTAGCTATTAGAACATTTGGCGCGAAAATGTTTTAGCTCAATCTTAAATGATGCGCGCGCACAGTAGAGTTCGTATTGATTGCAATTCAGTGGAACGCTCCCCTCATTTTAGATTTCCGATTTAGAGTAAGTCCAGCGTTCAACGGTGCTTATAAGTACTTTATCGAACAAATATCCATTTGTGTAAATTTCGGTTTCAGAATGCAAGGAATGATTACAATTTTTCTTCAAAAGGTCTCCTACGTTGAAACATGTTGAAGAGTAAAATTATCCAGAAAGCCTTCAAGTCTATTTTAGGTTAGACAACAATATAATTTAGACATTATGTCGTACAAACTTCAATCTTATGTTAGGTAGTTTATTGATGCAATTGTAAAAAAAATATCTATCTACCTATTAGAAAAGAAAAATGTCTTCATGCATAAACAGGGTTGTGACTTTCTTCAAGACTTCACACAAGACACAAATATAGGCATTTGTTTCGTCATATTATCATTGCACACAATGAATCGTTCTACAACGTGTGCCTGTCTGCATTCATGTATACACCGGCGAGGGTTACGCAGTAACTATTATATAATCTGCGACGGGCCGCTCTCATTGTTCACCTTTTGAAATTCTCTCTTGAACGAAACAGCTTGACGGCGACGGAACCGTGGGAATTTTATTGCCCGGTGAACTAACAGATCTATTATGATAATGTAACAGGTAAAAGGAGTAGGTATTTCTTCCTTGTTAAAAATGGTATAGAAGTATTGAGGGATGTGTTGTAGGATAAGTACTGGTGTGATCGACAAGTATATTGCAATTGAGCTTAACTGAAAGTAATAATAAATGAGACTTTTGCATTTCATTTATTTCTACCTATCTAATTATAGCCAAATATCTTACGGGTTTTGATAATGGATTGATTGCACCTGCACTGGTGCCACCACTGCAATGGTTTGAAATGTTCATACATACTTTGATAATTAAGGGATTTAAGGGTGATAGTATACAAAAGTTTAACGGTGCAAATAACAAATTTTTAATATCTAGCTCGATTTTTTAAAATACAGGGCAACCTATACAATTAAAGTATATTATAATAAATAAGCTTTAAAACTGTTCATTTGGATAGTGTTTCCACATATTAATTGAATTGGTAAGCATATACAAAAAATAAGCAGAACATATCAGTCATCTGTAAATCAGTTTAAAAAGGTTGATTGCTTTAGTTTTTTTTTATATTAATTAAACAACCAATAACTTTGGAAGAGAAAAACCGCACAAGGACCAGCTAATTCTTAGCAAGATCAATAGAAATATATCTTTTGTCCCCTGAAAAATAAATACATTAAAAAATGTTCAGTTTGCGAGTTACCTACATGTTTATGAATTATGTGTTTAAAGTCAATATTGTTTAAGAGTTTCATAATTATGTAAATTTTATGTTCTAAAGCAATTTCATTTTAATAATTTTTCATATTGTTTTTAGATTATATTGAATTATTTCAAATGTTGAATATAAAAAGATAAAAGATTAATAAATAGTAACTTTTTATTATTTATCTTTAGTCATATATGAGTAGAATAATTTGAATAATGCCTAATTGTCTCTATTATTCACCTTTTAAATATTATACAAATTTGTCAGTTCCAGTATTTTAAAACCACTGTAAATAGCAGGCGTATCAGTGCCTCAGTGGAGTCTGTGGATATCCTATGATACTGGGGTAGAGGCAAGGGTGACTCCATATTGTATCATTATTATGTTTTTTAAGGGACATGTAGACAACTTTACCAGTGTCATGCTAAAGAAGTCTCTATTGAGTCTATATCAGAGTTCTCCTATTGACACGCTGAATTAAATAAGTAGAAAATCAGTCAACCTTTGCAATTCTATTGCATTGTTTGGAACATTTGGTTATTTATTGGTTACAATTATGTACATTAACTTTTATAAAAGAATTGTGAAGTTTACTTTGAATGTTTTTACTGCAAAATAAGTTGAATTTATATGGTGAAAAAATAATAAATCAATGAGCACATAATTCATAATACAATAAGCTAATTGGCATACATAAGTACTAAGAGTTTTAGCTATCTGATAGGAGAATAAACTGTGCCAATACTGAGCGAGCACTCATATTAAATTACAATGCCTAAATAAGGCTACTGTTCACCAAAATGTAAACGTCCAATTATCAATTAACCATTGGTTAAATGTTTGACCGACATTTCAATTGATAATCATACTCTTTAAATTTTAGTGAACAGCAGCCTAAGTGTTTAAAGTTGACATTAATTGAGCTACAAATAGAATATGACACTGGGCATTACAGTGACAGGTGAAGGTATGATACCATCCATCAACAGATTTGTTACCTCAGTTTAGGCAACCAATAGTTATATAATGAACTTAGTGTAGAGTTCACCAAAATGTAAAACGTACGATTATCAATTTGACCGTCGGTCAAGTCGTTTTTACCATACAGTTAATTGATAATCGGGCGTTTAAATTTTGGTGAACTCATATAGTTACTCATCTATGGTGAACTCCACCCTTATATTCCGATATATACTAGCTACCTACTTATTCGTCAATCGTACTTAAAAATATATTCTGAAATTTAACTATAGAGGCATCAATTGGTATACTTAACTGTGAATCAAAAAACCGGCCCTAAGTTCGTTATCGATTATTTACACCGCAATACTGTGAAGTAAAAAGAGAGAGCCGTCATCCGTTTCGTTCACCCACTGTTATCAATACTATGAGCCATTTGTTTACATTTGTATAAATAAATAGCATCCATTCTAATTTGCGTACCTAATATTATTTAGCTTACAAAATGAGTTATCCATTACATTCTACTCACGATTAACTAGAATATACATTGTTATTGTGAGAAGAGAGGGACGGGACTATTTCCCGCCATTGTAGTAAATACCATTACGGTACCGACTATTTTTTACATCAATCACAATGGCAAGATCCTTTAACGTAGTATCTGTTTAATAATCTAGTTAATAGAGCTATCGGAATATATTCACTAAATCACCTACATACGAAAGTATTGAATAAAATGACACAAAAAAGAGCGGGACATGCTCACACGTTGGACTTTCCCATTGTAGTTCGTTCGTTGTTTTCATTAACATGGATGTTATAAAAGATAATATATTGTATAATTTACTTACCGAATATTTATTAATATAAATATCCTTGTACTCGATAGAAAAATCCCAAATTTCACACATTTAAGTTTTTTATCGTCATTAGATTGACAGACAAAACACCACACCACTCACTTCACATAAAACCACAATGTTTTCAACTACTATTCTGTGAAAAGGTACACAAAGAATGTAGTTTTTCTATTGGTGGAGTATAACCACGTGACCATTCTCAACCGTCTTCTATTGGTCGAAAGTGCGACCTCGATTGACGTCATGTTCACTTAAACGTCTCTTTATTTTTATATGTTGCATTATATAAACATATAGGCTATATTCATGTTTTTAAATTAAATAAAAGATTTACCGATGCAATAAACTGAAATTTTAACATCTTTCTGTACTTACTACATTGCTTACCTTTTGACATGGCTCGTCCATTCATAACAACATGGCGGTTTGTTTACACCGGCATGATAAGGCGGGAAGTTTTAGCGTCGCGTGTGCAAATCAAAACTACAAGATTTATTAGCGAAAATCATTACTTAGTATCAAAGAATACATTTATTGAATAAATCGTAACATTCTAGGGACATAAAATGAAATAACTGAAAATATTGAGCACATGGGCGATACCACAATTATACACGCAAAAACGCCCTCTAGCGGTGATAATTTGACCTTAAGAAAGATGGCGGGAATTATGAATCAATATTTTCAGTTCATTATTTCTTTAAAACACAAATTATCAAAACATACATAATTATAAAATAATGAAACAAAAAGCGATATTAACAATTTTATCACGAATTACTAAATAACCTAAAAATAACATTCATAGAATAATTAAAAACTAAAACTATCAATGACACAAGCAAAGATTGAGAATAAGTAAGAATAACAATATATCAACATTTTATTATTTTTATTTTATTCTATTTTATAAACAAGAACATACATAAAAATTAAATCATAAGATAGGTAGTATGTCAAAATTTTATTTTAGACATTAGGTCGTTACAAGAATTAATAATTGAGTAAGGTTGGACAGATAAAACAGCAGAATGTAATGATGGCGCATAGGTTATTTTTTTTAACATATCGATATCGAAGTGATTCCCGACAATATTTTTTATTAAAAGGACTATTTGCAAACACTTTACCACCCATAAATAATTAAGATGAAAATAAAAAGAAAGTCTAACAAGGCACTGCAAAAAAACATAAGGCGGATATTCTCACTATAAAATTAAAAAGCACTAAGCCAATTAAAACTTTGATAGATTATGAATTCTATGTTTTTTTAATCGCTCAAAGGTTCCCAGTTTTTTTATTCTCTGATTATACAGATAGTTATTCTTAAAATTGGCGCCATCATTTGCTTGAGCTACAAATTCAGTATCTTGAGGTAGTAAGTTTATTTTGAAGTTACTCGTGTACCCTTTGCCTGATGTTATCGCCGTGGGTACAAATGGTAGTACTTTTGGCAGTGTCTTTTTGATTGACGCTTTTTGATTCTTCTTGACCGGAGATTCATCATCATTCAAACATATACTTTGTTCTAGATAATTGGATGGTTTGTTTTTTCTCTTCATAGCTTGTTCTACTTGAAATGATACAGTAGATATAGCTTTAGGTTTATTTTTCTTAGGTGGCTTGTCCTTCAATTGATTGATTATAGATTCTGGTAGTCGTGGGACGTGAACCTCGTCAAACAGATGCTCTTTACGAACCTGTAATATTAATATGTATTATTAAAAATAAAAACGTATTGGCGGCCGTCTATGAAGTAAGAGCGTAGGAAACAAGAGAGATAAGATTGTTGAACATCTCTGATCGCCCTGAGGATAACAAGCGTGAGCACAGTTTGCGTAATAATGCAACTTACCTTTGATTTTTGTTGGTCATCGTGATTATTTATGGCTTTCCTTTTCATGGGCTTGTTTTTGTTTTCTAAAAATAAAAAAATCGATTATTATTTGAAATTAGACAGAAAAATTATTAATATTTAATATATATGTATATATATTTTTCGACCTCACCCAGAGGGTGAGACATTTGATTCTTATGATTGATCCTATCGATTGATGCCATAAAAGTACAGGCTGTTATTTTTCGGATTTTAGCCGGGTTGACTCCCGAGTGTGGAAAGCGAGTTTTCGAAAATCATTAAATGCAGATTTGTTTATTTTTAAAAATAAAGGAATGTTTCCTCAGAGTACATTTTCTATCTCCAGTATTTCCCCTCCGGGCGGACTCATAAAATGCCATCCTGTATAGGCCTGTATATATATTGGCCTCAGTTATTATTTATTTTTAAAAGTATGCATTTTTATGAACTGTTTGTTAAGCAGTTTTGAGAGACATTAGGACCCCAGGAAAAGCACTCTGTTTTCATAACCTTAAGAAGACTTCAAGAATCTTGGTCTTCGCTTAAATAATATTGAAGAGTAATCTGC
The DNA here is from genome assembly GCA_934044485.1 of Apeira syringaria. Taxonomy (NCBI): domain Eukaryota; kingdom Metazoa; phylum Arthropoda; class Insecta; order Lepidoptera; family Geometridae; genus Apeira; species Apeira syringaria. Next base: position 5,566,825 of record OW203665.1, on the reverse strand, counting down.
ATTATGATTTATACTCATAAATTACGACAATCACAGTGGGGCGCACCATTGAATACCTTAGAGATGGACTGCATTATGACAACAAAACTACATGGGTCGCAGATTAAGTAATGAGTTTACTACACTACACTACTTTAGAGTTACTACAGATGATTAAATGGCAGATCAGCAGCTGTGATTTTAAGTGCGTGCGACGCTTATTTTCGATACAGGTGTGACTTTGACTTTATGTTAAAGTCACCCCATCTGTCTGGATAAATCTAATTGAGATTTTAAGGCGGTACCTAAACATTACGTAATTTGTTATGATGATGATAAATCAAATATTACGAATTACAATGCAGTAGCTTGTGAAATTAAATTATGTAACTAGACCAATAGCACAAATAGAACATAAATAGAAACAGCACCAAGTTGTTGTACCTTGTTCTGAGGCTGGCAGTTGTACTCCATTATTTTTCTTGGGTTTCTTCTTCTTCATTTTCTTTTCAGGGATTGCATCTATATCACATGGCCGTACTTCACCAACATAGGAAATGCGTTCTGAAAAATAAGTAATTGGAATAAGTAAGTAGAAAAACAGAAACAATAATAAAATTAAGAAGTTAATTTCTCTATATCATTAAATATAAGTCAAGTGATCAAATGCGACACCTATAAAAAAAACATGAACAATTGGGGATAGAACACCTCGTACACTGGCCGGCAAATAGTGTGGTGGATTTTTTAAGTTGTGAAAAATAGTGAACTAAAATATTTAAAAATACCCTGATAAAAAGGGTATCATAATCATAAATGTAGTTGCAATTTTACGTGAAGCAATTTTATTTCAATTACTGTAAAATCATAACATAGTAAAAAATTGCCGCACTATTTAGTTTTAGGACATCTCAATTAGGTAATTTTTTGCTACAATTACACTCATGTATTCTGTATTAGGATTTCCTGTGTCTCGAAAGGTATGGCCAGATAGCAACACAATCACAAATATCCAAGACCCGAGAACAATTACAGTTTCTGCTTATCACTCAAATGTTTCGGTATGATCTCAAGGATAAAATCTGGGACGATGTACTCTAAAAGCGCCCTCACTCAAACTTAAGTAAACAAACTGTGCCCAACAAGAATTATTTAAATGAATTAATTTAACATAATGGACAATATACGGAACTGAAGCTTAAAACAAAATTAAATTAAATATAATATACAAAACTATATAATTAGCTCCCGGCTAATCATAACGGAAAAAAATCACTGAATGTCACAAAATTTGTTATTTAGAACGATTAATTATTTACCTTCTACAGGGGCATCATCGTCTTCCTCTGGTTGCGGAATTTTTCGTTTTTTCTTGCGGCTACTCGAAGTTTTCAGTTCGACTGCAAGAAGAAAATAACGTTAATAAATGGCATCAATGGCGTGTGCTACCTTCTTTTTATTAAACCATAAATGGGCAGTCGGTATAAATTTTTTTTTTTTTATTGTGTTGTGGGAAATGTCCAAATTTCTGTTGTAGATTTCATATTAGAAGAACCACTTAAATATCTATGGTTATTGGTTAGGTACACTGCTGGACATAGTCTCCCCATTGATTTCCACCTTTTTTATGCAATAGGTGGCAAACGATCTATGGAATCGCACAGTATGTGACTTCCACTACTCAATCATATGAGGATGAGCTTTCAATCAGTGGCGGCTAGTGCGGTGGTAAAACCGTGATGCCGGAATAAGGTTGAAGAGGTCTTCAGAACATTCCCCATTGTATATATATCTCTACGCATACTGAGGGGCTCTAGATCTTCGGAGTAAATACATATTTGGAGTTTGGTTCATGTTTCTCTATTGTCATTATTAATCTATTTTCTATATCTTATTTTAACTCTATTGTATAGTTGTTATGAGCACACTGTATGTTTAGTGACAGTTTTTCAAACTTGAGTGTGCAAGCTAGCCAGACAAGTATTCGAAGGAACCTCCCACCACCCTGTGAGTTTGAGTACGGTTTTGGCATCATCGGAAGCTGAAGCCGTATGAGTGCCCGTATCATATCTGTCTATATAATATAAAAAATGAATCGCTATTTCCCTTGGTCACGGCATCACGCGTGAACGGCTTGACTAAGTTAGATAAATTTTGGTATAAAGATAGATAGGACCTTGGAGAAGGACTTAGGCAACTTTTTGTCCTGGTAAAAGTATGGTTCCCGTGGGATAACTGAGTTAACGGGAAAAACGTAGTGCACGCGGGTGAAACCGCGAGGCGCATCTACAAGTTTATATTTATCCTAGAATCTTTGTTTACAGTAAGGCAAGGGTTATTTTATATAATTCAAATTCAGTATGATGTATAAATTTATTGGACTACATACCATTATCATCAGTGGGTGGAGTTAATGTCTTGTCACGTTTGCGCTTATTTGAGGCACCTTCTAGAGCATTTCCTACTTCGGATTCTGGAAAAAAAGTTTTTTTTAAAAGTATAGACCATTTAGATACCTTGAGCAAATGTTGGCAGAGAATCTGAAGCATGATCTCGTGGTAGACAGAGAGAGGAGGGTGTTGGCGCTAAAGATAAATAGGTTGTCTGTGCAAACCTCTTGCATTTTAGTATCTTGTAGTCACCTCAATTAAGTAAAAACAACACTTTTAAAGCTTACTCAAAAAATATTTAATCAAAAAAGCTTACTGCTAGTGAATAGGCGTTATCGCCGGTAGGACTGAATAAACCTGTGAGTTCTCCTGTATAAGTACTAACACAATTGAGAATTATTATTTTTAAGATTTTTGTTATTATTATCGTTTCCTAAATATAATCCTAATGATTTGGCTGGCGAGCGCAGCACAGGACGGCCACCGACAAGGTGGAAAGACGAGTTGACTAAGATCGCAGGTAAGGGCTGTGTGCAGGCCGCTTCTAACCAGTCGTTGTGGAGATCAATGGAGGGCTATATTTCCATTAGTGGACGTCCTATAGCTGAGATGATGATGATTATTTAAAAAATGTATTTTTTGCAGCCATTAATGTATAATGCATCATAATCACCTGAGGTATCATCGGTACATCGACAGTCATACGGTCGCTGGATCGAGAATCCATCATCTCTTTTATTTTATACCTATGGCATATACATTAAGACTATGGACCTATTTTTGTTCGGTGTAGTGTGACCGTGACCTCAATTGATGATTGGTGACGATATAAGCAAAGGTGGAATCGCGCAAGTGTCTAGCGCGATTCTACCCTTACATATAGCGGCTAGACCTAGAATGTGGGCTGGCTCTCAAGGACAGCTATCTTCTTGAACACATGAGTCACTTAAGTCATCTACTTGATGACTGATTTTAAAAATCAGTCATAGGGGGTAGAAGCTAGCCAGGCGGGTACTAGAATTACCTTACCACCACTCAAATAATATTATAAAGAGGAAAGATTTGATTGTTTGTTTGTTTGTTGCCATTGAATAGGCTCCGAAACTACTGAACCGATTTGAAAAATTATTTCACTGCTGGGAAGCTACACTATCGCCAGGTGACATAGGCAATACTATATTTAAAAAAAATATTAGGGATCTTAATATTTTTTAATTTTGAATTTTTTTACCCGTGCGATGCCGGGACGGCCTTATAGTTATTAATAAAAGATACAACATTTATAATATTATTGCTGATATAGGCGTATGATATGTTTGAAAAACAAGATTAATTTACCTGTTTCAACGTGAGACATTTTTTTATCCTTCTTATTTTTCTTTTTCTTGCCGGCGTCTGTTCCTGTGACATCACATGGTGCTGGCTCTGAAAAAAAAGGTCATATGCCGTTGTCAGAAAATTATGTGCCCACGGTATATTTCCGATAAATAATTTTCAAAAATATAATCGTTCGGGACAGCGGAGAGGTTAACGAAAATTTTCAAAAATATAACATAGTTCGGAGCTTGCACAAATGTAAATTAAATTTAATTTTTATTAAATTAATTAAAATTAATCAAAAAATATGGTAACTGGCATGGATGTAAGCAACTTTTTTTACGGGAAAGAGGCGGGTACAAACAGTGGGAAAATTATACATTTAGCATTTTAATTCCTCATAACTGTGACGATAGCTTGAATTTCATGATATCTCTCTTTTTTTTTACCAAAATGGATGTAAACAAAGCATTAGAATGCATCGGCTGCATATTTTGTATGATAAAATATAAATGCAAGTCTAAGTAATCATAATACGAGGGTAGACAAAAAATATATTTTGACATGTAGATAAATGTGCGCGAATAGAACCCATGTTAATTTAAAATAAGAACACATAACGTTTCTCTTTTCAAATTAAATAAAAACAGTATTAACGCGTGTGTAATGAGCATTACACTCCTAGCTCCCTCATCACGTACACAATACGTATAGCACTTAAACTAACCAGAATAGAATAGAATTTTATTTATTTATAGCAAGAATTTCGAGATATAAAACTCAGTATCATCGAATAAGTTACGAGTAACACACATATTAAGCAAATAGTCATTGTCCGATAAAAATAAAATTTGGAATGATAACGCTATCACTTGTCAGCTATCGTTATCGTACTCTCCGATTATCATTCGAGATATGACGAAGTAAATAAATAATAATTATTTATACTGACTACCTACCTACATTAAATCCTTATAAAAACCGAATTCTACCACTACCTACTAGATATACAGATATGCAACAATTTGACAACTTACCAATCGGTTCCAATTTATTGTTCTTCTCACTAGTAACTTCCACCCTTTCCGAGGATTTATCTTCTGAAAGGAAATATAATTTACTTAAATAGTTCCATTATAGCACACAATAATGTAGTTTAATCCTACTAACCTAGTAATATTATAGATGCGAAAGTTTTTTTGTTTGTTACTTTTTCACGCTCAAACGGCTACACCGATTTCGATGAAATTTGGTATGGACATAGTTTAAACTCTGGACTATACTTTTTCCGGGATAAAAGTAGTCTATGCATGGCTACTTTAATCCCGGAAATTGTACTGTACACTGTTAGTCCCCGTGGGATATTTGAGATAGCCGGAAAACCGTAATCCACACGGGTGAAACCGCAGGGCGCAGCAGACTATGTATCTAGTTCAGCAAATAAAATGCATATTGGATTTAAATAAAGTCGAAATGCATAGTTGGCATTCTAAAAAATCTTGCAAATTGTGGTTTATAATGTTCATATAAATACAATCTAGACATATATAAGACTGCAAATTATTATACCAAAATCGTTATTAGTATCGTTGGTCTTATAAGTAGGTTCGCAATACTGAGGATATATGTATATAAGTAAGCAATATAGCCCAGCGTGTTAGGAAGTTGTATTGCATATGGTCAGCAGGACTAGTGGATGATGGAGGCAAAATGTAAGGTCCCTAGTAGACCATAGACTAGTATAATCAGCCCATAGAGTGGACACGAGAAAAGCAGCAGTAAGAGCCCGGATAACATCCGTTTTATGTGTATTATGTGCAGCACTTTTATTGTTGAAGACGATGCATAAAACCACAAGTATAAGTATTTGTTACCTGTTTTAGAGGTGTCTTGTGATTTATTTTTCTTCTTCTTTTTCTTATCACTATTTGGTGGAGCATTCACTTGTATTACTTCAGGCCCTGAAAAGATAATAAAAACCTTTAGTTCTCTTTTGAGAACACTTTGGGACCACTGTATGAAAAGCAAAACAAATAGACGGATATATAGATGGAGGATGTAAGAAATATAATTATGGGATCACAAACAATTTTTTTAAGGATACAAATTTGACCATTCTTCGGATTTGAACTTAAGTTTTGCCTACCATGTCGCCAATTTAATCACCTATACAAATCTATTTAGGGCTTTTTATTGACTATTATAACACGTGATGGTGATTGCCGATGATTTTTGAAGGAATGAGCCTAAAAATATTGGCTGACTCTCAAGGACAGCAGCCTGAACACAATTTGTGTTAGGTGACACATCAAATATACTTTATAAATCTCACTGTTAATCAAGTTTTTCCAAAAGTACACAAGCTACATTTATTACACATATTAGTTTGGTTGCTAATGAGGTATCACACAAAAAGATGATTATACAGCAATTACTTGAATTTTTTATCACTCCACTCGGGCTACATATCCAATTTACATTATTTATGCATTCAACCACCATTGCCTGATGTCAAGAGACGACTTGGTCTAAGATGTAGCACCTAAGCTTAAGAAGATACAGTATACACACAAGTTATCACATTAGACTGAGAACATTTGACCATGTACCGGTAACATTTTCTGCATCAAGTAGAGGAAGAGAGATAGGAAGATGTAAATCGTAAGCGAGTGAGCAAAACAGTAATCCAATAATTAAACACAGTCCCTAATGACTCAAAAATAGGTATTGAGTAGACAACTACAGACACACAATTACGTTATGAGTTTTGCACTTTAATATGTGGGATTGTGTGTGTGTGGGTCATTTCATTACACACGAGGCTATAGGTTGCAGTGGCAGTCAAGGACGATATTCAGCCGAACGTGTAATGAGCAGAGCTCACATGTTCATACGACGTTTTTATTGCGAGGTAAAAATAAACATGTATTGCTTATTAAAACTGACGTGGTTTTGAGACATTATCAATGTATAAAACACGGGAGCTACTCACGTAATAAGTCAGAGGTAATAGTACTATGCGAATCGCGACCGCGTCCGCGAGCGCCCCGTATTCTCCTTGAAAAAGACCACCGAATGTGGTTGAAACTATAGTCGGAACCCTCTGACTTATTACGTGAGTAACTCCCGTGTTTTATACATTGATAATGTATTGCTTACTATATTGTATAATTATTAAATTGAGAATGCTCTGTCTTCTGGCATATAACATGCAGTAAGGCACTAATTTAACATTGTAGAGATAATTCTAAGCACGTGTGATTTATAGCTTGATTTATGGCCATAAAAGCGATGCGATAAAGCTCACTATATGAGCAGGTACGTTGAAATATATTATTATGGGATAAGACATACCTGTGACAACATTTGGAGTTTCATTTTGAGTTTCATTTTCATCATCTATATTTTTCGACTTCTTATTTTTCTTTTTCTTTCCAATGTCTACTTCGTTAATATTACTTGCTTCACTTGTCTGTTCAGTTATGGAAGTATCACTATTTTTATGTTTCTTTTTTTTCTTGTCACTCTTGTTAGAAACATTATGCGATGTGAGTTCTGATATTGTTGTATCTGAAATATTAGTGGGTAAATATGATGAAAATACCAAGTGAGATTACTCAGCAAATAGGAGAGCGCTTTTTGTTACTATTTTTAATCTTAGATTGGTTGGTCCAGTTCTGTAAATCTGTCAGTATTCTAAGAAGATTTTATGAACATCCGACCAGTATCGTGGGATCCCTCCTATGATGTGGGTTGGGATCCCACGAAACCGGTCGAATACCGTCGTGTTACACGACTTTGAATAGTAAGTTACAAAGTTAATAAGTTAAATATATATTAAAAATGAAACCAATTCAAGAAATACCAACCTTTGACCGCAATTTCATTTTCTATCGCACATTCAGATGTTTTCTTAGATTTTTTATGCCCATTTTGTGATACACTTGACGTTTCCAAGACCTCAGCAGCATTAACAGATGTATTTATGTGTTTATCTTTCTTCTTTTTCTTCTTTTTTAATGAAATGTCTTGTATTGTCGGTAATTCTGAGGCAGTTGTGGTACCTGAAATATTTAATATTGTGGTTAATTATGTTAGCTATTTGATAGTCTGATCAGCCTAGTGTTAAGTAGAGATAAATTTAGATCTTAGTGTATTTTATCTGGTCACGCTTTTTTAGTTTTATTTAATTTGGGAATTAAGTTAGGTATGGAGTCATTGTCTTTTTTCAGCGACTGGCAAATAGCATCCATAGTTCAATAGATGATGACCTTTCTGGAAATTTGTCGTAGCAGCAGATTCATGATTAATATTAATCATATAGCACGGAGAACTGATTGCCGCTGGGGCCGAAATGTTCTCGAGTGGAGACCACGGACTGGCAAGCGCAGCAAAGGACGACAAGGTTAGATGACCTAAGATAGCAGGAAAAGACTGGGTGCGGGCCATGTTTTGTGATTTATTTTGGGCCATATTTCATGATGTATTTTTGGTTATATATATATTAGAACTACGTATTTTAATGCGTCTAATTCAAAAACTTAGCAGACAGTTCAGGAATAGACTAGTTTTAAAAACTTATAATGAAACATAACTAACCTGAGTTTATGTTGCCAGTCTCATTGCCATCTGCGCTGTTTAATGAGTTCTTGCCTTTACGTGTATGTATCTCATTAGCAGCTTCCAAATTATCTGTGGTATTGATTGAGGCATCCATACTTTTGTTTTTCTTTTTTTTCTTGTCAGTATTGAAGGACTCATTCATAAATAGTTGAGAGATTGTTATATCTGAAATTTGAAAATAGATTACGATAATTAATGTATCTATTTTATTTTTTTATACTGTATAGATCTAGCATTTGACCACTATCTCACTTGATGGTCAGTGACGATGTGGTCGAAGATGTTACCACGCTAGACCTAGAATACTCACTGGCTCTCAAGGACTGCTGGCTGAATACACTATGTGTTTGGTGACAGTTTTTCAAACTTGAGGGTGGTAGCTAGCCAGGCGGGTACTCGAAAGTACCCTACCACCATGCTGGGGATTTGATAACGGTGTTACCTTCACCGGAAGCTCAAGCTGTTGTTGGAGATCGAACCAGTGTCCGGCAGTCTGACAGCCGACGCTTTAAGTCGGTTCCATTTTTAGGTAAAAATTGTTACTCAGTGGTTAAAGGAATTACGATTAAGGTTCTATAAAAATTTACTAATAATATTTAACAAATCAGAGTATTAATGGCGATGTTATCTATGTAGTAACTTTCAACCAAATCATTAGTCTTTTCAGATGCATCTTGGAGATGTTATTATATACAAAAATAGCTTGTCTAATAGCCTGAATTAATCGGGTATAGTTTTACCTACTAGAAATATATGTAAATATATGAACAATAACGCATAAAGAAAATATCTAAATGATGCTCACCAGCCACCGCATTTTCACCCTCGACATTTTCTGCTGCGCATTCTGATGGTTTTTTGTGTTTATTCTTTTTATTTAGAGAAGAATCTAGAGTCGTGTCCAGTTCCTTACTAGTAGAAGTGTCACTGTTCTTGTGTTTCTTCTTTTTCTTGTCACTCGCGGAAGCAACATCGGTGTATTCAGATGTGTGTTCTGCGATTGTTTTATCTAAAATGAGTTTGTTATAATAAAATAAATGAATTGTGAAAAGCAAATTTTTCGAACAACATTGAGGTGGAAGAGCTGTATGGCTGTGTGTATGTATGGCCTAATATGGGAGACTAAAGGCGCACAGGCTGTGTAGCTGCGGTGGATAGGCCATATGATTAGAATGGAAATGTACCGTCGACACAATTGTGGATGCCCCAGGTATAGTTGTCATATGAGGTTGAAAAGGATTTGCATGAACTGCATGGCCAAACTGATTGGCAACAGACCGCGCTACGTGGGGATCAGTAGCGTATTTTATTGCAGGAGGTCAAGATCGGACGCCATCATAGCGAGAAAGAATGTAAAATAATAGAATGTTGTGTTGAGTAACGGCTATAGTTACAGATATATGTTTTTTCTGGTAATAACAAACAGTGGTGTATACATGATATACAATATTTTATTCAAATAATATTTGTATTACCTGATTAATATCACCAAGACATTTAATTAATTTTATTTGAAATGAACTACTTTATGATTTTAACAAGTATTTATATAATTATTTTACAGTCTTCATACTTATTTTCATGGAAATCTGTTCTGCTATAGTATAACAGCGTTGACTGGTAACAAAAAATAAACTTACACAGAATAAACTTTCGAATTTCTAATACTATTAGGATTAAGAATAATGAGAAGAGCAAATAGCAGGGTACAAACCGGCAGAATCACTAGTTTCCTTGTTGTTATCTACGGAGGTAGCACGGCTATGTTTCTTCTTATTCTTCTTGGCGCTGTGCTGCGCAGAAGTGTCCACCTCATCATACGTTCCCTTAGTATCTATGAAGAAACTGAAACTTGTCTCTTCTGGCTCATCTGAAACATTAGAAAGGCATGTAAGGTTATTTAGACATAGATACAGGGAGTTATGAACATAAGTAGAAAAATATATACATGTACACTGCACATCTTTTTAGATTTCGTTTGGTTGCTTTGCAAACATACACACTTAGTAAACAAGTTATATATCCAGCATTATCTCAATTTTTTAGCTTTAGTCATATTTATTTAGTAGTCCTATGTTAATTTAGGAGTGCAGAACAAATGCTCTGCATTTATGTGAAGAGGTTAAAACTCTTCGACTCTTCCAAAACAGGTACATAACAACATGTATTTTTCATATACTATATATCCGAAATTTGATGATTTTCTTCTTCTTCTCAATCGTTACGCTCTTGACAGAGCGGTCGTGGTCGTTATGTCAGTGAGTAGGGAGGGCATATGTTAAGCGCCTCACGATGCCACGCCATCTCGTTCTGTTAGCGGTCATCCTGGTGCACTTGTGCAAGGGGCCGCCAAATTGATCATTTTATTAAATTTTAATAAATTCAAACGGAGTTATGATAAGAAGTGTGTGTAGTAATAGGAGACGCTAAAAATTTAAGAAATTTTGTTAGACGCGTTAGTTTCTTCATCGAAAAACAAATGATTAGTGATGTTGCCTTTTTATAAAATGTATTCGCGCGTAATGGGAAAACTTATGCGTAGGTGATACCGTGATAGCCGATTGCCTAAGCTACCTCGGAAGCCTAATTGTCGATCGTGTTATCGCATGCGCGTGATGTTGCGTGAGTTTTAGCTTTATTAAAATCGGCTCCAAGATTGTTATAACATTCTGAACGTTGGAAATGTTGGAATAAAAAAAACACACTCACATTGTACAGAAGAGTTCTAGATATGACTTCTACAACATGTATATAAATTAACTAAAGGATTGAATATAGAAATCCACATATATCTCTGTTTCGTTTGTCCCAAGCTATGCAAGAAATCATGATTGCGTTGGAATTTTGGCAGTTGTTTCACGCAAGCCCTCTTTAAAGGGATGATAGCCTCTCGGTGGGATCAGGGGCCTAAAAGCCTACTATTCAATATGGCAATGTGCTCACAACGGCCGATTTTACAGCTTTGGTAACCTGCTATTTTTAATTCGTTCATATTGAATAATTCTTGACTCAATGACGCAGCTCGTCCCTTTCCATAGTATGTTAGCACATAAAATGTAAATCAGCATAGGGCGAGCGTAGATTTAACATAGATTCAAGCCGCAATGAACTTAGCAGACGAGTTTTTGACATTGTCTTATTAACATCGGATCGGCAAAGCGCTGGACTGGATCTGAACTTGAAATTAGTAGACTTTACACTCAGTGGTGAACTTGATGCTCGCTGTTGCGATCCCTAGGCATGGTGATAGGGTATTTGTGGGGACCTATCTGGCTGGGTAGCACCAAGTTGAAAACCTATCACCATGCACACAGTGAGTTCAGGCAGCTGTCCTTGAGTCAGTAAATATTCTAGATTTAACCTGATTTCACACTTTGTACCGCTATTGTTACTGGTCATCAAGTGAGATGGTATAATAATTTACTACTAATATAACTTACTACATGAATGTATTATGTAAAATTTCGTAGTGAAAACTTACTTGCGGATTCAGATATACTGTGAGATGTACGATTCTTATTCTTCTTTTTGCTTACATTCAGCACAGACTCGGTACGGGTATTAGACGAATTGGGATCTGCAATATTGAAATAATAGCCCAAACTATAATACCTACAAACTCTGATTAAAAAATACAAACATTTAACGGACGATATTGAAAAAATAAAATGCTAGTTGCAAGTGGTACACATTTTCGCATGTTTGTGTGTGTTGAGTGTTGTGATACACTACTATGTTTAATGTAGAGATAAGCGCATTGGAATAGCGTGCATTTATAGACTGAAACAAATCTGTTGAATGTATTTATATTAATCTTCTTTGACTCTAAATTATTTATAATAAAGTCATAAGAGCGACACCTTCAGTAATTATTGTTTTAGCAGCACAGTCTTCTCTTAAACACTGCTTAATTTTAATTGAAAACCAGCCAGTTGTGTTTTCCTGTAAATGAAGTTTTACTGATTGTGATATTTTTGGGTGTTATAGATTTTAAGTATGTACGAGTAACTGAGGTAAGTCTGTTGTAAAATAATCATCTATGGTTTATATAATAAATAAATCTGTGTGTAATTGTGCATTAAGCATGGTGCAGCAGAAAGCATTCATAATATGTAGCTAGTATGAAATTTATAAATAAATCTAACTCTAGGCATAAAATTGTACATACATTAAACATAAAAAATGCTCATAAGCATTAATATGTGAATAGCAAGAACTATAAACGGAAAATGGCTAATTCTATATGAATTAAATATAAGAGAGATTATAAAACTATTTACAATGACTGTGATGGCATGGGCTGAACAAGCTGTATACAAAACCAACAGCAAAAATAAAATAATATTCAGTAAAATACTACAGACCAAAACTATTTATTCAAAAGGGCAATATCGTATGAGAACTATTATTAAGTAGGTTTATTAAAATTTAAATATTGAAAAGAACTCCAAAACACATCTGACAGAGTACTATCCAAAATTGAATCAGATCACCCCATAAAAAATAAGTTGTGTATGTCATGGTCATGCAATGCATTAAAGAGCTGGTAATTACGATAGGCTTATAGAAGTATGTATTCAAAATATACATACCTAAACTTTCATGAATGTTCGACTTGGCACCTGTTCTTTTTAGAGGTATGAACTTTTCTGCTGCTTCCACAACTTGTTTTTCTTTAGGCTTGTATTTACTGGCAAATGATTCACTGTCGTTGCTGTCTTCAGGGAATAGTAATCGCATATCAATAGAGTCTGATAGCTCACTGCCATCGTCATGTGCGACGCCTGGTTCTTGAGTTGTTTCAGTTTCTTCAATGTATTGGGATATTTTCTTTTTTGATTTTGTTTCAGTCAAGTTAAGCTGATCTATTATAGATTCTTTTGCCTTATCTTTTGTTTTGATATTTCCATTCAGTGATGTATCTCTGTTTTTATTTTGTTTTTTTGCCTTGTTCAAGTCCTCGAGGACAGAATCGTAACTTGCTTGTATTTCCAAATTTTCACTGATGTCGGAATCAGATTCGGCATCTTCTTGCGCTGTAACTTGCAATGGGTCCGCAGTTTTTAAAGGATTCATCATGGATACATTTGTGTCATCAATCTCTACATTTTCTATAGCATCACTGATTTGAACCGTCGAGATATTCAAATCTTTCTGTGGAGTCTTAGGCTCTACTTTGATTGCTACTGATAGAGGATCACTTTTCTCTGTCACACTTTGATTATTTATCGTGATTTCTTCTTCTTTGGAATCAGCATTACCTTCCCAAATGAACTCTGAGAGCCGTTTAGTTTTCTTCTTCTTTACTAGCATTGACTTCTCCGCTTCAGAGTTAGTAACATCTAGACTGGAATCAAACAGAAGATTTTGCTTGTTAGGCTTATCCTTCTCTTCGTTATCTGACCCAAGCGTAGAATCTTCGAGACTGTTTATTTTTTGATGTTTAATTTTTTTAAACTTCGACTTAGAGTTCTTGAGCTTTTCTGTTACTGTGTGATCATTTATGGAAATTTCTTTCTCATTTAAATCATCATTACCTTCCCAAACTGACTCTGAGAGGCGTTTACTTTTCTTCTTCTTAATACGAATCGTCTCACCAGCTTCAGAGTTACTGATATCGAGACTGGAATTTTTCTTCTTCACCTGAACCGCACCTATATTTTCTGCTGAAGATTCAAGATGTTGATGCTTAGATTTTTTATCTTTTCCACTGAAGCTATCCGATTCGTTCAATTTATGACGCGATGCAAACATTTCTTTAGATGCCTTTTTTTGTTCTTTACGCTTGCGTTCGTCAAACTTTTTCTTAGATTTTTCAGACATATTTAGTTCATTATCACTTAAAGATAGATCATCCCCAGAGCCACTGAGCAAATCATCGTCTTCTTCATTTGAACTCACAAGGAAAGAATCTTTTTCGTAGTCAGAGTCACTTGAAATATCTTCTGATTCTATTGTTTCTCCTCTTTCTATAATTTCATGTTCCTTTTCGTATTCCAGATCTTCATCATTTCTACTGTCTCCCGATTCATAGTCGTCGCTAGTTTCTTCTGCTTGGTCATCAATCATTTCGTTTTTACTGTTACAATCATCAGCCATGTCATCGTCAAATGTGCCAGAGGAATTAGCAATAGTAAATATTATTTTTGGAATACTTTTTTTATGTGATTGATCATCTCCGCATGAAGGAGATGCATTTTTACTTTCGGGTTTGGCACTTATAATTGATGTGTTGATTTGCATTCCTAACTTTTGAAGGGATTTTTGTTGTAGCGGGGTACTTGTCAAACAATCCTGTGATAGGTTTTTAATATCTTTTTTTTCGGTAACATCTCGCATACTGACAGATTTGCATGATTCATTCGCGCTTTCTTTTGGCGACTTCAAGGTGTTGGTTACTTCATTTGAAGACATGTCTCGAAGTTGAGAAAGTACCAATGTGCTATTGTTTTCATTAGAACTACTTTCTAGATTTTGGTATTCGGTTTTAGATAGGGTAATAATACTTTTATTAGTTTCATTGTTTTCGCTTTGAGCTGCATCTGATTTACGTGAAGCATGTTTAGTCTCAACAATTGAGAGCGATGATTTCCTTCTGGATTCCTTAGGAATATTAATAGTTTTGTCAATATTGGCTGAAGAAGTGTTATGTAGATCATGGTGTTTAGTTTCTGATCCAGATTTTTTAGATATATTGATACTTTCACTAGTTTCATTGTTTTCGCCTTGAGTTGCGACTGATTGTGGAGAATTTTTAGTTTCAACATTTGAGAGTGATGATTTCCTTCTAGATTGTTTAGGAATATCAATAGCTTTGCCAATATTTCCTGAAGAAGATTTTTCTAGATCATGGTATTTAGTTTCTGATCCAGATTTTTTAGAATAATCGATACTTTCACTAGTTTCATTGTTTTCGCCTTGAGTTGCGACTGATTGTAGGGCATTTATAGTCTCAACTTTTGAAAATGATGATTTCCTTTTAGATTCCTTAGGACTATCAACGGCTTTGCTAATATTTCCTGAAGTACTACTTTCTTGATTATAGTGTTCAGCTTCAAATGTCGACTTGCTTTTGGATGTATTGTCACTTTTATTAGTTTCGCCTTGAGACGCGACTGATTTGCGTGAAACGTGTTGAGTCTCATCATTTGATAGTGATGGTTTTCTAATAGATTCATTATAAATATCAATTTCTGCAGCTTGAAAACTATTGGTTAGCTTAGGCGTACTATCTGCCGTGTTAGCATTTGAAGAAGCCAGTCGTTTTTTAGATTTATTACTAGGACTTTCGTTTACCTGGTCATTATCTTTACCTTTAGTGTTAGATTTCTGATGAGAGTACTTAGATTCATTAGAAGAGATGGATGATTTTCTTTTCGATTTCTTCGCATCATCAAAAGTAATCAAAGCAGTATTGATGTTATTGTTTTCTTCAGAAGGGCTGACAGACAACTTGGAATTATTTGATTCTTGCTGTAAGGAAGTTCTTTTAGATGTATCTGAACTTTCATTAGAATTAACGTCCGAAGTAGACAATTTAGGTTTTGAATCAGTTTGATCAAAACCAAGCAGGTTATCTTCTTCACTGCTTGAATTTTTTTTATCACAGAAGTCATTGAGTGTCACATTTTCTGGTATAGTTTCATCAATGTCCATTGGCTCAACCGTAAAGCTTTCACTGGGCGAAGACCTCTTTGATGTAAGTTGCTTGACAACTGGAACACATTGGTCATCACCATCATGCTGGCTATGCACATTATTTGGTAAGTCCATGGTGCCCTTCTTAATGCTACCACTATTGGAGTCAGAATCTTCTATAAACACCATCGACTTAATGTCTTTGCTAGGAGCCTTTTCAAGGACCTTTACAGTGTCTTTAGCATTCAAGGCATTAAGAGAGCTTAAATAATTCAAGTTTTCCTTGTTCTCGATAGAAGAATTAAAAGTCGAAGATTTATTCTCTGATGTGATTTGTGATTTCATATCAACTTTTTCAGTAATCTTAAGGCTTTCGTCGTGCGAATTGTGTTTCTCTTTTTGACTGTTACCGAATGATTTGGTCCTCTTCCTACTGCTCTTTTCATTCTTAGAACTTTCAATATCTGTCCAATCCACAGTCTTATTAAATACACTAGATTTCTTAGGATTATTCATCATCTCATTTATAAGATTGACACTACTAAGGGATAAGTTTTCTATTTCTGAGACTTCAACTTTATTTACTACACCATCATCTATATTTGTGGAAGTAACTTGAGCTGGTTTATCTAATTGAGACGTTTTATCTAAATATGTATCTGTAAGTATCTTATCATCATGTGCCAGGGTATCATGATTCTCATTATTTTCAATCTCAAGAATCTTTTTCCCTTTTTTATTTCCCTGTTTAGGTGTAGGATTCTTTCTGGAGTTAGGATATAGAACATCAGTTTGGTGAACATCTTTGGAAATTTCTTTGTCTGTTTCTTCAGTGATTGCTTCAGCGACAAGCGCTATTGGCTTTTCATTGAGGTGTGTAAGGGCTGAAATATTTAAAATTAATATACATTCAGATACTATTACTAGAATCATGTCACTGCAGGAAGTACCAGCAGGGTCACAGGGAACACAGAACGAAATAAGAATTTCGACTGTCAGAAAAATTACAAAACTAAAAATAAACTCATCATACTATATTACTACATATGTTATAAGGCAATAATTGCTGTACTGCGATGAAAGAGCCCAGGTACCTATCACATGGGCTTCTATGAGCCTATTTTTCTTCCAATTAATTTTGTTTCAATGTGGCCCAGGTCTGAGGTTGAGGGTAATTGAAAGGTATGCAATAAATAAAATACAATTATTGCACTTAATTAATACAATACATACATTTTTAAGATGCTCTGTAGAAAGTACATAAATCGTTATGATGTTTGCTTTATCAGTGGCATTTTTTGAAACAACTGTAATATCAGGTTCAAGAGGAAGGCTCCCAAGATACATTATCTTTTGGAACCAAAAATAAAACCAACAATCATACTTGCTGGTGGTTCTTAAATATGACTCCTAGTATATCTGTTATGTTGTATGAAGCACAGTAGTACATGTTCCAACATACCCTGTGCTACAAAAACCATCTCAATCTTTATGTAAAACATAATAATAGGTAATATTTTCTTGTTAAATGAATTACCAAATATATATATACCTGACATAGTTTAAATGTAAATTACCAGACGATATTTTTCATAAATCAGAAAACATTGTATGTGAATTCAGATGAAATGAATGCCGAAAATCAGATTCGCACACGACTCACACAACTTCATTTTGACAAATGAATGAGCATGGCCTCTTGCATGCTTGATTATGTGAATCAATCACAAGTGAATAATATAAAAAAGGCAAAGGTTATTGAAAGTGTTTCATTCTGCCCCGTGTTCAACTGTGCTCCCTGTGATAAAACAAGGACGCATTCATATTGGCATTGCTGGGATACAAAAGAAGGTGTGCGAGCTTTACAAAGAGGCTCTCTACAAGCTTAGGTACATTATTTTGTTTTGTAGGGTAAAAAATTAAATATTTCATACACATCTCCAATTACACTTAAATGATCTGTTAAGACGTACAGCTTTCTGTAATCATATGTACCTAGCTATATATAACACTGAATAATATTATAAATACACAAATTACTTTTTAAACACATTACAATGAATGCGTGATGATGATGAGGAACCGAAGGGCGTTATGATAGGATAATGCTTGTAATAGAATATTTTACAATTAACTAGATAGAAGGAAACTAAGAAGAGAAATTAGATCTACGTTACAATATGTTAGTTATGAGTCTGACACTATGTTATAATTCGTTTTCTGCATAATCTTTCCATAATTTGCACTACTGCTGATGATTAATGATATTTCAATTCAATAGCAGCACCAAAAATATTTTAAAAAGAATCAATAGACCCTCGAAACTCTGTTTACGAAATTTGTAAATACTGAGTACTAGTCGGTTCAAT
This sequence comes from Apeira syringaria, assembly GCA_934044485.1. Lineage (NCBI taxonomy): Eukaryota > Metazoa > Arthropoda > Insecta > Lepidoptera > Geometridae > Apeira > Apeira syringaria. The sequence continues at coordinate 5,548,509 of OW203665.1, read as the reverse complement.
TTTACATATTGTGATCACAAGTGCCACATAGTGTTAATAAAACAAATTAGTTACCAAGTTTCTCAACACTGGATGTTGAATCTTTTCTGGTTCTTCTGGTTGATTTTGTAGGTGTTGCAATGGTTTCGGTGTCACTACCTGAAGTTTGATGGAATGATTTGATATAATTCATAAGGTCAAAATGGAAACAGGTGGATGTTTATGGGAAAAACGAGAAAAAATAGAAACCTTATTTGATTACATAATTAGTACAACATAAAAGATGAAACACATAAAGGCAGAATTTCAATCAAAACATATAGCACATGGGAAAAAGCATCATGCATTGTGGGTGATCATTAGTGAATTATGGTGAAATGCATAATTTTCGAGACACCTGATTTCCCAATTATAAAAAAGTTACCGAGTTGAGAGTTTCTTCTAACTGCCCGTCTTGCTCGCGGCGAATCTAGCACGGGCTGTGCAGACTCAGTAATAAGGCTGGTGTTCGACCGAATCCTTGCACTTCTCCGAGACGGTGTGGGTGGCTTCTCTTCACTGGGCTCCCCAACATCGCGAGCAATCGACTTGCGCGCCCCTCGTTTTGGCACTTTGTCTGTCACTGTAATATATTTTAATAAAATTATGAATATATTTTTACCTATTGGGGCCCATTCCTAAAATAATAGCCAAGCGTTTCTTTCAACACATATGGTTATAGTGAAACATTGAAGCGATGATAGATCAGTGAGGGGAGCAACGGCTGACAAACTGTTATCAAATTTCCAGCATGGTGGTAGGGTACCTTCGGCTACCCGCTTGGCTTGTTACCACCCTCAAGTTTGAAAAACTGTCACCAAATGTATAGTAACATAATGTGTTCAAGCAGCATGTCTTGAGAGCCAGTGACCATTCTAGGTCTAGCTTGATCACATCAGTGACCACATAGTCACTGACCATCAAGTACACATAGTGGTCAGATGCTAGTTCTATACTGTATAAAAAAACATTACATATTTTTGGAAACAGTAGATAACACAAGACATAACTATATAACAGTTTTATACTTAAATAAAAATGTAGGTACTATTGTTAATATTAAATGCAGGATTCTTTACATGGTTATGTGGAGATGATTTAGGTTTCTGATATATTGACACTGTTAAGAGTGTTATAATCACGGATGATATCAAATCAAAACAATATCGAAAATCATACGTGTAGGTTTGATGACCGATATATTTGCACTGTTACAAGTGCTACGATCAAGGATGATATCTAATCAAAATTATTAAAAAAAATGTACTCATAGGGTTTATGACCAGAATATCCGCGCCACTGTGCCGATCCGTAATAAAAAGTAGGGAAAATATCACTACTTTAGTGAGCATAAATGTTTGTTCTCAGGGCTTTGGTGTTAGAGAAGAGGTGAAACAATGAATGTGAGGCTATGCCTTTCAAGACACACATGATCCTAAAGTGAAGGTATGAGTGTGAAAGTTTAAGCATTTTAGATTATTAATTTTAATAAATAATGCTCTCCTGACATGTATAACTCATTAATTCTGTCATAGCATGTTACTGGTGGACCAACATAATATCTAATGTCTGAATATACATATGTGCAAAAACAAGGTACAGAAAAACTATGTTGTCACACTGCCTAAATTGTTTGATAACAAAACATTTACCATTTTCATCTATTAAGTCCAAGGCTGGCTTTGCTAATCTTGAAGCCCTCTTTTTATTGGGTGTAGATGGAGTAGCAGGAGACTGTGTGGCTTCAGACTCAACTGACAGCCTTCTGCGCAACCGGGTAACTGAAACATAATTATATTAATTGTGATAACAATATTTATTACTTCATAATACACAATAAAAGTGAATAGTTCTAATTTAAATAATGGTGATTAAAGCCTTTGTATACCATATATTAGATTTCATAGATATCTTGTACAACAGAAAAAGCTTTAAGCCTAATGTTTCTTTGAGAAATTTATGTTTAACATTGAATGTATCAATTAGTGAAATATTGTAGCTAGTGTTTATTTTTTTCAATTTAATTAGCTAGATCATTATTGGTGATAAAAGTTTCATTCATTTCAAAAAAAATGAAGGAGTTTCCTTGAAGTAAAATAACTTGTCTTAAGGATTTTAGTTAGTTTCTCTTCAAGGCCCATTGATTTTTTTCCTACAGTGTATATTTGTGATTGTTCCATTGAAAAACACAAGCACTAACTGTTACTCAGAATCTCCACTCTTGGACTGAAAATTAGTATCTTATAAGATACTAACCCCCAGTCCAGGCAATAAAATACTATTTCTAATATGATATTACATAAATAACTAAACTTTTAGACAAAGACAACTATATAAACATGATATGAAAATACTAGAACAGTTGAAAATTGTAGTACAAGAACTGTACAGCTGTGCAAAAATGTGCAGCTGCAGATTATTGCAAGGATATAGGTATCCCTAGTATTAAACAGAATTAACAGTCAAATAATGCTGTACTTTGGTCCTATTATATTGTTTCATAATTTATTGTTTGTTGAGTTTATGAATGTCTACCCAGTGCATGCAATTGTACATAGCTACTATTATTACATATGCAAGTTACATATATAGTTATATTATGCAAGTTGCTTCAAGACTTGATGCAAGAAATCAAAAGAACCACACATTTCTCAGTTATATATATTTTAGTAACCCTTGTCTAACAATTTCATATTAGTTTAGCTCATAGTTTTAATTAGGGATGTTTATTGTTATGATGCTATTTTGCTAGAAATTTAAGGCCACCCTACATCTTGAAACTGCCTGAACACAAGGTTTAGCACAAAACAAAACCAGCATTAGTAGCAACTACTAGCTGAGCTGTTGGTATGTATATGTTATCATTTTATATTGACAATTGCATCAAATAGAAGTACATATATAGTGCATTAAGATATAGGATATGCATCATAGTCTTATTGTTGTAATAAAATAGCTGATTCAACAGTAACTCTGTTAAAAGATTTATTTCACATTTTTTATACTATTTGTAAATCATAAGTTCTGCTCAGCTGTTATTAATATGTTATTATGAAAATACACAAATTGATCAATGCATCAAATAGAAGTACATAGATTTTGTGATATGACCAGAACAGTCAGCATTATTAAAATGAGATTGTCTTGACAAAGATTGATGACTTGATGCATGTGCAGCAAAACTTTATTGTCACTATAACATGTTTTTCATAATATTCAATGTTTTGTTCACTATGTTTAGAGTCTTGTGTTGCACTTAATACTACATTCTGAACTTGTAATGCTTCAGGTAAAGTCACCCCATAGCAGATATATACCGGAAAGCAAATTATAAAAATATCCACTTTAAATAGCTCATAACCACAATAGAAATCTTGTAGAAAAGATATGGGTGCTATAACTTTGTCTGGCTTGTATCTCAATTTCATCTAATATTTCTAGAGAGAAAAATAAACCTAAATAAGAATGATGGGTGTAATTAGAAATACCTAGTTACAGTTTTAATCTCATGGATGTTTATTGATGTAATTATTTGTGATTATAAGTTTCGAGTAGCGTCATTAGTACCTAAGTAGTAGGTAAGCAGGCAGGCACTAGTATGCCTATGCATAGACGCAATACGTTTCGTAGGTAGTTTTTTTAAACGAATTGTTGCAGACATGATACTACATAAGTACATAGTTTATACATTTGATTGGAAACTTCCTTCCAAAGGAAGCGTGCTTGTATAGCTGAAATGCGCCAATAACCTTAGTTGTAAAATTTAAAATATATATTATGAATAGTAATTTAATGCAGTAAAATGTGGACAAGAGAAGGCCGCGTTGTCTTAGTGATAGATATGATAAATCATCAACTGCGTAGATACCATGCTTTCGGCTAACAGAAATAGGGTTGTTTAATTAAATTTTGTGGGTTAGATTGCTTACCTTTTACGCCTAATTCTTCTTCCATATCTTAAAAAATACAGAAACACAAAACACCTTTAACTTTTCAGAAACCACGTGCATCAAGTTAAACTGATTTTTAAAATTGGTTTGAGTTTTCAAGGAACAGCTGTTGAGACGCGGTGAATGAACTGTCAAAATCGACGCGTACTAAAGACATGGCAACATATCGACTTCCGTTATCAATATAAAAAATATAAATTATCGGAAATGTACGGTTTTCAAAGAGAATTATTCATTCAACTTTTTTCTTCTTGTGGCTCCAGACAGATCCACCAGCTCACATCGTCACCAGTGGCAATTATAATAATTTAATTGCACAAAGTGAGCATAAGCTAAAATAATTTAACACTTATATACATTTTAATGCTATGATTCTAAAAGTGGCAGGCACTTTACTCAAATTGCATTTAGATATAGTAATGAGTACTAAAGAAACAAAGATTTGCATAATATACACTATGTTATTATTATGGTTCCATTAGCTGCCCTCGCACACATTATAGATACTTAACGGCTCCACAAAATTTACACATTGTTACCTTAACATAGGTTTTCATATCAATATTTCCCGTGACCTACAAGCAATCATATGTTGTACCTTAATCATTAACCGACTTCAAAAAAAGGAGGTTACTCAATTCGACCGTATATATGTTTTTTTTTACGTGTGTTCACGGATAACTTCGTCGTTTATGAACAGATTTTGATTATTCTTTTTTTCGTTAGATAGAGGTATACTGCCGTGGTGGTTTTTGTGTTAAATTTCATCAAAATCGGACAAGCGATTTTTGATTTATACTCCAATAACTGAAAAGTGCTTCGCATATCTCGACAATATTATTTTTGCGGTTGAAGACATCGGAGAACACAATGACAATTGATCCCGTGAGTAGCAAAGGAAAAGAGTAAAAAAATTTTTTTAACAAAAAATGGAACCGACTTCAACACTCAAAAGTGTGAAATAACTTGTCGACTTCAACAAGTTATTTCACGGTTTTGAGTGTTGAAGTCGGTTCCATTTTTGTTAATTTTTTTTATTAATTTGATACTTAACACTATGCCCACGTCCCATCATACTTTTCAACCGTGCATATAGCTGAATAGTCTTCGCTAAGATTTAACATAATATGGGATGGTAAGTAAATAAGCGTGTTTACATGTTTTTCAATGTGAAATAAATAGTCTATAAAACGCCACACATCCGCTGTCAGAGCAAGGTAAGGCTTGGCCGACGGAGCTGCCGAACGCACGCCTGTATTAATATCTTTTAACGGTTATCATTTCGCACATAGGTACGAAATGTAACCGTTACAAAATATGAATAATACTAAATAGTTTCTGGATATGAATGAGGCTTGTGAGGGCGCAGAGAACCGTGGAGAACCGTATGTGTTATGTTGACGACGATCATAACTTGATACTATTTCTATGCTGTACATTTTTCTATGTAAAAAATATTTTGCTATAAATTTAACCAACATTAGATTGTTTGTTTTTATTTTCTGTTATGATGGTTTTCTTCTCACACAGACTACAGGATAAAGTATTCTACTATATCTGATATTTTTGACTTCGCATTTCATGTGTATTTAGTAAGTTGGAATAAATTGTTGGAATAGCGACAATTTTATAACAGCCTAGCTCGAAACTCTATCCCCGTTTCACCTTTGTCACACCTTAAAGAACAGCCAGCTCACTCTGTTGTAACGGCCGCCTCATAATCGCGTTTCGTAAAACATAGATTTCTCTATATTTCAAAAAATAAGGCGATTACGGCGAAGCGTCAGTGTGGCTAGCACCGCGCCGGTGGCCGAGAAGGACGATGCAGTGCGCCCGTTGTTGTTTGTAAAAATGGATACTGATAAAAAAACCAAGATGTTGCGGAGTGTACGGGTGGTTTCATATTTCTCAATACTCATAAGGAAAGATATGAGTATGTTTTAATTTTTAATTGCCTAGTACGAATTATTAAAGCTAAATTTATAGGAACGGTAAAAGCAATAATTGTAAGCGTAGGTACTCGTTAACCTGTGGCGTAGTTAGGTACCTACGAAAATGTGGTTGTAAGTAAATAATAACCGTCCAAGGGCGAGTCAAACTCCTGCTCCGAGTAATAGGTAGGTAGGTATACTTATCAAAAAGTTGTTTCTGTTCCAAATTGTCGCAATGGCTTGATTTTGATTATTTATTCGTTTACGCACAACGAGCTATGGGGAGGTCTATACACAAGGTTTTTTATTTACACTCAATAAAAAAAAACGTTACATTCGCCATTTAAGCATTCCCTACGCGATCGGATCAGAAATGATGAGATCCGCTGAAGAACGAAAGTCACTGACATAGCCCAGCGGCTTAGCAATTGGAAGTGGCAGTGGGTAGGGCACATATCTCGAAAAATCGATGGCCGTTGGGGTCGAAAGGTTCTCGAGTGGAGACCACGAACAGGCAAGCGCAGCATTGGACGTCCACCGACAATGTGGACGACAGGCGGATGACCAAGATCGCAGGAAGGGGCTGGATGCGTGCCGCTTCCAACAGGTCCTTGTGGCGATCAATGGGGAAGGCCTATGTCCAGCATTATACGTCTTATGGCTTGATGATGATTATGATGACTATAATATTAGAAGAGTTAAATTGCGGATAGTTTTAGTCGGCTCTAAATAACTTGACGACTTATTTTACATAAAAGTTACATTTTAATAAAAAGATCTAATTTTACTATTTTCAGCAAAAGATGTCATACTACTAATTTGGATATTATCTTAAGTGTGTAAAAACTTTTAGCGTGAGTAAAATCTTATGTTTCACAATTTTAGTTTTATTGAAGACTGGTCTTGTTCACATCGATACCTACTATAAAAGGTGTTGAAGCGCTAAATCGCTGCTATCCGGTTTTTAAATGATTGCCTAAAGCAAAAAGCATCCCGTCGGTTGCTTTTTAACCTAAAGAGTTGACTGAAAACATGCGGCACAGGATAAACATGCTATATATGTATATGTATCAGTGTATTTCCAGAAGGGAAGGAAGTAAATGATTTTCATACCAGCTCCATATTGACGAACCGCCAAGAATATGCATTTCATGTGATTCCATTACTTTGAAAGGTGACACCGAAGGAAGACCGGCCGAGTTAGGGTTAAGTGGGTCCGCACTTAAAAAGACATCAAGGGTACAGAAATGGCATTATATCTTCCTGATGACCCCTCTCCTGAAATTACGTTCAACGACGTTAACCCCATTCCTCCGGTTTTCACCTACCCTCATTTTGGATAAATAAGAAGTTATTGTGTAATAATAATATACTTAGCTGAACCGCCCGTGATTTTGCTATGATGATAGATCTTTGTGATACTTGTGTCGATGATTTTAAAATAATACCTATGGTTGATTATACCCAACTCAATTTGAAATATACATCCTTTTTGATACTTTTGGGTTGAAAAAAAGATAAGTCAAAGTGAGATCTGTATATATATATATATATATATATATATATATATATATAGTACAATAAGTTGTGGTCGCTAACCTGCAGCTAGGTATATACATATATAAGTAACCTGGAAGAATTTTAAGGAGGTACTAAAATCAGGCGGCCGCCGTTGCAGTGCGCTATTCGGTTTGTCTTCTTCTTCACTGTTGAATTACATTTCTGAATATTTACATTTTCTTTGAATACAGTTCTCTACATGAAACATAGGGTCGAGAATAAACGTCGTACGGTTTTGTTCTACGAAAACGGTTGATCTCCGCCGCTACCTCCCATCTATTGTCATCCGCCGCTTTGTCTACGAAAAACTTCTGTTCTCTCCACACAAAGCATGGTTTTCTACAATAGATTTAATAATTTTAGAGTAGAGGGGCGTAAAATATAAAATAGAATATTTTTTAACTATCCGGATATATAATGTACAATGCATTGTTTTGTTTTTTATTAATATTTTACAGATATTTATATAAATGAGAGATTTTTTTTATCATCGTGTCGTTGTCATCTTTGTGTGTATAACAATTATCATATATTTCTTAATTGCATTTAGTCCAGTCAAATAAACTTTTAAATCAAAATTTCAGTCTAAAGGCTGCATTTTTGATATTATGTAGTTTTAATTGTACAAAAAAATGTGTAAAACATTATTTGGTGCGCAACCACCGCCAAGGGTTGAAAATAAATTTTTGAATATTTCTCTTCGCAATTACTGGAAAATATTAAGAGTTAGAGAAAAAAGTTCAAAAGGAGATATATAAAACGTAAATAGTAGAAATATAAGCTAATTATGTCTCTAAAAAATCTTCCTCAGAACCCCTTTCTCTAACTTTTACCATTTTTGAGTAATTGCGAAAAGAAATATTCAAAAAATTTTTTTCAACCCTTGCCGGTGGTTTCGCACCCAAAATTCTTTACACATCTTTTTTCTATGATGTAAACTACATAATATCAAAAATGCAGCCTTTAGACTGAAATTTTGATTTAAAAGTTTATTTGACTGGACTAATTCTACTTAATTGTTTAAAAATTTATCTCTTACGCTGTCATTTTTATTCAATACATCCTTGTATTTAAAATAAGAAGGAAATTACCTATATATAGCAAGGGTTTATTTTATGACCACCATATTCACTATATTGCATTGGACGTCCTATGGCTGAGATGATGATGATGATGATGATGATGATTTCACTATATCGTCAGTGATAATGGTGTCGAAGGAATCCTACTAGATCCAGAATATTACTGACACTCAAGGATAGGTGTTTGAACAAACTGTAGTGTTGGCATAGGTAAAGCTAACCAGAGGGGCACTAGAAAGGGTGCTCTGATTTTATTTAGACCTAGACTCGTCACTTCTCGTATACACTTGTATTGTATTGTTACACCAATGGTACTAACATCTTAGAATGTACCTATAGGTACCTAATCAAAACCGTGGGTTGAGCTTTTAGACTTATAAGGCACCTCGTGAGGTCAGCCACAATGTTTACAAAATAGATATCCTTTAGATATTGTTTGTGCAACCTAAAAATATAAAAATGTAAAAAAAATTAAATATTTTAATATAATTATAGAACAAACTTGTATCCTTTCAACTGATTTTGAGACGTGAAATTGCTAAAAGTTTCGTACTTATTGTTACTTTTGGAATTACATTACTTGAAAGATTAATAAATAAATTAAGGGATTAAAGCTTGTATAAAACTCGGGCATTTTTGATGCTAGTAATCTTAAATTGATACAATATGCAAGTTTCATACTTAGTTATTATTTAAATGAAGTATCATAATGGACAGAATTAAAAATAAACTTTGAGTTTTGGAGGCATGGAGGGAAAGTCATTGGCATCTCGAGTGAGCAGCGCGACGAAGCTTTAACGCATACCATATTTCATATACTTACATACTTCACATATACATATTTTTTACACAATAGGGTAAAGCGTGGTTATAACATTTTTTGTTTTTATCTTCTGAAGGCGGAATGGCCCAGTGAGTGAAAGTGGTTCCATGGTAAGTACTAAAAAATAATAATACTAATAGTACCTACATTAAATAACATAAAAAGTGAGTACATATTGTTCGATTAGTCTATGTTTTTATTTAATTGAAATTAGAAGAAGTTTTCCTATGACTACGACTCTTAACTGTTCCACATTTAAAGTATTATTTAAAACTATTAAGTGAACTACTTGCGTGTCGATCCACACAATAAGATATAATATATTTAATAGACATAGATTTCCAAGAAGTGTCATTTTACTATAACTTAACCCATAGTGGGTTCAGTATAAAACACTTAGCTGCCCGATAAAAAATAATAATAAAAAAAAACCGGTTGCAATCCTGGAGTGCCAGCAGAAGTGAAAACTTGAACATTAAAGTTGTGCATTTTTGAATATTTTGCAATGGTTAGGGAATAATTTTGCACGAATCGCTTTATTTATCAGTATAAAAGTATTTATATATGTATAAGTATTTATGTACATTATTTATTATAATAATATTTATGTGGTAAAATACAATATTCAATTATTGCGCTATCGTACACAAACATGACAATAGGTATTTAAGTTTATTGATTTTATGTACCTACACATAGAATTAACATGATAACGTTTTTTTTGAAACAATGAAATATTTGCTCTTTTTAGTATCGCCGTTTTGATAACTGATATAAATAATACTTTTAACAACAAATAAAACTACCAACAAACGAAAATATTCCTTATTCGTAACAAGTTTAAGTTTAAAATTAACGGCGGTCTACTCTCCCTCCGCCTTACGAATTAGATGACGTCACGTTCTGACGTCCTGACGTTCCGACGCGAGGTCCTGACGCGAGATTAACATTTTTTCCCCATACAAAAGTACACAACGCCGCTAAAGAAGTTTTTACTTCAAAAATCAAGTGGAATTTAGTGGGTAATTAGGTGTTATGTCTACCTCAGATTGCTAGATAACATACATCTCAACTCAATCCCCGCACATCAATCTCTTTGTATGAAAAATAAAATTAACATTTTAGTACTACTAGTTAATTTCATAACTGTAGTTTTTATTTTTATCAAAGTACCCACTGGATAGAAAAAAATAATAATTCAAAACGTATCTTGAATATAGATCATGTGATATTGATAAGTACGGATACCTTTAGTATTATGTAGCAGCTATTGTGTATTTCAGCTTTGCCCGAATCTCACCCCAAGGCAAAGCCAAGCGTTATTGAAGAGCCTTACACAGCGCACCACTCCGGTCCGGATAGTAAGACTGGCTCACTCTACCATGAAATTGGTCCGTCACGTCGCGTCTCGCCTAAACGACGCGATAACTTACAAAATGTGCTCATCCACACTTCCGTCCTGGTACCCGCAAAACTTTCATATTAATTTTATACTGTCCTCGAGTGGAATCATTTCGCTGGTTGCGAGTTACGTTTGTCTCACATATATATATTTCACGCTTAATTACTTTCGAGGCATTCAATCTCGTGGTAAATTAAAATAGGCCCCTTCCCAATTAGGTTCATGTATTATATTTTGTTGTTTTCATTTGTAGTTAGTTACGAGTAGGTATATTAGGTAATTGATAGAGGTATGAAGGTCTAATAGAGACTAATAGAGGTACGAATTGATTTAGGGTATTTGTTAAATGGATATTGCCCGTGGGACTATTCGTATTTATTACAATCTATGATGAGTGTAGTGTTTATCAAACTACCCGCAAAATGTATTTTATTAATATCAGGTTACGGAGGGTAGCTCCGTAGCAGTCAGTCGATCATTGGTTACACGATGCGAAGAAAGCCGTTTCTTTTATTTGCAAAACGCCCCTAAACACCATAATGAGTATAAACAAACATGTATTATGGGTAGTAATTATGAGTGGAGTTAACAAAAATTTAAACGTCCGATTATCAATTAACCGCCGGTTAACTGTATGGTAAGAACTTAGAGAATTTACTAAAATGTTAGTGAACTCGATCTTAAATGACGTGATCCGTATAAGCTTTTTAATTTTATTAATTAGATACGTAAGGATAATCATGCTAAGAAAGGGTAACGTTAGTTTTTTTTAATACTTTGATAACTGAGTAAAATTGGCCTACTTATGTAGTATTATTAAATATGATTAAATATTGATTAAATTAAATATTTATTAAATATTAATTATGATGATAAACTGTATGCAAATCCAAATTTAAATTCTTTAGTATATGAAACTAATGATTATTTTTTGTTTTCGGTTTTAGTAGGCTTTCAAACTCTCCGCAAGCAATAGTTCCTTAAATCCTTTATAACGTCCCATCGGTATCTACTATTTGAAATTAGAACTATTTTTACAATTAATCAAAGAGACGTTTTTAGTAATACAAATACAAATAGTTAAACCCTCTGTCATGCGGTCACAATTTGGATGATTCACCGCGCTAGTGGTACTCAAATACTGATTACTTCCGTAGGTACTTCGGAGGGCGCATGAAGCCGTCGTCAGTACCAGTTGTTGGATAGGATGACAGTTTTCAGACGTCAGAGAGACATCCAAGACGTCCTTGGAGTCTGAACACTTTGACATTGAGGTCATTAGCCTGTCCACCAACCCTGATTGGCCAGTGCGGTGGATTATAGTAGAGGAAAATTCGTGTCCCAGAGCAGTGGGGACGTTATGGGCTGATTATAAGTACTTATTTTACCGAAATATTACAATAGTTCCTTTTGTTAAAAGGCTGCCTCATGAGAATCTCTCATTCTCATGAGTCAAGCAGCCTTTTAACAAAATTTGTCAGACGTCAGACCATTAGCATATCTTTCTTTCTTTGTTCTTATCCCCCATTAAGTGGAACGGGCTCAACATGTTTTTCTCTTCCCTTCTCTTCTATCATTAGTCATCTCAGTACTCACACCTTAAGACCATTATCTGTATCATGAGTTGATAATGCGCTAAAAGCAAAATAAATTTACTTAAATAAGAAAGTATTTCGTTATTTCTGAAACTTTTAGACGGTGTAAGTAGATGTATAAAACCCTTAACATTACCGGGAACAAAATAACGGGGCACAATCTCGTCATTTGGTTGTTTGATGTGCTCCACTCCAGCTTTTTGGCTTAATGGCGGAATAAGCTCCGTAGAATGGAAGGAATGCGTCGTCGAGTGTGTCGAGGCGGAGCTACGTAGATCGATGGTGAAATGCTTTGATGTTGGTAATTACCCACCGTTTACTTATGGAGGTTAAGTGGCGTGTCGCATGAAGAATTCAATTATAATTCAGCCGTTGGTGGAAAAAACAAACATATGACTACATATATATAGTCATATGTTTGTGTCATCCACTAACGGCTGAATTCCATCCCGTCTCGCAGTCTGGAGCACGAAACAATTTGATTTCGTGATATCGACTACGTGTAAGTACCACGCTATACCCGTAAAAACAGTGTAAAGGTTTCAGTGCTGTTTGAAAAATAATGAAAGCAAATTTTATTACAAAGGGACATTTTAATAGCGGAAAACCATGTTAGTTCTTTTATTAACGCTGCTTGCGTTATTAAAAGACAAATAAAAACATTACTTTTATATTTCATATTAACTGAAGCGATGATGGCTCAGCGGGGGAGCGTTGGCTGTCAAACTCACGGACACTGGTTCGATCCCCAACAACGGCTTGAGCTTCCGGTGAAGGTAGGGTAATTTTGAGTATCCTACCACCACGCTAGCTACCACCCTCAAGTTTGAAAAACTATCACCAAACACATAGTGTGTTCAGGCACACAGGCATTCTTGGTCTATCTTGGTAACATCTTTGCCCACATCGTCACTGACCGTCAAGTGAGATAATGGTTAAACGTTAGATCTAATACAGTATATAAATAAAACTATAACATAGTTTGGAGACAAGTTCAAAAAACCCAAACCTTCTTTATAATTCCTTTATCACGGTATGGGATCTAAAATAAACATACACATATCATTATTATTAATATGACTTTTAAGTGATTTGCATGACTTAGGTCTTAAAATCGTCTTGTATCTTGTTTTTATTGTAAGTGTTATTGTAACTGTATGTGTGCCAATGCAACAAATAAATGTGTATCTATGTCTATGTTTATGTCTAAAATATGTTGACTAAGTTTTCACAAACTTATCAAGTCATTCAAGTTTAAATTGCGATAACACACCATAATTATATGCTCCAACTTCCAAGGTACCAAACTATAACATACACACACTCGAGTTACATCGGTTAACTTTAAAATCGTATGAGTGCAGGGCTGCGTTCGAGAGCGGCTTCGGCCAAGCCATATCTTGCTCTGACAGCGGCGTTCACGAACTCAATTAAAGCATCATGACCGTTCATGTCAATCTGTCAGAGCAATTTATGCTCGACGAGACCTTAATCTTTCTACCTCTAGAATCGATCAAATCTTGGTCGGCGGTCACAAGTGACATATGCAGTAGTAACTCTCATGTGATCCATAAACAATGTAAGTTCTTCTTCTTCTTCTGTAACCTGCTATGAATTAGCCGTTCATGAGACATCAATCAAATATTGGTCGATCAATATTTGGCCGACGAAGCACCTGAACGCAGCCCAGAGCGCACGGGCCCGGCGCGGGCCAAGTTTCCCGTCCGTTCGCTCGGATAAAGTACAAACAAGGTACCTAGTTATGTGGAAAACTTAGTTTCAAACATGTACGTACTTATCAAGAATATCGTATTTTACAGTTAAGATTGGTTCTCTTAGAGCTAGAGTTTTGCAAACATTAAAGGTTATATTACTACGTGTATAGATTGAAATTTTGGCTGTTGCTATTATTATTTCCAGTGGAATTTATTGAACTTGTGAGTTAATTGGAGAGAAAATTGGGAGATACTTTAGGTCACTTTAAGAAGACTACACGAAAAGTGACTTCATTTATCTTCTTCTTCTTTTCTTTATCCCACACTAGGTGGGTTCGTAACGACATATTTTTCTCTTCCATTCTCTTCTATTATTAGTCATCTCAGTGAGCACATCTTTCACAAACACATCACTCTTCACACAGCATTCTTCGGCATTCCTCTACCTCTACATTGATCCACATTCATTTTTAGAACCTATTCTTTTTTTTATATATTTTCATCCCTCCTCATGACATAGAACATCCACATAGGACTCACCATTGATTTTCACAAGGACCGGATTGCAGCGGCCCGCACATGTTTCCGTATACAAATATCCTATGCGCTATTCCAGACTATTATCTCTGTGCTTAATTTTATCTAAATCCATGTAGGCACTCTGGCATGATTGAGCAACATCCAAACATACAGCATAACATATAAATAACAAATAAAATTACATTATTACGACCCAGTTTATTGATATCAAAAATACAATTCATAAAAAAATAACATAACAACAACTGATACTACTAATAATAACTTAACTATAACTAATGGTCAATGCACACTGAAAACCAGCGCCGTGGGCTAACTCACGGCATAATGCTGAGCTCTGATCTTTTCTGGCAGTACTGCATATGACAGCAGTCCGACATGCATACTGATTTGTTTTTGTGCTACTGTTATATAAGTATATAACAGTATATAACAGTATAATTATATTATTCCATTATATTAACCATCTAGTTCGTATTTTATGTTGTTGTGTGCGGTTCTGTCTTGAATAAATGATTTATCATTTCATTTCATTTAATATTCTTAAAATATTTATTATTTGCAATATTAATTTATATATAGTCTGAAGTAGGATGGGATGGATACCGTGCGTGCAAGCTGTATCTCTATATGCGTAGTAAGTGGAGAAGTGTCTCTGAATCCGACTAATATTATAAAGACCAAAGTTTATATGTGTGTAAATGTGTATGTTTGTTAATGCTTCACGCTCACACTTGCGCCGATTTCGATGAATTTTGGTATGGAGATAGTTTAGATCCTAAATTAACACATAGGCCACTTTTCATCCCTAAAATAATTGATGTTCCCGTGGGATAAGCAAATAATTCAACAATCTCTGTTACTCCTTCAAACCTTACTACCTTATCTCTACCTTACTTCGCTAGAACGGCTGTAATGATTTCGGTGAAATTTGGTATGGAGATATGTTAGACCCTGGAATAACACTCTGAAGTATCCTGACACCATGCTGGGAATTTGATAACGGTGTAACCTTCACCTGGAGCTCAAGGCGTTTTGGTGGGGATCGACCAGCGTCCGTCAGTCTCACAGCCGAGCGACGCTCCCACCGCTGACCTATCATCGCTTCAAAATTACTTACAAGTCATAAGATGATGTTGAAATGTTAAATATGTATATTTCCAATCTACATAATTTTACAAAAAGCTCCCAAGTTTAAATAACCAGCTCCCTTTTTCCACAACACATGCTTGGCGGAAAGTAATGGCCGTTGTATAAATCTCGTCGTCGCATCGAGAGGGCGCCACCCTCAGACAAAGCCTTATTTATTCACAAATATTTGTTTGCTTGCCGAGATCATCTCGCCGAGGGCCCATGCGCCATATTTACGGCTTTCTTGGAAACGGTTCTACTGTGTTCATTTATTTAACACATCGTCCGATTTAGCTCTTGTATATATTTATATAAAAGGAGTAGCCCAGTTTGCCTTGGTATATATACTGATGCGCAGTTGGTAGCACTCTGCCTTCTGAGCCGCTGATCCCGGGTTCGATTCCCGGACAGGTCAAACATTTGTGTGTATGAACATGTCTGTTTGACCTGTCTCTGGGTGTGTATATATATAGGTATGTATATAAGTATATATCAGTCATCAGGTTACCATAGTACATACAGGCTCTGCCTAGTTTGGGACCTGAAGACCTTGTGTGAATGTTGTAAAAAAAAAAAAAAAAAAAAAAAAAAAATTTCCCAGCATAAAGAAGAATAAAGACTAAATTTAAATTGAGAATTCTACGCAATTATGGTTTCACGGAAGAGCGCTTATCTCTCTTTTTCGTATGGTTTGTGTATGATTTGCATCAGCGGAGAAATTAACTTTAAGATCATGATAAAAATGGACTCTTCGACGAATCGCAATACAATATCAGACAGTCAGTCGCACTACACACAGAACTGATACACCACTATCTCAATGTGGCGATAGCCGTGACGATGTGGACAAAGATGTAATCACGATTATATTTAAGTTAGTTAAACAAGAGTCTAGGCAACCTTAAAATAATTGCAACATACAATAATTGCAATATAACTTACCCCGCAACTGAAGAACAGAATCACTACATCTTCTTGCACTTATTTTCATAATTACAATTGGTTTATAAACAGTTTTTATTCAAACCTCAATGCAGTCGGATCGTAGTCTAAACTTTAATCATCACTGGTTTTATTTGTTCTAAGGATTTAATGAGAAAAGGACTACTTTCAATTTCCAACTCGTAGGTACTGTCTATGCATGTGCAGATTGTGTAAAGTCTATTCTCGTTTATCTAGTTAGTCGGTTCATAATTCAATTTGCAACTGCGTCACTCTCCGCCTAACAATGTGCATTTATTTATGTGCACATACAATAATTATTCGAGTTTCCATATAGGTATCTAAGTATATAGGTGTTTATGTAGGTAAAGGGCCGATGCCTTTCTTCAAATAAAATCTAATAATAAAACGAATAACTAATTTCAACTACTACAATAACATTTCAGCAATCCAGTAGTTGTTGTCAACAAATATGTAGATAATAAAATGCTCTAGCTCGCTACCGGTTGGCAGCGTGCCCAGAATGCTAGCAGCATTGTCACGTTGAATCGCAATGCTGATTCGTTGAGTCAATGTGTGCCACTATTTTGATTACGCGTTGCATCGATCAAATGCTCTGTTATATATGAATGTAGGAGCTTCTTGAGATTCAATATTTAATTTATATTCATAATAGCTGCGTTTTGTGCGCTCGCTTCATAATTTTCCCGTCATCTCTTGAGGACCAGCAGTAAATTAATCATAGACTAAAAGCTCATGCATATATTTTTTTTTTAAGAATATATATTACGATTATATAAAGCCTTGGACGTCCTATGGCTGTGATGATATATGTATATGTTGATGAATAACTCCGACAAAGACGAGCTGTTTTAAGGTCACGGTAGGAAGTTGGGTGTAGGTTATTTTCAACGTGTAATTAATGGAGAGGTAATCGATGGAGATCTGATCAATGGATGAGCATATTTTTTTTATTTTTTTATATATTTTATAAGTTTGCGTTTGACAACTGTCTCACCTGATGTTAAGTGATGACGTTGTCTAGGATTTAGCACGCAAGCCTAGAAGGTACCTATTCACTCGCGACTTGAAGACTCCAGGATTGTACATCTGACATATGTATGTATGGACATATGTACATACATACATATGTCCTGCTGTGGAGGTCATTAGGCTCTAATGATGATGACGTGTGTTTGGCTATAACTTGTTTAGGATGGGAAATTTCTCTTTCAATAGCAGAAATATAGAAAAACTGCCGTCGGAACGATTTCCTTTTGTAACATAGACATACCTCACTGATTTAAGCGGGTAGGTACATACGAAAAAAAAATTCACAGAAGCTAGGCAAGTTGAGTTTTATGTTATTACAGCTTATCAATGTACCAAAAAACAAACGGAAAAATACTACGTATATTTTAATGTATGTAACTATATGCGATATTATATATCTATACCTATGATCTATACTAATATTATGAAGAGAAAAGATTTGTATGTAAATATGTTTGTAACGAATTGGCTCATAAAGTGCTGGACTGATTTTAAAAATTCTTTCACCATTGGAAATCTATATTCACCCTGAGTAACATTGACTATATTATATTTTCAAAAAATTAGGGATCCTTAAATTTTTTAATTTTGAAATGTTTTACCCGTGCGAAGCCGGAGCGGACCGCTAGTTATATATATTATACTAGCTGCGCCCCGCGGTTTTACCCACGTGGTGATGATTGATGAAAATGATGATACAGAAATGTTGCCTATGTGTTATTCCGGGACCTAACTTATATATTATAAATTATACATATATAATTTCATTCATATCGGTGCAGCCTTTCTGGCGTAATTGAGTAACCAACATCCATCCATCCGTCCACACAACTTTCACATTTATAATATTAGTGAGATGAGATAATACAGCTATATGCGTAGTATATATACATGCTTATCTCAAGTTATTCTTATCTAAAACATTTCCCCGGCGACTCGACATGAGTGACTGAACTAAGTAGAAATGTTTCCGTCAGATGCACTCGTTTCGTCGTGCACTAATCTTGTAAGAAGAACTCATTGAGTTGCTATCATCTAGATATGTTTTGGCGGGCGATCTAACTTTAATAAAATATGTGTTCCATATTTGTACTTGTAATGGTAATTTTTTTTTTTTTGAAACAGAATGTTTCCTTTGCATTAAATGTGGGTAGGTACATGGTGGAATATTTTTTATAATACAATGCCTACATTTTGCTGAAAACGCAGCTTTCAAATATGAATTGTAATACTTTATTAGATCTATATCATTTGAA
This sequence comes from Apeira syringaria, assembly GCA_934044485.1. Lineage (NCBI taxonomy): Eukaryota > Metazoa > Arthropoda > Insecta > Lepidoptera > Geometridae > Apeira > Apeira syringaria. The sequence goes on along the minus strand of OW203665.1, from coordinate 5,529,511 downwards.
AAAACACATTGTACATACATACGGTTATAAATGTATAATTATAATTAGCATAATTCACAATACAGTCAATTTCATAATTCCTGATTAGAGTAAAATAATTTAATTTTGAGCCAGTTTAACAAATCTCGTTAAAATATTGTTTTATATAAAGTTCTAACAAATATTGGCAGAGCATTATAAATCTTAACGCACAAAGCATTGCATTGCATGATAATGTGGGTTAAGATATTTATTTCTCAAAAGACTTAACATTACTTACATGAGAAACTTACTACTACAATTATAAAACAATTTGTTGGGCTTAACGTAATAAATGAATATTAACATTACAAACACAAATCTGGGTTCGTGTCACAATAATGATTACCTGCAACAAGTAAACAAAGCGTTCGGACTGTAGACCACTTGGTATGTCAAACTCGCTCTAGTACAATGTTTAAACCTAGGTCCTGATCTTACGCAACGTGAAGTGTGATATTAAAAAAAAAGAAAAAAATATGTTTCAAACATATTCCCATAGTATTCAACACATAAAAGAATACCAGGGTTTTATGAAACCGCGGGCCGCTATGTTCGACTGAATTCTAACATAAATAATGACATTAGATCCTTTACGCCTCTTAAGAAAGAACATTATCTCAATGTTTTAACTTCATGTAAGTGCGGAGTTTCGTGTAATTCAATTTGAATGCTTCACTTGCTCGGAATGTGCCCCATTCATTAAATGGCTTGCACGAACTCTCCAAAGAGCGGACTTCAACTTTCCTCATTGAATCGGGAACGTTTTGTTCTTTTCTTGTGATGAAAATGTTACATTCCTTCCTAGTTAGTAATCAAGACCGCAAAAATGGAAATTGTTGTTCATGAATTTAATTTGATATACAGCTTATTGTTTCGCAGTTCTTTCATTGTTTACCCGAGGTTAAGCTGATTTTTAATGATAGCCGTCTGTTATTTATGAAAATAAAAAATCATATTTCAATAGTTCAATTAAAATGTTTGTTGTTTGATTCGGCGATTCACAATACTGCAAATGGTAGGTCTCCGTTAGATAGATGACCCAATTTTTTACAAGCTGTGACAGCATTGGAAAAACAGGGTTGTCGTTATACAAAAAACTCCTACTATCTTCGGATTTCTTGGGATACAAACCATAAAGGTCGTGGCTCAATGATCAGTAACACTGACTTTGGAACCGCGAACCCGGGTTCGAATGCCAGCTGGGGCAAACACTTCTGTGATGAGAGATGTTTGTCATCGGGTCTTGCGCGTTTGTGTATTGTGATTGTGCGTGTCCATGCCTCCCGATACACGGTATCCTGGTGAGGAAAAAAACAACACTAATTTTAACCAATCTCTAGCATCCAAGATGTAGTTAACGTAAAGATGTCGCTTTCGTTCTTCTACGGATCTCCTCGTTTCTCTTCTTTGTCGTTACACTCTTGGCAGAGTGGTCGTGGTCGTCATGACAGGGGTGGTGGCGAGCTTCACAATTCGTCGCCATTCCTCTCGCACTGTCGCTTGCCTGGTGCATTCATGGAGTGGACCAGACTCCTCGTTTATGATATGATAAAAAAAGAGAGTGAATCCTGGAGTTTAAAAATATTATACCCAAAAAGAACTTATCATTTTTTCTAAATAAGTATGCCGAAGTTCTACGCCAACAAACATTAAAAAAATGCAACCGATTTTTTAAGACTGGTAACAGAAGACACGTCTTTGCCTAGAAATAATATTCTGAACATACCTACATGGATTAAAAGGATTTGGATAAACCTATTACGTAAGTTTAAACAAAACATATCGAAGCGGTCAGTTGTACAAATTTAGAATTACATAATGTGGTAATTGACGTAACGTAACTGCGAGTAATAGCGTACTGGAGAAAAAATATAGAGACGTTGGCGTACTGTCATTTTGCGAACTGACCAGGAGTTCATAGTATTGCCATAACTATAAAATCGGCCAAAGCCTCGGTTTCAGACTAATATACTGAACTTAACAGTACATTTTCTTTCGCCCTTATCTAGCGGTACCTAGTCGTTATTACATGCATAAAACAAGGCAGTTTGCGGTACTTTGCGATTATAGCTGTTTGTTGATTGATACATTCCTATTTTTTTTACAGGGTACAGATCTAGCAGTGGACGTCTACGGGGGAAACTGTTTCACCTACATTCTCTCGACAACTTTAGACCACATTGTGGTGGAATAATAAAATTCCTACACATTATACTTGTCTGTAACATTTCCTCTAAATCGCATTTCAAACTAAATCTCTCAATCGCAATCGCAGCCGGGATTCGAACCATGGGTTCTCAAGGCGGTGTCACAGTGCATTGAGCTACGATGACCGTCAAAGTAGACACCTTAGTTACTGGTATATACGGTTGTTGTCGTAATGTAGCATCACCGCACTATGTAAACCGCTTGAGCTCTTGAAAGCTGTACTTTAAATTAAATGATGGTACGATACTGGCAATGCGGGGAACGCTGGGCAATCGTCTTGCGGGTGTAGCGGTTTAGTCAGAATGGACGAGCGCAATGCTTATATGAAAGTACTTGCTTCATATTTCATTACAATGTATTTGGATTAAATCATAGATAATGTAACTGTAAATATTTTTTTTATAATTTTGTTTTTTTTTAGATGACATAATATGATTTTAATTGATTTATTTAATTGTAACTTAATGTAATCTGTGATTATTTATCATCGTAATTGTATTTAATAATACTAATGTTTTATGTCTCTAATTCTAATGTTTCTACGAGTATAACCTGTCAGGATTACTACATAAGAAGCGAAATAGAACATACCGTTTATAACATTTATGTCATTAGGTATACTCGTATCTTGTCGGCCAAGTAGAATACCTCCATAATATTAGTATTATAAGCCTTATTTATGTGTCAACACTAAAAAATATAGCAGTTCAAAAATATAGCTGGTCGGCTGAGGCGAGCTTTTGTTTCTGCTGGGGTGCCGTCTGTTCTGGAACCTCCAGGATTGTGTCGGTCGGATGGCAAGCGTCCAGATGGGTTGACGCTAATCCCCTGGCAGCGCGGGCGGTGTATAGTCTGGGACGCTACGTGTGTGTGCACGTTTGCAGCCTGTCATTTGTGTGGGTCGCAGCAGAGTGCTGGGGACGCGGCGGAAGCCGCTGCAAACATCAAGAAGCAAAAGTACGCCAATTTAGCAATTCCTTATGACTTTGTGGGTTTTGCGGTGGAAACGGCGGGCCCATGGTGTGTAGAAGCCAAAAAGATAATCGCTGAGATTGTTACGCGTTTACGAGAAAAGGGGCGGGATCCCCAGGCTGGATGGTTTTTAACACAGCAAGTGTCAATAGCCATTCAGCGCGGGAATACCGCCGCTATAATGGGCACGTTTGGGCAAGGGGCATTTAGGGGAGGTATTTTTGACTAAGCGTAGTCCTACGCTTCTTGACTTTATTTATAGATGACAATAAATATTGACATGAATAAATAAAAGTAGTTCAATAAAGCACTATTTTTAATTAGTAAACTACGTCGGATAATCTCAAAAGAATTAAGAAAACATACGAAATATACACAAAAAATTTCATAAAAATCAGGCGAGCCGTTTCGGATGAGTTCGATAACAAACTTTATGACATGAGATTTGTATAGATTATAAGATATATATATGGTAAGAAGATATGAAGTTTATAAAATAAAAGACTAAATGTTCTGTATACCACGCGAGTGGATTCGCGGTCTCCTAGGTTGACATACAGTTTACTGTGAAATGGATCAGCTTACAGAGATGAGTCGGGGCCCATATTCACGACACTCACAACATCATTATTATTCTGTTCTGTATTGTTTTGTATGTATCACTTGTGTAATGTGTGTTGTGAGTGTCTTGAATAAATGTGGCTTCTTTCTTTCTTTTCTTTACATAGAAATATTCTGTAGGGTATAGTTTTGTAACGCGTAGGTCTATGCCATAACCCGTTGTTGGTCACAAAATGTATCTTCCGAATTCCGCCGACAATATATTTGCAAGACATGATTTAGCTGTGTCGATCGCCACGCGTGTGATTCGCTGAGTTAAACAATGACAGGATAATAGGGCTACAAAATCATGATCACATCTCGGGGAGAACTCTCTATGACCTGTAACCAGCTCCACCAATTAATCAACCGACTGTGTTCAAAACTTGTTAGGCAATTGGTTTGATTAGTACTCGAGTTTGCAAGCCGCAAACACGTCTTGTGCCCGCATGTTAACAACCACTATCGTGTGGGTATCTACTAGGCTAGCTACTTACCCATGTACTATACTTACAGTGAATATATTTTACCTTAAAAATACTCGTCCTTCTCCTTAACGTGCTGTTAATCCTACTAATATTATAGATGCGAAAGTTTGTGTGTATGTTGTGTGCTGTGCCGTGGTGGTACCGGCCTAGAATAGTACTCCCCCATCTCTTCTCGTGGGTGCCGTAAGAGTCGGCTAAGGGATCACGTACCAGAAGGTGGGCAGCAGCGCCTTCTGAGGATTGTAAATCATACTGCGCTCGTCAACCCGCATGCCAAGCGTGGCGAGTATTGGCAAATCCCCCCTATATGGGGGAAACATATGTCCAGCAGTGGACGCACATGGCTGAGAGAAGAAGAAGAAGTGTGTATGTTTATTACTTCTTCACGCGCTGTAGCCGTTTAGCTACACCGATTTTGATGAAATTAGGAATGGAGATAGTTTATACCATGGATTAACACATAGGCTACTTTTATCCCGGAAAAAGTATAGCTCCCGTGGGATAATTGAGGTAGCGGGAAAACCGTAATCCACGCAGGTGGAACCGCCGTGCGCTACTAGTATTTACATAAAAGGCAAAAATTGTAGAAAAGCTTTCCTTTATGTACGTGTATGTGTATGTGTATTTTGTATTGTTTTTTTTATTTTACTACAGATTCAATTAAATATTGACGAGATTTCGTATATTGTATCTATTGGCATAACATATCAAGGGAGTAAATATATCGTAGAATTTTGATCGAATATTCTTTCGAGCGCTAGCACAGCTCTAATAATAGAAGAACAATACCACACTTTTTCACCAATAAATAACTAAAAGTATACTGTAGGTACATCCCTAATAAAACATATTACTTAATCACTTAATTGCCTGTAGGTATCATCAGTATATACCACAGTATCATCAGTTTTTATTACTATGTAAACATAGTAATAAAAACTGATGATACTGTAGGCATGAAATTGCTTAAAGATGCTTGAATACACTGCGTGCATGTCAATGATATCAATGATATTATATGTTTATATGAGGTAGATGTCGCACAAGCGGAAACTGAGGCGGCAAAATTAAGTCAATTGTAGTAATTTTCATTATGATGCATATTTCAAGCGCAAGTCTAAACATATAGCTATCCTTTTCTATATTATTTGTACCGTATACATACGCAATTATATATGTTGAAATAAATATCTTTGTGTAGATTTTGTTTGACGTTCTCGAATAAAGCTAGCACATAGCTAGTCTTGTACATATATGGCGATTCTTTTGAAGTCTAGTTTGATTTGATTGAAAAAGTTACTGTGTAGTTTACAAATAACTGTCACAATTTGGGTCTGTGTACAAGTGAAAAGCATTGTTGGTCCCAAACAATTAAAGGATAAATAATGTTTTTCGTTGATGTTTCAAATTCTATTTGAGTACAATAAATGAAATTGAATTTTAATTATATTCTTTATTCTAATTAATATACCTTACTTAATAAAGAGGTAAAGTTTGTGAGGTTGTATAGTGGTTAATCTACTGAACCGATTTTTAAAATTCTTTTGCCAATAGAAAGCCACGTTATTTGTGAGTATCATAAGCTCATCATCATAACCATACGATAAAGCTATTCTGTCGATGATTAGAGTAGATGTTAAGTTATCAAATACATACACACATACATATATTCAGGTTGGGGTAGGGCGAGACCACAGTCTTCCAGTTGCTACGAGTTGTGAATTATCACCATTATACGTAATAATATTGTAACAACGAATCAAGTGTTCACGTGGTGAAATGATAATATCGCATTCGTTGTTGTAACAAAGGAAAATTAATTATATGGTGTATAATTTATGATCCTACGCAAAAGCTATTCCATTAATAGCACTTTGTTAAGTAGTGTTCTGCAGGAAGCGTGTAACGTTTTTGTGGTTCTTACAGGACCACAAAAACGAACTTGTATTTTTTGTAAGCTAATATGCGCTGTAAGCCGTCTGTTCATAGAGCGGATTCTGAGGGCGAGCTGCGGACACTCGACTCTGCAAACCAAACTGTGGCAAAATGTACATTTTGAACTGAAAGCTTTATGGGAACATTTTTTTGTTTTGATATACGAATATTTAGGAAGCCGTGAACAGGCTTCTGACGGGTAGCATTTCCGTGATGGAAATTATATCTGTTTCAAAGATTTCTGGTTACTGAAACGAAATTGGTTTTTTGTGTGTTATACTTTTACGCACTTTTATTGTGTAATTTTGCTTCCTTGTATATTGTAGTTATACGGATTGTATATCAATATTTTGCACCATGTATATAAAACACAAGACTGCCACTTCCTTTGATAAGCTTTCGAAAGCAATATCAGCATAAGTTAAGAATCAAAAGTAATTAATATTTAAGTTATACGTAATTAAACCTAAAATCCTGGACATATATGATACTGTGGTAAAAATGCATGAACATTGTGTGAACCTCTTTTGTTTATTTCATTTCAAGTACGCAAATAATATTTTGCCCTCATTTAATAGATGATATGTGAAAAAACAGAAATAAAGACCATGCTGAGTAGGTTCTACCCGAAACTTATAAACAGTTGCGGAAACGGGGAGCATTTTATTAGATGATATGTGGAAAATATATGTGATATGCATTTAAAATATATAAAATATATGTGATATATAAAATATAAAAATGATAAAATATATGTAAAGATAAAATAAAAATAAAGATAATAGATAAAATATATGTAAAGATAAAATATATGTAATATATAAAATATATGTGATATGCATTTAATAGATGATATGTGGAAAAACAGAAATAAAGGCCATGCTGCGTAGGTTCTATACGAAACTTATAAACAGTTGCGGAAACGGGGAGCATTTTATTTAAGTACTATATGCGCTTCACGTTTTTACCCACGTGGTGATGAAAAACGGTGATGACGAAGATTATGAAAATAAGCCTATGGGTTAATCTATCTATGGAATAAGAAATCTCCATACCTCATAGAAATCGGTGAAGGCGTTTGAGCGTGAAAACGTAACAAACATAAACTTTCGCCTTTATATAATACTAATAGCGCCCCGCAGTTTCACCCGCGTGGAGTGCGGTTTTCCCGCTACCTCAATTATCTCACGTGAACTATACTTTTTCCGGGATAAAAGTAACCTATATGTTAATTCAGGGTTTAAACTATCTACATACCAAATTTCATCGAAATCGGTGTAGCCGTTTGAGCGTGAAGAGGTAATAAACATACACACATACACACTTACAAACTGACACACATACACACATTCACACAAACTTTCGCATTTATAATATTAGTAGGATGCAACAACACGGTAAAATTCCCAACGGGCCCAAACTAGGCATAGCATCTTGGAGACCCAAGTAAGAATTAACAGTACAAGCTTAAGTCGCGCGTAGGTACTTAACATAAAAATTGATGAATCTATCCAAAACCTATCACTAAATTTATTCCTATACTGAAATTGGGAGTCCAATACAATTAACATAACATTCAATTCCTATTAATGATAAAACAGTGCGAGAGACAATGGAATATAAGAGGAAAGAAACGATGAGGAGGGAAGAATGTTGAGAGTAGTATTCTAAGCTGGCACCCACGGCACCTCTTGGCATTACGCATTACGAAGGTTCAGCGTGGGCCTCAATGTAAAACCAAGAAGTATCAAGACAGAAAAAGATAATGTTTGCTGTCTAATGTTCGTGTGTAACACACGACAGTATAAGTTCACAATCGCGCACCTCACTATGTTGACAGGCCATGAGAACTGAAATTAAAAGGATCTCTTGTGTACTATACTTCAATTCTTATAATACCTATATCATTTGTATCCGAAACAATTTTCATAAATTTAGCTGAGTGTGCAATATTATGAAGTTGATAAAAACATGTATAGATAACTTGAACTCTCATTATCTTTTTCTAGTGAGGTGCGCGATTGTGAATTACTTATAGAAGGGACATTACGTTCCTATTGAAGTTTGTTTGTGTGGAAAACTAATTCCACCGGGGCAGGGAACGGCCCGAGTAATTTTATTAAAGAAGACCTTAGAGGTAATATTGCTAAATTTTCTATTGAGCAGCACCGGTTACGACGTTCTCACGTTCGATTCGAGCCTTTGTTGGGCACAGATTGTTATCGTAAGCAGTTGTTCATAAAGTATGCAATGAAATCTGCTACCCTCACCTTTCGTATTATCTAGTATTTTTAAAGGAACGGTTAGTAAACATTTTTCTGATATCCCTTTACCCAACACAATGCAGCTATTACAGACTTTCAATTTTTTCTATTTTCAATACCCACTTCAATGTTTTTGATGATGATCTTGTCAACGTTTTTATTTCACATGTATGCATACCACTATCTCGCTGGAGGGTCAGAAATAATGTGGTAAGATTATCGTATCTCACTAGATTTAGAGTACATACTGGTTGTTACGCGACAGATTTCCTACTATTTCCCGAAGTATTTAGCTACTGCGAGCTCCAAAAATACTTAGGAATTTCGTCAACATATAAAAAAAAATGTGAACGCCAACGCGTTCACATTTTTTTTTATATGTTGATCAGACCAACGTCTGATAAAAATTTAATAAACCAAACTCCATGGCTTTGTTTATATGGCTTTGTACTCTTTCGTATTTCGGTAAAAATTTAACACAAACCTAGGCAAAGAATGAGCCCGCATCCAAAACTTATTGATAGAACTTGAACTAGATAAGTTGAACTCTCATTATCTTTTTCTAGGAAAAAAATACTTAATCATCACACTACGAAAGGTTCGAAATAGAAAACATAGCCACGTAAAATTCGGTGCCTATAATAGCTGAAATGCTTCAGCGTGGTGTGACATGAAGGGATGGAAATGTCAGAGAATTGCTTCACTATTCGAACAGTAGCGCAAATAACGAGTTTTGAAATCAGTCACAAGCTTTGACATTCTATGTACATTTAGTTTCATTTATTCAATTCTGAAACAGGTATTAAAATTACATAACATTATGTTCTACATATAATAATAATGTGGTATAATAACATGTATCCTGATGGGCGATACAGAATAACATTAGTGTTAAAAATTGTCCCCCTTACTTATAAACGTTGAATAACCTCTGAATAGTTATTCAGTGTTTTGTCTTTGTCGCTTATATGACAGTTTGACGTTGAAAGAACGGAACAAAACACTGAATTACTATTCGCAGCTTATTCAACGTTTATAAGTAAGGGGGTGTATGATTAGATTAGAATTGATTGGCCAGATCTACTTTTAACCGACTTCAAAAAAAGGAGGAGGTTCTCAATTCGACCGGACGGGACCAGAGCGGGACTATTCCCGCTTTTAATTTGAATCTTAACTGTTGCTCTTACTGTTCGTAGTATTTTTGAAATAGGTGCCTGCAGATTGATAGAGGGCTTTTTCTGTCACGACATCGCTCGCAGATGAGACGTGTTTTTCACGTTTTGCAAACTTTTCGAGACCAACTCATTGTTAGCGGGTTTCAAAGGATGGTGGCGTGTGCTGCATGATTTTGCTGTCAACGCGAGTGCCTGCTCAGAAATTATATGATCCAAAGACAAAAAACTACTATAATGAGTGTTGTTTTGGAAACGATTCAAATTTACTATAATTTTTTTTTCGAATGTCGTTCGAGTTTTTTCAAATTAACTTCTTCAAATATGACTTGGTATACTCAAGTATTTGTGTCTGAAATTGTTTTTCTTTGAAAGTTTTTATAAGATTTCACAACTTTCTTTAATTATGCATAAGAACATCACACACAAAGGAGTCTCTTTGATATAAAATATATAAGCAATATTTAATAGCGTTCGCGTTCGAAAGAAAAGGAAAAGAGAACTAACTGATTTGATTCCCGTCAATATTGTAATGCTGCGATATCGTCATTCGAGAGTGTTTTCGATTTGACCTTGAGTTAGTTATTTCACGATTGCGATTATTAGATTGAGTCATGGGGTGTGTGTTGCAAATGTTTGTATGGTGAGAACGCACCACATACACCCCACCGCCTGCTTGAAACATTATTGTTGTGTAAAATAAATCAATAAAAATACTGTTTTTTATGCGCTTCAGGATCTTGTAATTTTGCATAAAAGAACATTTAAATTGAAGACAAATAAGCTTAACAAGCTTATTTGTTACATTTAGCGACACTTAATTGGCCATATTTACCTTTTTTATATTTTTTTTAGATGTAATAAGATTAGAAAAAAAATACAATTTGGAATCAAATTGGATACAGATATGGAATTGGCTCTAAAAATGTTTTTTCTATATATATTTTAGTCAAATTTTATATATATATATACCAGTCAGTGTTTCCTTTTACGTATACATAACATATACATTATACATACATAAATACATTGTAAGATGCCTATTATTTTTTTGTAATTATTATATCCAAATTGCCACTTACAAAAGTTTCAATAAGTGGTCAAGAACCAAATTTATTTATTTATGTATTGGAAAACCTTCAGCTTATGTACAGTTAAGAAAGCTATAGAAGGACAATCACAGCTTATCATGAAAAAAAGCGATATGGGTGATGGAATATATTTATGAAAACAAGACAATAGCAACACAGAATAATTATAAAAGGTTTAAGCATTATCATTTTCGGATATTTTTTAATATAATAATATCAACGCCAAATCAAGACAAAATGCATTCATTTATTTCATATTACTTTGCGCTTATACTTTTATTAGTAACAATGATTAGGTGAGTAGGATCATTAGCTTTATATTAAACTTACACATTAGGATTAAATTAAAATAAATAATTAATTAATTTTTAAACTGCTTCTGCCACATGCAGGTGTGAACACAGCATGTTCGTTCTCGTTGTTCATGTGATATATCCAATTACTATGAAACCTGTTGACTAATGGTACATCTTCCACTACGGCGAAAATGATTGGCGCAAATCGAGCGCGTTCATGTCTTTCGTCCCATCCTATTCTGGTATGAGTAGTTTTATATCGCTCTAACTAATTTCGTCACCCTATGTTATCGCTCGCTTCGCAACGAGAATGAACATTCAACGGCTAGAGAAGAATTGCTATGTAGTGATGCATTTTGTCTACGGGCCTCTCTCAGCGATCATCTTTAGGATTCCGTTGGAACCACCTCACATTCACAGTAATAATGAGGCTCATAAAGCTCTCACGTTTTTTATTTAAGGGTCTCTCTGGATTCTCTTTTAGGACTCTATGAATTCCATGATTAGCCTGAGTTCACGCTTATACACGTTCCTATAACAAACCGGTACCTATCTAGTAATATCCCGAGAGCTTTTACATGTACGGCCTAGATATGTATGTATGAGTGCCATTGCGGCACACCGCAACAGCGGTTATGATAACACAATCTTGCTACTAAAACGAATCGGGTCAAATATGGCTTTCAAATAAATTGAAACTAGACGAGCAAATTCGGGACGTTGCTTGTGTTGAATGTTTCCAATTTCCAAAAAACTTTTGCCGAACACATTAATAAGCCGTCCAGTGCGTCCACTGTCCGTTTTTGTACTTTTATTATTACCTAATAGTACTAGCCGTAGTAGGACTTGTCGAATTATTATCGTTCGTGGTTAGTTGCTTCTTGGCCATAGCTCGAAGAACCGATAGCCGTTGGGGTCGAAAGACATATACCTACATAAGCGCGCCCGCTAACACATCTGCTAGAACCGTCCATGGTTCTAGCAGATGTGTTAGCGGGCGCGCTTGACAACTGCGGGGATATAAATCTTATCCCATCTTCCGTACAGTACAGGTTTAGCTACAAGTGTTTTTTGCCGGCCGAAGAAAGCAAAGAGGCCGCCAAAGAATTTCGCAGGTTCTTTTTCGACCTATCGCAAAATACGTTTTTCAAATGTTTAGAAAGCTTGTTAACCCGAATGCATAAATGCATAGGTGCAAACTTTTTTCATATTAAAACTATTTATATTTTTCACTATTTTTGGAACAGCCTATAGCCTCGCGGTGTAAACGTTTTTAAATTAAATGAGGAGCTCATTTTTTTTATTAAATTTATAAAGCATATTTTTAACGTGCAGCCACTTACCGTACATTACATACAATATCATCCACGTTTTCTTATTTTTTTAAAGGTCATTTATAGTGATTCTAAAATAGTATATTTCATTACGAGTGCGGAAAGCCTGTCATTGCAAAGAGTTCCGACAAATGTCTACCCGAGCCGGGGCGCAGCTGAAGGTGAGGGTTGACAGACGGAACAAGTTGCAATGACGGTTCCGCACGTGTACTGAACTTAATTTGTGTAATTACTTTAAATTTTAAATTAACTTTAAATTTTTAATACAGTTGCGAAAAAATGAAGCAATTTAATAAAATAATAAAAACACAATAAACTCAACTAATGGAAAATGGCGCCAACCATAAAAGAATATAAAGCAGAGTTTTTTTTTGTTTTCTTCACCCATTCTGGGAAGGCAAAGGGAACTATGCCCAAACAGCCAAGTCTTCAGTAGAATTTTTTTATTGATATGAAATGAAAGTGAAATTTAATGAGATGAAATTAAATGAAACCTAACCTAACTCATTGAATCAAATCATTAAATCTGATATTGAAACAAATTCGCAAAGCTTCTTTTTAGAAATATTTGCATGAATCATAAAAACTTCTATGATTTTTTTTTGTAAAAACTTCGTGGTTTATTTTTTTCTTTTTAATAGACATTATGTTGACAGTTGGGAAAGAGAACGCACGAGTTCGGAAAAGGTAAAGAAAAAGCTCGAGTATGTAGGTAATAGACCACATCCCGAACGCTATACGTCCCTGCAATACACCACTTTTTGAGCAACTGTATTAAAAACATTATTTCGTATATTTGTTCAACAGTAAAACGTATAATGTAGTATAAAACAGTATAATTCTGTTTTTTAACAGTATAGTTGGGAACCCTATGGGAGCTGCGATCGTCAGATTTATCTGATACAAGATCTCTGTATGTATCGTATCAGATCTGAGCTCTTATCTATGTCGGATGAGAGGCCACTGCTGAAATAAAATTAAAGCCATCAGAACATCGGTGCAGCACCGAGGTCGTCTCTAAAGATAATCCAATTATTGTGAACGTAGAGCCTCCAATCTAGCAAGATTGTGATCGTAGAATATTGCTCAGTAATAAAAAGAAAGATGAGAAAAACGATCGATACTCCCGAGCGATCAGTTTCGTTCTGAACATTTGCGATGAAATTAACTTCAAGTAATATTTATGCGTGCCGTGGTGGTACCGGCCTAGAATAGTACTCCCCTATCTCTTCCCGTGGGTGCCGTAAGAGTCGGCTAAGGGATCACGTACCAGGAGGTGGGCAGCCGCGCCTTCTGAGGATAGGAAACCATACTGCGCTCGCCAACCCGCCTGCCAAGCGTGGCGAGTATTGGTAAATCCCCTCTATATGGGGACGCATATGTCCATCAGTGGACATCCTATGGCTGCGATGAATGTACGAAATATTTAACTACTCATTTAGATGGAGGAGTCTGTAGTAAAATGCAAATATGGAGCGTGGTCTCCGGGGAACCGGCAAACGGTGATGGCACTGGGGAACAGTTTCATTTCCTTTCGCACATATTCCTGGAGCGACGAACAATATCTCAGTAACAATGGCACCATAATTTTAACGTAGTGGCGCACTGCCGTGGGACAATACGTCAAGCGACTCATTATTGTGGAGAAACTCTTCAGGAAAAAACATCTTCATAGTTCGCGTTTCCTGTCAACGATGAGAGGTGTGCACATGCCGTTTTCATATTTGTTTTTTCTTGTGATGATCGGTGAACAAGCATGCGGCCCGTCTGCTATCCATGCTTTTGTAATACTATTCATAGATGCGTTTCTAGCCCCAAAGGCGTGTGTTGATTCCCCTTTTACTAGTCCCCGTGGTGTACCATGACAGTTCAAAAGTAACTGCTATCAAAATATTGTGCTTATGGTACCGACTTCAACAAGTTATTTCAAACTTTTGGGTGTTGAAGTCCATTCCATTTGTTGTTTTTTTTTAATTTATTGATATTGAATATCTCTACGCTGAACAAAGTGTACTAAATGTGAGATTACATAATTTATTTTGAATTAAAGTTACTCTTATGATATGAGGTCCTTTATTGCAATGGTTACCATGAAACGGCATCGTAGCGCGGCCGTATCGCAGCGTAAAACAATTGAACTCGCCATTAACTGTCATTTATCTAGTATAGCTGTGACACAGAAACATTATAGTTTGTACGGACAGTACGTGCATCATTCATTAACCATATTATATAAAGCTCGATTACCACTCACTCACTGACTCACTCACTCACTCATTGACATCATTGTTCTCCCAGAAGGAGCGATGGGGGGTGTTTGTGATGTAGGGGAAAAGTGTAGAGGAGGTTCCCATGACCACCAGAAAAATCCGAAAAGTGTCATTTTTGGTTTCCTTGATGGAACTGGTGTACGGATCTCGGAAACCATAATCGATGGGGGGTAGGTGCCAAAACTAAAAATGACTAAAACCCTGGGAACCTTTTGAAAATTTGAAAAAAATTACCCTCCCTATTAAAAAAGAGGTTTCCCCATACAAATATAAAACGACCGCAGCTCTGGAACCGTTATAGGTGGGTATGGGGGGTTCAAACAAATGTCATAGAGGGTTTGTAGGGAAATTTGGGGTTTTGGTCAAAAATTGCAAATTGGTCCTTCGAACCGGATACCAAAATTCAAGTTGCTCCGATCTGGCTAAAATTAAGTATTTAGGGAGATTTGGGGTCCCTGATTCGAAATATGAAAAAAGTTTTTTGATGACGTCATTAGTTTTTTTTTTACTGGATGCGGATTTTTGGTGGCGAAACCACATTCTCTTTGCGAGGCCATAGGCCGAGCTGCAATCGAGCGAGGCCGCAGGCCGAGCTGTGGAGGCGAGGCCGAAGGCCGAGCTCCACCCTAGCGAGGCCAGAGGCCGAGCTGTAGGCCTGCGAGGCCGAAGGCCGAGCTGGCCGTCATTGGGAACAGCTTAAAAACATGCCCTTTGTAACTTGCGAGGCCGCAGGCCGAGCCTTAAACACCGCGAGGCCGAAGGCCGAACTTCAAACCTACGAGGCCGGAGGCCGAGGTTTCGGCCCGCGAGGCCGAAGGCCGAGCGTGGCCTCCGCGAGGCCGTAGGCCGAGCCGTGTTAGTAACTTACGAGGCCGAAGGCCGAGTTCCGAATGGGGTGTACCTCATTAACGCATCCTATGGAAGTCGCTAACGAGGCCGAAGGCCGAGTCCCGGATGGGGAGTTTTTTCCACATCTCGAGCTGGTCTTTGATGCAACCGCTCACGGGAAATAAAAGTATCTGTCAGTTATTCTACTTGCATGAGAATTTTTAAATTTACTGGATGGGGATTTTCGCTGGCGATACAACGCCACGGTTGCGAGGCCGCAGGCCGAGCTTCAAACCTGCGAGGCCGAAGGCCGAGCTTTCGGCCCGCGAAGACGAAGGCCGAGCGTGGCCTCCGCGAGGCCGTAGGCCGAGCCGTGTTAGTCACTTACGAATGGGGTGTTACGCGTTTACATTCCTTAGTCGAGTCACTAACGAGGCCGAAGGCCGAATCCCGAATGGGGAGTTTATTCCACATCTCGAGCTGGTCTCCGAGGCAACTGCCCACGTTAACCACTGCACTTAGAGGTATGGTCCCTTAACAATAGTCGTTTACAATCTTGGTGCGATTTTACAGCGACTAAAATTTTATCAAAAAAATCAACTTGCACATGGTAACCCTGCCACACTTTGTACTGATTTAGAAGAAACTGTCATTGATTCGACTTGTATGAGAATTATATATATATTTTTTTAACTGCAATGACATTTTTGTTAATAATACTAATGCACATCGATAACGCGGGCTGCTCGCAGCCCGCGCGCCACCCAAATACTAGTTTGTCTATACGATTGCAATACTGGGTCGTAAGTTATTCCTGCTTCAGGCACAGAGCTCCATATAAAAATATTGCTTAATACGGGATACGCACCATGATTTACATTTTGATTGAGTTCCCGATATTTCTCCGTCTCCCAGTCTCTCCGCGATCATGGTGCGTGGAACCGCGCCGAAATATCGGGAACTCAATCAAAATCTAAATCATGGTGCGTATCCCGTGTTAAACATTATTTTTATTGTGAAAAGCCATGAAAGTTTATAACAATACTAGAGCTCCATATGTTTACTGTAGTAGAGAAGGAATACAAATTCTTGCTATAAACGGACTTTTACTATTAGATTGTAGTATATGTGGCACTTATCCCACATATCTACTATACATACATCCTACTTATAAGTCGCTTGTTTTTCGTATACCCTTTTTATGCGAGATTTTCAGCATATAAATGGCGACATCCCTATTTTACCGTTTGTGCTTAGTAAGGATTTTACTACTTGCGAGATTTTTTATGAATAAACCAACCATCATTGAAATTTAGGGATTTGGGTTGAGTCTCAGTGAATACTGCGGCTATTCCACACACATAAAGGGACTTCTACGAACAACGTATGCGACAATTCCTTGAAATGTATAGGTAACTCATGTGCAAGAGTGGGAAACACTTGAAAGTGGCATTTATAAAAATCAATTTCATTATCCAAATTTACTTCAGAAGACGCAAGATGGTTACTTTTCTACATTTTGCTCTTTGGGTTCTTTTGAGGTGTTAAAGCGTGACTTTTTTAAATTGAATTATATATTTGCGTCTCTATATGTGTAATTAGTGTATCAGTACATAAATATAATAAAGCTCAGTACCTGCTAAGAATTAAGTGAAAACGAGTTCCTTAGAAAAAAGATCTTTAAAGACAGACGGATGTATTTGATATTTAGATCCACTAGTAGCTATAGTTAACATTGCGACTTAAACAAAATATAGTTATTATGTTTTCGAAATAGTTGTGAATATGAACTAACTAACTATTAAAGTTTATCTGATAATTCGGCTAGAGAGTCCGCATATCAAATGT
The DNA here is from genome assembly GCA_934044485.1 of Apeira syringaria. Classification (NCBI taxonomy): domain Eukaryota; kingdom Metazoa; phylum Arthropoda; class Insecta; order Lepidoptera; family Geometridae; genus Apeira; species Apeira syringaria. The sequence goes on along the minus strand of OW203665.1, from coordinate 5,512,184 downwards.
AGCTCGTTGAAAACTCGAAGTCATGCAAACTTACCGGATGAACTCAAATTGCTCGGCTTCCACTATACAGATGCAATATCATGCAAATTTAATTAAAATAATCTTCTCAACTCTGTATCTATACACCAGTTGCCAAACGAGCCGTAACTTTTTACGTTTATTGCAAAAAATCTACAATCGAATAATATGGTGTTAAAAATCACGTTTTTGTATCAGGATTCAGTCTTTCAAAATTTTCTGATATTTGTGTTAGCTGTGATGTGATAGTTGTGTCAGCTGTGATGTGATAGTTGTTGTGATAGTTGTGTCAGCTGTGATGTGATAGTTGTGTCAGCTGTGATGTGATAGTTGTGTCAGCTGTGATGTGATAGTTGTTGTGATAGTTGTGTCAGCTGTGATATGATAGTTGTTGTGATAGTTGTGTCAGCTGTGATGTGATAGTTGTTGTGATAGTTGTGTCAGCTGTGATGTGATAGTTGTTGTGATAGTTGTGTCAGCTGTGATGTGATAGTTGTTGTGATAGTTGTGTCAGCTGTGATGTGATAGTTGTGTCAGCTGTGATGTGATAGTTGTTGTGATAGTTGTGTCAGCTGTGATATGATAGTTGTTGTGATAGTTGTGTCAGCTGTGATGTGATAGTTGTTGTGATAGTTGTGTCAGCTGTGATGTGATAGTTGTTGTGATAGTTGTGTCAGCTGTGATGTGATAGTTGTTGTGATAGTTGTGTCAGCTGTGATGTGATAGTTGTTGTGATAGTTATGTCAGCTGTGATGTGATAGTTGTTGTGATAGTTGTGTCAGCTGTGATGTGATAGTTGTTGTGATAGTTGTTGTGATAGTTGTGTCAGCTGTGATGTGATAGTTGTTGTGATAGTTGTGTTGAGCTTATATCCGTGGACAGCGAACGAGTATAGTGTGTAGCTTATATGAGATTATTACGTCACAAGACCCTGGGTGTATTCCGCAAGCCAAATTATCCATGATTCTCGGATCATATCACAATTTGTAATGTAATCCAAACGCGTGCAGACACGTGTGCGTTAGTAATGGTTGTGAGGGCTATGCGAATGTAAGAAGAAAGAAAGAAATACGTTTATTCGTGACATAAGCAACACCACGACAGTAAAAAAATATAAAAACACACAGTAATACTGAAAACATATAAATACATACATGTAATAACATATAGCTTTAACTAAATCTTTGTTGCGCGATGCCAGGAATGAGTTCCCAGTCAGCATAATGCTAAGGTTGGATCACCGTCGCGCTGAAGATATTATTTTATATAAAAATAAGAAGATATAATCTGTTTGTATATGAGTCTGAAATAGCACATAAGCTTTATATATATATTTATTAATTAGGTACGTTCCCCTTGGGATAGCTGAGCTAGCGGGAAGCCGTCCACGCCGATGAAACCGCGAGGCGTAGCTAGTCTATACATTTTTTATCTTGTGTTGCTGAATGACCCTACCTGGGGTTTCAAAGCTTATCCTCTTGACTTAAATTGTAATCGAGATTTTTCAAAGGAGAATGGCAGAACCAACCTTGCTCCCGAAAAACGAAATGACAACCCGTTCATGTATTCTTTATATATGAAAATTTAGATTATATTTTTGTGGATTCCGTGAATAATATGCATTATTTATAAAGTTGGGAATCAGAAGTACTTTTATGTTATATATTTATGCGGTGTCTGTAGTTTTCGAACGCACCCTATACTTCTCATTATGTTTGTTGCGTTCTGTTATGATTGACGAGAGGATTAGGTTTTTAAAAAAAAGAATTTATTTATTTGGAGACAACCGTCTTGGTTGGGATATATTTCGAGACTGAGATAAGTAGGTAGGGAGTCTGGGAAGGAAATAAGTGCTGATATGACGAAAGGGAAGTGGGTCTAGCAAGGGTAAGCAGAAAAGGTGCAGAAGATAAGATATAACACCTCCCCCAACAAGAGTAAACTTACGGTTACAAGGAAGTTTACTTAGAAGTAGAAGAAGGAGGATGTCAAACGAGGAAACCAATAGGGCTGATTACAAGGATAGGAAGGATGCGCCTTCTATAACTAAGAAAGTTATACAAAACTAATACTTATGCTATTCTTAATCTAGGAAGTGGAACATCTTCTACAGGTGAACCGTCGTCTGTGTTTGACGGTGGGTTTGTACACATTAATGGAATGTTAAAAATCTTAGCTTTGTAATAAATGTAACTAAGAAGTAAAATAAAGGAAATAACTAATAAAATGGTAAGAATAGGGAAACTTATATGGTGAGATATTATATTACTATCGTCGTTTACAAAATTATTCAATTCTCTGTTTACTAAATCTGCTTGAGTTTTTAAATGTTTGAGATCGTCTAAGTTAATATTGGACAAGATTACAGCAGATGTATTTACTTTAAACTTGTTGAATGCATGAAAAGTACAGCATTTATCATCAATAAGGCTAAAATCTGTATGAATATGTGGTATGCTTATTTCTAGGTCAAGCATTGTTAACAGTTTTACATTTCGGCAAAATGCCACACATCGAGGTTTTAAGGATAATATACCTGTTCCATTTATATTTATTTCTCTGACATCAGAGTTACATTCTACGGAAAGTCTTGTAGATCGGGATTGTACAAATATCCAGCTATTATGAGCAATGTTTTGCCATATGTCTACATTGCCATAAATAAATTTCGTTTCACACTGTGAGGGTAAATTTTTTACAACTCTCGTCATTAATTCAATTTCACAAATAGGATTTGTATTAACTGAAAGAATATTTGAAACATCGCAAGCGATATCCTTTTTAGATATAATTTTGCAAGATTGAAGGTCTGTTAAGGTGCAATATGTCGATTTATCTTTACTAAGGCCTACGAAGTTATGATGAGTTAGATGTAGGAATTATCATAGCATATGAATTAGATAGGTTTACGTTATGTGGTACTGGGATAGGAATTATTTTGTATAAGTCATACTGAATATGATAAACTAGTGGGATCCTTAGTATAAATATAACATTGTTAGGGCTATAATAAGCATCAAGTTCCGAAACTTTTAATATTACATTGATATTACTTAAATCTATACTTACAGGTAATTCCTTATATTTAGGTATATGCTTAAGGTTACTTTCTATGTCAGCATATAACTGTGTCGGAGTGACGACAGAAGGATGCAGCGTATTGCTGTTTGCAAACATTACAGAATTAACAATATCCTCTAATTTATACGATAAAGTAAGTAGACTGGCTTCGAGGGTATTAATTACTTCAGCTAACTTATTTCTAAATAGTATTTCATTAGTAATAATAGATACATTTTTTAGTAGAGTACTAGTAACTTCATTCAAACGGGCTTCGTTATTTAATATCGTATCTATAGTTTTATTGAAATTCAAGATTGCCGATTGGGAAATAAAAATATTTTGTTTAATTAAAGAAGCTATCTTCTTTTCATTTAAATGCAGCGTTTGAATGGCGTTATTGTACTTATTTGAGTCATCTTCATCCATAGTACCGAACAAGTTTTTCATTAATGTACCAACACCAGCAAACCAAGCAGATCGTTTAGGTCTATTCGATATTAAGTGAGATATTGAATTATAATCTCTATATATGTCGTCGTAAAGTGACGTTAGTGGATTTAGCATATTATAACATCGGAAATCGTCAACTGCCTTGTTTTGCTCGCAGAGGAATTTATACGTCTCGAATACATTTTTGATATTTGTGAGATGTGGTTTAATAAATTTGAGATCCACTGGTATGACAAAATGAATATGATCGTTTACGAGTTTCAAGGTGCCGATAGGGTCGAAGTAAATGCCAGGACTTTTATTCAGTGGTTGAACGAGTTCATGAGTCAAAGATGTCGTAATAGGAAATAGGAGTAGTACGAGTCTGAAAGTCAAATATTAAATAATAATATTAATGATTATACTAAGTTGGGACTTGCCAGTTTTATTTCGTCAAAATGATGTCGCACATGTCTCCTATCAATTAGTAAAGTCACAGTATTGTTGTTATGGACTTGTAGGATTTTGTAAGGACCTTTCCATATAGGGGATAGTGCTTTCCTTAGTCTAAGATGATTTTTGAGATAGACGAGATCTCCGACATGGTATTCAGGAATTCTTGTATGTGTGTCATAGTATTTTTTCGAGTTCTCTTTCGATTGATTGATGTGTTCGATTGCTTTTTCTCTGGAGTATTTGAGCCTGTGGTTTAGCATTTTAAGATACTCAGGATACGTGAGGTCCGGTGCAGAGTCATAGATTGAGTCAGGTATGTAAGGTTTGTGTCCAAATAAAAGTTCATAAGGTGTATAGTTCGTGGTGCAATGAGTGTTGGTGTTGTAAGTCATGATAGCAGTGTAAACGTAACGAGGCCAGTTATCCTGATTATCATTGACGAATGATTTAAGATATTCTTTTAGAGTCGAGTGACTGCGCTCAAGGGCGCCTTGAGTTTGTGGGTGGTATGGGCTTGACCATAATTGCTTGATTTTTAGGAATTCACAAGTCTTTTTGAAAAGATCTGCTGTGAAATTTGTGCCTTGATCTGTTAATATGGTTTTAGGAATACCGAATAGGGAAATGAAATGTAACAAGCACTCGCTAGTTTCCTCAGCTGTTGTTGATCGAATTGGGTAAGCTAGTGAGTATTTGGTCAGATCATCTTGCAAGGTTAGGATATATTTCAATTTGGCTGTCCCTGCTTCGGGTAATGGACCAACTATGTCCAATGCAATGCGTTGAAAGGGGGATGTTGATGTAGTAGTGATTTGCATAGGAGCGCGGTTAACCTTTCGGAGAGCTTTATTCTCTTGACAGAGTTTACATGACTTCACATAGTTTTCTATATCGCTACGCATACCCTTCCAGTGATATTTCTCTTGAATTCGTTTAAGCATTCTTGCGCTTCCTAAGTGACCTGCGATAGGTATATCGTGATTTTCGCGTAATATCGTTTTTATTTCTCCCAATGATGGGAATATTATGGTATTGCGATAGATAGTAACGAGTATATTTGTATTATTAAAAAGGAATAGTATCATACTGTACAATTTTGTATATGAATGTGAATCAAACGGATTTTTAAAATCTGTGATGCTGATTTGATTGATAGATTTTAGAATTAAGTTATTGCGGAGATTTTTCAGGCTGTTGTATAATTCTTCATAAGAAGTCTTATCGAAGTGATTGACTTTGGTGAACAATAGATAAACGTTTCGATTTTTTAGATCAAAGTTTATGAATGAATATAATGTTCTTTCTCTATTAATAACTTCATCTTTATTTTCCAGTTCATTAAGGATATCTTCTACGTAAGGGTTGCTTTCATCGAGATCAATAGATGTTGGTATTACAATGATTGCTTTGATATCGCTTTTAAGAATACTTGAATTTGATTCTAGAATTTTTGCATTGGATGTAAATGTTCTGTTGGCTGTCATAGTTTTCAGAAATCGGGAGTAATCATCGTTTGATATAACGAGTTGTTCTTCACTTATAGGGTTCTGAGGATTTTGGTCACTTCCAGTTTCGGGTAGGTCTACAGCTGGGTCGCTGTATGAATCGAGTCGTGATGTCGAAGGTAAGTTCATATTGTTCTCAGGATTGAGAGAAGGAGTGAGAGGTAAGTTTGTGTTCCTTTCAGGTTCTTCATTAGCGGCAGTTTCGTTAACGCCGGGTGCGAGATATTCTAATACTTCATTTTCGATTTCAGGATTAATGATATCTGCGTCTAGACTAGATGGTGGAGACACTAAAAGGCTTTGGAAATCGTCAGTTTCTTCATTAAGTGTGCCTGATGGCTGTGATGTTTGTAGTGGAACTTCGTCGGTTACGACATTTGGGTTAAGATTTGACTTATTTTGTGGGTAGATTGGATTGACAGGATATCTAGAGAGCGCGTCTGCGGCAGAGTTGAGTTTACCTTTGCGGTACTCGATGTGGTAGTCAAACTCCTCGAGTTTCAGCCTCCAGCGTTGGAGTTTGCTGCTGGGATCCCTATGATTAAATAACCATCTCAAGGGTCTGTGGTCAGTGATGATCACGAATTTACGACCATAAAGGTAAGGACGGAATGTTTTACAACCGTATAGTATCGCCAATAATTCCTTCTCGGTGGTGCTATAATTGATTTCGCATTTGTTGAGGGTTCGCGAGGCGAATGCTATAGGTTGGTCCTTTCCTACTGATCCTTGTGAAAGGACAGCCCCGATGGCGTGATTTGAGGCATCACAGGTAAGTATGAAAGGCTTCGAAAAGTCTGGGTATATGAGGAGTGGCGCAGTTGTCAGGCGGTTCTTTAGTGTATCGAATGCTAGCTGTTCTTCGTTACCCCATTTGAATGGAACATCTTTCTTCAAAAGGTTTGTAAGGGCCTTAGCTGTTTTGGAGAAATCGGGTATAAACCTTCGGTAATAAGAGACAAGTCCTAGAAAGGATTTTATGTCCTTCGGCGTCTTCGGTGCCGGAAATGCAGTGACAGATTTGACCTTCTCGGGGTTAGGCTTGACGCCTTGCTCGGTGATGATGTGTCCAAGGTAACAAACTTCTCGCCGTAGGAATTCACATTTGTCGGGTTGTAGTTTCAGATTGAATTCACGCACTCTTTCAAAGATGTCGTTCAAATTGGATATGTGACTCTGAAGGTCATATGAGTAAATTACGATGTCATCCAGATAGACGAAGCATTTAATGCCCTGGAGACCCGTGAGAGCTGAATTCATAAGGCGCTGAAAGGTTGAGGGCGCATTTTTTAAGCCAAAGGGCATTCGAGTAAATTCAAAGTGCCCTTGCGGTACGGAGAATGCGGTTTTGGCTGCATCATCAGCGGACATCTTTATCTGATGAAAACCAGACGCTAAATCTAACGTAGTGAAGTATTTGCTGGCTCCTAGCTGATCAAGTATCTCAGAGATATTGGGTATAGGGTAGGAGTCGCCTATTGTGACGTCATTTAGTTTTCGGTAATCGATCACTACCCGCCATTTTCTTTCACCGGACGCGTCAATCTTTTTGGGTACTATCCAGATGGGTGAAGACCATGGAGAATAAGAAGGCTTAATTATATCTTGTTCTAGCATCTTATTCACTTGCTTCTGAACTTCTTGTTTATGACATTCAGGGAAACGGTAAGTCTTCGTGTTGATAGGAGCAGAGGACGTAGTTTTAATTTCATGCTCGATGGCATTGGTAAAGGATAGTTTGTCCCCTGGTAAGTAAAACACATCGGAAAATTTGGAACAAACTTCGTGCAGTGCTTGGGTTTCCTCTGTATTCAGATGTGAAACACGGAGCTGTTCAATTACTTTACTTGTTCGAATATAATTGTCATGGTTTTCGCATTGTGACATATGATTGATTGAATGAGGAATCATCTCCTTTTTGTCTAAGTGTGTAATTGTTAGTTTGAGAGACGAGTCAATTGTCATAGGGTCTTCGAATATGTTTACAACAGAGATGTTAATTCTATTGTTGTCTTTGACGCGTACTAGACAGTTTGCAATCAAAAGGGTGTCGGATAATTTTTGGTCAAGGATTAGTCCTTCTCTCACGTCAGGGTTGGTCACAGCACATTCGATCACAGTCTCAGTCCGTGCCGGGATAATGAAGGCCGGTTCGTGAAAGTGTAGTTTTATCGCTGTCCGTCTGAGATAGAGTTTGTCGTCAGTATAGTTGATACTGCAACCATGGGCATTGAGCATGTCGGATCCGATGATTCCATCATATGGAAGGTGGATCCAGTCCACAACATGGAATTTGTGGCTGATATTACATGATTTGGAAAGTGCCATACGTAGATTGAAATGACCTCTGGTGGAGATGGGATCTTCATCAGAGTCAATGCCCTTTAATTGGATGGTCTCTTTAGTGAGCTGAGGGCGCTTTTGGATACATGAGCTTTTTAATAAGCTGACAGTCGATCCCGAGTCTACCAAGAGAGACAAGGGGATGTCGGATATTGAAGATTCCACTAGAACGTGTGGAAGTAAGGTTTTTGTAGGATCACTCGTGATTTCATAGAGTTGGCTGGGTTTTGATTCCTCATTTTTGAGGTTATGGTTTCCATGTGGCGGAACCATCTCGAGTGTAGGAGGCTTGGATGATGAGGAGCGAGCATGTAGCGCTGCTCCTGAGGGCTGATTGTCTACTGAGCGGCGTCCATGTCGCGGAGCCGAAGTAGATTCAGGAATTGGATTAGAATTGATGCCGATTTTAAAATCACGAGTTCTCGCTCGGCATCGAGACGAGACAGCTATTAGTTTTTTGGAAGGGTGTCGTCAGTTTCATCGAATCCCCGTTCAGGGGGTGAATACTCGTCGGATTCTCGGTTGTCATCAGTCGTGAAGTTAACACGCTGGAACTGTCGCGGACTCTGGTCAAAGTTGTTTTTAAAGCGGTTGTTGTTGTATTCCCTCTTTCTGCACTGTTCAAGGACGTGTCCTTGAGTTTTGCAGTATCTACAGAATAAATTTGATCTGTTTGCACTGGGCCCTGTTTGAGCGTTGTACGCTCTGTCAGGCTGCTGTGGTCTTTGTGTTTGGAACTGTGGTCTCTGTGTTTGGAATTGTGGTCTCTGTGTTTGGAATTGTGGTCTCTGTCTGTCATTTTGGGTAGATCGTTTATAAAGGCTCTGCTGTATCCGTTCTTCTGATATTGCTAAATTTATGGCTTCGTTTAGTGTTTTGGGTGCCCTACACCTAACCATATTAGATAACCTCGGGTGGAGACCGATGAGGAAGTGATGGAGGGCTAAGTCCTCCATCGCTGCCGTTCGGCCTGCGATTTCTTTACTTTTTGTATTTGACAAACTAATTTCGGTAATAAGTTGGGCCAAGCAGGCCTCTACTTTTAGGGAAAATTGGCTAACAGTTTCCTGGGCGCCTTGCTTACTTTCCTGTAGGTCTGTAAGTAGGTGGGAGTAGTGTTTACGTTCACAAAATTGTTTTTTCAGGAATTCCTTGAGCTGTTCCCATTCTGAAAATTCCTTTATGGAACATGCTACTTCGGCTTTGCCGTTTAATTGGCTAAGGATATATTTGAACAGGATGGGCTTTTGCCCATCTGATGCGAGTTCAATGGCATTATTGCAGTTAATTAAAAATGGATTTAACGTCTCCCTATTCCCGTCATAGGGCTTAATAAATTTGAATAGGGTGTTAAGGTCGATTTCGGACATTTTTGACGTTGACCTTGTTTTGGGTGCGGAAATTAGTGGAGAGCTATAGGGTGTGCTTGCGGTCTGTTCGTCTTCTTGTGAAATATCTAGATCTATGCAATGAATGTCTTTTTCGGCCTTTAGTTCCCTGGGCATAATTTATTTGAGGCTCTAAAGATAATTATTTTCTCTTTAGAACAAATAGCAAGCAAACAACAACAACAACATAACAATACACAATAAAATTTCAAGATAATAATAATACAATGAATATAAAATTAATGGCTGAAATAAACATAGAATATTGTTAAACTTTGGATACGACACGGAGAGAACACAACACACAGTAAAATAAAATAAAGTTCGATTTAGAAATGGCAAGAGTTCACTTACTGGCTATACGCGTAGAATATTATAATTAAAAACATTGTCCGAGATAAGTCGCGGAGCGTCGGATTACGTCGACCAGCAGGTAGATAGTACCGGCCACGGTATAACCGTGACAGTGGGCAACCACCTCGCCACTCAAGGCGAAGACCGGCTGTAGCACAGAGCAGAGTGCCCAGCAGTGGGCCTTACAGGGGTGGACGTGGACACTTTCACGCACTTCACAGAACCTTTGCCCAATAGTGGGCTTCACACTTTTCACTTTTCGCTTATCACAGGTCCTTTACCCTATAGTGGGCTTTGCACAGTAGAACACTTTCGAGATTTTTGCGCGGAGCCGTCGCCCAGCAATGGGCTTTCACACAACACTTTGTATTTTATTTCACGGATTCGGAGGGTTAACCGGGGATTTTCTAATTTAAATCCCTTTACGCTGCCACCATTTGTTATGATTGACGAGAGGATTAGGTTTTTAAAAAAAAGAATTTATTTATTTGGAGACAACCGTCTTGGTTGGGATATATTTCGAGACTGAGATAAGTAGGTAGGGAGTCTGGGAAGGAAATAAGTGCTGATATGACGAAAGGGAAGTGGGTCTAGCAAGGGTAAGCAGAAAAGGTGCAGAAGATAAGATATAACAGTTCGAATACTTACGCTCTGACATTAATTGTTATTGTTACTCTATGATCTGTAGTCAGCTGCTCTGTAGACACGGACTGCGTTCATAAAAACACCCATGCCTAGTTTATTCCAGAATATAATAAGTAATCTGTATCTGTAGCGCGATCCATGCTATATTGCTTTCTCTGTCTACGATGCTATAGATGGATAACGATCCATATAATGGTTCGCATATGGACGTGTACTTAGCATACTGATACAGATGATTTTCCATGATAACTTTTTACTCCCAACTTCTAGAAAAATGATTGAATGTACAAAGTATTTATTCCTCTATCGATACGTATAAGTTTCATGCATGAACGCGGTTTTTTTCTCCTAGGCTGCAAATGTATGGGAGACTGCCATCCTCCTTTATTCGTTTGGTGGTGAATGTGACCCACAAGGAGAAACGCAAAAATCAGTAATTTCTTCCTTACAATTGCTTATGTAAATAAACAACACCGCTTTTACATCAGCAATATGTAAATGTGTGAGTACATTCTTAGCGGGAAAGGAGGATTTAAACTCGCTCATAAGGCTCGAGAGAGCGACGATGAACAAAGTGAACTAATTACTTATTAATTACACAGACGATGTGCGGAGCGAACTATGCTGCAATTCACCTGGAATTTGCTTGGAACTGAAAACTGCATAGCAGACACGATCGTACAGGCAAGTACATATGTGTACATAAATAAAACGGAGCGCGTCAATTTATTGAAGTTATATTAACAAAATGTGACTAATGTCATCGTTCATACCATTGTCACTGTAGATCAAGAAAACTCTATTTTATATCTTCTCTCAGCCATGTGCGTCCACTGCTGGACATATGCCTCCCCAGGTTTACCAATACTCGCCACGCTTGGCAGGCGGGGTGGCGAGCGCAGTATGATTTCCTATCCTCAGAAGGCGCTGCTGCTCACCTTCTGGTACGTGGTCCCTTAGCCGACTCTTACGGCAACCACGGGATGAGATGGGGGAGTACTATTCTAGGCCGGTACCACCACGGCCATTTTTTGCCACCATATTTTATATTAAAATAATTTAATATAAAAAAATATATCGACTCAGCATATGTTGGAGCAACCGTCAGTCAACTCGCATGAGTTAACAACCTGTGCGAATTGTGTCAACTGACAGAGACAAGTTTGTAGATGGGTAATTTCAGGATCAACTGAACTGCTTTTGAAAATGATTTAACCAATAGAAAGCCACGTTATTTGTAAGTGTATAGATACATAGACTCATCATCATCACCAGCGTTCTTCATCACCACGCGGTTGAAACCGCAGCTAGCATTAAATATAGTGATTTGTTTAAAAACTGGTGTGGTGTAGTTTTTTACGCAGAACCCTGAAGGTGAAATGGATTAAGATAGTAATACTTTAGTTTTATTACTGCAGTTGAATTTTCGAATGTACGGTTAGATTCAATATCAGTTCAAATTGCACCGTGAAGCGGCAGGAATACAGCGCGACGTGTCGCTAATGGCCTTCGCTGTGCAATATCAAGCGCATTCGCGATGCTTTGTGTGAAAGCTAGCTCAGAAATACTTAACCCTATTGACTGGGTATGATTTAGCTTTCATTACGATATTATATATTTTATTTTATGTTCTGAGTTGAATTTTCTACGGCACTATACCCTTAAGGCGCGATGACCGCTTTAAATGTGCAAATATTTATATGCAACCGAAAAATGATAAGTTACTTTTTAGGCTGCCTCAACGAAAGATATCAATATTGAATCGAGCCGTAAATATTATTAAAGCTAGCATTAATCGGGTTACTTACTATCAGGATCGGTATGAAAAGTAAACAAGAAATAATGTGAGACATAGCTAGCAGCCACCCTCAAGTTTGGAAAACTGTCACCAAACACATAGTGTGTTCAGGCAGCAGTCCTTGAGAGCCAGTGAGTATTCTAGGTCTAGCGTGATAACATCTTCGACCAGATCGTTACTGACCATCAAGTGAGATAGTGGTTAAACGCTAGATCTATACTATATAGATGAGTCTGTGTTTCCCGCTACGTACAATCCTTGAGTCTTCAAGTCGCGAGTGAATAGGTAGGTACCTTCTTGGTTTGCGTGCTACATCCTAGAAAACGTCATCACTTAACATCAGGTGAGACAGTTGACAAACGCAATAATAAATAAAAAATGACTATTAAATAAGTTAGATTACATTTTCTAAGCAATAAAAATAAAAACGCAAATAAAAACGATCAAGATCCAGTAACCCCCTAATTAGGGGGTTACTGGATCTTGATCGTTTTTATTTTATTAAAATGAATACGCTGTAATACAAGTAAAACGTATTATGAACTATCGAAATGATGAAACATTTAGACATAACGGATACGACGCTGAAGAACAATTTAATTTTCACATATTCACGGAGCTCCGAACAATACTTCAGTAACAATGACTTAGTAATTTGGACAAGATGGCGCCCGCGGGACAATATGTCAAGTGACTCATTATTGTGGAGAAGGCTTCGGGCAATAATCATTCTTCTCAGATCGCGTATCCCACCAACGATGTGAGGTGCGTGAGTATGAACTTAAAGCACATATTGCTTCTCTATTTGCTTATTGTAAAGTAAGGTTTCGAAGGACACAAGTCCTTAACTGTATCGATATAAGGATGTGAATTTCATGCACGTTTTTGCACAGCTGCCATGTAAATCTTTGCAAAATCCAGCGCGAGGCATCGGCTACGACTTCCAGGCGCTCGATGTGACCTTTTGGTCGGCGCAGCTTCACATTGTTATTGTTAGCCGTTTTTTCGTAAAACATGCAATCATATTGGTTGACCTCATCCCAAGTAGTAGGTAGCTACGTTTATTTTTGAATGGAACAATATGTAAACACGCCTCTGTTTTCTTTTAACCAACACGGAGTCGCTATTTAAGAATTTACTTGTTTTCTTTTCGTATTATGATGCTAGCTAACTTGACTGGCCGGTTGGCGCAGTTGGTAGCGCTCTGCCTTCTGAGCCGCTGGTCCCGGGTTCGATTCCCGGACAGGTCAAACATTTGTGTGCATGAACATGTCTGTGACATGTGTCTGGGTGTGTATATGTATATAAGTATATATATATCACTCATCAGGTTACCATAGTACAGGCTCTGCCTAGTTTGGAACCTGAAGACCTTGCGTGAATGTTAAGAAAAGAAGACACATGAAATCATAATTTGTATTTATTGGCGTTTCTACGAGTAAAGAAAGAATTGACAATCTATTTCCCGAACTATGTATGAAAATACTTGAGATTCATAGCTTAGCATGACATGCTGAGCTGATTATATTTGAGACCGATGAAAAGAGTAGAAGTCGGTTCCATTTATAGCTCTTTTCTGTGATCTTTGCTGCTCACGGGATCATCTCTCACACTTTTCAGTTATTGGAGTGTAACTCAAAAACCGCTTGTCTGATTTTGATGAAATGTAAATAGAACCACCACGGAGATACACTCTATCAAAAAATAAATAATTTTGAAAATCGGTCTAAAAATGGGAAAGAAATCGGTGAACATACATACAAAAAAATTCAGTAGTACATAACCACCTTTTATCTTTATTTTTTGAAGTCAGTTAATAAAATAGAGCGCTTCAAATAGCTGCGCCTTGCGACTTCACCTGTATTGACAACAGTTTTCAGGTATAATATAACTTATTTTGTTCCAAAACTGATTGGAATCAAACAAACACGAAATTATAGGCTCAACACAACTGTTTACAACATTATTTTTTTAATTTTATTTTTTTAATCACACTCAGGCCCCCGCACTAGGATTCCCTGTGTCGCGGGAGGCATGGACACACACAATCACAGCACACAAACATCCAAGACCCGGGACAAACATCTACACTCATCGCACAAATGTTTGTCCCTGTCGGGATTCGAACCCAGGGTCGCGGTGACACAGAAGTCATGTCACTGACACTAACCACTGCGCCACGGTGACCGTCATTAGACGCGCTACAAGCGCCGTTAATCCGTTTCTGAGATTAGTTCACATAAATGCATAGGCTAACAGACAGACAAAATTCCAAAAATCATTAGTTTTCTATTGCGTTCATAAATACTCGGATATTTTGTCTTATATACGTTCCATGTGCACATACAGATAAGCTACATTTTTAATATACTTAGGTATATATATATACACTGATGTGTAAAGATCCATTATTAAGACAAACTAAAGTATTCCTTCGCGTAAAGTAAAATACCAAACTGCACGTTTAAAAGCAAAACTGCAGAGCATCGCCTGAATTTCCCTTTGAAATTCGAAAACAGAACTGGTTTGTTAGAACTTTTATGGAACAGACTGCATGACTTTTTATTGCTTTCTGTAGGTACTCTATGTAAATTCAGATTTCGGTAAAAATAAAACATAAACCTAAGCAAAGAACGCACACGTATCCAGTACAAAGTGCACGTGTTTTTACGTAAATGCAAAACTTCTACTTTTGAATGTAAAGATTTGATTTTATTAACACACATGTTTTATAAAATTTGGTAATCTTAATGCAAGCCATTGCTGCACCTAAGGCCAAACCCCAACCAAGTCTATAAAGCTCTGTCAGCGATTTATTTTCGTACTAACTGCGCTCCGCGGTTTCACCCGCGTGGTGATGTTCCTTATTAGTAACATATTAAAGTTTAAATTTCAACTACTCTCCCTCCGTCTTACAAATTTTCGACGTCGCGCGCCTCAAGAATTTTGCGATCAGTGTCACGTGTCCTGAAGTGAAAACTTCATAAAATAACAAAAGTTTATTTTAACAGTGCGTGTGTACAAAAATCTTCTGTTTTGGCAGTGTGCATGTTTTATATTTTGATTACTGCTAAAACTTTTGAAGAACGTTATATTAAACCCATTCATAATTTATGCTGCTCGTACTTAACTATTGTTGTTGGGAGATAAGTGTACGTAATATCAGCCGGCGGAGTTCACTTCATCCACCTATTGTTTTCCAACCAAGCATTATGAAAATTTCGACATGTTTGCATCGCGTGCTCTGCAGAAAAGATATTATTTTTCCAAGTTATTAAATTTTATATAAAAACTAGCTGTGCCCCGCGGTTTCACCCGCGTGGATTACGGTTTTGCCGGTAACTCAATTATCCCACGGGAACCAAACTTACTTAGGGGAACTCTCAAAATTCTTTCTTAGGGGATGCCTACGTCATAGTAGCTTTATGCATGTAAAGTCTCAGCCCGATCGGTTTAAAATTGACAAAGTTTCATACAAACTTTCATCCCCTTGGGGGTAGAATTAATCAAAATCTTTTCTTAGCGGATGCTTACGTCATAACATCTACCTGTATGCCAAATTTGAGCCCGATCCGTCCAGTGGTTTGGGCTGTGCGTTGATAGATCACTATGTCAGTCAGTCAGTCAGTCACCTTTGAGTTATATATATTTAGATAAATGTGAATATGGAGTCTGAAAATAACAAGATGCAAGTTATATGCGTTCGCATATTGAATGTATGTACGCACTGAAGGTAGCGTGGATTACAGCATTTCCAGCTGTGATGTTGAACAAAGAGCCTCAATACTATTTTGCCAGCATAACACAATAGTTCTCTGTAATTGAGTGGCGTAGCTTCGTCGGGCGGTAAATCAATTATCTTAGTAATCATTGGAATTATCTATCGTTATTATCTATTATTTTAGTATCTTGATACTATTGTAAATGCGAAAGTTTTGATGGATGGATGTTTGTTGCTCAGTCACCCCAGAGTCATGGATCTAGATGAATAGTACAAATAGTTATATTTTTACTTAATAGTATATTAATATATTATAGTTTGGAAAAGCAGAAAAAATACGGTTCTCGTGAGATGTAGGTCATTCATGTCTTCATCACTCATTATTTATTGAGTTCAAAATATGCCTCGGCTCCTTGAGGTCCTATTAAAATAATTTATTTTATCATGTCAACATCAATAATAAGGAGAACATAGTAAACATATCACGCATAATCAGCAGTTTTTGCGCGATAACAACTGACAGACACAGACAGACAGAAAAAAATTAAAATAATTGATTCTTATTCCGTTGTTTTTTTTTTTGTAGCACTCCTGACAGACTTTTGCGAACATATGTACTATGCGAAAATTTTTGCATTTACTATTTGTTAGATATTAAAACATTTATTATAGTAACCTGTATGATAAAAGAAACAATGCGCACAACACACACACGTGGTATATGCTACGATATTGTTTAACGTATTCTGTGGGATAAGACGGTGCATCTAGATAAGATGTAAAAGGGATGATGTGATGAGATTGGATTTGGATGTATGTTGAGACAGTGGTCCTCAAAGTACTGGCAATGCCTCTTGCCACTTCGACTTGCTAATCCGCAGAGCTATGTCGGTGACTTTCGTTCTCCTACGGATCTCCTCATTCCTAATTTGCAGAGAAACCCCGATCATAGCTCATTGTGCAACCTTGAGTTTGAGCTCTAGCTGGGATACGAACGAATAAACGACAGAGTGGTCAATGTTAGTGACATGGCCTCTGTGTCTCCGGGACCCTGGGTTTGAATCCCGACAGGGGCAGACATTTGTGGGATGGGTGTAGATGTTTGTCCCGGGTCTTGGGTGTTTGTGTGCTGTGTTTGTGTTTGTCCATGCCTCCCGCTGTGTCGCGGAATTCTAGTGTGGGGTCTAAGTGTGATAAATAAAAAAAATAAGGATTCTTTAGCCTACATTATTATGACGATCCCATTTCACCGCTTCTGCATAGTAAGGACCATGCTGTTCCATTTCGAGTTGTTTGTAAATAAATCACTTAATATGAAAATATAACAATTTGTATGAGTCCCTGCCCAGATTACAACACTTCGGTTATTCCACGCGCGTAGAGGAACTTCTGCAGCCGGCGGTTGCTTGAAACTTTTCACATATTTGTCAGTCTGCGGGCGTCTGGATTTTTCCTCTAAGGAAACTCATTTTCGTTGCACAAACTTGTTAAAGGTAGAAAGGTGATAAAAGATTATAAATGTCCTCACACACATTAAGTCACGCCTGTTTGTCTGAGGGGTAGGCAGAGAGCATGGAATTCAGCTTATATTCTTGGCATATATTAGTTCTTTCACTTTCAGATTCGTCATACATGGTCGGCTCGTATGTTAAGAACACTTCAGGCTACCTGGCTTTTCTAAAACATCTAAAATCTGGCCTGAATTCGTTTGGTTTTTCCCCTTCTACCTAATCTATTCACGCTCAGTGTGTATATTTGGAATGTCACTGTCCTATCGTTCATCCTTTTTATATATCCAAACCATCTCAGCTTATCTTTCTTAAATGTCACTAGGTTCACCCTCATTTACTTCAAAATGTTCTCTTATCTACTGGTCCTCACTCTGTCTTTCAAGGTCACTCGCATCGAGCACCTTTATCCCAAAGAGAGGAATTGTTGATACATCAAATTCACTAACTATGTATATAATTGTATTAACAAACGCTAAAGGCGTCAAGTCAGAGAAATAAATAACACCTAAAGCAGCGGTAATTAATCAGAACGAGTTATATCTTAGTGAACATTATTGTGTGAAAACAAAAGTTGGTTTGATACTTGATGTGTCTTGCATACTTCGTCACTCCGCTTCATTTATTCTATTTTGATACTGTTTCTACCACATTCAACTCTCCCTACTACACACGGTACATTAAAGTCAAACACGTACATTAAGTCGTTTGTGAAGCGATTATAGCACAGCAGTGGGAGCGTTAGGTGTCAAACTTACGGACGCTGGTTCGATCCCCACCAACTGCATGAGCTTCCGGTGAAGGTAACATCGTTACTAAATTCTCAGCATGCTGGTAGGGTACTTTAGAGAAGCTGCCAGGCTAACAACCACCTTCAAATTTGAAAACTTGCCTCCAAACACATAGGGTGTTTAGGCAACAGTACTGCAGAGCTAGTAAATATTCTAGGTCTAGCGTGCTGACTATCAATAGAGATAGTAGTCAATCTTTAAGGTAAATAAAAAAAAACTGGCATTTATAATCATCCAGCCTCGCCAATTTAGGTTATAACCAGCAGCGCCCCGCGGTTGCACCTGCGTGATTAGTACGGTTTTCCCGTCGCCTTGTTCATGCAACGAGAACCTTCACATTATTGAGACAGTGTGAAGCCAATATGTTATTCCAGACTATATTGAAACATTGGCTCAACCACACTGAAGTGATTGAGTATCCTTCAATCCAAACTTTCGCATTTATAAAAGTACAAACTTAGGTTTCAAACGGATTATTATTAAAGGCGCAACCATCTCGAATCGTCGCAGCCATGTTTTGTGTGTGACCTCGATTGAGTGTTTGTTTATATTTAACTTGAATGCTAAGAATATTTTTGCAAACAGCAAATGAGCATACAGGATTATTTAAAAGCGCTCGTGATTACAAAATAGGCTGCACGCTCAATTTTAATGTTATAATTTTGACACATTTATATATATAGAGAGTTATTATACTGCATCTATTATTATTAAAAAATAACAACTTTTTCTTGAACTGTTTGAAAAAAGTTGTTACTAAAAATGATTTGTGATAAGCAATAATTAATGAAATTCCTAGCTTACCCCTTTATTTATTTACACGTCCAAAATTCTGGCGTCGTCTGGTATACAATTTAACTAACACATATTATAGGTATCATTTTTGTACAAATAAGTACTTTCTGTAGGCTGTTTAACGACACTCACGCGTCACATAGATTTAAAATCATTACTTTGACTTTGGCTATACGACAATTACTTTGATTCTTACTGTCGCCGTGGCGCAGTGGTTAGTGTCAGTGACATTGCTACTGTGTCTCCGGGACCCTGGGTTCGAATCCCGGCAGGGGCAAACATTTGTGCGATGAGTGTAGATGTTTGTCCCGGGTCTTGGATGTTTGTGTGCTGTAATTGTGTGTGTCCATGCCTCCCGCGATACAGAGAATCCTAGTGCGGGGGTGTAAATGTAATAAAAAAAATAAAAAATAAAAATTAGCAAGCGTTCCATAACTTTGTCGTATATTGCAAAAGTATATAAATTAAACTTAATAATGTGTCCCTTAGGTATACGGCATACCAGTTGTCGCGATTTAGTTTATGAAATAAGTCAGTACGGGTTGCTTTTAGAGATCCTTTGAACAAATATCTGGTGAAGTGCCGAGTGTGAATCGTCTTAAGGCTCAGGAGCAAAACGGGCTTTGTTCTGTTGTAGATATAGAATACAATAGCTTGATAGCGCAATGACTTAGGTTGAAATTAGCATAGTGGCATATCAATGCGGATCCCTTTTTTGCCTGTTAAGAGCACCTCGATTTAGGGACATACTGTTTTTTACGGTCGCCCATGTGAAAGAGATAACAATAACTATGAGACTGGGTAAAGAGGCTGTATAATGCACGTACAGCCTCTACGCAGTCTCTTATCAGCTTCGTAGCTATAGTTAGTGAAAGGAGTATGACTTCTGATTTGGCGCATTGTTTTAAAATGATTAAACTTAAATAGTTTTAATTCATTTAATTTAACCCGACGTTCTAGTTTTTGATGATCGTGGTCTCGGATATATATTAAATGATATACTTACCTATGTCTATTAAAAAGTTAAGATGAAAAATAGTTTTAAATCTTAGATATTTAAATAAAAAGTACGTCACCGTAGTAAAAGAAAAACATATTTTTGTTAATATTTTTATTAATTTATAATTATTACAATGCAAGTTCTGTATGTTACTTTTACATAAATTAAATAATGATTGAAAAGTTTATTTTTCGCTTCGACACTTAAAACCCAAGTACTTTTTTCTTCAAGCGCCGAACACAAGGCGCCAGAATATTTTTCGATAGTCTGATCTTTTGTCTAGCTATGAGATTTCTGCTTTAAATATTTCTTACTTGATGAGTCATTGAACGCTAAAAATTGTTTTTCAGTCCAGGTATGTGGATTACGAACAGCAACGTATAAAATAAATATTATAACACAAACTAATTCAAATGAACACTAACTTAAATAAACTCACAAACGTTTCAATAATTGATGATTCCTGCCCTTTTGTTGGATCTTAGGGCAAGCGCCTTCTCCTTATTTTTGTACACTTTCTTTGTTTTTATTATGATGTGTTCATTTTTTTATATACTGTAGCGTTTGACCATTATCTCACTTGATGGTCAGTGACGATGTGTACGAAGATTTTATCACGCTAGATCTAGAATGCTCACTTCATGAAAATACCATTTTTTACTGTTTTAGTTACTTTCTAACCTTTGCGCTAAATACAATGAGACTAATGATTTTTAAATAAATATCGGTAGGTAATGTAGAAGAAACAAATAAACTATACTGTAAACAACATCAAAAACAAATAATATTCACCAGATGTTTTAATTTTGTACTAATATTACCACTATTTATCAGTCATGCTCATGACCTCTGCCCTCTTATTTTATTTCAGTCCTTAGTACGTTCTACATGCAACTCACATAATTATTACCACCTGGCACTAGATGGCACTTGAACAAAATCTTATACATTATCGAACTTTCTAGATTGAAAATGAAATAAAATTTAATTAAATATTTACGAGTAATATTTACTCTATTTCCACCCACATTATTTCAATAATCTGTGTAACTGTGGTCTGGACAATCATGAATCAGTTGATTCTTAAATAGCAGATTCAAACATTGTAAACCTTTCAGGGCAGGGCGGTCGGGTGGCGGGTCACGGGGTCGTCGGTTGATACCATCTGCCACACCATCTTGGTTTCAGTAAACCAAACAACTCACAAAAGGAACGATAGATTAACTGTATAAATCTCCATGCTTACAATTGTTTATATAGATGTAGTCAGTATGGTATCTGAAGTGTTAATAAAAATGTAAACCATTTTACTCGTAATAGAATTTTATTTACTTTTTTGTAATATGAATTTGAGTATTCATCAATCATGGTGAGTGATGTAAATGTCAACTATGCTACTGAGAATGACTAAGACTTCAAAAAATGAGTTTCCCAAATAGTTATTTCCAATTTTTCTTAATCCATCAACTGAAAACACATTTTTTAATAAATTATTTAGTTTCAAATTATCCCCCAAAAAAGTTAACAAAATTGATTACTAAGTAACTAATTGTGATAAAATTTTTGGGAATAATTTGAAAGTAAGCCATATAATTTCACCTATTCTTAACGTTTTAATAATTGCATTTCGATTGAATGACTCAAAACTAGCATGATACATCTCGTTTGGATTATATTTCAGGCATTAGTTTTTTTTTATGGTGATGTTCTTCTTCTTCTTAAATTATGGTTTGTGTGGCCACTTATCACAATTCTGTTAGATGGTGATGTTAGTTATTCGATGAAGCATTGAGAGTCGATCAAAACACTACAGCATAATAGTATTATGCTATAAACAACGACCTATAATACGTTGGCTACAAAGATATCAATGTCATTTAAAGAGTTTTAGACACGGGAAAGAATACTCCGTTCCCGAAGTCTTCTCAGATCTTGTGCTAGTGACCGTCACAGTTTAAAAACATACCTACATAGAAGATTCCCATTCACTCACGACTTGAAGACCGGGGTTGTACCTATCGGCACAAAACAAATGTTTTGTGCTATCGGGAAACGCAGACTCAGGCAGTGAGTTATCTATAAATTATAAATGTATAGTTAACAGTCACTTATTAATTATGAGTTGACAACTCATAAAATATAGAAGGAGAAAGAACTTAACGTCTATCCGACACTATTCTGTTGAATAAACGGCTTAACGATTTTAATAAACACCGCATTTAAATGAAAATTAATCCTCTTAAAACGTTTTACATAAAGGTATATTAACTCTCTTCCGGGTGCAATAAAAATGTCTAAAGAGGAACGCTGTGGGAGCGCATTCGCATTACGCTGCACTAAATTAGCTACAGGTATGTAGATAAAAGTACCGAGGCAATTTCTGTGGGTGCATAGATACTCTGCAGTTTTATGACGTTGCTGTGACTGAATCTTTATTACACAGATGAAGCCAATATTCTCCTGACGTCCTTAAACTGAATTTCACGTTCAGGTAATAAGGATTTGATATTCCCAAGCTCCTGGTGCTATAATAAGTCTTCGCTCCCCGGTGCCTGATTTGTTAGTCCGGGGTTGATAACGGATATTTAATGATCTTACCGAGTTACGCCGCCCGCGGAATGCTATATTTTTTTAGATCAGCCCACGTATTCAACGTCTGCTTGTTTGCCACCTATTACATAAAAAAAAACGTTTCTGATGCTGGGGTGGCCAGGACATGTCTTCCTCTCAGAAAAAAGCATTGCTTCTCATTCTGTTAATCACATCAACTAACTAACATTTTTTATGTTCTAGTTTCGGCTCTTATTCTATTTGCGCTAAAATTCAAATTCATATGACTCCTTACAACGCTACCTGTAATATTAGACGAGTTTCATTCAATTGCTGGCAAATTACGTTTCGGCACTAAATAAGCGACGGCTTATTTAACCAAGAATTACGCGCAATTTTAATAAAAATATCTGAGCATTCTAGGTCTAGCGTGATAACATCTTGGACCACATTTTCACTGACCATCAAGTGAGATAGTGGTCAAACGCTAGATCTATTATACAGTATAAAAATATATCAAATTTTAGTGTTGTTATTCATAAGCGTCGTACTAATTTGGACCATAAAGTCAAACGTAACTGCGTCAGAACTATAGATACTCTATATTCTACTACTATATTATTTTTTGTAGTTTGATTTATGTGTGTATCGATTATTAAACTACTTCAATGGTGTAGTTATATATATACCACTACTTAACAATATTACTTAAAATCATTCTAAACTTCTTCATAGACAAATTTGTATATATTTTTCTTTTTTTTTTACATATTATAAGTTTGCGTTTGACAACTGTCTCACCTGATGTTAAGTGATGACGTTATATATTATATTTTCTATGACTTCTTCTTGTAACGAGTTCAAAAAAGAGGAGATTATCAATTCGATTACATTTTGCTTATATGTGTTCCTTTTTATACTATATCCATCCTATCCGCGGGAGGTCGCCTGGTGACCTGTGTCACCGGTTTTTTTATAACCTATTTCAGGCACCAGTCCCTCACAAAGCTAGATTTTTATATTTGTATCCACTAAATTGTATAATTAGCTTAAGAAATCTTTTGTGAGGTGAAAACAAACAATTATTTGATTTGATTTTTCAGAGAAAAACCTTTTCTAATTTCCATAATATAAAGCCAGTTCCACAAAGGCTCGAATGAGAAATTGTATTATTCCATGAAAAAATAATGTCGTGGCGAAATATGTCACGTCGCCGTCGCGTGCCTCTTCATTTGACGCGTATTGTATAGGGTTGGAAGAACTCGCGGCATGTGTTTACGTCGCTTAAGTAAGAATAATGGTGGCACATAAATCAGTGGCATCTTCACGTCGTTTTGAATTCTCACAAAAGATGTCAGCTCCTCGCTAAATAAGACTCCACTCACCGGAGACAAACGCGCTTCGACTCAGAATTACCTACCCGCCTATTGTGTTCTCGTATTTTTAAAGCGAAAATAGAATAATACCTACTATATACATTTCATTACGCTTATTGCGATTACGTTTACGTCGAGTCCTATTTCTAAGTAAATATTCATTACTGGTTGCCACCCGCGGTGTTACCCGCGGTGAAATGGTACGTGGTATTGACGATTTTTGCGTTATCCCGTCATCCAACGGGAACAGTCAATATTTCCGGGATTAAAAAAATGCCTATGTGTTAATGCGGGTTATAAATTCCAAATTTCATGCAAATCCGTTCAGCCGTTTCAGCGTGAAGGAGAAACAAAGATGCAAACGACAAACAAACTATCGCTTTTATATTAGTGTCATTGGTGTATTTCGTAGACTATATATAAGAATTAAGTAACAGTAAAGGAATTGTAATCTGATTTCCGCCTAGCTGTGTCATTAAAATGAAATAAATAAATGACTTAGAAAAATGTTTATAAGTATCTAGTTTTGTAAGGGTGTAATTTTTTCTTGATTAACACTAAGGGTTTAATCAAGAGCAGGAGTTGATTTTATCAAGAAAATAACCAGCCCGTAGGATGCAGTAAAAGCTAAATGAAACTCTCTGCCAAACAGTTGTGATGAAAGTTGTTGTTACGTGGTGCAGAGTGCGGCCGAGCGAGAGCGAAACTTGCGCGCGTAGCAATAAGCGTTTATTGAGCGGAAAGCGAGCGCGCTCAGCGAGCTCAGCGAGAGCCCAAATGCCGCGCCACGACGCGTCCGTCGAGTCGCGCTGGTGCTGCCTGTCCAACTTTATTCTATTTTAAAAGTTCCTCCTTTGCTTTTTGCCGTATTGTATATATGCGATTGGGAGCCGTGCTGTCGGCGCTTAATTTGGAAATGGATTATTGTATGCAATAGCCCGCAATATTCAAAATCCAAAAGAAAATAAAAGTGCCGTCAACTCTCAGTGCTCTATAAATATAAAAAGTGGGCCCGTAAACAACGCCATCTACATTCATTTTGGAAAATGTTTACTCAGTCTAAAACTATTTTTTTATACTGTATAGATTTACTGTTAGACCACTATCTCACTTGATGGTCAGTGAAGATGTGGTCGAAGATGTTATCACGCTAGATCTAGAATGCTCACTGGCTCTCAAGGACTGCTGCCTGAACACACTATGTGCTTGGTGACTTGGTAGGCGGGTATTCGAAAGTACCCTACCACCATGCTGGGAATTTGATAACAGTGTTACCCTCACCGGAAGCTCAAGTTGTTGTTGGGGATCGAACCAGTGTCCGTTAATAATAATAATTATTATTATTATCATAAAAGATAAATCATCATCATTATCATCATCATCGCAGCCATAGAACGTCTGGATTTTTTTTCTATTACTGTTATTTTTCGAACTCAATACTCATCACAATACACGTTTTACAAATGTTTTGAATGCTGATCCACCCGAATGCATAAGGGGGCCAGTGGGGAGTACTTTGAAAAGCTGTAAATAAACTATGTTCCATTTCAATTACTATTTTTGGAACAGCCTACGTCTTATAACAGGCGAGGCTTAAGCTGTACAAGCTTAGAATCTGTAATAAGTGTAGGTAAAATTATTTAGCATCCAATGGGTTTGATCTAAGGGACTACGTTAACGCAGCTCCATCCAATATTTGTCATGATTTGGGTCGCGTGTGTTTGAGTAGCGGCGCGGGCGTGGAGCACTGGTGAAAGCCATCATTGAGCAAATATTTTCCGACATTCGTTCCAAGCATACCATCCACCATGCTCTAGTACTTTTTTATAATGTATAGATCTGGCGTTTGACCACTATTTCACTTGATGGTCAGAGATGATGTAGTCGAAGATGTTGTCACGCTAGACCTAGAGATGTTTTTATCTTTTATAGAATCAGTTTATAATAACTTTTGTCAAGCAGTCGATTTAAAAAAAAAAAAATAATAAAAAATGCAACCGACTTCATCACTCAAATGTGTGAAATAACTTGTTGAAGTCGGTACCATGATAGTTCACACAAAAGTAACTATCATCACAATATTGTGCTCATGGTACCGACTTCGACAAGATATTTCACACTTTTGAGTGATAAAGTCGGTTGCGTTTTTTGTTAAAAATTTTTTTTTCACTCTTTTCAGTGACCTTTGTTACTCATGGGATCAATTAATTGTCATTGTGTGTTCTGCGATGTCTTCAACCGCGACAATAATATCAAGATTCGCGTAGCACTTTTCAGTTATTGAAGTATAACTCAAAAACCACTTGTTCGATTTTGATGAAGTATACTCTATCTAACATTAAAATAATTATCAAAATCGGTCCATAAACGACGAAGTTATCCGCGAACACACATAAAAAAAAAAACATATATGCGGTCGAATTGAGTAACCTCCTTTTTGAAGTCGGTTAAAAAGAAAGAAAGAAAGAAATATCCGACTTCTATATACCGTCTACAGATGCCGTGTACCGCCGCGACGCGACGGTTTCACGATAACAAGTAATCTATTTTCAAACTACTAACGACGTCGCCGCATGTTGATGGGAGATTTTCGGTTGGAAACAGTTTTGTATTCGTATATCTACATTAGCCACGGTGCAGGCACGTTCACAATTAGCGGCTGCGGATTGGCACGAATCGAGCGAGCAATATCGAAGGTGTGGTGGTATATGGAGCCGAATATTGGACACGATCGCCGGTGACGACTGTACTAAAACCACATTCGCTTCAAGCTGTCCAGTGACCGCATCTCGCCGCATCTCCCCTCTACTCCCTGCAAATTATAATAATAATATGGGACAACATTCACACAAGGTCTTCAGGTCCCAAACTAGTCAGAGCCTGTGCTATGGTAATCTGATGACTGATATATATACTTAAATACATACTTATATATTATATACATATACACACCCAGACACAGGTCAAACAGACATGTTCATGCACACAAATGTTTGACCTGTCCGGGAATCGAACCCGGGACCAGCGGCTCAGAAGGCAGAGTGCTACCAACTGCGCCAACCGACCAGTCCTGGCCAGTCCAGTCCAGTCCGACCTTCAGCTGGACCCCCTGCTTGATGCAATCACCAAACAGGGGGTCCATCTGCAGGCATTCGCGGATGACTTACTCATAGTAGTTACGGGACATAAAACTTCAGAGATAGAGGAAAAAGTTAATACCGCTTTAACCGGAATTTTGCAGTGGGGGCCTCGTAACAAGATGACCTTCGCAGCAGAAAAGACACAAGCGATACTAATAACGAAAAAACTAAAATACGAAGAACCTAAGCTAAAAATGGGACAGGTGGAAATTAAAATAGCAAAGGATCTCAAACTTCTTGGACTCGTTATAGACGACAACCTCAACTTCAGGAAGCACTTAGATGCGCTACACTTAAGAACGTGTAACATATATAAAATGCTGGCCAGGGCCGCGAGGGCGCAGTGGGGGCTCAACTCTGAGATAGTCCGCACAATCTATCTCGCTGTGCTGGAACCCACCGTGCTCTACGCAGCCGGAGCATGGGGCTCAGTGGCCAAAAGAAGATATGCACGGGAGAAACTAGACAGAGTTACACGGAAGTTCGGAATACAAATAAGTAAAGCACATCGAACAACCTCCTTGACATCCTGCGCTGTACTCGGAAAAATCATCCCCTTGGACCTCAGAGTTCTCGAACAGGTTGAACTCTACAAAATAAAAAAGACGAGAACTGCTGAACAGCTCCCAGGGAGACCACTACAAAGGGACGTTAGTCCGTATGATCTCCCCCACCCGGCCAATAGGGAAAGGATGAGCTTCTCTATCATAGAGACCGAATCAGACATAGAAGCTATAGATAACACATACCCTCAGTGCTTCACGGACGGGAGCAAGATTGAGGGGCGAGTTGGAGGAGCCGTTACGATATTCGACGGAAACGAGGAAAAGAAGACATTCCAGTTTCGAATGTTCAATTACGCCAGCGTCTACCAGGCTGAGCTCTTTGCCATAGTGAAAGCACTAGAAATAATACAGAACTCAACACAAATCAGTAATGCGAACTTGATTACTGACTCTCGCTCGGCTCTGGAGACCATATCGAACCCTGCATCTCTGCACCCACTAGCTGTCAGAGCCAGGGAAATGTCGAGAACTCTCGAGAGCGACGGGAGACGCATAGTATGGCACTGGGTAAGAGCACATTCCGGTATACATGGGAACGAAAGGGCCGACCAGCTGGCTAAACACGCAGCACAACACTGTCGAAGAGCGGTAGAGTATGAGGCTTTTCCTCTGTCTCTAGCAAAACACCTAATCCGCGACGCAACTCTAACAAAATGGCAACAGAGGTATGAAGAGGCGCAAACTGGCGCAGTCACGAAGAAATTCTTCCCTAGTATAAGGGAAGCTTACAAAATCTTGTCTGGCCTGAGGGCCACAAATCTACGGGCACAAATCTTTACGGGACACGGGGGATTCAAATCATACCTTCACAGGTTTAAATTGGCCACGTCACCAGTATGTACTTGCGACGACTACACTGAGGAGACAGTAATTCACATCATAACTGAGTGTCCTAGATTTGGGGCCCAAAGGTACGACTGCGAGTCGCTCTTAGGTATTAATATATCTGAAAGTAATTTATATAAGTTGATGTATGATGATAGAGTCAGACCTAGTTTCTTGGAATTCGTTGATACTATCGTCCGCACGGCAGCCCGAGCGAACGGATCAACAGTTATGTGAGGGAGGGTTTATGAGACCTACAAAATGGCCCCGTTTTCCTCCCTCTAAAGTTTAGGGGAAGGAAAACGGGGTTGGCCCCCTTGACTAAGATAAAATAGCAAATAGAATCAATTCAATGACTCGAACGAATCCCAAGAAACTATTGTATTATAAGTTAAATTAATTTAATTTGGACTTGACTTGATTGAGATGTATAAAATGTAAATCTTATAAGCCTTATTTATGTAAGACATATAAATAAGGTACATAAAAGAGTTACAAATTTTGTAAGTGTAATAATAAATGTCTTCAGGTGAAAAAAAAAAAAAAAAAAAAAAAAAAAGAAGGGGCCTAAAAGATTAAGTTGAAAAGAGTTCGAAAGAACAAAATATACCTAAAAGACGGAATGCACAAAACATAGATATTGGCCAACTAACTCACCTGAAGATTAGTGTTAGTAAACTAATGTAGTACATACTGTTTAATAGGGCTTTTTTTTTTACACCCAACGGGTGCAGGGTGGGAGCACCTCGTCTTAACATATTCGAGATGGTCTCACCAAAGCGGTGCTTGGTGCTACCATCTCATCTGCGAGAGGGGGGCACCAGGCATCGCCATAGTTGTAAGTTACTTGTAAGTTGAGTGTAGTATTTTAAGTTGTGATAGTGATATTATAGTTATAATGGTATCCCATTTAACTAAAGGGATAGTCAATTCAGAAAAAAAAAAAAAAAAAAAAAAAAAAAAAACCGACCAGTCCTTGATTAAGATTTGTAATTCAATTATTATTAGTGAAAGCCGCTATTCCTGCCTTCCTCCTATTTCATCTTGTATTATCCCACGTATCCAAGGCCATCGTACTGGGCACAATAAAATTCATGAAACTATTGTTACATTCATGAGAGGAATTGGGGAAAAATACTGTGTAAACAAACGTGAACGGGAGGCGTGGCAGTAGGGGAAAAGTTTATGTGAATGCGAAAAGTACCTAGCATCTCTATTTGTTGGTAAAAGGTGTAATCTCTAATCATTACAGGTTTTTGTATATGATTTTACGCAAGATATGTTACGTATAATATTTTATATCAGAGGGGAAATAATATTTTAGAAATTTAGAGGATAATTAATTAGTGAATTGCTTCTTTCATTGTTTTTCGATAATATGATGATAATTATTATATACGGTTGTAGATACACCTCTAGTTTTCTCTCTACCTACTATCTACTAAAGATACTCGACGTAACGGGTTGGGTTCCGTATTCTTATATTCTTAAGAGACATATCTAAAAATCTAAAAACTATAAAACCTAAAACACCTTGTTTAATATGTGCATCGTCCTACTAGGCATTGTCATAGACATAACTATTCCAAAACTCGCTAAAATAATTATGAAATTTAGAATGCTCTTAACAACGCCATAAACATTTAGTGTTTCAAAGGACTCTAACGCCTAGCGGGGCGTTACCACTAAAATACAGGCACTACCTAGGAATGGTAGATATATGGTAGATATCTACCATTCCTAGGTACGAAGCGTTTTGCGTTGCGTTATGTACCTATACGTACGAAGCGTTTTGCTTCCACTTTCTTAATGCGTACTGTCAAGGAATGGAACTCGTTGCCCGAGTCTGTGTTTCCCGATATGTACAATCCTGGAGTCTTCAAGTCGCGAGTGAATAGGTTACCTTCTAGGTTTGCGTGCTAAATCCTAGACAACGTCATCACTTAACATCAGGTGAGACAGTTGTCAAACGCAAACTTATCGTAAAAAAAAAGAATGGCTACAAACTTAGGAGCTCCTTACTACTTGGGAACGCTTACCGAGTGACATTTCATAATCATATTGTTTCATTAAGTAAGTAAGTAAGTAAGTAAGTTATATTTCAGTCTGTATAACGTTTGTACTTCCATCGTAATTAAATTCAGCACGAGTGTTTCCAAACCATAATATAAAGCTGCTTTTTGATTTCTACCATCGCACTACAATACAATAACTGTTATTTATTTGGCGTTATACGGTTTTCCTTTGATTCTGCGGTGTATTGTAGTGCTGTGTACATTACGAAATGTATTTTCTCAACTTTATTGTCACGAGCGTGGGGTTCGATTTGGTAGAAAATGTGTAAAACATTAGTTTGCTATTCACATGGAACTGTTGCGTAATCACACTTCATAATCCACATCTCAGCCATAAGAGGTCTACTGGTGTACAAAGGGGAAAGCCTCAATGGTTGGCCAATCACACTTGCAACTCACTAATAAACTAGCTTTATCGTAAACGCACTATAAATCACTTTTTTTTAAATCAAATCTTACATTTAAATATAAAGATTGAAAAATCAAAAACAGAACTTATATGATAGTCTTTATGGGCGATATATATCCTTAACTCTTATTATGATACAGTTTCATAAACTACTATTATAATACCACTATTAATATCACTTCGAAAAATATGTGGAAGGTCTCGTCTTATCTTTACTATTTGCTCTAGAACTTTAGGTAGGTATGTCAAACCTTATTGTTTCAGTGTAATCGTCTCTCTCTGCTCTCTTCTCATCTCTTTTACTCATATGCAAATTTGCCCTTTATACTGAAAGGTACTGCATAGACTGATTATAGGTTACCTACTAAAAAGACCTGTTTAGCGGTAATAATTTGATTAGCTCATTTTGGTAAATATGGCGTACATGCCTCTTAACCAGTTCTGCGTTGGTGGTTTTGTAAAAGTGAAGGTGGCTATGAAAACTGTGAATATATTGTTTGTGCTAATTGTGTTGCTGATGAAAATTAAATATTTGGTTAAATAAATTTCAATTTGATAAATTAATAGTTATACGCTAAAAATTATAAATGTTTTTTTTTCAGATTACTACGTTGTTTGACGGGACGGACGGACTGAAGAGAAGAAACAAATGGAACCGACTGCATCAATCAAAAGTGTGAAATAACTTCCGAATAAGCCTTCTCACGCCATGTCCGTGATGTTAAAGGGCTGGATAGCGTCATATTCACATGGAGATGAAATCTTTGTTCATGCGTTTCTGCATTATTTTTGATTTTGATTATATCGACAACGGCATCCAGCCTTAGGTCACGCTGGAGGTTTTCATTTCTGATGTACCAGGTGCATTAACGATGCCTCTAAATACTTTATTCCAGAATATAAAACACTAGTAGCGCCCCGCAGTTTCACCCGCGTGGATTACGGTTTTCTCGCTACTTCAATTATCCCACGGGAGCTATACTTTTTCCTGGATAAACGTAGCCTATGTGTTAATCCAGGGTTTGAACTATCTTCATACCAACTTTCAGCGAAATCTGTGTAGACGTTTGAGCGTGAAGAAGAAATAAACATACACTCATACGCACAAACTTTCGCATTTATAATATTAGTAGAAAGGATAATAACAGGTTGTTAAACTTCCAGCACATTCATATATAATATATAGCAAATGATAATCCTACTGTGTATAGATTAAGCTATATAACAGTATCATTCTATATATTTCAAACACAAACAGCAACGTATCCCCAATTTATATCGCTACTAGCTGCGCCCCGCAGTTTTACCCGCATGGTGAATATTGATGATGATGATAAGTAGCTTATGTGTTATTCCGGGACCTGAAGTATCTATACACCAAATTTCA
This sequence comes from Apeira syringaria, assembly GCA_934044485.1. Lineage (NCBI taxonomy): Eukaryota > Metazoa > Arthropoda > Insecta > Lepidoptera > Geometridae > Apeira > Apeira syringaria. The sequence goes on along the minus strand of OW203665.1, from coordinate 5,480,042 downwards.
TCCAAATCCGTCCAACTGTCCATCCAAACTTTCACATTTATATTATTATTATAGTGGGACGCATCTTAGCTGACATCAGCTCTTAAAAAAATGTGTCTTTCTTCGATTAACTTTGCCCCTCCCGTAATACACACTTGTGGTCGCATTTCAATGCATAAGTAGATCTCGCTTCTGCCTGTTCTAATCTCTAAAAAGTCCTAATTTCGAAATGGGCACTCGCAAATTACAAGCACCAGGACCCCGCATAAATCCAACCTTTTCAAGTTAATAAAAATGATTTAAGTACGTATTAAAAGGCTCTTTTTCCCATTGAGAACAAGAAATTTGTAATGGTAATACGTAACTCGGCCGATTATCCCGTAATTACGGAGAGAATAGGTATATAATGCATATGTTGAAAGAGAATTCTGAAAAGAACTTTAAAGTTAAGGCCCACGTGCACAATTTATCAGAGGCATCGCCTGATCTCAAATTAAATCATAAATTTGTCTTGTATCAATTGAGATTAGTGATTTGACGCGTGTACAGTTTCATCAAATAAAATCCTTCTGAATGAAGAATTAAGAGGTTAAGTAAAAAGATTAATTACATAACTATTACATTTTACTGTAACTTTTTTTATAAGAATATAACTTGTAATGGCTTGTACTTACTCCAAGCTGTTGTTTCTTTTTGCCTATATTAAAAAAAAATAAAACAAAATGATTACAACACTACATCTACTACAATACCATTTCAGCAATTTCTACTTGTTATAAGTTTTTTTAAGCTGACATGGTCACTAATACAAGAATTAGCATTATCTACCCGCAAGAAACTGCGCTTTACACGGGAACATGGCGTATGACGTAACTATCTCCAAATATTAAGCAAATAAAAAAAAATAGAGTAAATGGTAGATATCCCGATAATAATGTTAATTCTTCTACTATCTGCTTCGATAATGGCTACAATATTGGCGCCGGTAAGAATCCACACGATAATATAAGTAGCGTGGCAGGAAATTCGAGCAGCAATTGTGAACAAAGAAATCCGTGGTTTTACACACTTTACACACTCAAACCCCTGAACAGGATTCCCTGTATCGCGGAAGGCATGGGCATATACACAAACATAAAGTGTGAAAAGAGATAGAAGGTATAGTATGATGAGTGGCGGACCACCCAAGTGCCTCCGAAATGGCTCATTACGGCTAAATAGACGACGACATTAAGAGAATCAATAAAAGCACAAACAATAAAAGGACATTAGAAATTATTAATATACTTACATGAAATTTGCTTCAATTCTGGAAAATAAGATCAGTAAGTAAGATAAGTTCTAATATGGTTATACAAATATATGTTATAAAGTCCAAATTAGTATGATACTTATCAATAGCAATACTAAAATAATAAATAAGTCGCCACTTATTTGGTGCCGATTAAAACGACATGACATTGGCCAGCAATTGAAAAAAAAACTTGTCTAATATTACAGATAGCGTTGTATGGAGATATGCGAATATGAGCGTACACGTATAAAAGGAGCTATTTTAGTTTCAAGAATTTTAGTAAACTCTAGGAGGTGGGCAGCAGCGCCTTCTGAGGATCGGAAATCATACTGCGCTCGCCAACCCGCCTGCCAAGCGTGGCGAGTATTGGCAAATCCCCCCTATATGGGGGAGGCATACGTCCAACAGTGGACGCACATAGCTGAGAAAAGAAAAAAAAGTAAACTCTAGCTAATTCGAGACATTACCAGAATTAGAGACACTATTACATAGTTTGGGTCCGCGTCAGCGTACGCTACGATGATGGGTAAATTAATATTATATCAATTTGTTAAATAACTCAAACTTGAAAGTAATACAATAAAATTCCGTCAACTCCTCAGTTCAATTTAATCTTATGTTAAACTCATTAGACGCGTTTATGAGCCAATCTTGAGCTCTACGTACTTACTTAGAGCTCAAGATGAGAGACTTTAATCAAGAACTTTCTTACCTCGTGTTGCCAGGAATCCGTCACTGTACAAACTTAGGCGAGTTAATAACCTTAGCGCTCTGCATCCTGAAGCTACAGTGGCGCAGTGGTCAGTGACATGACTTCTGTGTCTCCGGGGCTCTGGTTTAGAATCCCGGCAGGGGCAAACATTTGTGCGATAAGTGTAGCTGTTTGTCCCGGGTCTTGGCTGTTTGTGTCCATGCCTCCCGCGATACAGGGAATCCTAGTGTGCGGGTTTGAGAGTGATAATAAAAAAAAACTGTCACCAAATACATAGTGAGTTCAGGCAGTCCTTGAGAGCCAGTAAGTGATAACATCTTCGAACACATCGTCACTGACCAGTGAGATCGTGGTCAAACCTTAAATCCCTTAAATCTAAGTATACAGTATAAACAATATACGTAGAAGAACTTTGCACTAAGTAATTTGGGAATCAAATTGTGTATATACGGTGTTGCCACGTAAATAGGCTAGCCAAGCAAATAGTCGTAACTCTTCGCAGGGTTGCTACCAGCTCGTTAGTTTTTCCCGTGCACAATTGCACATGAAGGAGCGCGAGATTGTGTCGGGATGATGTGCTGGCGTGCTGGAGTCCCGCCAAATCTCGAGCCTCCGGGAGCAGGCGCCGCTGCCAAAAGCTAACTGATCGATGGCCTTAGGAATTTGCACCCGGATCTGGGACAATGTTTGTTTATACAGTAGACCCGTTATTATTGTGGGCTGGTTAAGGCAGATAAAAATTCTGGATTTGGCACTGCCGTATTGGATACGTTATGCTATATAAATACCAAAATAAAGAAGATATTCTATTTATAAAGGGATATTTATAGTCAGAGAATGTGGTAACTCTATTATTCACTCAAACGAACTAAGATTCTCGAAAATCTATAAGCTCGTATTCATTTTTTTCATGTCTACGCTAAATATAAACTATCAATTATTATGAATAATGCTCATCCTAAAATTAGGACAGTTTTAATACTTGAGGGTAGTTATAGTCAGCACCAACTCAAATGTGTTTTATGAAAAAGTAGCCGCAATTTATAAAAAAAACGAATTTTAGCATTGTCATTCATAATTATTATTAAACCAATTTCGCCTTTCTTGATATATCATAAGAACTTCTATATTTCACTTATTTCAGCTACAGTTTGATTGAAAACATTATTACATTTGTACAGTAGACTAGATGTTAATACCTATTCCAAAATATGCTGAAAAGAAACATCTTTATTGAGCATACATTTTTGTAGAAATTACTAGTTAATTACAATTGCACAGATACATGGAATTACGTACATGTATCTAGTTATTTTACAATGTAACATTTAAAAACCTAATCCAAATAAAATGATTGCAAAATTCAGAAAGCGAAGACAGAGTACTTGATGTTTGAATTATGTGTACCACTATTGCGACTAAAAACAAATAATAAAATGTATTACACTACAATATAGAAATGATTTTAGCGTTTTTGTTCAATTTCGGTGATGGCAATACTACAAAAAAAACAATATAAAAGTACACATTGTCTATGACAATGTCAAGTACGACATTACGGATCCCCTATAGGTATCCGTTTTCGTTTGAGTGAGAGTCCCACGAGAGTCCGACTCGCGCTTCATCGGGTTTTTTACTTGTATCATTTTAAATTGTGTATTACGTGTGGGTTTGTGTCGACAATCAAAGACAGGTTTGCGTATTGACTCTAAAAAAGCTCCAAGCAAGTGGTGTTTAGTTTTGTTGTATTTTTATATTTGTTACATAATTATCAACTCATTAGCATAATTGTTCTTAAATATAATAGTCCATCCTATATATTTTATATTAATAATAATAATATTACTGATGTTTGTGCATTAGAAAATTAGGCTACTAGTGGGTCTTGAACGCAGACTACAGAATACTGACCTGTCGCTTTGCCAACTAAGCTATAGTAGCACTCCACAGATAGTCCGAATTTGTCCCTTCATTATAGCTAATTGTGAGGCTGCTTCTGAGAAAACCAATTTGAACATAAAAACAAGGTTAGATATATATTAAAGCAGAGGGCTTCTACCTCCCTACCAGATAACAGTACCACCTATTCGGAATCCGAGCCGCCTGAATATTTCAGGTGGCTTATCTCACTCGTTTACGTACCACGCAGTCTACGGTATTAATTCTTTTGAATATTCCACGATTTACAGGAGCCGCGATAGTGATCTTATTAAGACCGTTGATGTACTGCAACAGCAGCGAGATATACTTGAATATTTATCATGTACTAGTAACGCCCCGCGGTTTTACCCGCGTGGTGATGATTGATTATAATGAAAAGTAGCATATGTGTTTTTCAAGGGTCTAAACTATCTTCATACCAAATTTCATCGAAATTGGGTGCAGCCGTTTGAGCGTGAAGAGGTAAGAAACATATACACATACACACAAACTTTCGCATTATCGATCGATTTTATTATTCACGAATCTATTTTAATTATTATTTTTTTATTTGAAAGCTGGTGGCCCCTTTTAAATTTCCTCAATATCTGTCAAGCGGTTTTCATTTATTAACACACTTTTCAGTTATTGGAGTGTAACTCAAAACACTCCAATAACTGAAAAGTGTTACATCTACTTGGACGAAATTCTAACTGCGGATTAAGATTTCGGTACACATACACAATGACAATTGATCCCATGAGTAGCAAAGGTCACTGAAAAGGGTGAAATATTTTTTTTACCAAAAAATGGCACCGATTACTATATTCAAAAGTGTGAATTAACTTATCGAAGCTGTTATTTTTTTTTATTAATAATTTCCACAAAATATTGATCACGGTAGCAGAGGGGTTAAATTTTTATAGAAGGCAAATCTCGATATATGGAATCGTACCCTACTAGATGAGTAAAAACGTTTCCGAATGCTGACAATGCGAATTTGTAACGATATAATAGGGTGTATCCCAGATGATGGATGTAAGGATAGTCCGGGGTAAACCCTTAAAGAGATAAGCGGATGGATCAGTATACCTTATGAGTACTTCGATCAGTATAAAGGTAAGGTAGCGAGTACATAAAAAACTGCTGATATTTTTTTATTTTTTTTATTAGGTCGACAATGGTAATTTGATGTTAAAGTACATCATATAGGAGTACCTTAAAAGACAAATTCAATGTTAACTTACATAAAATTGATTTGAATGGAATTGCAATCGAAATTTGTTTATTTCCTCTCCACAAACGCACTTATATGGTAATTAAATAATTGTTAAAGGAGATGTAGTGAGAATCATGCGTCGTGAGTTCAAAAAAAAAACTGGCATAAAAGATGTCACATGTCAAAATAAGTGTCAAATGCCTAGAACACAATAAAAAGTAAGAGAATAACAAATCACGTCCATGATTGCTTACGTCATAAAGTGACAACTTTTAAACACTTTTACAAATATTAAAGTTATTTTTTAAATAAATTTAATATTGTGATAAATGTAATGCAGCTTCGGTATCTATACATTTTTTTTTACTATCGATCGGTTTTCTTGAACTTGCTGGTGCGTAGGCATACACGTATCCTGTCAACTGTGTAGTCAGTCACGAAATAGATCTAGGCCCCTTTCTGAAATATTAATCTAAACATCTCTTTATAATCTCTCTTTATAATAAATCTCTAAATAATTACAAATCCCCCCCCCTAGTGTCACTATGTATTGTCACGTTAAATTCACACTCATTACATGACATCTTTACAAACTCACACGCGTATCCACACACACATACAAACACACACACACACCAACACTCACCACACGCACACTCACACTTTGTTTTTATTTATTAACCATATTGTAAAATAAAGAAATAGATCTGGGCAAGAGCGAAATCTCCTATGAAAAGTATTTTTTACTTAAAAGGAGATTTCATCCATGTGAATCCAATGTATTTTTTGTGAACGCAATAAAAACATTTTATTATTATTTATCTCTTGTCGACATTTTGTGACCTACGAGAAATATTGTAATCAGACGGGTAACTTATCTTATTCATATATTCGATAAATCCTTAGGTCGTGGACGCTCTTATTACTTAACTACTGTATGCTAGCCAATAATTTATATTGTTGTATACATGTAGTTATATACATAACGTAGTACCTATAATGCGAGTACTAGAATTATGTGCGGCGAATCGCCGCCCCTAGAATATTTTACACTTATTAAGTCATTTACAGAGTCTTTTTTAGTAACACACTATGTAGCCTTTTCCTAAATTGAAGAATAGGTCTATTTTAATGATTGAGGAATATCATTATATATCCTGATACACATTACAAGACTATTCCTGCTGCATAAATTGAGATTGAGACGGTCGTCGTGGCTCAGTGATCAGCGTCACTGACTTTGGAACCGCGAGCCAGGGTTCAAATCCCGGCCGGGGCCGCAAATATTTCTATGATGAGCAAAGATGTTTGTTGTCGGGTCTTGGATGTTTGTGTATTGTGATTGTGTGTGTCTATGCCTCCCGCGACACAGGGTATCCTAGTGCGGGGATGTGAATGTGTGTAAAAAAAAATGTTTCTTGAAGAAATGTGGTTTCTTTCTTTCTTTTTATGTAGCAAAGAATGACTAGCTTTAATATATCACTAAAGTAATATTAGGTCTTTCGGGATCAAGTTGTTTTGCCCTGTCTCCGGAAACACAAAGCTTGTATTACAATACAACCCTCATCTAATGACTTGTACATACGAATATATGAGTATTGCCAATTTATTAAAAGCGTTATCAAAGGATATTCGCTCGAATAAATACATGAATACATTTTTTTTCTTTTTTTAACATTCACACAAGGTCTTCAGGTCCCAAACTAGGCAGAGCCTGTGCTATGGTAACCTGATGACTGATATATATACTTATACACATATACACACCCAGACACAGGTCAAACAGATATGTTCATACACACAAATGTTTGACCTGTCCGGGAATCGAACCCGGGACCAGCGGCTCACAAGGCAGAGTGCTACCAACGGCTGGACATATATTTCCCCCATTGATTGCTACAGAGACCGGCGGGAAGCGCGTCCAACCCCTTCCTGCTATCTTGGTCAGGTCGTCTGTCTACCTTGTCGGTGGATGTCCAATGCTGCACTAGCCTGTCTGTCGTCTCCTCTCGAGAACCTCTCGACCCAAGAGCTAACCTATTGCTGTAATGTAAAATTCAAACTCGAAAAGCTACTTGTGGTCCAAATTGATCAAAGCAGCTTTACGCTCACACCCGCAAAAACGTATGCCTAAAAAACAAAAAGACAAACTTCTTTGTTTTTTTTTTGTTAGTAACATTCACACAAGTTCTTCAGGTCCCAAACTAGGCAGAGCCTGTATTATGGTAACCGACTGCACATAGTACTACCAACTGCGCCAACCGGCCAGTCAACCGTCTTTATCATAACGAAGTGATTATTTTTGTATTAAGATAGATACGGCATGCTATTTATCAAGTTTGTCGTAAGTATGATAAAAACTTTAGTAATTACGAAAAATTTGATAAATAGCCATTCTAGATAATAAATAGAGAGGGTGGTTTTAATTAAAGTTGCATAACGTTGCACAGAGGAGGTATCGGCGGAGACGAAACCGAAAAAGTTTAGTCTATCCGCTCCGTTTGCAAAACTTTCAGCTTTCTGCGAGTTACCTTTGATACGCAGTCTTTTGAATTGCTGCATTCCGAGCAAAACTTTAATGAAGGAGGGAGTACTAAATGAAGTTCTAAAAAGGAGCTGATAGATAGAAAGTACATACATGTTTTACGTATTGAGTACTTTTTTATGTGTGCCGCACCTAGCGGTTTTATGTTGTTTTTAACCGACTTCAAAAAAGGAGGTTACCCAATTCGACCGTATATATGTTTTTTTTAAATTTTTTTATGTGTGTTCGCGGATAACTTCGTCGTTTATGAAGCGATTTTGATGATTTTTTTTTTGTTAGATAGAGTATATTTCCGTGGTGGTCCAATTAAAATTTCATCAAAATTGGACAAGCGGTTTTTGAGTGATACTCCAATAACTGAAAAGTGCTACGCGTATCTTGATGATATTATTGTCGCGGTAGAAGACATCGCAGAACACACAATGACAATTAATTGATCCCGTGAGTAGCAAAGGTCACTGAAAAGGGTGAAAAAAATATTTTTTAACAAAAAATGCAACCGACTACAACACTCAAAAGTGTGAAATAACTTGTCGAAGTCGGTACAATGAGCACAATATTGTGATGATAGTTACTTTTGTGTGAACTATCATGGTACCGACTTCAACAAGTTATTTCACACTTTTGAGTGTTAAAGTCGGTTGCATTTTTTGTTAAAAAAAATTTTTTTCTCTCGGTATTACTCCGATACTGTGCGTAAAATTAGGATATAATTTACCTGATCGCTTATCACATCATCACAAATATTCAATTCATACCTACCAAAAGCTGTATTAAGGGTTTAAGAGGTACAGATGACATTACAGAGACTCGCGGGTGTTTACAGGAGAAGGGACGGGACAAATCCCGATACGTGTTGATGTAGAGTATTACAAAAATGTACTTTACAGATTTTACTAGCTCAAAAAAAATTACATGTCACATTTTAAAACTTTTTAATTGTCTTTCTTCCGATAAGACACAGTCGAACTGTGTCTTTATCGTAACTGCGAATATTATAAAAAAATATCATTAAATCACAACTAGTAATAATAACAGAATCAATGTACTCGTACATACTTATCCCCAATGATATTGTATGTTTATATGAGGTAGATGTCGCACAAGCGCGCGGAAACTGAGGCGGCAAAATTAAGTCAATTGTAGTAATTTTGATTGCGACGCGTATTTCAAGCGCAAGTGTAAACATATAGCTATCCTTTTCTATATTATTTGTACCGTATTATCTGTTGCAGTAAGCATGTTTATGTCGTAAAGGAAAAAAATCTGAGCACCGCGCAGTATGAATATACGTCATCTTTAGTAAAACATCATTGCTTATCCCACAAAATATGTATTATTAACTTAGAATACACTTCTTGTTTCAAATAATATTCCTTCACTCCCCTTTGTCTTAAGAATTTCACTATTAACATTAATAATAATCCAGGTTTTCATTTACAGAAGCTTTTGCCTGTATTTAACTAGAAGTTCGCCTTGACACCTCGCGATTTACAAGTTTCGAGCAACTTTCATATTTGATGTTCTGTTTAAAAAGTACCTCATTCAAATTAAAATCAAAAGACATATTTTAAACGAGCTGTGCCCCGCGGTTTCACCCGCGTGGATTACGGTTTTCCCGCTACCTCAATTATCCCACGGAAACTATACTTTTTAACCGACTTCAAAAAAAAGGAGAAAGTTCTCAAGACATACGGATCGAGGATCTTTTTTTTTTGTTTGCTACCGCATATCTTCCGATTGGGTCTTTTTATTTAAAAGCTGGTGCTTTCGGTGTGGTCCAATTTAAATTTCATCACAATCGGATACGCGGTTTTTGAGTTACACTTCAATAACTGAAAAGTGCGTACTTACCTAGATAATATTATAGTAGCGGGTGAAGACATCGGTGAACATACCTACACCACAATGATAATTGATTCCATGAGTAACAAAGGTCACTAAAAAGACCCCCCCTATATGGGGGAGGCATATGTCCAACACTGGACGTCACATGACTGAGATGATGATAATGATAATCTTATTGTCTTACTCATTAAATTCTGATCTCCGTTCAACAGTTCCAATGCCGTAACAGATATCAAAGTGGAAATCAATGGAGGAGACCTTTGTCCAGCTGTGGATGTCCTGTGGCTGAGATGTTGATGATGATGATGAACAGATATCAATACGAATTTAAGAATTCTATTGACACCTGTATTTTAGATCAACTGTATGCGTGTATCTACCCTGTCATGATATTAAAGAATACATGCGTATATAAGGTCTGCCAAAACTACCGCTGAGAATTTTAAATTATGTTGAGCCCGTCTCAAAGTTCTAGTTTTACTTGATTACACGGAAAGTTTCAAACAAGTATTATCTAGTAAATTTTGACGTGATAACGTTTTATAAATTGATGAATACCAGCAACACTCATGAAAAATAGTAACGTTCCGCGTAACGTTCCACCTGAGTTTTGTATTACATAAAATAATCAAAGTCAAAGTCAAAGTCAAAGTCAAAGTCAAAGTCAAAGTCAAAGTCAAAGTCAAAGTCAAAGTCAAAGTCAAAGTCAAAGTCAAAGTCAAAGTCAAAGTCAAAGTCAAAGTCAAAGTCAAAGTCAAAGTCAAAGTCAAAGTCAAAGTCAAAGTCAAAGTCAAAGTCAAAGTCAAAGTCAAAGTCAAAGTCAAAGTCAAAGTCAAAGTCAAAGTCAAAGTCAAAGTCAAAGTCAAAGTCAAAGTCAAAGTCAAAGTCAAAGTCAAAGTCAAAGTCAAAGTCAAAGTCAAAGTCAAAGTCAAAGTCAAAGTCAAAGTCAAAGTCAAAGTCAAAGTCAGTCAAAGTCAAAGTCAAAGTCAAAGTCAAAGTCAAAGTCAAAGTCAAAGTCAAAGTCAAAGTCAAAGTCAAAGTCAAAGTCAAAGTCAAAGTCAAAGTCAAAGTCAAAGTCAAAGTCAAAGTCAAAGTCAAAGTCAAAGTCAAAGTCAAAGTCAAAGTCAAAGTCAGTCAAAGTCAAAGTCAAAGTCAAAGTCAAAGTCATAAATGATTATGACGTTATCACGTAAATCTATCGTCCGTAAACCGACTTTACAGACAACCAACTTTTTTCCAACTCGCTTTTTCTCCATAATTATTTGACCGACACCTACTAACAGTCATAGTAAAAGCCTGGAGAATTAGTTCAGTTAACTTCTGCGAGCGCCTTCGCAAATTCGATGAAAGTTAAGGACGTGACCTGCCTGTACCAGTGCTACGAGGTCAATTGATGTAAGCTCCAGATCTTAGTTTCACTTTTAAAAAAGGAAAATTTAAATTGTATTTTCATGGGGAATAGTTATCAGGTAAAATCAGGTTTAACTATTGAGAATGGCTAGCGTTTCCGCACACTTGGTTAGACACTGGCCCATTTACCTGCTATGACATAAAAATACCTACATATATCTAAGAAAAAATCTTGCTCCTTGCAATTTTGTCATACTTTATGGGTTGAGTTTTTGACCACAATCTCACTTGATGGTCAGAGACGATGTGGTTGAGGTGTATTCACGTTAAAACTTTACTGGGTCTCCACTATCGCCTGAACACAACTATGTGTATGTGTACAGTTTTTAAAAAAATACTTGATAGCGGTAGCCATAGGCAGATACTCAAAAGTACCCTACCACCATGCTGGGAATTCGATAACGGCGTTGTCGTCACTCGGAAGCTAAAGCCGTTGGTGGGGGTCGAACCAGAGTCTGTCAGATTGACGTCCGATGCTTTCACCGCTGGTCTATCATCGCTACAAAAGCTCGCTCAAACGCGCAATTATTTAAATCAGACGAATTATAAGCGGCTACCTTAGACTATGAGACACCCCCCCTTTTTTTGACCCGACCTATCTACGTGACCTTACGTTTAACTGACCTTACGTTGTGTATATTTTTTTATTACTATAATTATATTATATATTGCCTTTCATAATAATCTATAAAAGTATGTATAATTATATGCGTGATGAGACCCTATTTATTTATTGACCCAAATAGTTTATAATAATATATAACGAACTTCTCAGACCTTGTATCTAATGTAACACCTAAAATATCGCGAAGTCTAACCTAACAATTTACGCGTTCTTTAATCAATTCTAAAACCTAATTAAATAATCAAACTAACTATCGAAGTTCTAAGATGAATAGAGTTATTTATAATTACGTAGTAGAAATTATAGTATTGCTGTGATCGTCGATTACAATGATTCATTATGTTTTCCTATATCAATTGTTTAATATTACGTTTGACGTGCTGGAATAAAAGTCACATATGCATTTACATAAGAAACATAACTAATGAAATGACCCTAAAATAATAAGACATAAATACAATAATGTTCTAATTTAGAGTGGCAAAATAAGTGAGCAGATCCTAGGCTGGAACATGTAAGCTGGCAAAACATGCATCTAACCTGAAATCTTCAAGAAAGCACTGCCTCGAAGTATACAGCCCTCCCGGCTGGTTGTTGAAGGGTCCTGTAGGTTGAATTGAAAATTGCTAAACTAATCCTCGATTTTCCTATCGCTAGATAAATTATAAGAACTAACAATGAAATATATATAAATTATGTCAGTTTCTGAATTCGTTAATTTTCATTTAAAGAAGTAGATGATTATAGTTTCAATAATCTTAGAATAAAGCTATATGCTGTTATATAGTCTATTATTGTCAATTGCTTGATCTATTATTAGTAAGTTTATAGTAAATAACCATTGATATAATAATCCTGAAACAGAGTTGTATGTCATGTCGTCGAATATTGTCCGCGTTACTATAAACAACTGCTAAATGTTAATATTATGTTATGTAAAATCGGTATGTTTGGTTTCATAGAATCTTATATTTTCCAGACTTACTTATTACTAGTTTTGGTTATCTTATGCTAATAAGCGGCACCTTACATAAGTTTATCAAACATGGTCAAACTATCATGCAGTCAATGTAGCACTCAGTTAAGAGCGTACAAGGTAGTAGTTATGTGTGTTTTTGTGAAGAAATGGGTTTGGCGTTAAATAAACACATGGTGATTCTAACAAAGCCAGCATTATTGCGATGTGAAGATCCTTTGGTTAAACAACCGTATATCAAACCCGGATGGGTGATTTTCCCTCGTTGCGCATCAATTTGCGAGTAAAGATTGGCCTTAAAGGACTTACGAATCTTTAAAGTTGTGTGTGGTATGAATAAAGTGACTTTGCATCGTCGAATACCGATTTATAAAAGGCCAAGATGTGCCCTACTTGATAAAGCAAGTGGTGTCGGAATATATAATATCTTCATGTATCTAAAGATATACTTTAGAATACAAAGCTCTTTAAATATCATTTCGAGCTATAGCCAAATTATGAATATAATGTTGTGGCTGAATAATCGTCTTATCCTCTTGAGAAGGTCATATTTGTTAGGTCAGCTCTTTCTTTTGTTAATTTTTTAGAGCTAGATCAAATTAATTGATCTTACCAATCGCGTCATTATATCATTTGATATTACAGGAAAAGGAACATGTTCTGAACCATTCGTCAGTACTATCATTTGATATCTCGTACATATAATACTTAATAAATTCATTTGAAATTGATATAAACGTGAAAAAGCCCGATTTCGCACTCACGAGCAGATTCATGAGCGACCTAAGACGGCTCTAGTCACTTCATAAAAATCCAAATGAGAATACTTATATAAATAGTGAGTAATCCATCGTGTTATGTTAATGACCTCTCCATCATGTGTTATTTACAAAGATTGTCTCTCTTGATCAGAGGTAGTGTTTTACCTAGTCTCTTATGTAAGGTTTGATAGACAAAAGCATTATTCTGCGGGTTGTACATGCTTAAATTCCAGAAAACAGAAGCTTCCTATGAAACCATCAACTCATACGTTAATAAACGTTGGATTAGAACATTCATTTAGATTCATCAAAACTTCTTGCCAAATAGTAACGCATAAAGCCAATATTCAGTAAAGAGTTCGAGTCAATGAGTATTGTATTATGTCAGTAATATAATCGTTATCATATATAACAATCTTCCTATGTATTGTATCATATCAATAACTAAATCATCAATATACATAATAATCCTCCTATGTATTGTATTATGTCGCTAGTTAAAACATCATATATCCTCCTATGTATTGTATTATGTCACTAGTTAAAACATCATATATCCTCCTATGTATTGTATTATATCAATAACTAAATCATCAATATATATAATAAGTCCTCATATGTATCGTATTATGTCGGTAGTTAAAACATCATATATTCTCCTATGTATTGTATTATATCAATAACTAAATCATCAATATATATAATAAGTCCTCCTACGTATCGTATTATGTCGGTAGTTAAAACATCATATATTCTCCTATGTATTGTATTATATCAATAACTAAATCATCAATATATAATAAGTCCTCCTACGTATCGTATTATGTCGGTAGTTAAAACATCATATATTCTCCTATGTATTGGCCAATACAGTATCAACATAATCTCGGTGATAATTAACCTGCTACATAAATTATCATAACACCTGAACACATTTAAATTTAAAAAGAGTCAGAAGAAGGTAAGAGAAATAAAATTTAAAGCATTCTTCCATAACATTTTCCTTTATATAGATTTTAAAATTGATTACTTAGTATTGTATATTTTATACGGTATTTTACCTTATTTTATTTGAAAGTGAGAACGGCTTAAAGGTCTTAATAAAACTTATCGGCTCCGTAATACTATTCAGTCGGTCTAAAGTAAAATCTACATGAAATTTAGCATTAAGATTTAATCAATTAAGATTTAACTAAGGCTCTAATTTTATCTAATAAAATATCATTTAAACATGATTACTAGATTGATTTTAAAAGAAAGATTTACAGAAAATTAGCAAACTCATAGTAATATTTATAATTAACATGTTATTATTAAATTGATTTCATAGAAAATTCGTAAGAAAGATATTATTTGCCGTTTTGATTATTATTTGCTAGGTTTTAGAAAAGGAAAATCCGTAGGAAGAGTTAAGCACTAAGAATACTTAGCTTTAATATCAGCAACCCCCTTCTCGTAGACTTAACACTGAATTTACATTTACTCAACACTAATTAAGCTAAAGAATTAAAACAAATTTATTAGAATTTAACACTAAACAAACTACAGAACTTACACTGATACAAGACTAACGAATCTATACTCACAACTAAAAGAATTACCCTATACTTGTTAAAGAAAATAAACTTCAAACAAAGCAAAATCAAACACTCGTTCAGACTAGGCTATGCGTGTGCGCATTGAGCTGTGCTCACTCCCGAGTTCCGGATTTAACTAAGTAAGCCGAGCTAAGCGAGCGGAGCCGGAAAGCATCCCCCCGTTCTTTGAATTCTAAGCCCCGCCTTCTTTCTTCTCTTAAGTTTGGTTGATTGGTTACTATGTTAACAAAGATCACACCCCACTCCCAACATGTGCTAAACCGGCCTTGGGTTTTCCCTTGGGGATTTTAGACAATTCATGGAAAGTCATTAGCCGGACCCTTTCTATTTTTTTCCAAGCGGTCGCCTTTCGCAGTACTAAGAAAGGTTCAATTGTTTCTATCTTCCCACAGTTTTGCTAAGAACAAAAATATTTTTTTGGTTTCCTGTCGGTTTGAAATATCTAATTTCTAAAGGTCCCATAAATATCGACGTTTATGTCTTGCACGTGATATTTTACCTAATTTTTATATAGGCGTGGGATAGCATACGTTACATCCACCTCCCTGGATGTGTACGAGATTGTGACTAAACAATGTTGGACACATACATTGCTCCTTTTCTAGGTACTTAATAATGATGATATATGTATATGAATAAAACCAATCACACTTAATGTTCTTAATTTTATTTTCATTATTACTATTTTATTACAAAAAATCAATTTGACAACTAGTAAGTTAGCTATGTTCATACATAGAAATAATTTTATCTTTAATTAAACTTATACTATCAAATTAAGCTAATCTGCCTTCTATACGAAAAATTGTAGCCTAGTTCTTATACTAGTTATAGCCTTACTATATTACCTAAATGACTAATTATCAAATCTAGAACTATTTAGATTTATTACTTCACTAATTCCTTACTTTTAGCTTTATATCCTACTCTTTTTTCTCTTTTTGTTATTTTCGTGTTTTTTTTTTTTTTTTTTTTTTATATATATAACCTTCTCCCTACAGGAACCCTCGTTAATACTATAACATATATGTACTGACTTACACTACTTGTTAAACTAACTTTGATATCTCAATGTTCCCATTTCATTTCTGATTTTCACTTATTGATTAACTTATATAATAGCGTGCTAAATGTACAGCGTTATAATTTCCAATAGTTCTACCAGTTTCAGGACATATTAATGTGTATACGTTATGATAAGGTACTGCACCTACTTTATATGGTCCATGAAATAACAAAGAGAACTTTTTAGTTATCTTTTGTTTCGCGTCTGACTTATTTAACGCTTTCAACTTGACCCATTCCCCTATTTCATAAGATCTAGTATGATGTGATTTATCAAAAGCTAGAGCTCTTTTCCTCGCTGCTTCTTTCAAATGCTCCCTAACCCTTTCACGAATTTGATGTACCTTTTCTATATTTTGTGATATTATTTTATCCCTTCCTAATGCCTTATCTATGCTCAATAAAACTCATTACCGAAGACTATTTGGTTTGGTGAAAATTTAGTACTTTCATGATTACTTTTATTGTAGCAATCCTCTATGTCTCCTACAATACTGTACCAATTTTTGTGGTTATTTGAACAATACGTTCAAAAAAATCTGCCAAGTTTCCTATTTGTCCTCTCTACTAGATTAGCTCTTGGGTTCATAATTGCTTCCAAAAGGTTTAAAACTCACCTCCCTGATTATTCTTATTTGATTTCAATCTTGATAAATTTAAGCTCAATCCACCTCCCTGACTATTGTCACTCCCGTCATTATGTGAATTACTGCCTGATTGATTGCCCTCATCTAAAGAATTGAATCCCATCTTTATTTGAATTAACTTATAAAGATACTCAAAACGTAGCAATCTCTCCCCAGAACAAACTATTTGTGCTTTTACTCGATCTAGAAAATCTATACCTAGAATTAAAGACCTAGTTAATTTCTTTACAACTAAACATGGTACAGACAGCTCGAATCCATTGATTCTTAAGTTGATTAAACACATTTTATTTACCTTCTCGCTTTTACGACCTACTGCCCCCTGGATCTGTATGGCAGGAATAGGTATTTCACTCAGTTTACCTGAGTCCTTTAATAACTCTATATACAAACTATCAGAAATACATGTTATTTGACTTCCTGTATCTATTAACCCTTTAGTTAAGATGTTTCCAATTTGTACATTTATTCCTGGCAATTCAATCAATGGGCTATCTAATTCCTTCTCAAAACTTTCAGTTACATCACTAAACAAAGTGGCTATCTCCCTATACTTCGTAGTTAAAGTGCAACCTTGACATTCCTTAATGATCCCTGGACAAACAAATTTTCTTTTCCCCTGGTAACCCTCTATTTTATACATTAAACCTTTAACGTCGCTTTTAAAGTTATTATCACGTTCCGTTTCAAACACTAACTTCATGCTTGATTTTATTGGATATAACTGACCATTATTTCCAATACCTAAACTCTGTCCTGGTTCCCAACCCATATTACACATTTGTTTATAAGCTACCTGAGTTACCCTTGCTTCACTCGCTTCTAGGTTCATACTTCTATCTATCAGCCCCTTTATGATATTAACACTCAATGAGTCTATCAAGTTCCTATTATTGTTATATGCTTCGTTTGTTGACTGTACGGAACCGCTACAATCAACGAGATCTAGTTTCCCTGGCTAGTAGATGCGCTATTATCATTATCTACGTTATTAGAAGTAGACTTTGTCGTGCAGACCGGTAAGTTGCATTCTTTGTCTAGGTTTATAATCCCCCCTTTAACCCATTTAGTATTATTTTCAAAATTATATGGCGTTCTCGAATGTCCTCTACTATGTCGTGTGTTACCTCTGAAATTCCTTTTACCACGCCCCCTAGAGTTATAAGTTACTGCGTTGGTTTGTACTACCGGCGCGACTGCCCTATATTGTCCATTATTAAAAGGTTGTCTATCCCTCCTGTAATTATGACGTACATGGCGATTATCTACACTAGTTTTGAACGAATCGACCTGTCCCTTATGACACATAACATTTTTCTCTATGTCTCTTAAAACTTCACAGCCTGTAGTGCGGTTGACCTTTCACCTCGCGTAAACCAAAGTCGTTGTATATCCTCTGGAAAATGATGCATGATACTCTTCACTAAATCACTCTCTGTTAATGGAATGGTTAATTGTTTTACGTTATCCATTTGCTGCGCAAAGTGCTCTTCCATAGTAGTTCCTTTGTTAGGTAACCACGTCGTGTTCATTAACTTTATTTTAGCATTTTCCTGCTCCCGCGAACTCCAATACACACTTAAGAAGTCATTTACAAAATCTTCAAAGCTACTCCATTTGTCTTTATGTAACTCCATAACCTTCTGAGGTATTCCTTGTAAACATTCTAATGCAATTTCTAAAGATTTATCCCCTGCATTGACATATTTAATGTATCTTCTTAATTTCTCTATAAAACGAACTGGATTCAAGGCGCCTACTCCATCGAATTTCGGTTGTTCTAGAACTGGCTTCATAACAAAAACTTTGGTTGTCCTCACTAACTCAGTATCCAATCTCTCATTAGATCTAAACTCTATGTTCTCAGGTATCGGTTGACTTTCTGAAGTGGAAGCATTCGATATACTAGAATTAGCCTCTATTCTTTCTATTCGCGTTGTAATCTCATTAAATTTTTGTTCCATAAAAGATAAGATCTCCGCCCCAACGTTATTATCCATTAAACTAGTTTCTAATCTGGGCTTCTTTTTACTGGAATTTGTAGACATCGGATCATTCCTCTTTCGCGTATTCATTTTTATTTAGTATAAATGCACTTGTAATATAAACTGAATTATTTAGTGTTGTTCCGGCCTATCAAACAAGAAAAATTGTTGAGACACAAAGAATAAAAGGTTCATTTATCCATTGTTAAAAGTAGTGTTTTCTTTCCGATCTCAAGATGCACATGTATCACCAGACCACGTCCCAAACCCAAACATCTGTCACAATATAATGCCACCCTAACATTCTTATAATTTCTAAGATAGCATAACTTCAAAGATTTTTATGAGTTCCTTGTTATTTTTGTAACAAAGGTTTACAGGCTAACACATTATGATCCTATAACAATTAAGCGACCTTAAACCGTTTTTACCCTCGAGACCCTTTTTTATTTTTACCCAACACGTGTTTTACGACTAGTCCCGACAAAGAATGAAGAATGTTTCTTGCAGGCCCGACTAATTGTTTAATCCCTATTTAACAAACACGTGGTTAATGACTAGCCCCCAACAATGAGCTTATTGTAAACTGTCGGTACTTTTGTTGAAAGCTGGAATCCCGAAATGAACTTATGCATCTGTTCTTTTGTCTAATAATTGAGTTTGTGAAATCCCTATCCTTTAGAAATCGCCGACCAAAGACTGCGTTGTATTATTTTTATCTTTCTTTGTTTCTTATTTCCGCCAAAATATGTAAGACACGCCAAACGTAATATTTCCTATATACTTATACCGTTATGCATATATACCGAACTTATTTGAACTAAACTTTATGCAATAACCTCAACTCAAAGATTAATTCAATTTCTAAGGTTACGATAAACGCATACCTTTTAGTATGATATGAAAGGTGAAATCCTAAACGTTTTAATAACTAAAATTATAGTGTGATACCTAATGAATGTAATTTTACTTGAAAAGATCAAGATTATTTAACTTCGTTAAGATAAAGTCTAATAATATACTCTAATGATCAAATAAATCTCCTTTATTCTAACAAATGAAATTTATATTCTACCTATATTCGAACAAATCAGATATGCAATTCTTTTATATATGCATGTTATTTTTATACGTTTATAATGCAAAGTAAATCGATTAAAAGAAGTGTTACGCGAGTCGTTATATAATTATTACAAACTAATTTTACGTTGTGTATGTAGTAATCAAGTTCTTTTGATTTCGTTGCAATAAAATTAATTATTACATTGTTAATGACGAATATCCTGGTCACGGCACCAGATGAGACACCCCCCCTTTTTTTGACCCGACCTATCTACGTGACCTTACGTTTAACTGACCTTACGTTGTGTATATTTTTTTATTACTATAATTATATTATATATTGCCTTTCATAATAATCTATAAAAGTATGTATAATTATATGCGTGATGAGACCCTATTTATTTATTGACCCAAATAGTTTATAATAATATATAACGAACTTCTCAGACCTTGTATCTAATGTAACACCTAAAATATCGCGAAGTCTAACCTAACAATTTACGCGTTCTTTAATCAATTCTAAAACCTAATTAAATAATCAAACTAACTATCGAAGTTCTAAGATGAATAGAGTTATTTATAATTACGTAGTAGAAATTATAGTATTGCTGTGATCGTCGATTACAATGATTCATTATGTTTTCCTATATCAATTGTTTAATATTACGTTTGACGTGCTGGAATAAAAGTCACATATGCATTTACATAAGAAACATAACTAATGAAATGACCCTAAAATAATAAGACATAAATACAATAATGTTCTAATTTAGAGTGGCAAAATAAGTGAGCAGATCCTAGGCTGGAACATGTAAGCTGGCAAAACATGCATCTAACCTGAAATCTTCAAGAAAGCACTGCCTCGAAGTATACAGCCCTCCCGGCTGGTTGTTGAAGGGTCCTGTAGGTTGAATTGAAAATTGCTAAACTAATCCTCGATTTTCCTATCGCTAGATAAATTATAAGAACTAACAATGAAATATATATAAATTATGTCAGTTTCTGAATTCGTTAATTTTCATTTAAAGAAGTAGATGATTATAGTTTCAATAATCTTAGAATAAAGCTATATGCTGTTATATAGTCTATTATTGTCAATTGCTTGATCTATTATTAGTAAGTTTATAGTAAATAACCATTGATATAATAATCCTGAAACAGAGTTGTATGTCATGTCGTCGAATATTGTCCGCGTTACTATAAACAACTGCTAAATGTTAATATTATGTTATGTAAAATCGGTATGTTTGGTTTCATAGAATCTTATATTTTCCAGACTTACTTATTACTAGTTTTGGTTATCTTATGCTAATAAGCGGCACCTTACATAAGTTTATCAAACATGGTCAAACTATCATGCAGTCAATGTAGCACTCAGTTAAGAGCGTACAAGGTAGTAGTTATGTGTGTTTTTGTGAAGAAATGGGTTTGGCGTTAAATAAACACATGGTGATTCTAACAAAGCCAGCATTATTGCGATGTGAAGATCCTTTGGTTAAACAACCGTATATCAAACCCGGATGGGTGATTTTCCCTCGTTGCGCATCAATTTGCGAGTAAAGATTGGCCTTAAAGGACTTACGAATCTTTAAAGTTGTGTGTGGTATGAATAAAGTGACTTTGCATCGTCGAATACCGATTTATAAAAGGCCAAGATGTGCCCTACTTGATAAAGCAAGTGGTGTCGGAATATATAATATCTTCATGTATCTAAAGATATACTTTAGAATACAAAGCTCTTTAAATATCATTTCGAGCTATAGCCAAATTATGAATATAATGTTGTGGCTGAATAATCGTCTTATCCTCTTGAGAAGGTCATATTTGTTAGGTCAGCTCTTTCTTTTGTTAATTTTTTAGAGCTAGATCAAATTAATTGATCTTACCAATCGCGTCATTATATCATTTGATATTACAGGAAAAGGAACATGTTCTGAACCATTCGTCAGTACTATCATTTGATATCTCGTACATATAATACTTAATAAATTCATTTGAAATTGATATAAACGTGAAAAAGCCCGATTTCGCACTCACGAGCAGATTCATGAGCGACCTAAGACGGCTCTAGTCACTTCATAAAAATCCAAATGAGAATACTTATATAAATAGTGAGTAATCCATCGTGTTATGTTAATGACCTCTCCATCATGTGTTATTTACAAAGATTGTCTCTCTTGATCAGAGGTAGTGTTTTACCTAGTCTCTTATGTAAGGTTTGATAGACAAAAGCATTATTCTGCGGGTTGTACATGCTTAAATTCCAGAAAACAGAAGCTTCCTATGAAACCATCAACTCATACGTTAATAAACGTTGGATTAGAACATTCATTTAGATTCATCAAAACTTCTTGCCAAATAGTAACGCATAAAGCCAATATTCAGTAAAGAGTTCGAGTCAATGAGTATTGTATTATGTCAGTAATATAATCGTTATCATATATAACAATCTTCCTATGTATTGTATCATATCAATAACTAAATCATCAATATACATAATAATCCTCCTATGTATTGTATTATGTCGCTAGTTAAAACATCATATATCCTCCTATGTATTGTATTATGTCACTAGTTAAAACATCATATATCCTCCTATGTATTGTATTATATCAATAACTAAATCATCAATATATATAATAAGTCCTCATATGTATCGTATTATGTCGGTAGTTAAAACATCATATATTCTCCTATGTATTGTATTATATCAATAACTAAATCATCAATATATATAATAAGTCCTCCTACGTATCGTATTATGTCGGTAGTTAAAACATCATATATTCTCCTATGTATTGTATTATATCAATAACTAAATCATCAATATATAATAAGTCCTCCTACGTATCGTATTATGTCGGTAGTTAAAACATCATATATTCTCCTATGTATTGGCCAATACAGTATCAACATAATCTCGGTGATAATTAACCTGCTACATAAATTATCATAACACCTGAACACATTTAAATTTAAAAAGAGTCAGAAGAAGGTAAGAGAAATAAAATTTAAAGCATTCTTCCATAACATTTTCCTTTATATAGATTTTAAAATTGATTACTTAGTATTGTATATTTTATACGGTATTTTACCTTATTTTATTTGAAAGTGAGAACGGCTTAAAGGTCTTAATAAAACTTATCGGCTCCGTAATACTATTCAGTCGGTCTAAAGTAAAATCTACATGAAATTTAGCATTAAGATTTAATCAATTAAGATTTAACTAAGGCTCTAATTTTATCTAATAAAATATCATTTAAACATGATTACTAGATTGATTTTAAAAGAAAGATTTACAGAAAATTAGCAAACTCATAGTAATATTTATAATTAACATGTTATTATTAAATTGATTTCATAGAAAATTCGTAAGAAAGATATTATTTGCCGTTTTGATTATTATTTGCTAGGTTTTAGAAAAGGAAAATCCGTAGGAAGAGTTAAGCACTAAGAATACTTAGCTTTAATATCAGCAACCCCCTTCTCGTAGACTTAACACTGAATTTACATTTACTCAACACTAATTAAGCTAAAGAATTAAAACAAATTTATTAGAATTTAACACTAAACAAACTACAGAACTTACACTGATACAAGACTAACGAATCTATACTCACAACTAAAAGAATTACCCTATACTTGTTAAAGAAAATAAACTTCAAACAAAGCAAAATCAAACACTCGTTCAGACTAGGCTATGCGTGTGCGCATTGAGCTGTGCTCACTCCCGAGTTCCGGATTTAACTAAGTAAGCCGAGCTAAGCGAGCGGAGCCGGAAAGCATCCCCCCGTTCTTTGAATTCTAAGCCCCGCCTTCTTTCTTCTCTTAAGTTTGGTTGATTGGTTACTATGTTAACAAAGATCACACCCCACTCCCAACATGTGCTAAACCGGCCTTGGGTTTTCCCTTGGGGATTTTAGACAATTCATGGAAAGTCATTAGCCGGACCCTTTCTATTTTTTTCCAAGCGGTCGCCTTTCGCAGTACTAAGAAAGGTTCAATTGTTTCTATCTTCCCACAGTTTTGCTAAGAACAAAAATATTTTTTTGGTTTCCTGTCGGTTTGAAATATCTAATTTCTAAAGGTCCCATAAATATCGACGTTTATGTCTTGCACGTGATATTTTACCTAATTTTTATATAGGCGTGGGATAGCATACGTTACAACTACTAACTCACGACGATTTTGGTAATCGCTGACATTCTTTCGCATAATATTCGCGTGTATCTACGTATTCCAATGGAACGCATTAAGTCACCAAATACTCTCGAAAAAAATCCTTTTTTGCCGAGAGGGCCCACACCGATGTCAGTTTATGTAGGTAATGATAATGATACCGGGTTCTATTACGTCTGATATGACAGGTATGCGACAGATAACATATACTTCTTCTAATGAAAGTCGCCAATCGGCAAGGCGATTTGCACCCCCGATCCAGCAACTCTAAATAACTTGCACTTTCGTACAACTGGCCTAAGTTTCTTAGCCAAGATTTTCTTTACCTGTCAAAATACAATCACGGAAACTAACTATGATACTACAAGTATTCTACTATAATATTAAAAATGCGGAAGTTTGTGAGTAGGATGTAAGGATGTATGTTTGTTACTCTTTTACACAAAAACAACTAAACGGATTTTAATGAAATTTAGAAAACAGGTAGTTTATACCCTGGATTAACACATAGGCTTATTTTCATCATCACCATCATCACAGTTTTTCATCACCACGCGGGTAAAACGGATTTGAATGAAATTTTTTATGTAGGTACTTCAGGTCCGGGAATAACACATCTAGCTACTTTTCATCATCATTATGAACATTATCAATCATCGTCACGCGGGTGAAACCGCAAGGCGCAGCTAGTATATATATAGTTAGTTTATTTCGAGCAAAGCGAATACGAAAATTAGTTTTATGGTTCGTTAGAAAATTCACGTGTAAAAGAAATATTATTACAGAAACATCTTTGTGGGAAATTAAATAGTTACAGTGTACGCTGTGCGAAGTGGAAAACAGCTGTGGTTTATCTGGAAAGTTCTCTAATTATAGCAGACAGAAGGCTCTCGCCGCGGGGCCGCTGTGCAGTCTTAAAGCTAAGTTCCCTTCTCGCTTTTATGTTGATGTTACTACCCGCCGATGCTCAGCCACTCCATTCATGGTCACTTTTGTGTTTAGAACCTGGCTAAACGACCTGCAGCAAGCTGTCTTTGACATAAACAATTAAATTAAAAACACAGTTTATCTGAAAGTTGCCTAGCAACAGTATAAAAAAGCCTTTTTTCTTAAATAACTCATTTTCATAGCTATATTACGAAACTTTTATTATCACAAAGATCTTATATAGATCATCCTCATCTGATATATAGGTACTGGTATACATATCATGATTGATCATGACATGACAGATCATGGGACTGGTCGGTTAGTGCAGTTGGTAGCACTCTGCTTTCTGAGCCGCTGGTCCCGGGTTCGATTCCCGGACAGGTCAAACATTTGTGTGCATGAACATGTCTGTTTGACCTGTGTCTGGGTGTGTATATGTATATAAGTATATATATATCAGTCATCAGGTGACCATAGCACAGGC
This sequence comes from Apeira syringaria, assembly GCA_934044485.1. Classification (NCBI taxonomy): domain Eukaryota; kingdom Metazoa; phylum Arthropoda; class Insecta; order Lepidoptera; family Geometridae; genus Apeira; species Apeira syringaria. Next base: position 5,454,803 of record OW203665.1, on the reverse strand, counting down.
TCTGCCTAGTTTGGGACCTGAAGACCTTGTGTGAATGTTAATAAATAAATAAATAAAATAAAACAAATAATTAACCTATACTATTATTGGATATAGGTAGTGATTCTCTTGTCCAACTAAAATTTAAAAAAAATAAAAACAATATTATTATCATTTAACTCATAGGATGTCCGCTGCTGGCCTCATGCCTCCTCAATAATGTCATGAGCTTCTACTTTTCAACTAATCCCATATCTGTACACTTGCTTATATAATAATTATCACTTAAAAAAAACAACTGGAAATTGGATTCCCGCTTTCCCGTTTTTTTGTTTTTTTTCTAAGCCAGTATCTTTGTCATTGATTATGGTAAATGTTTCGCTAAACTTGGTGAAGAGTAAATTATTTTAATATGTAATGTAATGTTAAACGTTTTTTCATAATATTTTTTTATTAAGAACTTTACGCTCATTGCTGTATGAAAATCTGACAAATAGCTTGCATATTTTTTAAACGTTTTAACGGATGGAATCCCGCCAAGCGTACTATTTGCATCCCTCTGATCAGATAATTTAAAGCATACTTTCCAAGTATAAATATTGAAAAAATATTATCATCAAAATCTTCATCATTCTTCGATATTAAACACGAATTTGATTTGTATAACGGGCAGTCTTGTGGTATAAATAAAGTTTACGCGAAAATCATTTCAAAAATATACTTCTTCGTAGTCTCGTAGCCGCATAACGGCCTGGCACAGCGTCAATCTACACGCATGGCTTATCTCGAGTCAGTGTACGGCGTAGTTCAAAGAGCGCCCCTGTCGACAGCCGGCAGTCCTTTGTTGCAGCGACGGACGGGAGGTGGCTTATTACAAGCGAGACGTGTGTTACCGCGACATATTAATACCTGGTGCACTCTTCCGTCTGCATGCATCACTATGTCCCGGGACAATATGCCCAGCACTCATGTCTATGGCATAAACTCCGAGCAACGCCACCAACTCGCACGGGAACGTACGTATTACAGAAAATGAAGTGATTTGTTATTAAATCAAACGGGGCTTAATCGCGAGAAAAACATTTAGTAATTTATTTACCTCGACGTTTCGACCAAGTTGCATTGGTCGTGGTCACGAGCCAATTAACGTTTCGACCAAGTTGCATTGGTCGTGGTAACGAGCCAATTAACGTTTTGACCAAGTTGCATTGGTCGAAACGTCGAGGTAAATAAATTACTAAATGTTTTTCTCGCGATTAAGCTCCGTTTGATTTAATAACAATGTGTTCGAATCGCGAAAGTCTAAAAATTACAATGAAGTTATTTGATTTATACAATACTAGTAGCGCCCCACGGTTTCACCCGCGTGGATTACGGTTTTCCCGCTACATCAGTTATTACACGAGAATCATACATTTTACAGGGATAAAAGTAGCCAATGTGCTATTCCAGACTATAATCTATCTCTGTCCCAAATTTCATCCAGATCCATTCAGCTGTTCTAGCGTGATTGAGAACAAACATCCATCCATCCAAACTTTCACATTTATAATATTAGTGGGATTATGTCGAAATGACGCGTCAATCATGCTCATAGCATAGGAATGCGATATACAACTTTAAAAAAAAGGTTAATGTGTTTCAAATAAAAATCTAGTATTATCACTAATACTAGCTGCATCCCGCCGTTTCATCTGCGTGGACTACGGTTTACTCCTTACGTTATATGTCGTAGCGTGATCTTATATAGCCTTCCTCAATAAATGGACTAGCCTCCACAAAAAGAGATTAGCTCGTTCAAACAAACAAACAAATTCTTCAGCTTTCGGTATAATATTAGTAAGTATAGGTGACTGAATAGGTTTCTTCTAAGTTTACGTGCAACACCTTAGACCGTGTCGTCACTTAACATCAGGTGACACAGTGGTCAAACGTAAGCTTATAATCAGTAAAAAAGTATAGAAGACTTACTTACTTAAAGTTACTTTACATAGTATAATCACACAAAATTACGTAAGTACGATGTTAATGAAGCCGAAAATTATTTATGAAAATATATGTAAAAAATTTTACATTAATTAAAATATGTAACGTCTCTAGAGAGAGCAATTACATAATTTATGTGAGGACAAACATAAGAGAAGAGAAAATTTAAAAACTAAAGAATTAAATAACGGTACGTGGATAAGTACAATAATTCATTCATTCATTCATCGCAGCCATAAGACGTCCACTGCTGGACATATGCCTCCCCTATAGGGGGGATTTGCTAATACTCGCCACGCTTGGCAGGCGGGTTGGCGAGCCCAGTATGATTTCCTGTCCTCAAAAGGCGCTGCAGCCCAACTTATGAGGTTTAGACACATTATGAATGTATAAAACACGGGAATTCAGTACTAGGGGGCCCGCGACCGCGCCTGCGAGCGCCCCGTATTCAGCTTGTAAAAGACCACCGAATGTGGATCGAACTATAGTCGGAACCCTCTGGCTCACTACGTGAGTAATTCCCGTGTTTTATACATTCATAACATACTACGTGAGATGAGGGCAACCAGTTCCATTCCTTATTTTACGTAAAACGTTTGTGAAAATGTGAAGTTCGCCGAACGAAAGCTCACATTGAGAGCGAGTAAATCGTGGCCGGTACTGTAGCAGTACCGGGTATCTTTACCTATTATTAAATGTCACTTCTTGTCGGTACTTATTGGTGGTTCAAACACGAACTACCAATGGGAGTACAGATGAACTTCATTCAATGAGATTAGTTTTTTTTATTATTTTATTTATCACAATTAGACCCTCCGCACTAGGATTCCCTATGTCGCGGGAGGCAATTAGGTAACACACACAATCGCAGCACACAAACACCCAAGACCCGGAACAAACATCTACACTCATGACACAAATGTTTGCCCCTGCCGGAATTGAACCCAGAGTCCCGGAGACACAGAAGTTATGTTACTGACACTGACCACTGCGCCACGGCGACCGTCTACCGTTGGATGAAAGCACGCATTATAATTAGGTGCACGAATCTAAGTTACTTTAGTCTCCTATTTAGCTTTAGTTAGTCATAATAGAGCTGGCTTTTGTGCATCACGCACGTGCGGTTTATTAGGAACTGAAACATCATCCGAAACCTCTACCTTTAGACGTTGGGAAATAATTTTATGGTGTTTGCATTCACAATATGCTAGGCGGAACTTACTTTCAAATTATTTAAAGGAAAAGTGCCGGTGGGACTTATACCAACGACGCATTATAAGAAGATTGGCAAGTGTTTTTATTATTTTGCTTTTTTTTAGCAAACGTGACGTTTTCGCTACAATCAAACAGCAAAAACAGCCAATGAGAGAACAAATCAATTCATAGTTTTACATAGCAAGTTCTCGTTGTAAAGTCTATAATGTATTATTCTACTCGAGAGCTTATTCCATTAACCCCACTTTGCGAAGTACCGAACTTGTATTTTTTTGGAAGCCAGTATGCGATTCCTTTCACGCGGCGGATTCCTAGGGCGCCTTTTGCCGTGAAGGCAGACAGTGGATAAAAACATTTGTCGAAAATGTATATTTCACACTGAAAGCTTGAGATTACAACTTTTTGTTACTTCAAACTTAGGAAGCCGTAGAATAGTATAGAATGTAATAGTATGTATTACATTTTTGTGATATTAAATTTTTTCGTATCTAACATTGCGTTCTTTTTTTTGTATACGAAATCTGTCCAAGCATAATGGACGCAGTATTTTTTTTATAAATCTTTCAAAAAAGGATTTAACGTACGTAGTTTGTCGAAGACGGCTAAAGATCGAAATGTCTTCTTCTTGTCCTTACCCAACGCTAGGTGTGGTCGGCATAACATGCTATCTTCTTCCACCCCGTTTCATCACTATTTATCTTATTGCTCACAACTTTAATAAAAACAATATTCTCCAAACAATTCATCTATGCCTTCTTCAGCCTTTTTCGTGCATGAATGGGATGACTACAGAAGTATATAGTCATCCCATTCATGCTCAGTACTCATATATACTCTTTTCATTATACATGTTTGTTATCCCATCGTAATTTGTCGATGGATACATTTGGATACGAATTTTGGTTCAAATCACAAACAAGCAAAACAAAAATAAATAGAGAAAAACAAAAGAAAAATATGTATATGTTGATAAATGTGCAATCGTTTGTATAAAACAACGTTTATAAAATATGTTTTCAATTTCCGTATTCTATTAAAATTGTCGACTACATCGAACGGGATTGAATTTAGAAGCTATGCACTGTAAATAATAGTGCCGCGACCAGTGTAACACCAGTTGCACACTGTTCACCATTTGTCCAATATATCCTCAGCAGTGCTTTGTCAACTGCCGTGCGAGTTTGTATGAATCCAGGTATAAACACAGTGCGCATTTGATAGTATAAGCCCCGATGATTTTTATATCTTGACCGTTTTATTTACACATTCTTCTTGTCCTTATCCCACACTAGGTGGTGTCAAATTTTCCTCTTCCATTCTCTTCTATTATTGGCCGTCTCAGTGCTCACACCTTTCATAAACATATCATTCTTCACACAGTCCATCCATACCTTCTTCGGCCTTTCCCTACCTTTATATCCATCCACATTCATGTCAAGACGTTTGTTTAAACATTATCTGATAATTATTTGCATTACTAATAAATTGCAGAACTTCTATTGTCTAACACCAATTGATTATACAATTTATAAACTCTGTACAAATGGCCACATAAGTGTAAGTTACAAAATATATTTTAGAGATTTACCATTTGACCACTATGTCCGTGACGATGTGGTCAAAGATGTAATCCCACTAAACCTAGAATGTTTAGTGGCTCTCAAGGACTGTCACCACGCACACCAAGAGAACTACTCTACTGTCACCAAGCACATTCTGTGCTTGGTGACAGTTTTTCAAACTTGAAGGTGGTAGCTAGCCAGGCAGGTACTAGTACCCTACCACCATGCTGGAAATTTGGTAACGGTGTTTTCTTCGTCGGATGCTGAAGCCAGACATAGAACTAGCATCCATCAGTTTGCCAGCCGACGCTCCCACCGCTGTGCCAACATCGCTTCAAAATGTCTATGGTATTAAGCTGTCGTGAAAGCCACTTAATATTTTCCAGAACGACAAATTCATCCTCATTTCATTGCTGTAAACAACCACCGAAATAGAATTTGAGCAAAATTTAAATTGTGAAATAATTGTTAGGGTACTTCGGCTCGCTTTTACTCTGATCATGACTGTGCAGTCGGCTAAGCTAAGTCGTCACACATAATTATGTATCTACGTACTATCTAATGGGTCCGAATTTATGTGGGGATTTGTTCTTGCAATGTTTGCAAATGTTTATTGATTTTATTCCTTACTAGTAGCGCCCCGCGGTTTCACCCGCGTGGATTCCCCTATCCCACGGCAACTATTCTTTATTCTAAGACAAAAGTACCCTATATGTTAGTCCAGAATTTAAACTATCTCCATGCCAAATTTCATCAAAATCGGTGTAGCCGTTTGAGCGTGAAGAAGTAACAAACTTACACACATACACACAAATTTTCGAATTTATAAAATTAGTAGGAGTATACGCTAAAAAACTAATGTCAGTACTGTGCAAGATTAGTAAAAGAGTTGTGAAAAATAAAAATATGATGAAGCCACAATATCGGTTGCCGTGGCGCAGTGGTTAGTGTGATGACATGACTTTTGTGTCTCGGGGACCCTGGGTTCGAGTCCCGGTAGAGGCAAACATTTGTGCGATGAGTGTAGATGTTTGTCCCGGGTCTTGGATGTTTGCGTGCTGTGAATCCTAGTGCGGAGGCCTGAGTGTGATAAAAAATACATAACCATGAGATCTCCGTATTGGAAATGTTTGAAATTGCAAATGTAAACTGATGTCATGGACGTGTTAGTTAGTATTTTGCAAAAATTACATGGAGTTTGCTATATGTTTTCACTATTTCACACTTATCTTAATCAGCCTATGATACCTCGATCTTTAGCTGAAATAAAAGAAAGAAATACCTATCTTTTTATATTATGTAACCTAATCTGCCGTGGTTGGTCAATTTTATCCATAAATCAATAATACTGTTTATTATTCAGATTACATTAAACATTCTATCCACGGTGTTCATTATACCTTCTTGTCATAATTTTCAATAGCATCGTTACTTACATAAAACATTTGAAAATATTGCCACGTATTTATTTTACGGAGCTGCGAATGTTTTGCGACCATTTTTTTTGTATTTCTTAAATGAAGAGAATGAAATAAAAATATGTTATACTCAGTTAATATTTTATGAATTTCCGTAAAAATAAACAGAAAAGCGTGGGCTTTTGTAAAAACTTCAAGTTATGTTTAACGAGCTTCTTAACAATGTAATCTCATAAGAGCGAATTTTGTTTTTAACAAACAGGAAAATAAAAATGGCTGCCCTTACGAACGTTTAAAAATTTAGATGTTTCTCGAATACTTTTTTGAACATTGATAACAGTATTTAACCACTATGCAACAATGTATTTGATTGTTGTTAAGGCGATGAATAGAGACAACTTTTCATCTTTAAAAGGATTCTCCACATGAATCATCGTAGACCGCATTATCACTTAACATCAGGTGAGATAGTGGTCAAACGCCTGCCTATAGTGAATAAAAAAACAACCTAAGATAAACAATAAAAAAAATATTATTAATAAACCTTTTATATTCAACATTAAAAAAACTCTACGTATCTATCAACTCCAAAACTCTATTGATTTTTAACCTGAAAACGAAAATATTCGTAAAGGTGTAATTCTCAAACTGTACTTGCAGTTTAAAGTAACAATTTTCTAGGCTACAGTAAATATATGTCTGCAAGACTACTATGTCAAGTTCACTGATAAAAACTAGCTGAGGGGACAAACAATTCAGCTACTATTGGAATTTGAACCCACGATTACAGAAAACCGTCCTGTCGCTATGCCATCTAAGCTATAGTAGCACTGCACTAGCCGCCGAATATATTCCTTTCTTTTTACATCTGAGGGGATGTTTTAGCGCCATCTACCTTCAATATATAATAAACTGTGAAAATCTGATGCTGTCCTCTAGTTGCACTGCAAATGTAAAAAGAAATAGCCTCTTTGTTCTTTTTGGGCACATATTTTGCGGTTGATCACTAATTTTCGTCTTTTTCATGCCAAAAACGACTCAATGCAAGCCTTAATTAAAATATCTTAATACCACTGCTATCGTCAATAGATATAGCACACAATATATTTTTACCCTCTACCGTTCTTATACATTTTTTAGCAAATATCAAATCATATCCCTTTACAACATCGATGGGAACACCGCAATAAAAAATCTTCCTTTCGTTAAAAATACAAGGAATATTTAATAACGCTCCCGCCTGAATGGACAAGTAAAGAGGACTGATTTTATTTCCGTCAGTATTGTAATGCTGCAACTTCGTTATTGGGGACATTTTCCGATTTGTTCTCGTGTTCTCGATTTGCCGAATGTGATTTATGGACTGAGCGCTGGAGTAATGCAGATGTTCGCATGGTTGGGAAGCAACGACGCACACTGCCGACACCACCCACCCCCGCCGGTGTTTGGTGCTCGCCATCGGTCTCTGACACACGTCATTTATCAAAGGCTTTTGATGGCACTGATCCACAAATATGACGGCTCATAAATCTATATTTGTTCGACATTCCGTCATCAAAACAAGTTTTACCAACAAATGGAACCGACTTCAACACTCAAAAGTTTGAAATAACTTGTTGAAGTCGGTACCATGATAGTTAAAAAGCAAGTATCATCAAAATATTATGCGCATGGTACCTTCGGATTTCGACAAATTATTTCACATTTTTGAGTGTTGAAGTCGGTTTCATTTTTGGTTAGAATTATTTTCACCCTTTTCAGTTACCTGTGCTACTCACGGGATCAATTCTCATTGTGTATGTTCACCGATTTATTCACTCTTAATTAGGAAGTCATCCAGATAGACGTAACACTTTTCAGTTATTGGAGTGTAAGTCAAAAACATCTTGACCGATTTTGATGAAATGGGACCACACGGGAAGAACCAGATTTCAATTAAAAAAAGGGATCATCAAAAATGGTTTACCCGAAGTAAAAGTAGTTGAGGAGTGAGGTAACAAATAAAAATATAAAAAAACAGTCTAGTTTAGAACCCCCTCCTTTTTTGGAGTCGGTTAACAAAACAATAAGACCGACATACGAAAGTCAAATCGCAACATCTGGCAATGCTGTGGAAGGTTCTATCTATATTTACGGCTTATATGAGTGTTTCGTGGTACACCGCAGATGTTATTATAACGCAATCCGGTTATTGCAAAGATTCAGGTCGAATACGGCTTTCAGTTAAATTGAAAATATACTTAGAAGCTTATTTTTGCAGGGTGCTTAATTCATTTGTATTTTCATAACTTATACGTATACTTGTTTTGCTTCCTTTAAAACTTTCGAAGGGGCAATACCAGAACCCGTCGTTATAGCCGGCTTGGTATGGCAACCTTAATCAACAAATCTTCACAAAGATTATCTACATAGCTCGAAGATTAACATACCGTGGATGGTATTTTTTTTTTTAAAACTTGGCTGTTCAATTTTTTTGTCGCAATAAAAATATCCACGATTACGTTATTTGTAAGGTTTTGCGTCAATCAGTTAATGTCAAGATGGAGAACACTTCGAATGCGCTGTTTGTTTGCGCATACAGTCCTGCGGGTTCTGATGATTCGAGGTTGTTATGGAACCTTCGGAGGAAGAAATTCTTGCTGTAAATTCGACCGCTGTGGAGCAATTTTGTATTTTTAATTTATAAGATACATTTTTAACCGACTTAAAAAAGGAAGTTACTCAATTCGACCGTATATATGTTTTTTTTTAATGTGTGTTCGCGGTTAACTTCGTCGTTTATGAACCGATTTTGATTATTCTTTTTTTGTTAGATAGAGTATACTTCCGTGGTCCCAAATTTCATCAAAATCGGACAAGCGGTTTTTGAGTTATACTCCAATAACTGAAAAGTGCTACGCGTATCTTGATGATGTTATTGTCGCGGTTGTAGACATCGGAGAACACACAATGACAATTGATCCCGTGAGTAGCAAAGGTCACTGAAAAGGGTGAAAAAAAATTTTTTTAACAAAAAATGCAACCGACTTTAATACTCAAAAGTGTGAAATAACTTGTCGAAGTCGGTACCATGAGCACAATATTGTGATGATAGTTACTTTTGTGTGAACTATCATGGTACCGACTTCAACAAGTTATTTCACACTTTTGAGTGTTGAAGTCGGTTGCATGTTTTGTGAAAAAAAAATTTTGTATACCTGTCTGTACGTTTTCGACTGCCGCCTGTTTATCCGGTCATATTGTGCATCACCTTACTGTTGTATTTGAAAGTTTTGGTCAGGTCCTTGACAATACCCTACCGGCATGCTGGAAATATAATAATGGTGTTACCTTCACCGGAAGCTCAAGCCGTTGGTGGGGATTGAACCAGCGTTCGTCAGTTTGACAGGTGACGCTCCCACCGCCGAGCTATCATCGCTTCAAAAAAGTCTTTCGTTGTCAATAAAGACGCGTACAAATTGACGAATAAATTAATATTTTCTGATAACTTTAGCACAGAGGTCATAATAACTGAGCGTAGCTTTATATAACAGGGAATATTTATTCACAATATGATCATAACAAGCGTTATAACCATTATAAAAGCTGACGTCGGCGGCACGGTCCCTCTCGTTGGGCAGGATTTTTTGTTAACAAGGGTATTATGCGATTTAACGTGTTCACTGAAATACGTAGGTATTTGCCTATATTTCTGTGACCTTTGTCAGCGTTTACCAAGACCGTTTCATCGCTTCTGACTGTAATAAGTTTTCCAATGCGTCTAATTTACATAATCCTGACGTTAACGTCTCTTTTGTATTGGTGACAAAGGGATTTCTACAATCTGGGTGAAAGATCCACGGCTGTCATCGAGTAGGCTCGCTGTATAGCGCTTGTAGAGTTCACGAACAAAACTTTAACCGGATCGATAAAGTCGCTTGTGAGAGCTGGCAAGGTAAAGATTATTATTGTGCTTTTTGCACTGTGATCTATGACTGTATGGCTTTCGAGAAGCGTTGGCGTAAGTTGCAAAATTCAAATCAGTGGAAGTCCTAACCCCACTATATTGTATAGTTCTCTCTGCATTCAAACCTTAAAGAAAATCCTTACTATCATTATGAATATATACAACACGGGAACTACTCACACAGTAAGTCAGAATGTTCCGACTACAGTTTCGACCACATATTCGGTGGTCTTTATCAAGGCGAGTACGGGGCGCTCGCGGACGCGGTTCGACTAGGGCGTCCGCGATTGTTTTAACTTACTACGTGAGTAATTCCCGTGTTTTATATATTCATCATCATCATCATCTCAGCCATAGAACATCCACTGCTGGACATATGCCTCCCCCATTGATTTCCACAAGGACCTGTCAGAAGCGGCCCGCATCAAGCCCTTGCCTGCAATCTAAGTCAGATCGCCTGTCCACCTGGTCGGTGGCCGTCCTATGCTGCGCTTGCCAGTCCGTGGTCTCCATTCGAGAACTTTTCGACCTCAACGGCCTCTTCGGACGGTAGTTCTTCGAGCTATATGTCCTGCTCACTGCCACTTCAATTAACATCAGGTGAGACAGTGGTCAAACAAAATCTTATAATAATTTATAAAAATATTATAAGATTTTGTTTGACCACTGTCTCACCTGATGTTAAGTGTTGATGCTATGACATAGCCCAGCAGTAAATTGAAGTGGCAGTGGGCAGGACATATAATATAATAATTTATTAAATTATAATAATTTTATAAATTATTATATTTTATAATCGATATTGAACTATAGTATATTTTTTTAAATTATTATAGGGAAGAGAAAACTGTTACGCTTGTTAATTGGAACATACGTAACGTAACTACGTAGTTTTCTCTTCCCTTTACAAAAATAGTTCGCTTCGGAGTTTTCACTGTAGCGGGATATCTGTTACAAAACAAAGCTGACATTTTTAATCCCAACTCTTTGTGAACATGGCACCAAAATAATAACAAACAAGCCGCCAATACCTACGTGACAAACAAAACAACACGACGCGCTTAATGTACGTATGTATACATACGTCCCCTTACTCATTGTGCACGAACAGAAATGAAAGCTTTGAACAAAACTGCCATTCGACTTTAGATTCTTGCAAGAAAAGAGTGAGAAATAAAATAATTGTTTTAATATTACCTTGATATAAGATGTATTGTGCAGATAGCTCGAAAAACTGAGAGGGGAGACCACAGACTGGCAAACGCAGCATAGGACAGCAGCATTACCTTTGCCGTGTTTTAGATAAATTAGAAAAAACAAATTGGTTGTCTGTAAAGTCGGTTTACGGACGATAGATTTACGTGATAACGTCATAATCATTTATGACTGACTTTGACTTTGACTTTGACTGACTTTGACTTTGACTTTGACTTTGACTTTGAGTTTGACTTTGACTTTGACTGACTTTGACTTTGACTTTGACTGACTAACTTTGACTTTGACTGACTTTGACTGACTTTGACTTTGACTTTGATTATTTTATGTAATACAAAACTCAGGTGGAACGTTACGCGGAACGTTACTATTTTTCATGAGTGTTGCTGGTATTCATCAATTTATAAAACGTTATCACGTCAAAAAAAATTAGATATTTTTTAAAATGGAATTTAATTGAAGAATGGCGCCAATTTTTTCAATTTTCTGTGATTTTTGCTACTCACAGGATCAACTGTCATTGTGTATGTTCTCAGATGTCTTCTTTAGCAGCAACTATAATATCGTCGAGGTATGCGTAGCACTTTTCAGTTATTGTAGTGTACCTCATGTCCGATTTTAATGTAATTTAAATGGGACCACCACGAAAAAAGACCAAACAAAAAAGGAATCATCAAAATGGCTTTATAAATGACGAAGTTATCCGCGAACACACATGATATATATATATAATATATATATACACGGTCGAATTGAGTAACCTCCTTTTTTCGAAATAGGTTCATATATGAAATGTACAATCTTTCAAACTTTGTTTACCAGTTTTTATGATATCATTGCTTAGAATTTAATACCCAGATACATTACCATTATAATACAAAAGAGTGTATTGAAATCAACAATTATCTTAACAAATATATAGTTTTAATTTGTAAACCGTTTAGTAACTAGTACGTTTTCAGCTACATAGAACATAGTTACATAACCCCTGAGAATAGTTCAGGGATGGCTCTTTCATTTTCCGCTCGATGAAAGAATTTCAAGCCAATTTCTCAGCCGTTATCTAATTTATATACTTAATACATTTTGTGAACCGCTAGCGCTGGACCGACTTATATTAACCTTGATAATTTATGCATAATACAATGTCTTCAATGTAGATAAAGTTGCAAAAATATTTTTATCAAATCTCATACTGAAATATAGGGATTAATAACTCAAAAACGTAACTTGAATGATAGTCATTACAGACATCGAAATAGGTTTAAAAATCTACATTATGATACAGCTCATGGAAAACTGTATCATAATGTAACTGATACAACTTCAGCTGGACCAACGAGGTTTCAATGTAGTTTTTCTACATAACCTACGGACTGCGCAACACGCATGTGCGATTAGCGAATGGATTTTGGCGCTAAACGTTTACACATAAATGTAAACATTTATTTATTGTAATTTTACGTAAATTTCATTATCTATTTTATCCTCAATTTTATTTAATCTCATACTGAAATATTAAGATTAAAAAATCAAAAACCGAACTCGAATGACAGTCTTTATAGACAATACATCGAAATAAATTTAAAAAGTTAACATTTTGATTTAGCCCTTCTATGACAACTATATCGAATAACTTTTTTATCATTAATATACAGCTTCAACTGGATCAAGGGGGTTGCAATGCAGTTTTTCTACATATAGTCTGTGGACGCGGCGTCACACGCATGCGCGACCAGTAGGTAAATGAATTTTGGCCCTAAACGTTTATAAGTAAATGCAAACATATACTGTGATTTAAAGTAAATTTCAATATATATTTTATGAGATGAATTAAGGTAGTGTATGAAATTCAGCAGGCAAGGGCTGGATGCGGGCCGCTTCCAACAGGTCCTTGTGGAAATCAATGGGGGATGCCTATGTCCAGTAGTGGACGTCCTATGGCTGAGATGATGATGATGATGATGAAATTGCACATAATTTGGTTTTAAAACACTCGGGAAATGCTATAAAAAACTAACACACGTATCTTATTATGTAACAGTTTCATAAAGTACTTAGATTAGTTCCATTCATTTCTGAAATGCGTCCAGCAGCATGTTTGACCTTGTTTGCTTCTACACGATAGTTCAAATGCTGGTATAATTGGATGTTCTAACAATCTGACCAGCTCGCAGCTTTGCAAGCAGTAACTACAAGGTTTTTTAAATACTTTATAGGTCTGGCGTTTGACTAGTAAGTCACTTGATGGTCAGTGACGATGTAGTCGAAAATGTTATCACACTCGAAATCAAATCTAGAATACTTTCTGGCTTTTAAAGACTGTTGCCTGAACACACTTTGTGTTTTGTGACAGTTTTGAGGGTGATAGATAGCCAGACGGATACTCAAAACTACCCGGCCACCATACTAGGAGTTTGATAATGAGTACCTTCACCGGAAGCTCAAACCGTTAGTGGGGATCGAACCAGCGACAGTCAGTTTGACAGCCGACGCTCCCACCGCTGAGCTACCATTGCTTCAAAACTATATTATATTGCCACTGGATTTGGTATTGGCGATAGCCCCCTGATTCAGAATGACCGATAACTACCCGTATCACGAGTTGATTCGTTTTTTTCTGTTTTCGATATTGTTTGCTCGATATTATATTTATACTTTCTTGCGAAGCACTTGCGAAGAAGTCTTACTCATTTAAAAAGGTCATTTTCCAATCTCTAAAATCTCAGTACCTACTCTTAAAGTAAAGTGATAAGCGTCGGCTCTCTTTTCTATAATCAAAAGAGGATATATATATTTAATTCTTAAAAGACATCATAAGAGATCTGTTTTAATAGTGGTGACGTATTTCACATCACTATTACAGACAGAAATATAAAACATACAAAAAGATCTTTGTATGTTTTATAATATAATTTTGGCATTTCTTGACTTGCCCACACTGATCCATCTAAATAGCCCATTCTGATAAATGTATTTTTATACTACTCACTGTTTCACCACTATCTCACTTGATGGTCAATGACGATGTGTTCGAAGGTGTGAATATAAATTTATGCAAATAATAACCCTAAAATTGTTTTGTCTCATCACAAATAAACCAACAAGTTTAGAATACTCCGTATTGAACAGATGTATAGTACTTATATGGATGTTTTGAATTTAAAGCAAAATATCTAAATTTAGGACTTTCATTCACAAGTATTATACGAATTTGGACTTTGTTGTAAATACATAAAGCCTTATTTAACACAATTTTAGTTTGCGTGATAGAACAAGAGCATTACTACCATTTACTCACATCTGAATTTTCTATAGCTATCTAAAACGCAATTAAAATAATTCCAGAAGCAACCATTTAGTCAGGGAAAGGTTTAAAAGGTCTTTACATTCATTTCATCTCCAATAATGTGTTCTCATTTTATAGAATTAGTCGTGGAGGCAGTATGAGGGTTGGGGCGTAAATCGCGACCGCCAGAAAATTAGAGGCTTATCCCAGATTACTGGCAGCACCGAACACAGCGCCGTTTATTCCTAAATGTCCACTTTATATTATTATAAATAACCTACATTAATAAAAAGATTATGAGATACCGATTTACATCGTTGAACGGCTAACTAATTTAGCAAACTTTTTGTAATTATTTGCTTGATTACCTTCTTCAAAATGGTTTTGAACTCATTGAAAATTGTCTATGGCAGATATTTTGCTAATTATATTACACTAGCTACGCCCCGCGGTTATACCCGCGTGGTGATGAAAACGGTGATGATACCGTAAAAATAATTTAAATAATCGGTAGGTATATATAATAAATAGAAAATAGTAACATAACAGTGGGAAAAGCCATTGGCTCCTGAAACACAGTTACATTAGTTCGGAAGCATAAGGGTTCATATATACCTAAGTAACTTTATTATGTGTCAATAAAATATTTTATTTGTTTGTTTGTTTGATAATGATAATGAAAATATGCCTATGTGTTAATCTAGGGTATCTAGCTATCTCAATACCAAATTTCATTGCAATCCATCTAACCATTTAGGCGTGAAAGTACAACAAACATAGATCCAAACTTTCACGTTTATAATATTAGTAGGAATGTTAACACTGCGCCCTACCTTCATTATCAGCCTGTTGCAGTCCATTGCTAGATATAGGCCTCTCCCAATGCACGCCACCGTACTCGATCTCCCGCATCCATCCGCCCCCAGCCATCCTGAGAAATTACTGAAATGTACGTGTATCTATCTAACCTACTGTTACTTGGAAGAGATCGCCGCTTAGCGATAAGTTCGCCGATTGCACATATTAGTAAATACTTTTAACATACTAAATGTATTGGTGTACTAAAAAGTGTTATCTATCTATAATTAGATACCACCTGAAATGATACATTCTTAAATCAGATGCAAACTAGCCACTTAACATTTTCATAATGTTTTCAGCAAGTATTCAGTGAAGATTCCATGTAAGACTCGATGACATTGACACACAAGTGACCTCTTCATCGACACATGAGTGGCATCTTCACCATCATCAGGTATCCTCCATACTTATAAACATATAGATCGTGACAGTTAATGACTTTTTATTTATTTAGAACAAAGAAGAAAGAAGTTTCCGGCTCTTAAAGCCTCAGCGCTGAAACAGGTGAATAAAATTTGGTTTCATTATACAAGTTAATATTGTGGAATTACACGTGAGGTAATTTTTAACCATGGCAAGTGAACTGCATGCATCGTCTTTTTTCATTTGGAACTTTTCTCTGAAGCATTGATCAACTGGTGTAATTGGAATATTCAACAGAAATATCTACTGCGACGTCTAAAGTACTTGTTTTTATAGTACACAGCAATGTTAGTATCTGCCAGATAAACTCAGAAAGAGTCCTATTTAAACTGGTCGATATCTTTATTAAAATAAAATACTAATAATACTTATTGCAATACTAAAGCTACTACAATACCATTTGAGAAATCTACGAGCTATTATCAGCCTATAGATAACTCAATGGCTCTCTATGTCTTGTATTTGAACATGTTATAGCACCTATAATAAAATATTATAATAATTTTAACAATAAAACACATGATTAAGTAAATGCCGAATATATTAATCTTAACGGCGGTTATGAACTCGTCAACAAAATCACATACGTTTATTAAGAGCAAAGCATCTTTGAAACTATGTCCAGCTCAAAATATACATACCTACTAAACAAAATGATTACTTTGAAAAAAAAAATATCCCAGAATAGACGACCTACTTAAGAGAGGCTTTATAAGGGACCGAAAGGTATTACTGTAAATTGTGATCGAGCAACCTATCCGGTCCAGTTTTGAAAAACTTTGTAAGGCTCAAAGTGGAGGCTATATACCGTGACTACAACATATGTATACATAAATACATGAAACTTATCAGGGAAGGCATACCCGATATAAAATAATGTCTAATATGAAGTACAAATGTTTTATCACTTAAAGCTAAAAGGCATTTATGAAACTAGCGTTTGCTCTGCTGTTATAGTAGCAATCTCTATTGTTGATTTAATAATAATAATTCTTTATTGGAACTTAAACAATAGAACCAAAATAAAGAAAGCACGATGGTATCTGCGAAAGTTTTTTTTTTAAAAACTGTGTTGCAAACACCAACGCCCTCCTCCTTAATAAAAAAGTACATTTAGTTCCTTACTTGTATCATACTTCACATTATATTTAAATACTTTATATAAAACAAAGCGAAAACATAAATATTTAGATATTATTTATCACGATTAAATAGATTTAAATAGATTTAATTTTATTTAAAGATTAGCAGCTGCTATTTCCGTTAAATACTTTCTAATAGTTTGGACCAAGGCCAGGGTTGTTCTAAGAACCGACCATATAAAATCTGCCGTTAGCGGCTCTTTATATGAATGCAGAAATATCGTCCAATAGAGTGTCGGCGAAATACTGTGAGGCGAATAACATTTACTCCAAAATAAAAAAAACAATTCATGATGACCACGACCACTGTGGGAACGACAGAGAAAAAGAATTTAAGAATACAATTCTTCATTATATGCTTGCGTATATTTATTTATATCATTATTCGTATTATATCGTTGCAAACTCGTCAACCTTTTATTGTCCAATAATCTGGCATTATTGTAGGATCTTGTAGGATGTTTCGTCTATTACTTATTTTTTAACATTGTCGCCTGTTTGTTCGCAGTTTAGTAACGAATCATTTACGTAACTGTTGTCTATCATCATGGTAAATTTAGATAAAATCAAAACGATTTCCAAATTATGCTCCTATTTTTTTTTATCTTAGATCATATAAACAGATAAACATTTTTATTCATAATTCTTCAATTAGACGTCAAACATCACATCGACGAATAGTTAACTATGTACATTGTAAACAATGTCAGTAGACACATAAAATAACTCTACATACAATCTGTTGAGTACTGTGCAGGGAGAATTTAATAATCAACAAATTGCACATCGTATTAATGTCTAGGTAGTAGTAGTAGTAGTAGTACAATTGTCTAAGTATTATCTAAATGTGCTCATTGACACGCAAGTGAATCTCCGAATCAGAAGCAGAACCAATTTTATTTTACTGGTAAAATGCAATCCACCAGTGAACACATTGCTCTTTCCACCAACAAACAATCAAAAGCTAAATGTAATATGATAGTTATTCGACAAAACGTTTGTTTTTACCCCTCGCAAGGGTTTTATACTATGATCATATTCTTAAGCATCTAATGTAGGGCGCGTTCCATACGCAATTAATTTTATAAAAATACACAATTATTGCACACTTACTCGATTTCAAAATATTCAAATGCAATTAGCTACTGTGAGCGAAATGAACGGTCACAAAACACTCTTGCTTGACATTTATGCTGGTGTAAAAAAATTAAACATCGAAAGTCACCAACACAACATTCTGACGTATAAAACAAAAATTGGTAAAAAAATAGTTTTTTTTGGAATGAAACGGTAATCAAAATAATCGTTCTGGACGTTCTCGGGAACTTCAGTACCCCTGGAACACACCATTAATCATAATTATAGGCATCTCTCAATGATATTATATGTTTATATGAGGTAGATGTCGCACAAGCGCGCGGAAACTGAGGCGGCAAAATTAAGTCAATCTACTACTAACTCTACTACAACTATCAAGTCTAAACATATAGCTATCCTTTTCTATATTATTTGTACCGTATTATCTGTCGCAGTAAGCATGTTTATATCGAAACGGAACAAAATCTGAGCACCGCGCAGTATGAATATACGTCATCTTTATTAAAAAATCGTCGGGAATCTTTGGTATATGCATATATTATTATCGATTACATCTTACTTCATATTTGAAAGTTTTCAACTTCATTTTTATGTTCCTGAATATTCTGCTAAAATCAAATCATCCAAATCAATGTCGAAAAACGATTACGATTAAAATACCTAACTAAGATTTACTTGGAAATGTTTTATGAATGTATAAAACACGGGAGTTACTCACGTAATAAGTCAAAGGGTTCCGACTATAGTTTCAACCACATTCGGTGGTCTTTTTCAAGGAGAATACGGGGCGCTCGCGAACGCAGTCGTTGTTCGATTGTTTTATACATTCATAATGTGTCAAACCCACGTCAGTTTTATTAACAAAATTGGAATGGTTTTCCTTGCAATACTATCTGACTTGATGGTCAGTAACGACGTGGTCGATGTGTAATCACGCTAGATCTAAAATATTTACAGGCTCTCAAAGACTGCTGCTTGAACACACTGTGTTGATGATGACAGTTTTAAAACTTGATGGTGGTAGCTACGCAGGTACTCAAGAGTAACCCTACCACCATGTTGAAAGTTTGATAACGATGTTACCTTCACTGGAAGCTCAAGCTGGACATCGAACCAGCATCCGTCACTTTGACAACCGACGCTCCCACTGCATCATCGCTTGAAAAACATGTAAATATGAAAAAAATCATAGTCAGTTTTACTTGTTAAACAAATTTGATCCTAATTGCCCATGAGAAACTCCCATCGCTAAATTACAATTCCAAATTATCTTGTGCCTATAAAATATTATTGCCAATTACCTAGAGAGGAAATGTGATGGGGAAGTAAACAAATCGTTTCTGAGCAAAACATTTCACTAAGCTTTACATAATATAATTTATAACGAGTGTAAAATTTATTTATTTATTGATTTCCAATTATTCTTTCTTTTTTTTTCTTTTCTCAGCTATGTGCGTCCACTGTTGGACGTATGCCTCCCCCATATAGGGGGGATTTGCCAATACTCGCCACGCTTGGCAGGCGGGTTGGCGAGCGCAGTATGATTTCCGATTCTCAGAAGGCGCTGCTGCCCACCTCCTGGTACGTTATCCCTTAGCCGACTCTTACGGCACCCGCGGGAAGAGATGGGGGAGTACTATTCTAGGCCGGTACCACCACGGCACAATTCCAATTATTACCGCCTTAAAAACGAGTTACACTAACGATGTATTAAAACATAGTTAAACAGACTTAAACCTATGAACTATTATTAGACGAGTATATATATGTATTACGTCATTAATAAAATGTCAAATCTGAAGAAAAAAATAAATCAAATGAATATAAGATAAAAAAATCAAAAATCAAAATTAAAAAATCAAAGTACATCTATAAATAAGTGTCAAATATTATAATAAAAAGCTAACTTTTTATATCGCAGTACCTTCACAAACAATCAAAGGAACTTAATCAAGCGTACATTAATCGTATCAATGCATCACTGATTAGCGACATTCAACCGCATTCTCTTAATATAAAATAGTAAAAGTATAACGATCGAAGTGAACATAAATGATTATACAGCTACTAGTAGGACTTGAACCCACGACAACAGAATTCGTACAATAAAAAGATAGATGGCGCTAAGAAAAATATCCACTTAGATGTAACTCAAAGTGACCTAATATAGCTTAGATGAGAAAACGACAGGACGGTATCCTGAAGTCGTGGATTCAAATTAAAGAGTAGCAGCATTTTTTTCTTAATAACATAGACCTCCTTCTTTCACAGTCGGGTAAAAAATTATGAATTTCCGCCTAGCCTGACGTTAATGGGCCATAAAATCTCTTTGAAATTGTTATTCCCGTTTTATATGCGATTTACATTATTCACGCACAAATATCGTGTGAGGTGGCTGCTACATCGAAACAAATAAAAAAAATCGTCTTTATTACAAATATAATATATGCAAGCTTAAAGTCGCAGATTTGTCTACGTGAGCGAATCAGAAATGTGGAGATACGTAGACTATTGAATGTCACTGACATAGCCCCGCGGATTAGCAAGTTGAAGTGGCAGTAATTAGACAGGGAATGCAGCTACCTCAAAGTACTGATGGCCGTTTGGGTCGCAAGGTTCTCGAAAGGAGACCACGGACGAGCAACGAGGTAGCACGGCATAGGACGGCCACCGACAAGGTGGACAGATGACCTGACTAAATTACAGCAAAAGGTGGAGGCGGGTTGTTTCCAACCGGTCCTTGTGGAAATAACTGGGGGAGGCATACGTTCAGCAGTGGACGTTGTATGGCTAATTTTCCTCACCACGCGGGTACAATCGCAGGGCGCAGCTAGTAATACATAAAAACTCTTTTTTATAAAGAACATTTTACACTAGGTACATAACACTGTTGGTCAGAGAGAAACAGGTGATTACCGGTGTGGAGCTGGCCCTCGTTAGCGTCTATGGTGCGCGCTCGTCGGCACGTTTTCTCTTGATAGGTCGTAGGACTCTGCGAACTGCAGAATTCTTTCTTTTAGTTGTTAGTAATAACAACGTATCGAAAACTTCTTATAAATCAAACTTCGAAATTTAAAATAAATGTTACTGCATTTTCAGAATATGTTTATGATAGGTGTATTTGTTACATATTAAACTGTCCGGAGTGGACACGAAACCGTGGTTATTAAAATAACCTAACTAAATATGAATGATATCTGTATGATGATGATGATGAAAAGTGCCCTATGTGATATTCCGGGACGTGAAGTATCTACATACCAAATTTCATCTAAATCCTTCCAGCCGTTCTGGCGTGATTGAGTAACAAACATCCATCCATTCAAACTTTCACATTTATAATATTCATCATCGCAGCCATAGAATGTCCACTGCTGGACATATGCTTCCCCATATAGGGGTGATTTACCAATACTCGCCACGCTTGGCAGGCGGGTTGGCGAGCGCAGTTTGGTTTTGCTATCCTCAGAGGGCGCTGCTGCCCACTTTTTGGTACGCGATCCCTTAGCCGACTCTTACGGCACCTACAGGAAGAGATGGGGGAGTACTATTCTAGGCCGGTACCACCACGGCCCCATGATATAATATTTATAATATTAGTGGGATATATTCGTGTTCATGCGCTGAGGTATTCACTAATTAGGCACTCTATACGTGGCTCAGACGTCAGTGGCATGACTTCTGGTACCGGGGACCCTGAGATTATGTGATGAGGATGCTTGTTGCCCGAGTCTTGGATGTTTGTTGTGATGTCACTGTGTTTGTCCATGCCTCCCGCGACGCAGGTAATCCTAGTGCGCGAGTGTGAGAATGACAAGAATAAAATGTAAACTCTAAGGCTTTCACGGCCGGCGTTGCATGTTGCATGTATTGCTTTCGGGCTGTTTGGCCGTGGTCTATGTGAAACGTGTGTTCCAGACGTTTCATCGATCACTGCGGTCGACATCTTCAGTGGTTCAGGTCCGAGCGGCGACAAGAGCGTAGAACCCTCCTTCGCGGCGTCTTCTCCGGTACTGAGTGATCAGTATCAGAGATGTAAGAAGAGAAATGTTTGTAACTAGCATGTATATAATGATAGCTGATCTGTCCATAGCCTTGGTGGTACCGGCCTAGAATAGTACTCCCTCATCTCTTCCCGCGGGTGCCGTAAGAGTCGGCTAAGGGATCACGTAACAGAAGGTGGGCAGTATCGCCTTCTGAGGATTGAAAATCATACTGCGCTCGCCAACCCGCCTGCCAAGCGTGGCGTGTATTGGCAAATCCCCCTATATGGGGTAGGCATATGTCCAGCAGTGGATGCACATGGCTGAGAGAAGATCTGACCAGTCTAGACCTGATTGAGGGTTAAGGTTGTTGTCGTTACTTTTGAGAACGGGGTAGAGTCGATAACATTGTGTATTGTCTATTGTCTTTGAGTCAAGAGTAATCAGTTTCTAGGTATCTTCTAGGTAGTCTTGGTCCATCAAGACCGCATCGTTGCTGTACATCAGGTAAGAACGCCAAGGTCACGTCTGCCAATTCTGTATAAGAAAAAGCGGCCGACAAAAACATTGGGTAGTATACATTTCTTTTTCAGTACAGTCTTAAGAAATACGGCTTAGAACGTTGGAAGGTAATGGGCGATAAGGCCACACTCGATCGGGAATATTGAAACGGGTTCATGGAAATACCCCGTGGGGGGCCTTTACATCGAATAGCCTAATAATAGGATAACACTACAATGGCTTTGGAATGATCGGGTGGAGAAATAGAATTACCTATTTTATAAAGAACCCTTAAGGCGCTGTACACACACAAATTGCAACTTTTAATAAATAATTAAAAACCATGCGCCAAAGCTTTCATTTAGCAAGCAATATTTTTGGTTCATCATAAAGGAATGGTTATGAATCACAACAGGGTTAAGTAGGTACGGTAATACGGTATCTATCGAAATTTTGTGTGAAATGTTTCAAAAACATGCTTTCATGAACCTAGAAGTTTTTTCTAGGTTCATGCATGCTTTTTATAAACTCAAATAAGTATATCGTCCAAGAAGCATATTCAAACACAACTTAGTCGTTGGGTAGGTAATAGCATAATCAATCAGCATTTTATTGCAATATCCGTGACTGCACAGGTTATACGAATTTATTTAAAAAAAAAAATACGGGTCGAATTGAGAACCTCCTCCTTTTTTTCAAGTCGGTAAGTTAAAAATGTCTACTACCGCACAGGACCAAGTGACCTCGGCTGGCTAAACCACGCCGCTCTCCATCCACTCATTGTGACCGTGACCACTGTCAACGTCGTTATTAACCATACTCACAACTTGGTTGTAATTGTGCTGCTCATTACCTAATTTAGGTTTTAAGGCGCTACACTAGTAGAAATAATGTACTATATACAATGTAATAATATATAAATAAATTAGGTAATAACATTTGGTCAAGCTCTTGCTTGTCGCCAACCCTCTGAAAGCCGAAATAAAATGCTGGCATCATTTTGTACTTTTTTTTACTGCCATTCAACATAAAGTCATGTGATTATTATATTACTTGGGTTATTATATATAGGGTAATGTGGAAAATATCATGAACAGTATAATATATTAATTATGAAACACATTTATGATTGATAATACAAAAAATCAATTTTATTGAGGGTTGATTTTAAATCGATACTGGCTTTTGGTATATATCCTACTTCCTACTAATATTATAAGTGCGAAAATTTGTGTGTATGTGTGTAAGTGTGTATATGTGTATGTTTGTTACCTCTTCACGCTCAAACGGCTACACCGATTTCGATGAAATTTGGTATGGAGATAGTTTAGACCCTGTATACATAGGCTACTTTTCATCATCATCATCAATCATTACCACGCGGGTAAAAACGCGGGGCACACCTAGTATAATATACCACTTTTGATCACATTTGATATTGTGCAGCAGCAACTGTTTGCTCCGCTATTTCTTAAAGGTTAAAATTGCTATTTATAGCGTTAAAATCACAAAGAGCCAGAGAATTTCCGAGTCGGAAGAAAGGCGAGCGATACATCCGAGCTCGGCGTAGTCGGAGCGCAAACATCGACGGGACGAAAAGCGCGCACAATAATCTTTGAGTCTCCATGGTTACGGTAGTCCGTAGTAGCCACCATTGTTTGTGCCGAACAAAAATCTTATCTCCCAGTTATTAATCTACGAAATTGAAAGGCTTTGAAGGGCCTGAAGAAACTCAATGGCACATTTCCTTTCAATTACTCTCAACTTCAGCGAAATGCTCTTTCGACGTATTATGCTATAGTCGTATATAGTTCGCGTAATTTCAAGACAATTGCTCGAGTTACGTATTATTATTACAAATATCGTGTTTACGATGGAAATCCTTTTTATGCGTACTTAAATCATTTTTATTAACTTGAAAACGTGGAAAATTACGTGACCCCCGGTGCAATAATCATTCGAATTACGAAATTTGAAGATCTACTTACAAATAAGACGTGTATAAAGAACGATATTTTTAATTAGGTAATCTGGTTAACATTCGGTCATAATCTGGTTAACATAGATTTATTTAAAAAATCGTGCATTTAGGTATTATATATATGCTAGAAGTACCTATGAAATAATATAATACTATAATTTTTTCTCACTTTGCACTACTAAGCGCAGTGGTGCTAAAAGCTCGAAATTAGGAAAAGTTGAGTGTAACTCAAAAACCACTTGTCCAATTTTGATCAAAATTAAATTGAATTTAAATGTGACCACAGCGAAAAAAACAAAACACAAACAAAAAAAGAACGATCAAAATCGGTTCGCCCAGTCGGAAATTATGCGTTTACAAAAAAAAGAAAATATACATGTTGAATTGAGAACCTCCTCCTTTTTTGACGTCGGTTAAAAAAGTAGAACGTTGTAAAAAAACTTGTAGAAACTTTTGCTTTTTTTTCCATGTATTCTGTTTAGTAATATTATCTTAAAAAAATATAATTAAACGGCAAATGTTTCTTAAAATATGTAAAAAAATATGTAGCTTTAAAACGTATTTATTCAAAATTTCACTCGTACCACCAGAGCACCAAAATTAAAATGAAACTGTCAGCCGCTAGTTATGTTTAATAGTAAAAAATAACTCAGATAATCCTTCATCCACATCCAAAGCCTCCACCAATGGAACATTTATTTAATTTAAACGACTCTCTAAGCAGCGGCATTCCGTCGCATTGTCCTTAACTAAGTTGGAACCTATTTTATGAATTGTGTAAAATTGAGTACAATTTTAAGCAATTTCATAAGGCAACTCATTTTGATAAACGTGCATGCCTAGTATTGCACATTTAAGTTTCTTAAAGTATAAAATTAGTCACACATTACACACGTTGTACATTTGGGACATCCTGTATTTTATTAATTTGTAATTGATTGATTTCACCTAATCTTCCTAATGGAGTTCGTTGTTCCTAATGTAGCAAGGTGTATTTTACTATTTCCCATAAAATTTTATTCTATAATCTTTGTATCCATAGCTGATCCACTAGAGCTTCGCCCGCGCGCACTACATCCATTAATAATAATACATCTTATTATAAACTCAATTGATTATGCTTTCTTAAAACACGAAAGTTTTTTTATGAAATAAACGTTTTATTCATTTATTAATATTAATTATTTTAAAAATTTCACCTATTGCAAAAGTAGTACGAATTACATTATAATATAATTATATTGATACTTGTACATTCATTCTAAGGCAACGGTAATCTTATTATAGGCAATATAAGCACTAGATATGCCAAATTGAAACAATCCAACATTTTTGTGAAATATTTTGTGTAATAAAATTAAAGACACGCCCGCAAATGACTAAAAGGCGAATAAAGTGATATGCTGGTGAATAGTAAACATGGTCATAATAAAAATATGAAATCATATCTATAATAACCTATAAGGAAAATTTCTTAATATCCAATTCTTGTCACCGCAAATGGCCAAAGTTTCCGCAGTTACGGTCAATAAATATACCAATTTTTACGTTGGTTCATAAGAGTAATGTACAAAACGTTGAAGAGTTTTATATACGAGACATATAAAGTGAAATGGCCTCATATCCGACATTAAATATTAACGGCTATTGATGTACGGTAGGACATCATCTCTACACATATTTTACGCCATAACAAACTCTTTTTATGTTGCAAACATATATATCTGAACCGACACTCTCTCACTCACACATGCACATACATTTTAAGCACAGAGAGGAACTGATACACTTTCACTCTTAAAAATCTCCTAAATTGTTTTATGTAATAGGTCCTTAATATTCTAAGTGTGTAATGTACCTATGACGAACCATAAATACCTACCTAGCATAAGTTTCTCACATAAGTGAATTGTAATAATTTCTTGTTGAGAAATAAATATTTTTAAACCGGTGACAAACAAGCAGACAGGCCGACTGATGCTATGTGACCACAGTCGCCTATGGATATCTGTAATATATGGGGGTATTATGACACGGTATCTTAACTCTGTTAAGATACCGTGTCATCCTCTCTCTCCATGTCTCTCCTCTTAAAGAATCCCATTCTACATTTTGTATAGCAAAAACGATTGGTTAAATCGTACAGTATGTGACTCCCATGACTCAATAATAATAATCTGGGCACGCTGCCAACTGGTAGCGGGTAGGATTTTGGGTAGGCATTTGAGTTACCTATAGGCTGACTATACCTAGTGGATTGCTCAAATGTTTTTGTAGTAGCTGTAGTATTGTAATTAGTTATTAGTATTTTCTTTTAATAATGGCATCGGCCCATTAAAACAATATTTTGCAGTTCTAAATTCTATACTAATGCTTTGTTCATGTGGATTATTGATGTTAAATGATAACTGTAATTAGAAAACGCACGTCCGTCAGAGATTATTTTAAGAGAAATGGAATTATGACAGTTGTTGCACTTTATATAATTAACAGCCTTTTAGAAATACACCAAGAAAGGCCAAAACTTACAAAAAATAAAGATATTTGCAAATACAACTTGCGAAATAAGGAAAAACTATTTATACCTCAAATCAGGTCAAAAAAGGTACACAAACAAGGAGCGCTTAACGAAATTATTATGTATAATAAACTACCGATTAGCGTTACTAAATTAAACAGTCGCTTAACATCAGGTGAGACAGTGGTCAAACGCAAGCTCTTCGCTCATCTTTAAAAAAAAACACTAGCGAATTAAAAAAATACTTAAGCATTTTTTGAATGCAACCAAAAATGAGTTTATGGAGTTTAAGACTGACTGAATCTTCATTCTGGTATGAGTCTATTTAAAGAATTTAGAAAAAAATTGGTGCTTATTATTCAGTATTTTTTTTTCTTTTTTCTTCTATCATTTATTTTATATTCATTTAATTTAATTGATTTTATTATATATATATTTAAACTTGACATTATATACTATTATTTAGATTATGACTAAAGTAAATGATAATAAGATTAAATTATTTAACATGTACACATTGTACTTGACATGCCCAATGTAACATTTCCAGTTATAAGACCAATAAATGATTTTACTTTACTTTAATTATACATTATGTAGGTAGTTTCATAAACTACTATTATACGATTATCTACATAGTTTTTAATGCGACGACTCGTTCTCGTGTTGATCGACGCACTTGAATAAATCTTTTTACAGACATATTTTAATGCATGGCCGGAACGCAGTCTTGCACATTTGCTTATTGGCATCAATAGAATATCTGAAAGTCATACATATATGGAGAAATAAGCATCATTTTAGTGTGAATTTTATTTTTATCATAAGTATTAGCTGTATTATTATAATGTATTTTATTTTATAAGTATGGATCATTTGTAGTCTGCTTAAATAAATGAATTGAATTGAATTAACCAGATTTTTTTACTCGATATAAATAAATCGATTAAAACTTACTCGAGATTTCAGAATATAAATTCCCAACTCGGCACAATTTCCACATTCTCTTCTGTTTTAGTACCTATGTAAAACATTTTGATAACATAACCAGGAAAAAACGTGCCATCTTTTTATCTTTATGTCATAAATCTATTTCCGAATTGCTTTACAATCTCATTAAACTTGCTAGCAACGTGAATTCGAGAAAACATAAATCTTTTATAATTAAAATAAGATACAGAGCGATAAATTAAGTTTGTAAGATGCTGCCTTATCGCGATACAATGTAGAAGCGAGAGATTTAGTAATAAACGATGCTTTTTATTAAATCAATCCTCGCTACACTACGAAATAAATTCTTTTACGTAGCATATCTACGCCGTAGCACCTTCTACAAAATCAGTCGTGGTTGAACAATATATTATTACAAAAAAATCTACCCGCAATGAATTATTCAATTAGAAGTGACCGCACAAGTTTAGTTCTCACTATTTTTTTATTATTAAGGCAGATATAATGCATTCATGTGCTTCAATAAAAGCACTTCTAAGACTAACAATTGAATGAGCGTTTGTCTTAAGTTGTATCTTGTCCAGTTTTCAGTTACGTGATCTTAGAGCGTAGCGTATCATATTTTTTTAAATAATATCATTAATTGTCCCTTACAGTCAAATAAAGTCCCTTAGTTCCTTAATTCCACGCCTCTCGTGTACGTTTGTTTACACAGAATTTTTCCCAATTTCTTCCATGAGTGTAACAATAGTCTCATGAATTTTATTGCGCTCGGCTCGACGGCCGGTAGAGATCGATAGTACACGGAGTTGGAACTGCGGCCTTCACTAGTCATAATTCAATAACTAACGTTTAAGGGAACAACAGTGCTAGTATGGATCGTCGACTCCATAAAATTCGACAGTAAGTGATTGTTCAGAAATGGCGATATCCGCGCGGTTTGGAGATTTCCATAGTAATATAACCACGCGGGTGCCGCACGATTCGCGTGAACGCCATGTCTGAACAAGCACTTACAGTCGAATTTTATCCATACTCGCACTGCTGAGTAGAGATGCGACGTGAGGCGTGTGGTGATCACTGGGCATTAGGGCGCGAAGGTAGTGCTTAACCGCTTTCTAAAAAGCCGGTTCTCAATCTGGTCATACGTATTTTTTATGTTTGTTACAACAAAACTCCGGAAACCGATTTATTAAACGTCCTTTTTTTAATCTGACTTTCAGATTGGTTTTCTGTAAAAGATTTTGAAAATCGCTTCAGTATTTATTGGTCGCATTCACATTACACCTCCGAACTTGGATACTTTGTATCGCGGGAGGCATTACACACAATGATATTATATGTTTATATGAGGTAGATGTCGCACAAGCGCGCGGAAACTGAGGCGGCAAAATTAAGTCAATTGTAGTAATTTTCATTATGACCCGTATTTCAAGCGCAAGTCTTAACATATAGCTATCCTTTTCTATATTATTTGTTACGTATTATCTGTCGCAGTAAGCATGTTTATGTCGTAAAGGAACAAAATCTGAGCACCGCGCAGTATGAATATTCGTCATCTATAGTAAAACATCATTCATTACACGTGAATTTTAATAGTGAAGTAGTGTTCAGTGCAGTAGTGGTCCGTCTCCTGCTGTCGAGTCCAATATTCAGCCGCATATACCGCAGTGATTTTGATATTGCACGCTCGATTCGTGCCAATCCGCAGCCGCAAATTGTGAACGTGCCTGTACCGTGGCTAATATAGATACGAATACGAAACTCATTTGGAGCGAAAAACCCCCATCGACAGATGTTACAACGTCGTTAGCAAGTCGAAAATATATTTTACTTGTTACACGTTGGTTGTTTCCGCAACAGCTTAAGTAATTTACATACTTTCGATTTCTTGAAGTATGAGCTCAGCGGTGGGAGCGTCAGCTGTCAAACAGAAGGAAGTTGGTTCGATTCCCGCCAAAGATTCAAGCTTTCGGTGAAGGTAACACCGTTGTTACAGCTGGGTACTTTCAAATATTTATAAGACTGGCCGGTTGGCGCAGTTGGTGGCACTCTGCCTTCTGAGCCGCTGGTCCCGGGTTCAATTCCCGGACAGGTCAAACATTTGTATGTATGAACATGTCTGTTTGACCTGTGTATGGGTGTGTATGTATATGTATATAAGTATGTATATCAGTCATCAGGTCACCATAGTACAGGCTCTACCTAGTTTGGGACCTGAAAGCCTTGTGTGAATGTTAATAAAAAAATAATAAAATGCTACCCTCAAGTTTGATAAATTGTCACCAAACACATTTGTGTGTTCAGGCAGCAGTCCTTAAGAGCCAGTGAGCATTCTAGGTCTAGCGTGATTACATCTTTGACCACATTGTTACTGACCATCAAGTGAGATAACGATCAAACGCTAGATTTATAAAGTATACTCGTATGAATATATATTGGTGAATAGTGATGAAATATCTTGTTTTTCTTTTTTTAATTCGCCACAGAATGTACCATCAAGTTTTTCGGGATAAAAGTAGCCTATGTGTTAATTCAGGTTACTAGGTACATCCAAATCTCATTCTAATCTAGCAAGCCGTTAAACGTAAAGACGTTTGTCCTTACCTATTTAACGTCTATCTCACCTACACAACATACATACACACAATCTTGCGCATTTACTACATTAGTGTGATATTGAACTGTACACATAATACATACATATATGTACATATGTGCCATGGTGGTACCGGCATATAATAGTACTCCCCCATCTCTTCCCGTGGGTGCAGTAAGAGTCGGCTAAAGGATCATGTACCAGAAGGTGGGCAGCAGCGCCTTCTTAGGATAGGAAATCATACTGCGCTCGGTAATGCCCTGCCAAGCGTGGCGAGTATTAGCAAATCCCCCTACATGGGGAGGCATATGTCCAGCAGTGGACGAGCTATTGCTGCTATGAATGAAAATTAATGAATATGTACACATTGTATGTATGACCCCTATATATTAACATATGGATGTCGCCATAATTTCATTCAAGGCAGAAAAGTGTTTGATCGTCCTCCTTATAAAGTGTGATATATCCATAGCTATTCCGGGTAATATATCTACTAGGTTTACTGTGGTACGTGACAAACACTATATTCGTTAAATATCAGGCGTGGTCAGTTTGTTTTGGAAAAAATTATTGCATACCAAAGTTTACATACGCGTATATGTTTTCGATAGATTACTGCCTCAGTGTTCTTAGGAACGCCAATTCTCCCCAGAAAGGACGCGAAGTTCGCTCATTTTTCACTATGTTTGATTTGGTAAACATTTTGCTAATTTATAGCTGGAATACTCGACGAACTATACAAACAAGAGAAATTTGAGACATTCGCCGTGGCTCAGTGGTCAGTAACATGATTTTAGTGTCTCCGGGACCCTGGGTTTGAATCCCGGCAGGGGCAAACTTTTGTGCGATAAGTGTAGGTATTTGTCGCGGGTCTTGGATGTTTGAGTGTCTCCATGCCTCCCGCGACACGGAGAATCCTAGTGCGGGGGTTTTAGTGATAAATAAACAAATAAAAATATAAATTCTACTGTTCTTAGATCACATGTGAATTATTGTTAAGCATTTGTTAAGCATTATGTTACATAGCGACAGCACTTATCTTTAACGATATAGTTCTAATTACAAATATTATTGTTGGCTAATTAATAATAATAATATATTGTTGTCTGATGTAGGTAATAGATTAATGTTTTAGAGAACTGCTCTGTCCAGACAAACCTAACTTTGGTTTTTGGGCAGTGCCTGCCAATGTCGACTGGCCGGTTGGCGCAGTTGGTAGCACTCTGCCTTCTGAGCCGCTGGTCCCGGGTTCGATTCCCGGACAGGTCAAACATTTGTGTGTATGAACATGTCTGTTTGACCTGTGTCTGGGTGTGTATATGTATAAAAAAAGTATATATATAAGTATGTATTTAAGTATGTATATCAGTCATCAGGTTACCATAGTACAGGCTCTGCCTAGTTTGGGACCTGAAGACCTTGTGTGAATGTTGTCCAACAAAAAAAAAAAAAAAAAAAAAAAAGATGTACTTGAATGATTTGTATTAAGAATAAATAAATAAATAAAAATAAATAAATTTGGTTTAGAAAAAGTAAAGATTAGAAGACTATATACGTAGCACTAGGCGGTATGGTCAAGAAACCTGCTTTAGGACTTTCCATTTGCTAAACAGACCCTTGACCCTTGAAGTAGATATTTGACCGTTTTAAAATTTAACTAGATTTTGATGTAGAATCACGTATAGAATCTTCGGATGCATTGTGATCTACTTTTTGAAATCCGTCAGAAGGTGAACTGGATGCGAATCTTGGCAACACAAACAGTAATAAGCCCGAGAAGTCGCTGAAACTCCGTCGGGCTTTCCAACTCTTGGCAAATATTACGGCAAAGCGACGCAAACTTGGATATTGTTTGGACATCCTTCTGACGGAGATTGTACCGCGAGCAATGACAAGCCTTCATTTCTACTCGGAGACGCAAGCATCCACTAAGCCTCGACAATAATGACGCTCGGTTTAGTTCGGTTTATGCAATGAAAATAATTAATTTAGATAAAACTAAGTCACATTAAAAATAAAAAAACCTTTGTAGCTCTTTTTAAAGCAAATTGCACATACTTATATGTGGTTTACGTAACATACGTTCATATTAATTAACAATAAAATCCACGTTTGAAATTGTTATTTAGAGGTGATTTCAATATTTTTTTTTTATTGAAGAAATTTGAAAACTTGAATGTTCTAATCTTTTGAGGCAATAAAAAATATAATGAAGTTTCATGTCAAATTTCTTGGTTGCTGTAAACTGTATAGATAAGGCTGTAATTCCATTCAAATGAAGCCCATTTGGCTGTATTCAGCCCGTTAAGGGTACGTTAGCTTTTTGCAGCAGAAATTAAACAACTACGAAAATTTCATGTTTTAATTCGGCTCTTCATCGATATTATCATCATCGCAAGCATTTAAGTCAGCGGCTGCCGCTTTGATTTCCATGAGGACCGTTTTCCCGCGTTGTGATGAAAAACAGTGATGATGGTGATGATGAAAATAAGCCTATCGAACAGTATTATAATTCAATGACGATAGATACAGGATACGCAATACCTTTACTACCGTCGCGAATCCGGACATATCCGGCCAATGGTAGCCCTAACTACGAGCTTAGGCATATTCAAACCTTAATACCTAAATGTGAAGTTTAGTTAAAGGAGCTCAGAATTAATGCTATACGCGTATGTGTAATAAAATTTTAATCACGGCATAACAAAGCAGAATTAATTTGCATGGATATATATTTCTAGATTGTACATATAGTAAGACTATTACTAATAGAGAGTAAGTAAGAAGGTACCTATAAAGTGACGCAAACTAGCGTATATGTACAGACAATTTTATTTTTTCCTCAATGGATTTCATTTCATTCAATGTATTACAATCATCAAGCTAATTATTCATGTCGACAGTCAGTTAGCCTTTAAGTTTTATATCTTTGCTTGTGATATTTTACGTTTGTTGTTAACTTTTCAGTGTATTGTTGCATGTTTCATTTTTCTATTTAATGATTTGGCTACAAAGTTATCATTGCACCATTAGTGTAGTTATACGATATTGTGAAGTAGGCACTGTATTCAGTATATATTTACTACTTTTACTACTACTTTTAATTTTTGCACAGATCACAAATACGTGAGAAAAAATATGACTAAACAGACCTGTATTACATTGTACACTATACTCGAAACCTTATGTCTTCACAGGGTCTACAGGCTGTAGGTCTCGGCAGAATACCGGCGCTTAGCTACATTATTTTGATGTGGTTGGGCAATATGCTGAGCCGAGATCCTTTTTGTTGCTGTGCCACACAAATATATATGTACACATTTTCATTCATATTATGTATATGTACATATACTTCACACGGTGAACTGTATTATTTTTATTTCACTTTTGTCTTCTTATTGTAAGTGTATTGTATCTGTATCTATGCTTATGCAACATATAAATGTATGCCTATGTCTATCATTATAATTCCAACTATATTTTCTGATCCTTAACATATTCGTATAAAATAGATTTAAGCTGATAATGAGGAATAGGAGACAGATAGACTCATACATAGGATACAAACGTTATAGGTATTGTAAAATGCGAATGAGAAAGCTGCAAAAGGGATAATTATAACATTTCTAAAGCTAGTATGTTAGTTATAAGGTTAAATAAGCGCGCAACCCTACTACTACACCCTTACCTAATCGGAGATAAATGATTTACGGCGTTGCTCAATCATTCAATCAACGTCGCAAATTTGGATGTAGACAAAACTGTATACCTACGTTAGGTGGTAATTTAAGTATCTCTCTTTGGTAGGTACCCATAGGTACTTTTATTTTTACCGTGTTTTAAATACCTATTTAAAACATGGTAATAATAATGATAGGATAAATGATAAAGATAAGAGGTTACCTATACCCACAACGTCCTTACCTTACCTATAACTTTTTATTGTTTTTAGGAATCATATTATTTTGCCAACTCGTGATACTGCTAATACGCATTTTTTCTACTTCTCTTTCAGCTGCAACTTCTTTTAATAGTTGCGGCTATTTGAAAGGATTACACTCAGATTTCAAAAAAATGTATACACATCTGAAATCGACAGCGTGCAATCACCGAATTTAAAAACACATTTATCGTGCTCCATTTGCAAGGTTACCCTAAAACCTACTTTAGTCTGATAGAATTATTTCAGGTAAAACACCCTGTAATTAAACTTAAGTCCCACTTGATCACTTGCTTAGTCATGCCCAGTAAGTTACAGGAAGTCGGCCAGGAAAATTAACTAGTTAGATATCTTTTCCAGCCTACTTACCCAACAATTTATCTGCACGAAGGTAAACTGCGAACCATTGTAATCTAGAAGCGCACTACTTCTCATGTGTGTGGCTGACTCCGACAGGTAAAATATCGCTCACGTTATCGAATTCTAGCAGACATTGCAAACAAATTTTTCAGGACAGATCAGAAAAAATAAAATAGAAACGTATTGCGATTAGTGCCGCTTCCGTGAAGTCCTTTCATTCATCTGGCGTAATCGGACGTCGCCAATTCAATTACAATATTAATCGAAATAAATTTATTGCATTCAAGACGAAGCACTTTTCCGATGGGAAATTCATGTGATTTTTGTTCCATTTAAAATACCATTTTGCGTCGCTTTTAGATCACTTTAGACTGGAATGTTCTTTGATTTCGAACAGACGATTCGTTCAATTCAATAACATTTTTAATGATTTATTATCTTTACCGTACATAATATAGGTTTACAAGCAAATATTCTACTAAAATTAAAAGCGCTCTAGTATTTATGTAAATATTTTTAGTAAAAAGGTGTAAAGTTGGCTACTTTCCGACGCCAATATTAAACTCTGTAATGAACGTTACATCGTTACTTAACCATGTAGGTAAGCCTGTAAGCGTGTACGTGAACATGAGATGTTAGAGACGAGATATTTTGTGTACAAAAGCCGCTATCGGAAATGATGCCAGGTATATCATGTTCTTACCAAATTGGGCTAAGCAGGGGCTTGCATAAGCTATAACCATTGTAAAAAAATACTTCAGGTTGTAAGTTCTGGGTTCGTCCCCATGCTCCTTCCTCTTTAAGACGATGTATAAGTATTTATTCAAAATTTTCAGGCGTTTAACCATTAATGTTGTGATCTACGGTGGCTTAGATTTCTATCTATCGCTTTTTTTTCGTTGGTCTGGTATCGTTATTTGTAAGGGAGATATTTTGTTATTAAAACTGACGAGGTTTTGACACATGAATGTATAAAAAACGGGAGTTACTTACGTAATAAGTCAGAGGGTTCCGACTATAGTTTCAACCACATTCGGTGGATACAGTGAGTAGGTACTGTGTGTCTTATTCTATTATTAGAAGTACCTACCTACATAGGTAAAAAAAACATTTCAATATAAACCTACCATATTGACTTAACTGCGGCACCATTACCCTCCATATAAAGGCGTGTCTAGGAAAGACTTCAGTTTATCCGTAAACGCGCGTGTTGTGATCAGAAGTTATTGCGGCTGTATGTAAAATATCCCCCGAAGCGGTCGTATCGAACAATACGGTGTATAATATACAATATATTTTAACAAGACGCAGCGCCTGCGGGGCGGTTACACATACCTACCCTTCAACAGAAATGCATTCTTTAGACAACCTCATTTGTTAAATTTGACGTAACAAATTATAAACTCTCCATAGACAATCATTCACTCAGCATAGGTATAACATATAATCACTGCGTTAAACATTGTCGAAAATACATCCTACTTTCTTTTCTTTTCTCAGCTATGTGCGTCCACTGTTGGACGTATGCCTCCCCCATATAGGGGGGATTTGCCAATACTCGCCACGCTTGGCAGGCGGGTTGGCGAGCGCAGTGTCATTTCCGATCCTCAGAAGGCGCTGCTGCCCACCTCCTGGTACGTTATCCCTTACCCGACTCTTACGGCACCCGCGGGAAGAGATGGGGGAGTACTATTCTAGGCCGGTACCACCACGGCCCTATACATCCTACTAATCGCACTTATATTATAAATGTGAAAGTTTGGATGGCTAGATGTTACTCTTTCACGCTCAAACAGCTGGACGGATTTGGATGAAATTATGTAGATACTTCAGGTCCCGGAATAACACATCTAAGGTACTTTTCATCATCATCAATAATCACCACGCGGGTAAAACCGCAGGGCGCAGCTAGTATTATAAACGCGAAAGTTTGCATGTATGGACGTCTATTACTCTGAAGCGGCTGAACGGATTTCTATGAAATTTAGAATGAAGATAGCATATACTTTGATTAACATAAAGGCAACCTTCCGGAAATATACTGTACCCGCGGGAAGACGGGTAACTTAATAATAAATAACATAAATAATAACACAGACATAAGATTAAATCATTTAATAAAAATAAGTGATGTATTCATTTCTTATAAAGAACACATTTCAAGAGCAGTCATTTGCTGTATCGTTAAGATTGTTTCATACAATTCAGTTAATAAATGTTAATGGATTAGCTGGACGACATAATATTATATTCGACAGCAGTAATGTGACTGTTATTGCCAAGGAACACAACCGATCGAGAACTATTGGATTCTCTTTACAATGGCCTCCGAAATGAAACAGATACCTACATATTTTATAAAAATAAAATAATAACGTACAGAGTTGTACTTAGGGTTATAGTTAGAGCAAGCTCCGCACAAATGTCTTTTGAATTTATGTACTTACTTAAGCCAACGGGCCGCCTGATGGTAAGCGATCACCGTGGCCTATGGATATTATCTGTATTACTGGGGCCATTACGATACGATGTCAATTCTTTTCTATTAACTCTCCTTTTGAAGAATCCCATACGGGACCCCACTCGGGAATACTGAGGGAGGAAGCTCGTTCTACATTTTGCATGTGTATGGCAGAAACGATCGGTTGAATCGCACATTGTGTGAATCCCATGTGTTAATGATATGGGGATGAGCTTTTAAGCGATTTGGGCTAGAACGGTGGAATCCTTGATGCTGGAATAAGATATAGAAGAGGTTTAATAAGAATAGTTAAGTTAGTACCCTAAAAGAGTTTCCTTTAGGTGAGCACTAACTTCTCTTGTGTAAGAACAAGGGGTATTCCGCTTAATTGTAATGGACACATTCTTAATTTTAGTCGTTTTATCAAATTGTGTCAAAAGTAAATTACTCATCAGCCTTATATCGAGATCGTATTTGAAAAAGGTACATGTACAAAAATATAAATTATTAGAAAAAAAAACCAAACAAGCTTATAATAAAACGCACCCATACTTTTCTATAACGCAGCACTTGAGGTCAATTCTGCTAAGGCTCATTATGTATAGTTTTTTAAATTATTATTACACATTTTTAGTTAAAAGTAGTACATAATAATATCTTATTTATTCAAAATAATGATAACAAGTTTGTGCGGAGCTTGCTATGAATATCTCTTAAGCATGTTTGGATCCATATTCTTTAATTTGAACACATTTACGAGATTGCCAATAAAAGCGTTTCCAATCTACTGTCAAATGATAAACAACCTGTCAATATTTACAATAAAATACATTTATATATTAAATACTATAAGTATTCAAATATCGATTTCATTATACATAATATATTTTTGTTTACTTCTCTATTTAATGATAAAAAGATTTATTTTATACAAGATTTAAGTACCGACAACGAATAAGTAAAAGGCCTTCTGCACGATCACCAACCGCCGGCCATCGTGTCCTTGGTCAGGTCATGTAAAAATTGGACAGTGTAGACATCGGTTGACCGACCAATCTTTGGTCAATGTTAGCGTCGCGAGCGCATCCCTAGCTGCGTCCGTGATTGGCCCCGACCGTCTGGAACGCTGTCGGACGAGTCGAGCGCATCAGTATGCGCACGCCAGTTGTCATGGGCGGATGTCACCGCGCGTTGCTATACATTCCGAGAACGAAAGCTGAACCTGACCGTGTGAACGAATCCAAAAAATCGGTTGATCCGACCAAGGACACGATGGCCGGCGATTGGTGCCGCTTGTGTATAAAGCCTTTGATTAGTAACGTCAGCTAGAACATATTGCGTCTTTACAAAAAACGAAGTGCTCACAAAACTGGTACTTCGCCGATAAATTCATACATATCAAAATATATACCAAATACATTTTATTGTGTCGTTAATGATATTATTTCACTTCATTTAAAATATACAGACATATTTTCAATATGTATAGTAAAAACTCTTATCTCTAACACGGAAAATAAATTAACACCCATCAAACTCATTATAGGCGTATATATGGGATGGGGACTGTGTACTTTTTAACGTATGCAAACGACATAATGTACTGTATTTACTATACTTAACCATTAGGCCAACGCAAACACAACGTTCTATAAAAAAATATTGTCTGAATGTGTCGACTATACGCGTGAGCATCTTTGCCTGTTTTTTTTTCTGGTCTAGTATTTAATCATTTTTGACTTGATGGTACCTAAGTGACGATGTGGCCGATGGAGTCATACTGAGACCAACTAGTCCGGTAGCGCTAGACTATTTTGGGGCCATAAACTACGTTGATTTTTTTTGCATGTCGATACCATAATTGTTATAACTACTTGCGTTTGAGAAGATCGAAGATAATTGGGTGATTTTCTATATTAAAACCTGCTATTGAATAATTTCACACAAAATAATTTGGACAAAATATATGAGTGATCAGAAACTAACGTGACACATAATTGATTCGCATGGTTTTTTTTTTTTTTTGCAGTTTTGGTGACTTTTGTAGGTACCAAATGCATATTAGTATTCCGATGGACATAGATAACATAAAATTTGTATCATATACCTCTTTCATGATCATCTAGAAAATAAAATTATCATATCAAATTTATTTTTCTTTCGATACTGTTCGAACATTTGGAAATGCTTTATCTGCCGCAGCATTCATGTACGATGACACAAAATTAAGTATTTGGACAAATGGTCCCGAAACATTATGAAAGAAAATAGAATATTTTCCTATGCACAGTAGGCAGGCGTTAGCCCACTATGTCACCTGATGGTGTTTTTTTTAATAAGTGGCAAACAAGCAGACGGGCCGCCTGATGGTAAACAATCACCGTCGCCTATTACTGGTCGCCGTCAGCATTACAATACGCGGTCAATCCTTTTTAAGGCTGTTAACTCTCTTTTATATTTGGAGCAACCTGCAGAGATAACACTAGTCTTCCATTGTATCTCAATGGGAATATGCTGAGGTATGTCACCTCTTTTAAGTATTTGGGCCACGTTGTAACTAGGGACCTGAGAGATGACCAAGATGTTGACAGAGAGAGACGCTCTCTCGCTGTCCGTGCCAACATGCTAGGTAGAAGATTTAGCAATTGCTCGCGGATGGCTAAAATCTTATTGTTTAAGACATATTGCACATCACTGTATACTCCACAATTATGGTCACGGTATAAATTCGAAAGTTACCGAACGTTTAAGGTGCAGTACAACGATTCATTTCGAATAATGTTTCACTTCCCGCGGTACTGCAGCGCGTCTGCAATGTTCGCCGAAGCTCGCGTGCCGGCTCTCGATGCACTGATCAGACATCGCATTGCCAGATTTCGAACTTCACTCTTTAGATCTGGTAATGCGATCATTCAGGTTTTAGTGTCCCAATGCCACAAGTATTTACAATTTTATATATTTTTTTATATATTTTGTATTTTATTTTTATTTTTTTCTGTTCTAAATTGATAATGTGTAAATTTTAATTTGACAATTGTTTATTTAATTTTTTTTTTTTTATATCTTCATGTAATTTACTTGATATTGTTTTACTTAATTTAATTTTTTGTAATAATTTATAATGGACTGTAGTTGTCTGACAATAAAATGAATTTGAATTTGAATTTTTGAAGAATCCCGTATTGTGGCTACTCGGAAACGCCGAGGAAGGAAGCTCGGTCCACATTTTTCAGGTGTGTGGCACATACGATCTATAGAATCGCACAGTAGTGATGCGATCACGCCTACCTAGAGAACATAGATGCCTGTTCACTCGTGACTAGATGATCCCCAGATTGTATCCATGTGGCAACTTACAACACTTAAAACATTTCGAAACCCCAAAACCTAGGGCTACCGGACTGAACAGTTAGCAAGAAAACACGCGGTCTAAGGGCTAGAGTGACGAACTTAAAAATAAACACAACACTAGTAAATTGTTCGATTGCAGTCGAAAAACGCCTTAAAACGTGGCAACATCTCTGAGTGCCGCTTGCATTTCGCTCATGGCACAGAATAAACATAGACGGTAAAACATTAGTACTAACAATTAACAATTCTTTATGAAATGTCACATTAACTACTTTACAAGGTGCATCAGGTACTTATATTGTTTGAAACAGAACAAGCGCGTAACAAAAACGTTGAACAAACACGGCGCGTGGAATGAAAATTCAACCACTTATAAGGAAATGGAAACCTTTGAACCGATAATAGGGCATTTGACTAACGTATCAAAGTATATTTTCGCGTTGTCGCAACAACCTACTTATTGTCTACTGTCATATACTTGTATTTTATTTGACTCGATGGTTAGTGACGATATGGTGTAAGGTGCGCTCACGCTATTCCTACAATGTTTACTGGCTCTCAAGGACTTTGGCGCTTTGAAGCGCAGGGCGGACTATTTTCTTTGTAATGTTTTTTTTTAAAACTGTATGGATCTAGCGTTTAATAACTATCTCACTTGATGGCCAGTGACGATGTGGTCGAAGATGTTATCACGCTAAACCTAGAATACTTCCTTGCTCTCAAGGAATTATAATATCGGTACAGCTCCATTCTCATTGCCGGTGAAATTTAATAGTGGGTAAATACAACGGTGATCCTTCTGGTTGTTATCTTAAGAAAATAGTCGACCCAGACCGCCCAAACACCTCTGATTTGGCTAACCAAGTCAGAGGTCCTTGAGCAGTCTAAAAACGCTGACTTTGGGTTTGCCAATAGCCTATCCGCCAAACCAGCATTGGGATGCGTGGTGGATTAACATGTTTGATTCGCACTAATCCTAGAGTATACGAAACAGGAGCGATGTCACGGGTAAGCAAGCCTTCTAACATAAAAAAATCTTTGCTATTTTGTTCTTTAGTATACTTACTTAGCTTATACACGAATATTCTGATTGCGATGAAACTTTGTAAACTCACAGTAAAGTTTACTCGCACTTACGCGAAAATTTAATTATTTATCTTCACACTTTTTTTTTCAAAGTATTTATTTTAAGTGTTTAATTGGGCGATAAATAAATGTTTGGTAATCGCTTAGCAGATGTTGTGCTACAACTACTTGATAATAATAAAATGATTCTCATTTAAATGAGTATTTAACTAAATTTAATGTTTTTGAGACTAGTCAAACACCCCATTATATAACAATAAAAATATATCGACGCACATGATTCTATGACACAATATTAAATGAATGGAAGCAATATAATGCAACTATTGTCATTAAACAATATTCACTCAAATAATTCATTGATACCAGCAACTATCAACAAATAGCACCTAAGAGCCGGCAGGTCATCACATCACGCCGGAATACCAACCTTTCGAACATGGCTAAGAAATAACATAAATCGAGGCAAGCAATTTCATACCTTAATCACTTCACTGAGAACACAGATTTGTTCATAACACTATTACTTATAGCGAGCAATAATAATATTACAAAAACAACAAAATATATCTCCGTATCGATTGAACCGTCACACACGCGAGCATTTTATCTAAACTCAGATATAAAAATCACGCACTGCACTTCTAGGTTTATGTTCCTTAAAAAGTGTGAAGTCATCGTTTTTGGATGTGTCCAATAACAGCTGTTTTGCTTATTGATGGTAATAAAATTAAAAGTAACATGATTATGTAATAAACCATTGAACATCTGGTTTGTTGGTCACTTTTACAACCGCACAAAATCTATGGAGCATCGTGCGCAAAGGTGTAAACGCGACTAACAGCTGAAATTATTCCATTATACTTTTCTTATATGGTTGGATGCGGGCCGCTTCCAACCGGTCCCTGTAGTCCTATGGCTGAAATGACTTCTTATTCAAAACTAAGAAGTATTTTTTATGAGTGTAGATAAACAAGTATGTAAAACCGAGTATTAAAACACTCAAGTGTCAGTGTCATCAGTGCTATAATAAAGCCCATTACGTTACACATTGTACATTATAGCTGTCATGTGTGACGGGCTTAATCGTTTCGGGAACATAGTTGATATCACTCGACAAAATATATTACAAGATATACAAAGACATTTCAAATTCAACAACGATAGGTAATCTCACATTGAAACACTCATAAACCAATTCGTCAACAGTTTGTAACTTTGAATGTACACACTCGTTAGTACCCATCAGGGTATAGTGACCACGCAGACTTTTATAAGCCCTCGTGGCGTTCTGTTCGTTGCCAACCTAACAGGTTGCAAGTGACGCTATCCATTCGAGGAGAGGTCGTCCTTGAGCCACTGAGGCACTGGCCGCCCGAGCCGCACAAGAAGCTTAGACAGGGCAGTGTTATGCGGCGTGTAGTATCGCTTTAAAAACTTGGCTGAGCGCTCTTCCATCGGAGGGTACACTCTACCTTTGGATTTGCCTAAACACTTTGTCCGATCGTTCCCTATCGCTTGGCAGAAGAAACCTTTTTTCGCATCGTACCTGTAAACGAATACTATAGTTAAAATCGTGTTTTCAATTATGCAAAAGTAATCCCAATTGAGAGAGTCGTGAACACATAAAAACAGGCAAAAGGGAAGATTGCAAGATTATTGTTATTTACAAGGGTCGATGTTCGATATCACTTGTATTATTCAGACCGATCCTCGTCTTACATTCCCTTTCTCGTGCCTTTACATTATTCCGGGAGTCTTTCAATAATTTCATCATCCATTTGGCTGAGCGTCCTAGGACACAGTATAGATGTTCGCTCTATTATAGATACCAAGTAAGATTTATTATTCTGTACCTTTAATAGGCAGGTTACACGCTCTTCCTTTGAAGATGTAATGTTAATAATACCCTACATTGCGAGTAAGTAATTAGGATAACGACATTTCTGTGAATTCCTATTCCTATAGAAACTACTGAACAAGTATTTTTGATTATTCTTATCGTCCTTTAACACAGTGGTATCAACATTTACTGAACTTAACCCGTCGCAAGCATTTTTGAGTCTGAAAACTATCGCGAGTTTCTCCCATAATTGTAATCTACAAACCGACTAGGACCCACGTGGTAAATACTGGAAAAGCAAGAAAGCAAGTTGCAAGCATCGCACATTATTTGCAGAAGAGCACATACCTTTTAGCACTGTTCACAAACAAAAATCTATCACACGTTTGGTTTAGTAGAATTTACAAACAAAACATCAAAATAATACAGATTCTTCTATTGCTGCAGTCGAATAAGACTTCGAAACAGCTCAAGCGACTAAGACGCAAGTCAAGGCTTACAGTTGCAAGTGAACATAGACGAGACTATCGCTCCAAAAGTATTAAGGACATAAACGACAACGTTTCAAGAGAGCTTAGAACTGCAACCTGCTTTATGGAGAAAGCGTATTGTGCGCCTTTATTGGTCCCTGAGACTCAAACCTGTAAAGTTGTGCGCTCTAGCTAAAGTGACTATTGTGCTTAAGTTATGGTCAATTGCAGGGATAACTGGGTTGAACAGCCAACTTGAAATATACGATTATTAAGCCGACGGAAACTGAGGAGCCCATTCAAGGCGCAGTTATCACCTGAACCAGTGGCCTTCGTTAAGGTACTGGCGCGAAATCTAGTTGGAGTTGAGAATAGCGCATAATTAACTAGACATGACCCTACTTAAATATTTCGTTACTTCCAAGCTTAACAGCATCCGGACAGTTTTTAGTTTCAAATTATAATTTCCATTAGTACAACCATTAAACACAGCTGGAAACTTGA
Organism: Apeira syringaria; assembly: GCA_934044485.1. Taxonomy (NCBI): domain Eukaryota; kingdom Metazoa; phylum Arthropoda; class Insecta; order Lepidoptera; family Geometridae; genus Apeira; species Apeira syringaria. The sequence goes on along the minus strand of OW203665.1, from coordinate 5,410,121 downwards.
ATAAATAATAGTTTTCTTTTTTAACTTTCCTACTTCCTTTCTAGCTCAACTGAACTGAAGCGGGAAAGTTAAGACAAATTAAAAAGAAAGATGGATAAGAAAGAGTGTAAGGCGATATTTAATTGAAGTATAACATTTTTGAATAACCACCATTACCTTAATTTTTTCTTCTGGTAATGGTGGTTATTCAAAAATGTTATACTTCAATTAAATATCGCCTTACACTCTTTCTTATCCATCTTTCTTTTTAATTTGTCTTAACTTTCCGCTTCAGTTCAGTTGAGCTAGAAACGAAGTAGGAAAGTTAAAAAAGAAAATTATTATTTATTCAAGTTTCCAGCTGTTTTTAATGGTTTAATGGTTAATCTGAATAAAACCTAAGACACTTGGTAGCTAGCTTGGAAGCTAGGTCACCTAGAAAATAACGTCAAGGCTTTGTTTGTCTATTGTGTATGTATCTGTCGTTGATAGGCGTGAAACTCAGCATCAGTTGCCCGTCTTGTACTGTCAAAATCACCGGTTGCATTCCGGTGGTTTTATTGAGCGCTGTAGGATAAAACAATTAGCAAAATAAATGCTTACTTGAGGAGTTTGTTGTAGTCAACGTGAGGTGATATCTTGAGGAATTTTTGCAGCGTGTTCATGACGACAGCTGGTTCCGAGCGCAGCACGGTGCCATCGATTATGTGCAGCTGGTGCGTGCTGTACTCAGCCAGCCACCGTTCCAGGTAGTGGCTGTACTTGCCTGGATTTAGGCACCGGTTTCTGTACAGTGAATAAAAAACAGGTATGAATGTTCAACTTCATTTCATTTTCTTCTTCTTCTTGTCCTTATCCCACACCAGATGGGGTTGGCACAACATGTTTTCCTCTTCCATTCTCTTCTATCATTAGTGGTCTCAGTGATCACACCTTTCATAAACATATCATTCTTCACACAGTTCGTTCACACCTTTGTCGGCCTCCTCTACCTCTATATATAAGCGTTTAATAATACCCTAAGCGTTTTGCTTCCACTTTCTTAATGCGTACTGCCAATTATGTTTAATTTTCTTAAATTCTGTTTTCTGACGGATCGGACGGAGAATTTCCAGTAGGTACTCTAAAATACAAGTTTTTTTTTTTATTCTACTTAGTTTACGATTAGTACTTCAGGTCATTCCTTGGCAGTACTGCCAAGGAATGGAACTCGTTGCCCGAGTCTGTGTTTCCCGATAAATACAATCCTGGAGTCTTCAAGTCGCGAGTGAATAGGTACCTTCTAGGTTTGCGTGCTAAATCCTAGACAGCGTCATCAGATGGATATTTATCCATCCACATGTTAATTTTATTTCAGTTTTATTTAATTTCATTTTAACTTTAAAAAATCTTCGTCTTCGTCTCAGTATGTTATTAAGTTATTGGTTACTATTTGTCCGTCCCGGATTCGCATGATCACAAGATTAAAGTTTTAGCAAGGATCTCTATTTTAAGTGACAAAAAAAAATGTAGCTTTCTTACGGTAAAAGAATTATTGAAATCGGTCCTGTAGTTTTTAAATTTATTCATTACATACGAAAAAAACAGACCTTTCCTCAGTAATTAGAATTACTTGTATTTATACTATTACAAACACATTGAGAAGGTAGATAATAAGATCCATTGTAATTTGTTTTACCCATAACTTACTCAACCAATATTATACCCGTTGTTTATCAGCAAACAGATACTTTGTCAAGTGGAAGAGCCGTCGAATATACGTAAGCTGTGATGTATCGAAGAAGTCTAAATATAAACACGTGTGGTACGTTAGAGCTATAAATTGGATGGATAAATCTTAATATAATCGATCGATAATGCTTATTGGGTCTTCGAGCCGGATTTCGTAATATTAAAGTGTATAAACTAGTATTGTTGTTATTATTTGTACAACGAGTATATTCTTGATACAACACACCTCAGGTTCAAGCTCACGGCATGTTATGTGATAGGATATTTCATGGTATTTAGTGTTTTGAATACGTGGTAGTACGGCCGTGGTAGTACCGGCCTAGAATAGTACTCCCCCATCTCTTCCCGCGGGTGCCGTAAGAGTCGGCTAAGGGACCACGTACCAGGAGGTGGGCAGCAGCACCTTCTGAGAATTGGAAATCATACTGCGCTCGCCAACCCGCCTGCCAAGCGTGGCGAGTATTGGCTAATCCCCTCTATATGGGGGAGGCTTCTGTGCAGCAGTGGACGCACATGGCTGAGAGAAGAAGTGTTTTGAAATTCACGTAACTAATTCGATTTGGTATCATATTATTGAATGGTATCTACTACGTAAACATGCTCCATCGTGGACCCCATCGTCTGTTAACATCAGATGCGGTAGTGGTCAAATGCCTGCCTTGCTCCGAACAAAAAAAAATGTACAAGACTAGCGGTCCGCCCCGGCTTCGCACGGATAATAATTTTCAAAATTATAAATTGAAAGAATTCCTATTTTGTTGAAAATATAATATAGCCTATGTCACCCGGGGATAGTGTAGCTTCCCAACAGTGAAATCATGTATTAAAACGTCCAATACGTATAAAAAAATATGTATTAAATCACCAGAATCATATTGTCATAAATCTAGCGATTTAATATATTTTTTTGTCAAAAGCGAGACCTATAAAGTATAGAATAAAAGTTGATTTGTTGTGTTTGCTTATCTCAGCGGTAAAGAGGTGAGATTAAACTTATGTCCGTAAAAATATTAACCAGAATCGAATACGCCCAAAACATGAAATACAAAGTTTTTTTTTTTATGGAAACGGTGACAGAAAGCTTGTCGGTAAATATTGTTAATGTAATATTATAATATGATAGTACCTGAGGTCCCTGAGCGGCTTGGGCGCGGAGTCGTTCGCAGAGATGACTGTGTGGAAAGTGTAGTTGTTCGCAACTGGGTCACCGTGCGACCGGATGTGCTGGTACCAGGAGTACGCTCTGTGTGCACATAAAAATACATGTTCATAGTAGCATTGAGTATTATTAAAGCTATGATGGAGATGTTCACACGATTCTAACACTTAAGCGCTCGTTAATCGTCATTATTTTAAGTTTTAGAACTCTGTCTTACGCTTGGAGTTCATGATGATTAATGAAATCAGTCAAGATTATATAATAAGAACTGGCAAAATGAGTCATGGTACATGGACCCACGACTATAGAATACCGTCCTGGCGCTTTGCCATCTAAGCTCACGCCGCTCAAGCATGTTGCATTCCGCCCAGCATGTTGTTAATTAACCATAAAAATCTTTCCAGTTATGTTCAATTTTCTAATATTCTGTTTTCTGACGGATCGAACGGAGAAATCTCAGTAGGCACTCTAAAATACTAGTTTTTTAAGTATTTATTTACTCTACTTAGTTTTCGATTAGAGTCTGGGGTTTCTGTATTTCTGCGGCGGGTGGTTGCAGATCCAGTATACTCTATCATTACCGAATTACTGGATATACTGCAATCCAACAGTTAGTCTTGATACGACTAACGACCCTAAAATAAGTTTATTCTTATTTTTTGTGAGAATACCGTATGTTTATGGACTTTTTTGCAATAAAGAAATGTGATTTTATATATAAAAATATAAAATAAATCAAAAGGTCTTTTTTATATTAAACCTTTTATATACACACAGTAGAGGCACACTTTCTGTTATCAAAGGTTCTAAAATCCCACTAATCCCTCTAATATTAATATATCTTATGCCTCTATATAAATGTAAAAGTTTGGATGGATGGATGTTTGTTACTCAATCACGCTCAAACGGCTGGACAGATTTGGATGAAATTTGGTATGTAGATACTTCAGGTCCCGGAATAACACATAGGCTACTTTTCATTATTATCGTCACGCGGGTAAAATCGCGGGGCGCTGCTAGTCTAATATAAAATTGCTATTTAACGTCAAGATTATCGTTCGACATAGTCGTCACTGAACACGCATATTTCAGTAGGAATGTGGCGAGTCGGCCCCTTAAATATTACGACACGTTAATAATATTGACCCACATACGAGTACGGGCGCCGAGCGGTAGGCACGACGGAAATTAATATGAAATTTCATTAATTACGATATTAAATAAACGGTCATGTTTATATTTGGAAACATAAGAGCGCACATTACACGAAATTACTTTGAATATTTAAAATATATTTATTTAGTTTCAAAAGAAGACATACAGAAATCAAGAGTTATAATACCATTGTGCCGTGGTGGTACCGGCCTAGAATAGGCCGCCCCATCTCTTTCCGCGGGTGCCGTAAGAGTCGGCTAAGGGATCACGTACCAGAAGGGGGGCAGCAGCGCCTTCTGAGGATTGAAAATCATCCTGCGCTCGCCAACCCGCCTGCCAAGCGTGGCGAGTATTGGCAAATCCCCCTATATGAGGGAGGCATATGTCCAGCAGTGGACGCACATGGCTGAGAGAGAGAATAACATTACTTTTTTTATACTATATAGATCTAGCGTTTGACCTCTATCTCACTTGATGGTCAGTGAAGATGTGGTCGAAGGTGTTATTTACTCGTTTACTTTTGTATAAAAGTGAAGCCGAAAAAAGGCTAATCAATCAAATGTTCAACTTGCAAATACCGTGATGGGATTTTTTAAAGTACTCAAAGGTAAACTTAGAGATATATTCAGAGTTGATATACATACCTATATAGTACACCACATATAGTTAACAAGTATGTATCACATGGAAAACCGTCTCATCACTTAGCATAACATGAAATAGGGGTCGAACGTTTGCTTTTGAATTACAAACAAGTAAAAGCATCTTATGTTCAAATATTTGAAGGAAAAAATTCGGCTGCTAGTGGGACTTGAACCCACGACTACAGAATACCGTCCTGTCGCTCTGTCCAACTAAGCTATAGCAGCCCATACCACTAGGGCCGAATTACTTCCTTCCTTATTAACATCTGCGGGGGATGTTATTAGCGCCATCTACCTTTAATTGTATGAACAATTAATTAATTATTTGTATCAATATCAATCAATCAATATCAATATTAATTGATATCGTATCAAACGAAGGCACCCTACCCTTATTTTTAGAGTTTTTATTGTGTATCGCATTAACCATATGCTAGGAAGAACTTATGTTCAAATATTATACAACATAAGTTCTTCCTAGGATATGGTTAATGAGATACACAATAAAAACTCTTAAAGTAAAAGCATCGTAAAGGTACTGGCTAGTGGCTCGTGTAGTGGCTTTATCAATGTTAGCAATTTTGGAACACTGACGATCATAAATTAAAAAATACACGTCATGCATGGATATGTAAGTAGATGAGTCGTCTTTTAAATTCAGCGACTAGCACGGTGTCGATTGACAAACATAAAGTAAAGATTTGCAGAAAACTGATGTTTAGGGGGTTGGATGTTATGGCTTTTACTAGACATACCATTGAATGAAAAAAAAACGCTGAGTACGCCTTTTGTCCTCAATTATTGTATTGTTTCCTCTAGATTTTTTTCTGTATTTTTGTGTATTAATTTATGTGGCAATACTGTAGTTGTGAGACAATAAATATAATAATAAAAAAATAATAGATATAGTTTGATTTGATTTCATTTGAATGTTCATGCATTAATGTAACCGTAAACCACATTAATACCAAAAATAACTATTGTACTTTTTAGGTAGTTCTAATACACAAGTCAATATGTTTAATCGATACTGAAAATTAACTTCAGTGTGGTTTAGAAATACACAACCTAATATTAAATAGGCACAGATAATGTAAATGATCAAATACGAAACGTACAACTTTTGATATTCGTTAATTTGAATCCGTAAAGTATATTTACATACTCGTCCGGATGTAAATTATTTTCGGTAACGTGAAAGTCAACAGAGTGAAAACAAGAATTCGTATTTCGCAACGTTTCTGCCAGTGGTCGAGTTAATGAAATTAAATACTGTTCCGCTTCATATTGTTTATTATCTGCCGAGTTAACGCTTGATACTCATTCACTTTGAGAACAGCCGAGCGGTAATCGCAAAGTAACTCAAATATCAAATTACACTGTTGCCACACCTGAGGCTCTACAACAAACATTCCTTTATTTACCCTTTTCCAACTGTTTTTTTTCGCTTCGGTCGCTTCTTAATTTAGATGTTCTTTTTATTCGAGTTGCGTGTTGCAGTAAGGGGCAGTTTAATTTAGAGTTCCGTCACAATTATTAATTACGCCTGGACGTAACAAATGGCGGAGTGAAAAAGTAAAACGAGCTTGATAACAGTGAAAAGTTTTTGGACGCCGTATTTATAGTCAAATGGATTGAATTGAACTACAATATAATAATTGAGAAATGACTGACACATTTTTTATTATTGTTTATTTGTTAACATTCCCACAAGGTCTTCAGGTCCCAAACTAGGCAGAGCCTGTGCTATGGTAACCTGATGACTGATATATATACATATATACATATACACACCCAGACACAGGTCAAACAGACATGTTCATGCACACAAATGTTTGACCTGTCCGGGAATCGAACCCGGGACCAGCGGCTCAGAAGGCAGAGTGCTACCAACTGCGCCAACCGGCCAGTCAACCACATTCTTCTATTACATTACGTAAAGCAGGATATATCTAAAACATATACCTACCTAATAAAGCAGTATTAATCTTGTACCTATATCTATGGTTGGTTGTAATTTGTGATAAACATTTGTGATAAAAGATATATATGCAAAAAATGAGTAATTTCGACGATATTTTAATTGAATGAACACCACCGGAACTCAGTATAACTGCACAAAATGCTTCGCAGAACATTTTACCGGAAAAGTCAAAAAGTCGCTACATATCTACATACGACGAATTTATTGCGTGGAGAGAAAAGAAAAAAGTGAGTTTATTGTGTTTTTATAATTTATTAAATTGCTTCATTTTTTCGCAAATGTATTAAAAATAGTCGTTCAGTACACGTGGATATAATACTTAAATATACCTAGGACGGTCGTTGGCAGCTGTACTGGGATTCCCTCTCACAGCTACCACGATACCAGCCTCTGAGCAAAGGCAAGGTACAAAGGTATCAGTTACACTTCTTACTGAAAATAATTAAAATGAATTTAAATAAATAATTCTGTTATTTAATAAAACTAATATTATTTACAATATTTATTTATTTTAAAAGTTACAGCTATCATTGCAGCTGTTTTTACCTAGTGCGATAGTGTGGCAATTCACAATATAAAAGCTTTAATTCTGATTACACTGAAGTTCAAATTTGTATCTTCTACCGATGCTATTCTTAATAATAAAACAGATTTATTCAAATGCGGGTAGTTTTAGTCAGCATCAAATTACATGCTGATTTATTTAACGTAAAAGATTCCGCAAATAAAAAAAAAACATTTTAAAAATTTCCATTTTCATTCAAATATTTGACGGAAAAATTCGGCGGCTAGTGGGGCTTGAACCCAGAATACAGAATACCGTCCTAACATTTGTTTGCATTTTCTTTGTAGACATACCATTACATACAACAGACCAATATACATATAGTAAGACAATGCCAGAATATGTTAAAACTTACCTCTTGGAAGGTGATATGAGTATAGCGATGATCTTAGCGCTGGGCAGTAGGGCGTGAGCTCTCCGAGGCACAAGGTCTCCGTCAAAGTAAGTTGCTGACTTCTCGAACGTGATCTGAGTAGTGTTGCTCAAACTAGGCGGGAAGAAATTCAGGTACCTGCGAATAACGAACTTTAATAAAACAACTTAAGATCGAAATTAGAATACCAGTTTGTTGTGTAGACTGTATAGCTAATGAATTTGTACCGTGTGACCGAGCCGTAAATGAAGTCGACCCTTTTCAGGCTAAAAACTTTTGAAGTTGCCGATTAAACAGCAGTCTAGACGATCTTGAAGTGATGGAAATTTCTGAGATGAATATTATAAAGTCTTTGAGGAGGTCAATTGATTAGTCTGCTATGATTTATGATTACTTACGTGTACTAATTCGGTCTGGGAAATTTTTTTGAATTGCGCATCGCAAGCTTTTTAGTGATTAGTACAAGTACTTTGGAAAATAGATAGATAAATAAAGCCTTCATTTCGCTGACAGTGAGTGTTGTCCATAAATAGTTTAAAACTATTGGTGTTTAATAAAAAAGTAAAACAATAAGTAGCTTTTTTTTAAAGTAACGAGTTATGTTGTCAGGTTGTCCTTCGAAATAGGCCTGTATTAAGAAAAACAGTATGTAAAAATATATTATATGTCTTCGAAACGCTCATAGTAAACTAAGTACTAGTATCTAAATTTATGAAGTTATTCGAAACCGATCAATTTGAATCAATAAATGAATAAATAAAAACTAGAAATTCAATGAATAAAAACCTAATAAACCTAATGAACTCATTGCCGGAGTCCGTTTTTCCCGATACGTACAACCCTGGAGTTTTTATGTCACGAGTGAATAGGTACCTTCTAGGCTTGCGTGCTACATCTTAGACTGTGTCATCACTTAACATCAGGTTAAACAGTGGTCAAACGCAAATTTATATTTATATAAAAAATACCTTCCTACAATCACAATACTTAGATAAGTTAGCCGGTTAACATTATAACTAATCCCAATACTGTGGGTTAAGCTGTAAGACTCGAGTTCAATCTACAGAGAACAATCTTCAGCGGGCTTCCTTTTGACAATCGATTATGATCGTAAATTGTGATTTCGATATATTGATACTCTTGAACGTAACACTAGCGCACGATTGGAGTCGAGTTCGATGGAAATTGACATAAACACAAAATGACGTTGAATAAGATTGGGACTGATTCGGATTAGAATTGGATTGACATTGAAACTGAGTTCAAGAGTAAGCCGCCAGAGCACGTGGTAACTGTGGGGTCCAATACTCAAGGTTGGTCACTTGTCTCTATATGAGCGGAAGATTTCAGTCCCAGCCGAAGCAACCGACACAACCGATGAGATGATATCTATATGCTATTAAAATTTCTTCAACAGGTAAAATTATTATCAATTTAAAGTGTTTTATGATTGCATTGCACTGAGTTAACGCTAGGCGGAACTTACGTTTAAATTTTTGATGGAAATGTGTCTGTCATGGAGGAATAAATCAGACTGCTAGTGAAGCGCTATTATAGTTTAGTTGGCGATAGGGGCGGGTTTCAGTAGTCGTTGGTTTGATAGCCTTGAATAATTAAACTCGCGGAATGAACAGTAAATATTGTGTATTTAATATCATTTACGCGTGAAGTTAACAATATACAAATTTAGCTTATCTACAAAGTTGACGAATGCAGCGAAGCTGTGAGGCAACAGCGCCTTATCAATAACCGATATTAAAATACATATTCCCTAGTTATCTTGTCAATGAGCGGTGTAATCTGCCGGGTTCCGGAGCGAGGGAATGCGGAAGCGAATGAGCCCCGCTTGCGAGCGGTACGGGCGGGGCGGGGCGTCGCGTCGATAAGCTTCTGTATCCTAACATTGACTAATGTTTGAACGATACGCTTTAGACAGCATATACATTGATAGCACTATATATATGTACGATCGTATCGGTAACTTAAGTAGCGCATGATCGTAGCTATTTAAAAATATATCAAAACTGTCTGAAAGGTCCGATACCATATAACACATATAACACCACATAAGGTACTAATCGGGATATATACGTATTGGCAATTTAAATAATATTGATAAGCCTGACCTGATCTATAACCTGAGATCCACGACGATACATATTTTTAGTCGGATTTTCATTTAATGTTTGCGGTTGAAATTTCTATTCCTTATTTTACAAGAAAGTGTTAGTTTCTTCAGGCCAACGTAGGAAATGTACAATGAAGTATTACAAAATTAGTAAAAACAACTTAAGGAGTTGTACCACGTAAAGTAAAATTCTTTAGTACCTATTAAGCGCTTAGAATAAATTATTTAACACCAATTAAGTAATGAAATCTACTTGTTTTATATATTAGCTGTAAAACGTCCTCACGCTATGCATTAATTGGCTTTGATGTTAACACTTTCTGTTTTGGCATGAAATATATCATGTTCGACTTTATTACGCGACGCCATCGGTATCTTTTTTTAAAATAAAATCCGTGGATACATTTTATCGTAGATTTATCGGCGCGACAGAGAGACAGCTACGAGTTACGAGCGTCAATCTACGAAACCGATAAATTGTTTTTTCAGCTCGATCGGTCGGAATTAAGCCACGGAAGAATAGACGTACGGCAGACAAAGGCTCCCTGTGTTCTAATTCACCAGTGAAGCAACAGTAAGAGCTGATTGGATTAAGATAAAGCCTACATTTGCTGTATATCAGTGCATCGGTTTTACGTTCGATCTTGATTACTACCGGCGGAGCGGAGTGTAAACTTTCCCGATGGAATGGCGCCTCAACTTAGTTTCCAGTCCGAGTTGGAAACGTAAAACATTTAGATGTGTTCGTAAACGTGTTGCGGGTAGCAGTGGATTATATTAACTTATTTATTGAGATTGATTTTTCCAACTGTAAATACCGGGTGAGATTTTATTGTTGGTTTTACTTCCGCGTGGAACAGACGGTGGAAGATAAAACGTATTGGTAGGTTACGTCAAGGTACATTCTGTGTTTCAGTATAAATGCTAATAAGGGTTGTTTGCTTACCCTCCAACATAGACTACAAAAAAATAAAATTTGCGTGCTAACATACAAATGTAGACCTTTCCAATAGCCCTGATTTTATTAATCGTGCACCCTACGTAAATGGTCGGTTAAAAACTATGTTCAATATAGATAGAGTATTACTTTATCTGAGAGCATAGTGAACAAATCATAACGATTAAAAAAATGTACAAATATTAGCAAGATTTAAGTCTAAGTATAACAAAATAGAACCTTGAAATAAAATAATACATACCTATCTAATATATAAAATTTTCTCACTCAATTATTATCGAACTCCTCCGAAACGGCTTTCCTGATTTTTATGAAATATTTTGTGTACATTTGGTAGGTCTGAGAGGGGCGCCTGCAATTTTTGTAATCGCGATTTTAGTATTTTGAACAGATTGAACAGGCTCAGAAACTACTGAACCATTTGAAGAATATTTTAACTATCCCTTGTAAAAAAAAATTAGGGATCCTTATAATTTTTAATTTTGAAACTTATTACTGGCGGAGCGTCAGTATAATAATAATTAATAATCTATCACCAGCTTGAAACCTAAGTGAAGTAAAGGATTACAAAAATAGCTTACGGATTTAACACGAATCACAATCACCATGTCCTAACTAAAAATAATCTAAGAAACAAAACTTACCAATCTAGACCTTTCAAGTAATTGTTGTTATTGAAAAACTGGAGCTCTTCGTAAGTGGTCGGACTGGGCTGGTTCGATATGAGAGCCGGGTGCATAGACATGAACGTGTACAAAGCAGTGCTTCCTGTCTTCTGAGGGCCGATGACGAGAACTTTGGGTAGTGTGCCGCACCATTTGTTCTTGGACCATATCTTTCGGTGGCGGATGTCATCGCAAGGATTCTAAGGAGAGATAAATACAAATAAATAATTCAAACACATTCACTTGGTTCCTCACCAATCATTATACCAACGTTACGGTAGTCACAGTATACGTGATCTTCTGTACATATTTTTAGACGCGGTGTTAACAATACAAGCGTAATATGAAAATGTGAAAACACATAAACACTTTCGTACGTATAATATTATTAGGATTTTGTTGTATACCAGAGGAACCTGCCTTTCTTTTCGGGACAAAAGTATCCTATGTCTTCCTCGTGTATCCAGGTCATAAGTTACCTAAATTCCGAATTTCTTCAAATCAAGCAATTAAGGATTGAAGAGGTAATAAACTCACATACACACAAACTTTTGGATATTAGCGGATGAGCAAAGTGATAAAAGCGTGCTTTTAGTAGGTATACACATAATTGAATAAAACAACAAGTTGCATTATAATTTTCATACTGCCAAACTGTTCATATTAATATTCCAGTAAAGTATACGCAAGTGGCTTTTCCGACGGTCAAATATTTGTTTAATTGTTGATTGACATAAGGCACGCTCCAATAATCACACTCGGTCGAATCGAACCAATAAACAACGCTCTTGTATAGTGTTCCTCGAAACGATAAAATATTTCCAATGTTCCTTTCATATTTCGATGTGATCGTATAAGTTTCAGCGTACCATAAAGTATTAAAACTCGTGGCATGCATATTGTTTCCGAGACGAGGCAAGCCTTCGTGCGAGGTGAAATATAGGGTAATACGTTCGTGTATCTGTCCAAGGCCTCGATGGTTTTAAATCCAAGTCAGGCAAAGGCTAAGCCGACGAATGAACTAGGTATTTTATATAAAAGGAAAAGAGGCTAGCCTTTTATTACCTTGTGAGGAAAAGAGTGTAATTTATTATCATAAGAGTGGTGACGTTAAATAAGGGCGTGTTTTATCGGCAAATTTGCCCTATGTTTACTCGTATATTAAAACTATAAGTAATGTCTTGGAAACTTGACATTTTTCAGGGTGAGAAATCAAGTTGTAAAATTTCAAAGAGACGAGGAAATATACTTTCGCATTGAACCCCGTATTTGAATCGTGTCCAATTAGCCACAGTAAATATGGATTCGTGATAAGTAAAATTGGGCCATCTTCACGGTCGGGACGTATCGGCACGGAACAAGAAGGGCCAAACTGTTACAAAAGATAATTGATCCGACGACAATAGCGCCCGGACCAAGTTTCCAAAGGGTAACATTCCATTTTATTTGCGTCAAAAGACCGTTTCCTAACTTTGTTAAATAGAATCATTGATTAATAGCTTTCAGAAGCTGGAAACGTCAACGGCAAAGATTTAACTTTGTGCGCAGTCGAAAGGAACAACTCTAGTGCATACTTTTTAGTCGAATTTAAATTGTGCTCTGCTCTGCGGACTCACTGTTAATTTTCGCCTGGAATTGAAATTTGGATTTAAATAAAGTGAGATAAAGCGGACCCTAATGGATGTTCCTATCTGTATTTCGTTTCGACATTGAAGCGAGAAGTATCTATTTTTAAACGTGACACTTTCTATGAAAATACCTGTCATTGATTGCCTCGAATCGACTGTAATTGATGTGTTGAGTTAGTAATTGCAGGTGAATCAGTCAATTATTGCGTGCGACTGGTCGCGTGTACGACATGGCCGCTCTGTTGTGATCGATGATAATGCATTATTCGTCACTCTTGTCTATTTTCGAACAGACAAATACTGATCATTGCGTAAAAGCGATATGAGCGAGAATGCAAATAAATATATGAGTGTTGCACGCACATGTACATCACTTTTCAAACTGGGTTTCGTAATGTTATTACAAAGTGAATGTTAGTCGACTCAGAGAGGATAGTTTAAACTCTATTTAGTCAACAAACACGAAACCCACTTAGTTGTTGTCTCTTTCAAATGAGTTTGACCCAATTTGAATCCATCAAATGATTAGTGTCACTTAAAACTGTACGCAATTTGTCACACTTTTGATTACACTACAAAACTGGGAGGATAAAGGCCATATTTGGGAACACCCGATTAAGGGTCCCAAATTAAATCTAACTCTTGCTTTTAGGCATATTGCCCTGGCAATATTGTGGACAAATGGCACGCATTTTCTGATCTTTTTTTGTTAAATATTATTTAAATCAGAAAATCTGTGCTTTTAAGTGGCACCAGTGAATGAGCAATTGAAAAGTAATTTTGACTTCGTTTGGGCATGCTATGAGGAGGGATGATGAAGAAAATATAACTAAAGTTAATCAACAATAACCTATCAGATAATATTAAATATGCTAGACGGACAGACGACCTGACTAAGATCGCAGGCAAGGGCTGGATGCGCGTCGCTTCCAACAGGTCCTTGTGGAAATCAATGGGGGATGCCTATGTCCAGCAGTGGACGTCCTATGGAGGAGATGATGGACATGATGATGATGATGATGCTAGACGAGATCATAATGTTTCTACCCTCAGAGGAAGAAGGCACCTATGTGGTGTATCATTTCAAACCAGTTTTTGACGTATGAACACGAACTGTCAAACGCTTTATGTCGGAGTTTAGTCAGTTATATTTATTCTGTTGTAATACTTAAAGTACTACATATTATTATGGTTCTCCTAACTGGTACTGCAGGGAAACATAATATGTATATGGAACATCATTTTTAAATATGGGACCTTTGGTGATAATAATCAAATAGAAATCATATTTCAGACCAATGATACCATAAAAAGCGTCAAAATTTTAGTATACAAAAAAAAGCCACATTGCCTTTTCATTTCATGACATTACTAATTACTTAAAAACAACAACAGCACTGGTTGACTTACTTTTGTTTTATTTGCTAACGTCACTTTTTTTTTGACGTGATAACGTTTTATAAATTGATGAATACCAGCAACACTCATGAAAAATAGTAACGTTCCGCGTAACGTTCCACCTGAGTTTTGTATTACATAAAATAATCAAAGTCAAAGTCAATGTCAAAGTCAACGTCAGTCAAAGTCAAACTCAAAGTCAAAGTAAAAGTCAAAGTCAAAGTCATAAATGATTAAGACGTTATCACGTAAATCTATCGTCCGTAAACCGACTTTACAGACAACCAATTTTTTTTACTTATTATAAGTTTGCGTTTGACAACTGTCTCACTTGATGTTAATTAAATAATTGTCACTTAGATATGCATAATGGTTACTGCTGTTTCGTATATAGAACAGAGAAACATTAATGAATAATAATATATGTAAATAAAATTGTGTTTGCATGAAATAAAATTTGTATGTTTCGATTAAATACGGTAATAAATACCTTTTTTTGTAGTTTTTAACCGACTTCAAAATAAGGAGGAGGTTCTCAATTCGACTCGTAGGTTTTTTATTTTTTTTATTTGTGTTTGTTACCGCATAACTTCCGACTGGGTGAACCGATTTTGATCGTTCTTTTTTTATTTGAAAGCTGGTGCTCCGATTTAAATTTCATCAAAATCGAACGAGCACTTTTTGAGTTACATGTCAAAAACTGATAAATACATGCTTCTACTACACGATATTATAGTAGCTTGTGAAGACATCGGTGAACATACCTACACCACAATGACAATTGATCCCATGAGTAACAAAGAGTGTTTACTGGAGAGTGAAAAAAAAATTTTTAACGAAAAATGGAACCGAATTCAACAATCAAAAGTATAAAATAACTTGTCGAAGTCGGTACCATGAGCACAATATTTTGATATCAGTTGCTTTTGAATTATCATGGTACCGACTTCAACAAGTTATTTTATACTTTTGAGTGTTGAAGTCGGTTCCATTTTTTGGTAAACATTTTTTTTTGTTACTCTGGCGAACATAGTAAGTAATATACTGATACTAATATAAAGTCATAAGCACATATGCACTAAAACAGTCACGTCTCATACTTGTATCCGTTTTGTGCGCGAGATTAAGTTGGCTCGTGAAAATGCGCGTCAGTATGTATTTTCCTTATACGTGCTTTTACTTTACAAAATAAGTTTGGTAAATATTTTGAGGCAACAGCCGACACTACGGAAAAGGCTCTGCACGAGTTAGTGCGTATTTTATTATTTTCTATAATAAGTTTCTAATACATTCGATTTCTTCTTATCAATTTTATCCTAATACTAATATAAATGTGGAATTTCCATGTTAGGGTAATTGTTGCTCGATCACGCTAGAACGTCTAAACAGATATGAATAATATATGACATATACGAGTATATAGTCTGGAATTTCACACTATTTTTTAACCGAAAAAATATACGGTAACTGAAAAATAAAGTTCACGCAGGTAAAACCGCGGGGCGCAGCTAGTAACACTATACATTGCATTAAAAAATACATTTACTTATTTTGAACGTATAAATAAGCAAAATGTTCGATTTAGACTTTTGATCTCCGGGACCCTAGGTTCAAATCCCGGCAGGGGCAAACATTTGTGCGATGAGTGTAGATGATTGTCCCGGGTCTTGGTTGTTTGTGTGTTGTGATTGTGTGTGTCCATCCTTCCCGCGACACAGGGAATCCTAGTGCGGGAGTCTGAGTGTAATAAAAAAAAAACAAAAAAATTACTACTACTTACTCCCCACAGCGGGTTCAGTTCGTCGGACCTCAGTTGGAAGTACTTCTCAGCGAGAGCGAGCGGCGGCGCGGACGCGAGCCGAACATTCGTCCAGCAGCGCAGGAACTTGACTACTGACTCGAACGTATACAGCGCCAGCCGGTCGTTGCCGTAGTTCGACATGTGTGTCATGAACACATTGATCTATTAACAAAACACAAAAAACATGCTATCACAACCATAGGTATATTAGAAATAAATAATTAAATTCTGAACCCGACGGACGTGGCCCAACAAGAACCTAGAAAATGAAACACTGCAACGCCATCTAGTAGCGTGTTACTACAAAACTGTTAAATATAGACATGTTTTTTTAGTGAAAAGAAAACTAATTGAACAATACATTATAAACATGTAAATAACTATAGCTAATTTTCTTGCCAGAAGCCGACCCAACTCAGTATAATATTCTAGTTGCTGCAACTAGCGCTGGTGTTACGGTGGGACCGGCAAGTGATGTTACGCACGAAAAGTAGGTACACTAATTTAAAAAAAATGTAAGCCGAATCAAAATGACATTTAATAAAAAGCTTAACACTTAAGAGCTACAAATACCTACTTTATGAAAATTCAAATTTCGAATCACAAGCTCCCACGCGTCGCGGGAGTCTAGTCTCTTCCTAAGATACTTTAAATTGTAATAACAGTACTAACGCGTCGAAGAGAGAAGGTAAACAAAACAATGTCACCTACATGTTTTGTTGCATATGCCTTACTCGGCCGCAGACATGTCTACACACAGTTTTGTGCAGATCAGTGTTCTTATACTTTATATATAAAGAATTTGACTACTACATCAAGTTATGGTCAGACGACGACCCTGAACGTGAAATCACACTTCATCCAGAATGTTTACTGGCTCTCAAGTACAGCCACCTGAACACAATGTGTGTTGAGTGAAACTTTTTCAAACTTTAAGGTGATAGCTAGAGCTGGGTAGTTACTAGAAAGTAACTAACTAAACTACCTGTAAATTTTATAACGATTTCTTATTATCGGAAGCATATGTCACTGGTGGGGATCGAACCAGTGACTGTTACTGCTTCAGCCCAACTGTGTCGGAGTTTACCTATCGTATAATAATATATGAATTGTGATATACTCGTAGTAGATATACACATTTATATACATACATGTTTGTGTAGAAACACAAAAATATTACGAGGTAGCGATGAAGTCACGAATCTGTGCAAAATAATTTACACAGAGGTGTTACAGTTTTCTGGGTTCAGCACTCGCTATCTGTATATACCAACATAGAATATACATTTACCAAACATAAGCAATAGGTCAATACAGAAAGAAACAATATGTGTTCCAATAAGTCACAGCTTAAAAAAATCAGTATATATCGGCCTTTTCCACTGGTAGATGGGAGACACAAGCAATTTAATTCAGTTATAACAAACGATGGAGTATCAGATGCCGGTATGTAGAATTACCGAGACGTAACTAAATTACTGTGAGCACGATATAACTATTAAGCATTGTTTGCGATAAACTGATAATAACCACTCGTCGTGTTGCTTAAATTAAATTCGCAATCGATTCGGTGGCGTAATTGTGTTATTATATAACCGTCATTGGATAGGTGTTATTGTGGCCAATGTTGATTCAACGTCAGCGTTAAAAAGTTTACGCAGTGTTTGCATTTATAATGTGTAATGAGACCGATAATATTGTAATTGTTTTGTAAAAACCCACACCATAGTCTGTGTGTAGTATTATGTTAAAATGTTCACTCATAGGTCTAGTCCATCGACGATGGATTCCTAGCCCTCGCACGAATACTATAAAACGAATGGTTAAACCCAAATATAAGCGAACATAGCTGCAACTATTTCATTATTATATACCATTATCTGCACCCCGCGTTTTCATACGATAACCATACTTTTTTATAAAGTTTATCGGGATAGAAATATCCTTTGTCCTTCTTCAAGATAGATAGATAGAACGAAAGATGATCACTTTATTGTCACACCACAATACAAAAATAGCATTATATCATTAAGGTCACATCTATATGTACGGTATATACAAATAAGTATAAAAAGTGGTTTAGCGGTTTAGGCGTGAAAACGTAACAGAGAGTAACTCTTACTTTCAAATTAATAATATAGTTTGGAAGTTTGAATATGTTGCAGATGAGCTGAAAAAACTTTTGTAAATTTGTAAGTAACAGCAAAATAAAATATTTTAGCAGACCTTTGTCATTTAATTAAACTATCCAATGTTGCGTGATCGAAGGACCAATGCACACACCCACAGGACTCGGCACTCTCTTCTATAGCGTTTTATTTGATTCAATTTGAATTTAATTGTTCGTGTTACCCCTCCCCTGTCGGGAACAATTGATTTTATGGAAATCCTTTACATAAAACGCCGCGTGAGCACTACTACGATTAGCCGAATTAATGACATTACCTCGTCAATATTCTGCGATAAGTGCTCTTGGCGCGTAAAAGCCGTAACGGGGAGTCGTAGCACGCCCAATTTAATATCCACGCTGTATTATGCATACAAAGCATTGTTTTCTCATTTATGAATTAGGTCGTCATAATCTTTGTTGCCATGGTAACAAAGATTAGGTAACATTTCAAAATACAATATAATTTTCCAGTATATATCACGTGAGTTTTAGTCGGTTTTTAGATTACAATATTGATGGATGAAACTAGTTTTCAGACTCAAAATAATTGGGTGAATTGAAAGCTATAATTGAGGGAGTTAAGATGGAAAATAATAATAGGAAGAAGCTACATCATGTTATTTTACAATATTTTCGGGCATGATTGAGTTTTATAGGGAAACCAACTGGGTGGTTTCCCTGCGTCTATATTCAAGCTGTTTTCGGAATTCAATAGAAATATATTTATTTATTTATTATAATAAACACGGCCATAACCACTTGCACTCATAATTAATTAATGCAACATATAGGTATATGTATAATGACAATGAAAACCAGGTAAGTATATACATTTATCGCTTGTTTATAATTTCGAAGCGTTATGCTTCCACTTTCTTAATGCGTACTGCCAAGGAATGGAACTCGTTGCCCGAGTCTGTGTTTCCCGATATGTACAATCCTGGAGTCTTCAAGTCGCGAGTGAATAGGTACCTTCTAGGTTTGCGTGCTAAATCTTAGACAACGTCATCACTTAACATCAGGTGAGACAGTTGTCAAACGCAAACTTATAATATGTAAAAAAAAAAAAAAAAATGTATACGAAGATAGAGATTCCCAGATTCATCTAAAAAGCACGTAATTATACATTTTTAATCAATTAGACAAATATCAAATAGAACCTTACAAATACACCAAAACTTTCAATAAGATCACTGCACTTTGGTATGAGTAGATGGATATAGACTCCAGCCTCTGGTGAATAGTTATGGTTCACAAACCGATAGTGTCGTCAAAAAGACATAAAAACTTCCGAAATGCAGCAAAAACACGAAGCATAAAGATTACGAGCGAACTTGCGAGTTGTTTTAAACAGCATGAAATAGTTCGCAGTAGTTTGTAACAAATGGTGATGATAATTTCGAAACTTATGCACATGTTTTACACATAAATTATTTCTATATTATTATATATATATATATATATATATTATATTTATTTCGATATAATCCTTACAATTTACTTTATTAATCATATAACTTAATATAATAATATATATATATAATAGAGCCGTATTGTAGTATATTTTTACAATATATTATAAAGTATTAATTTCTTCACTCTAGCAGTGCTGTGTTAGTATAATTACTTCTTTTTGTTAATAAATCGTAGTTATTTATTTACCTCGAAGTTGGATTGGTCGTGGTCACGAGAAGACTGGAGAATGCGGGTGACAATATCGGTGGTAGCGCGTAGCTTCTCCAAGTACCCGCTTTTGATCTTGATAGATAGGAGGTAGGGAAGGGACTATCCATTGGTACCACTCCCACCGCGCGGAAACCGTTTTTTGAGATATTGTTGTTTTTGAGATATTGACTTTTTTATAATTTAAGGCATATTTCGTGATTTTTGTTTTGTTAAACGCAGCAGGTATTTAACTAAAATGGAGCAGATACTATTATTTTATTTATAACCATTGCTGCAGTATTGTAATTAGTTATTAGTGTTTTATTTTATTTATAACCATACTAGAAAAACCTACAGTCAAATCTATACTTTCAATTTAACGCTAACGATTCTGTTCGAAAATGTAACACGCTCCGACATATATATATTTTTTTTAAAGATTAAAGCTTACTTTTGACCACTGTCTCACTTGATGTTAAACGACGACGCGGTCTAAGGTGGATTATACACATATACCATGCTAAATATCTATAGATACCCATAGACGACAGTGATAACTTCTTAACATCAGGCGGTCAGTCTGATTGTTTGCCATCTATTGGTAAAAAAAATCTAGCCGTAACTCCAACTTACAGGGTTGTTGATAACAGTCTGGAAGAGCTCGCCGCCTTGAATGGACCGGTCGAGTCGATGCCGCCCGCCTGGGTACCGCTCTAGAAGCAGCGTGTGCGTGAAGAGACCACACGTTTGTCGCGGCAGCACCATCACGCCTCTGTGGCGGAACCCTCGACGCAACCTTTACAAAATAAAAGTCCTCATAATAAAAAATATCTTCTGGTTTCGGTCCGCTTTTTTAACCAACTTCCATAAGCAGAGGGAGGTCAACAGAACGCTCATAGTTGAAAGTAGCAAGTTAGATCCAACATTTGAGTGTCCCTATATCAATAAAGCATAACCGATATAATAGATAGATAGATATGACAACACTTTATTGCACCAAAATGTTACAAATAAATATAAACTATAATATCACCATACTCACATATTCAATTATGGCGCTTATATGTGATATCATACTTACGTCAAGAGCTGATAAGTACCATTATTGTTGGGTTTATATTAGTTTCAGCGATCAACACTGAACAACGCCGACTTGATAACAAATTTTGTTAATTAATGACGGGAATAAAAGAGCATCTGTGCAAATCAACTCGTGTTTTTATTTGCATTGCATTATAGATTAGGGAGGTCGAATTGCAACCAATTTTTATCGCATCATTAATCATTTCAATATCAATTTCAAACTGTCATTCAATCATTGAAATCTTACTCAAGATGCCATATTATTATCAAAGAGGGTCAGCATGACAGCAAAATCAGCATGATTACAATCCTGGAGTCTTCAAGTCGCGAGTGAATAGGTACCTCCGAAGTTTGAGTGCTAAATCCTAGACAACGTCATCACTTACCATCAGGTGAGACAGTTGTCAAACGAAAACTTAAAATAGGTAAAAAAAATATGTATAAAATAGATCATTATTTAGTTTTCAGAATACCTAATTCCACTCCTGCAATATGGTGAAAATCGCCAAGATTTATCATTATCACGATCAAAACCAACTACAATTCGCTGATAATGAAGCTACGATACAAAACCGTAATGCATTTTTGTTCATTTACTTGTCAGCTGTCCATTAGTGGCCTAACAATTACGGCGTTGCTGCGGGTTTGTCGATTTTGGAGTAATCCAGTTAGCGCGCACTAAATTGATACGGAGGCAATTAAATTACGCCAACAAAGTCACCAGCGAAAACGCGAAATTGTTCGACAGCGGAGTGTTAAATGTTAATTTGTATTTAGACGAAATAGCACAGAATCATTTCGAGCTGAAATGGGATATATGAATTGCATTCCAGAGGTTTCACAAGGGTTATTGTGAATCGTCGGGTCCGTTGTAACGAGATCTTTGAGAGAGAAAAATCTTTCGCTTATTTTAGCGGTGCAAGTTCGTACGCATTCACGCGCACGCACGTTACAGACAAGCCCGCTCGTGCTCACGTACGCTTCATACGAGTCCCCAGTGTACATCTCGCCCAATTTGACGTTTCACATGCTCGCTATATAAATTAACATTCTACTGCAATAATATTTTCCGAATATAAAATTATCGTCCAGGGATTAATGAACAGTACGAGAATGATTATCATCGCCATTGATAGGTAATAAATTTGTCGAAAAACGTTTCGTTATTTGCGGAGAATGGAGCTCAATAAAACTGGCAACGACTAATTACTTTTGTTGTTTATTGGCCACATTGATGTATTTTAATCTCGACTATTATATATATATATATAATATATATATAAGTCGAAATTTTAGTCATTTTTAGCTAGTTTAATTAAATAAGGGAATTACTATCAATGTTGAATTTCTTCCAGTTCAGAAACCACTTTCATTCATTTAGCAATGGTTATAAACAAACCTGATAATACCTACATTTTAAAATCTTCCAATGATATTTTACCTCAAAGATACACTAAATAATGTCAGAGCTATTTGTCATAAATGTATTATATATATTCTTTAATCATAGTTATGAAAACCAGTTTTTAAGAATCGACTAACATACTTTTGTGCATTTCAATACGTTGCTTATAGCTTGATTTCTATAGATCAATAGTAGCCTCTTCTCACGTTTATATCATTTAAAGCCCCGTGCGTTAGGAGCGCTAAAGATGTAATAGAAATTCAGCGCATCTTTTGCAAATCGCTTCGTGTTGAAATAAAATCCATTTCAGAATCGTACACAGCTCTCCCAGATAGCATTCACATTCGAGCGTTGAAGGTAATATAATTATTGGAATTTCATTGTCGAATGGCTATATGGCATGAGAAGGGATATGGGGCGGTAGAACGCAATGTTTGCGGTCTACAGGAGTTTGGACACAGCCACAAACATTTGCCGCGTTCCCGCCAACGCGGACACTTACAAGTCACCACCGAGCATTGTTACGTATAACTATTGCCACAATAAAGGTGGTAAAATGTATGCTTTACGGCTCCCGCGCGGTTCGGGGTTGAATTCCGTTTATTGCCTACTTTAGCGGATCGTAAAACGCCTAATATAGTGACAAATAGACAGTATAAACCGCACTTCACTACCTCTATTTGTTAGCGAATTACGTTGAGATATTCGAATGGATTATTGTCTCCGTGGTAATAACCGTTACACATACATACCACAGCAGTATTAATTCGTGTCAAATCAACACAATATCAATTACACTAACTACAAAAGCGACGCGGCATCAATGACACAGTGTTATGATACGCGAGATAAGCTTTGCTTGTGACCGTATTCAAATTATAACCAATTTAATTAATTATATCGCTAGGTCTACCTAATTATGTTTCGCTCTGGTTCATGGATGATATCAAGTGTTAATAATAACTTAATTATAACTGCGTTGATGTGAAATATTGTTATCGTTCTATATTCTCGGAACAAATGTAAAACTGATAAGTGTCGCGTCGGTACCTTTGAACTTTGGCAGAAAAGTCCCAAACAAAATAAATGTGATTATTATGCCATATCATTGAGAACAGAATTCTACCGATTCCATACAAATACATATTGATTAGATTACTTAAGATATGGAATCGACGAGTTATACGACACACGACATACAAACGCAAAAACTAGATTTCTCAGTAAGTTTTTGTAGGATAACTAAAATAACTTAGATCAGCAGCTAGTCATGCACGGAGATATTTTTTTATGGTAGATAGGAAGCGTTTTACCACCATGTCATCTGATGTTAAGTGATGATGCGGTCTAGGATGGAGCACGCTTGCCTAGAAGATACCTATTCACTCGTGACTTGAGGACACGCATATTTTGCTGTCGTGATTACAAGATGTATTTGTATACATGATTAATTATTTTTGTATTTTTAACAACATTTTAATAATATCTAATACCTGGGTAGGTCGCTATAACGTCATCCACATTTGTATGACGTTACAAGAGTGTTGCTCTATAAGCAACATTATTTTATGAATATAATAAATAATAATTAAACGACTTATTATATTATGTTTTATTTTGTGAAAGGATTGTCTCACTACACGAGACCGTATTTTATCAAGTTTCCAGCCTGCCGTCAACTCTATTTGGAAATGCTGGTATGTGTTGTACATTGATGGCAGGCAGAAAACTTGATTATATAATGTTCTTGTGTAATGAAGCGATAGTTATTTGTTTTAATAATTTACTCATATCGTAATGTGTAAAGTAAAAAGGTAACACATACCTAGCTGGTCTCAAATGCGGATACTCCTCAGTACTGGTGACCTTGACATCCCACACCTTCCTCCACGCTTCATACAGAGGCTCGTGCACGGGATACACGCCGGAGTGATGCGGCGACACGGAATAGCACGAGTTGGTCGGGATCCCGTGCTCGATCGCGAACTGCTTGTTCAGAGTCATCTCGCTTTCCAGGTGGGACACATTGTTGTAAAGATGAGGTTGTTGGTGATTCCACATGTGGCAAAACCTACAATTAAACAAAACCTTTTAAAAATGATGGTCGCCGTGGCTCCATTGTCTGTGACATGACTTCAGTGTCTCCGGGACCCTGGGTTCGAATCCCGGCAGGAGCAAACATTTTATGCGATGAGTGTAGGTGTTCGTCCCGGGTCTTAGTTGTTTGTGTGCTGTGATTGTGTGTGTCTATGCCTGAAATGCCTATGTGCTAATCCACGGCATAAGCTATCTCCATAGCAAATTTCGTCCAAATCCATCCAGCCATTTAGAAGCGAAAGAGTACCAAACATACATCCATACACACAAACTTTGGAATTTATAATATTAATAGGAAGTAGGATATAAAACGTACAGCAACGCGTACGTCATATGTACGAGAATAACTCGTTCAATGTAGGTATGTATAAGATAAATTATTAACACAAATATATATGTCGACCGATGGTAGATTACTGGTGAAATGGGATTTAAATTATGCGATTTCGATGGACGGTCGCCAAGTTTTATCTAAGAGAAAACTGAAAGGCCGACAACTCTACTCCGACCGGAGTAAAAGGATCTGAAGCCTTCGTCCTATGCAGGGCACGATGATGTGATAGATAAACAAAGGCGTAGATAATTTACCAAAACCCAATAAGTACCCAAAATTGGCGTCGCGCATAAGATATCACATAGATTGCACATAAACAGCGACAAATTTAAGCAAGGTTTTTCAACATAATTTCATTTCTCTGATACAGGCCTAGTTACAGCTACAGGCTCAGTTAGGGGCTTGTCAAAAATATATTCAGTCTGTACTCATCATCATCATCTTAGCCATAGGACATCCACTACTGGACATAGGCCTCCGCCAATGATTCTCACAAGGACCCGTTGGAAGCGGCCCGCGTCCACCCCCTGTGATCTTAGTCAGGTCGTCTGTCCACCTTGTTGGTGGCCGGTCCTATGCTGCGCTTGACAGCCCGTGGTTGGAGACCACGGGCTGGCAAGCGCAGCATATGACGAGATTCGAGAACCTTTCGAGCCCAACGTCCATCAGTCTATACTAAATTACTCTAAAACATGTTTAATAAGCACATGATTACTCAAAGATACCTACTTCGAATAGGTGAGAGTCATTGTTTTCTATATTTCTTTAGTAAATACAACGTATATAAAATAATTACCGATAATTATCTTTCAAAGTGCCTGGGGCTCAATCTGGTATTTGACTAAATGAAATTCTATTTACACTTGATAAAAAATATACAACAATGTGGGTCCGGAAAGTTGAGATTTTCAATTAAGGTTATTTGCGCTATTGTGAAGTCGGGCCGTAGGCGAAGATTTACAAGATTGTTGAGGCGTTGGAATATAATAATACTAATATAGACAAGAACCAAAATTAATTAACCTAGCGGTCCACGCGCCTGTGTACTGCGAAGAACTCCTTAGGCCATGTTTTACTTAGGATGCCTTATATACAAAACTGCCTTTTCGTTTGCCTTTAAATACTGGTTGTTATAATGAAAATTTAATTGAATTTCATATCATTACTTCTTCATTATCATTTGTGTGTTTGGTAAACTTGTTATAAGTGCATCAATAATTTAAAAAAACTAAAAGAAATGTTTCTTTTTCTTGTCCTTATCTCACTCTAGGAGTACACGGGACATGGTTTTTTTTTCTTCCATTCCACCAATGGCCGTGTCAGTGCTTACACCTTTCACAAACATGATTATCATTTTCCACGCAGTCGAATGCCACTCATGCTCTTAGTTTGTGTGATTAACATAATCAGGAGCACTTTTTATGCATATAAGTTTTACCATGTTATGTGCTCATTCAGTACGCAATTGAACCGTAGCCTTGAAAACGTCAGATATTTTTTCAATGCCTTTCCCGAAATAACCTGAAATGACGTCACTTCATCTCATGTCGTCGTGAGACATAGTTATTAAGTACTTATCGGTTCAAATTGAATTAATAACCTTTCGTATTTTAAGTTAATTGTCATATAACCACAATTTAGAAATATGTTGCGATAAAACGGGCAGCCGACAGTGCTTATGAATAAATTACATAGAACTTAGAATTAAATTTGGCAATAATTTTCAAGAAACACAAGTTTTAGCAGTCTTGCTGAAAGTTTTCAGTTAAATCAACAGTTAATTTGAAAGGATTATGCTGATATTCACATTTCTTGTAGTCGAAACCGACATCGTTTTAATTTTAGTTTATATCTACAATAGCACACTCGTACATTTTTTTTTTTTACATATTATAAGTTTGCGTTTGACAACTGTCTCACCTGATGTTAAGTGATGACGTTGTCTAGGATTTAGCACGCAAACCTAGAAGGTATCTATTCACTCGCGACTTGAAGACTCCAGGATTGTACATATCGGGAAACACAGACTCGGGCAACGAGTTCCATTCCTTGGCAGTACGCATTAAGAAAGTGGAAGCATAAAGAAAGCAGAATATCATTTAAACAAACATGTGACATAATTGACACAAAAAACACAATCACATTGCATAAATATGTATCCAAGACCCGAGAACAAAAACTTTATTATAATTTATCCACTATAAAAGCAATAAATCAATACACATTTGAAGTTTTACAATGGTTCATTTAACCATTATAAAACATTAAATGTATATTGATTGATTTACATTAATATGGATACA
This sequence comes from Apeira syringaria, assembly GCA_934044485.1. Classification (NCBI taxonomy): domain Eukaryota; kingdom Metazoa; phylum Arthropoda; class Insecta; order Lepidoptera; family Geometridae; genus Apeira; species Apeira syringaria. The sequence goes on along the minus strand of OW203665.1, from coordinate 5,382,896 downwards.
TTATAAAAAATAGAAAATTACTAATATTTGATTAAAATCGATATTTAAAACGATTTATTACAATTAAGCATTTTGAACGCACTGGTGAAAGCTAGAATTTTTTTTAATCACAATCAGTCCCCGCAACGATATTATTCAACACTTACGTATAGTTCTAAAATAAATAGATCCACTGCTAATCAGAAATAATCGTGTAGGTAATACTCGTGGAACATTCTTTCATAATAGATTTCACAATGTCAATTCTACAAACAATTAGTTAACACATTAATTTGTCGACGTGCAAATGTGTAACAATAAAAGCATCTTTTTTCTTTTAAATCATGTCATGTTATATTAAACACTAGTAGCGCCGCGCGGTTTCTACGGCGTGGATTAAGATTTTCTGCTACCTCAATTATCCCACGGGAACTATACTTTTCCGGGATAAAAGTAGTCTACGTGTTATTCCAGGGTTTAACCTATCTCCATACTAAATTTCAATTGCTACAGCCGTTTGCGCGTGGAGGAGTAAGAGAAGTTTTTCAATTATTATCCCACGGGAACAGCAATTATTTTCGGGATGAAAAAAATTAGTCTATGCGTTAATCTAGGGACTTAACTATCTCCATATCAAATTTAATCGAAATAGGTGCAGCCGTTTGAGCTTGAAGGAGTAACAAATATACACATATTCTTTCGCTTTTAAAATACTAGTAGCGCCCCGCGGTTTTACGTGCATGGGTTACTGTTTTCTCGCTACCTCAAGTATCCCACGGGAAATATACTTTTTTCTGGGATAAAAGTAGCCTACGTGTTAATCCAGGATTTAAACTATCTCCATACCAAATTTATTCGAAACCGGTGTAGCTGTTTGAGCGTGAAAAAGTAACAAACATACGCACAAACTTTTGCATTTATAATATTAGTAGTAAGTATTCGTGGGATTTTAAGTGCCATTTTTTCCTGTAAACGCTATAATGCCATTTGGTGTTTCTGTTTAGGTACATACAGCTTGAAACTAAAATAATTGACCTACTGATAGTAGTAACAATAAAGCTCAAAATCGGAACACTATCAGAACTAGGTACTACTATAATAACGTTAATTAACCTTCAGAAATGGTAACAATACTTTACCTATGACCTATTATTACAGCTGGTCGCTATATTCGTATAACGTTCTCAAACAGACGCGAAACCTATAATTATCGGCGTTACAACATTTTTATGTCAGAAGCTATTATTAAAATCTCAGCCGGCCTTGGGTCTTCTTATCAGCTCATAAATTAAACACCTAGACATAAGAACCTTGACGGAAAATTAAAGTCCACAAATTTTATGGATTCTTATGTGAAGAAAGTAGTATAAGGTCGATAAAACACTTTATTCTTTGATAATAAACATGAGAATGATGTTAAGCCTCACAAGTGTCGGGAAACCAAACATAATAGAAATTTTATTAAGGCAAGGCGTACTTACTTTTATGAATATCCTGGGAGTTCAAAAGTTATCCAATCTTTAGTAATGTTATAAATGGTTACGCAAGCCTGCGCGTTGTTCATTTCAATTTTAATTCCGCAACCCGTAACAGTGTCACTGGTACATTATATTAAAATGTTTTTTGTATGTTTCCATCATCGGAAGAATTAATGTTTTTGTATTAATACTGACTAAGATCGCAACAAGAGGTTGCGGGCCGCTTTCAACTGGTCCTTTCGGAGATCAATAAAACATATACAACATAGACAATATACATATGTCCAGCAGTGGACTTCGTATGACTGAGATCATGATGATTATTTTTAATACCCTTGCTCACTGATTGTATCACGGTTATGAGTCTCGTTATAGATTTTCAAGATGAGCATGTTAACTAAGGCAGAACATATAGAAAGTTCCATACTACCAGGTTTTGGATTTGATAAAGATGTTAGGGGCACTGAAGCCTTAAGCTTGGAGTAGGGAGCGACCCAACTGTTTGATACTGAGTGACCGATACTCATTAAGCAGTGGCAACTTCTTCAAAAATTAAAGTTAACAACAATGTTAAATAGAATAAAGTAGTCTTTCTCAAAGTGACCGATAAGCCGTTGCCCCTTTATGAGCGCCGGTGGCCTATAGCGGGGCGGTAAGGGCTCCAAAAAAATATAGCACACTATAATTAAATTAATAAAGGCAATGAATGTCATTGTGGAATTTCAGATGTGGTAAAGTAAAAAATAATTGGGGTCGCTGATGAATAATTGATTTTAAAAGTGGGCGGTAGACGAAATAAGTTTCATAACCCCTGGAGTAAAGTAAAAGATACCAAACCGTACTGATGTAGACCGAATCTTATGATAATTTAATTAGCTTACGTATTCCATGCGCATCTATAGAAATATCTAGATTATTTCTTCACTGAATGGGGCAGTGAGTGATCAAGGGTTTAGGGGTTATGATCAGTGTTCTATTCAAAATGTATTTATATAAATTCTACTCCTACTTTAATCGGTTTGAGGTGTCTTTGTGGTGGTTCTTTTACAGTGACCAATGTGCCAGTGTGTCTATCTGTCAGCTGTTCCAATTTATGATCTGTCCATGATATTTAATGTCTCCAAGTCACTTCATCATCTCAACCATAGAACGTCCACAGCTGGGCATATGCCTCCCCCATTCAGGGGGGATTTGCCAATACTCGCTACGCTTGGCAGGCGGGTTGGCGAGTGCAGTATGATTTCCGATCCTCAGAAGGCGCTGCTGCCCACCTTCTGGTACGTGATCTCTTAGCCGACTCCTACGGCACCCACGGGAAGAGATGGGGGAGTACTATTCTAGGCCGGTACCACCACAGCACCAAGTCCAACTTCCTCCACTTGTTTACTAACAAATCCTGTGGCTTGTTCTACTTGTTTGCCTTCAATAAATGCATTGCATTGCCCAACATTTATTTTCATTTCCTTTTACACCAAGTGATTTTATTATCTTCTAAAATCACTTGGTAACGGTTTGTGCGATTCAGCTATTCCCTTTATAAATCCTCTCAATTTCTTAATTACCCTTTAGAGGCAAAAATTAACGAGGAACAAGGAACGAATATTTAGGTAAGTTGCACCAAAATTGAAAAACTTCGGTAAAAAGTGAAAGTGCTTTTTCTTGCTGGGTCAGCTGATCATACATAAATTATGTATTTGAACAGTAGCGAAGCAGAAGGACTGATTTGAAAAGTTCTTTGAATGGTGTTTTTTAAAGAAATATATATATATAGGTACTGCTATCATGGCCTTCCTAACTTATTATACATTTCTAACTTATTGATCTTGCAGTTAAAACACCTACATTGTCCACTGCAAATACTTAGTAAAGAACTGAATAATATAGCCGTTTATTATGAAAAAGTTTTTTTTTAAATACTGTATAGATCTAGCGTTTCACCACTATCTCACTTGATGGTCAGTGACGATGTGGCCGAAGATGTTATCACGCTAGACCTATAATGCTCATTGGCTCTCAAGGACTGCTGCCTAAACACACTATGTGTTTGATGACAGTTTTTCCAAACTAAAGGGTGGTAGTTAGCCAGGCGTGTATTCGAAAACACCCTTCCACCATGCTGGAAATTTGATAAGGGTTTTACCTTCACCGGAAGCTAAAGCTGTTGTTGGGGTTCGAACCAGTGTCCGTCAGTTTGACAGGCGACGCTCCCCCCGCTGAACTATCATCGCTTCAATTCTATTGCATATTGTCGTTAAGATTTTGATGATTTGATCGCACGGCTAAACTCCACAGTGAGCATTTAGATTTTCTTGGTATTACCTTCATGTAAAATAAACTAAGCTGCTACGATAACGGTGTCAGCAGAAATATACTCGTATAATTGTGAAAACGAGACCCATTTGCAACCCATTACTGTAACGATGTTTAAGGGTTTAAATTTATTTGCTAAGTAGACAATTTTGAGCGCCTTAAGCCTATATTATTGAAATAAAGTATTCTATATGTCTAATAAACTTGAAAAAATATCACTTCAGAGAACAGTTTTTGTAAGTTAATTCTGAATGACATAAATTTCATGTGATTTGCTAATTTGTAAGTAAAAGCATATTTAAGGGCGACCATTTTGTTAAATCTAAAATTCTCATGGTGACGACAATTGCGCTTAAACTCTTTCTTACACTATAAGAAAGAAAATCAAAATGTCTGAAAATGTGATTAGTCTATTTTTTTTTGTATCCGTAGGTCTTTAAACTTTATTTAGTATTTTTAGCTATTGCATAGCTTCTATCGCGGGCCTTGAGCTTGGATACCGAATCCAGAAATTCCGTAACGAAAATAACCTAACACCCCCCACTCCGACCGGTACAGCGGTGATACTTTTTAGTTTTGAATATCTATCGTGAATAGCAGAACTTTTAATGACTTTTTTGAAATATCAAGCTTGTCTGTTTAGTTCACCAACTCTCCTCTAGGTGGCATTGGTTGTATCGGCGTTACTGCATAAGTTATTAATATATTAATTGCCACTCGTCTTTTTTAAATCAACACGCATCCGGATTTGTCCCGCCCCTTCGGCCTGTACAACCTGCGAGCAGCTCGAAGGTCAGCGGCAACTCTTAAACCTTATAACGCTAACAAGATTAAGAACTTTTCATGTTTCTCTCTCTTTTGTTTAAAACTGACGGAGACACAATCACATGATAAACATATTAAGCACTAATCGTATTTCCTGAATTTTACTTACCACGTAAAGTGTTCTCTATGCTTGAGCAATGCATCATCTCCACGGTTTTCTAGGGCAGTTCCGTGATGGTAGTATTTCGCGCTATAACCGAGGTTGAACCGGAACCCTGGGACGAGGCGTTGCAAGGCTACTTGCGACGCCATGAGTGCTGCCACATCTTCTTCGTGAAGACGAGTACCTAGGGAAATGGGTAATTTTATATATATAATAAAAATAAATATATTTTTGTTCACAAAAGTTGTACAGAGTATTCTTAGTATTTCTTTCTATATATGTATTGGGTCCTACATATGAACATATTGGCGTTTTGTCAAACTGCCACTATGATCTCAAATATCTGGCGTTTGGTAAGAAACTCTAAAGTGTTTCCAATTTAGCGATTCATTTACATATGGACCAGTGTATGGTGGTCCAGTGCTGGTGCCATCCACTACAGCTTCCTAAGATATGGCCAGACGATTACTGCAGATCTGCATGTCGGATCTGGATGTCTCAGACACGCACCGTACTCCCCGGACTTTGCTCAAACAGATTATCACTTTTTCCGGAATTTGGACAACTTCTTACAAGAAAAAAAATTCAATTCCGATGAAGCTGGTAAAATCGCCTTCAAAGATTATTATAAACAAGTTAGTAGTTAAGACAAGATTTCACAGTATTTAAGTCAGCTATTAGCGTATTTACTAAGGATATTAATCATATATTGATCATATATATTGAATCATATATTTGCAATAAGCAGTTCTGTCAATTTTGATGGATATTGATGCGGCATTGAATGTGTAAAACAATTCCGCATCAATACTCATTAATTTCCTATTTAAAAAAATTTAAAGTACATAAATTAATTATCTTACAATTTCTTGTGAGCAAAACACTTTCATTATAATAACAGCCACTCACGCAACCCGTAAAACAGTTCAATGCAACGTTTAACACTCTTCGTATAATAAAAAAGTTGTATTAATTAAAGTGACAGTATACATTGACACTTGTATTACCTTATCATGATTGAGGGCATTGGAGTGAAATTGGCTTTTTAAATTATTACTTTATAATTACACTCACACCCCGCACTAGGTTTCCCTGTGTCGCGGAAGACACTATGTCTAACACAACACACATACACACAATCACATCTCACATTCAAGTCCCGATACAAGCAGCCATGATCATCATACAAATGTTTGCCCTCCTGCCGAGATTCGAACCCAGAGCCCTGGTGACCAAAGTCATGTCATTGACCACTGAGACTGATAACTATGTTACTTCTAATTGTAGTTCCGTGCATGCTCGATGTTATGTCACAGAAACCCTTTCTATTGTTATCATATCAAAATAAACAGTGACTTGAGCAGCTGCGAAACACTTGATCAAACCAAGTGATTCATAGCATATTATGCATCAGCGTTATGTATCGCTGGCGGCATAACGTCTCCGTAATCGGAATATCCATCAATTGCGATGCGAGAGTCAATACGGTCCTTTGTCGAAAACAGAAATTGACGGATGGCTCGGAGGCGCTTTGAATGGGCGCACCAGTCGTGTTTACATATAAACAGATTTATTGCCTTACTAGCTGTGCTCCGCGGTTTCACCCGCGTGGATTACGCATTTCTCGCTACCTCAATTATCACAAGGGAACCATACTTTTTTCGGGATAAAAGTAGCCTATGTGTTATTCCAGGGTCTAACCTATCTCCATACCAAATTTCATCAAAATCGGTACAGCCGTTTGAGCGTGAAGAAGTAACAGACATACACACAAGCTATCGCCTTTATAATATTAGTGTGATATGCCGCGTTGAGCCGACTCGACACGATGTCTCGTTCTGGAGAGTACATACCTTATCACGCATTAGATCTGATAACCTTGTCACTTAAATTGCAAGCTAAAGCGGCAGATGAGGATTGAATCAGTGACCGATAGATTGACGGCCAACAATCCAATTGCTCCATCACTATTATGTTTCATTCCAATACTAAAATAAAAATACGAGAAAGAATCCCAAACTACCGTATCTTATCTGTGCTTATGTCAATTTGTGTTAAAAAATATAAGGAAATCTCTATGAACAAGCTACAAAACGTGTTCCGAGTACAATTACTTTTTTGTTCCGAGTATTTCTATTCATTTTATCTACTATGCAAAATACCAAATTACATTATCTATGCGCCACTCGTCGCTATTCAGAGCACGGTGCTAGTGACAATAATATTATTCAGATATTCGGTGCATACTAATTCGTTAGAATGAAGATGGCACTTTAATCATTATGCTCATTGTTTAACATATATAGACGTAATCCGTATAATTTCTTACTTATGATACGTAGATATGTACAACCCCGGAGTCTTTAAGTCGCGAGTGAATAGGTTCCTTCTAAGTTTGCGTGCTCCACCTTAGACCGCGTCGTCGCTTAACATCAGGTGAGACAGTGGTCAAACGCAAGCTTATAATCTTTAAAAAAAAAAAAAAACTTAATTTTCACATCAAGATGACAACAAATTAAACATCAATTTTAATATCAAAACATTAATGTTATTTTGAAATCTATCAAAATTACTCATAGACTTCCTAATTTTTTTTTATATATCTTTGCCCCGAAAGGACGAACTAGGGTTTTCCTGTATTCTCAGTTTTCCCGTGCGTGTAATACAACTTTGCCTCCGCATCTTAGTCCTTTGTCCCGATTTGAAGTAGTACACAAATGTAAACAGAGGGCGCACTTGTGTAACGGTTGTGTTGGTCGCTCTAGTGGAATATATACATGGGTGACCACGAAACATTCTGAACGGTCTACTGTCGCCACATTTGCGATATATGTCCTGGAAGTAACTACATATCCTAAAATATCAAACTAGTTTGGAATTCTAGATAACAATTTAGGCATTAATCGAAAATGTACACAATATTTTACACCTGCTCTTGCAATTCAAGCGCTTCTGTACACTTTTATTGTGTTTCTATACCGTACTTATGCATATGGTTTATGTGTGTGTTTGTTATTAAAACTGACGTGGTTTTGACACATTATAAATGTATAAAACACGGGAGTTACTCACGTAATAAGTCAGAGGGTTCCGACAGTACTAGGCGAATCGCTACCGCGTCCGCGAGCGCCCCGTATTCTCCTTGAAAAAGACCACCGAATGTGGTTGAAACTATAGTCGGAACCCTCTGACTTATTACGTGAGTAACTCCCGTGTTTTATACATTTATCGTGTGAGTTTGTGTTTATTTCTATCAGAATTATAGATTTAGAATGTTCCTTATGTCTACTCGCTCACCGTATAGAGTCGCACCCACAAATGACACAAGTTAGTCAAGTCACATGTACCACTACAAATACACTTCAATACTACAAGGAACAACGCTTTTCTCAGTTTTCCCAATGGAAAAGTAAACTTTTTCGTGAAAAAAAAAAAGATTTGTTAACGTTTCATTTCTTTCGTTAAATTTGTTATCTCTGCGTCAAATTTTATACGGATACGTTCAGTGTGATTAAGTAAAAAAATTTATTCGTTCAAACTTTTGCAGTTATAGTAAGCTTTCCGGATCATTTGTACAGACAAACCATCAATACGAATAATCTAGTCCGTACTTTTTCTGTATTAATAAAATGCCTGTAATAAATTGCGTTAGATTTGGCCGAACCAGTGAGCGTGCTAACACGTCAGCATCTTGAGCCAGATTGATTATACCCGTACCTTATTTTTCGGAGAATAATATGTCAGCAATATCAACGATTTTACGAAGATACCAAACTTTCCACAGGTACATACATTTCTAGATCACCCAATCGCTTACGTTATTCGCATCTTCCTATCTATCAAGATATATATAATATGCTTCGATGACAAGCTGTTTTTTACTGGTACGCTTTCAGTACATGTGAAAACGTTCTGTTGTGTGGCCCTATCACGGTGTTGTGTGAATATTTGTATCAAAAATGTTTTTACATGCGCAAACATTAATTTTTTAACCGACTTCAATAAAAGGAGGTTACTCAATTCGACCGTATATATGTTTTTTTTAATGTGTGTTCGCGGATAACTTCGTCGTTTATGAACGGATTTTAATGATTCTTTTTTTGTTAGATAGAGTATACTTCCGTGGTCCCATTCAAATTTAATCAAAATCGGACAAGCTGTTTTTGAGTTATACTCCAATAACTGAAAAGTGCTACGCGTATCTTGATGATATTGTCGCGGTTGAAGACATCGCAGAACACACAATGACAATTAATTGATCCCGTGAGTAGCAAAGGTCACTGAAAAGGGTGAAAAAAATTTTTTTTAACAAAAAATGCAATCGACTTCAACACTCAAAAGTGTGAAATAACTTGTCGAAGTCGGTACCATGAGCACAATATTGTGATGATAGTTACTTTTGTGTGAACTATCATGGTACCGACTTCAACAAGTTATTTCACACTTTTGAGTGTTGAAGTCGGTTGCATTTTTTGTTAAAATTTTTTCTCATATACTTATATACATTGTTATTAAATCAAACGGGGCTTATTTGCGAGAAAAACATTTAGTAATTTATTTACCTCGACGTTAAATGTTCAAACGTTTCTATTTCAGAAATTATTTGAATTCACAAGTAAAGTCGAGGCACCAGACAGTACTTAATTAAAGTGATAAAAATAGACCAGCATGATTATGCAGCACATACAATTACAACTTTCTTAACAAAAAAACAATTAAACTGAAAAGTTAAGTAAAGATGATCTTACCTCGTTCACCTACGAATATGTCATCGATGTCCACTAGTATCCATCTCTCCAAGCTCAAACTAAGCTGACCATGGCTCAGATAGCTTAGCGCGTCCAGAAACAGGATCCGATGCAGCCAGAACTGGAGTCCAGAGCCGAACAGCACACGTTGGACGCCGTCCAACCGCCCGTGGTCTTGTACTACAGTTGCTAAGGGCAACCGCTCCTCTGCCAATAATACCATACATATTACTTCAACTCAAACTTTAGTCCACTTCTCAATCGCATTGTGAAAAATTGGCAGATGCAATGGCGTAGATATTAAAGGGTGTTTGGAATTAGTTCTTATATACTTTAAAACTAGTGTCATCTATAAAAAAATGCTTAAAAAGTTTTAAAAAATAACGTGATTACGAGTCAATGATGTTTTACTAAAGATGACGTATATTCATACTGCGCGTTGCTCAGATTTTGTTCCTTTACGACATAAACATGCTTACTGCGACAGATAATACGGTACAAATAATATAGAAAAGGATAGCTATATGTTTAGACATGCGCTTGAAATACGCGTCGCAATGAAAATTACTACAATTGACTTAATTTTGCCGCCCCAGTTTCCGCGCGCTTGTGCGACATCTACCTCATATAAACATATAATATCATTGATTACGAGTATAATCGATTTTTTTCTACAAATCATAATTTTCATCAATGAAATGAATTTCTTAATCACAATACTAATTCATCATCATGTAAGACATATGGTTACCCCAACTACACAACACTAATTACGATCAATAAAATCACGTGTAGCGAAAAGAATTTCTTTCAGAGCACCGAATTGGTCTAATCTAGGTGACACATGCGCGGCTAGTGTGCTCATAAAAATGGGCAACAGATTATGTGAAAGTTACTAAAGAAAACTGCAAAAATGTTCAAGAGCATGTAATGCAAACTGTGCCTCCGCATCTTAGTCCTTTGTCCCGATTTGAAGCAGTACACAAATGTAAACAGAGGGCGCACTTGTGTAACGGTTGTGTTGGTCGCTCTAGTGGAATATATACATGGGTGACCACGAAACATTCTGAACGGTCTACTGTCGCCACATTTGCGATATATGTACTGGAAGTAACTACATATCCTAAAATATCCTAACTAGTTTGGAATTCTATATAACAATTTAAGCGTTAATCGAAAATTTACACAATATTTTAAACCTGCTCTTGCAATTCAAGCGCTTGTGTACACTTTTATTGTGTTTCTATAGCGTACATATGGATATTTGAGTCTGAAAACTATCGCGAGTTTCTTCCATAATTGTAATGTAACAAACCGACTAGGACTCACGTGGTAAACACTGGAAAATTACTCTCCGACCAGTTTCGAACTTATTTGCAGTTCTTCATCTGGGAGTTATGATCGTGCCAGGCGGCGAGCGCGAGCCTCAGCACGTTCGAAACTGGTCGGAGAGTAATTTACCAGTGTTTACCACGTGAGTCCTAGTCGGTTTGTTACATTACAATTACATATGGATATTGTTTATGTGTGTGTGTTTGTGTTTAGTCCTATCAATGGCAACCATCAGATTTTTAATTTATTTTTTTATCACACTCAGACCCCCGCACTAGGGTTCCCTGTATCGCGGGAGGTATGGACACACACAATCACAACACACAAACAACCAAGACCCGGGACAAACATCTATACACATCGCACAAATGTTTGCCCCTGTCGGGATTCGAACCGAGGGTCCCGGAGACACAGAAATCATGTCACTGACACTGACCACTGCGCCACGGCGACCGTCGAATTATAGATTTAGAACGTTTCTTATGTCTACACGCTCATCGTACAGTCGAACCCACAAATGACACAAGTTAGCCAAGCCATATGTATCATTACAAATACACTTCAATACTACAAAGATAAATGCGCTGTCGCGTTTTCTAAGAGCTGTTGTCATCAGCATTTTGACTACTGTACGCTGATACGGACATAATTTTGCACTTTTCACTACTGCTGATGAACACTGGTCAATTTTGGTAGGCGAGCCCAATGGCAGCTTTGGCAAACGTCTCCAGACAACAAATGGAACCGTAAGACCATTAGTACAAAGTTGAAAATTCCCTAGCGCCTCACATCTCAAAGTTGCATAAGCTCGTCGATCGAATAAAATCGCGCAATACTTGCGATGAACGCTACCGTATTTAAGAACTACCATACCGGTAAGGTAGCAATCTAAATCCAAAAAGTACAATTACGTATACAAAGTAACTAAACTACTATCAATACTAGTGCAAACATTTTCTCTTGCTGAAACACGTATATATAAATATCTCATCCATAATAAACACTACAATTTATATTGCATATTCGCTGTCAGGGAACCACCGGAGAAAATAACTTTACATTTTTATTGCAATCGAACGGAACCCAACTTTATAATATTTGGATGTCCCATTGCTATGAAAGCTACACTGGTTGCGACAGAATTCAAAGCAAAATGTCTTCCAGCGATTGTAAAATCTATTTACCGAGACGCCGGCTTCCAATAATAATTTGACAAGGCTGGTCAACTTTGCAGATATTATACGATTTAAACTTTTTGATAATAAATCTTTGCGTAAATTTTTGAGCAATGAAAGACTTATTGGAGATAAATTCGTAGAGATATTAATTAGATTTGTACATTAAAACTTAAGTGTTTAAAGACTATAATATTTATATAGGTATTGTAAACTTTAACCCCTCTTCAGCCGAAATTAATTGATGTCCTTAGTAAAATATAATCTATAACGTACTATAGGCATTACAAGATTCGCTGACTTAAGCGCCTTAATATACAGTATCTTCCCAAACGAGCTTCGTTATAGCCGTCATATTTCTGCTTCTGTATTCTACAAGGAGTAATTTTGTAATTACTGCCTTATAGTAGTATAAGGCAGTAATTACAAAATTAGTCTTTTTCTTTAATAACGTTTCTCTCATTCCCAGACTACTAAATAATAAACTTAACAATTGACTACTGGGAAAATGCAGTGGAAATTCTTTATATGAAATGTATCATGGGCACTTTTACGAGTCACAAATTTAAACAACATATTGTTTTCATACAAAAATTGTGTATGTACCACAGTAAGCATAATTATGTAAATTATAACACAGCGAAAGCATGTGTGCATGTTTCCTGGATATTATATTATTCTAATACTGTAGAGGGACCTGCTCACGTCTTGCCAAAAAATTATAAACATCTGATTCCGAATTCGGGTCTATGTAATTGTAAATCTGAACTGTCCAGGACCCATTTACATAACACAAAAAAAAACATCAAACAACAAGTTCAGTGACACGCACACGTAGCCATACAATAATTATATATAACAAATATGAACTTATTATTTATTTTGTATACTTATATTATTACTTTTACGCGTGCTGATTCTCAGTAATACCGCTTAGTACGTGCGTTTATTTAAGCTAATTATATTTATCTCTGTTCAGGATGAATTCTAAGAATCTTTTATTGGATATGGCTCGTAAAAAACTTCGTCAGTAAATCACAAAATGTGTACATTAATTAGCTAAATATAACTGTAATTAATGTGAATTCTTGAAATTCTAACTAGACATCAATCTACTCGTCCTTCTTACAAACCGTGCTATAATTTAATTTTATGTACATTTCAAAAGTTAATATTAATTCGCGAATTCAAGGCAAAAAAGAGACCAGTCTTTTTTGTGCCTTCAATACGCGGATTAGTGAATAAGTAATGTATGTATACCAAATAAATAATTAATACATTGAAAAAAAGAAAATAAATAATTAATTAAGTCATCTGTGTTAAAATTATTGCAGTGGTTGTCAGTTCCGAACAAACTCCCTGTTTGTACAGTTAACGAGGAAGCGGCGGCGGGCTTACTTCCTAAGGAAATTGAAGACTCTGACGGGAAGCGATTACAAAGCTACGTCTCGTCGTTGTATGTAAGTACATACACATTTTCTAAACGCGGACAAGTGGAAAGTTACATTATAAAGTTCAAATACTGTTATTATTATATTGATAAAACTTTTCTCTTTGCTAATTTATAATAAAAAAGAAAATGCGGACAGCTGAAATCAGTTTTTGTTTATACTTGTTACTGGAAGGATGAACGTGAGTGATAACATTTAGGATACGCGAAGGAAGGCCCTGCTGCCCTCCTTCTGGTCCGTGGTCTCTAACGGCACCTGCGGGAAGAGATAGGGGAGTACTATGCTAGGCCGGTACGACCACGGCCAGTAGGCTTTACTCACATTTACCTAGGTTTCGGTCATGTCCGATGCCCATCCTCAGATGAGTTTACGCTGCCAGATCGCGTAGACCACTGCGAACTTAGGTCGAAACTTCGACCTTAAACGTGAGTAAAACCGGATACTACATCTATATAATATTGTGATGATAGTTACTTTTATGAACTATCATGGTACCGACTTCAACAACGTTATTTCACACTTTTGAGTGTTGAAGTCGGTTCCATTTTAGGTAAAAAAATTGTTGGTTCCTTACCGTTTGTTTCGTATTCGTTTTGCTTGAGCGCCCACGCCACTGGTTCATACGTAGTGCTGTTTGCTCGGAACACCGTCCAGTGGTCTCCGGGCAGAGCGCCCCAAGCCGTCTCACCAGCTCGAGCTAGTCGCAGCACGGGTGAAGCGTGGTTGAGTGTTGCATCCTGAATAAACAATTTAATTCAAAAAGTTTTTTTTAAATATACGACATTTTTAAGTGTCGAACGGATTTTGTCATACTGTAAGTTGATCATTTTATACTTATTTGTTTAATTATTTATCACAGTTTTGATCGTACAGCATGTGTTACCATCACTGGAAGCTCCAGCCGTTGGTGGAGATCGACCCAGCGTCCGTCAGTTTGGTCAAGCGACGCTCCCAACGCTGATGTATATCTATATAGATATAAATTAATCCATATTTTTTTATTGATAAAAAAAAATTATGTATAAAGCTTTGCTCAACAAAATTATCCATGTATTATTTACTTATAGTATCTTGCTGCCTCGATACGCTCCAAGATTCTTTTCATAAAAAATTTGCCAGCAAACATTTTAACCAATTTCTATGGTTGGAGTACCTCTTGTTATTATGAAATAAGTAAGCATTGCGTGTACGTTAAGATAATTTTGATCCATCAACGTTTGTTCAACGCCCATCCAATGCCTAAGCTATCGTGTTTAGAAATAAAAAACAGGTAATGTTAAGACGCCTCTTTCCCGCTGGGAACGCAGAAAAAACATCGACTAATGCAAATACAAAACGATGATGAACGATAAACTAAATAACTATGTGTACATTAAACATAGGTACTTATTATATGTAAACTTCTTGGCTGGCATAAACATTAGATTTATTACCATGGAAATAAATTCAGAAAAAGAAAAACAGTGATCGTGATCACATTTCAATACATTTGTCAAGTCAATATACAAAAGTTCAATAAAAAAATGTTTTATTCGCTACTGGTACGAATCATACATACGAATGTTTAGGGCATTTCAATCAGGAAAATAGCCACAGGGGCTGGGAAATTGGATTGGGCCTTTTAACAGTTTTTTTTATTTCATTTTGATATACTCGATACTAAATCGACGCGTATTTACGGGCGATACTCGTTTATAGAAAAAAATAATTAAATGTTATAGCTGCGATATTTGGGTACGGCAGAAGAACAATCAAAGCTGAATACAATGGAGATGACAGCTTTAAGAAGAAAGGTACAAAACTTCTCAAAGCCCTATTTTAATTTACCATGATGATTTCAAATGCAGAGTGAGAATAGCACGGTAAGAAAAAACGTCGAGTGAATGAAAATCTAGTGAGATTCGTCCTTAAATATATGATGGTTCGATATGTGGAAAGGATGATTGAAAAGAGGGAGTCAAAGCAAGAACACAGGGCGAGTGCGAATAAAACTGGTGGCGGGGAAGAATTTCGGCAAACGTATTCTGATAAGATTGGTTCTGGCGAAAAGCAAGGTCATGAGTATTTTTTACTACTAGAGGTATGTCAATATCGTAGAAGATGCAAATCCGTAATCTCTGCCTACTCCTTCAAGACACATTCATGAAGTTAAGTTTGAAGCGATGATAGCTCAGCGGGAGAAGCGTCGGCTGTCAAACTGACGAACACTGGGTTGATAGCCAATAACAACTTGAGCTTCCAATAAAGGTAACACCGTTATCAAATTACCAGCATGCGGGTAGGGTACTTTCGAGTACCCGCCTGGCTAGATATCACGCTCGAGTTACAAAAACTTTCATCAAACACATAGTGTGTTCAGGCAGCAGTCCTTGAGAGTCAGTGAGCATTCTAGGTCTAGCGCGATAACATCTTCGACCACATCGGCACTGACCATCAAGTGAGATAGTGGTCAAACGCTAGATCTATACAGTAAAATAAGACGTATATATATAAGTTTAGCGTTTACGCTGTTATGAGTTGTGGTCTGTACGCACGACTGCAGAGGCATAACGACAGTTCAAGTTGTTGTTAAACTAAAATTTGATTGTAATTGGAATAAATAAATTCACATACTGAAAAATAGTAAAATCTGAGCAAAAATAGCAACTAATACTTGTGTATTACTGTATTTTTCGTAAATTATAATTTACTGAGAAATTAACAGTTCCTGATATTTATTATCATCTTCTATACAAAACGACATCTATATTTTTACTACCGATAAATATTAACGAGTTAGGATAACCTTCGTTCATACTCCGATCTCAAGCTGAGGTATTGAAAAACGCATTATATATTTAACTAGTAGCGCCCTGCGGTTTCACGATTACGGTTTTCCTATAAAAGTAGCCTATGTGATAATCCAGGGGTTTTAACTATCTCCATACCAAATTTTATCGAAATCAGTGTAGCTGTTTGAGCGTGAAGAAGTAACAAACATACACACATACACCCAAACTTTCGCATTTATAATGTTAACGCGCACCAGGCATGATCTCCGAGGAGCAGTGAAGGGCGGGACGGATGGCCTTTCCCCGCGCCCGCGCACCCCGCGGCAGCCACAGCGACCCCGACCGGCAGTCGACCTGAGCGCACGCTTCGCGAGCCTCCCTAACATTACAAAAAACCTCACGCCACTTAATGTGCAGGCGTCTAATATATGTTCTTTCGAAAGTATTAAAAAATATACAAGTAAATACATACTTCGTTTTCATCGCAAACAATAATATTAGCAGGATTATCGATCGAGCGCTAACGAATAGATAAACTGCCGATAAAAATATTTCAGAAACAGGCCATAAGTGACATGCATTTGAACAGCGGACTAACTTAGTCACCATATCAAAAACTAAGGTGGTATATCCTAATGGAGATAAACATGCTTAATAGATGTTGAACATTATCATAGCAAGCATGCACTGTCATTAGCCAGAACACGTGTTCCTATTATATTTCGTTCCAAAACGGGTAAACAATAGTTGCAAGTGTCCCATAAACGTAATGGTGCCTATTTGGCCACGTCATCGTATTCGAGCTACAAATTTATGACATCTAAGCTATCGACTGGCAAGCTCCTAGTTACCATTACCATTTATTAACGCCGTATCTCGAAGGATACTTCGAGGGACAGATGGCACTGCATTGCGCTGTGTAGCTTAAATACAATTCAAATATAGAATAATCAGACAATTGACGGTCGCCGTGGTCAGTGACATTGACTTCTGTGTCGTCGTGACCCTGGGTTCGAATTCCGGCAGGGGCAAACATTTGTGCGATGAGTGTAGATGTTTGTCCCGGGTCTTGGGTGTTTGTGTGCTGTGATTGTGTATGTCCATGCCTCCCGCGATACAGGGAATCCTAGTGCGGGGGTCTGAGTGTAATAAAAAAAAAATTACGTTCCCATAGCTTGGGCACTGGCCTTTATTCTGTTAATCACTGATATAGCTAACATTTACTAAAAATCTTCAACACGAAGTAGCTCGTATTGTTTTTACGCTAAAATTCAAATTCGTATAAAGCATTATTCTATTGCTGGCCAATCGCGGTAGTTTTAGTCGGCAACAAATAAGTGGTGACTTACTTAACCTAAAACTATCCGTAACTTTAATAAAATGATCTAATTTTAAACATGTTATTAACAAGCGACATATTGATTTGGACTTTATCGTATCGTAACCATACAAGAACTTATCTTACTTAGCACAACTTTAGTTTAGTTGAACAAGATAATCACTACCAGTATCTGAGTTTTCAGACCGCCAAAGGGCCTCTAGGGTAACCTTACGATTGTTATTCTAGGACACCAACCGGCACTGACGGCTTAACGTGCGTCTAAAGCGCAGAAGGGCTCTGTTGAAAATGCAACTATATTTCATGGGTGAGTGGACACATAAACCTTTACACCGCAACTTAAAACCTAGGTAATATGTTGAAAGAGCAAAAGTGAAATCCGCTCCGAGCGATCTCGATTGACTATAAAGCTTCTATTTTTAGTTAATTTATTTTTTGTATTTTTAGTCAGCTGTCAAACGTAGCCTTTATTTTATAACCTTTAAAAAAGCTTCATGTTTTAAAATCGGTGTTTCAACGTCCATCGTCTATTTATATGTTACAACCTATTCAGCTGATACAAAATAATTGTGGATTAAGTATTGCTAATCAAACTTGCACATATACCTACATGCTATTAAATAATTTTAAGAATAGTGTACAATTATTATCGAAACTCACTTTAAGCCTCAAGTTGGTATGCATAAACAGAGGAAATCCTTTCAGCTGCGCCCCAACCAAGGTCTCCTCCCCGGGTGTAGCGAACCCCACTACCCCGACGGAGTATTCGCGACAGTACTTGTCGAGGAGCTCTCGATTCCACTTGTCCATGTTCGCATATTTCGATAACGACTCGAACACGATCACGCCGTAACGCCCCTTGTCCAAAGTTGTGAGAACTGGCAGGCTCTTGCCCGCGACTTCCACTTTGTATCTGTTGAACAAATAAACTTGATCAAACATACAGACAACAGACATAATATAGTCGATAAAGGTAAAGATCATTTGTTTGCAAACAACATGAGGAATTTCATACACCACAAACGCACATGCACAAAATAATTATGATAAACAATGATATTGTATGTTTATATGAGGTAAGCCCTAGTTGGTACCGGCCTAGAATAGTACTCCCCCATCTCTTCTCGTGGGTGCCGTAAGAGTCGGTTAAGGGATCACGTACCAGAAGGTGGGCAGCAGCGCCTTCTGAGGACTGTAAATCATACTGCGCTCGCCAACCCGCATGCCAAGCGTGGCGAGTATTGGCAAATCCCCCCTATATGGAGGAGGCATATGTCCAGCAGTGGACGCACATGGCTGAGAGAGAATATGAGGTAGATGTCGCAGAAGCGCGCGGAAACTGAGGCGGCAAAAGTAAGTCAATTGTAGTAATTTTGATTACGACGCGTATTTCAAGCGCAAGTTTAAACATATAGCTAGCCTTTTCTATATTATTTGTACCGTATTATCTGTCGCAGTAAGCATGTTTATGTCGTAAAGGAACAAAATCTGAGCACCGCGCAGTATGAATATACGTCATCTTTAGTATAACATCATTGATGATAAATTACATTATTATTTTGTGCTTATCAGGCGTACACATGTCAAAGAAGGTAGTAGCACTTTGCTCGTCACATGATAAAAAAAACAAAGATGAACATCATGTATCAATTTATTATAAATATTCATGAAATCTGTTATTTGTCATTAAGAAAACAGTAAATGGTGTAGTAACATTTCTGAAGTAAACTATAATTTATTTAAAAATATATATAGAAAAAGAAATAACCGAGTAAACTGCACAACATTAATCTACAAAATTATCTGGAAGTACCGACATCTGAGAGGTCAACCCAGCCTATGGTACATAGAAATAGTTTTCCTGGTACTGGTACTGGTAAGAGAATTATTAAAATCGGTTCAGTATTATTGTTCAAAAATTACTTTCTATAACATTATAGACTTTACGCCTTTATAATGTTAGTGTAGATATCGTATATAGCTATATTAGCTATGTTTGTTATTTTTTCACCGTAACTGCATGGACACGAATTTGGCACCCAATAAAACGGAATCGTCTATAACTTCCCCAATATTGACTTGTCTTTAAAAGCTGGGAAATAAAAGCTATCCAGGAATTGATTCAACTAAGTGTGTCCATCAACACGCGTGCTAAATGCTGCAATTCAATGTTGTAGTAAGTTTAACAGACACAACGTGCCAATCATTATATGTACGTATCTTTGTTATTGAATTAGGAGTTATAATAAGTTTATCATGATTTATAAAGTTAATATACGTGGCTTAGATTCATGTTTGTTCAATTGAAATAATAAGTTTCGCTCCCCCTTCGCACTAGGCGTATACAAAGCCAGACAAAAAGAACAAAATTTATTAAAGGCACTTTATTTCAGCAACTAGATAAATATCCAGCATGTTTTCGTGTCCCATTAACATTATTCAAACTGAACAGGAAACCCTGTAAGCATAACGCAGCGGAAGACCGTTTTAATTGAATTGGGAATAAACATGTTCCTTAGTAATTTATATTATTAAATTGTTTTGGGGGGCCATGTCCGTCTAAGATGAATAATTGAGAGCCAGTGAGCATTCTAGGTCTAGCGTGATAACATCTTCGACCACATCTTCACTGACCATCAAGTGAGATAGTGGTCAACGCTAGATCTATACCGTATAAAAAAAATAAAAAAATATTCGGTAAGTCTTGTTGATAATGGAACCGAGATTTTCCCGACGCTAACCGGGTTATTCTATTTCTTTACGGTAACTGGCACCCATTATAAATTGCAGCGAATTAAGCGCGAAGAAAATGAGAAGTCACGCGCAGTTCTATAAATCCTGCTTAACAAAGTTTAAATACGACTGTTGCAGCTTAGCCTCTATGTATTTTTTTCTTAAAATAATAAGAAAATACACGTCGTAACTGAAAAGTCTGTAATATGTTTCTGAAATCTTTAATGGTATATCTCGCCATAATACTACCTATGCTAATGGAACTTAAAGACTATTATAAATGGATTACATTACGAACGGAATCGGGGAATAAAATGAAAGCGGGTAAGTTCAGAATTACAGCAAGGTAAGTGCTGTATAAAATCAATAGAATGAAGGCGAGGCTATTTGGTACAATACCTCAGTTCAAGGTATAACCAGTATATTATTATGTACTGGCTATGCCCGGCGGTTTTATCCGCGTGGTGATGATGCTGAAAGCATAGCCTATGAGTTCTTTCGGACCTGAAGACCAAATTTATTGTAATTTTAAGACTTTCACGATTCGAACACATCGTTAATAAATGAATCGGGGCTTGATCGCGAGAAAAACATTTAGTAAGTTAAATAAAATCGGTTTCGTGCCAGTCGGACGGTCACCGTGGCGCAGTAGTTAGTGTCAGAGTTATGACTTCTGTGTCTCCGGGACCCTGGGTTCGAATCCCGGCAGGGGCAAACATTTGTGCGATGAGTGTAGATGTTTGTCCCGGGTCTTGAGTGTTTGTGTGCTGTGATTGTGTGTGTCCATGCCTCCCGCGACACGGAATCCTAGTGCGGGGGTCTGAGTGCGATAATAAAAAATAAAAAAAATAAAAAATACTTAATGTTTTCCTCGCGATCAAGCCCCGATTGATTTATTAACAATACCAAATTTGATCCAAATCCGTCCAGCCGTTTAAGCGTGAAGGAGTAACAAACATCCATACAAACTTTCGCGTTTATAATATTAGCAGGATTATGTGGCACCTTGTGGCTTCTTTGATCGATCATTCCAACAGTATTGGCTTTTGCCTTGATGGAGTTTTGATGAATATGCTCACAAAATAATTCAAAAAAGCTTTATATTACCGAAATATCAACATTTGAAATTCAAGTAATAACCTTAGTCGAGAATAGAAACCCTCAATCAATACAATGAAGGGCGACCCTTGTCATAAAATTGTACAAATTAAATAGCAGAAGGTTACTACCCTAGTCAAACGTCAATCGACCGTTCCCAATTGATTGGCAATATTAGAAATTGAACTGTCCAAAACTCATATTTAGAATATTGATTCAATTTTAACCCGCAAGATTTTTAATAATATCTGAAGCAGAAATCTGACAGGTACTCCTGTAAATAGTCCTCATTCGGCACCGAAATGCACCAAACGATACTTTCAGGATGGGGGTAGTAAGCAGCGCGAGTAGGTATCGGCCTTTCATTTTGCTCCAGTAGAGGCCGTTTCAATTTGGCACATGGAGAGCACTAGAGATGGGGTCCAGGGCGAATAGCAACCCGCAAATAGCATTTACGTACTCGTCCCGGTCCGCTTCACTCTCTAATGTACGTTGCAATCGTTGGCAACTATACTTTTTTAATAAGTTTACATCCGATACTTCGAATTTGAACCAAATTTAATACGAGTATCGTTGTGAACGTCGCGAGTTTACATTAGACCCGCGCTGGCGTTGACACGGGCACAGCGTGTTTAACTTGCGCGAACATGTATGTAATTACCTTATAATTAGTGTCCTGTCATTAAAACGGGAGAGTGCGCTCAGTGTAAATTAGGGTGCGTGAAATAGCCTACTTTGTCCGTGAACCGAATACGACGAGGGCTAATTCGTGATAAGGGAACGAGAGTGAGTTCAATAAAGGGGAGCAATATCACAGGGCGACCCACCCGACCCGCCGCGCCGCGGGTCGCCTTTTAAGGATAACATCCAGTTATCGCAAAGGTCTCCGTACTATTCCATTATTACCTTCCACACATAAAATGTAAAAGGTTAAAAACCAAACGTAAGAGATTAAATGAATTAACGGTAAGCGCACTACTGACACCTTATGAACACTGTATTTTGTAACAAACTTTATACGTCTACTTACCTCCGAGAGTTAGAGAGCGCGTTCCTTCATGTGTCTAACACCGCTATTAGAATTGAGGTTTAGTTTATGAGTTAGAATCCTTGTTTCACTTTACCATAGAAAATTAATTATTATAACTACATGCTACATCATCTAAACTCTGAGATGATGTAGCATGTAGTTATAATAATTAATTTTCTATGGTAAAGTGAAACAAGGATTCTAAGTAAGGTGGCACGTGGCAGGCAGCAGTCGTGATCTGACGATAAGGTGCAACTCGCCTTCTAATGGAACCAGCCGCGCACTAAAAGCGCGACTAACTGAACTAACGACGGCACCAACTGCCAGCCAACTTCGTTTACCTAAATTAAGGGCAACTCTGCCAAGTTAAACGACTTTAGTGGGTTTTTATATACCTCCTAATGGGAACCTGCGCATATAAACAGGCATATGCAGTTCCAACGTTGATAGTAAAATAAGGTTACTGCATGCGCCTTCAACACACTCACAAAAAAGTAAAAACCCAAGTGCAATAAAGAGAAGTCGTAACTGTAAACTTTTGGTCTACGACTCTTTAAATTGGGCAATAAACATGAAATTCACTTCGCTCTCGAATTTTATTAGAAAAGCTTTTCGTAAATCCAAAAAGTTCTTTTTATCGATACCTAATCATTAAGCGAGTTCCGCACGCCTAGTTGGAAAGTTTTCCCGACTTTCTAACACTATTCCTTCGGGGGTGTTGTGTAGTTTTACTCAAACTACTCCAGTACTGCATTCGTTCCTAGTTCCGGAGGGATAGGGGTTGCCATAGGGTGGTGAGTGGGAAATATCCATTAACGCTCTATTAAAAACTCGATTAGCCCCTAGTGCAATATAAAGCGAAGTTTACGAGGCGCAAAAGTAGGTACTGATCGAATTCAATGTTGACAACACACTTGGATCAGTGGGGTGTGGTGGACAAGTGGGGGTTAACAAACAAATTACAAACCCACAAGCACATAAGACGAATTGTTTACTGAATGATTATATTAGGACCATGCGTTATAATATTATATTGTATTTACCCTAAAGTATGCTGCGCTGTGCTGATGACCAGGGATGTTGAAATATTGTCATTTTGCAGATTTGAAGTAAAATACATATCTATTTTCTAGGGCAAATTAGGAACTGTAAGGTGCCCATTACATGCCCTGTATTATTTAATAGCGTAAAAGCTACGTCTTTTTTTTCTAAATAGCTACACGCCTCTGCTTCGCATAGGAGCTATTGACATTTCGTACGAAATTTTAATTAGGATTAAGCTATCAGAATAAATCTACACGGAGAAAACCATTTCACAATCTGTTTCGTGGTTTAAAAGAAGTTTATAGATAAACAGACAAACACAGAGGGCGACTTTCTTTTATACTATGTTTACATGTACATATACTTCATAATCAGAAAATCAAAATGTAAGAATACCTGATTGGAGCCAGGACCTGTGTATGCGGATTACTGTACATGGATATATGTTAATATTGAAGTTGATTAGGATGAATATTTTGTACCTATCTTAGTTGAAAGGCATCGAAAAAACTCTTTACAAATTAATAATCGATGTTATCTTCTTCGATATTGGTATATACATCGGTACTGGTGGCGCGACTTCGAGTGGTCGTAACTTCCGATTCATTTTACACTTCTTATTTCGAATATGGCTCGGAAGTTATAACAAAGATGGGAAACACAGCGACCGTAGAAGATTTGATTTTTGTGGAATCCCGCTCTCTTCTTTACTTCAGTTGGGTGTTTTGTTTCGTTATTTGCGCTTCGACTCTCTTGTATAACTTACGAGTATGAGTCTTTACTTTAGCACCTTTACAGCATTCGCAATACATAATTATAATGTGTTTCGAATTACGTCTAAAAAGTGATTAAAACTATAATATCGAAAATAATAACAAACAAAACCAGGAGCAATGCTTTCTAATCTGTGTTGGTTTTCATATGCGCTTTTAGGTTGTTGCTATATTGAATTGAATTTAATTGAGTTGAATATGTATTGAATTGAATTTTCTTGACTAATTAATTTTAATTTTAATTGTATTTAATTTAATTTAGCGTTATTGTAATTAATTTAATTTAGCTTTATTGTAATTTAATTTAATACTAATTTAATTTAATTTTATTCAATTGGTTATGTGTATGGGTCATAGTAACCTGAAATAAATGAATTTTATTATTTTATTTATTTATATTTTTAGTTTGACTGGCAGGTCAAACATTTGTGTGCATGAACATGTTTGTTTGACCTGTGTCTGGGTGTGTATATGTATATAAGTATATATCAGTCATCAGGTTACCATAGCACAGGCTCTGCCTAGTTTGGGACCTGAAGACCTTGTGTGAATGTAAATAAATAAAAAAAAACAATAAAATATATATATATATATATATATATATATATATATATATATATATATATATATTGACGTGTCTCTTTTCACACCATATCGCTGAAGTACATATATATAGTTTCCATATTATTTTCTAATCGTACAAAGTTTGTAAATGTTGAAAGCCAGCTAGCTTAATATGTACTCTGTCCCAAAACCTTAGTAGTAATAGTAATAGTAGTAGTAGTTTATGTAGTGTTGTGTAGTAGTTTATTTAAACAAAGGGGATAACAGTGCGAAAAATATATTTTGTAATGGTAGTTTACAAAATTTGACCAAAACAATATTCAAATACTTGTTTCTAGGTGTAATCTGCTCAATCCTCCTAATATTATAAATGCGAAAGTTTGTGTGTATGTGTGAAAGTGTGTATGAGTGTAGGTATGTGTGTATGTTTGTTACCTCTTCACGCTCAAACGGCTACACCGATTTCTATGAAATGTTGTACGGAGACAGCTTATACCCTGGATTAACATATAGTTCTATTTTCATCATCACCGTTTTTCATCACCACGCGGGTACAACCGCGGGGCGCAGCTAGTTTACAATAAATGTCAACAAAGCGGGCTTTGAATCGGACAATTTTTCAGAATTATCATAATGATTTATAATTTGATTTGTCAATTGCTAAAATTTCCATAATGTATTTTAATGTTTTATTTAAACTTGCTATAACTATCTTGCTTGTAGTTTGTCATGTTTATTTGTTAATCAGTAACATTATAACTTTTAAGAGGTATATGATAATACAACAAAATAGACCACAATCAACATGAAATAGATATAAACATATTTATCACTTGTGTAAAATGTTTTGGTCAACTGGCATGTCACTATGTCAGTGACCTCACGTGACATTTCTTTGTTTACAAAAAATATCTAAGATTTTGGAATAGGGTATAAATCTTATATTAATATATACATAACTCTCGATTTTTAGGAACAACTTACAATTCAGAATCACATATAGGCTTTTTAGTTAAATGATTGCAAATCGCCATCCGATTTGCTACTATAATGAGGTACCTACTAAGCGGCGGAAGTCTCCAGAGAGATTAAAGGCGAGTGTCAAAACGCCTTAATGTAAAGTAATTAAGTCATTTTGACACAAACGAGCACTAATGGAGAACGAGGCGGTAAAGATAGGGGGAGGGATGCCGCGGGGTTTCTCTAATGGCACTACTAACTAACTGTCGCCACAACGGGCCGTGGCTGACTGACTTTCCTCTTACTTCAAAGTAACTGCTCAATTTGAGCATAAAATACGAAATTAAAAATGGAAATTACTGAAATTTGGAAAAAAGTTGGCGATGAACTTAGATACTTTGCGTACTTTAGAAAACATTTTTTTATCGTATTTCTTTAATATTGAATATATTTCTTGAATTATCTAATATCACTAGTTATGGTAAAAGGTCAATAAGTCATTTTTATCTTATTCAAGAAAGAAACAAGGAAAAACTCGGTTCTATAAAGAGCTCTGGCAATGTAAAGTTCAAATAAGTGTGAACAGCGCGATAAGAAAAAAATATTATACAATTGAATTCGCATTTGTGCTGGTAGCGCAAACTTTTGCATGTTGATTTTTTTTAAATTCAACTCAAAATCTCAGATACGAATCTTATTGCACTATATTGTTTTTTCATATTTAAGATGATGTGATAAGATTATTTTGAGCACCGAATCGCACGCGTGTGCATTTTGCACACGTATAATGTATTGCAAGAAAATATTTTATATGCGATCATCCACGAAACAAGATTGTTAGAATAATGCTTCTGGTGAGCAATATGCAAATCCCAACTGCCTGCAAAAACTACGCAATTATAAAGCATTTAGGAAACATATGCCAACCGAACCTAACACTACGTGTTCGCCTCTGCAAAATACATCTTTAGAACATGATTTGATTCGTTGTATCGAGAATAATTCGTTATATATATACTATGTCTGCAGGGTACAGAAACGAGCTTTAAGGTATCTACGCTACATGTCCGAATCATCTCAGTATCTTTTTCCTATATCGGCATTCACCTCACATTATTTTCTCATCGCAGTGTACGTCATTCTGTCCTTCAAGATCACACCACACATATAAATTAAAGCTCTTATCTCCGCTATTAGAACATTATATATATCTTTCCTCAGTAAAAATCTTTACTGCGCGTAATTTGTATCTGTAATTTTGAAAATCCAAGAATTATGTGTTTCTGTATATCCACTTTTATTGTTTGACAACTATCTCATTCGACAGTCAGTGGCGATGTCAAAATTGGAATAACGCTACCTGGGGCCTTACTATCAGCCTTGTAAAATCCATTCAAGTTCCGAGCAGTTCTAAAACCTGGCTTAAACCGCGTAGTGAAAAGTCATACCATCACCACGGCATCACGCTCTATTAGGTGAATGGTTTGAACATTGATATCCTCAAAGGTGAACGGTTATTGTTGTCTCTGGCATGTTTAAGCCAGGTTTTAGAACTGCTCGGAACTTGAATGGATTTTACAAAGCTGATGGTAAGGCCCCCGAACACTGTGTGTTCGGTGACCGGTTTTCAAGCTTCAACCACTCACCAGACAGTGTTAGTTAAGACCCTACAACCATGATGTGGCTAAGCTAGCATTTTTTTACTGTTCAATACATACGTTTTATATACCTTGTACAGTCGGATAAGTGTAATAGTGGTATCAAAACTATATCCAGAAAAGCAATTGGAGAAATTCTATAAAATTTGTCACTGAGTGCCTAGTATCAAGATATTTTCTACACAGAAAATAAATAATACATAAGCATTTGAAGAACAGAAAGATTTATCTTCAAACATTTTTATCACTCGTTGATCTACGAAGTGGAACGAAATAAAAAGATTTATCTACAAAGTTATACCGAAACTGCTCGAAGAAAGCTCAAAGATAATATCAGAGAAAAAATTCGAAAAGAAAAGTAATTTCTGACCCGTCAAACATATCATAAGCAAACGTAGCTCCGACGAGATCGGGACGAAACGGATTTTTAACCCAACAAGAGTAAAAACTCGTATCACTGAACTAGGAAACGTGCTCTGCCATGTACAGGCTGATGTTTTTCAATTGAGAAATAAAATCATAGGTTTGTTATTATTTCACTTAATTACGGAGCGATACGAAACTTCAAATAATTACACACTCGAAAAAACTATGAAAACCGTCGAACAATAGTTAGGTTTGTAGATAAGTTATTGATATCTGAACAAATTACCAAAACCGCCGTTTAAAATGAGGTAATGCATTCGTCAGATAAACAAATTTATTTTGAACAGTTGGAACACACCCCACATATTTACGTCAAGATTTCCCGTTTGACAAAAAAAAAATGTTTTTAATTTCGATTTAGACTTGTTTTTAACTGACAATGTTTAAGTTTTCATTTCAGAATCACCTGCAATAAAAAGTTACCGAATGCTTCAAAGTCCTTACATATAGTATTCTTATATGACACCTATCTTACTACACCTACTGGTATTGGCTACGAAATTCACAAATGCCGTAGCGTAACCTTTATCATTCGCGCGTGGGCGCAACTGCATAATAGGACGGTCGGTATAGACCTATACGTAGGAGTCACAAAATGATGTGACTCCATAAGTTTTAGCTTTAAGATGTATAGAATATAAGTTTTATGGAAAAAAAAAAAATTAGGGGATAGAAAAATAATAATTTCAAAATAAAAAAAAAAGATGAAAAAGTTGTGGCATTAAAACAGCCACAGTTGTGTATAACAAAAAAAAAAAAAAAAAAAAAAAACCTTTATCATTCTTTCTCGCAAAAAGGTCAGTAAGTTATAATTTTAAAACTTCTAACAATTTATTTATCCATTCTTATATTATTCCATTTTCTTACTTCACAAATAAGACCGAGCTTTAGAAGTTTATCACGATGCTTACTAATAATAATTTATGAATCAGACAATATTTACAAGAATCGGATCCTAGGGCAGTCTACTCATTCTAAAGATCATTGTTGAGCAAAACTTGCGTTAAGTGAAATGTAATTTATTGTTGAGAAATAAATATCTTTAAACCGAAACTTGATAAGATGCTTGAAAATCGGACTAACGTAATTGCAGCACAACCTATATTTTTTTCTCTAAGTCCATATCGAAACAATTGATGGTACATACAAATAATACAGAATTTTCGCATAATATTTTTTTTTATTTTATTTATTTATTAACATTCACACAAGGTTTTCAGGTCCCAAACTAGGCAGAGCCTGTGCTATGGTAACCTGATGACTGATATATATACTTATATACATATACACACCCACACACAGGTCAAACAGACATGTTCATGCACACAAATGTTTGACCTGTCCGGGAATCGAACCCGGGACCAGCGGCTCAGAAGGCAGAGTGCTACCAATTGCGCCAACCGGCCAGTCATAATAAAATAACCTTTTAACATACATAGTTTTTCCTTATTTGAAAATTTTTGTGAGAGCGACGCAGTTCTTAGGGGTTTTGCTACTTCCCAAAGAAGTTAACCACAAACTCAATGGCTATGTCTAAATTTTAAGGGACACGAAAGGTTATCTAAAGGTTTTTTGAAAGACAATAAACAAATTAATTATTATTGTACTTACCTGGCTATAAAAATAATAATCGTTGGCTGTTTTTTATATGACCCACATATTTTAAGCACAACACGAAATCCTAACTTATTTGGCTCATATACTACTTATGAGTGAATAAAAACATATTTTAGCACCTTTTTGTAGCTTTTAATAAAGATTAGATCTATTTTTCCTATCTAAAACAATTACAATCTTTCATTCTCGCATGCTACTGTCAACATTAAATTAGTATATAACTTCTGAATATTCAGTAATACTTCTAGTAAAAATGTTCATTTCTATAAGGTTGATATAGCCATAACTCCATAGCTGTAACAGCGGATGGGTGTTTCAACTGCAGTAAAACAGCTAGCCTTATAAAACCTATAAACTAGTATCATACAGAATATTTCAAAATGAATAATGTTACCACACACAAAGTGTCACCCTGTACTCGCAGCGGTAGATAGGGTTCCTGACTCCATCCGTTCTCGAGCGCAGTACATCACCTCGTCCGCATATTAGCTGTCAACGAGCCCCAGCGATCCCCTCGCCCCGAATACGGCAAAATAAACAAATAGCAGCAGGACATCGCCCTATAATACACACCGAGCGCGCGTACCCGCCAAATGTTTTCGTGGGAAATGAGAAGACACCTTTTTGAATTACTATAGGACTGTATAGGGTGCAAATATTTGAAGGAAAAAATTCGGCTGCTAGTGGGACTTGAACCCACGACTACAGAAGGGGTCTACAGGTTCAAGTCCCACTAGCAGCCGAATTTTTTCCTTCAAATATTTGAACTGAAGTTCTGCCTAGCATAGCGTTAATGCGATACACAATAAAAATCTCTGTATAGGGTGTACAGGATTGGGATTAGTAATTCAATGGCAACTGACGGTTGTATATAGTATACAAAACTTTCATAATACACTTATCACTCTTCAAAATATGGAGATATCGAATCACTTAATATAATATGATAAAATCACTACACTCGTATAAAAAAAGATTATTCATAAATCGTGGATCTTTCAATTTCTAATAAGAGATTTATGGTCCTTGAATCTTTCTGTTGTTATAGTTACTTGACGACTTATTGAAACTACATGCAAGCTACGATTGAATTACAATTTCTATTTTTTATGTCTAACCTGTATCTCTGTATCTTTAACATAAAATATGCTAAGTTCTATAAGTTCGTCGGATCATATCAGTGGCCTTGGTACTTTTTAGATAATGCTTCTAATAAAACCCTTTGTTTACGAGAGCGAAAGGGTTACAGCAACCGTCAATTCAATAGGCGATCGGTTGGTCGGAATTTTTCATGGATTATATTCATAGTTTCAAACAGATAAAAGATTGTAATTGCTTCTTAAATAAATGTTGAGAAAACATTGATATTTGGTTTGATATTCTAAAATATAAGAAATTTTGTGAGTTGCTTTTATATTGCGGTTATATCTCTTTATTTATCACACTGACACTTATATTAACCGTTAAATTAAAAGTACACAAGTGTAGTAAAGGGGAATAAAATGGCCTTCATGGAAAATCTTCGCTTCTCCATTTCAACGTATATTTTATGTAACGTGACAAAAAAAAACAACCGGTTGCACTCCGGGAGTGCCGGCAGAGGTGAAAACTTGAACATTATTGATGATGACGTAAGGTAGCCTATGTGTTTGTTTGTAATTTTTAGACTTACGCGATTCGAACACATTGTTATTAAATGAAACGGGGCTTGATCACGAGAAAAAAATTTAGTAATTTATTTACCTCGACGTTTCGGCCAAGTTGCATTGGTCGTGGTCACGAGAAGACTGAAACGTCGAGGTAAATAAATTACTAAATGTTTTTCTCGCGATCAAGCCCCGTTTGATTTAATAACTATGTGTTTGTTATTCCGGGACCTGAAGTATCTAGGTACATACCAAATTGCATCCAAATCCGTTCAGCCATTTTCGCGTGATTGAGTAACAAACATCCATCCATCAAAACTTTCAGATTTATATTAGTGGGACACACAGAGTTAAGTAATTAACATGATGACGTTTTTTTGAAACAATGAAATCTTTCCTCTTTATAATATCGGCGTTTTGATAACCGAACTCAATAATACTTTTAACAAAATGACTTTATCAAATAAAACTACCAACAAACGAAAACGTTTCTTATTCGTAACCCGTTTAAGTTTAAATTTCAACGGCGGTCTACTCTCCCTCCGTCTTACGAATTCGATAACGTCACGTCCTGACGTTCTCACGATCGATGCGAGTTAAACATTTTTTCTCCATACAAAAGTGCACAACGCCCCTGAAGAAGTTTTCACTTCAAAAACAAAGAACAATTGACAGTAGACTCACCGTATCCGATTAGCAACAAGGAGCTCGGCGATGTCGCGTCCGAGTCGGGAGTAGGCCGACTCGACGATGACGAGCACTTTGGCGTCGATCCGCAGCCGCGCGTCCGACCGGTGGTCGCGCGCCGCTTGCTGCTGCGACACCAACAGCGAGCATTGCGACAGCGGTCGCGGAACCCGGTCGCGCCACACCAGACTGAGAAACAAACACATGTCACCAACAATGTGGAAAACACAACTGGCCTTCAGCTCTTACGTCTACACACTTAAACATTTACGTACGTGAGAAAGTAGCGCATTTGCTACACAAATAAATAGCATACAATATATCCAGTAACCAAATACCAAAATATAAGTAGATGAACTTGTTTGAAGTGCCTTATTTATCGTTGTTTCTATGAGATCAAAGTTATTTTTTTCAGTTTTAAGGAAACATGATATCAAGATGATCCTTCAAAAGCCTCTAATTAGCACCCACAATCAGTTTGAGATCAATCTATTGCTAGTGTCAGTTACCATTCAAACATTTTCGTCGGCAACACAATGGTAATAGAAAATCCCTTAGTAAAATTATAAACAGTGACGAGCAAGCACCGGAAGAAAAGTAAATAACGATTAGTTAGTCTTTTTATGGGTATAAAATTTTAATCTCCTAATTTTGAGATTTTAAAACTGCTTCTGATTTTTTGTAGTAAAATCAACCCTACCTTAAAACTATTAAGTAATACTACTTTTTATGTTATTACAATTATACTCAACTTTCATACTTAACGTTGGGTGGCTTTTCTAATTCTAAGGATTGCAGATATAAGGGTTTCTTAAGTTGAATTCGCACGCGTTTTTAAACACACAATAAGCTAATTATTTTCGTAAGGTTACTCTGTTTTCTTGTCGCCTGCCGGTTCAATTCACATATTCTAGTCACGTTTTGAAGAGATGCATAATTAATAAGTGTACGACATTTATGGGGTTAAGCGGTGTCTATGACTTTCCAGAGGCTCGCGGGTGTTTACAGGCAGAAAGTGCGGGTTAAATCCTGATACGTGTTGATTTAATATAAAATGTATAGCAAAAATGTACTTTACAGATGACCGTCGGGCTCAAAAAAAATATTACTTACACCTTTAGACTGTTTCATTATCTTTCTTTTGGTGTAAGAACACAGTTCAAGAGCATTTGTCGTTACCGATATAATTTTTGATAAATGAAAAATATCGTCACGCTAACAAATATTTTTAGTAATAAATTAGTAAACAAAATCAAACTTTGTTCAAACAGTATTAACCTTCATGAACTGTTCTCAGTTAGTAAGTATTTTTTTAAGTCTATTAAACATATAGGACTTCCAACAAAATAATCTGAGAAGACTCAAAATTTTCTATTTAACAAATGGTCAAGCCAAGAAGGAAAGTGTTCGACTGAGCTAAGCACGCTTAGAGCGAGCTTAGCTCAGTTAGCTTATTGATTTTTATGATTATTTTTGTGTGTATTTGGTAGATATGAGAACAAGGCCGTGAAGAATTTTTTACCCTTCACCCCCACCATCCATATTTTATGGCAAATTTTAGTATTTTCGTATGATGAACAAATATCCAAATAATTTGACCGTCGTTCATTGACGTGAAATAATTTACAAAAGGTGTCGCGTCACTTTGACATTTAGATAATTTATATATTATATGGCAGAACAACGTTTGCCAGGTCAACTAGTAGTCTACATAGGTATACATTATAAGCACGTTAGTACGTTTTCGCTTTTAAATGACATATAGTTGGTATACTTAAAAAATACTGGCGTTTAACTACGTTAAATATGTATTTGAGTACTTTAATTAAGTTTGAAAAATGTACGCTTTTATTACTATTAATTCGGCAAATCGCGCGCCTGTCATGAACATTTACGTACAGCTACAAAGAATAGTAAATTAGTATTGTTGTATATTAATTAGTAGAATATCTCAAATAGAATATTCTAATAACGATCTTGGAAATACTAGCAAGAGTCTACAAAATTCGAGAGATGAACAATTCCACGAAGGTAATAAAGTCGTCCAACCAATCCGTCTACCCCGCTCGAATCCCGAGCAATATCAATTTAGAAATGCGTACAAATAAATCAGGTAAGCAATTATATTTAATAATACCATCAGGCTACTGAGTAACCTAATAATACTATTAAGAAGAAAATCAATCAAAGGCTGCCAAAGTTAAAGCCGCGTTCCGTGGAGCCACATCAAAGAGCCATTAAGGTTTATCTCAATAGCGTAAAATAAATAAAGGCAGGAATTTGTGGAAATATTTTATACGTAGGCGGTGGAGGTCCCGTGAACCGCGGTAGAGACTTGCGGCCCCTTTGCTTTAATGAAAGCCACGCCTACATTAACGAGAGGAAACTTTAACGGCCAGCTGAAAAGACATATTGGGGCA
This sequence comes from Apeira syringaria, assembly GCA_934044485.1. NCBI lineage: Eukaryota > Metazoa > Arthropoda > Insecta > Lepidoptera > Geometridae > Apeira > Apeira syringaria. The sequence continues at coordinate 5,348,729 of OW203665.1, read as the reverse complement.
AACACGCCGCTTATTTACGGTACCCGCGCGCCCACTAATAGTGCCCGCGAATGCTTTTATAATGGTCCAAGTATTTAACTACGAATTTGAAGTTGAATGAGCGCAGGGAGCAAGGCTCTCGATTTACTTGTATAATATACAATACAACGCATACGACTAGACACTTGAACTACGTATTAAGGATTCGTTTATCACTCAATTAACCCAACCCGTAGTATGACGATGCACTTTTTAAGTTATAGGTACATAAAGTTATGTAATTCATAAAGTATTAGGCCGTAACAAATAAATGTATCGACTGGATTATGATTATATAGTCTGAACCTTATATTCTTTAGTATTTAGTATTTAGTTTAGTTTAGTTTTTTTTTTTTTTTTTTTTAAATCTATTAAAATAATAATGACATCTTTTAATGAAATAACTCACCCATAAATGAACTCGGGTCATTTTTACATGTTGCTTTTGTAATTTTTGGCCTTTAAATGAATTTGAAAATAATAACAAGCAGACGTTTGACCACTATCTTACCTACCTAATGTTAAGTGATGTGTCTATGCAGAACCACAATTTCAGACAATGATTAAATAAATATATTAGGGTATAAAAATAAAAAAATAAAAAAAATAAAAAAATAAAAAAAAAAATTAAAAAAAAAAATTTATTCTCTTTGTATTGTAAATTGATGGCCATCCTTTTAAATGTTACTCCACATTGTGGCAGTGGCCATCAATAGTAGGCTAGATACTGCTCGCTCACTTTTCTACGCAAGCTGTCTTCCCCTATAATTATAGTGACACTTATCATTTGCTTTACTATAGCATTATTTTAGTTTCTTGTATCAGTGTACATTATGTTGGGGTTCAAATAAATAAATAAATAAATAAATAAATAATTAGTTATGTAAGTGTGCTTTTGCTAACTTGAATCAGCTTCAATTGTTAATAAAAAATATATTTTGTAATTTAAAAAAAATATTATTTGAACAATGGGTACATTTTTAATATATTAGTACAAGGATCAATGACGGTTCCAGTTGATAATAAATAGAGGGGGAAGGCAGAAACCCCATCCTTCCAATTGCTACGATCCCGACATACTTCCTTTGCTTCATCCACGCTCATCAGAACTTTCATGCAAGAGCGTCGGTTTAGAGTACCTATGCTCTTGACCTTGGGCTTTCTTAGCAGGCATACAGTCGTACCTACTAGTTGATAAATCACTAAATAAATTTATGAAGCGATGATAGCTCAGCCGGTGGAGCGTCGCCTGTCAAACTGACGGACACTGGTTCGATCCCCAACAACAGCTTGAGCTTCCGGTGAAGGTAACACCGTTATCAAATTCTCAGCATGGTGGTAGGGTACTTTCGAATACCCGCCTGGCTAGCCACCACCCTCAAGTTTGAAAAACTGTCACCAAACACATAGTGTGTTCAGGCCGCAGTCCTTGATAGCCATTGAGTATTCTAGACCTAGCGTGATAACATCTTCGACCACATCATCACTGACCATCAAGTGAGATAGTGGTCAAACGCTAGATCTATACAGTATTAAAAAAAAGTAAATAAATACATTACTGTGATAACCCTAACCGGATTCAACATTTCATAACTTTGGAATTGAGCTATTAGTAAATAAATGGCCACAAGACAATATGCGTTTAAATCAGAGGGTTGGGGCGCGTTCGCGAAACTGCTTTCATTAATTAGTCAGAACACAAGTTTCGCTATAAATTGCGAAACTTGCCGCCTCTGCCGCTCATCTCGGTGGGGCGCAATTTTAAGCAGATAAAATAAAACATTACGGCCGGTAGCTAAACGATATTAACTCTTATTACACTAAATCACGGTATAAATTATAAGTATCTACTCTAAAATATTTTACACCCAGTCGTTTTTGAACTGTGAAAGAAAGACGCCCAGCGGGACGCTAAACGCCTTTAATACTTCCGCTTGGCAATTTCCTTCTAATATTAACTGTCAATTCAGCGAGTAACGAATCCTTTGATATTAAAATAAAAAAGATGTAGGTAAACAGTTCAAGTCGCTTGTGATGTCGCTTGCCTTTTAGTTGAGTGAGCTGGGAAAGGACCCCAGAAAATGAGTTGCCTGAACTACGAGTACTTACCTTCACAAAAAAAGATATAAATGAAATATGAGTTTATATGCAAACAATTTACTCGTGCCTGAACGTCGAAAATATTACGATCAGCGACAATTTTTTTTTTTTTGCAAATCGCATTGTATTAGTTGTACCTATCTATTGTACCGTTTTGATTTAGGAATATATCGCTTGTTTACAAATAGATAATTGAAAAAGAGGATTTTCTTAAGATATCTTTATCAGTCGTTTAGATGACTCTGTAACATGTTTGATCTGTGGCACTGCCATGACATCATTTACTCGCGATTACTAAAGTAGATAAAATGCAATTAAATATTAAGGTCGTTGGTAAGTGAAACAAGACGCTTAATGCAAACAAAATGTTATTGAATAACGCACGCGCTGCTATACATAGCTTTTATGTCTAGGACATCAGACATAAACATAAAACTTTCAACATTTTTAATATAAACATATCGAAGAAAATCAAACATTTATAAAGATTCCTAATTCAAATTGAAGATGCAGTTTTCATGTTGTTTCTTATTTATTTATTTGATGTGTTGTTGTGAGTAGGTTTCAATCAATATATAACATATCTAGGAGATTTTCTAGAAGATACAAAACGAATACAAACAATAGAAATACAAATACATTCCTAATATAAAAAAATATTGTGTAACACGGGATACGCACCATAATTTTGTTTTTGATTGATTAAACAATATTTTTATTATGAAAAACCATTAAATTTTTAAAAAATACATTCCTTATTTACATCCCCTCAGATGTAAATAAGAAAGAAATGAATTGGGACGGCTAGTGCGGTGTTTTTTTTTTTTTTTTTTTTTTTTATTGGGAATAGGCAAGCGTTTGACCACTATCTATTTTTTATATATTAGTTTATTATAGCTTAGATGGCGACGGGACGGTTTTATGTAGCCGTGCGTTCAAATCCATCTATTACACGAATATAATTTTCAAAGATTTGAAAGTAAGTTCCGCCAAGAATGATCTTAATGCAATGAACCATAAAACTCTTTAAAAAAAATACGTTTTATCATGATCACTTCTAAGTTCAAATAATGATGATGCATCCGCAATCAACAAAGCCATTTCCGAGAAATATAGTTATTTTTAGCAACAATATACTAAGTTTTTAACTAAATAGAAATCTGCAACCAAAGAGTTCACTATTCAGCACATATATACATTTTGCCAGCTTACACTCAAACAAACTGCAGAGCCATTAATACGTATTAATATAAAATATATCGCGTTCTGTTTGTGCTTCGTGGAAATAAAAACGTCGATTCACAACTAATCCCAATAAATAACAGCGCGATCGCATCGATGCGAGTTGTTCGAGAGCGATAATTTCATAATATTATAAATTCATATCAGAGAACTGTTTGCTCCTGATAGAACGTAAATTGGATTTTATGCGAAATAATCTATATTAAATAACTATAGTGGTATATGAGTCATATACCACTGTAGTCATTATCTAGTTTAAGTCCGCGTTGAACCACGTCACATGTTGGTATGAGCGACGATGTGATTAAGATGAAGGAGACTTAGAACGTAGTACCTTTATCTGCCTTCGTGTATTGTGCCAGTTCACTGAGAAACTTTTGCGAAAAAATGTTTATTGTATGAATGAAGTAAAAGTTTAAATTTATAATTTATGAGAAAATATAGAAAACACATAAACTTTGCTCAAACATTTACCCAAAAACATTTACAGAACTAATCTTATGTGTTTTTATAAAAAGGTCCCTAAGTAAATGTAATTATTTAAAACTAGAAGTGCCTCCATAATATTTTCACACGATGATATTTTACGATTTCAAATAAAACCTTGATACCTAAACTTTAAATCACATTTTATAACCGACTTAAAAATGAGAAGGTTCTCAATTCGTCTGTATTTGTATTTCTGTGCAACACCTTAGACCGCGTCGTTGCTTAACGTCAGGAACATTTTTATGTGACCCGATTTTCATGGATTTTATTTTGAAAGCTGGCGCTTCTCTTGTGGTCCCATTTGAATCTGATCAAGATCTGATCAGTAGTTTTTGAGTTATGTTTAATAATGCGCATTTGATTGACTTCGACTACACTGATGTTCTCATAAAAATAAAACTTTTACAATCTTTCACTGAGTAGTGGAAGTCGATCTACGTTACTTTTGATGAAGCAACCCTTCTAGCAACCGTGTGTCGAAGGTTCAGATAATTCAATCAATTGAAGCGCGCCAACTTTAATTAAAGTCAATGAAGAGGGTTGCCCGTAGACAGCTATTATACTAAAAATAACTTTTCATCCAGCTTATCATAATGAGTGGTCAGGACGCGTTCTGAATATTTTACAAGAGTTATTATTATATATATTATTATATTAGTTATATATATAATAATTATTTTATTATTCACGTGATAATAGTGTCGAAGACGCACAACCTCACCGATATGCTCAGAAGTAGAATATGGTCAGATATTTAAGTACTCGCCATTTGTCTGGGCGCGTAGCTTAAGAATTAACGTCATTTCTTAAGACTGAAAGGCCTAAGATACAGTTTATTTATCTAGATTTTTAAACGTTTACCTATGTGTGTAAAAACACACGCCTTTACGTCACCGAACTAATTTAATTTTTATCAAAACTTTATCGCACCTATTAAATCCATATGTCCTTCAATATCCGGATTCATGGATACTCCAGGAGATCAGAGGCGTATATAGGATGTTAAATAATTAATATATATATCATAATAACACATTTAGAGAGACAGAAAGAGTGGAATCTGTGATGCTCACCTTGCTAAAGGTACTGTGACGTAATATGTATAGAAGAATATTGTGAGGACGGTAAGCACCATGACGCCGGCGACGCATTTCTTGACGTTAACACGGCCGGCAAGCCAGTAGCAACACCGCTGCGCTGGCGACTTGTGCGCGTGCGCGAACTCGCCCACACCATTCTCCAGCAGCGGCGCCCGCGCACTCCACCCCTCTCCCGTCATCCTTAATATCTATCACTATATTTACACAAAAACACTTAGGCCTCTAAAGGAGTCGCGGAGTCTCTATCTGGGCACCGTAACGGCTGCGTTAGTCCTTGGCGGTGACGTTTTCTGTCGCCACTTGCCGTGTTTCCACATCTCATACGAGTGCGGTGGGGTGCGTGGGTGCGCGTGCGGTGGCGGGGCGGCCATCGCTAGCCGACAATCGCGTCCGTTCCCGGGTTAAAGAGGCCGCGGACGCAAGCTGGCGGGTTGTGCTCATCACGGCGACTGCGTGCTCTCCCTGTGTAGAGCTCACGGCATCCGCGTGCGACTCCGGCCGACGTCGACCACGTCGCCTTCTTCTGTCATCGGTAACGTCTGGAACAATACAAATAAACATATTCTAAATACATATCTATATTCAAAGTAAGCATTTAGTTTTGTTTCTGTCAGATCACTAATCACAAGAATCTAACAGATTTGTACTTCTCTAGGCTGTGATGTTTCATTGACATTTGACATTACATTTTACCCTTCATTTAAGAGAACATATAATATAAACGTGCAGACATCCATACCGACCAACATACTCACATATCAAGTTAACATTAATTAATTCATTGAATACGTGAATTGTAATATAATACACCAGTGTAAAAAAATGAAGAAACGTATGTCTCTGAGAAGTTTGAGGTTAAAAATATTTTTTTTTTACCCCCAGAGACATTTGGTAAGTTCGTCGGCTCCGTAGTAAACATTCTCCATCGGCAGTCTGGCCCAATAAATTCTCCCTTGATGGTATTTTAATGTAGACTTACGTCGGAATACTTCTTTAGCGACCGAAACAAATCCATTCAGCCGTCAAATTGAACGAACAATCCTCAAAATTCTGAATTTAATTTGATCAGAAAGTTAAGTAATGAATGCGAAATCCGATTTGGACTACAATGAAACGTTTCAGACCCGTGCACCGCCAACATTATTGAAATTTATTAAATTCCTCTTTGCCGATACTTCCTAGAACGGCTTCGAAAAGAAACTTCAAACTGTTTTAATGACATTAATATATCATAAAAACCTATTGACACTGTTGTTGACTGATCAATTGAAGAGAAACAGAAGTAAGAACAAACAAGTGATATTGTCACAACGAAAATGATTCGTTTATTTGCAAGTTAAGGGTATAACAAGTGTCGATGACATTACAGAGGCTCGCGGGTGCTTTTTTATAGTTTATAGATATACCGTTTGGCCACTATCTCGCTTGATGGTCAGTGACGAAGTGGTCGAGATGTAATCACGCTAGACCTAGAATGTTTATGCTTACAGGCAGAAGGGGCGGGACAATTCCTGATGCTTGTTGATTTAAAATATTTCAAAAATGTAGGTACTTTAAAAATCACTAAGGGCATAATAAAATTACAATTTTTAACATTAATTTTTTAAATTCCATCTTCTAGTGTAAGACACAGTTCAAGCGCATTTATGTCACCGCAAGAATTTTACATAAAGGTAGAATATGGTCACTCTTTATAACATTGTTCCTTAATAAAATAGCAAATTAAATCAAACCTTGTTTAATTAGAATTTACATTCATGAATTGTTATCATAAGTAGTATTTTAATGTTTATTAAACATGTAGGACTTTCAACAAAATAAGCTGTAAGACTTAAAATTGTGTATTTAGCAAATAGTACAGCCTAGGATTTTTTTTGCGACAATTCCATCTATCGTAGATACTGACGAGCACAATAGCAAAATGCCGAATAGCAAAACGAGTATTATTTTATAGAATAATCCGCAAAAAAGGAAAAAATCATAATCGAACCAGAGTAATCCTGCTTCTGCGGCGCCCATTGTCCGAAATAATGCTGTTAACCATAACGAAAATTCTTGCTCAAAATTGTTACATAGCGGACTATTCAGTATACGAGTACATATATTTTAATACTACCTACTAGAGGGGAAGCAGTTTTATTATGTTATTATGAAAACATAAAAAGTATACAAAGGATATACACAAAAGAGTACAAAGATCCGTAAGTTTTTTTAGCAGTAGAGAGAGTAAGCTGGCGAAGCGAGTCTGTGGAACGCAAACGCGTACGGAATCCGAGATTGTGCGACCCTCTGAATATTAACTAGTAGATGACCCGCTCGTAACCGGGCCACGAATCTACAAGGCTACTCGAAAGGTTAATTCAAACTGCTCACTGTCGGAACGTGCTTTATTCCTCCGTCCGAGATAAAATCGCAGGGATAGAATGAAAATTGAAAAAGAAGCAACCTCATTTGTTACATTCAGAGCTTTTACTTCACATGCGTAACATGTTAAGCCAAATAGACCGGAGAGAAAATGCGAATAGGTATATACTGGTACCTAAACTCATTCCGAAATTATTTATTCAATGGAAACTTCGCGGGCTTTTTGAAACATGTCTATTAATAACCATTTTCTTTTTATAACTCTGTCACCGCGTTTCAGAATAGAGGGCACTCTAGGACACAAGTGCCTAGGAAACACTAGAGCAAGCGCTGTTTTTACAAAAAACTTGCTTTTATTACCGACTTTATCTAACATCCTGTAAGATGTAGGTAATTTAAAAATACAACGGTCCATAGAAATCCGGACCGCCCGGTTGTTTAGTGGGTCTATGGACAGGACGGTATTCTAGTCTTCTTAGGTATATATTGTACCTACAATTTACAACTGTTTAATGTTTTCACTAACCATATTTTACAGGAATTGTATTTTTTTTCAATTAGCGTTATAAAACAGTTCCTTCCAACATCTTTACTTGTCAAGACTGGAACGTGATGCAGTTATGGCATGGTTCTCTGATAAAACAACTATCTATTAGCTACACGTCTGGCGTTGCCGAATCTCGTCCTTCATTAGCTTTATTAATTCTTATTTTTCGTTTTGACTCGCAGGTTACCTGTTTTTATGACCATATAGTATAGACCATATATACTTTATGAAAGAGATTTCGTATATTTAAAGTTTTGACTTTTGATAATAATATTTAATCTTTATTGACACAATTAGTAGACATATTGAGTTGCGAAAATAATACAATTGTTTCCTTAATAAATAATGAACCATATATAAAGAACAATGCATAAATAAAATAAACTTTCAGAGAGAACGGTAAACATTTTCTATGGGTATCAGTATCTACCAAGTTTTCTTTTCTCTTCACATATTAACAACCAACATCAGTTATAAGCATTCAAGGGAGAATTATTATCAGCCGATATCAATTTATCGGGGAAAATGGTGCTAATATTTTTTTTTATTCAGCCTGTTATTGTTGAATACTTAAATAAATGTATAAAAAAGTGCAACACGAACTTATGGCAACACTCAAAATATTATAGTTCAATCACTCAATTGAATGTCTGCGCTTGAGTATTGAGCTTTGTTTATCAATTAGGCAAAGATAAAGGCGCTAAAAAATAACAAAATAAACATACACATCTTCCGGCGTAATGAAGCCCTTATAAATGCGGGTAAACTATATAATTAATTAGATAATAGAGAATAAAAAAACCTATTTTTTTATCATACTTTTTTTAAAGAATTCAACCAAAACAAATGTTTCTTCTCTCGAATAAAAATAATATACAAATAATTCCTTAAATGATGGAGTTATGATGTAAGAAACATACAACAAAAATTTAGAAAAAGAGAGACAAAATTTACAAACTTCAAAAAAGGAGGAGGTTCTCAATTCGACCTGTATGTTTTTTTAAAATAAATTAGACATGAAACTATGCACTACGTCACGTTCAGCTAACTAAATAAATTCGCGTACGGTTCACAAACCTATTCGTGAAATGCAATGTTACGGATGTGATCGACTAATTTTATTGAAACTGTGTATATTTGTTAACATTTCTCGTGCTTGATAAAACACAGAACGGGCTCGTAAAATTTGTTCTAGCGTTTAAATCTAAAAATATCACTGTATTCAGCTTGCACACAGAGTGTTACGTATATGTATATATATATATATATATATATATATATATATATATATATCTACGATCACATAAAATAAATGAGTAATACACATGAGAGAGCATATATATTTCCAAGTATCTAAGTATATTCAATTAAAAATATTTCTGTAATAAAAAATAGTTGCATCAGAGTGATGTTTTCGCGATCAGATCTTGATATCAAATAAATATTGCATGGTAGTATGTACTTTCGAATTCCCGCCTAATAGCTCACTACCACCCTCATGTTTTAAAAACTGTCACCAAACACATAGGGTGTTCAGGCAGCAGTCCTTGAGAGCCCTCAAGCATTCTAAGTCTGGATAACATCTTCGACCTCATCGTTACTGACCATCAAGAGATACAGTAATAAATAGATCTAGATTAGTATAAAAAAAAGATCGGATAAACAAATGAGGATAAAATTTTACACCGAGATAGATTATATGGTCAGGAACAGCACATAGACAACTTTTATTCCGAAAATGTAGAGTTCGCATGTGGTAACAGGAAAACCGTATCGTAGTCGACGCGAATAAAATTGAAGGGGAAAACCAAGTATTATTATATTAAACAAAGCCAAAAAAACCCTCTGAGAGCTACAACATGCTGGTGAAACTAAGAGTCATGCAATGACAATGACAAGCAATTTTAATTGTCAATCTTTGAAGAAGAATACTTCTTCTATAAGCCTAAAATATATCTAGTAATGTATTAATCCCATTACGAGACCGTAAACGACCCCGAGTTAGGATAAGTTCCCGTGCTGGAACGCTTAATGGCCGAAAACAATTAATAGAGTAACCCGGAGACCTTTCCACATCAAATAGTAATTGGAATGACCTATCAGCGATTAGAATGGGACTTTACGCTGTGGTTTTCCATAAATCTTCCATGATTTTACGACCAGTAATAAGATAATAACGAACCAACATTTTACACTGAAAACAATTTTGTTAAATTATTTATAGATCTTTCACAATATTTATTTTTATCAAATCAATTATCCGGCTGTTAAAAATACAGTCATCGCTATATGGAAGCGTGCCTTCAATTATGTAGCTATTTTTTTTTTTAATATTCAATAACATTTATACGAGGTCTTCAGGTCCCAAACTAGGCAGAGCCTGTGCTATGGTAACCTGATGACTGATATATATACTTATATACAGGTCAAACAGACACGTTCATGCACACAAATGTTTGACCTGTCCGGGAATCGAACCCGGGACCAGCGGCTCAGAAGGCAGAGTGCTACCAACTGCGCCAACCGGCTAGTCTAAACAGTTGAAGTTGAACAGTTGAAACAGAACCAGAAACATTCTTTTTTTTAATGCTAGTCAATAATTCGTATCTGTAAATTTAATAACAGTTTTCAGAGAAACCTTTTGTTTGTGGCAAACGAGGAGTTACTTCACTTTTTAAATTAATGAAGTAGACAACAAAAATCCACGTTAGCAGTATTGAACTGATCTGATGCGTAGGTCATTAGCATACACATAACAGTAAAGAAGAAAAGTAATAGATGATGAACTGTTTCCCTCCATGGCCTACTTCTTATCATATCTTATCGTTTTTATTGAAATAAAAATTGTCTTCGTTCTCTTATTTAAAAACCTTAGTACTTACATAATGTATCAACCCAAAAGTTGAGTGATAACGCGTACGTAATCCTTGTTCGCAAGTTGGTAGAGCACGGCAGTCGCGATAGCATCTCACCGTTATATCGGATCATAAGACAATGCCCTCACGGCAGAGACGAATAAGGGACAAACTTATTATAACTTTGCTCGTTCACCACACCTCGTCGTCACGGACCCCTTAGGAAACCCGCATAATAATGTCCCCGTCGACATCAAACTTCTATAATGTAAGGATCAGCCGCCTGAAATATAGGGTCTTGTGAATCAGACGAGTGACACCGACAATGACGTAGGTCCGTCGAATGCCATTTAATGTTTTCCAAGTGGACGTTTGGGTATTACATTCGTTCTGCGGTCGAATAACACTGACATCTGTGACAGCTCTTTGGAAGGAAACATTTCCAATATGAATTTCATTTACCGAATCGACTGGTAGGTGTAGCTTGATAAGGTTAACATTTGTTCCCTAAAATATTGTATATAAATATTTATGTAAGTGGGGTACATAAGTACATATGATACGAAAATGAAATCCTATCCTACTTCCTATTAATATTATAAATGCGAAAGTTTGTATGTGTATGTTTGTTACTTCGTCACACTTAAACGGCTACACCGATTTCGATGAAATTTGGTATTGAGATAGCTTGTACCTTGAATTAGCACATAGGCTTATTTTCATAATCACCACGCGGGTACAACCATGTGGCGCAGCTAGTCAACAATATTCTTACGTCACATAGCTAGTTGAAGTTTTCCCTGTGATGTTTTAATACAGGCCATTAGGGCTACAGGAAGGAGCCGGGACCCACAATCCACCCGCATATTTGGTAAAGATTAATTGCCCCTAACATCATCTGTCAACCCTGGGTACATTCCGCGGACATTCCGTTTCGTGAACAAATAGCTCCACATATCCGTCTTGTAACACGTAATAATTTGTTCACTTTATTGTCTAACATTTGTAAATAAGAAACACGACATTTCCGCTGCCAGAATAGGCAAGGTTTATCTTATTGTGAATTACCAAATAAAGTTACCTTTAAGCATGAATTCAGCTAAGTGGGAATTCATATTTTTTATTATTTATTACATTTATTAATTAAATACTTGAGCCCTGTTGAAATCGACATTGTCAAAGTTGTAATAAAAAAAATTGGTTGTCTGTAAAGTCGGTTTACGGACGATAGATTTACGTGATAACGTCATAATCATTTATGACTTTGACTTTGATTATTTTATGTAATACAAAACTCAGGTGGAACGTTACGCGGAACGTTACTATTTTTCATTTTGGCATTCATCAATTTATAAAACGTTATCACGTCAATAAAAATGCACGGATTATGCCAGATTTATGGCATTGGCGGCCATTTGGTATCTAGTTCGCGACTATAATTATAATATAATATTTATATAATATATTATAATCATTATCAACTAATTTTGTCAGGTTTGATTTGAGTTTGACGTCCTTTTCTGGTGTTTGCATGCTTATGCAGTTATATCTATTTTAACTTATAATAGCGAGCTGACTAAGGCCCGTAATATCAATAGAAGCTTATAATCTAAGTTTAAACCTTCTCTGTCGATTATTACGTAATATCAAATATGTTTAATCTTCGGTGATGTAATGACATATGCCTCCTTCATTTAACTGCATTTGATATGATCCCCATACAACAGCATTACGTGCGCTAACAACCCATAACACTCCAAATCACTATCACATATACCAATTCATTTACATTGTATATGAGCAACAGTGAGTATTGATACCTCTATACTAAGCAAAATGCTCCAAACAACGGCCTGATATGGCCCCGAAAGACTACTCGTTTATCCAAAAATGACTCAAAAAATAATTCGGAACTGTCGACTCTTCACAATATATGTAAGTACTAGAAAACGAGGACAGCGCTGCAAGATTAACTGCAAATACGACGGGACAGTTACATAGCCTCCCAGTGCACTAGGATAGTAGCAACATGGCTATAAATCCTGATCAAAAACCCAATAATTTCCTTCATCCTTCTCAGCAGATGGAATGTGGGCTATCAAACTTTAACCTTCCCAATATTTCCAAATTTCCCGATAGCATTGTTCAATAAGAACAAGTAGAGAAATCCAATTAGCATATAGTTCAGCACAGTTCAACTGGAAGCACGCTTCCATGGTGAAATAGGGCATGCCGTATCATAATTTATTTGCCGAATCTCCTTTACCTGGTTGCTGGCCGTTTCATTTGCTAAATGCAAGCTGCCAGCGAGCAACAATCGAGCACTAATTGTGATGCTACTAATTTGCATTGGCGCGACGGGCCTCACCTGTACTTCTATGAAGTTAAACGTGTACGCGGAATTAACACTATATATTTTATAATTGATATCATTTTGATGTGGGTTTTTCTACAAAGTAGCGCTTTGGATATTAAAACTTTTCCATACACGTCATTACAATTTGAGGCGTGGGACCATCACAGTTGGATATAAGCCTCCCTTAATTATCTACAAACACCGGTTGGTTGCAACCAGGACGCAGCTCTTTTCTATTTTTCTCAGGTATTCGCTACTTTGTCGTCAGCTCTGCCCGGGAGCTTTCCACAACCATCGGCAATCAGCTTATCATGTTGTTATGTTAATCCACTGGCTGGACTATATCAGTGGCATTTTTACGGATCTTCTCATTTAACCTCGTAGGGAAGAAAACAACTAGCTTTACTAGTTTACATATTTTTAAGCCTATAGTCAGATGTAGAGTTCCGATGTTATAATTTCATCAATATAAGATATTCAAAAGACTTTCGTTTTAAACCATGCACCGAAAGATGTCGGTTTGACGGTTGCCTTGCCTTAGTGGTCGGTCATGACTTCTAGGTCTACCTGGCCCTAGGTTCGAATCCCGGCAGGGGCAAACATTTGTGCGATGAGTGTGGGTGTTTGTCCCGGGTCTTGAATAATTGTGTTTGTCGTTTCTCCCGTGAACACAGGGAATCCTAGTGCAGATGTTTGAGTGTGATAAATAAATAAATACAAATATTTGTTAATACCTATGTATGCCATTTTAATGTCATAAAGGTTGTTCATCAATCAAATAGCAGTATAGTTTCATCATCTTTTCCGAGTATGTGTAATTTCGATGTTACATAAAGCGGAAGTTATTGCAAATAAGAACTCATTTGGCTTAAAAATATCGTATTTAATAACTCGTATATAGGAAGACGAAACATTTCAGTATTGTAGTGTTAAGTACTGTAAAACAGCAATAAAGGCTTATTTTATTTATTTATTTATATATAGGAAGACTGCATGCATTTTATAAGCATAATTTACATATTGGAAACGGTTAATTTAACTTTAGCTCCATTCTCGAAGCTTCAAATACTCATTATACACAACATACACTGAAACTTCTCTCGTACTTGTAGTTGTATCGAATTGATGAAAAGCAATCAATCGTCAATGTATATCGATTAGAGGGTAAGTAATAACCGATGCTCGTTTGCAATGGAATGCGTCCGGCTGCAAACAGGTATCTCCAATTAACAGAACATTTGAACCATTAAATACTTGTCACTGATGAACGCTCGGTCGTGAATAATTAGAAGATTCACTTAGCGAAAGCGTACATCCGTGTCCGCAATCCGCGTGCATAACTAACTCTAAATAGGAATATGAAACGCTGTTTACTACAATCTGTTTGTGACATTTTTACCACAAACTGCATTGCTTGCATTATATTATGCAAGTGGCTCCGGCTTTACTAGATTACAGTAAATTTATGCAAGACATTATCCGAGGACAGCGGCATCGCATAACAACGCCTTCAGCGTCCGAGCGCACAGCCTCGTCGCCGCCTTTATGAAAACCCTCGCTGTGATATATGGTCGTACTCCGACACGATATTGCCTCCCCGAACATGTTTTATATGCATTATCATATTTTAATGGCATCACGGAGGCAGGTCTAAGTGTAATCGCTTCGTATTATAAGTAAATATAATGGTTGTTTTCCGCTAATGAGAACGCGGGCGCGGGACGTGGTCGCGCGATAATCTCCCGACCATTAGGCCCGACCACTCGCTCGCAAATCGTCCGCATATTTTGCCCAAGATTAATTGTTCTCGAATATCATCTATCACGGTGAGCTCTCTCGTGACCGTCGCCGGCAGTGCGTACGACGTTTTATTCGAAGCACAATGGCTCCCTAGAGCGCCGCAGTTGAGGTAATTAAATTTTTGTTGGGATATAATGACACCGCTCGGAGAAAACACGTAAAATATTTCTGCAACGTGAAGGACAATAATTGTTTTTATTTTAAAGGCTTCTTAATGTACGGACGAAGATATATAAAAAATTATAGAGCGTTAGTGGAGTTTGCCATAAAAAAATCTGAATAGGTACTGAGTCAAATATTTCCGTGAAAAACACAATTTTGTACAGGTACTTATAGTTCTGTTATTTTTACACCATTTCATGGCCAATATGAGTATTAAATTGTAATGTCGGACCTCAAGCCCAAGATTTACGGAAAAGGTTGCGTCATAATCATAGTAAAAATCATAATAAAATTTAAACATTTTAAATGCTTATTATGATCAAAGACATTAGTGTGATTACAGTCTACCGAAAGATAAATCCGTAGTTAAAAATACCCTTCGTCGAGTTTATTGCGCAACGGACAAGAACAAATTGAGTCAATCTCTTTTTACCAGAGACGAAAAACCGAAACGCCCAGCGTTTCAGCATTTTCAACGTGTAAAGTTCGAATATCAATCAAGTCGTCCTTTTTTCAATAACGCTACCACTGGGATCTTTCACAAGCAATTTTTCGAGTCATTTTACTTCTTAGATACGGGTATCTATCAGGCTTTAAAAAAACAAGTATTTTCACTCTGCTGCGGATATCTTAAACCAAATCCGAATGTTTTAAGAGAAAGCGCAAAATACATAAATGAGCTCTAATTATAGCTGTCGGATATTTCCACCTCTGTCAATTTGCACAGCAGAAAGTTTATTTCTGACCCACGACGTAATGAGCGCGAAAAATATTGCATCATTAATTCAGTCGTAAGTCGGCGCGAGTAAATGGCCTTTATAATACCTTTATACACACTGATACATATACAATGCAAATTATGTTAAGCCGGTGGATGTAAAATCAGTAATTAGTTGTTTGCATCACAACGGGGACCGGCGTGAAGGTATTGTCTGGCGAACGCAAGGAGTTGATTAAAGAGCCGGGCACAGCGTGAATGAATATTCAGTGCAAAAGCATAATGCGCCCGCAATCTTAGTGCTCCGCCGACGATGCTGTCGTAACTGCAACGCTGCCCATTTCTCATACTAAATGGCAAAAGCAACGCGCCTCGTGCACTGTCTTTTCATAATTATCTATCTTGCGACAAACTTCCCGCCCCCTTCTGGGAGGGAGATACAAAGTGAGGACAAAGCGTGTGAACGGCCGCAAACGGTGAGCGATTACGCTTAAAATATTACTTTTTAAGGACGTAATCAGCATTAGATTTTCTTTTCCTTTTGTTTTTTTTTTAACGTTTCGGTTATCGGCAGCTACCAACAGTTTATTTTTTTATGTGCATGGGGTTGAAGTACCTCATCGACCAATGCTTTCGAAATATGAAGATGAAAAACCCACGCTTCTCCGTGATTCTCCATGACCTTGGACCAGATGTGTGTGTATTTGAGCGAGTTCGTGAAAAGTCGTGATTAAGTCCATTGACCTTATACATGCCAGGAGTCTGTGTTCATTACTTGGTACAGTACTGGATATCAATACTCGTTCAAGATCTTGTACAGAGATTGGTAAGTAATTTGTAAGGTTAGTTCGATTGATTTTGTCTGAAATACCGTTCAGACTACTATATTGTATAATCAGACACATCGCAGTATTCATTTATCGATTTCGAATATTTGATGTTAGTATTTTGGTTAACTGGTCGTGTTGCGCACATACTCTAAAGACCTAGACCCGAATAGTAAAACGAAGAAGCGAATTACATTGCTTTCAGTTTAACGATGTGAGCTAATGATCATTTTGATTTCTGCAACGGTAAATAGAGGAGCTATAGACAAAAAAGCTATCTGCGGTTAGGAAAAAATATATTTTTGAAGTGAAAACTTCTTTAGCGGTGATGTGCACTTTTGTATGCGAAAAAAATATAAAACTCGCGTCAGATCGTAAGATCGTCAGGCCGCCGTTGAAATTTAAACTTAAATGTGCTACGAATAAGAAACCTTTTCGTTAGTTGGTAGTTTTATTTGATAAAGTCGTTTTGTTAAAGGTATTATTGAGTTCGGTTATCAAAACGAAAGGTTCCGTTGTTTTAAAACGTTTTCATGTTAATTCTATGTCCCCCTATTTTAAATCTGAAAATTTGGATGGATGGATGTCTGTTACTCAATTACGCCAGAACGGCTGAACGGATTTGGATGAAATTTGGTATATAATGAGGTGCTAGCGGATTGTTTTAATTTTTAATAGCACGTATCATGTGTAAATCCATTGAACCCTTCCTCCTTCCAGTCGCCGACCGGCACAATGGCAGGGACTTTTACTGGTGGGTTTTATTATTGGTGACACATTGAACCCATAACAGCTTGGTGCGGTCAACGATGAACCATACATAACGGTCGCAGTGGCGCAGTGGTCAGTGTCAGAGACATGACTTCTGTGTCTCCGAGACCGTGGGTTCGAATCCGGCAGGGGCAAACATTTGTGCGGTGAGTGTAATTGTTTGTCCCGGGTCTTGGGTGTTTGTGTGTTGTGATTGTGTGTGTCCATACCTCCCGCGACACAGAGAAGTACGGGGGTCTTAGTGAGATAAGAAAAAAATTTCTTTAATCTCGTTATTCTCCACGAATACTTGATAGAGCAGGTTCGCAGCGCCAGCGTGCTGGTCCAACTTGCATGTACCTGTTGAGGAACTGCCTTTGTTCGGTAGGTCAATACTGACCGCAGCCGAAGCTGGCTCGACGACTAGTATGTCACTTCATCATTTGACTGCCACGACCCAAGAACCACGTGTGGAGTTTCGACTTTGTGTAACCTCATACACGGAGGAACCCTACATAATTCGCGAACGTAATAAACAGATTGTTCAAGTGTATTTGGAAGAAAAAAAACCTACAAATATACTTTTGTCTGTAGTACAACCGCCTCTAGTTGTAGAAACCAAGATGCGATGCTTCCTTTTGTGCACCTGATGTTCTACGGTTGCATCGATTATGAAACGTTGTTATATAGGTACTATATTTTATTTTCGTGCAAATATAGTATTTTGAATATCCAATACATAAATAAATAAGGCTGTTAAAACTTAAAACAGAATTCTATTGGGAATTTACTTCCTTTTTTCGACAGGATATTAGCGCATTTAAAAGTTTAAAACTCGAGTCAGTTTAACGAGTCCGGCAAGCACGTACCGTAAAGCTAAAGAGTAGTTAAGACAGAGAAATGGCGACCTCGGAGGTGCTTAAAAGCTCATGATGCCGCAACGCAACGATAAAAAAACAAAAGTTTTAGCGAGAATTTCATCCTATTGTTTCACACGCCCGCGCCGGGTTATTTCGTTTCAAGAACGGATTCGAGTTTGGTATTGGCGGGAATGATAACGCGACCTACTTTATGTTACTAGTCACTAAGAGAACACACACACAGAAAAAAAACTTCCGTTACGGTGAAACTGGTAAGAAAAATTATATGAACACTTTTCTTTTCATCATCAACACATTTTTTTGACTATGTTTCGTCTGGGTATACATAAATATGGCATACCAAATGACTGTCAAGACATGCTGACGTCGAAAGACAAGCTACTACTTACTGTACTACATTAACAGAAATACACCGTTGTAAGTAATGTGAAGTTACATTAATATAATAATAATGGGTTGGGACAAACCAATAAATCAAATGAAATGTTAATGGATTACTTTCAATAATGTATTGGGGTTACAGATATTAGGAGATAGTTCGTGTAGCAACGTAAACAACGATTCACCATTTAACCCAACGTGGGAAAGTGGAGTGGAAATCACTCACACAAGTAATGTGCGATGAAATAATATTGCGTGCGCGCGATAGCAGTCGCCGTGGAGGTCGACCGCTCCCAACCTCACGCCGATACAAATCAAATGTAAATCTGTGGTAATATTACAAAACTTGTAGCGTCCCGCAGTTTTACCCGCGTGGGTTACGCTTTTCCCGCGGGCATTTAACTGGTATAAAAAGTAGCCTATGTGCTATTCCAGACTATAATCTATCTCTGTGCCAAATTTCATCCAGATCCGTTCGGCCGTTCTGGCGTGATTGAGTAATCCATCGATCCAAACTTTTACATTTATAATATTAGTGGGATACGCAGCAATATAATTGTTTCTTTTAAAAGCTGAAACTACTACAGAAAGCTTGATATTTAATTATATACAATTTCATAATCAACTCACCCTTAATGGTAGAATTATTCACATTCATATGGGAACATCAGCACAGTACCACAGCAACGATTTACAAGTTATGATAATAGCGGGCACTTGTCTATAAACACGTAAAAATTTAGATAACAAAGAGGAAGCAACACTTATTGTCTCACATTACGTCGCGAGTAGTTGACCGAGATGCGACGCGCGATACGTCCGACTCGTCGCGCGGTCCTTAGTATACTGACGTGAAACGCTCCGACTCGGTAACGGAGACTGCAACCAAAGGCAACGAGCTATTTCAGTGTGGGCGGCCGTCGTAGGGCGGGCGCTACGACCCGCTACGCACTACGATGGGCTAGAGCAGGGATGCACAGACTACGGCCCGCGGGCCGCATGCGGCCCGCCGGTCGAATACTGGTGGCCCGCCGACAGCAAAAATAATACTCTCGTACATTCGAAAATATTGAGTTCTATTCCAGAATAAAACCAATAACAAATGTTCGAAAAGTAATTTGAATCTCGCGCGCGCGCTCTATCAATCTTATCGGTGCGCCGTGCATGCGTCGGTAACAGCGGTCGGTAATGTTCGTGCTGATCTCGGTTAAATTCGAGCGAGCGAGATAGCAATAGTCCCAAATTCCCGATAGCTCGCGTAGGTAGATACACGAAGCTTCCAGAGTCGGTTTCGAGATTTCTCCAGACAGTTTTCGACTCTATGCGCGTGGTATAAAAGCCACGCTAACCGCAGCGACCGACAGTTCGGTTTTAATTTGAGTAAACTTGAGTAAAGTGTCGTTAGTTCTAGTGTAGATTTTAACTCGACTAGCCGGTGTCATAATTATAATATATTTTGATCCACATTCAACGTAGATTTCCCGTCAAGTGCCGTGTATAATTGTGTTGTGAAATCGTAAGTAAAACTGTTATATTAACTGTTATATCTACATATTTTATCAATTATTTTTGGTAATTAATTAGGAACTGTAATTGGTAGACATGGGCGTTTTCGTTATATCACCAAAACCGTTACACCGCTCTTTAGTAAGAAAGAGAAGAAACGAATATCAATCCATTCAGTTGTGTGCACGGTTTTGCGTTTTGGTTATATCGTTTGCAGTTTTCATAACGTAGGTATTCTCGCGCGTGTTTTGATATCGTCTCGATAATATAGATATCATAGTTTTTGTAATATCGGTTATGTGCAACCGTCATATCGATATGATACGATATGAAACTCATATCGGTTATTAGTTACGTTTTGATATATCGAACTCATGCCTAGTAATTGGTTTTAGGTGCTGTGGTAATCCTAGTCAGGATTAAAACGCAACATGGACATGCCAGGAACTAGTAAAAAACGTAAGGTTAAAGATGAAAATCGGCAGTTTCAAGAAATTTGGACTGAGAAATACTTTTTTGTATGGTCGCATAACAAAGTCGTTTGTTTAATTTGCAAGAATTCTGTTGCGATTGCAAAGGAATATAATGTAAAAAGGCACTATGAAACGCAGCATCCTACTTTTACGAAGTTTACAGGCGAATTAAGAAAGCAAAAAGTTTTGTCTTTAAAACGGGAGCTTATTGGTCAACAAGCTATGTTTACAAAACCCATTCAAGATACAGAAACAGCTACAGAAGTTAGTTATGAAATTTCTCGAATGATAGCAAAGCGGAGTCGCCCCTTCAATGATGGGGATTTTGTAAAAGAATGCATAGAAATTGCCGCTAAGAAAATGTGTCCAGAAGCAGCAAAAAAGTTTGAGAAAATTCAACTGAATCGTATGACCATCCAAAGACGAATTATGTCTTTGTCAGATAATATTGCGGAACAATTAAATGAAAAAACTAAGATAATTGATTTTTTTTCATTAGCACTCGACGAATCCACTGATATTAGTTCCACAGCTCAACTTCTTATATTCATACGAGGTGTTACTCAAGATTTTGAAGTCTTCGAAGAGTTATTAGGAATGTGTTCATTGAAAGGTCAAACCAGAGGAGTTGATATACTCAATGTACTTTTGGACGAGTGTTCAAAAACTGATTTGGACTTATCGAAATTATCGGGAGTTTCGACTGACGGTGCTCCTTCGATGATTGGTGTCAATTCTGGGCTAGTTACTTTGTTGAAAAAGCATTTGCAAGAAAAAAACTTAAACGCTGAAGATCTCATGCAGTTTCACTGCATTATACACCAAGAAGCCCTCTGTTCTAAAAAAATTGAATTTGAAAATGTCATGAAAGTGGTAGTTTCGACTGTGAATTTCATAAAATCACGAGGACTCAATCACAGGCAATTCAAACAATTCCTTGATGACATTGAATGCGAACATGGAGATTTACTGTATTATACAGAAGTAAGGTGGCTAAGTCGTGGATTGACACTGGAACGATTTTTAAATTTAATAGAAGAAATTGATATTTTTCTGGCGGAAAAGCAAAGGGACGTCCCGGAACTTAAAAGTCCTGATTGGTTGTGTGATTTGGCTTTTTTAGTTGACATTACAAATCATTTGAATGTCTTGAACACACGGCTTCAAGGCAAAAATCAACTGATATCCCAGCTCTACGCACATGTATCATCCTTTCAATGCAAGCTGACACTTTTCAGATCGCAATTGAATTCTGGAAATTACAATCATTTTCCGAATTATAAGTAAATGGCTGAAAAATTCAAAAAAACTGCTATTAATTTCAGTTATGTAAAAAAGCTAGATATTTTGATTCAATCTTTTCAAGACAGATTTTCGGAGTTTAAAACAGTGAAACCTCTGTTGGACATATTTAGCAATCCTTTCACGATTTCAGTTGAAAATGCGCCAGAGTTAATGCAGTTAGAAATTATCGACATTCAGAACGACCAAGATTTACGCAACAAATTCAACGAAGGAGACTTGCTGAACTTTTACCGCTGCATTGATAAAAATACGTACAAAGAGTTGCGCATAAACGCTCTGAAATGTGCAAGCTTATTTGGTTCTACCTATATATGTGAACAAACCTTTTCAATCCTAAATAATAATAAAACAAAAAATCGAAACCGCCTTGCAAATGAAAGTTTGGAAGCAGTTTTACGTGTTGCTACAAGTAAATTTGAGCCAAATATAAAAAAGATTGTAAGCACTATGCAGTGCCACGCTTCAAATTAATAAATTCTTTTTCAATTTGAATACATTATTATCAATTTTTCATTGTCTTTAATTACCTATACTTCTGGTGGCCCACCATCAGTTCATAATTTGCCCGAGTGGCCCCTAGTCTTAATAAGTCTGTGCATCCATGGGCTAGAGAAACTAGTGAAATAGGAAATTTGGTCGTACATACGTTATGAGTTTCGGTCATGCGTCTGCAGCTTTTTATTTTATTATATTGTTCACATTTCTTTGGATGTGCCTTACAGTTGCCAAATGTGTGCATTCGTCAAGTGTAAGGCACATCCTAAGTTCAAAAGCTTGTCTCTAGTTATCATAAGCTATAGAAAACATGGACACAATGTCATAGAAACTTAATCTAATATATAAAAATCTCGTGTGACAGTGTTTGTTATCAAAGTACTCCCAAACGACTTGCCTTATTTTTATGAATTTTGTTTTGTATATTTAGTAGGTCTGAGAATAGGTCGTAAAGTATTTTTCACCCTCCCCTAATTTAACCGTCGCTCATTGACGTAAAGTAATTTAAATGAAGCGTCCTGTCACTTTGACATTTCGATAGTTTATGTGTCAGAACAACATTTGCCAGGTCATTTATAATACGAGTATAACTTAGCTGGCATAGTATAATATAACTTATTACTATGCCAGAAATACTATTTATTTACTGATTAATTTAAAAAAAATTAGAAGTTACATATTTTACTGCCACCATGTGAATCGCAGTGTTAAAATAGTTAGAGGTCAATTATTATTTAGAATTAGACAGTAGTAATTTGTATGCTACCAGTGATGACTCACAGAACTCAAACGTGGTCTCTGACTATGGACCTTCTGAGCAGGCTCAGAGTCGCACAACAAGCTATGGAGAGGGCTATGCTCGGGGTATCTACGTGATCGACTTAGAAATTGAAGAGATCCGTAGAAGAACGAAAGTCACCGACATAGCCCAGCCGATTGGCAAGTCGAAGTGACAGTGAATAGCTCAAAGAACTGATAGCCGCTGGGTCGACAGGTTCTCGAATAGAGACCACGGACTAACAAGCGCAGCATAAGATGGCTACAGACCAGGTGGACAGCTTCCAACCGGCAACCAAATCAATAGGGGAGGCATATGTCCAGCAGTGGACGCAGTCCTATGGCTGATATGATGATGATGATGATGATAGTAATTTGATGAAACGTATGAAACAAAACTTCTGTTTCACCTACTCCGTCAGATGCCCAAAACTTTGGCCATATCAATTTCAAATATGACAAACTAAGCCACAGATTGAATTTATCGCGGGACATTAGGAGGCAATCGTCTATTCAGCTTCCCCAACTCGAGTTTCCATTAGGGATAATAATCTGTTGAACCATAAAATAAAAATTATTCGGTGGAGAAAAATTAGGCTCGCTTCAACCACGACAGTCCATCTATTCCCTCTCCGCCCGCCCGAAACGCGATGCAGAGGGGGCATCTCGTGGAAAACAGTGGTTTGTCATCGAACATTTGGGTACAATAAAACGATAAACGATTCGTTCAAATTGCATTAAAAAATTTCTACGGAGGTTCATTTGGGAATCGCCTCGCAGTATAGGATTCCATCATAAAACGACCTTCACCGAGCTGGTTAATGGATGAAAAGATTTTTACATTCAATTAAATATGTCAATAAATATATTGAAACTGGGCTGTCTAAAAAAATTCAATAAGTATACATTAGATTATTCTATAATATTTACGAAATACTTGCGAATTAAAAAAAGATCAAAATATAAAATTTATGAACAATATCGAATCACATCGATTCACCCCCTACATTAGGTTACATTTTGAAATAATAAGTGTAATTTTTAGCGATATCCTCTAATAACTCAAAAAATTTATATGTATACATGATAATATAATAATGACCTAACTTATAGCAATTCGTGCGAAAATTCCATTAAAAAATCTGCATTTTCATCACTTTTAATCGATTTGTAAAATGCGAATGATTACAATCTTATGTACTGCAGCGAATTATAGCTAGAAGTAAAATGGGGGTTGTATAGTACCTCACCCGATTAATACTAAGCACGCCAATAAATATTGATTCTAGCTTCTTTGTCTTGCACGGAAGATTCGCTCGCCTTTATTAATGGAACGCTCACGTTTGCTTGACAAATGGCTAACGTACTTCACCTCCGCCGATACCGCTCCGGAATCGCATTCCTTTGTTTCGGGTTATTTTATTGGATATCTACGCGGGGCCCGCCCGCGCCGTATTACATTCATTCGCTGTAAATGTCTTCTCTATTCAGCTTGCGTTCTATTCGTTAGGGTCTATAAATTTAATATGAACTAGTAACATTTACGTAAAGGTAGCACGCACGTGATACGTTTTTAAACTTATAATTGTATACTCTCGTGCACGTACAATTATACGCAATAGAGCATGATTACCGGGTTCTTTTTATTTGTTAATTATATTTTATTGTATATCTATTGATTAAAAAATTATTTTATGCTATTGCTCCCCAATTGCGGGGAGTTTTAGTGGGCACCAAATAAGTGGCGGCTTATATTACCTAATACTACCCGCAATTTCAATAAAACGATCTATTTTAGTGTTGTTTTTGAAAAGTGTCATACTAATTTAGATTTTATCGAAACCATATATGTAAGAAGTTAAGAACTATTACATTTGCCACAATTTTAGTTCATTTGAATAAGAGAACCACTACCATTTTCGACTTCAATTAATGTCCTAAAAACAATTTTCAGGAGGAATTCCTGACGCCACAGAGCTTTATACGCATTCAAGTCTTAGAAATAATTAAAACCACCTTTACGCGTAAAAAGATTTTAGACTAAACTAATATAAAACATTTTCATATAATTATGTGAATAAAGGAAAATGTAATATAAACGTAATAATAAATGTATGTAACAATGAATAAAACCTATGTGAAATATGATTTTGTTATACATTCTCCTGTTACGAAAGCAGCGAGAAATTCCTGAAACGAACTCGTTTCCGGGGTCACTTTAAATTCTAACAAAAATGTAGGTAAAACACATTATTCGTGTCACTTAACCAGGAAAATGCATACATTTCACAGTGGTAGTCAGTAGAGCAACACAAGTGGCGTTAAGGAGGTAGCATGCTATGCACAAAGTCACATCTTGAACTTTCAGGCTTCACCCAACACGCGGACCGAGAAAAATGCGCTACCAGGTACATGCACGTGGAAAAGTGTTCTTTTATTACATGCTCTTTTACTGTCGACTCACGACTGTCAAACGGAATTCGCATGAGCCTTGTAATGATATTTCGTTCAAGAGATTACCAACCCACCTTTTTATTATCCTATTATACTCGACAAGACTTTAAGGAAACGGTAAATCATCGAATCATTTATGTAATTAATTCTTTGTCATAAAATCGGATGATTAAGTTTATTGGAATCGATTTACTGCGCAGTCGTGACGCTTTTACAATATTTAAAATGGTAGCTAACAGATTCAGGCTGTTCAGTTCTCCAAATAAATATTGTAATATATCGTTGAGAAAAAATCTTTAGATATTAGAGAATTATGCATGTCTTTCAGTTTATTTTATTCAGCGATTTGTGTTGACTGACACACATACGATATATATTTTTTGAAGTAGTTGGCAATCATGCGTACCGGCGGCCTCTAATTACCGTCGCTTATGGATATCTGTAATACTAAATAATATATGGTTTGAAATCAGTATAGAGCTACGAAATTAGTGATGTTTGCGGCTAGACATTTCATCGCCTGAATCTGTTTCTCCACAGATACAATCCGTCTATTTACTTATATACAATATATATAATCCTATATAATCCATACTTCTCAGGCCGTGAGTGATAAGGTATGTTATAGGCAGCTGTGAATCTTACACCTCATAGGCGTTTTGATTGTTTATAAATTGTTTTAGTCTGAGTAATACAGTATTCGGCGCATTCACTTTGACCAACAAGCATAAGCAGAAAACTGGTTCCAAAGCACAGAAATAAAACGTTTTATCATGACATAAAAGCAACATGCGTGATCAAAGAATGTGATAAATGTATTGCTCGAGGCCAGTGGGAACATAGCGGTGATCATAAAGTGTATCGGCGACGGCGGAGTATTCAT
Source organism: Apeira syringaria (assembly GCA_934044485.1). NCBI lineage: Eukaryota > Metazoa > Arthropoda > Insecta > Lepidoptera > Geometridae > Apeira > Apeira syringaria. The sequence goes on along the minus strand of OW203665.1, from coordinate 5,322,246 downwards.
TGCATGTGCGCCATCACGCAACCATATCTGCAGATCGCTCTTGTACACCGTATTTGAACTACTAGCTAACACACAGTTAAAATGAAAAGTGATTAATGGTACAGTAAATATGCATTGAGAGCAACAACTTTCACTCACACGTGTTGTATAAGGAAAAAATGTTTCGATGAAAATTGATGCTTAGGATTTTGTTGTTTACAGGGTGGAAGTATTGCTTATTATTATGGCGGCATGGCGATCGGTCATTTATTTTCTGTATCAGAGATGGTTTCACACTAAACACAGGACTATAACCAGCACTCATGGATAGCTACCAGTACACACACTTGTCACATATTTATTACAGCGAGCACTAGGCATTGTCTTACTACACAGTTTCGTCGGTTTTATCACGATGTTTCAATTTAAAGCAACTATTAGAGGTTATCGCAATTCAACGCTTTTAACACAAAAATGGGATGAAAAGTAACTTAATCCCTTAAAACTATAAGCGACGCCGACACATAATTTAATTATAGATCTTATGCTAGTTTGCCAAAGAGCGATTAAAAATAGCAGGCATTATTTTTCCAGAGAAGATTTTTTACAATTTTATCTATTTATGTGCTATGTTAAAACGGTCGACTATGTGACTGTTTGTAAAGTTCTCTGTAGCATGTAACTACAATTATATACATAGAAGGATAGATAGAAACTCTTAAGATACACGCTAGTTGTTTGAAGGCCGTAGACGTAGACCACGTGACGTAGGTATGGAACGCAATTACTTCACGTATGATCGGTAATTACTTTAGAGCGTCTTAGCTTCTTTTATATTATTTTAACGCGAAAGCAGGTGCTCAATCAAATACATGTTATAAATCGACTGGCCGGTTGGCGCAGTTGGTAGCACTCTGCCTTCTGAGCCGCTGGTCCCGGGTTTGATTCCCGGACAGGTCAAACATTTGTGTGTATGCACATGTTTGTTTGACCCGTGTCTGGGTGTGTATATGTATAAAAGTATATATATCAGTCATCAAGTTACCATAGTACAGGCTCTACCTAGTTTGGGACCTGAAGACCTTGTGAATTTTTTAAAAAAAAATATTGCATTGCACCTCTAGATCTGAAATCTAGAGGTACAATGCAATATTTATAACATGAGACCACAGCCTTCCAATTGCTACGACCCCGAAACATTTCCTTCGTTTCATCCGCACTCATCAGACCTTTCATACACGAGCGTCCGTTTTGAGAACTCTTGACCTGGGCCTTTTCTTTTACCCTCTTTTATTTAAATACATATATGATTCGAAATTAATTTAATTAAAAGCCTTGATAAAAATGTGGCTTTAATCTTCCACTGTCTATTCCATTTGAGGTGAGCGCAAACAATTTTAAAGAAAGTGATACCTTGAGGCACTTCAAAGGGCCGTATCCCTAAGGAACTAACTTTTCTTTTCCTCTTTTGGCTTTACTGGTGAATATATTTTTAATGTTTACACAACAAAGTTGTCGTTAAATAGCTTGTATACACAAGTAAAACATTTCTGAATCGGACATGATGAAGGTCAGGATGGATACGATTAAAGAATTAAAAAGAAGTATGTGTTCTAAATTTTGGAAATTTCACCTATAAACTGTATCTTATTCATTAAGGAATCTAATACGTATCTTTCGGAAGAGGGCGTTGCCAGGCTTTGTTCCAAATAAAGGTAAAAATTTGAAATAAATAAAATGAAATTTCATCCGCTTTTGTCGATAGACACAGATTCTGAACATTGAACTGGACCTGGACATTTCTTATGTAGTTTATAAGAAGCTAGTTAAATATTCATTAAGAACGTAATCGCTAGTACACTTTTATAGAAATAACCCTTCGTTCGATGAAAGGAATGTCAATAAAAACGGATACTGCTTCCGTACCGGAAGAAAGCTGCAATCGGCACTCTCCAAAGTGTATGTCCTCAAGGATCTCATTGTTTTACCTTTCCGCTTTTCTTCCAAGCTCTTAAAACTTACTAGTTTAGTTCCAGTATAGTTAAGTGTAAGCACCCATTTAATCAAGCTCTCGAACAAAACCCGTAGCACCTGATTAAAGTAAACAAACAAGTTGTGCCCCTTTATTTGACGCTGAAGTCAAGTAGCACTGACGCGACTGAATTATTAAATAGCATCGACTCTATTCGAATAGTCTCTATTGTACTCTATTCGATACGAGTACAGGCCAAGAGCTTCTAATATAAGTTTTCTCGACGATGCAACTCGATACGTTCAGAAAAATGCAAGTAACAAATCAATTACACATCTACACTAATGTAAGAGAAAGATTTGTATGTTTGTAACGGACAATTCTTTCACCATTACAATTCTATATTATCCCTAAGTAGTATTGGCTACTTTTTTTAGGACAAGAAAAAAAGGGATCTTTACTAAAACTTCAACCAAGTAACCGTGCGAAGCCGGGACGAACCGCTGGTATACCTATGATAAAGCGGTAATTTCTGTTAGAGCGTATATATGCAGCAGTGTTATGTCTGATATGATGATGATGGAGATACCTTAATTTACTCCGTTTCACTCAAAAATGTTATTTATCAATGTCGATATGAGAGGGAACATGCCCATCTCAACGTTTAAATGTTGCAAAGTTAGCAATTCGTCAGAAATCATAACAGTTGATTTTATTCGTGCAAGCTTTCATTTTTCCTACCTTAAATTCTCTGTACACCATATAAAATAATATAGTCGATAGGTGGTATGATATTCGCGAGTTTTTAATCATTCATGCTTGTGTTATTGTGTAAACATATTTTATGATAGTACAAACGTACAAACTAGTAGTAGTAGCTCCATATATAGGAGTGTAGTTGGATAACGAAATGTTGGGATCAAAAATGTTGTATGGAATGCAATGGAAAATATCGGCTACTAATAGGGTTTGAACCCACGACTACAGAATACCGTCCTGTCGCTTTGCCATCTAAGTAGCACTCCACTAGCCTTCCGAATTTATCTCTCTTAATAAATAAAAATGATCAGCTCTCGACTAGCAGTGTCGACTGCTAATCCATGGTAGAGATATACTCAACTTCTAAATGTTGCAGTTTGTTAAGTTTCTGCAATAAATGGACAGTTGTCGGTTTGTTAAGCAATAACCAAGTTTCCTTGTACATCAGATAGATTCTGTGTTAATCTGACTGATGATGCTCATACTAATAGTTTACCAAACAGATATGACGACTAATTACTAAGTATTCCTGTAGACAAAGAGGTATCATATAATATATATACAAAAGCTCATTTTACAAATTTGCCGTGTATTTTCTCTGACGTCTCGATATTCAGCTATTGTTGAAAGCGCCACAATCACGGACAAACTAACTGATAAGTTTACTCGCGGCGAAAATACACGGTAAATAGCCCCTTTCTATAAAGTTAACTCTTGTGTTTTTTTCTTTTTTTTTTTCTTTTCTCAGCTATGTGCGTCCACTGTTGGACGTATGCCTCCCCCATATAGGGGGGATTTGCCAATACTCGCCACGCTTGGCAGGCGGGTTGGCGAGCGCAGTATGATTTCCGATCCTCAGAAGGCGCTGCTGCCCACCTCCTGGTACGTTATCCCTTAGCCGACTCTTACGGCACCCGCGGGAAGAGATGGGGGAGTACTATTCTAGGCCGGTACCACCACGGCACTCTTGTGTTAGTGACCGTGAATTACATCAGCTCGTACATTTTACTACGTTTTTATACAGACAGAAGAATAATTGTATAAGCACACTTTGTAGTGTGAGTAGATTAAGCATTACTATGGACCAATATTAGTCCATAGTATTACCTAAATAATTACCTAACATGATTACAGGTTGACAACATATGATTGAGAATTTGTGAGCAGTACTATATTTTTTATATTATTGCTGTGTGTTTGACGAGTGTCTCACCTAATTTTGATTAAATTAATAACAAGCATCCATCCAAAATTTATAATAGCAGGAAGATTGAATGTCTTATGCTATATAACAAAAAAAAATACTATGTATATATTGTACATATATGCAAGTGAGATGTATAAAATTTGGCACAAGTTACAAAATTCAGATAATGTTGATTGAGATGAGTTTGCTCCGAACCTCAGAGTTCGAACATTAAAAACCATTATCGTCAGACCACATGTCACTTCAATGACACGTTCATAATATATCACATATAAGTTCACGTTCGTAAGCTTGCTACTTAGAGAAACAGTATTACCACGTGTGTGGTTACTTCATGGCATCAAAGTACAAAGTTTCTCAAAGTACCTACGAGTCCAACAACGGAGACGCTTTTAGCAACCTCACGCTAAGGTGGAGCTGCCCTCTTCCTCCATTTATGAAAAGCTTTCAGGTTCGACACGGTTACCGGGGGCTCTATTCAAATCGCCTTTCCTTTAGACAAGCCTTTACATAAATCAAGTATTGAATAAGCTGTTTTCTCTACAGCTCCGAGAGATTTGTTTAGAGACAAAGCTCCATCTATTCGCCATTGCAAGCGCGGCGTTGTTCCACGGTTTACATGACAAGATATCGTTATTGTATAGATACACTATCAACGGACTAACTGCTACGTTTCGTGAATTTATTACACGGAAACATGACAGCCTTGTGTTGCTGAGTGACTGAGGAAATGCATAAAACTATGGTAACTGCTGTTAAGTTTAATAATTCAATATAACAGTGTTGAATTTTGCTATAAACGGTAATATGATTAATTAAACCATTTAATAATACAAATATTTATTACACAAAAACAACTTAAACTACGAAGACCAATTCATTGGGTAATATATAACATGATACTTGCATACACAGTAGGTGTTGCCTAATGCCCACTTGCGCCAACCAAATTATCTAAGATTTTTGCCGTAAACTCGGATTAAATCACAAATTTGCAGGCAAAAAGTAATTTGATCTAAGAAACTCGAATAATTGGGTTGGTGCAAGGAAGCCAAAGTCACACTAACCCGCACACTAGGATAGCCTGCGTTGGTGAGTATTAATAATAAATTATTATGATATAATTTCCTTAAGGTGGTTCGATTTTCATACATTTTCCGTTGTTGTGAAAAGACGACGTTAAACTGTGGTTAGTTTTGATATTGATCTTTATTTGCGGCAAATCATATTTCATTGAAGAAAATAGTAGAATAATAGAATAAATAACAACGAATCGACAACAATGAATCAATTCGGTGTGATTTTTCCTATTCCTCCTCCTCCTTTTCCTATCGAACCACCTTAACACAAACAGTGCGAATAGCCTCGTCTCGATGTGTATTAGCCTATTTGCCAACCCAAATCGTGTTGGCCAATGTCGTAGATTACAGATAATATACTCTTAGGAAAAAAAACCGTGGCCGAAGGAGAGCGTGTACCTATTGCTTATTACAAAAGGTGACGCAAAACGGAATATTTCACTCGAAAAAAGTTTAGTTTATTTTTATGTGAGAACTGAATAGCGTCAAAAGGAGATCGAATTAATTGTTTAACTTTTACCTATAAAAAGTGCTGACTAGATGTAATCTATTAAGGACTTTTTAAATGTAGCATTATAAGAAACAAAGGTATATTTATACATACGCTACTCTCTTTAATGCATAAAACAAATACATTAAATATTGTATTAAGGATTATTGATATTATGCATTGATTACATGGCCTATGTAATCAATGCATAATATTGAAATTTTGCTATTAATTATCGATCTTATCTTTTCTTAATTAAAATTGAGCTAGATTTCGTATCGAAGTAGGCCGCTTGTTAATGAAATATCTGACTTATGTATAATTGGCATTGTATTTATTCTCATATACAACTTCAATGTGGGAGGTAACCTACAAGTAAACTTAAGAGGTCAGTAAACTTTTATTAATAATATTGTTTTGTTTAACAATAACATTACATACACATAATTATTTGGTACTGGCTCTGCATTAAATTTTATAACAACAAATAATACAATTTTACATCCCCGAAGAAGAGACTGAAAGACCATATTTTAAGAGTTAAGTTTATGGTTTCGCAAGAAAAGTCTGTTATCGAGTACCGGTTATTTTTGGTATCTTTAGAAAATCAGATATAAATTGAGTAGACACCAATAAAATATCACCAGACCTATAATAGAAACCAGAACTTTGCGAATCCCACGAGATGTCGTATTAGGCCTATGAAGTTGTATAATTTAAGTATTTGTAAGACTTCATCTCAGTCATAGGACGTCCACTGTGGAAATAGTTTTCCCCCATAAAATAGTGTAAACAACGAGCTGGATAGAATGTCTGTATAAACCGATAGTACAGTCAGGCGGAGATACATAAGCCAGCTCGTTGATCCGAAAGGTTGAGCCGTCTCGTAGCGGCTGGAATAAGCGGCTCAATTCTGCCGAGATAAGGATATAAAATATGGATATTACAAGCACACAAAATATGAAAGTATACAAAAAGTTTTATTGTATTTATTATTGGCTTGACGAGAATTACATCGCCCATACCTAAATGTGTGTGGAACGGACGTAGGTTTATCGGAATCGGTCGGTTTTTATCGTAATGAAACCCATGGTGACAGGCCACATTCTAATATTTCTCTGACTAGCTATCGAGGACTTTAAAATTATTATTATTTTTTAAGTTGTCAGTCATTAAATACCTACTCGCGTGTCCAAGAAGCTATTTTAAAAGGCAGTCGAAATCAAAGTTTCGTATTCAAAGCAACTTCACTACAATTAGAAAATGAGATAATTATTGTTTTATCCCTGGGTGTAAACACCACTAAAAATAAATTAAATTTAAATTTACGATATTCATTGAAAATAAAGATAATATATTTAAACATGTCTCGTTTTAGAATAACATAAAGTAAATAACAATATAAAGTGAGAAGCGATATGAAAAGTATTCTGTGCCTAAATATAATTTCAAAGGCAAAATCCGCAAGGGAGTGCAACGAGTTAAAGTTTTTTCATAAAAGTAGGAGCCAGTGGGCTGCGAAGAAAGAGCCAAACAACTGTATACACTTGTCGGGGTTACTTAATAACTTAAATAACTTTTCTGTTTCATATTAACACTTAGAAACTCCGATATTATTTATACAGTTTATTCAAGTCGCGCGTGAATACGTACCTTCTAGGTTTGCGTGCTAAATCCTAGACAACGTCATCACTTAACATCGGGTAAGACAGTTGTCAACCGCAAACTTATATGTAAAAAAAAAAAAACTATACGGGTCCAGCGTTTGACTACTATCTCACTTCATCATCATCATGCCAGCCATAAGACAACTGTCAACAACTCGTGTGTTGTCTGTGCGTTGACAGTAACGTTATAAGAGAAATCAAACCAGAATTAAAATTCTTTATAACATCATCACAGGAAATAAATAGTTCCTATAATAAGAAAAGGGCCCGCTGCGGCATACCACCTGGGTGTGCAAATTAATTACAAATATAATTGTTATATTTTACATATTTACAGTGTTACATTCATTTCTGATTGGAAATTCTCGTGAGTTTGACACATTATTATATATATGTGGTATCCGGCTTTACTCACGTTTATAGTCGAAGTTTCGACCTAGGTTTCGAGCATGTCCGATGCTCAGAACTTATGACAAAATTATAACATGTTTTTTTACTGAGATTAAATTTAGTGAAAAAGAAACCTGTAAAAAGCGTGTGCTATAATATACTCTTACATGCCTCTAGTGGTAGTAGTGAGGCGAGCGGCAGACTAGCTATATAAGCCAGACAGAACCGAAGCGCGCACACTTTTACTCGGGCGCTCGCCGGCATCGGACGTCGACGCAATGATACGTCATTGCGTAGTAGAAGTGGAAGGGGCGACCGACGTTACGTCACCGGCGCGGCTGGCTTGGACGAGTCATTCTACTTCGGGACATCGTACTGAGCGGACGTGCCTTATTTAGTCCACTGTTGGACACTTCTACCTGGGTACTCGGAGACATCAGACGTGGCTTAAGAGTCTACGTGAATTGTTGTCGTTTTTGGTGATATCGCGTTTTGTTATTTAATTTCAATGAAAAATGTTGATAGTTCGCTTTGTATTTTTTGTTTAAAAATTGAATACACTTCTGATCGTCAAGAATACATTATTAATCTAAACGCAAAGCATACTAAAAGACATTTCAAACGTTTCCAAAATTCACAACTACAATACAAATTACGTAAAAGTACGTCAGAGAAGGTAGTAGAATCCCACAGTACAAGTTTCTATCTGTGCTCTGCTAGTGTGGGCTCTGCAAGACATTTAAATTAAATAAAAATGATGCGTGGTCAACATTTATACTGTACCTAATTATAAGTTTCACAGTGAAAGAAATACGTACATATTTCTTTATACTTATGTACAAAAACAGAAAATAATATAATTCAGAATACGTCATGGCGTCATACCGACTGTAATTATTAGCAAAAAATTTGGAAGAAGCTTCCTCCCTCGGTGTTCACGAGTAGCGTCAATATGGGATTCTTCAATAGGGGATTTAACAGAGTCTTAAAAAGGACCGGCAACATGTCACAGCCCCAGTATTACAGATATTCATAGGCGACGGTGATCGCTACCCGTCTGCTTGTTTGCCACCTATTACATAAATAAAAGTACAATAAAGAGGAGTTGGAAAGACAAAGCAAGAATGTGAATATAAAAGGTTTTTTCATAGATGTGCTAAGATCCTAAAGAGTGAGTAACAGCTGACAACTGTCCCGAGGCTATACGAGGGCGTTCGAGACTTTCCGGCAGATGTGTTAAAACGGCGAAATGTGAATTCCATCCTTGCTCCTTAGCCAAAGGCTATATGAATAAAAGAACTGTTGTTTCAGCCTAAAATGAAATCGGAAATGGGGAAATCGAAATCGGAATCTCTATTTGCTGAAGAAAATGGTAACAAATGTCGTGCAAATCTATTTTTTTATACAACTTATCTTACTTTAGTTTATTCAGAATTCAGAAATCAGAAGCTATGGAACCGATGCAGCTTTGATACAAAATAAATTTGAATCACTTGTGAAATCACAGCAAATGATTCCTAGGAACGAATTTGTATAATATTTTATATTATAAAAATCATTATAACAAATTGTCGTATACGCTGAACTTATAATACAATATAAGGGCCATTTATTTCCGTACACAATATTTAAGAAAAGTCTTTAAACAAGACAGGCCTCCTTTTCAAATAATCATTACTAAGCTACATTGTGTTCCTTAGTATATTTCGAGAAAACAGAGTCAACTCACAAATCTTTCGTATGATCGATACGCCACATCTCAAGCAAGTTTAGGTGACAGACAAAGAACAATCTAACCTATGTTTTTCAATTGGCTTCAAGGTCATTCACCGGTTCACACTAAAACATTTAAACAACTAAGGCGGTAGGATGTTTGAGCAAGATTCCGTTAGTAGGTTCCAGCGCAGTTCTAGATTTGAAAACTAGCAGAGTGTACTCAAGAACACACTGCAGCTCAGAATGACGAAAATACACTAGTGTCAAGCAAGATTTTAAAACTGTTAAGTAATTATGAACGTGAGTTTTAATAATATTGTCTTCATTGATACTGTAACAGTCATAGGCCCGTCTCATCACATGCCAAATACTACAAAATTCAATACGGACAATCACCCGAAGTGACTTGTCTCGAGTAGGTACTAACATACAAAATTTTAGAAACAAATAAACTTCTCTCATCAAACAACAAAAGTAAGTCGTACATGGCAATACCGAATCATAACTGCGCAGCTATATGTGTATATAATAATTGGATTCGTTAGTATTATAACATTTACAACAAACGGATTGTCATGTCTAAACTAAATCAAACTTCGTTTCCAGTGGGAGTCGGAGAGTTGCCACTCCAAATTTACTCTTAGTAGGCGTCGTTACGGGAGATATCGGGCACAACCAATAACCATATTACACTACGTATATACATAAGCTACAATAACTATACAATGCAAACTAAGTGAAGAAGCAACTTCAGTTCATTACGTGGCTGAAGGCTGCTAGCAGTAGCCAAGTCGCGGAAGCAACGCTCGATTGCACAACACAGTCAAGATATGAATAGTTTAATAGTCGTTAAAAGTTTTATACGCGTTTAAACGTTCTCAGTGAACCGTATACGCTAAGTAGCTCCCGTTTATACTTGCATCGTTTCGATGAAATGCACTCGTTAACATTCAAAAGTATGAATGTCGCTGACATCGACGTAGCGACATGTGCGAATTAATTATTGTATTGCGTAAATGAGGTACATCGATGAATAAAGCATACACGCATGGCATTATGCTCTGCTTGGCACATCGCGACAGCCGCGCGAGGAGAGAGTGACCAATATTGAGAAAGTGAAAACATTGATTTATTTTAAAAAAAGAATGTTACGCCAGTCAATGACTCGATGCGTAATTATTGTTACACTACAATAACGCGCGCACGTGTTCATAACTCACATCGCGTGTTTATGTTTACTCTCGCTCTCTGCTAACATTGAGAAAGATCGCATACTTCACGCTTTGTTGATTTCAATACCGACCATAAAATATAATAGCGCGAGATATTAGGCACAAATCCCGAACAGACGTCGCCACTTAAAATAAGCTGGCACGATTTCAAGTGCCGCCAACCTGAATGCGAAGTATTCAGTTCATCAAAACCAGATGTTTCCGAGTTCTATGTAAACACGCCGGTTTCGTAGTCCGCGTGACCTGATCGCACCTACCTGGCCGTGTTTGAAGGGTTCGGGCCGTCCGAATACTATGAATGTTTGACAATTGAACGAGAAGGCAGTCATTTGTGGCTGTATTTAAGACGGACGTACCCACTCTAGATAAGCCACTCATTGCCTAGCAATAAAAATCTGTATCTAGAACAGCTATCATAAGCTCCATTTTTCAAACCGCTTAGTATGATTATACTAGTTCCATAGTTACAGTACAGGGAATTCATAAAATGAAAACCATATATTTCTAAATACTCCAACATTAAGGAGACGATTAGTGAAAAATATAAGTGTGTGAGTTTAAAACGTCATGCATCATTGTCTATGCAAACATTTTAATATAAACAAACAGGAGACGTTGGCGACAGTCCAAGCGCCTTGGGCGCCGGCGCTACCGGAGACACTGGCGCGCGTCACGACCAGCGCGCGGCGTTATAGCTTTATCAGCAACATTAAACCACTGATTTCTTCTACCAGCTGGTTTATATTCAACCAACATTAGCGACTACGAATATGAAATAGACTTTTACCATCATGGATTTCAAAATTCCATAATATGTAGTATCTTTACGTATTGACAATCATACTATCACAAATCTCTCTCACTCTACAGAACTCATTGCCTAAATCTGTATTTCCGCAAAAATAACAACCTGGGTATTGTCAAGTCACAAGTGAATCGGTATCTTCTAGGCAGGCGTGCTCCATCGTAGGCCGCATCATCACTTTACATCAGATGAGATAGTGGTGAAACGCCTGCCATTTCCCAATTAAAAAAAATATCTCGTAAAACATAGTTTCCGCAGAATAATTGAGGCAGCGGAAAAACCCCAATCCACGCGGATGAAACCGCGCGGCGCTACTAGTATTTACATACAATCTAATACGCATTATGTCAGTCATAATGCGTATGTCAGTCATTATGACTGTCGAGCAAACGGTAATACGCATACCGTTTGCTCGACAGTCATAATGACTTTAACAAAAAGGTTTTGTTCATAAATTTTACTAATAGGTCGATCGGAGGATCGACGGGTTGGTAAAATTGTTCTGATAGAGCTTTCCAGACAAAATAATTAATTAAATCGTAGACGCATTACTGTCATGAAACAATTATGCAAACAACTTTCCTCATTCCAATTTACAGCAAAAACAAATTAAGGTATTCGAAACCTAATATGCAAACTCTTTTTATCCGATTAAATCGAGTTATGTTAATGGGATCCGAAAAGGAGGTATGGTTGTTTATACTGTACACTTGGTTTATTCATGGTTTCAATTAAACCGTGGCTTAGCTAGCTTACAAGGTGCGCAGTTATAGAGTAGAGGTCCTATTATCTGCATGAAATTTGACTCACAAACCGCGCGCCCCGCACCCCGCAGCGGTGGGTCGGCATAACTCGACCCGAGCTGAAAGCTTTAATTACGCGAAGTGAGCTGTTCACGCAGGTGACTCCTTAATTACAGGCTCGGAATTGAGCTGCCCATTCGGCTGACACGTTTGCAAACGGATTATCATGACCCATATATCAGGTCGCTTTGGGTAAAACCACAGGATCACATTGTTAATACTCTTTGGTTGCTTATTAATCAAATAACAATGTCTGACAGTAACACAATTTATATAAGTAGATTTTTTTCACACTCACACGCTTCACTAGGATCCCTATGTAGCGCGAGGCCTGGACACAAACAATTACATCACACTTCAATCAGATCGCTTTCAATACTGCCGTGTTATTTGTATAAAGAAGGTGCTAGACAGATAATCCCACCGAACAATTTAATGAACATGCGGTATCAAGCCAAACATATCGGGCAAATGAGTTGTGAAATAGCATTATTACTGGTCGGCTTCATAGTAATTGATATCGCCGATACCCGGAATCGTTTCTATCAACCGATAGCGCTTAATAAAGCAAATATTTGGCTTCAATTACCATATTGATAGTCGTGCAATAAGGTTTTCAATAGTGGCGTTATATTTTAATACAAGTGTCCCTAATGTGTTTATCAGGCGACGAATTAGCATTCAAGCCGGCGAGTGTTTCAATGACTGAGAAACCCTCTCAAGTTCGTCTCGGCGAGACGGTGCTCAGTTGAGATAACAACGAGCACAATTACTTAAATGCAAACGACTTTTATATGAATTTGATGTATGGGACTGAGGGAGAAGGGCGAGATATCATACAATTAATTTGACGTGGAAACAATTCAATGAATAAGGTAATGTGTGTCAAGTTTGAAGCAGAAAAACCTATTATCCATATAAATTAAAAATAATGAACAGTATTATATATGAATGCTGTGTATGGGCGAGATTTTACATAACCTACAAAATCAACATAAATATTACTGCAGGTACATCCCTCTTAAGGTATATATTAATAAGATTATTGGGTAAGGTATAAAAGGCATTAAGGTTTATATTGACTTTTCCACAAACACTTATTTGAATAGTATTTGACTTGAAATAACAACACACACACGCTTTTAGGAAAAGTTAGTATCTGCTTTTGGTCATTAAATAATACTGATCTTTACAAAATAACAGTATTTTAGGCGCACTTTAAAAACGCATATTCTTAGTTTAAAAAGTATGAAATACGATATCCGATCTATTAATCTGTGGAACTTTTTTGAATAAAACTTTTATGGGACTAATTATAATGTGTAAGAGTGAATGAGTGTGTACCTATCCTTTATTCTATTTTTTTACTTAGATCCCTCTATCAATGACGCAGTCCTGAGCTAACAAACAACACAAACGGTATGTGGGAAGCTCCTCTCTTCTGGAAGTCGGTTGAAGTTTAGCGAACGACAGTGGCTGGCCAAAGGTACAATATACAAAACGTATAACTAAAAACTCAACTTTTAAATAGTTTAGTCTGAAATTGACCAATTATCGTTATAAAACTACTTTAATAAACATGGATGAATGCGTCACCAACCATCCAAAAATATGACAGATACGTAAAACTGATTATGTAACCGTTGGTGACAAAACAACAAATTAAATTTATATTTTATTGCTTATTCTAAGACTCGAGACCAAAATATAAATAAACCATTTTATCAGTGAGGTTAAACTATACCTTTTTAGTTTATAATTATATTAATTGAGATGTCAGGATAGTGTTAAATCTCCTGAAATTAAATGACCCGAGGAAGTTTTCAATTAAGGCGCTTATAATAACTTTGAAAGAGCCGAATCGCGCTCTGATCCGCTAATTTTTAGTATAAGAAGCAGTAGAAATATATTAACTGTGGCCTGGAAAATAGTTTCTATAAAAATTACAGTTTGCGAGTTACTTTTAGCGAATTCATTTTTAAAAGTTTAATAAAATGATGTCTTAAAACGACATCATATTATTATTTTTTTCACATAGTTTTTAGATACACAGCATAGGTACCATAGCATTATTTTAAATGTTCAACGTAGACCAATAAGTAACATATTTTTAAATTGTTTATGTTATGTTATGTTATTATGTTGCTATGAGTAGAATCCTTATTTTTAAATATGTCCAATTGGCTCTATTCTTCACATATAATTTCAAGTGCCTTTAGTAAAGACTGAACTCCTCACAGTTAATCAATGTCAAATTATTTAATTTCCATACATAACCAACAGGATCTGCCACATGCTCTATTGATATTAAATCTATATTATTTCGGACAGCGTCCGTCCCTCGTGAATCCAATTTGTGCTCCGAATCTACTTCTTCAGTAATGAGGTTTCGGACTCGATCTAAAAAGGTCATTTAACACCCATAGACTATCCAATAATAGAAATGATTAAGACGGTTGGTACTAAAGCAATACACTATAACATATTTGTGACCTGAATAATAAATCTGCACATTTGTAGTTTTTTAAAGTAAATAGAAGAAAAATCAAATGGAAAAACCGTTGCTTAGGAAATGCTCGCAATGAAAGTAATTCACGGCCAAAGCAATTCGACTGCCGGCCGGGGTCTCGGCCGATTCGTTTTTTTTCTTAATCTAGAAATATACTCGTATCCAGCGTAGCGTAAGCACGAAAGATCATTAAAAATCACATTCCCAGCTCGACTTAATTAAGGCATGAAATGAAAAGTGGGAGTTGTACCGGAACTTAGCCTTAATTAAAAATGAAATAGTACTTACATAGACGATTTCTCTGAAACGAACGGATATGTTCTTCAATGGGCAAGCTGTTTTCCAGTTCAACTCACATCTACATTTATACAGATTTAATTTTATTTATGACTAGCGCCCCGCGGTTTCTCATGCGTGGACTACGGATTTCCTGCTACTTCAGTTATCCCACGAGAGCCATACTTTTCCAGGGTTAAAAGTAGCCGTCGTTCCTTGCCAAGGTCCCATCTAACTCTATACCAAAGTTCATAAAAATTGGTTCAGCGGTTTAGGAGTAAAACGTAACAGAGTTACTTTCACATTTATAATGTACTAGCTGCGCCCTGCGGTTTTACCCGCGTGCATGAGTGATGTAATGATGATTACAACTATTGTTATTCCCGGACCTGAAGTATCTACATACCAAATTCCATCCAAATCCGTCCAGCCGTTTGAGCGTGAAGAAGGACAAACATTCACACGTGCACACAAACTTTCGCCTTTATAATATTAGTAGGATTAGATTTTTGTTTTATCCCAAAAGAACTATTATTTTTCAGGATAAAAAGTAGCCTACGTGTTAATTCAGGTTAGGAATAAATTTTCTGTATCTCAAATTTCATTTGAATCTATTAAGCCGTTAAGGTGTGAAGAGGTTATAAGCACACACACACGCACACACACAAACTTACGCATTTAATATTAGTGTAATAACTACTTAATATTTCTTTTAAATATATGAAAGTTCACTTTGGGCAACGTCCCCTGGATTTTCCTACCTCGGCCTCATGATGATCACTAAGAGTATCCAGCTGAAATCTATGCTCGTAGAGCATGCTTGGACTATGGAACGAAGTTTTCAAATAAGCAAGTTCGAAATGTACATTCCAGTGATATACACAAATGGATACTAAGCTTAGAGGTGGACTATGAATTATACATACCCGATTATTATCTTTAGTATATGTTAAGCGAAATTTGGGTTGGATAAGTTCTGAGCGGTCTGAGCTCAAGCAAACTTGGCGCCGGGATTTTAAGATAATAATAATTACCCAGAGTTTCTTGATCATTATCCTGGTAACGAAACGTATTAGCAATAGTTTCTTATTATAGGACTTCTACTTCGTTGACTTTAACTATTAACGCATTGTACATCAAAAATGTAGGATATTATCAAAACGTATCGATCGATAAAACCATAATCTGTGACACTAGATAAGTATACAAACATCAAATAGTACTACTAAATATGTCACGTAAGCTAAGGACCGGCTTTTAATTCATAGTCACATCTTACACAGTATTATTAAAATAGTTTGTTAAAAATTAATCTAAAATTGGTAGGTCTAAAATTAATAATGAGAAATTAGCCTAGTATTCTAAGTTTTATTATTAACGTAAATGAATGTAACACAGCACAGCGGCTTTGATCGAAATAAACTTTATATTTTATCTTGTGTTTATAGTTTAGGCAACGAATAGTTGATTAGTATTGTAACACGTTGTTGTATTACTTAAGTTGCTTGGTCCGTAGTCAGATAACCAGTGGTCAAAATATGCAAACTAAGGGTGATTTAAACGTCCAATTATCAATTAACCGTTGGTCAACTGTATGGTAAAAACTGTTAGGCCGACGGTTAAAGAGGTAATCGATAAATGTTGGTGAACAGTAGCCTAAAAGGTTAATCATAAACTTCACAATTGGCTGCCTTTTTTGTCCACGGTTTGGCTGGACTATGGATCGAAAAACCAGCAAATAGTAATCAACGTATCAGTTAATACAATAATTAATTAGTAATAATCATAGGTGAAATTGGACAAAATTCCAATTTTTAAGTAGCTGCTATGGAAACTACATTTTTTCCTTAGTCCAAGTGGCCTAAGCCGCACGCCATTGTAATGAGCAAGTTGAACTTTATCTGTCAAATTGTAAGTATAATTTGGAGTGACAAACGAGCGCGGCGGAGACACGCACGCTCGGCCGCGGCTCGAACGGAGCCCGTCACGTGCGCACGGTAAATAAAACACGTTCAGTAGAGCCTCCCTACTCCCATCCACGCCCGAAACCAAACGGGGGATGACAAATCTCATTCTGAATGCAAATTTCACGAGACCTCGTCTTGTGATGCTTGAAGCGACCTCTGTGATGTTTATTTTAGTATATTATAATGTCACCATTTAAATCTCACAGTCAGCAAAACGACCGCTAGATTTATATCGACACATTTCGTGTTTAAATCTAACAGTCAGCAAAACGACCGCTAGATTTATATCGACACATTTCAATTTCACGAGACCTCGTCTTGTGATGTTTGGAGCGACCTCTGTGATGTTTATTTTAGTTTATTATAATGTCACCATTTAAATCTAACAGTCAGCAAAACGACCGCTAGATTTATATCGACACATTTCGTGACTCATTTAAAGGTACATTTGGCATCAATCATGAATCATGCCCGATGACGAGTTAGAATAGCAAAAAGGGTATATTTCACGTTTTATTGCATTCGAATGATATTTGTATGGGGGTTCTCGGGCGTTGGGTGATGGCGGAAGAGCGATTCGGCCGAAGAGCGCGAACGCAGGCTGAATAGCGAAGTAGTAAATCAGTTCATTGTTGTGAACGGCTGAATATTCAGTTACGCACGGCATTTTCGTGAATAGCGCATTTGTATGTAGATAAGTCTGCGAAAGTGCTCGTGTCATCCGTGTGAAAAATCTTAAACGTTTATCAAATAATGTATTATACATAAGAGGTCCTCTTAATATAAGCATATAAAGTTTTCAAGTTCATTTCATAGTTTGTTGCAATAACGAGCTACCTTTTACTATAGGTATACCTATCAAAATCTCGTGTCACGGTGTTTGTGGTCGCACTCTAACTTTCATAACTTGTTTTGTGTATTTGGTTGGATAAGAATAGTTCCTAAAGATTTTCTCACCATTCTACCCTCATCCCCATAAATGGCAGTACAACGTTTGCCGGGTCAGCTAGTATTATTAGAATTACATTTATATTTTCAGATTGAAGGCGTGTTGATCAACGGTTTGCTGATGTTATATATTTTTTAACCCTCTCTCAGGTTTTGATCTATAGTTAAGGCAATAGTTAAAAAGGTTCACTAAATATTGGATTTCTGTTAAATCCTACTTTTCTCGTCAGTCGTTGTTAATATATTAAGCATTTTATGATGACAGGTTGTCAGACAAACTGTGTCAAAAAACATATTATCAAAAATATAACAATTATTTATCCATTTTAGTTGCCTTCACTGTAGATAAAAAAAATGGACCCTTGACTTAGTAACGAGTGTTTTACTTTATAAATTTATATAAGGATGTGCATTTTAATTGGAAGCATTCTATATGTTAGTGTTCAAAGAGACACGAAACAATAGACACTCAATAACAGTTTTTAAGCACGGAACCCTAACAAAAACACCTCAAACGTGAAGGGTATAGGCGAGGTCTCGTGCATTAGCATGTAGTGCCTGTGTTGACTCAGCGTTTCTTTTTGTTTGTCCAAGAACCTTTTTGAACTCTCTTCTACCCTAACAAGTTCACCACTTCGTGCTGATCTCACAACACGCCATTAAATATGTTTTTATTTCTCATTCTCATACCAATGGCTTCAACCCCAACATAGTTCGTGTGAAATTGTTAACACTTCCATTACAACTATACAATTAGGCACTTCAATTAGTGCCGGGCGAAAAAAATTATTAAATAAACAAAAAAAGGCAGAATTTCTAAGTTTTCGAGATGTATTTTCATACCATATCGTTTTATCGTTTGACCACTATTACACGCGATAGTCGGTGATGATGTAGTTAAAATTGGAATCACACTGGACTGAAGTTAACTGGCTCTCAAGGACAGCTGTCTGAACTGTGAACACAGTACAGTACATTGTCAGTCTTTCTATGTGAGATCTATTTCTGCCGACAGGCAGTAGTGTTCGCGTTACTGTGTTCCGGTTTGAAGGGCATTGGTTTCCATTAAAATTACAGACACATGAGACTTACCAGCTTTATGGCTTCCAAAATTTGAACACCACTTGCCATTGCAATAGCATTTTAGCAACTAGCTCAAATGCAGTGGCTACGTATTGCAGTGGCTAAGTATTTGTTTTGTAGCATTTTATTGTAATGAAAATTAAATAAAAGGACATTGAAAAAATAAGGTTACAGACAAAAATAAAAAACGCGCTTGTTTTGATATCTCTTTGAGGTTAAACAGCGTTTACTTCAGGCATGAACACGTGATAAACTGGCGCATAACCGCGTACGAACCGGATATCGTAGACGACGACGTAGCATCATCGCGTCCTCAGATTGGCCCGTAACGCGGGACCCTATATCCGCCACGAAATGGAACGTGATTCCACTGCGAATATTGTTTGAGGTCGACCTTTCTTTGCTCAGCCGTATCGCGCCGTGCACTGATATCAGTGACATACGAGTGGAAAAAATTACGCCATTTAGAAGAAAAGTTGCCTACGCAATGAAAATGGCTCAAACAAAAGTATTAAGAAATTAAATGTCATTATAATAGTAGTATTAGAAATAAATTAGAATATCTTGTCTAGGGCAGGATCCGAACGTTTTTGTAAGAGATTTTCGAGGGTAAGGTAAACGCAAGGTAAGGTAACGCCTGGCTTACCACCAGGCATTCGTGAAAGATCACCACAACACATACGCCGTGGATTTTTAAAGTTAGCTCAAGTCCAAGGTGGGTTTCGATATAGGGACCACCTGGTCGGCGGCCAATGGACACTTTCCCGATACTGTCAACATTTCATGTCTCAATACATGTCTTGTCCATCTCCTGGACGGCAGATCATACCAGATATACGAATTCAATCATTTCTACAGGCCTACCCTGATTTTAACCGATGTAAAAAAGGGCGGAGTTTTATATAAGTGGGTAGCTTCAGAACTTTTCTCTAGGTGAACCTATTTGAATGATACTTTTTGTATTTGAAAGCTGGCGCTTCTCATGTGGTTCCATTTAAAGTTAAGAAAGATCTGACTTGTAGTTTTTGAGATATCAATAATGCTTATTTGATTCGTCTACATTGATAATGTTCTAAGGTTTACAATAAAACGTTTAAAATGTTCCGCGGATGAGTAGTGGAAGTCGGTATTATTCTCCGTGGTATATATTGATTGTATAGCTTTGAATTATCTAATTTAAAAATTTAAACGTCATCACTTAACATCAGGTGAGACAGTTGTCAAACGCAAACTTATAATAAATAATATATATATATATTGTTACCGAATCCCGTTTACCACAGACCAGCTTCATTCGTTATTTATCTATGCCTCGTTCTTTTACTCTGCGCGCACGTAGTATCTATTGCAGCTGATCTATGTCTGCGCATGGCGTTCGGTTGTGGCGGTTCTTTTCGTATATAAATTGTTATCGTTGTTTTGTAATTATGTTTATAAGTGTTGTTCAGAGTTGATTTTGTCATCCTGCTTTTTAAAAACCCAAATTCCCTTCTGATCGATAAGAATATATATATATTTCATATCATTTTTACCGATTGTAAAAACACAGATCTGTTATATAATATAATATTATATTATTATAGTATTTAGCATAATCTACCGTAAATTAATGTGTGAATCTTATTGGAATAAATCAGATCAATGTGAAAAATTAAATCAACGTATAAGGAATTGGTACCAAATTTACTTTGGTTCACAACAAGCGTATTCGTATAGCTGTACGCAAGATTATAGTAGAACTAAGTTTGCCTCCTAGTTTGATTCGTAGAGCCCCTTGGCATCGATAAATCGATAGGCAAGGCAAGATATGAGTACGTTCAAACTTCGCTCATGATTTATGGCCTACCCTTAAGGGCCTCCAAACTGTCATAATATCTCTCATAAACTGAAAGCATTCACTGTCCGTTAATTATTTCAATATAACATTAAAAAAATAGTTTTAATCTGGACAGAAATAATGCATTTTTAATAAAATATTTAGTAAAACTTAGCTTTGAGAACTTATTACGTAGGGAAATTTCGGGTCATAGTATATCACTAAGAAGCTTAACACTGAATTTCTCCAGACAACGTACATTTTTCATATATGTATTGTAATTATATTAGTTAACTAGAAGCGCCCCGCGGTTTTACCCGCGTTTTGATTATTGATGATGATGATGAAAAGTAGCCTATGTTTTATTCCGGGACCGGAACAGCTTAGGACGGCCACCGACAAAGGAGACAGACGACCTAAGATCACAGGAAAAGGCCGGATACGGGCCGCTACCAACCGGTCTTTGTAGAAATCAACGACAGAGGCATATGTCCAGCAGTGGACGTCGTATGGCTGAGATGATGATTATTAGTAAGTAATTCTTAACATTTTCAAACGGCAAATATATATCCTCTAGCTTATTACAAAGCGCGCTTGTAGACGAATACACAGCTAGACATAATATCCACATAGTTAACCTATGTGGCTTGCGTCCCCTTAACGCGGTTTCCGTAAACAATGCCGGTATACTTGACAAACCTACCCACTAATTTAATACCCGATTTCCAATAGGCACGAATTTGTGTTATCAAATTGAAATCAGAAGATTTATAGACACGCGGCTTGCATGAATCAGATGTATAATTGATTATTACCGGCACTTCGGTCAACAGATAATGGTGAAGTACCTACAAATCACTCTAGCAGTGTAATAGTTTATGTCCAATGTTCAAGCTGTGACACAGGCAGTTTATAAGATGCAATAACAATTAATATAGCATAATGAGCTTAATTAGTGACTGGTAGTTAACATATGCCATTATACCTCGGATATAATTATTATGGTCAATTATCTAGATCCAGCAGTGGACATCATATGGCTGAGATGATGATGATGATGATGATGATGATCTAGGTATACTAATATTATAAAGAGGAAAGATTTGTTTCTTTGTTTGTTTGGATTGAATAGGCTCCGAAACTACTAAACCGATTTGACAAATTCTTTCACTGTTGGGCAGCTACATACTACATCCCCGGGTGATACGGGCTATATAATATTTTCAAAAAATGTGGGACCCATGCGAAGCCGGTATATGGACCGCTAGTTCACAATAAACCTGTATAAATTATGAGGGAGGTCATAATTTAAACAGGTTTATTGTGTATCTCATATTCTTTTTTTATAAGCTTGTGTTTGACCACTGTCTCACTATTATTTCATTTTTTGTTTCATTATTATTTGATTGCAAAAATTCATACATGTACTGTGTAGTTTTTTTAGCTATATTGGCGAGGTAAGGCACAAAATGGCGTTTATTTTTTTTGGTCGCATATTTCACCTTTTTTTTCTAACGTACTAATGCTGTTTGCCTCTGCCGACATTTACAGCGTCATCGGAGGGGCGAGCACAGATGGTGCTCAGCCCGGTATTTGTGCGGGCGCAGACTGCGCACTGCCTAGTGAGGCTAGCGCTGTCGGCGCTGTGCCACTAGGAGAGGACAGGCGGCTAGCTAGGCAGGGCACCACTGAGGTTTGGACCTCGGCTTGAGCTGTTGCCAGGACAGGGAGATATTGGATCAAGGGCAAATTTCATGGCTAAATGATTTACTAAATAAATATACAGAATTCAGACAAGCGTGTACTAAATCCGACGATTCACACGCGTGTGTATCGATACAACTAGACATGACTTATCACAAATTATTGTTTACCGTCGGCATACGGTTAAATAAAACTGTTCGAGGATTTGCATTCGGGTTGCCATTATTACTTAAATTTTTAAAGGTGTTATCAGAAGATCTTACGGATTTAGATTAATTCTAAAAGTCTCTTCAAAGTAATGCAAGTCTAATAATGAGCATGAATGATTCTTCCTCGCAAATAAATATGATTTGGAGCGAAGCACATTCCGGCTGGCGCGACGCCAAACTACGCCACCTTCCTCACCACTTATCGTACACCGACCTCAAATACTCAATATCAACAAAATCCCAATTCTATATTCTGAAATAATTGTATACACCTGAGTTTAAATAAGAACCGATTGTAATGCAATACATGAATCATTCATATTGAACTCTATCTCGGGCAAGCTAAATGTATTTGTGAACATGACGCATGCATCTGTCAAAATATTGAGAAATGAAAACAAATAGAATGTACATGATCAATATCCTAATAATAATATTGAACGGTGAGCTAGCAATCGTGCCAGTATAATAACTTGCAACTGTTTTCTTCGCGTTCCTTATTATATTTGACAGTATTTGTATATTGTAATATTTTACATGTTAGATTTGTAATGAACACGTCGTTCTGCAAGCTCGCTAATATATTATAGCTACGGGTATGTTGTTGTGACGGTCGCCGTGGCGCAGTGGTTAGTGTCATTCACACGACTTCTGTGTCTCCGGGACCCTGGGTTCGAATCCCGGCAGGGGCAAACATTTGTGCGATGAGTGTAGATGTTTGTCCCGGGTCTTGGATATTTGTGTGCTGTGATTGTGTGTGTCCATGCCTCCCGCGATACAGGGAATCCTAGTGCGAGGGTCTGAGTGCGATAAAAAAAATGTAACGAGTCCTTTGTTTCTTAAATAACTAGTCATAATTATCATCATCACCATCTTAGCAGGACGTCCACTGCTGGGTATATGCCTCCCACATTGATTTTCACAATGACCGGTTGGAAGCGGATATAATAATATTTTTTTTTTTTTTTTTAACATTCACACAAGGTCTTCAGGTCCCAAACTAGGCAGAGCCTGTATTATGGCAACCTGATGACTGATATATATACTTATATAATAGTATTGCACCATTGTATGTTTTTTTATGTACGATATGTTCATGTGTTCCGCTCTCGACTTAGCTACATTACCAAAAACAATATTCAGCGAGTTTCAATATTACGTAACTTGCTCCCTTAATTCCTCGCAAGATATTGTAATTATATTATATTACTTAATATATATTATATCATATTTAGAGTAGTATATATATAGTATATATAAATAGTAGTATATAGTAAACGTTGTTTTAGGCTGGAATCTATATAGAAAGCAGAATTAAATCAAATCAAACTTTAACGAGGGTTCGAAATTTAAAGGCTAACGTTTCCCGGTCAATCGTGCGTATAATGTGTTGAGCGTTAAACTTAGGGTTGAGTAAAGTCTTAATCGCCCTACAGCTTTTATAGGGTCTGCCATAATAAAATAACTCGAATACGTTATTGCGAAGGATTATTACAGAAACGCTAGTAGCACCGCGCCACCACCGTGTCACAAGCCGTCACATCCTGGCAGGAGCGACACCCGAATTAAATTCCTGCTCTGTTCGCCAACTTCACGCTTATATACAGAACACAAATTTCGCGAGAAGTTTAACAAAATTGTAGAGACATTTCTGAAATTAAGGATATAATTTATCTATATCGTTGAGGTTCGTTGAGTGCGGCTGGCAGTGCTGGAGAAGCGGAGCTGGATTGAGTCACATTTCGCGCTAACGACGAGTCGTATAACCGAAACAATAGTGAATTGGTAATGTGAGTTATGAGCACAGTGAAGGGAGAGGACACGAGAGTGCATTAAGATAAAGCGCATTGGGCGGTGGCCAACAACGTCTGGAGTGTCCGTTAGCTGCCAAGACTATCAGCGCGAGACGTCACCTTTCTTACGCGGATTGACGACCTACTAAACCCCACTGGAACAACTGCTTAAACTACTTTGTAACTCAACGCGGCGCGTCCTTTACAATTACAGAACCAACGTATTCTATACATAAATATATAAGACAAGACTGTAACAAAGCAAAGCCGAAAAAGCTGGGTGTAGAATTATACAATTTTGCCCAAAGGTCCCTGAAGGGGGTGAAAGTTTGTATAAAATTTCGTCTTTTTAGAAGTCGTAATTATAAAGAAAAATATATTTATGCCCAAAGTGCGCGATGGTAAACAGTGCGCAGCTAGTTAGTTACAAACAAATACTTTAAAGACGAACCAGCTTCATTTATATAAAACTCCATCTAGTTAAAGGACCTCCAAATCTCGTCTCGTGGATGTTGTAAAAGAAAACTAAAAAGTAAAATGCGCCTAATGAGTATCTCGATTAAATTATTTACAAACGTCTCTGAGGGTTCACCCCCCTCCCCTAGTTTCTAAGAATGATTGTCTTTTATGAAGTTTCAAATATAAAAATTAATATTTATGCTAATAGTGCGCGATGTAAAACCTAAGGGCACAGTTAGTTTGTCATAAACAAATATATTTAAGAAGAACTAGCTTCATCTATATAAAGCTAGCTCTCGTAGGTCCTCCCTATTTCGTCTCGTGGGTGTCGTAGAAGAAAACTAATAAGTAAAAGCGCCAAATGAGCATTACGATACTACATACTCGCATCGTAATTAGAAGTTTCATATACATTTATGTTTAAGACAGAGCTCTGAACAAACTACAAAGCTATATAGTATCCTACTAATATAATGCGAAAGTTTATATGTATGCGTGTAAGTGTGTATGTGTGTACGTTTGTTACCTCTTCACACTCAAACTGCTGCACCGATTTCGATGAAATTTGGTATAGACATAGCTTATACTCTGGATTAACACATAGGCTAATTTTCATCATCACCGATTTTCATCACCACGCGGGTACAACCGCCGAGCGCAGCTAGTAAATACATAAAGCAATGACAAAGAAAGAACCTTTACAACAGTTGTCTCTGAAGTATAGAGTAGCAGCTGGGTTCCGGCGAATAATTATTTTACTAAAGCGTCTCTGGTTTCGTCAAGTGTGACTCCCTCGTAAATTCCACAAGACGTACCTACAAGTATGTACTTACAACACGATGGACGAATTTTAATTAAAGTCTTTCCTACGGAATTACGCCCGTCCGTATTAACTGAATTCCTTGCTATCAAAATTAAAAACTAGCCGAGCGCATAGCTATTCTTATAAGTTCTATGAGTTAACTTTATACCCCAAATTAGTTTCATCCCTGAAGTTTGGTTGAAAGTTACATTATACCAACCTATTATTAACTACTTTTATATTTTGAGTATTTTGAACAAATAAGTGAGTATTGGTATTTCGGCTGCCGCTGCCGCGGCTTAGCCTTACTTACTAACCTAACCGCTGCACCGATTTCGACGAAATTTGGTATGATGATAGTTTATACATTAGATTAATACATAGGCTACTTTTCATCCCGAAAATAATTACTGTTCCCGTGGTATAAGCAAATAATTCAAAAACCTGTTACTCTTTCACGTTCAAACGGCTGTACTGATTACGATGAAATTTGCTATGAAGATATGTTAGACCCTGGAATAACACATAGGCTATACTTTTATCCCGGATAAAGTATAGTTCCCGTGGCATAATTAATGTAGCGAGAACAATGTTACCCACGCGGGTGAAACCTTGGGCGCTACTAGTCGGATATAAGCGAATGAAAATATTAAGGTTACAAAAAATAAACGCGAATATGACTTTTGAAAAAAATACCGATTGACACCTAGTGTACGTATGAATCGAAATGATAACGCATCTTTTGTTTTTAAATAGACTTAAAAGTTGAATCGTAAGTACCGTAATGACTGAATTTTAAATAGATATCGACGCAGGTGTAGTAATAATCGCCCTCCGATGAAAAGATTGGCGGATCGAATCCTTCTGCGGGTTTTCAGTGAGAAAGATTGTGAGAAACTCCACAACATAGATTTGCTTCCTTTTCAATATCGTATATTATTAAGCGTTCTACTTTTCTACTTGTAGGTATTGTATCTTATTTAAAAAAATAGCAAAATTATGAAACAGCTAAATTAAAATATACAACCCAAAGTCCCATGTTCAGTTCAGTATCTCGAATATCAATAAAGCAAGTTTCTTAAAGCGCAATAAAATGTTGAAGTAGGATGAGGGGGTGAGAGTCAGCAGTTTCTTTGAAGCGCATCCTCGAATAGAGAGAAAATAATGAATTCAGGCCCGAAGAGTGCCATCACAGTAAATACACTCTGCCATTGACAGAAATTGGTAATTTAAGCTCATGAACATCGATGTCGTATTTACATATATATATATCGATGTCGGCTATCGACCTGACCTGATAGTGATAAATTGAGGTTTAATGGACGAATAATTAGGACGAAAAGTTTGATATGGAAAATCTGTCAGTTACAAATTGTATTTTAAAGATTTTGCTGATGTATACACTCATTTACGAACTTATTTCTTCAATGGATAATAATAACTAAATTTATAAATCTGTCCTTTGAAAAGCTACATAAATTCCTAATTAAAATTAGCGTGAATTGATATACTGTAGAAGATATGTATTCTATGTCCATGGAATACGGAGACGGGTCCTTGAGCGTCCTCGTACGCTTCACTTTGCACTTCCGCTCTTATAAAGCGATTAATGACAGCGCGATCTTTGAGGAGGTTGACGATCGAAATAAGGAGAATAAAATCCAATCAAGAGATCTCAAAGACGTAGTCGCTTCGCTCTTGGAGCTTTTGTCAAAACATCTTTTAGGTGATCCATAGTCTTTGTACAGAGAGTATAATAAGCGTTTATTAGCGTTCGTTTGACAACTAAAATGCGTCTCAGATTTGACATCATATATTCTCAGAAAAATTAGAGAAGCCGTTCGAAAGTTTGGACTTTCGCAAAAAATATCCCGTAATATTTGGATATTACGGGATATTTTTTGCAATAATAGTGTCAAGTTTGCATGAAAAGATTTTGCCCAAGCGGCGAGCTATCAAGTTTTCCACGCAGCCACGTCAGACCGAGCTCAGGAAATACATTTCCTGGCTTATAAACATATTCCTTGGAAAAGCGCTGAGGTAATGCGAGCAGACGAACGGAATCATATTTTGATAGGGCGCAATGCATTTATTTCAACGAACGTGAATTATTATGGACTTGGTATACGTTTGTAACTGAAGATCAGTTTCGCTTCTATTATAGTAATGCCAAGTAACCAATGATTGGTATATCTAGGCTAGACGGCATAATCTGTTTGGAGCCTCATGTGCCACGTCTCAGCTGGGGTACCAAGCCCTGCTGAGCCGTGCACTCAGGTTGCTCAATGCTGTAACTCGCCAGCACCCAGTCTTGGATTTGTTCCTTTGCACACCGCTCGAGTTTCGCAGGACGGCAATGGAGTCTGTGACAACAACCCAAATCTCCTGATATAAATTTATTTCTTGTAGGTATATTGATATTGATGTCTATGTGGTTTGTATGTGTAATTTTTTTTGATTCAGTGCATTGATTTTTTTTATCACACTTATATTAGTATTGAATTTTACTACTTGCCTTATATAATGGACGATCGCCAAAACAAATCTAATTCTCTCTAATCTATTATTTATTAACTTCTTTCCGGTTATAAAAATTAGGTCCTATATTAATAAACCTAATGTAACAATTATGGAATCGAGGCTTTTTTAAATTACTAAACCTAATAATATCAGAACACACCCCCCAATATCGGGTACAATTCGATACTCAACATGAGTACAATAGGTCAGTATTCCGTAGGGATGTTGCCCTGTAATTTGCACACGTTGGTATCATTACAGGGCAGTGTTGTTGTGCCATTAGTCGTGACTCTGCATCGAGTCAGCGCGCTAATGTGTAATCAAATAGCGCCTCTGACTTCAGGTTAATTATGCGTACGCTCTATGAATTCAAATCGACCGTGTAATTGCCTTAGGTATGTCTTGACTCTCTCTCTCTCTCAATCCTTCATAAAACAATGTAAGATCGAAATATTACTAAGCTAGCTCCGTCCTGTGGTTTCACTGGTATTGACTACCGTTTTCCCGCTCCCAGTTCAGTCCATGGGAACCGTGCATTACCGGAAGCAAAGGTACCACGTATAGTCTAGCCAGACTATAAGCTATCTCTGTGACGAATTCCAACCAGATACGTTCAGCAGTTCGGGCGTAATTCAGACAAACATGAGTCTATCCAAAATATCGCATTTATAATAGTAGTAATTAATAGTAAAAACAGTAAAAAAAGACGTGTGGCACTCGGGGACTGCCGCGGTAAAGCATAGCATAGCATAGCATTTTTTATCAATTTATGCAATTAATATATTAATAACTTATTCAGTAACGCCGATACAACCAATGCCACCTAGAGGCGAGTTGCTGAACTAAACAGACAAGCGTGATATTTCAAAAGCCATTAAAAGTTCTGCTATTCATCGATAGGTGGCAAAACTAAAAAGTATCACCGCTGTGCCGGTCGGAGTGGGGGGTGTTATGTTATTTTCGTTATGGAATTTCTGGATTCGGTCTCCACGCTCAAGGCCCGCGATATAAGCTATGCAATAGTTTAAAAGTAAGTATTTTACTTTTAAAGTGTGCTCGTTAGTAGTATTTAATAACATCATTTATGCATTCTCTTTTAAAGTCAATCAACTAACAACAATCAAGGGTTATAGTCAACATTGTATTCACTCAAAGTTTAACAGATATCATAACCAATTTGCGAAGTACGCAACTTATAAGTTACTAAAACACCAACTAACTCTCAAAATTATTACGCGAAACAATTTCAAGTTAGAAGCAGCGAGCAGCGTAAAAGTTTGCACAGATTAAGACAGAATTGCCACTTTTATTTGTTTAATGAGCAAACATAAACAAGAACTTGTTCAAAGGGTGGAAATGTCTCTGCTTAACCGCCGCGACCCGGATTTCGTGCCAAATATTTATTTTAATTACATCTCGGTTCCTTCAAAGACCAAGTTAAATGTCTCCACCGCTTTCCGTGTCAATATAACGAATTAATTTAACATCTGCAATTCAGTTATAATTACACTAAATAGTTTCGCTTATTTAACGTAACGCCTTCATATACAGGTTGAGTACTAAGGCAATAGGGACGCAAGATGGAAAAGGACAAATTGAACGGGAGCATTAAATGGAAATTTAAAAAAGGAACGTGAAGAAATATCAGCGGTTCGAGATATTGATTAAAGTATTCCTTCTGGGTATTACGGCGTTAATATAACTAGCACTGAATGGAACGGAGACCTAGTTTCCGAGGACGGGAGGGAGGAAAGAGTTTAATACACACCGCTAGAATAGCACAATCGGACATAGCATTGAGAGCAATGTTAATTAAAACTAAACGACAGCCCCGGGAGACAATGGCTGCGGGGTACACAAAGCGACGGGCCTTTGGAGCTGCTGTCAACTACAACCGCTAAGTGCGATTGAAGATTACTACCGGACGAGTTTCGCACTGGCGACTTAGCTGCATAATTGAAGGACGAACGCTTGGGATTATGAACTTATACTGAACAGCGACCAGAGACGCTTCAGGAAACTTATTCTACCAATGCTTGTATTGATAATAACATCACATTGCTTGTTTTTGTAACAATATCGACAAAGTGGACAGACGACCAGATCGCTGGTAAGGGCTTGATGCGGGCCGCTTCCAACTGTTCCTTATGGAAATAAATTGGGGAGGCAGTCCAGCAGTGGACTTTCTATGGCTGAGATGATGATAATGATGACTCTTACTCAAGTAGATTTGTAGCAATAAAAACTATAATATATAATGTGTACGTTACCAGTTAAATTTATAACAATTGAGACACATGGTCCCTGACTATGGGCTTTCTGAGCAAGCTCATAGTAGCACAACGAGCTATGGAGAGAGCTATGCTCGGAGTTTCTCTACACGATCGAATCAGAAATGAGGAGATCCGTAGAAGAACGAAAGTCACCGATATAGCCCGGCGGATTAGCAAGTTGAAGTGGCAGTGGGCATGACCGTAGGGCACATAGCTCGAAGAACTGATGGCCGTTGGGGTCGAAAGGTTATTGAATGGAGACCACGGACTGGCAAGCGCAGTATAGAACTCCCACCGACCAGGTGGATAGATAGATAGATAGGATAGACGACCTGACTAAGATCGCAGAAAAGGGGTGGGCCGCTTCCAACTGGTCCTTGTGGAAATCAATGGAGTAGGCATATGTCCAGCAGAGGACGTCCTATGGTTGAGATGATGATGATGATGACGATGAGACACATGAGTTTTAAAATACTAAATAAAAGAACACGAATAATTAGAAGCATACCGATATTAGTGAAATAAAGTGAATTTGAAGAAACTAATGAAATAAGTAAAGTATGTCGCGTAGCTGAGCATCTGTCGACGGGGCGAGTTCGTATACCATACCGGCTGCAGAAGCGCAAACTAAGAAAACATCTGCGCATAAATTCTGAACACGTCCGGCTATATAAATTCATAACTTTGGAACGAAGCTCGAAGAGGAGACAGACGGCACGCCGACTCTAAGAATTTATTAAATAAATTAATTGAACCAAAACGAACGAAACGACTTGAATATTGAGCGGACTGAAGTATTTACGTAAAAACATGGATTCAATTATGGTAATGGTATAACGAGACAACGACGGAGCATTAAACGGGGTAACTGTTGCTATTTACGAGAGATGTAGCAACTGGTGAAAACTTATATCAAACATACAATTTTTCTACCTATTAGTGTAACTTAAATTAAACATACCTATAGGCAAAGAAACCTTCCAGTTCTATAAGTGTTCTTCTTAATAATACATTGTGTATAATGAGGTAAAATAATACACGCAGTTTTATCAGTGTTTTTTTTTTCTTATTATAAGTTTGCGTTTGACAACTGTTTCACCTGATGTTAAGTGATGACGTTGTCTAGGATTTAGTGGTAGCTTGGTGGAGAGGTATTGAGCAGCATTGTACCCATTATGCTGTAGCTTTAATGATTTTTAATGATGTTACCTTCACCGAAGGCGACGCTCGCACCATTAGGCTAATATAGCTTCAATTGAATTGATATTTTCGCTTTACTAAACTTTATCAAGTACAGTGACACGCAAATCCTTGGCCTGAACTTAAGAATTTTGAAATTGAATTTATTTCAGCATTCGCGTGGCAAATTTAGATTTGAGTAGTCTAAGTACAGTCTACAGCTTTTCAGCTGTCGACTGAATAGCTGCTTGATAGGTATTAGGTCCAACTTATCCCAATATAATATTTTAAATGTAAAGGTTAGATGGATGGATGTTTATTATTCAATCACGTCAGAACGGCTGGACGGATTTGGATGAAATTTGGAATGCAGAAGATACTTCTGTATATATTATGTTTATAATTATTGTATTGTTTCCTTTTGATTTATTTCTGTGTTTATGTGTATTAATTTATGTGGCAATAGTGTAGTTGTGAGACAATAAATATAGTTTGATTTGATTTGATTTCTGGCCCCGGAATAATAAATACGCTACTTTTCAATTATTATCATCATCATCAATCATCCACGCGGGTTAAACTGCGTGCCGCGGCAAGTTAAAAATAATAAACGAAACATTTGCACATCAAATAAATATCGCAAACATGAATAAGCCTGGTCGAACCCCATTCACTTCAAATACCGAGTCGAAACATCGAAATTGCATTGCGTCGAATTTCCCGAAACTCAAACCGAAATAACGTCAGCAGTGTATCAACAAAATATTTCCAGGGCATTAGTTGTTGTTCCGGGCATCCACTTTTCCAATAAACCGAGCGACGGAGTGCATAACGTGCCGAGATTACTTATAGACCCCGAAGCCGACCGAGCGTCGACGCGGCGGCCAAACAACAATATTTGTTCGTGCGGGACACTAGATTAATTTTTCCCCGGGCGTTTTACTCTAAGTAGGAAAATACAATGAGGAAACTGACAAAATGAAGTTGACTTTGTCTGACCTTTGGATAGTTCTGTGGACCACCCGAGATGTCATCATCATCATCATCATCTCAGCCATCGGACGTCCACTGCTGGACATATGCCTCCCCCATTGACAAGAACCTGTTGGAAGCGGCCTGCATCCAGCCCTTGCCTGCGATCTTAGTCAGGTCGTCTTTCCATCTGGTCGGTGGCCGTCCTATGCTGCGCTTGCCAGTCCGTGGTCTCCATTCGAGAACTTTTCGGCCCCAACGGTTATCAGTTCGTCGAGCTATGTGCCCTGCCCACTGCCACTTCAACTTGCTAATCCGCTTGGCGTTCTTTTACGAATCTTCTCATTTCTGATTCGATCACGTAGAGAAACCCCGAGCATAGCCCTCTCCATAGCTCGTTGTGCGACTCTGAGCCTGCTCAGAAGGCCCACCGGCCCACCCGAGGTGTAATTGCGGAAAGATAAATTACATCAAGTGACTTCTTTAATGTTTTTTTTTAGTCTCTGCAAAAGCCGCGGTTTATACTCGTAAGAAGTCAATAATGATCTTATCCTTGTTCTTATCCCACACTAAGTGGAGACGGACAACATGTTTTTTCG
The DNA here is from genome assembly GCA_934044485.1 of Apeira syringaria. Lineage (NCBI taxonomy): Eukaryota > Metazoa > Arthropoda > Insecta > Lepidoptera > Geometridae > Apeira > Apeira syringaria. Next base: position 5,289,038 of record OW203665.1, on the reverse strand, counting down.
TTATAATGTTTTACGGGTACCGGGTGGGTCTCCCAGTAGTAGGTATATACGTTAGCATCATATTATAGTTTGTGGTAGGTACCTATTTTTTATTGTACTATCTGCGCCCCGTGATTTTACCCGCGTGGTGATGATGATGTTAAGTTGAAGTAACTACAAATTTCATCCAAATCCGTTTTACCAGCATGATGATTAAAATAAGCCCACGTGTGAATCCAGGGTATAAGCTATGTCCATACCAAATTTCATCCAAATCCATCCAGCCATCCACAGGCGTGATAGAGTAACAAACATACATCCATACTCACAAACTCTGGCATTAATAATAATAGTAGGATAAAATATGCAAAGTTGAAAATAAGCTGAAAATATAACTCGTATACTCTTCAGAGTAATGTATCGTAAACTTTTAACTGCAGGCAAAGGGCGGCGAACATTTGGAGAAATGAATTGTTGTGCCTTAATAATGTTTATTTTTGCCATACCTAAAGACTTAACAAAACATTACACAAAAGTATTTAGTAACATCTGGAAAATGTAGGTACTTAGAATATGTTACCACATTGAAAGATTCACGAACTGCCTGGTAAGGCACCATAATCGAATAGAATTTTGGAACTCAAAGTGAGATCAGTGAAGCTCGCCTGTATTACCTCAGACGGAACATTTGCTCTGCGACTTAACTCGTAGACTTAGTTAAGACGTAACAGAATCTGTCAGCTAATTTATAAGGATTCCTTTTGATACAGAGAACGCTTCGTTCAGAATCGAACAACACTTATGTAACTAATATAGAATGATAGATTGGTATAGAATATGATTACTAGAACAAATAAAATCATAAAAATGAAACTGTATACTTACGGAAGTAAAATAATAACTGCTAAGCCCTGACGTTAACGAAGCCACTTGTCAGTCTTGCTGAGGCAATGCAGAAGCAAGCATTATCTTCTTTCTCCGTTTTTTAAACATTTACTGTGCCGTACGAATCTAATTTGATTCGTACAGCACGCGTGCGAATTACCGTATTTACTATATATTTCATTTAGAAGTAGACTCAGTAGCTTTCGGTTTACGTTTCAACAAACACAAGTTAAATAACACAAATGTATTTACTAAATAAACTCCCTGAAATGTATTTTATGTAGCTTGAATATGTTTTACTATGCCACGTTTTATTATATACGGATAAGGTGACGGAACAAGCGAAAGGCCCACAGGATGTTAATCTGCCTATAGACAGATCACCCTGAAACATAAAGTTGTTAAGTCTCATGTGCCAGTAATTTCAGCGAAAACCATTGAAACAACAACCGCTTTCACGCTCAAAATGCTGGAACAATTTTAATTAAATTTGTTATGGAGGTAACTGACAACCTGAAATAACACATCGGCTGCTTTTCATCATCATTATCATCACCGTCTTTCATCACCACGCGGGTGAAACCGCGGGGCGCAGCTCAATGCGAAAGTTTGTGTGGATGGATGTTGTTATTATATCACGCCAGAACTACTGAAGGATCTAGATATAATTTAGCACAAACATAGACTAAAGTCTCACACAAAGGCCCTCTTGCACATAGGCTCTTTATATCTCGGAAAAAGTATGACTTCCGAGGGCTAGGGGATGTTTTTTATTCAATCACACCGGAACGGCTGAACACTATCACTATCTTGGCGGACCTCCGCCATGAATGTAACAATAAAGCTTCAGACAAATGAGTATCAATACGCCAATTATTTCTAATATACTAAAATAAGAATATTGTACAGAGAACACAGTTTTTTCATTATTATTTTTTATTTTACGAAACTGGAATCCTTGTCGAGTTTCAGAACTTAATGTTGAGTAAATGTGGATTGTGAAACCATGTAAATTGTTACTTTTGTTTACCGACAATCCAGAAAGTTAGAAGGCAAATCATACTCAATTTACTTTTTACTTCAACATTAACCAACTCACTGAAATCATAAAAAAAAACAATGTACTACCATAATATATTTCGAAGCACATGGGTTTTATATAACGGTATATCATGAAATAACCGTGTTCCATTTCGAATAAAAACACATTCAAACATAAACTACACACATTATCAGCGAAAATAATACTCGGTCATTCCGTTTCGTCGCGATATTATTTGCCACGGGCGCATATGGTACACACTCATTAACGCGCCGTATTCGCACAATTCCACACAGAGGCACGAAATAACAGCCGCAATCCAGGTCTTAACGAAAGGTAATTTACCAGCTGCCACCGTTTGTGGCCTCTTGCTACCGAGGACACCGCATTATGCCACGGACATGAAAAATAACGAAGCAACCCACGCTTTATAAATTCCATTTAAACGACATATAAACATGCTCTATAAACATACGCTAATATAGTGTGGCGCAATACAGAAAATGCAACGCAACCAAAGATTTGTCCAAATTAAACAATGGCCCTAATTCTGTTAATCACACGAACTAGCTAAAATTCACTAAAATTCTTCAAAATAAAATAGCTTGTATTCTATTTACGCTTAAAGTCAAATTCGTATAACTCCTTACAACGCTCTCACTAATATTAGACGAGTTTTATTCCAATGTTGGCGAATTGCGGGTAGTTTTAGTAGGCACCAAATAAGTGACGACTTAATTTACCTAAAAGTACCCGCAAATTTAATATATACATTTAATTTTAGTGATGTTATTGATAAATCTCATACTAATTTAGACTTTATCGTAACCATATAAGAACTTATCTAATTTTCCTATATTTTAGTTTAGTTCAGTTGAATAAGCGAATCACTACCAATGTGACATTTTTGGCAATCAATGATTGATACGTATCAATGCAATACTTCCAAACTGTCCAGCATAAAACGAGTTGAAATGATTACGGCACCGATGTATTCTTCTAGGTTAAATAAGACAAATATTCTTCGTTACGTGTATATTCGGTGTAATATATTATCTAGTTACCTGCGACAGTGATAAATAGACACCACACAATTATAGCTTCGCTCCAGCCGAGATCTGGATGAATAAATATTACACAAGCCACGTGTGTTTCATGTGTTCAATTAACACCTTGACTGCTTGTCATTCCTTCTCTCTCTCTCACACACACACACATACACTCCTTTGTAATTTTATCTGAACGTTTATAACCCGGTGCCGAAGCCTCGGCTGACGTTGAGTAAATAGACACGTAATTTTCCATACCCTGATTAAGTCGTAAAGATGAAATCGGGTTAATTAAAACGGTAGGCATGCCGCGGAAATTGCTGCGGTCTCGCCGGGAATAAAGATCGGACGCAATATTTCGGGGTAGAGCTAATAGTAACATACATGGAATAGTTGGAGGCTCGGAGGGTTATTATAAGGCGAGAGACATTAATTCAGAAGGTGGAACAATTGCGGCGGGCAGCTTCGTTAGAGCGGCGACGACACGTGTAATAAGATAAAGTAACGCCCAGGCCGGGCGTGCCCTACTAGAACAAAGGTCTTCCGACACCGTCTAGCTACGAACAATGCCCACAACATGCTCACGCCGCTCTGTCCTCGCCTCCTGTCCTGTTGAACCACACTCTGCAACACAATGCAGACCGAACCATGTAACTTAATACACATACGTGAGTACATATTATATATATAATAAGTACACGGCGACACATGATCACGGAAGAACATGGCCCCATTACGTGTTCCATTTAATCAAGATTATCATCTTGGTGCGTGTCAAATAAAACACTGTTTGTGGGTTTGGAATACAAAAGACTATTAAAAACTCTTTGATGATAACATTGAAATAAGGGCAAAGCGCACATGTTTCGGAGTTAATTTCGAACAAAAACTTGACGAGAATGTTATATTTATATGACAAGGAACAAAGAAACATACATTCAACACAACGATAACGTTACGATTAGGTAAGTTGAAGAAAAAACTTTTCTTATGAGCAGCTTTTAATGACAAATAAGAGAGATCTAAGTCACGTTCCGAAAACCTATTGAAATTAAAGTTTCCGGCGGAATCATTTCAAATATTTATTTAGATGAGGACGTGTACATTTTAAGCATCAGAATAAAATAACGACAATTCTCGCTATTTCAATTTTAACCTTAATTGTTAGCAAATAACGACCGTTTCGTTGTGCTCCATTTAAATGAAGGCCTTGAAGTTAATAAATAATGGAAATAAATTAGAGACTTTATTTTGTATTAGACGTTAATTCAGAATAATGAATGGAGTGAGGAGTGGTAACTAATTAGATATCTATTAGAAGCAGACCCTTGAAGAAAACAAAAGGGCCTGAAACTCAAACGTACCCATACCTCTTTGAATTGAGGAAGGACAGATATCGGTAAAGGTAATTATGGTACATCCTATATATTACTATCTATAATAGTCACAATTATTTTACTCCTTCAAATAATTTGTACGTTTTGTATCTATAGATATGATAGATGACCTACTATTTACAAATAACATTCAATAGCAGTTAAATGATAATAAATGGAAACCCATGTTGCGTCAAAAGGCATTTGATTTCGAAACTATTCAGTTTAACCGGCGTATTTGTCTCTGCATTCCAAGTGTCTAAACTCGGTGAAACGTGGAATTCGTAGTGTCGAGGTAGTTGACGTTTCGGAGTAGGTATTCTGGTGATAAGGGTGGTTGAATGTTATTCAATGTCCGTCAACAGTGGTTACAAACTGCCGTCTATTATATGCGATTACGATTTTGAACTCTGCTAGAGGAGAAACTAACATTAAATAGTCGATTATACAATTTAAAAATAAGATTATGTTTTAAGATTTTCAAGGATAATAATAAATAAGCGTATAGTTTCAATGAAATAGGGTAACATAATCTTCCTTTTCCTTTTATGGAGATGATTGTAGGCTATAAACCAATGATGATTTACTATGACGTATATTCATACTGCGCGGTGCTCAGATTTTGTTCCTTTACGACATAAGCATGCTTACTGCGACAGATAATACGGTACTAATAATATAGAAAAGGATAGCTATATGTTTAGACTTGCGCTTGAAATACGAGTCGTAATCAAAATTACTACAATTGACTTAATTTTGCCGCCTCAGTTTCCGCGTGCTTGTGCGACATCTACCTCATATAAAAATACAATATCATTGCTATAAACCACCACCCAGGCCATTGCGATTGGCGGCCAGCCCAATGGTAGACATTTTGGAGTCCAAATCGTAAGTTACCGTAACGCAGCTGTTGCTCAAGGGTTTAAGAGGCTCGCGGGTGTTTACAGGTAGAAGAGGCGGGACATATACTGAGGCGTCTTGATTTAAATGTACAAGAAACATGTATTTTCAGGACCATTTAAAACCTCAAAAAAAGAAGAATAAGTAAAAGACTTTTTTAAAACGGAAAATATGTTCACTTCAGTAATAAGTAAAGTAGAATAATAAAATGAAATTGTAATCAATTAGAATTAATTCTATTCGTGGGAACAGTTCTCACAAATGGTATTTTTTTAAAGTTTATTAGACATGTATGTGTGTTCGCTTAATCTGTGGTCTTCGCTGTTGGTACATCAACTACCTATACTTATATTTTTCGCATTAAATTGTAAATTTTTGTTATGTACTGTCTGAAGATTCTTAAATAATTTTTTTTTTTTTAAATGTAGGATTTTGTACAAAATAACCTTAAATGACTCAAAAATTGTATTTTTAGCAAATGGTAAAGCCAGTTTTTATCGGTTAAAATCGCATAGATAAGCTCCGCAAAGAACGCCGCACTTATATATGAACGGTATTACTTGAAATGAATTAAAGATAGATATAACTCATGAACATTAGACGGGATTCTGCTTCGTATATTTATGGGAATAGGAATCATAAATGCCTAAACATACATATAAAAACCGACCGTAATAGAATAGCATATGGACAATTACCAGGAAATGTCATGCACATAGTTAAGAATACATACATTACTTGCTTACTCACCTTAGTACCTACGACAGAGCGACAATAACTTAGGTACAGTATTGTGTAGTACCTGCAAAAAAGAAGTAAAAAACACATCATCGACACATTAAGGAATATACTTAAAATGCGGATAAACACATAAAAAAATGTAATAAACAAAGCGGGTGTATTCACGTTAAGCAGACTATCGCCAGCCGCAAACCACCAGAGGCACATATTTAACGCTCCAGGCTTATCTCAACGAGGGGGGGAACGTGGTACAATATCGAGCCTATCTCTCTACTAATGGGCTACATGTGAAAGGTGAATAGCTCCATCGTGGAACGGGGATAAGCTACCGAACGAAGAGGATGGATGGAGATTAATTCGATTATCTGTTCTTACGAAACATCTCTGAAATAACATACCTACCCGTATGTACTTAATCAAACCTAGGAGAGATAGGGCTCTAATTGAGAAGGTCACGAACTTCCTTGATTAGTTTATCTTTTCTTATCTTGATGTACGTATGTATGAATGGAACTAGCCGCATAGACAAACTATACAATTGTGAAGTAGTTTCGAGGCAATATACTCGTATTGGTTGTATACCAGGTTTCGAGGATATATATCATGCGGCGGGTTGGCGAGCGCAGTATGATGTGTAAAGTTCAGAAGGCGCTGCTGCCCACCTTCGGTACGTGATCCCTTAGCCGATTTATAAATTCGATAATATAAATATTACTAACATTATAAAGATGAAAGATTTAATGTTAAGCTTGTTTTTTTCATAGGGCAAATGCTTTTATTGAAATAAAACACTAATAACTAATTATAATACTGCAGCTACTACAATAACATTTGAGCAATCCACTAGCTATTGGTAGCCTATAGATAACTCAAATGTTCTAACCCGCTACCGGCCGGCAGCCCAGAATGCTAGCAGCATTGCCACGCTGAATTGCAATGCTGATTCGTTGAGCCAAATACGTGCCAGCATTTTGGTCACGCGTCGCATCGATCAAACGCTCAGATAAATTTTGGAAATAAATAAATAAATAAATTTTAGCTTGTTTGCATCAAATATTAGGATCCGAAACTACTGAACCAATTTGAAAAGTTATTTCACGGTTGGGAAGGTACACTATCCCCGGGTGACATAGTATACATTATATTTTCAAAAATATTAGGGTACATTATAATTTTTAAATTTGAACTTTTTAACCCTAGTGAAGCCGGGGCAGACCGCTAGTACTAGATAAATGAATAGTAAGTTAGTACTGAGTTCAATTGTTTCAGGCTTCGATACGGTTGCAGTACGACTGTAACCAATAATTCCTGCTTCGGCTAAAATACCCGCATCACTAGCCACTATCCGCATGTTTGAAAAAGTGTCAAAAACACACACAGGTATGTATGTACAGGCAGCAGTCTTTGAGAGTTAGCCTAGATGACCTTTGATGTCTCTGACCAAAGTATAAAGTACAAACAAGTTATGTGGGTTAATGAAGTACAGCAATAACGAAACTCCGCAAAAGGTACTTTACACGAGTAATGTTTAGGCAAAGCAAAAAGCGAGCGGAGGTGCGGCCATCAATTACATGTTATAATAGCTAACTAGTATATCGCCGCACCAAACCCGTCGCCGATGTCCATTACGATGAAACATGTCGGTCTAATTAATGACCACAGTCTATTATTGTGCGGAAGTCGGGCTCGCACGTGGTGTGGTTTCCTTTACGCTATTCTTTTTATTATAGCTCGAATCATTATTTAGAATAATCGCGCGTGCGGGACACACTGATGCGTAATGTTCATTTACTTTGTACGATATTATTACAACGCGTTTCTTCGATGGAATGTGAAGCAAGAAATGGAAAGCCGCATTTACTTTTTCCACGGTCTTAATGTTAAAGATAAAATAGCAATTAATTTATACTTAGATGTATTATCCGGCTTTACTCACGTTTAAAGTAGAAGTTTTGACCTAGGTTTCGGGCATGCCCGATGCCCAACCTTAGGTGAGTTTACGCTGTCAGTGGTCGCAACGATCTGGCAGCGTAAACTTATCTGGAGATTGACATCGGACATGCCCGAAACCTAGGTCGAAACTTCGACTATAAACGTGAGTAAAGCCGGATAATACATCTATATAATAATGTGTCAAACTCACGAGTATTTCTAATCAAAATAGCAATTATTGTATGAAATATTTTTTCCAGCATAGTTATAAAATCTAACCTAGATTGTCTAGTATCTCGCCATTTCGGCGTTAGAGAGACAATATGCGAGTTAACTCTGCATCTGTCACTCCGTTTCTTGTTCTTGGTTTCATTTTGCCCGACGGCTGCTCTGTGAGAACATATGTCGCCCACAATTGTAGTTCGCTGCGACTTTACTCGTTTTATTGCCGCACTATTCATCTTGCGCCGCGGTTTTGCACTGCACGGTGAACATTTGAAATTTCTTGGAACCTCATAAATTATGATCACGCTTGAGCGTACATGTTTTTGAGTCGTTTCTCCTGTGTTTTTCGATTTCGGTGAACATATGTTTTTACCTTTTTTTACAATTTATATTTCAAAATGATACCATTTCTAGTGCACGGAGGTCTAAGGGTTTAAGCCACAACCATTCAAAGAATTTTTTTTTGAAGTGCTGGCAGATCCATGCACTATGACAAATGCAGGTAGGTTAGTATGGATACCTACTGTAACATAATAGGTATTATAGGATTTTATTTTATTCATTAACAAAATTCACAGCCCTTAATAAACAATTATACTATAAGTAGTTTAGGTGTCATAGTATATAGTTTTATAGCTTAGAGTTTCAAAATAAATAAATACTATATTATATATTTATATACTATAGTATGTAAGTATGCAAGATATCTATCCGTATCCGGTATCCGATTTGTATATCAAGTTTCATTTAGATTTGTTCAATACATTTATTTAAAATTGTTCCTTTTATCTCATTGATTAATAATAAAAACGCGCAAGTTTTTATTCGCACGACAAGCGTGCGAATCGCCAGATGAATAAGTAAATCGCTATAACGGTGGATTGTTATAGGAGTTAGACGTCACCTCAGACAGGTATTTACGGTAAAAGCTAATTGAATCTGAGCTACATAAAAAGTGGCTGAGTACAGTCATTAACCTATTGTATATATCATTAACCTATTATACACGGCATGATCCGATATGAAATGGTGTGGACATATAATATACTCAAGATGGCATCTATGTGGTCTGATTACGGTAGCTTATCGATCCGCAAAGCTATTCAGAGACTAATCACAGAACCTACGAGTTGCCGACGAACCAACAATTTATCGATTCTGTATAGGTACGAGTATAATCGGCCCGGACGTACCTACATTGTAAAGGCTTATGTTGTGACTCATGATTCATGAAATACAATCTTTTATCCCACTAATATTATAAAAATTTGGATGGATGGATGGATGTTTGTACTCAATCACGCTTAGACGGCTAGACGGATTTGGATGAAATTTGGTATAACACATAGGCTACTTTTCATCATCATCATCATCAATCATCACCATGCGGGTAAAACCGCGGGGCGTAGCTAGTAATTTACTATTTTCTTTTTCTTATGGTACAAAAAATGCGCCGTTTAAAATATACAGTTTAGTCGCGTTTACGAACAATGCATTAGATCTTAAGTACATTGTTGAATTTGGCAACGAGTTCGTAACGGCTGATTTTGGCAACTTTGGTAGCCCGCTAGTTTCACTTCTCCAATATTGCGTGATTCAATATAGGATAAGATGATATATGATATCACTTATCCCTCTTATCGAAGTACGTGTATGACAGAGCAATCCCGGCTGGATCTGCATGCTCGAATATAGTATAACCACCATAAGAGAATCCTCTCCTATATTGTTAACAAGCTGATCCCTGCGATGTTACCCGCGGTGATATGGTACGTAATATTGACGGTTTTTGGGATATAAAAGTAGCTTATGTAGCTAGGTAGCCATACCAAATTTCATCGAAATCGGTAGGTATAGCCGTTTGAGCGTGAAGGAATAACAGAGGTTTTGAGTAATTTGCGTATCGCACGGGAACAGCAATTATTTTCCGGATGAAAAGTAGCCTATATATTAATCTAGAATTCTAGACTCTAGAATTCTCTAAATTTCATCGGAATTGGTGAAGCCGTTGGAGCGTGAAGGAGTTATAAACATAGGCACTTACACACATAAAAACTTTCGCCTTTATAATATTAAGTGTGTTTCCACACCTACATAAGCATCGATTCAGCACTATATATCATTACATTTCTTACTAAGTTCATAGCAGGTTCATGCAGCATGTTGAGGTCATCTTTTTGCCATCGACTAACCGAGAATCGGATGTAATCTGAACACTATATAAATGGACTAATGCCATGATGTATATCGAATCAAGTCGCAACAAAATTCACAGCCACTTTATGTGTTGGTGTGAATAAAGTTTTGTTTTGCTGATCCAATGGCCCTGGTATATGTACCCTTTATTCTAATATATCATACTAAGAGTGTTACGAAAGTGTTCCGTCCTGGAATGGAATAGTAAGAACGTTCTCAACTTGCAGAGCCATGTGATACATTTTTCTATATTTGTAGTAAGCAGGGCCAAGTATGGTGATGGCAGGGACTGGTGTAGAGAGTTATGGATGCGGTAGGCCGGTAGAGTGATGGAGGACTAAGGCTGTGTAGCCTGTTCTCGTAAGGAGGTATACAGTGACGTACAGATCCGGCCGAAGGCATCGGCACCTGCGTCCGTTGCGACAAGCCGCCCTAATGGCCTGTCGCGCGTCCATCCGCGCCGGTGATTGATCGACACACCCCCGTGACGTGTGCACACACATCGCTTACATCGCCTCCACGATAGCGGGCATAATCCATCACACATACCAAATTTGTGCCATAAATGTGAATGCCGAAGCGGATTTATAGTCTATCATCAACGCGGTCCTGTCGGGTAAGAGACGGTATTTTTTTTATTAAAACATTACTCTCCTAAGATACCTTCTCCGTGGCATTTTTTAACATAAACTTAAATTTAAAAAACTTAATTGTATAATTTATCCCACTAATATTATAAATGTGAAAGTTTGGATGGATGGATGAATGTTTGTTACTCAATCACGCTCAAACGGCTGAACGGATTTGGATGCAATTGGGTATGTAGATACTTCAGGTCCCGGAATAACACATAGGCTACTTTCATCATTGTCACCACCGAAATCTCAGGGCGCTGCTAGTATTGCATAAAATAAAATGGCATTTTTATATACAAAGAAGACACATAATATTATTAAGTAGTAAGAAGCATTAGGTAGCTGATATATGATTACATTAATCTGACTAAACAGAGCTCAGTTTTTTAAAATTTTCGATTCTACAAATAAAAAACTATGTTTCCGGTTCCACAATTTACGTCACGTCTAATCATTTCTAAATGTTACAGTGCAAACAACGAAGAAGTCCAGTAAATTTGAAAAGTAAAGACTTCTTAAAAAGTCCGTCCGTATCTGAAAAAGCGAAGATCTCGGAGCAAGTATTACTTCAGACAGAAATGCCGTATTTTAGCATGGTAAGTACAGATTGCATTTAGATTTTATTACAAAACTTGGAAGAGTCGACTTGGAGTGGTAAAAAATAAAAGTATATTTGTTTCTTCAAAGAAATAACATTAAAAACAGGAAAACTTGGCTTTGTGTTTTCTTTATTTGTAACATTAAGTAGAGTAGTACTCAATTTTTTTTTTTTAAATCACACTCAGACCCCCGCACTAGGATTCCCTGTATCGCGGGAGGCCTGGACACACACAATAACAGCACACAAACATCCAAGACCCGGGACAAACATCTACACTCATCGCACAAATGTTTGCCCCTGCCGGGATTCGAACCCAGGGTCGTGGTGACACAGAAGTCATGTCGATGACACAAACCACTGCGCCACGGGACCGTCAAACTCAATAATCTGACTGACTGTCTGAATAATCTGAATATATTGTGTATATACATTGTATGTGTACCAGTTTTTTTATTATATATTTACCAATTCTAAATCACTTATCTAGAGGGAACTTTCCAAAAGGGTTCATACGTATCACCCACCTGGTCAGCAGTGCTATAAAGAAAACAATACTTATAATTGTATATAACACTAGTTCCGCAATTAGTATGCGGCGAATGGAGCTGGTATGTACCTTATTTTAACAGTACTTGGAGTGATTATTGCACTGGCTCCCATATGCATAGTACTATTTTGTCTCAAAGTATTTTGAACGAAGCGACTAACCACCATGTTGCAGCTGGCGCTAATATGAACTCTATTATTATTGTATTGGAAATTATTTTACATTATTCAACAACAGCCTTACCGAGCGAATAGTTCAAGGATGTCTCAGAGTGAAAAATGGTAGGCAAATAAATTTTTAGGTACGCGAACTTGGAAAATAATAACTTAATTGAAAAATGGTCAACTGCCATTAAGAGTAAGAGTCTTTGAAAAAACCCACAATCGGTTTACAAATTACTTTTATTCTCGGTGACAAACTAATAAAATACAACAGATTGCAAACCAATTCTTAAGCTTGTTTTTTTTATTCGGTTATAAATATATCCATAATTGAAATATATACATCATCATTGTCTCAGCCATAAGACGTCCACAGCTGGACATTATGTGCCACCCCCAGTGATTTTTATAAGGACCGGATGGAAGCGGCCCACATCCAGCCTTACCTGCGGACTTAGTCAGGTCGTCTGTCTACTTTGTCGGTGACCGTCCTATGCTGCACTTGCCAGTCCGTAGTCTCCATTCGAGAACCTTTCGACCCTAACGGCCATCGGTTCTTCGAGCTATGTGCCCTGCCCACAGCCACTTCAAATTGCTAATCCGCCGGGCTATTTATTTATTTTCATAACAATAAGTAACATAACAGTTGGTTAACCAAAGCGTTACAAATTGGTACTAATTTATGACATAATAATCTAATCACATTATTTCTATTTGACAATTTTCCTTTGACAAGTATCCTTATTTATTATAAAATTAAAATACATATATAGGTATATTAAACGAAAAAAAAAGTCAACAATAGACATTACATATTATTAAAAGTATAAGCGTTTAGAGTAATATGGTATTACAGTCGCTATGTCGGCGACTTTCGTTCTTCTACGGATCTCCTCATTTCTGATTTGATCGCGCAGAGAAACCACGAGCATAGCCCTCTCCATAGCTCGTTGTGCGACTCTGAGCCTGCTCACAAGGCCCATAGAGACCATGTTTTAGTACCGTAAGTCTTCACTGATAACACACACTGATATAGCCGAATTTAATTATCGATGGTTATCCAAATGTTGCAACATAATGCTGAGTGCGGACTCACTTCCTGGCGTCGCGGAACACTACAAGTATTAGCCAATAGTACTTATATATTTGTTATTAGGTTCTTCTTCTTCTCTCAGCCATGTGCGTCCACTGCTGGACATATGCCTCCCCCATACAGGGGGGATTTGCCAATACTCGCCACGCTTGGCATGCGGGTTGGCGAGCGCAGTATGATTTTCCAATCCTCAGAAGGCGCTGCTGTCCACCTTCTTGTACGTGATCCCTTAGCCGACTTTTACGGCACCCACGGGAAGGGATGGGGGAGTATTATTCTAGGCCGGTACCACCACGGCACAATGTTATTAGGTATTTGCTTGTAATTTTCTTTTTCTGTATTAGTGTGTATGTTTACTGTAGTGTTGCTTATTCCATGAATAAACGTATTTCTTACTTTCTTATTATAAGATTAGATTCCACAAATGTAAGCATACGGCTTGGGGTCAAGCAATTACTAACCAGACAGTTCAGTTTGAAATCGAGAACTATAATTCTTAGTCAAAACAAATGTAAGCTACTTGTACAATAATTTGTTTATAAAGGGCTGTGGATTTTGTACATAAATAAAATATCAAACTCTGTAAAAATGAAGTATATTATTATAGCAGTAGTAAATTAAATTAACCGTGTAAAAAAATGTCCGTAAGTTTGAGTAAGACGCTGGAATTTCACAAAGTAAGTAAATCGAGTTTTCAGAGTTATGACCATGTCCGAGATGGAGTTCCTGATTAAAAAAGACAAGCTACGAAATTAAAGCGCGAAGTTCGTTTTCTCCGTGGAGAAGTCTAGTAGCGCTGGTATAAGCTAAGTGATGAGATAATGTTTCCAGCTACAGTGAAATAAATTTTGTGATGAATTACGTTTATCATTAGGCTGTTAAATATAAAATACATAGGGGTTGTCCATAAATGACGTGAGGTAGTTTTAGCGATTTTTCAACCCCCCTCTTCCCTTGGTGAGATGTCATGAGATTTTGCTGGAACCCCCTCCCCCCACCCATAATCTCACGTGAGACTTTTGAAAATACATATTTTTAATGTAAATAAATGAATATGTGCTTGACTTTGTTGGATTTAATCAGGATTTGTTATTTGAGATTACTAATATCGTAGTATACAAGCACACAAAAAATATTTTTACCTAATTTATCCCAGTTTTCTCGCTACATTACAATGTTTCTTGCGGAAAAAAAATTACGTGAGTATTTGTCGAACCCACCTCCTCCCCCATGTGAGTTTGGGTGAGATTCGGTTTGACCCCCTCCCCCAGTAAACACCTCACGTAATTAATGGTAATAAAAATTACTTTCAACTTGTTCTTTTTTCAAATTATAATAATGATGTAGCTATTCATTTGTTTTGATTAAGATTTACGTTACGTATTTTAGTTAGTAATATCGAGTCGAGAGCCGGAAAGTCACGAAAACAGTCGACAATCGACCGATCACTTTATCATGGAAAGCTTGCGCTCTCGGTATGTACCGTGGTAGTGCCTTTTTTTTTTTTTTAAAGATTATAAGCTTACATTTGACCACTGTCTCACCTGATGTTAAGCGACGACGCGGTCTAAGGTGGAGCAGGCAAACTTAGAAGGAACCTATTCACTCGCGACTTGAAGACTCCGGGGTTGTACATATCGGGAAACACAGACTCAGGCAGTGAGTTCCACTCTCTGGCAGTACGCATTATAAAGGTGGAAGCAAAACGCTTCGTGCGTAACGGTGGTATATCTACCATGTAGCGGTGGCGCATAGTCGTACGTCTGGTTTACCGATGATAGAATGGAGAAGGTGGAATCAAATTGTGTAATTCCAGTGCACAATTGAATTGTGCGTATAACACAAAACTGCCTGCGACAGCACGGCGTAAAAGTCTACCTACTCTCGGTCTTGGATGTTTGTGTGCTGTGATTGTGTGTGCATGCCTTCCGCGATACAGGGAATCCTAGTGCGGGGGTCTGAATGTGCTTATAAAAATAAATCATACTATTCATATAAAAAATGTATAAACGACAGGAATCAACTATTTAATTAGCTTTTATTTGGTTAATGTAGCGACGTGAATCAATTACAATACCGAGATTTGATTACTGAGCCGTACGTGAATACATTTTTAAGCGGTCATAAAAGAAAAAAAATATTATCCTTTTATAGAATCGATAAAAAGGTATTCCTATGCCCTTAAGTTTTATTTGTGATATCGTGAGGTATCCTGATCCTCATAAAGGAATTAAAATAATACATGAACAGACAGGTTTGTCAAACATTTTTCAGTATTTCAATTAATTTATTCGTGACATAGGCAACACCACAACAGTAAAAAATATATATATATAAGAACACACAGTAATATTAAGAACATATAAATACATACAAGTATACATAACATATAGCTTTAACTAAATCTTTGTTGTAGTGTTGCGCGATGCCAGGAATGAGTTCCCACTCAGCATAATGCTAAGGTTGGATAACCGTCGCGCTGATTTTCAGTAGGAACTCACACTGGCATCACGAACGTACATGTAACTAATAGTTTATGTACCATTAGGTGATTATATCGCCTACGAGTGCATAATGTATATACGAGTAGAAGTTAATATAATATGTATAAAAGCACTGGTTTTTAAATACAAGCATAACGTGCAACATACATAACGTTAATTGTGAAACATGGGAATAAAAATAAAAAATAATAATTACAAAATGAACAACAAATAAGAAGCATCAGATAATAAATAAAGGCAACTTAGTAAGGGCTTGCTCAAACGCAGCATTGCTGCTATAATATGTGTCCTGGGGGATAATTTTACGATTCAAACGCATTTCAAATGTTATTGTTAATAAAAACATTGTTATTAACAATAAGTGTAACTGAATTTTTTGAATGACCTCTTATGATCTAAAGGTCCTATGTAATAACTTAAATTAAATTACCACTTCTCGAATAATGAGCTCATGTCCCAGTGCCAGCTAATGAGTAGGTTACCTTCTCATGGGTTTTCATAATACAGCTGCATATCCAAGCAGCTGTATTATATATATCACAAATTTGATCATATATATATATATATATATATATATATATATATATATATATGATCAAATTTGTGATATACAATGTAATAAATAAAATAAAATAAAAAATTGCGTTACTGGCGGATGTGTAAAAAGATATATTCACACAAAGTAGGTTCGAATTACTTGTAGATAATAATAGACTATACGATTTATGTTATGGTACTAGGAACACAAAAGAAAGTTCAAACACTAGCTAGAATTCTTTCAGAACCAATAGCGGAAATCATTGGTTTTATACGCAAACCCTCGCTTTGCAACCGAGCCAAGACCGGTTCGTTCGAGTGGAAGTGATCAATTTTCTCAACAATTTCACCGCCATCTTAAATCTTTTCAGAGTCACAAAACATTTAGCCAATTCAGCGCACAGGGCCGACCGTGATAATAGAGCCTGTTGGCTGCGGGGACATCGCAAACATAAGCCATTAGCGTATTGTTAGCGTCTTTTCAACCTCGCCTCATCGTTTCCGTGGGTTTTTGTTGAGTATCTTCGAGTATTCTATGGGCATGGAGAATGAATCACGCAACTCAAATATTTGCTTCACATGGAATACGAAACCCAAATGCTGAATAGGTTTTTGTGTATTTTAATTAGTTGAGTAAACCCAATTTATGTTATTAGCCTTTCCCAAAATTTACTTGTGTACCTTACTTATTTAATGTACCTATATTGAGAAAGATATGCAACAGAATTTATTAAAAATTAATTAATCTATGGCAAAACAGAAACTTCATGCGGGTATACGTTCATGAACAGGTCGCGTGCTGACGACAGACGATAGCAGGCGTGAAACCGGCCATTCTCCTCGGAACAAAGCTCTCCTGATCTAATCAACGCAACAATACACCTCGGAAACCCCCCTAACAGAGAGAAGCGGAGCTAGAAATACACCGCCCGCGTCACCCATTGCAGAATCTCGGATATTTTAAATTACAGTCAATATTATACGGCATGTATACGAGTACGTACGAGACCATTGTACGCCGTGTGCGAGCGGCAGCTGTTTTAGATATTGTGTGACCTCTCTAGAATAAAGCGTGCCATAAGCGATTACACCGACAATGACGACCGCGCGGCGCCGGCTGTCCACGTGAAAGCACCTAAATGTCCAGGATTGGGGTTGAAGCGTGTTATTGTTCCGCATTCAATGTAGATGAGTTCGAGCACATACAGCTTGACGCTTTGACACTTGTATTTATAATGAATGAAATAGCAATGGCGATGCGCCATGCAACACAATGAACCTATGAATAGATTCATGCAAATAATGATAAGACGTTTATGAATAAATCATACTACACCAAATCAGCTTTGTTGACCTTTCTTGTGTTAAACAAGAAAGGTCAAGGTTTCATACCATAAAACAAACATTTAAACTGCATTCAAAGAGTAAGATTGTTACAATAATTGTAATAATATTAGTTTAATTAATAATAACATTCAACACACAATTGAGTTATACCATAACCTATATTTGTAAATTCCTTTGGTAGCTTTTTTTCATACTATCCAGCTAGGTTGTTCCGAAAATTCATAGCCACAGAACAAATACAATCTCTATATTCCTGAAACTATAATGAATTGACGGCTAATTTCAATACAAATCTCCTTAGTGAAAATCATTGCCCGATCATGGGTAGTTCTTTTTTTGAATATTAAAAACATTATCTGTCCCTCTTCTTTTCTTTGCAACAATGGAGGTCTCGCTGGAAGCGCACAACGGCATCAGCTGCTAAAACGATGGAATAATTGACTTTTTCGGGGGTAGGTACAAATCTTACAGACTAGATTTAGCTCTTTACGTATTTTTTTCTGTAAGGAATAAAAGTTACGCATGGAGCTACATCTGGTGTGGCCGTCGAAGAATTTCGGCGGTTATTTTTTTTTCGCACGTTTTTTATATGTTTTGAAAGCTGGTTCACCCTAATACATAAGTACATAGAGGATGGCAGGTAATATTTTAAAAAGCTGTGAATAAACTTTTTCCATATTCAAACTATATTATTTTTCATTTCACTATTTTGGAAGAGCCCACGTATGTCTTTTAAAATACGTATCAAGATAAATAGTACCTAGTTTGATATAAAACACAAACAACTAGGTAAGTTTATTTAAATTTTACTGATAATATACGTCAGTGTTTTAATTTCTTATTTCCCAACACCTTATATTAAGGTCAGGTAAGCCAGGAAGGCAGCCGCAATCTGTAAGAAATTCCAGTATTCTGCGGGATAATAATAATAAAATGTTCGGTGTATCATATATCAAACGCAAGCTTATAATCTTTAAAAAAAAAAAAAAATGTGTATGAAATCGTTAGAGAAGAGTTTAGATTCAAACAAAAAAAAATTCATACATAAACTACGACTAGCTGTACGCTGAAAAGTTCTAAATAAAGACACCTGGACACAGAAGAATCGTTTACAAATTAATAAACGCTAATTAATAAAGCTTCAGATTAGACCATAGCAGACATGTGTGTCTATTGCGATCAGTCTAAGAGACCAAGAGACCGGTAACGGATTGGAATCCTTCCTGTCCGATCCGGGCTTGAGAGGCTAGTGACATTACAATGAGGTCAAGTGTGATCGACAAGCGTGCAAGATAATGCGCTGCCCGCTATACAAAGCGTTGGCGTCTGATTTAATCAACTATTCTATATGAAGATGGTAAGCACATACTCGAACGATGACAGATATAGTGAGCGGTACGTGATGTTAATTCCAAGCGTAATGCATATATACCGATAAATTATGTATACGACTAATAAATTGAACATGAATCGAGAATTCTAATACGACGCGAGGCGCGACAATTGCGTGAGCTTCGAGTTTACATAGTGCATGTGTAAGTAGCTGGCGATCTTAAAAATACATATATATAATACATAATTATATAATTTTCTCGGTTTTTTAACCAAACGTATATAAATATTATTATTTTATGTGTATTCGCAGATGGCTTCGTTTATGAACCGATTTTGATAGTTCTTTTTTTGTTTGATAGAGTACAATTCCGATGTGGTTCTATTTAAATTTCATCAAAATTGGTCAAGCCGTTTTTGAGTTACACTCAAATAACTGAAAATTGTTACGTCTATCTGGAAGACTTCCTCATAGAAGGTGAATGACAATTGATCCCGTGAGTAGCAAAGGTCACTGAAAAGGGTGAAAAAAAAATTTTTACCAAAATATGGCACCGACTTCAACACTCAAAAGTGTGAAATAACTCGAATGAATGTCGTGTGAATGTCGAAGTCGGTATCATGCTTACAATATTTTGATGATAGCTACTTTTGAACTATCATGGTACCTACCGACTTCAACAAGTTATTCCTTCATAAATTTGAACGTAAGTTCCGTCTGGCATGAAGTTAATGCAATGTCAGACTGATCTATTATTGACATTTATAAGCTACATTTTTAACTGGTAGCATTTGGAGGGCTGTGGTCTTTGCCTACCCCTACGAAGAAGAGGCGTGAACATAGTATAGACTGACCATAACCAGCCTCGAAGAAACATGGTTTTGCATTGCAAAATCAAATCATTGGGTTACACTTTTTAATGTGTAATTACCCTTTATCCAGTAATCGTTATCTGAAAAGGAATAAAACCTACAAATGTTATTACTATTAATATTTTCTACATAGTCTGTGGACGCGGCGCAACACGCATGCGCGACCAGCAAATGGATTAATGGATTTTTTCGCGTACAAATATATGCTGTGATTTTAGATAAATTTCATTATCTATTTTATGAGATTAGATAAAGTAGTGTATGAAACAGCACATATTTGGTCTTAAAATACTCGTGTAATGCTATAAAAACCCTTATTATGATACAGTTTCATAAACAATTATTCAACTTTTAACTAGGCATTTTACATGTCTTGTTGGTAAATGTAGCTGTCATTGGGTTGCTTCATTGCCGGCTCAAAACGGTTCCGGCGAAATACAAGCGCTAGTCTACAATTAAACAAATTCGGCAGTATCCTGAGTGGGGTCGGAACTGATTTCTGTCATGAAGCGATAATATTTGTCAGTGAACATTTTTATTTTGTACACATACAAAATTTAGTACCCTTCTTTTATAAAACGATTATAATCTAGATTACCTTTTTAATAGTTAGCCTAGTAACATTAAATGTTCATGAGCAAAACGAGAATCAATATTAGAAATCAATTCATCACGAGCTCGTTGGAAAGAATATATGTAGCGATCGTAAAAGGCTACCTGTATATTTTCTTAGAACCTTTTTAAGATGTTTGACGTTGACGTCAGACGACATAAGCGCGATCATATAATGTAAAATGTTTACGATGCGGTGGCGGAGGTAGGGCCTTGTTGGATAGATATGTAGGTGAAGTAGATACCTACGCTATTGAGGCATTATGTTGTTAAAGATTTTGTGGGCGTACACACGAAGGCAATCAGTTCGACCACGCAAATATTCTTCTAGAAAAAACCCACCTTGCTGAGTTATTAACAATATTGGTAATATAATCCGTGGTTTATTGTACGTCTCGCTTAGCCATACAGTACATGTAACTTGTATTTTTTCGAGACAAATAAGACTGGACTTGCATGACAATGTATGGAACGAAGTAACCATTCGTGTGAACGCGTATGCTCATTTTTTTTAATACTGTATAAATCTAGCGTTTGACTACTATCTCACTTGATGGTCAGTGAAGATGTGGTCGAAGATTATTATCACGCTAGACCTAAAATAAATAATAAAAAAACGAAAACCTGGAACCTAAACAACACTCCCGCACTAGACACCCTGTGCCGCGGGAGGCACACAATAACAGTACACAAACATTCAAGACCCGAGAACAAACATCTATGTACATCACAAAAATGATTGGCCCAGCCAGGATTCAACCTGGCGTCGCGGTTATAAAGTCAGTATCACTGAGCCACGATGAACATCGAATAAATTTAAAAGAACACTGTAACTGACTAACATATCAACACATATATCTGAAACAAGAGACCTTTTTTTATTCTTGAGGAGAGTTGGAATTTGATGGTCTTTCATAGTAAAAAACGAATGCTAAAATACATGTCCTCAGTAAATGACAAATGAGGAAATACACTGCATACACACACATAATTTTGCATATAAAATTTAGTACATTTTAGACTTAAGACTGTTGAAAGAAATCAATTACTTCTGGCAGGAGAAGGGAGAACTCTATTTCCTAGAAAACTAAGCGTTATCTAAAACTTACAGTTAACGGCGGCTTTGCATGCGTTAATATAGAGTTTTGAAGAGTTCCATACAAAATCACCCTTCACTCTCCCCTCGTCCGTGTTCAGTACATATACTTTAGCTATATCTGTAGCACAATTAATAGAAATTAGCAATTTAGATTTAGTCAGATCTATTGTAATCTTTGTCTTAATGGGATGAAAACAATTTCAGATAAAAGTTAGTTTTATGTCACTATAGTATAAATATGATAATAAATGTGTTAATTTGTAATTGTCAATTCTTTCCAGGAAAAAAAGTCACTGTACTATTTAGGCTATTGACTTATAAAAGTTTTTAATTAATAAATAGTTATTAAGGATTAATTTATGTATGGTATATTACCTAGTGCCGTGGTGGTACTGGCCTAGAATAGTACTCCCTCATCTCTTCCCATGGGTGCCGCAAAAGTTGGCTAAAGGATCACCCACCAGAAGGTGGGCAGCAGGGCCTTCTGAGGATTGAAAATCATACTGCGCTCTCCAATCCGCCTGCCAAGCGTAGCGAGTATTGGAAGCCCCTACTGACCAACCACTTACATGATCTATGTGATGCAGAACATATTGACGGATAACTCACACATGTCTGCAAAGCTCTATAGAGGGATGGGTATAAAGTGGGAGCTGTACTTCCAAGGAATCAAGTGGCAAGGCTCCAGCAATGCAAGGTTAATAGAAAACTGGCATTTTTGCTTTATTTGAATGGGGTGATAAGATCTCCATCCAATTTTTTGTCAATACTCTATAATTACTTTCACTTCCTTTAAAAAGATTGCTCAATTGATGCATGGAAATCAATTGAAAACGAACTAAGAACAACCTAAGAACAGCTTTCTCTTAGAAAAACCACACAGATTGTAGCTGTAGTGCTGGTCGAATCAAGGAGCATATGGGCGTTAAAAATAATGACATTAAAAAATCATCAACTGCAACATATTTTGGAATCGGGAACAAGCCATTGGATTGATTTACACAACCCTTAGATAATCTCGATAGAACACCACTATACTCCCAGGTAAGGGAGGCAACTGGAATTACCAATAACAAAAATCTCAATGGAGAGGACGGGTTTCAGCAGTCGAGAACATGTAAACTATTGGTTAATCTATGCAAATCTGTAAGTTCTCAAACACTTTGGGGATCCACACTGTGGATACAGTGGATTATGTGTAACAAGATCAATATCAATGGTTGTGACAGTGACAGGTAAAACTATTAAAATTACAACAAATGTGAAAGAAAGAGGTTAGACAGATCTGTCTGCTTTTTAAGAATACTTACCAGCAGAAACTTCACTTTACTCATGAACATGGAGCAGAAACTGTACCATAATATAGAGCAAACAATACAAATAACATACATGGAAAACATCATTACAACAAATTAATTCTTTATTACTAGATTTTTAAAATAAATACAATGTGATTCCTATGCTATGTGTTTCAGCTTCAAAAATTGGTATGTAGCAAACTCGAGTTAATAAGAAATATCCCACTCCCATGTCCAGAAAAAACAAATGCAGAGTTATGAATACCGATTTCTAGATCATAGCTCAGTGGCAATGAGGGAATACATAACTATGGTTTATGTCACCAATGCTTTTTAATAGCAGTTGCAGGAGTAGAAGGTGGAAATCTTTCCCACCCCACTTCAAGTAAACTTTACTGAATTTCAACCCACCAACTTTATTCAGTAGTTAAGATCATGAACTTGCGGTGTAGTGCAAGTAATTTTAATCTAAAATAAAGCAAAGAATATGGCAAAGAATCTATGTTATAGCTAATGTATATGAATCTGTACACTATTTTTTACTTACATAGTACATGAAATAATTAGGTGTCAGTTAAACGTATCTATAGATACATATATTTAACTTTCATCACTTTATTTCTTATCAACCTATCTGCACAGGTATTTCATTGTCGATAATAGAAGTATACTATTTAAATTACACATTTATATTGTGATATTATTTTTATTTATCGTGAAGGCTACTAATTATATTTTTATGCTGAAAATAAGTAAATGCATTCAAAAGAAATGCCAGATATGTCTAAGTTTAAACACACATACCTGTTTATGCTTTCTTACTGTTGACATGTGCTTGCAGCTCAGCTACACTATAAGTTTCAAAACTGTATTCTTTATAACAGAATTTACGTAAATAGAACAGAAAAACCAGTCTTCATCACTTTCTTGATCATTTACTTAGAACGTTCGGCAAAACTTTTGTTAGACGAACAATCAAAATAATATACAAACAAAGAGACTGCAATACTACGTAAGATTATGATGCACTCGCTCGATGCACTATGCAACATTCATAGTCATATAGACTTCTTCTTCTTCTTAAATTGTGACTTCTGTGGCTCTTTGTCACAATTCTGCCATAGACTAGAGCCAAGAAAGTAGATCCTTGGTTGTTTACGTAGAAGGAGAATGGTTTAGAAGTATACAGTAAAGGATAGCGATAGTCTGACATAGGGATGTTACGGAACCTCGACTCAGACTCCAATAATATGTCGGAACTTCCGATGGGTATTATACCCCGGTTCGGACTTCGGCTCGGGTTCACGTTGGGTCTTATATCAAGAGAGGGAGTCAAGAGGGTTCGTACGAAGGGCCTTGAAGCAATATTAGCTGCCGGAGATGCGTCGAAGTATTATAAATTATTTTTCGAAACGAACTCCTACAAAATACTTACAAATAAAAGAAATTAAACGTCAAGTTTTTTGTCAATCAATTTATTGTATATTATGTGGTATTTTTCGACTCTTCGGTGAATTGTGGCAAAGAGATAATTCTAATTATAAGAGAAACGCCTTCGAAGAATCAATAAATGTAATGAAATACGTTTACAATAAAGAGTATATTACAATAATTTCATATTTTGCAATGTAATTTACTTATCACTACTAAATAATAACTACTAAAAAGAATATCCCACCAGAAATAAAAAAACAGGTTAGGTTAGGTTGAAACTGCGACAACACAACACGCGAGCCGAGCGAACAGAGCAAGCGTGCCGCGGTAGCGGCTGACGAAGCGCCTAAAAGTCCACACACATCCAATAAAATAATAAGCAATAATGATCAGCAGTGTTACAAAAACTGAGGTTATGATTTTACAATTTTTTTAACCAAAACATGGAACCGGCTGCAACACTCTAAAGTTTGAAATAAATTGTTGAAGTTGGTACAATGATAGTTCACAAAAGTAACTATCATCACAATATTGTGCTCATGATACCGACTTCGAACGTCTGGAACAAAAGTTTCACATAGACCACGGCCAAACAGCCCGGAAGCAATACATACAAAAATATCATTTTCATTTACCTACCCAACACTACTTGCATCCAAGCACTAAACGAATGAACGAATCATAGAATTTTCTAATACACTGGAACGAATTGAATGAGAATGAATGAATAGAATCACAGAATGAATGTGTAAACGATTGTATTGCTGTAGTGTAATAGGAATTGTGTTTGTGGTAAAATTCAAAACATTCAAAATATCTTCCAAGTTAATTTTTCCCCCCGAAAATCCCCCCAAAGAATCATTCCCCTCAAAAAAAAACCCTCCAGAGTTTAGAAAACCCCCTGAATTTTCAGGGAATCCCCCCCCATCTGGCAACGCTGGGCTTTTAAACGCCATGTAGCGTTTTTGTGCCAGTGTCAAAGTATGGTCAGTGTACAATATACAAACAAATGCCCACAAAGAAAATTAAAATTATTAGGTATAATGAATGGTTTAGATTGAAAGCAATAGACTTAATTATTGTATCTACAAACAAGTATTAATAGATCAAGTTTGCATAACTACTCAAATCAGCTGTAGCTGTCAATCTCTCAGCTGTCAAAAAACGCTCACAAAAGACCCAGCCTTGGAGGGTCTAAAAGTGGCAGTTCACGGTGGCGTTTATTTATAACACCTTTCATGTATCTCGAATGGTGAACGAAAACAGTTCAAAACGCCACCTGTGCCAAAACGAACGCGGAACCAGTGTTAGAAAGCAAAAATTACGGCCAAAAGACTCGTGTCCAAATCCATTTCTAATAAGTTCATGAAAATAAAAAAAATAAAGTAACCTAAAAAATAAAAATCTTGATTTTGCAGTTAGAAGTTAGCTTACATTTTAATATTATAATATTGTAGTCTTAGGCTTAGATTTTGATTAGCGAGTGGATTTTAATTATTGTTGAGTAAAATCGGCAAACGAATCGAATTTTATTAACTATGAACAAAACAGCAAAGTTGGCCAATTTTTTTAAAAGAACGCTGTCTTTTGGTATTAGGTCACACAATGGTGTTAACTTTGCTACTGATATTCCGAAGAGAAGTATACATGCGACCACACCTACGTTTGACCTGATGGAATTTTTCGATAATAAAAAAAATTTCGGTGAAACAACTATTAGGGTCGGCAGATCTTGGAGACTAGACGAGCTAAGGATTAAATCTAACACTGATTTACATAAACTTTGGTATGTCTTACTCAAAGAACGAAACATGCTATTTACCATGGAGTATGAATGTACTAAGCGCATGAGATTATTCCCAAACCCCGAAAGAATCGAAAAAGTGCAGGAATCTATGGACAACATTGAGAAAGTTGTTCGAGAGCGTAATATAGCATATTATAAACTAGAGACGGGCGAGACTGGTGAACGACCCATTGAAGACGTCATTAACAAAATAGGTTTGCCAGAAAAATATGAAAAGAAGGAATACTATATACCACATTTCATGAATTCTAGATGGGTCGCTCCTTATCTTGAAAATGGACATATCAGCAGTTATGCAGTAAGAAAATTTTTGAGACTATATAGAGAGAAACAACATAATGAGAAAAGGAAAGCTAGGAACAGGGACTTTAACCATGTCCAACAGTTATTGAAACGTTTCCCCAATCTAAATATGGACCATTTGAAAGCAGAATATCCAGATGTTGATATAGAGAAGGCTAAAAGGAACAAAAAAGCTAGGGGTCACTTCATGCCAAAGTATTAAATTTAAATGATGTTATATGGTAGTAATAAATTAAAATGCAAGTGTGTTGGTACAAAAGTTCTATTATTTCTTGTGTACAAATTCAGAGGTTTCACCCCTTTAACATTATAATAATAACACAGATTTAATTAAGTTGGTAAAAATGTTCTTATTCTACCAAATATCAATTTTATTAAGGATCTAACAATGCCAATCTTAATTATTAAAACAGCTTAATTCAATGTTGGTGAATTAAGATATCATTAGATTATGAAAAGTAATAAATGTAAGTGACTAGGTACTGGAAAATATAACAAATCCAAAATTAGATACAGTTACAGGTTTTTCACAAATTTTGTCTTGTCATAACCTGATTGGGAACTTTCTTATCTACACAATACATACACTAATAAAACTGCAAAGTGAGAAAGTCAGTACATAACCAATAATTAAACAAGAATCAAAAGAGTATTACATTTCTGCCTATCTTATTACTAACTAGCTAATGCCCCGTGGTTTCATCCGCATGGATTACGGTTTTCCCACTACATCACTTATCCCACAGAAACTATACTTTTTCCGGGATAAAAGTAGCTTATGTGTTAATCCAGGGTTTAAACTATCTCCATACTAAATTTCATCAAAATCAGTGTAGCCGGAGCACGAAGAGGTAACAAACATAGTGCGTACAGCTAACGAATGGAATTTATTGCCTAAATCTGTGTTTCCGCAAACATACAACCTGGGTATCTTCAAGTCACGAGTGAATAGGTATCTTCTAGGCAGGCGTGCTCCACCGTAGACTGCATCATCACTTAACATCAGGTGAGATAGTGGTCAAACGCTTGCCTATTCCCAAATAATAAAAAAAAACATACAAATTTTCGCATTTTTAATATTAGTAGGATAAGAACTGCTAATAGTACAAGATTTGGCTTAAGAAATATATACCCTCATCTGTAATTTATATAAGAAGAAAGAAAGAAATAGTTCTTACATTTTAAAATTTAATATTGAAGAGCGAGGAGTGACAGAAGTGTTGCATGCTACTTCATGCAAGAGACAAGGATGCAGAGATTTTTATACTTAATGGGTTATTCAACAGTATAGGTATGGGGCTTAGCTCGCAACCCAGGCAATCCATGTGAAATTTATCCATCTACATTTATATCAAATAATTAAACAAAAAAAACTGATGAGGTATATATTTATACGAGAGAAAGTATATATTTCTCATGTCATATCTTACACTTTATTAATTGATAATGTGGTACTTTAATATGAGGGTAGACAGACAATGCAGTATTTTTAAAATATTGTTACACACATCAACATAGTGTAATGATAATTGTATTCAAGTATTTTCAATCGATCACAATTTGCCTCAAATGCTAAGAGGAACAATTAATTGTATGATTGTACTGAATCTGTGTACTATGCGTTCCAGATGAACCCGAAATCCCTATTATCACATGTGGTTGCACGCAGGAGACAACATATTTTGTTGACATATTTTTAATTTATTGGACATGTTATTTGTATTTAATTTCTTTATTGTTTTTTATGTAAAAAGAACTGGACCTACCGTTTTCGTCACAAAAGTGAAAAAAAATAATTTTAAGATATCTTAGTCAAGTGGACATTTTACGTTAATGTGATTGCTGCAAACAAATCTTTTCAGAGAAAGATTATTAAGATGTGGGCACATGACAGTAATGGCCAGATTATTATTGGGATTTTTAATGGCTTAACTTGGTAGCATAAAATAAGAATTCTGCTCCATTAGTTTTAGGTATTTGATAACAATTTCTATATGATTGTGGGGTGGCTTAGACAAAGATTTTACAAATATTTGTAGTTTTAAGTACACCATGCAACAGCAAAAAATAAATTTAAATATTTATCACACAAGGTAAATTAAAACTTTCTAAATGGGAGTGATACTGTACAGTAATGATGTTTACACCTAGTAACCCCCCTCAGAATTGATTCTTTCATTGATTTCTCTCGTAATTGTAAGTTCTACAGTTTAATTTTCAAACCTCTGAAAAAAAGTCCTATTAATAAAATTAAAGTGCAAATCTAAGAAAAGATAATAATATAATTACAGATAGAATCGGTTCCATTTCAGGTTATTTTATTATTTTTACAATCATATATTGAAACACAATTATATTGTTCAGTCTTTACAATGGGGTACTAATACTAATTTTTCATTCAAAGAAAATATCACTAAGGACTAACTAATAACTAACTTGGCAGAAATTTAAAATGTAGGTACATGGCAGCATTATAAAAACTAAAAAGAATAACAGCCTAAATCTAACAATTTTATAAATTACAATATTGCTTGTATGTATTGCTTCCGGGCTGTTTGGGCGTGGTCTAGATGAAACTCAATTATTTTTTACTAAAGATGACGTGTATTCATACTGCGCGGTGCTCAGATTTTGTTCCTTTACGACATAAACATGCTTACTGCGATATATAATACGGTACAAATAATATAGAAAAGGATAGCTATGTTTCGACTTGCGCTTGAAATACGAGTCGTAATGAAAATTACTACAATTGACTTAATTTTGCCGCCTCAGTTTCCGCGCGCTTGTGCGACATTTTCCTCATATAAACATATAATATCATTGATGAAACGTGTGTTCCAGACGTTTCGTCGATCACTGCGGTCGACATCTTCAGTGGTTCAGGTCCGGGCGGCGACAAAAGCGTAGAACTATCCTTCGCGGCGTCTTCTCTGTTCTACAGAGAAAACGAGTACAGAAAAAACATTTACTGAGTAACCCGGAAGCAATACATAGAACATGCAACGCCGGCCGTGAAAGCCTTAGAGTTTACATACAATATTGCTGTTAATCTAAATAAACACATAATTGTAGATTGATTCAGACATTTGTGGATAATATGCTCAAAAATAGCCTTACCTTTATCGGACCAAACCCAGCATTGCTCAGACTATTTTTATAATATAAATTCTTTATTTGATAGTGCTTGTGCAGCCTTCCCATATAGGGTCTGGCGGCATATATCAGTAACTTTCTTTCGTGGATCAACTTTACTAGGGTCAAAGTTCATCCCAAAAGTTCCCAGGGTCACAAAAAGGCTATTAAGGGCTTTAATAGGTTTCGATTAAAAAAAATACTGCATGCAAACTTGAAAAAACTCAGTGTATGAAAATACTAAAATAAAGGCACTAAGAACTTAAATGAACTCTTTGAGAACATCAAGCATAATTTAATTTAGATTAACTATAAGCCTAAGAATTCTATCCTTTTAAATATTTCCAAAATGTCCAGTAGACCACCATTCCTCTTCAGCTCTTCAAACAACAGCACAAGTT
Organism: Apeira syringaria; assembly: GCA_934044485.1. Lineage (NCBI taxonomy): Eukaryota > Metazoa > Arthropoda > Insecta > Lepidoptera > Geometridae > Apeira > Apeira syringaria. The sequence continues at coordinate 5,258,994 of OW203665.1, read as the reverse complement.
CTTTCAGCATCTGATAAATAGACCTGTACTTTTTTATAAATTGTTCAGATACAGAATATGTGATTTCAGGAAGACAGCTATTAACACTAACATTTGAGTTATCAAAGACAAGGTTTTCATTCATCCTGTCAAGTGTCTTTTGGACATCCGTTACACTATAAGTGTCAAGATAAGCATCTAATGTGATAAATAGAGTTAGGATGACATTGTTGCAGTTGATTTCATTTCTCACTGGTATGGAATCTATCTTTAGATAACAATCATTATTAATATCTTCGGATTCTTCTCTCAAACCTAACCCATGAAATTGTTTTACTAAACATCTTAATTTTTTTTCTGTGCTTAATTGCTTCTGAGTAACATTCGTTGATTTTTTAATATCACTAACAGTTTCAGCATATTTCTTCCATTTTGAGTGTTTGATGAAGTCTATTAGGTTAATTATAACATCATCTTCTTCCGTAGACAGTATTTTCTTTAGGTGAAGAGTCCCAAGGAGGTGTTTCATGTATGTTGGCTTGACTGCCTCCAGTATTCTGATAATGGAGTCATGTGACATTTCTGTAATAGAAAAAAGAAATATATATATGATATGGATTGTATAAATGATTGCATTTACAATATGCTAGGCGGAAATCACATTTAAATTTATGAAGGAACTAAATTTGCCTACTTGGGCTTGAACCTACTGACTACACAGGACTACATTTTATAGTAGGTGGGTCCCACAAGTAGCCAAATTTTTTACTTCAAACATTCCAACATGATATAAGATGTCCTTTAACTGAACAATCCTCAATCATAAGAAAATCACAGTTTAAGTGCCTCGCCATTAATATTGTAATTGGAAGCGGCTTACATCCTCCAATCTAATAAGCTTATCTGTTACCCTTTACAGTCGTCCACTTCAACTAGTTAACCTGCTAGGCTTTTGTTCTAAATAAATAATAACCTTCCTGATTTGATCTCGTAGAGAAACCCTGAGAGATGGATAGAGATGCCATTCTCCTTAACTACTTAAAACACCTCATTTTGGTTCCATCAGTCATCAGATCACTGGTTACACTGGCATATACTGTTCAAAATACCCTCTAGTCCAACTAGAGGGTCTAGTAAACTAAATTGAAAAATAACAAGTCTAATAACAAACCTGCAATAATTTTGTAGAACTCATTTGCAAAAGCCGTACAATATTTTCCTATGTTTGGATAGTCACTGTTTGAATTGGTCTCACATATATAAAATGTCTGGATAACTGCATTCAGCCAAATCTGGAATAGACACAGGTAACATATTAGGAAAAAGTTTTATCCGTATTTTGATAAGTTGCAGTAACGCGCAAAAAGGTTATTATGTAGGTATATGTATGGTGAAATTGGATTGGAAGGGCATCATTGACCGTCGGACAAAAACATCGACTGTAATCTCTATAACTGCAAACAGAAAAAACGACCAAAACTGAAGAACAGAAAGAGTGAAAACAAATCTTTACCCACTGAGTAAATAGAGCTTGGGTAAAAAGTATTAATATACTCAGTTCAGGTATCCACCATGAAGCCCTATCCTTGCACCCTCAGATTTCACGTTTTCCGGTCTCTACAGAATTCTTTAGGTACTGTCAGGTTAATTAAAAAAGAGAGAACTGGCAGAATTTCTTGTAGCAGTTTTTTTTTAACAAATACCCCAAAGCTTTTGCTGCAATGGAATTATATTCGTCTCTACAAAATGACTACAAGTTATTGAACATAATGGCACACACATATACAGGATTACTGGTTAGGCTTAGGTCGACCAAGATCATTTGTAGAAGACTTTGTAGTTCATAATTACTGACGGATTTGACTTTGAAACACCATACCTCCGTACATAACCATTTTCAAGATATCTAAGATATCATTGAACTTTTAAAAAACATCGGATTTTTGTCTGTGACCCTAATTTTTTTGGGGTATTTTGCCTTTCATTTATTTGTGTCTGTAATTGTTGTGTAGTATATATGTTGCTTGATTGAAGAGATTAATAAATCTCAACACTAAGGCGACATAGTATTTATCTAAGAGATTGACAATTAAGGTTCAGTTTATAATAAGGATTTTAAGTAGATAATTGACTATAGATAACGTCAACCGTCAAAAGTATAAGGAAATATTACTAGTCAAAAAAAATAAAGCAAATTTATAAAACAATTGAGTAGATGAAACGAAAGAAAAATTCAATTATTAAACTTTTACGTTGCCGTAAGTAAAATATTGGGTGGAAATACTTTAACTAAATTGTTTATAAACAGAAAATAAATATACTCACAGTCATAATTCTGATATACCTTTGTGGATATTTCAGATGTACCATTTGTGTGAATATCTTTAAAATTTGTCTGCAATTGTTGTTCACAGCTCCAGTGAACAGAACGTTGTTTGACCAAAGAATGGAGGCCATCAGTGGTTTGTGTGATCTCATTATGTGGCTGCCTAAATTGTTTTTATACCTGTAAAAAACAACAACAATATATAAAATAACAATATACAAAGTATATGTTATCTGTGTACAGATATTCCAACGTCTTTAAATATTTTAGGCGTCACATCTGTATACACGGCGACTGGTTAAACACTTTACATATTGATAGAGCGCTCAGTACTCGATTCTCGTTGTAATTGAGAAAAAATTAGGTGCCTAATATATGCCAAATTTATCTTTAACTATCTATTCAAAGCAAAAAGCGTGGTCACTCGCGCCGAGCGCGAGTAGCACACAGAATTTGCCGGTTGCGGCAATATCAAGATCGACGGTCACGGTATCGTTTGAACGCTGTGTGGCCGCAGCCGTCACGGGCGGTAAGATCAGCAACTTTCCGACTTTGCTTGCGAATTGAACTACGCCGACTTAGGTAGCTCCGTAGGTAACCATAGTTTTCGTGCTACGGCTTGGGTCAGCCAGAGCAATCTTTCTAGCTGGCCCTCTAACAATCGGCTCTACCGCTAAAACTGTCATTGCACCAATTGTGAGATTTAACATTTATGATTGGTGAATTACCGTTTCACATATACGAGAATCTTCGAAGTGTGGGCCTGATCAAAGGACGGACACGAATTTCTGTACTACCACTGCCAGTAATGTAATTGATTCCACCATCAGTAAGCAGAACCTAGTTTTGTAGTTTTTGTCTTGTGTAATTTTGTCATTGCATATTTAATTTATTTATTTGTAATGAAATCCTTGTTGCATTTACAGTTAGACCGGCCGGTTGGCGCAGTTGGTAGCACTCTGCCTTCTGAGCCGCTGGTCCCGGGTTCGATTCCCGGACAGGTCAAACATTTGTGTGTATGAACATATCTGTTTGACCTGTGTCTATATATTTATATATATAATATAAGTATCTATATCAGTCATCAGGTTACCATAATACAGCCTCTGCCTAGTGTGGGACCTGAAGACCTTGTGTGAATGTTAATACAAAAAAGAAAAGAAAAAAAGAAAAAAAAAAAGGTGTTTACCAAATCGCACAACGAGTTACGCACATGAACATATTTACATATCCGCATTATCCTATAGCTTACTTATAAAATATAGTATATAACATAACTAAAATATAATAAATATAATATAACATAGGTCTAAAAATATATTAAGTTTAGTATGGAAGATATCTAGATCAGCTTCCTGTGCAATCAATCTATTAATTAATGTAATTGCGTGAGCTGTAGGTGCATATTGAGCTGTCTGTGTGCACACTGACATGGCTGATAGCAAGCGCCGCGTCGTGAGCGTGCCGTACGTCGCGTTCGTAGCAGGTCCGGTACAAATAGATAGGCTGTGCAAATAGTGAATACCGCGTCAAAGTTATAGGGTTATCTACCTTATTGTTGAGTAGCAGATAATAGTGGAGCATTATCGCACACTTACGCCTAACCTCTAAAGTATTAATGTGTGGTAATGATTGGTACCATTACCGCCACAAATAGAGATGGATACATTTAAAGGTAATAACGGTATATTTTTTTGTAAAGATAATATACAAATTTTATATAATATGTATGTATGCACATTCGAGTATTTTGACACCACAATCTTCTGAAAAGGCTCTTGAGTAAATGGATTTAAGGGCTAAGAGTTAAGTAGCCATCTAATTTCTGTTAAATCCATTTCAGTTCGTAATTTTTTTTTGGTTTTTACTTATTATTAGCTTGCGTTTGACAACTGTCTCACCTGATGTTATGTGATGACGTTGTCTAGAATGTAACACGCAAACGTAGACGGTACCTATTCACTCGTGACTTGAAGACTCAGTGCATAAGAAAACAGTGCATTTTGATTAAAGGGGGCTGGCAACATTCTTTTAGGTTGCACACACATCTTTTTAATATTTAATTACCGATTTGTCAGGCTACTTCCATTACTCAGATGCTACCTATGTTGTTTCTTGTTATCTATACTTTGTATTCTTTAATTAACTCATAAAGGGATATATTATATGTATAGCATATTTTCAAAAAGAAATAACTTACCTGGAATGCCAAATCGCCAAGTCAAATTGCAGTAGCTCTACAATACACTCTAAAACAGCCATAAGTCTTTCTATCCTCTCTTTTCTCTCCAAACTCTCATATATTTCCATTGTCTGTTTCTGCCAGTAGAGCTCCCTAACCGTCTCCTTTATTTCTCTTGGCATGTTCTCATCCATATTGACAAGACATTCATCTTTGCTTTCTGAACTTATTTCATACTCAAGCCTGTTCATACAAAATTTGACTACACCTTTGTTATGGCCAAACAGACTTCTGTTTGTGAATGTCTTTTCTTTTGAATCTAATGGTGATGTTAAGAAAGTCTTATAGCATAGCCTTAGTGATTTTGTTGGACATGGTGGGTGGGTGCTAAAGTTATGTGACAGAATCTGTTGACATTTGGCTATTATGTATGAGATTGTATGGCGAGAGAATTCATCTTTATGGGCATTCTGGAAAGTTTATGAAAGAAACATTATATTCAATAAAAGTTTAATTTTTATTAATAAGTAACACTAAGTTCATCATTATGATTTCAACCATATGACCTTCACTGCTGGACATGGGTAGTCTGTATTGATTTCCACAACGATAGGTGGTCTGCATTTAAGACCCTCCGGCAATATTTATCAGGTTGTATGTCTAACTTGCTAATGGGGTAAATGTCTGTTGGTTTGTGGTTTCCACTCAAGGAACTTTTGAAACTTGTGGCCAACAGTTCTTTGTGATATGTGTTCTGCCCACTGCCATTTCAACTTCCATATGCGCTGGGCTGTGTTGGTGACATTCTTTCTTTTATGGATATATTCATTCCTGATTTGACTCCATAGAGCAAACGAAGTGCAAATGACAAGATAATAAAAACTATTTAAATTTGATATTATTTTATATATTGTTTTGTAAGTTGCAGATATTATCTAATTCAATTGTTTGTCCAATGCACCTAAACATTCAATGTATTCTTTATCTTTACTCTTATTTTATTTATTTATTTACAAAATCCACAGCCCTTTAAAAACAAATTATTGTACAAGTAGCTTACACCTAAGGCCAATAACGGATTTACATTTTACTGATGAATAATAATTGTCATAGAATAATGACCAAGCAAACTGGCTGCATTACTACATTGAATTTCCAGACTTTACATTTGTTTTTATTTATTGTAAAAAAATACCATGGAATTACATTTGATTGTAAATCAACTTTAAATATTTTAAATTTTATTGCACAAGGATTTATACACATTTAATTTTGTTATTGGAACTGCATGGCATTTCAAAAACGATATGACATATCAGTTATTTATATTATTGTATAGTAACATCATTATCATTATATGATATGACATGATCGTATGATAGCTATTTCTAATTTAGTAGTTGGGATATGCAATAGGCGTGTTAGATATCTGTAGCATAAATGTAAAAAAGGGAAATACCTACCTTCATTTTTTTTAAAGGCATTTTTAATGGAACTAAGCCAATGTAATGTACCATACTGAATTACTACATGTCATGCTCATTAAAATTAGCATTTTGATAATGAGAAGGAGAAATAATTACCTACCTACTTACCAGTATTATTTCAACAATCGCTTTTAAAACATTAGCAGATAAGTATTCGCTCGGAGTTATGCTCAGTGTACACATTTCCAGAGCATTACACCACATATGATTTTTAATATCTATCATAATCAACTCCTCTACATGCTGCATAATTTGTTTAATGTCTGCCTGAAAAATACAAAGAATATAGTTATGGACAAGCACACACTCATACCCTATAGTTAGACATCAACTGAAGTAAGTGCTTCTTTAGCAAAACCTTATCCTGGTGAATGCTGCCTAAAAGTTTGCCTCCATATAGAGTAGGAAAATAGATGGTAATAATTCATGCAGATCTAACTTGAACAGACAGTGTGGCAGGATAAAGTGTCTGACACAGTCATCTTTAACTGACCTGAGTAATGTTCTACAATATTATAAAATAATTATTTTATTAATTTCGTAATAAATACACATATAATAATTGATTAAGAAAGCTCAGTTTGCTCATCCATCTGATACTCGCGCCATTCATAATTATTTAGAAAGATGTACCTGGACAGTGGGCCTATTTACATTTACCTTTATTGCTTATTTGTTATTTAATAGTGTGTGTACCTGCTACGTGACTAGATGATTCCCTCCCTACTTTGTGACATAATGTAAGGTAACATGATGTAGTTTCAATCTGTCTAATGAGCAGTCTATCAAATAACTAGACATTTAAGAATTATTACTAAGCTGTAAAACTGTATGTAAATAAATATTGTTTCAAGGACAATACAAATTGCCCTTGATGTTAGTTGAGATTCTTTGACTGAAGTTATGGTGAATAATTTTAATGGTGGTATAATATGAAATTCTAACAGAAGAAATCATGTCCTTCACCCAGTCTGTAACACTCTCCTCCCTTTTATGATTTTGTACTATGCTAATTCAGATTTACGGTAACATTAGCTATGTATTGCTGTTATATAGTAAATTAACTGCATCCTATATATTTGAACCATGCAGACTATGGGCACTTGTTGAAAACATTAACAAAGAACAATTAATGTTTTTAGACAATATCTCAATAATAAGAACTTTTTTCAACTGCAATTTATAAAATTATGGGTGTGTTTTACTTTTAGGTACACACTAATTTGGATGTGAAATTAGCATTAGTTTATATAATAGTTTTGTATAGGTTATGATAATTACTATATAATACTAATTAAACATTATTTAGGTCTCTGACCTATGATAGTTTCTGAAAACATCATAGTGAGCTTAAAACTGTTTGTTAGTCTGAAACGTCTATAGTTTGCTGCTCAAGCAAAGCGTTTTATGGATTGAGACGTTTAAAACGTCTGATAGTTTACTAAATTACATTTTTTAAAGTACATTCTGAGCTTTCAGTTCAACACAGGATGGTACAATCTTATTTAACAAGATACTTTTGCGTTTATGATAGTCATAAAAATAAATAGACTTCTAAGATATAAGGAAATTATAATACTTATGATTACACAATATCTGGTCTTAGTAAAGAAGGGTTGCTATACTTACTAGTAAAGACTACTTAGTGATAATGTCAACTGTAGAATTAGGTCCCCAAATCTTTCTTTAATATTATACCAAATGTTACAGAACTTTACTTAACTTTCTCGACTGAGCCATAACCAAATTTAGCAGTTTTTCTGCATTATAACATAAATTAATACTTAGTTAATAGATTAGTAACAACTACAGTGTAAACTTTATATAATGACAATGAAGGGACTGCGCTTTTTATGGCTTTCTAAAGAGTTGTAAAATTGTGCTTTCTCTTACTAGCCATGTTTGCAGTTTGAAAGTTTGTAAACAATTAAGAATATGATAAGGTATAGATAATGACTGAAATGAAATGACATGACTCCTACTTATTCGTCATGGTCAACAACAGTCTACACATGCAAGCAATCCTAATTTGTAAACAAAAGAACAAATTTCTTAAAAATTTTAGTATGTCAGATGCCAACAGTCGAATGTATTGGCTAGGATAACAAAGCGATAAAATAATGCACACAGCTGAACAGTTTTTACTAATTTTTGCAACGTAACAGTTACTTTTTATTACATATAACAATTAAGTTTTGTTTGTTGTTGTTATTGATAGTGGGTATAATCCTATATACAGTGAATTATTGTATGGAAGAGAAGCTTAACCAACCCAAGCCAAGTAATTTTGACAGATAAGGGAGTTTGTTGTTAATTTGAGTGACATTACATGCAGCTTACACTGTATATATATCTATACTTCCAACTACAATAAGGGCACTATCTATATTTGATGCTCCAAGCTAGCTTCGCTTATTTCTGAATAAGTTAATAGTTAGAGGAAAAAGTAGTAGAGTTAATGAAGTTCCAAGTTGATTTAGAGCACTCCATGCACTGTATGCACTAAGTGTAAACTGTAAAGTACAACTGATGGATACCATCGACAGGCTAGATAAAAAAATTGTTGAGACGTTAAGAATACAAAAGCATTGAATTTTATCCATTCTGCATTTATTACAATTGCATACTAAGTGTAGCGACGTGAGCTAAGCCACAATCATTTTAAAACTAAAAGTTTTAATACATATTACCTTTTAGAAAATAGGTACACTACTTACACCTTTGTAATTATGATGTTTACAAACATTCATTTGCATGCATGATGGCAAATAGAGCAGGAGTAACCTTGCTCGGTGATCACAATACGCCTTGCACGATACTTGTTCACAAGCAGTTACGAAATTCTTCCTTCTCTGAACCTGGAGGTCCTCATCATGATTCTTTACAGCGTTAGAACGTTTACTTGAACTTCCCTCGCTTTCGTTTTCTCTTTTCAGTAAGTTGGGCTCGATATCGACGGGTTTTTTCGCCTTTTTCTTTTTCGGACTCATTCTGCAGGCTACACAACTGTTAAACCAAAGTTAAACTAATTGAAAGATTAGATCACAAACTGACCAAACTGTGCAGTACCTATGTAAATAATAACACTACCGTTTTCATAGTAGGTACATACTCATGGAATAGCACTGAGCTGAGCTGAGCATGCAATCAGTTAATCACTCCGTTTTCCGTTATAATAATATATAACCTGTTCCAAGATCTTAGATATATTATTTCACAGGTTTTTTTGTAATCGTAAGATAATATACCATACAAATTGCAAATGTGATGCAAAGCAAATTGCAAGTGGTTTGACTTGACCTTGACAGCGCTCATAATTAGGGTGCGCTTCTTTTTGAGCTTTAAGCGCTTTGAGCACAGAATCAGATGCTTAAAGTCATTCCGAAATGTACTGACAGCTGCACACAAAACTTATATGATAATTTATATGGCAAAAATCTTTCCCAACTCGTACGACGCATACAAGTCATTAACACGAGAGCTGTCAAGTACAACGATTCATTTGAATATTCATGACTTAAAAATGTTTAAATATCTATAATATTAACGTGAATCATAACGAGAATTACATTTTTGTACTGAAAATAGAAAGAAAACATTACACTGGTGCACTAATTCAAGTTTGTTTATCTACTCAAACCAGCTGTCAATCTCTCAGCTGACAAAACACGCTCACGAAAGACCCAGCTTCGGAGGTGGGTCAAAAGTGGTAGTTCACGGTAGCTTTTTAAGACTTTTCTTGCAACTCGAACGGTGAACGAAAACAGTTAAAAACTCCACCTGTGCCAGAACGAACGCGGAACGACGCGTTTCAGGCGTTTTTAACTGTTCCCGAGCCCATCTCGAACGCACGGACTGTGAGCCCAAAATGAAACACACCCGTAGTCGTGAGCGTTCTAAGCACAGGATGATGACGTCATCAATGATGTCATTTAAATTGAGTTTGCAGCTGGGATCCTATTTCGGAATGACTTTGAGCACGCTATTAGGGTCCAAAGCGCTTAAAGCGCAAAAAGAAACGCACCCGTGACATGCCAGTTGCCCATAACATTTTTAAGAAGTGAATAATATATATTTTTATATCTATTTCATAATAATTGTGGTCTATCTTTTGCATGTATTCTATGCCTGTTAAAAGTTACGTTTGATCAATAAATAAACTTCTAAAAGCAAGGCTATTTTAACTTGGTTTTAGCAAGCGTATTAAATAAAACATTAGAACATTTTCACGGATTACTTACAATTAAAATAGTACCTACCGACCGTGCTTTAAAAATACAGTCTTCTTCTTCATCATATTGTCCTTATCCCACACTAGACGGGGACGGCCAACATGCTTCCCTCGTTATCATTCTCTTCTACCATTAGTCCTCAGTGCTCACACCTTTCATAAGCATATCATTTTTCGCAGAGTCCATCCATGTCTTCTTCGGCCTTCCTCTACCTCTATATCTATTCACATTAATGTCAAGTATACTCTTTTTGTAATAGGTCAATGATATTATTATATGTTTATATGTTATAGGTAGGTAGGTATGTGTTCACCATGTTCCCAATTTCGTTCTAAGCTCAAGTGGCTCCCTATTCGTCTTCGCCGAGATACTCATATTCTCTGTCTACTATATTGTTTAATCCTTCTACCCCTCGTTACTTGAAAGAACGTTTCAATTTCTTACAATGTCCTTCATATTCTTTATGGTCATCAGAAAATTATACGCTTACAATAGCTCCACATACATACTAGCTCTTTTTATGATGGATCATTCAGTATACAAGCCACCCGCCTGTGGAACTCCCTCCCCGTTTCAATAAGATGTGCACCCTCTCTTTACGTATTTAAAGCCGAAGTCGTAAAGTTCTACTTAAATTAATAAAGCTCACGTTTTGTATTATATTACAATCATAACGAATATCATGTATTGTATAAGATTTATGACACTTATTTTCTCTTTGTTTTTCTAATTTTTATATACTTACTTATTTTATTTATTTTTAAGCTACACCCCCGTTATTTGAATTTCTTTTGATCCTCTCCATGCAAAGGTTGCCTGGTAGAGATCACTTTTAGTAATAAGGCCGCCCATTGTCACACTCTATGTAAATTTATGTTTACTGTAAATATTGTTTTATATTTTTTAAGGAGTAACAATAAAGTATTTTCTAATCTAATCTATGTGTTTCATCCCTCCTCATGAACATGACCACCATACCGAGCCAATCCATTCCCTTTCAACTTATATTCACTGGTGCTACTTTCAAACTTCCTCTGATACTACATAGTCCTTATTTTATCCATTCTAGTCACACCACAGATCCGGCTCAACATTTGCATCGTCTTACAAATTTTGCGCTTGAGTTTCAAGGGCATTCGCGGATTTTGTTCCACCGAAGTTGCAAAACGGATGTTCGGTTTTGCTACTACTGATCTTCAATTCGGCACACACAAAGTTTTTTCACCATTTTACCAGCCTGTTCTGGACTCGGTTGCATCTTCTCCAACAAGGACAATATCATCGGCGAACAGCATACACCAGGTTGCCTCGTCCTGTATATCTGATGTCAGTGCATCCATAACTAAGAGGAACAGGTAAGGGCTTAAAGCTGATCCCTGGTGTGAGCTTACAGCTATATTGAACTTGTCGGTGTCGCGGACGCCAGCTTCGGACCGCACCACCTGCGTGCTAGCTTTGCTGTACATGGAACGGATAAGCTGCAAGTCTAGCCTAGCACTCTTTTCTCTTTTAGGGCCCACCACAGAACCTACGGTCGACCAACACCATGTGCCCGTTTTTGTGCACGCGTCTGTATTTTTCGCATAACTGGCAAAAAAAAATAATTTGGCATCCGAGTCCGTCGTCCTGGCGGAGCGAGGTTACCAAATCAGTTTGGGTTTACCCAAACTGATTTTACCTTAATTTGAACTTAATCTTCTAATCTTTATTTTTACTAGTAAGTAAGCCCATTGATCTGCGAAAAGTAAGCCAAGTTTTATTAAATTAAAATAAAGCGTGCTTTCTCGGGTATAGGTAATATCGGGAGTAATATTATCAGACGAATCAACTAGGCATAGTACATCTGGTAGTAGGTATACATTGGTGTATATATATGAGTACCTACTCTGCCTTTATTAAAATAAAATATTAAAAAAAAAAAAAGTTGCAATACTACAGGTACTACAATAACATTTGAGCAATCTACTAGAAGTGCTGGTTGAATTTTCTGCCACGCTGACATTAACGATATCATTCTATTGGCAGTTTACTATCGTTTACTGTTCTCATGTAGATAATAATATACTCTACGTCTCATGCGTGACGATGATAGAAGATTATAATAATAATAATAAATAAGACCTAAAATGCATAGATGTCCTAATTGTAGGCAAAGGCTATGAAAATATTAAACAAATTACCTAACAATATTATAGTGGAAAAAGAGTAAATTTATCCCTTATATAAAATAACTAGCTGCGCCCCGCGGTTTCACCCGCGTGGTGATGATTGGTGATGATTATGATGATGATGAAAGTAGCCTATGTGTTATTCCCGGACCAAAAGTATCTACATAGCAAATTCCATGCCAATCCGTTTTACTCTCGTGGTGAAGAATAACAGTGATGATGGTGATGATGAAAATAAGTCTACGTGTTAATCCACGGTATAAACTATCTGTGATCCTAATTTCATCAAAATCCGTTAATAACGCGTTAATAACGCTTGAATAAGTTTTTTAACTTTTTTTGTTTAAGTTTTTTGCCCGCCAATGTGACACCTATGCGCACTGAAAACCAGTGTATTTAAGATCTGCATATAAATTATTTAGCATTTTTTTGCTTTGATTGCAATAAAATATTGTGTACTTATTGAGTATTTGATCGTACTGAACCGATTTCATCGAAATCGGTTCAGTACCTGCTTATTGCTCTTCATTGTCAAAAATGATTTACAACGTAAAAAAACAATATAAATGAAACCCCATACACAGAGGAATTGAAAAAAGTACAAATTACTTTCTTAATTTATGTATAATTTATGAGTGTCATGTCATGTCACGAGTCGACCAACTGATTTTCAAATAGTCGAATGCGCTAGTGGCAAGCAAGATTTTTTTTTACTGTATAGATTTGAGAGCGTTTGACCACTATTTCACTTGATGGTCAGTGACGATGTGGTCGAAGATGTTATCACGCTAGACCTAGAATGCTCACTGGCTCTCAAGGACTGCTGCCTAAGCACACTATGTGTTTGGTGACAGTTTTTCAAACTTGAGGCTGATAGCTAGCCAGGCGGGTATTCGAAAGTACCCTACCATCATGCTGGGAATTTGATAACAGTGCGAACAACCTTCGCCGGAAGCTCAAGCTGTTGGTGGGGACCAGTGTCCTTCAGTTTGACGGAAAACAGTTGATGTACAACTAAACTGACGCTTGGTATTGCGTTTCTTGTATTGATTGGTATATATAGGTTTTATATAAGTTTGGGAATGCCATTTAAGTAGGTGATGGTTTCAATGAACTCCGAAAATAGGTATATTTTTTTTTATCTTAGGTTACTTACCTACCCAGTATGTGTAGTAGTCACAGTCCTGCTCGCAGGTTCTGTAGAATAAAACCTGCGCAATCGCATTGTAACGTTTGGCTGCGTAGCCGAATATTGAAAATTATTGATTCATAGTTTGCCGCAACTATTCGGACAAATCACGATTGCACCTATTCTTTTCAAGTTTGTGGTCGGTATAAAACCACATCACAGATACCAGACGGCGACAGTTCCGCTGGGATCTTTGAACTCAACCAATATTCACTGACAATGGCTTTCCTAATCAAGGTAACCAATACTATATTTATATTAATTTAGTGACCCACCTCGGCTTCGCTGGGGTGTTATATAGAAAAAAAAAGAAGAAAGAGCGATGAGGTAAATAGTGTGGAGTTACTCCTTACAGTTGGTGAAAACATTTCACTAAAATATATTTTTAACCGACTTCAAAAAAGGGGGTTACCAATTCGACCGTATACATTATTTTTTTTAAAGTGTGTTCGTGGGTAACTTCGTCGTTTATGAACCGATTTTGATGATTTTTTTTGTTTGATAGTGTATACTTCCGTGGTGGCCCCATTTAAATTTCATCAAAATCGGACAAGCGGTTTTTGAGTTACACTCCAATAATTGAAAAGTGCTACGCATATCTCGAAGATATTATAGTTGCGGTTGAAGACATCGGAGAACATACACAATGACAATTGATCCCGTGAGTAGCCAAGGTACAAAAGTAACTATCATCACAATATTGTGCTCATGGTACCGACTTCAACAAGTTATTTCACACTTTTGAGTGTTAAAGTCGGTTCCATTTTTTGGTAAAAAAAAATGAAAATAATTTAATTGTATAAAATATAGCATTTCCATTCCATTACTTTATCATGTTATTTTTTTAATGCCTTACTAACTTATCGCATATATATCGTAACGTATACTTATCGTATACGTTACTTACGTTCTTTTTAAAGTAACTTCTCTAATATTCGATTATTTCCACCGAATAAACTCGATACTTGATCTTGACCGTGAAAAAATAAATCACTGAAACCGATTACTTGCCCAGCAAAGCGCTGCAATAGGTCGGCTTTCTTCCAACTCCATTTATTTTTCATTGTCACTACCTGCCGCCACCGGGTCACCACAGTTGAGTGACGAGATAGTGGCTATCAACCGTGAAGGTCGGTTTTGTAGCAAAACAGTAGCCACAATCGAACCTATTGTATCGATTATTTATATCGGGAATCGACTATTTCTTGAAGATATCAGAGATAAAGTTTACTAATAGATAGAAAGAAGATAGCTGCTACCGCAGCTTGACAAAGCCGCTATTGTCGATAATTACCATATTGGGATCGAACCAGCGTGCGTCATCTCCCATGCTCTCACTGAGCTATCATCACTTCGAACTATTGAGAATCTTTTTGTTTGCGATTGCATAACTTTTTTTTTCACACAATCACACCCCCGCACTGGGATACCCTGTGTCGCGGGAGGCATAGACACACACAATCACAATACACAAACATCCAAGACCCGAGAACAAAGATCTTTGCTCATCACAGAAATGTTTGCCCCGGCCGGGATTCGTTCCAAAGTAAGTGTCGCTGGTCACTGAGCCGCGACGACCTTCTTAATAAAAGGATTTAATGTATCGATTTAAGTATTTAAATTATTTATATATTTTTATTTAGTAGGTACCGCTACTTTTCCATTATTATTACTAGTTCTTTTAGTTACCTCTTGTGTGTGCTTTCACCATTTAATTTAATAATGTTTTTAATATGTTGTTTTAATAGGTAGGTATGTATATTATTATATGTATATGGTATATTATGAATAATATTATAAAATTATATTATAAATATATTATTAATTAGTATTATAAATATGTAAAAACTGGAGAACTGTATCTCTAGAATTTGTGTGGGTCAGTGCTAAAAACCAGCGCCGTGGGCTAACTCACGGCATAATGCTGAGCTCTGATCTTTTCTGGCAGTACTGCATTTGACAGCAGTCCGACATGCACACTGATTTGCTTTTGTGCCACTGTTATATAATTATACTTTATGTTATTCAATTTGCCATTAATTAAAATTAACTAACTGAATTAACAATCTTGTTCGTATTTTATGTTGTTGTGTGCGGTTCTGTCTTGAATAAATGATTTTCATTTCATTTCATTTTATCGGGGATCCACTATTAACATAACATAGATAAAAAGCAGATTTATTTTATATATGGAATTAGAACTTAAATAGGTATATATTTACGATGAAAGTTATTTCTACGGATATTCCAAAAGAATCCATTAATCAATATTATTGATCATATACCTAAAACTTTTTTTATCAGGTACATTTCAATCATAACAGTACACATGGGTGCCGTTAGGATTATTTTCAGGAGGTGCATTTGCCTATACTACTAAACTAATAAATAAAGATTAAAAAGCATAAAAATCAAAATTGAAGATTTTATTTATTGCATACATATATTTTAATATAAATGACTTGAAGGGTGCAACTGCACCCCCTTGCACTCTGCTGTTGGCACCCATAACAGTGCATAATCACATTATTAGGAGATTATAAAGGAGTATTCACTCCTATACATGGCATCACAAGGAACGTACATTTATGGTTACAATAACGCCGAATAAATCGACAATTTGCTCTATCCGCCATAGTTCTCAGGATAGCTTTTCCGCACTTTACACTTTTATGCGTTGGTTTTTCCTGAACCCCTTTCTTGAAGCTGTATATGTCCATAAATAATTTTAATTGACGGCATCAAATTTCAGATTATTACTCCCCTGGCCCTGGCTTCCTTAGTGTTAGCTGGTAAGCCTCCAGGTGGGTACTCCTATAGCCGTTTCAGTGGTCCAGTCAGCGGTCAGATTGTGGAAGTACAAGTGCCAGCGGCAGAAGGTATACCAGCACAGCAACATGCTGACTACGGATATGATCACCACTCGGGAAAGATACATCCTGATACTGCCAAATACGCTCACCTGAAGACTGTTGACTATGTGGTGAGTGCAATTTTAATATTGGAATTTAATTAGGATCTGTAATGTATGGGGAAGTGATAGATTACTGATATTTTGCTTTATCTATTCTTCAGATCGATTCAGAGTGATAGCGGTGTCATTCATTATTCAATACGTTTTTCACTTTTAGGAACAAAATATATGTACTTATCTTATTTATTTTATTTATTTATTATCATTCACACAAGGTCTTCAGGTCCCAAACTAGGCAGAGCCTTTTTTTTTTTTTTTTTTTTAACGAGGTTAATCCCTTTACGGACTTCCGCCTGTGATATGGGACACAGACGGCTTCTGTCGGAGTCTGTTTAATGGTCTCACACCAACCCGACTATAGAATATAGCCGGGCCCCTACCGACTAAACCACCCCGGCGAGCAGACGCAGCCTGTCGGGGAGAGATGGGGAAGTACTTTCCATCCCGCCCCGGCTTAAGGTCCGGTGCCATCAACCGGACCAACGGCAGACGGAGCGGCTTAGCTCAGACCTTCAGCCGCTCCCCGGCACGTAGGGCCATTGAGTCGGTTGGGGGCCCATAAACCCAACCGATGACCCTACTACACGGGTGGGGCGAGGAGGCGATCTGCAAATCGCCTTCTCCTCCCTCCCGTGCGCCGACGTCGGAGAGGATCAGCGAGGGCGTCGACCTCTCTGATCCTCTCCGCGGCCTCCTTCTGCGAAATCACGATTTCGCAGAAAGAGGCCACCGCCTGCCAGGATCTGTCGCTCTCGAGCATGGCCCGTACCACGCTCGGCAACGAGAGATCCTGGCCCACTACCGCTGAAAGCGTGCACCGCTGTGGGACCCACGCGGTGCACGCTTCCAGCGTGTGAAGCGCCGTATCCTCCGGCGCTCCACACTCGTGGCAAGCCGGGGTCGCTTCCCTCCTTGCGATTCGATGCAGGTACCTTCCGAAGCATCCGTGTCCGGAAAGCACCTGCACCAATCTGAAGGAAAGCGACCCGTGTCGCCGCCCTACCCACCTCCCGAGGACCGGGCGGATGGCGTCCACCGTCCCCTGGCCGGGGACGGGTGGTGCCAGGTCCTCCGACCACCGCCTCAACAGGGCGGCCTGCGCCTGCCGTCGCATGCGCGCCACCTCCTCCCACCCTGGGGGCTCCCCGCGCGACTTCCTCGCCGCTACAAAATTGTAGATCTCGGCGAGGATTTCGGCTTGGAGCTCCCAGGGCGGGTCTCCGGCCA
The DNA here is from genome assembly GCA_934044485.1 of Apeira syringaria. NCBI lineage: Eukaryota > Metazoa > Arthropoda > Insecta > Lepidoptera > Geometridae > Apeira > Apeira syringaria. The sequence continues at coordinate 5,241,230 of OW203665.1, read as the reverse complement.
GCACGCATGCGGCTGTCCAGGACACCGTCCGGTAACCGCGTATCGCCCTCGTCGCGATGACCCGCTGCGGACGTCGCAGCAGGGCCTTATTGTCGCGACCGAGGGCGTCCGCCCAGACAGGTGCCCCGTACAGGGCCATACTCCGGATTACTCCGGAGTACAGCCGACGGCAAGTTGCGCTAGGGCCGCCCACGTTCGGCAGTAGTCGCCCCAGGGCGGCTGCGGCTCCCACGACTTTCGGGGCCAGACTGGCGAAGTGGGCCCCGAAACCCCACCTCCCGTCCAGGACGAGACCCAGATATTTCATCTGGGTCCCGACCCGGACAACGACCCCCTCCAGGACCACATGTGTTCCTGGCGGGGGTCGCCCCCGAGGCCCGTGGAACAACAGGGCCTCGGTCTTGGGGAGAGCGACGCGTAACCCCAGGGCACGGATGCGGTCGACCACGAGGGATGTTCCCACCGTGGCCAAGCGCACCGTCTCCCTGAGGTCCCTCCCCTTGGCCACGACCAGGGTATCGTCCGCGTAGCACGCCACCCGCACACTGGCGGGAAGCGTGCCACGCAACACCCAGTCGTAGCCAATGTTCCACAGGATTGGTCCTAAGACGGACCCCTGTGGAACCCCGCAGGAGACGCGACGGTGCCTCACTCCGTCGCGTCCTACCACCAGGACCTCGCGGTCCCAGAGGTAGTCGGCCAACAGCCTCCGCAAATACAGGGGCACTCCGTGATAGCGGAGTGCCTCCTGTATGGTCCCATGCGGGAGGCTGTTAAAGGCGTTGGCAATGTCGAGAGACACTGCCAACGCCCTGTTCCCTTCTGCGACCGCCTCCTGCGTCCACCCCTTGAGCCAGAGCAGGGCGTCCACCGTTGAACGCCCCGCTCTGAACCCGTACTGGGCCTCCGACAAGTCGGGCCCAGTCCCCCTCAGGTGCCGGATGACACGGGAAGCGACCACCCTCTCCAACAGCTTTCCCGTGTCATCCAGCAGCACAATCGGCCTGTATGCGGAAGGAGAGTTTGCATCTCGACCCTCCTTCCGCAACAGGCACACCCGTCCCACTTTCCAAGGCTTCGGGAACCGTCCGGACGTGAGGCACGCGTCGAACAGTTCCCGAAGCCTTCCACCCAAAGCGACGCAGCTTATGGCCAAGACCCGGCCCGGTATTCCGTCCGGGCCGGGAGCCGTCCTCTTGCGAAGACGGCTCACCGCTACCTCCATCTCCGCCTCTGTGACAGGCGGGATGGAGGCTGGCGCCAGCTCCTCGACAACTGCTGGCGCCATCGTCGGAGGCGCGTGCTGGGGGTCCGCGTCGGGAAATAGACCCGCCAGCACGCGATCGAGCACCTCCGGCTCCAGGGACTCGGCCACGGGGGGCGTCGGGCCGCCGAGCTTTTTGCGCGCAGCCCGGTACGGACGCCCCCACGGGTCCCTGTCGAGGCCCGCCAGGACCTCTGCCCGCGCCTCTTCCTTGGCACGGCCTATCGCCAGCTCCAACGCCTCCGTCGCTACACGGTAGGCGTCATAGAGCTGGCGCTCAGCTGCCAACCATTCCGGTGGCAGCTGGTCATCCGTTCGGCCGTGCCGCCGCCTCCTACTGCGCAGGTAGGGCCGCCGCGCGCGTGTGCACTGCACCCGGAGCTCCGCGATCTCGGAGCTCCACCAGTACACGGCGCGGCGAGCGGTGCGGCAGCGGGCCCGCGGCATGGCCGTGTCACACACGGCCGTTAACGCATCCCGGAAGTGACTCGCTGCGACGTCAACTTCCGGGGGCGCGGGCCCTGCGAGCCACGCTTGGACTATCGCCGCCTCCTCCGCTAATTGCGGGTCGAGGCGGCTGAGCGCCCAGCGTGGCAAGTCGGCGCGTGCGACGCGCCGACGCCCTCCATCCAACCCGTCGGAGTTGGACACCTCGAACCGTATATATTTGTGGTCCGAGAGTGTCTCCACCTCCGACTCCACCCTCCAGGCCCGGACACGTGCTGCGACAAACGGTGTGGCGAACGAGAGGTCCACCACGGACCCTCCGTTATGCCGCACGCACGTGTGGACCGACCCTATGTTGAGCAGGGTCAGTCCGCTGGCGACAGCCCACTCCCTGACTAACTCACCACGAGCGTCAGTTCGTGGGTTGCCCCAGTCTCGGGCCTTAGCATTGAGGTCCCCCATGAGGAGGACCTGCCGAGGCGCTTGACGACCAACCGCTGCGGCGAGGAGGTCCAGGTATGCCTCCAGGGCCGCAACGGTCTTGTTTGGGGAGAAGTACGCGCCGACGATCGCGTACTCTCCCCACTTCACGACAACGTAGCCCGCCCCCCTCTCCTCAACTGTGAGGGGGGCACCACCCACCTTCGCTATGACAGCGACGGAGTCGTCTAGGTCCCCAGCCCAATATGGATGGGAGGGGACATAGTACGGCTCCGCTGCGACCGCCACATCTATCTGCCACTGCGCCAGGGTCTGCATGAGCAGATCCTGGGCCCTGGCGCAGTGGTTCAGATTCGTCTGTAGGAGGTTGTGTTGTCCGACTTGATCCATTTATTCGGACATCACAACCTCCTGTATCACCTCCGCTGGGCGAATCACGGCAGGGGCGGCGGCACTAGGTGCCGCGGCCGGGGAGCTATTGGTCCTGAAGCTCCCCTTCGTCTTAGGGGGGGTGCAGCTGCGTCCCCCCATTACGTGCGCTGACGGCCGCCCCGACTCTGCGCATATGGCGCAGCGCGGAATATTTTTCGCGCACGCGGCCGCCTTGTGACCTGTGCCTCCACAGCGGAAGCACAGGTCGCCCCTGTCTGCGGACGCCGGGCACTGAGGACGTGTGTGCCCGAGCCCGAGGCACTTGAAGCAGCGCAACGGGCGCGCTTCAAGTGCCTTCACTCGCACCGAACTCCAACCTATAAGGAGCCTGCCCTTCTGCAGCACCGCCTTCGCGGCTGCTACCGGGCAGGACACCAGAGAGGCGCCGACGCCGCCAGGGCCGCGACGTATGTCGCCGGCCTTAACTTGGCCGACGTCGCAGCCTCCCGCCTTTGCGATCGCCGCCGCCACCTTCTCCTTCGTGGCCGCGTCATCCAGGCCCGTGACGTCTAAGTCGGCGGACTTGTGGGGCCTGGACACGGTCGCCACCTCCGACAGGGCCTCGCGGAGCTTCTCCGCGAGCCTGTCGGCCTTCTCGGCGCTGCCGGAGCCAGGAATCTCAAGCTTCCTGGCTCCTGTGGCCGTCTGCCTAAAGCGGAGCTGGTCGATACCCAACTCGTGGATATCGACCTTCTCCTGAGCCGCCTCAATGACGGCGCTGAAAGTCACTCCCCTGCCCACCGCCTCAGGCTGCAGGGAGAGGACGACCACCGCCGATTTGGGTGTCGTCAGCGCCGAGCTCGTCTTCTTCTTTTGCGGCGGCGCGGCGGCAGGGGAACGAGCCGACGCCGCAGTCGCCGTTGCACTCGTAGGAGCGGGCTTGGCGGAAGTCTTTCCCATGCCTTTCCCTTTGCCCTTCCGCACTACCGTCGCCCAGGTATCGGCCTGGGGGGCAGGAGCGGAAGAGGCAGACGTCGTAGGTACCGACGGTGGCGGTGCAGTCGACGTCGTCGCGGCCGCGCGTGGCTGTGTGGAAGCCGGCGCACGCACCGTCTTTGCTGCCGCCTTAGGTGCCGCCTTAGGTGCAGCTTTGCTGGCTTTGCCAGCCACCGGCTTTGTCTGCGCAGGCGTTGGTGCGGGCGTAGCCAACGCAGCTCTCTTTGCGTCGGCTCTTAGAGACGGCCGAACATTTGGTGCAGGCAGGAGACGCTCCTCGATGCCCGCAAATCGAGCGTTTATAATTTCGCCGATGGTGGTAATTACCGACCGCTTCAGCTCCTCCACAATTTCCGCACCCTCCATGACAGTGGGGGGCGCAGAACCGGCAGCGGCAGTGGCAGTGGCGGTGGCGGCGGCTGCCTCAGACTTCGCCTCGCTGAATCCACGCCTCAGCGCTTTAACTTCAGCCCTCGCCGCTGCGATATCCAGCCGAAGGCGTGAATTGTCCGCCCTCAAGCGCCGCGTCTCCTCCGCCTCGCTTCTCCCAGCCAAAGTGTCAACCACTTCCCTAAGGAGGGACGCCGACCTCTTCAGGCGAGCCACAAATTCGCCTTTGAGGTTGCCAGACTTTTTGGCAACCTCCAAAATGCAGGCGAGTTGACCGCCCGCCTGCGCCCTCAGTTCCTGCGCGTTGAGCGCGCTAATGTCGTCCGCTCGGACACCGACCTCGGAATCGCTTCCAGTGTCGGTGACAGAGACGGACGACCCCTTCTTCAGCAGTCTCTGCCTTAAAACCTCCTCAAGCTCACTGTCTGAACAGGCAGGCTTCAAGAATTCCTCTCTCGAGGCGCCCGCTTTTGGGGGCCTTCCACGTCCTCTTCGGGCCGTGCTAACTTTCGCGGCAATCGTTGACTCGGTCTCCGTGTCCGAGTCTAAATGCCCGGGCACGAAGAACGAGGTCAACGGCCGCTTACGCTGCGTCACCTTGGCCGCAGTCCTAGTTTCGGACTCTGCGTCCGAACAGACAACTTTTTCATGTCGGGAGAGGCCTCCGGGCAGTGGCCCTTAGGGAGGAACTTCCCCGAAGCGTCCCTCAACTGTTTCGACATCACACAACAACAACAAAGAACAATAACAACAACAATGAACGAAACAACCACGAAAAAACCAACTAGGCAGAGCCTGTGCTATGGTAACCTCATGACTGATATAGATACTTATATACATATACACACCCAGACACAGATCAAACAAACATGTTCATACACACAAATGTTTCATCTGTCCGGGAATCGAACCCGGGACCAGCGGCTCAGAAGGCAGAGTGCTACCAATTGCGCCAACCGCCCAGTTGTATCTATACTAATATTATAGAGAATAGAAATTTGTATGTAAGTATGTTTGTAACGAATTGACTCAAAAAGTACTGGACTAATTTTAAAAATTCTTTCACCATTAGTAAGCTACATTCATCCTGAGTAACAAAGGCTATATAATATTATCAAAAAAAATTAGGGATCTTTATATTTTTTTTTTACCCGTGCGAAGCCGGAGCGGACCGCTGCTAGTACGTTTATATTTTTGAACAAGTATGTAATTGAGATACAGGCTTCCGAGCCATTTTAAGTACTTACAGCACAGTAACGCTTAACCTTACGGTTTTAATGACCAATTAAGGATTTGCTAAACAGAAAATGAGTCTTTTCAGTTTATTTTGTTGAAAGTCCTACATATCTAATACACTTTTAAAAAATGCCACTTACGAGGACAGTTCATGATGAACAGTTTTGATTGAAGAAAATTTGATTCAATTGTTCATTTGTTACAGAAAAATATTTTTGAATGTCCATATTTGTCTATAAAATATTTTTTGCAGTAACGACAAATGCACTTGAACAGTAGCTTGCACCACTAGAAACAAAATTAAAATACCCAACATTTTGATTAGAAATAATTTTTTTGTGCCCGTAGCTTATCTGTAAAGTACATATTTGTGATATTTTAAATCAACACGCACATAGTATCACGTTTGTCCCGCTCTCTCTGTCTGTTAACACCTGCGAGCCTCTGTAATGTCATTCGTACCTGTTAAGGCTTTAATAGTTGTGATAAACCTTGTTTATATAATTATACAAATATGCTAGTAACGACGTAAGACGTGCTTCAATAGTTTCAAATATGTACTATTTAACAACATTATTCTTTTTTTTTTTTTATTGGGAATAGGCAGGCGTTTGACCACTATCTATTATTCCTTAGGCCAAACCGGACTACACCTATGCTTATGGAGTAGATGACCCCAAAAACGGCAACCTTCAGAACCATAAGGAGCAGAGAGACGGTGATGTAGTGCGAGGGGAGTACTCCCTGGTGGAACCTGATGGTTCCATCCGTCTAGTTCGGTATACCGCTGACCCCAAAAACGGTTTCCAGGTACTCTTTCTATATTTATTTCATTAGCATTTGTTGTTCTTCTCAGAAGCCTTAGTATGATTTAAATAAGCCTATTGCCAATGCTCTATGCCTGAGCATAGAGTGCTAGCGTTTGAATGTAAGGGAACCCTAATTTAAAAAATTATGAAGCTTAATAATGTGGTGACGGATTGTTGATAAGATCAAACATGACCAAATTGTACGACAAATTCGTAATTTTTTTTTCTTTGGATATTGTGCTGATTGGAAAAGTCAATATAAACACATTTTATTTAGTTAATATTGTTATAATGTACTAGAATGTGTAATATACTAGAATTTCTATAGGCTCAATTGAATTGATTTTGTAGTCTGGGAAATTTCCTTTTTATATTGACATATTAAATTCAGCACAATGATTTCATTCTAGAAGTTTAAATTGGACTTAGTTTACTCTATTGTGCGTGCTCATTCATGTAACGCAGTTTTGACATTTTATTGCTGATGGTATTACGTAACTTACTTTGTTAAAATGCTTCACTTGTATGTAGCAGAAAAATTGGTAAGTTGCTCAAAAATAATATAAAAACATAATAATAATAAGAATGTTCATACATTCTACATGTACATAATGATGTGAAAACAATCAGAAACATTTCATTAGTCAAATCGTTGCGTACCATTTCTTATATTAATATATATTAGGTTAAAACACTTTAGGCCAACGATTATAGAAAAGTGATCAGATGGGCCTCTTTTTCAGTTTCGATATTCGAATTATGTAGTTTGCACTACACAAGAAGTTATTATTATAAATAATAATTACTAACTTACTATATACATAACCATGTCAGCTGTAATACGTCCAGTGCTCGACATATATCTACCTCCTAATTGATCTCCACAAGCACCTGTTAAAAGCGGTATGCCACCAGACCCTTCCTGCGATTTTGGTCACGGGTCTATCAACCTTATAGGTGGAACTCCTATACTACGCTTGCGTGTCTGTGGTATCCACTCAAGAACCTTCCTACCTGATCGACCATGACTATGTGCCCTGTCTACTGCCATTTCAACTTTCTAATGCGCTGCGCTATGTCGGTGACATTTGTTATTTTACGCATCTCTTTGTTCCTGATTAGATCTCGTAAATAAATTCCCAAGAATATAGCTCTTACCATAGCTTGTAGCGCGACGTTGAGCTTGTTTACAAGGCCCGTAGTTTCAGTTCCAAATGTCATCACGATTATACATATGAAGGCATAAATGGTATGGCTTGGAGCTATAACGTACTTTAAACTCCAGTTATTGACTTTTTAACACAAGTAGTAACCCCAGGCGTAGGTAGGGTTATATTGCTGAGTAAGCCAAATGTTACGGAAACAGCTAGCCACTGCAGTTTTTTTTCTATTTACAGGCTACAGTCCACAAAAAAGCTGGAGGTCAAGCACAGCAGCCAATCCATTATGGACACACGAAAAATGAGGAGGATGACTCAAGAGAATACTAGTCTATTGTAGAATCCTTTAGAACTGAGCTGTTGTTTTAGATTAGTGCGTTGTTATCTATTTATTACTGTGCTTTAGTTAAATAAAACATTTGAAAAAATATGTTGAATATTTTTCAATTACCCAGCTACAGAAACAAAATAGTATTTAATGTACCTACAAGCAACCAAGAAGTACAGAATAGGGTATATAAAGGCACTAGGTGCGCCCCGCGATTTTAAATAATATTTATTAAAACTTTTACCAATATATACTTTTAAATACTACCAAGCTAAATTTTACCCAAAACCACCCAGCCGTTTAGGCGTGAATGAGTAACAAACATACATACATACATCCATACTCACAAACTTTCGTATTTATAATATGAGTAGAATTTTTCAAACTATGTATACATTAAAGTTAAATTAATCTTTATAAAAATGATAAGTACAAATTCCGCCTAGCATGATATTACTTTTTTTTACGTGATACATTTCACATAGATTTCACCACTATTTCACTTGATGGTCAGTGACAATGTAATCACGCTAGACCTAGATTGTTTACTCGCTCTCAAAGACTGCTGCCTGAATACACTATGTGTTTGGTGACAGTGTTTCAAACTTGTGGGTGGTAGCTAGCCAGACGGGTACTCGAAAGTACCCTATTACCATGCTGGGAATTTGATAACATTGTAACATTCATCAGAAGCTCAAGCCGTTGGTAGGGATCGAACCAGGGTCTGTCTGTTTGACAGCTCATAGTCTTACCGCTGAGCGGAGCGCTGAGTCTTATCATCCCTTCAATAAAAGCTTGTATGTACCTTTTTATTTGTATAGATAATGGTTTTGACTTTGCTGCAAATGCTTAATTTAAATTCGCAGCAATCAAATGATTGACTTATAAACTGATTTACGAAGCAAAAACAATTATTCTAATATGCGGTTCGGATAGATGCAATGGCACGAAATTTAACAAAAACTCAAGTGGAACCTACTATTCCATAAAATAATAGACAATCATGATTCGTAATTTTGTGCCGTGTGCCGCATCATCAGGACTTAAGGCTGTCAATTCGAAGGGCGGCCGCAGACGTTCGGTTTCCTGATCAGGAATTTTGAATCGGAAACCTGGATGCTTTACTTACATACAAACTTCTTATTTTTTACGATAGGAAAAAACAATAAAATTTCCAATACAGAAAATCGGACGTTTGCGATAGTCTCACAGAATTCCGAATCTGAATTCCTGATCAGGAAACCTTATCAGGAAACCGAGTGTCTGCGGCCGCCCTTATAGGGACAATGCGTTAAGCAGCACTGCCAAGTATGTCTCTATATCCTGCCAAACGAACCACGAAAACGAAACTATAAGAAACACAAGCAGTAAGAAACAATATCTACTTGAACATATTATCTATTCCACAGGAACTTTTTAAGGAAAATACTTTCATAAATTTGTACCTAGAATGTCTAGACATTACCAAAAGTTACAATGAAACATTCAGCTGTTCAGCGATTTGTTATTATAAAAATTCCAAATAACACTCACTAAGCTTCCAATACAAGTGTTATTCTGTTTTGTGGGTGATACCTTAAAATAAATTTACAATCTAATCTAACTGATATGATGCAGGTTCATGGATCTATACTGGTAAGGCTGCTGGCGGACTAGGTGCTGCACGAGGTGGCGGCGCGTGCGCATGCGAAGTACTGGGACCCCCCAGGAATGTTTTCAGGAAGTCGAGTGGGAATGGGAATATTATCGTGGAGTTCTTCTCTGCCGATATCGTGTTCAGAGATTGGAGGTAACGTAACTGAAAAACAATATTATATCTAAATGAAGGAGACAGTATGGCTGAGCTTAACAACACTTAAAATTATTCAACTTCAACTATTATACAACTTCACGATTCTTTTTTAACTTGTAATAGAAACGCTCGAAATATACGATTATCGTTGTTTTTTAACTGGAAGTTATTCCGATTCACCCATGTTTTGATGCAAGCGCCAAGATCGTATGCTCGGGCATGATTGTATATTAAAATAAAATTTACGACTAAATGGTACCTTTTCTGATCTGAATTCTGATCTCTATTTTTTTTGGACATGGAATACGCTCTATAGTCACAAAACAGCGCTTTAGAGCTGATGACTACAGCTAAGTAATATTTTATGAGAATCCGCCGATACATGGCCGACGCCTGTAAGTTGTAGCATGCCATAGACGCTTCTCGTGAAGGGGAGTCTATGGTAACCATCTCCAACCACGTCGGGTAAAAATGCCAATACTCGCCACTTGATTTCCTTCACTTCAGTTTACTAAAGCCATCTCACGCACGCCTTTGACGTAGAGAATGAAAGAGATATGGAGATATATTTATATATATATTTTTTATTTTATTTAATTTTATTAATTTATTAGGTATTTATATCAGAAATACAACCCAAGAGAGAAACAGCCACAGACCACAAGTGGCGGTCACGCGCTTTTGATATTCGATTGCCGCTTTCAATTTAAAATGGCGGCGGTTTGTGGACTTTAGTGCGTAGTCTGCCTGAGTGCCAATAGGCTTAGAATGAATGTCAAAAAGATATAAAAGGATATTTCTAAAATGAACTAAGCAAAAATTAGATCAAATTTAAACCCCTGCAGGGTTTAAATTTGATACATAACATTATAACTAAGGAAAAATGCTGAACGGCCTAATATATGCTGCCAATCTTTGATACTCTGTTTTATGCTATGAATTGAAATTAAAAGAACTGAAGAACGGAGAACTTACTTGTAACGCCATAGGATTGTCAATCATTACAAGCGATGCTTCCTTCAACGCTTTGGAAGCTTTTATTTCACCCTCAGCTGCTATAATCTTCGCTCTCGCTTCTCTGTCTGCTTCGGCTTCTGCTGCCATTGCTCGCTGGAGCTGCACCGGCAGACGCACATCTTTGCTGAAATTTTGTCAAAAGAAAATATGTATATCTGAAACTATCGGTCCGCTCCAGCTTCGCACGAGTGAAAAATTTGAAAATTAAAAACTATAAGGATGCCTATTTTTTTTGAATATGTAGTATAGCTTATGTTACTTAGGGTGAATGTAGCTTTCTAATTTAGCTAAGAATTTTTGAAATCGGTAAAGTAGTTTATTCATTACAAACATACTTACAAATCTTTCTTCTTTATAATATGCGTATAGATAGAAGACGTATGTATGGGTACAAATCATAAAACATTTTGATGTTACAATACTCAGTCAAAGCAAAGGTCGACTAACGTCGATTGGGACTGAGTTCTGGCTCAAGTTTTAGTGGACATAACAAAAAAGGAGTGAAGAAATCAACATAAAGATGGCAGAGCTCATTTTGGTCGCGCCTAGTTTAGATACGAGCTGGCTTATAGCATAGCATGTAGCATGTATAGAGCGAATATATCCTCAGAATACATAGCAGACAGAGCCTTCAGAGAAGGCTCAGTAGCAAGCATAAAAAGAGAAGATTATGTTGCAGCATAATATGTCTAGCAGTAGACTTTTGAAGAGATTATAGTGTATGATCAACAACAAAGTACATATATGTATAAAAAATTGTATATCAAGACAATCTATGTCACGTGTCACCTAAGCAAATGAATGCAATTTGTTCGAAACTTCGAAGTAATTAAATATATATAAGCTAAATGTCCTCCACGCGAATAAACCCCGTAATATTTTACAAACTATGTTTTGTAATCGTGAAAGTTGCGTAATTTTAGCATGCCAAAAACGTACAGTAGGCAGGACAACGATAACAGTATACTAATTAATGTAGTTTTACTTATAAGAGTCTGTGTTTCCCGATATGTCAATCCTGGAGTCTTCAAGTCGCGAGTAGGTACCTTCTAGATTTGAGTGCGAAATCCTAGACAACGTCATCACTTAACATCAGCTGAGAAAGTTGTCAAACGCAAACTTATAACATGTAAAAGAAAGGCAGGACTGTGTAGTTTAAAAAAGAAAATGCATTTATATTGTACGTCTGTCAAGGACTATGAAAGAAACAAACTATAAAACCTCAAGCCTGTGGCTTTTTTAAAACTACCCACATAGTTTATACAAGAAAGATTATTAAATTTTATTATCTACAGGCCGACAACAGCTAGTGGATCACTCAAACGATTGAAGAATTTGCAGTATTGTAATTACTTATTCTATTTTATTTTAATAAAGGCATCGGCCTATTGAACAAAAAAACATATAACATATACATAACGGTAAATATCTCGATAATAATGTTAAATATTTTGTTAATTATATATAATAATAAGCTTAAATATTCAACTTAAAATGATTGAAAACTTATATTAGTTCATTAGTCTTACACATCAAACTTACATTTCCACTCTTTCTACTTCAACGCCCCAGGGGTCAGTAGCTTCGTCGAGATTTGCCTGCATCATATGACTGATTGCTTCTCTGTCTGACAGCAGCTGTGCCAGGTCTCGCATACCGAGGACATTCCGAAGAGTAGTTGCAGCCAAGAGACGGGTTGATGCTCTGTAATAAGACATTCAAATTTTCAGTTCTTTCACGAAGCATTCAGAAATCGTAGTTATTATTAAAATAATAAACCTACTAATAACTAATTACAATACTAAAAACACAGACATACGCTTAGATATACGCTAACAATTAAATATCGAAATTTGTCAAGTAGTAACGTAGTATTATAATAAGTAAATATAATATAATATAGTCATAACACAATGTAATAGTGTAGGTAGAATTAAATATGAAAATATTGTTATGGTATCATATAGTGATATAACTATACACAGCACAACATACAGCTGTAACTGACTTAGTTTGTAACTTCACTTAGTTGTTATTTAGTTCATCTAGATTAATTTCACACCTGTTGTGTAGTACGCTTAATTAGTAAAAAATCAAATGTAATTTAAAAAAGGTACGGACCGTTGATTCAGTAGTGTGTAGTTTTTTTTAAAAAATAAATAAAAATTACAATACTACAGCTACTACAGTAATATGTAAGCAATGCAGTAGCCATTAAAATTGTAGTTGTTTTAACAATACAATATAATATTTAATTTTATTTTTACCTGAAATAAAGATTTACTTCATTATTTAATTTAATTATTTATTTACTTATTGACATTTTCTTAAATACTTTATGGAATTAGCGTTTTTACGACGTGATCGAAAGTGTAGTCACGCGAAATCTAGATTTATCTCAGTCGAATCTCAATTACTGCGGCCAGAATACACAATGTCTTTGGTGACAAGTTTTTCAAAAATGAGAATGGCCGAGTACACGAAAGTACTCTACTGAGATGCTGGGAATTTAATAACGACGTTGCCTTCAGGGGAAGTTCAAGCGGTTGGTGGGGATAGAGCCAGCGTCTGTCCGTTCGACAGCTGAGACTCTCACCACAGTTATCATCGCGTCATGAACGAACAGTTTTATGAACATAAGCTGATTACAGTTTATTTCCTTAATTTACAATGTTTTAGAAATACGTTTGTATTTAACGAACAATAATTTACACGGGTATCGATTGACACACATACATTAAATGTTTCCAAGAAATATTTGGATTTGTATTTGTACCAAGATTACAAAACACAATTAACTTAATTACACCACCTAACTTAATTATTACAACTTTAAATTAGTATGGTAATTTTTTTCACATTGACAGCTGTTCTAGGTCGAGATCCTATATTGCCAGCGATTCCTCCACAGCGATTGTAATAGATAAATTTCATCCAACACTAATAAAAAAAAGCTGAACCTAAACTTGTACAAAACAAGAATAAAATAATAACAATTAGTTAAGTTGATCTGCGCGAACGCACAAGGAATTATGGAAAAAGTATTATTACTTTATAAATATATTTTATTTTTTTATACAATTATAAAATGTATTTATTAGAATAGGAATGAAAATATTATATTGTAGAAGTATAGGTTTACACAAAGTAGATTTAACTTGTGATTATTGAACTTTTAAAGGTTTAATTTCGGAGGAATCGCCACCATCTCCTTGTCTATATGAAAAATCTACCATAATCATTATTGCCTATTCTTATTTCAATTAAATGATGTCCTAACATTTATGTTGTAACAGTTTTTATAGATCTAGCCGAAACTTACGTTCAAATTTGTGAAGGATAGAAATTCAGCACATTTTAAGTATGGTGCCTTCGCTTGATACGATATCAACTGTAATGTTGGCCTATCATCATACTATTAATAGTTCATACAACTAAAGGTAGATGGCGCTAAAAACAACATCCCCTCGGATGTAAAAGGAAGGAATAAATTCGGACGGCTAGTGGACTGCTACTATAGCTTAGTTGGCAAAGCAACAGGGCGGTGTTCTGTAGTCGTGGGTTCAATCCTTCTATTAGCCGAAGAATGTATGTTGTATGTTGAATTATTATTGAATTATGTGTTGAATGTATGGGTATCTTTTGGGTAAATTACATTTTTTAATATCTACAAATATAAAAGTGTTTTACTATAACTTTACAGATACACATTTGAATGAGAAATTCGCAATAGTGCTTATGATATATTTAAAATAATGGTCTCCACGTAACATTGCGCTCGTGGCAGCGATGAGGTTAAATATAACACATGGTCCCTACATCTGGTATAGGCATTTAAAGATGCATTTACATTTATGCAGTGTATGATTTAGTTGATTTATTTTCATGTTGGTAATTTGGCACTGTTTTGCATATTAATATCATTGAAGAGTAAGGTATGAGTTCAATTCAAATAACATATATCATTGACGGCGTACTACTGTTTCACGAACATTACTTTTGCGCTGCAGGTGTATGTTAAAGTGCAGACTGACGGATCTGTCGGTATATTATGGTAAGCAATTACTTTTCTAACAAAAGCCGCTGGTCCGGGACCTAAGGCGGGTTTTAAGGTCCACAGTTGAAGCAAATGGTTAAGCAGGTAACTATTTGTCGGATATATGTAAAATACGTATCTTGATCAGTATCTGAAGCAGGAATTACTTATGTCACTGTCATGGTATCGTAATGGTATAAACAATGGAATCCGCACGCACCGCCCGTACACAATTTTTTTTTTTTGCGTCACAGTTGCTCTAGATAAATGGCAGTTAATACTGAATTAAATTATTTCATGCCGCGTTATGGCTGCGATAGTGATTTCTATTTCGGCCCCAGTATATGGCTAATATTTTAACCACGGGTGAGGAAAAAGTAATGTAATAGATACATAACTATTAGTTAACGTATTAACTATGTATTATTGTATAAGAACGGCCCTAAGTTGCCTTATTGTTTTTGTTGTCTTAACATTTTTGTTGTCAATATAAAATTAAATTGAAATAGTTTTTGATTAATAATATTAAAAAATCATAATTTGAACGAATATTTAAATGATAGAATGATTGTTTGCACGGTGCTGATTATCAGCTCCCTGATTGTTAGACGTGTAATCAAATTTGACATTAGTTCTGGGCCTAAGTTTTATAATGAAATTGTATTGTAACTGTAGATATAATTCATTGATCCAAAACGATGGCAATATTGACCGAGTCGTAAGGGAGCAGGATAAATGCAGGCTGGATGAAATGGAGACAGGTACCAGGGAGAATTTACGACCCCCAAATGTCCATTAAACTCAAGGGTAAAGTTTACAAGACCATAGTGACACTTATCATGATGTATGGATCTGAATGCTAGACAGCAAAAGAAGTGGATGAAAAGAGAGTGCATGTAACTGAGATACGAATGTATTATAGTATGTATATGCCAATATATTTCTTATATAATTTGAAAGTATGAGATAAATAAGTACTAACTACGAACCCTGCATCTGCGACTCTGACGATGGCGTTCAGAGGTTCTTTGATTCGGTAGTACACAACTGCATCCACGGCTACTGTTACAGAATCTCTTGTTAGCACCTGTAACATTATAGTCAAATAATTAATAACCGTGAACATGCACGAAAACAGCTAGCTCTATTAAGTATTAGTATTATTTCCTATCACTAGCTAGGTTCGATGACATTAACTTTGCTATCGGAAAGGATCAGTAGGCATAGACAAGATGCATCGCTTCATGGCGATTCTGTTTCTCTAACCGCTTCCGCTACAAAGCTGTCGTTATCTTCTTCTTCTCTCAGCCATGTGCGTCCACTGCTGGACATATGCCTCCCCCATATAGGGGGGATTTGCCAATACTCGCCACGCTTGGCATGCGGGTTGGCGAGCGCAGTATGATTTACAATCCTCAGAAGGCGCTGCTGCCCACCTTCTGGTACGTGATCCCTTAGCCGACTCTTACGGCACCCGCGGGAAGAGATGGGGGAGTACTATTCTAGGCCGGTACCACCACGGCTGTCGTTATAGCTTGTCAAAATGGCATTTGACTACGAATTTGTATGAATTCGTCGTTCGGGAGAACAGAAACGCATTGTACATTATCTGCAAATGTTCTATTCGCTTTTGTTGATAACGTGATTTATCGCTTTGAAGTGTCCAACTCATACATTTGTTATGTTTTCTCTTAGCGTTACCGCTCGTAGAATGTTGCTTTGTCTAGACCTACTGGGCACATCACAACATGCTGCGGATGAATCTGCAACGCTGATTTTAGCTCAGACGATAATGACCTAGTCTAATGAGCGAGCATGTGATTAAAGTTGATGAATGTGTATGAACATCGCGAAGTGGTCATTAACTCGCTTCCACCCATCATTTAGACGCTACCTACATTAACAACACAAATTAAGAATGATTCATTCGAGAATTGAGTAAAACAAGGCCACATGCTCTGGCCAGCACACGTGGCATGCTGTTTTCTTTACTTTTATGTAGATAAACAGGAATGACGAGAGTTTGGTGGGAATGTAGAATGTCTTGATCAAAGGTATTGCAATTTTAAATGATAGGTAGCCAAACAATTGTTTTAGATAAAGATTCTTCGTGTTTACCGTATGAAAGGGAAGCAAATTCTGTTGTTATGCTGTTCATAGTTTTGCATGTGTATTTATCATGGTAAATCTTTGTTGTAAAATTCAAAGTTAGGTTAGGTTAGGTACTTTTGTGTACTTACCTACTTGATTTTTGTTTTCGTAAGAAAACTATGACACAGAAGGCATGTATAAGACAGCATGTCGAACAGCCAAGGAATTACAGCACAGGTACTTCCGGAGTACTGACCAAGGGCACTTCAAAGATGAAACTTACTAGCATGAACGATAAGAACGTCAGAAAACTTACCTACGCCAATATCTTTCCGGGCCTACCATTACACCCTACTAGAACCTATATCTTTGAGCATACCGCACCACACCAAAGGTGGGGATGGGTTCACAGACAAGATGGATTGGTGTGGACGGGAAAAATGGCAGATTGCCAAAGCTGTAAAAATCAGCCTTTTTAACTAGAGTGTATTGCCATATTGAATAGTAAACTCAGGCCCCTTGCCGATCGAGCATCTTTGTCGAATATTTTATCTGACAAAAATGTTATGTTATGTTTTATGTTTTTGTTACTCCTTTACGCTGAAACGGTTAAACGAATTCGCATGAAATTTGGAATGAAGATAGCTAATACCCTCGAGTAACACATACTTTTTCCTAGAAAAGGTATAATTCCCGTGGGATGATTGAGGTAGTGAGAAAACCGTAGATAACGCCAATGATGTTTTACTAAGATGACTTATATTCCTACTGCGCGGTGCTCTTTGTTCCTTTACGACATAAACATGCTTACTGCGACAGATAATACGGTACAAATAATATAGAAAAGGATAGCTATATGCATAGACTTGCGCTTGAAATACGCGTCGTAATCAAAATTACGACAATTGAGTTAATTTTGCCGCCTCAGTTTCCACGCGCTTGTGCGACATCTACCTCATATCATTGGTTAACGCGAGTGAAAATGCAGGACGCAACTAGTTCACAGTAAGAATGTAACAAGGACACGTATTGTTTTTATCTCCGTACGTTATGAAAATTGCGGGCGCGACGTCGGCAAGTACCTACCCTGTTTCTCACATTATATGTGTACAGTAAACATATTACACGATGTTTTATTTTATTGTTGCATTCTAATCGTTCGACAGCACCAGGGCAGCTGTGGGCCATCTGTTCACGACTGCTTACCGTTGGACAAGCCAAAATAAACCAAACATCGGTTATGATATTGACCGTGTAAACGTATTACCGCTTGGGTAAATAGAAAATGATCGATCGAGACGGAACCAAGGTAGCATGAATATTTATGGAAAATTTGAACAATTAGTTTTGGTATATGTGAAGGTTTTCAGGAAGTGGGCCAGATTTAGACAATGTTTGTTTTATATGTAGACTAGTAGCGCCCTGCGGTTTTACCCGCGTGGATTACGGGTTTTCCGGTACCCAATTATCCCACGGGAACTATACCATTTTTCCGGGATAAAAGAAGCCTATGTGTTATTCCAGGTTCTAACCTATCTCCATACCTAATTTCATACAAATCCGTTCAGTAGTTTTTGCGTGAAAGAATAACAAACATACATACATCCATCCATCCAAACTTTCACATTTATAATATTATTACTGGGATAATTTGAGTTTCACTCAAAATATTAGGGCACGGGAATAGCTCCCGTGGAATAATTGAAGTAGAGGAAAAACTTTTTCGGGGATAAAAGTAGCCTATGTGTCCAGAGTTTAAACTATCTCCATACAAATTTCATGGAGAGCAGTGTAGCCGTTTGAGTGAAAGTGAAGAGATAACAAACATACACACATACACACAAACTTTCGCATTGATAATATTAGGATAGGATTAGTAGGTTAGGGTAGGATAGGATGAATTGATTTATTAGTGTATGTATTTCAATTAAAATGACATATACAATAGGCCAGAATCTTACAATTACGTAAAGAATAAAATTGATTATTTCCGATCTTTACCATTATCATTCTTTGATTCGCGCTAATGTAAATAAAGGCGTCTTTGTGTACCATGTGTTTGCTACGAAATTGGATTTTTTGGTCAGCTTCACTATGGCATTGGTATTGAAAACTGTTAACCTAGTTGCTGGCATTCCTCCGTCATTCAACGGGGTACAATTTAATTGATGTGGCAGTAAACTATCAATCAAAGTTTTACGAGATCCTAAACAATCGTGTAAACCAATTGTCTGGGAACGGGCGACCTAATAATAGTCTGTTTTTCGTTTTCTCTCCATTGAGGTTGCACTTTTGGACACGATTGGAGACTGCTACTGGATAATTTCAATCCTGTTTCGCATCTTTTTAAGTGAAAACTTTTTTAGAGGCGTTGTGCACTTTGGTATGGGGAACAATGTTAAACTCGCGTCAGATCGTAAGATCGTCAGATCATCAGATCGTCAGCACCGCCGTTGAAATTTAAACTTAAATGTGTTACGAATAAGGAATATTTTCGTTTGTTGGTAGTTTTTTTATGATAAAGTCGTTTTGTTAATAGTATTATTGAGTTCGGTTATCAAAACGCCGATATTATAATGAGGAAAGATTTCATTGTTACAAAAAAAAACGTCATCATTTTGATTCTATGTGCCCCACTAATTATAAATCTGAAAGTTTGGATGGATGTTTGTTACTCAATCACGCCAGAACGGCTTTGGATGAAATTTGGTATGTAGATACTTCAGATCCCGGAATAACACATAGGCTACTTTTCATCATCGACTTCAATCATGTTCAAGTTTTCACTTCTGCCGGCACTCCCGGAGTGCAATCGGTTGTTTTTATACTGTGTGGATCACTTCATGGTCAGTGACGATGTGGTCGAAGATGTTATCACGTTACACCTAGAATGCTTACTGGCTCTCAAGGACTGCTGTCTGAGCACACTATGTGCGTGGCGATAGTTTTTCAAACTTGAGGTTACCATAAGCAACAACGCTGGGAATATGATAAAGGTCCTCACCGGATGTGGGGATCGAACCCGCGTCTGTCAGTTTGACAGTCGACGTTCCTGCCGCTGAGCTATCATCGCTTCATAACGAATGTACATTTTACATTAGTGCAAAAAGATTTTTGTTTCCAAAGTTGTGTTCCATGTTACACTTAATTAAACACATCGATTAAAAATAAAACAAAGTGTTAATTAGTGTTATACTTTGTCATTGTGTAAATTCATTCATCATTCCCACAACTGTGTCCGCCTACAATCGTCTGAATAAATCCTAATTTAACAGTGTTAATGAACATCCCATGTAAGTAATTGTAAAGTCAAAAGCAAATGTGGGTTAGTAGTCGCTAATTGACTTTGAGAGCTAATTTGGATATTGAGGTCAGAGTTATCGTGACGACATGGGTTAAGCACGTTTTTGTATCTTTTCGCTGAAAAATCATGGTCACTTCAGCTGATAGGTCAAAAGCCATTCTATGAGGCTGAGTGATAAATACATTTCAGTATAATTATATACATTTGAATACTTTGTGATTAACATTGTGTTAGTTTTATATTCATTTAGAAACGGTTGATTTTTTCGGTTAATTTGTTTTACAGTAATGTGTGTGTGTGGACAGACGAACTGACTAAGATCTCCAGTAAGAGCTAGATACGGGCCACTTCCATCTGACCCTTTTGGTAATCAATGGGGGAGGCATATGTCCAGCAGTAGACTTCCTATGGCTGAGATAATGATGATTTGAGGGTCAGTTAGCTAGTCAGGCGGGTTTCCCGAAAGTACCCTACCACGCTGCTTGAAATTTGATAACGGTGTTACTTTCACCGGAAGCTCAAGCTGTTGTTGGGGAGCGAATCAGTGTCCGTCAGTATGACAGCCGACGCTCCCCTTTCTGAGCTATCATCGCTTCATACATAACCGATTTCAATCTTATTCCAATGAGAGAAATTTGTTATAAAAACAGATAATAGGCTGAACTATGATATTAATACTATTAAACATGATAACAAGTATTATATAAGAGATTTGTGAATCGCATTAACAACATTCTAGGTCGAAATTATGTTCAAATATATCCATACGTTATATTATATTAATACATACGTTCAGGTATTCTGTAGTCGTGGGTTCAAGTCCCACTAGCAGCCGATTTTTTTCCTTAAAAATTTGAACATAAGTATTATATAGTTGCAAATGTTGCCAGATTATAAAAAAGTCTTACCTCCTGTGGTGGGACATCAAAAGATACAGTTCTGAGGTCTACTTTTCTATATGTGTCTATACAAGGCAAGATAAAGAACAGCCCTGGACCTCTTGCTCCACCTTTTCGGAGTCTTCCCAGCCTGAAAATAACTGCTCGTTCGAACTCTTGGACCACCTGACAAAATAATTTGGGATCAGTAGATATATGTGTGTATTTTTCCAATATCATTGATTGAATCATTTTTTTAATTTTTTTAATGTTAGTAAATATCACTGCCGATGTAAAAAATGTTCTATAACAAATCATAAGAACAATTATTTTTGGGGGCATGTTTAGATAATATTTTTCACGAAATCTTTTCTTTGCGGCATTGGAGAGTATAAATACAAACAAATTGATGTTTAAACTTAAAAGTAACTGCGATCATCGGTTTCCCCGAAATGGCTAAGCATTCACGTTACAATTAGCTTTAAAATACTTCTCTGAAGGTTTTCAGGTTTTCAAGGAATTCGAAAATCCGTTTTCAATGAACCCCATAAAATCATTTTGATATCAACACGGTTAAACTGGGTAAGCTACGATGCATGTCAGTTTTCGCGATACTGTTTGATGATAATATTCATTAAACCTTCAGACCTCAGCTTTTAAGACTTATTGTATAAGGTCGAACCGAATGCGATGAACCCAATTACTAAGCTAAGAACATTATTCTGTAATCAATAATGACGGAACAATATTAGACAATTTAAATATCATAAATTATAATTTTTATATTGACATAATTTTTAAATCATGTTTTTTGAATATTTGTTCTTGCTGGAACAAAAATCTAAACAATGATTCTACACTTAGTGTGGAGTTCACCAAAATTTAAAACCTCGATTATCTATTTAACCGTCCGCGTCGGTCAAACAGTTTTTACCATACAGTTGATCAACGGTTAAGTGATAATCGGACGTTTACATTTTGGTAAACAGCACCCTTAGAGGTTGAGTAATTGGGTGAGTAATCGTTTAAGTCAAGTGTCCTACCTTGAAACACTCGAATAACGAAAATGGAAATGTGATGATGACAAGCAGGAACGATAGTAACGTAACACATCTCTCTATACACCCCACGGAATCTGGATGCGCTGTCACAAAATAAAAACAAAAAATGTACTAGTTCTTAATTACACGAGTTGCTATTAAGTTCTTGATGAAAGTCGACTGACATTTACAAACACGAACATTTTTCATAAGGCGTAATAAGCGCACATCAATTTGTAAAGTTTTCTGCAAGCTTGCACTCGGATTGTCAAGTTACTTACGCATTTGTATCGTGATAGCGCAAGAAGTACCCGTATCGCAATCTAAAATTATTAAATTTTAAAATTAGATCTCAGTATTATAATCACAATATTTGCAGCACAAGATCTCTGTAATTACTCACGAGTCGGCGCGATGTCACGTCTAGCGCTTACAGTATTTACTTCCGAGCGCATTTTATGTTCTTGCCCGGACGTTACGTCTCAAATGCTCGAATGTTATTGTTCAAATCGGATCAAATAATTAAAAGAGACAATAACAACGTTTGACCCGACCTGCAATCACGGACTGCGCTGACATACGGAGCGCCTTGCTGTTACAGTCCAGCTGTTTACACGACCCAAAAACTACACCGATCGCAACTAAAAATATAAATTACAATGCGATGTTCCACAACAATAAGAAAGCTGTAAATTACCGTCGATAGCGTTTAGTCAAAATGTATTTACGTATTTCGAGGTAGCACTCCACTTCCCCCGAGTCCTTGTCGTAGCAACCAAAATCCATGTGGGATAAAAGTTCGCGGTATGTTAATCGCATTGACTTAACTGTCAACGTTAAAGTGGTCGTGTCTTCAAAGCGGAGTCTATATCGAAACTAAGGTGAGAATCGTGGAAGAGCAGGTTGTCGGTAAGAATAAATAAATAACGCACTTTCAGACATATCGGCGGTCGGGCGCGAGCGCTCAGTGAGCTGCGATGCTCCAAATTGTGGGAGTTAGCTGGCGGGAATCTCTCGGCTCAATAATGCGCCACTGAATAATTCATAACGCAGGATGTTTGGATAATCAATTTATGTATACCTTATTGTTTACAACACGGTAATACTCACTTCAGAAAATACAATACAGAGCATGCAAGTACGCAGTGCTTGAACCAAAACGATTACGGAAATTATTTGGATCAAGCTTCAAATAAATGTCAGTATTGTAATGACGCTAATTGGTTATTACTCTGAAACGGATCTGTTCAAAATAATTAACTGCAACGTTTGAACATTACAGTTCTTCTTATGAATCACACTAAACATTTAAACAAACTAAACTACCCTCATTAATTTCGGTGTTCATTATGAAAACAAACAATCTTTGGAATTCCAAGCTTCCAGGTGCAATTACATTTACGATTCCAATGATATAATCGTTTCAATGTTTATGCGGTTAAATTTTATTCATCGTCCGTTTTAAATATAACGAATATAATTATCGTACAACAACATGTCTGTAATAATTTGGCAGAGATAGGTATATTAATTTCTGGAGCAGTTAATTTAGATCGAGGTCACAGTTCGGATCCAACTGCTGCAGAATCTTTTGATGTCAGATTGAAGTCTTTACAGTTTATCGACATTAATGTTTTGTAGTAATCTTCGTAAATATTACTGAAATTCTGACGTAAAATTTGTCCAAACCCAGGGTCTGTCCTATCTAATTATATCACTGGATTGGCAACGTATCGTATTGCCCCCAGTAGTACAGATATCCATAGGCGACGGTGATCGCTAACCATCAGGCGGTCCGTCTGTTTGTTTGCCACCTATAATAAATATACGTAAAAAAAAAAATAACACACCAAATTAACCCAAATTAGACGGCTTTGTCAATTGTGTTCATAACGTCAATAATATTTAACCTAAAACTAGATAATCATCGATAAAATTTAAGACTTTAAGAATTTCGACCACCGAATGTGGTTGAAACTATAGTCGGGACCCTCTGACTTATTACGTGAGTAACTCCCGTGTTTTATACATTCATAATGTGTCAAAACCACGTCAGTTTTAATAACAAAAAAGATAAAATTTAAGTAAATAAAACAAGCACATTTATATTGTATACAGCCAAAGCTAGGCGGAAATACTTCTGATAGGCAGCTGCAAATCGGATGTCCCTCCACCTGACTCAATAGCGCTTCATGAAGAGATAATTTCGTCTAGATCGAAAATATTTCAAATATTGAATCATAATATGCCCTTATGTCTCTTATTGTTATCGGTTTTGATGCCTACAAAGTGAAATTGTCAATCGTCGACAATGCTCAATTTTTCACGTTAAGCCTGCTATAAATATTACAAAGGCATACGACAGGTTTAAAAATAAACGGGTTCTGATATTAGTTTTCACTACACTGTCAATCGCTACGTTTACTAATCGATTTCTGACAGGATAATCCTATTTTATTCACTAATGAGTAAAAAGCTTTTAAAATTTAAAATTCTAGAACGCGCCTGACCAAGCTAATGTCCACTCGCCGACCAATCGGAGAAGAGTGCACTTGAAATAATCTTTCCCGCCGCGAGCCTTGCAGGGTCTGCGTTAGTGCTAGTGTGGTAAAATTTTTTGCGTTTTATTCGTAGGTAAAGTTTATTTAAGACTGCTGCCGAAGCACACCATGAGTTTGGTGACAGTTTTTTAAACTTGAGGGTGATAGCTAGCCAGGCGTGAACCTCAAAGTACCCTAAGACCTTGCTGGGAATCTGGTAACGGTGTTACCAAAACCGGAAGCTTAAGCCGTTGGTGGGGATCGAACCAGCGTCTGTCAGTTGGACACAAAACGCTCCCACTGCTGAGCTATCATCGCTTCAGCCATTGTTTAATCTAGTTGATCTGTTAAGACCGTATTAGAAAACATGCCACGAGAAATATAATGATTAGTATCAAGAATAATTTCTACGATATTGACGATCAAAGGTTCAGTTCATAAACTACTTAGTCCCTAATTTCCTTATAGCAACATATTAGGTTATTTAAGTTTTAGTTGTCTAACTTATCTTGGTTTTTTATTCTATTTCTTCTAATCATGTTGTTTAATAATATATTTATTAAGTTATGTCATTTCAGGATGCTCGTTGCATATTATTATGTATTGCCTTGATGATAGGAAGTAGCTTAGCAGCCGTAACACAGGTGACCCTAGCACGGCTGCTAAAGGCCTTTTATATTGTTTTCGCATACATATGTATTTATCTGTCTTTACCCATGTATTCTAGTAATGTATAATGTATTTGTAAGTGTTTTGTGCAAATAAATAAATAAATAAAGGTTTTTATTATAGCAATACCGAGAACAAAATTATCAATTGAAAATTGCTTCAAATTATGAGGTCGCCGTACGAAATAGTTCACATTTTACGGCGACTATTTACTGAGCTAGTAAACGCGCCTGCTTTATTAGTTTTTGTTAGCATTCAATGAAACTTTGTATACATTTAATGAGCATGGAATTTTTCTCATGTGAAATTTTATTGGAGTCGCCTAGCCGCTAATGTCGAATGTGAGACATGCCAAGATTGTAGAATCGACCAAGAGTACCCAACCTACATAAAATTCTTAGGTTGGATTTTATTTTTTTAGCCGGCCGCGGTGGTTCCCGCGTAGTGAGGTTCAGTATTATATTACGTTTTAAAACCCACGAGTACAGAATACCATCCCGTCGCTTTGCCATCCAAGCTGTAGTAGCACTCCACTAACCGTCCAAATTTGTTTCTTCTTTGTTCTTCTCACATGAAAATTAAATCTGAGGGGACACAATAACAATATATATAAAAAAATAACAAAACACGTTATTGTATACACTACAAAAATATACATCTTAGATCTAACAATACAAAAACAAATTGGGGGGTTATCACTAAAAGCGATCTCCTCCAGTCAACCGTAGTGAAGAGATAAAGAAAGGTGATACACGCCAAGGGTAACAACGTTTTCACTGATTATAAAATAAAAGTTTCAATGTTTCTTGGTTTACGGTGGTTTAGTTAGACCAATCAGTTATTTTAATATACTTTTTAGATACTCCTGTACCTCCCAAAAGAAATACCTACATAATAAGCAACTGAATGAGCCCTTTACAACGGTATTATGGTCTAGACTCCAGGTTTTACAATAACAATTGAACACATGCATTTGCTTCCCTGATTTATGATATACATCGTATTGATTTATACACACTTAACCTATATTATGCAATGACTAAGATCCAGTTTGTATTTCCAACACAGTAATGCTGCATGCTCTGGGATCTACATTTTATTGCCCAGAACCACAGAATAAACAGAAACTGCGTTCAGGAACTTACAACCTGGATATCAATTCTCCTAAACGCATTGCTCATAGATTGTTAATGAATTGTCGTTTTTGCTAGTTTTGATATTTGTTTGTAATGCTTACACAGATCTAATCTACCGCCATGCAAGTATAGTCTAGTCTAGAGACTAAATATTTGTTTCTTGGTGGTCATGATGAAATCGATCTCATTTCTTGTGGAACCGTTGGGACTCAACCAGGTCCATTTCCTGTGAGGCGGCTTTTGAAAGAAAGAGTTCATCATAAAGAGTCCGTATTTCTCCATGAAGTAGGCCAGCCTCTGTCCCCGGGGTTCCGTTGTCCATAACCAAATTGCCCCACTCTCAACTCTCCATCACTTCTTTTGCCCAACTTTGCGGTAAAGTGTCTCATAACACCAGTGTAATGGTTAATGGTCTTGGAGGTATGTATGTATGGATCCGCGAGCTCCGAGGAATCGGAATATTGACGTAATGAGCTAGAAGCTCATTTCGTCAATATTCCGATTCCTCGGGGCTCGCGCGCGGAATATACTTGCAATGCAACCAACATTTAATTATTTTACCAGAACCTAAGAATATTTTTATGAATACCCACATTTGAATTACCATTGCATTGGTTATGAATTGCTCCCCGTTCACCATTGTGTCGCAATACGTTGTGTCTTCAATTTTGATCACAAGATCAAGTTTAGAACTTTTTCTGACTGCAGGGTGTAATAAACCCTGAATAACTTTCTAATGTCTTTGTGCCTATTAATACCAAAATTAGCCTATTTAATGTGTTGATTTACATTTAAGGTTTTAATATTTAATTGCTTACATAAACATTCCTGCATGCATATTTGCACATAGATAAATTGATATCATTGTACCTTATCGGGCAAGAATGTAAAGACATAATGTATATCGCAAAAAAGACAATTAAGTTTTCTAGCACGAAATAGCGTGCCTAGGGCTTTAAGTGTGGAGGGGGTTTTATATTTATAAGATGAATGAGCCAGTGCATGTCAGCCGGGAGCGTGTGTGTGTTCAAATCAGACAAGACTACAATATGCAGGTAAGCCTAACGTAAAAAATAAATAAAAAATTAATGAATTCAAAATATAATAAAATAATTAAAAAGTTTCAGTAACATATTGTAAGGAAACACAACTTCATCATTAGAATCATTATGAAACGTTTTAATTATTTGATTTTTTTTTGTTTTGTTCTGTAGTTCATACTAATATTATAAAGAGGAAAGATTTGATGGTTTATACAATAAGTAAAGCAATCGATCAGCAGATACTTAAGTAGAGGTCAGTTTCGCTAGCCATTTGCAGATGTCTGATGACTCGTTTGATTTTTATTTCAGACCTTATTAGTGCTAGCTTTCGTGGCAACCGCCATAGCTGTGCCTCAAGGGCTGCTCGGCGGTAGTGGCATAGTTGGGGGGCTTGGAGTTGGCGGTGGTTTAGGCAGCGGGCTCATCGGAGGCGGAATAGGGGGTGGTCTATTGAGCGGCGGATTGTTGCGGCAGGGCGCTTTGGTTGCCCCGGCTCCTGTACTCCACGCGCCAGTTATCCACGCCCCTGTTGTACGAGCCGAATCTATAGTAAGTACAGTTTTTACATAAATACTGCTCTTAGTAAATAGTGCACTCATTTGCATGTCGACTTAGACCAAAATATTTGACATATTATTATTTGCTTTCGGGTTTATATTATTAAAAATAGAATAATGGCCATAATTCTGTTAATTGCTCGAATAGCCAAAAGCCTTTTAATATAATAAATCTTGCTATATAATTGAAATTCGTACAACTCCTTACAAGGCTATGCCTAATTTAAAAATTTGACAATAATTATTCAATTACGGGTCGTTTTAGTCAGCACTATACGCGATTTTTTTTAACATAGTTTACATTTAAATGTGTCCTATAATGATATTACAATCTAGCCCAGAAAAGCTACTAAGAAATATATGTCAAACTTTCTAAATTTTCTGTACTAAGAATGTGTTAATGGGTCAAAGGCCTTTATTAAATTTTTTTATATAATATATAAAATAATTAATATAAAATAAATATAAATTTAATAAATATAACATTTGAGCAATCCATTAGCTATTGGTAGCCTATAGATAACTCAAATGTTCTAACCCGCTACCGGCCGGCAGCGTGCCCAGAATGCTAGCAGCATTGCCACGCTGAATTGCAATGCTGATTCGTTGAGCCAAATATGTGCCAGCATTTTGGTCACGCGTCACATCGATCAAACGCTCAGATAAATTTTGGAAAACCCATTAATAATTTTCTCATTGTGTCAGGGGGAAACACTTTGTGCATGTGTTCTCTATGTGCAGTATTTTAACCACCTTACACTTACACACTGTCACTGAACACTACATTAACTCGAACGGTTTTGTTCTTTTGAGTCTTCTCACTAGATTGGTGTGGTCAAGGACCATAACTGCGTCAGCTGATGATGAAGTCTATGTTGGTGAGCTTCTGCAATATATTTTCTTTTTCTTGCCTTACTCGGAATGTTCTATTTCTGATTGAAGAGTCTAATATATCCGAAAACTGTTTCGGTAATTTTATTCTAAGTTTGTGATAAGTCCGCGAAACGGTGACGGAACAAGCAAATGGCCGATAGGATGTTAAGTGGTAATCTCTGCCCATAGACAGATATACAAATCGTAAAAAACTGCACTGTGAGACATAAAGTTGGCAAGTCTTATGTGCCTGTGTTTCACCGGAAACCATACCCTTCAATTTGAGTCTGAAAACTATCGCGAGTTTCTTTCCATAATTGTAACGTAACAAACCGACTAGGACGCGATCGTCAGTTACGTGCTGAGGCTCACGCCCGCCGCCTGGCACGATCATAACTCCCAGATGAAGAACTACAAATAAGTTCGAAACTGGTCGGAGAGTAATTTTCCAGTGTTTAGCACGTGAGTCCTAGTCGGTTTGTTACATTACAATCATACCCTTCAAACCGGAACACAGTAATGCGAATATTACTGCCTAACGGTATAAATAGATATGGTAACAGTACCTCGCCAGGCGAACTCTCACATAGAGTTATATACTACTTATAAACTAACCTACATTAAAATGTATTAAAAATCCTGTTTAATTACAGTCTTATCCAAAGTACGCGTTTGACTATGGAGTAAAGGACACGCACACCGGAGACATCAAGTCACAGCAAGAGCAAAGAGATGGTGATGTGGTGAAAGGTAAGATTGAATATAAGAGGCTCGCGTTGTTAACGTCGGCTGCCAACCTGACGGTCACTGGTTCGATTCTCACTCCCGGCGTGAACTTGTGACGTGATAGAATGTTTCTACTAAATATTCTTTACACGGTGAATTTTTGGTTTACAGGAAGCTACTCGTTAGTAGAACCTGATGGTACCACTCGTACAGTCCAGTACACTGCTGATGACCACAACGGATTCAACGCAGTCGTGCAAAGGACAGGGCACGCAGTGCATCCGGTATTGATTACCCCCAACTAACTATCTTTTGTATGATTATTTCTCATCTTTCCAATCCGGGCGCAGTAGTCCGGCCGCATCAGCGCTTAACATCACACAGAGAGATGGCATAGCCTGCAAATTTGTGTAATTTTTTATTATCAAGTTTTATTGGATCAAGTAACAGGGAAGTAAATAAAGTAACATAACGTACAGCTTATTAACTAATAATAAGACGACATCCAATTGTTAAATTGCTAACTAACTGTTAAACTTCAGGTAAATACAATGATATTGACTTATTTATAGTTATAACTATTTCATGCACTTGAGAACATTAATTATTGCCAGAATTCGTGTTTTCATTGTTGTTGGTATATTATTTGTTACGAACCATTTTAATAAATCTACTATCCTACTAATATTAGAAATGCGAAAGTTTGTGTCATCATCATCATCATCTCAGCCATAGGATGTCCACTGCTGGACATAGCCTCCCCCATTGATTTCCACAAGGACCTGTTGGAAGCGGCCCGCATCCAGCCCTTGCCTGCGATCTTAGTCAGGTCGTCTGTCCACCTGGTCGGTGGCCGTCCTATGCTGCGCTTGCCAGTCCGTGGTCTCCATTCTAGGACTTTTCGGCCCCAACGGCCATCAGTTTGTGTATATGTGTGTAAATGTGTATGTGTGTATGTTTGTTACCTCTTCACGCTCAAACGGCTGCACCGATTTCGATAAAAATTGGTATAGAAATAGCTTATACCCTAGATTAGCACATATTCTTAATTTCATCATCAGCGGGTACAACCGTGGGGCGCAACTCGTGTATAATAAGCGCCAGAAGTGTAACTATATACATTATTTTTGTTCCCACATCTAGTTCCGATAAAAAGTGGGCAGTGAATATAGTTAAATACCTAATAATAAAAAATAGAATAAATAATTTAATATAATAGGCAATACTAAATGTTGTCATGGAACAATCAGTTTGTAATCTGTGGAAGGAAGTTGCAAAATCCGATTTCTCTTGAGGTTGGAGACAGCGTCACCTTCGGCGGTGTTTGCGCAAATGAATGGGCCTAGAGTACATTTAAGAAAAAAATTTTCTAACAAAAAATGTAACCGACTTCAACACTCAAAAGTGTGAAATAACTTGTTGAAGTCGGTACCATGATAGTTCACACAAAAGTAACTACCATCACAATATTGTGCTTATGGTACCGAGTTCGATAAGTTATTTCACACTTTTGTGTGTTGAAGTCGGTTGCATATTTTGTAAAAAAAATTTTTTTTCACCCTTTTCAGTGACCTTTGCTACTCACGGGATCAATTAATTGTCATTGTGTGTTCTGCGATGTCTTCAACCGCGACAATAATATCATCAAGATACGCGTAGCACTTCTCAGTTATTGGAGTATAACTCAAAAACCGCTTGTCCGATTTTGATGAAATTTGAATGGGACCACGGAAGTATATTCTATCTAACAAAAAAAAAAATCATCAAAATCGGTTCATAAACGACGAAGTTATCCGCGAACACAAATAAAAACAAAAAAAAAACATATTTACCGTCGAATGAGTAACCTCCTTTTTTGAAGTCAGTTAAAAAAATCTCGGAAATCCCGTTGTGACTGTGTTACAAACAAATACGTTCCGTGAAACAATAAATACCTATTCCGGATTGTTTAATGAGTTTATGTTGTCACCGGATGCACTTAGTACAGTAATATGTACCTACTTCAACGCTTTGAAGAAAAAAACCCACTTTACTAGAGTCTCGTGTTAAAAGACTGATATACATTGAAGTTTTAACCAGTTTGTGGAACTAAATATTATTCTATAGAAAAGTACCTATTTAATTGACGTTCTTTATCTTTGTTCTAAAATTCTTTGTTTCTTCGTTTGAGTGCGAAAAAAAAGCCAGGGAAAAGATCGCTTTGTAAGCTGTGTTTTCTGGGTATACATCCTAAAGCTGTCATAGGTAGGCCCCGGAATCGGCAAAATCTTGACAGTAACAGCATAACTTAATAAATATTGAAACGACTTCAAATAAGAAGAACTTTGATAATTTGATTGTATTTTTCAACTTATTTCCAAAAGCACAGAGCAACACGACCGGTCCGCAGTGCTCTGTGCTTGTAAGCAACGCGGGTGAAGTTACAAGCGGGCCAGCAGGGAGTTTTACATTAAAATGGAATCTAAAAATATGTATATTATACTTTTTTGACCAGGTGCATCATAATGTTCCGGTAGCTCCAGTGGCGCACTACGCACACGCTCCGGCCATCGCTGTGTCCTCATACGGCCTGAATTAAGCCAACAATGACGGCCATCTTTAAATAACTGAACATTAAACTAGACGACATACGCATCGAACGGTAGTTTTAAGGATATAAGTATACAGGGTATTATTGTAATTATAAAAATTACGCTAAGGTATTAATGGCACACGTATCACGTTTTTTTATGTATATTGTTATTGTATGCAACACTTTGGGAAATTTTGTTGATATCTGACTTTTGTTTACATAACCAAACTGTTAATAATCATAGATTTAGCTCTACATGTCACGACCGACTTTTTGCTTTATGTAAACAAGGGTTTTTTTGTAAGCAATTTGCCTGCCGCATGCATTAAATACGTGGATTTACATGAACTGTAGATTTAAAATTTAAGTTAGTTAACCAAAAATAATTAATAATTCATTCGACACAAAACATCTCACTATTCCAAATTGAATATTGAATTCGAATGAAGAAATAAAATGCAAGATTTTTTTCAACTTTGTTTGTCTTTAATCCTTTGAAAAAATATGAAGCAATGTAAGGAAAATTTAAGCGCTACGGCCCTAATATTTATACATCTATATTATATAATATATAATATATTTTACTTAAATATATAAATATTTGCTTGTAAAATAAGTATTAAATAATTTAAAATTTTTATATTATACAAATAATATTATATCCTTATTAAACTTATACTTGCACACTGCCTGGAATGGAAGATTTTAATATTAGGAACTTTCACTATAAATATATGTGTATCTCAAAAAGTAACCGTCCAGTCGGTTGCTTTTTGGTGTATCTAATACAGTTGTTTAGATATGAATTCATTTGAAGCTTAATAGCTTTAAATTGATTCATATCCAAACAACTTCATAATTCCAGCTTCAGCTTTCATAATTCTTCATCGCCTAATGGAAAAGTGAAATAATTAGAAAAATTGTGTGAAGTAAAGTAAAAAAGTGAAGAACTCCATTAAACACGCCGAGTGCGTGATGGCTGAACAATGTAAGGAGCTACATTGTTCAGCCATCACAACAACGAAAGGATTTTTAGCTTCTATTCTAAAATTCTAAAATTCTGTTTCGGAAATGTATATCATAATGTTTGAATCAGGAGAAATAGTGAAACCCTGCGTCAAACGAAAGTTGAGTTAGAAAACGTTATTACTGGTGGGTGTTTGCTGGACTGGTACTTTTGACAACCACTACAGATTCTTGGGATCCGACCATACTATTACTGCGTATTTTTATTTTCAGCAGTTGTGAACCATGATGGAAGAACTTTAAACAACCTAGACTTGTAAATAGCTCTAGTCAAATACTGCCTCAAGATAATGATCCACATACTCTCGGTGGACGAGCAATCCAGTCCGAGTGGATTGGACTGCTGGAGAGGTCCACGGTAAATGAACTACCGATCTATTGATTGGCAAAACTGTGTAGAGAACAATGAAGCACCATCTGGTATACGAAATACTTCACTGCATCATTTTATTTCGTTTAATTTTGCTTAAAATGGCAACTTCATTTCTAAGAATCTATATTTTTGAGTTATAAATGATGGTATGTATATTATAAAGATTGCATAAATAATTAATAGTACTATTACACAAACCTGCATAAAATGAAACTATTTTTTATAAATATCTTTAAAAGGATTATAATGTACAGTTCATAGACCTCTATCTAACAGTTGTTTCTCTCCGGGATAAATAAAACAGAAGAGATAAATTGCAGTAATAAAACATAAGACGCTGCCGCTTGCCATAATGGGAGTCTTGATGGATACGACAAGTTTACTAAGTAACAAAAATATACATATTAAGAGTCTCATAGGCGAATGAGATAGAAATAAGCATTATGTAGTCTATCCACACTCATGTAAATACTATTCTTCTAGTCGTCACATCTTACGTCAAGGAATGTAACGAAGAATTTCCCGCGCCGGGTTGTCTTTGGAAAACGCAGTGTTCCTTGTTTTGTGAGGTGGCTGGTATCTACTATTCAAACTTACTCGTAACAATAGGTAATGTTTGCATATTACTTCGCGATAATATATGGCAATGGTTGGTCACACCAACTAAGACGTCTGAGTTTAGTCTCTCTGGAAGATGCACTTAATATGAAACACGAGGGATTTGGGCATGGCTTGATACACGTAAATCTATGTAAGTACATATTCATCTTTTTTAACAGACTTGAAAAAAAAGGAGGAGGTTATCAATTCATCCGTATTTTTTAGTGCTCTAACGCGTCTAAGGCAGCCAAGGATTAGACCAGGGAAAAGTTAGCATCTTGCGCACTCTCACTTGTATTGTTACACACACCAGGTACTTCTAGCTACAGCAGGTTTAGGCGGGGAGTATTACTTTACCAGTCTTCAGACCCACCCGAGGGTCACGATATTACGACTGAATATCGAGAGTTGTATATTGTTTCGTATCCAGGTAATACTAATCTTGCCAGCAACAGTTTGCTTGCATCGCAGTGAGCTTTAAATACCTTCCGAAGTACCAATAAAAACAGAGCGTAGTATTCTCTATAGTTATTTCTATTAAAACCCCCTCTGGGTTTTAATAGTAATAATAATAATATAGTAAATTTGGTATTTTCGGAATACCCCACTCCATCATCTCAGCCAAAGGACGTCCACAGCTGGACATATGCCTTCCCCCATACAGGCAATACTTGCCACGCTTGGCAAGCGGGTTGGCGAGCGCAGTATGATTTCTGATCCTCAGAAGGCGCTGCAGTTCGTTAACCTCCTTCCAAGTCTGTGGAAAACAAGTAAAACCTATTGGTATATTATTTGCCATAATTCCCATTTAGGCAAGTCGTAAACGAGTTTCGGATACGAGCCCGTTATGAAGCGATGTGTCATTTTACTACTATAGCTTATTCCTATTTCGGATTTTAAATTAAACGTGCCATAGCCAAACGGTTTCTTAATTTATGAATATTACGACAAACGCAAACCAAAGACTCCTAGGAAGACAGCGGTCAAACACAAGATCTTTAAAAAATTAAATACTGGCCGGCTTAGACTGGCCGGTTGGCGCAGTTGGTAGCACTCTGCCTTCTGAGCCGCTGGTCCCGGGTTCGATTCCCGGACAGGTCAAATATTTGTGTGTAGGAACATGTCTGTTTGACCTGTATCTGGGTGTGTATATGTATGTATATAAGTATATACTTATATACATACTATATATTACTATACTATATATATATACTATATATTACTATATTATTACTATATATATATATATATATAGTATGTATTTAAGTATATATATCAGTCATCAGGATACCATAGTACAGGCTCTGCCTAGTTTGGGACCTGAAGACCTTGTGTGAATCTTGTCCCATATAAAGAAAAAAAAAACTTTAGTAACATAATTTATAGCATGTTTTTTAAAAATTCCATCCACCACACACACACACATACCACATTTGGATTTCTATAAGAAATCCATAAGTAATTTTTTTTATGATATAGGTGGCAAACAAGCAGATGGGCCACCTGATGGTAAGCGATCACCGTCGCCTATGGATATCTGTAACACTGATGGCGGCATTATGATACGTTGCCAATCCTTTAAAGATTCTGTTAACTCTCCTTTTGAAAAAACCCATAATTGTAGCTACTCGGGAATACCGAGGGAGGAAGCTCGTTCCACATTTTGCAGGTGTATGGCAAAAATGATCGGTTGAATTGCACAGTGTGTGAATCTCATGTGTCAATTATATATTATGTGCATGAGCTTTTAAGCGATTATTTTTTTATGACATAATTTTACTCCACAACAAAAATTCCACTTTTATTTTCCAAGACATACAATAATACTTCACTTTATGAGAAATGTACTATACTTAAGATCTGCCTGAGTTCTTCCTCTCTTCTCCTGAGAGTTCTAAGCAATAAGTTATAGATTAAATGCTTCATACCTAAAGGTTACCACTCAGACAACAGTTATCTATCTTAAACCATAGCATATACCGATCTATTGTCATAATTAGTTTATATACTTTCCAATATGTTAATTGGTAGAGATTGAAAGTCACATTTGAATTTGCATCATTTGCATGAAACCTCAAAACAGAACACCAAGATATAAAATTAATATCAAATAATATAAAAGTTTATCTCATAATATGATTTTTCTATCCTTCTTTTGATTCGTCTAATAAGTATTTCAATACTCCATACACGCCTAACAAACAATATTTTACCGTCAGTATATAATGTTACTTAAAATCCATTAATTCAAGCAACCATTATTTGATATAATGGTTCATTCATGTGAATGTGGGCGAACTACGAAGAGTCATAAAGCGTATAACAAATACGGTAATATAACAGTACTAAAGCCTTCCATGCTGTCATCATTATCTGTAAAATGTCTGCGTTAAAACTTATTTCGGTATAACAACATAAAAAAAATATCAAAATGCAGTAAATGCCAAATTTTGTTTGAATTTTACGAGGAAAATTATGATGCTTTACCTAAGACGTGTAGTGTGTATCGAAGGTCCCCAATAAGCTATTGCTTGGCATTAGAAAATCTTTAAAAAAATTCATTATGTCATCATCATCTCAGCCATTGCTGTCCACTGCACACCACACATTTGCCTCCCCCATATAGGGAGGATTTGCCAATACTCGCCATGGTTGGCAGAATGTTTGGCGAGCGCAGTGCGATTCCTGATCCTCAGAAGGCGCTGCTGCCCACCTTCTGGTACGTGATCCCTTAGCCGACTCTTACGGCACCCGCGGGAAGAGATTGGGGGTATTATTCTAGGCCGGTACCACCACGGCACGTCCACTGCGGTTTAGATTAATTAACATCAGGTGAGACAGTTGTCAAACGCAAACTTATATTAAATAAAAAAAAAAAAAAAAAAAAAAAGATACATGGATAACCATGCCGGGTACAGGTAAGTTAACTATATATAACTTGGATTACTATAATCAATGATATGCTAATAAGGTAATTCTTAGGCCTCACAATAGCTTAGATAAGCGAATCGTTTTTGGTCAGTGTGAAAACCTTATTGGACACCTATGTTGATTTAAGGCTAACATCAGAAGTCACCATCACGTAACGGTAATCAACTAATAAAATGTTATTAAAACTGACGTGGTTTTGACACATTATGAATGTATAAAACACGGGAGTTACTCACATAATAAGTCAGAGGGTTTCGACTATAGTTTCAACCACATTCTGTGGTCTTTTTCAAGGAGAATACGGGGCGCTCGCGGACGCGGTCGCGGTTCGCCTAGTACTCGTCGGAACCCTCTGACTTATTACGTGAGTAACTCCGTGTTTTATACATTCATAACTAATAAAATGTTTAATATGATAAACTATTATATTAACAATGTAAATAAATCAGGAAGTTATTTATAATATAACACAGGAAACAACAATTAATTTTCATCCAAAAAAAGGATACTGTGTTTGTACTTTGAGTGGCTGGTTTATTTATCTGAGTGTTATATATCACTATAAGAGTCTGTAGGAGATTGCATTAACGATAAGACCGCCGATTGTATAACCATAAGCTACAATTGTACGAAATATACTTTTCATGTACATTGTGAATATTTTTCATTTTCATTTCATTATAATATATAAATATAATATAATATTTAAATAATGAGTTAATCTAACTATCTATAATTGTACTAAGTCTCGTCTCTCCATTTTACCTCACTTCCAAAAATGAGGGATGGCTTCAATGCGCCTGTCATTTTAGTATTCATGACCTTAGAACTCTATTTATTTATGGAATATCCATACCTACTTAATATTATAAATGTGAAAATGAGTTTGTTCATTTGTTACCATTTCACACTTTAACTGCTGGACCAATTTTGATGAAATTTGGTATCAAGGTAGCTGAAACCCTGGAATAATACAATGGTAACTTTCATCATCACTATCATCATCAGCAAGCGGGTGAAACCGTTGGGCGCAGCTAGTATTAAATGATATTCGAAAGGACGTACTTTCATATTAGTCCTTTCGATATTCATATCTGTCAAGGAACTTTTGAGTTGAAGTTATAATTATTTTCAAGAAAATACTAAAAATGTGTCAAACTAGTGTAAACCAGTTTTGAAACTACGTTATTTTGATTTATGTATTTTTTTGAAAGTCCTATATCTCCATCAATGTCACCAAAGGCAATGGCTTATCCTGTTGTGTCTCACTAATGGCATGACATCACACCGCGAATATGGGTGAAATTGCCTTCACCCACTAACTTCGACTTACCTACAGATAAAGCTGTATTATACAAGTTTACGAGTTTAACTTGTTGTTTTCGCCAGCACAAGGCACCTTAAAGGAAACGCACTCGTAGGAGACGCATGTGTGGAGAGCCCGTTACGAAAGCTTCCATTTCATTCAATATTAAAAGAAAGAAGTTATTACTACAAGTTTGTGAAGTTGCGTGTTGTTTTTAAAAATGGAATTCTTGGTCAAGGTAAGGTTTTCTAATTATTGATTTGATATTGGAGCTTCTATACGTCCTATTTAGAGATATTGATTCTTGAACACTTGCGCCCTATAGTGATTATAAATGAGAGTAACCAGTTTATACAAGTATATAAGGTCCACTTTTCATTGTTTTAATCTTCCATACTTAACATGGAGTTTACTTTTGTCACAAAACATGTCCTAAAACGATTTAGATAGCTAATAGTGAAGTTTTATTGAAGCTCTGTAGATGTTTCGGTGTTATTATGACAAACAAATGAATGTTGACTGTTTTCCATACTAAAAATATATCTTTTACCTATAAATGGAATCGACTTCAACACTCAAAATTGTGAAATAACTTGTCGAAATCGGTACCATGAGCACAATATTTTGATAACAGTTACTTTTGATCCAACATGGTAGCGACTTCAGCAAGTTATTTCACACTATTGAGTGTTGAAGTCGGTTCACATATGTAAAAAAAATAATTTTCTAATGATTTTTCACTGACCTTTGCTACTCATGGGATAAATTTTCATTGTGTATGTTTACCGATTTCTCCACCTGCAACTATAATAGGCATCATCCACTTATGCGTAGCACTTTTGAGTTATTGGAGTGTAACTCAAAAACCGCTTGACCAATTTTGATAAAATTTAAGTCCGATAAAATTCAAGCACCAGATTTCAAATAAAAATGGATCATCAAAATCGGTTCACCTAGTCGTAAGTTCTGGGGTAACACATAAAAAAGAACATATTGAGAACCTCCTCCTTTTTATAAAGGCGGTTAAAAATTATGATCACTATTTATAATTACCAATTTATTTTTTTAGATACTTCTGACGTCAGGATTGTTCATGCAGTGTAATGTGCAGTCAGCCCCAAGAATACGTAGATTTAGTGGAGTAGAAAAAACTAATGGTTATTACTACAACAACGTTGGAGGTAAGTACGATTTGATAAGAAAATATAGATTGGTCACACAAAACAATTAACTATCTTCATAGCATAGTATCTACCTGTCAATGTACGCGCCTCATCCTACAGATATACGAGTGAACATAGCCGCGCCCCACCACGCAAGCTGACTTCACTTCAGCCAAAGACGCCGAGCAGAACCTACGCTTATAATAACATAAGATTATTTTGTTATTTTTATAATTCACCTTCATTAAATACTATCTTCAACCAATATCTGTCGTATGTTCAATTATCAACACGAGCAATCCTCAGCATAGATTGATTTTATTAGTATAATTAAAACCGTATTGTAGGTAATTCGACTATGTTGCTCGGGATTATGTCGCAGGGCAAAGTCTTAGCTGAAGCGAACAAATTTTGACATCTTTTCAACTGGGGAAAGAGACATACCGAATGTGTAAAAATACCTAATACTTAGGATACTAGGCTTCATTTTTAACAATATCGCAATAAGTTTTATATCTTTACGATGACATTTTATAGTCTTATTGATACAATGTTAAATATTTTGAGTGACATTTCTATAGTCATAATAGAAAATGCTCTTTGGATTTGAATTCATTGGCTAACTATACGACACATATATATGACACATATTGTATTGTATAATTAGCCAATGAAAATGACACACGAACAAAGACAAAACTATAGAAATCCCGTAGAGACTAGAAAATGTTTATGAGAAATCAAGACACTTTTTGAACGGAGAACAAAAATGATGGTTTTGGCAATATGGACAATAATTTCATAGTTATATCAATGAGGAGCCAAAACCTTAAAACATATGATGAGAACATACGAAAATATGTTCTATATAAATATTTCTTAATATGACTAAAATGCTGGCACATACATATTCGGCTCAACGGATCAGCATTGGAAGTCAACGTGGCAATGCTGCTAGCATTTTTGGCACGCTGCCAACTGGTAGCACGTTAGAGCATTTGAGTTTTAAATAAGCTGACAATAGCTAGTGGATTGCTCAAATATTTTTGTAGTAGCTGTAGTATTATAATTAGTTATTAGTATTTTAATAAAGGCATTTAAAAAGAAACGAAAATATAAATGTAAACAATATACAATTCGAGTTATTGTTATTATTTTTATTTTTTATACTTATTATAAGCTTACGTTTGACCACTGTCTCACCTGATGTTAAGTGACGACGCGGTATTTTTTATTTTTCAGGTAATCCTGGCACCTACTCTTTCAACTACGACATCTCAGATAGCCCTACCGGGAACAATCAGTTCCGTACAGAAGAGAGGTACTCTAACGGTACGGTGGCCGGTGAATATGGTTACGTTGACGCTTTTGGGACTCCACTGCGGTTTAGATACGTGGCTGACCATGCCGGGTACAGGTAAGTTACCTATATATCAGGTAAGTTACCTATATATCAGGTAAGTTACCTATATATCACCTAAGTTGGTAACATGATTGTTCACAAAAGTAACTAACGTGGAAATATTGTGCTCATGGTATATGGTGAAATGAAATAACTTCAACAAGTTATTTCACACTTCTGAGTGTGGAAGTCGGTTCCATTTTTTGGTAAAAAAAATTTTTTCACACTTTTCAGTGACCTTTGATACTCACGGGATCAGTTATTGTTATTGTGTATGTGCACCGATGTCTTCACCGACAACTATAATATCGTCGAGCTATGAGTAGCACTTTTCAGTTATTGGAGTGTACCTCAAAAACAGCTGGTCCGATTTTGATGAAATTTAAATGGGACCACCGCGGAAATATACTCATAAAAAAAAAAATCATTAAAATCGGTTCATAAACGACGAAGTTATACGCGAACACATATTAAAAAAATATAATTATACGGTCGAATTGAGTAACATCTTTTTCACCATCTCTCTCAATCTTTTTTTGAAGTCGGTAAAATGTAATGGTAAAGGAGGTATGGTAAAGGAGGTCGTTAGTGTAAGAACGCTTTGCTCATATCACTAATTCAGATACCTATACAAATTCGATTATTCGTGTGTTGAAATGTAAAGAGCTATAAAATACTAAATCGATTATGTTTGGGTATTTAATATTTTTATATAACACCTGTCTAACGGAGAATATAATATATGTTTTTTTTTTTTACATACTATAAGTTTGCGTTTGACAACTGTCTCACCTGATGCTAAGTGATGACGTTGTCTAGGATTTAGCACGCAAACCTAGAAGGTACCTATTCACTCGCGACTTGAAGACTCCAGGATTGTACATATTATTATTTACATATTGTATTACCTAATGGGCTATATCAACAAAAATCACATGGAGAATGTGATTGCAAAGGGAATATCATGGTAACGACGTGGGTCTCCTCTATAATCGAGGGTGATTCGAACTTCAAAAATATTACAGTAAGTAGTAACTGTGTACATAAAAACAATTTAAAAAAATTTTTTTTTTAGTGATATGATACAACATTCACACAAGGCCTTCAGGTCCCAAACTAGGCAGAGCCTATACTATGGTAACCTGATGACTGATATATACTTATATACATACTTATATATATACTTATATACATAAACACACCCAATTAAAACAATGAAATGGAATTGGACTGGACACATTATGAGAAGAAAACGAGACAAACGGACAGAAGACATTATGGAATGGTACCCTAGGAATGGGAAAGAGAAAGAGGACTTCCAATAAAGAGATGGGAAGACGATCTACCAAAGGAATGGAGAAGACTAGCTCGTCACAGGGAAATATAGAAGGAACTAGGGGAGGCCTATGTCCAAGGACAACCTGACAACACAACTGGTTGCTGAAAAAGGAAAAAAATGCTACATATTATTTTACTTAGCTACACCGATAACTATAAACTATTTATATGTTCAAAACTCACTGTCAGTGAAATAAATGCTTTATCTATCTATCTAACTGTGTAAAGAAAATGTATTGAATATCCGTGGCCAAAAACTGGCATGATTGTTCGGAAAAAATTGAGCTTGAGTTCTCAGCTGTACTGGATCTACTCAATCAATCATCACGACTTCCTCAAGGGGTAAAAACATGACATAAGTTTCCGAGAGATGCAAAAATTACTCCTTGTCTGAAGAAACAATTACCGCTTGTTT
Organism: Apeira syringaria; assembly: GCA_934044485.1. NCBI lineage: Eukaryota > Metazoa > Arthropoda > Insecta > Lepidoptera > Geometridae > Apeira > Apeira syringaria. Next base: position 5,198,959 of record OW203665.1, on the reverse strand, counting down.
CATAGGTGTTAAATAGGTAATCTAAATTGCAATTTAATTTAACATTTGTATGTCATTCAGCAAGCTATGAGATGCCTATTCTCGGGGCTTCTTTACCAGTTTGAAGATATGAATAAATCCATCGACCAACGAATTCAACCGGAATAGTCGGATTGCCATAGGATATGCATGTTAAAATGGAAGTGGATAGGACACATAATTACACAGAAAGAATGGCCAATATAACCAAAATCTCTCGAGATTTTTTTTTTCCTTGTGTGGACACAACGGCCTGGCAGGCGTCTTTCAGACGTCTACCGACAATGGGGATAGAGGACCTTAACCTTATCAACCTAAAGGTCAAATAAGGACAGTGACACAATAAGTATACGAGTAATCGCAAAGACGGAGACGTCAAAAAAAAAAAAGAAAAAAAAAAAGTGGTGTTAATCTATATTGTCTCGTTGTTGATATCTGATAATACGTTCTCACCCACGCGTGCTTATTACGTCCCGAGTGTTAAACATAGAATGTTAATTTGTTGTTAAATGTTTTTATTACATACAATACATGTCATATCTCTATAATCTCCAGATGTGTTACAACTGTAGACATAGCTTACCCCTGCGAGTATTTTGGGGTAGGCTATTGAAAAAACTGGCACTGACAGGCTGAACTAATGACAGCGATAAGCTTGAAACATTTATTTTTACTAGTAACGCCCCGCGGTTTTCCCCGCGTGGATTACGGTTTTCTCGCTCAATTATCCCACGAAAGCTGTACTTTTTCCGGGACAACAGTAGCCTATGTGTTAATCCAGGGTTTAAACTATCTCCATACAAAATTTCATCCAAATCGATGTAGCCGTTTGAGCGTGAAGAAGTAACAAACATACACACATTCACACAAACTTTCGCATTTATAAATTAGTAGGATGTGCTTAAAGAAGATTTTGAAATGAAAAGAAATTTCTTAAATCTAATTGCTAGCATCTTTCTATAAGGCGCTTTAAATGTTTAATAATATGTTAAATATTATTAAACGCATAATGTTTAAATATGTTTTAATTCTTTCAGAGTATTTCGAGAAAAAGTCTACGGGTATCAGACAACTGTTAAGCCTATCGATAAAGTTGCAGTTGAACCAACAGAATCTTCAGTAGTATGGACTCTTCCTCCAAAGCGGAATAAGAATAAGAATAGTCAACAGAATAAAGTTCAAAACTATGGCAACACAAAATATAACCTCATAGGACCTCCTAGTCTCTACGTGCAGTACGATTAAATTATATTATTTATAAAGTTAAAAATACGACTGAAAATTGTTAATATCACAATTTTAAATAACTCTATGTATAAATAGGAACTTTGAGTACTATATGTGATATCCAAATTAAATGCATTAAAGCCCTCCTCTTTTATAGCGGGTTGAGGGGAAATCTTTGAATCGCAAAAGTTAACTTATAATAGAGCTAAAGCTATTGTAATAGAATTGCGATTTCAAAGCTGATGTTTATGTGCAGTTTTGTACATTTATTTGGGTACAATAAATATGATATTTCTTTTTATAATTAATTTTATAATTTATTTTTATAAACATCAATATTATAGTTGACTAGACGTTTCTTAGTTTTTACTTATATTATGATGCTGGAGCCATAAAACAGAATTAGTTCTGAACTTGTGGCGGAGGTACTAAAACTAAATCTTGTTAAAAACTTTTTAGTCAAACCCCTCTGTCAAACGCAGAAGAAAATATTTTGACTTTAAGATGTTTGTAAACACCTGATTGTTTGTAAACATTTCCAAAACCTCCAAATAACTATCGAGGCAGAAATCGTTATGAATAAATAAATAAATAATTTTAAAATACGCATTAATTCTTCGGCTGTATTATTGTCAAGCGTTGCTCATTACTGTGTCTTGTCTATAAACGCTAAAAACTGTAATAATATTAAGATCTCAAATAAAATGATGCAGAGTAACATTATTCCTTTGATATACATCAGAATTTTTTTAATTCTTCAACCCCAAGCCATTTACTGTGAGTAATCGTTTATATAAATATATTAAAATTTTATTATTTTGTAATTATTTGTGTGCATATTAAATATGACTATATTATACAAGAATAAACATCAGTCATAGCTTAAGATTGTGGACTCGTTAAATATCACCGTCGTAGGCCCACTTTAAAAAAAAATATTTTTTAGATTTAGCGTTGGACCACTATCTCACTTGATGGTAAGTGACGATGTGGTCGAAGATGTTATCTAGAATGCTCACTGGCTCTCAAGGAATGCTGCCTGAACACACTATGTGTTTGGTGACAGTTTTTCAAACTACAAACTACAAACAGACAGTACCTTACCATCATGCTGGGAATTTGACAGCGGTGTTACCTTCACCGGAAGCTCAAGCTGTTTGTTGGGATCAAACCAGTGTCCGTCAGTTTGACAGGCGACGCTCCCCCTGCTGAGTTATCACCGCTTCACCACTTGCGACAACCAAATTATCCTAGAATACCGCCTAAATCTCGGATTGTAAAGTTAAGTAAAAAATATGACCCGAATTTGACCGTAATTTTTTGGATTGCACCTCTCTGTAGTATCAATATTTGTGTGATTGCGTCACAGATACTTGTATGACGTACTTTTGCTTGTCAATGTGGACAAACGACCTGACCAGGATCGCATGCAGAGACTGAATGCGGGCCGATTCCAACTGGTTCTCATGGAGAACGACGTGAGAGGCTTATTTTGTCTTATGGATAACACGATGATGATGTTAATGATGATGATGATGATGATGATGACGATGATGATGATGATGATGATATGTCTGTGGATTGTACATAAATTTTCATAGGGGCGCCAACGTCCACCATGTATGTTTTTTTCTACATCATGCTATGCAAAATACCATGGTAGAATCTAATCTATTGTTTTTTTGACGGATATTACGAGATTCGGAAGCACTTTTATGGGTGACGATACTAGATCAAATGCCGAAATATCACGCTTCTGTAGTCCTCTCTTATTCCTTAATTGATCTTCCTCATGGCTGAGGAGGGTGATGACCACCTGCCTCCATGATCATCCTGCGATGTTGTTTTAATTATATAATTTGATTGTAATAGATTTTTGTGTATAATAATATTAAAACTCACGTTCATAATTACTTAACACTGTTTTTTTACGGGTATAACGTGGTACTTGATATCGACTACGCGTAAGTACCACGTTATACCCGTAAAAAACAGTGTAAAGTGATTTTGGTGTAAGTTACATTCTAAATAGAAAGTAAACATTTTGATAATAGGTCAACCCATAGATAATGGTATCGCAGATAGCAAGCTGTTACTGAAGGATGAAATCCGTTATCCTAATGGTACCGTTGTGGGCAAATACTCATATAAAGATAATGAGGGCAACCCTATCAGTGTGAAGTACTATGCAGACCATTCAAGCTACGGGTAATAAAAATACTAATATATCTAGAACATGTAATATAAAATGTTCCTAAAGTGTAAATAGAGTAAAAAGAATGCGCAAAAAGTGCGATTACATTTCAAAAATACGATGAGAACTTCAATTTTCTATTATTTTTCCTGTTTTCCATAAGCATTCTAGGTCTAGCGTGTTAACATCTTCAACCTCATCGTCACTTACCATCAGGGGAGAGATAATGATCAAACGTTAGATCTAAACAGTACAAATAAAAAAATCATTTCGTTTCGATTAATTTGACGTGGAATAAGCTTCCTTATTTCGTCAATGATCACAATAATATTACAAAGGCGAGTTTGTATGTGTGTAAGTGCGTATATTTGTTACTTCTTCACGCTCAAACGGCTGCACCGATTTCGACGAAATTTGGTATAAAGATATATTAGAACCTAGATTAATACAGGCTACTATTCATCCCGAGAATAATTACTGTTCCCGTGGGATAAGCACATAATTAAAAAATCTCTGTTACTCCTTCACGCTCAAACGGCTGTACCGGTTTCGATCAAATTTGGTACGACGATACGTTACACCCTGGAATAATACAGAGGCTACTTTTATTCCGGAAAAATATAGTTCCCGTGGTATAGTTGAGGTAGCGTGAAAACAGTAATCCATGTGCGTGAAACTGCGGGGCGGCACTAGTATTTTTATATTAAAAGGACCAAGTAGTTCTATTAGGGGAAAATTGATATCACAATCGTAATTGATATCACAAGGTATGTAATATTTGTGTCGTCAGCACCTTTGATTATCAAACTTCTATGGATAGTAACGACGCATTACAAAGGTTTTTCGCAGGAGTTCTTAATCCTTACCTATACGCCTAGTGTGAGTGTTTTACGTCTATAAACGCTACATTGGCGTTTGTTTCAAATTAAAATAAACTTTTCCAAATCCAAATGTGTTTCATTCGGATAACAATCTGATCCGATGATTGATGAGTGTAAATGCCACAGAAAGTATGATTATGATAGAATTTGTACATAAGACTAAGTTTTACATTTAGAAAGTGATTCAGCTATACATTACATGGATGCTTGATCTCTTTTCATATCCCTTCCAACGCAGGGCATATTATGTCATTAAAATTTTGAAAACATTTGTGGCTATTGTTACACGTTATAACAAAATCCAGCTACCCTCGCGTTTTAGAGTGCACGGCGAATAGTTCGCTTATATCTATCTCTATCTTTCTATTCGAATCGAATAAAAGACTATCTGGAAGAACTTTTTGGAAATTGTCGTAGAAATTGTTGTGCTTTCTTTGTGATTTATAGACTTACGCGTTTGTAGCCTTTACAGACGCTGAATAACACTAGGTACACTCCGACCTTTATTTATTAGACCTTTATTTTTATATTGTGTAACATTTTTAAACCTGGACGCAAAAAAAGGGTGTTATAATTTTGACGTGTCTGTGGCATTATAGCTCGTAAACGAATGAACCAATTTTGATGTGTCTTTTTTGTTGTTTGAAAGCTGACGTGAGCGAAATGGTTCTAAGGTACAATGTATCTGTTCAGGCGCTTTAAGGTCATCCGTTCTTTTTGTTAACTGCGGTAGGAAGTCTTAGACGTACAATGAGTATTTACTTTACTTTCAAACATATCTGTGACCTAACATCTGAAACACCCATGTATACTGGTACCACTAAGCTATTCTGATGATGGAGCTCGAAGGTAGGAGACGAAATACTGAATTGCCAATTAGTAAACCCATCAAGTTTGGGATCCTTAGATTGGAATGAACCAGGTTTGATCATTTCTCGAAATCGTTACCAACAGGTTCCACTAGCCACCTTTCAACTCCAGCTGATGCTGTATTAGGATCTTAAAGTATTCAATTTTAGTCTATTACTGGTACTGAAACATCAAAATTAAAGTACACTAATACAACGGTAAAGTTATTTTTATATTATATAATTTTAATTTAGCATAGTCTGCTTAAGTGTTTCTTTACTATTTAATAGGTATAGTAACATTGGTTTTTTAAACATTAAATGTTGTTAAATATATTAGTAAATGTAATTATACCAGATGTTTTGGTTAGAAGAAATAAGAAGATTCGCTTTTCAAATATGTGTAATTTATTTATTTCAGGGTGGAATTCAATAGCTTTAAAGTTATTCAATCAAGTACATCAAAAGAATCTTTACCTTTGCTGAAGCCAAAGATAGACTACTTGAAACCAATGGAACCTCTCCTTGATTTAGCAGAAGAAATAATGAACTTTAATAATAAAAATACCGGTAGAACAGATTTAAAAACAGATCTTAATAAATATTTAAATAAACCCGATTTAAATACTAATAAAGTAGACAATTTGAGTAAGCCAAATAAAATTATCAGTCCGGAATACGAAACTTTCTATCAAAATGAAATTACAGCTCCAAAGCAATGCAAAAAAGATAAAGTAAGAGTATATTTGGTGAAAGAAAAGAGGAAGATCAGAAGTCTCTCAAAAGAAGATAAAGCTGAAAAAAAATGTGAACACTTTTGATATATTACCTTTATGTTTAATTAATTAAAAATAATAAACTAGAAAGTGGTATTCTGAACAGGAAATGAATCTATGTTTTAAATACTAAATTTTTAAACAATAGTATATTCACCACAATAGCTGTCAATCGCTAGCTTTACTCATCGATTTCCGACAGGAAAATGCTATTTTACTCACAAGTGAGTGAAAAGATTTTAGAATTCGAAACCGCGTATGACAAAGCTAATGTCAACTCGCTGACCAATAAGAGAAGAGTGTACTTCATTTGAAAGGTGTGAAATAATCCTTTGAAAGAAACCTTCCCGCGAAGTAACTATATGTCAGCTGACGACATTTAATATTATTGCTATGATGCTCTTGCTCCTTATTCCTTTTTCCTTGCTATTGTTTTATAAGCGCCATAACATAATAACTAGGTCTGGTATAAACGTACTACGCATATTATTAAGTGTAATAACACTTTAACGTATCTGGTACCTATACTGGTATACCAGCTGATCTGGTGCCATATACCTAAACCACAGCCTAAACTATACTTGCTTTCTTTTTCTGTTGTTCTGTGACAATGATATTACTTACATTTTTGACTGTTAGTTTACCCTGGATGGTAGGGCATTGTTGTATGAAATTGCGATTGTATAATGGCGGCGCGCAATGCAATACAGTAAACGTAAGTACCTACATAATGTGTTACATTTAGTAATTGGCTATTATTACTTTTTCCACTATAGGTTTGGTTATTAGCAGACTGCTATGTGGCAGGTTTTCAATTTCTTATCTACCTACTTCTTGTGCGTGACCGAGTCTTTATTTGTGTTAATAACTAGTAGACTGATGAGTCCATAATTCAATACAAATTGAATGTGCGAGACTGTTCGTATTTTTTCATGAGTTCGAAGTAATACAATGATCATATAATATTGTCAATTGGGAAATTAAATGTCTACAAATAGTATTGACCATAGTAATATATACCTATATTTTACTCCTTGTAACTGCCTCAAAGACAATAAGAACACGAAAATTCAGGAGCAATCCGTCGTCTAGGCTTTAATCAAACTTGTTATTCATTGCTCTACTATTATGTACAACGGCGAACTGTATCCAGCTTAGAGGGGTGTCAATTTAATGTTAAGGGGTACACAGCGAATGCACATGATCTTAAAAAGACGGGTGGTCAATTCCATGCAATCGACTTCTTCCGTACAGTTAAAGTCGAATGGCCCGGGACTGCTTGGCGGCTAGAAATAGAACAATAACAGTTACTGTTTCTGAAAAACCAATTACTGTTTGATGAAATAGATTCGAGACAAATTGTCAATTTTAGAGGTCAATTTTTTTCGCCAGTAGCTTTTATTATTTACATTGTAAGGGCCCTTAAACGTGTACGTGTAGGTATATAGGTATAAATAGTTACACGATCTCAGCAGTAACACGTGAACTATTTTCTGATTCGGTGTCCCGTTTATTTTACTTAAATTGTTGTTCATCTAGTTACAGAATATACACAAAATAGAGAATTCCAAATTCCAGGACGGGACTGAGTTTTTCATTTTTCGTTGTCTTTCACTACGTTCACTTGTTTAACAACTGAATGCTCAAGGCTTGTGCATAATATGGTTTCCACCATATTTCGATCAGGCGCTTCTAGCTTAATTAGTTTTTTATAACAATACTAAGACAACTAAAATATTGTTTTATTATCGGACACATTTCGACTAGTGGACTAGGGCTACATAATTTGTGTGGACATCACAAAACACATTATATATTCTGGTCTGTTTCAAGTGAAAAACCTGCCATTAAGCCTAAATGAGAGCTCGAAAACTATGGATGGTTATGTTCCCCTATAAACTTACTCTAGTATGTATTATTTGATTATGTCACGATTTTGGACACCCATAACGATCATTGATGTTACCATTGTCACATAATTAGGAAAGTGGGCTGCTCGAGTACGCTTGCGCAACATTCGCGAAGCAGCGATACATTGTTCAGTGAGATAACAACTAAGGAAACGCCAAAGATCTAACACATATTGGAAACGCTAGATGTAGAGATAATATATAAACAAAAAGCCTTTATGTTGTATGTATTGCTTCCGGGCTGTTTGGCCGTGGTCTAAGTGAAACTTGTGTTCCAGACGTTTCGTCGATCACTGCGGTCGACATCAAACACGAACGACGTCGAACACAAGTTTCACTTAGACCACGGCCAAACAGCCCGAAAGCAATACATACAACATGCAACGCCAGCCGTGAAAGCCTTAGAGTTTACAAAAAGCCTTTATTTCTCCTGTAGATCTTACATACCGAAATCCTTCTTACATAACTACTAATTAGATTTTCTATAATAATAATAATCATAGTTTTTTTTAACTTAGAATACTAACATTAAAATGTTATAATGAGGAAAAGAGTATTTGTATTTCTATTTTTAACCGACATCAAAAAAGACCGACACCAATTCGACCGTATATATGTTTTTTCCGTTTTTTTTCTTCTTATGTGTGTTCGTGGATAACTTCGTTGTTTTTGAACAGATTTTGATGATTCTTTTATTATTAGATAGAATATACTTTCGTGGTAGTCCCATTTAAATTTATCAAAATCGGACAAGCGGTTTTTCAGTTATACTGCAATAACTGAAAAGTGCTACGCATATCTCGACGATATTATTGTCGCGGTTGAAGACATCGGAGAACACACAATGAGAATTGATCCCGTGAGTAGCAAAGGTCACTGAAAACGGTGAAAAAAAAATTAACAAAAATTACAACATAATAATATAACATTTTTTTTGTGTCATAAAACAAGACACAAAAAAAATTTAACAAAAAATGCAACCGACTTCAACACTCAAAAGTGTGAAATAACGTGTCGAAGTTGGTACCATGAGCACAATATTGTGATGATCGTTACTTTCAACAAGTTATTTCACACTTTTGAGTGTTGAAGTCGATTGCATTTTTAGTTAAAAAAATTTTTTTGTCTTGTTTTATCTATTTTTTTTATAAAAAAAAAAAAAAATAATTAAATAGACGTTGAGATGACTTACATTAAATCTATCGTAAATCGAAAACGTACATTTAGTTTCAATCATGGAGCAATTACTACTACTAGTAGTAATTGGTCCATGGTATTACCTTATTCCAGTATAAAGTTTCGTTCATAAGGTTGAAGCGATAGCTTAGCGTTGGGAGCGTCGGCTGTCATTCTGACGGACGTTGGTTCGATCCGTACCAACAGCTTGAGCTTCCTGTGAGAGTAGCACCGTTATCAAATTCCCAGCATGGTGGTAGAGTACTGTCAAGTACCCGCCTGGCTAGCTATACAAACGAAGGTTTGTATGTATGTGTGTTACTCCTTCACGCTCAAACGGCTGCATCGATTTCGATAAAACTTGGTATGGAGATAGTTTAGACCATATATCAACACATAGGCTACTTTTCATCCCGAAAATAATTACTGTTCCCGTGGGATAAGCAATCAGTTAAACAACTTCTTTTACTCCTTCACGCTCAAACAGTTGCACCGATTTCGATGAAATTTGGTATGGAGATAGGCTAAACTTTGGAATAATACAAACAACTTTTAGCCCGGCAAAGTATAGTTCCCGTGGAACAATTGACGCATTGGGAAAACCACCATCCACTAGGGTGAAATCGCGGGGCACTACTAGTATAGTATGTAGTAGTATAGTATAAAAAACGTTACAACGGTGTCCGAAGACAGAACTGCTCACCTTTCCAACATTTTGCGTAACTCTACTACTCAATGCACAATCTTTTTGCATTACAAGCTGCACCCCTGACTTGTAATGCAATGCAGGCATTTTATAAGTGAATAGGCGGATCCGTGACATAACAATGCGTATCTTGAATAAAAATGCATCTATTAGTTAGTTAGTGTTATGGCCACCATCACGGACTTGCTTCGCTTACATACAGAATTAAATAAGAAAATAAGAACTCCAACATAACTATGACGGTTATCATGGCTAACTGAACAGGAATACTGACTTTACAACCGCGATCCCGGCTTCGATAAACGTTTCTGTGAAGTTTTTCATAGTTTTTTAATCACATGCCTCCCGCGACACAGGGTATCCTAGTGCCCTCCGCACCAGGATATGTGAGTGTGAGTTAAAAATCAATACAGCAAAAACTTTCCCAAATCCAGTTTACATTAACATTACAATAACAATAGCCAATTCATGTTTTTTTATTTATTAAATATTTTGTAAAGAAAAAATAAGTATAATAAGTAATTAATAATAAATGGTTAGTGACTAGTAAAATGATTTGTAGCACCAGCTGTCTAACTCGCGTCTGCAGATACTTGCGCTTGAAAGCGTTGTTATCGTTATAATGCGTCTGCTGTTGCATGGGCTTTATTCATCTATGGGCCATATATTCTACGTAATATATTGAGTTAATTACCCTTGAGGCCACCTTAAAGAAAGGGATTTATGGAATACTTGTGATGCGCACGAATTACTGAATTAATCATAAGGGATCGGATATTTCTTCCAAGAATCTTTAGTCGTTATTCGAACGCCGAGTATATGAGGAAATTATCTTCTCTATAACAAATTCAGAGACTAGGTCTCCGCGCCCCATTTTTGTAATTTTGTAGATTAATTGTTATTCTTTAGTCAATGTAAAGTTATTTACCTGGTTCAGACTGTCAAGTACCAGTAACCCAGATCTTTAAATTGCAAAGTTCTATAGAACTTTGGGTTGGGGGTTATGTAACGCAGATCACTCGGTTCAGCAACACCTCTATGATGATTTATCAATCACAGTAGTTAGTGACAGCAAAAGAGAGGTTCGTTTTAATATTTACAACAAAAATAACTGTCTTTTTACCCGTATAGATACCGTCGTATAGATCTAGCGTTTGACCACTATCTCACTTGACGGTCAGTGACGATGTGGTCATGAATGTTATCACGCTAGAATGCTCAAGAAGGAGAGTTGAGAGGTGCATTGTTCACAAACGCAGTCTGAGTCATTATCTGCTTACTTCTCATATTTTTCTTGGTGGTATAGGTAGAGCAACAAAATCTAGGAGTGATCAGATAATGACTCCGATTGTGTTTGTGTACACTGTCAACTAAGATCATTCAAAACCAAAAGAAAATATTCAAATTAAAATCTTGTTTCTATCTTTTCAGTTTTCAGTGAATTTAATAAAGATGGCAGATTTTGACGCAGTCGGTGTTTTTGTTTTTGATATATTTTTTTCCCTTAAATTTTAGTCCTTATTACACAGTGAAGTAATTTTCAACCATCCTTTTATTTGCAACTTTAAGACCTGGGTAGCGCTGCACCTATTGCAGGGACAGACTATCACAGCAATGAACTGCAGTCTCTCAATTATGCCAGTTAAAAAAAGACTTACATTTTCCGATTATCGTGTGAGCCTCCACCCCCCCCTTCCTCCTCCACATATAAGCTCTTTGGTATTTTCTCTTCGCACACTCCGTGCACGGCCTTCAGCTCACCTGTACTATTACGTATTTCATTTTACAATCTTTACCATATTTGGTAGTGTTGGTGTTTTAATAAAAGAAAAGGATATATAGAAAAGTGAAAATGACTCTGAAGGTAAGTTTATGATGACTTATTCATTAATGTCGATGTCGATGCTTTGAAATACAAAAATCAACCAATATATTATAAGGTAATAATTAGACCGCGACAAAAATCACCCCAATACAATGATGTTTTACTAAAGATGACTTATATCCATACTGCGCGGTACTCAGATTTTGTTACTTTACGACATAAACATGCTTACTGCGACAGATAGTACGGTACAAATAATATAGAAAAGGATAGCTATATGTTTAGACTTGCGCTTGAAATACGCGTCATAATGAAAATTACTACAATTGACTTAATTTTGCCGCCTCAGTTTCCACGCGCTTGTGCGACATCTACCTCATATAAACATATAATATCATTGCCCCAATATTATAAAGGCGGAAATTTGTCTGTCGTTTGTTTGTATATTTGTTACATATTAACACTGAAACAGTTGAACGAATTTGCATGAAATTTTGAAGGAAGATTTACCTTATATCCAGGAATAGCACATATTTTTTATCCCAGAAAAAGTAGGTATAGTTCCCGTGGGATAATTGAGGTAGCGGGAACGTCCACGTCTACGCGAGCGACACCGGGGGTGCAGCTAGTTATATTATAATGCAGAGATGAATTCCACGAGACGTCCCTTCTTGGTCTATCCGCAGCGTAGGTGATCTCTATCCAAGCCATCTGTAATGGAGTATAGCCTTGTGCTGGTCGCCTGGTATAGCAGCTCAAGAAAATATTTTTCAGGAATAATAGTTATATCGATCTCGTGCTTTAATTACTATGGGTAGTATCACTAATAATAATAAAAATAATGAAACGCTCAAAGCTCACATAATCCCTTCCCACTAATATTATATATAAAGTTTGTATGTGTGCTGTGTGTGAAATCAAATTCGATTTCGATTAAATTTGGTATGGAGATAGTTAAGACCCTAAATTAACACATGCTGCGTGTCATACCGAAAATGATTGCTGTTCCCGTGGGATAATTCAAATTCCCAGCATGGTGGTAGGGTACTGTCAAGTACCCGCCTGGCTAGCTATAAAAGCGAAGGTTTGTAGGTATGTGTGCTCCTTCTTTACGTTCAAACGGCTCCATCGATTTCGATAAAATTTGGTATGGAGATAGTTTAGATCATATATCAACACGTAGGCTATTTTCATCCCGAAAATAATTATTGTTCCCGTGGGATAAGCAATCAGTTAAAAAACTTCTGTTTCTCCTTTAGCTCAAACGGCTGTATCGATGTCGATGAAATTTGGTATAGAGATAAGTTAGACACTGGAATAACGCATAGGCTACTTTTATTTCGGATAAAGTATAGTTAACGACGGATAATTCAGTTAGCGGGAAAACCGTAATCCACGCGGGTGAAACCGCGAAGCGCTACTAGTAATGATTAATTTTCGCTAATTCAAATGTCTATCTTAAAATATCTACACAGGTTTCCATACAAATCTTCACTTTCTGGTCACCTGTTTTCGTCGTTGCTTGTGCTAGGCATCAAAAGTGACGTTTCAGAGTTCGTACGTTTCAGAGTTCGTACGTTTCAGAGTTCGTACGTTTCAGAGTTCGTATGTTTCAGAGTTCGTACGTTTCAGAGTTCGTCGTTCAAATCTGACAACTAAAAACAGTTTTCCATAACATTGCCAGTAATAAACGAGTGAGAAAAACTTTCTGTCATCTTCGTGTCGCTTACCTAATGTAACCATGCCAGTTTACTTCGTCACCGTAATCATTACTTCAGACGTTGGACATACACTGTCGGATTTGCGTCTCTATTATTAATCTCATGTATTGCCTGCCAGCTAACGTTTACAATATCTGTCACGTTTTCCATCCTAGTCGATTGTGGCGTCAATGTTGCATTTGGCAGTGCTTGGCTATACGACTATAATAAATAAATTTGTGTACCACAGCTTTAGCTATAAATAATTTTTCATCTACACTAATATTAAAAAGAGGAAAAATTTGTACTTTTCTATGTTTGTACCAATGATGTTATATGTTTATATGAGGTAGATGTCGCACAAGCGCGTGGAAATTGAGGCGGCAAAATTAAGTCAATTGTAGTAATTTTCATTATGACGCGTATTTCAAGCGCAAGTCTAAACATATAACTATCCTTTTCTATATTATTTGTACCGTATTATCTGTCGCAGTAAGCATGTTTATGTCGTAAAGGTTCAAAATCTGAGCACCGCGCAGTATGAATACACGTCATCTTTAGTAAAACATCATTGGTTTGTACCGAAAAAACTCAAAAACTTTTGAATTTGGAATTCTAAATTCTTTCACCATTGGAATGCTACATAAATCCCTGAAAAACGTAGCCTGTTACAAATTCCCGAGATAAATGGGGTCTTACTAAAACTTCAATAATGTAACCGGTGTAAGCTGGAACGACCCGGCAGTATATAGATAAATTCGTTAAGCACAACTTTTTTTTTACAATTAAACTCCCGCTCTCGTATTCACTGTGACTCGGGAGGCATGCATACACATAGTCACAGCACACAAACATCCAAGACCCGAGATAAACACCTACAGCTACACTCATCGCACAAATATTTGCCACTGCCGGGATTCGAACCCAAGGTCCCGGAGACACAGAAGTCATGTCACTGAGCACAGAGCCACGGCGACCGTCACTCGACGACCTTCGGTGATAAGTTTAGCTATGTAAAATAGAGCCGCTAGCATGGAGATATGTACAAGAATTGCTCAAATATGACAGTATGACGTGACAAGTCTCCTATCCCTTCAACATGCAAATCCGTGTTACGTCATTCACAATATTTTGTACTCACGACAACACTTGCCTTTATTCTGTTAATCTCTCAAAGCAGCTAAAATTCACTAAAACAAAGAAGCTTTTATTATGTTCACGCTAAAGTTGAAATTCATATTACTCCTTACATCAGTATCTCTTAGATTATATTGTATTTGATTGCGGGCAGTTTTGGTTAGCACCAAATAACGTGACGACTTATGTTACCTAAAACTAGCGGTATTTATTTATATTTCGGTTTAAAGTAGGTAATTTATTGTCTTAAGAAATGACAAAATGTGACAAGACAATTGTGCTTACATATAACTTATTTTTATTATTTATAGTGAGCAAAATTAACATGCAGTATTATTTTTCATCATTGTCTTAAGGTGATAATTATCAAATTAAAAAAAATATATCTTAAGTAATGTCACATTCAGGAATTTTGCAGATTAATAAGTGTAGCCTAGGTGCTTGTGATCATATATCCGACCGGTGGTGGTGTGATAAGAGACTGTTTTGTAAGATATAATTATTACAAGTTATCCTATTTTTTTGAACAACCATCACCAAACAGAGTATTCAAGCAGCTGTGTTTGAGAGCCAGTAAACATCAGGTTTAGCGGGATTACGCCTTCGACCACATCATCACTGAACTGACCATTATGTGTCAAACGAGATCTATACAAATATATATAAACAATGGGTAATACCTTATTACATCACAAAGTGAAAACAAAAGTACGTTCCTGTAACGTTACGAACAAGAAAATTATATGTAACTATCACCAATGATAAATACGCATTGAAAGCTCGTGAGAAAACTGGTAAAAACAACCATTGCTTTGTGAAGAGGGCAATGATACCTATTGTTATACGTTACTGGCAATGTATACAAAAACTATTACAATTGTGAATCAATGAGCTATGTGAGTTGCATAACAAACTTTTTATCCTAGATCATACGTATGTATCTATATTCATACGTATAGATTTTGCTTGCATGCCACTTAAATTTTTGTTTTTACATTTGTTCATTTAAATAAAACATACATACATACACTCGAAAAACATAACCCTCCTTCTTTCGCAGTCGGGTAAAAACTATGCATTTTTATATGGTTCTACATAATTATGAATACTGGGCAAGAGCGAAATCTCCTATGACAGGTATTATTTACCTCACAGGAGATTTAATCCATGTGAATGCAATGTATTTTTGTGAACGCAATAGAAACATTATATTTTTATTTATGTTATTTCAATTATCAGATTTCGATATAGTTTCGAAAGATTTTAAAAACAAATGACGGCATATTTCGCCTAAAACTACTTACGGCTTATAAACTAGATAATTATATGAAGCTAAAATCGTGCGCTGTTAGTGTTTTACTAAAATATGAATGTGTAGGTAGGTCATGAGTAGTAGGATGATAAAAGGAAATATTAAAAAAAAATTACCAAAAAATGGAACCGACTTCAACACTCAAAAGTATGAAATAACTTGTTGAAGTCGGTACCATGATAATTCAAAAGT
Organism: Apeira syringaria; assembly: GCA_934044485.1. Classification (NCBI taxonomy): domain Eukaryota; kingdom Metazoa; phylum Arthropoda; class Insecta; order Lepidoptera; family Geometridae; genus Apeira; species Apeira syringaria. The sequence continues at coordinate 5,183,057 of OW203665.1, read as the reverse complement.
AACTGATATCAAAATATTGTGCTCATGGTACCGACTTCGACAAGTTATTTCATACATTGTTGAAGTCGATTCCATTTTTTGGTAAAATTTTTTTTTTCACCATTTTTAGTGACCTTTGTTACTCATGGGATCAATTGTCATTGTGGTGTAGGTATGTTCACCGATGTCTTCACGCGCTACTATAATATCGTGTAGTATAAGCACGCATTTTTCAGTTATTGACTTGTATCTCAAAAAGTGCTTGTTCGATTTTGATGAAATTTAAATGGGACCACTCGGAAAGCACCAGCTTTCAAATACGAGTCGAAACATACGGGTCGAATTGAGAACCTCCTCCTTTTTTTGAAGTCGGTTAATAAAGGAACACTTTTTTGTCATAACAAGTTATTAAAGTTTTATTTACATAACTTAAAAACATTAAAGATACATATCGTAATAAAATAGCATCTACATATAAACAATAAAAAATAATCAAGTTCAATACACCGCTGACAGCAGGAAACGTTTAAAAAATGTAAGTAGCATTGTCACATTGTATTGGTATTCAACGTGACAATGCTACTTAAATTTTTATTTAAGCAAGATAACGACAAAATAGACCACCGAATGTGGTCAAAACTATAGGTGGAACCCTCTGAATTACTACGCGTGTAAATCCCGTGATACATACATACATAAGAAAATACATATATTTTCCATAAAATAAATGTTATTATACTTAATTGTAAGTATTTTTTGGTTAGCTGGACAAGGGCCATCGGGTCCTTGTGTAAACCAATTTGGGAGCCCATGTCCAGCAGTGGACATCCTATGGCTGAGATAATGATGATGACTTTTTTTAACCATTTGTCATTTAGATACTTAAATCGCTATTTACAAACAGTCCTAATATAAGGAAACACAATTTTCTTGAACATTGAGCCCCGTTTAATAAATGAACCTCACGTAACGTTTAATTGCAGGGCTTATTAGTATTACATGATAACATGTAATTTTAATAGGTTGCGTGTTGACCGCACGTTACGGTAGCTATATAGAACACGTAATAATAACATCCATGTTTATTTTTAAATGTAAAAAGAAATACCAAAAAAGTAACCGACTTCAATACTCAAAAGTGTGAAATAACTTGTTGAAGTCGGTAGCACGATGGTTCAAACGAAATTATTATCAAAATATTGTGTGAATGGTATCGACTTCGACAAGTTATTTCCAATGATATTATATGTTTATATGAGGTAGATGTCGCACAAGCGCGCGGAAATTGAGGCGGCAAAATTAAGTCAATTGTAGTAATTTTCATTATGACTCGTATTTCAAGCGTAAGACTAAACATATAGCTATCCTTTTCTATATTATTTGTACCGTATTATCTGTCGCAGTAAGCATGTTTATGTCGTAAAGGAACAAAATCTGAGCACCGCGCAGTATGAATATACATCTTTAGTAAAACATCATTGGCGCTACCCCAATAAGTGTTATTTCACACTTTTGACTGTTGAAATCGGTTCAATTTTATGCAAATTTTTTTTTTCAACTTTTTCAGTGACTACTCTACTCACGGGATCAATTGTCATTGTGTATGTTCACCGATTTCTTCAGCTGCAATTAGAATGTCGTCCAAGTAGACGTAACACTTTTTGGCTATTGGACTGTAACTCAAAAACCATTTGACCGATTATGATAGAATTTAAATAGGACCACACGAAAAGCACCAGCTTTGAAATAAAAAAAAGAATCATCAAAATTGGTTCACCCAGTCGAAAGTTCTGAGGAAATAAACACAAAAAAAATACAGACGAATTGAGAACCTATTCCTTTTTTATTTCGCTTAAAAAGAAGAAAACTGTCACTCACTGGTCTATCAAAACACTGCTGAAACCACTGAACGGATACACGGTTGTTATTTTACGTGGTGGCATTTTACGTAGGGGCAGTTAGCTAAATACATATTATATTCTTTGTTTTCAACTCTTACACAGTTTTTTTAAATTGATACAATTGCAAACAAAAACAATCAAGTTAGGAATAATCTAATCCTATATTAGAAGTAAAATAAATTAGTAGCAAAATTTTGAAACGATGATAGCCTAGCGATTGTCGGATATCAACCTAACAGAAGCTGGTTTGATCCCAATCAACTGCTTGAGATTTCGGTGAAGGAAACACCGTTATAACTCACAGCATGGTGGTATGGTACTTACGTACTTTCCAGTGCAGTACAGTTTTCACTTATTTTTGATCACCCAACGACCACACTTGGTAGTCTTTGGTGAAAGGAGCAGAAATTTCCAAAATAAGCGCCTGGCCAACTTCTTTCCCGTTTTCCGAGATCCATACGGTCCGGTCATGAAAGCAAGATTATTTGTAATCCATTTAAAAACCATACACAAATATTACGAACTAGTACATTTTATAAATCAATTGCAATATTTCAGCTGGTGTTACTACCATTGGCGTTGATCGCCTGCAGCCAAGCTCGGGTCTTCACATACCTTCGGCCTGTGAAAGCAGATCTCCTTCCAGCATCGACCATCGCCCGAGCACAGCCAAGATTGGGATACGAGCATCCGCACCACCACATATCTGAAGATGAACATGTTGATTATTATGTAAGTTAAGTTGTTTTTTACATAAGACATTTTATATATCAACTTAAATCACAGAAATTAGGCATCGCCATTCAACCAACGTCTATCAGTTGCTCATAGATTGTTAATGAATTCTCATTTTAGCTAGTTTTGCTATTTTTGGAGTATAATTGTAATGGCTACACGGATCTCATATCTAACTGCAATCGAGATGCAATTTTTATTTTACCGGAATGCCAAGTTTATTTATGATTTAATATGAATTACTATTGCATTGTGTATGAATCGCTTGTTATGATAAATAAAAGAATTGTCACTCAGGTTAAGCTATGCATGGCGCCTTGTGGAGATATTCCTCTCCAAGGTATTTTTTAATTATAATAGGTGGCAAACAAGCAGACGGCACTTCGACAAGGACGTGGCCCTCGTCGAAGTGCCAAAAAATCCTTGTCGCACTGTAAATAACTAATACAACATTCTTTATTAGTATCTACTGATCGCAATAATTGTTAACGAATAGCTTCAGTTTGTGATAGAAGCAGGAAACACCAAAGCAGTCGTAGGGCAGCCTAATCGCAGAGTAAAACAGCTATATTCGGTACTTACTGTAATTTATCTCTGTGGCACATAAAAAATAGAGGTGGTACGGACCTCTAAAGTACGGACCAACGGTACCGCCAGAAAAAATTTCGAGTGGTACGCTTGCTTTAGTCTCTTTCTCTAAAGGGCTTCTTAATAAGTTAAAAAGAGAAAACAAAATGTGTCATGAGCACGTCTTTTAATCGGATAGTCTCAGTCCGTGATGGATAGTAGACCAAATAGATCCTATAAAGCACATTACCAAAATTATTTTTTTATAGTATATCGATACTTTATCGACATTTTTGTAGAACATCACTAGACACAGCTGTGAAAACATGGCTTCATTTTAGGTCACGTGACTGCTTCCTATAGTTACTCTAAAATACGGATGCTACCCGCGTTATTCAATTGTTTGTACGTTATGATACGATGGTTCTGATGTAAGTTATTCTAGGCTTCAGGCTCAGTACAGTGTAGAATTAAGGAAGCTGTATACCGGATAATCAACTTTTTCCAATAATTGGCTATTACGGAGCTAGTACATAATTCACAATTGGCTTCATAATCGTCAGTCAATCAGAGCATTGAGTTTTAGATAATAGATCACTCGACTGTATCCAATGCTGTTAAAAAGACTTAATAAGTACATTTGTATTCATCTGCTTGAGCGGTTGTTTTCTGAAGTTACTGATAATAGGTATATACGCGAAAACTAAACCACCGTGGCAGTGGCTAGGAACAGGTTTTAAGAAAAAAATGTTTACAGAAATCTTCATAATAATCTCGGCTGTAGGACGTCTATGACTTTTGGACATAGGAATCCACGTTACTCAAGTCCTCACAGTAAATCTATTATTTGAAAAATAGTTAGGTACCTGTGATTATTATTAGGACATAAAACATGTCATTGGACTCTTTATAATCAAAGTATGTTATTTTTCATACTTGATCCTTTACAGCCGTAGGCATAAAACTAGACTTATTTTGTAAGTCTAGGTCTAGGTAGTTAAACTTTTGCTAAAATAGAACTACTAAAATAGTCAACTGTATACAATGGAAAACGGTCCGCGACTCCCGTCTTTTATATATTCATAACTTTCAATTAATATTATACATATAAAGCGCCTTCAGCTTGACTTCGTGTAATTCTGTGAAAATCTTATAAGATATGATAGTTCTATACAAGTATTTATTCTTTCTAAAGATAGAGAAAAATCCCAAAATCTGCTCACGATTTTTTGATATGTGTAAATATTTCATTTGCTTTGTCACTCGTCTTGATATGTGGATTTAGATTATGATAGGTATTATTTTGCTTACGGTCACCTAAAGGTAACTTTTAACTTTGATCATATGAAATATTCTACAACAACAAAAGTACCAAACTTAAAAAAAACAACAACATACCGGTCGGTTTGAGACCCTCCTTCTTTTTTTGAAGTCGGTTAAACAACTCAATCACTTAGATTCTCGGAGATCGGATCACACGAACAATAGGTTACTTCCACATGCCGTTGAGGTGTTGGTATAAAAAGAAGAACAATCGAACATGTTCTAATCTACCTACGTCGTATCTCAACGAGCAGGAATTACCGTAAAGGCAAGATCGCGTTTCCTGTAAATGTTCCGCTTCAGTGTGGCGTCTTATTGGGGTAGCGCCAATGATGTTTTACTAAAGATGACGTATATTCATACTTCGCGGTGCTCAGATTTTGTTCCTTTACGACATAAACATGCTTACTGCGACAGATAATACGGTACAAATAATATAGAAAAGGATATATGTTGTATATGAGCTATATGTTTAGACTTGCGCTTGAAATACGCGTCGTAATCAAAATTACTACAATTGACTTAATTTTGCCGCCTCAGGTTTCGCGCGATTGTGCGACATCTACCTCATATCAACATATAATATCATTGGGGTAGCGTACAAGAAAGAAGAGATTGGACTTTAATGAGTGGTTATGTTTTACGCTTTACTGTTTTTACACTTTTAATTGAATGATGAAGCATTCGTAGGAAATGACAACCAGAGCTTTTAGCGTTCACGGAAAGGTCTAAATGCCATTAAATATATATTTTTGTGCGGACAAGTAGACTCAGCTAAATCATGTTACGCGATGTTTACAATAGTAAGGTTACTTTTTTTTTACTTAATTATATATAATAATAAGTAAGTATTAATATTAGTAATTAATATTATAAGTATTATAAGTTTGCGTTTGACAATTGTCTCACCTGATGTTAAGTGATGACGTTGTCTAGGATTTAGCACGCAAACCTAGAAGGTACCTATTCACTCGCGACTTGAAGACTCCAGGATTGTACATATCGGGAAACACAGAAACATGTTAGTACAAATAATGAATCATCACATTGTTATAGAGTGAGGATGGGTGACCACATATATGCTAGGGCTTTAAAATATGAATACAATTACTAGAAATTTATGATACCTTAAAACCGGTACTGTAGTGTACTCGGCTTATAGTACATCCATCAGAATCGGGAGCTGTGTTGCTTTGAAGGAGGGATCTAGACGATAAGATGTCGCCATATGTCAAATTGAGCGACGTCGATCTCGTTTGTTCATATTGTTTTGTGTGGATAGGGGAAGGACTAGGAAACACTATGTGCCAATACAAACATATCCTTCAAATCCTCTCCGATCTAATCAGGAGATCGATGTTTTATTTTTTGTCTTTATCTTTTTATTACATTTGCTTTCAGTTTTTCTTATACACATTTACATATATCATAATAAAGTATGTATTCATACAATATATATGTATATTACATCGGTAGCTGTAGACGTTGTGAGCTAATGGCAATTCTAAACCATCTCAGGACGTACAAAAAGGCCCAAAAAATATTCAAAATAGTATACAAAAATATTTCAAAATATTGATTAGGCGTGAATAGGGCGAGTGGTTTTGGAGAGTTCATGGACATGTGTAGTGTACACACCTGCAAAAAAATTGTGTATGTTAAACATTGATTTTATTGCTAGTAGATATTATATAAAGATACGCTCGCTTAGCTTGTAACTCGTAATGTTCATAAAAAAGATTGCGCAAGCGCACACGTCTTGTATAAACAGTTTCATTGTACGCGACTTATTTTGCATTTCCGATCACCAAATGACAACTTCATTAGATACCTACGATCGACTACGCGTAAATGTCACTTTATACCAGTAGAAAAACAGTTCATAAATGGCTAAATAACTAAATTAACCACCTTTTTTAATAATCTGCTATAAAACAAGTCAGTTCTGAGATCACCGGGCTGGGTCCACATTGGCGTCATTATATCCAATAGGTGTTTACTTTATCAATTGAAATCTTTTATGATAAGGTTGTTTTACACTTTCCAGGCCTACCCGAAATACGTTTTCAAATACGGAGTGAATGACTTCCACACTGGAGATATCAAAACCCATCACGAAAGCCGAGACGGTGATGTAGTCAAAGGTAAAAGTCAATTTATCGTAACAAATAACAAAATACATAACTATTTCTGAAACACTAAACAAAACACTTTTTGACCCATTAATAGTGGGAAAAAGGGGAGACATGTGACCTTTTAACATTGCCTGCTCCTATATACTCAAGTTTTTACCGGTTGGCCGTGGTGGTACTGGCCTAGAATAGTTTTCCCCCATCTCCTCCCGAGGGTGCCGTAAGAGTCGGCTGAGGGACCACGTACCAGAAGGTGGGAGCCGCCTTCTGAGGATTGAAAATCATACTACGCTCCCAACCCGCCTGCATTTTTGCTAACGATACGTACCATAATGTCCTCTTGAGCATTTTTGCCAATACTCACCTGCATGCTTGGTTGGCGGATTGGCGAGCACAGAGTATGATTTTGCGATCCTCAGGTGCTGCTGCCCATCTTCTGGTACGTGATCCATTAGAGCTGATTCTTACGTCACCCACGGGTAAAAATGGGTTCACAAGTGGCTGTCGCGTGTTTTTAATTAGTAGCCCCTTACAACTTCAGGTGTTATAACTTTAAAAAAAATTACCAAAAAATGGAACCGATTTCAACACTCTAAAGTATGAATGAAGTCGGTACCATGATAGTTCAAAAGTAACTATTATCTTAATATTGTGAGCATGGTACCGACTTCGACAAGTTATTTCATACTTTTGAGTGTTGAAGTCGGTTCTGTTCTATGGTAAAATTTGTTTTTTTCACCCTTTTCAGCGACATTTGCTACTCACGGGATTAATTGTTATTGTGTATGTTCATCGATTTCTCCACCCGCCACACTAATGTCATCGACGTAAGCGTAGCGAATTTTCAGTTATTCGAGTGTAACTCTTAAACAATTTGACCGATTTTAATGAAATTTAAATGTGACTACACGAGAAGCACCCAGCTTTCAAATAAAAAACGACCAAAATCGGTTCACCCAGTCGAAAGTTATGCGGTAACAAAAAAAAAATCTCACGGGTCGATTTGAGAGCCTACTCCTTTTTTTTGAAGTCAGTTAAAAAATATTGATTTTTCGTTTCAGGACAATACACAGTGGTAGAGCCTGACGGTTCTATTCGCACAGTGGACTACACAGCCGACAAGCATAATGGATTCAACGCAGTGGTGCACAAAACTGCGCCGATATCTCAACACGAAGCTGTGCGCCTTCATCATAATTAAATAGAGGATAAAAATGGGTTTCTATATAAACTTTAAAAATATATGAATAACTTTTGGTCTTTCACAACCAGTTCTACGACTGTTTCAACTGCAATTATCCTAACTGGCTGTCAATTCTCCCCCCGATTCATAACATCTCGATAATTGTAATTTTTAGACTCGCGGTTCGAACACATTGTTATTAAATCAAACGGGGCTTGATCGCGAGAAAAACATTTAGTAATTTATTTAACTCGACGTTTCGACCAAGTTGCATTGGTCGTGGTCACGAGAAGACTGGAGAAATGCGGGTGGCAATATCGGCGAGAGCGCGTAGTTTCGCCAACTACCCACTTTTGATCTTATTAAACTGTAGGGCTGTCACAGCCAGTTTGGAGGTTGTCACAACATACAACACTGAGAGTATCTTTAGTTTTTTCAGGGTCGAAACCGCCGCGACGCGAACATCTATAAATCACTGGGTTCCAAGATGTACGTCGAGGTAAATAAATTATTAAATGTTTTTGTCGCGATCAAGCCCCGTTTGATTTAATAACAATCTCGATAATTGTCCGTATCTGACTAATTCCAATCGATCATATTCATACATTTTATGTTTTGCCAATATTAAATACGATATCTTTTCGCAATAATTTTCGATTCTTCGATAAAGTTATTGTAAATCGAATTCACAAAGATTATACTTGGATAGGAATAAAATACTTATACACTTATAGTTACCGTATATAATCAAACTGGTTCGTTCGTTAACTCTTTAGTTCGTACCGACGAGAGCTCGGGGAGCGCGGTTGAACATACAAACATATTATATAATATTTTAGATACAAAGTTTTTCCTAAATCTGATTGATTAAGCGACTCGTGCACACGTTTTTGTTCTTATACCGGTCACCGCGGAGGCTGTACATTTATTTCCAAGTATATAAAATAAAAGTTTATGTCATATTGTTTGTTGTGAAAAATATATGACCATTTATATAAAAAAGGGAAATAGAAACCCGTTTGCATTATTTATATAGTCGTTGCAGGTGCTGTATGAAAAGGCGCTTATCTGTTTCTATTCAGGCCAAGCAGAAATTAGCGATTTTGCTGAGATAAGATGGGAAATTGATTCCGACTTTGTTTCTATAAAACTTAGTGTATTCAACACAAATTTGCTTAAACATTCAAGTTAAAATCACAATCTGCAATATTTGTTTTTGTATTCTTGTTCGCAACTACTTATTTTACTTCATGTCGATTGTTAGCGAAATAAGTAACGTACGACAATTTGTTATGATGTTATAAAAACAAATAGATTTTATTGTATAATGTAAGTTAAATATTTGAAAATGTAATAAAAATCAAGAGCTTCGGATCTCTTAGAGTGCACCAAAATTTAAACGTCCGATTATCAATTAACCGTGGGTTAACTGTGGTAAAGACTGTTACCGTCACCGACGCGGCGACGGTTAAATTGATAATCGAACGTTTTAAATTTTGGTGAACTCCACCCTTACTGTTTTAAGGTAATTTATTGATAAAATTTTCACGCGATGTACCTGAATTGTTATGTTGTTTCTATAAATACATTAAGATAGTATTGTGTATTGTTACAATTCTTGTTAAGTTTATTGTTATTCGTATAGTTGTTGCAATATGTCAATAAAATTGACGAAATGAGACGTTGTGTAATTGTTTTATTACACAACCCTACGTTTTATGAAACCGACAGTGCTACTGAATACTAAAATTAAAACTTCGACCACGCGGTCGAACGCTTTTTCATAGCCAAAATATGAAAGTCAACCTGCAGACGCTGGTCTGCATCCATCTTGACGGTTTGATACCTTTGACCGTCCTAAGTTTTTTTTGATCCTGGTCTGAAACCGTGTTGACTGTTATCTAAATATATAGCAATCTGTTTATAGCATTCTGTCATTTACGACAAACTCTAACCGTCTTATTACAAAACATGGACTAAGGGTTGAACGAAAGTACGAGCTTAATCCAAGGACTAAGCGAAAAGATAGATAGATAGATAACTCTTTATGGTAACACCCAAATAAATCGTAAGATTAAATTACAGACTTATATGCTACCTGTCACAATGGGCGGTTTTATCGCTCAAAGCGATTACAAAACCGAATTACAAAACCAAGTTATTCGGGGTTCGTCGATTCGAGATTCGGGGATCGTCTAAAGATCGACTAAAAATCTAAAAATAGTCCGATATATAAACATATAATATCATTGCCGATGACCCTAGTAGCGATGTGGTAGTCCCGTACTACATCCATACTTAGTCCATGTTTTGTAAGAAGGCAGTAACAGTTTGCCATAAACTGACAGCACTGCTATGGGTCTATAGCTACATAATATATCCAATTTGTCGCCACCTCTATACATAGATTGGGGTAACTCGATATATTTACCAATGTTTAGGGTAGCTATAAATTCCAAAACAAGATTATAGGCTAGCCTAGACTTAAAGTCTAAATAATTATTTTTAAATAAATTTGTTTCTGTTGCTATATTTTTAGTTGACCATCAAGTGGTCGAACGCTACATACATTATAAAAAAAAAATATGGATGGATATAGAAGTAGAGGTAGGCAGAAGAAGGTATGGATGGACTGTGTGAAAAGTGATATATTTATGAAAGGTGTGAGCACTGAGATGACAAATGATAGAATAGAGTGGAAGAGAAAAACATGTTGTGCCAACCCTAGATTGGGATAAGGACGAGAAGAATAGGTATGTCAATAGCCTCAAGACACTTTCACTAATCGTAAAGGAACTACGATTTACCTTCATTGATTGATAAAAGTGCTAACAAATATTTATTTAGAGGACTCTTCCATTGTTATCAACCAGGATATCCTCATTTACGTACAAATAGTTACGACGAATAGGGGAAATATAGAAAGAACGATTATTTGATTGTTAGCTAACATTGAGTATGCTTTGTGCAGTATTTTCTTCCTGATGAGAATGTATATCAGTTTTTTAAAATATATGTTTTTATAAGTATCTAGTAATGTTTTCTAAAATTAACTAGTTCCTATTTATAATAAATCTCGTACTATGAGAACATATTATCCCAGCAACCGGGTATAAAACAAGCATCAAAATAAAATAGAGAACATAAATATCACTTCTTGCGGTCGGCTTGTGGCCAAAACTAGAGTTATATTAGTTTTATCATCTTTATTATATTTTTATTTTTTTCACAATTCAAGTTATGACTATGTCTATATATTCGTATGATATCGATTATTAAGCGTTAGTGCTTTGACTTCAGGACGTCCACCGGCATGATGGACAGGCGACCTGGAAGAAGCTGGATGCGGGGCGATTCAGCCCACTCCTATCGGTATCGTATCGCACGAAAAAGGGGGTACAAGAGAGGGGGGGGGGGGGGAGGGTCCCTCTTCTCTTCCCAACCATTTTTTTACAAGGCCCTTAATGCATAATATTACATTTATGCCTTTTTTGTAAAATCATAAGCGCTCTTTATGGAACATTTCGCTGATCAAGTTTATTGTTTTATTGGATGTGTAACAGACTTTTTAGCGCTGGGACGGCACGCTTGCTACGCTCGCTCGACTCGCGCGTTGTGTTGTCGCGGCTTCAACCTATCTTAACCTAGTTTTTTTTTCTCGTGGGGTGTTATTATTTTGTAGTGGTAAATGGTCCCAGATTGGAACAATACCACTCTTATTACAGGGTAATGCATATTTTTATGAAACCATACAATAAATATAACCTCAAAATGTACTAAACAATACGCAGAATAGTGGTGCTCTCAGCTATGCAAGCAATCCAAGTCAAAATCTAAGCCCAAGTAGTCGACAGTATTCTCGCAAGCTTGGATGAAAGTTAAGGGGTACGATATAGCCATCTTTCCCCTGTTATGCATAACGCTACCTACTCAGTTCACAACTGATTATTTCTGTTCAAAAGAGTACTAATGGCTTAACAAAGGTTAGTTGGCTTGTACCTATTTGGTTCGGACTTCAATGTTACATAGATATGGAATTTCAGCGTCTGTAAAGAGGAGGTCAATGATAAGGAAAATGGTTGTACATGAGAACTTCTGGCTTCGCAGAAGAATTCAAATGATGATTTTTGCTATATTTATAGATTCTTGCAGAATAATAATATTCTCAGATGAGCAACTGCCCAGGCGTGAAGTACTGTCTCACCTTGGCCAATATGCCTAACGTCTTGTTGCGCTTTAGACTCTATATTGCTTCCAAAGTTCAGCGTAGACGTCAGTGTTACGCCAAGAAGCTCCAGTTGCTTGGTTATCAGAACGGGTACATCCCGGAAACTAGGGGTGAGTTGAGAGCCAAGCTCACTCGAACAACCATACCGTCTCTGAGTGACTGGATCTGTGCACGACTGGCCTGGGCGCTGGATGTATAACTCTCTACAACTGTGCTGTCGTCTGCATACCCATAGTTACCGGGTTTTAGCAGATCGTTAATATGCAGCCAAAAAAGAGTTGCGGAAAGTACCGATCCCTGAGGAACCCCAGCATTAATAGCCAATTGATCGGAAGAGCAGCCATCAATGACTACTCGTATCGATCGATTCCTCAAGAAATCCGCTATCCAAACCCGTAGTCCAGCATGCAAACCGTAAGACGAAAGCTTGCCAGTAAGACTGTCATGCCAAACCCTGTCGAAAGCCTTAGAAATATCAAGAGAAACGGCGAGCGCTTTTCCATACTTCTCTATGGCCTCGCTCCAGATGTAAGTGGCATACAATAGAAGGTCCTCAGTAGACCGGTTTCGGCGAAAGCCGTATTGTCCACCTTCTGGTACGTGATCCTAGCCTAGCCGATTCTTACGGCACCTGCGAGAATAGGTGTGGGAGTACTATTCTAGGCCGGTACCACCACGCCACACTTTTTTCCTTAGCGTTCCGTAAAGTACACAATGTATGCTCTCAGGTGATGTTTTTCAAAAATAGGCTAAACCACTTAGCAGATGAAACTCCGATAAAACCCTACTTTATTATATTATATCTTACACACTTACGTCATTCAAGAATGTAAAATTAAGATAGATAAGAATTTTATTAGTATTTTTTCCATATTGGGTAATGTGTTTGGTGTTATTGTTATAAGAAAACTTTGTATTTGTAAATATATTAAAAGATTGTTTGACTCCCGATAACGTGATAACGTAGCATGACTATGACTTCTATGCAAAGCATTTGAAAATAGGTCTAGAATATTATTACGAAAATACTAACATACAAAAGATCAAAATATCGTGTCTTTGTGTTAATGTAGATCTATAAAAAATGCCCGGCCAAGTGCGAGTCGGACTCGCGCACCGATGGTTTCGTACAGAAGAAAGGGGTAGTAAGTTTAAAATTATGAAAAATATTTTTATTAAATGATGTAACTAAAAATGTCTGCTTTCCGCAATTTTTCCTTTATCTGTGCTATAAGACGTTGCTTTGTACCAAATTTCAAGATTCTAAATTCACGGGAAGTACCCTGTAGGTTTTGATACTCTTGCGTGTATCGAAAATTTGCAGCATAAACGGCTGTATCTTTTGATTGCGTCTGATTAGAAGTTTTTTTTTCACAGCTCTAAGGGACAGTAGACTTGAGTATTTGATATTAATTTCAGCTTGATACCTCCACGGGTTCCTGAGAAAAAATTCTTGCCAGGCAGACAGACAACAAAGTGATCCTATAAGGGTTCCGTTTTTACCTTTTGAGGTACGGAACCCTAAAAAAGAACTCTTCGTGTAAAAAGTATTTATAACTACTTTCTTTTGAAAATAAATACCTAATATAAACAATTTGTTACTTCTTATATATAATATTATTTATAAACTATTTTATCCCACGATTCTCCGTGTATTAATACCCATTGCAAAGCATGCCAGTTCGCGAAATTCTGTGTCATGCACTCACTCACATGCCTAAGCTAATAGGGCATAATTTAGGTTATACCAAGAGCTTGGTTCACACGACTTATTTAATTTTTTCGACCTGCGATAGTGCCATTTGATACAACTACATTATGAAATTGCAAGATCTGGCAGCGGATAGGCTAATACGATCTTATACATATCACAAAGTTTTTATATTTAGTACAAACAATATGCTCTAAGTATGTATCAATAGTCGAAAACATAGATTTAAAAAATAATTATGCATATGTTTTCGACTAATATTCAATCTTTTTTCTTAATCTGTTAAAATTAATTTACACGAATAGAAGGCGTACATTATAATATTCAGTTATTACTTTATTGTGTGTTGAGTTATTTATTATTCTAGGAAATAAGTATTATTTTATTATTATTAAGTACTAGTATTAATTTTTTTGATTAAATTCCATAACGGGTGAAATCAACTAAAACCTCATCTCAACTCCCATGCTCTATGTTGCAATACGGTATGCATGCGACCATTGTCCCAGCCGTGCGAAACTTTTCTCAATTATTCAGTGTTGGTATCAACCAGTCTCACTCGTATAGCGATTAAGGAAACTTCATTTTCGGAAGCCATTTCGGCCCCGCTAGCCAAGGCCTGCGAACTACAAATAAGGCCAGATATAAATGCTTGTGAACCCTTGGCTGTTGTATTCAGGAATCAGACACACTGTGGAACAGTCGTATTAGTAAATTCTGTGTATTTTAAAAGTTTATGTTTAATAATGTGGAGATATCAGTGCCTAGTTGTGACGGTTCTGGTGAGTGCAGTTCAGGGAACACCGAAGCTCGCGGTGTTTAGTCCTGGTTACGAAGTGGGTCATGATTATTACGTAAGTATTTAAAATGGCTGTAAAATATATGCACAGAATTTACTTTAACTTAAGAGTTTTACAGTTTTTTATTGCATAAACAACATGCTAGCCGGAAGTTACGTTCAAATTATTTAAAGGAAAAAATTCGCTATACGATGGTATTCTGTAGTCGTGGGTTCAAGTCCCATTAGTAGCGAATTTTTTCCTTCAAATAATTTGAAAGTTACTTCGACTTCTTTGCTTGTGGCTTGTTGGGGGTTACCACAATTTCACCAAAGTAAATAACGGATAGAAGAGAAAGGAGCTTGAGCGGTCAAATATCAGGTGAGACAGTTGTCAAACGCAAGTTTAAAGCAAAAAAAACAGAAGTGACGAATACAGGTGCGCGAAGCGCGAATTTTTTATTAGTTGCACAGAACTGAATAATTATTTTAGACAATTCAAGAAAATACAATTCCTTTAATGCAATTTAATAAGGCAATATGTTGAGGTGTTGCCTACTGGAAAACTTTGGATGCTGTCAATAGGCGGTAGGTTAACCAACAACTAACGATACGAGTACCAGAAGCCAAGTTTTGGATGTAGATGATAGAAAGTAGATGTAATATTATATAAGAAACACAATAATTTAACCATTGGACAAATAGTTTTTACCATACACTTAGGCGACGGTTAATTGATAATCAGACGTTTAAATATTCGTGAATTCCACTCTAATCGTTGAAGTCCGGTTAAACATCTGTTTATTTGTAGGTCTGGGTGTACATCTGTGTGACTACTTCACTTAATGCTCAGCGAAGTTGTAGGCGAAGGTCGAATCACGATAGGCCTTCAATGTTGAATGGCTCTCAAGGGTAACTCCTGAATACACTATGTGCTCGGTGACAGATTACCAAAGTTAGCCCCATAGAAGTAATATGTACTAGTTGTACGTAGTACATATTACTTCTATGGTTAGCCCTAGATAACTATTACCATAGACAAATATATTTGTCTATGCTATTGCCAACAATTCATGCTGTGGAATTATTTATTTTCATCATCACCATCCTCACCGTTTTTCACCATGCGGGTAAAACCGTGGGGTGTAGCTAAGGCATTGATAATAAGTACAGCATGCAAGTTGTTTGTAGGATGTTAAACTACTTCGTATTTTAGGATTAGTACATTAAGAGTTTATGTTTATTTTAAAGAAGTTTAGATAATTTTAGCTAGTTTGCGTGATAGTCAATTACAGCCAATATAATATGTGGGTACCTATGCCAATAATCACACTAATATAATAAAGACGAAAGTTTGTGTGATTGTGTGTATGTTGTTACTTCTTCACGCTTAAACGGCTACACCGATTTGGATGTAATTTGGAATGGAAATAGTTTGTACCCTGGATTAATACATATATAGGCTTATTTTAATGATCACCATCATCACCGTTTTTCATCACCACGCGGGTACAACCGCGGGGCGCAGCTAGTACACAATATATTATGATAAATTACAATAAATCATCATCATCATCTCAGCCATAGGACGTCCACTGCTGGACAAAGGCCTCCCCCATTGATTTCCACAAGTTACAATAAATACATTGAAAAAATTACAGCAGCCGCCCAAATACTCGTTCAACTACGGAGTAGCAGATCATTCTACTGGAGACGTAAAATCACAGCACGAGACAAGAGAGGGAGATATTGTAAAAGGTTAATTTTTTATTTATTTTTAAGTTATGTAACACCCCCGTTATTTAAATTTATTTCGATCCTCTCCATGCAAAGGTTGCCTGGTAGAGATCACTTTTAGTGATAAGGCCGCCCATTGTCACACTCTATGTAAATTTATGTTTATTGTAAATATTGTTTTATATTTAAGGTGTAACAAAAAAGTATTTTCTAATCTAATCTATATTTTTTATGACATACATGGCAAACAAGCAGTTCGGGCCACCTGATGGTAAGCGATCATCGTCGCCTGTGGATATCTGTAACACTTTTTAACCGGCTTCAAAAAAAGGAGGAGGTTCTCAATTTGACCCGTATGTTTTTTTCTCTCTTTATTTTTTGATTTGTTTGTTACCGCATAACTTCCGACTGGGTGAACCGATTTTGATCGTTCTTTTTTATTTTAAAGCTGGTGCTTTCCGTGTGGTCCCATTTAAATTTCATCAAATTCGGACGAGCACTTTTTGAGTTACAAGTCAAAAACTGAAAAATGCGTGCTTATACTACACGCAACTATAGTAGCGGGTGAAGACATCGGTGAACATACCAACACCACAATAACAATTGATCCCATGAGTAACAAAGGTCACTAAACAGAGTGAATAAAAATTTTTTACCAGAAAATAAAACCGACTTCAACACTCAAAAGTATGAAATAACTGGTCGAAGTCGGTACCATGAGCACAATATTTTGATATCAGTTACTTTTGAACTATCACGGTACCGACTTCAACAAGTTATTTCATACTTTTGAGTGTTGAAGTCGGTTCCACTTTTTGGTAAAAAATTTTTTAAGACTCTGTTAACATCCTTTTTGAAGAATCCCCTATTGTAGCTGCTCGGGAATACCGAGTGAGGAAATTCCACAAATATTATAAAATACATCTAATATATACTAATATTATACAAATGTAAAGTTTTTGTTGCTATTACAAATGTATTGTGATATTGTAGGGGGTAATCTATGGATCTACTGAACTGATTGTGAAAATTATTTTACTAATAGAACTCACGTTATTTGTAACGTGGGTGTCATAGGCTTATCATTATCATCACCACCGTTTTTCATCAGACCACCACCTACCACCCTCAGAGTACTAAAACAGGCCCTGATTGGGACGATATTCCCCAACATTGGCAGAAATCTCTAACTTCTAAAATTTGGAAAAAGTTGATTTTGTAAAAGTGAAAATTGGCAATTTTTGTTGCTTTATCTTTCTTTAAAGTACTATAGTTTCAAAGTGATACAATTTGCTATAAATCGCTTTTATTTTACCGAAATCTCTAACTTCTCAAGTTTAGAAAAAGTTGATTTTGTAAAAGTGCACTAAAGTGTTACGTTTGTTGAATGATTTGCTTGAGCAGGCCTAGGATTTTGACCTCTTTAGCTACTCTAACACTGAGTTTCACATAGCGGCAGCAAAGTAAATAACTTCCGATGTATGTAAATTGAAGAAGTAGATAGGTATTTTCAGGAATAGGCAATAATAGGTTGTAATTTAATACACATCCAAAGAAATGTAAATATAATCAACAAATAAATAAAACTTTTGCAGGCTAGTGTAGTTATTGTACATAATATAAGGTTAAAGATTTCCATCATTAGGGTCGCGACAGGGGATATTAAAAAAAATATTAGAATGATTAATGATGTTATAAATGTTTTGAAATTGAACTAGATGAGGCCTTCAGATTATTAAATAAAATTAGCATTTAATTTTATCATCCGGAAGAACTATGTTGTCTAACTGCCCATTGTCCCATTAAAAACCTTCGCGTATATTGGTTTTGCATATAATAAAACGTACAACATCGCCATATAAACACTTCCATGCAGCAAGCCTTGTTTTTAAAGCCGGGCATTGTTCTTTGCAATGCCGTAATTAAGTGTTATGTTCGTACAACCTTAACTAAGCAACTCCGTTAATACTGTGCCAATGCACAACAGTTAAGTGAATAGGTATTTGCCAAACCATGGCTTTGAAATTTGTAGCGTTGTCAGCATGATATATTAGAGCGTTGCTCCTGCAATCTCTAAGTAATCGTGTGAAACGAAATAAAATGCAATTAAATACATTTATTTGACATCAAATAAATAATAAAAAACACTTAAATTTACGTACATTTAATATAATATTTTATACTTCTTCTTATAATTATAATACATGCAAAAAACAAGGGTACAAATTTAAGGAAAGAAACTTTTAGGTATTTATGAAATGATGTCAAAAACGTCTTGTCTCAGCATATTTCCGCGTGTGCGGCTTGTAACGTTTAAAGAAAGAATAGCATAATCAGCCCAATCCGCATCATCATCAATTTGCATAGATTAGGTAATAGAGGTATATCTTTAAAGATTCTCCTAATCAACTAGAAGGATAGATCTTTCGTACTGAAGTTGTCTGCTATAGTTCATTGTTTATAAATTAATCGGGACTTTATCGTATGTGCGGCATGCATGCGTATCGGCGCGTAGTTTATTCAACTATCCACTCTTGATCTTGTTTAACTGTAGGGCTGTCTTTGGACAGGGTTGCCACAACACACAACACTCATAGTGTTTCAGTGTTCTCAATGTAAAAACCGCCGCGACGCGAACACTTTATAAATCACTGGGTCCCAAGATGTAGCCAGACTAAATTCATCCTCTCGCTTAAAATTTATGTATTTATTTTTCATCCGCTAAAACTCGACAGGCGCTAAGCGGTTACAACTAGTTAAGACAAGATACTCTAATATTGTAAGCGTGTCACAGATCATCTTTGAGATTTTCATCCAAACAAAGTTCTGTAGAATTACGCGAACGCGTGTGTAGCGTTTGTGGAGATGAAAGCTGACACTAGTCCGAGAGCTCTTGAGGTTGAGGCGAAACACATGTCGAAGACGCAGTGTGACCATGGATCGTCGACTCGATAAAATTCGACAGTGAGTGCTTGTTCAGACATGGCGTTCATGCAAATCGTGCGGCACCTGCGCGGTTCTATTACTATGCAGATCTCCATACTGCGAGGATATCGCCATGTCTGAACAAGCACTTACTGTCAAATTTTATCGAGTCGACGATCCATACTCGCACTACTGTTCCGATTGAGTGAATTGCATGTGTTCATATAAATTGGTACGTACTATATCTGTATACTTCCTTCACGCATATTCTTTGGGAGGGAGAACGGTACATAACTGTTTCATAACCAGAAATAATCATTAATTGCGGAATTGTAACAAAATTTTAGGCATAGAATTTAGGTACCCATACATTTCCGCAAAGTTTCGCTGGTTATTCAAATTATTTACTATAAGCTCTTTGATCATGTTTTGTTATTATACTTATATCAAAAAAGTCTCTTATGCTATCAAAGATTTTTTGGCTTTGTTATTTCCAACAACGAGCTATTCATTAAAAATAAATTGTGGGAAGGAATTCAGTAGCTTACTAGTAGGCCTTGCAAAAGAATTTAAGAAACACCGGACTTAAATGTATTGATCATCGATATGTCTAACAGACTGACCACAACATAGATTAAAAATTAAAATGAACACAGCGGTCAAATCTAACTTAAAGCAAAAACAACTCAAGACGATAAAAAAGACAAGCAACAAAACTAACCCTTATTAAACTAAATGTTTGTTAGACGTTTCTAAAGGACGAGTTTTTAGATAGATAGATAACACTTTATTGTACAAGTACATCAACTTAAAATAACATTTATAAAATAACACATTAACAAATACAAAATACGTTGCACAATTGGCGGTCTTATCGCTAAGAAGCGATCTCTCCCAGACAACCATTGTAAGGAGAGGAATTATTTTTTGAGAAGCGGTGGTGTACTAAGTTTAAACAGGTTAAATAAATCTCTAAAAAAATAATAATAATAATATAAAAAAATAAAATAAAATAGTATTAACCAAGATAAATGCATATTATACGGTCAATAGAATATATAAACAGTATATACATAATGCATACCTTTAATATGATACATATAATTATATAATATATATGTTATGTGTGTAATTATATATATACTTGATATATAACTATATAACAAACAAAATACGATATTATTTTACATAATTTTTTTTGTAAATATATTTTATTATTAACAATAATCTTTAATTTAGCAAGACGTGGCCTGAGAAAAATAATACTTTTTTAACTGATCTTTAAAGATAGGCAATGACTGTGCGTGTCTGATAGAATGCGGTAAATCATTCCATAAACGAACTGCTTGCACAGAGAAAGATTTACTAATAATATATATCCATGTCAGTTCAGATAATAATATGTATCCATGTTAGTTCTTAAAAATTCAACGGCAATCTAAATCGTATAAACTCAGCGTCAACGTCAGCAGACTGGTCGGTTGGCGCAGTTGGTAGCACTCTGCCTTCTGAGCCGCTGGTCCCGGGTTCGATTCCCGGACAGGTCAAACATTTGTGTGTATGAACATGTCTGTTTGATCTGTGTCTGGGTGTGTATATGTATATAAGTATATATATATATAAGTATGTATATAAGTATATATCAGTCATCAGGTTTCCATAGTACAGGCTCTGCCTAGTTTGGGACCTGAAGACCTTGTGTGAATGTTGTCCCATATATTAAAATATTAAAAAAATCACACCTCCGCGAAAATAACTTTCAAGCGTTGTTAGCCCTTAACACGCGCATGTACCCCAACCAATATTGGTTTCGTAGTATAAACCAGTCAAGTATCTTTATATAACATACACCCGTGTATGTTATATAAAGATACTTGACTGGAGGACAAGAAACTGAAGGACAAGAATCTGAAGGACTGGAATTCTGGTAATAATCACGCATTACCTATTTCCAGAAAAAAACGTAGAATTTGTTTTGCAATTAATTATTAAAAAAAATATAAAATCAAAGGCAAGTTAAATCATATAGTATAAACAGTCAAGTAACTCTATAAAAAATACAAGGATTAACTGAAAGACTGGAATTCTGGTAATAATCACGAATTGCCTTTTCCCAGTAAAAACGTAGAATTTGTGTTTTGCAATAACAAACTGGGGTCTTTAATATATTCATTATTAAAAAAATTAAAAAATCAAAGGCAATCTAAATCATATATCTAGTATAAACAGTCAAGTACCTCTATAAAATATACAACGATTAACTGAAAGACTGGAATTATTCTGGTAATAATCACGAATTACCCACTTCTAGGAAAAAACGTAGAATTTGTATTTTGCAACAACTACAGACTTGGGGTCTTAATTGTATTCATTATTAAAAAAAATTAACATTTGCAATTCCAGGTCAATACTCCTTAGTAGAACCAGATGGCTCTGTCCGTACAGTGGATTACACAGCGGACCCTGTTCACGGATTCAACGCAGTGGTATCAAAGATTGGGCCCAACGTTCATGAACCAGGCTCAGGCCAAAATCAGCAGCCTAATTCTATTGGAGCTATACAAACTATTGGCCCGATTCCACGTGGTGCTCCAATCCAACCTGGTGGACCAATCCAACGTGGTGGCCAGTACCAACCAGGAGGCCCTTACCATACAGGAGGCCCGTACCAACAAGGTGGACCGTACCAAGCTGGTATCCCATACCAACAGGATGGACCGTACCAACAGAATGGACCGTACCAAACAAGTGGACCGATCCAACCAATTGGTCCAATCCAATATAGTCCAATCACCCCACCTGGTCCTCAATCACTGCAGTATCCGCAAAGACCAATTCCAGTGCCAGTAGAGGTTCCTCAACATTTGTTAAACCAGGAGATATATCCACAGCAGTCAGCATTTTGTAAGTCATTTTATATGTATTTCATTAAATAGCAAATAAATGTTTTTTTAAGAATATGTAAAGTATAAAAAATAACTTATACGATGTGTCAAGCAGACCGATCTTAAAATATCTAGCATTTCTCGAGAATAACTCTACTTTAATGAAATCATTTTTTATGAAATTCCTTTGTACCTATACATTGAAATAAACCACAAGCTCACAAACTGAAACAGTGTACGCAGCGCTGTGTTATAAGTTAACTAAGTATATAGTTTTAGTTATAAGTAACTCGAAGCGATGTTAGCTTAACGGTAGGAGCGTTAGTTATCAAACTGATGGACGCTGGTTCGATCTCCACTAACATCTTGAGCTTCCAGTGAAGTCAAGACCGTTATCAAAATCACAGCATAGTAGAAGGGTAGTTTAGAGTAACTGCCTGGCTAGCTACCACCCACAAGTTTGAAAAACTGTCATCAAACACATAGCGTGTTCAGCCAGCAGTCCTTGAGAGCCAGTACACATCTAGAATTAGCGTTATTACACCTTCACGCACATTGTCAATGACCATCAAGTGAGATAGTGGTCAAATACTAAAACTATAAAATATTAAAAAATACACAGTGCTGCATACATATGCATTATTATACTACTAAACACTACTACACACACTATACACTACACTACTACTATTATACTATTAAACACAAAGATAATTATTTCAAAACAAAAATTTACACACTTACACCATCATTGTTTTTTAAGACATCTTGAAATAGAGAAAGATTGGGGTTAATTTATTGATAGTATAAGACAACAGTCTCAGATACGAAACGGTGCCTACAGTTCACACTCTGGCTAATAAATAAGATAAAAAGTTAATCCTTTATAATGACATCTGAATGTCTGTATCGCCCGGTCAAATAACACAAAAACTTGTCTTGAATCTAATCAGCAAGAATATAACGGTTACACAATACAATTACTTATATACAATTAGTGTCAGTAGTTAAGTAACAAGTTGTGGCCCTATTGTGTGGTGGGTCATTGTCTACTGCAGAGGTATGATAGAATCATTTGTATGGCAAACATGAGATTTGAAGAGCTGAAAAAGCTTGAGAACGTTGATTTGTATTCTTGAGTATGCGTTTATATACCTGTTTGCAATGTTATAGGATTTTTAACCGACTTAAAAAAAGGAAGTTATCAGTTCAACCGTAATTTTTTAATTTTTTTATTGTTTGTTACCAAATGCCACTTTTCGGATTTTTCCCCAAGTCACGTGGGCACTCCCTATACAGTTTCAACTCCTAAACACTACTTCTGAGAGAACAATTCTGTCAGTGAGTCAGCTGTGGTAGTCTAGCTTTATGTTATATAATAACTAGTATTTCGGGTGGGTAACTTTCGATCGAGTGAACCGATTTTGATAATTCTTTTGTGTAAATTCGGTTGGTCTAAGAATAGGTCATAAAGTATTGTTCACAACCTCCCCCACCCCTACCCCTACCTCCCATATATATGTCGCAATTTAAGCATTTTTTAATGAACAAATAATCGTTGAATTCAATTTGACATTTGGATAATTTATATGGCAAAACAACGTTGGTTGGTCAGCCAATAATATATTTTATCAAATACAAACAGCTGTTTTGTGAATGCTTGTAAGTTACGTAATTCTCATACAATCGTCATTAATGAACTTTTTTAAATTTAAATGTACTTTTTAATTCGTTTCAGTGTATCGCAAGCAACCACACTCATACCCGGATTATGAAGCATTTGGTGAACCGGAGGGAGGACCATTTGGACAGCAAGATTTCTACTAGCCATTACCCATAAACAAATAGGCTTAAGTTTAAATGTACAACTATATACTAGAAAACATTGACAAAGATATTTATTTAATAGTCACAGAGTTTTATTTTAAGATGATGGTAAAGAGCGAGAGAAGCAGCTCAAAGCTAGTTTAGCGATGATAGCTCAGCGGTGGAAGCATCAGCTGTCAAACTGATAGACGCTGGTTCGTTCCCAACGGCTTGAGCTCCTCGAGAAGGTAACACCGTTATCAAATTCCATTTATAGGGTACTTTCGAATACCTGCCTGACTAGCTACTACCCTCAGTTTTGAAAAACTGTCACCAAACATAGTGTGTTCAGGCAGCAGCCCTTGAGAGCCAGAAAAAAATGTTAGGTCTAGCTTAATTACAACACAAGAAACTCATAGGGCTTGAATCTTTTCAACACTATTTCTTAATAGATTTACTTTGGCACGAATATCTTTTGAAAATAAAGGCAAGAATGATTTTATTTTTCTATCTGGAATAAAATTAGACAAGGGTTCGACACTCACATGTTTTCTCGTCAAAAATCCGCAAAAGAATGACCCTGAATAATATTTTAGAGCACGCCTGTCGCAATTCCGCCGGCAAGGCGGCGGTAGGCGCTAGTGTATTTTTAACAATGTACAATTGACTACAAATAACCCCATCAAGGATTCCAACTGAAATCTTAACGTTAATCGTTACCTTAAACGTCTAAACAAATAAATTCTGATATTAATTTGCTTACATCGAAGTAGGTACTCGCAAAAACTTGAATCCAATTAAGTTAAAAAAATGAATAGTTCACAATACCTATACATTATGAATCTTACTTATTAATTATACACATTATTCAATTTGTTCAAAGTTTATGAAACTAATTCGGCTACCAGTGGTACTTAACCCCAATACCACAGAATATCGTCCCTGTGGCGTTGCTAGCTAAGCTACACATGTGCGCTTAGGGGCGCTTGGGGACGAATGCACTCTACAGTGCACTTGTACTACCACTCTCACTCTATACTCTTCTAAGTATTCAATATATTGTACACATGCTCTATGATAAGCTGTTGGTATTCCAATAAATAAATAAACAATCAGTACGCAAGTGCCGTGAACATGAGTCCGTCTAGTAAGTGAATGCCTATATGAAATTCAATGCAAACTTCCAGACTAATGCTATAAATCCGAAAGCCTGTCTGTTACCATTTCACGACTAAGCCGCTGAGCAAATGTTGATGAAATTTGGTATCCAGATCGATAGCATCTTGGAGAAAGATTAAGGCTACTCTTTATCTCGGAAAAAGATTCGTTTCATGGTACGTTTAATTTATGGTATGTTTTATTTCAACCGCGTTGACTACGCGGGACCCAACTTTTATTCAATCCGCTTTTTTTTTTTTTTTAAATCACACTCAGACCCCCGCACTAAGATTCCCTGTGTCGCGGGAGGCATGGACACACACAATCACAACACACAAACAACCAAGACCCGGGACAAACACCTATACTCATCGCACAAATGTTTGCCCCTGCCGGGGTTCGAACCCAGGGTCCCGGAGACACAGAAGTCATGTCACTGACACTGACCACTGCGCCACGGCGAACGTCAAATATTGATAGCGGAGAAACGCCTACATGATAATTAGAGCATGGCATCTTGGGCAATTGCAATTGAGATTAAGATGACCAAAAATAAACTATCAAAGGCGCAATGTTCGAAAACGCCTGGATAATAGCCATCTAAGATATGATAAATTATCTTATCTCATCTTACCTGGCCCATATTAGGCATACGATCATAGTACATACTGACACCACTTCTCATTTTGTTCCTTAGAAAATATATCATGTATTTTAGGTATGTTGTTTTTGGGATCTTGCTTAAATCGTATTGTTATTGAGTTTTTTATTGAACCCTTAGTGACTACATAGCAAGGTTCACTTAAACATTTTGCAGGCATTCCTTATCATGGTTCTTTAACTGAAGCGAGTAAATAGAAGGTTTAAGAATCAAAAGTAATAGTGTGCGTTACGTAGGTACTTTACCGAATCACTAACATTTTTGGGTGTTTTTGGGGTGTCGTTAGCACCAATAGACAATCTAATCTATAGATTAAATTTGATTAGATTAGATTGCTTATTAACCTTATTACACTTACACGTTATATTATTAGATATGTCGTTTTACAGATATGAATAAATTAAATAGGGTATTGCTGTAAAAAAACTAGATATTAAATTAAAATCGATCCTTCCCCTCTCAACCGATTCTTAGTCTGTTCCTGATCTGCAGATGTTCTTCTTCTTCCTCTTCTCAGCAATTGGTCATCCACTGCTGGACATTTGCCTCCCCCATATAGGGGGGATTTGCCAATACTCGCCACGCTTGGCAGGCGGGTTGGCGAGCGCAGTATCATTTCTTATCCTCAGAAGGCGCTGCTGCCTACCTTCTGGTATGTGGTCCCTTAGCTGACTCTTACGGCACCCGCGGGCAGAGATGGGGGAGTACTATTCTAGGCCGGTACCACCACATCACTGATCTGCAGATGTTGGATCTAGTCATTTCAAACCTCACCGATAACCTTTGAACCCTTTGTACGGTTGATAACGCCATACTAACAGTTCTAGAATAAGTATATTATTTTATTTAAATTAAAATTTTATAAGGAACTGGCTCCGCTCTGCGGTTGTACCCACGTGGTAATGAAAAACGGTGATGATAGTGATGATGAAAATTAGCATTATCATAATTAGCCATACCATATATCATAATTAGCCATACCAAGCTTCATCGAAGTTGGTGTAGTCGTTTGAGCGAGAAGAGGTAACAAACATACACAAATACACACTTACAAAACAAAATTTCGCATTAGTAATATTAGTAAGTTCAGGGTATAAGCTATCTCCATACCAAGTTTCATCGAAATCGGGGTAGCCGGTTTAGCGCAAAGAGGTAACAAACATACACAAATACACTCTTACACACTTACACTCATACACAACAAACGTTCGCATTAATAATATTGGTAGGATGCTCTTATATTGAAAAATATCAATCAACACGATATTATATAAAACACTAATTATTTGAATTGTAAGAAAAATATTATGTTATTATATACACACAAGACAGTTACAATTAAGATTTATAATTTCAATATCATAATATTCGACATATATTTCAATAGTAGGTACATATTTCGTCGAGTATATTACAGTACCTATAGTATACTAGCTGACCCGGCCACGCGTTGCTGTGGCCATGTGGCGCCATCTATTAATTACTTACTCAACCCAGTCGAAAGGTATCCACATCTGTTAGAATCATTTGGAGTTAACAGATAATTGTGACTGTCAAATAATAACAGACAAATAATTAGCAATAAATTAAAATTGCGACTATAATTTGAGATTTAAACTATCCTATCTCTCAAGTTGGATCGAACTGCACATGGTGTGCGAATTTTATTATAATCGGTTAAGTGGTTTAGGAGTCCATTGAGGACAAACATTGTGACACGAGATTTATATATATTAAGATTACAGTACAAGTATAGTACATTTTATACGACTTTACACAAAGTTTCCACACTTGATATACAGGTATACGATTAGGATCTATCGGTGTTAGTAATCTTTGGTAATAGAGCAACGAATAAAACGAGACCACGATTTCGTGTGATCAATACTTAATTTGCATTTTATATAACAATTTTAGGAATGTGATGTTCAAGAACAAATCGTGAGTGTCAATCAATAGCTCAAATGTCAGACTCATCTTCATTGCACTCGGTTTTTTATCTCGATCCCATTATAAGCTGTGTGCGCACAATATTTTACTTACACTTAGTGATAAAAAACATAGTAAATTGTTATGATAAAACTTATAACCTAAAATCAATTATAAAAATATTACTTAAATGTCTAAGAAAATAGATAAGACCACCAAAGACTGCTAAAACAAATGACCACCTATATAATCTATAGTTGTCTTGCATTTTCGACAGCGTGACAATATAGTCATTTCTCAACACTCACATATCAACACTCTTTGTAATAGGAATGGTGAGATACTATAAGTTGGAAGTCAGAAGGGATGCCTTTATTCTAGTACTAGTGGCGCCCTGCGGTTTCACCTGCATGGATTATGGTTTTCCGCTACCTCAATTATCCCACGGGAACTATATTTGTTCCAGGATAAAAGTAGCCTATGTGTTAATCCAGGGTTTAAACTATCTCCATACCAAATTTATTCAAAACCGGTGTAGCCGTTTGAGCGTGAAGAGGTAACAAACATACACAAATACACACATACACAAACTTTCGCATTAATAATATTAGTAAGATATATTTTAAATTGCTACTAGGCCTTTTACACAATCGTCAAGTGCTGATGTGAGTAAATTTGTATGTTCCGAACAACTGTATTCGCGCGCGTCGTCGACTTGGATATTTTTACATGTTTTTTGATGAAATTCACAGATGCAGCGCTTAAGTGCAGTGTTAGTTCTTAAGTTTACTTACATTGTCGAATTGGTGAACAACTGTAATGACTCTGTAAATTAATTATAAAAACAAATCAATAAAATAAATAATTTTGTTTATTTCATTGGGTATGAACATGATAAACATTCGTCATATTCATTCATTTGTCATAACAAATAGTTCATTTTAAGTTTATGACTAAATGACAACATGAAATTGATAGCAAGCATTACTAATAGTCGATAGCAAACACGTTTTGTGAAACAAGCGGTCCTTAAATCTATAAATACATAGATTTAGCTAAGTTTTACATATAATATGCATATCTAAACGTGTTGACAATTCAATAATACTGAGAATACAATATTACAACATTACATATAATATTAAGCTATTATAGAATATTTAAACACAATTCATCAAATATTAATTATAATAATAATTCATTTATTTCAACTTTAAGTCATAGTATAAAATTACATTACATTAAAAATAAATGTACATACTTACATGTCAACACAAAATTATTAAACATATAAAATTTTACAATTTAGAAGGCACAACCCATTTGTTTATTAGTCAGTAGATGGACCATGCAGCAATGGTCCATGTACTGACAGTCAAACAGTCAGAATTGTGTTGGGGCTGGCTCGGACCCTGCGCACAAGGGATGTGCAGCGCTTGCGCATCGTCGTATAAAAGCAGCCGACGCGCGACTCAGCAAACATCCCCGATGCACTGCAGAACCGCGGCAGCCCCACCAGCACCCTACACAAAAAAATAATCCATCTACACCAATGTTGTAGGTAATCATCATATAACTACTTAAGCTATTCTTATAAAAGTCCAGACAATAATTTGTGCTTAATCTAATGAATTCAGAAATAATTGTAAGTTTTAAGTTTACCATCTAATTTATTTTTATATAATATTTTTTATTAAACTAAAATACCTTATTACAATACTACAGCTACTACAATAATATGTGAGTAATCCTCTAGATGTGGTCAGTCTATAGATAACTGAAATGCCTTAACCCACTACCAGTTGGCAGCGTACTCAGACTGCTGCAACATTGCCTGCATTGCCATGTTGAATTGCAATGATAATTTGTTGATTGTGCCAGCACTTTGGTCTCGCGTCGCATTGACCAAACTCTGATAAGTTCTCTGCAAAATCCGATGAGCTCTCGGTTCCCACGGGCCCAATGTCTCGACCCCAAATGGTTAAAATATGTAACTACTACCTAGGTTAGCATATTTTCGCCGCTTCAATGGCTCCGCCGAAATCGTAGAATAAAAATAAAAGTATAATAAAAAAATAAAAAATAGGATCCATCCAATATACATGGTATATAATTATTTATTTTACGTAAAAATGTGTACTCTTTTTGTAAAAAAAATTAGGATTCGCTTACCATCATCTCATGTTTTCATCTAAATAAAACATATTACCTATTATAAAACATATTAGATGATACATTTTAGAAAGTGCATAAGTAATACTTTAGATAATGAATTTATGTAGTGTGAGAAATTGGTGTAGCCGTTTGAGCGTGAAAGAGGAACAAACATACACACAAACTTTCGCCTGTATAATATTAGTAGGATAATGAATGATACATTTTAAATTAGTTGTATGACCTGATGATATTATTACCTCATGTGCTCGGCTAAAAGGCCGAAAATAGAGCTCTGTAAATATTAATAATTTACACATTTATTGTTGTGACCATATTTTACTCACAGCATAAATGAATTATTAATTACTCTTGCCCATTCGATTTAACCACATATTACATAGAAATTTCTATGAGGCGCTTGCTCTAAAGTGTTGAACCAGTAGCTACTGCAGTCATTAGGATTTCAGGTCTTTCTTACGGTCCATTCATATAGGGGCTGTTACTATAAACCCTGGTTGATAATGTTCCTTGACAGCACCATAGACTGGTGAACTATTTATTTTAGACTATTTATACTGCATTCTCATGCTGCAAAAGCTACATTAACTTCAAGTTCTTTTCGTTGGAAAACCCATAATATGTATCCATATATAAATAACCGTTTGTATTTATACATAATAACAAAAATAATTATTAAACTGACACACTCAAAACTATTTAAATATGAATAACTTACATCGTAACGACATTTTTATTGCTTAACCACAATCAAGCTCAAGTTTTAATTAAGTTGAAAAGTCAAATAATGTTTCATTAAATTTAAGACGTCGTTTCACAAACATACACAATGCATTGTATCTGATTGCATTTGCGGATTAGGACTAATTTCATCACTCAAATGCAATTGTGGATTAGGACTAATGTCAGCATTCAAATGCAATTGTACAACGCCTCGAGCACTATTTGTCTAGTGACATTAAAAAAATTTAAGAAGTAGACCTTTCAAATTGCATTGACATCTATCATAGATCCATTGCTCACGTGTTGCGTTGATGCACCTGGGGCCTAAGTCGACTATTCAATATGGGAGATCGGCTCACAATGGGCGATTTTTACAGTTTTAGTAGTCTGCTAGACGAACGCAGGTCACCAATATAGCCCAGCAGATTAGCAAGTTCAAGTGGCAGTGACAGAGCAGATAGCTCTTAGAAGTGATGGCCGTCGGGATCGAAAAGTTCTTGAATGGGGATCACGGAATGGCAAGCGCAGCATTAGACGGCCACCGACCAGGTGGACAGACGACCTGACTGAGATCGCAGGCAAGGGCTGGATGGGGGCCCCTTCAAACCGGTCCTTGTGAAAATGATGATGATGATAAGTAGTTTGCTATTTTAAATTTGTCCATATTGAAACAATTTTGATTCAATTTTAGATCTAGTAACGTAGCACGCCATTTATACTATCCACCTTGGCAATTTCGCTCAAAACCGACATAGGCTGAGCATAGGTTCAACTTATTCCGGCCGTTATAAACTTAGCAGACTGCAGATTTTTGACTTTGTCTTATTATCGAGTCACTGGACTGAATATATGTATGAAATTAGGAGTCTTGATACCCTGGGTCATTACACAGCAAAAATAAATATATTTGTTAAAGATAGGTAACAATAATTATTATTATTTGAGAGATTTCAGGGAGAAAATTGCATAGGTAATGTTAGTATTTTTAATCGAGTAAACAAATTGGTGGTATTGATATCATATTACGACAGGACAGGTTGTAAATAAACTAAAATAGTTTAAAATACTAAAGCCACTCGCACTAATTACGCTAAAATTTAGATTAGTAAAACTCCTTACGACAGATATATGAGTTTTGTTTGATTGCGGGTAGTTGTAGTGGGCAACCAATAATGTGACGATTTATTTTACCTCAAACTATCCGCATTTTGATTTAATGATCTAATATTAATGTTTATTTTACCGCAAAACTACCCGCATTTTGATTAAATGATCTAATATTAATGTTTATTTTACCGCAAAACTACCCGCCTTTTGATTAAATGATCTAATATTAATGTTTATTTTACCGCAAAACTACCCGCATTTTGATTAAATGATCTAATATTAATGTTTATTTTACCGCAAAACTACCCGCCTTTTGATTAAATGATCTAATATTAATGTTTATTTTACCGCAAAACTACCCGCATTTTGATTAAATGATCTAATATTAATGTTTATTTTACCGCAAAACTACCCGCCTTTTGATTAAATGATCTAATATTAATGTTTATTTTACCGCAAAACTACCCGCATTTTGATTAAATGATCTAATATTAATGTTGTTCTTCATAAGGGTATTAAATTACAAATCTACACCTTTGGAGCATGAATTTGAAGCGATCATAGCTCAGCGGTTGGAGCTGAGGGTGAGTTCTAGTGCCCACTTGGTTCGCTTCCCAAGTTATAGTTTGAAAATCTGTTCTCAAACACATTATCAACATTCTCCATGTACTGTGATTATGCCTTAATTCATGTTGTAGGCTTAAACTATTACACTATAATGTATAAAAGGATAAAAGCACAGTCAATATATTAAAACTGGCTACCGCCGATTCAGAGCTCATTGATAACTAGAATAACCAAATCGATTCGATAACGTATAAATTCCGCATTACACACTTCATGTCGAACTATTTAAAACATCTGTAAGACAATTTCGTTAATTCTTATTCTTATTCTTATTCGGACTGGGGGCGATAAGTCCTGCACTGACGTCCCGCTTGGGCTGTATTGTGCATTTCCCCCGCCAACTACCCTAACCATCCCAGCTCCTTTACATAGCGGAGCATGGCTTTAGGTTGTTGGCACAGCTGTTCCAGTTTTGAGCGAGTAGGTGGTTTTGCCTCCCTGGACTCACTTTCTTCCGAAAGTGATTTATATTTTACATCTTCATGTAATATGGTGCTGCGTCTTATGTCTTCTGTGGCTGTGCATTGCAAAAGAACATGTTCCACAGTTTCATTTTCCTGCATGCAGCCCCTGCACGGAGGGCTATCTGTTCCACCCGTTCTGCGCAGATGGTAGTTTAAGTTGCAGTGACCAGTGATTAAGCCTACGATAAGGCGTAGGTCCTGTCTCGTGAGCTTCATCAGCTTATTTGTTGTAGTTTTGTTCGAAAGTGGACACATGAGCTTTGCCTGCCTGCAGTCTGCTCTTTTGGTCTACAATTTTTGGTGTTCTTTATGCATATGCTGAACTAGTAAGTTTCTAGCTTCCATTGCCGTTGGTTTGCAGAACTCTGTCACATCATTGCCAATGTGTTTCTTGGCTCCCTCTTTTGCAAGGGCGTCTGCTTTTCTGTTGCCAGCGCATATGCCATGACTCTTTGTCCATTTTATTATGATTTTATATTTAGTTGACAGGCTCTGCAGCGCAGATAATAATTTCGTTAATTATAGAAGTATCCATTAGAATATGCCGTTACATTTACGAAAAATATGTATATTAAAAGATAATAAAAAGAAAATTAAAATGTATAGCAACATCGATACAAATCTATTGGTTGGTTATTGAACGTTCTGAATTCATGGGGATGATAACCTCTCAACTCACTATATAGAGATACGTACGGTATCTGATGAACTTATGTTGTCCTAGTATATTATTAAAAAATATTATTAAATATTGGTTCTGTATAAGAATTCGCGATTAAGATAGAATTTGGGGTATGCGGGTGAAAAATTCTTTACGAGCTATTCCCGCAAAGGAATTTTCAAGGTAATCTACAAAATAAAATAAATTTAATAACATTCAGGCGAGCCGTATCCGAGGAGTTCGATAACAAACACTGTGACACGAGATTTTTATACATTAGAAGATATT
This sequence comes from Apeira syringaria, assembly GCA_934044485.1. NCBI lineage: Eukaryota > Metazoa > Arthropoda > Insecta > Lepidoptera > Geometridae > Apeira > Apeira syringaria. The sequence goes on along the minus strand of OW203665.1, from coordinate 5,149,374 downwards.
AACAAAATGCCTTAGTGTAGTTCCTTAAAGCATCGGATAACTATCATATATATATCATAACTATCCATATCTCATCCAAGTTTAGTTACGGAAAAGCTAAATAGATAAAGTTTTCTTTGACGAAGTACTTCATCACTTCCTACAAGTTCCGGATTAAATGTAACGTGAAGGTGCTTCCTCCGATTGCTTCCTACACGCTTCCTATACAGATCTAAGCCATTCAATTTTGATAATTAAGATATATAGCCCATGAACGATGTTTACAAAGCAATTACGATGATACAGATCGTACAAATCGACCACGACCGCATCCTATAATTACGCGCACATAAAGGGTATGCGATAAAGTTTATACGTTATACGAGGTAAATCTACAGATTGAGTGATAGAAATTGCGAAATCTTAACTGATTCTATCTGATAACTGATTCTATGACAAAAAATAACAGTTTCATGTATTTTCGTTGTTTTTTTTCATACTGATCTAGCGTTTGACCGCTATCTCACTTGATTGTCAGTGACGATGTGGTCGAAGATGTTAAGATGTTATCACGTTAAACCTAGAATGCTCACTGGCTCTCAAGGACTGCTGCCTGAACACACTATGCGTTTGGTGACAGTTTTTCAAACTTGAGGGTGGTAGCTAGCCAGGCGGGTATTCGAAAGTACCCTATCACCATGCTGAGAATGTGATAGTGGTGTTAGCTTCACCAGAAGCTCAAGCTGTTGTTGGGGATTGAACCAGTATCCGTCAGTATTACAGGCTACTCTCCCCCACTGAGCTATCATCGCTACACCTTAGCTGAACGCTTAGACCTAGAATATTTACTGGCTCTGGTGACTCTGGTTCTTACAGGTGACAGTTTTTCAAACTTGAGGGTGGTAGCTAGCCAGGTGGGTACTCGAAAGTATCCTACCACCATGCTAGGGATATGATAACTGAGTTACCTTCATCGGAAGCTCAATCCGTTGGTGGGGATTGAACCAGCATCCATCATTTTTTCAGCCGATGCTCCCGCCACTGAGCTGTCATCGCTTCATGTACTGCTTGCTATTATTGTATTGAATCAAAAATCGATGAATGCTCATGCTGACATTATAATCACTTTTCAGTGATTGTGGTCTTGGTATCCTACAATCGCGATTCGCTCAGTTCAGGTCTCTCCTTACCTTAAAGTTTAAAAAACATTAGGAAATTCCAGATTTTTTTGTAACTAAGCATCTGCGTTTGATTTAAAGCAGATGCATTAATTGTTTGCGGTAAGACGTGATGTTTATAATTGCTGGAGGCTAATGAGCATAAGGAGGTTGATTTTTGAAATAGCCTTTGCTTATCCTTGACTATTACATCCGTGACTATCATACTTGATTGTAAATAGAGGTGATGTTTAGATGTATCAAGTTGTTCTAATATAATACAAATAATAATAATAAATAATAATAATAAATAGTGCCGTGGTGGTACCGGAATAGAATAGTACTCCCCCATCTCTTCCCGCGGGTGCCGTAAGAGTCGGCTAAGGGATAACGTACCAGGAGGTGGGCAGCAGCGCCTTCTGAGGATCGGAAATCATACTGCGCTCGCCAACCCGCCTGCCAAGCGTGGCGAGTATTGGCAAATCCCCCCTATATGGGGGAGGCATACGTCCAACAGTGGACGCACAAAGCTGAGAAAAGAATACAAATAAATTGTATTTTCTAGCTGAAGTAAGAGGTGTAAATATTTATGTACTTAGTGGAACGTGAGGTAGTCTTCAAGGCAGGTACCTGAGTGTATACCACTAAAGAAACAATTCTTGTACTTATTTCCAAGTAACCGTGGTGGTACCGGCCTAGAATAGTACTCCGCCACCTCCCCACCAGCACCTTCTGAGGATAAGATATTATACTGCACTCGCCAACCCGCATGCCAAGCGTGAGACTCCAAATCCCCCTTATATGGGGGAGGTGAATGTCCAGCAGTGGGCGTCCTATGGCTGAGATGAGATGATGATGATTTCCAAGCTATCTCGGAAACAACTACAGAGATTTGGATAAGAGTTTATACGCAAACGCCGATCTAATCTCGTTCATCCGAATACTTTCGTTTAACATGTTGATATACTGGCCGGTTGGCGCAGTTGGTAGCACTCTGCCTTCTGAGCCGCTGGTCCCGGGTTCTATTCCCGGACAGGTCAAACATTCGTGTGTATGAACATGTCTGTTTGACCTGTGTCTGGGTGTGTATATGTATATAAGTAAATATATAAGTATGTAAAAAAGTATATATTTTATTTATTTACATAATCCAACAGCGTCACATTAAACACGTATGTAGTAAATCTAAGCTTAAGTATGGCCAAAATAGGATTACACATATTACTAAAATTATATGACAAACGTTGTGTTTACAGTGCTCGTAAGTATAAAAACAAATAACCGTGTATGTTTTTGTGTCAGGTGAGGCTAGTAGAGTTTTCAGTGTATCAGTCATCAGGCTACTATAGTACAGGCTCTGCCTAGTTTGGGACCTGAAGACCTTGTGTGAATGTTGTCCCATATCTATATATATAAAAATGAAACCCGTTTTCCGTTGTCACGACATAACATGAAAACGGCTTGACCGATTTAGATAAAATTTGGTATAAAGATACATGGAACTTTGGAGAAGGACATAGGCTACTTTTTGTCCTGGAAGAAGTATGGTTCCCGTGGGATAACTGAGTCAGCGGGAAAAACGTAGTGCACGCGGGTGAAACCGCGGGGCGCAGCTAGTTATTATTATATTATTACTATACGCTGAATACGCGCGCGGCTAAAAAGATAAAGGACACATATCAAATTGGAAAGGTTAACATTATGTGCCACTTCCGTCCGTATAAGGTATCTTCTCAAACACCTGGACTCAGCAATCGCATGTCCTTTAAAAATATGATGTTTCGAAAGGAGCTTCTGGCAGTTATCGCTATACATTGCTGGTATTTAAATAACACAAGTTAACATTGGTCCGGTGTAAGCTACATTGGCCTTGACTTTTAAAACTGCCTCTTTGCTTCCGATGAACGACAAATAGACTTGTGACACGCTGTAGACATGCCAGCAATGTGGTGATGATGGATCGAAAAATTTTTTTTAAAAAAACCGAAAAGCCCGACGGCATCAATATCCATCTTTATTAAATTCATTGAAGAACTGAAAAGATACAAACAAGTTATTCACTTGAACATTTTATTTTGGTTTTAATTTTTTTTTTTTTTTTACACACAAGGTCTTCCGGACCCAAACTAGGCAGAGCCTGTACTATGGTAACCTGATGACTGTTATATACTGATATATACTTATATACATACTTATATATATACTTAAATACATATACACACCCAGACACAGGTCAAACAGACATGTTCATACACACAAATGTTTGACCTGTCCGGGAAATGAACCCGGGACCAGCGGCTCAGAAGGCAGAGTGCTACCAACTGCGCCAACCGGCCAGTCATCTTAGTTTCAATTATCTTAGTTGACAGTGTTCATGAAAGCAGTCTGCAGCACCCAAATAAATATACATACATACATACCCTCCTTTTTTCGCAGTCAGGTAAAAATATGCTTCAATTTGATATTAACGTTTAGCAATGTAGAAGTAACGTACAAACGATATAGCGTTTTAACTAGGCCCATTATGATGTGTACCGATACTGGTGTAATCGTGTACCAGTAACACAAAACATCGTAAGTGTAAGTGGTATTTGCCGTACTTATTGTAATAAATAAATAAATAAATCGTGTACCTGAAGGACGAATAACTATCGTGAAATTGTTCCTATCGTCTTCAACTCAACAATTGAATAACGGACACGTTGCGAAACAAACTATCAATTGGTGTCACAGTTGTTGTACTTGAATAACATTTTGCACAGTTCAATTGTTTCACGCTGTGATACGATTGCGTTACAGTTACGATAGTGATTCCTGCTGTGGTCTCCGATTTTACTGGCTGATAAATTGGGGTTGCCCGATGCTTGGCCATTGAATGTTTCCTTTATGTTTTAGAAAAAGTCAGTAGGGAACTCACAATGATTGGTAGCTTTCTTTTTAATTTTTTTGATGTTATATATTTTCTGCAATTCTTAAACTTTATTAAATAAAGCTTATCCAATGTCTAAAATAAAATTAATTATTATCATTAGATCATTAGAAATCGTGTCTTAATTAAAATAAAGTGGACAAAACCTTGAAATAATGTATGTCATGTTAAGATCTATTGTTTATATAGAAAAGCAATTATTTAAATACAGGAAATTGGAATTTGGAAATACTTACTATTTTTATAAATGCTCAACTTTCAATGATAGGATGTTTTATTTACTACAATTATGGCGAGAAGAAAACCTGGATGATTTTGGCACGAAAATCTTTACACCCTGGAATTACACAGACAGTTATTTTTTTTCCAAAAACTATACCTGTGTTACCTGTTGGACAACCAGGTGTTACAGAGAGGCAAAGATTAAATCTTTGTACACGCAGGTGAATCCGCAGGGTGCAGCTAATTATAAAATAACAATAGTACAGTTGCTGCAATTATACTTCTGCCATTTCCTAGCATATAAATATGTCTATATATCTAAATATGTAACAATTACCAGTGTTAGGAACGCCTTTAAAAAAAATGATAAGGTTGCGTTTGACCCCTGTCTCACCTGATGTTAAGTGTTGACGCGTTCTAAGATGGAGCACTCAAGCTTAGAAGGTACAATTGTTCATAAAAAAGGTATAAGACACGTCAATCGCTAATTTAATACTAATTATAGACTTCAGAGGTGGTGTGTGACACACCAACCAACACAACCAACATCATTCGTTAAAACGTGCTAGCGTGATAGGTACCTACTTACGTACCTATTACAGACCACCTTTAAAGTATAACACTCTCTGGTGATGCGTAATGCATATTTTGTGATGTCATCGGACTAAACCCAACATTCGAGTGCAGGATTCCAATAAATTTTGAAACCGAGTCATATAAAAGGAGTTCCTTTTCTACATCCTTTTAGGGTTTTGCCTAAGCTATTACAATCTCATATATTGACGTTAATAATAGACAATTATAGACGTTTTCAACTTTACACCTCCAACAGGACTTGCGTAAATAATTGGTGTAATAACATACAGTTTCATTATTAAAAGCATTAAACGGTTGCTTTATCAAAGTACGTTCATTTAAATGCAAATGTGTTATATGCAATTTAATGAAATATTTTTTATTTAAAATCTGTAATGATAAATTTAATTTTTAATAGATAATGGAAAATTACTTGTTTCACTAATAACAGTGCCGGTAACCAGTAATCACTTGTAGTTACACGAGTACTGAGAAACGCGGTAAAAATACAAAATAAAGTAGAGCTACCCGGGTTGGGCATGTGAAGAACTACTTTTCTTAGCGTTCCGTACTCAAAAATGTAAAAGAAACCCTTACCAGATCGCTTTTTGTCAAAGCCTGTCTGTCTATCTGTACGGAAAGATCTTTCTATCAACCTGTAAGCACCCACGAGCTTCTGTAATGTCATCGGCACCTGTTAAACCCTTAAGAAAAAAGTATTTATCACTATTATGAACTTGAACTCAGGCCAGAAAGGGACGAATCCTGATGCCACCTTAAAAAAAAATACTTATCTCATTTTTAGACATTTTAATTTACTGTCTTCTGGTATAACATTTTAATAATATTTTTTCAATTTCTGTTCAATCAGAAATAAATTTCATTAACTGTTTAACTCAAAATTGTCTAGAGCAGATTATCAGTAAATCTACTGCATTTACCCAGTATGAAGATCAGAACTTTTAATCATGAATTTTACTTAGGTACTATTTAGTTTTAAAATATGTATCTACAGTTTGGTAGAAGTGAATAAATGTTATATTACTTACTGTAGATACCATCCTTGTTAGCGTGACGGCAGATACCAATAAACATTATATGTAAATAAGATGAGTAAATCACAAAGTATTACTGGTTCGTGAAAGAGATCAGTCGTGTATCGTGAAGCAGCCGACCCTGGACGAGTCGCGGCAGACGAGTCTTCTATTACCGGTGTTATCTTCATGCGATCTCAGCAAGCGTAGGGCTCGTAAACAACATCAAAATACTAACCAGGATGCGGCATCGAACAACTCTGATTACATGCTAGTGTGTAATTGTATTTTAATTGACGGACGCTAGGCCTAGCACGAAATATATGGGTACAAATCAAAAGGCCTTTAATATAAAACGATTGAATTAAGCAACTAATTTTATGAATTAGGAGAGAAATGTGGCTTCATTGGGCATGGACCGCACAAATTAGGTTTCCGCACCTAATTTGCTTTTATTGATTTATTCGAAGAGGCAGTAGTGCAGCGCGTATAGTTCTCACTAAATATTTTTATAATTATGCAGAAATCCAACGATATGAGGCCAATCGTCAAATCCAACTCGGCTGGGCTGCGTTTTGGAAGCTCCGTGACGTCTTCTCGTTCATCATCATCATCATCATCTTCTCGTCCAAAATACCGCAATGATTGAAAACGCAATGATGATATACGAAACTGAAACGTGGTCTCTTACTATGGGCATTGTGAGTAGGCTCAAAGTCGCACAACGAGCTATGCAGAGGGCTATGCTCGGGCTTCTCTAAGGGATCGAATCAGAAATGAGGAGATCCGTAGAAGAATGAAAGTCACCGACATAGTCCAGCCTATTTGCAAGTTGAAGTGGCAGATGGCAGAGCACATAGCTCAAATCACTGATGGCCGTTAAGGTCGAAAATTATTCGAATGGAGACTACTGACTGGCAAGCGCACCATAGGATGGCCTCCGAAAAGGTGAACATGCGACGTGACTAAGATGTTTGGAAAACGCTGGATGGGGGCCGCTTCCAACTGGTCCTTGTAGAAATTAAAAGAAGGTTCTATGTCCAATTTGGACGTCTTATAGCTGAGATGATGATTATTATGAATGCCTTTATTTGCTTTCATAAAATGCACAAATAGCTCTCAAATGCGCAAAACTGGGTGTGCGTTTACTTCTAGATGTAAGTACTTGTACACATATAGTCAAGTTGTACGAGCTACCTTAAAGCTCTCCATAGCGCGTTGTGCGACTCTGAGCCTCTGAGATTCCTTGTGTGTTAATATAAATATCGTTCTGTATACTTTCTGTAAGCAATTTATGCAGGAAGGAGAGCGGTGCGAAGATAGACCTGGAATTATAAATCTCGAAAAGTTGACATGAAATAAAGTGTAGCATAATATCATTTTGATCAAATTACTTTTCAAAGTAACGCATGCTTTTATATGAAATTGCTTAGAATTTTCCATGTGCAATGACTTCAGCTGTGCTGTAGGATTCATTTAGTGTAACTTTGTAATGTCTATGGTCGATATCAGTTTAATATCCATGTTTTTAGGTTAGTCGTTCATGTTTGCGTACAAGGGTTACATTTTAAGGCATATCTAAAACTTTGTAGAATATACAGTCATTTACATCGAATTCACTTCAAGTAACCTTTTGCAATCGATATAAAGCTCAAGTTGCGTATGAAAAATGTAGAATGTGGTCGTAACTTATAAGGCCTGTCAAAAATAGTATCAAGTCAATGTGGCCATTACAGACAATGTTGCCTCCACCTTATATTGGAACTAATTTCGTCCCGCGGAACCGCCTGCAATTTTTTACTCGGTTGTCTCATTAAAAAAAATAATCGGTGAATCTCACTGTATCGATTGACACATTTACAATGTAAAACTTACGGTGGTTGCGGTATGAGGGGTAAAAAAACAAAAATGGTCGTTTACCATTAATTCTATGTTTCAAAAAAAGGATAAGTCAATTTAATAAAAACAAGCACCAGACTGGGCCTCGTGTCCTATCTTCTTTTTCTTTTTACCCGACTGCGAAATAAGGAGGGGTATGTTTTTTGTACGAGTTGTATTAGCTAAATACCTGTTAAATATCTTACTAGCCAGCCTTTCTTTGAGTGTATGAGATGATAAGTACCAACAAGTCTATTTACAATTTTCGTTATTAACTATTTATATGTCGAGACGCTTATAGAGCAAACCTCAACAATAGCACACATTTTCATCAATATTTGTAGAGCCTTTTTCTACAATATTTTGTTAAGTAAAACCTGTTCTTTTCAAAATAAAAATAAAGTAATTATGCTTAATATTTTAAAAATAACAAAACTAAACAAAAAAATCCTTATTGACACAAATGTGGTTCAAAAAAATAGTGCACCCAAAATCTCCCGAACTAGTGGGACTGTGTTTCAGGAGTCAATGACCTCTCTCAGAAATGACTTAAAATGAATAATGTTCAAAATTATATACTTGTGGCATAAAAGCTGCATAAACATATAATTTTAAACAGTTTTATTGTAATAAAATATAGTGGTACAACATGTTGACATGTGTGAAGCAAGTGTTGTGAGTGTGTATTTGTATGTGTATTGTATGTGTAAGTGTAACTAGGTATTCATCTTCAGCATCAACCTATTGTGGTCCAGTATCGAACATAGGCATGCTATTTATTATATACTTACAATAATAAGATTAACTCCCAGGTGAAAATATGAACAATAATGAAACCATATACTATATATTCAGCGCGAAGGTTGTCAAACCCTCGCATAACGCTGAGTAGGGACTCATTTCTGGCATTACGCAACACTACAAATAAAACTATTTAGCTTAGATAGGTTATTTTTATTTTTTTTCTTGGTCGAATCTTAATCTATATCTATCATTCTTAAATGTTGTTTCGTCTTCCCATAATGTTTTAAACTAATAAGTTAAATGTATGTATGACCTAAATATGTGTTTTTTCTTTTTGTTTTCTTTTGTTTTATATGTAGTGTTGTTTGTCAGAAATAAACAATTTTCTTTCTTTCTTTCTTCTATATATGTTTATTAAATTTTCGCTTTAAAATCAAATTAAATGTTTTTGGGGCTAGAGCCCAAAGAGTAAAAAACGTAACGCTGAATCAACAATACAATAGCGCAAACAAGTTAGAAACCGGTCTAATAAATTTCAAAAGTAACCATTCAACTGACAGAAAGACATATAATCGCTGCCTTCTGTAAATGCATGAGTAGGTATAAGACATTAAACATTCAATTCCTACGCAAAGTTATTCTATCGATCTAACTTATGAGGTCCAGTGACCGGTTTTAAGGCATCTGCGCACTTTTTTATGCCCCAAGTTATTAGTAAGGCACGACAGAACCGTGCGAGATATATGGACAATGTTATGTCGTTAGCGGCAAATACTTCTAGATACTAAGATTTTATGTTAAATTGAATGACATTGTATAATGTGGTCACATTTAGATATCGTCGTCGATGTTGAGGACCTATTCCGATTAAGTACAGGAATATTTAAGTGGGTATTATACAAAATGAATGCGGCCGTTAATTTTATGTCAAACTCATGTTAGCGTTTAAAAACAATTCAATATATAAATCAATAATGATGTTAATCTTTTGCTGATATATTTTAACTATGATGTTATTTTTCTACGGTTTGGAGTGAAGACCGTGGATTTAGGGCTTATTTGTTAACTTTAAAAAAAAAAATTTATTAACAGACTTTGAGGATTTTTTTTGATGATGAATGACGATGTGGTCTAAGATAGAATTATGCTATACCTTATAAGTTGACTAGCAAGGACTGCTACCTGAACACATTGTGTGTTTAGTGTCACTTATTATGTTATAGAATATATATCATATATAAGTGCCAAGTCGTATATATAAGATTTATATTCATAATATAGACTAAAAGGTTAGGAAACTTATTATGAAAAGGATATTAATGAGGTAATTTATTTCTAAAAGTAAATGTATTTTATTAATCGGTAAATGAAGCAATGGGTGCTCAGCTCTGCAGGTCAACGCTGGGAGAGTCGGCTGTCGAACTGTCGGACGCTGGTTCGATCTCCAGCAACGGCTTGAGCGTCCGGTGAAGGTAACACTGTTATCAAATAAAATTAGATTTTGTTTCTTCAATTATTTTCATTATTTATGAGTTTTCTAAGTACACACACATACACACACACACCCCTCACACATACACACACAGACTCATACACAAGACAACATGATGAAACTAGTTGATAATATTAGTTGCATAAACCACGTTATCTCTTATAACCACTACATTATTTAGGCAGTATTTCTGTAATTTAGACGTAACAGGCTTGGATCCCATGCCACAGGTTACGAGCATAGTTTGGGACCCAGGTAGACTAATTGTTAATGTATCATAAGCCTTATTTACTCAAACAAATGAATTTTGAATTTGAATAAGTAACGTAATTTTCAGTACAATAGGACGTCAAGGAGCTGAGTATTACCTTATTACTTTTAATATTATTACTTGACAAATAATAACAATAATACAATATAATTTTAACAGTTATTTTGTCAACCTTATATTAAACTCCCAAATGGGATTAATACCTCGTTGTCATGAAACTTCAGGATATTAGAAAAGCAAAATGTGTTTATTTGTAATGTAACAAACCGACTAGGACTCACGTGGTAAACACTGGAAAATTACTCTCCGACCAGTTTCGAACTTATTTGCAGTTCTTCATCTGGGAAAAATTAAATTAAAAATAAAATTTTCAGACTCAAAATGTGTTTATTTATAATTATTATTATTCACAAGAGTAATATTAAATTTTAGCACCTTGATCAGAGTACAATTGGTAAAGAGAAGAACGAACGAAAATTTCTAAAGCCCAGCAGGCACTAAAAAGGAATAAAGTTTGATTTCTAACATATATGCACATTTCGTGTAACTGCTTGGCCTTCTCATGTTAAATGGCAGAGAGTATAAAAACATGTAGCACCAAATTGAGTAAAATCAATATGCCAATTTTAATAAGATAATAAATAATACAGTGGTAAGCATTTTTGGCATGCTATTGATAATGTATGCCATTTTTGACGTGCCATTAATAATGTCATTTTTCTGACACTTATAAATATTCCATGTTTTTGTGTCACTGAATGCCAAAAGAGGAAACGGTGGTTTAGTATAGAGCTTTCAGTTTAAATTTCAACAAAATGACGGGAATAAATTCAACTGATTTTGCACTCGTTGCGCCCCGCGGTTTTACCCGCGTGGTGATGAAGTGATGATTGTAATGATGAAAATAAGCCTATGTGTTAATCCAGGGTATGAGCTATCTTTATCAATTTTCATCTAAATCGATCCAGCCAGGGCGCGAAAGCGTAATAAACATACATCCATACTCCTATATAACTTTCGCATTTAAAATATAAAATTTTTTTTTATTTATCAACATTCACACAAGGTCTTCAGGTCCCAAACTAGGCAGAGCCTGTACTGTGGTAACCTGATGACTGATATACATACTTATATACATATATACTTATATATATATACACACCCAGACACAGGTCAAACAAACATGTTCATACACACAAATGTTTGACCGGTCCGGAATCGAACCCGGGACCAGCGGCTCAGAAGGCAGAGTGCTACCAACTGCGTCAACCGGCCAGTCAATATTAGTAGGATCTTTAAATTCTGCCCGCGCCAATAATTTACGCATGAACAAGAACAAACTATAAAATAACTATATACTACCAACTAACTAAAACAACTAAATAAATGCACGCTTCACGCAAATAAAACATTGTAAGAAAGTATTTGTATAAGCACTTTTTGTAATGACAATCAAAATTTACAATAATTTGCCTATTCAATTAAAATTACCGGACGGAAACGAATACAAAAATGATTTGAAAACATGGTTGCTCGAAAATGTATAACACATATTTCTATAATGTATAACACTTTTTTTATTTTACTAATACTTACCCTTACACGCACCAGATAGCTTATGATACTGTTAAAATTGTAGCTAAGGCATATGGTTTTATCCATTTACTTCTATATTATGTACAATTAATTGGTTGCCTGTAAGAAATTGCCTAAAGCGATAAGGCCGCCAATTGTTTAACCAGTGTTTTATGTTTAAAAAAAAAAGTTTACATTTTATATTGTATTTTTTTTATATTTATTTTTTTAATAATTTATTTATTTATTTTATTTATTTATTTATTAACATTCACACAAGGTCTTCAGAGCCCAAACTAGGCAGAGCCTGTACTATGGTAACCTGATGACTGATATATATATACATATACACACCCAGACACAGGTCAAACAGACATGTTCATACACACAAATGTTTGACCAGTTCGGGAATCGAACCCGGTATTGTATTGGTTATGTATTTGGTGTTCAATAAAGAGTTTTTGATTGATTGATTGATTAATTATAGTCTATTCTATTCAGATGCCAAGCCTACTTGCTACGGTTATACATTCATACATGAGTCTGTTTGTTTGTACGTTTACACAGGAGATTTATGCAGAAATCCAGGCGAGAACAAAAGCGCAAGTGCCTACTTATGAAACAAAATTATTTCGCTATAAGTAAAATTATTCGAACGATAATTTGATTTGATTTTGAATGACGAGTATTTTAATTTATTGCACGATATTTTGACAGGTCAAGGTTAAGCGTGGATGAATCGAAAGAAGTCTGTCGCGATCGTAGCATGTGGAAGGTTATGGTCTCTGCCTACTCCTACGGAAAAGAGGTGCGAGACACGTATGTTTGTAAAAACAAATAAATTACCCTGTAAAAAAGTAGGTTATAATGATAACTCTTCCAAAAGTCTAAGCTGCTACCATCGTTGAATCATGCGGTTCGAATATTTTAAATAGTATAAAATAAAGTCAACGCCACTTCACACTTTCCACCGATTTCAAAAAAGGAAGAGTTTCTTAATTTTACTTTGTATTTATGTGTCTCAAAACTTTTTTCAAGGTGAACAGATTTTCATGTTTCTCGTGCCTTAAATAAGTTTTTATCATCGTAGATTCATCCGTGATAATGCGTATTAAATTAACTACATCGATGATCTCATTTTTTCTAGATAATTTGTGAAATTGTTCCAGGGATGTGTAGACGAAGTCGTTTTCCATAGGTTTCTAGTTAAACGTAATTAAAATACATACAATACAATACACTTTATTGACACAAAATTACAGAAATTACAAAAATAATATTTACAATAAGTAATGTTCAATAGGCGGTCTTATCGCTAAGACATCTCTTCCAGACAACCTTTGGAAGGAGAATAATTTAATAATAGATAATCTCGGTGGGTGGTGTGTCATATAAAATATTTAATAGAATTTACGGATAGTGAAAGGGTCGCTCACGCTATATTCACTAATCATTGTGTAATTCTAACTCTTTCATTTAGGATCTCCTGCAAACATTTGAAATTTCTTTCTTCGTGTAATTTTTTATTACACCGTTAAAATATTTTTACAGTGTAATAAAAAAAAAATATTTTTCAATCAGAATTAACTTTCATGAACTGATTACTGTGGTATTTTCTTAAAGTTTATTAGACATGTAGAAGTTTAAACAAAATAAGCTGAACTCGAAATTCGTTATTTAGTAAATGGTCAAGCCGTAAAGAAAGTTAGCATAGGTCGGTTAGAAAACCGACCTATGCTAACTTTCTGTGGTGACCGAAGTTCTGCACACAAAGAGCATACATTGGAGCGTGCTGTGTCGGCGGCGGCGTGCCGAAGCGAAGCGAGCGTCTATCCGCTCGCTTCGCTTCGGCACGCCGCCGCTCTCTGTGCAGAACTTCGGTCACCACATTTCTTTAGGGCTTTCTTAGGTACCATAAAAGCTAGGTCTAGCGCGATTTCACTTAACATCAGGTGAGACAGTTGTTAACCGCAAACTTATAATAGTAAAAAAAGAAAAAAAAAAAAAAGATTTATCTTTCACGAAAGCGAATAACTACTTATTCGTTACACCTATGTTTACTATAAATATATTTTATTAGTTATAATTTATGTTTTATTAGTATAAAAATCATTGTTTTGTTCACGCAAAATCCAATACGAATACTGAAGCTGTTTAAAATACGCATGTGTTGCAGACAAGTCCTGATATTAAAATAAACTAATTTATTCTAAGACTCGTCTAGAAACCTTAAATGTTACATTGATATCATTAAACGCTCGATCATACTCGTAATTAGGAAAAAACCAATTCAAATACAGAATAGATCTGTAAAAAAAACAAAGATATATATAGATCAGACTGTCTATAAAAAGTTGACAAACATACGTGATATACCACAAGGTGACACCTGAGGATTGTCGCTTTGATTGATTGCGTTATAATATCAATAGGTTGAAAAAATCTTCTTAGAAGTACTCCACATGTATAAGTTGATCGGAATTATACTGTAATAACTTTGTAGTGAGTTCCGCTTCGCCTATATTATGACAGATTGATTGAATACACCGACCGTTCGTTAAAAATGTTATCCTCAAAAAATATTATTTGAAAACCCTTTCTAATTTTGTTTCTAATTTCTAAATATTATATTGGTATTTTTTTATTTTTTTTATGTATTTTAGGATCTACAAACAGTACAAAAACTTACAATTAGGTGCGAAGAATATATGTATAAGTATAGGTAGTTAATGTACCAACAGCGTAGACCACAGATTGATAAACTTAAAAAATCAAAAACTTAAAAATAGAACCCTATAATATTAGACATATTAACATGTTAACATAGATTTTTGCACAGGTATCCAATTTAGATTATTACCAATAACATACAAAACTAAGTTTATAAAATGTACACAGCTTCATCAGGAGACGATCTATTTAAATCAACTTTAACTATTTAAGTAATATAAAGGTCTTATATTCGTATCTGTCCGATAAAAATAGACCTTACAATAAAGAAAATATACAATAAATCTTTTCGTTCTTATTTTATCGAACTATTCCACAGCATCCGATTTACATTTAAAATATCAAATTCCTTGCAGTATACTATTTTTTTTTATCTAATCTCATACTAAAGTATAAAGATAAAAAATAAAAAACTGAACTTAAATGACAGTCTTTTCAGACGAAATATCGAATTAAATTTAAAAAATTAACATTTCGATACAGCTCTTCTATTACAACTGTATCGAAATGTTAACTTTTTTACCATTAAGATACAACTTTAGCTGGACCAATGAGGTTGTAATGCAGTTTTATTACATTATAGTTTATGGATGCGGCGAAACACGTATGCGCGACCAACAAATGGATTTTGCCGCTAAACGAATTATTACAAACATATCAAATACAACAAAAAAATATAAATACCTCTTAAATACCTACTATCCTGTTTGTGTACTATAGCGCAATAAATGAATACTGTACATTAACACATAAATGCAAGTTTTTACTTCTGCCGGCACTCCCGGAGTACAACCCGTTTTTTTAATACAATACTGTATGTATGTACTTATTACATTTAATTTATATCAGAAAACATTTTTTTTATGGGGTGTAAAATTTTCCAAAAAAGCACGAGACTACCGAAGAGAAATCATTGTAATGTTTTTAGAAGAGTATTAAATTAGTGTTAGCTTTTTAGAAACTTGTAATTGTTGTATATTAAAAACTTAATTACAAACCGCCTTCGGGACATATCGTTAAATTAAAAACGATTAATAGCTAGCACCTAAGGTTACTAGTTTTCCTGGGCCCTGACATTATAACCAGTATAACTCTGATTAATTGACAATCTGGTGTTGAATTAATAATTTGAAGCATGAATCTCGTTAACATTTTAACATTTTATTAAGATTAATATCTCAATTATTGAAAACCGCACGTGCTTAAAATTTTGGTATGTGTCGCTTTTACATAAGTTCGCTATGAAAACATGGAATTACACATAACACTTATTTATTTGATTTGTGGTAGCGAAACTTGATGGCGAGATTTTCCCTTGTAATTCCATTTATAAAGCAAATAGTTTTTCTTGATTTACAAAACCGCATATATATCTATGTGTATAAAAAAATATTTGTAAATGTTTATACATGGAACCTTTGGAATGGAATATATAGAAAAAACAAACTTAATATAATATCGCGATTTCAAATAAGACATTTCAATTAATAATTGAATTCTAAAACAAAACTAACCATCATTCTAAAATTTTTCATTCAAACCGTTTGCTGTTAAACGCTTAAAAAAATTGAAACGATATCTCAGCGGTGGGAGCATCGGCTGTCAAACTGACGGACGCTGGTTCGATCGAAGAGCGCACAAAAAAATATTTTTAATTCGGAAACAATAATATTCCATTATATATATGTAGTATCCGGCTTTACTCACATTTATAGTCGAAGTTTCGACCTAGGTTTCGAGCATGTCCTATGCTCATCCTCAGGTGAGTTTACGCTGCCAGATCGCGGCGACCATAGATCGCCGAGTAAATAAATATTATAATATGTATATAATAATAAATACACAAACATACAAGACCCTAGAACAAACATCTATGCTCATCACAGAAATGTTTGCCCCAGCCGGGGTGTGAACCCGGGATCGTGGTTTGAAAGTCAGTTTCTCTAATCACTGAGCCACGGCGAGGGTCGATCACATGTTTTTCACTTCAACAGAGTGAAATAACGATTATGGCATTGTGGTTTATGAGAAGTCTGAACCGACTAGGTGATGAAACTCCGTCGCTAGTCATCTGAGTGCTCACACCTTTTATAAACATATCAGTTTTCACGCAGCCTGTTCACCTCTGTTGTCCTTAATTTCGTTTTAAATAGAATATTACCAAAAAATGGAACCGAATTCAACACTCAAAATTGGGAAATAACTTTTTGAACTCGGTACCATGATCGTTCAAAAGTAACTATTATCAAAATATTGTGCGCATGGTACCGACTTCGACAAGTTATTTCACACTTTTGAGTGATGAAGTCAGGTCCATTTTTCGGTAATATTTTTCACCATTTTCAGACCTTCTGTGCCCAATCTTTGCAGTTCATGGGAATGATTGTCATTGTGTTTGTTCACCGATTTCTTCACCCTCAATAAGAAAATCATCCAGATAGACGTAACACTATTCAGTTATTGGAGTTTAACTCAAAAACTGCTTGACCGATTTTGATGAAACTAAAAACTAAATGTGACCGCACCAGCTTTCAAATAAAAAAATAATCATCAAAATCGGTTCACCCAGTTGAAAATTTTGAGGTAACAAACAAAAAAAAATACAGTCGAATTGAATCCACCTCCTTTTTTGATCTCTGTTAAAAATAGCTAATCTCTTTTCACAATAGCAACTGTTTCTCAAACCCAATCAGAATTCGCTGCACCTGTTCGATCGAATTACTGGAACTTCCATATTATTACAGATTGAATTTTAGTATGCTCTTCAAATCGTTCCAGTGTGTTACGTATTGCTGCAATGCTTGATGAGAATGTATCGCGTTGATTTCCAATTTATACTGCCTGCAATGTTTCCACAGAATCGTGAGTAAAAGACGAAGACGTGAGAAGGCTTCGCATCACGAGGTGTTGCAGTGGTTTTGGATAAATTAATATAAGAATTACGAGTAATATTTATTTACTAAGCTTACTAACTACAAACTGATAAAGGCTTATTAGGTTGCTCATATATTTAAAAAAATGTCAATAAAAATGCTTTTAATACAGTCTAAACGACCATTACAATTTGATAAATATTGAAGTTATTCGTTATTAGTTTTATTGCAAAAACCGTCAGCTGGGATTCCGTGACTCTTTTTACAATTTATCTCCAATTGTATTCCGAAGATTACTGCGATGAATTGCTATGCTGGTGCAACTAGTCGCATCGCGAATAAAGGCACTGGGTTTGCGTGCTAAGTCCTAGACAACGTCATCACTTAACATCAGGTGAGACAGTTGTCAAACGCAAACTTATAATATGTAAAAAAAAAAAAACTTTGGTTACAAAGGTATATATTTCACCTATTTTGTGAGCAGGCTTGATCCATATGATAGCATCCGATCTAAAATTAACGCTTAACTTCAGGTGGGATAGTGGTGAAACGCCAGCATAATCTCGATAAATATATTTATTTATTTGAACCCCAACATAATGTACACTGATACAGGAAACTAAAAAAATGCTATAATATAACATATGCTACGTGTCACTATAATTATAGGGGATGACAGCTTGCATACAAAAGTGAGCGACCAGTATCTAGCTATTGATGGCCACTGCCACAATGTGGAATAACATTCAAAAGGTTGGCTATCAATTTACAATACAACGAGAATAAAATATATAGTCTACTTTTTTAAGTTTCACGACTCTCACTTGATGGTCAGCGACGATGTGGTCAAAGATATAATCATGCTAGACATATAAAGTCCGGCTCTCAAGAACTGCTGCCTGAAGACACTATGTGCTTGATGACAGTTTATCAAACTTGAGGGTGGTAGCTCCAGGCGGGTATTCGAAAGTCAAGCAGGTACTTCAAAATGTCCTGCCAACATGCAGCGTACTAAGTAATTGAACCAATTAATAATGTATCAGCACATTGAATCGAACCGACGCTAATAATATAAAACTAATTTTGGCAAAATAACTTTAAACTAATAGATACTATATATTATTAAATTAAAGTCACATCAAAAACGTTGATTGCTAAAAGATATATGGTCTAATTTATTTGATGTTCGACCCAAATGTATTAATGATCTATTGCCGATGAGATTTATTGTTATGATTAGATCGAGAAATGATTTGCTAATTAGATGATCTGATTAATTATCCATTTGCCCTTGAATAGTCCAAACAATGAGGAAGGATAAGTCGGTTGATCGTGATATCGAACAAAAAGTACGAAAACGGGTGAAACCACTTTTTGTATTAACAACTTCAAAAACATAACAAGCAGCTTTATGTACTCACGTGAAATGATCGAGGTTAATGACCTCGATACCTCATGCCGCTTACAATGTAGAAAACTTGTTATAATATTTACATTTAAAAATAGAAATACAATAAATGGTTTACAGACTGTTTGTCTTTATAAAGGTAAGTAAGTGATTAAAATACTGTTTCAAAATACAGTGCTGCAATAAAGAGTTTTAGAGTACCTACTTAAATTGAGCGTTTATTTTCCTGGAAAAAAATGTAGATTTTATTAATAGAAGCGTAAAATCAATTGAAATATATGCTTAAAATAACCATATTTATTTTTTCAGAGTTCGTACGCAAAGGGTAAAAACGGGACCTGCGCTGTCCGTTCGTCTGTCTGTATGTCTGGCACCAGGCTCATTAATCGTAATAGTTATAAAGTTAAAATTTTCACAGATGATGTATTTCTGTTGCCGCTATAACCACAAATACTAAAATAAAACATTTTATTCCTCAAAAATTTACAGTAAACTTTAGTTGTTATTTATATAGTCAGTGAAAATGTGGTCCAAGATGTGACCACGCCAGACCTAGAATGTTTACTGGCTCTCGAGGACTGCTGCCTGAACACACTATGTGTTTTGGTAACAGATTTTCAAACTAGCTAGCCGCCCGGCTAGCTCGTACTTAAAAGCCACCATGCTGAGAATTTGATAACGGCCTTACCTTCACCGAAAGCTGAAGTCATTGGTGAGGATCGGAACCAGCGTCGGTCAGTTTTACAGCCGACGCTCCCACCGTAAAGCTATCATCAAAACCTTTAAATGCACCAAACAGCGAATCGTTATCGTAGGTCACATTTGCATTTTCAACAGTTTCTTAAATAGCTATTCATATCCAGATATAAATCGCGCGTTTAACAATAAGAACATCGCAAACAAAATACATCCATTCCGTGAAAATTTCTTAATATTAATGCGGGTGAATCGGCGAACAAATATCATAAACATGGTCCAAAATAATAAACTGCAATAGTGGTTTATCGTTTAAATCTAAAATGGTAAACAGTAGCAGATAAATGAGAATTACCTGAGTGCATACCAACCAGGTATGCGCTATAATAGGTCACGATTTAGGTTACCAGTTTCAACACTGATGCGCTGAGATCTCGTTAAATCTGGTGTAAAACCCTAATCCGTGTGTCGAAATTGTACGCCAATCTTGGACGCATCTACAATGTTGCAACTACGCATGTAGATTACTGTACCTCATAAATACTTTGGGCAAATTATAATTCACTTCTGAGTGTAAACTTATAAGTATAACATCGACAGGAGCAACAGAAGTTTAAACACAAGAATCGCTTGAAGCAAAGTTTGTCTTTGATTGTTTGATTTTCTCTGCATTGGAACTAGTAGTATTGGGCTGAGTACCAGTCGAAGTTACCTGGTAAGTGCACTAATGTGTGGTAACGCTGAGATCATGGCGTAAGGCCTATTGGCGCGCTAACCAGGTAACTTCCACATGTGTCTTAATGCTATTTCTTCCTTAGAGATTCCAGCGGGAGTACGTTGAATCAGCACATTTTGGGTGTCAGCTAACTACTTCTTTTATGGGGGATCTTATTGGTTAATAACTTGTGAGGGGTGTATCCGCGTGTTCATCTAACAAGTAGCTAGTCAAACCAGGGATGGACATGCAGTGGCTGGGTAAGAGGGACCACCACCAAGGTAGATTGCCACCAGACATGTATCTCTCTCTCGCTGCGCTCTGGCATATTAGAAATATGACGCCTAATAACTATGTTTGACAATATCTCTTTCTTCCTCCGGTCACAATGAAAATAGTTATGAAATAAGATAATTCCCACAATCATTTTCACCTATTTATTTATAAATAGCGTGGGTGGACCGCTATTTATAAATAAATAGGTGAAACGCTACGCTAACGGCTTCGCACGGGTATAAAATTTCAAAACTAAAAATGATATATATCCCTAATTTTTTTCAAAATATAATACGTGTAATATAACTTAAGTCACTAGGGATAGTGTAGCTTCCGAAGAGTAAAAGATTTGTTCAAATCGGTTCAGTAGTTTCGGAGCCATATTCAATGCAAACAAACAAACAACAAAAACAAATATTTCCTCTTTATAATATTATTATAGATATTACTATAATTGTAGCTATGCAGTTGTTGTGCCGCGACACGCGTTTTGGTCAAAGAGTAACACTACTGCTAAATGTACGATTACCTGCCAGTTCTTAAAGCATTGGCAGCAAAAAGTATTTATTTTGTGAGATATGGTGTTTCCGTATATTTTAAGAAGTCAATATGACAAATTTTCATCAGAACGTTTGGTTAAATAAAAATCATACATTTCGAAAACGTTCTCTAACTACACATGTTAGGTCTAAGGCGTCTGCTTCTCCATCTGATTGATATTTTAAGAGTGTTCTTGTGGATTCAAATTGATACTTCCCACATCTGTACTAGTACTAATATGAATGCATCTTAGAATAAAAAAAAACGCCAACCCTGGACTATTCGAAACACTAACAAGCTGTTCGATACAGAACGCCAAATTGTTTTAGTTATTCACCTGTTCACAGCACAATGCGTACAAAATTTGCTGATCTTTACGCCATAATCATCGACTAACAATCTGTAAGCCTTCATTATTGGCCGTTAACAAGATATCGCTATTTACACCCGAAGAGTAGGCCAAAGCTTGTTTCCAAACAGACAAGAGAATAAATAGCAGCACATACTTATTACTAAAGATATTGAAGGAATCTTAATTTTGCTGAGGTTATAGTGGTTGTTGTAAATATCTGTAATGTTTCTATACAAGATAATTGTAGCTTGTTTAGTGTTTAGTAAAATTGGTTACGCAACTGGAATCTTGTTCCCAAAACTATAATACGAATTACGACACGTTCTTCATTATAGTATTATGATTACATTTTGAATAAAACTAGGTTTTGCGCAGAGCTTGGACTTTTGAAATGCTTGATAACAACAATCAGCTTACAGAACGTTAACGTAGTGCTTCTAGCTGTAAAAGATTGAATAATGACAGCCGCCGATAGCCCAGGGATAAGTTCGTAGCTACCAGAAATACTAGGTATGAAGTATGTAGTTTGAGCTAACGGTCAATAGGAAAATATGCAGTTATTTCAGAAATAGGTTCGCGATTCGCGTGCAATGAAAATATTCAAAAACGTTGTGATATTGGTGCAAGATGCACTATGCCACAATCAATTTGTATTCAACCCGCAAATTGTTACCTACGCGACTTGCCTTTAACATTATTTGTAACCATCAGCTTACGGAATGTCTATTACCCAAAATAAACCCCTTTATTCCTTATGAGAAGTAAATACTTCGTACACATACACGAATGCATGGAGTAACTGCGAATTTTCAATAACTTTGTAACTGCTAAATATAAATATACCTCAAAATGAATATACCAAAATGTGTTCATACAGTATTAGATTCGTTAACAAAAACAAAATAGCGCAAGAGTTATTTTACCTTAGGACTATATTATTATATCAAAAATGAGGAGATGCATAGAAGAGTGCATGTCACCTACATAAACAAGCGAATTCGGGAGCTCAATTGGAATTAGGTACGGCACATATCATGTTAGATCTCCAAGCGACTGGCGAAGGACGTAGGACGTCCACTGATAGAGTGGACGTCTGTCCATGATCATATAATTGGACAAATACAAAATGACTGTCTTCACGTCAAGAGTGAATAGATGTCTTCTAGTCGAAGTCCATCGTCGACCGCATCATAACTTAACACCAGGTGAGAATAATAGTAAAAAAGGTAAGGTCACTTCCAATCGGCCCTTGTGGAAATCAAAGGGAAAGGCATAATAATATGTATGACCAGAAGTGGACGTGATTTGGCTGAAATGATGATGATGGCTGAGATTACGCTAAGGTCATTTTTTATAAGGTTAGCGGTTGACGAAAATAATGCGAAAAGTACGAACCATAAATCAAAACAAAATCTGCGTTCTCGATAATAGCATCTTATCCTGTCAGTAGGTTGTCCAGTGTCATTAGTTTTTATATTTGAGCAGACCGACAAAAAGTCATGTACATAATGACGTGTTTATCAACAATCTAATGTGAGTATTTCAATGACTTCATCCTCTAAAGGGCACTTTTAAATAGCAGTTACGTGCTTAATGACATCTCCATTGAGGGCTACTTTATCAAGCCACGGTAAACGATAGTGGGCGGCCGCCACAGTCTTGTATTCAAATATTCAGAACATTGAATGGGAGGCGATGAATACTTGTCAAATTTGCATACAATATATTATAAGATCTAAATAGATCATACAGGAACTTTTGCCACGCATAGGCTTCTTGTAAAAGTTGTGAGGCGTGGTTTAATTTGAATAAATACCGAATTTGATGCCAAGGTCTTTTTATATTACATCTCATATTTATTATACCTTCACGTCAATCTTGCTCATCACTTAAATGATAAGGGTCATAGAATTAGGATGGTTCTATATTTTTTTTTAATATTATATAGATCTAGCATTTGACCACTATCTCACTTGATGGTCAGTGCTAGTCACGCTAGATCTAGAATGCTCACTGGCTCTCAAGGACTGCCAGGACACCAAACACATAGTCTGTTCAGGCAGCAGCCTGAACACACTTTGTGTTTGGTGACATTTTTTCAAACTTGAGGGTGGTAGCTAGCCAGGCGGGTATTCGAACGTACCCTACCACCATGCTGAGAATTTGATAACGGTGTTACCTTCACCGGAAGCTCAAGCTGTTGTTGGGGATCGAACCAGTGTCCGTCAGTTTGACAGGCGATCTATATAATCAATCTATATCCCTCAATAACACCGTTTCCCTGTGTAGACACAGACTCCCCGTATTATCCACCCGATATAATAGTGACTTGATTCCGAAAAAGTATATTGTGGTTGCCGCGATCTGGCAGCGTAAACTCACCTAAGGATGAGCATAGGACATGCTCGAAACCTAGGTCGAAACTTCGACTATAAACGTGAGTAAAGCCGGATACCATCAATATAATAATGTGTCAAACTCACGAGAATTTCCAATCAAAAATTATATTGTCATTTATTTTAAATGAAGTTTGAAATATAATTTATTTTAGACCATAGCTCAGATCAAATAGATCTTGATCCTAACAACTAAGTAGAGTTATTTAGGTATACAATGTTACTGTTCGCCAGATCTTCACAACTACGATTATCTGTGTTGTGGGGACCAGTTTGATACAAAGTCAGGTGTTCATTAGAATTAGCATTAGAAACAGTGTTTAGTGGGTATCTATAGTAATGATATAGGTATACAATTACATTAGTATTCTGACATTGGAAACTGAATTCAAAAATCTAAATATAATTGTATTTTACTTTACGGATACAAAAGCAGATGCGATTTACGTTGGATTACGCAATTTTATGACTTGGAGTTACGTATACAACTAGCTATATAAAGAATCGATTATACGAGTATGAATAACAAGGGCTATTATAATATAATAACGATGAAACAGACACCATTAATCAGCAGTAGGAACTTGCTTATCATTTATCCATATCAAATACAATAAAACATCTGTACCCAATCATCTTGACATGCGAAATGTATACCTATATGAAATTCAATACAATGGATGTCGCAAGATCTCCAAACATAGAAAAGCCACGGCCAAATGCCATCAAGATAGCTTTCAATATATTATTTGTAGACGTATGAAGCTAAGGCGGTCTTTAAATCGAATATCGAATATGAACCATGCATGTAGGTACTGTCGCCTTCATAAGTGCAGAAGCATTAAATTTGGCGATTTGTACACTTTTTTATCCTAGATTAATAGTCCAGGATTTTACACGCGTAAATATATTGTCTGTAGAATTATCAAGCTACGGCAGTTTTTAAATCAAATATCGTGTGAGAACCATTTACATAATATCGTTTATCATATCTCATACTGCAATATTATAGATTAAAAAATCAAAAACAGAACTTATGACAGTCTTTACAGACAATATATCGAAATAAATTTCAAAAGTTAACATTTCGATACAGCCCGTTATATGACAACTGTATCGAAACGTTAATTTTTGTCCATTAAGATGGAGGAAGTTTTTCTACATCTAGTGGACGCGGCGCAACACGCATGCGCGAGTAGCAATTGGTAAGGCCGTAACGTTTGTTAATCTTATGACGTGCGCTCTGAAATCAGCTCAGCTGAAAATCTCATTAGCCACCGATACAAAATATTCCCATACCATATGTGGCCCAAATATTTTTTAACGGACTTATGCTGTTTTACCAGCACTTAACTACTTAACAGATCCGCCGGGCGAGGGTTGAGTACGGAAGGTAGGTACTCAGTCGAATTGTGCGGGCGCATGGCATGCGCTGAAGGCGCCTCGCCGCAAGAAGAGGAGTAGGCGACTAGCTCAAAAGCAACCGCTGAGAGCCAGCGGTGCGACACCAGAGTGAGCATTCTAGGTCTAGAGTGATAACATTTTTTTTTTAAAATTTATTTAAGGATCTTCAAACAGTACATAACAAAAAATTACAATTGAATGCGAAAAATATAAGTATAGGTAGTTGATGTACCAACAGCGAAGACCACAGATTAATAACAATAAATAATTACATAAAGTCTAACAGAACAAACCAGAATTTGTTTACGCTTTAGTTTACCTATGTCTATGTATGTTAATTATTGTAAATAAATACAATATGTCCTTAAAGTAAGTTAGAAAGGAAGCTTAATCACT
The DNA here is from genome assembly GCA_934044485.1 of Apeira syringaria. Taxonomy (NCBI): domain Eukaryota; kingdom Metazoa; phylum Arthropoda; class Insecta; order Lepidoptera; family Geometridae; genus Apeira; species Apeira syringaria. The sequence goes on along the minus strand of OW203665.1, from coordinate 5,123,731 downwards.
TTGACTACTAATGTTAATAGATTTTATCAAAAGCAGCGAATAGGTACTAAAAGAAAATAATTAAATTGAACCACATCGTCACTGACCATCAAGTGAGATAGTGGTCAAACGCTAGATCTATATAGTATAAAAAAACATTAGTACGATCCTCCGCTTGGGCCGTCTCCAGGATAGGATTTTTAAAAAAAAATTACAACATTAACATAAGGTCTTCAGGTCCCAAACTAGGCAGAGCCTGTACTGTACATACTTATATATTTACTTATATACATTTACACACCCAGACACAGGTCAAACAGACATGTTCATACACACAAATGTTTGACCTGTCCGGGAATCGAACCCGGGACCAGCGGATCAGAAGGCAGAGTGCTACTAACTGCGCCAACCGGCATAACGGATTGATTAAAACTGTACACGTAATCTCTGCTTCGAGTGCTTCGTTTCGATATATGATTTCCTGAAAAGAAATTGTCCTTTTTCTCGAATCTGACGCTTACCTAATACGATTTGTTCATATAAATAGCACTCTATTTTATTACTAAACATTTGAATGGAGAATAAAACTAACAGTTCACCAAATCACACCGTTATTACGATACATTGCAATATAACGATACCGTTAAGATCTCTCACGCGTTGTTTTAATCGATATAGTAATCGAGTGTTGTAAGCGTAATTCGGCGACTCTAAATAGTGCCAATGTTTCTTGTTTTCTGATGATCGTTTTTGCTTCGGTCACTGGAAATGTTAAGTCGGAACGGTAGTAATCCTTTCATATTGCAATTGCAATTTGAATAAGTACCACAACTTATTTGTTAATTGTTATTCTGGATATTGTAACATTCCTTGCAATATATAAATTGTGAAACTTAACGAGAGCATCGCAAGACGCCTTAATGTTTTAACATTTTACCTAATATTAGTTTCTCGGTAAATCTCAGTTCTCACGCGATTATATAATTAGGAGTTTCATAGGCAAACATCTATAAGTAGAACTCTTCACATCAGCTAGAAAGTTTTATACCTTAGATTTTATACCTGGCAAAACCGTTATAAAAAAATTTACATATTAAAGGAGTGTTCAATATCCTTTTAAATACAGTGTTAGCCCTTTATAACGGCGTTTATTATAACGAAAAACCCTGTATAACGTAGAAATTAGATCAATTTGGTTAGTTTGCCACTAAACGCATACATTAATTTACTCTTTATAACGCAACAGCCATTCTCTATTACGAAGAAATATCTTCATATTTAGACGTCAACAATATATTTAACAGTGTAATTGTTTTTATAATCAGCTTACAAAACTAAGGTACTTACTTGGCAGTTTACTGCCAGTAAAAGAAAAGCGTTATATGTCAACCTAGCGTTAGGCAATAGCTTTTGACTGTCAGATGTATGAATTGGGTACTTATTGCTGCAGCATTGAACGAGAAAGCCAAAATCGCAACTACACTTGCACACGAAAAAGAAAAATGGGTTAAGATAGGTTAGCTGATCTTGCTTCCAACATAAAATTGTGTTTGGCGATACAACGAATGGCGGCGCTTATGTGCTAAGCAATCTAACGTTTTTGATGCAGTATCGCTTTCCGAACACAGAAAAATAAATAACCCAGGGTGAAACTTTAGCTTTAGGTTAAGTTGAATTTTCCGCTGTTGATTCGAAATTAATTATTTGAATGTAATGACTTGATATGGCAGATTCCTATCGTAAACGATATTTACAATCCTTAAATGATAATTTCATTAATAAAATTGATGATATTTATTAGGTGGAGTCAATGTTTTAATAATAATGTAGGGGCAATCCCTACAATGCTCGCTTTTGGATACGACCCAGTGGAGAGATGACATGAACTTGTGCATTTCAATGGAAGAGGCATATGATCATCAGTGCTCCATGCACTGATGATCATACAATTACGTATTATATTTTTTATTCTTTTTTGTATCGTCTTCGTCTGAAGTAAGGTTGGCATCATAAAATTGAACATTGCATAAGTAATCTCGGTGAATTATGTGGCCATGGAAAGGTCGAAAGGAAGACCACGGATTGAAAATTTCAGCTTAGTACGCTCACTGACATTGTGGACGAACGACCTTGCTTAGATCGCAAGAGGAGGTTGGTAGCGGCCCGCATCCATTCTCGTCTGATCTGGTCTGGATTGGTTAATGAGAGAGACGTTAGTCCAGCAGTAAACATCCTAGGGCTGAGGTGATGATGATGACCGTTGATAAATCATTAATTAAAGTCACTTAAAGCTATACCAAACTTTACAAGTGACACCACTATTCAAAATGTAATAGTCAATTATTAAATAATAGATGACTCCAGCGACCTTTTGCTACTTATTCGTCGTATAGGTACAGTCGACTATTTACGTCGCATATTTTCTGTATTTTTTTTTATTGTAGGCAAAAAGTAACCACAATCTAAATGAGATTGTGTTTCTCAAGACACTCTATATTAATAAATACCGTCTTACTGCAAAAAATAAACAATACACTATAGCTCAGATGAAAATGATGATTATAGATAGATAGATATACACTGTATTGAACACAGTATACAAAAGTAATAATTAACAAAACAATTTTAAAATGACTGTAACAACAGGCGGTCTTATCGCTGTCAGCGATCTCTTCCAGACAACCTTTGGATGGAGAGGAAAATACTGACGGATGGCGGCGTCCATAAATTTAAGTTTTAAATGACACTGTACATCAATTACTGTGCTATAAAATCGTATTAGTATAATATAAATATAATTAACTATAAAATACAGGTATATATTCAAATATATATATATATATTAATACATAATTATATTCTACAAATAAATTACTAAATACTAATACAACGATAAAATATATATATAAACTATATAATAGTATAATAAAAATTTGGTTGTCTGTAAAGTCGGTTTACGGACGATAGATTTCCGTGATAACGTCATAATCATTTATGACTTTGACTTTGACTTTGACTTTGACTTCGACTTCGACTTCGACTTCGACTTCGACTTCGACTTCGACTTCGACTTTGACTTGTGACTTGTGACTTTGACTTTGACTTTGACTTTGATTATTTTATGAAATACAAAACTCAGGTGGAACGTTACTATTTTTCATGAGTGTTGCTGGTATTCATCAATTTATAAAACGTTATCACGTCAAAAACAAAATAATAATAAACATGATATTTTAAACATGAATAGCAAATACTAGGTAGAAGAAAATCACAGGTTTTTTCAGTACGATAGATACAAGGCTTTGACACGTTCTTTGAAAATTGACAGTGATTGCGCACTTCTTATATTCGGATGGCAAGGCATTCCACAGCATGACTGCTTGAACAGTGAATGATTTGTTATAAAATGACATATTTGGCGGTATATTGAACCGAAGCGCTGGTAGTTTAGCGGGGGAAGCGTCGGCTGTCTAACTGACGGACACTGGCTTGATCTCCGACAACGGATTGAGCTGCCGGTGTAGGTAACACCGTTATCAAATTCTCAGCATGTTGGTTGGTTACTTTCGAGTACCCGCCTAGCTAGCTACCACCCTCAAGTTTTAAAACTCTCACCATCTAGGTCGTAATAACATCTTTGACTAAATCGTCACTGACTATCAAGTGAGATAGTGGTCAAACACTAGATCTATACAGTGTAAAAAAAACTTTGGAGTCAATGAAGAATCCAATGTTCAACGTGAGTAGCACAAACGTTACACCAAGATGCCACTTAGCTCATTGTGCAACTTTGTGGCAACTCGTAGCAACTCATGAGGCCCTTAGTGAAGAAAGTGACATACTTGACATAATAATCAATACCCATAGTGTAAGAACGTTTGAATAAAATGTTATAAACGCCAAGATGACTTGATCTTTTATAATTCTCATATTAACTTGTAGTCTCTAAGAATAAGTGACACGATAAAAAAGATAAAGGTCAGATAAGACTGGACGTGAATTCAGTAGGTGTCAAAATGATTGACTGACTCCGTAGGCGAGCGCCAAAAGGTTCCACTCGTTACATCTGCTGGATAATAAACATTGAATCAGACATCATGTAATTTTATTAATGCAAATGATTACGTGTGTGAGGCTGTCACACGGCGCGTGTGTAGGGCTAGTCAGTGTGTTTGGTGCGAGATCTTCTAATGAGGGATAATAATTTGCCTATTCAATAATCAAAAAATTAAGAGAATGTTCAATTCGGTTGCATATTTTCTTTTCTATATTTGATAACTCAGAACACAATTAATTATAAAATGAATTGAATTATTTTTATATTTAAAAAGGTATTACTTCAAATTGGTATTTTCTAAAGAAAATGTGCTACGGGTACGTATTTAAATGTCTATTTTGATAGTTTGAACAATTAAAATTATATAAACGTTAAAAAATAGTATTTTAAGAAAACTACTTATGGATAATCGTAGATACCTATTATCACTTCAAACCATAACATCAAAACATATTAATCAATAATTGAAAAAGGAGGAGGGTGGCATTCGATTGTAGTTTTCAATGTTTGTTAGCTCAAAGCTCTGTTTTTCAAAATACTTCTTTTGAATTTTATATTATTATATATAATAAATAAAATATAATATATATAAATATATATATATAAATATATATTCATGTATATTATATTACTTAAAGTTTTACCAAAATCGAAAGTCAGTTGTGCCATTCAGGTAGTCGCCTCGTCCTCTCCTAGTGGCACAGCGCCGTCAACCGAAACACCCTAGCTTGAAGTTTTTTGTATTACTCTGGATCTGATGCTTGCAATAAATGATTTTTATTTAATTTATATAATTATTTATAACCTAAGGTGTATCTATAACTGTTTTTGCTTGTTGCATAATTGTGCTGCAGAAATAACGAGAATAAGAGCCATTAAAGCTTCAATCTTTATGTGCTGAATACATAAAGCCTTGTTGTAAGCCTTTGTAAATGTATAACCTGCTCTAATCACCATAGCACTAAATGCGTTTTACTTACCGCTAACAACTGTCATTAGGAAAATCTAGCACACACGTCAATTTGCAGCAAATGTAATTTGCTGAACCACCAGCGTGTCAAGTACAAAGGAAAGGTCTCAGGTATTAATCTGACTTCTATATCCTAATTCGAGAAGTCAAGCTTTTAATTCTTGCTTAATGATTTCTCTAAAGGATAATATTATTTTTTTTACTAACTGCGCCACGCGATTGTTCCGGCGTGGTCTACTGTTTTCCCGCTACCTCAATTAGTTTACGGGAACTATACTTTTTCGGTGTAAAAAGCGTATGTATTATTCCAAGGTATAAGCTATCTTTCTTCTAAATTTCATGCAAATTTGTTCAGCCATTTCTCCGTGAAGGAGTATCAAAGATAAAAGATAAACGATGAATGTCTTACAAATTTTTTACATACATTATCTTACAACGTTTTTTTTAAACATCTTTTTTAGTATTTTCAATATACTAATGTAAATGGTAGTCAATTCGTGCCTTTAATTAGAATTTTATGTAGATGTAACATTTAATTACATGAAACTGCCATGATGTTAATAATATTTGTTGATGAAACAAATGCCTCAAAAAATGCACCATATTAAAAGAATAAGTCAAATAAATATATATCTAACTAACCTTGCAATAACCTTGCATCATTATAGTGTGTTTACAAACATGATGCACTTATATGAAAAGATTCACTTCTAGTATAAGATTTACGATTTAACATTCACCTTGAAACGGTCTCACGTTCCTCTTGGGACGAGTGTGTAGTGTATGCGTAAGGCAATAAACTGGTTCTATAATTATAGCGGAGTGTACAGAGTAGAGATTTTATTAGAGCTAACACTAAACAGTTTACCTATTACTAGCTGCGCCCCGCGGTGTCACCCGCGTGATTACGGTTTTCCCGCTATCCCAAATATGTCACGCAACATGGTTATTTCACATTTCTTCTTGTCCATGTTCATTTTAAGGCCCACCCTTTGGGAAACTCTGTTGAGGCCTTCGAGCATCCTGCTGAGGTCTTCCATCGATTCTGCCATGACCACAATATCGTCGGCAAACCGAAGGTGAGTGATGTACTCGCTGTTGATGTTGATGCCGAATCCTTGCCATTCCAAGAGTTTGAAGGCGTCTTCCAATGCGGCAGTGAACAGTTTCGGAGAGATACTCCCTGCCTCACGCCTCTTTGCAATGGAATCGCCTTCGAAATTTGCTCTTTTACTCGGACCGACATGGAGGCGTTATTGTACGAACACTTCAACACTTTGATATACCGATGGTCAATACGGCACCGCTGGAGAGGCTCTAGCACCGCGCACGTCTCGATCAAATCAAAGGCTTTCTTATAGTCCACAAACGCTAAACATAAGGGCAAGTTATACTCTTTGCTCTTCTGTATAACTTGCCGCAGCGTATGGATGTGGTCTATGGTGCTGTAGCCTTTTCGGAAACCGGCTTGTTCGGGAGGCTGGAAGTCCATCAAGCCTACGTTCAAGACGATTCGCGATGACTCTTGAAAACAGCTTGTAAACATGGCTCAGAAGCGAAATGGGTCTGTAGTTCTTAAGCAATGTGTTGTCACCCTTCATAAAGAACAACACCACTACGCGTCTGTTCCATGCTTCCGGCGTTGACCCTTCAAGGAGAACGGAATGAAAGAGCTTCTGGAGGACTTTCAGTAGCCGACCCGCTTTCAGAAGCTCTGATGTGATTCTGTCGTCACCCGGCGTCGTTGTTCTTGTTGTTCTTAAGCTCCTTCGGTAAAAAGTCTCTCTGATGTCTTTGGTAGAAAGTCTTCTGTCTTCTGTCTTTTTTCTTGGAGTCAAAAAACTAAAAACATCTGTCACGTTTTTGTGTCATTGATCACTTTTCCCATTTAATAAAAAATATCAGTATTTACTTTATGTGCCTGTTGACTCGCATGCGAATTACTACATTTATGAATTTATCCATATCTCATAAGAACTTAGCATTTTTGCATACTTATATATATATATATTATATATATATATATATATATATATAATAATATATATAATAATATATATATATATTCACAAAGCCTTCCAACTGGTACGATCCCGAAACACTTATTTCACTTCATCCACGATCATCAGACTTTTCAAACAAGAGCGTCACTTAATGAGTCGTTTTAGGAGTACTCTTGAACTGAATTTCTTAGAACTTCCTCAATCTGATTTTGGAACATCCGCCTAGGCCTTCCTCTTTCAACAGTACCATTCACTTCACCCTTGTTTACCTGCTTAGTCAATCTCCTTTCGTTTATCCACTCTACATGTGCAAACCATCTTTACGTACTTTTATAAACCTTAGTCACGATTTCTTCGTTTACACCACAAAATTCCCTTATCACACTATTCTTTACCCTGTCACTCAGTTTCACTCCAATCATACTTCCCAGAGCTCTCAATTCAACTACACTATTCTGCTTCCATGCTTTTTTCTGCCACACCCAACTTTTACTACCGTACATTGGTGTTGGTACCATGCTATGTTGGTTTTAAGATTTTATGGTAGGTATGAAATACCTACCATAAAATGTTAAAAATATATAAAAAAATAGAAAAAAAAAAAACATAATTAAGTTATTGTTGAATCACACTAATTAAATTTAATATAACTCAATTAGTTACATACTTATGGGTTATATTGTTAACTCTTTGTATTTCTTGCCTTTATCTAGCAACATAACTCTGTTGTTATGTAAAAACATGATAATTTAATACAGTATGATCTTATCCTATCATTTGCCTTTTATGGTACACATGACGAGAAGTCAACAAACGCAGACTAGGAAGTGAGTTGATCTCAAAAGCACGATTGAGCCGGTTTGTTGTTACGAAGATTTAAATGTTAAAAACTGTGACATTTTCCCTTTATTAACACACCTTGTCTCATGCCCGTTTTAAATGTAACAATATTAATTTATTAAAATGTCAATTACTATTTTAATTATTATTAATTCAGAAAGAGTATGCTCTTTCTGAATTAATAATAATTAAATTCCTTTACATTCCCTTTTTTACTGTGAAAATATATTATAAGACCTTTCCCTCAACTAATTTGTTTTAATTAGCGCAGTTAAGTTGTCAAACTAAATGGTCATCAGAAAGGTACAAATTATGTCCGTTTTTAGAACAACATGAGGAAAAGTTATTATTTATTGAGCGTTTTTTTACTAAACTGCTTGCAATCAGTAGCGGAACGGAAAATGCAGGCCAAAAAAGATTTTGAAATAGATACTTTTTCCTCTGTCTCCTGGATTTATAATAATAATAATAACAACACATGCAATTAATCATCATTAAAATTAAACAAGACCGGTACACAGCTACTATATATATCTCATATTCATTTCCTAAGCCATTTAGATGAAACGGCATATGCTGCGCGAAGGTTGGCGTGCGCTAAGTTATGACATACTAAAATGGGGTCCGAGATGTAGCGAGTTAAATGTCAAATTATAGTTAATTAAAACTGCATCATGGAAGTATTTAAAAAGTAATGTGTAAGTGCAATTTTGACTTAGCATTCAAAACTTAAATCATATACAATAACTTTTCGGCATGAATCTATATGTAATCTGTCATCTGAAATACAGTTTAATTACTAGTTCAGATGTCAACGGATCCTACGTAAACAAATCAAGATCATACATTATGGTGTATGCCTATTATATTACTTATTAATTAGTCCGTAAAATGTGTGTGAATTTGTTAGCTATGTTCTGAAAGTTATTGTCAATAAGTATATTTCATTCATTTATTCATTCATTCAAGCAAGAGTGAGACAATCATATAAGTTAAATCGAACCATTTAGTTTTACAATAGGTACGCTACAAGCTATTGGTTTCTTTTGGAAGAAACCGATTCCAAACATTTTATACAACATTTAATATTTTATACTGTTTTTACGGGTATAACATGGCACTTACGCGTAGAAACAGTATGAAGTAATTATGAACGTAAGTTTTAATAATACAAAAATTTGATATATTTTCTTAATATATATTTGATACATAACTAAGGCATTAAAATCTTGACATAACATTTTAAAATATTGACTGCAGTTTATTGCGTTCAGTTCAGTAGGTGTGTATATATTTTCAATCATATACCTACTGATATTTTTTACATTATAAATGTAACTTACATTTATAATAATATTACAGATTATAAAATGAAATAGAAGCGACTAAGTATCTATGATGATTTTAAGACAACTGTAAATTATACCATTATTAAACAATGGGAAAATTATGCCGTTAAAGTATCCTTAAAATTAATGTATAAAATATTACTGTTCCATTTACAAAAATAAACTTTACCATCTGAAACTATGAATGACAAGGGCGATGTCAGAACAAGGTAATGGTTGGCATTTATCTTGTATTTATTACATATATCCTACGTTTACCGCTGTCACTGTGACAATGCCCTCGTTTAAAATGGCACATCACTGTGGCAGGCGGACACTCAGAGAATCATGTACCTGCCAAAAAGGAGCTTACTTGAAGAGTTGTTTAAGGACGTCCGTGAAGACTAATTATTTTGTGTATATTTAAAGTAAATGCTCAAAAGTTGTTGACGAGACGTACAGCGTTCACTGTTACTTGTTTAAAATAACAACAAAGTAAATATCACAACTTAATTAATAATTTGCATAATTACGTTCTGAACTCTGAATTGATGATGAATTTTCGTCAAGGCGTTTACACATTAAAGTGATGAGACTCCTGGAATCTCGTACATTCACTTTGTCACTTTATCACTCCTTTTCTTTTGAGTTATTAGCATGGGCGCCGCCGGGATTGCTTTCGAGGGTGCATCTGCATTTACACATAATACTACACACCATGTGTGAATGGACTATGTATGTGTATGTGTACTATGGAACATGTACGGTTTTAACTTTTGAACGATATCCCTACCGTCAAAAACATTCATTTCTACGGCGACGAGCGCGAGTCTACTGAACTTACTGACAAGGTGATGAACAAATTTGGATAGCCACCTAGTCGCATTCAGTTTTATTTCAAACAGTAACTTAATAAAAGAAAAATCTGTGTATTTTCTTTCTGAAAGGCATCAGGGTACAAGGGTTGCACTTGCACCCCGCAAGTGCACCCCCTTGCACCCTGATGCTGGCGCCGATGGCTAGAGGTATGATGATCACACTAGGCTTTTTATTTAAGGCAATGCACAACGCACTAAGCCTGTTAAAGTCTCGTCTTGAATGTCAGTTGCCCTTTATCGTCTAATTATTATGTTATACGATAATTGATTTGAAATAATGTAGAACAATAAATATTTCAATTAGACTTAAGATGTCAATTTCATAAAAATGTTCTATTTTGAGCCATGTTTTGTGTACACAAAAAATCTTTTCTATTTGATAAATTAATCTCACTGAACAGAAGAAAACTAGTCAACAAATTAAAAATGTGTTAATTCTTGTCCCAGATCTTAAAAAATATGAACGATAGCTCACTCGATTCGGAATAACTAGAAAAAGGTATCTTGAGCATTTACAACAAATAAATACAATGGTTACAAAATTTTAAAAAGCGGATATAGTTTTTAGTTACTAGCTAATGAAAAATACTAATGATTAATATTTAAATTGTATTTGTTTAAAACAATTTACCAAAGAATGGAACAGGAATTTCACGAGTTATTTCACACTTTGAGTGTTGAAGTCCGTTCCATTTTTTTTAACGCTTTTCAGAGACCTTTGCTACTCACGAGATCAATTGTCATTGTCTATGTTCACCGATTTCTTCACCCGCAATTAGGAAGTCGAACAAGTCAACGTAACACTTTTCAGTCATTGAAGTGTAACTCAAAAACCATTTGACCGATTTTGATGAAATTTAAATGAGACCACAGGATGCATCCGCTTTCTAATAACAAAAAGTATCATTAAAATCAGTTCACCCAGTCGAAATGTCTGAGAAAACAAAAATAAAAAAACATACGGGTCGAATTGAGAACTCCCTCCATTCTCAATTCGAGCCGTTGGTTTCTTTTTTGTGACATTTCGACTTATTTTAATCTCTTATTTTTTTTAATCAGTTATTAAAATTTTTCATTACTTTTCTATTAGACTATACTATTAGATACGAGTTAGGTCTTCCTAATATTGTCATTTAAGCAGACTTTAGATCGAGTGACTCTACGAAACCCTTGACAAATCGATGTGGTAACGCTACATTCTTCTCATTCGCTCAATGTATTGCATTCACCGCTTGATTGGAATTGAAATGAGTTATACCTTTGACGTGAATTCATTAGAGAGTTCAGAACGTAATTATGCAAACGTGTTGATTAAATTAATTAAGTGGTGATGTTTACTTTGTTGTTGTTATAAAATAGTAACAGTGCAAGCTAGTTTTTGCTGTTTCAAAACATATTACGAGCTTAGTGAAATAGAAAATGAGACACTTTAGCTTTGATTTTTATCCCGGGTATTCTGTGTTTGTGTTCTGTGATTGTGTATAACCATGCCTCCCGCGACACAGGGATCCTAGGGCGGGGATTTAAATGTTTAAAAAATTATAAGAATTTGTTTTATATAATAAAATATTTTTTTCTTTTTTTTGTATCGTCATATTATACAGGTTATGCATTTTTGTTAATTACAATTTGGCAGAATTATGTTCATATAATCTTGACACTTCTAGTCCCTGGCTTTTTTATTATGGTGTTTTAAATCATTTCAGATTTGCATCGTTTAATGTATATACGAGAAATTTCCAAACGTTCAATTATAACTTGCTTCTAATGAATATTACTCATCGGTTGGTGTACACAGAGAACACACCTTATTATTATTTTCTGATTTACGAGCGAGCCAAGGCGCAGTTATTTTCAAGTTACGCATTCGAACGTTCTGGTAAATCTCTGTTGGTTTAGCTGTCAATGAAAGCGCTTTATTGCAAATTGGCTGTATTGGTGTTGGTATTACGTGTTAGTTGTAAGAAGTCAACAAATGTAGGCAAGAAAATACAGTGCAACTGTTTTTTTTATTAAGAACATACACTCCACAGACTCGAAACCGTGTCATTATTTTTAAATACCTAGGTACTTTTATATACAGGGTTACCCAGAATTGGTGGATAATCCTGCATGTTCATGTGCAGGAGGAGAAGTGGAGTCCCACACCCAATCCCACACCCAATATACAGTCGTGGTCAACTAATTAGGGACAATCTCTAGTTAAGCCAAATTGTGAATTATTTTTTTATTTTCCAACGAGTCTTAACAATATTCCATATCTTTTACATGTAAGTGTAATTAGTCATTTATGTGCGCGATTATACAAACAATAACAACTTCTTAAATATTAAACCTCTTTACAGTATAGCTGATAAATTATCATAGTGCTATTTGTTCGAAGAATGCTGGCTGGCCATTTAATTAGGGACACTGAGGTATTGCGTTCTAATTTCAAAATTGGAATTTTAATATTTTTTTGTTTCTTTTCTTATTGTTTCGTGGACGTTTTGGCGGCAACCCAGATTTTTTATTTTAAGTTTTTATAATTATTTTGAAGAAAAATGGGCAAAAATAAAAGTTGCGATCCAACACTACGAAAAATTATCATGAAGTTTGTCGAGCGTGGTTGGTCATACCGAAGGATAGCACAACATTTAAATTGTTCAAAAACTATGGTATGCAATGCAGTGCAACATTTCAAGCGCTATAACACAGCTTTAAATGTGTCCAGAACAAAAAGATCGAGAAAAACGACTCCGCAAGAAGATAGAATGATAACCAGGTTAGCTAAGAAAGATCCGTTTCTAGGCTCTATTTTAATGAAACACGAAGTGTTTGGGGCAAACGAAAGAGCCGGTGTATCTGCGAGGACCGTTCGACGACGTTTTGTAGAAGCAGGGTTGTTCGGAAGAGTGGCTCGCAAAGTACCGTTGTTGAAGAAAGAACATAGAAATGCTCGTTTGGCGTTTGCACGTAAATATGGACATTGGACCTACGCCCAATGGCAACATGTACTTTTCTCTGATGAGACCAAGGTTAATTTGATTTCTTCAGATGGAAGGCAATATGTACGGCGTCCTGTAAAAGCGGAAATGAATCCAAGATTCACAAAAAAACAGGTGAAACATGGCGGTGGAAACATTAAAATGTGGGGTTCATTTTATGGACGTGGAGTGGGACCTGTGAGGAAAGTTCAGGGTAACTTAGACCAACATCAATACAAGGCAATATTGGAAGAAACTATGCTTCCCTATGCTGAGGAGCATCTCCCTATTATATGGACGTTTCAGCAGGATAACGACCCGTAACATACCGCCCATTCAGTCAAGTCGTTTCTTACCAGTCAGTCTGTATCGGTGCTAGATTGGCCAGCAAATAGCCCGGACCTCAACCCAATTGAGCACCTTTGGCACGAAATCAAGAAAAAAGTTGCCACTTATCGTAATACAAATTTGGATTAACTTCATGAAGCTTTTTGTGAGGCATGGGTAAACATTCCTGTGAAAACATGTCAGAAACTGATAATGTCTATGCCACATCGGTGTCAAGCGGTAATTACTAACAAAGGTTTTGCTACTGGGTACTGATTTTACACGTAATAAAATAGAGCTGTTAAAGATATTATAACACTGCAGATTATAAGTTTTGTTTAACTGTATTTTTCATTATACTTTACTGTCCTTAATTAAATGTCCACTACAGAATTGTACCTTAATATTTAATACATGTTTAATGTTTGATATCAAATACTTTTTCTATTTATTTAATCTTTTATTTACAGCCATTTATAGCATAATAATCGGACCACATTATGCAAATAATAGGTGCTGAGAAATCAATAGGGTTTTATATTTATATGTACATAACCGGTTATAGCCCTTCACTATCTTGAATGTCCCTAATTAGTTGACCACGACTGTATATAAAACAGAAGACATTTTACATACATAATGGAATATAGCATACAATAAAATATATTATTATTACCCGATGCTTAATATTAATGCATAATTATTATTTTCAATGTCATTTGCGTATGTATCCAGAGCAGACCGATGTCTGCACCACGCGGATACAGCTAGTAAAACATAAATTTTGAACTGGTAAAATGCTTTTATTTCGCCCCCTTACAATGACAAGGCACATGTACCACAGACTACAGATTATATAGCATACATGCAATTTATGGGCGCGTTCACTAATTCATAGTCCTAACAGTTTTGACAGATGCAAGAAGGAAAACGGCTTTCTCAATATGTCTGTTTAATAAGTATGTCTAAAATATTTTTCGTCTTAAATATACATATCAGATTAACGAACTCACGTTTTCGCCTTTTACAAGGTACTTTGAATTGTCAATCACAAACTTCACAGTAACGAGGCAGTTTCTCAAATTATAGCTAATTATGTAATGGTTCAGGCTAAAACTAAAAATATATTTGTCACAGATTAAAACTTGAACGTTGAGTAACGTTACTTTCGGTAATTGACATCGTGTTATGTTGATTCAAATTTAACAAACTGTAACAAGCACGTACTGAACTAGTTGTAAAGTCCACTTTTAAAAATACTATTATTATTTAATTACTGGGTCTTGGATGTATGTCCATGCCTCCATCGATACTGGGAATCCTAGTGGGGGATGATTATGCAAGCGTTAGAATCGAGCTTTGAGTCCCATCTAGCTCTCCTTACGCCCTTACTGATCTGGACCAATAAGGTTTTGAGTTTCAGGGTGGCCACAACCAGGAAATGGAGCAAACGCAGTTTGCTCCTCTATTATGTTCTGACATCCAGCATATATTCGCCAAATTCTTTTTCAATTAAAACGTCTTTAAATATTAAATTATGAACATTAAAGTTAATATACCTATTATGAGAAAATTTATAACATGGGGGGTATAGCAATATTTTAAGTCTGCTAAGCTCGCATTGTGTTCCAGTCCTTGTTATTTTGTTGAAAATGTGCTATTGTTTTAAGTATTGTGACTTACCATTTTCAGTTACATCGTCACTGACCATCAATTGGTGATAGTGGTCAGGATAAATTTTAATCATTGTTCTGACGATGACTTAGTTAATTCCCAGCGTCATCACGATTGTACATTAATGAATCGATATACACCATTTAATTCCAAATGTCTTCTTTCACTCCATTTTTAGGGTTCCGCACCTCAAAAGGTAAAAAACGGAACACTAATAGGATCACTTTGTTGTCTATCTGTCTGTCTGTCAAGACTCTTATTCTCAGGAAAGCATGGAGGTATCAAGCTGAAATTCATATCAAATACTCAAGCATACTGTCTCTTGGAGCTGTGAAAAATATAACTTAAACTAAGACGCAAAAGCAAAAGATACAACCGTTAATGCCGCAAATTTTCGACACTCTCAAGGGAATCAAACCTACAGGGTACTTCCCGTGAACTAAGAACCTTGAAATTTAGTACAAAGCAACGTCTTACAGCATAGATAAAGGAAAAATTGCGAAAAGCATACATTTTTAGTTACATCATATATTAAAAATAAATAAAGGAAAAATTTCGAAAACTGTAAAGAACCCTCGGTGTGCGTTTCCGACTCGCACTTGGTCGGTGTTTTTTTTTCATATTTTTCAGCATTCATCTTTTTTTATATAGCAGAAATTATTACCTACCAACAATCAACATCTGTCTGTTAATATTATTAAAATCTTAAAAACGCTCCAGGACTTACAGGTAAATATTTTCAACGTTATTTTTATATATGACGACTTATACGTCTTATATCTTTAAATATGTATATTATATCTTACTTATCATACCATTAAAATGTTTTTAACTAAATTAAATTACTTTAAAAGAATATATCTTAATTAAACGATTAATTTATATCTATATTCGCAAGGTCTTGCCAGCACCGGTTACCTTGTAACGGTCCATAGATGACCTCATAACTGATAATCTATTTGCATAACTTATGTAAATTTCATATTAAATCTTACATAAGTTAACTTATCTTATTTATTTTTAGATGATTTTGCTGTAACTCAACATGCAAACTCCATATATCTTATTACGTAAAACTGTAGCTTCGAGGCGGCAAAGATTTTATTTAAGACATTTAAGAAGTAATTAAGTTTTTATTCGTGTATAAGTTTAGGGTACAATGAGTCTGCCATACCATGTTGGGAGAAGCCCTTAAATACATTTTTGTTAAAAAAAACTGTAGCTATTTACCATAATTATTTTTGAACATAGATTTTATATCGTTTAATGGTTGAGCGTTTGAGCATGTGATGGTTAGTTACAGGACACTTCCTGTCGATGGCTTGAAGGGGGAATCAAGTAAGATCTAGAATAAGCCATCAGAATCCAGCTTCTGGAATATCCAGAATTATACTGTGCTTAAAACTACACGCGCTGTGTGAAAACTCAGCTAGTGCTAGTCTCAATAACACCCAACAAGCTTTAAGCAGCATTGCATTAGGGTTATCATAGGTTTTGATGAGATTGTAGAAGCTCGCGGGTGTTTACAGGCATAAAGGGCAGAACTAATCCTGATGCGGGTTGATTTCGAATAGTCAAAAATGTACATACTTAAAAGATGATCGTCGAGCTTAAAAAAAATTTCTAACCATATTTTCAGAGTTTTTAATTTCTATAAGAAATAGTTCAAGCGTTTTTGTTGTTATAGCAAGAGTTTTAGATGAAGGAAAAAAATCATAGGTTATCCTATGATTTTTTCCTATTTTTTATTACATATTTTTTTCACTTATAAATTATCAAATTAAGTTAAATTTAGTTCAAACTGAATTGTCCTGTATGAACTGTTCTGCTAAGTTATATTTTTAAACTTTATCGGACATGTACAAAAATAAAAATAATGAGCAGGAATGACTCAAAATTGTCTATTTAGAAAAGCCTTAAAAATGTACATACTTAAAAGATGATCGTCGAGCTTAAAAAAAATTTCTAACCATATTTTCAGAGTTTTTAATTTCTATAAGAAATAGTTCAAGCGTTTTTGTTGTTATAGCAAGAGTTTTAGATGAAGGAAAAAAATCATAGGTTATCCTATGATTTTTTCCTATTTTTTATTACATATTTTTTTCACTTATAAATTATCAAATTAAGTTAAATTTAGTTCAAACTGAATTGTCCTGTATGAACTGTTCTGCTAAGTTATATTTTTAAACTTTATCGGACATGTACAAAAATAAAAATAATGAGCAGGAATGACTCAAAATTGTCTATTTAGAAAAGCCTTAAATGGTATACATATTCTTACTTGAATAATGACATATTTTCAAGGGACGGTTGTGGTTAGCCAGCCGGGTACTGGCTAGTACTTTACTTCATGCTTAAATATATATACGAAGTACCTTGGGATACCGAGAATTTCTAGCGATTGTTGTGGTTGATGTACCATTCTCTTACCATTAAACAATAAGACATAGTTCTAAATCAGTATTTTTCAAATATTATAATCCTGTTTACTCGAGTTTAATTCATGCACGGCTGAAGCAGACAAGTTGACGCTTGACTTCCACAGTACGTTACTCCCATGGATCACGTATGTGGATTAGCTTACTTCACGTCACTTGAGTTTAGTGAAATATACTTGGTTTACTTGGTATAAAGAATATATCAAAGTAATGTACCATAAGAAGCAGGAATACCTAGGACAAGCAGTCCAATTAGTTAAGTTCAACTTTGAAAAAGAGGTCAATCGCCAACTCGGCTGGGCAGCGTTCGGGAAACTCCACGACGTCTTTTCGTCCAAAATACCGCAATGCCTGAAAACGAATGTCTTAGAAAAGTGTGTGTTACCAGTAATGACTTACGGAACTGAAACGTGGTATCTGATTATGGGCCTTCTGAACAGAACAGGCTCAGAGATGCACAACAAGCTATGAAGACGGCTACGCTTGGAGTTTCTCTATGCCATCGAATCAAAAATGAAGAGATCCGTAGAAGAACGAAAGTCTCCAACATAGCCCAGCGGGTTAGCAAGTTGAAGTGGCAGTGGGCAGGGCACATAGCTCGAAGAACTAATGGCCCTTGGGGTCGAAAGGTTCTCGAATGGAGACCATGAACTGGCTATATAGCGCAGCATAGGACGGACACAGATTAAGTGGACAGACGACCTGAGTAAGATCGCAGGCAAGGGCTGGATGCGGGCCGCTTTCAATCGGTCCTTGCGGAAATCAATGGGGCAGGCCTATGTCCAGCTGTGGACATGATGATGATGGTGATGAAGGCAGTGCGATCAATTTTCCTATTTAATATCTAAATAATATTAAACAACATAGGAGCTGTTCCGTTTTTCAGTTATTTAACTAGTTTCCTACATGAAATTAGACCGGAAAGTATATGCAATGCCTGAAAGCGAATAAATGGTCCGTACGGCCCATTATCGACATTATATCGGTCATGTTATCTGATGTTTGCGTACGCATCGAATAATTATTGGTTGCAAACACTACTATGTATAAGAACGCAACGCGCATATATAAGTAAAGTTAGGTAATAACGTAGAAAATTAAGAAAACGGTCAAAATAATGCACTGGCCTAAGTAGAGTGACGGTCGTCGTGGTTCAGTGATCAGCGACACTGACTTTGGAACCGCGACCCTGGGTTCGAATCCCGGCCGGGGCAAACATTTCTGTGATGAGCGAAGATGTTTGTTCTCCGGTCTTGGATGTTTGTGTATTGTGATTGTGTGTGTCTATGCCTCCCGCGACACAGGGTATCCTAGTGCGAGGGTGTGAGTGTGTGGAAAAAAAAAAGGGTAGACACAACTGATTCGATCAGCTGGCTTACCCTTGTTGATTGATTGGTTTGGTGGATGGTTTGATTTTGGAAGAAGATACATTTTCACCCTTCGCGCGAAAACGAGCTATCATGCTGCATTCGTTAGTGAAGTCACAGATGCTCACTGCAATCTGTACTATCAACTGTGAACAAGTTGGTATATGAGACGTAAAAAGTATGTATTTATTATAATAAACACGTACTTTTTACGTCTTTTTTACGTGTTAGCATAAACATATAATATAGTAACAATGTTAGCATGTTTATATACACTTCAGCTGGTGATCACCGCGCTCTGATGCACTTAGCTATGGAACCTTGTGATAAACCTGATTGGATTTCAGTTTTCAACAGACTAAAAAAAAATCCTAAATGTTAAACGGACTTCAACACTCAAAAGTGTGAAATAACTTGTGGAAGTCGGTACCATGCGCACAATATTTTGATAATGGTTACTTTTGCACCATCATGGTACAGACTTCAACAAGTTATTTCACACTTTTGAGTGTTAAAGTCCGTTTAACTTTTAGGTTTTCTTTTTTAGTATGTTGAAAACTGTATTTCATTCGGTTTATCACAAGGTTCCATAGCTAAGTGCATCAGAGCGCGGTGATCACCAGCTGAAAGTGTACCCAACCGATGAATGAATTCAATTTTCCACGACCATTAGTACTATGTAACTTAGTCAATTATCAAATTAACAGTAAATGCACTTAGCATTTTTCATCTCACGTTGTAAAATTCAGTGATATTTATTACTTAATGTGTAGAGATGGTTCTGCTTCTTGGGTCAACAATGAAATAATTATTTCTTGAAAATGCTTCATTTTATGAGCCGTGACGCTCCAAAAAAACGCAGTGATTATGAAGTTTACAATTACATTCTTGTTCGACATTTCAAGTACGTTGAAAAGATTGCGATGGTTTTCCTTTTTTTTTGTAAGTTTGTTTGTAAGTTTTCATTGTAAGTATTCATATATTTTTTTACACACATACAACTTATTTGTTAACCTGACATGGAATAAGTTTTGGAGCTACAAGGAAGCTCTTAAGTCCAACCTACCAATCACACTCAAGAAATATATTTTAGATTCGTGCATTTACCATGTCTCTATTATGCTTCATAAACTTGGATATTTAACAAATACACGAAAAACAAACTACTTACAACACAGAGAGCCATGGAACGCAGCATACTAAAACTGAAATTGAAACATCGCAGAAAAAATAAGGGCATAAGGAAAATAACTAATGTGATTGATTCTCTCCAACACTGTTAGAGACTTAAATGGAAATGGGCTGGCCATATTGCACGTATGAGCGATGATAGATGGACAAAAAAGATAACCATGTGGAACGGTTCAACAGGCAAGAGAAGCAGGGGTAGGCCAAAAGAGAGATGGCTCGACGAAATAGTAAAAGTCACTGGATCAGACTGGGAAGATAAAGCGAATGACAGGACGACGTGGAGAAACAAGGAGGAGGCCTTTACTCGTGGAGAGGTCCTTAATATTTTAAAGTAAATTTCATAGATTAATTTCATTTTTTATTTTTTTAATATATGTTATGCTATATGTTACTTCAGCATTACAAAGTAGACCACCTAATATTATCAGGAGGTATGTATGTTTGTGATGTTGTAGGGGTAATCTCTGGATCTATTATATACCGATTTTGAAAATTCTTTCACCAATAGAAAGCCACGTTATTTGTGAGTGTCATAGAATTTTCATCATCATCATCACCACCACGCGGGTAACCTCGGGGCGCGCTAGTTTTAAATATAGGAAAGAACATTACTTAATATATGGTTGTATGAAACACGTTACGGCAGTGGTTTCTCTTGCTAGGACTACGATATTCTCATCAGCTGAAGAAGAGGAACCGATTTTGGACTAAAACGTATTTCTTACTTGATACATTGAAATATTATGTACTATTTTACGCATATCAAAAATATAAGGTGAGACTCAATTTAATGGCTTTCGTTATATGTTCGGGACCTCAGAACACCACCAATGTAATTGGTGAATCGATTTAAACCTTTTTTATTCGATCAGATGAAAACGAGGCCGAAACCGATTTTTTTATAGCATTACACGAGGAATTTTTGGACCAAATAATGTGTAATTTCATACAGTGCTTTATCCAATCTCATAAAATAGATAATGAAATTTACGTAGAATTACATCATTTATGGTAGCATTTATTTGTAAACGTTTGGCGCTAAAATCCATTTGCTTGTTGCTTAGCGTGTTGCGCTGTGTCCACAGATTATATGTAGAAAAACTGCATTGCAACCCCCTTTGTCCAGCTGAAGTTGTATCGTAATGGTAAAAAAGTTACATTATGAGTTGTCCATAGAATAGCGGTAACGCAATGTAATTTCATAAATTTATTTCGATATATCGTCTATAAAGATAAAGTTCTGTTTTTTATTTTTAATCTTTTTATTTCAGTATGAGATTAGATGAAAGATCATTAATTCATCATCTCAAATTGATCTCGACGGGGACCGAAACTGTTATCCAGCCTTTTCCTGCAATTGTTGTTAGACTTTCTTTCCACCTAGTTGATTGTCTAGTTGTTGATCCACCTAGTTGTTGATTATAATTTATTAGCCTCTTTAATGTTCTGTGGTACTAGACTATTGTTTTATAAGTGTAATATAATAATAATATTACCTATACTACTACTGTCTGTACCTACTCGTGCGCAAATACATCCCGACCACTCTGTACTTGACCTATAACAAGCTATTGGTGATGTTTATGAAATAGTTTATTATCCAACTTGTCTGTAGATTGTTATTAATATTCGAGTATTAGTGAGCGTGTAGTTCTAGCACGCATATACGTGCTTGATTAGGTATCGTGCGATGTTTTAATTACATTCTAGGAGGTTAATTAACTAATGATTAAAGTAATCAAAATATTTGATCAATAATCAAATGATCAAGGGATTTGAGGTTAGCGCGAAAGTAAAGAATCGTATAATGAAATACTAATGCAGCACATAGACATAAGAAAAAGCAACTCGATTTCTAATTAAAATAATGGCGATGCATTCATGGCATATAATGATATTTCAAGAAAAGCTAGTCATTATTTAAGCCATTACTTTATGTTAGCGAAAGGTTAAGGATCAAAATTATCAAAAATGAAATAATACAAAAAATAAGAAATACTTACTATTTTAAATTGACTTGATGCGAATCGAGTGAGGTTTTCTTTCAGGGAAGAAGGCTTTAGCCATAACCACCTGGAAGCTGAGAATAAAATTAAAAACTAATAAAAATCTAAGAGCAGTAGCACTCTATGTGAGAGTTTTCCCGTCGCATCGCCCAAATTTCACAAATTGTCAAACTTCTGTCTATGATCAACTCAGAAGAATAAATAGGGCATAAAGTCTAGAGCTATTTATTAGCATGCTCCATCGTAGATAGCATCATCAATTAAGAGTTGAGGAGACACATCACGCGAGGTAATGGTCAAACGTTTGCCTATTCTCCATAAAAAAGAGGAGTCAGATCTTTGTCTGCTGAGGCTGCTTTAGTGGTCTCGCCTATGTCAATGAAAGCTAGGTTGCAATTTCTATGTATGAGGATGGAGTTCATCAAAATTTAAAACATCCGATTATCAGTTGACCGTCGCTTAACTGTATAAAACTGTTTGACCGACGGTTAAATTGAAAATCGGACGTTTAAATTTTGGTGAACTCCACCCTAAGTGTAACTTGCAGCTGTCACACAAAACTGCTCTAAGCATCTCTAATCATTGACATATTCTGGTTTAGATAGTACATTTTCGTAATAGAAAGTATGTTTATGTATATATAATTTGGTTAAGTTTTGATGTTGTGTATGGCATTCAAGAACTTGTAGAAATATTTACTATTTGCTTATAAACTAAGTATTTTACCTATATGACGTGAAAAATGCTGTCAGCATGTCCGAAAGTTTGTTCACTGTAAGCTGCATAATAAACGTTTAGAATAAATTATTTTAGAACTTCAGTTTTTAATTTAGTATTTTACTATGTTTTAAGTTAATTAAATGTTTGATTAACTCTTATATTTTATTAATAAATAGACCCATTTTGTATATTCATATAGGTGATTTTTTGGTACTAAAAAGGTAAATTAAAATAATAATCTGTCACGTAGAGGTGACAGAAATGAAAATGTACGGAATATACCAGATGAGAAATGAATACCTACTTCAGAGGAAACTCGAGAGTAAGATAGGGACTGAAAAGTTGAAAACTAACTTAAATACATGCGTAATAGTCATATGTGAATGACTTGAGTTAAAAATGACAGCTGACTGAGTTAACTCAAAGTTTTCGGTTTATAGCCAAATTAATAAATGGTAAAAATAAAGTTACAATTGAAATACTGATAAATTATTTTTTGACCCGTAGTCGGACAACTAGCTGTCTAAAAACGCACGACAAACGAAAATCGCACGTCATCTAATGATACCAATCAGATATATTAGATATACTATAACAATTAGGGCCACTTTTACAACTATAGTTAAATTAACCAATGGATGATAAGATAATTATTTCTTAAGTTTTTGTTAAATACGTCACAGGTTTTCAACCAATAGTCTATATATGGCAATAACATTGGTTAATATTTAAAACAGGACTGAAAAATAATTAGTTTTTCTAATCCAATTATTAGTTTAATCATTAGTATTGTTAACCAATCAATAACTCTTTTAACCATTGGTTGGTGGTAACAATGAAAAAACACCGCCCTTTGGTGGAAACTCTTTAGGCTTGGGCTTTTAATTATGGATCAAAAAACCGGCTCAAAATTGAATAATGTGCATTTTATGCCGAAGCAACTGGCGTAAGACAAGGGAAGGAAGAAAAACATCTGTAAACAATAAATATTATGAGCAATGTTAAACTTTAGTCCGCCTAAATGAGACAGAAGTGTCCTTTCACTATGGTTGAAATAATCTCATGGTAAAACAATCCAAATCTACCGTATAAAAAATACATCCTCTGCCATTTCCTTAACTATCACAGCTGAATCGAATTTCAAGGAACCCACACCGCAACTAAATACCAATGAATAAATTAACGATGACATTCCCCACCGAACTATACGTAACTGTTTTCCGTATTTAATAGCTTCTCAGCAATCAGCTTTGTTTTGACATATTAATTGATAAAACTGCCTATAACTTTAATAAGCTGAGCATGCATGGTGGTAAATAAATAGAGTATCTGCGTATATATTTAAAATTGGAACAACTATGTTTCAGTTCCGTATAAAGATAGGTATTCCTATCTTGACATATACGCTACTGCAAAACTATATAACAAATATGTCACAATGCACGAGAATATCATCAACCATAAAACAAAACATAAACGGCGCTCAATTGTTTTAGTAGCCGTCACACACCAGGCGGCCCGAAAACAAATATAGATTATCTAAAAAATATAAAGTGGCACAACATCAATACTAAAGGATTTGGAGAACAAATCTGAGTATTTTTAGGTATTGGTGTATTAAAAAAAGAACACTATGTTATCCTTCAAAAAAATCAATACGATTATTTTAAACTGTATAGATTACGTTTGATCTGACTTTTTCTTATTTTTTATACTGTATAGATCTAGCGTTTGACCACTGTCTCACTTGTTAGTCAGTGACGATGTGGTTGAAGATGTTATCACACCTAGAATGTTTACTGGCTCTCCATTATGTTTAGCTCTAAGAAGAATTAATATCCACTTAGATATCAAATACGTCTGCACGCGCGCGTATGTGTGTGTATAGAAACTAACTCTCCATACAAAATGACATCATTTGGTTGATGATTATTACTGTCCTAGGGGAGTTAAATTAATTACAATCACAAACGTAGAGGCCTTTCTCTAATGTATGGAACGGAACTTAAGAGACGGGGTATTTACTATCTCTAGGATAACGTCAAAACTAATTGTGAGCATTGCGCTTACAACTGCTGTGGAAATCTGGTGTTTTCTTTAATACAAGTATTCTCTCTGAAATATTTCTTCAAATATTTCAGAATATTATAATCAAATATTATAGGTAAAAAAGCCCGCAGCCCGATGCTTTGCTCTGATCAATCCATACCGCTTTATACACATCTGTCCACTATTGAATACATATCGCCTAATCCGAAAAAAATGGCATGAAATCCTCAAATCATAGAAGGAGACGTGACGTGACGGCCTCGACCCTCAGACCTGAAAAAACTCGGATTAAAGAGGACAACGGAAGGCTTAAAAACTTGTTTCAATGACTGGGTGCTTTAGTGGCAAAAATATATCTTAGTGAGCCTGATAGTCACTTCGAGGCAATTATAATTTTACTTTCATAGTGCGTAAATTGAAAAAGCTTTGTATGTTTCGCATTGGTATATGCTTTAAGTTTTGTTTAAAAACTAAACGAAAAGTTTTAGTCTGTATTTTTTGTAAATTTCAAAATATACGTGTTTGGGAGGTACAGACAGTTGTCATTATTTTTTTAGTTCGCGCCGCTTTGTGTGTTTGTATATTAATACCACATAAGACGTGTGACGTGTGACGCATATAAAATAAAAAACGTTCTTTAAGTTTACCTTGTTGCATGATTGGCAGTAAAATATATTTTCCGTCATACCGTTAAGGGCATTGAATGTAGGTATTTAGCTGTTGTTTTTATAATAGTGACATGTTCATCTGCGTCGTCATAAAACTATATAACAATGATTCATTTATTGATTGACATAATATAGTTGACTTATTCAAAATACAACTTGTGAAATTAAAGGTATAAAATTTTAAGAAATGTAAAACAAACAAAATTCCTTTTATTTTTCCACATTTATCCACAGTTATTTTTTCGTAAAAACATAGCCTTACCCGTCTCCAGGAGTCCATCTGAGTCTATGCCAAAATTCTTTAAAATCGGCTGAGATTTAATTACCGCGTGAAAGCGTACGCAAAAAACAAACTCATCTCTCAGCTATAGGGCGTCCACTGCTGGACATATGCCTCCCCGATATAGGGGGGATTTGCCAATACTCGCCACGCTTGGCAATCGGGTTGGCGAGCGCAGTAAGATTTCCAATCCTCGGAAGGTGCTACTGCCCACCTTTTAAAAGGTGGGCACCTAGTAGACCACGTACCAATTGGTACGTGGTCCCTTAGCCAACTCTTACGTCACCCCCGGGAAGAGATGGACAGTACTATTCTAGGCCGTTACCACCACGGCACACTAACAAACTCACTTGTAGTTAAATATTTCAATTTATATATGTGTGCATTATGCATGTTATTTTTAAAACAATGGATTCAGTGATGTCTCGTCTAACATCACATTATTATATGACGAGTTCTTGTCCGGCAAGAACGAGAGTAAATAAGTTTCAGAGTCTCATGAGGCGTCTAACTAGATTACAAAAAAGAACTGTAGAAGTATTTTCTATCTCAAGCGAATATAATGACTACTACGACTACGAATGCTACATAAAACCTATAAAGGCAATTCGCTAGGCATTTTACTTATGGCTTTTGTCGTGTATATGTCAAAGGACTATTTTCGCGTATCCCAGTGTTAAATGTAGAAAACATCGAATGCTGCACCTTTTGACCGAAATCCAAGAGGGTTTTTTTCTTAATTCGAGGGCAAGCGAATGTATAAGTTTGGTTAGCACAACGCAATTATTGTACTTTTTTTGCTATCAACCACATCAACTAAGCGGAACTAATATTTATTATATATCTTTACAAATGTTTGCCTATCTCGGGGTAAAGGTTTTTTATTAATGCGTCATGCCGCTGCTCACCTACGGAAGCTATATCCCTATATGGAACTTATATGCCTTATATAAGGAAACTATATCAGTCATTAATTCATCACGGATGGGCATCACGGGGGTAGGTAGATGATATCAGGTGCCATCACGCGGAACATGATTTAATGTACCGAGCACAAGTCCGCCGGGATTGGAAACAAAATAACTATATATTCAATAAACTATATATTAAAAAACGGATCGCCTAAGTGGGTTTTATGACCTTGATGATCCTTAAGATCGGTGAAATAATATTATTGATCTCATAAATTTCGACAGAAATGTGTATACACTCGAAAATCTGTTTTAAATGGTTCAAGGGCGCTAAAATTAATTCAATTATTATTGCCAGTTTCAAAAAGATTTCATATTTAGAAGTGTGTATTCAGTATTTCGTTCTCCTATTCAGCTATATTATGAACCGGATTCCAACTAGAGTGACACTCAATCATCAAATAGTAATCTATCTTGTAAAACAAATGATGATTATAGGTAAATTAGGGCTATTATTTGCAAGTGCATCTGTTTATTATACGAAATTAATCAGTTTATCAGTGAGAGTCGAATCACGTAAATGAGTAAATAAATAATAATAATAATAATAATTGGATCGATGAGACACATGAACAAAATGCTGGCACATAAATTTGGCTCCTCATCAGAGTTGCAATTCAACGTGGCAATGCTACTAGCATTTAGAGCACGCTGCCAACTGGTAGCGGGTTAGAGCATTTGAGTTATCTATAGGCTGACAATAGCTAGTGGATTGTTTGAATGTTTGTTGTAGCTGTAGTATTGTAATTAGTATTTTATTATAATATAAACTAACATCAGAAAAAAATAATTACATATGCATTTATTAAGAATTTCTTAGTTACACGTAATGGTTAACAAAATGGTTAAAGTTATTCGTAGTGTCATCATAAATATGATCCCATACATTATAAGGTTGATAATGAGACAATGTAACGCCGAGAAATTACTGATGACTTTAAAATCATGCTAAAGGTTTGACCTCTAAACTGACAATATGACTCATTAAAGCTGACCAAAGCAAAACGTGTTAACGATTATTTATAATTTGATGTCAAAAAGTTGACACCAAAAGATGACAACTTTAATAATAAATCATTTATATTGGCGGCATTGCCACACGAAACGTGCTTGTTCATTGACCTTTATAAATGAGAGTTGAAACATAAACAATAAAATAATATTGTCTCATTTAGAGCCGTTTACATAGAATCATATTTAACGTAACGATTGACCGTTATTTCTTAGGTTATAAAACTAAATATGCGATCAAATATTTTGAGCTTAGTAAAAAGCTATCCGATGATGCAAGTTAAGTAAGACGATAAAGCATTTAAAGTCTCGCAATTTTTTGTGATAGCTGCTTAAAAGTAAACTTATCCATGGCAGGTATCGGTTATCAGGCGAGCGTCGCGTGAAACGTGAAACGTCGCCGGTGAAACGTGCGCTGAGGAGCAGTTGATGCTTGCGCGTCGAGGAAGACACATCCGTAGCTAGCTAAAGCTAGCATCGTGCAGTGAGTTTGTGAACGAAAACATTATACTAGTGCTTTGATTAAGCTACAACTTTGGATCGACGCTAGCCGTGGATTTGAGGGTGCGTGTGCTTTTCTATAATTTTATTATGCCTTTATTCCGTGTTCGTGACAATGGTTTTGCCAGTGTCGCGTGTATAGAAATGTTTGTATGAGATTGATGAAGTGTTTTTTAATTGAGCACGTGGGAAAAGGAAAATATTATCGCAGGTATTGTTAAGATCGATAGAAAAATATGTGTATAGTAGATGCATTATTAACAATGCATATTGTATTTATAGAACGCAGATCTCATTGTTGCAATTTGTATGTCGATCAATTATGAATGTTTCTGCATTTGGTTCCTTATTCTCTATATAATAGGTAATCCTACTGTATGAATTAATGAAGCACTAATCAGGGATCAATTTCGAGGTATTCTTTGCACTATAATTCGGAAAGGTAGGTAACGTTTCAATGGATGAATACATTTAAGTATTTGCTTTAGACAATATTTATAATTATTAGTATCTATCTAAAATGATTAATTAAGATAAAATGACATATTAATGTATTCTTAGAACAATGTATCATTATTGGATTCACGTTATTTTTATTAATATGTGTAGAAGAATAAATCCCTTGCATTTGGAAAGAAATGGCTTATCGAATACGATTATATAAAACGTACCGTGGTCACTGATATAAATCGCCAAAAATACCTGAATAAAAACTTTTTAATATGACGACATTCGGGTAAACGTTATTAGTGGCTGAAAAAAATCGGTATACTTTTTGTAAATAAAGGTACATGCTAAAATTCAAATTAGTTTAATACATAATATATAACCACGGTAGTCTAGATCTTAGAAAAGTTTTGTTCATTAGCGGATATTTTAGTTAGAATGAATAAAATTATTAGATAATAGAGCTGTTTTGTGTATACTAATTGTATTAGGTATAAAGAGGAAAGATTTGATTGTTTGCGTTGAATTGGCTCCGAAACTACTAAACCAATTTAAATTCTTTCCCTGTTAGGAAGCTACACTATCCCCGGGTGACATAGACTATAATGTATATTATATTAATTAGGAATAAGTAGTATTGTAATTAGTTATTAGCGTTTTATTTTAATAAAGGCATTTGCCCCAAGAAAAAAAATTAAGAATATATAAATTAGGAAATCTTACAATTTTTAATTTGGAAATTTTTTACCCGTGCGAAGCCGGGGCGGTCCGGTAGTACTAAAGTGTTTTATCGTTCGTGATGCACAAATTTTTACTGTATCGTGAACTGAATAAGATCATTCGTATTATACAAAATTTAATTGACTTGTCATTTTCATTGAACAAGAAAACCACTAGTAACAAAAACATGGTAACATAGGTTGGAATTATGTGTGGGACTTATTGATTTTCCATTGTTTATCATGAGGAGCTTTGGATCGATGCGCAGCTGGAACATATTTGATTTAAACAAATCAGTAGCCAGAAAGTAAGCGTTAACACGCGAGAAAACGTAAAAAATATATGAAATTAACACTTCAAAGCGATATACTAAGACATGATTACCGAGAACATATATAAAGCGCTAGCGTCCAGAGAAAGAGAATCGATGAATCTTGTCTAGGCCTACAGCATTGCAATTCAAGTGCGCAGCTTTGCTAGTACTCTGGGTACGCTGCCAACTGGAAGCTGGTTAGAACATTTCAGATATCTATATGAGGCCAATAGCTATAGGATTGCTCATGTGTTTTTTATAAGCTGTCTGCTTTACTTGCTGCTGTAATTAGTCACGTAATTCGTATACATAGGCATATCCTTATTTATTTACAACTGTATCATAAGTGATTAAATTTAATTAAGCTAGTTAAATCATCCGAAGACACTATAGCGGCGTTTCCTCTTTGAATTGCTTTATTTGTCATAATAATTCAACTAGTGGCGCCCCGCGGTTTCACCCGCATGGATTACGGTTTTCCCGCTACCTCAATTATCCCACGGGGACTATACTTTTTCCGGGATAAAAGTAGCCTATGTGTTAATACAGGGTTTAAACTATCTCCATACCAAACTTCATCGAAATCAGTATAGCCGTTTGAGTGGGAAGAAGTAACAAACATACACACACACACACACACACACACACACAAACTTTCGCTTTTATAATACTAGCTGCGCCCAGCGGTTGTATCCGCGTAGTGATAAAAACGGTGATGATGGTGATGATGAAAATAAGCCTATGTCTTAATCCAGGGTATAAGCTATCTCCATACAAATATTACATCCAAATCGGTGTAGCTGTTTGAGCGTGAAGAGGTAACAAACATACATACACACTTACACACATACACACAAACTTTCGCATTTATAATATTTGAATATAAGCCATCCTATATATACATCTATATCTATACCAAAAAATTTATTGTCTATAATGTCAAAATAACCTATTTTATCTTAATGCATATGGAAGCGTACACATATAGCCAAACCTGTGTATCTGTCTGTCTGTCAGTTTGTAAATTTGTTCCCGCTAGCCTTCGAAATAACTGGCCCATTTTGATGCTCGAGCTTTGGCACGTACTTAAACCTAAGATTTTACGTGATGCTCGACGTAGATACATAGATAAAGCTTATTTGTTACATTTATAGTATTCTTAAGATCCAATTCTGTTTCAAGAACTTTTCGTCAAATACACAGTCCCTTCTATTGAATTACACTGATAAATGTCACGTCAGAAATTCTGTAACTTTATATTTTTAGAAGATAGGGTCCCTTTTGAGACTATGCAACAAATTGGATGCCTATGACTGCCGTCCTGGCCAAAAAATAATAAATAAATAAAATAAATATATTATTCATGCACTATACTCTAGAAAGGCCTGCCTTCCCACATTGCGGGCTTGTGAGTTGTAGATAGATAGATAGCACTTAATGGCACAACCTTAGGTTGGTACATTACACATTTTTAGAGTAGAGAATACGTTCATATCTATAATGTAGACAGAGAAGTAGTATGCAAATATGAAAAATCTTATTTCTAGTCATCATTACGAAAATTGCATAACGCGAATTACGCCAAGGTATAATAATAATAAAGCTTTCTCTGAATAACTAACTGTACGCAAACGCGTTGTCCGTGACGAATACTTTATGCCAGACAATACCTTCCATAAGTCTTTTTGTGATGTGTATAAAGACATTAAAGTTTATCTATGAGTCTTCACAAGAGCCAGAACCTATAAATCATTCACGCTTATAGCTTATACTTTGGAATGTATGCGTTGTTTCGTAGAAAAAAAGACTATTCTGTATATGGTTCATTTCCATATGACCAACATACATAATACGTTATTATCATGAGTCTAACTATCGCACAAATGCGACTTAAATAGTCCTTTATAAATGTCATATTGGCACGGCAAGACATTCGTAAGTAAAATCTGATACACAAATTAGATCGTGTAGATAGTGTATGTTCTATAAAAATAAACATGCATACACACACACAACAACACACAAATAAAACGTGATCTATGTAAATGTAGAAAATGTAAAATTGTCTTCAAAAACTGATCGCTTAAAATATTAGACGCTCATTATACATTTATCAAAATCGATTGGCTTAGCGCGTTGCGAAATAGAAACAAGATTCAATATAATATATGCAGGGTCCCGGAAGAAGCTGTAACAATTGTCAATCGTGATCTACACGTAAGTGTCACGTTATACCCGTAGAAACTGTTTAAAGTAAAAACCATGCATTTTAGATATGTTTATTTTGTAACTGAAAAATAATTGATTTGAATCAGACAAATATTTTAAAGCCCGCGCAGTTTGGGAAGTTTCAGGTGTGTTTCCCATACGTCTCAATAAACACTAATCGTAAAGGGGTATTTAATAACTTTTAAATTCTGATAAAAATGGCCAAGTGCTCTTAACATAACTTTTACTAACATAATGTATACTCATGCTTTCAGGGTTCATGCATATAATATACTAACTGTGCCCCGCGGTTTCACCCGCGTGCACTACGTTTTTTCCGCTAACTCAGTTATCCCACGGGAACCATACTCTTTCCAGGACAAAAAGTAGGGGATGCCTACGTCATAGTAGCTTTATGCATGCAAAGTCTCAGCCCGATCGGTTTAAAATTGACAAAGTGTCATAAAAACTTTCATCCCCTATTTTATCCCCTTGGGGGTAGGGTTAATCGAAATCCTTTCTTAGCGGATGCCTACGTCATAACATCTAGATAGATAACTCTTAACTCTTTATTGCAAATCATAAAATGTACATTAAAAGTGTATTTTATACTAATTGTAGCTTATGGTTATACAATCGGCGGTCTTATCGCTAAAGCAATCTCTTACAGACAACCTTTGGATGGACAGGATAGATTGAACATTGTGGATGTGATGTGCAACAAGATCTTAAATTTATATAATAAACGTATACATATACTGAATATTATACAATTAAATAAATATGACATTAATAATACCTAAAATACTATACAATATATAAATACTATATTAATATAAATAAATATATAATAAATAAATAAATAATAACGTAATGGAAAGAAAACTAGCGGATTCAGTGAGTAGAGGACAATGTTCTACCTGCATTCCAAATTTCAGCCCGATCCGTCCAATGGTTTGGGCTGTGCGTTGATAGATCACTATGTCAGTCACCTTTGAGATATATATATATATATATATATATATATATATTTATTTTTTTATTTATTTATTAACATTCACACAAGGTCTTCAGGTCCCAAACTAGGCAGAGCCTGTGCTATGGTAACCTGATGACTGATATATATACTTATATACATATACACACCCAGACACAGGTCAAACAGACATGTTCATGCACACAAATGTTTGACCTGTCCGGGAATCGAACCCGGGACCAGCGGCTCAGAAGGCAGAGTGCTACCAACTGCGCCAACCGGCCAGTCACTATATTTAGTATAATGCTATCATTATGGAGGCCTTTTTGTGATCCATTGAAGGATGTAGTAATGGTATCTTATGCTTACAAGCTATATCCCACATATATAATAAACGCGAAAAAATGTGTATGTATATTTGTTACTCCTTCACGCTCAAACGGCTGTACTCATTTCGATGAAAATTGGTATAGATATAGTTTAGACCCACGATTAACAGATAGGCTTTACATCTACTATCACCATCATAACCGTTTTCTATCACAACGCGAGTTAAACCGCGGGGTGCAGCTGGTTTACTATAAGTATAGAATGAATTGCTTCCGAAGGTAATAAATCATCTTTCACAGCTTTAAAAATCTTACTACGGTCTTGTCAATATTAGGAAACGTCAGCTCTAACTGTTTTCTATCGATTAAGCAATTGTACAAAGAAGCTGATTGTCACATAAGTGACTTCGATGCTTTCAATTGTCATTTAAAAAGAGGCTAAGCGGATGAGTAGGCACTAATTACCAGTAATTTATATCGAGAATCGGATCATCTTTTATTTAGCTTCATAATAGCATTAAAAGAAAGTATTTAAGTGTGTATTTAACTAAGTGGACTATTCTGTAGCATATCTGAATTATTATGTTTCTTAAATATCTGAAGAACTGTAATTTAGTATGTATGTAAGTTTTATTGAAATTGTATGAGATGTGCTTGACACAGAGTTTACAATCATAAATGAATCGTGTAATTCAACTTATCATTTTCAATTCGGTTTTTCAATATATAGAAAGTAAACTTATCGTGTGAATTAATATACAAATAAATAAAGCGATGATAGTTCAGCGGTGGAAGCGTCGGCTGTCAAACTGACGGAAAGGTTACCGTTATTAAATTCCCATGCCTCCCATTCCCATTCCAATATGCCTGACTAGTTACCCTCAAGTTTGAAAAACACATAGTTTGTTCAGGCAAAAATCATTTCTAATGGTATAAATCTTAAAACTGAGTTTGGTAATGTTCTACCAACCGCGAAAGGGTTTGAATTTAAAACAAAACCTGTTTCTTCACGATCGATGGTACAATAAGTACATAATATCAAACAATTGTGTCAAAAAACTGGCTATTAAAACTCAAACCTTTACAGAAAAAAGCTATTATATCTGTATATTTCGATATATACATTCATTGTTGAAATACGCTACGTATGCAGGGGGAAAGGGTCAGTATTTTTTTTGAGTTATTATTAGGGTATTGAGATCTCAGAAGCAAGCTGAGCAGTAAAATACTGCAATACTTTATCGAGTAAGCGTTTCCTCATCAATATTGTCGATGCTATGAAATAACTATTTAGTAATTAGATTCGGCGATCTTGATACAAATATTAGCAGTTCGTGCATCTAATTCGAAACCTAAATGCAGCAACTACGTTATGTATCATTTAAAATAAATAATATATGTCTTATTAAGTTGAAAAACCCGCCAAGTGAGTGTTGGACTCGCGCACTGGGGATCCTGTCCAAACAAATATAGCCGTAACTTCGCCGTTTAAAAACTGTTGAAGGTAACAATGACATAGCTCGTGGTTCGTTTACCAATCGCAAATAAATTTTACATTTCGATTTCAGGTCTGTCCTTTAAATAATGCCAAAAGACATACTTCTTAACAAAATTCATAATTTATCTCTGAAGGTTTTGTTTCCCTTGATAATGTAACAATATGTAGCGAAAACAGATTTTTTATCTGATTGTGTTACTTAATTGACATTTTTACAATTTTAAGGCCAAGTAACAACCAAGTAGAAATTAATATCGCATATTCGCATCTTACATAGATGCGAGTATTCGATATTCATTTCTATTTGGTACCTCTACGTGATCGAAGTAATCCTAATGGGGCTCTGTTTTTTTCTTTTAAGGTAAGTACCCTAAAAATGATTAACATAATAATATAAATATTAGGTGTTAATAAGTATTAATCATAATAAAACAAATTAAACTATCAAAGAATATAAACATATTAATTTAAATAATTTGTTACATACCTATTTAATGCAGGCATTGCAATAAATTGCCCGCTGCTCGAAAAACTATACATTGGCATTTACTAATAACATGTTTTATATTTAAATCTCGTGCAGCTGTATGTAAATAGCTCGATAATTATTGTAAATAATATAATTTACCGTGTATTTTGCAGAAATTATAAATTATGTTGAGATTGACAACACGTGTGTTATTAGCGAATGTGTTATGGATATCGTACTAGTATTGAATTTTATTTTGATAGGTACATAAATATCCAGTGTATTAGAAATGATTAAACAGGTTTATACATTTTCTTTTTTGACCCAAATAATAACTGCTCTGGATACATATTTATTCGGGATGTCTTGTATAGATTGATACATTTAGATTAATTACCTTGCTACATTCTGTCTGCAGTATTCAAATTTACGTAGTTTACTATGAATAGTTATCCGTAGAATCTTTTCAACATTTTCTTGACAATAATGACAAAGAATAAAAGCTTTTATTAGTATTATATTTATATTTTACAAATAAAATCATTCATCATGATTATCATCGTGGAATCCGGTAATAAGTTCACGCCAGGGTTTATCATCATTGCGCGCTTGGATACTTTCAGTATTTTCTGTCGGTACCGTGATTGTATGGACTGGAAAAGTCAAATGTGGGTACTTTGAGATAAGAAAAACCTCATTTCAAATGGATGCACCAGCTATTCCAGGTTTCTCTTGACCACGATCAATGGAACATGGTCGAAACGTCGAGGTGAGTAAAAAATATATTTTCATATTTAAATGCGCGCGGTAGTCTAAATACAACATAAAACTTTGAATTTTTGTGTGTAAAGTGGAACAGTGGAACACTTACATTTTCTTAGTACAGAATTTTCCAGTACTTATAAGAGCATCTGGTCAATGCGCAGCATGACAAATAATTACCCTATTTGGCCCGACGAAGCGGCATTGGAATCCTGCTTTTAATCA
Source organism: Apeira syringaria (assembly GCA_934044485.1). Classification (NCBI taxonomy): domain Eukaryota; kingdom Metazoa; phylum Arthropoda; class Insecta; order Lepidoptera; family Geometridae; genus Apeira; species Apeira syringaria. The sequence continues at coordinate 5,087,560 of OW203665.1, read as the reverse complement.
AGGTATGCCCTCAGCAAATTGCAGGTTGAAACGTTAGAGCTATCTACAGGCTGGCCACTACAAAAAGATTGGTCAACTGCTCTTTTTACTGTAGTATAGTTTGTGAAGTTAGTTATCAAATCATGCATGATCTAGATGAGGTTTCAAAATATGTTTCAAATTTTAATGAGGTTCCAAACTATGTTTTAAAATTTTTCACCGACTTCCTAAAAAAAGGTTATGTTCACATTTATACCCGTTACCATCATCACTGTTTTGGGCGATCAGCGTCCAACGCTGGATATATATATAATAATAATGCAATACGCACTATCCTTCCTGTAGGGATAGTGCGTATTGCCACTTGAACTTACAAGTTCGTTACGTTCAGTGATGACAACATGATCACTTAACATAAGGTCAAGGCTGTTTTGCTTATCTCGGATATACAAATGATTGCAATCGGTTTTTACAGCCTAAAGGACACATCGAGCGCCAGTCATCAATTGTAATGGTTTCATACAGCAGACCTATAGACGTTTATCGATGCCACTTTTATAAAAGAAAGTAATTTATAACCGCAGACGCATCAGTATTATCCTCAATCAAACTCACAAATAGTATAAATCTTACAAAGATCTTACATCATTATATAACTGCAACAAATATGTACATAAGCAAATGTTTCCTATTTGTATGCAAAGACCGTACACGTCTAATTGCAATGCAGTTGTGCAAACGTATGGTAAATCACGTCGCTGATGTGATGACAGGAAGATTTATCATTATATTATTTATTAGGGCTTTGTAGATACAATCGCGGTTTCGTTCACATTGTGATTCATCATTAAGTTTTTTTTAAGCTATTGCATAGCTTCTATCGCAGGCCTTGAGCGTGGAGACCGAATCCAGAAATTCCGTAACGAAGATAACCTAACACCCCCCACTCCGACCGGCACAGCGGCGATACTTTTTTGTTCTTAATATTTACGCGCTCGGTCTGGTGTAGAATTTACGAAACAATTATTGGAAAGCTATTGGAAATTTTACATTTGATATACAAGTCACGAGTGAACAGCATAGCGTAGGCTTGCGTGCTACATCTTAGACCGCATCTTCACTTAACATCAGCGAAACAGTGGTAAAACGCAAGCTTATATCATATCAAAAAAAAAATACATACACACTGTCATGGATCAAGGATTACCACATGAGACGTGTATGGCATATCTCTCTTACTGCCTTCACTTACATTAGAACTTTAACATACGCACGTTTGTTAAAAGTACTTTTAAAGTGGCTTTTAAATATTGCAGTAAAATATTGGTGCTAATATGGAGTCTCGTGGATCAAACCTTGCTATTTTCTTAAATTTTAGGAATTCATATTCAAAATAATATATGTTTATTTATAAATTATACATATTGCTTTATTGAGGCATAAGGTTTTCCAAGGTTGCAAGGTTATTCAATGTATTTAATGTGTATACATTTGTATAAAAATATAGCATCTGCATATTTTTGGTCGCAAACCTCGAAAAGTAATCTATGGATTGACTTGACATTTTGAGAGCCATTTACATTTTATACACAAAAGTGTTTCTAAATATTTTGATACTAATGTTTGAGAATAAGAACTAATATTTTACTATTTTGAAACTCTTACGATTTGTTATACTTATGTAAGTTCTCATTGTTCATACCTAGGTGCTATTGTCTGAAAAATTATCCCACTAATATTATAAAAGCAAAAGTTTTAATGTATATAAATGTTTATGTTTGTTGCTACATCACGCCTAAGCGGCTGCACCGATTTCAGTGAAATTTGGTATTAAGATATTTTAGACCCCATATTAAAACATAGCTACTCTTCATCCTGAAAATAATTGATGTTCCCGTAGGATAATCAAATCATTCAATAACACCTGTTATTCCTTCACGCTCAAATGGCTCTACCGATTTTGACAAAATTGCATATGGAGACAGGGTACACCCTGGAATAGCCCATAGGCTACTTTTATCCCGGAAAAAGTATAGTCCCCGCGGGATCATTTAGGTAGCGTGAAAACCAGTCCATGCGGGTGAAACCGCAAAGCACTACTAGAGTTAGATATTTTGATAAACTGTACAATCCCACTAATATTATAAATGTGAAAGTTTGGATGGATGGATGGATGTTTGTTACTCTCTCACGCTCAAAAGGCTGGACGGATTTGGATAAAATTTGGTATATAGATACTTCTGGTCCCCGAATAACACATATCTGTTCATCATCATCTATTCCATCATCATAATACTATGAACTATCATCATTTATCACCGCGCGGGTGAAACCGCGGGGCGCGGCTAGTAATGTATAATTAGCGTCGATGGGTTAGCTAGTTACACCAAATAAATAATGAGCTAATGTGTGGTTCTTTACTATCAGAGATAACCATTTTATCTACAGCCCACCTAGTTAGTATGATGTCATATGGGTTACCTACTAATCTAAAAATGGGCTATTAGAGCTGTGATAATGTATCCTGCAAACTTATTTAAAGAAATAAAAACATGAACTTGGCCATCCAAGCACACTTTAAAAAAAATATTATATGTAGAAACTTTAATAAACTTAAGTTGAATGGTGAGTGTCGGAGTTGTACCATTACAAATAAGTATTAGACATGATTTAGTTGAAACTACGGCTTAACTTACGTATATTAGTCGAGTACATATTTCGACCGATTTTGAGAATATCAGAGTCACACGTCAATGCGTGCTTTGCTTCATAGAGAGCACGCTGTGAGCACTGAGCTGTGTCCAGACCTGACGAATACGCAGCTCGCGAGCTGCACGCGAGCTGCGCATTCGTCAGGTCTGGACACAGCCAAAGGTGACTCATGAGAATGAGCTATGTCTCTGCTCAATGTCCTGCTTGCTCAGGAATCTGAACTAGACGCATATTCTCCAACGAACTCAAATATTCTCTAGTAAACCAAAAGAATTTCGTAGTGACTACACTACGCTAAATGATTATGAAAGTTGATTGTAATTATATTATATTCAAATTGTAATTGCTGTTGGCTGGCTGCACGCGTTGGTGAATAATGTAAGTGCAGTAAGCTATTTATTAAATATATGAAAAAAGTGATAGTTATGATAGCCACGAAACTCTGTTTGAGATACCGGCTCGACTATTTTTTTGTAAGTTGAACCGTCATTTCACCTAAATAACTAGAAATAAGGATACAATAACTGTACCTAGTTGTAGATTCGCAAAGATAAATAAGTTCTTTCCAGTGAACTTTGTTCGTTATTATCATACAATTTCAAATGGATCAACAGAGCTCACATAAGCAAAAATTTAATCAGATATAAAAAAACATTCGAAAAAAAAGTCGTAGGTACTATGATTAATAATATTTTAGACATTATTTAAACGACAAAGATGCTTGGAATGCTTCACTTTCAAAGTAACATATTAATGTTTTACATATTTGAGTGATTAGATATATACTGTAATAAACACATCAATCATCATAACAACAATTGCCACCCGGTTTCTTGCCGTTTCTTCTCAGTAGCTTTATTTATTTTGGAACTTGGGCCTAGTCTTTTTTGATATCAATACATTTTTCGACTTTCAAAAGTACGTGAATAAATAATTTTGATTTGAGTTACGTAACTGAGAATATAGTTTATGTACCCAAATTTGCAACTAAACATTCCAACTTTTATGACCCATTATGTCTAATATCTCTGCGAATAGTACCTAAGTACTAAGTACATGTTTAGTTATAAATAAACCAATAAGTCTCTCTGACCTTTAACAAGGTTATAAATATTCTGTAAAATTAACAAAATATAGACAAAGTATGCTCTGAATTAAGTTGTATTTATTTATATATTCTTATTATTACGTAACTCGAAGAACCAAAGGTCGTTGGGGTCGAAAAGGTTTTCGAAATGAGACCACGGACAAAGTTAATGGGGGAGGCATATGTCCAGTGGACTGCCTATGGCTGAGATGATGATGATTTTTTTATTTTAAGTACGAATTGGTCATGATTTATTGCCTCAAACGTTTAAACTGTAGAAAGAAATATTTTGACCAATAGTTATTAATCCATTAGCGTTAATGGTTCTCCTGGTTTGCAGAAAGTTGCCGACAAAAACGCTTACACAACAATTAAAATGCAATTATCATTAGTTTTCCCTTCTATGGCCTTACACCTGCTGACACCTACTGTTGTACTGCATATTCCTGGTAAATATCATTAGTAACAAAATGGTCACGTTTAGTTTTGGTATTCTCTTTAGACAATCTAACGCTTTTCTGATATATAAAAATATTATTATTATTATAAAATATCTCACGGTTTTCACAGGTTCAAACGATATGGTTGAGTTTCCTTTTTGAAAACTAAACTGTTTTTGATTCAATATGGTTGTTTTTGTTAATGTTTGTTGTTTCAGATTCCGTCATTTGTGAACTGATTTGAAATATTATTGCTTAGTTCTTTAGAATATGCTTGCAGACTTATTAATATTTTGTTTTATTTTTTTTAACATTTACACAAGGTCTTCAGGTCCCAAACTAGGCAGAGCCTGTGCTATGGTAACCTGATGACTGATATATATACATACGTATATACATATACACACCCAGACACAGATCAAACAGACATTTTCATGCACACAAATGTTTGACCTGTCCGGAAATAGAACCCGGGACCAGCGGCTCAGAAGGCAGAGTGCTACCAACTGCGCCAACCGGCCAGCCATTGTTTGTTCAGATGGTATTGTAATCAAATCTTTAAACGTGTGTTTAATATTTGTCTGTTTTGAAGAATTCGAATTTAATTTACCGATATGTCGCTTGTTAGCTCATAACTTCGACTTTATTTAATAAATTTGAAAAAAAATGTTTTAATTCAAAAATTTAATTCTCTCAGATTAGTTATATAGACGCTTTATGAAAATCAATCAAGAATTTTACTTTATTCTTCATTAAACACCTAAAATATCAACGCGTAAGTAGTGAATGTTGATTATCATTGTTTTTAAACTATACGTAATTATTATATAGATATAGTATTGAGGAGTTAATATTTAATTGAATTCTTCTGGCTTTTTAGGAATCCTGATATGGTTATTTAGTGGTAGGTATGTTACATAATTACTTTTGAAATATTCAACATTATTTTTATATTAATTAATAACAAAATTGGCATACCTTTGAACATTTTAAAGATATTTCGAATGGACTGATCTGTTTGTTTATATGCTAGTTAGTCTCTTGTAGCTAATTAATCTTCTGCACTAAGAAGTATTATTCGCACAAAAAAAATTGAGATATCATATTTGTTTGATAATAATAAATAAAAAAAATAATGGCATCTACCAAATAAAGATACACTCATAGCCGCCGACGCGTAAAGCCGCTACCGAACGCTAGTGATATTATCTAGTAATGACCATTTAATGTTCACAAATTACCATCTACAGCGTATAGTTCCGTGAAATAAGAGGATGCAAGGTTCCTTTTAACCATCCGTTTACCTGGTCACACCTTTAAATACAGTGTCATCACGCCTTTACTTCCCAAAAGAAATTAACGTGGCTCCACCGGTTCCGCAGAGGGGTAGGCAGAGATCTTGGCCTTCCACTTGTTATGATCTTGGCATGTCTCTTGCTCCTATCGATCTCCTCAGATTGTTCATCCCCTTTTGTAAAGAGTTCCAATATGGTTGAAGGACCATAATAAATATTATATTTATATTATTCCCATAGCAGTTTCATCCAATGTTCTTGTAGTAGGTACATATCTTTACGTTAAAGAAAATTTTGAAAATAAATTACGCATATTAATTAGTATATATATAATTAGTTGTATTATCATATTCAAAGTTATAGTCATAGTTTACTTGTAATAGTTTTGATTAAAAAATAATAGAAACATATATTATTAATTAATTATATATGTATAACCATTTCCAGAAAATAAATAGGAAGATAAGGCCATATCTATCGTCTAATCTTGTCACTATACTTTTTTCTAAGCGTCATGCATTTATAATGTTTATGTTATGAATCCTCGTGTATATGTGTATAAGCAACATTTAGTTTATGCATTTGAAAGCGCATCGCAATCTGCAAACGTATACATCACCTTCAATACACGAGGGGTTTAAGTCGATACCGTAATGAGACTGTTATTAACTTGTCATGCAGGCAACAATATCCGATTAAGTAAATTTCAACGTACTTACATTGTATTTGGTAATGCTCCATTACCAAAAACATCACCGGCCGTTTAAGCTGTCAAAACCTTTAAGGGTGAAGTTCACCAAAATTTAAACGTCCGATTATCAATTAACCGTCGGTTAACTGTATGGTAAAAACTGTTAAATCGAAGGTTAAATTGATAAAACTTCCGATTATCAATTTAACCGTTGCTTTTTAGTTTTTACCATACAGTTAACCGACGGTTAATTGACAATATGATCGGACGTTTAAATTTTCGTGAACAGCACCCTAACATGTGATCGGTTGTGAAATTTTTAATGTCTATCAGGTAAACGAAACGTGGTCTCTCACTTTTTAACTTCAAAGTAAGAGTTCCACGATGAGTACAGAGAGCTATGTTCAGAGCTTCTCATCTTCAGTATCAAGAACACAGCTGATTACTAATTCTTCTTCTTCTTCTCGCAGCCATGGGGTGCCCACTGCTGGACATATGCCTCCCCCATATAGGGGGGGATTTGCCAATACTCGCCACGCTTGGCAGGCGGGTTGGCGAGCGCAGTATAATTTTCAATCCTCAGAAGGCGCTGCTGCCCACCTTCTTGTACGTGATCCCTTAGCCGACTCTTACGGCACCCGCGGGAAGAGATGGAGGAGTACTATACTAGGCCGGTACCACCACGGCACTTGGTGTTGGATTACTAATTAAGATTAGTAATTTTGCTGTGTTCCTGATACTTCGACTTTGTTCGAGTGAAATAAGTGGACTTCTTTTACATGAAAATACTAAATATTCGTGCTAAATTCCTGTAATATTTAGTAGTAATTCTCTTATTCAGTTGAATAACTGTAATATTTGGAACTAATTCTCTTATTCAGTTAAGAGAATTACTACCAAATATTACCTTTTGACTTTTCAACATTTTTGCACAACAAAAATGTTGAAAAGTCAAAAGGCTCTTATTTTATTTGTACCAACATGGAAATTTACACTCTCAATACAAATTCCTTACAACACTAACTCTAATATTCGACGATTTTTATTTAAATGCTGGCCAAATGCGGGTAGTTTTCGTCGGCACCAAATAAGTGACGAATCATTGTACTTAAAACTACCCGCAATTGTAATAAAACTATATAATTTTGGTATTGTTATTAATAAGCGTCGTACTAATTTAGCCTTGATGATAAAAATTTATGAACTATCTTATACTTTAGGATTTTAGTAGGATTTAGTTCAACAAGGGAATCACTACCATTCTATTAAATGTATAAGATTTGTCTTAATTACATTTTCATTATTATTTTTTCTGATGTTTTTAATTCTTTAGGATTCTCTAACTATAGAACTGATAGGGAATTAGGATATTGAGGTATTTAAAGGGTGGGACACATATCACACAACTGGTAGAGGCGAAATGTTATCTATTGCTGGCCGGTTGGCACAGTTGGTAGCCTTCTGCCTTCTGAGCCGCTGGTCCCGGGTTCGATTCCCGGACTAGTCAATGTCTGTTTGAACTGTGTCTGGGTGTGTATATGCATATAAGTATATATATATATATATATATATATATATATATATCTATATATCAGTCATCAGGTTAACATAGTACAGGCTCTGCCTAGTTTGGGACCTGAAGACCTTGTGTGAAAGTTGTAAAAAATAAATAAAAAATACATATATATTTCAATTTATATATGTGTGCATTATGCATGTTATTTTTAAAACAATGGATTTGTGATGATTGAATGATTCAAATAGATAGTGATAGAACGTTAGGCATGCTGAAATAAGCCCGCAAAACTTCGCTGGGCCAATGAGATTTAATGACCGCTGAGAGAATGCGTTTGATATATATGTATTGTTGTTCTATTTTTATGTTGAAGGAATGTATTGCAAAAGAAAACATTTTAATGCCCAGCTCACAAAATATTATGTAATTAGGCTGTTACGTGTTACTTGGAGCTGAGAGAAAAATGTTGAAAAGACAAACATTCAAACGCATTTTCTTAGCAACCGCGCTGTATACTAAAGGTTAAAAAGATTTTCTTTCACATAAAGTTCACCTAGCATGAGATCTTATGCTTTATGGAACTACTCTTGAAAAATAATGATGCCAAGCTGTTGATTGGCTCAAGTTTAATTAATGTACTCAGAAATCTCAGCTTTTTATGGATATAGTTGTTAATTGAATTTATTAAATGATTTATGGACACGAACTTGCACAGAGGCACAATGTTATTTTTAAATTGAATGTTAATCATCACGGCATTTATCACTAATGAGGTCGTCAACTTTTTATAACATTTAACATTCCTCTTCTAAATAAGTGAACAAGTAGGCTTTGATGAAACCATTTACGGCATTATTGATATTATTATAGAACTAATGATCAAGTACCTGATTTCCTACATGTCATATACCTTTGTTCAATATATTATTAAAAAAAAACGATTGAAAAATGGTTCTAATCGCATCTCTATAAAGTTCACAATCCTATTTTTATGAAGTTTTAATTTATCTTTCAATTCATCGCATCCCTATTAAGTTTAAAATGATGTTGTTATAAAGTTCTCACTCTTTTGCATCAACATTAAATAAGTGCAGGTTTTGACCGGCGATCATAAAATTGAAGGTAGTAGTTAGCAAGGCGAGAACTTTTCCTCTACCACCATGTACATAGCATCGAAGTTTTGATGTGTTTTTATTCCAATTAACGGCCATCCAGCGATTAGTTCTAGGGTTGACTAGTTATTGGTTTCTAGGGCTCTGGGTTCGGATCCTACCAGGGGCAAACATTTGTGTGATTTGCATGGGTGTTTGTCCAAGACCTACGATATTTGTGATGTCATTGAGTGTGTCCATACCTCCTGCAACACAGTTAATCCTAGTACGGGGGTATGAGGCAAAAAAACTGGCAACCAGTTATAAGTAAATTAATTTTCATGTCTGTTTTTTTAACAATGCGAACTATGTTCAGCGCGACTGGAGCTATACTCCATTAGCAACTCTTACTATACTCTCTCTCTCTCTTACATGCGTAGAACTGGAAACTATTCTGTAACTTTGAACAGTGGCATCGCGATTTAAATTTATCAATGGCATGGAAGTAACGAAATGACGATTTAGTCGCATGTGTGTGTGTGTGTGTGTGTGTATGAGAACAGAAACCATCGGTATATCCACAGGATTAGGTACGTTAAGGTGTCAGCCGACAGGGCACGTTTCGCACATAAATCGCTGACTGATTGTGTGACATAATGTTTTTAAGCGACTTCAAAAAAAGGAGCCTTCGCACTTCGACCGTTTATATATTTATTTTATATTTGGAATCGCGGATAACTCCATCGTTTATTTTTTATTTGATACAGTATACTTCCGAGGTGATCCTATTTAAATTTCATGAAAATCGGTGAAGTCGTTTTTGAGCAGCACTCCTATAACTGAAAAGTGCCACGCATACGTGGATAACATTATAGTTGCGGTTGGAGAAATCGTTGGACATAATATGTATACAATCCCGTGAGTATCAAAAAATGGACCCGACTTCAACACTCAAAAGTGTGAAATAACCTTGTCGAAGTCAAGTCACATTTTTTAAAGTAAACATCTCCGCAAAACACAGAAAGAAAAGTCAAGGGAAAGTTGACAAAGTAGATAAAGAAAAATCGTAGAAGGAAACTGAATTTGGTAATTTTCATTTTTACGTTAAAGTGGCCTATTTTCATAACCTTGCGTTCGTGTGTCAACGCTATTCTTGTCTGTGACGAGCTTCTTAATTACGTGGCACTAGAATTGTATAATAGTGGAATGCAACATAGCAGAATTGATGCCACCTTCAAGTATTAATTAAGTATTCTGCGTGAGTGTCACACTGGGTCAACTTTTTACCATGCAATGATTACGTCTATTGTTTCTGACCTCAAAGTTTCAATCCCTATTTATTACGTCTTTATTGTATTATCGGCAAGATACTGGTATTACGAATAGGTCTAATTTTGAAGTTGTTTGATTTTCATTTTATTTCAAAGTTAATACTATGCCAAACGGGTAATAAATTCCTATGATCTAGCAAAATATGAAAAAAATTCTTTTGCATTTTTGCAAGTAGAAAGTCATCCAAATACACGAAACACTTTTCAGTTATTGGAGTGTAACTCAAAAACCAGTTGATCGATTTTGATGAAATTAAAATGGGATCACATTGAAAGCCAAAGCTTTCAAATTAAAAATCATCATAATCGGTTCATCCAGTCGAAGGTTCGCAGGTAACAAATATTAAAAAAAACATACGGATAGAATTGAGCACCTTCTCCTTTTTTGAAGCTGGTTAAAATATATTTATGCTTTGAATATGAACAGCTTATGCAATAGCCACTTACCATCAGGCTTATTGCTTATCTATCTCGAACAAAAGTCGACTGTAGAAATTGCTTTACATTTATAAATCACGTTGCTATTTATATTCAATGCAGTTCTCGAATATCAATGTACCTATTACCATTACCATTGGGTATTCTGGTATCTCAAATCTTACAGCTGTCTTGGTTAACCATTTTGAAGCACTTCCTAAAACGTTTATGGTATTCTCCAGAAAGCATTTCACTTTAAACCTAGGTATAAGTTAGGTTTAATGCTTGTTAGTCATCTAGGATTTTCCTGGTGGTTGGCAAGTGGGACGTGAGAACGCACTTGTACTTATGTATTATGTGGTAATGACTCAGAGGGAGAGTCCCTATTGATACTTGTAGTTTTAATTTTCTAACAGACTAATGCTGTTTGCCTCTACCGGCATTTCAGCTTCACTGGAGAGGGGGAGGTATTTGTAGTATGTACATGTCTATAAGAATACGTGGCTATTGCGTCTTTCGTTTTTTTCAGATCGTAGTCGTTAGAGATGCAGCGTTTGACCACTAATTCACTTGATAGTCAGTGACGATATAGTTCAAGATATAATTACGCTAGACCAAGAATGTTTACTGGCTCTCAGAGACTGCTGCTAGGCTGTTGGGCTTTAGTGGTTCATTGTGCAATTACTTTTGTAGAAAGTACATACACAAGTACATGCACTTGTAATTCCTTAAAAAAAACCATAGAAATCTTAAATTTGAAATTAAAATAATGTCGATAATGATATCTAAGTACATCGTTTAAAAACTATACAATTCAAGTTCATAAATAATTCAAGGATGAATTAAAAGTTATGAATTATTATAGATTCAGGCGTTACTTTGCGGAAATCCATAACAAAGAGATATCAATACACAATACTTAGTTTTAATTCCGCGACTTTTAATTATTCCGGAAACTCTTTGACATGTGTTTCGACTCTTCACGAGAAATCCTCAGGAGCTGTTGACTTGTCGACTGCCGGCACGAGAGAAGAGGCGATCCACATATCTAAGAGTTTCCGGTTACGTAAAATTGCTGGAATAATTAAATGTCGCGGAATTAAACGTAATATATTGTTATTTACCGTTACATTATGTAATTACCGTTTATACCGTTTATTAATATCTCTATGTTATGAATTATTATGTTACAACTTTTTCGTCATTTACAGAATCTTATATCGTAACAGAACATCATCATCATCTCAGCCATAGGACGTCCACTGCTGGGGGAGGCCCCCCATTGATTTCCACAAGGACCTGTTGGAAGCGGCCCGCATCCAGCCCTTGCCAGCGATCTTAGTCAGGTCGTCTGTCAATTCAAAACAGAAAAATCAACACTTATGCAAATTTATTTACAGTTATACAATAAAAATCATGGTATACTATTGAAGCGGCCATGCAGATTGTATTGTATTTTGAATGTGTATGTGTGAATGTGTATGTGAAATGTATAACTATGTATATATTGGAGGGTTTTATAATATATTAAAGATCTCTTAATTCTATGAATGGATAGATAATCGCGTATGTGAATTGCTGTATTAATCTTTACTACACACACAAAACTATTTTGTAGACAAACTGGCACCTTTTCAAATGTTTAATTAATATTAATTGCAACTTGATATTTTGAGGCTATTACATTAACGGATGTAGTTCACGGCGAGACGTGACAATCACGGAGGTGTTGCAATTATAATTTGACGGTAATATAATAGTTGACGGTTTATTTTAATTAATATTAGATAACGGCGACGTGCAGAACGGCCCTTCAGGTCAAGCTCATTTTGATTGACGTGACCTATGTTTCGATATTGTGAATATCATCATTTGAAGCGGTGGGAGCGACAGCTGTCAACATGACGGACGCTGGTGAGATCCTCAACGGCTTGAGCTCCCTGTAGCACCCGTTATAAAACTCACAGCATGGTGGTACTCAAGTTTAAAAATTTGTCATCAAACAAACAGTATTTTGAGGTCTGTGAGAGATTAAAAAATCTAGGTCTAGCTTAATCACACCTATAGCAGGTAGGTAACACCGTTATCAAATTCTCAGCATGTTGGTTGGTTACTTTCGAGTACCCGCCTAGCTAGTTACCACCCTCAAGTTTAAAAACTCTCACCATCTAGGTCGTAATAACATCTTTACTACATCGTCACTGACCATCAAGTGAGATAGTGGTCAAACGCTAGATCTGTGCAGTATAAAAAAGTGCATAGTGGTCCAACGCTATAAAGTCTGAATAAAAATCATCATCGATGCAAGCTTCCAATTTTCAACCAACTTCCATTAGCAATTTGAGTCTGAAAACTATCGCGAGTTTCTTCCATAATTGTAATGTAACAAACCGACTAGGACTCACGTGGTAAACACTGGAAAATTAATAAAGACAATAAAGACCACCAAATGTGGTCGAAACTATAGTCGGAACCCTTTGACTTATTACGTGAGTAACTCCCGTGTTTTATACATTCATAATGTGTCAAAACCACGTCAGTTTTAATAACAAAATATAAGCAACTTTTATGTAATGGTTAGCTTTACCTGTGTCTAACAGGAACACTTGCAGTACCGCACGTAGCTTAAAGTTCTGAATACTTTTACTACCACAAGACAATCGTTGTTTAGGGTACTCTACCTCAGTTTCTCCGTTCAGGCTGATGGAGTTTTTGTTGCACAAAAAAATGTTAAGATAGCTGTAGGCCACTCTTTAAACGGCTAAAGATTCTTCCTGTACCCGCATTATATATTTATGAGATATGTGTTTTTGTAAAGAAATATCCCTATATATTTGAAAAACATTGTGACGTTATAAGAAGGGCTTGTATATAACCGCATTAGTTATACGTACCTCCGCAATGACTAAACGTCACCACTCAAAATGCTATTTGCGTGGCAATAATAATATTTGCGTTGCTAATATTATCGGCACTCATAACATTTTGTCATAGTATCTTAAAATAACTGCATCTATTTTCGTTATCTGAAATCTATGTATGTTAAAATTACAACATCGATACCATTACATGGTATTTGCATACATACGTATATTTTAGAATGAATATATATTCATTATATATTAGGTAGGCCACATAATCTATTTCGCGTAGATCAAGGTCGCACTGTTGCGCAATCAATGTCGCCTTTGGTACGCGCTCGCCGTTACTTCAATGTACTCCTTGCTGCTAACACTGATTTTGACATATTATTTGACAATTGTAAAACTGTACTAACTGTACTACAGTACTAACTGTACTACTGTACTAACTGTACTACTGTACTAACTGTACTACTGTACTAACTGTACTACTGTACTAACTGTACTACTGTACTAACTGTACTACTGTACTAACTGTACTACTGTACTAACTGTACTACTGTACTAACTGTACTAACTGTACTACTGTACTAACTGTACTGCTGTACTAACTGTACTACTGTACTAACTGTACTAACTGTACTACTGTACTAACTGTACTACTGTACTAACTGTACTAACTGTACTACTGTACTAAATTTTTTAACCTATGGTGAAAGTCTGACAGACCAATGGGATAGGTGCAATGAGCTCGATAGCTCTATTCGACTGACGATGTACTTTTACTGATCGAAGAAAATATATTATTCGGTGTAATTTTTACATTAGCTACAATATTGGTGTTAATTTCATTTCAATATTAGCTGTTCTAAATACCTTTAACATTATTATGATTTGCATTTAAGTATTAATAATATTAATTAAATTATGTAATAACATGAAATTGTAACTTAAATGACATTTTTCATGCTTTTTTATGTCAATAAATAATTTGAATTTGAATATTCAATCTTAATATAAAGAGCTAAGTTTCCGCGCCGACTTTTTAACCTAGTTTTTGACCTCGCATGTCTTTTGGCCCAATCAACACGAGAAGATAAGTGAACGTCTTCTTGTCACTCAAAAATTTACATTGTTATGCATCAAGCCATGCTGGCAGTAACCCATTCACTGTCATTATCATTTTAGTTTTAGGATGCTTTCTACTCCGCAAGAACTGGTCGAAAGCAGCCAACTCTCAGCTTCCTCCTGTGATCATTGTCAGATCCATCTTGTTGATAGACAGCCTATGCTGTGCTCGCCAGTCCGTAGTCTCCACTACGCAGCTTTTCTACATGGGTAATCAGTTCTGCGTGATGTGTGCCTTGCCCATTTTGCATTTTCTTGCTAATCCGTGTATGCAAATGTCGGTGACCTTTATTTTTTTAGGGTCCTCATCAATTTCTTAAGTTTACCCCAAGCATAGCTTTGCTCATAGCTCGTTATGCGGCTTTAAACTTGCTTGCAAAGCATATTGAGATCATGTACCGGTTGCCAACTGGTAGAGATGAATTAGACCAATAATTAGAGTACTATTTGACCTAAGCATGTTCTTTACATTTATGTGTGTATAACGCTGTTACACCATACAACGGAAACTC